>CM073586.1:16001856-18623106 GCA_037074715.1 Magnolia kwangsiensis
AAATAATAAAGTACAAGTGTGGACCACATAATGAGTGAATGGAGCTGTTTTTGTACAAATTGTTATATGGTGGAGCTAACCTATTCGACGGATTAGATTTTGCAAGCATATGACATTTTCAAATTTATCCACTGGGTGGAGGATAACGGTCACTTATACTTCAACGGGTTGGATGGGAGCATCTCTCTCTGTATTGACACACATACATGGGAAAATTATGTACACCCCCAATTTTAAAATACGCCCTTCTTTCTTTGTCTTTTTTGAATGTCCAGACCTGCAACGTCAGTAAATTAGTAAATTTTGAAAAAAAAAAAAAAAAAAGACCCTGAAATGTTACTGCATGAGGGTAGGTAATAAAGAGGGCGTGTAAATATTAATTGCCTGTGATTATGAATAGGGTCACCATTTGAAAATGGTGGTCACTCATCCTCCACACTATGCACTGGATATCCAGACCATCCAAATTGTGGGACACGTTATTGATGGAGCATATATCTGAAATCACATTCATTGGTTAATTCTAACCGTGCAATTGATGATTATCTAATGGATGGTAATAAGTAAAATAGTGGGTGGTGCGAATTCCAAGGAAAAAATCTGATGGTTGCTGTCATGTCTCACTTCGGGTTGTGCCCCATCCTATCTACAATTGGGTTAGGTAGTCCGGATTGCGGTACAACAACGACATGTAGATGGTTGAAGAGTCATCTCCACGGTGGTGAAATACCATGGGAGTTCAACCGAATTTTTAAATATGTACGTAGGGCAAGACTACTATGTTACTTTGGCACCATTTATAAAATAGTGGTGACTCGTCCTCCTTTCACATGGCACTGATGTACAACGTTACAAAATTTTGTGGGCCCCACTTTGTAGGGAGCATTCCTCTAAGATTAAACTGATCAGGCAATCCTAACCATTCAATTAATGGCTATCAAATGAATGATTAAAAGTACAACAATAACTCTTCTTAAAATGCAAGGGAATTAAAAATCAGCTGGTTAGTATTATCTTCTCAGTACAATTTCTCTGCAATAGGCTTAGTTATTTTGGCCGCTCAGCATTAATCTATGTATGTGTGTACGTGTGTATATCTCACGTGCTGGTTACAATGGAGAAGTATGATTTCTCTTTCCTTTTTTATTTTTATTTTTTATTTTTTATTTTATTTTATTATTTTTTGCATGGATAGCTTACCCCACGTCCTCCCATTTCTAAAGAATAAAAGGGATTCTGTGGCAGCTTTTGCTTTTCTGTTTGTTTTTCACACTTTTAATGGAGATGAGCTAATTAGGTTAAAGGCTAAAAGAAAAGCTACGTACAAAAACTAATACCCTAGTGCAGAAAAGGGCAACCCATGCTAACCTATAATATAGAAAGCATCCAATGCTAAACTACGATATCTTACCATGCACAGTTTCCATGCAAGTGGAAGATACAAATGAGATCCGGACCGTTCATCTATTTTATCCTGCTCTGGATTGGTTAGATGCCGATGATCACACCATTCAAATAATCCTAGCCTTCTATTGGTGGGTTACTCACCAGTGCATTTTTCGAGGTTTGCCCCTAGTAAGACTTGAGAGATTAACGGTCCCGATCTTGGATTGGCTGTATGCGAAAGTACAACACTCATATGATCTATGATCCTAGCATTCTATTGGCGGGTTACTGACCGATGCGATTTTCAAGGTATGACTCCACAGTAAGACCTGAGAAATGAAGAGTCCCGATCTTCCGTGTGTGCACGGAGTGTACGGACTCTCTCTCTCTCTCTCTCTCTCTCTCTCTCTCTCTTCTTGATCTTAGGTCCTCGGTAAGTTCCAAAAGTCCATCTTTGACTTTAGGTGCTGCTCCTTGTTTTTTTAGGGCGCATTATATGATACTCTGGCTGCCTATCACAGTTGACACGCAGGAACTTATAAACGGTACATGTGCCATCGAAGTAAAAAAGATTAAATTGCGAACTATTGTTACAAAGTAATAGTCCCAAAATCAGATTGGTCGATCAATCCTAACCTTTAAGTCTTGGACATTTATTTGTTAAAATAGAACTATTGACTATCTAGCGTCCAATAGCTGTCCACCAATCCCGTTGCTAGATAATCAAATAAACGTGGCTTTTTCTTTATTCATTATGCATCTTACCTGAAAAACAGTCCAACATAGTCCGAAAACCATAGTGTGGACGAAGGGGACTGTATTGAGTAACTCAATACCCAATTCTATGGGGGCCACCATGATGTATGTTTCTTATCCACACCATTAACCTGTTTTATCTGCTCATTTTAGAGCATGATCCCAAAATTGAAGGGTATGAAAAGCCTAGGCAGACCACAACACACAAAAGAATGAGATAATGACATCCACATTTAAAACCTTCTTAGGGTCAATGGATGAAGGGAATAAAAATATTAGCTTGAACCAAAACTTCCTTAGTCTTTAAAAAGTTTTCAAAGGTAGGCATTCAATTCAAATTATTTCATATGGTGTGGTTTACTTGAGCTTTAGATATGCTTCAATTTTAAGCCCATGTCCTAAAATAAGCTAGTGAAACAAATGAACAGTAAGAATAAGGTACATACATCACAATGGGTCCCATAGAGTTCATCGTTTTAATTTATAACTATTAAAGACCTGTTTTATTCATGGACTACCGTAATAATGTAATGTAAAACTCATATTATTACTTCTGAATTTTGATTAAATATTGCCAACCCTCATATCACTATAATCCTTCATAATCACCCCACAGCATGTGTTATATCTACATCGTTTATTCCCCTTATATGATCATCTATGGAATAAGACAAAAAATTGAAGTAGATCCATAATCGTAATGTACCACACCATGCTTGGCAGTGGGGATTGAGCACCTATCATTGAAAGCTTCCAAAGATCCACAAAAGCTTTAGATCTTCCTCATTTTTGGGGACACCCTAAAATAATATCCTATGATAGATAGACAGTATGAATATAACACATATTGACAAAATTACTTCCAACGAAAATTACTATAAATGTTGAAAGTGGAATTCTCAAAAGAATATTAAGTATAGTAATTATTTTCCTTTGCTTCCTACTAAGGTAATAATTATTATTATTAATTTTTTACTGCACATTAAATTACATTACTGTTGTAATCTCTAAACTAAATAGGTGGTAAGTTACTTAAATATACAATCCACATCCAACATGGACTGTTTAATTTGAATTACTTATATTATGCCTATGCAATTTCTCATTAATTTCTATATCCTGGGTTAGGTTATCCAGGTATTTTAGGTTTTTTTCTGGTTTAGTAATAGTATAGAAATTACACTTGCACTCTTACACCTACCCATTTGATAGATACAACCTTCATTTCTACTTTTTCTACTATAATAATACAACACTACAAAGTTGTACTATCTTAATACTAAAATTATAAAAGGGTTTGTTTATCGACGAGTGGGAGCAGATATCAATTAGCTTTCCGTACGTGGTATCATCTGAGGGGAAAGTATCCAAGGCCTCCGGAGGCACTGCATTTTCGTAACTCCAGATTGTAAGCCATACACGTGGCATGCGTATATAGTGATCCAAGCTA
Source organism: Magnolia kwangsiensis (assembly GCA_037074715.1). Classification (NCBI taxonomy): domain Eukaryota; kingdom Viridiplantae; phylum Streptophyta; class Magnoliopsida; order Magnoliales; family Magnoliaceae; genus Magnolia; species Magnolia kwangsiensis. The sequence continues at coordinate 16,005,449 of CM073586.1, forward strand.
GGCATCCTGTAGTATCCGCCGGTGAATGTCCAATGACCAAAAACTGCTTTGAATGGATTTTTTTTATCTGATGAATGAACTTTTTTGTCTCACTGAATTAGAACCGTTGCTGATTTTTGTGATCTCCACGTATTCATTTATACGCCGTCCAAACGTTGTGATTGTTGGATCACGGTTCGCTTGCTACTTGAAGTATCTAATCAACGGTTCATTTTGTCCATTATGCCACGTGGACAGAATGACATGGAATTGCAAAAACACCCTCGCATTATTATGTGGTTTCACACTAGCTCAATTTGCCTCGGGCATGATACCTTACTCGTCGAAGGCCTGGTAGTAGATTTAGACCGTCCATCTGGTGTATACTATATACGGGTGTTCCACGATAAGAAATGCATCAACGAGATGACCATCCAATCTATTTATTTATTTATTTTGCCCGTGTGTGGGGCTGACAATTACTCAATTTTCCACTCAACCATTTCCTTGGCCGTACATTACCTCATTACTAATGTAGTAGCTAAGATGGGTAGAGCTTTATAATATTTACCCACTCACGGTCTACTATATCAACATGAGTCTATCAGGGACACGAGTTTTGATTTTTACTCAGACACGCTCGACCCACGTCACAAGCTGATCGACCTAAAATCTGAGAACTTATCCTTTGTATAAAATATAGGAATAAGACATATGAGGGATGATGGATGAGGACCCAGGAATACCGTCTCCATGGAAGAGAGATCGGACTCTCCTGATGTCTTGCCCATTCATCTCCCAGCATTCAATGAAGAACGTTCCTCATCAGAAGCCATCAGCCCCGCCAAGTTAACGGCATGTGCAAACTCTTAAAATTGGTGGAATCCGGTGTGTTACTCCCTAGTCTTTCCGCAGAACTCAAATTGCATTGAAGTCCCTACAAAAACACCAATAGGTTACAAATGAAGTTGGATAAGTTTGTCATATCTTGTCAGAGTTCTCTACACAAAACCTTCGTGCACTTCTCATACTTGGCCGAAACGGAGGCCTTAATGGAACATCACTGCAACCCCATTGATGTAGAGCGCGTCGTGGACACTTTCATGGCCAAGATGGACCAGAGAAGGCCCAATTGGAAGCGAAGACCATCAGAACCCTAAAGCAGGCGTATCTCACAAATTGAAATGAGTTATTTGACATACTATATATGATTTTAGGGTATGATAAGCTACTTTATTGACACAGAGATGAATATAATGAGGTCTGTTGCTGAGTTTTTTGGGACGGTTTCCCTTCGCGACGGACCCTCCTTCACCTGCACAAAAACAATGTCAAGGGAACCCTGGCTAGGGCCGGGGAACCTCCGATGCTTAAGTCAGTAATCTCGTCTCTTACTCAGAGCTCTTCTCAGTTAGCATATGCGTACCTTTTACTGTTCCAAGCTTAGAGATTTATACAAGCCGTCAATCCTTATCTTTGGAGGATTCTTCTCCTGGGATCGCTCAGGATCCCGAGAATCTCGGGATTCGCAATCAACATCCCTGGATTTCCGTAGATCTGCATCTGTCCTTGCTCCACCATTCCCTGTCTCGGTTGGATATCGACCGACACCGGGAGAGTCTCGGCCAAGGTATGACCGACACCGGGGGAGTCTCGGTCGATGCAGGAGGTCGGGTCCTGAGCCGTGCCCGACAGAATTAGCTCCCTGAAGGGATCTTTACTCTATCGGTTAAATGGCTTTCACACGCCCGACCTTCAATGGGGTGAGGCAGGCGAAGTTATCATACTGACAGAGCGACTTGACTCGTCTTTGCTTACACCTGACGGCCCGCCATCTGCACCGTCACCGTTGTCTCGGCTTCTTCCCTCTGACCCGAGGCCGACACATTTTTCCCCAACAGTGAGCCCCCCTGCTTCTGGTGCCGTCTATGGCAGCAAGGAGCACGATTTTATCGGTCGGTTTGCATTAGCATCCGAGACAATCATGAAGCATTTAATGTTCTTTGAGTCGTTCTCAGCGTGCGTCGTTGCGCCTTCCAAGGTCACACGTGCGGCCAGCCGTCAACTCGCTCCGTCCGCGTATAAGAAGCAGACGCGTGGCCACGATTTCAGCGCAATCAATCAACAGTCGCCACGCGTCGGAAGGGGGAGCCGAGGCGAACGTCGATTCGCCTCCGCCATAATGACCCGCCTACGTGGCACGGCTATAAATAGCCCGGGCGGGAGGACGGTTCGAACTTTGTTTTCGTCCTCCTTCCTCCCGTCCGTATCCGAATTTTCGTTCTCTTCTTCCTCTCCTCCGCTGTTGCGTTTTTCCTCGTCAGCCATTCCTTGCAATCACCGTCAATCCCTTTGGTGAGTCTTTAGTCTTCCCCTTCTCCTTTAATTAACTTTAATGGCCGCACAAGGCTCTCAAAGCCCTCGGGAGGAAATGTCAGTGGACGAGGGCGTGTCCCAACACCTCTGGGATATTACGGACCCACCATCTCTGTTGACGGAGTTCGCCGCCGGAGCTGACGCCGCATTTCGGCTTGTCAGAGAAACCGGCAGCCCTTCGGCTGAGCATCCCGCCCAGACAGGTCCATCAAGTGGCGGGACATCTCTGGTGACTCGTCCAGGGAGACCTAACCCGTGGGCGGACCAGATGGAGGACGAGGAGGGAGAGGGAGAAGAAGATTTGGTCACAGGTGAGGGAATGGTCGTCCCATACCCTGTGACGCGAACTGCGGAGGCTTCTGGATCGTCTTCGAAAGGAGAAGGAGACGAGCCCAGCGGTCTCGTAGCTTCTACCCTCACCGAGTCCGATTTAAACCGAATCAGGGCTGGTTACCATGTGCCTGATTCGGTCATCCTTCATCTGCCTCGTCCGGGTGACCTTCCCGACCATCCCCCAGCAGGGATGGTCGCAATTTTTCAAGTATCGATGCAGTGCGGCCTGCGTCTGCCACTCCAGCCCATTGCCCGCGACTTCCTCTCTCGAGTCAAAATAGCCCCCGGCCAAATCGTCCCAAACGCGTGGAGGAACTTGTTCGGGTGTGCCGTGCTTTGGTCCGAGCTAGAACAACCTTCTCTCACGGTAGACGAGTTCCTCTACTTGTATCAAGTCCGACCAAACCCCAACTTCCCTAGCCTATACTTCCTAAGTGCGTGGAGAGGCAAGGGGGGATCTCTAATAACCGACCCACCTACCTCGAACAAGTTCTGGAAGGAGAGGTGGTTTTGGGCGTGCGGTCGGTGGGAGTCGGCCGACTCGTGGCCGTACGAGCCTAAAGTACCCCGCACGTTCCGTAGAGCAGGTGACTCGGCGCCTCGGCTCGCCCTTGTTCTTATCCTCCTTTTATATATTATCTTCCTCTGATCTGGACTATTCCGTGTCTTGCAGATATCTTAAAGAGTAGGGGGAAGCTCGAGTCCGGGGCTTTGACTCGGATAAGAGAGTTGAAGAAGCTGAGCGCGGCGGAGCGGTCGTGGAAGTTGCTCCTGCAACCCGAGCGTCTCCACCTTGCCGGTCTCGACTCGTTCGTTTCAGGTAATTCACTTTTCCTTACCCTTGTCTCCTTGGTTTTTGGTTCGCTTGCTGAACCTTTACATTCGTCGTTGCAGATCTCCCCGAAGCTCGCCCAATTTTAAGACCTACCCCAGAGAGCATGGCCGAGCCCCGACCCTCTCTGAAGCCTGTTTCCAAGGTGAAGGCTCCCCCACGATCAACTCTGCTGTCTGGGTCTCGACCCTCAAAGCAGCAGAGGGTCGCGGGCAAGGGGAAGGACACGGTCGCTCCACCTGCTGCCGTGCCCGCCGTTCCCCAGGTGGTCGTCCTCTCTGACCCTGATGAGAGGGCCGAGGAGACGGGGCCTATCCACCCAGTCACCCAGGCGGCAGCTGAGTCGGGGCCCGCCGCGGGGGAGGTCTCAGGGCCGAGGGAGGCCCTTCGCGAAGAGTCCCCGAGAAGGGAGATGACTCAGGCGGAGTCCCCCTTCTCGAAGATTATTGCGGGGATGGTGCCTTGGGCGCTTGCCCACGGGAGTGAGAGAGAGTTTGCCAACTACTACAGCGCTCCGACGGCCCAGACCCTCGGGCACGCGGCAAGGCTGCTTTTTGAGGTAAAATCTTCTTTCTTCTCGTGTTGCTTTCTGTCTGGGTTTTCTGAGGCAACTAACCGTCTCTGTATTGCAGCTGGCGCCTTGCCTCGTTAAGGCAAGCTCGGAGCTGGTCGCCTCCCAGAAACTTGCGTCCGAGGCAGAGTCTGCGAAGAGGGTCGCGGCCGAGGCTGAGGGCCGCAGGGAGATCGCCGAGGGCCGAATCGGCATCATGACAGGCGATCTTTCTATCGCCCGGAAGATGGCCGCTGACGCCCGCGCGGCTCTCGAAGGCGTGAAGGCCGACAATGCTCGCCTTACTCTGCTCCTTCAAGAGGCCGAGGAGAGGGAGCGACTTCTTCGCCAGGTTCATGGCGAGTGCGATGGCGCCCTCGCTCGCGCGAAGGCCGAGGCCGGCGAACTTGTTCGGGAGGCCCAGGGAGAGACGCGTCGAGCCCAGGAAGAGCGAGACCGAGCTGTAGAGGCCTTCCTCGAGTCTACCGAATTTGAGGAAGAAAGGGACCACCTTTACCAAGGCGGCTACAAGGCCTGCGTTCTCGAAATGAGGGCGGCCTTCCCTGAGCTCGATCTCTCTGCTTTCGAGGTTGACAGTCCTCCCGCCGAGGCTGCCGAGGGTGACGCCGCTGAAGGAGACGCTACCGTTGCTGCTGCCGACGAAGTCGGTCCCTCGGGCGCCTCTTAAGATTGTCCCCTTTTTTTTTTTTTTTTTTTTTTTGTAATCGATACTTTTGTAACTCTCTTTCTGTAATTGGCCCGACATTGGGTACTTGAATGAAATAGAGCTTTTATTCAGTCATCTTCAATTGCAGTAAGAATGATTATATCTTACGGATAATAAACTTTAAGATTCTCGGCGTTCCAAGGATGAGGCAACGGCTGCCCGTTCAGGTCTTCCAGTTGGTAGGTTCCAGGTCGGATGATGCCGAAAACGACATAGGGGCCTTCCCAGTTTGGGCCTAACGTACCCGACCCAATCTCCTTAGTGTTTGGGAAGGTCCTTCGGAGGACCATGTCCCCGGTTCGGAATCGTCGAACTTTTACTCGGCGATTGTAAAACCGAGACACCTGTCTCTGTCGAGCCATCACTTTCAGTCGCGCATTTTCTCTTCTTTCTTCTAGGGAATCTAGTGCAAAAGAGAGGAGTTCACCGTTCTCTCGTTCATCATATAGGTTGACTCGGGCTGAACCGATACCGATCTCGACCGGCGCGACCGCTTCCGCGCCATAACATAGAGAGAAGGGGGTTTCTCCCGTCGCGGTTCGTGCCGTGGTTCGATAAGCCCACAGTATATTCGGAAGTTCTTCGGCCCATGCTCCCTTCGCCTCGTCGAGTCTGGTCCGGAGATGCTGCTTTATGATTTTGTTGACCGCCTCAACTTGTCCATTCGTCTGAGGGTGATGAGGTGAGGCGTATACATTACGAATGCCGAGGTTGCCGCACATCTCCCGGAATTGTCTGTTATCAAACTGCCTGCCATTGTCTGTTACTATCGTCCGGGGTATTCCGAACCGACATATGATATTTTTCCATAGGAAACTCGTGACCTTTTGCTCGGTAATTTTCGCCAACGGTTCTGCTTCGGCCCACTTCGTGAAGTAGTCTACCGCCACCACGGCAAACTTAGTTTGGCCCTTCCCCAATGGAAAGGGCCCGATTATGTCTATTCCCCACTGCGCGAAAGGCCAGGGTCCCGACATTGGAATCAGCTCCTCGGGGGGTTGTCTCGGGATCGCTGCGAACCGCTGACACTTGTCACACCTTTGTACGAATCGTTTGGAGTCATGTTGTATGGTCGGCCAATAATATCCCTGTCGCAACACTTTGTTGGCGAGCGAGCGTCCTCCCGAATGGTTTCCGCATATTCCGTCGTGTATCTCCCGTAAGACATAGTCGGCTTCTTGGGAGTCGACGCACCTTAGTAGAGGAGTATGAAAGCCTTTTTTATACAGAATCTCATTGAGAACAGTGTAGCGCGAGGCTCGGGTTTTTAACCGCCGTGCCTCGGCGCGATCTTCTGGCAGTTCACCATTGTTAAGGTAACGGACGAGCTGGTCGAACCAAGCGGCCGCCGGATCGATTGGAAACAGGACCGAGACGGTCGGCTCGTTCACACTGGGTTCAGGGACATGTTCAATTGGAACTGACCGAGGTATGTCTTTCTCGTCTGCTGAGGCCAGCCTTGCTAATAGGTCGGCTTTGGTGTTGTCGGTTCTGGGTATTCGAACTATTTCACACTTCTGGAATCCGCTGATCAATTCTTTAGCCTTCTCCATGTACGCCTTTAACTGTTCTTTCCGAGTCTGGTAGACGCCGGAAATTTGGTTAACAACCAATTGTGAGTCGCTGAAAACGCTCAAATGGGTCGCGCCCAGGCTCGCAGCTAGTCTGAGGCCTAGTAATAGAGCTTCATATTCTGCCGTGTTGTTGGACGCTGGAAAGTCGAGTCGCAAGGCATACTGCATACAAGTTTGATCGGGAGTTTCTAATACTACCCCTGCCCCGCTTGCCTTCGAGTTGGACGAGCCGTCGACAAACAGCTTCCAAGGTGTAGGCCCGAGAGAAGAGGGACCCTCAGGTACATTAACTCCCTCTAGTTCGGGCGGATTATTGGGATTAGGAACCACTTCGACAAGGAAATCGACAACGGCCTGTCCTTTTAACGCAGCCCTGGGCCGGTATTATATGTCAAACTCGCTTAGTTCGACTGCCCACTTTGTAAGTCGACCAGAGGCTTCCGGCTTTTGGAGAACCTGGCGGAGTGGTAAGTCGGTCACAACGGCGATGGTGTGGGCCTGAAAATATGGCCGAAGGCGTCGTAATGAAATCACTAGTGTGAAGGCTACTTTCTCAAGCTGAGGATACCTTGTCTCGGCGGGCAACAAGGCTTTGCTAACGTAGTAGACTGGCAACTGCTTCCCTTGACTCTCGCGTATTAACGCTGAGCTTACCGCAGCTTCAGACACGGCCAAGTATAACAATAACACTTCACCAGGTTCGGGCTTAGATAATAGCGGTGGAGATCCGAGGTAAACCTTCAATTCTCGAAACGCTCTCTCACATTCCTCCGTCCACATCATAGTCTGTCGTCCCTTCAATTGCTTGAAGAACGGGAGACACTTGTCTGTGGCTCGGGAAAGGAAGCGATTGAGCGCGGCCACTCTTCCAGTTAACCGTTGAATGTCTTTGATAGTTCTGGGAGACTCCATTTCGAGTAAGGCTTTGATCTTCTCTGGGTTTTCTTCGATTCCCCGCTGACTAACGAGGAAACCGAGGAACTTTCCCAAGCTCACACCGAACGCACACTTGCTAGGGTTTAGCTTCATTTTATACTTACGCAGAATTGAAAACATTTCTTCCAAATCTTTTTCATGGTCGGATGCCTGTTTACTCTTGACGAGCATATCATCAATATAAACTTCCATCGTTTGGCCAATTTGTTTGGAGAACATTTTGTTCACCAACCGCTGATAAGTTGCGCCGGCATTCTTTAATCCAAATGGCATCACTCGGTAACAGTAAAGGCCTTTGTCGGTGACAAAGGCAGTTTTTAATTTGTCATTTTCATGCATTATAATTTGATTATAGCCTGAATAGGCGTCCATAAAACTGAACAATTCATGACCTGCCGTACTATCAACCAACTGGTCGATACGAGGAAGAGGGAAGCTATCCTTGGGGCAGGCTTTATTTAGATCCGTATAGTCTATACAGACTCGCCACTTCCCAGTAGCTTTCTTCACTAGCACGACATTAGCTACCCATTCCGGATAGTACACCTCTTCGATAAACTTAGCTTTAAGGAGCTTGCCGACCTCCTCTCCTATAATAGTGTATCTCTCCGGGCCGAGAGGTCGACGCTTCTGCCGGATGGGCCTGTAGGTCGGGTCGATGTTGAGCCGGTGCGTCATGACTGAGGAATCAATCCCAGGCATGTCTTCGTGACTCCACGCGAAGACATCGGCATACCTCCGAAGCAAAGTAATTATTTGTTCTCTAAGAGGCAGGCTCAAGGATGAGCCGATTCGGACTACTTTTGAAACGTCCGTCTCAGTTAACGGCACCGAGATGAGCTCTTCCAGCGGTTCTCCCCGCTCCTGCAATCCGATACGCGGGTCCAGTGATTCGATCATCGAAATTTCTGCCGGGGCTTTTACTGCGGTGGCGTAGCACTTTCTAGACTCTTGCTGGTCTCCCTTCACCACCCCTACTCCCGAGTCAGTCGGGAATTTCATGGAGAGGTGGTAGGTAGACACTATGGCCTGAAGGAGGCTGAGAGACGGTCGGCCGAGGATGGCGTTGTACACTGAAGGTTGGTCCACGACCAGGAAGTCGACCATCCCGGTTCTCTGGTGGGGCGCAGTCCCCGCTGTGAGTGGCAACGAGACGATTCCTTCTGGGAGCACCTGCCCTCCCGAGAAACCGATGAGCGGCGTCCGGACAGGCCGTAGTACCGACCGACCTATGTCCATTTTATCGAACGCTGTAGTAAATAGGACGTCGGCTGATGACCCTGTATCCACCAGTATCCGGAACACCTTTCTGTTTGTGATGGTGAGGGTGACCACTAGCGCATCATCGTGGGGATGATGGATGCCTCGAGAATCTTCTTCAGTAAACGAGATGCAATACTTCTCTCGTTTTTTCTCTTTGGGAGGCCGAGATAGCAGTAGAATCTCAGACTCGGGGCGGTCGAGGCTTCTGGCGTGGTTTTTTCGGGCATTATGCGAATCCCCGCCTCCTCGATGACCCCCGACAATCGTTCGAATTTCTTTCTGGGGCCGGTCTACACTCGGTCCCGCGACGGCGTCGGTCCCAGCCGTGTGTTCTCTTAGCCGGCCTTCTTTAATCAGCCGCTCGATCTCGTCCTTCAGATGATAGCAGTCACTCGTGTTGTGACCGTGATCGCGATGGTAGTGGCAATACTTGTCCTTGTTCCGACGACCAGGATTCCCTCGCATTTTTCGAGGCCAGTTGACGAAACCCTCGGTTTTGATCTCCATCAGCACTTGTTCAGGAGATTTGTTCAGCGGGGTATATGCAGAGAATTTTCTGTCGGGTCTTTTCCCTGACCTGCTGTCGTCTCGGTCCCGGTCGTCTTTTCGCTTCTTCCCTCCGGCCGAGTCGGCTCCCTTTTTGGCCGACTCTTTTGCCGAAGGCTTCGTGGTCTGGTTTTTCTCTCTTAGGAGTCGCGTTTCCTCCGCGTCGGCGTACTTGTCCGACCGAACCATAAACTCGCCCAAGGTATCAGGCGGGTTTTTATCCAGCGATGCCAGAAAAGGCTTGTCTCTGACTCCCTGCATGAGAGCGTTGAGCGCCGTTTCCTCAGAATGTTTTCGAACCTGGAGAGATTCGAAATTGAAGCGTTTAATGTAGTCCTTGAGTAATTCTCCTTCCCTCTGAACTATGTTGTTCAGATGCGCGGGAGGTTTCAGTTTCTTCTTTCCGCCAATGAAGTTCCTGAGGAAGGCGTCGCTGAGTTCGGCGAATGACTTTATTGACCCGGGTTTCAGTTGTTTAAACCAAAGTCGGGCGACGTCAGTCAAGGTCAGAGAAAACGCTCGGCACATAACAGCATCCGAAGCGTCGTGCAATTCCATGTAAGTCCTGAAGCATTCAAGATGCTCTGTAGGATCGGTCTTCCCAGAAAATGGGGTGATCTGGGGCAAGCGGAACCTTTCCGGCAAGCGGGCCCGCATTACCTCGTCCACGAACGGAGAGGCTTTTTCTTCGTGTTTGGTCGGATCTGAGCTCCGACCATGCTTTATATCTGTCATTTCCTTCGCCATCTTCTCTCGGACTTCGTTTTTGAAGTCCTGCATGTCGGCCTTCCAGGGTTCGGCGCTCTCTGCCGTTTCTTCAGCGTCCGCTGGTAGCCGACTACGCCTCCTCTGATCTATTCTATGCCTCAGGTCAGAGGGAGGCAGAACTGCTGTTGCCGAACGAGTAGGTGCCGGGTGACTTGGTTCTCGTGGCTGACTCGGTCGTCTAGGAGACGGTGGCGCGGGCGGCTGCGCTATGGATGCGGGTGGATGAGCTGGTGTCGACTCTTGTCGCTGCATCTGCTGGTTGCACAGTTGTTCCAGCATGTGTTTCATGGTGGCCATCTCGGAACGCATTTCCTGAACCTCACGATCCAGGTATGCGTTCCCGTGGTTGGGCTGGCTTGCAGTCGCAGGCAGCGCTGCCGGGGGAGCTCCCTGAGCGACGCTGGCGGCGGCCTCCCTCACTTCATCTGGGTCCGTCCTTCTTGTTCTTGCCATTTAAATGGTTGGAGAAAGCGGCTTTTTGTCCGTTTCCCACAGACGGCGCCAAACTGTTGCTGAGTTTTTTGGGACGGTTTCCCTTCGCAACGGACCCTCCTTCACCTGCACAAAAACAATGTCAAGGGAACCCTGGCTAGGGCCGGGGAACCTCCGATGCTTAAGTCAGTAATCTCGTCTCTTACTCAGAGCTCTTCTCAGTTAGCATATGCGTACCTTTTACTGTTCCAAGATTAGAATTTATACAAGCCGTCAATCCTTATCTTTGGAGGATTCTTCTCCTGGGATCGCTCAGGACCCCGAGAATCTCGGGATTCGCAATCAACATCCCTGGATTTCCGTAGATCTGCATCTGTCCTTGCTCCACCATTCCCTGTCTCGGTTGGATATCGACCGACACCGGGAGAGTCTCGGCCAAGGTATGACCGATACCGGGGGAGTCTCGGTCGATGCAGGAGGTCGGGTCCTGAGCCGTGCCCGACAGAATTAGCTCCCTGAAGGGATCTTTACTCTATCGGTTAAATGGCTTTCACACGCCCGACCTTCAATGGGGTGAGGCAGGCGAAGTTATCATACTGACAGAGCGACTTGACTCGTCTTTGCTTACACCTGACGGCCCGCCATCTGCACCGTCACCGTTGTCTCGGCTTCTTCCCTCTGACCCGAGGCCGACACATTTTTCCCCAACAAGGTCAATCACTGTCTTAGTCAAGGATAACTACTCCGAATCCACGGAGCTTCTCTAAACTCCTCACAGAGACTTCTCAAATCCACGAGGAAAGAAAGCAAGAAAATTGAAATAAATTCTAATAAATTCAAAATTTGATTGATTAATGAAATAAATGAGTTCACAACCCTTTAAATAGGGATACCAAGCAATGAGAGAGAAATCATAAGCAAACTATAACTAAAACTCCTAGAAATTTGTAACTTACTAAAAATAGTAAATTTACTTTTTATAATAAGTGTCCTATGTGGCTTAACCATGTTATTCTCTTAATTATTCTAAGCACTTTCATGTTGGATACAACTTATAAAGCCCAATGGATGAAGAGTTATAATCAAACTAAAACTTACTATTTATAGTAAAAACAGAACTAAACATAGAATTCGGCCATAGATATAATAGAATCTCGCAAATTCAGTGTGGACAACCCAGCTATGCCAGATCGTTGGCTAAAGTATCTCGTTCTACCCTAAAATCATACATGGTATGTCGAGTAATTCATTTCGATTTACAAGATATACATGTTTTAAAGTTTTGACGGTCTTGATAGCTTCTGCCTCTGATCGGGTCTTCTCTGATCCATCTTCAACATGAAAGTGTCCGTGTCCCACTCTACATCAGTCTCCTCCATTTCAAAAGAACTCGTCATCGAGTTCTCATGCTGCTTCAGTTCATGATACTCGATCTGGTGCGCAGTAACGATACCTGGATCAAAATTTATGATCAATTTAGGTCTACCTTCTTTTGGTCTAACCATGCTAGGAATGTATTTGTGACACGTTCTACATCAGACCCCTCCGCTTGGAAAAAAAAACTTGTCCTCGAGTTACTCGAGGGACTTAGTTCATGATTCTGAGATAGCTTTTGATGCCAATGTTTCTTATCCCTTTTCTTGTACTTGGCATTAGGCTCTTGAGTTGACACAATACATGTATTCATACTCTCCCCTAGTATAAATCAATTCCTTCACTTCTACCTTCGAAATCTCACATTCCTTTTGATAATGTGGGCAATTAGGTAGATTTATCCATTTGACAAGATCAATGCGATTTTGTATATCCCATATGGGAGGTAATTTATTAGAGAGTTCATCAAGCACAATCGCTTTGAACTCCTGCAACACTGGTTTCAAATCCTCTACAATATTCACAAGCTCCACATATATTTTTTCTTTTCAACTAATGGATATATATCTCTTGTTTCCTCATATTGTTTAACAAAAGTATGTTCAGTTGTGAGAGATTGTCCCTCTACTTTAGAAGTCTTAGGTTGATTCTCCCTTCCCATAGGAAGAAGGCCAATCTTTCTACCATCTTTAGTAAATGTAAATATGTTATCCTAACCTCTATGTGTAACAATAACATTAATATAATTTTGTCATGGTTAACAAAGTAACATATGATAAACTTTCATGTCGACTACATTACAAAGTAATTAATCCTTATAATTTTTACTAATTGAAAACGAAATAATACATTGTTCAGTTATCTCTGTTTTGTTGACCTCCTTGATCCATACAATCGTGTATGGAGATGGAAGCTTTTCTATCTTCAGTTGAAACTTTTTCACCATTATTTTCAACACGAAATTCTCATTGCTCCTAACATTGATGATTACATTACAGACTTTTTTTTACTTACAATGCACCTCATTTAAAAAATGTTTTCTTGTAGTAAATTTATTTCTACCTTTGGCATGTATAACGGCTTCCTCATGATCGAAGTGGTGGCATATGATTTATCATCATCTGATAGTGGTTTACAAAAATCGAGGTTGTGTCGTACAGTGACCATGGGCGGTTGAGCATTGCTTCGAGCTAAGGACAAAATTAGCACATCCGCAATACGGTTGAGGGACAACCCTTGCATGGTCAATTGATTCTCCCGGTGGAAAGCTTCAATTCTTTCCGAAAGATAACGAATCCCTAGATCACTGTCCATAGGGTTTTGGCTCATACCTTCGTTATTTGTCATCGGCTTGAGGGGAATCCTCGCTCTGATACCAATTGATGCAGGGATGAAAGTGAAGGTCGATCACCGTCTTACTCAAGGATAACTACTCCGAATCCACGAAGCTTCTCTAAACTCCTCATAGAGACTTCTCAAATCCACAAGGAAAGAAAGCAAGAAAATATAAATAAATTCTCATAAATTTAAAATTTGATTGATCAATGAAATAAATGAGCTCACAACCCTTTAAATAGGGGTACTAAGCAATGAAAGAGAAATCAGAAGCAAACTATAACTAAAACTCCTAGAAATTCGTAACTTACTATAATAGTAAATTTACTTTTTATAGTAAGTATCCTATGTGGCTTAACTACGTTATTCTCCTAATTATTCTAAGCACTTTTTATGTTGGACACAACTTCTAAAGCCCAACGGATGAAGAGTTATAATCAAACTAAAACTTACTATTTATAGTAAAAATGGAACTAAACATGGAATTCGGCCGTCAATATGATGGAATCTCGCAAATTCGGTGTGGGCAACACAGCTATGCCAAGTTTTTGGCTAAAGTAGCTTATTATACCCTAAAATCATACATGGTACATCGAGTAACTCATTCCGGTTTGCGAGATATGTCTGTTTTAAGGTTTTGACAATCTTGATGGCTTTTGCCTTTGATCGGGCCTTCTCTGGTCCATCTTGGACATGAAAGTGTCCGTGACCCACTCTACATCATTTATCCAACAAACCCATTATGTCAGGTTGCCCACGCCGAATTTACGAGATTATATAAGCTACCTTAGCCAACCAACCCACTATGTCAGGTTGCCCACGCCAAATTTACGAGATTGGATAAGCTACCTTAGCCAACCAACCCACTATGTCGGGTTGCCCACACCGAATTTATGAGTGTCCATTGGATTTACGGTTGAAAGTTGATTTTAATTTCATTTTTACTATTTATATTAAGTTTTAATTCGATCATAACTCTTAATCCTTTGAGCTTTAGGAGTCATGCCCAACATGAAAAGGGCTTATAAAAATTAAGAGAATAACATAGGTCGACTAAATTGGACACTTACTTTTTGGCCAAAAACTATGAATTCCAGTAGAAATCATGACCGTATATAAACAATAAACTTACTATTTATAGTAAGTCATGTTTTTAGAGATTTTTTTTTTTAAACCAAAATTTCCATTGATCGATAAAATAGTTACAATTCGGGTTTCCACATGAGAAAAAGGACATGCAGGAAACCTATCATGAAAAGCCCAAAAAAAAAAAAAAAAACACAACCAAGCAAAAGAAGCTAAGCCATCAGGGGTGGCCTCCGAACCGACAGGATTCCCTAATTGCTCGTAGACCTACTCTATCTAGGAAGATGAGGCCTTTGACCTACTGGGGCAGCTTAGACGAGTGCCCAAAAAGCAACGACTGGTTAGTGCTATCTAGATTAGCCAACGCATCCACTGGGGCGTTACCTTCCCGAAAAATATGAGAAAACATAATCTACCCTCTCCTTTTAAACCTACTAATCATGTTCATCCAGTAACCCCATTTCCAACCTAGCTTGGATTCTCCCCTTAACACCTTCACAACCTGTTGGGAGTCCGATTCAACTACAACCTTTGTGAGGCCCCTGGAGAGACAATAGCCGATACCATCATGAACCGCTTGAATTTCAGCGTAACTATTTGAATCCACAACATAACCATCCGAAAAGGTAAAGATGAAAATGCCCCTATCGTCTCTGCACACTCCACCACCTCTTGTGTTCCCCGGGTTACCTCTCGAGGAACCGTCAACATTGACCTTAACCCAACCCGAGGCGGGTTTTCTCCATTTCACCATTCAGGAAGAACTATGCTAACGTCGATTGGAGGACAAACTAGTTAGCGAACCAGGAAACTAGGGCTCAACAACAGCGCCCGAGATGGAGATTCTTAACCCACTTACGGTGGACATCCACCACGAAACACACACCATTACCGAAGTTGTTGATGGAGTTTTGCCTTCAAAAACAGTGGCATTCCTCTCCTTCCAAGCTTCCCATAACAATAAACAAGGTGCCAATTTGTGGAGGGAGGGCAAGATGGAGCAAGATGTCAGAGAGGTCCACCACTGTGACAATCTGGCCTTGACTAAAATGGCTGGCAAAACATTAATGCTGAAGAAAACCCCCAGGTGGGCCCAACAAGAATTCGCCAAGGCGTTGTCCAAAGAGAGTTGGGGAACAGACTCAACTGAGTGGCTCTGATATTGGTTGGGGCTCATTTTGCAGCACACGCATCTCGATGCAAGGTGGATACCCCTTTGTTGGACTGCTTCATCCACCAGAATTGCCCTGTGTAAAAGCTTCCACATGAAAAGTGACGCGCGAGGGGGTATCTTTGCGTGCCAGACCCACCTGGCCCAGCTGAATCGGGGCGAGCTCAATCTGCAACGATCCCAGGCCAACCTGATGGAGAAAATGCTCGAGGGAGTGAGGAGCCAGAAGGGGACGTCCGGACCATCGGATGTGCAAAAACCTTCGTGGAAAATTAGATCCACTACCTCTTGGGGCAACAGTCTAAAGATTGCTGAAAGAGGGACTAGACCGTTGAGGCTCAG
This sequence comes from Magnolia kwangsiensis, assembly GCA_037074715.1. Classification (NCBI taxonomy): domain Eukaryota; kingdom Viridiplantae; phylum Streptophyta; class Magnoliopsida; order Magnoliales; family Magnoliaceae; genus Magnolia; species Magnolia kwangsiensis. Next base: position 16,021,073 of record CM073586.1, read on the forward strand.
GAACTGATGTACCTTCATAGGTAGCAGAATATCTAGGATGAAGGACAAGGCAAGGTCCTGCAGGGGGCCCAGACCGGTCTAGTTGTCCACCCAGAGATTGCAAGAGCCTTCACCGATTTTCCATTGCACCAAGCCCTCTAACTGACGCAGGAGAGGGAGAATTCTCTTCCACAATGACGATTGATGGTTGGTCGAGTTCCTCTGGCTGACATGGAAAAGATCCTGGGCGTATTTGGCAACCACATAAGAACCTCACAAGATATCACCCCCTTTGAATTTTATATCCCAGGCCATCTTAAAGTGAAAAGCCTTCATAACGTCTTACAATTTTCTGATGTCAAGCCCTCCCTCATCTTTGGGACGAGAAATCGCCTTCCAGCTCTTCTAGTGAAATTTCCTCTTCCCAGCAGTCCAACCCCAGAAGAAAGAGGCAAAGCATGATTCCAGCGACTTAAGGACCTACGAAGGAAGATGAACGGCTGCCAGGGTATACACTGGGATACTTCCCAGCACGTGCTTTATCAGAACTGCTCTACTTGCTTGCAAGAGGCACTTAGCCTACCAACCTCGCACCCGGCCCTCCACTTTGTCAATCAGTTGCTGAAAATCCCCTACTTTAGTCCTCCTTGTTGTCATTGGGACCCCCAGGAATGTGAGAGAGCCGGACGACTTTGAGATGCCTAAAATATTTTTGATGGATTTGATTCTGTGAGTAGAAAGCTTGTTAGAGCTGAAGAAAGAGCTTTTGCGAAAATTAATGGATTGCCCCGAAGCGTTTTGATATACGTTTAAAAAGGCCTTAGTTACTCTCAGAGACTTCTTGCTGCCATTCAGGAAGAGAAGGGTGTCGTCTGCGTTTAATAAATGAGACACCAAAGGGCACCCTCTCCTAAGCTTGAAGGGTGTGCAAAGGCCTTGCTCCACCAAGTTATGGAGCCCTCTACTAAGAACTTCGACAGCTATGATGAATAAGGTCAGCGATAAAGGGTCACCTTGGCACAGTCCACGGGACAATTTGAAGAAACTAGTCAACACACCATTTACTAACATAGAAAACCAATAATTTACCTAGCTGTTCTCTACTGAATCCACCCACCTTGCACTGAAACCAAATCGAAGAAAGACGCACCTGAGGAAGCCCCACTCTACTTTGTTATAGGCCTTCTCCATGTCAAGCTTAAGCACTATGTTTCTTCCCTGAAACTTCCTGTTAATTTCTCTAAAGAGTTCCTGAGAGAGCGCAATATTTTTTGAAATTGCTCTACCTTGTATGAAGGCCCCTTATTCTTGCGAGATAATGGCCGGAAGCACCTAACTCAATCTTCTTGCTATGATCTTAGCTAACACTTTGTAGAAGCAGTTGCACAAACTGATAGGGCGAAAGTCTGAGAATCTCTTTGGGGAGTTCGACTTGGGGATAAGGCATATGAGAGTCGTGGTGATAGGTCTGGGAAGCTTCCCACCCTGGAAAAGGAATAAGGCATCCCTATGCAATTCGTCTTTGATAGTTTCCCAGCAGCTTGCGAAGAAGGCCCCGGAGAAACCGTCAGGCACCGGAGCACCATCTGAAGGAATGGAAAGCACCGCTCTGTGGACTTCATCAATGGTTGGATGGGCCATGAGAAAGTCATTGTCTTCATTCGAAACCAGGTCCGGAATGACCTCTAAAATTTAAAGATTGGCAGTGCAAGTCTGCGCTGAGAATTGTCTTTCAAAGTGCGCCACTGCCTCACGACAGATCTAATCCTGGTCTTCCAGCACATGCCCCAATTCTGATTCATTACTTTTGATTCTTGCATACCTGTATCGAGCCGTGGCCACCGCATGAAAGAAGCTTGTGTTCCGATCACCCTCTTCTAACCAACTGATTCTAGACTTTTGCTTCCAGAACATCTCCTGCCTAAGTTCAAGCTACTAGAGGTTGGCTAAAACTTCAGCGAATCTGATCTGGAGCCCCACGTTCTAAGCAGCGTTAACTAAAGAGTCATGCATCTGAAGGTCGATTGCCTCCAAGGCTTGCTCAGCCGATCTGATTTGGTAGAAAATGTCTCCATAATATTCTTTGTTCCAAGACTTAAGAGCTTGTTTCACTGATTTAAGTTTTGCAATAATATTGACAAATGGGTGGGTAGAATAAACCTGATTCCAAGTGAATTTGACAACTTGCTGGAAAGATTCATGACGGGTCCACATTTGCTGGAACTTGAAAGGCTTTGGGCCGCTAAACGACTGAGTCGGGAACTACAACAACAACGAGGCGTGGCCGAAATTTAGCCGAGGGAGGTGACGCACCTACGACTGGGGAAACGAAGTAGACCAGTTAGTGTTGAAGAGGACCCTGTCGAGCCTCGCCCACACTCTGGCCACACCAGCCTAGTTGTTGGTCCGCGTGAATCAACTCCTTAAGAAACCAACGTCCATCAGCCCTGCACCATTCATAACATCCAAGAATTCCAAGGAACTGAATCTGTTTGGTTCTCGTCGACTTCTTCTCTCTAACCAAGTAGTGATGGCGTTGAAATCACCATAAACAGCCCATGGGGCATTTTTAAAGAGTTTGAGTTTGAGTTTGATTCCGAAACTTCTTCCTATGTTTGATATCACTATTTAAAGGATTATAAATTCATTTTTATAATCAATTAATTCATTAGAATTTATTTTTATTTTTCCTCATGGATTCGAGGAATCTCCAAGAGGAGTCCAGAGAAGCTCCGTGGAATCGGAGTAGTTATCCCTGAGGTAGATAGTGATTGACCTCATCACGTACATCCTTACGTCACCCACTGAAAAGGAGAGGTGTTAATCAACTGTCACAAACACCTCCACCACTAGAGAAGACTTTGTGAACATCCAAATCTTACCACCTTGAGTAACATTGGAAAACAGTGAGTGAAAGTCAAGCTTAAGACCTTTGTGAACTCTTTTATCATCTCTAACCATAGGCTCCAGAAGAACAACAATCCCTAGGTCAAACTGCTGAATCAACCTCCTAATGGAATTGATAATAAGGGCATTGCTCGCTTCCCGAGCATTCCACACAAGGGCTCTATCCATTTGTAACACTGCAAGTTTTCACATTCTGATACTTCAGCTTTCTCAGTATACCATTCCACGCAATTAATTTTTCCATTGAAGATGGGAGACGACGTTATTGTCCCTTAACTGCTCTATTTAAATTAGGCTTCAAGACAACTTCTGATTGAGTAACTACAATTGGTCCTACACTAGGATCACCATCGGTGTGGCTAATTACTTCTGAATTGCTGCTAGTTCTTTCTTTTTTTTCTTTTTTTTCTTTTAAAAAAAAAAAGAAGAAGAAAGGTGGACATTTGGAATTGATGTTAGTTCTATAATTGTGCCTAAGGGAGCTAATGATACTCCCAAACCAACTACATTGTCCATTCCTGCCTTGGAAGCATCTACCTCCATCTCTCCACATAACAATCCCTCACTCATTATTAACGGAGGATATTCTACAGCAGTTTCCTTGCTATTGATATCATTACCCTCCAAGAATTTTACTACCATCTTCTCAGCTATTGAGATATGTCTTAACAATTTGAACGTTCACGACCGGTCGTGGGTCAGGTTTGACCGGTCGTGGGAGCGGCTCGACTAGTCATAGTCCACTTGACTCAAAGTCCAGTGAGCATAAAATTTTGAGGTCCGAGGTACTCGACCAGTCGTGGGTGGCACTCAACCGGTCGTGCAATCTGCTCGACCGGTCGTAGTTACGCAGATTCGTTCTGCAATTTTGTGCGGATTGCAAATTTTGAGTCCTTTCGCAACTGGGATGCGGAAAGGAAGTTATCTAAACTATAAGTAGGTGTTCCTAGGGCTTTTCTAAGGTATGGGAAATAATTCTAAGGCTTTTTAAAGGGGTTATAGGGAAATTAAAGGGTGTAGCAAAGGTGAGATTCAAGGTTATTCGAATTGGGTAAGTCCTCTCTCTTTTTAATTTCTATTTTCATAATGGAGATCTGTCACTTTGTGTTGTGGTTTTTTCACGCAAAGATTTTTCCACGTAAAATCTGTATGTTCTCTTGTATATGATTGGTGCCATTGAATTACTATCCTAGATCTAAATCTATGTGATTCCACAGGTCAAAATCCCTAATAAGTGGTATCAGAGCTATCGTTGGGGCATAGATCTAAATCTAAGGGATTAGTAATAATGGCGAGCACCAGGTATGAGATTAAGAAGTACTCAGGGAAAAATAATTTTGAGTTATGGAATATCAAGATGATGAGTTCCTTAATCAAGTAAGGCGAAGATGGTGCTCTTGAAGAGCGGAAGTCTACTATGACTGATGATGAGTGGAATGCTCTTGATAAGAAGGCTTTATCATCGATCTGTCTATGTCACACGGATGAGATTTTCTACAAACTGCGGCTAAGTTATGGGAAAAGTTAAGGGATGTTTATGCGAAAAAATCCTCTAAAAATCGCCTGCACTTTAAGCGGTAGTGGTATAACTTTAAGATGGCAGAAGGTGGAGACCTAGAGGCTCACATTAGCAACTTTAATAAATTAGTTTGCAAATTGCTGGATATGGAGGAAGTAATGAAAGATGAAGAATAAGCATGTATGTTACTGAATTCTCTTCCGACGTCATATGAGTCATTCAATGACACTATGTGCAGCATGAATAAAACTCTGAGTGTCAACACCGTTATTTCAGCCCTTCAAAGGAAGGCTATGAGATGGCTAAATAGTGACATGGGGACATCTTCTGATGTACTGTTTATAGTGGGTAAGAATTCTGGACAAGGTCAGGTTCTTTTGATTCTAGATCCAAATCCAAGGGCAAGGGCAAAGGAAAGGTAAAGTGTTAGAACTATGGGAAGGAAGGACATGTGAAGAAGGATTGTGAAAATTCTAAATCAAAGAGGGAAGATTCTGAGGCTTCATGCAGGGAGGTCAACGTTGCCACGTCAGATGGATGTGATGGTGATGTTTTATCTGTGTCTTCACTCAGACGATCATATAATGATCGTAAGGATAAGTGGATGCTAGACACAAGGGCATCTTTTCATATGACTCCTCATCGAAGTTGGTTCACCAGCTATAGGAAGTGCGATGGTGGACAGGTATTTATGGGCAATGACATTGCCTGTAATATTGTAGCTATTGGTTTGGTGCACATCAGGATGTTTGATGGGGTGGAGCGTACCTTGACAGATGTGAGGCACGTTCCTGATTTAAAGTGGAATCTGATTTCTCTTGGTATGCTTGAGGTAAAAGAATGCAAGTACACAGGTATTGATGGTACTCTTAAAGTATCTAAGGGGGCACGAGTAATCATGAAAGTGCAATGACTCGGTAACTTATACAGGTTGATTAGGATAACTTCAAAAGGTGGAGCTGCAGTGGATGTAACGGATTCCACTTCTGCACGTATGTAGCATGTTGGGCATAGTCACATGAGCGAGTAGGGTAGGAAGGCTGAGACGCGCAGATTGGGATACAGAGCAGGTGGAGCAGTCACGTGTAAAAAGAATCACATGGCATGATCACAGGATATCGGCGAGGTACATGGATGACTCCAATATCGCAGGGGATTCATCTTCTATTTCAAATCGCTCTAGGTGAGCCTGGTGCTGAGAAGTGAAAGGTAACTATGGGCGATGTGATAGATTCGTTGTACTAGACCGACAATAAGAGCGGGTGGAGCTTCCAGTGGGCCAGAAAGCGGTTGGATGTAGGTGGATCTTCAAGAAGATACAATATAAATATAGGGCGAGATTGGTAGCAAAGGGTTATGCTCAGAGAGAAGGGATCGACTTCTCAGAGATATTCACGCCGACGGTATAGCAGGTATCTATTAGATCCATAATTGGCACGGTTGGCTATTGTGATCTTGAGCTGGAAAGATAGATGTGGAGTCTACACTTTTACAAGGAAAAGTGAAGAGCATATATACATGAAGCAATCAGAGCGGTTCGAAGTTAAAGGGGCTGAGAAAAGACTTTGCAAGAGGTCGCGGTTAGACCTGTCACCTAGGCAGTGATTTGATTCCTTCATGGATGAAGGATTATAGGGCTGCAAAGATGGTTCTTGGCATTGAGACTGAAGGAGGAGTAGGCTTTGGTAATAACAGGAGGAATACCTTATGTGTAGGTATTGATCAAGGATGTGATGAGTCAGGTAAAGCCAGAAAGCATTCCTTACGCGTCTCTCCTCAAGTTTTTCTCTGGATATGTCTGAAAACAGATGAGAAAAAGCAGGATATCTTATGAGCCTTATTCGAATGCGGTTGACAGTGTATGTCATGGTCTGGATTAGACCGGTTATTTTATAGGCTATCAGTGTTGTGAGCAAGTACCCTGGCAAGCAATATTGGGTAGCGGTGAGATGGTAAGAAGACTACGTCTTTCCTTTTGAGAAGATAGGAGCAAAGGTGGTTGAACTTATGGGATTTGATCCGGCAGACATGCTCACCTAGATTATTCCTACAGGAAAGTTCAAGTTTGGTGTAACTTCTCTGGGCTTAGTAATAGCGTAAAAGAAATACGGAGTGTGCACAAGAAGCTATGATGTGATACAGAAATATGAGAAGAGGTCAAGATGCTACACAACTCAAGATTGAAGATATGGTGGAGATTGTTGAGATATGTCTTCATAATTTGAACGTTCACAACCGATCGTGGGTTAGATTCGACCAGTCGTGGGAGCGGCTCGACTAGTCGTAGCCCACTCGACTCAAAGTCCAACGAGCATAAAATTTTGGGGTCCGAGGTGCTCGATTAGTCATGGGTGGCGCTCGATCGGTCATGGGTGGCGCTCGATCGGTCATGCAATCTGCTCGACTAGTTTTGGTTACGCAGATTCGTACCGCAATTTTGTGTAGATTACGGATTTTGAGTCCTTTCACAACTAGGATGCAGAAGGGAAGTTGCCTAAACTATAAGTAGGTGTTCCTAGAAAATTTTTAGGGTATGAGAAATAATTCTAAGGCTTTCTAAAGGGGTTCTAGAGAAATTAAAGGGTGTAACAAAGGTAAGATTCGAGGTTGTTCGAATCGGGTAAATACTCTCTCTTTTTAATTTCTATTTTCATAGTGGAGATCTGTCGCTTTGTGTCGTGGTTTTTTCCGGCAAGGGTTTTTCTACGTTAAATCTGTGTCTTCTCTTATATGTGCTTGGTGCCATTGAATTGCTATCCTAGATCTAGATCTGTGTGATTCCGCAGGTCAAAATCCCCATCACTCAGCCTCATGATCAAAAGGCATCAACAAACTTAACACGTCAGCATCTTCTACTCAAGCAAGGGAAGCCCCAATGATATGATTTTCTATTGCCAAGGCTGAAAAATGGTGACAGATCAACTGCGAAGGCCTCAGAAGTTGTTGGCAATGCCCATACACAGAAGAAGTTGATGGCAGTGAATGAAAGCTGAAAAATAGAATCGAAATGGGTGGTGATGGGTCATTGAAAGACATGTTTAAAAATGAAAAAGTTTCAAAAAAACAACAAAGAAATAAGAAAATAATTTCCATGTGGACGTCAAGTTATAAAGTAAGGGCATTTTTGTCCACTAACTCTTCAAAAAGTGATAAAAATGCCAACTAAGGAATATATTTAAGAGATGAGATTTTTTAGGCTTTAGACAATAGCACAAGGCTAGCATAGTCAAAAGCCCAACATTTAATTAAAGAGATCACATGACAAATGCTTTATATCTCACCATAAGTACTATATAATATCCACCCCACATACCTTTAAATCTATTGTTTTGACTCATGTTACTAAATTAATCATATCATCAACTCAAATGAGCCAGGGAAACAATGAGATAAAGAAATAAAGTGAATCATCAACTCAAATGAACAATAGCAAGGGAAACAATGAGAGGGGCAGTCCACCTCTACTTCTCTTGCTCAGTCTGTCTCCTTGTGTAGCACCCTACACGTAGCTTCTATCATTTTGTTTTTAAATTTTTTTAAAAAAATGTACATCTATTCACATATGCAAAGAAGTGTTGTACACCGTATGGATGGGCCTGCAGACAAAAAAGGAGAAGCTGGCCCACAAAAAAAGTGGAAGTGACAAAAGGTGCTCTCTACATCTCACGCAAATACCCTAAACCTATTTTATTTAGAAAAATAAAGCCTCTGATGAGAGTGGGTAGCTCCAACATGAAAAGGAAGACACGGCGGATCTAACTACTACTACCCATGCGAGCAAATTTGTTCACCACTCTTATTTTCTCTCTTTCAATCTTTGTCTCTCTTTCTATCCCTTCCTCCCGCCCATGCAACTGCCATAAACCTAGTCACAGATAATATCAACAGTTCTAAAATAGAGGATGACAACTGGTCCAAGCCCCCAACTGAATTTTCATTAAACATGTACAGTTAGTTGGATTTTTATCTAATGGTTTTTCTTCTTCTTCTTTTTTTTTTTTTTTTTTTTTTTAATCTAATGATTGAATTCTCATTAAACATGGACAATGTTGGTTGGATTTTTATCTAACAGTCTATCTTTTATGCTTTCCACCAATCAGTGGTTAGCAAATCCTCGTCAGAGACCAACAGATGAAAGGTTCAGATCTCTTAGACATGTCCCACATGCACGGATATCGAATGCTTGACCACCATCTTGGGTAGTACGTATAGCGTTAGAACCCTCTCTCTTAAGATTTTTACAACATTGCTGTACAAATGGTTCGCTTCTTTTTTAACTTGTAAGGGTAATATACGGTTGGTATATACTACTGTGTAGTGGAAATCTACATGTACAAGTGAAAAAATGGACTACAACGATCATGCACGCGTGATGATGAAGATAATGACGATTATGAGAAACAGATGGTCTAGATCGTGCATCCAGATATGGAAGATTTCTCTCTCTCTCTCTCTCTCTCTCTCTCTCTCTCTCTCTCTCTCTCTCTCTCTCTCTCTCTCTCTCTCTCTCTCTCTCTCTCTCTCTCTCTATATATATATATATATATATTCAAAGGTTGATTGTGCCAGCATTGCATTTCTACCATCCATTTAAAGGGCCACATTTTGCATGACCGAGATCCTCCGTTATTAGAGGACAGTTTGCAATCACAGGCTCACCCTCCACGTGTCAGCTTGTAGTTCTTCCTTCGTCACGTTTTTTCTGCGTTTGTATCAACAGGTAATAAGACAAGGATGTCTGGTAGCCAAACAGCACCCTTACAGGCAGACAAATGGCACAGGTCTATGACATCCGAGCTGCATGTCAGGTGGACCCATCATCTGACGAAAAAATTCAGGCTGTTCAACAATCAGGTAGGCCACACATGGACGGAAATAACTACTGCCATCTTAAAGAACTTACGAGCATTTTTAGGCCGTCCATTATTTTCATACATGTTTGGCTTATGTTATAGTCATACAGCTTTAGATATGTCAGATGATCTAGACGGTGGATCCCACCATGCCAAAAGATCTGACGTCCTGTAGACATCCCAGGTTGCGTATCTGGCTACTTGTGGAGAGGGGCATGGGCGAGATAGTAAACCTTCTCAGAAGGACTAACTAAGAAATTTTTCAAATAAGACCACTCAAACCTCATTAAGTAGAAAATTTAGAAAAAACCCTTGTAAGTAATGCTACTTCATTGAAGTATGCTCTATTTTGATAGAATAGACCAATCGACATTCATTTTACTGTGTCATATTACACTAGTCTGACATGATTTATTTATTTTTTGGTTGAAAGTTTGTGTTTTGTACGCATTAATTTGCGAGATCTGAGCTTTCCATTTGATTGGGAATAATGTTTAGGTCTTTTTTTTAAAAAATAAAATGGTGAGAGCTCACCACCCGAATCTTTGTTACTCAAAATGACTTTTAGAAATATTTTTGGCAGGCCCCAAAAAAGAAGAGCCCCCACCTATCATATGAACCCATACACAACGAATCTGAACCCCTATGAAACTCAAGAGGAAAGACCCAAAATGCATGAATCTCAAGAATCAAAAAAATTAGGGGCAAGGGGAGAGAGCATGGGAGGATTCATCAGCTTGCTACTTACCGGGACCACGAGTACCTGGAAGTTAAGGTCCGGACCCATTTCACCCGTCTTTTTTTATATGCATGTCCAATTGAATGAGTCTATAGCTCAGAGAATCAGGCAATAGACCAGCGGGGCCAGTTCATTGTCCAGATTTCAGCAGCTCTAGGCGATAACCTTGTGTTTTATTGTTTGAGAGGTATGGTTGGGATGCAACGCCTGCAGATTTGATATTAAGATATTGTCAGCTCGAGCTATTATGTCTAGGATATGCAAATGGCTAAGGGAAGTGGGCATGTGTCTGAGATTGTCATTGTGCAATCCCTGGGCTTAAAGAGCAGAAATATTAGGAATGAGGAAAGGTTTGAGATCATTAAGTGGTGTAGACGAGTAGGATTGGCTAAAATTGAATGTGGATGGCTCCTTGAGGGGAAATCGGGACAATAGTTTAAGAGGAGGGGTTTGCAAGGACCATCTTGGTCATGTGATTTTTGCATTTCACAATTTCTATGTCGGGCGTCTAATACAATATAGAGAAGTACTAGATTTAATCATTTTCTAGTATATTCCTTGCAAAGAAGTTCTTATAAAGAAGAAGAGTGATCAGAAATAAGTTTTGTATTTTTATTTTCTCTTATTTCAGTGAAGAAAAAAGCTATGCATTGATGCATATAAATGTAGGTTATTTGAGTTTGTACTTTAACTTATTATATTGGTCATTTTCTTTTTGTGATTTGGCTAGTCCTACATTATTTGTGTGTGAGTATTTTTCCACAACAACGAAAATAGTATATAATTCAAACAATATTCTAGCTATCCATTTGTTTTATAAGCTGTGTGAAATAATCTAATTCTTAAGCCAGAAGACCTGAAACAGTGCAGCCCACCAAGTGGAAAACTCAGATCTTGCACAGGCATTTATTTCAATTTGCCACATGTTCTATATAAGAGAATGTCTACATTTACCACCTCCATCTTTGCAATGAAAAGAATGTATACATTTACTAACTTCTTAGCCTTTCTTCTTATACAAAAAGCATGATTTTCGTTTCTACACAATAAATAATAATGATTTTGAAGGTTTTCCACCTCTAGCATGCATTGGACACATCTGACCAGAGAGGTGGGTCCAATGCAGCCTCCATTTTTCTTCATTGTTGGATACCCTTATCTTCTTAGAAGATTTCAGAATGCGAGAATGGAGGATGTAACTTTGCCATGACAAAACTTCAAAAGGGCCAAACTTTCCACCCAAATGTCTGTTTTCTAAATATTTACATGATTTCATGGTTATCTCACAAAGGTTTTTGTCTACAATGAGATGGACAATTACAACTGCCTAAATTGCAATTTTTGTTTATTTTGACCACTTTAAAGTTCATGTGGTTCAAAACTTAGATAGTATTATTCGTCTTTTATCTAGATTTTGGGTTCTTATTTTATTTTATTAGTCCATTCATCCTTATCATTCTAGGATGTCCTCTTATAACTCCATTAACCCACTTGCCTTTCTGTAGGTCGACGTTTTTCATATACATCACCCTTCTACGTGTCTTACTAAATGTTGATGCTCTTTCATATTGTGTTTGGTTGGGTGTATGAGTATGTTGGTTTTCCATGAATTCTATATTGATGCTCTTTCATGTTGGGTTTGGCTGGGTAAATGAGTATGTTGGTTTTCCATGAATTCTATTTTTACATACATGTGTGCCTTATCAGATGAGCATGCGAAGCCAATTTTAATGCAGGACATTCATGGGTGGACCCATATGATTAAAATTCTGGATTTGCAATGCATGGGTTGCATCACTCGTCTTGGATGGCATGTTTGGCTACGCGCTTCTTGAATTTAAATCCATGCAGTAATGTTCAATTTAAAAGAATAGAAATAAATTTTTTTTAAAAAAAAAGACCCTAAAACCTTAAATTTCTAGAAGGTTAAGATCATTCATCAATGTTGATGTAGAGCGGGTCGCGGACAATTTCATGGCCAAGATGGATTAGAAAAGGCACCGTCGACAACATAAGTGATCCGGACCGTTGGACCTTAGATCGGGCGTATCTTGCAATCCGGAATGAGTTATCCGACGTAAAATATATGAATTTGGGGTAGAACGAGTTACTTTAGCCAACTAATCCCGCTATGCTGGGTTGCGCAGCCCGGATTTGTGAGAAACCCCCTTATCGACGGTCGTTTCTCCGTTTTAATTTCGTTTTTACTATAAATAGTAAGTTTTAGTTCACTTATAGCTCTTCATCCGTTGGCCTTTAGGAGTTGTGTCCAACATAAAAAGTGCTTAGGATAATTAGGAGAACGGTTTGGTGAAGCCAAATAGGACACTTACTATTTTTGGCCGAAAACCTTGCGTACTAGTAGACATCACGACCGTCTATAAATAGTAAGTTTACTATTTATAGTAAGTCGCGGATTCTAGGAGTTTTAGTTGTAGTTTGAGTCTGGTTTCTTTCTTATTGCTTGGTTCTCTTATTTAAAGGGGTGTAAACTCGTTTTTATTTATTCATTAATTAATTTCAAATTTATTAGAATTTATTCTTATTTTCCTGCTTTCTCGTGAATTCGAGAAGTCTCTGTAAGGAGTCCAGAGAAGCTTCGTGGATTCGGAGTAGTTATCTTTGAGGAAGACGGTGATCGACCTCATCACGTTCATCCCTGCATCAAATGTCTATATATTTTTCATATTCACAGCCAAGTGGATTTTAACCTCATTTCTTTTGGTACGTGTATAATGCCAACCGCATATTAAAAAAGGGCGTACGTCCAGTCCCCATACAGCCCACCACAAACGCCTATGTCTGACACGTGTAGAACATCCTATCCATCCATGAGGGAAGCCCCACAAGCCATATTCCCAGACTCAAAGATCAGACAGACCAACTCATCAGGTGCACCACAGTTTAGAAACAGATAAATGGGGCCGACCATCTTCATCTGTCCACCTGTACCATAGATGGATGGTTTGATCTTGCACAAAGGCATCATGACAGTTTAGTAATCTGACTCTTTTGCATGCTTTTTCATTATATTTCTATGTGAATTTTTCAGTAGTAGAGGAGCATGGCTACAGACTAACTCAAGTGACTTGGAAGGGCTGAAACCATCAAGCTTCTCCCCACTACAAAGATCCGGACTACCGTTGGAGGTACTTCTGACCTACTAAACTCCATGCACCCAAATGAAAAGTTAGGATTTTAAATTGTTGGGTGGGCCACACATGTATGATAACGATGGATGGTCAAGATTTGGTGGGCTATCCCTTTCTTTGGTGCATGTGTGGCCCTTCTGAGTGTTGAACAGCCTGGATTTTCGAACAGATCGTCAATGGTAGGATCCAAGTGATACACGTATGGGTGTCCTATTTAGTGCCAGGTTGGCACGTCTACGTGCTTGTGGAGTTGCATGCTGATCACTACGTGGGGGGCTGGCAAACCTCCACACGTATAAACATGGCCGTCAGAAATTGGCACATGCGGGATTATCATGCGGACGCGGATTGCCAACTGACGCTGTCAGCAGCCAGTAGCTACTGGACGGTGGTCCGTGGGCCCATCATGATATTTGTGATTTATCAATGCCGTCCATCTATATTTTTTCAGATCATTTAAGGATATGACCCCAAAAATGAGCCAGATTGAAATTTCATGTTCACCACGCCATAAGGAAACAGTGGTAACTGAACGTTCACCATTTAAAATTCCTGGGGGCTACAAAAGTTTTGGATGGAAATATTATTATTTTCAATTCATCCAGGTCCATCGGGAATAATCAACATATTGGATGGAAAGTAAACATTACAGTGAGCCTAGGAAGTTTTTAGTCATGGATGTCCAATCACCAGTGTTTACTTGTGGTGTGGTCCACTTGATATTTTTATCTTTCTCATTTTTGGTCTTATGCCCTAAAATGATATGGAAAAATGGATGAATGGCGTGGATAAAGAACATATATCATGATGGGGCCCACAGAGCAGTGTACAATAGCCACCGCGCTACTGGCAACATGTGTAGATGTCACGGCAGAATATCAGGCCAATTCACTCATGAGGTGGGCCACATCGTACGGAGGTATTGACCTACACAAAGTTCCAATGGTCAACATTCCAAATACACTGGACGGGCTATTCATCGGTAGCCCTGGCTCAGCCCACCCAGACACCAGGCCTACATTTCAAGCTGAGCCTGACCCTCGGGCCAAGTTTAGGGGCCCATGCCCTGGCCCATCGCATCCCTACATATACATGGTGTGCCGAACGGTTGTACGGCTCAGATAAACCCTGCGGCTATGGGGATAGTATTTATGACCAGATGGGGGAGGCGTGTACACACACGTGTAGGGTTATAACGTGATGTAGAGCGGGTCGTAGGCAATTTCATGGCCAAGATGGATCAGAAACACCACCAGCAACATCGACAACACAAGTGATCCGGACCGTTGGACCTTAGATCGGGCGTATCTTGCAATCCGGAATGAGTTATCTGACGTAAAATATATGAATTTGGGGTAGAACGAGCTACTTTAGCCAACCAACCTTGCTACGCCGGGTTGCGCAGCCCAGATTTACGAAAAACCCCCTGATCGACGGTCGTTTCCCCGTTTTAATTTCATTCTTACTATAAATAGTAAGTTTTAGTTTTCTTATAGCTCTTCATCCGTTGGGCTTTAGGAGTTGTGTCCAACATGAAAAGTGCTTAGGATAATTAGGAGAACGGTTTGGTGAAGCCAAATAGGACACTTACTATTTTTGGCCGAAAACCTTGCGCATTAGTAGACATCACAACCGTCTAAAAATAGTAAGTTTACTATTTATAGTAAGTTGCGGATTATAGGAGTTTTAGTTGTAGTTTGAGTCTGATTTCTTTCATGTTGCTTGGTTTCCTTATTTAAAGGGGTATAAACTCTTCTTATTCATTCATCAATTAATTTCGAATTTATTAGAATTTATTTCTATTTTTTTGCTTTCTTTCCTCGTGGATTCGAGAAGTCTCTGTGAGGAGTCCAGAGAAGCTCCGTGGATTCAGAGTAGTTATCCTTGAGGAAGACAGTGATCAACCTCTTCACGTTCATCCCTGAATCATAACGCCTCTATCTAGCGTGCAACCAGCCATGCATAGTACATGGATGTATTGTATTGAGGATTTGGGATCATGTTCGTGGGCCATTTTTTTAACGTTCAGGATCTTCCAACCATGAAGACTTTCAATATAGCCACTATATCTCATCAGATGAACTACCTGGATCACTCAACATGACCTCATATCCAACATATATACAGTACTCCTAACACATAACCACAATAATAGGTTGACATTGTAGCGCACATCTGCGTTAGTATACCAATGAAAGCATGCATGTGGCCATCTCAATATGTCTGGGTAGATTCAATCCATTACACGCATGCTACACATACACGTGCATGAAGCATGTACTGATTAACCACAGACCAGTGGCTGTAGAACATTAAAAAGATGTTTGTAGAAAATCTGAACTCCTGTAGATTAAGATATTTTAACTTGTTGGGGATTTTGGACCTGCGAAATCACACAGATCTAGATCTAAGATAGCAATCCAATGGCACCAAGCACACAAGAGAACACAGAGAACACCCAGATTTAATGTGGAAAACCCTTGCGGAAAAAAATCACGGCACAAAGCGACAGATCTCCACTATGAAAGCATCAATTACAAAGAGAGAGGACTTACCCGATTCGAACAACCTCGAATCTCACCCTTGCTACACCCTTTAGAAACCCTAGAACCCCTTTAGAAAGATTTTTTCATACCTAGAAAAGCCCTAGGAACACCCATTTATAGTTTAGGCAACTTTCCTTCCGCATCCCGGTTGCGAAAGGACTCAAATCCGCAGTTTCGCGCAAAATCGCGGAACAAACTGCGTAACCTACGACCGGTCCTAGGAGAGCTACGACCGGTCGTACTACGACCGGTCTTACAGTCCCTACGACCAGTCCTAGGCCCTGGAAAAAAACAGCACAACTCGCTGGACTTCGAGTCGTGCCAGGGCTCGAACTTACGACCGGTCGAGCAACATGAAAACTTGAAGATTGAAGGCTTCTCCTCAATAATCTCCACCAAGTCTTCATTCTTCAACCGTGTAGCTCATTGACCTCTTCTCTTATTTCTGCATCTCATCATAGCTCAAGATCACATTGGCCAATCGCCAATCAAGGATCTAATAGATACCTGTCATACCGTCGGTACGAATATCTTTGAGAAGTCGATCCCTTCTCTTTGAGCATAACCCATCGACACCAACCTCGCTCTATATCTATGTTGTATCCTCCTGAAAATTCACCTGCATCCAACCGCTTTCCAATCCACTGGAAGCTCTACTCACTCCCATATGTCGGTCTGGTACAACGAATCCATCACATCGCCCACAGTCACCTTTCACTTTTCAGCAACAGGCTCACCTATAGCCATCTGAATAGAAGATGAATATCCTACAATATTAGAGTCGTCCAAGTACCTCACCGATGTCCTGCAACCATGCCGTGTGATTCTTCACACAGGTGGCTACTCCACCTGCTCTGTATCCCTGTCCGCACGTCTCAGCCTTCCTGCCCTGCCCGCTCATGTGGCCATGTCCAACATGCCACACACGTGCAGAGGTGGAATCCGCTACATCCACCGTAGCTCCACCTTTTGAAGTGCTCCCTATCAACTTGTACAAGTTACCGAGTCGTTGCGCCTTCATGACTACCCGTGCCCCCTTAGATACATTAAGAGCACCATGAATACTTATATACTTGCATCCTTTTACCTCAAGCACACTAAGAAAAATCAGATTCTGCTTCAAATCAAGAACGTGCCTCACATCTGTCAAGGTACGCTCCACCCCATCAAACATCCTGATGCGCACAGAACCAACCGCCACAACATTACAGGCAATGTCATTTTTCATAAATACCTGTCCACCATCGCACTCCCTGTAACTGGTGAACCAACTCCGATGAGGAGTCATGTGAAAAGATGCCCCTGTGTCTAGCATCCACTCATCCTTACGATCATCGTATGACCGTTTGAGCGAAAACACAGATAAAACTTCACCATCACATCCACTCGATCCATCTGACGTGGCAACATTGGCCTCCCTGCATGAAGCCTCAGAATCTTCCCTCTTCGATTTAGGATTTTTACAATCCCTCTTCACATGTCCTTCTTTCTCACAATTCTAGCACTTTACCTTTCCTTTGCCCTTACCCCTAGATTTAGATCTAGAACCAGAAGAACCTATACCTTGTCCAGAATTCCTACCCACTGTAAACAGTGCATCAGAAGACGTCCCCGTATCATTATTCAGTTGTCTCATAGCCTTTCCTTGAAGGGCTGAGATAACAGTATCGACACTCAGGGTTTTATTCATGCTGCACATAGTGTCCTTGAATGCCTCATAAGACGCCGGGAGAGAATTCAGCAACATACATGCTTCTTCTTCATCTTTCATCACTTCTTTCATATCCAGCAATTTGTAAATCAATTTATTAAAGTTGCTGATGTGAGCCTCCAGATCTCCACCCTCTGCCATCTTGAAGTTATACCACTGCCGCTTCAGGTGTAGGCGATTTTTCGAGGATTTCTTCGCATAGACATCCTCTAACTTCGCCCACAAACCAACTGCAGTTTTCTCCCTCATGACGTTGTAGAGAACCTCATCCGTGAGACATAAACGGATCAATGATAAAGCCTTCTTATCAAGAGTATTCCATTGATCATCTTTCATAGTAGACTTCCGCTCCTCAAGATCAATATCCTCGCCTTGCTTGATTAACAGGCTAATCATCTTAACCTTCCATAACTCAAAATTATTTTTTCCTGAATACTTCTCAAACTCTTACTTAGCACTCGCCATTATTACTAATCCCTCAGATTCAGATCTGTGCCCCAACTTTAGCTCTGATACCGATTGTTGGGGATTTTGGACCTGTGGAATCACACAGATCTAGATCTAGGATAGCAATCCAATGGCACCAAGCACACAAGAGAACACAGAGAACACTCAGATTTAACGTGAAAAACCCTTGCGGAAAAAAATCACGGCACAAAGCGACAGATCTTCACTATGAAAGCATCAATTACAAAGAGAGAGGACTTACCCGATTCGAACAACCTCGAATCTCACCCTTGCTACACCCTTTAGAAACCCTAGAACCCCTTTAGAAAGCTTTTGTCATACCTAGAAAAGACCTACGAACACTTATTTATAGTTTAGGCAACTTCTCTTCCGCATCCCGGTTGCGAAAGGACTCAAATCCGCAGTTTCGCGCAAAATCGCGGAACAAACTGCGTAACCTACGACCGGTCCTAGGAGAGCTACGACCGGTCTTACAGTCCCTACGACCAGTCCTAAGCCCTGAAAAAAAAACAGCACAACTCGCTGGACTTCGAGTCGTGCCAGGGCTCGAACTTACGACCGGTCGAGTACCTCTCACGACCGGTCGAGCAACATGAAAACTTGAAGATTGAAGGCTTCTCCTCAACATAACTGACTTTTCACATGTTTGTATATAAATAGTATAATTATAATGATTGCACTTGTAAATTATTGAAATATCACATCAATATCAATCATTAATATCAATGATATATTGATTTTATGCTCTCTTTTTTTTTCTTTTTTTTTTTAGAAACCAAAGTTTATATACATATCAAAAAGATATACAATGCCTTCAGGCGGGCATATTGATTTTATGCTTGGATTGGAAATTTTAAAGGAAATATAATGTAAAATTTATAATGATTCATGGTTCCTCTACCACCCTATCTTTACATATGTAATTGACTGATTACTCTTTTACATATCTTTTCTATGGTTAATAGCAATCCAAACAGGCCTTAAGTGACTCTAGCAGGATCTTGGGTGATATTTTAATGATCAAACCGTCTATGTGATGGGCCTCATCATGAATGGGGAATATCATATTGGAATATTTCGACCCTTTTAATATATTACTAGTTTTATGGGCCATTTCATTTAATCATTATTTTGTGTACCATTTATTGACACATAACTTCGAATATTTTTTGGGTTCCCCTATTAATGGTTAGACACATCATATAGACGGTTTAGATCATTGAAACATGTCTCCAGATCCAACGGCTCAAATCCAATTAAACCAAGAAAAAGCAATGCTTTTGGGTGTATTGTAGCAAAACCTCTAATAAAATGGTTTTAGAATGAGATGATTGAAGCGTTTAACTTGTTATTATTACAGGAAAGTTATTCTACTCAATCCAACAGTTCGCATGCATTCCATATGGACCATAGAAATCCTAGCTTGGAGATTACCCTAGGAAGACCGGATTGGCATGGAAATGAACATGGTTGATGACATTAGAGGGTCTAAATATTTTGATTTTGAGTTAGAAATCCTTAATTGGTTCAATATCATGAGAAGAAGATATACATATATATACATGTAATTCTCTCACTTATTTTCCCAGATAGATCATTTTGGAATGTATGCCTAACTTGCAGCACAGAGAGAGAGAGAGAGAGAGAGAGAGAGAGAGAGAGAGAGAGAGTGTGTGTTTGGTGTTTGTTTTGAGTTGAAGTCATCATGTAATTGTGAAAATCAGGAAAGGGAAAAGAAAGCGAATCCTGTCTGAATGATGAATTACAAGCTTGTTTATCATGAAATGTTCACAACTAATTTTGCATGGAAACTGTAACATACAATGCTGTCTACTTCATAAAGGTGTCACTTACTATAACATCTCATCCACACGCGAGGCATGGTATAGCCAGTAGGTGTTGCCGCTGCTGGTCCGGATGCCCTGCCGTAGTTTATATATATATATATATATATATATATATATATATATATATATATATATATATATATATATATATATATATATATATATATATATATATATATATCTTGAGGGAACTGTACAGAGCAAATTACAATTAGGGCTGTCCTTTCGCAAAAACAGGAGAAAGGAAAACCATCTTGCCCTCGAATTCTGTTGGCTTTACAAAGCCTTAGAACCGTACACACCACAAGTTTGTTAGTTTTACAAAGCCTTAGAACCATGCACACCACAAAAATAAAAAATAATTTTACTTGCATTTCACTTGCTGCACTGATATGTAATCGGTTATACAATGTGCTCTTTATAGGCTTTTGCACCAACTGTGAAATGATTATAATACCCTTCTATTATTTAATATTCCTAGAAACTGACCTTAGCCATTCATCTTCCAAAATAGCTCCTTTAGAGCTTCAACTGTTATGCATGGAGAGTTCAATGGTCACTGTCTGTTGTTGGAAACGTCTGTTTGGATTTGCTGTTTCTAATACTCTCCTTCAAACCAAAATAGTCTTCATTCCAAGCATCGATCTAAATTTCTTGAATGTATCAGTCGGCAATGATTTGGTGAAAATATCTGTCACTTGTTCAATAGTATGACAGTATTGTAGCATCACTGATTTCTGCTTCACTTGATCTCTTAAGAAGTGATACCTAGTATCAATGTGCTTGCTCCTTCCATGCTGCACCAGATTTTTGGCAAGTTCGATTGCCGACTTGTTATCCACATATATAATGGTGGATTCCTCTTGTGAATGTTTCAGCTCTTTTAGCATGTTCTTCAACCATATTACTTCACAGACTGTGGACGATGCTGCCACGTACTCTGCTTCACATGTGGACAAAGCAACAACACTTTGCTTCTTTGAGTTCCATGTGAAAGCAATCGATCCAAGATATAATACATATCCTGTGGTGTTTTTCCTTTCATCTTGGCCACCTCCCCAATCACTGTCTAAGTATCCATACAGTATTGGTTCATCTTCTTATGGATAGAAAAGACCAAATTCCATTGTTCCTTTGACGTACCTGAAGATTCTTTTTGCAGCTAGCCAGTGTGATTCTTTTGGCGCTTCCATGTGCCTGCTTAGAAGTCCAACACTGTAGACGATATTTGGCCTTGTGTGTGTAAGATACCTTAGGCTTTTAATCAGACTCTTGAATAGAGTCGAGTCCACGCTTCTTCCTTCTCCTTCTTTTGTCAGCTTCAGGCCCGTTGCTACAGGCGTGTTCACAGCATTATAATCTGCCATCTTGAACTTTTTAAGCAACTCCTTGGCATACTTTTTCTATGATATATAAATGCCACCAACTCGTTATTTTACTTCGATGCCCAAGAAGAATGACATCAATCCACCATCAGTCATCTCGAATTCATTGAACATAGCATGCTTAAATTCTTCAAACATCGCCTGACCGTTTCCTGTGAACAACAGATCATCAACATATAGGCATACTATGAGGATGTCGCCATGAGCATTTTTCTTGATGTAGACAGCATGCTCATATGGACATTGGACGAAGCCGTTCTTTTGAAGATAGTTGTCGATGCGTGCATTCCAGGCACAAAGAGCCTACTTCAACCTATAAAGGGCTTTCTTCAGTCGAAACACTTTGTGTTCCTCCCCTTGAACAACAAAACTTTCAGGCTGGTCAACATAGACCTCTTCTTCCAGAATTCCATTCAGGAATGCAGATTTCACATCTAGTTGGTAGATCATCCAACTGTGATGAGCTGCAAGGGAGATAATCATCCTCACAGTGTTAAGGCGAGTAACAGGAGCGAAGACTTCTTCATAGTCCACCCCATACTTCTGTTTGTAGCCCTTTGCTACGAGCCTTACCTTGTAGCGATCGATCTCATCATCAGCATTTCACTTGATCTTGTACACCCATTTGAGACCAATGGTCCTCTGGCCTTTAGGAAGTGAGATCAGCTCCCATGTGTGATTCTTCTCGATAGCATGGATCTCTTCTTTCATAGCCTTTCTCCAACATTCTTCATCCACGGCCTCTTCAAATGTTAGAGGCTCATGATCAGCATATAGACATAATAAATTTACTTCCTCAGTTTCTGCATATATGTCATCGAGGCTTCTCATTTTGATCGGAGCCATAGGTGAGAGAGAACTGGAGGAAGATGTGCTGGATGAATTTTGATTTGATGAAGTACTTACATGGGAGATGGAACGTATTCTTGGACTTCTGCGGGCAGACGGTTCTGCGGAAGAGGGTGTTGTAGGTGTCTGTTCCTGGTTCTCATGCTTATCTTATTCATGTTCTTTAACCTCGACTTGATTTTCTTTGGCCGAATCTTTCTCGTTCCATTTTCAAGCTTCTTCCTCGCAGAATACTACATCTCTACTCACCACCACTTTATTGGTTAGTGGGTTGTAGAGTTTGTATACCTTTGACTCTTCACTGTAACCGATGAAGATGCATTTCTTGCCACGATCATCAAGCTTCCCTCTTCTTGCTTCTGGAACTTGAGCATAGGCGACACACCCAAAGATCCTTAGGTGTGTTACGCTCGGTTTGTAGCCACTTCATGCCTCCTATGGTGTCATGTTTCTTACGCTCTTAGTTGGACACCGAATGAGCAAGTAGGCAGTACATGCAACTGCCTCTGCCCATAAGTTCTTTAGCAGGCTTTTCTCTTTGAGCATGGTTCTTGTCATATCGAGGATGGTGCGGTTCTTTCGTTCTGCAATGTCATTCTGCTGTGGCGTGTAGGCTACAGTGTGTCGTTGCTTGATTCCTTGATCCCTGCAATACTCTTGAAAGGCATTTGAGGTGTACTCTCCACCTCTATTAGATCTAAGGGTTTTGATTTTAAGACCACTTTCTTTTTCAACAAGGGCCTTAAAATTTTAAAAAATAGTAAAAGCAGCAGACTTTTCTTTGATTACATACACCCACAATTTTCTACTGAAATCGTTAATGAAGGTAATAAAGTATTTATTACCTCCAAAAGAGATTGGCTCCAATGGTCCACAGATGTTAGTGTGAACAAACTGCAACGGTTCTCTTACTCTTCAGGATACTCCACTCGGAAAGGAGTTCCTTTGTTGCTTGTCGAGTGTGCACGCCTCACACACATATTCTGGAGCTTCAATAGCCGGCAAGCCATGCACCATACTTGATAAGGATAAGAGTTTAAGGCCACTGAAATGGAGATGCCCAAAACGAAGATGCCATCTCCATGAATCATTCTTCATGAGTCCATAGAGGCACTTTTTAGCCTTTGTGTTAATATTGAGCGAAAACATGCGATTCTTTGCCATTTGAACTTGAGCCACAAGTCTCACGTATGCATCTCTCATAGAGAGAGAATGGTTTTCCATGTGTATGACATACCCCTTCTCAAGGAGTTGGCCGATACTAAGGATGTTACTTTTCATGTTTGGTACGTAATACACATTGGAGATAAAATTCAGCACACCATTCTTTTGATAGATTTTAACTTTTCCTTTACCTTTCACAGGAACTTTTAATGAGTCTCCTAGACTCACATTGCCACGAGCATTTTTTGTCAGTTCCATGAGCAGCTCCTTCTTTCCACACATGTGGTTACTCGCACCAGAGTCGAGATACCATACGTCATGTTGATCACATGCTTCTTCTTGTGCAAGAAGAAGTGTTGAGTCTTCTTTTTCACGATTTGATGCTTCTACATAATTAGAATGCTCATCTTGATCTACTAGTTTGCTCCAGCAGTCTGAAGCATAATGGCCGAACTTGTTACAATTGTAACATTGAATATTTTTTGTATTTCCACGTCCACGCATGGATCAACCTCTATCATTTTCTCTTCCACGAAAATTGGTAATCTTTTGGTGATTTTGTGATTGGCTTGGATAATATCCACGCCCTCTGCCTCTTGCACAATTGCTAGTGTCACGGCCCCCTCGTTGTGTAGGACCATTCTATAGAGTTAACGTAGACTCTAAGGCATGTTTAAGCATTGAACCCATGTTCTTTTATAATTGTTGCTCATGTACTTGCAACGAGCCCATCAATTCTTTAATGGACAAATTTTCCAAGTCCTTTGATTCTTCTATGGCAACAACCACATGCTCAAATTTGGTTGTAAGGGATCAAAGTACTTTTTCAACAACCCGTACGTCTTCGATCTTTTCACCATTTCTTTTCAAGTTGTTAACAATAACAAGTAACCTTGAAAAAAAATCAGAAATGGTCTCACCTTCCTTCATGTGTGAGGTCTCGAATTCGGCTCTAAAAGTTTGGAGACGAACCTTCTTCACACGATCAAATCCTTTGAAGATTGTGCTAAGAATCTCCCATGCTTGCTTGCATGTTGTCGCTGCGGTGATCCATTCAAAGGTGGACTCATCCAACCCTTGATAGACAAGAAACATAACCTTCTTGTCCTTCTTTCTTTGATCTTTAAGGACCGCCCTTTGATCAGCGGTGTAGAGAGCTTCGTCTTCTATTGTGGGTTCTACATACCCAACGGTAACAATCTCCCATAGATCCTGAGATCTGAACAAAGCTTTCATCTGGATGCACCAGTTTTCATAGTTATCCTTAGATAACTTTGGAATCTACGACTAGATCGAGGATGCCATCACTTCTTCACACCACGGATCAACAACACCTTTTTTCTTGACGTAGCAGTGGCAACACCTTGATCACACGATATGAACCTTCAAACTATACCTAGTCCCACGGGATCATCTTTCTCTGATACCAATTTGTTGGCTTTATAAAGCCTTAGAACTGTACACCACAAGTTTGTTGGCTTTACAAAGCCTTAGAACCGTACACACCACAAAGATAATAAAATAATAATTTTACTTGCTTTTCACTTGCTGCACTGATATGTAATCGGATATACAATGTGCTTTTTATAGGCTTTTGCACCAACTGTGAAATGACTACAATACCCTTCTATTATTTAATATTCCTAGAAACTGACCTTGGCCATTCATCTTCCAAAACAGCTCCTTTAGAGCTTTAACTGTTATGCATGAAGAGTTCAATGGTCACTGGCTCTTGCTGGAAATGTCTATTTGGGTTTGCTATTTCCAACAAATTCTACTTCTAGCCAAGTTTCAGTTCGAAAATGAATTGGCTGCCTCCAGTTTTTTTTTTTTTTTTTTTTTTTTGGGGGGGGGGGGGGGGGGGGGGGGGGGGGGGGGGGCGCTTGTGTCATCTGTTTCCAAGGTAGCTGCTCCTTATGGCCTGCAAAAGTTCAGGCCCTATTCTCAGTTTCCATGGCTGGGAGGTATAGGAGCAGCATCCGTAGCGGTAGGGTTTTCAATGCTATTAAGGATATCCGAATCATAGTGCTATGATTTGGACACCACCTACAATTTATAGACTTGAAAAGGGGTCTGTACATCTATTTGGACGGGCACAAAAGAATTTTAAAAAATAATTAAAAAAAAAAAATCGGTGCCTAGCCTATCATGATGGCACTTGCATGCATGCAGTGGCACTTGGTGGATGCAGGTTTTGAAGATGAGTGCAAGGTCTTGCCCAGGCTTTATTCCTGCGCTTTGCATAATGAGAGATAAGTATCTTTTAGGCATAGTTTTTAGATGTCTATATAAATAGGTAAATTTTATTTTGTTTAGTTTTATTTTAGGCTTTATTGAGAAGTCTCTTTATTTTATTTTTTTTGAAGTGGCTTTAATCATTTGTGTAGATCCTGTGTAAGAGGCCAGGCCTTTTTTTTTTTTTTAAGGAAATAGAGATTGTATTAACTGGGAAGGACCAAAATTACAGCCTAGAAACTTCGGGCGGGAGACAGAGAAAAAGGACCTGTCCCGCCTATCCATCGCTATATATATATATATATATATATATATATATATATATATATATATATATATATATATATATATATATATATAAAAGAAAACCCAACAACCCCACTAACCAAGCAAACAAAGGACAAACCCACTAACCAAGCAAACAGAGGACAAAAAAAAAACCAACAAAGATCATCAGGGACCCGAAATCAGAAGTGAAGTAAAGCCTAGCGCTAATGCCTAGTAGCTTGACCTCTGATCGAGCCAAGGCCCGCCTTATCAAGAGGAGAAAGGCCTCTAGCGATACGGGGCAAGGAGGACAAGGAATCAAAGATGATGTTGGACTGTGTCTTGTTGTCGAGCTTCGCCAAACTGTCAGCAGGACCATTAGCTTCCCGGAGAAGGTGGGATAGACGAAAAGAACCTCTGCCTAAGAGGGAAAAAATTCTGGACAGTCAATATGTCCACTTCTAGGAGGGGGTGCATTGCAGTTGGAGACAGCGCACCCTTTGGTTAGGCCTTGTCATCCCTTTGGTTAGTGCTAATTGACCCTATTAATAAATTTTAGATGGTCCTCTCTTATTTTTTTATTTTTATTTTTTTGAGATTTTGACCAAAGTAGCATCATGGTAATGTCAAACACCCCAAAAATCAAGACCATTAAAAAAATTTCAGGGATATATTGGATCCATGGAATTTAACTTTAATTGCGGAAGCTTTCAAAGCGGTGCAACGAGAGAATCGGCAAGTCATGCAAAGGTTGTAGGCTTCTATAGTTCGCAGGGGAGATTGTATAACGGAGGTCATAGGGCAACTCCGTGTTCACGGAGAGAATCCACCGCCAACTATTACTGGAACTCGTAATCATCCTGATCGTGGAATAGTGCCAACAACGAACTAAAGGTTCATTCCTAGGGAATGAGGATCCAGCGACAAGGGGTCGACAACATAGTCCTCCAATATCCTAGACAAGGTGGTGTCAAATAGATTAGAAAGATCGAGAGTTCAAGATGAGGGTCGATATTCCTAATTAATAGCCAACTACACATTGAAGATTTTCTCAATTGGCTTTCTGAAACTAAGCAATTTTTTGACTATATGTGAAACGGCCTAGCTATATGACCTAAAGGGGGGGCGAATAGGGCAATGCCAAATAAAAATAATAACAGCGGAATAATAAAAGAATTAAAGCACAATGCTTAATATAAAACAATTGCAATAGCCTAGAATAAGGAGATTGATACTTTATCAGTTCTAAGGACAACCTTACACCAAAAACCAGAGGTTTAAGGTAGGACAACCTTATTTCTAGAACGTCCTTATATCACAAACCAAAGAGGAATAATAAGCAATGAAATCAAAATAACTTGCCAAAAATAGATCCTAAGTTATTACAACATTCATCCACACTTTACTTGAAGTGATTACAACATTCATCCACAAACACAAATCATAAAACTGAATGAATAAAGGAATGAAAGAATAAAGCACATCCACAACACAACGATATATAGTAGTTCGCCTGTGTGTACACCAACTGTTTTCCAACAGCCACACAGATTGCTACTCCACTCCTAATATCCTCACACAGGGGATATTAGCATGCACTATCAAAATAGGTTTCACAGGTTCACCTAAAACCTTCACAATTGTATCTTTGATCTCGGGCTTACACAATCCAAAAACCCCACAATCTGAGTTTTCTGGATCTCCTCAGATAACCAATACAATGAGATTTTTCTGGCGAATCTCAAACAAAAACCAGAGAAAGTAAATTACAAAACATATAAAATACCTGAATCACCTTTTGATGAAGCCCGGTAGAACCAATCGGAGTAGTAGTTTGATTCAACGTTCAAAGTCCAATACTCACTTTAAAAATGGTTCTAAGTCTAATTGATTTTAAATCAAATGGGCTAGATCTATTTGATTTTGAATCCAGAAGAAGGAATAACAGAAATTTCCCTTTTCTAATAAGATTGGAATGTAGATCAAAATTAAATAAGAATAAGCTAGCAAAATGAATATTAAATAAGCACAAAGCAGCTTAAAATAAACACAAACTTATCTCAGAGAATAGCCTAAAGAATGCTTGAATAGAATTGATTTGAAGTGCTTAAACTCTGAAGTTCGTGCTTAATTTATAGACTGGAAAATCCCGTCTACGACTGGTCTTAGGATCCTAGGATTGGTCGTATCTCTAAAGATTTTCGAAAGATTTCCGCAGGATTTGATTTTCAGTTCTACGACCAGTCGAGGGTAGTATACGACCGGTCGTGGGCCATCTACGACTGGTCGTGAGACACCTACGACCGGTCGTAAGATTCCAAAAATGGTTGCTGGAGTTTGAGTCGTAGGGCTACGACCGGTCGAAGGATGAGTCGTAGAACTCACAAGACTGGTCGTACGATGTCCAGAACTGGTCGTAGGACGACTAGAAAGATCCGAAAATCTTCAACTACCTAGGACTGGTCTTGAAAAACCTAAGACTGGTCGTAGCAAAGCTAGGACTGGTCTTGAAGTCCCTAGGACTGGTCTTAGAACACTCCAAACAAGCATATAAAGATATATGAGTTATGTATCCAGAATGACCTACAATAAAGCCCATCATAAGGTCAATCTAAGGTCAAACAAACCTTAAAAGTGAGATGGACATTGAAAGTCTGTACACTCAGATGACCCTTAAGAGAAGCTTGTGAATATTCAAAACTTGTAGTAGGCCTTCATAAGCTTGATCTTGACTTCACAAAATCTTCTAGTATACTTGAACTTGATCAAACCTTGAACATGCAACCTTGAATACTTCTATTCTTGATTTCTTCATCCAAGACTTGAAAAGTTTCTTCTTTTAAGATCTTAACTTGAAATGCGATGTTGATTGCAATGACTAGTCTTCAAACATAAAACACAAGATATACAAGACATAGATATAGGTTTTGGCACCACAAAATTTGACAACTAAAGGGATATGAAATCATAGCACTTACAATATGGACATCCCTTAAGCAAAAAAAAGGGTCAAACTTGTGGCCTACAAGTTGAAGGACAGAGCTTCAACTTGCTAGGAGCAACTATAACTCACATGGACGAGACAACTGAAAACATAAATTTACACATGGCAGCAGATGAAATAACGTGCATGATTCCTCCCTAGCGACTATGATCAGGTACTATTCCATCAATACAAAAATTATCAGCAGGGTAGTCGGACAATGAGAGATTACGCAGAAAAATTCTACTGCTTGGCGACGCATAACAATTTGAACGAAACTAAATAGCAGCAAGTCGCCCGATTCAACTGTAGATTGCATATGGCAATCCAGGATCGAATCTAGATGCAGTCCGTTTAGACGATGAATGATTGAGTGGAAGTGTAACTTGAACGTCCCAACACACGGACGTATCCTACCGCTAGAGTTGTCACAATAGGTCCACCCGAGGGAGATCCACAACCCAGAGGGAATGAGCTTGTAGGAGCACACACTTAACCTCCTACACCCATGAATTGAGATCAAGGAAGCAGACAAATTAGGCCCCAAAGAGGTGTATCAACTGCTGCTAGCCTAAGAAATATCCCAAACCCCTATGCTCAGCCAAGGCCGGACAATTACTTTCGTTGTGGCCAACTAAGTCACCTATCAAATACTTATCCCCTAGCTAAAATTGACGAACCTCGTCATTAATGATGGTAGTGCTGAAAACACCGATGAGGATCTAGGTGTTGAAAAACCAAAGCATACTACAAAAGACGAGACGAATGAGTCAAGTTAGGTTCAATAGGCTCATAGCAAATCACTCGTCGTGATGCGACTATTTTATGTGCCAAGGAAAGAAGTACACCCACAACAACATAACATCTTCCTAACTAAGTGTACGGTGAATCGAAAAGTCTGCGATGTGATCATCGACAGTGGGAGCAGCGAGAACAGCATCTCCAAGGTAATGGTAGAAAAATTGTAATTGAAAACACAGTATCATCCATCCCCATATACAATCGGTTGGATCATGAAGGTCAGTGAAACAAAGGTATCTGAACAGTACACCATATCTTTTTCAATTGGCAGACATTATAAAAATAAAATACTATGCGATATGATTGACATGGAAGTATGTCACATACTACTCGGTCGACCTTGAAAATCTGACCGTGATGTAACTCATAAAAGGCGAGATAATGTGTATATTTTCATCCAAAACAGTCGAAAAATCATATTGGCCCCTATGGATCTAGAAGGACCACCTGAAACTTTTAAAGTAGAGAGCATTTTTCTCTTAACCATATGGGACTTCGTTAAGGAATCCAAAGAAACAAGACAGGTGTAACACCTCGGATTTTGGCTAATCTGGGATTAGACGTCCTTAGGCAATGGTTCAACTAAAACGCCTGAAAAATCGCTCAGAACCCAATTCCATAGCCAAAGAAATCACTTAAGGTTAATTCCTTCAGAAATTAAGCATAAGTTAGCTAGCGCAACGCTAAAGTAGCTGGGAAATAGTCCCTGATCACTTTAAATACGTTCTACAAGACCCAAAGCGAGTGGAACCAACGACCCTATAACACTCTATAACCTCAGATCAAACTCTAAGCCGGTTTTTTCTCTGGACCACTTTAAAATTTTGTATTGGATCTACACCGCGTGTCGAAAGTCCGATACCTCCTATCTTAGACCCTTAGAACCGCCTTACTGGACTTGACAATCATTTCAAAAATCAAGTCCAACCGATAAACACAGGCTATTTCATTGAGCCCGGACCGAAAAGACTGCGAATAGGGACAGATTTGGAATTTGAAATTCAAATCTGTCACACGACTTGACGTGTCAGTATTAAGCGTTCTGACCGTCAGAATTTAGTCAGATTACACCCTCGGATCAGGAAAATTTTCTATTTCATATCATGAGATTTGTAGGCCTGATCTACGTGCGGTGACCGCTAAACTGAAACTGAACCACCACGTGCGATCTGGGAACCCTACCAGTCTGAAAACTTGATGCGTGCTAGATCCAGTATGCATGAGCTTAAGTCCGATCGTATTCGACAAGGGGACCACCAGAAAGCATCTTTTGGACCGAAACAGTCCCGATTTGGTTAGGCATCAAGTAAACATTGTTCCCAAGCCTATTTTGGGCATGTTTTAGGCTATAAAAGGGCTTGAAGCCCTCACTTCTCTCTCCCATCCGAATTTACAAAAATCCCTAGATTGGGAGAGAGAAAAGGTGAGAGTTTGTGAGAGAGATTGGAGGAGAATTCCTTGCCGCTTGTGCTACCTGTTGCAAGTGCCTAAGCAATGCAACTCAATCACTTTCCCGGCGATTCCTCCGCGTTTTCAGGTAAGAAAAACCCTAGAAAGTTGCTGATTTGGGATTCTTTCCGTTCCATAGCATGCAAACTGATAGAACTCGTAAATCAGGTTCTCTATTCGCCGTAGACGAAGCGTATACGCTCCGTTCGAATTTACACATCCATAAGAGACAAGGTGCGGATATTAGACGCTTTGATTGACTGTTTCCAAAGCTTTCAATGTCGTTTAATAGTAGATTATTGACGGCAACGCCGTTTGACACGTACAACATGCCGTCCGTTTCCTGTTTCGTAAATCAACAAAGAATATGAGATTTAGGGCATTTTAGTCATTTGTAGGAAGTACTGTTTTCATTCATATTTTGTTGATGTGATTGATATGAATTGTTGTCGCATTAGAATGTTAGGAATGCGTGCATAATTAGTTTGGCGAAGAGATTCGCCTAAATGCGCATTTCGGGTCAACATGCTATATGTAGACTCAAGTGTGTAGTGTAAGTGTTTGTATAAATGCTTGTATTAGTATGTATTGAATTAAATGGTGTTATGAATTAATTTGAGATTGATTTCTCAATGAATATGCTGATGTAAATGATTTCCTACATGTTAGCCATATGTACGATTTCATTATATGTATGAAATGCATATGCTTGATGTTGCACTTAAGTGGTATGCTATAACATGTGCTTGATGATTTCATTATGATTTAGTTTGAGATTGAATTCTCAATTAATAGGCTAATGGAGAGGATTTCCTATATGTTGGCGATATGCATAATTTTATTATATGTGTGAAAGACATGTGTAGGATGATTTACTTAAGTTGTACGTTATAACATGTGTTAACATGCTCACATGGTTGTATATCAATTCCAATACTCTCATATGATTTGCTGATGTGATTCCTTAATTGTTTGGGACTATGCTTAGTCCAGGCAGTCGGTAACCGAGCAAATTTGTGGTTAGCTTATCTTTGCCACGAACGATGCGTCGATGAACGCGAGCCGTGTTTTGGAGTTGGCGGCAGTGGTTAGGCCACACGAAGTGTTTTACGCACTTCATGTCGTTCGACTTGAGATGCGATCGTGCTAGTCGAGCCCGTCAAGTAACCCGACTGGCCATTGTATGTTCACCCTGCATGAGTCATAACTGCTTGAACCTAGGGTACTGAACTTACCATTGTAAACCTTGTTAACCATGGTACCTTGATCCACGAAGACTCATGAGCCGGGCATGGTGGTATGGGACACCGTGGTCGAGCTGTCGGCCTACGCTGGGGCCACAAACCTCCCCGTAGTGACCAGTGAGCACCTAGTCTCGTGAGCAGATTATAGTGGTATGGGACACTATATTCTACCTGTCGGCTTACACTGATCAGGCGACGAGTCCTTTGTAATGACCGCGAGCGTATTCTGAGTCTACGGGAGGCGACGACCCTTCAGTAGCGGTAGAGTACAGTAGGCCTGTATTGATAAGGTGATGGGGGAGCGGTGCAACGAGTGCGAGCAACAGCCCTCGCAGCCCTTGCAGCGACCTACAAAATATACATCGTATAAGATTACTAGGAGTGACGACCCTAGACAGGATCTGTGTTGGGATTGATATAAGGGAAGTACCTTAGTTTCCCAATATTGCTGTATGAACAGGACTAATAATAACTCGGTAATCATATCACCATGACATTGCATGTGCCTGGAAGATGTGGAGCACTTGAGGGTCGATTGCATGCCGCGGTCATAAGATGGTGTCGTATGAGGGAGATCGTCGGTGAGGGCATACATCACGTCATGTCATAATTGCATTAACAACAGTATTAGGAATGTTTGGATTACTGCTTTACTATTATCGCATGATTGATTTGATAACATGTTAATCTTTGCTCTATTATTCCACTGAGTTAGCTACTCACTCCCACGTTACGGGACGATGTTCCTGGACACCCACCAGACCTTTTTGTGATTGCAGATGATGGGGCGGCCTGTGAGGCGGAACTGGATTTGATGATGATGAGGAGGATTCCTCCTATATGCGTGTTCTGATTGACGGGATTACAGGGAGGTTGATTAGATACTTTGACACTTGTTATTTTATATTTTTAGTGCACTCATGTATATTCGTTTTGTCTACTTTTGGAGTATACATGTATGTATATAACCTGGTAACATGTTCACACCCTAGAGACATACAACAGTTTATATATGTTATACATACTATCACAGTCTTCCGCTTGTTAATTTAACTGTCTCTGGAGTATGATATGTTGTTCTAGCTTAATCTCACTCATGTTTAATACGTTATCACAGACAACATTCAATCATACATATCTATGTTGCATAAATAACATGTTGGAACTCGGGAGTTGGATTTTTGATCGACCCCCCGATTTTCGGGATGTTACACCAGGCTTATGCACTAATTATAAAAGAGAAAGAACTCGATCCCACCAACATCCCTAATGAACTAAAACCTTACTGCATGAGTTTAAAGAAATTTAGCCTGATGACCTTCTCAACGGATTACCTCTCATGCGATATATACAACCATATCGATCTTGTCCCAGGGTCCAGCTTACCCAATCGTCCTCACTATCGAATGAGTCCAAAGGAGTGCAAAATTCTGCAGGGACAAGTGAAGGAAATGATCCATAAGGGTCTTACCCGAGAAAGCATGAGCCAATGCAATATATCTGCTCTATTAACTCCTAAGAAATATGGGAGTTAGTGCATGTGTGTCAACAACCGAGCCATCAACAAAATCACCATAAAATACAGGTTTCACATACCACGACTGGACAATATGTTGAACATGCTTGAGCACGCGAAATTATTCTCTAAATTAGATCTAAGAAGCGACTACCATCAAATTCAAATACGATCAGGTGATGAGTGAAAGACGGCCTTTATGTCACGCCCCAAACTCGAAAATTAGATTCACAGAAATCCCGATTGCCAAATCTAGTGCCGACAGCCTCCGTAGTACCTCATTCTCGGCTCCTAGCATTCATATGCCAGATTTCGATCCTGGGATCCTATAAGGAGGATTTTTTTTTAATGTACATTTAACTAGTAATAAGCATAACCACAAGATTACCCAATTCACAAAGGCAACATTATCATCACATATCTACTAATATAATCATTTGAGTACAACACTAAAAGGGAAATACATAAATAGAAATTAAGCTTCAGAAGACCACTGCACGCTCCAAGCTCAACGTTGTTGCAACCTAGCATCACCTGCACGCATCTATAGTGTATAAGCTTATAAAAAGCTTAGAGGGTAGTGTAAGTGTATGCACAAGTTAAGTGTCAAGTATTCAATACAATACCGAAAAACTGATAATCCATAAACCATACAATGTCTGAATAAGCAGAAACACTGATAAGATCATAAATTATCAGAGTAAGTAGAAATACTGACAAGATCATAAATCATACGATAACAGAGTAAGCGGAAGTATGGACAAGTTCATAAGTCAATCAATATCAAAATATGCAATATATAATAGCTATACGATAAGAAGTCATAAAGAGTCAAATATCAGATGCCGAGAATACATTACAATATACAAATCCTGCTAAGTCTACCTAGGCCATATAAGTGCAGAAACATAGCAACCTAATATGTCATATGTCTGCGGATGTAATGCAATATGCAATGCGAATGAAATAACCACGCTGAAGTGTGAAGTCGGGATGATAGTACGTAGTATCGCAAGCTACGGGGTCCACCACAAGGGACTTCTATCCAAACCAGTCCCATACTTAAATTTGGATAGTCAGACTTAACGTGGTAAACTCCTGATCTCAGGTTAGTCACGTGCCCAACCTAAATCCTTACCATAACGAAGGTACACAACAATTAGTTGCGCACCACCAGCCCGAGTGGATAGTGAATGAATGAATGAATGAATGAGCATGCACTCCTACTCAATAAGTCCACATATCAGTACGGTTCCTCTCTGGAAAATCACCGGGGTCTATTACACTCCAAACCAGATTGCCGCCCCATCGCGCGCAACAAGGTGAGTGGAAGAGACCTCACTATCCGCCTGCCAATATCGAGCTTGGCTCATCGATAGCTGACTCATTCCTCAAGCTGGTCAGACTCAACCTAGTATTTTTCCCTCCTCTCGGGCAGGTAAGGCCACACCCCCTTCCAACCGACCATGACATAGTGGGAGATGCAGCCTAATGGCATACGGCCCTCATGCGCTCATCCATCCACTCGGTTTAGATGTTGGAGCAACCTCTAGAACCAAGAGGGTTTAGAAACTTTCACCCAGGGATATCTATAGCACCCCATGTAGAACAGATTTTCAATATCCCATCTGGCCATTCACGATATGCCTGTGGAGGCTACGACCTTAATGTCACTAGGGCATATAGTAATCATAATGCAAGATGCATGAGTCATACAATCTAGTCATGCATCAATCATGTGCATACCATGCGCTCATGTGAGATAAACTCCGCCTATCAGAGAGTCTCATAACATCATGCTCAATGACATATGCAATGATCAACCACATCTCATAACAAACATGCAGATGATGCGTATGAGCATATATCATGATATTATGCAGTCACATACTCATAATTGATATCATCAATCGACATCAACAATCGGCTTCGACAATGTGGACATTTAACCAACATCGCCTCTAAGGAATGACCCACATAGAACCAAACATATAATGGGCCCACGACCTCACACAAAGGCCTAATATACAACACAATGAGCATTACTCAAGGGCCACATATACACAATAGGTGGGCTCTGCTCATGAGCCACAAATACATGACATGTGGGCCCTGCACATGAGTCTCGAATACATCAAATAGGCCATGCATCATGGGCCTAATACACATCACAATGGGCCTTGCCCATGAGCCTCAAATACATCACGATGGGCCTCATCGTCTGGCCCTCAAATGCATCATAATGGGCCTCATCACATCGGCCTTATATTCATCACATTAAGCTTTACACACTGGCTAAATACACATCACAATGGGCCTCAAATACAGGCCGCATACACATCACATTGGGTCTCAAACACGGGTCACATATACATCGCATAGACCGAATACACATCACAATGGGCCTCAACTACGAGTCACATATACATCATATAGGTCTCAACAATCGGGCCCGATAATCGGAATCGGTAAATCAGTCACGTCAATCAAAGTCGGTAATCGGTCCCGATAATCGGTCTCGATGAGAATGAGCCAAACAAGGCCTAAGGGAAGGTCGCAATGTGGACGTCTAACCAACATTGCCCCCCAAGGGGTGGTCACATAAGGAATTCATACACAACGTAACGGCCACACATACATCGCATTGGGCCTCATTCATGGGCCTCTCATATATCGCGTTGGCTTCCTACAAGGGCCTCAAACGTATCACAATGAGCCACGCCCATGGGCCTTAGACACATCTCGATGGGTCGTGCCCATGGGCCTCGGATATATCACAATGGGCCACGTCTCATGGGCCTCATACAATCTCAATGAGTCACATATACATCACATCAGGCCTTGCCCCTGGGCCTTGAATACATCACATTGGGCCTCGCCCATGGGCCTCGAATATATCGCAAGTGGGCTTCAAATATACTTCACAGGTGGGCCACATACCCGGGCCTAATACACATCACTATGGACTACATCACATGGGCCTAATATACATCACTATGGGCTACATCACATAAGCCTAATATACATCACTATAGGCTACATTACATGGGCTTTAAATACACAATAGGCAGGCCCTGCACATGGGCCTCAAATATATACAACAGGTGGGCCTCAATGGACGGGCCATAAATACATCAAGATGAGCCTAATCACATGGGCCTCATATATATATCGAATAGGCTGCGCCAATTGGGCCTTATATACATCACATTGCAATGGACCTTAAGTACATCCCGTTGGGCCTCGACCCATGGGCCTTAGGTATATCAAATGGGCCGCACCACATGGGTCTTACATTCATCAAGTGGGCCGCATCAATGGGTCGCACTAATGGGTCTTATGTACATTGCAATGGGCTATAACCCATGGGCCTTGAACACATCACAATGGGCCCTCATATGGCAAGTGGCCTGCATCAATGGACCGCGCTAATGGGCCTCATGTACATCAAGTGAGCCGTATCAATAGGCCATACCAACTACATTTATCCATATAGAGATAATTTTTGAGCATCATCCAAATAAATGAATCATAAAAAAATAAATCATCTAGACCATACCATAAATAACAGGGGTAATAGTGATCAAAAGGTCAGTTGGACCCCATCACAAACAACGGTGGAGTTAGTGATTTACACTGTACAAAATTTCACAGGGCCATCATAGAGTGTATTCCCATCCGGTCTGTTCATAAGGTCAGAGGGACCTGAACAAACAAAACAAAAAAGGAGGTTTCGATGGTAGACGTTTAATCTCCACTTTTGGAAGTGTGGTCCACTTGATAACTAGATTTATTTTATTTTTTTCTTCCCAAGCCCTAGGACGATCAGATCAGATGGATGGACGGTTTGAACAATTCACACACACTAGGGTGAGGTGCACATATATGGACTGTGTGAATGGAGCACACGTATCAGGTGGGATCATCAATGTACGGTGTGAATAACACCCAAAAAAAAAAAAAAAAAAAAACAACTGGCGCCAATAAAGCACCCCCAGTCTGCACGTCCAGTAGATGAACGGTCTGGGTCACCAGACCCATTTCACTTGTTGATGTCAACAGCTGGGGTCCACCGTCCCTTTGGACGGTCTGGAAATAACACTACCATATGGTGGGCCCCACCGGTGATGGACGTCAATACAGCAGCTGACCTGCTGCTGAGGCCATAGATGGACGGCATTGATGAAACATATACAGTATGGTGGACCCCACTGGTGTCAAAACAGACAGACGGTCTGGATGTAGCTGGTGCGGGGGACTCCAGCCATTTGGATTTTTCCACATCAGGTGGGTCCTACATACGTGGCCCACCAAAATTTTGGGTCTGCCTCACGTCCAGGTGGACGATGAGGTGCCACGGATGGACGCCGTGGAATATACATCACGGCAGGGCCTGCACAACACCGTCTAACGGTGGACTGCGTGGCATACAAATACATTACGGTGGTCCACACAGGTGGACGGTGTGGATCATCTTCAAGGTGGGTCCCACCGGTTACATCAGGTCAGGCCCACAAGACCTTGGTGACGTGATACAGCAGCAGGAGTTGTAGCTGTGTATTTGTACACTAGCCAATCCACTTGCACGTGGGTCCCACGTGGGGCCCACCCTAACGTTTATCTTCCATCCAAAACGTTGACAAGGTCACACGGACCTGAATGAAAAATAAATTTCAAATGGATCCAAAATGTCTGTGACAACCCAAAAGAGTTTTAAGGACATATGTTCATTCACATTATTTTCCGTGATGTAGGCCACCTGAGTATCATATGAGGCTAATTTTTTGAACGTGACCCGTTTTTAAACGAGACCCATCAAATGCATGGGGCTGATGTTCCACAAACATCATGGTGAGGCCTGTGGTGGGGACACCTCCTTACAGCGTCAACAAAGACGCTGCTTCCTGCACCGTCAGACGCTGGCGGCAACAGCGTCAGTGCTGTTTTATATATATATTTTTTGTTTATTGTATATGGGGCCCACAACAGGACGATCCAGTCCATCTGTTGTTTGTGTCCCACGTGATGGAGGGGTCAGTCTAAGTTTCTGATGCATAAAAATTCCGAGTGGGCCCTAACAATTACTTTTATATATTTTAGCATGTCTTCACATGATTTTTGATGGTGTGGCCTACTAGAGAACTGGATTGGCTTCGTTTTTCGGATCAACGCCTAAAAAAAGTAGAGGAATGAAATGGACGGCGTGGATTAAATCTATATATCAAGGTGGGGCCTACATGAGCAGCTCACCCAAGAGTTTGGAATGAGCTAATATTTTTGTTTATATAGCACGTGTTGGCGCTGCAGTGCATCTCTGTACACGCTTCACGGAATCACGTCCAGCGTCCCTAAATGGACGGTGTAAACCATATTTCATCAGGGTATGTCCCACACATGGCACTATGTACTTCACATTAGCGTGGGTCCACAAGTGTGGGACCCACCAACCTTGGATAAAATGAATATTTATGTATTTCCTCTAATTAGGCCTGCCTAAACGGACTGCTAGGTGGATCCACTAGGTGAACGGCATGGATGTAATACATATATCATAGGTGGGCTACTCATCATCACCAAGGAAAAATAAAAGAAAGGGAGAGAGAAAAAAAAAAAAAAAAAGC
Source organism: Magnolia kwangsiensis (assembly GCA_037074715.1). Taxonomy (NCBI): domain Eukaryota; kingdom Viridiplantae; phylum Streptophyta; class Magnoliopsida; order Magnoliales; family Magnoliaceae; genus Magnolia; species Magnolia kwangsiensis. The sequence continues at coordinate 16,060,308 of CM073586.1, forward strand.
ACTCACCTTTGATCTCTTCTTCCTTCTTCTGCCAACATGATATAAAGCTCCAAGGGGACGATTTCAACGGTCGAGATGTTCTTTGAATGGTGGAGATGGGAGGTAGAAGTGGGCCACACATAGCTTCTCCTCTCCCATAGAAAATGTTTGGTCGTTGGCTTGCTTGGGGTTTGCTTGAGAAATGGAGAAAAACGAGAGAGAGAGAGAGAGAGAGAGAGAGAGAGAGAGAGAGAGAGAGAGAGAGAGAGGATGGGATGGGTGTGAGTGATGGGTGATGTGTACTTGACATGTAAGGGATGGGTTTGTAAGAGAGAGTTGACCTTAGGGGAAGGGTGGTTGTACTTGACATGACGTGGTGATTGATGGGATTGATTTGACATGTTCTCTTTTAGATTTTGCAACTGTGCGGCGTTTTTCTCGAACTAAACGCGGGCACATATCTTCTGGCCTGGGTATCGCCTTGGTGCGTAATATGCGACGTCAGAACCGCGCTGATGGTACGGTCGTAATAGTATAAGTTTCGAATTAAGCCGACTCAAATCTACGGGATACGACTTAGAGTTGCGCGCAAACGTCGATTATAGGTCGCAGGTCGCCAAAATTCGTCGAGAAGGATTGCGGGAGTCGACGAAACAGTATGGGCTAGGTTACGGGCCTTACACTTTAGGGTTGTACGAATGAATGGTCATGTTCTTCGATCTTTCGAACGTGCCTAACACATTCACGAGGTTGATGAACCAAGTTATCAAAACCATTCATTGGGCGGTTCGTTGTGGCTTATTTCGATGATATTTTCGTATACAGTCAAGATGAAGCCACCCATATGGAGCACCTCAAGAAGGTCCTTCAAGTGCTGACTGAAAATAAATTATATCTCAATTAAAAAAATCAGCTTCATGACCGATAGCATGCTATTTTTGGGCTTTGTCATGACATCCAAGGGCATTTGGGTGGATGAAGAAAATGTGAGGTGGTCAGGGAATGACTGGTTCCCACAAACATTCACGAGGAATGGAGCTTTTACGGACTGACGACATTCTATCGTCAGTTCATGAAGAACTTTAGTATCATTATGTCACTAATCACAGATTGCATGTAGAAGGGACGGTTTCAGTTGACTGACGAAGCCGACAGGAGCTTTACTGAAATTAATTACAGGTTATTCACAACTCTGGTTCTTGTACTTCTCAAATTTGACAAATTATTTGAAGTCAAATGTAATGCCTCATATGTCAGAATTGGAGGAGTTTTGTTTCAAGAAAGTATGTCGATAGCCTCCTACAGTAAGAAACTTAGCAATGCATGCAAGAAGTAGTCTTCATATGAGATCGAATTGTTTCCAGTAGTCCAGGCACTGCAACATTGGTGTTATTAATTGATTTAAAGAGAATTCATACTTTATATAGACCATTAAGCTTTCAAATTCATTAATAGTCAAGCTAACGTTAACCGTGTGCATGCTAGGTAGATTTTTTTTTTACAGAAATTCACGTTTGTGCCGAAACATAAGTTTAGGCAACAGAATAGAGTAGTCGATGCACTGAGTCGTATACAACTTTGCTAGTCACTATGAGCAGTAAGGTTGTCAGGTTCGAGCGTCTCAAGGACATATATGCCAATGACGATGACTTCAAGGACACATGAGCTAGATGCCAAGAAGGTCACCCCGGGTGACCTACATATGCAAGATGGGTTCCTTTTCAAAGGGAATCGACTGTGCATCCCTAAAGTTTGTTGAGGGAGAAGACATCCAAGAGCTACATTGAGGTGGCCTTAGTGGACACCTTGGACGGGACAAAACACAAGCGCTTGTTGAAGAAAGGTACTACTGGCCATAGTTAGTACGTGATGTGGATAGAGCGGTATAGCGTCGTCATGTTTGCCAGGTCTCCAAGGGGCAGTTTCAAAATATGGGCCTCTACAGACCGTTACTTGTACCTGACAGCCCTTGAAAGGACCTATCGATGGACTTTGTGTTAGGTCTCCAACGAATACAATGTGGCATTGATTCAATGTTCGTGTTGGTGGATCGTTTCTCGAAGATGGCTCACTTCAAACCATGCACTAAGACCCTCGACGCAACACACATAACAAATTCGTTCTTTAAAGAAGTCGTGCGGCTACACAGGGTTCCTAAGACTATCGTTTCTGACCATGATATGACGTTTATTAGCCACTTCTGGTGGACTTTGTGGAACCGATTTGGTACACGACTACAATTCAACAGTGCCTACCACCCACAGACCGATAGACAAACTGAAGTTGTGAATCGCACGTTGGGGAACCTCTTTCAATGTATTTCAAGAGAATATTTGAAGCAGTGAGATTGAGTCTTATCTCAAGTAGAGTTTGTATTCAACAACATGGTAAATCCCTAGACAGGGAAGTCCCCATTCCAGGTTATTTATAGTTGAGTGTTTCTCCACACACTTAACTTGGTCCCTTTGCCCAAGCTTGTAGGTATGAACGTTGCAACAGAACATATAGCAAACATGATCATGGGCATTCATGCTAAGGTACAAGACAAGTTACACTCCTTGAACGACAACTACAAGGAGCAAGCCAACAAGCATCAGTGACAAAAGGTGTTAGAGGTAGGTGACCAAGTTATGGTCCATCTACACAAGGAGAGATTTCTGATTGAGACGTACAACAAGTTGAAGAACAAGAAGATTGGACCGGTGCCGATCCTCTGAAAGATCAATGACAATGCTTACGTTGTTGATATTCGGACAATATGGAGATCTCGTGGACTTTCAACATTGCGGACTTGATCAAGTATCATGAACTAAAGCGGGACAAGTTCTTTTGAAGTAGAGGATACTAATGTAGCACAGGTCGTAGATAATTTCATGGCCGAGATGGACCAAAAAAGGCCCGATCAGAGACGGACATGATCCAGATTGTTTGAACTTAAAACGATTGTATCTCTCAAACTGGAATGAGTTATTAGACATAAAATATATGATTTTAGGGTAGGAAGAGTACCTAACCCCTTCCTTCTCCATCACTAAGGTCCTTACTCGGAATCTCTAACTTTGAACTATATACGGGAATCATATTAGTTAGGGATTTCCTAACCTAAGGACTTGTTTGGTCCGTGGAATAAAATGGCATTGAATTGTATTACCCGGGATTAATATAGTTATTGCATAATGATTGCATGTTTGGAAATACCATGTTTGGGGTATTTTAGTCAACCAATCCCATGTTTGGGATAAAATTCTTACCACGGGAAAACACTCAATTAAGTAAAATCCTGTTTGGTGGACCATGGAATTGTAATCAACGGACCAAATTCATAACAGATGTCGTTCACTTGTACACATATATAACCAGAATATCACGTTTAAATGGTGTATGTGGATGGACGGCATAGATAAGCGCATGTATCAATGTGGGGCCCACATGTGTAGTGGATTTCAAAATCTATGGAAATCCCATGTGAGACCAAATGCAATTTTATCCCACCTAATCCTATCTAATGCCCTGTTTCAAATGCCCCCTAAGGTGATTCTCCAAATTAAGCCAACCATGGATTCGAAGCTTATATCAACTAGTAGCTATTTCAAGTCTTCCAAATGCACTATTTTAAATTCACACAATGTCCTATTTAATAATTAAAGGAGCATCCACTTCATACCTTTACTGTGCAGGCACCCACCTCATGCAGAGACCACAGACACAACGTGTCAATACTAACGATCCGATGAACCACACAAAGTCTAATACTAAGTTTGGAAAAATAAAATTCAACATTAAATTTTGTTCAAGAAAAGCCTCACAATGAAGAACCTATCACACTAACCTTTTCTTGTGGATGCACTAAGGTGACATCCATATCTTCAAATGAATGAGGTAGGTAGTCATTATCAAATCCGAATCAAATGGCAAGGATACCAACGCTTCTCTGAACAGACATAGATATGCCAATGGCATTTTCTTTGTGAATATTGTCCATGATATTTTCTTTACTCCCCTATAACAAACTTGGATATTATAACAAACTCTCCTACGACTTCCCCACTGATTTTTTTTTTCTTGCAAAACCAGTCCAAGCACAAGCCTATTGATAAACCGGTCCATGGTGAAAGGCCCTAAAAAGACCCATGGGCCTTTATTGACCTGGCCCGGTTGAAGGTTCCTAGGAAAAGAGGATTCCATGGTAGATCATAGATACAACCAGCCCAACAGTAATCTACATAAGCCGTTGTGATTGCGAATTTGCAGTACATGAGCCCAAGGGGCACAACTGTAGGAGATCTGGACCATTCACCAAGTGGGCCACTGTTATTGACCTGGTCCAACAAAGGGTGGCCCAGTCAATTAATCGGGTACGGGTATATCAAATGAAGACCACTGGTCATTTTCTTCTAATCATCCATCTTTCTCATATAAGTGTGGCCCACATGGTAGGTGGAGCCACCCTAATGTTTGGACCAGGTTATTTACACAATGCAACCCACATAATGAATGGCCTGGATCTCACTCAGGGACCCTATATATACTCTTTGACTTTCATTACATGGCACTTATTGTAGTGCCCGTGGTACACTGATCTAAACCATTGGTATGTTGGACCCCAGTGTAGATGGACCATGCCCTGAATTACTCTATGTAGTAGTCGCAAATAGATGTTGCAGTAAAAGAAGTACACCAACGGCCCTAACTGAAAAAAATGACAACAATATGTGGCTTGGATCATCCAATCTGGAAAGTCTCGGAGTAGAGGAGGAGATTTCCTGTGGAAAGTAGGTGGCAGGTTGCCAATCAAGACATTGGGCTGGATAGAGCTCAGCCTATAGGCCCGATTGGGCCAACCCAAGATTTCCGGCCCAACAGTAAAACTGTTAGGGCCTGATTTGTTGTCTGCAGAAATACTACTGAACCCAACGGTTTGCCATAGCCATAGATTGATCACTCATCAAAGTCAGACACTACTCGTCTGAGTCATCTTGGACTCAGTTGAGTCTAATCCGGTTCGGCAGCATGAGTCAAGATTGTGAAAGAGGGTGAATCTACCCTGAACAAGTCGGTCCAAGCCACCGAGTCAAAAAACCATAGTCCCAGCCCATGTATTGACCCGTGTAAGAAAGTGGGCTAGGCTGTTCCTGGTTCCAGTCGAAGAACCACTGGCCGATTATTGACCCAGTGACCAGGGTAGAGCTAGTTGGAGATACGTTACCTAGCCTTTTTTTTTTTCTGCATCAAAATTTTATTAGTTCATATATGGAATTCTCATCACTAATCACCAGAGATGATATGTGAAGTTGATAGCACGGAAATACGTGGACACATGGTGATGTGATGTATTAATCAGGACCAACCATCTAGTGGGCCCTGCTGTGGTGGAAAAGGGTTAAAAATACACACAGATTCGATAATACTTGTTCTTCCTCTTTCAGTTTCAAATTCGGTCATGCGATTTGTGCGGGGGTGCCATAATTGAATGTGTGGCTCAATTCAAATTAAACAACTACAACCCTAAGCACCAACATTGGCAGATATGTCAAAATAATCAACCATATGTGACTGATAAGGAATAAGATTGGTCGCCCATTCAGCCACTTGTACAACACTTTTTAAGATGATCATGAAACTATCAAAGGGTTGGCGCGTCCTCTAAAATATTGCTACACTCCTGACTTCAGTACGAAATGACTTTTTTAATATAGATACATGAAAAGAAAATTCTTACAATTGACCATGAAGAGCAATTGCAGAGCACCTTTCTAAACAAAGAACTTGCTTGATACTCAAACTGAGCCAGCGTGTGAGTGTAAACTCGAATTACAGCTAAGATTAATAACTACTTGTTTACTGCTATCGATTACCTATAAGAATATAAATGACCGATAATGCTAAAAAGCAAAAAGTAAATAAAGATAGATTTGATTTGATTAGTATGTGATACCTTATCCTGTTGAATTTTCTTACTATTTATAGTTTTAAACCGATCATCTGAATATTTCTCACATTTTGACGGTTATTATAACCATTTCAACATTACTGACATTCAGATCCTTTCCTTCTTAGCTTGTCACCTGTCCCGATAACTGCTCTCAACTTTCTTATTGACTCGAACGTGTTTCACTCAGCTACTCTCATTTTGTGAATGACATGGCATCACTCTAAAGACATCGGACATATCACTATAAAATTCTCTCCGGATATCACCATAAAATTCTCTCCGGATATCACCACATATCTCAAATATATCACACAACTCTCATGAAATTACATGTCCCTATCTAATTGGCTCTCGCAGGAATGAACAGTAATAAGGTACAACAATTCTAACCATAGGCAGATGCAAGCCCAAATCCATCTCAATTGGTTAGCCTAAAACTCAGACCCAGGTCCAACCCATTGGCCGTGAGGCCCAGCCGGAAAAGCCATCCCAAGTGGGCTGGACTCAGGCAGGTCCGAACAGCCCAGTCCAATTGTCAGCTACTGATCCCTACATCATAGCCGTTGATTGAGCATATTCTCGGATCCTAATTAAGATCCGAAAAGGCCAGGGCTGTCAATGGGACTAGTTTAGGAGTATCCATGCCCAAACTGTTCGGATCTGGGTATTGGATCCTTTCAGGTCCGGGTCTTAGTCTTTTTAGTCACCGTTGGGAACCCATGGGATCTCTGAACCTTGGTTTTGAGTTAAGTCCATGGTGGAGTGAAACCATTTACATGATCAAGGCCATCTGATAGATGGATTGGATTGCACACATGTGCCACTTTTGACACATCCAAGGTGTGTACGGCCTCTATCTTTGGTGCATGTGGCTTACAAAATCTCACTCGCTTACCTGCTGTACAGCACCAACTCAGTCTCAACTGGGTCCAAGATGGTTGACACGACCCGAGCATTACCAGACCCGATTTTGAAACGGGTCCAAAATGGGAGACCCAATCCCGACCCTGATTACTAAACAAATCTGGCCCGGTCGGGTCCATCGAGTTTCTGTACATACTTAGATCACCGTATTTCCATAGCAGTACATTTTTCTACTACAAGTATTAGATGTTGTACTGGTTGAAAGCATGTACGGTGCCATATGAGCTTTGGGTTTTGTACGAGTGTGGTCAGTGATGGCCCATGGCCCACTCATCCAAACCGTTGATACTATGGGCCCCACCGTGGATGGTCCATGCACCAAAAAGTATTCCAATTCCGGATCTCTTTTGGCACATGGTCCATCCGGATGAATGAGCCATGGGCCACGGCGGGTCCTCGTGGATAAACTTAAAATATTCATAATAGCTTTAATTAAATATATTTTTCGTATTTCAATAAGCAACTGACGTCGTTGTAGTATAGTGGTGAGTATTCCCGCCTGTCACGCGGGTGACCCGGGTTCGATCCCCGGCAACGGCGAATTTTTTATTTTTTGCAATTCTTCTTCAGAAGTTGTTTTAACCGTCTGATTTTTGCAATGCTGATTGTACGTTTTACTTTCGAATGTGAACACTGCCATATTGTGGGCTCCACCTCAAATTTTTCACTTTTTCTTCAGAAGATGTTAACCGTCTGATTTTACAATGCTGATTGTTCGTTTTACTTTCGAATGTGAACACTATAATAATTTGTGGGCCCCACCTCGCTATGACCACATGATGGTAACCGTCTGATCTTTATGCCTGTGACCGGCTTATCTTTAGCCGTACCACCCCAGTTCAGCAACATGTCTAGCAGCTGAAAGAAGAGGGCAGCTTTAAAATCATTTCTAATAAGGGAATGCACCATGGACCATTCACAAGGATGCTGAAATCATCGGACAGTCTAGATTCCCTTGAATATAAGACAGGCAATGATCTGTCACGATGTCATAGATATTAAAAAATTAATTAATATAGAATATACATTTTGATGCCTTTTTAAAATTGGTTTTCAATAGGTTATCTGATTAATTTAAGTAATTATCATTGTAAGTTGCGGGGACGTCGATGACTGGGGCAGGTTCCACTGTGATGTTTCTGTGAAACGCACTCCAATCCTACTTGTGTCACCCAAAGTTAGGCCCAGGGACAAAATATTAGCCCCATTCGTGATTCACTTGGACCGTACAGTTGGAAATAGTGTATATGACGATTCTCACCCTCCAAATTACTTCCCTTAGCGTCACCCACTTAAATCACTGATGGACCTGAGTTTTTCGATCCATTCTTAAAGTTTGGTGTCCCATCTAATGATTAGAATTGATTTCATATAATCATCACGATGGGTCCTGTACAAATCAAAGGTGGACATCTCTCTTGATTGTTTCTTTTGGTGGGGTCCACTTAAATCACATATCATCCAAATTTTCTATCCCTGTGATTAAAGTAGATTACACGTCTAATGATTAAAGCAGATCTCACATATACCTCACCATGAACTCTCGAATATATGTAACAATTGGGAGCAAGACACCCCACCCTTGATCTTTAAAGAGGCCCACTGTGATGGGTATGCAAGATCTACTCCCTCCATTAGATGTTAATATTATTGTTGATTGTGATTTGGATCATATATAGATATTAAATAAATATTGCATCAAAGATTAACTTTATTATCATTCATTCACAAGACATTCATAAAACATTTCATTCACAACAAATTCATAAAACATTCTCATCATATTACATTGTCCACATAAAAGTACTAAGAGCACATGTAATTAGAAAGTTTCATTATTATTATTATTACCCGAGTTCTTATTATATGTTAAGTTATGATTTATCATAGACTCTTAATTACATTTCATATAATAATTCTCCGTTCTAAACTAAAATATAGTGACAAAATAGTTATATATATATATATATATATATATATATATATATATATATATATATATATGGGGAGAAAAGAAAGATATATAGTATAATGCAAAATATGCGTGATAGGCAGAGATGAATGTAAGGATAGCTAGCTGTCTTTAGACAATTTATGGATCAACTGTGTGATCATTAGTCCATGTTCTATGGCATCCTCACATGGTGAGATATCAAAATACGGTGCCTCATTTGGTGTTCTCCTTTCCAGTATGAACCCATAATAGTATAGACGGGGTAAAGTCCTTACCAATAAGAAAATGCATTAGATGTTGGGGCCACGCTAATCTTAACTTGCACTCAATTTGTACCACGCCGACACCCTACTTGGCAAAGTTAGAAAAATGTAAAGTTAGTACTTTTTCTGTCCTAACAACCACATTAGGCATAGGGCAAAAAAAACAGGATAACCTATAATTAGGTGGGCCCACCAAAGGAAACAGTTGGGAGAGAGGCATCCAACCTTAATTTTTACAGTGCCCACCTTGATTATATGAAACCCACACTAACAGTTAGATACTTCACATAAATTTAGGCATGAGGCCAAAAACTCAAGCCTTTGTGATTCAAGTGAGCCAATGGAAATAATTTGGAGAGTGAGCATGATCCTATACACTATTTTCAATTGTGTAGTCCACCTGAATCACGGATGAGACTGTTTTTTTTATTTTTGGGCCCCAAGCCTAATATGAGGTGAAGCACCTAACGATTGAAGTGGATTTCACATAAACATCACAACAGGGCCACCCAAGCTGCAAACCGCACTGTCACACCAACTTCATTTAAGAAAACTCAAAAAAGGTACTCCAATAAGTACTTAAATTATTTAGTTAGCTTATTGAAAATCATATTTTGTAAAGGTAATGAAAGGTAAATTTCATTATTTTCATTAAATTCCCTTAACCTTTTTAAAAAGGCAAGGAATGTAAATTTCATTTGCCCCCTAAATTTCCTTTCTTTCTTTCTTTAAATAAAAATAAAACTTTTTCTTTATTCCTCCATCAATCACTGTGATAAATCATTGCATGGCTTACAAGTAAGGCAATCTAAACTGTTCAAGATTTGAGCATTCTCATTGATGGAACATAACCCATTTCCACCTGAATCTAGACTGAATAAATGATGATAACCAATGAATTGGGGCTCGGTCCACTTGAATCATAGATGGACTGATTTTTTGTCTCTAGGCCTAACATCGAGTGACCCACCTGGTGGTTAGGGTCGATTTCGCATAAATATCATGGTGGCCTAGAGCTATACACAAACCTAGTTAGCTCTGTTAGCTTGCTCGACTTGACTTGAAAAAGCTCAATTCGTCTTAGATCGAAACTGAGTTTGAATCGAGTCGAGTTGAGCTGATTTTTTTGAGCTTAAAAAACATTTCGAGCCGAGTTCGAGCTTGCCCAAGCTCAACTTGACTTGGATCGAACCCCAACTCAAATCCAACTTGGATCGAGCCAGTTTAGTGACTCGGTTATTTTGATATTGATGTTGCTCAGCAAGTGTTTAATGAAATGACTCAACAAAGTGTCAGCGGGTGGCGAGAAAGGTATGGATATGAGACAAATACTCTTATATTTTGATTTTTATGTTGCCTAGTGAGTGTTTGATGAAATATCTGTAAACTGATGCTGTTGTGTTTATATTCTGTGAGAAATTGAAGGTACACTCCATGTGTTTGAAAAAATGCCGCAGAGGCTCGATCTTGGCTAGAACTTGGCTCGAACTGGCCCGAGCTACTGACTGAACCGATCCAAGCTGGCCAGTTAAGCTCAAGGATCGAGCAAGCCAAGTTCAAGTTGGAGTCATCTAGTGGCCGAGCCGAGTCAAGCTATCCCAAGCTCGACTCATGTACATGTATATGGTGGCCCATCTCAATCGTCAACCATTTACTCGCATGGTCAACCCAACTTTGGAAAGGTGCTACAATGATAATTACTTAAATTAATTGGGTAGCTTATTGGAAAACGGGAATGTAAATTTTATATCAAATAGTTTTTAGTAGAATCCCTTATTAATGTCTTATAGTTGTTCAAGACCGTCCACCTCTTATTACTAACTCATCTCAAGATTAACTTTGATCATATGATCCTAACCATTCAGAAAATGGCTAATAAAATGAACAGCCTGGATAATTTAGGACCAAAGGATATACCATGCTAGAGTTTTTAAGGTAAAAATGCCTGTAAAAGTTAGCCGTGTAGTTCAGCTTGGGTAGGTCCAGCGAGCGGATTAGGTGTTACCCGGGTAACACCTTAGTAGTTGTTACCCTCACTTTAATAAATTAGTTATGAATCTATGCTGCCCATCCGTTTTCTCAGCTTATTTTAGTACATTATGCCAAAAATTTAAGCAGATCCAAATCTTTGATAGACTGCACCAATGTAAAAATTAAAAAAATAAAAAAATAAAATAAAAAATAAAAAAATTGATGAATGACAAGTAAAATCTTTTTCTAGCCTACAAAAGTTTTGGATCAAGCTGATATTTGTATTTTCTCTTATCAACGGGTTGGATGGAAAATAAACATTACGGATCTGCTTACAGTGGGCCCTGAGAATTTTTTAATGGTGGGCATTCAATCACCACTGTTTCCTCAGGTGTGCTTCACCTGAGATTTCGATCCGCTTAATTTTTTGGACCACTGACCACAAATGGCTGGAAAAACGGATGGACGACATTATACATAAGACATCATCAAGGTGGGCCCCACTATAAGGGTAGCACCTACCCAGGTAAAAACTAATCCGCTCCCGTACGTCCAAGTGAGCCTGGGTGTGTACGTAATCGTCATGCTTGTTTGTTTTATTTTAAAATTTTAAAATTAAAATTTAAAATAAAATAAGACTTTTGGTTCTCTTTAAAAAAAAATCCGTGATGGCCCACCTACTGATATTATAATCCGAGCTTCGCTATGCCCCCACACACGCGTGAAGCTGACATACGTGCCATACTTGTACCAGAATGGCATGATATATCCAAGATCCACTCCAACTGTTGGAACTGCACCACTATATTGATACTCTATCCTAATCAGGTTGATCCGCTGGTCAGGTGGACACAGTTTGCAAAACAAATACACGGCTCTGAAAAGCTTGCCATACATGTACCAGAATGGCATGATATATCCAACATCCTTCGTACTTTTTTTATACACACGTACTCACACCATACTTGTTGAAACTCTTGTGAGTCTACCACCGAGACCATGATTAAGGACCCTCTTATCATGTAAAGGGCCCAACCAACTTGATGAATGGATCGGATCTCACACCTACGTGCCATGCATGCTAGCAGATGTGTACCTGTACATGAGCTTTATTGCCCGCACGTATGCGCTGGAAAGCTCCAGTAACTCTCAAGCCAAACAATAGGATAAGTAGGCATTACTAAAAATAGAAAGTCTCAAGTCTATCCTGTTGCACTATAAGTTATGGTCCACCCAGCTGATAACTTCCAAATTTTCAATATGTAAGACATCTAACCCATCCAACAGGTTTCTGCATCATGAGGATTGTGTTTGTCAAATATCATCCACATCCACTCATTGAGTGGACCACACTTGTATTTTTTTGTTTATCAATGCCTATACATTGTTTTATACAGTGTGGCTGACCCTATTAGTGGATATCACTGATTTTTGCACAATGGATCCCTATAGTGGTCCAAAACTGTTGGAAGAGTTGGATTTTTCATGGAGATGATAGGTTAGAATTTATTGGCTGAGTGGACCATAAGTTCTGGTCCAACTTGCTGGTCTTAAGACCTCCCTTTGAATTATATTATTCAAAGAATTCTACCCAAATGTTTTAAAGAAAATAATACTAATAAACTAAGGGCCTGTTTGGGAGCGTGGATTTGGAACCCCCTGGATTCGCAACCCCCAGGATTGGAAACCCCCTGATTGGCAATCCTTTGGGTGTGTTTGGCACCCTAGAGTGTGAATCAACTTTAATTCAAAAATACCTATAAATGGTATATTTATGGGGGTTTGAATTTAATTACGAAATCAACTTTAATATCTCCAATAAGTGAGATATATAATTTTTGACACTATGGTTGTGATAAGCCCGCTAAAATATATGCTTTGCCTAAAAATGATGAAATTCCAAGTCTCAGATGGACCGCAAGCACAAGATCATGTTTGAGTGACTAACTAATGATTTTTAATCGTTGATTAATATAGACAATGTTTGGACGGTGCTGAATAATATTTGGACGGTGCTGATCTACATGAACAATATTTGGACGGTGCTGATCATCGTTAGTGGGCCATGTGCCCAGTAGAATGATAGTGTACAGTGACATACATTTATACCTGTAAATATTGAAACGATTTTAGGTGTAATCCAAGCTCTTACCGTAGATTACAAACCCCCTCAAAGGGGGGGATTAGGAACCCCCTGGATTGGCAATCCCCAGTTGCTTTTTGCTGCCAAACAACCAAGGGGATTTGAAACCCCCTCTAATCCCCTCCAATCCCCTCCAATCTAAGGTGCCAAACGACCCCTAATAGTTTCTTTGAACCCAAGGACCTTTTCTTTATGAAAGAAAATACTGCAATAAAGCTCACCACCCTTCTTCCAATAGAAAGACTCTGCAATAAAGCTCACTACCCTTCTTCCAATAGAAAGAGTTCTATCTCTTCTTCACAATGACATGAGAGCTGATGCTTTAATATCGATGATTTTTTTCAAACATGAAACATTCATGATGATGCTATCCAGATCTTGATTGATACATGTTACAGCCACATTTACTGTCAAGAGATGTTTCTATCATATTCTATGGTTCTATTAGAACTTTTTATTAGGTGGGCCTAGCCGCTAAAATATATAATATTTGCAAAAATTACTTCTCAAAAGGGGAACATCAACCTACCTCCCCAGCTGTAACAACCAAAACCTTCCAAAAGCTATGTTATTCTCGGATTTTTTATTCTGAAATTATTAAGTTGAAAATACCTTTAGCTTTAATTATATCATAGTGGAACTAAAAAAAATTCCTTGATCGCCTTGATTTCAGGTAGGTCAGATTGAATCGAAGACAACCCAACTCAATTTGATATTTAATTAAGAATAAATTAAAATATTAAGATTAATAATTGATATTTAATATAGTTAGATCTCGGGTAAGTAATCTAAAACATATATAACTCAAAGCAACAATGCAACAATGTTATTGTTACCTCTTAAGGACATTGACTACCTTAGGGCCTGTTTGATTTTTCAATTCCATGGGAAATATGTCCTATAAATGATAATAATTATTTCCTTATATAATTGCCGCACTCTTTCCTATATTTGATTTGGCCGCCTACTTTTTTATGCAAAAATGGAGAATACTATAAAATATTTGTGGTTCCCACCATGATGCATGCCACTTATCCACACCATTCATCCATTATGTAAGAAAAATTTATACTATGAGCCAAAAAATGAGGCATATCCAAAGCTCAAGTGGACCACGCCATAGAAAAAAGTGAATCAAATACTCACCATAAAAAATTTCTTAGGGCCACTGTTTCTTTTAGTATGAACCACTTGAGTGTTGGATGTATCTCATTTTTATCTAATGTCTCAAATTGTTGTATTAAAACGGATGGACAGAATAAATATGTCACATACATCATCGTGGGGTTTAAAAATTTAAACTAAATCTTTTGAACCGGTTTCCAAGACAAAAATTCTCATGGATATTCAAACAAGTGAAACGGTAATAATTATCCATTTTCAGGATATTTGTACCACCACTGAAAAATCAAACAGACCCTTAGGGGTCATTTGGATGCCGGCATAATACATTTAACTTGTAAGTTGGATCAAGAGATACTTAAATTTGGATCAAGGACACTTAGTATGTATAATGTAACTTACTACGTATAATATCTTTTTAGTTATAAAGACTTAAGTATGACTTTTTGCCAAATTATAGGTTACAACTAAAAGTTGTAACGTGTTTACAATTTGTAAAGCTTTTCAAGCCAAATATAGGTATTTAAACTTCTATAATCTTATTACATATAATCGTTTTATAAGTTAAATATTTTACAGGTACCTATATGATTTAAATTTAAGTGTCACTTGTTTATCTCACAAATCAACGATTCTAAAGGTATTACATGATATTTAAATATATAATGATCAACTTGGTATGAGTCATCACCCAAACACCGAGTATGATCACTTAATTTCGAGGTGCGGGCTTATCACATGAAACCAAATCATCACATGGAAAGGGCTCATCACCCAATTTTATTCATGTCCGGGTTATCCAAACAGTACTCTGGCACAGAACTATCAGCTGGGTAATTTGATGGGGACTGTTCAAACAACAATCTCTCACCTCCTTCGGTGCTCATTGGTCACTACGGGGAGGCTCGTCACCCCAGCATAGGCCGACAACTTAGACGTACTGTCCTATACCACCATACTCCACTCGTAAGTCTTAATGGGATCGTATCGCACTAACGATTATGGATGGACTCATACACTAGGAATGAAGTATCTTAAATTCAATTTGATCGCGTCATACATTGTAAACGTATATGATTAGTCGGCTAGTGGACTAATTTGATTAACATGTGAGAACTTCGGTGCAACCAGCATTGGGTGCAAGCATCTCATATAGTCCATCTACTATCGGTCGTCCATGTTCGGCATGGGTCGATCGAACAAGCACATGGTGGTCGACCTAAACCGGGTCACTCATTAATTTAAGCGATTTATCGACTAACCCAACATCGTAGAAATCTTAAGTATCGATATGAACTAATTACTACATCATGTAATTATAGCATACATTCTACTACGTAACGACCTAGGCATTTCATCGAACATGTAAGTATCCACTTGGTGCTGCATCCACTAAAGCATTTAATCAAACATATAAGTATGTATAAGGTAATACAACCACCTAAGCATTTAATCAAGCACATCGATAAAGCAACACATTCCAGCACTCAGGCATTTTATCAAACATGTGAACAGTTATATCAATCAATAACATATATTATAGACAAATTAAAACATTAACATATTAGCATGCACAAATTCATTTACAAGCATTTAATCATATTAAGTGAGACCCTTAAGGGTCGATAAATGATAACTTAGAGATAATGGTCCACACCTTGTAATGATTCACCGATCACAATGCTCATAGTGTTAAGGTGTGACGCCCTGAAAATTGGGGGTCGAGTATAACTCAGCTCCCGAGTTCCAAAATATCACTTATACAACATTTTTAATGATGGATGAATGTTATCTGTATTAGTGTATAAAACATGAAATAGATTAAGCCAAATCAGCAAAACATAATCCAGAGATAGTTGTAATATGCAAGCGAAAGACTAAAACGAATAGAAAAACTAGTTTAAGTCCCCAGAGTATGTAAGCGTTGCCAGATCAATAGTTACAAGTAATGTTTCAAAATATAAAATGTCAAAAAACTGTAGTAGTCCACTGTAAACATAACCCTAAATCCCCGTCAATCAGGACACAGCTCACATGAACCCGCCTGAATACTGCATGTAGGAGAATGTCTCTTCATCATCCTCGAACTCCGGCTCCGCTTCACAAGCATCGTCGTCATCATCTGAAACGAAAACAGGGTCTGGTGGGTGTTTAAAACACTGTCCCGTAATGTGGGAGTGAGTGATCAACTCAGTGGAACTATGAGGCAGAGGTTAACTTGTCATCAATTCAGTCAAGCAGTAATGATAAAGCAGTACAACAATTATAACCTAGATACTCTTGTTAATGCAAGAATGATATGCCATAATGATGCATGCCCTTGCCTGCACTCCCTCTTGTGACAACATCTAACGATCGTAGTATGAATCACTACCACTATGTTCTACACCAGCGCCAACGGCACATGCAGTGTAATGTTATGAACATGATTACCAAGTTCTCATTAGTCCTTTTCAATCAGCAGGATTGGGAAGCTAAGGTACCACCCTTTATATCATTTGCCCAGCATTGATCCATCTAGGGTCGTCAATCCTAGTTAATCACATACGATAGGCAAGTTCAGGTCACTACCACCAACGTCCTAACAACTGGCAGTCTATTTTCAAAGGCTCGTCACCAACCCGACTGGGGACTACAGCCAGGCTGCGCCGAGGTAGGCCTATTCATACTCGAGGTCACTCCACTAACACCCTACCAACTGGCAGTCTATTTTCGAAGGCTCGTCACCAACCCGACTGGGGACGACAACTAGGCTGCGTCAGTGTAGGCCGAAAACTCGAATACAGTATCCCATACCACCGTATTCGGCTCACAAGTTTGGATTGCTCACTGGTCACTACGGGGAGGCTCGTCGTCCCAGTGTAGGCCGACAGCTCAACCACGGTGTCCCATACCACCATGCTTGGCTCATGAGTCTTAGCGGATCGTGGTACTAAGGTTAAACGAGCATTTCACTGGTAAGTTTGGTATCTTAGGTTCAAGCAGTAACGTCCATACATGGTGAACATACATTGGGTCAATCGGGTTACTTGACCAGCTCGACTAATACGAGCGCACATCGAGATGATCAACATGAAGTGCGTAAGCACTTCGTGTGGCCTAACCACTGTCGACATCTCAAGCACGGCCTGAATTCATCGACCACATCCTGTGTGGCGAAACAACTTCAGCCACCAAATCAAGGCATGTTACCAATTGTCCAGACTGTGTCATAGTCCCAACCACATTCAATTACAATAAGAAATCATATAAGGTAATCAAAATAATAATGAATAATTAATTCAAATCCTACCATCATTTGAGCATTTTATGGAATACAACTTAAATGGATTCACATGTATGCATTACATAAATAAAACAGACACTATAATATAAGGTACATGAAGAAAATCATACACATAGTTAAGGTAGTTAGGAATCATACCCCAACTCCCTTATAACTTATAATTTACTAACTACTTACTCATGCAGACAGTTTTACAAACACTTAGACCGCACATTCCAACATACATGACGGATATTGGTTATATTACATATTAGGGAAAATCCTTTTATCGGGGAGTTGTCACGTATACAACAAGTAATAACATACGACAATTAATCATGGCAAACACGCTTTCAAATTCCCTACGTATACGATCCTTTCTATAAATATATAGAATACACTAAATGCAACATAGTTCATACATAACTGAAACGCGAAACAAACATCGCATTTGGCATGTAAAATAGCACCCACGTCAGTAATAAATCATTAATCGACATTGAAAGCCTTGAAAACTATAACCTATACGCATATAGTCCGCACCTTACGTCGGTAAACGCGCATCAAACTCAGTTTGTATGTTAAGTCACTGCCCACGACGCGAGGGCCACATATAGCACGCAATGGGTTAGTTATTTCAGCACTTAAACTATTTAAAACCCTAGAATGGATTAGGGTTAGGTTTACTTACCCAAGTACGGCGTTGAAGCTACCAGAAGAACTATACGGCATTAGCATTTCAGCAGGTGGATTAACAGGAAAGAATCTCAGGAATCTACACCACCTTCTCTCTCACTTTCTCTCTTTACTCTCTTCTCTCTCCTAGGGCTTTCCCCAAATTCGTATGGAGTGAAAGAGCGAGGGTTTAAGACCCTTATATAAGCTCAGAACTAATGGGATGGCCCCAAGGCTAAGGTATACTTAGGTTATAGCCAAAACTCATTTATTTTAACTCAACAGAGCATTTCTAGAGACCCCTTTGCTGAATGCGGTCGGACTTAAGATCCATGATATTGGATCTTGGTCAAGCTAAGTTTTCAGTCCTATCGGATTTACAGATCGCTAGTGGCGGACCAGTTTCAGTTCGACGATCACCAGTATTCCTTCAGGGCCACAAGTACATTGCCATGTGTGGGACATTTCCCCTGATCCGAGAGTATATTTGGAGCAGATTTTGACGGTCTGAATGCTTATAATTGACCCGCACACGACACGACTCGGATTACTTAAATTCGGATTTATTTTCTAAAGATATTTATGTTTCTCACACACTTCACTCCGGACTCAAGAAAATAGTCTCATGACTTCATCTGGACTTGATTTTTGAGGTGATTGTCAAGTCCAACTAGGCAGTCATATTTGTCTAAGTTCGTTGCTATCGGACTTTCAATGTGTGATCCAAGTCCGATACGGGTTTCAATATGCTCTCGAGAGCAACCGGATTTAGATATGGATCGTAGGTTTCAGGGTAATGTAGCGTTAGTAATTTTACATGTTTTAGGCCTTGCAAATCGGATTTAAAGTGATTGGTGCTAATTTCACAAGTAATCTAGTTTTGCACTAGTTAATTCTCGTTTAATTTCTAAAGGATTTTGTCTTTAGTGATTTCTACCTGAGGTGGTACTCGGGTCTTTGTACAGATTTTTTCAGGACGTTACATAAGGAAAGATTGTTGAGAACCTAACTAAGCATGCGAGCTTGTAAGAATCAAAATGAATTATATACAAAACCTAAACCTACAAACATGACTCATACTTACCTTCAATCGTCTCCGAATCGACACCAATGAAGGGCAATATTGTTATAGAGGAGATGAGAAGGTGAAGGTATACAAATCCTCATACTTCCAAGCTTTCTCTCTCTATTTTCTTTTTTCTCCTCTTTCTCTTCTCTCTTTAAAGCTAGGCTCAAAATTCGTCTGAGGAAAGGGGGTGCCCAAATAAGGGACTTATATAGTGTTAGAGTTAGTGCGAATGGTCCTTTATTCATTATATGTTAACCCTCGAAGGGGTTGTTTCCCACTATTGGGACTCGAAGGAAGGCATATGGGTCAATATAAACCATGGAATAGGTGTCCAACAATGTGATCTTTGTTTGGACATAAATATACGATGATCGGGCATACCGATCAACAAGGAAGGCCCTAACTTATATCGACGTCGGTCACCAATAATCAATCGAGGTCATGGCTATATGGATATGTGTGGAGATATATCTTTAGTCGGCACCTCGAATTTGGACATGAATCGACGGTCTGAAAGTTACAACTTTGTGAAATAGAAAAGTACTAGTTTCACTTAAATTTTAGGTTTTCACCTAAGGCATTCACACATCCCATGCACTTGGCTTGCGATCCAAGTTGAGAAAATCAAGACACAACCTCGGCTCGATGTCCCGTGATGGACGTCAAGCCCACTAGAATAATATCTTTATATCATCTCGAGTTTAGTGAGCCACTAACGAGCGGTCTAAAGCTTATTTGGATAATCAAGGAATTTTTGGAATGAATTGGACATCTAGATTTCTTGTGCGCAATAATTGGGGTTTAAATTAGCTAAGTTCATAATGTGACCTATTCTTAACTAGCGAAGATGATGATTCATTCATAATCATCCTAAATCATCGGTTCTTATGCTAGATGAGTAACTGAACCAATTTAGCTTATTAATTAAGATCTAATCCCTAATCGCCTTGACTTTAGGTAGATTTTTATTTAGTTACAGTTATTTCGATTAGTCAGTGATAAGTTAACTAGTTTTGGACCCTACGTGAACAAATTCCAAGGCTAAACTCATGTTTAAGTGATGGGGCGAATTCGTTGGCTTCCTACGGTTGATTAATCGGATTTGTGCGATTTTTTATCAGTACCACCACGTTTAGGCTCACTTCAAAAGTCAATGGTCAATAAGTGATAAGGTAGGCTAGTCATATCAAAAATTTTTAAGGATTTTTAAAAATTCAAAATAACAAAAATCTAGAACGTTACAGGACCGATGCGACCCCGAATGGCTTGTTAAGGTAAAATTTTATAGGTCCCGCGTCCCATAACAATACTCAAATCAAAAGTTATGGCCAATTTATGATTTACACTTTGAACGAGAATTTCTCTATATCCATAATGAAGTTCTTCAAGGATGCGATTGTGACCTAGTTACATCATGCCCTATGTAGGACTGGGCCTGGATCCAACG
The DNA here is from genome assembly GCA_037074715.1 of Magnolia kwangsiensis. Classification (NCBI taxonomy): domain Eukaryota; kingdom Viridiplantae; phylum Streptophyta; class Magnoliopsida; order Magnoliales; family Magnoliaceae; genus Magnolia; species Magnolia kwangsiensis. Next base: position 16,081,052 of record CM073586.1, read on the forward strand.
GACTATGTCCACTTTCGTTCGAACTTCTTTCATACCAATTGTGCCAAGAATAGGTCAGCAACCCACTTTACATGAAGATATGCTTCTAAAGTTTTACTTGATCATTGTGTATCACTCAACTGGAAAAGAAAATTTTATAAGATTGCTATAAAATTGTTCATACTTTATAGGACAGAATGTTAAGTCATTAAAAAAATAACATGCTTATAGGATAAGTGTAGCTGAAGCGAGCACATTGAGATGGATGAGTGGCAAGTCAAGAAATGACATTATAAAAGAATGCATTTGAAAGAATTTAGTAGTAATATTAACTCATAATAAAATAAGAAAAAATAGCCTTAGAAGGTAGATAGTTGATCAAGTGCATTGAAGACCAAGAATTACACCAATTAGTAGCGAGTTCCGAAAAACATGAGGGCTTCTAAGAGGGTAAGGGAAAGCTACCTAGGGTAGTAAAAACAAATAAATTTCATTATCTTTGATCTAATTAAAATTATAACCATTGATAGAATAGTGAAATGGTGAAAGACCACAGATGGAAAACCCCAATTAGTTCGGATAAGTTTTAGAAGATGATGAAAGACAAGTACCAATGGTGGCCCTACACATACACATATGGTTGGCAACCCATACCTCATTGTTCCCAATGGTGTGGCCCACATGAGTGGTGGCTTTGGCTGATGTTTTGTCCGAGGGCCTAGCACCAAAGTTAGCACATGTTAGACGGAGTAGAGTTTACACATACAACATGGTGGACCCCACAGGCGGGTGTTTTACCCGCTGTTCAAAGTGGGCCTTGTATGAGATTCCGGTCCTACATTGAGTCCAAATGAATAGTAGGTTGCAATGATCGTTTCCCTTTACAACATAGAAATAAAATTGAAATAAAGTTAAAAGTGCAACACATCAATCTTTGCTTTCTCTCATATATATATATATATATATATATATATATATATATATATATATATATATATATATAAAGAGCATTGCCCATACACAACTATTGGAGTGGGACCCATATTTCGTTACCTTATATTGGCCCCAAGCATGAACAACAACCTCCAAGATTGGAAGATAATTCATTTTGGCTCCTTGCTCTTCAATGTGGATGGTGCAGTGTTCATCTCTTAACCGTCCATTTGCAAAGCACCAATTGAAGAATTAGACTCATGAAATCGGTGGGTCTTTCTGGAATATATTCTATCCACTGTTTGGGCCATCATACCAACGGTCCATATCACTGATACCATGGATCCACCTAATATAAACTTAAGGTGTAAGGATTTTCTGTGTATACACTTCAACATACAAATTACTTGGAATTGCATACGTGGCACACAAGTATTTCAACTTAAACTGTCCAAGATATGGCACCCAATTTAGCTTTATCATGAACCAAAAATCACTATTATTTTATCATCTGACTATAATATTGGTGGGCATTATTTGGACTCCTAAAAGTGAAAATATCTAATGCTCCTCATTCAACAAGCAAGTGTCCGGGAATCAAAAGTTAGAATTATTCAACTAATTTAATTTTGTGGTAGTGATTTAGTTGTTGTGGTTTCACAATCTAACTAGTTTAATTCGAGTTAATGCATGCCACTTATACAATTTTTGAGTGCCTTATTTAACAAGTTTCATACTCTCCTATAACAAATAACTCTACCTTGGAAAGAGAAATGATCCCACACACTCGATGTGCTCAGCTTTTCTCATTAGTAGGCTAACCAATGACTCTGGATTGTCTTTTAAAATAGGTGATGATGTGGCATTCTGTGAGCCTTATGTTACATATAAGTTCATCATCCAATCAAATTATGCCACGTCGCTTATCTCTATTCGAGACCGACATAGACATAACCTAATTCAATTCGGTTTGAAAATTATACAATTGCATGTGAACTTGATTGAGACGGCATGAAAGCCAATTAACTTTGACATAAGCCTATCATCCATTCAAATCCAATCACATCATGGCCCATCTTTGTCCAATATGAGTGTAGATTGTACCTAATTTCAGGATGAAAGTTATTAAGCCGAGTATGGTATTGTGAATACTACCCCACAAATTAATTAAATTGAGGTGAAGCTTTGACCTGCCCTCCAATCAAATCTTTCAATTCATCTGGGTTGATTACAAGCGTATATGATGCCTGGCTCAAGTGAACTTAAAAATAATCCCGTTGACTACGAATTTGATCGAGATTGGCTGACAGGCGAGCCACCACATCACTGACTGATGGATACTTTATTGCAGGCTAACTAAATATTCACATTTTGCCACCGTCCATTTCTCTAAAAATCAAATTGTCTTGAGATTCTATCCATCAATGTGTGCTTTCCTTTTCTTTTTTCTTTTTTTCTTTTTATGATCATGAGCCATGGATTGGTTGGGTAGGATTCTCTAACAAAAGTAATTCTTAAATCATAATCTACACATGTTAGTCCCCAATAATTAGGTAGTTAAAATGGTTGATTGTCTTTTTAAAATGAAATCGACCGTTAATTTAGTACTTTGTTGATCTGATAGTTAGAATCGTTTCATCATATATATTTTAAACTATACGCAAATAAATTCATAGTGAATCCAATAGACGGTCCGGATTCTTAGGTCGGATTCCTCAATTGTGCTGCAGCTACAAGGAACACTATAACTCACAGTGCTTGAGGGCCGCTTAAAGCTGCTGCCCGTTCCCAGTTGAAGACGGGCGGGGTAAGGACGCAATCCGCGTAGGGGATATTCTATACTTCGGATCCGATTCGGATTGACGATGACACGCGTGTAGACTCTACAGAACCCAACATCCACACGCGATCACACGTGCTACCACACGTGCTAATATTTTATAATATTTTAGCGTTAAAATCAGGAAGTTTCATACTGTTTAGAATCGTTTTAGCCGTCCATCTATTTTGTACATTAATTTGTGAACATTAAAATCCGATCAGTGTGGCCCACCTAATTTTAAAAATCGAATATTTCGTACATTTACTGTTATGGATCGGGTACTTGCGTGTATGTGTGGATGGATCCAATGCATGTGAATGATAGTACTCGACTCAAATAATGTCCAAATATTCCTTGGAATATTCTCACCACCACTATATGTGTGACACGTGTCGCTTTGTAACTAACGGCTGGACGCGGATTGCGTCCTACCCCCGCTCGGACGGTAATCCGTCCAGGCAGGGATCCGTGGGGCCCACCACGATGTCAGTATTTTATCCACGCTGTTCATCGCTTCTATCAGACCGTTTTAAGTTATCGATTTAAAAATGAGGCAGGTCCACAGGTCCAGTGGACCACACCAAAGGAAGCTACAGTGATAATGACACCCACCGTTGAAGCCTTTCTAAGGGCCACTGTAATGTTTTTTTACCATCCAACCTATTAATAAGTTCATGTAGACGTGGATGAAGTGAAAACACAAATATAAGCTTGATCCGAAACTTCTCCAGCTCCCAAGAACTTTTTAATGGTGGAAGTTCAATCCGTACTTTCTGGTCCATTGGACCTGCCTTATTTCTGGAATCAAATGTAAGATGATCTGAGAAAAGAGATGAACGGCGTGGATAAAACATTTACATCACGTTGGACCCCACAGAGCCCTGACCGGATGGATTACCGTCCGAGCGGGGTAGGACGCAACCCGCGTCCAGCGTCTCTTTCTTTTCTTACAGCCGTGAAAGCCTTCCGATTCAACTGGATGTCAAGGTTACTATTGTACTGGAATCATCTGCAACACACGTTGGACGCAGCGCGAGCTACACACGAGCTTTTGGGGCCCACCGTCCTGTATATAGGAAGTCCAATCCGTTCATCAGGTTAAATCATGGATTCTAGGTCTCTTAAGGATGAAAGTACGGATGAAAGTACGAGGCATGTACCACTCAGGTGGCCCACGCCACAGGGAACAATGGAGATGCGATGTCAACCATACGTTTATGTGTAGCCACTGTGGTATTTATTTGTCATCAAACTCGTTAATCAGGTGTAAAGAACTAGGAAGAAGTGAAAATACAAAAATAATCGTGACCCACATATCATATGGGCCACACCGTGTAATCGTAGAGGTTTCTTAGAAACAGTTTTACATATTTCCCATGCTGTGGTTCAAATGAGTCTTTTAGTAGGATAATATTTTAAATGTACGGTCAAAATTATGTTCTAATCTTATGGACGGAGTGGATTTTCATATAAAACTCGATGGTTTTTACGCAGCTGTGTAAAGCTGGTTATGCAGCCGATCCCGTTCCGTTCCTAACGGAAGTTGTCGGTTTTAGTCCATAGCGTATGGACAGTCGTGGTCCGTACATCATCCTACGCGGGGCACATGGAAGCATGTACAGCGATCAGAACCGTCCAACCGGAGGTAAATTACTGGATGTACCACGTAGAATTTTAAACTAATCATTCGATCCTTACCGTCCAATTTAGTGATCTGCACACAGACGGTCACAAACAGAAACGAGGAACGGTACATCAACAGTTCAAAAAAGAATTATAAGATTTAGTTCGGACCAGTAGGTCCATAGTTACTTGGTCAGATGAGCCCACTGGATGGACTGCCCAAAAACCTTCTCAATAGGCCAATCAGAATGTTTTGATTTGTGGCCCACAAATGGATGGTTCAAAAGATAAACAAGGAAGTGGCCCAACTGTTCACAAATAGTTATTGTTATACATTTTTTGTGAACGTCTCGATCATGAGTCATCTATGGTGGGCCCAGCTCTTATCGTGGTGGACGTCAAAACACGGAAAGATGCTGAGCAACAAAAGTAGATAAATATTAGTGGATAATCTTGACCGTCAAATTTATATCTATGTGATAAATGGCAGTGGGCCCCAGCCCAATTCAAAGCATGGCATGGAAGTACAAAACATCACCAATGTCCCACTTGTGTAGAACATCCGTGCCATGAAAAAGCTAAGCCTTCCATGAAGAATTATATATGCCTGTAAAATTATAGGTGGGCCACACCATTTAGAATTATGCCTAACAACTATAAAATCACATCACGTTGTGGCCCACCTGAGTTTCCAAATGACCTGATTTTTGGGTGTCTGAATGGATTCAATGGCGTATGCAAAATACAGTGGGCCCCACACACAATCTGTAAGGCTTTGAAAGTTCGGTGTCCCATTTCAACCATTCTCTAAGCCAAAATTAATTTTTGGCCACAAAGGAAATCATGATGGGAACGGGTAGGAGTTTTTAGCGGCCACCATGATGAATGGGCCTTATCCACACCGTCCATTCATTTTTTTCATATCATTTTAGGGTATGAGACTAAAAATGAGGCAGTTCCAAGTATCAATTGGACTACACAATGAGGATTAATCTCTTACCGTTGAAAACTTCTTGGAGGCACAAAAGTTTTGGATGTAGCTGATATTTGTGTTTTCTCTTCATCTAGATCTATCTAACTTTATGAATAGATGGGATGGTAAATAAAAATCACGGTAGGCCTTATAAAAGTTTCAATGGCGAGAATCATTATCACCGCTGCTTCTTATGATGTATTCCACTTGAGTGTTGGATCTGCCTCATTTTTGTCCTTCAATCCTAAAATGATACCAAAGAATGGATAGACGGTATGGATAAGACCCATAAATCACATGCAGGGGTAGGACGCAATCCGCCCCCTTCCCTTATAACAAAAGGCTGTGGATCTGACCTCCAAGATGTACCCTACCATGACACATAGGCGACGAACCAAAACTACTCAAACAAGACCACCCGAGGAACCGGCTCAACCGGCAATAAAGAATATATGCCGTGAGCCATCTGCCCGTTTTTCTCTCTCGTAAAAAATTCCAAATCCAATTTCCTTATATAAAGACTCCCTCTTCCAAGCCATCGAAAACCAAGGAAAAAGCAATAGGAAATAGAAAATCTCTCTCTCTCTTTCTCTCTCTATCCTCCATCAATCAAAGCCATGGTTTCGTTCTCATACAAATCCATGGCTTTGGTTCTTCTACCTATTATCCTTGCCCTTTGTTTCATATCATCCTCGGCAGAGTTCCAACGGTTAGAACATGCAGCCAAGAACGACGGTTCTCTTAGCTTTCTAGTAGTTGGAGATTGGGGGAGAAGAGGGACATACAACCAATCACAGGTCGCCACCCAGGTGAGGAATCCATCTCCTTTTCTTTTGGGCCTTTGAATTTTTCTTTATATTCATGGTGGAATGAATGAATTGGTCTGATTTTCATATCAAGTGATACTTTGGGTGGTTGAATTTTTGCATGGAGAAGATATTGTATGTATGTGATGCATTCAGAGAAAAGAAATGGTTGTATGTGAAAGTTCATGTACCGTAGGTGTATGTGATCAGAAGCTTGGTCTGTTGGATAAAAGAAGTTCCTTTGCTTGATCTGACCAGTTACCAAATGATTATTTATATCATATATGCCAAATCACGTTGAAATACGACAGGGATGCGGACTGGGAGGCGGATTTCCTGCGAAAGGCTTTCGCAGGGAGTTCCTGCGGTGGGAACCTGGGCGGGGCCCGCCGTGATGTTTGTGAGAAATCCATTCCGTTCATCCATTTTGTGAGATCATTTTAAAAAATGGGGTTAAAAAATGAGAGGGATACAATACTCAAGTGGGATGAAAATGTGAGGATTGAATCTACACAGTTGAAATATTTGTGGGGTTATGTAAGTTTTGAATCAGGCTACTATTTGTGTTTTGAGTTCATCCCAGTAGGAATGATGTTATGAACGGTATGGATGGGGTATGGATGGAATGTAAACATCACTATCAACCCCAAAGAGGTTTCAACGGTAGTAATTTTTCTGCCCACCGTGGCCCACCTGAGTCTTGGATTCTTCTTATTTTTTGCCTCAGGTACTAAAATGATCTCAAAAAACGGATGAACGGAAAAGAATTCTCACGAACATCACGGTGGGCTCCACCTAGGTTCCCAGCGCGCAGGAAGTTCCTGCGAAAGTGCGAAAACCGCGGACTCGCATTGGGTAGTGAGTAGTGACTCCTCCAGTGGGAAGCGGATTGACTGGTGTACCGCACACCAGCTATATAGCTGTAGGTACGTGTCGTGCCAAGACGAGCCCAGACGCTCGTACGAACGGTTAAAAGGAGATCAAAGTTACATGGCCCCACAGTGATGTATTTATTATATCTACACTGTTCATCTTTTTTTAGAGATCATTTTAGAGCATTATCCAGAAAAATGAGTCATATCCAAAGATCATCTGGACCACACCACAAATAGTATCGGAGATAATGATTTTCACTGTTAAAAAATTCATAAGGCCCACCATTACGTTTACTTTCCATCCAATCTGTTCATAAGCTCACAAAGACCTGAATGAAGAGGAAAACAAATTTCATATTGATCCAAAACTTTGTGACCCCGAAAAGGGTTTCAATGGTAGACGTTCAATCCCCCACTGCTTTTTGCAGTGTGGTCCAGTTGATAGTTAGATCTATCTTATTTTTTGTTTCAAGCCTTAAGACGAGCTCACCAAATGGATGAACGGTTTTGATATAACACATACCCCTTAATCAGACCCACAAAACTTGCTGACGTCTATACAGCAGCCATATAGCTGGTGTGAGGTACACCGGCCAATCCGCTTCCCTCCAGTGCCCGGGGCAGCTTTGGTGAAGGTGGGTGGATCTCTGTGGGGCCCACCTTGATGTATTTTCACTATATCCACGCGGTACATTCGTTTTGACAGCTTATTTTAATGCATCATCCCAAAAATGAAGTAGATTTAAATGTAAGGTCGACCACACCACAGGAAACGGTGGTGATTGAGCATTAAAAGCTTCTCATGCGCTACGAATTTTTGAATTCCTTTTTCTAGGTTCCGTGACCTTACCAACGAGTTGGATGGAAAATTAATATTCCAGTGGCAAGTTTTGGATTCCTTTTTCATGGTTCAGTGACCTTATCTATAGGTTGGATATGGAAAATTAATATTCCAGTGGCAAGTTTTGGATTCCTTTTTCTAGGTTTGTGGCTTTATCAACAGGTTAGATGGAAAATTAATATTCCAGGCCCCCCAAGAAGTTTTGAATGGTAGGTATTCAATCACCACTGTTTATCGCGGTATATATGGTCCACCTAAGATTTCGGTATGCTTCATTTTTTAGATCATGTTCTAAATTGAGCTGCCAAAACCGATAGATGTAAGGCACATATATCATAGTGGGCCAAGGTAACAGCTTAGTGGGTGAGTCCCTGGCCGCAGGGCCCACCTTGATAAATTTGTTGCATAACCACACGGTCCATGTATTTTGCCATATCATTTTAGGAAATAACCAAAAAATGAAGCAGAACCAAATCAAGAGTGGACCACACCATAGAAAACAGTGGTGATTGACGGCTAAAAGCATTTTTTTTTATGAGTTTTGGATAAGCTGATATTTGTGATGGGTTAGGTGAATCCAAGGTAACAACTTAGTGGGTGAGTCCCTGACCATAGGGCCCACCTTGATGGATGTGTTGCATAGTCACACAGTCCATGTGTTTTGCCATATCATTTTAAGAAATGTCCAAAAAATGAAACAGAAACAAATCTCAAGTGGACCATACCACATAAAACAATGTTGATTGACCATTAAAAACTTTTTTAGGGCAACAAGTTTTGGATCAAGCTGATGTCTGTGTTTTTCCTTCATCCATATTCATTTAACCTTATCAATTGGTTATATAGTAAATAATAAACCTGGATAAAGGGAAAACACAAAAAACATTCAAGCGTCCGCTATGGTGTTTACTTGCCATCCAACCACTTAATAAGGTTAAAATAAAAATATCAGCTTGATCTAAAATTTTTGTAGCTCCGGGAAGTTTTTAACACTCAATCACCAGTATTTCCTATGGCACCATTTTTGGGCAAAATCCTAAAATGACCTGACAAAACAGATCAACGGAATAGATATTCAGCACATACAGCAAAATGATATACAACACATACATCAAGATGGCCTGCATGCACATACATCAAGATGATATACAACACATACATCGAGATGGCCCGCATGTACATACATCAAGATGATATACAACACGTACATCGAGATGGCCCACATGTCACGGCCTAACCCAGCTCGGTGTTACCATTATTATAATGAATCCACTCCCTAGTTGCCCATTTAAATATCCATCTTTAATTATTATTATTATTATTATTTTAACCTTTTCTTATGCAGATGGGAAGGATTGGAGAAAAGCTAGACATAAACTTCGTAATATCCACTGGCGACAACTTCTACGATGATGGATTAACAGGCGTTGAAGACAAAGCCTTCCAAGAGTCTTTTACTAACATTTACACTGCTGAGAGCCTACAGAAACAGTGGTACGCTGGTATGTACATTACTTTAAAACTAGACGTCGAAACAACGGTCAAGATTCTTCATTGGACATCAATTTCTTACCATTTTTTTTTTGGGGGGTTCTTCAAAATTCACCACAGTTTTAGGGAATCATGACTATAGAGGAGATGCAGTTGCACAACTGAGCCCAGTCCTCAGGAAACTCGACAGTAGATGGCTTTGCTTGAGATCCTATGTTGTAAATGCAGGTGAATGAGTTTGTGATTTGGTTATATGGTTTGTCCAAACAGACCAAAATCAGAAAACCCAATAAACTAATATTTTTTTTTTTTTTTTTTTTCCTTTTTTCTTTGGTAGAAATCGTGGAATTTTTCTTTGTAGACACAACTCCTTTTGTAGAAAAGTACTGGCTCGACCCAGAGGAACATACCTATGATTGGAGAGACGTGGCTCCAAGGAATACTTACATGGCATCTGTTTTGAAGGTACAACAATTACATCTTCAAAAATACACGTGGCATAGTTATATGGTGATCCACACCGTCCAAATCGATCAAGACCATCCAAATTGAAAACCCAATTGTGCATGGAGCATAACTCAAAAATTACACAGAGAAAAGATGATGGTAACCATCTGATTTTTCCCTTGGAATCTAGACCACTGGCTATTTTACTTTTAACTGTCTGTTTGGTAGCCATCAGTTGTGTGGTTAAGATTTCATGATATGTGATTTTAGCTATTGCTCCATGCAGAATGGGACCCACAATTTAGATGGTCCAATGGGTCGCTTTTATTAATTTAAGACAATGGGTCTCTTTAATTAATTTAAGACATGAGATTCATCAAAGCTTTAATGGAATTTGACCATTAGGATCTTGAATCGGCATTGAAGGGATCATCAGCGACATGGAAGATCGTGGTGGGCCACCACACGATCAGGAGTGCAAGCCATCATGGGGATACCCAAGAGCTTGTAAACCTGATGCTCCCAATGCTTAGGGTAATCAAACTCCTTTTGTCTTGAAAATACTACTAAGTAGAACTGCAACTTGGACTAATGCATCTTATTCTAACATTTTTAGGCCTACAAAGTCGATTTTTACATAAACGGCCACGATCATTGCCTGCAACATATCATCGATTCCGACAGGTAAACATCAGGACCCAAAAATCCTTCTGATTTTTCATTGGCCCCAACAAACTATAAATGGGGGGCACACGTTCTTCGATCACAACCATCAGCTAGAATTATCAATTTGCAAGCTTGTGATCCAAAGGTTAGGATCGTGGGCCGCCCCGCGGCTGGCCCCATCTGCTCTATCGTTGGGCCAAACGAAAAACCACTGTTCAGCACAACCTAACATCATACAATGTCATTTGGAAATATTTGATTTCTCGTGTCTTTGATGCAGTCCGTTGCTGCTCCTCACTAGTGGAGCCGGTTCGAAGTCGTGGAGGGGCGACACTGACATGAACCACGACGGTCTGCGGTTCTTTTACGACGGGCAGGGGTTCATGTCAGTGCAGCTGACACTGGCCGACGCCAAGATCATATTCTACGACGTCGCCGGCAATGTATTACACAAGTTGAACATGTCGAAAGAGATATATGCAGCCATTTAGAGAAAATATGTGCACCCAAACACACTGTTTGAGGCCTTAGTTCATTGTACATAATTAGCCATTGGAGATTTCGTTAATCATAAATTATTGTATTTTCGTAATTATTGCTGATTTTCGTTGATCTCATCCGTCCATTTCTTGCATCAATTGTTCATCTATATGATTCAAAAGTAACAGAAATTCGAAAAAAATAACTAATATCATTTTGTGAGTGAGGCTAGAAGATCCAGACCAGTCGTCAAGATGGCTATTGTCCTAAAATTAGGCCTATAGGATGATCCAAAATGACCCATCAAAATAAGGCTTAAAAATGATTTCTAGTCTCCTGTTTTTTTGCTTGATTGAGCACATACATCATTCACTTTGATTGTTGGGCCACAGCACATATCAAGTAGCTCACTCGATCAGCTGTCATGATTTTGTTTGATATCTTAAATCTATTTGTAACCAAGTTTGTCATTGTGATCAACAAACCACTCGATCCCATCAAGAAATTTTTAAATTTTGGCATTTGCTCGCTAGATAGTTTCTAGGTCCAAATCGATATGATCGAAAATAGCTTCGATCATATTAACAGACATCGAAGTCACTCGATATGATCAAAGTTCTCATTGACCAACTTGTGCAGTTTTGCATAATTAATTACAAGATTTGTTTTCTATTTCGATTTTAACTCCTTAAAAGGTTTTATAATTGAGGATTAGGGTGTGAAAAATCGTGTATGGGCTTTTGGTGAGCAAAGGTGAAGAAAAGCTAGGGTTTTCTCTTAGGGCTTTGATTTGGTAGGGTTTCATCTCTTATAACTCTGTTATTCAGAGTGGATTTTAGTGTCGCTTTGTGCCGTGGTTTTTTCCCGTAAAGATTTTTCCACGTAAATTCGAAGTGTTCTCTATTGGATTTGCCTGTGCGATTGTGATTACTTTGTTTGATTCATCTCTGTGTGCTTCCGTGAGTCCCAACAAGTGATATCAGAGTTAATGTTTGGAAGCAGACGAATCTAAAGACACTGTATCTATGACATCTAGCATGAAGTTAGATGTAGAGAAGTATTTCAGGAAAAAAAAAACTTTAATTTGAATTATGGAATGTGAAGATGAAGGATTTTCTAATTCAGATCGAAATGGAAGACGCACTCCTTAGAAAGTGATTGAAAATTATGAAAGAATAAGAGTAGTTGGATCTAAAAGGTCAATATCTTAATTTAGTTGTATCTAACGAATAAGGTCCTCTACAATATTATGAGAGAGAAGATTGTTGCTGATACATGTACAGTGCTAGAGAACATTTATGTGAAGAAATCTCTTAAAAATCATTTGTATCTAAAGCTACAGTTATTCAATCTGAAGATGATTGAGGGGGTTGACATTGAGACCTACATTAGTAACTTTAATAGGCTTGTTTGAAAATTGTTGGATATGAATGAAGTGATGAATGATGAAGATCAAGCATGCATTTTTTTTTTAAAATTCTCTTCCAAAATCATATGAGTCATTTAAAAACTCTTTATGCATCAGTAAGATGACCATTAGCGTTGAGACCATTATCTCAGCTCTTCAATTGAAGGTAATAAAAAAGAAAAGTAGTGACTTGGGTGCTTCTATAGATGCATTGGTTACAAGGGGAGAAATTCTGAGTCGGATAGAGGACTTCGTGATCAAGATTCAAATCAAAGGGCAAGGGTAAGGGCAAATTCTAACAGAAGTGCTGAAATTATGGCATAACAGGTCACATGATTAATGATTGTCAGAATCCTAAGTCTAGGAGGGAGAAATCAGTGGATTCTTTTAGAGAGACCAACACTACAAAATCCAGTGAGGAGGCGAGTGGTAGTGACGTGCTGACCACATCAAAATTTAGATATTTTGACAATGAATGAATTTTGGATATTGGGGCTTTGTATTACATGACCCCTCATAGGAGTTGGTTCATCAGTTACAGTAAATGCAATAGTGGCCAAATGTTTATGGGCAATGACAATGTCCGTAACGCATGCAGTTATTGTTGGATCGATGCGCATCAAGATGTTTGATGGCATAGAGTGTTTCTTAACTGATGTGAGACATGATCCTGAGTTAAATAAGAATCTGATATTTATGGGGATAAGGTTTAGAGTTTATTGATTAGGTTTAGGGTTATGGTTTAGATTTAGAGTTAATTTAGAGTTTAGAAATGCCTTAACTAAAGCCAACCCGGACGCACCATAGTCAGCCCGACTACACCCAAGGTAGCCTAGACACACCACAGCCAATCCGACCGCACCCAAGCTAGCCTAATGCACCACGCGATGCACACCCAGCTCAGACATATCACATTCAATCTATCCGCACCACATGGTCCACCCCCAACCCGGACACACCTGATTTCAACCATACCTGACCCCAATTTCACAAACCTCCCAAATTAAATACTACCTCATGTGGTAGTATTTAATTAAGCTATGTGCTGCTACTAAAAATGAAGTCACACGAAACATGTTTGAAAGTTGGACTTAAATTGCATGTTGAATTAGTCCTCACGTAATAAGATTTGAATGGGTCACAAGATGTTGTCGTAGATGATGGCTTTGCACAGCCCATTTTTTAGAGTAATACATGCCCAATCATTTTTTAGCTTTTTAGGTCATTAGTCACTGGCAATTCAAAACCTAGAAAGTAGTTTAGAGGAGTGCTTACTTGTCAGGAAAAACCGATTGGCTACTCCATTTACCGCTAGCCTGTGGCTGGTGGTCGATGTTCTATGAGCTCCACCATGATGTATGTGTTTCATCCATGCCATTCATCCATTTTTACAGATCATTTTATGTCTTAACGCCAAAAATGAGAGGGATATAAATATCAAGTGGATCACACCACAATAAAACAATAGTGATTAGATACCCACCATTAAAATCCTCCTAGGGTCTACCGCACTGTTTATTTGATATCTTCTTTGTTAATTAGGTCATACTGACCCAGATGAAGGGAAAAACAAAGATCAGCTTGATCCAAAACTTTTATGGCCCCAAAAAGTTTTTAATGGTCAACATTCATTCAACACTGTTTCCTATAATGTGGTCTACCTGAGATTGGAATATACCTCATTTTTGGTTTCATATCCTAAAACGATCTAGAAAAATAAATGGACAGGAGGGATGAAACACATACATCATGATGGGGCCCACGTAGCACCGACCACCGGCCATTGGCTGGCAGGGGGAGTAGCCAATCCGTTCCCATCTTTGAAAGCAGCACATGACCAACCAAATCCTAAAATCTCATGTCTAGTCACAAGCAAAAGTGTTTGAAAGTGGTGCAATTGAGTATAATGGGACAAGCATTGAAAGCATCAAGGAGAGGTCACCGATTACAGCAATCCACGTCTCCGAAAGTGGTTAGGAGCTGTACAAAATGGGCCCGAAAGCATCCATTCACGTGCAACACATGGGAAGCGTATTGGCTGGTGTACCTCACACCAACTATATAGCTGTCGTAGGTAGGTGTTGTGCAAAGATGAGCACTGACGCTCCTCTGGCTCCTACTTGTACAAACGGTTCAAAGGAGATCAAAGTTACATAGGCTCCACAGCGATGTATTTATTATATCTATACTATTCATCTATTTTTAGAGATCATTTTAGAGTATTATCTAAAAAATGAATCATATTGAAAGATCATCTGAACCACACCATAAATAACTGCAGAGATAATAATTTTCACTGTTGAAAAATTTTTAAGGCCCACCATAACGTTTATTTCACATCCAATCTGATCTTGAGGTCAAAATTACCTTAATGAAGAGAGGAAAAAAAAAAATTTAATTGATCCAAAACTTTTGTGACCCCAAAAAGGGTTTCAATGGTAAACGTTCAATCTTTCACTGGTTTTTGCAGTGTGATCCATTTGATTGTTAGACCTGTCTTATTTTTCGTATCAAGCCTTAAGACAAGCTCACAAAATATATGGACGATTTGGATATAACACATACCTGATGATCAGACCTACAAAACTTATTGGCATCAATACAACAACAGTTATATAACTGGTGTGAGGTACATTAGCCAATTCACTTCCCTTTGGTAGGGAAGCGGATTGACGGGACACTCCAAGAGCTCCGAGTTAGGAACAGTTCAAAGGATATCAAAGTTACATGGGCTCGCAATGATGCATTTATCATATTTACATTGTTCATTCATTTTTTTTATATCATTTTAGGTCTTGCTCTAAAAATTAAGTAATTTAAAAATCCTAAGTGAACCACACCACAAATAACACTGGAACAATAATTCCTAATGTTGAAATATTCATAGGCCCTATCGTAATGTTTATTTTCCATCCAATCCATCCATAAGGTTACACAGACTTGGATAAAGAGATTAAACAAATTAAAGAGAATAAGAATAAACAAATATCATATTGATCCAAAATTACTGTGAGCCCCTAAAGGAATGGCAAGCATTTAATCCTTGTATTTTATGGTGTGGTCCACTTGATTTGAATCAATCTTTTTTTTCATCTAAAGACTTACAAAGAGCTCATCAAGAGGACAAACAGGTTTGAATATAACTTAGACCAAGTGAGAGCACCACAAAACTTGATGACCTCAGCACATCGGCTCGGTTGCCCATGCGTGGTACACCAGCCAATCAGCTTCCTTTTGACGTGGGTACGTGTCTTGCTAAGATGAATGCTCCTCGAACTCGGAACTCGAAGTTGCAGGAGTAGTTAAGAAAATATCAAAGTTACATGGACCCACAATGATGCATCTATCAGAAGCAGATTGGCTGGTGTACCACACACCACCGATTTAGCTGATGTGCTGAAGCCAACAAGTTCTGTGGGTCCCATCATGATGTATGTGTTATATATCAGTTGTCCTTCCATTTGGCGAGCTCATAGTCAGGCTTGACCAAAAATTAGGGGGGGTGTTTGGACGGACAAGTTGGAAGGGTGTAACATCCTGAAAATCGGGGGTCGGGTAGGAACCTAACTCTCGAGTTCCAGAACGTCACTTATGCAACATAGATAATGATAAATGCATATTGTCTGTAGAATGGCATTAAACAAGATTGAGACTAAGCCAAAACAGCATATCATTCTCCAGAGATAGTTAAATTAGCAAGCGAAAGACTGTGATAGATACATAAAATATATAATTAATTGTAAGCCTCCAAAGTGTGAACATGTTACCAGGTTAATTAAATACATGTATACTACAAAAATGGAAAGAAAAAAATATACATGAGTGCTCAAAAAAATATAAAATGACAAGTGTCAAGGCGTCTAATCGACCTCCCTGTAATCCCGTCGATCAGAACACGCATAAAGGAGGGATCCTCCTAATCATCATCAAGTTCGGCTCTGCCTCGCAGGCCGTGCCATCATCTGCAATTACAAAAGGCTCTGGTGGGTTTCCGGAACACCGTCCCGTAACGTGAGAGCGAGTAATTAACTCAGTGGAATCATAAAGCAAAGATTAGCATGTTATCAAATCAATCACACGATAATAGTAAAGCAAACAATCAAACATTCCTAGATACTATTATTAATGCAAGCATGAGATGACATGATGGATGCCCTTACCGACATTCTCCCTCATACGGCACCATCTTACTCCCGCAGTATGCTTTCTTCCCACAGTGCTCCACATCTTTCAGGCACATGCAATGCGATGTGGATATGATTACCGATTTATTATTAATCCTTTCATACATCAATATTGAAAAACTAGGGTACCTTCCTTATATCAATCCCAACACTGATCCTGTCTAGGGTCATCACTCCTAGTAATCTCATACGATGTTATATTTGTAGGTTGCTGCAAGGGCTGTCAGGGCTGTTACTCGCACTCGTTGCACCTCTCCCCCATCACCTTATCAATACAGGCCTAATTATCCTTAAGACTACATCGGGACTCGTCGCCCCCATGTGGTGTCAGGATAAACTCAAGGTTACTACAAAGGGCTCGTCACCTAATCAGTATAGGCCGACAGTAAGAATATAGTGTCCCATACCACCATAATCTGCTCAGAGTAGGGTACTCACTGGTCACTACGGGGAGGTTTATGGCCCCAGCGTAGGCCGACAGCTCGATCATGGTGTCCCATACCACCATGTCCGGCTCATGAGTCTTTATGGATCAAGGTACCATGGTTAACAGGGTTTCCAATGGTAAGTTCAGTACCCTAGGTTCAAGCAGTTATGACTCATACAGGGTGAACATACAATGGCCAGTCGGATTACGTGACGGGCTCGACTAGCACGAGCACATCTCAAGCTGAACGATATGAAGTGCATGAAACACTTTGAGTAGCCTAACCACTGCCGCCAACCCAAACACGACTCGCGTTCATCGACGCGTCCTTCGTGGCAAATAAAAATCAACCACGAATTCGATCCATTACCGACTGCCTGGACTAGGTCATAGCCCCAAGCATTTGTGTATCAACATCAGTAAGCATATGTGAGTAACAGAAATGAAATACAACATTGTAAGCATGTTAACACATGTTATATCATACCACATAAGTAAATCCTCTACCACATGCATTTCATATATATAATGAAATCAATACATATAGCCAACATGATGGAATTCATATACATCAGCACATTAATTGAGAATTCAATCTCAAAACTAATTCACAACACCATTTTACTCAATACATATTAATACAAACATTTATACAAACACTTAGTCTACACACTTTAGTCCACATAGCGTATGTCGACTCAAAGTGCGCATTAGGCGAATCTCTTCGCCAAACCGATCATACACGTATTTCTAATATCATAACACGATAAATTTACATGTTAAGCATTTCAGCAAAATCCGGACGTATACAGTATTTTCTATAAATGCCTAAAATACCCTAAATCTCATATTTACCGTCCATTTACGAAACGGAAAACAGACAGCATGTTGTACATGTCAAACGGCGTTGCCGTCGATAATATACTATTAAACGACATTAAAAGCTTTGAAATCAGTCAATCAAAGCATCTAAAATTCTCACCTTTTGCCCTAGACGTGTATCGTTTCGAACGGAACGTATACACTTCGTCAACGGCGTACAGGCGACCAAATGCAGAAGATACATAAGCTACATCACTAACGAATCGAAGGAAACCCCAAAACAGCAAGTAGTTAGGGTTTTCTTACCTAAGAGTGCGTTGGAATCACTAGGAAAGTGATTGGAGTGCGATACTTTGGCACGTGCAAAAGCTACAGCAAGTGGCGGGAATTCTCTCCCACTACTCTCTCAAAATCTCTCACTTTCTCTCTCTCAATCTAGAGTTTTATCCAAATTCGGATGGGAGGGTTGTGAGAGGGTTTAAAGCCCTTATATAGGCTAAAACATAACCTAAATAGACTTGGGAACAAAGTATACTTATTTTATGTCCAAATACGGACTGTTCCATTTCAACGGAGCATTTCTGGAAGTCCCCTGGCCGAATGAGGTCGGACTTAAGCTCATGGATATTGGATCCTTCTCACATCAAGTTTTCAGTCCGGTAGTGTTCGTAGATCGCCCGTGGCGGTCCAATTTCAGTTCAGCGGTCATCGTACCTAAATCAGGTCTACAAGTCTCATGATATAAAAGAGAAATTTTTTCAGATCCGACGGTGTAATTTGGCTGAATTCTGACGGTCAGAACACTTAATAATAACGCGCCAAGTCACGTGCCAGATTTGGATTAAAATTTCCAAATCTAACCCATTTCTCACTCTCCTCACTCCAGGCTCAATGAAATAGCCTCTGAACGTCGGTTGGGCTTAATTTTCGAAATGATTGTCAAGTCCAGCTAAGCGGTCATAACGGTCTAAGATTGTAGGTATCGAACTTTCGACGCGCGGTCTAGATCCAATACAAAGTTTCAAAGGGTTCCTGAGAGCAAACGGGTTTAGAGTTTGATCCTGGATTTTAGGGTATTGTAGCGTCCTTGTTTCTACAAGTTTTGGGTCTTGCAGAACGTATTTAAAGTGATCAGGGACAATTTCGCAGCTAATCCAACGTAGCGCTAGTTAACTTACGCTTAATTTCTAAAGGATTTGGTTCTACACGATTTCTTTGGCTTTGGAATTGGGGTCAGAGAGGTTACCAAGGCATTATGGTTGACCCATTGCCTAAGGACGTCTAACCTCAGGTTGGTAAAAATCTGGGGTGTTACAATCTACCCCCCTTAAAATAAAATTTCATCCCCGAAATTGGCTAAGGATAATGAGTACTTAAGGAGACTCTCGTATTGACATTCTAAGGAAGGTTCAAATCCTATTTAATGACCTAACCTTACGTATAACATAAACCAACTGTTTCAATCCTGGGCCAGTGGGGAAAAGGCTAACCCCGCTTCCGCTGCGCCACTCTGATTTAATAGTTGCATTGGCTGACCTAACTAGATTGGACTCAAAATGTTCTACCCCCCTTAAAACTTAGTTCTACTTAAGGTTCAAGAATCTATGTATCGATCCGTATATCGGAACGAGGTGCAACTTAGGGGCTATCCTTGACATAAAATGGGAAATAACCTCTCACTATATTAGTCTTCCTTTATTAGGGATGCGTTCTATGGCATTGGTACCTATGGTAGTAGAAATAAGCCTACTCTCTATTGGCTAGATGTCCTCAACATTTTTCAAAGGCAAAGCAATAACTTTTGGTTGTATGTGGTCGAGCCAACATGGAAGAAAAGTTGTGTAATGGGTCTAAGCCAGATACGTTGAACCCTCTATCTAATCAGGACAGAAAACTCATTGTATCAGTTCTTAATCCTAGACAATGCCAATCTTCTGCTTGATCAGAGCATTTGATTTATTGGCAACTAACAGGATTGAGAAGTCAATTCAAACCGCGAATACATCGCTTACATGTACAGTTCCTTTACTCCGTGTTCCCGAATGCAATAGGCCCTTAGGAAAGGAAATTCTAAGGAGAATTCAAATGAGCATGCTGGTTTATTCTAAGTTCAATCTGAGGGATTTATAAGTTTTTCCTGAGAGTGAATGGTTCTAAGTTAAATAAGCTTCCTGAGAGTTACTAAAGGAGCCTACGAATGTTATAAGGATCTACCCAAGGAAGGGAGTCCCACTCCAACCAAATCTAACCTACTATTCCTTAGCATATACAGGCTTTACACCACTTAAGGTAATTAGTAGACTAGTCTGTAACTTGCTAGCCATAATCTAAAATCTATACTTATATGTTAGATGGTTTCATACAATTTCTACTACAGGGATTGTTCTATGGCTTAGGGTCAAGATTGTTTGACGGTTCCTATATCATCAGATCTTTCAAATCTAGGAATACTAACTCTAGGTCCAACACTCTAGATGTCCTAGTACTAGATGGTTGTTGTTTATGGACTAAACTACTGCGTTTGGTCTTGCCCGTTGGTAGTAGAATGGAGGTCGAGAAGATGGCTAAAACTAGCTCTAATGAGCTATGGAAATTGAGGAAAATGGGGAGAAATGGTTGTCCAATTTGACTGGAAAGAATCTAGGCTCTGTAGAGGGAGGAATCAAGCTCCCAAAAGCTGGATTCTCAAAGGAAAAAGGGAAAAATAAATGGGAATGGAGCTCCACACGATTTCAGCCTTGATTGAAGGTTGTGGGAGCTCCAAGCAACAAAAATGGAGAGGGAAGAGAGCACCTACTGCTGTGGACGAAGGAGTAGGGTCGGTTGTGACCGAAAATGAGAATGGAAACGGTTTGGGGACGGGATTTGAGAGAGAGGCAGCAAAGAACTCGAAAAGGGAGAGCTTGGGGGCTTGGATTGTGAAGGAGGTAGGACCTTTAGGGGGTTTTGAGGTGCGGCCCACCTATGGGAGGGATGCCCTAGCCACAAAAGGGCATCAGCCCAGTTTTCAGATCAAGTGGGGCCCGCTGTACCGCGATGCAACGCCGAACCGGCGATGCCATCGTCAGCCAAGTTGTAATCCGGTGATGGGCACCCCCCAGGACTGGTTCTCCTTGTCCTGTAGGCCCCAAATGTACATGGGTCCCACCCTGGTTCATTGCATATTGGCCTAGATAGGCCCAAGACTTCGTTTGGGGCGTTCCGAGGCCAGTTTGTAAATAAGAATAAGTTTATGCATCATGTAGCATATGATTTTGGGGTAGGAGAAGCTAATTTATCCAATTAACCCATTTGTTACAAAATATTCCATAATTGGAATAGCTAAAAGTCCAATTCTTACCTATATTTACTATTTATAGTAAATTTTTGTCTAAGTATGATTTTCTATCTTTTACACATTAGGATTTATGCCTAGTGTGAAAAGACTTAGGAAAAGTTAAAGAATGGGGTGGTGGAAGGACAGATTCTGAAGGAATTGGAAAAAATGGGGTTTTCAATCCTTGAAATTGAGTGTAAGGGTTGTGGTTTCCCCACAACCCAAGGACTTGCATTTCTGGGTTCGAAATTCTTCTGGAATCATCCCAAACCCACCAACTAATGACGTAGAGGCAACTTAGGTCGCTTCACGCGACCAAAGATACGTCATGGACTCGATCAAAACGATCGATTTGAGTAGACTTCGCCTATTGGCGAAACTGAAGTCCTACGAGTGTTTCTAGATTTTTCTTGCACCCATCTAAGTCAAAAGGGCGACAGCGTACGTCGCGTGGCCATAACACAGGTCCAGTTTAATCTCAATCATGCTCTGATATCAACTGTAACATTCTGAAAATTGGGGGTCGGGTAGGAACCCAACTCCCGAGTTTCAAAACATCACTTATGCAACATAGATAATGATAAATGCATATTGTCTGTAGAATGACATTAAACAAGATTGAAACTAAGCCAAAACAGTATATCATACTCCAGAGACAGTTAAATTAGCAAGCGGAAGACTGTGATAGATACATAAAATATATAATTAATTTAAGTCTCCAGAGTGTGAACATGTTACCAGGTTAATTAAATACATATATACTATAAAAATGAAAAGAAAAGAATATACATGAGTGCTCAAAAAAATATAAAATGACAAGTGTCAAGGCGTCTAATCGACCTCCCTGTAATCCCTTCGATTAGAACACGCAAAAAGGAGGGATCCTCCTCATCATCATCAAGTTCGGCTCCGCCTCGCAGGCCGCACCATCATCTGCAATTACAAAAGGGTCTGGTAGGTGTCCGGAACACCGTCCCGTAACGTGGGAGTGAGTAATTAACTCAGTGAAATCATAGAGCAAAGATTAACATGTTATCAAATCAATCACGCGATAATAGTAAAGCAAACAATCAAACATTCCTAAATACTGTTATTAATGCAAGCATGAGATGACATAATGGATACCCTCATCGACATTCTCCCTCATACGGCACCATCTTATACCTGCGGCATACTTTCTTCCCACAGTGCTCCACATCTTCCAGGCACATGCAATGTGATGTGGATATGATTACCGAGTTATTATTAATCCTTTCATACAGAAGTATTGGGAAGCTAGGGTACTTTCATTATATCGATCCCAACACAGATCCTGTTTAGGGTCGTCACTCCTAGTAATCTCATACGATGTTATATTTGTAGGTCGCTGCAAGGGCTGTCAGGGCTGTTGCTCGCACTCGTTGCACCTCTCCCCCATCACCTTATCAATACAGGCCTAATTATCCTTAAGACTGCATCAGGACTCGTCGCCCTCATGCGGTGTCAGGATAAACTCAAGGTTACTACAAAGGGCTCGTCACCTAATCAATGTAGGCTGACAGTAAGAATATAGTGTCTCATACCACCATAATCTGCTCAAAGTAGGGTGCTCACTGGTCACTACAGGGAGGTTTGTGGCCCCAGCGTAGGCCGACAGCTCGACCACGGTGTCCCATACCACCATACCTGGCTCATGAGTCTTTATGGATCAAGGTACCATGGTTAACAGGGTTTCCAATGGTAAGTTCAGTACCATAGGTTCAAGCAGTTATGACTCATACAGGGTGAACATATAATGGCCAGTCGGATTACATGACGGGCGCGACTAGCACGAGCGCATCTCAAGCTGAACGACATGAAGTGCATGAAACACTTCGTGTGGCCTAACCACTGCCGCCAACCTAAACATGACTCGCGTTCATCGACGCGTCCTTCGTGACAAATAAAAACTAACCACGAATTCGATCCATTACCGACTGCCTGGACTAGGTCATAGCCTCAAGCATTTGTGTATCAACATCAGTAAGCATATGTGAGTAACAGAAATGAAATACAACATTGTAAGCATGTTGACACATGTTATATCATACCACATAAGTAAATCCTCCAACACATGCATTTCATATATATAATGAAATCAATACATATAGCCAACATGATGGAATTCATATACATCAGCATATTAATTGAGAATTCAATCTCAAAACTAATTCACAACACCATTTTACTCAATACATACTAATACAAACATTTATACAAACACTTAGTCTACACACTTTAGTCCACATAGCGTATGTCCACTCAAAGTGCGCATTAGGGCGAATCTCTTCGCCAAACCGATCATACACGTATTTCTAATATCATAACACGATAAATTTACATGTCAAGCATTTCAGCAAAATGCGGACGTATGTAGTATTTTCTATAAATGCCTAAAATACCCTAAATCTCATATTTATCGTCCATTTACGAAACGGAAAACAGACAGCATGTTGTACATGTTAAACGGCGTTGCCGTCGATAATCTACTATTAAACAATATTGAAAGCTTTGAAATCAGTCATTCAAAGCGTCTAAAATCCCCACCTTTTGCCCTAGACGTGTATCGTTTCGAACGGAACGTATACGCTTCGTCAACGGCGTACAGGAGACCTAATGCACAAGATACATAAGCTACATGGCTAACGTATCGAACGAAACCCCAAAACAGCAAGTAGTTAGGGTTTTCTTACCTAAGAGTGTGTTGGAATCGCCGGGAAAGTGATTGGAGTGCGGTGCTTTGGCACGTGCAAAAGCTACAGAAAGTGGCGGGAATTCTCTCCCACTACTCTCTCAAAATCTCTCACTTTCTCTCTCTCTCAATCTAGGGTTTTATCCAAATTCGGATGGGAGGGTTGTGAGAGGGTTTAAAGCCCTTATATAGGCTAAAACATAACCTAAATAGACTTGAGAACAAAGTATACTAATTTTATGTCCAAATACAGACTGTTCCGTCTCAACGGAGCATTTCTGGAGGTCCCCTGGCCGAATGCGGTCGGACTTAAGCTCATGGATACTGGATCCTGCTCACATCAAGTTTTCAGTCCGGTAGTGTTCGCAGATCGCCCGTGGCGGTCCAATTTCAGTTCAGCGGTCATCGTACCTAAATCAGGTTTACAAGTCTCATGATATGAAAGAGAAATTTTTTCTAATCCGAGGGTGTAATTTGGCTGAATTCTGACAATCAGAACGCTTAATAATAACGTGCCAAGTCACGTGCCAGATTTGGATTAAAATTTCCAAATCTAACCCATTTTTCACTCTCCTCACTCCAGGCTCAATGAAATAGCCTCTGAACGTCGGTTGGGCTTGATTTTCGAAATGATTGTCAAGTCCAGCTAAGCAGTCATAACGGTCTAAGATTGTAGGTATCAGACTTTCGACGCGCGGTTTAGATCCAATACAAAGTTTCAAAGGGTTCCTGAGAGCAAACAGGTTTAGAGTTTGATCCTGGATTTTAGGGTATTGTAGCGTCCTTGTTTTTACAAGTTTTAGGTCTTGCAAAACGTATTTAAAGCGATCAGGGACAATTTCGCAGCTAATCCAACGTATCGCTAGTTAACTTACGCTTAATTTCTAAAGGATTTGGTTCTACACGATTTCTTTGGCTTTGGAATTGGGTTCTGAGAGGTTACCAAGGCGTTATGGTTGACCCATTGTCTAAGGACGTCTAACCCCAGGTTGGCAAAAATCCGGGGTGTTACAAAGGGATTGGAAGGGATTGAATGGTAAAATCTCGGGATGTGCCAAACGTGCCAAACTGACCCAGTGAACTTCTCTCGGGATATAGTAAACCCATGGATCTTAAACTAATCCACTAACATCACCATCATTACCTAAAAATTGATCACATCCCTCTTAATCCCGTTCAATCAGGCCTGAGGCGTGTTTGGACGGACAGATTGGAAGGTAAAATCCCAGGATACACCAAACGTGCCAAATAGATCCAATGAACTTATCCCAAGATATAACAAACCTATGGATTTTAAACCAATCCCCACTAACCTCACCATCATTACCTTAAAATTGATCACATCCTTCTTAATCCTGTTCAATCGCCAAACAGGCCCTAAGACGGTTCTAAAGATCAAGTGGACCACACTGAAAAAAACTGTGGGGGATTGAACATCTACCATTGAATAAGTTTAATTTGGATCAATACAGTATTTGTTTTTCCTCTTCATCTATGTTTGGGTGACCTTATAAATAGATTGGATGGAAAATAAACGTTATGGTGGGCCCTATAAATGTTTTAAAGGTGAGAATCATTGTCTCCACTCCTATTTGTGGTGTGGTCCACTTGAGGCTTGTATATGAATCATTTTTTGATCTGTGCTCTAAAATGATCTTGCGAAATGGATGATTGGTGTAGATATCATAAAAAGATAATTTTGAGAGGCATTTGGTGAGATCATTTTAGGGTGAGATCATTTTAGATCTTGATCTCCATTGCTATTTGATCTCCTTCTACACCGTTCATTCATTTGGTGAGATCATTTTAGATTTTGATCCCATAAATAAGTAATTTACAAGGCTCAAGTACACCACACCACAAATAGCAATGGGGACAATAATTCTCACCGTTAAAACATTCGTAAGGCCCACTATAACATTTACTTTCCATCCAATGTGTGGTTCACTTGATTTTTGGATCTATTTGATCTTTTGGCTCAAGCCTTATAACAAACTCACAAAGTGGACAGGCGGTTTAGATATAACCCATGCCCGCAGGATGGAACTCACATAACTTGGTAACATCAACACACCAGCTACATTGGTGGTGTGTGGTACACCATCAAATGCACATTGAAAAGGCTTTTCGGTGGAAGCGGGTTGGCTGGTATACCACATGCCAACGATATAGTCGGTATAGGTATGCGTCGCTCGAAGACGAGCACTAACACTCAACGATCTCTAAGCTGTACAAACGGTTCAGAGGAGATCAAAGTTGAATGGCCCCATAATGATGTACTTAATATATTCAAGTTGAATGGCCCCATAATAATGTACTTGATATATTCAAACCATTTACCTATTTTTCGATATCATTTCAGTGTATGAGTCAAAAAACGAATCATATCCAAAGGTCAACTAGACCACATGGATAATGATTTTCAACGTTAAAATGCTCATCGGTCCCACTATAATATTTATTTTCCATCCAATCTTTTCATAAGGTAACAAAGATCTGGATGAAGAGGGAAAATAAATATTATATTGATCCAAAACTTCTGTGACCCCAAAAGGGTTTCAATGGTAGATGTTCATTCCCCCACTGCTTTTTGCAATGTGGTGCACTTGATCTTTAGATCTATCCTATTTTTGGTATCAAGCTTTAAGAAGAGCTCGGAAAATGGATAATCAGTTTAGATATAACACATACCTCTTGATCAGACCCACATAACTTGCCGATGTCATTACACTAGGTAATCCGCTTCCGAAGGTCCAGACACCAACTGTACAGCCATATCTATAGCCGACAGCCCAAAAGACGTTTTGAGACAGGAATTATTGTCTCAACGAAGCAGGTAGCCGATGGCCCACCTTATGTAAGTAGCTTTTTTTCCAGGACCGTTCCACGCACCATGAGCACTAGAGTGCCCTTTTATACACTGGTTAGGTGCAGTGAACATGTACAATATCCAACCATCTTCTCAGGGTGGGCATCAGCGCATGCAAGCCTATCTGATCATCAGTGGGCCACATGTTTACAAAAGATTAGGGCCCGTTTGGCCAGGTGGATTGGAAGGGATTGAACGGTATTATGGTGGATGGCATGAATTTCAAGGTAATGATGGTGTTGTCAGTGGATTGTCTTAAGATCCATGGGATATCCCGGGATTGCTATTTCGAGTCTGTTTGACACTCCCAACTAATCCTGGGATTAAACCTTCCCATCCCTTCCAATCCCTCGAACCAAACACGTCCAGGCAAATTTGAACGAATTAGAGTGGATTGGATGAGATTTACGGCCTGTTTGGACGGGCACGCTAGATGGGATTAGATGGTATTAGACTGGATTGCATAGATTTCAAGGCAATGATGGTGATGTCAGTGGATTGTCTTTAAGATCTATGGGATTGCTATACCCAATCTGTTTGGGCATGCCCGGCCAAATCCGGGATTAAACCTTCTAATCCCTTTTAATCCCTCTAACCAAATACTTCCAGGCAATTTTGTAGGGATTAGGATGGATTAAATGGGATTTAAGGTAATGATGGTGATGTCAGTGGAATGTCTTAAGATCCATGGGATTCCTATATCCTGGGATCACGATCCCATGTCTGTTTGGGCATGCCTTGCCAATCCCGGGATATATCTTCCAATCCCGCCTAATCCCTTCTAATTCCATTCAACGTGCCCGTCCAAACAGGCCCTTAAAGTTAATGATGGTGTTGCCAGTGATGTTGGGGATTTTGGACCTGCGGAATCACACTGATCTAGATCTAGGATATCAATCCAATGGCACCAACCACACAAGAGAACACAGAGAACACCCAAATTTAACATGGAAAACCCTTTCGGGAAAAAACCACAACACAAAGCGACAGTTTTCCACTATGAAAATAGAAATTACAAAGAGAAAGGACTTACCCGATTCGAACAACCTCGAATCTCACCTTTGTTACACCCTTTAATTTCCCTGGAACCCCTTTAGAAAAACTTTTTCATTCACTAAAAAAGCCCTAGGAACACCTATTTATAGTTTAGGCAACTTCCCTTCCGCATCCCAGTTGCGAAAGGACTCAAATCCACAGTTTCGCGTAAAATCGCGGAACAAACTGCGTAACCTACGACCAGTCCTAGCCCTCCTACGACCGGTCCTAGACCCCTAAGACTGGTTCTAGAAATTCTAGGACTGGTCCTAAACTGGAAAAAAAAAATAGCATAACTCGCTAAACTTCGAGTCATGTCAGGGCTCGAACCTACGACCGGTCGAGGAACATGAAAAACTTAAAGATTGAAGGCTTCTCCTTAAAAATCTCCACCAAGTCTTCATTCTTCAACCGTGTAGCTCTTTGACCTCTTCTCTTATTTTTACATCTCACCATAGCTCAAGATCACATTGGCCAATCAACGTCAATCAAGGATCTAATAGAGACCTGTTATACCGTCGGTGCGAATATCTCTGAGAAGCCGATCCCTTCTCTCTGAGCATAACTCTTCGTACCAACCTCTCCCTGTATCTATATTGTATCCTCCTGAAGATCCACCTGCATCAACCACTCTCTGGTCCACTGGAAACTCCACCCGCTCCCAGATGTCGGTCTAGTACAACGAATCCATCACATCACCCACAGTCACCTTTCACTTTTCAGCAACAGGCTCACCTAGAGCCATCTGAATAGAAGATGAATATCCTTCAATATTGGAGTCGTCCATGTACCTCGCCGATGTCCTGCGATCATACCATGTGATTCTTAACACAGGTGGCTGCTCCACCTGCTCTGTATCCCTGTCCGCGCGTCTCAACCTTCCTGCCCTGCCCGCTCATGTAGCCATGTCCAACATGCCACACACGTGCAGAGGTGGAATCTGCTACATCCACCGTAGCTCTACCTTTTGAAGTGCTCCCGATCAACTTGTACAAGTTACCAAGTCGTTGCACTTTCATGATTACCGGTGCCCCCTTGGATACTTTAAGAGCACCATCAATACCTGTGTACTTGCATCCTTTTGCCTCAAGCACACCAAGAGAAATCAGATTCTACTTCAAATCAGAAACATGCCTCACATCTGTCAAGGTACGCTCCACCCCATCAAACATCCTGATGCGCACAGAACCAACAGCCACAACATTACAGGCAATATCATTTCCCATAAATATATGTCCATCATCGCACTCCCTGTAGCTGGTGAACTAACACCGATGAGGAGTCATGTGAAAAGATGCCCCTGTGTCTAGCATTCACTCATCCTTACGATCATCATATGACCGTCTGAGAGAAAACACAGATAAAACATCACCATCACATCCACTCGATCCATCTGACGTGGCAACATTGGCCTCCCTGCATGAAGTCTTAGAATTTTTCATTTTCGATTTAGGATTTTCACAATCCCTCTTCACATGTCCTTCCTTCTCACAATTTCAGTACTTTACCTTTCTTTTGCCCTTGCCCCTGGATTTGGATCTAGAACTAGAAGAACCTGTACCTTGTCCAGAATTCATACCCACTGTAAACAGTGAATCAGAAGACGTCCCCATGTCGCTGTTTAGCTGTCTCATAGCCTTCCCTTGAAGGGCTGAGATAGCTGTGTCGACACTCAGGATTTTATTCATACTGCACATAGTGTCCTTGAATGCCTCATAAGACGACGGGAGAGAATTCACCAACATACATGCTTGTTCTTCATCTTTCATCACTTCCTCCATATCCAGCAATTTGCAAACCAATTTATTAAAGTTGCTGATGTGAGTCTCCATATCTCCACCCTCTGCCGTCTTGAAGTTATACTACTGCCACTTCAAGTGTATGCGATTTTCTGAGGATTTCTTCGCATAGACATCCTCTAACTTCGCCCACAAACCAGTCGCAGTTTTCTCCCTCATGACGTTGTAGAGAACATCATCCGTGAGACATAAACGGATCGATGATAAAGCCTTCTTATCAAGAGTATTACATTCATCATCTTTCATAGTAGACTTTTGCTCCTCAAGAGCACCATCCTCGCCTTGCTTGGTTAACAGGATAATCATCTTAACCTTCCATAACTCAAAATTATTTTTCCCTGAGTACTTCTCAAACTCATACCTGGCGCTCACCATTATTACTAATCCCTTAGATTCAGATCTGTGCCCCAACGATAGCTCTAATACCAGTTGTTGGGGATTTTGGACCTGCGGAATCACACAGATCTAGATCTAGGATAGCAATCCAATGGCACCAAGCACACAAGAGAACACAGAAAATACCCAAATTTAACGTGGAAAACCCTTTCGGGAAAAAACCACGGTACAAAGCGACAGTTCTCCACTATGAAAACAGAAATTACAAAGAGAAAGGACTACCCGATTCGAACAACCTCGAATCTCACCCTTGCTACACCCTTTAATTTCCCTGTAACCCCTTTAGAAAAACTTTCTCATTCACTAAAAAAGCCCTAGGAATACCTATTTATAGTTTAGGCAACTTCCCTTCCGCATCCCAGTTGCGAAAGGACTCAAATCCGCAGTTTCGTGCAAAATCGCGGAACAAACTGCGTAACCTATAACCGGTCCTAGCTATCCTACGACAGGTCCTAGCACTCCTACTACCGGTCCTAAACCCCTAAGACTGATCCTGGAAATTCCAGGACTGGTCCTAGACTGGGAAAAAAAACAGCACAACTCGCTGGACTTCGAGTCGTGTCAGGGCTCGAACCTACGACCGGTCGAGCACCTCCCACGACCGGTCGTGGCTCTCCCACGACCGGTCGAGTAACATGAAAAATTTTAAAATTGAAGGCTTCTCCTCAACAAGTGGATTGTCTTAAGATCCATGGGATTATTATATCTCGGAATTAGATCACCCAGTCTATTAGGCATGCTGGGCCAATCCCGGGATTTAACTTCCAATCCCTTCTAATACCATCCAATCCCTTCCAATCCGCCCGGCCAAACGGGCCCTTAGGAGAATGGATGAGACCTCCACCCAAGCTTATAAGCTAGGGTCATGAAAATCACTCCGGTGTACTGCGCACTGAAAAGCACCCTTCATTAACACGGATTTGTTAATGCAGACGCAGCATTATCCCATTGAATTTTTAGGAGAAAGACTTATTATCTCGATGGGATTAGATCCCGAGTTATCGCAAAGCAAAAAAGAAAAAGATGGGATTATTAGAATTAATATTCTCACATTTATTGCTAATGTGCTGTTTGTTCTAATTCATATTGTTTCTTCAATCCGATCATGGTTGACATCTTCAATTCGTGAAGATCATTATAATCATTGGTTGATCGTTCAAACAAAAGTGAATGACTCACTTTTAACAAATGAATAAAGAGACCTTGAGATTGATTGAGTTGGCCACTATTCCTGAATCTCATAAGAGCATGTTGATTAGGTCAGCTACTCTTTTCATATCACAATTATGAAAAAATGGTAGGTAAGAGTTCCCACATATCTCCGTATTATCGGAAAACCTCCCCCTATCATCAGGAAACCTACGGAAGTGAAAATGGGGAGAGTAAAAAGCAGATCTCCCCAAAAACGGAAAACTTACGAAAGCGAGAATGAGAAGAGTAAAAAGAAATCCTACAGTTTGAATGGCTGGTGTACACAGGACAAATCCTATTTGAAATGGATGATTTAAGTTTGTCAAATACTCGACAAACAGCATGGATCGACGATTCCAAGACATCAATGCTGAAATGAGGTATCTTTCACTCAGTTTACCACTGGCTAGAGAGCAAGGTGTGACGTTCTGGTCATATATGTTTACAAGTGAGCTTCATCAATTGTAAATTTGGTCCGTTGATTAAAATTCTATGGTCCACTAAGCATAATTTTGCTTAATGGCTAATTTTCCCATAGCAAAATTTGTATACCATATACGAGATTAGATGGCTCTAATACTATGATATTTCCATACATGCGATCATCATGTAATAATGATATTAATCCCATCTCATACAATTCAATACCATTCAATATTACTGACCAAACACGCCCTAGACATCTACATGGGGGACTGATTTTTCAGACACTACGACCCGCGTGATACGTGGCCTGGATCTCTTCGACGTTAGCCACGGACGCCGCATGTGAGAGGCGAGTGCTAGACTTGTGCTGATTCATTTTCCACTGGTTAATCAATCATAACAATTCCATTATTGGCTATCACGTCAATGGTTAAAGGTTCAAAAAAGACAAGAAAAAGTAAGTGGTCTAAATTCCAACATCGAAATCTGATAATTAATATCTGATAAGAGGGTCTGTACAATGGTCAGAATTCCGTAAAACTATGCCCCGTGTACAATTAAAGAGTCGCCTCCATTTCATAAAAAACAAATCTCCCAGGCCTTAGTACACCGACTCGTCTGCCCTTGGCATTTGTGCTGCAGTAAAACCCGTGAGTTCACCCGATTTTTTATTTTAATCTGGAATGTACTTTTATTAATGCATCAAGAGTATTTCCGTGTACTACCATGGTAATGTTTGATAAAACTCATACCATTACATCTTCTACGAGATTAGATACTGCTGACTAAAAAATTACTATATTTTCTTAACCCTTTTTTCTTTTTTCGTTAGCTAGATCTCGCTTCACTGTTACCCACCCCCGCAAGGGAATCGATGCAGTAAAACATTCACGTGGCGTAGTTTTGTGAGCTGTACAATAAATATATGTGTTGTATCCACTCTATTTATTCATTTTACACAATTATTTTATAATTTGAAATAAAAAAGGAAATAGATTGATGTAGAGTGGGTCACAGACAACTTCATAGTCAAAATAGTTTCAGAAAATGCACGGTCGACGACGTAAATGGTCTGGACTGTTGGACCTTAGATCGGACGTATCTCGCAATTCGAAATGAGTTATCTGACGTAAAATATATGATTTTGGGGTAAAACGAGCTACTTTAGCCAACCAACCTAGCGATACCGGATTGCGCAGCCTGAATTTGCGAGAAACCCCCTGATCGATGGTCATTTTCCTATTTTAATTTCATTTTTACTATAAATAGTAAGTTATAGTTTGCTTATAGCTCTACATCCGTTGAGCTTTAGGAGTTGTGTCCAACATGAAAAGTGTTTCGGATAATTAGGAGTACAGTTTGGTGAGGCCAAATAGAACAGTTACTATTTTTGGCCAAAAACCTTGCGCACTAGTAGACATTACGACCGTCTATAAATAATAAATTTACTATTTATAGTAAGTCGCAGATTCTAAGAGTTTTAGTTGTAGTTTGAGTCTGATTTCTTTCTTATTGCTTGGTTTCCTTATTTAAAGGGGTGTAAACTCATTTTTATTCATTCATCAATTAATTTCAAATTTATTAAAATTTATTTTTATTTTTCTGCTTTCTTTACTCGTGGATTCGAGAAGTCTCTGTGAGGAGTAGAGAGAAACTCCGTAGATTCGGAGTAGTTATCCTTGAGGAAGACGATGATCGACCTCATCACGTTCATTCCTGCATCATAGATTCAAAGCACAAATAAACTACACCATATCTAACCATCGAGATTGTTCCTCCTGAAGTTTGCAAAACTGTCGGATCAAATTGATATTTGTGTTTCCTTTCATCGAAGTTTGTTAAACATTATGACTAAGTTAGATGGCAAATAAATATCTTGGTGGGCTGTAGGAAGATTTCAACAGGCATCAATATTCCATTGTTTTTCATGGTGTTGTTCACCTAAGCTTTAGATTAATGTTTTTTAAAAACACATCTTAAAATGATATTACAAAATGAATAAACATGTGAATATAACACATATTAATGAAATTACATTCATGTACATTTAATTTAGAAAATTACTTTGTATTTTTAGATGTAAAGTGTAATAGGCGTATTACAAAAAATAGTAAAACTTATTTATTTTTCAGTAATAAGGATAATTATTACTCATTTACCATACATTATACTATTTTAAAGTAGGACTTTAATTATTAATCATTTATTATACGTTACACTATTTTAAAGTAGAACTTGCCGGAACAGAAAAACCCTGTAAAAACTTGATGCGAGTAAGCTCATTCAAAACTAAATAATAATGAATATAACAACAAAATATCATCTATTCCACCGACATTTCCTGCAGGCTGCAACCAACTCAAGTCCACCTTTGGTAGAGAGTACACGTGTCACTGTAATACAGGAAAGGGAAAGGGAAAGGGATTGTGGTATTATTAAATGGTGGTTATGCCCACATTTCAATTATCCATAAAACAACTAGTGGAACACATGGATTAGTAATTTAGATTATTGCATTCCACCATGGATGAAACGAACGGCGGGAAAAAAAAAAAAGAAATCCTTGATGGGATGATATTAACCATTTATTTTGTGGCCTACAAGGAGACAGATAAGGAGGAAAATATAACAATGGTTCACATTCAACATATAAATATCCAAGATTAATGACCTCACTGTGTGGTATATTTCAGACGGATGGTCTGGATTGCGGACAATGGCCCCACACTTTATATCTGTTGTACGCCCACTGATAGGGTTAAAAAGTTTCTATCCAAGGATCATCATGGGCCATCCAAAGTGGTTGCACAAAATATCAACGGCTTGGATCTCTAAAACATGGGCCCTAAAGGCCCCACACATCCTTTGCACGTTGATAGGCCGAGTTAATATCATCGTCATTTAGCCATCAGTATGATCCAGACCGTTGATTGCTGATCGCTGATCCCTGCCCTGGAGCATCTACTGATCAATGATTCCAACATTACCACTTAATAACTCGAACTTGGATAGTTGCTCATTTTTTCCCAGCCGTCCATTTCCAATCCACAAATGGGACAATTTAGGACCATTAGATTGTTGCCAGGCTGGGGAATTTTTCATGTCCACATGGTTGGGCCCACGGATGAGTTGTCTGGATCATGCCAACGTCATCTGGTGGGCCAGGCAATGGTCTCGTATTGATTGCTGTCTGGTATTGTTCCGGATATAATAACATTTCCTCCTAAAGGATGCTAGGTGGGGCCCACCGAGATGTTTGTGAGAAATCCACCCCGTCCATCTGTTTTTTGAAATCAATTTAGGACATGAGACAAAAATGGACATGTATATAACAATCAAATTGAACACGCGAGAGGAAGAAGTGTGCAGTCAGTGAATACCGTTGAAGCAATTATGGGCATAAAAGTTTTGTATCCTGCTATATTTTTAGTGTTTTCAACTTCATCCCATTTGGAATGACTTTATAAACGGTTTGGATAGCATATAAACATCAGTGGAGTCCAGGAAAGTTTCAACGGTAGGAATTTCTTTCTCCAAATTTCCCTCTCGTGTGACTCAATTGAGCTTTTTAACCATCTCATTTTTGGTTCCACTCCCTAAAATGATCTCGAAAAACGGATGGACAGAATGGATTTCTCACATACACTGCAGTGGACCCCACCTAGGCTTTGGCAGGAAATCCGCGTCCTCCACTCTAATAATCCGTTGGATTTAAACTAACATGTGAGTTTGTCATGATTTACTAAATTGTGGTAACTCATTCACCGTACATATGAGCATATTTTTACGCCAATCCAGGCCAACCAATAATGAGAACATACCCCCGAAACACATTGATCGGATGATCTGGACCCTCTGACCCGAACCATCAAAAATTTAGAGTCCTGGTCATTTTATAATCGTCCATTTGATGCCCTCATAAGCTCTATCCACATTGAATCCAAGATTTGAATGACCTGGATTTACATACATGTAGGCCACATGTACCGTGGATGAGCTGCCACAGTTTAGTAATTGTGACGAACTCACATCATAGCCTATCATGTGCTTCAAGCCACACAAGCCTCTCTCAGTGGTGGGCCACGGCGTGTAAGTAAGCAACCAACCCATGTTGTGACTGTGGAATATCATCGAGCATTTCCCACTATCGTGGGGCCCACCATGTGATTTGGGTGCGTCCGTTAAAGCAAATCGTAATAAATAATGATATCTTAAGACCATATTTTATATATATATATATATATATATATATATATATATATATATATATATATATAAAGAAAGACGTGATACACGCCTAACACAATCCCCGAGGCTACTCGCAAGAATAGTAACTCCATTCCTACTCCCCCTGCATCTGCTACTATGGAATGTGCAAGAGATCTGGGCCATTCATCATTGGGATATACCATTTAAGTGAGATGCCGAAGAGTAAGTACTAAGTACCGTTGTCTGTTGAGCCAATGTGAACGCAAGAAATGGACGGCTAAAAAATCGCCAATGGTCCGTATTCAATGAACAAATGTGGATCACCTAGCAAAGGGACCACCATCATTTCTCTTCCGCTTCACCACACATCATATTCAAATAATGCGCAGGGGGGCCCACCCAAATGCATGAACCGAATTTCGTCAACACGTCCTGGAGAGAGTAGGTCTCGGCTGGCTACTCGAGAGTAGCAATAGCCTTTTTTTCTGGATTTCCTGATAAGGATAGGTTTTCTTGTCGGCGATCGCTACTCGCTAGACGTGCAATTTGAAAGTGCACTGAGCTCACACGTGGAAATGAGTTAAACATGTCTAAGATCAGAGCCACTTATCAGGTCCCAATGTTGTAGAGGTCATATCTGAAAAAACCCAACTCTATATTCTTTTCAGGTGGGCTACACCTGTACAAAATAAATGAACGGTTTAAGAAAAATTGACGAATGGCCCATGTGATCAACATATTTTCTAGAATTTACATGCATGTAATTTACACATCGAGGATTGCCTAGTGATCCAATCAGATCTTACACACGCATCACTCGTTTCCACGTGCAAAGCGAGTGCGAACGAGCTAATACACATTGCATTTCTCATACATATACAATGGTGGGAAACAACAGGGGCCACCTTCACAGAGTTGGCAATATTACTCTCCAAACACAAGCGCACAACCACTGTACACGTGGCACACATGTATGTCTATCCAAGACGTACAAATTCTGGGCCCCATCTCTGATGCGAGGTAAACCGATAGTTACATTGAACGTTCTTGACGTAGCATCTAGGCTAGAAAAAAACGAAATCCACGGTCCAAAGTGAACAAATGTTTGGTGTGTGCCCCATCTATAATGGGGCGCGTGATTTGGACCGTTTGATATGAGTTCTGGTAGCAGTGTGCGTGCATGCATGTATGGCATGTCGCTCACACGCTTACAGCGTATGTTACGATGATGGGAGGGTTAGACGAGGAGGATGAATACATTGGACGCGGATTTCCTGCGGACTTTGACAGAAAGTTCATGGTAAAACATACCGTGGGGATAGACACCAAGACCTCATGTATTGAGACGAGGTATCTACACTCAGTCTGCGAGTTGAGCTATATATGGAACTGGGTGTTGTTAGAAATCTACCTGTCCATATGTTTTTTTATCATTTTAAGACATGGTTAAAAAATCAGCTAGATCTACTACTCGAGTCCTGTATCCTTCTCATTTTTGTCTCAAGTGCTGAAATGATCTACGAAACGGATTGACGGGTAGATTTCTCACAAACATCACACTGTCCCACCAAGGTTTCCAGTGCAGTAACTCCCTGCGAAAGGCTTTTAGCAGGAAATCCGCGTCCGAATACATCACACTTCAGATAAGGTGCACCCGCTCCATGAAGCGTCATATTCACGAAGACAAATGCACAGGAACGGATTCGGTCAGCTCATGGCAACATGGAGTTTGGTCAGGCCATTACCGTGGGCCCACTTTGATGTATGCGTGCTACATCCACACCTTCCACAGGTTATTCCACCTCATTTTAACGTATGCCCAAACAATGAAGTAGATCGAAATCCTAGGGGGACGACATTACAAGAAGTAATGTTGATAGACCATTAAAATTTGTGGGCCACAAAATTTTTGAATCCAGCTGATATTTGTATTTTCCCTTCATCCAATTGCTTGTGACCTTATCAACATCTTGGATAGCAAATAAACATTACAATGGGACTTAGTAAGTTTTTAATGGTAGGCATTCAATCACCATTATTTTCTTGTTGTGTGATCCACCTAAGATTTAGATCTGTTTAATTTTTGGCGCATGACCTAAAATGAGGGGGGCAAAATGAATAAATGGTATGGATACACAACACACACATCAAGGTGGGCCCATGGTCGCAGCTGGACCAAGATTGGTGTTGTCCCCACCTGACTGAACCCTCCCCAAACGGACCATCGCACCTAGGTTGTTGAATAATCCAACAGCATAAATTAAAAGTAGTTCAGCAATGTTGTTTAAGCTGTCATGTCTCACCCACCGACAACATAAGTGTACAATTTTCTCAATCCACACCGTCCAACCGTTTTCAAAGTTTATTTTAAGGCATGATCCCAAAAATAAAGTAGATCCGAATTTCGTGTGGATCATGCCGCATGAAATAATAGTGATTGAATCCCCACCATTAAAAAATTCATGGGAGCCACCAGAATATTTACTTTCCATCCAAACCCTTGATAAGGTCACAAAGATCGGGATGAAGAGACTACATAAATATCAGCTTCATCCAAAACTTGCAGCCAATGAGAAGTTTTTAAAGATAGATTACTACTGTTTCCTGTATTATGGTCCAACTGAGATTTGGATTTGCTTCATTTTTTGGATCATGCACTGAAATGAACTTCCAATACGATGGACAGCATGGATATAGTCACGTACATCGCAGTAGGCCCCACAGTCAGGGGTCCCACCTACCTCGGTGGATCCAGGGTCTCAACTAATCCGCTCCTCCCAAAACACATTTATTGGATGATTAGGACCCTCTCACCACAACCATCAATTTAGATTCCAGGTCATTTCTTAACCGTCTATTTGATGCACTTTATACGCTCCATCCACATGCAATCCAAGATTTGAATGGCCTGGATTTAATTAAATGTAGGCCACATGCTCCATTGATGAGCAGCCACAGGTTAGTAATGATGACAAACTCACATCATAGTTTTAGTGTTTGTTTAAAACCATACCACCCTGGCGGAACCGACCCACGTTGTGATTGTGGAATATTATCGGGCATTTCCCACTCCGGTGGGGCCCACCATGTGATTTTCGTGCTCTCTTTTAAGCAAACCTTAATAAATAATGGAGTGTGTTGAACTCACACGCAATTCGAAGGCGGTCGCTTCTCATTGGCCCACGTCATTTCCAATTACTCCAGCAAACAACATACGCCGGATTTATCTCTCCCAAATCGATTGTAGCTCCACCGCGTAACTTTTAACGTGTGGAACTTTCTGGTCCCATCATAATTTTTGTGTTAGATCTAGCCCGTCCATACAATTTTTCAGATAATTTTATAGTAAGGGCTCAAAAATGAAGAACATCTAAAGCTCGAGTGGATCACAACACATTAAGTAATGGGGTTGAATGGACTATAGTGGGAACTTTTCTAGGATCAACGGTGGAGATTATTTTCCATCTGACATGTTCATAAGATAATACAAACCTGGATGAAGTTAAAATAAAAATATCAGCTTGATCGTAGGCTTCTGTAGCCTAAGAAAGTTTCAACGGTAGCATCAACTCCTACTGTTTTCAGTGGTGTAGTACACTTAAACTTTGGATCTGCATTGTTTTTTTGACGGGTTATCATAGAATGATATGATATAAACGGATGAAGGGTATGAATCTAAGAAATACATCATCATGGCACACATAAATTTCATACGTCAAGAAATTCAGTTGCTTTGTTGTGTGGTGCGGAGGAGCGGATCAGGGTGAGAACTGAGAACCCGTCCTCACCTAAGACGGTCAGCCCTTACTGTGGGTCCCACCTTGATGTGTGTATTCTGTATCCACCCTGTCCATGCGTTTTTACAATTCCTTTTAGGTATTATCCAAAAACTAAAGTAGATCTAATTATCAGGTGGGCCATACCATAGGAAACAGTGGTGATAGACCATTAATGGGCCACAAAAGCTCTAAATCAAGCTAATATGATCTGGAAAAACGGTTGGATGGGGTGGACACAGAATACACACATCAAGGTGGGCACCACGGTAGGGGCCCCAACATCTTAGGTGAGGCTGGGGTCTGCAGTTAGGGTTGTCAATGGGCTGGGCGTGGGCAGGCCTCGAACTAGATTTTTAACTCTTCCAGACCGGCCCTATTCAAAATTCTGATTTTTCAGATCCGAGCCCGGCTCATCGAAAACCCAAGCGTTGACATATGAAACTTCCGTGGGCCACATCATGATATATGAATCAGATTGGCACCTTCCATCTACCATTTTAGAGAATGAGACAAAGAACTAGTAGATACAGGGCTTAAGTGGGCCATAATATAGAATCAGTGGGTACCGGATATCTACTAATAAAATTTCTTGGAATCGCGGAAGGCTTTGATTAAGTTGATATTTGTGTTTTCCCTTCAACCACATCTACGTGACATTATGAACAGAAGGATGCGGGTTGCGTCCTACCCCGCCCGTACCGTAATCCGTCCAGGTAGGGCTTTGTGGGGCCCACTGTGATGTAAGTGTTTTATCCACGCCGTTAATCACTTTTCTCAGATTATTTTAAGATATAAGGCTAAAATTGAGGTAGTTTAAGCCCTTAAGTGGATCACAAATTAGGGATTGAACGTCCACCATTAAAAACTTCCTGAGAGCTGGAGACGTTTCGGATCAAGCTGATATTTGTGTTTTCACTTCATCCAAGTCGGCATGACCTTATTAATAGGTTGGGTGGTAAAAAAAATCAAGGTGGCCCTTAGAAAAGTTTCGACGGTGGGTGTTATTATCACTGCAGCTTCCTTTGATATGGTCCACTGGAATTGTGTATCTGCTTCACGTTCTATCATATATCTTAAAATGATCTTATTATCATTGCAGCTTCCTTTGATATGGTCCACTGGAATTGTGTATCTGCTTCACGTTCTATCATATATCTTAAAATGATCTGATAAAAGTAATGAATGGTGTGGATAAAACATTTACATCACAGTGGGCCCCATAGATCCCTGCTTGGATGGATTACTGTCCGGGCGGGGGTAGGACTCAATCCGCGTCCACAAAGGGAAACCTCACGATGGACCCTATAAAAGTTTCAACGGTTCTCATTTAATTCCTGCTACTTTTTGTAGTGTGGTCAACTTAAGCTTTGGATGTGCATCCTTTTTTAACTCATGGTCTAGAATGATCGGTAAGAACTGATGGACGATGTAGCTCTAAAACATAAATCATTGTGGAGCTAGAGAAGTTAATTCCACGCGTTAAAAATCATATTGCTTGGCACGCAGTCTGTTTTGCACTGGGAAGCGAATTGCATACCGAGTAAACTATAGGCTCTACTGTGATTTATGTATTTTATCCGGTCTTTCCATCCATTTTACAAGATAATTTTAGATGCTTATCTCTAAACTGAAGCATATATAAGGCTAAAATGAACCGCACCACAGGAAACAGTGTGAATTGAATGTACACCGTTGAAAATTTCTTAGGGGCTACATAAGTTTTGGATATAGAAGATTATTATTATTATTATTATTGCATTACTCCATATTTTTTTAAATCTTATTAACAGTTAGGATGACAAATAAACATCACTGTAGGGCTTATAAAGGTTTCAACTGTGGAAATCATTATTTTGGACTCAACACCTAAAATTAGATGGAAAAATGGCATGGACAGTGTGGATAAACCCCATACACTCACAGTGGGTTAAACTGAGTTTACACAACACGATAAGAGCCTACTGAATTACTCAGTACGCAATCTGATTTCAAGTCTCTGGCGATGATGAGCACCAATGAGAAGCCACGGCACTGAATTATCGCATGCCTTCAACGTAGATAATCCACAATTTAAATAATAACATCTTAATCCCACTAAACATCTTCACGTGACTTCGTCATATAGCCTAATTTACAATTTAAATTATAATATCTTAATCCCACTAAACATTTTTTTATACAAAAACGTGATGAACGTGTAACACCATCCTCACAGCTACTCGCAGGAGTAGCCACCCCAATCCTACACTCCTTACATCTGCCACTATGGAATGTGTAAGTGATCTGGGCCATTCATCGTTGGGTCTTAACATTTAAGTGAGATGCCAAAGAGTAATTACCACATTCTATTCAGCCAATGTGCACACAAGAAATGGATGGCTAGAAAATGGCCAATGGTCCACATTCAATGAACATGAACTGTGGATCACCTAGCAAGCAGACCACCATCATTTTTCTTCTGTTTCATCACATATTATACTCAAAGAATATGCCGTGGGGCCCACCCGGTGTTCAAAGTAATAGTATTGCTAAAAGTTTTGTTGGTCGGAGATGCATAAACAAACAAAATTGATATTGTCTGGATCCTTGCTCTTGCTCTCGTGGTAGACTCTGCGGAGTTTCAACAACCGGTCAAGGGTTCGAGTATAATATCCATCTTAACCTTTCATCCAAATATCCATCGATGTTGCATAATATCAACAACTCACGATAATATTCTAATAAAAAATCATCAACAGCTAGAAAAAGAAAACAAAAGTTTGTGATCTTTGATATCGCGCATGTTATAATAACTATAATACTAGAAAGGAAACAAAAATTGTAGTCTTGATATTGTGCATGTTGCAATAACTATAATATTGAGATATTATCAATATTAGCAATGAAAAAATGAAAAATACATACAACTCATTAAAATTTTAAATAGAACTTTTTTAATAAATAAACTTTTTGTGATATCTCTATATTGGCGAAATTATTGAAATATTACCAATACACTTGTGATATAAGTGTCACTTGGAATTTACATAGGCGAAAATATTGGTAATACATTGGCAATACAAACGACATATGCAATTTACACAATTGAAAATATTGACAATATCGATACATTGGCAATATTTTTTTTTTGTTAGCTTGTCAGTACACCCCACTATCAGTTCACACTTCACTGTTAGCCACCCTCACTAGGGAATCGATACCAAGACCTCAGTGTTACGTTGGCGATACTTAGCGATACATTGTTGATGCCTGTAATTTCTAATACTACTGGTGTTTTTGGTATCGTTAAGATGGAGATAACGGTAATATCAAAGATATTTCAATAATGTCGGAGATAATTCAAACAATGGGCCCACTTAATGTATGATCTAAATTTTAACAACACATGCATCCCCGGGAGAATAGGTCTTGATTTAAGAAAAATTAACTAATGGCCATATCCTATGTACATGCATGTCCCACAATGATCAACAAATTTTCCAGAGTTTACGTTCATGTAATCTACACATCCAGTATTGGCCAATGATCCAATCAAATCTTACACATGTGACTCATTTCCACAAGTGAAGTGAGCGCACACGAGCTTATGCACATCACATTTCTCATATAATATACAGAGGTGATGAATGGTGGGAAAACAATAGGTGCCACCGTACAGAGTTGGCAATATTACTATCCAAACACAAGCGCACAGCCACTATAGACATGACAAACATGTATATCAATCCAAAACATATTAACTCTAGGCCCCATCTCGATAAGAGTGACCCAATAATTAGACCGAACGTTTTTGACATAGCATCAAGGCTAAAATAAAACGATATCCACGTTCCAACATGAGCAAATTGTCTAGTGATATGAGAATATAATCAATCAATCAATCTGATTTTGGGGTGTGTCCCCATATAAAGTGGGGCGCATGATTTAGATAGCTTGATGTGAGTTGTGGTAGCAGTGTATATGCCTACATGGATGGTAACACACTTATGGTGTATGTTATCTTCCTGTCAATTATACACACGTCTTCTGTGGGATGATGGGAGACTTGAAGGTAAGTCAATATGACAGATGAATGCATCAGCATTTGTCCACTTTAAATAAAGTTGGCCCACCTATAATGCCTAGAAACCTAGTACCCGAGTATGAAGACTCAAATCCCGCGTGCTATAACACTACAACGGTCAAGTGTGTTGGAACCAACAATAGAAATGTCCCAATTTTGGCGCTCGAGTACAATGCTCTAACTGTGTAAGCTCGAGTGTCACCTAAGAATGTTACACATGTGTAGTGTACTCAGTCAAATTAACATTCATCTCATGAATAGATAAATCAAAGTAGCGCATTTCAAGCCATGGATATCAAAGAGAGAATATGATAAATAAAGTGTAAAGTAAAAGGACAAATATCCGGAGTACATAAATCCAAATGGTGCTCACAAGGATCACTACAAACCATAAACTAACCAAGGTACAAAATTTCAATGTTAAGGTATAGCCACAAAAAGAAACTAATGGCTCAAGCTTCCAAGCTCGTCCAGTTAAGGCCTTCCTAATTGATCATCTACCTCTCCACTGAGTCTTCCACAATGATCCCAAGCTTCACGCTCCATCTACCTGCATCCACTGTTTGGTTTTTGAATTCTAAATGTGAGTGTCCAACTCATTGAGAAATCTCTCCAAGATAATAAGATGACATATTAATCAGC
This sequence comes from Magnolia kwangsiensis, assembly GCA_037074715.1. NCBI lineage: Eukaryota > Viridiplantae > Streptophyta > Magnoliopsida > Magnoliales > Magnoliaceae > Magnolia > Magnolia kwangsiensis. The sequence continues at coordinate 16,125,264 of CM073586.1, forward strand.
TATAGTTTCATAAAAGACATACAAAACATTCATACTTTATAATGCATCTTGTTTAAATGCATGAATGCCTGAATATTCTTTGCTCTCGAAATACACATCCATCCGAACCAAATGCAAATGATTAAGTCTTTCAAATAGTCGACTCATTCGTAAAGTAATAACATGAGATCGAGTCTTTCAAACAGTCAACTTAGCTCAGTTACAAGGAGTCAAGTCTTTCAAATAATCAACTCGACTCCCAATTAAAAAGGATTGGGTTTTTCAAATAGTCGACCTAGTTCAAAGTTACAAGAGAACGGGTCTTTCAAACAGTCAACCTAAGCACAATAATAAGGATAGCTCGAACGGTGGTCTAGGAGTCCGCAGAAGTACTCAAGGTAAACCGCACCCACAACATCTAGATTAACCACTCGATAACACTCGTGTGCCTTGAATGCATAATTAGTCTAACATTTATTAATCTGATTCACAAGCATCCATTTAGCAATACCTTACAACTAATGGACAAGCTTAGTCCAACAAGTAGGCCTTACCATCCTAATATATAAATCCAATAAATGAGTTCCTCCCAACAAAGCCAACTACTCAAGCCAACAAGGCACAATGATACATCAAGATGGAAAGTCTAAAACCAAATTTCATTTTAACTCAGTTCACCGGATGACCATTACCAAATGATCTAACAAGGCACTACTGCAAGTTCATGACTAATCTACACAATTTGTGCATAACACGTCAAGACATGCCATAATTCATATCTACATGAATTCCACAAGTCAATGACTATATTCATATAATTTGTGATTAATGAATGTGTATGTATGTGCTTGTGTGTGTGTGTGATTCAAACTAAGCATTAGGCCAAACATATCACGTAATCATATACAGGATTCTAAACATATTGCAGATTCTAATAACGAACTAAACATGTTAAAGATTCTAGCAATTCATCATAGATTCAACGTACATATTCAAGGATTATTGCAAGATTCATATATCAACTAACATGATTATCAAATGTTAATAGTAATGCAAGACTAAAAATGTCGTTGGGAAGCTTGAAAGGGTAAATCTCACCTTAAAATAAAAAATTCTTGGTTTTGATGTAACCCAAGTATAGAGAATTTGGAAAAAAAATACACCCAAACCCTAATTCATTTGCAATTACATCGTTAATAACTTAAATTCTAACATAATTAAACTTTCAACAAGAGTTAAAGGGTTTTACTTATCTTAATTCAAGCAAACTCTTAACTCGATCAGTGAGAAAAGCTCAAAATCGGCGCACAACCGAAGCTCACACAAAGCTGAGCTCAACAATGACTCACGGATAAGAATGAGCCATCATGAATTGCTTGCGGGGACCTAAATCCTAACATGTACAAACTCTAATATCAAAAACCCTAAATTTGGATGGAAACAAAGGGTTTCCAACCCAAATCACTCTAATGTTGCTAGAAATTAAGGAAAGGCATGCATGCTCCATGGGAGAACTCCTTACCTAGTTAATCAATGGATCTTATGACTGGGGAAGATGCATGATGGTGAGCACGAGGCAGTTTTGGTGAAGAATGGCCTAGTGGACCGATCCGCCCCCGATCTTCGATCTCCCACAGAAGAGTTCTCTCACTCCCACACACTATCTCACTCACTCTCCCACACCCTCACTCCCCATGCACCATTTTAAAAAACCTGAAAAATTAAAGAAATGGGCAAAAGCCTTATATAGTCCCTAAAAATAGAAATTTGTTGTTTGCAAGTGTATTGAAATTTGGAGTTGTTGGTAGGACCGACGGGAACCAACAATTGGTCGGTTAAACCGACATATACAAATTTTGTCATGATTTTATGCTAGTCAAGTTGGTTGATCCGACGGGGGCCAAATTGACCCTAAATCAGCCTGATTCACTATTCTCAAGGTCCTAATTGGTTCACCTTATGTGCCTGACCATTCACCCATACCGAGAACCTTATTCATTGCAATGAGGCATTGACTCTCGTTACTCGCACATCAAAGCTTAATGGACTGGGAATCTAGGGATCTAGGTTATAGTTCTAATTCGACGAGATTAAATGATGATTCAACTGGCTGAGATTGAGTTCCAATCAATTGTAACTCACAGGCTAAGTGTAATGCCCCGAAAATCGACACCTGAGTACATAGACTCCGATTTTGATTTTTCAGGTATTAACCAAATGAAAATGCACATGTGTCCTCATTCATATTCAAATTTGTTTCACACACAGATAGTCAGAATAACGCAATTCAAATTAGCGGATTTAAAGCGAGGTAGAGATAACAATAGTCAATAAATATAGGGTTAAGAACAAAAATACAATCCCGATAGTAGTGATTGCCCAAAATGGGCGTTATACAAGCTACAATATATATACTCAAGATGATGAAAGCTACGCTCAATTCTCCAAAATATAACAGCGTTAACAAAACCCGATATAAGTCTACTTATCTGAAGTCTCACTAGTACCTACATTAATGATATACCTAGTTGGTGTTTTAAAACACCGTCTCAGGTGGAAGTGAGTAACTAACTCAGTGGTTTCATTAGTTCTAAGTTACACATGTTATCTATACAATCAACGCAGTTAATGATAAACAAGAAATCAAATAATTCCTAAATACTCTTATTAAATATGCATATGAAGATATGACATTATACATGTCCTTTCCAAACAACACTCCCTCACACGCGACTTCAACACCTATTTCACAAATGCCAACACTCCCCCATCACTTGACACCAACGTCAGGTCACCACATCATATCTAATATAATGTGATTGATGCATATGTTAGCCAAGTAATTATTAAGTTTCATTCATCTAGCATATTCTCGAAGCTAGGATACAGACATTATATCACGAGTCCTTATCCGGATCACATAGCTCGTTGCTGCACGTAGCGACTCCTTACCAGTGTCCTTGATCCAAATATAGGTTTCACCTATTTTTTCACAAATCAACAATTTTAAAGGTATGGTATAATACCTAAATGTATGAGGATCAACCTGGTATGGGTTGTCACCTAAACCGAGTATGATCACTCAGTTCTGAGGTTGTAACAGCCCACAGTACGCTGCCCCGATCGACTAGAGAGCTATTTTCAAAGCCCAACCAATCTCATACATAGACCTAGATGACAACTGTCACGCCCCAAACTCAGAAACCGGGCTCACAAAATTTTTGATCACCGAATCTGGCGCCGACAGCCTCCGTAGAACCCCATTTTCGGCTCCCAGCTCCCATTCGCCAGGTTCCGATCCTGGGATGCTACGAGGAGGATTTACAACATCAGTTTGATTCGTGATAAGCATAACTAAAGGCATAGCCCACAAACAACAACCAAAAACTCCATTACATTTCCACTATGATCAAAAACTTTACAAGTACAATGAGCATAAAGGGAAATACAATGATGAAGAATAAAAACTCCAAAATGATATGCAAAGCGCTCCTGCCTCAGCGCTGCTGCGCCCCAACGTCACCTGCACGCAACGGTTGTGCATAAGCTTATAAAAATCTTAGAGGGTGGTGAAAGTGTGTGCGCAAGGTAGTAATATGATCATGCAATATCAAAGTAATACGGAATATGCATATGGATTCATAATATCATGAGCCGTACCAAGGCTATGCGATACAAGATACAAGTCAAGCATACAATCCTCATCTAAGTCCACATGTCAATACAGCTCAACTCGGGATATCACCGGGGTCTAGTACACTCTAAACCAAATCGCCGCCACATCCCGCGTAATAAGGTAAGTGGAAGAGACCTCACTATCCGTCTGCCAATATCGGGCTCGACTCGTCGATAGCAGACCCATTCCTCGAGCTGGTCAAACTCAGCCTAGCTTTGCCCCCTACACTCGGTTGGGTAAGGCCGCACCCCCTTCTAACCGACTACGACACAGTAGAGAGCGCAGCCATCTGGTAATCGGCACTCAACGCTCATCTACCCACTCAGTCTAGACGTTGGAGCAACCTTTTGGTACCATAAGGGTTTAGGGACTTTCACCTAGGGATATCTATAGCACCTCATGTATAATAAGATTTTCGGTATCCAATCCTTCCAACCACGATGCATCTGTGAAGGCTACGACCTCGATGTCGCTAGGGCGTACAGTAACCATATCACACGATGCGAGATGCATGAATCACACTATCCAATCATGCAGCAAATCCTTGCACGTATCATGCGCTCATGCAGGGCAACACTGCCTAATCGGGGTCCCATAAACAATCTGCCCAAAGGCATATGCTATGATTAGTCACTTCTCATTTCAAGCATACATATGATGCGTATGATCATGAGTCATGAAATTATACTAAACATCTTATAATGAGATGAACTATCCTTACAATGCAGATGGGACTGGACGGCCTAGACACAATAAGTACGGGCCTAATAATGGGCCCTAAGGAGAGTCGTAATGTGGACATCCAACCAGCATTACACTCGCAATGTGGACGTCAAACCAACATTGCTCCCAAGGCACGATTGTCGTAAACATCATTACATAATCCGTATTGAGTTCACACATTGCAATGGACCTTAGTTACATCCCATTGGGCCTTAAATACATCAAATGGGCTATATCATATGGGCCTTTTATTCATCAAATGGGCCACATCAATAGGCCACACCAATGGGCCTTATGTGCATTGCAATGGGTCATAACCCGTGGGCCTTAGATTGCATCAAATGAGCTTAATCTCATGGGTCATATATGTAACCAATGGGCCACACCAATTGAGCCTCATATGCACATTAAATGGGCTTCAACCCATAGACCCGAGTACATCTAAATGGGCCTTAACCCATGGTCTCCAGGATACATCAAGTGGGCCTCGACCCATGGGCCTTAAATTACATCAAATGGGCCTAATCCCATGGGCCTTGGAACACATCAAATGGCCTCGACCCATGAGCCTTACATAATGTTTATTTTTCACCCAAACTGGAGCCCAACCTGATGTTTATTCCCATCCAAACTGTTCATAGGGTCACATGGGCCTAGGGCCCACTGTAATATTTACTTTGTCATCCAGCATATAGGCCAAGGGGGGGGGGGGGGGGGGGGGGGGGGGGGGCACTATAATATTTATTTTCCATCCAACCAAGGGGAGACCCACTGTAATGTTTATTTATCATCCAACCTATTTATAAGGTTATGTGAGCCAAGGGGGACGGGGCTGGTCCCACCGTCTAGGATGGACGGCGCAGATATAACACATACTCATGGTGGGTCCCACCGTCCAGGGGTGGACGGTGCGGATAGAACAAAAACATCACGGAGGGCTCCACCGTCCGTTGGACGGTGGATGGAAAACACATACCTCACTGTGGGTCCCATGTGGGGCCCACCATTATGTTTATAAGCCATCCAGACTATTCATAAGGTCACTCAGACCTGGATGAAGGGAAAACACAAATTTCATCTCGATTCAAAAACTTCTGGAGCCCACAAAAGGATTTTAATGGTAGATGTTCAATTCCACTGTTTCCTATGGTGTGGGCCACCTGATCAGTGGACGGGGTCAAAAATTGGAGGGGGCCCACTGCTGGGAGTGGCCCACCTCATGGACGGTGTGGACACAAAATATACATCATGGTGGAACGCTGCTCGACCGCCCGCTGCACGCTGCTGCTGCAGCTCTTGTCAGAGAGGAGAGGCTTTGCCTCTTGCATTTTTTAAAATAAAAACTTGAAAACCCATTTTTTTAGGGTTTTTCGCATCTGGGCCCCACAACAAGTAGATCCACCCTGTCCAACATGTTCAGTGGCTCAAGGTCGTCCCAATGAGTCTAATATCCTATATTTTTCTGATGAATAAAACATACCAGGGTGTCTTTCAACGGTTGAGTCTCCTATTTTACAGGCTATGGCCCGCCTGAAGATCGGATGGATCCCATTTTTCAGCTCAACGCCTCAAATGGGCTTGGAAACGGAATAGTCGGCGTGGATTGAACACATTCATCAAGGTGGGGCCTAGGTGGGTGAGTCACCCAAAAGCTTGAAAACAAGCTTATATTTGTGTTTACGCTGGACGTGCAAGAAATAATACATTAAGGGTGGGCCCCGCTTAGGTGGGCCACCTCATGGAGTATGGTATGGATACCACACACAAAATGGGCCCCACTTGTAGATGGTTGGATGGAATTCATGCCTCATGATGGAGTCCATTCAAGTGGGCCATACAACCTTATTATATTCTCATAAAATAAAATAAAAGAAATAAAAAGAAATAGAGAGAGATGGAGAGTGGGACACGCGTGTGATGGAGGGCTCCGCTACTATGAGCCCACTCTTGAAGAAATCATACAATCAAAAGGGATCCCTTTACACATGGACCACCTAAATCAAAAATCAACGGTGGGGATCCTTTCCCCACCAATATGGACGGTCTAGATGACCTTCCTAAAGTAATGAAATAAACATCATGATGGGGTCCATGGAGAATGGTCCCATCATGAAATGATCATGATGATCCTAGTGGACCATCGGCCACATCTTAGGGTCCCAAGTAAGATCCAAACCATTGATCGGTTGGTCTCACTTGGCCCATCTCAAAAATAAGAAAAACTACTATTATCATGCACCTACCGTTCGATCTTCTTACTCCTATGGGTTCCTTAGCACCTTATCTTTGATTCCAATGGAGGATATGATGAATGGATGGCTAGGATGGGAGAATCTTGGGGTGGAGAAGTGGGCCACACTTGGAGTTTTGAAAGAGGGAGAGATTTGAAAAAATTCATACGTATGGAGTTTCTCTCCTTTCTTGCTTGAAATGGGTTTGAAAATGAGAAAGAGAGAGAGATGGGTGATGGATGGATGTGGTGAGTGATGGGTGTGTAAGAAAACCTTGACTTTTGTGGCCATTTGTTTAAGAAAGGCATGGGAGGTGTAAGAACTTTTTGACTTTGAGGGCTTTTGGTGTAAGAGAGGTATGGGCTTTGTAAGAGATTCTTGACTTTTGTGGTTGCTTGGGAATGGGTGAAAGGTGATGTGTACTTGACATGTGATGGATTGATTGATGGGATTGATATGACACCTCGTAGAGATTCTCTTGGGTTTCGCAATGCGAGGCATTTTTCTCGCACCGAACGTTGGCCCACATCTCTTGACCAGGGTATCGCCTTGTCGCGCAAGTCGCGGCATCGGAACCGCAGCGATGGCGCGGTCGCTATGGTAATGGTCTTGGTTTAAGTCAACTCGGGTTGACGGCATATGAATCAGAGTCGCGCGTAAATATCGGTTAAGGGTCGAAGGTTGCCGAAATTCGACCGGTAAGACCGCTGAAGTCTATGGAACGGTACGGATTAAGATACGGGTCTTACAACAACCCATGCTCGGACCATAGCCCAGATGAAGAGTGGCTGGGGTGTTATAAAGGTGTGAGCTTTTCACATTAAACCAAATCAATACAAAGGAAATGGCTCGTCACCCAATTCCATTCAAGCCCAAATTGTTCAAACGGTACTCTAGCACGCAACCATCGGCCGAGTAATTTGACGGGAGTCGTTCTGACAATGGTCTATCACCTTCATCAGTGCTCACTAGTCACTACGGGGAGGCTTGTCACCCCAACATAGGCCGACAGCTTGGATACGGTGTCCCATATAACCATGCCTGACTCATGAGTCTTCGTTGCTCACTGGTCACTACAGGGAGGCTCATCACCCCAGTGCAAGTCAACAGCTAGGACACGGTGTCCCATACCACCATCCCCAGCTCATGAGTCTTAGTGGGATTGTATCGCACTAATGGTTATGAATAGGCACATCTATTGAGAACGAGGTATCCTACATTCGATTTAATCATGTCATACATTGTGAACATATATGATCAGCCAGCTAGTGGACTAATTTGATTGACCTGGGAGAACCACAATACAACCGGCATTGGGTACAAGTAGCCCATGTAGTCCAGCTACTGTCGGTCATCCGTGTTCAACCTGGTTCAATCGAACAAGCCTAAGGTGGCCGCCTGAATTTGGGTCACCCCTTGATTTGGGTGATTTACTAGTTAACCTAACATCTTAACAATCTTAAGTGTTTCTATGGACTAAACTTTACATCACACAATTAGAACATAAATTTCACTACGTAACTACTTAGGCTTTTCATCAAACATATGAGCATCCATAGGGTATTACATTTACTAAAGCACTAAATCAAACATGTGGGCATGCATAAAGTAATACAATCACTTAGGCAACAAATCAAGCATGTGAACATCGACAAAGTAACACATTCTACTACACATTTTATCACTTAGACATTTCATCAAACATGTGAGCATCCATATCCCACCAATAACATATAATACAATCAAACATGAAATATGAATATGCTAAATATTACAAATAATTTAACACAGGACATCATTAACTGAGACCCTCAAGGTTCGATAAATAGAAACCTAGGTATAATGGTTCACACCTTTAAGAAGAAATCTTCGATTTTGAGCTCCTAGATTAGGAATTTGGGAAAAAATAATTCCTACACTAATTTCAAAGCAACTAGGTGAGATTTATGCAATTCAATGTAAACAAGCCTAGGTTGGGAAGTAGAGTTTATTTCTTACCTCCCAATCGTTAGTGGGATGGATTCGATGTAGAAGAACGGTCGAAGCTAGGGCTTGATCGAAGGGAATCCATCAAGAATACCCCAAGATCTTCCTTCTCTCTTTCTCTCTTTCTTTCTTTCCTTGAGAAAAATTTATATGGAGAGATGGGGTGCCCAAATTGAGGCCTTATATAGTTCCAGAAGTTATGTAAATAGCCCTACGGGCTAGGTTTTCATTATACTAGCCTTATGGGAGGGTTTTTCTAACCTCTAGGGCCCACTATAGGGTGTACATATCGATATACACAGTAGGATAGTAAGCCCTAATGATGATCTACGTATGGATATGATTGGTCCGCCATTTGAATACGCCGATTGACAGATATGATTAAAAGTCTATTCAACAGTCACCGATAGTCGATCGGGGCTGCGACTATATGGATATGTTTGGAGAAATATCTTTAATCAGAACCCCGACTTTGGTCACGAATTGACAGTTTAGAAATTACAACTTTGTAAAAGAACAAATTGACTTATTTCACATAAGTTTCATATTTTCATATAAGGTATTCACACAACCCAAGAACTCGACTTGCGAGTCCAAGTTGAATGATTTGAGACGCAATCTCAGATCGATGTCCCACGATGGACGTCAAGCCTACTAAGACGAACATATTTCTATAGCCTCGGGTTTAGTGGCTCACTAACAAGTGGTCTAAAGCTTGTTTGGATAATCAGGACATTTCTAGAATTAATTGAGTAGCGAGATTTCTCGTGCACAATCATAAGGGTTTGGATTATCTAAGTTCATAGTGTGGCTTATTCGCAACTAGTGAAAATATTGATTCGTTTATAATCACCATAAACCATTGGTTCTTAGGTTAAAAGGATACGAGATTGGTTTAGTTTGTTAATTAAGATCTGACCACTAGTTATCTCAGATTTTAGTAGGTCTTGATTTAGTTGTAATTGTCTAGACTAATTAATGATAAGCCGACTAGATTTAGGCTCCGTGTGAGCAAATCATGTGGTTAAACTCGATGTTTAAGTAATCAACCGGATTCGTTGGCTTCCTATGGTTGATTAATCGGATTTGTGTGACTTTTTACTAGTATCACCCGTGTATAAACTAACATTGAGTGTTAATGGTCAATAAGTGATAATATATATATATATATATATATAAACTTTCAAGTGTTTTTAGAAATCCAAAAATAGCAAAAATCCAGGTCGTTACAATAACCTTCGGTTGAATATTCGATTTGATGTATTTTGTAATAGATCCTTCCAAATCGGACATCCGAACTAATTGGCTGGGGTTCGGGGAGTTTGGGTCCCATTAGGGTGTTACACTACCCCATGTAGCCTCACCTTCACGAAGACAATGAACTGGAGCTGATTCGTTCAAGTTTAAGCAACCCTTGAGTTTGATCAAGCTGTGACCGTGGGCCCACCCTGATGTATATGTTGAATATATAAGCCGTCCGTTGATTTTGCCGGCTCATTTTAGAGTTCATTTTAGGGCATGGCCCAACAATGAAGCATATCCAAATCTTAGGTGGACTACACCAAAAGAAACGATGTTGTAGACCATTAAAATTTATGGGCCACAAAAAGTTTTAGATGATGCTGATATTTGTATTTTCCCTTATCCAATTTTGTATGACCTTTTTTTGTTTAGCTAACACATTAGTACACATTTGTGTGTGACCTTATCAACAGATTGCATAACAAATAAACATTACGATGTGCCCTAGGACGTTTATAATGGTGGGCATTCAATCACCATTATTTCATGTGATGTGGTCCACCTGAGATTTAGATCTACTTATTTTTGGGCTCATACCCTAGAATGAGCTGGAAAAATGAATTAACAGCATGGATATACAACACATGTTAGGTGGGCCCCACAGTGACAACAGTGATGGGTTTTTGATCCGTCTTCAACCAGTCGAGAGCCCTGCTTGACCGGTTGTGGGTCGATGTTCGACCAGTCGTGGGTTGCACGACTCAAAGTCCAGCGAGTTCGGACTATTTTTTTTCAGGGTGGTCGACCGGTCGAAGGAGGTGCTCGACCGGCCGTAGGTGGCGGTCGACCGGTCGTGGTTACGCAGTTTCATTCCCCGATTTTGCGCGGATTTCATGTCGCAAGTCCTTTCGCAACCGGGATGCGAAAGGGAGTTTTCAAAAACTATAAATTGGAGTTTTCTAGGGTTTTCCATATATAGAAAAATCACAAGAGGGTTTCCTAAAGGCTTTGCAAGGGTTTGGTAAAGGGTTTAGGGTGTGAGAGAGAGAGAAAAGAGAGAGAGGAAGCTTGTGAAAGGGAGCCGTCGTATCAGCGCTTCTACGTCCTCGTAATCGGTGAGATCTGTCCGTTTTCTTTGTTTCTCTTACTGTTTATCCACTCCTGCGTGAGTGATGAATGTTTGATCATAGCAAGGTGTGCTTGTGATCAGTTGTAACATTCTGCTTTCATAGTGGATTGTTGATCTGGACGAGGTCACGTGGTTTTTACCTCTTTGAGGGTTTTCCACGTAAAAATCTCTTATGTGGTGTGTGATTGTTGCTTTGATTTATTTCATTGCATTGTTATTCCATAATTCTGGTTTGTTCTGGAGGGCTAGATCCTAAGGTTTTGTGCAAGGCCCCCAACAAAGTGGTATCAGAGCACTAAGTTCATTGAATAGGTAGAATCGGTTTGGAATTATGGAAGGTAGCTCATCAAGGATGATCAGCCTCAATGGTTTTAATTGGACCATATGAAAGGCAACGATGGGGGACTTACTTTATTGCAAGGATCTGTATTCTCCAATTTTAGGCATATCAGCAAAATCTAAGGATATGACTGATGAAGATTGGAAGAAGTTGGACCGGAAGGCGGTGAGGTTTATTGGACAATGGCTGGATGATTTTGTATTCCACCATATGTTTACGGAAACCTCAACCACTAGCCTATGGCTAAAACTACAAGGGCTGTATGAGAGGAAGACAGCCGGTAATAAAAATTTTCTGATAAGGCGACTTGTGAATCTCAAGTTCAAGGATGGTGGTTCTGTGGCCGAGCACATGAATGAGGTCAGCAATATAGTGAACCAACTCTCTTCTATGAAAATGGTCCTGGATGATGAATTGCAGGCTTTACTATTGCTTAGTTTGTTGCCTGACAGTTGGGAGACATTGGTAGTGTCTCTAAGTAACTCCTCCTCAGACGGAAAGATATCCATGGAACAGGTTACTAGCTGTCTCTTTAATGAAGAGACAAGGAGAAAGTCTCAGGGGTCTACTCAGCAAGAGGCACTTGTGACACAGGAACGGGGGAGAGGAAAGAACAGGAAGGGCGGGAGGCCCAAGATAAATCAAGAGGCAAGTCGAGTAACAGAAAAGATATTGAATGCTGGAATTGTGACAAGAAGGGCCACTATAAGCATGAATGTCGTAAGGATAAAAACGACAAGAAAGGAAAAGGAAAGGAGAAGGAAGATGAATCTGATTCTACTGCGGTCGCTTCAGATGGCAACATTGTTATTATTCTTTCAGCAGATCACGATGTATGTCTCACGGCTATAAGTCAGGACACCGACTGGGTGATTGACTCAGGAGCTTCTTTTCATGCGACTCCACGCAAGGATTTCTTCACAAGCTACAAGTCAGGTGACTATGCGACCGTGAAGATGAAAAATTCTGGTGTATCAAAGATCGTAGGGGTCGGTGATATTTGTGTGAAGACCGATGTGGGCTGCACATTGGTTCTCAGGGATGTGAGGCATATCCCAGACCTTCGCCTTAACTTGATATCAACAGGAAGGTTAGATGATGATGGCTATGAAAGCCGGTTTGCTGGTGGGCGTTGAAAGCTCATCAAGGGTTCGTTGATCACAGCCAGAGGAAAGAAGTATTGCACCATGTACAAGGCAAGTGTCAGTGTATGCAAGGGTGGGTTGAACGCAGCGAAAGATTCAGCTATTGACATGTGGCACAGGCGTCTAGGCCACCTGAGTGAAAAAGGGCTTCAGCTACTAGCGAGGAAGCGGCTCCTTCCAGACGTGACAGGTATACCTCTCAAAACCTGTCTTGATTGTTTATCAGGGAAACATTATAGAGTTTCATTTGTTAAAATTGTTTCTCATGTTAATAAAGTGCAAGCATTAGATTTGGTTTATTCTGATGTGTGTGGTCCTATGAGGACAAAAACCTTATGTGGGGCATTGTATTCTGTTACTTTTATAGATGATGCATCTAGGTGGGTTTGGGCTTATGCTTTAAAATCCAAGGACGAGGTCTTTGGTGTGTTTAAGTTGTTTCATGCTATGGTCGAGAGAGAGACAGGTAGATCATTGAAGTGCATTCGCACCGACAATGGTGGTGAATACATTGGCGACTTTCATGAGTACTGTAAGTCCCTGGGTATACGACATGAACAGACGGTTCCCAAGACCCCGCAGCATAATGGTGTAGCTGAGTGAATGAATTGCACCATTGTTGAGATAATTAGATGCATGATATCCCATGTGAAGTTGCCCAAGACGTTCTGGGGAGAAGCAATACGCACGGTGGTGTATCTGATAAACATGTCTCCATCAGCCCCATTGAATGGAGAAGTACCTGAGAAGGTGTAGATTGGACAGGATTCATCGTACAGTCATCTCAGGATGTTTGGATGTAAGGCATCCGTTCACGTACCAAGGGACAAGAGGTCCAAGCTCGACTTGAAGATCCGGCAATGTGTATTCCTGGGGTAAGGTGATGAAAAGTTTGGTTATAGATTATGGGATCCAACCGAGAAGAACCTCGTCAAGAGCAGAGATTTGGTTTTCTTTGAACATCAGTGTATTGAAGACATTTGTAAGCTAGAGAAGAATCGGCCCAGTTCAGGTGAGCTAGAGGACATGGATCCGGTTATTCCACCCGTGGTGCCTGATGACGGGGGAGTACAGCGAGGTACAAAGGACGAGGGGGTTCCTACAGAAGAGGGACCGGGGGAGCAGTCCCCACTTGATCCACCTGTTGAGCCACAGGTGAAGAGGTCATCTAGGGACAGACAACCGTCCAAGAGGTACTCGCCGCATGAGTACATTATGCTGACTGATGGGGGAGAGTTAGAAGATTATTCTGAGGCCCTAGCCGATAAGCATAAGGAGGAGTGGTTGAAAGCTATACAAGAGGAGATGGAATCCTTATATAAGAACCACACCTATGACATGGTGAAACTGCCTATGGGCAAGAAAGCTTTGAGCAACAAGTGGGTATTCAGAAAAAAGGTTGAACAGAAGCATTCACAGACGAGGTTCAAGGCCAGACTTGTGGTAAAAGGGTTTGGTCAGAGGAAAGGCATAGACTTCGAGGAGATATTCTCACCAGTGGTGAAGATGACATCCATACAGGTGTTGCTTGGGTTGGCAGCTAGCATGGATCTGGAAATAAAGCAGTTGGACGTTAAAACTGCTTTTCTCCATGGTGACCTAGAAGAAGAAATCTACATGCACCAACCAGAGGGGTTCGAAGTGAAGGGAAAGGAACATATGGTGTGTAAGCTGAGGAAGAGCTTGTATGGGTAGAAACAAGCTCCACAGCAATGGTACAAGAAGTTCAATTCATTCATATTACAGCATGGGTATGACAGAATAGAGTCGGACCACTGTGTGTTCACGCGTAAGTTCTCAGATGGTGATTTCATAGTTCTGCTGTTATATGTTGATGACATGCTCATCATGGGAAAGGACATCAAGAAGATCGACAGGCTAAAACAGGAGTTGGGTAAGTCTTTTGCAATGAAAGACTTGGGTCCAGCTAAACAAATCCTAGGAATGGAGATAACCCGTGACAGAAGCAGCAAAAAGCTTTGACTGTCATAAGAGCGGTATATTGAGAAAGTCCTAAAGTGGTTCAATATGAATGCAGTGAAGCCGGTTAGTACTCCGCTGGATGGTCACTTCAGATTGAGTGACAGGCAGTGTCCCAATACGAAGGTAGAGGTGGAAGAGATGCAGAAGATATCCTACACGTCAGCTGTAGGAAATTTGATGTATGCTATGGTGTGTACACGCCCAGACATAGCATATGCGGTTGGTGTTATCAGCCGGTATCTTGTCAATCCAAGTCAGCATTCCAAGTCGAAGCACATAGAGATTCGGTATCACTAGATCAGGGATACTTTGGAATAGAAGGTGTTACAGCTTGAGAAAGTCCACACGGACGATAATGGGTCAGACATGATGACCAAGGCTTTGTTTAAGGGCAAATTTGAGGTTTGTAGAAACCAGGCTGGTTTGAAGAAGGTGGATCCCTCCTGGGTCAAAAAGGAAGAGATTTGATGGATTTTTTGACCCGTCTTCTACTAGTCGAGAGCCCTGCTCGATCGGTCGTGGGTCGGTGTTCGACCAGTCGTGGGTTGCACGACTCAAAGTCCAGCGAGTTCGGACTATTTTTTCTAGGGTAGTCGACCGGTCGAAGGAGGTGCTCGACCGGTCGTAGGTGGCGGTCGACCGGTCGTGGGTGGCACTCGACCGGTCGTGGTTAGGCAGTTTCATTCCACGATTTTGTGTGAATTTCGTGTCGCAAGTCCTTTCGCAACCGGGATGCGAAAGGGAGTTTCTAAAAACTATAAATTGGAGTTTTCTAGGGTTTTTCATATATAGAAAAATCACAGGAGGGTTCCCTAAAGGCTTTGTAAGGGTTTGCTAATGGGTTTAGGGTGTGAGAGAGAGAGAAAAGAAAGAGAGGAAGCTTGTGGATGGGAGCCGTCCTCTTAGCGCTTCTATATCCTCATAATCGATGAGATCTCTCTGTTTTCTTTGTTTCTCTTACTGTTTATCCACTCCTGCGTGAGTGATGAATGTTTGATGATAGCAAGGTGTGCTTGTGATCAGTTGTAACGTTCTGCTTTTATAATGGATTGTTGATCTGAACGAGGTCCCGTGGTTTTTACCTCTTTGAGAGTTTTTCACGTAAAAATCTCTTGTGTGGTGTGTGATTGTTGCTTTGATTTATTTCATTGCATTGTTATTTCATAATTCTGATTTATTTTGAAGGACTAGATCCTAAGGTTTTGTGCAAGGCCCCCAACAAGCGGGACCAAGCTCAGTTTCATCCCGCCTAATTGAATCCTCCCCAAATGGACCATCCCACCTAGGTTGTTGAATAGTTTGACAAGGCTTTCGGTGGAGGACACATCATAAAATTAAAAGCGTTGCTGAACTATTCCCGTACAATTCAGCAACGTTGTTCAAGTTGTGATATCCCACCCACCATCGTAAATCTACAATTTTCTACTTTGCCAAGTCCATGCACATATACAAGTCGGCTATTGCACAAATCATCAAATATCTAATCCTCACAAACAAGTGCAATATCTAAGCCATCCATCAGAACGGTATCCTATCCAGATTCACCATTTAATAATAAGATGTGAAAATGCAAAAAAAAAAAAAAAGAAGAAAAGGACAGTTCAAAACCGTCAATTTTGTAGAAATTCGCATCTAAAACAATTGTCAAATTTTTGAAAGTTGAAAATCAAATTCCACAACCCTTCACCCTGAAATTATTTGTCAGCCTAAAGGGAGCCATCGATTGCAAATGTCGTCAGAGACATAATTCTAAGTGGGCCCAACAATTAACTAATCAACTGTTGTGAAAAAAGTCATCCCTAGTTTTCTTTCCCATTAACTTATTTCTACTATCATGACACACCTACCTAATAGACTATCATTTATTTGATGAGTGACATCACATTATTAAGAGTTAGACCTTCAGTTACACCATAATTCATCGAATCTTTCCTTGCTACCGTCATCCACATCTTTTTGAGCTTCTCTCTTAAGCTTTTAGAGGCTTCAACCTAGACAAGTCACTTTTAACTCATGTGGTTCTTGATCTATGTTGCCTATAATCAAACAAGGGCGGCTCAACATTTTTGGGGGCCTCAGGCAAGTCATAAAAATGAAGTTTTTTAGTTTAAAAAATTTTAAAAAAATTAATAAATTCAAAATTAAACCATAAATTTACTTCTTACCTTTTTAAATGCAAAATTATTAATTAAACTTTTGTATTCAAGTTTACCCAGTAAATCAGTTTTGATAGATAAAATTGTTAACCCGTTTAATTTATCTGGAGACATAATTGTTCGTAAATAATTTTTTATCATCTTTAGTTTTGAAAAACTTCTTTCTGCAGATGCAACTGTAACAAGTATGGTAAGTAGTGTTCTATATACAATAAAACAATTTGGAAAAGAATCTAGTTCTTTTATTAGATTAAGTATTTCAACTGCAGTATTAATTATTTTTTTTGCAACTTCTTTTAAAACTTTTAATTCCGAAAATAAATTCAAACCGTTAGAAAAATGAAGTTAGAATTTAATTTAGAAAAATGATGTTAGAATTTAATTTTTTGATAACTTAATTAGCAATAAAGTAGGTAGTTGTGGTCTTAGGTTTTAGGAGAAGAATTTATTGGGAAGAAATTATTTTGAAAAGAGACGATAGAGTTAAACTGTTACTATTGATAGTGTTAGTTTCTAGGATTTGTATTTTATTTTTAATTTCAAATTTGTAAACTAATTTTTAGATGTTCTTATTTTGTAGGCCTTTTAATAAGTTTTATTTTGAAAAAATTAGGCTCTTTTTCTTCTTCTTAATTTTAATTTTGCTATAATATAGGACCTTCATAATTAAAAAATTTAAATTTTGCTATGATATAAGGCCTTCATAATTAGGGGGTCTTAGGCGATTGCCTCACCTGCCTACCTCTTTGAGCCGCCCCTGTAATCAAACTATCTCACGTTTAGTTTCGTTCAAATTTTATTATCTATTCATGGTACTCCTAAACTTCCTTGAGTACATTCATTTCTAGTTTTATACTTTCTTGTCTAGCCACTCATCCATCTCAACATCTTCATTTCGGTTACACTATCTTATATTATTCCGTAGTTTCCCAACATTTTATGTCACTTGGCATGGATGGTCTTAAGTACGGTGAGGACGTCTAATTAGAAAGAAACAAAAAAAAAAAACAAAAAAAAAAAAAAAAAAAAAAAAACAAAAAACAAAACAAAACAAAATAAAAAAAAAACAAAAAACAAAACAAAACAAAAAACACCTCCATGCGATGGCTGAAGGAGTTAGATATTTCATGTCCACTGCGCTGGCACATGTGGTGGCTTGTGCATTAGTTGGCTTGCCAATGCATGTGAGTGGACTTAGGGCCTGTTTGGCCAGTTGCATTGGAAAGGATTAAGTGGGATGGGATTAAAAAAACATGTTTATTACCCATGGCAGGGATTGTTCCCTATTACCATGGGATAAGCTTGATGCCATGCTTTGTTAGTAATATGGTGATACATTGAATGGATATACCCACCATCATTTGAAATTATTGAGAATAACACCCGTGTTATATCTAAATTGTTCTAAATTGTTCATTTATTTTGTAATCTCATTTTATGGCATGGGCTTAAAAATGAGGCAGATTCAAAACTTATGTGGCCCCAAAGAAGTTCTCAACGGTAAGTGTTCAATCCCTATTGCTTTCTATGGTGGGGTCCACTTGAGCTTTGGATCTACCTAATTTTTTGGCTCATGCTCTTAAATAATCTCGAAAAATGGGTGGACAGTGTGGATATAGCCCACACATCATGGTGGGACCTACACAACTTGCTAACATTGAGTGAAATTGACACGGACCTAATGCCATTCCATCCAACCTACTTCCAAGCTTTTCCATTCTTCCCAAACATGGAGTGAAATTGGAACAATACCAGATGCAATCCCATCCCACCTAATCCTTTCCATTACAACTGGCCAAACAGGCCCTTAGCAAGGCTCACTACATCATGGTGGGTGAGTCTCCTCGCTTAAACCCCACGTAGCTTCCATTGTCAGTTATCAAAACCATTCAATTGATGAGATGCATCATGGTCTCAAAACCCACGAGTATCATACATCTAAGTACACAAAATGTTCCCAGTTGAACGTGGATGTTGACTATTATTTCAGTAGTACATGAATTTCACTAAGTGGACAGTTAGGATCATCAATCATCATAATCATGAGCAGCACGCCATCCAAAGTGGGACCTACCCTGATGGGTGCATGGTTTTTATCATCTAAAGAAATGTGGAGGACGAGTCCCACACAAGATCATCGTTGCCCTACCACATACCAATCAGTATCCATTAGTTGCTCTTTTTGATGTCATTTGGATGACTACAAAATCATTCACTTATAAAGGATTTAGAGGTAAATGCTGGGAAGTAGAGTGTAAAATGCTTGCAAATATAGAGCATTAATTTTTAGATAATAAATATCACCTTTTTTAATGAATTACACATGAAAAGACATTATACGTAATAGATTGTATACGGACTATTTGTGAGACCTACCATGTTGTATACCGTCCTTCAAATCCATCCATCATGTGCATTCCTTGATGCTCTCTTATAATTAGGGAAAAAAGAAAGTTTGGCCACATGATAGAGACTAAATGAGATGGGGCGCACATTATTACAAACATTAGATTGTGTGTGGGCCTAGTGTGATGGGTGGATGACATCTAGTACATCCATTACATATATATATATATATGTATCCATTGATGTTCTCTTAAGGCTCCAAAAAATCTAGCCCTTTTGCGGTCTTGGGTGAGGAAAGATCTTTAGGTTTAACCATGAGTTTTGTGTAACATCTGTCTGTTCATTTATTGTGTCAACTCATGTTACGATATAAGCACAAACATTTATTATATCTAAAATTCAAGTGACTCACACTCTTAAAAAAATAAAATTGTCCACTATTAACTCAAGTGACTTGGACCTATAGAAAACCTTTTGTGTACTTGTGTAAGGAACGGGCAGAGAAGACTTTGTCTAACACAAGGCACCCAATGATGCCTAAGTCGAGAGGGGATCTGGGTCTACTTGAATAAAAGATTTTTGGCTAAAGATTGTACGTACCTGTCACCGTTACAAATTTTCATATTTATAATTGAGGAGCGGTGGTGATGTGGATTTTTTTCTATTTAGTAAGGATTTGGGTTCCATTTTTATCACGGGATCCCGCAAGATCCTTGGATAGGATTTGGGGCGAATTCCGTCTCGAGACGTATAGCTAAATTATTGGCTCGGACTTCGGGTGGATGACGTAGTATCAAGTCGGAATTTTCAAGGGTGAGATCATGCCGACCTAGGGTATCACTCTCCTAGGGCGACGCTGTTTCGAGGTTATGTGGATCTTAGGCTATGTTGATCCGGGTCATGCAGACCTGGATACCTACCGAACGGTAGCGAAGGCCAACTGCATTGATTGTTGATCAAGCTTACTTAGCCCATGGTCTCCCGATCTGACCTTATTTTCATTGCCCATCTATTTTCCCATAACACCCACCATTGAAAACATCCCGAGGCCATAGAAGGTTTTTTTATCAGGATGATATTTATCTTTCCCTTCATCCCGTGACTTCACCTTAGTTGAATGTCAATAAAACATTTTGGTTGGGCATATAAGGTTTCAACGGTAGGCCACTCATTCCAACTATTTCTTTTGGTGTGGCTTATCTGAGTTATGACTATTCGTGATTTTTGAGATCACGTTCTAACAAGAGCTATCACATCTGATGAACGATGTAGATGTGGGATGTAAGATGGACATTACCGTGGGCCCCACATAGCTTTTTTGCTGCAAGGGCTCTCCCACACAAGTGTTGGAGGAATTTAGCATCCCAATGTTAGCTATCATCAGTTCATAGAATATGATGGGCCAGCATTCACATCTTTGTACTATTTCGATCAGTGTCCTACGTAAGGATGTAGGAGCAATCAACGGTGATCCATGATTCACTTTCACCATGCAAAAATCAATCAATAAGATAAGAAGCATCCACTCTATGAGACTTTAGATCGTGGACGATCCACAATCAGAAACCGGATGAACTGTTGGATCATGCCAAACACTGGATGTATTGGAGTAAATATTCGCGAGAAATAGATGAAAAATCAAATTCTCACGAAAATATGTTCCGACAGCATCTGGTGAGATGGGATGGGCCCAGAGACTATCCTCTCACCGCATGAAAAGACGAGAGAATTATCTCCCTGGTCACTACCGCGACAAATAGCCCTTGTTTTTTGTAGAATAACGAAAGTGCCCCAGCTGTCCATTTCGCTTAAACAACGGAACTCACGCAACATGCGGTTGGACCGTACGATCTTCACTACCAGCAGAAGACGGATTGGCTACTCCCGCTGCCACCAGCCCGGTGGCTGATGGTCGGTGTTCTGTGGGCCCCACCATGATGTATGTGTTTCATCCGTTTTTACGGATCATTTTAGGGCTTGATCCAAAAAATGAGAGGGATATAAATCTCAGGTGGACCACACCACAGGAAAACAATAGTGATTGGATATCCACCGTTAAAATCCTCCTAAGGCCCACTGTACTGTTTATTTGACATCCATTTTGTTGATTGGATCATACAGACCCAGATGAAGGGAAAAAACAAAGATCTGCTTGATCCAAAACTTTTATTGCCGCCAAGAAGTTTTTAATGGTCCACGTTCATTCAACACTGTTTCCTGTAATGTGGTCCACTTGAGATTTGGGATATACCTTATTTTTTGTCTTATTCCATAAAATGAACTAAAATATAAATGGACGGAATGGATGAAACACATACATCATGATGGGCCCACAAAGCACCGACCACAAGCCATTGGCTGGCGGGGGAGTTTCCAATCCTTTTACCTTACCATGGGGCCACCTTGATGTATTTGTTATGCATCCACGCTGCCTATTCGTTTTTCTATATCATTTTATGACATGAAATCAAAAATAATCATATCTAAATCTCACGTAGACTATGTCTCAGGAAACAGTGGTGATTGATAATTAAAAACTTGTGAGAAACAAAATATTTGAATGGAGATGAATTCAGTTTTTTTCCTTCATTTGTTTTTGACGCTTCATTCAATTTTAGCTAATCTTATTAATTAGTTTGGATGACAAATAAACAATCCAAAAACATTACAGTGGTCTACCTCATATTCGAATCTTTTTATTTTTTGTCTCATGTCTTAAAATGACCTAACAAAACACACGGCGGTGTGGGTATCAAATACATACACCAAGTGAGTCCTATGGAAAGGGCTACACTATCTTGGATCAGGCCTGGCCGCACCTAATCTGATCTCAATTACTATTGGGCTGTACGGCCTTCACTGCCTGGGTGCCTAGGCATGGGTAACAACATAGTGGGTGGGGAGCGGATTAGGTGCACCCCTTACTATGGTGCATCTTTATGTTAATCGAGTGCTTTTAATCTAAATGTTGGAATATGGATTTCAATTTAATCGACAGTTGTGTCGATTCGAACGTTAAAAAAAAAAAAAATGAAAAAAAAAAAAAAACAAACCCTAAAATTTAAACTTTCTATGTGAATACTTTTGGACCTTTTTGATTTGATTGACAGAAGAGTCAATTCAATTGATGATGTGTTGATTAGTCGATTCAATTGACAGTCCAGTCAACAATTTGTGTAATTTCTGCATAAGTGCAGGTTTTGTTCCCTAATCTTGTATCGGGGTATTTAAGTAAGCTTTGTAATCACAATTAGGGCATGACAGAATGTGAGTGAGCCTAAGCACATTTTGAGGGTTTTAAAGGGCAAAACTAGGGTTTTGAATATTTAAGTTATTCCATCTCTTCCACCATTTTTATTATAATGGATTATTCGTCGCTTTGTGATATGGTTTATTCCCATAAGGATTTTCCACATAAAATTCATGTGTTCTCTATGGTTGAATTTTCTTTCTCTATTACATCGTTTGATTATGTTTAAGGTTACTTTCATGTCTAACAAGTCATGTTAGGGTTTGTTGCATTTCTAATAAGTGGTATCAGAGTGTACATTAGGTTATCAAGTTGAATCTAGAAACATAGCATCGAGGGAATCAAATGTGAAGTTCAAGATAATGAAATTCATAGGTAAAAATAATTTTGAATTATGGATGTTGAAGATGAAAGCCCTCCTAATTTAGCAAGGGTTCTAGCATACACTTCTAAGAAAAGTGAAATGTCATAAATTGATGAAGAAAGAGAATTGGAATGAACTTTATCAAATGGCGATTAACACAATCCAGTTGTGCTTGGCCGATGAAATCCTTTATAATATTATCAATGAGATGACTACTGTGGGATTATGTGCAAAGTTGGAGAGCATCTATATGACGAAATCGATCACCAATCACCTATATCTAAAGAGATGGTTCTATATTCTGAGGATGGTAGAAGGGTCGGATCTCTCTAAGCACATTAACATATTCAACAAGCTGGTTTGCAAACTAATAAGCGTAGAGGTGAAGAACGATGAATAAGACAAAGCCCTAATTTTGTTGACATTGTTGGAAATTTTTGACCTACGAAATCACACAGATCTAGATCTAGGATAGCAATTCAATTGTAATGCCCTGAAAATCGGGGGTCGAGCATAACTCAGCTCCTGAGTTCCAAAACATCACTTATGTAACATTTTTAATAATGGATGAATGTTGGTTGTATTAGTGCATAAAACATGAAGTAGATTAAGCCAAATCAGCAAAACATAATCCAGGGACAGTTGTAATTTGCGAGCGGAAGACTGAAATGAATATATATATATATATATATATATATATATATATATATATATATATATATATATACTAGTGTAAGTCCCCAACATATGTATGCAGTGTCAGGTCAATATTTACAAGTGTTGTATCAAAATATAAAATGTCAAAAGGAATGTAATAGTCCTCTACAAGTATAATCCCTGAATCCCCATCAATCAGGACATGGCTCACATGAACCCGCCTGAGAACTGCATGCAGGAGAATGCCTCCTCGTCATCCTCAAACTCCGGCTCTGCCTCGCAGGTGTCACCATCACCTACAGCTAAGTCAGAGCCTGGTTGGTGTTTAAGCACCGTCCCAGAATGTGGGAGTGAGTGATCAACTCAGTGTAACTATACAGCAAAGGTTAACATGTTATCAATTCAATCAAGCAGTAATGATAAAGCAGTACAATCAAATAAGTCCTAGATACTCTTGTTAATGCAAGGATGAAATGAGATAATGATGCATGCCCTTGCCTGCACTCCCTTTTGCAACAACATCTAACGATCGCAGCATAAATCACTACCACTGTGCTCTACACCAACGTCAACGGCATATGCAGTGCGATGTTATGAGCATGATTATCAAGTTCTGATTAGTCCTTTTCATACAGCAGGATTAGGAAGCTAAGGTACCACCCTTGATATCATTTGCCCAACATTGATCCATCTAAGGTCGTCCATCCTAGTTAATCACATACGATAGGTAAGTTCAGGTCACTACCACCAACGCC
This sequence comes from Magnolia kwangsiensis, assembly GCA_037074715.1. Taxonomy (NCBI): domain Eukaryota; kingdom Viridiplantae; phylum Streptophyta; class Magnoliopsida; order Magnoliales; family Magnoliaceae; genus Magnolia; species Magnolia kwangsiensis. Next base: position 16,149,226 of record CM073586.1, read on the forward strand.
CTACCAACTGGCAGTCTATTTTCGAAGGCTCGTAACCAACCCGACTAGGGACCACAGTCAAGCTGTGCCGAGGTAGGCCTATTCATACTCGATGTCACTCCACTAACGCCCTACCAACTGGCAGTCTATTTTCGAAGGCTCATTACCAACTCGATTGAGGACCACAGCTAGGTTGTGCCAATGTAAGCCGACAGCTCGAATATAGTGTCTCATACCACCATATTCAGCCCACGAGTCTGGGTTACTCACTGGTCACTACGGGGAGGCTCGTCGCCCCAGCATAGGCCGACAGCTCGACCACGGTGTCCCATACCACTATGTTCGGCTCATGAGTCTTAGCGGATCGTGGTACTAAGGTTAAACAAGCATTTCACTGATAAGTTCGGTATCTTAGGTTCAAGCAGTAATGTCTATACATGATGAACATACATTGGGTCAATCGGGTTACTCGACGAGCTCGACTGGAACGACCACACATCGAGATGATCGGCATGAAGTACGTAAGCACTCCGTGTGGCCTAACTACTGCCGACATCCCAAGTACAGCTCGGATTCATCAAACACATCCTGCGTGGTGAAAAACAATCTCAGCGACCAGAACAAGGCCTGTTACCGATTGCCTGGACTATGTCATAGTCCCAACCACATTCAATTACAACAAATAAGCATATGAGATAATCAAAGCAGTAACGAATACTTAAGTCAAATCCTACAATCCTTTGAGCATGCTTTGAAATATAACCTAAACATGAATATAAAGTACATGGATGAAATATTACACACAATTAAACATGAATAAACAGGCTATACATTACATAGAGGAAATCACACACCCAGCTAAGGTAGTTGGGATTCATATCTCAACTCCTTATAAATCACAATTTACTAACTACTAACTCATTCAGACATTTTTATAAACACTTAGACTACACTTTCCAACATACATCACGTATGTTGGCCATATTACGTATTAAGGCAAATCCTTTTACCAAGGAGTTGTCGTCTACACAACAATCATATACCCACAATAGTTAATTATGACGAGCACGAATGCACGTTCTATACTCATTCAAACATTTTCACAAACACCTAGGCTTCACAATATAACATACACAATGTATGTTGGCCTAACATGTATTAGGGCGAATCCTTTCGCCAAGAAATTGTTACACATACAACTAGCATATATACATGACAATTAATCATGGTAAACGTAATTTCAAATTTCATATGTATACGATCCTTTCTACAAATATATAGAATACACTAAACACAACATAGTTCATATATAACTGAAATTCGAAAAAACCATCACATTTGGCATGTGAAATAGCACCCACATCAGTAATAAATCATTAACCGACATTGAAAGCCTTGAAAACCATAACCTATATGCATATAATCCGTATTTTACGCCGGTAAACGTGCATCGAACTCAGTTTGTATGTTAAGTCACTGCCTACGACGCGAGGGCCACCCATAGCATACAATAGGATAGCTATTTCAGCACTTAGACTATTTAAAACCCTAGAACGGATTAGGGTTAGGTTTACTTACCCAAGTATGACATTGGAGCTACCAGAAGAATTATATGGGATTGGCGTTTCAGCAGGTGGATTTGTAGGGAAGAATCCTAGGAATTCACACTAACTTCTCTCTCACTATCTCTCTCTTTACTCTCTTCTCTCTCATAGGATTTTTTTAAATTCGTATGGAATATGTGAGAGGGGTTTTAAAGCCCTTATATAGGCTTAGAACTGATGGAAATGGCCCCAGGGCCAAGGTATACTTAGGTTATGTCCAAATTGGGTCTGTTCCGATCCAACGGAGTATTTCTGGAGGTTCCTTTACTGAATGCGGTCAGACTTAAGTTCCCTGATATTGGATCTTAGTCAAGCTGAGTTTTTAGTCCGATCAGATTTACAGATCGCCCGTGATGGAACAGTTTCAGTTCAACAGTCATCGATAATTGATCAGGGCCACAAGTACATTGGCATATGTGGGACATTTTTCCTGATCCGAGGGTAACTTTGGGTCAAATTCTGACGGTCAAAATGCTTATAATCAGTCCGCAAGCGACACGACTCAGATTACTTAAATTTATATTTAATTTCATAAAAACCTTCATGTTCTCACACTCTTCGCTCCGGACTCAAGAAAATAGTCCCAAGACATAATCTGGACTTGATTTTCAAGGTGATTGTCAAGTCCAACTAGGCAGTCATAATTGTTTAAGTTCGTTACTATCGAACTTTCGATGTGTGATCCAGTTCCAATACGGAGTTTCAATGTGCTCTCGAGAGCAACCGGGTTTAGAGATGGATCCTAGGTTTCAAGGTATTATAGCGTTAACAATTCTACAAGTTTTGTGCCTTGCAGATCATATTTAAAGTGATTGGTACTAATTTCCTAGATAATCTGGTTTAGCACTAGTTAATTCTCATTTAATTTCTAAAGGATTTAGCCATTAGTGATTTCTACTTGAGGTGGTACTTGGATCTTTGTACGAATTTTTTCGGGACATTACAATCTACCCCCCTTAAAGAACAATTTTGTCCCTGAAATTGCCTAAGGGTAACCAGTTATATAATAACTACATCAGCCTAGCTCATATTGGTCTACCCCCCTTAAAAGTTTCTACCTTTGAAGCTTAAAAACAAATGTCTAATTCATTATTATCGTGCTAAGTGTTTGATGATAAATTTACTTAAGGGTGGTATAATTTACTCTTTATGATTGAGCTAATACGGAAAGACAGTTATGGTAGGCTCAAATCCGATACGTCGATTGTCCACCTGACTAGGGTAGACAACGTTGTATCCCTTCCTAATCCTGATGGATCATGGTCTTCTGCTCGGTCAAAGCAGTAAATCCTTTGGTAATCACTTAGGATTGAGAATTGAGTTAAGCCGCGAATGTCTCGTAGGGATATGGTTCTGAAATTCTGAAATCTGTTCATCTTAAGTATTTAAGGGGTATTATAATTTATTAGGAGGTTCAAGCCTTATGTTTATAAGGTTGTCCTTTGGGTCCTATTTAACGAGTGTTCTTGTTCAACTTATGTTTACTTGGTGGATAATAAGTTCTTCCATGGTGCTCATAGTTAGAAGGCTATGCTAGAAGGGTTTTCAACCTCTTAAAATTATATTTGCATGTCACCATTTTGATCATATGGTTAGGGGGTTAAGGGCAGATTGCACTTTAGTTTTCTTAACTCTGGAAGGGAAGGAAGAATCGAGAGTTCTAAAATATTTTACAAGTTTGGAATGTTAGAGCCATAAGGCCGCGGGACAGGAAAGAAGAGAGACATGTCTTCGACGCGGTATGAACCTTGAATCTACAAGAGAATAAGAAACTTATAATCTTTTACTATGGTACACCTCCAAAATGAGCTTACGAAGTATTAAACTATAAAACCCAATCCTACCTGAGGGTCCTAATTTAATTGTACCAAAAACGACTAAAAACATATACATTTTTACGTATAATCAAATTTAATCACAGGATAATTCCTAGTATGACTATAAATGATTCCTAAATAGACATCGAATACTAAACTTTAATATAAAAAGGTATGACCAGTATATTGGTAACTCGAAGTTGTAGATTTTTTTTATATATAAATATTTGTCAACCCTTCCCTTATTTGTTATCTCTAGTTACCATATTATTTTTAATCATCATTAGGCCTATTCCTTCATATAAATTGGTTTAATACTTGGATCTTAGTTACTTGTCCGGAAAACTCTGTCACTATGTTGTTCAGCTCGTAGAGACAAGTTGACTATCTCAACATAATTGGGAATGTTAGTGTAACTCATTCGAGCGCGGATATTGGGCCGCAGCCCATCTGAAAAACGTCGCATTTTCATCGGTTCGTCAGCTAGGATCAAAGGAGCGTGTCTGGCTAGCTCCATGAATCTGTTCTCATATTCTGACACGGTCGTCCCTCCCTGTCGGAGGCGAAGAAACTCACCCTCCTTTTCATCATGGTATGTGAGGGGAAAATACTTCTCACGGAAGCATGTCTCAAATGCATCCCAGGTCCACACATGTCCTACAGAAACTGTTCGTAGGATGTTGTCCCACCATAAACCAGTCTCCTTCTCGAACATATAGGTGGTTAGCTCGACTTTCTCTGCCTCATTACAGTGTAACGGCTTCAACATCTTAGAGATGTGATCTAGCCAGTAATCAGCTTCCTCGGGTCCATGAGTACCCGCAAAAGTGGGAGGACGGAAACGCTAAAAGCACTCAAAAAGTCCGCTGATATTCATGTTTCCAGCAAGGTGCGTAGGTGATGCAGGCGGAACCACACTCATATTCTGGATAAAAATACCAGCCATGGAGGTAAAAACTGCTACTGATGCTGTTGTATCTGCTGTTGCTGCATCAACAACATCATCTCCTCTAGCCTATCAGGTGGCGGAGCGGACTGAGATGCATGTGGTGTCGATGTAGACATATGGTTCAGCTCAGGAACCGAAGGAGTGATAGATGGTACCACTGATGTTGTCATAGGCGTGGGCCCAGCAGTGGGGCCAGTAGCCGGCTGAGAATCTATTATAAAATTAAAGTGAGACGGGCCCGAATGGGGGTCCATATGGCTATCGCTTAGGGGAGAGGCCCTATTAAGCGATTTGCCCAAAGAGAAACGGGCCAAAGTTCTCGTGCCCTTAGGTGGCATACCATACATACAACAAAGGGTGCAACCCGTGAGATTTAACATACACACAATCCATCCACACAACGTTCAGCATCTCAACTCAAAGAAACGTCATGCATTGCATTTAACAAAATTGTCGCAATACATGAAGTGTAGCATTACATGGATCGCAACAGGGAATGCATGTGAGCTAATACATCTAAGCTTCAAATACTAAAACAACTACCAAACTACTACGCCTTTAAAGGCTACACACAAGAACAAGCAACAAATCAAAACACGACGACTACATATAGAGCTATTCGTCAGAATCTGGCAATGGAGGAGGGGCACCCTTATCCTGCAAGCTGCATAGGATAGACTTCAGAGTACAAGTTACTTTCTTGAACTTATGCTTCACGAGGCCCCGCAGAACGATAATATCCTGTCGTAGGGTGGCCTGGCCCTCCTCAAGTTTAACGAAACGGGATTCCCTATCAGCCCGATCAACATCATGCTCTCGAGTCGTAGGAGGAAGGCTCTCATCTGTATCCTGGGCCTCCTCTTCTTCTTCACTCTGCTCTTCTTCTTCTTCTTCTATTTCGGCTTCACCTTCTTCATCGCTCTCTTCCTCATCACTCTCGGTCTCTTCCTCACTCTCCTCGAGTAGGGTTTGTCATTTTCGTGGCCCGATATCCATCTAATTTAGAGTAGTCTCGGTGATGTAATGGATCAGTGCTGGCAATTCTGCCCCAAGTCTGTAGCCAAACTCGAGTGTAATCCTGTATATAAGTCTGCCGAATGGGAGCGATTCAGTCCTTCTATTCGAACGTGCAATAAGAACTATCTGTCGCAAGACATACGTAGTCAAACATAACATCTCTCCCTGCCCCACCTGATACAGGAAGTCCATCATCAAGCACGTGCACTCACTGTGGTTGCTCCACCTGGGATAGACGTTGAACGTGCAGATGTGGTGAAGCAGGCGAAAGTCATCCGTCATATTGGTCACTAAAAGGCATTTGTTAGGCTATCATTCAACCAGACGACCACAAAGGAACCATGTACGGCGATCCCTTTCACGTACACTACTCAGATTCTTCTCACTTGCATGAACTTTGCCAAGTAACACATTCAGAAGCTGAGATATGAAAGCAATGTCGATTGTGGCCTTTCGATCTCTTCCAAATGGAATCTTAAACTGCAAGGGCTCCAATGTTGGCTCTCGAATGTGGGCATAGAAATCTCAAACTGTACCCACATTTGCACGATGCTCACCCTCAAATAGCGGACCCCACTTGGCTTCTACCAGGCACTCGAACAATAAAAATTCTCCAAATAGCCGCGTATCTACATGAGCTTCGAAAAGGACCCTACGGCCCTCATAAAATTCATGAGATAACTCTGCCAATAAAGCCCTTCCTATGGGAGCATGGGGATCTAGATCTCGCTTTGTCTGTAACTCTCGAGTGGCGGTTGTACTTGCAACGACACCTCTTGGCCTCCTTGAACGGGTTAGGCGACTAGGCCCGGCTTCATCTACGGGAGCTCTCTTCTTTTCCATGAAAGAGAGGATGGTGTAAATAAAAAATATGGCCGTAACAAGCTCGAATAGGGTCATAAAAAATGAAAGAAATAAGAAGAATGGGATGGGTGATGGGGTTTCCACGAATTTGAGACTCAAAGTAGGGATTTGAGTGCTCAAATGGAAAGAAAAGAAAAGAAAATCAGCAATGGAGGTGGGTTTTGAGATGGGTAAAGAGAGGGTGCATGAAAATGAAAGAAAGAAGGGTTTGAAGAGGGATTTTTATGGAGTTTTGAGAGATTTTTTAAGAAAACGAAAGCTAGAGAGGGTGCTTTGTGAAGGAAGGACACTGTAGAAGGGGTTTTAATCAATCAACCGTGGATCAGTGGGCCACACAGGACCCTAGAAGAGTCAGCCCGCGCCGGCCCGCCCGATCTGGCCCGACGGCGGCAAGGCCCTCGCCGGTCTCTAGACAGTCCGGTGAGGACTCGCCAGTGGGGCGATGTCCTCCTGCCCCCTGGGGTCTAAAATGGTGTGGTTCCCACCTTAGGTCCCTTTGGAAGTACCCCAATTGGGCCCCCTACTCTGTTTCAACTCATTTCGGGTCATTTCGAATAGAATCTGATGCATATTCACACTTACCAATTTTAAACAACTGGGATGGGATGAAACACGGTCTAAACTCGTTGATTGAAAGTCTAGAAGTGGATTGGGATCATTTTGCATGATCACAGGTGTTTACGGACCCGATCTTGGCGATCGTTCACAGTAATCCTTCGCTAATTGGTGAAACTGTGAAACCTAAACTTGTTTCTAGATTTTTTTCACACCCTCCTATGTCAAAGTGGTGTCAACGTATGTCGTGTAACCATAACCAAGGTCCAGTTTAATCCAAATCATACTCTTATACCAACTCGTAATGCCCTGAAAATCGGGGGTTGAGCATAACTTAGCTCTCGACATCACTTTGTAACATTTTTAATGATGGATGAATGTTGGCTGTATTAGTCATAAAACATGAAGTAAATTAAGCTAAATCAACAAAACATAATCCAGAGACAGTTGTAATATGCGAGCGGAAGGCTGAAATGAATATATATATATATATATACTAGTGTAAGTCCCCAACGTATGTATGCAGTGTCAGGTCAATATTTATAAGTGTTGTGTCAAGATACAAAATGTCAAAAGGAATATAATAGTCCTCTATAAGTATAATCCTCGAATCCGCGTCAATCAGGACATGGCTCACATGAACCCGCCTGAGAACTGCATGTAGAAGAATGCCTCCTCGTCATCCTCAAACTCCGGCTCTGCCTCGCAGGCGTCACCATCACTTGCAGCTAAGTAAGAGCCTGGTTGGTGTTTAAGAACCGTCCCAGAATGTGGAAGTGAGTGATCAACTCAGTGGAACTATACAGCAAAGGTTAACATGTTATCAATTCAATCAAGCATAATGATAAAGCAGTACAATCAAACATGTCCTAGATACTCTTGTTAATGCAAGGATGATATGAGATAATGATGCATACCATCACCTACACTCCCTCTTGCAACAACATCTAACGATCGCGGCATAAATCACTACCACTGTGCTCTACACCAACCGCAACGGCACATGCAGTGTGATGTTATGAGCATGATTATCAAGTTATGATTAGTCCTTTTCATACAGCAGGATTAGAAAGCTAAGGTACCACCCTTGATATCATTTGCCCAACATTGATCCATCTAGGGTCGTCCATCCTAGTTAATCACATACGATAGGTAAGTTCAGGTCACTACCACCAACGCCCTACCAACTGGCAGTCTATTTTTGAAGGCTCGTAACCAACCCGACTAGGGACCACAGTCAAGCTGTGCCGAGGTAGGCCTATTCATACTCGATGTCACTCCACTAACGCCCTACCAACTGGCAGTCTATTTTCGAAGGCTCATTACCAACTCGATTGAGGACCACAGCTAGGTTGTGCCAATGTAAGCCGACAGCTCGAATATAGTGTCTCATACCACCATATTTAGCCCACGAGTCTGGGTTGCTCACTGGTCACTATGTGGAGGCTCGTCGCCCCAGCGTAGGCTGACAGCTCGACCACGGTGTCTCATGCTACCATGCTCGGCTCATGAGTCTTAGCGGATCATGGTACAAAGGTTAAACGGGCATTTCACTGGTAAGTTTGGTATCTTAGGTTCAAGCAGTAGTGTCCATACATGGTGAACATACATTGAGTCAATCGGGTTACTTGACGAGCTCGACTGGTACGAGCACACATTGAGATGATCGACATGAAGTGTGTAAGCACTCCATGTGGCCTAACCACTGCCGACATTCCAAGTACGACTCGAATTCATCGAACACATCCTGCGCGGTGAAAAATAATCTCAGCCACCAGAACAAGGCCTGTTACCGATTGTCTGAACTATGTCATAGTCCCAACCACATTCAATTACAACAAATAAGCATATGAGATAATCAAAGCAGTAACAAATACTTAAGTCAAATCCTACAATCATTTGAGCATGCTTTGGAATATAACTTAAACATGAATATACGGTACAGGGAAGAAATGTTACACACAATTAAGCATGAATAAACAGGCTATACATTACATGGAGGAAATCATACACCGAGCTAAGGTAGTTGGGATTCATATCTCAACTCCTTATAAATCACAATTTACTAACTACTAACTCATTCAGACATTTTTACAAACACTTAGACTATACTTTCCAACATACATCACGTATGTTGGTCATATTACATGTTAGGGCAAATCCTTTTGCCAAAGAGTTATCGTCTACACAACAATCATATACCCACAATAGTTAATTATGACGAGCACGAATACACATTCTATACTCATTCAAACATTTTCACAAACACCTAGGCTTCGCAATATAACATACATAACATATGTTGGCCTAACATGTATTAGGGCGAATCCTTTCACCAAGAAATTGTTACACATACAACTAGCATATATACACGACAATTAATCATGGCAAACGTAATTCCAAATTTCATACATATACGATCCTTTCTACAAATACATATAATACACTAAACGCAATATAGTTCATATATAACTGAAATGCGAAACAACCATCACATTTAGCATGTGAAATAGCACCCACGTCAGTAATAAATCATTAATCGACAATAAAAGCCTTGAAAACTATAACCTATACGTATATAGTCTACACCCTACACCGGTAAACCCGCATCAAACTCAGTTTGTATATCAAGTCACTGCCTAGGAGCGAAGGGCACCTATAGCACGCAATAGGTTAGCTATTTCACCACTTAAACTATTTAAAACCCTAGAACGGATTAGGGTTAGGTTTACTTACCCAAGTACGACATTGGATCTATCAGAAGAACTATACCGGATTGACGTTTCAGCAGGTGAATTTGTAAGGAAGAATCCCAGGAATCCACACCAACCTCTCTTTCACTATCTCTCTCTTTACTCTCTTCTCTCTCCTAGGATTTTTTTCAAATTCGTATGGAATATGTGAGAGGGGTTTTAAAGCCCTTATATAGGCTCAGAACTGATGGAAATGGCCCCAGGGCCAAGGTATACTTAGGTTATGTCCAAATCGAGTCTGTTCCGATCCAACGGAGCATTTCTGGAGGTCCCTTTACTGAATGCGGTCGAACTTAAGCTCTCTAATATTAGATCATGGTCAAGCTAAGTTTTCAGTCCGATCAGATTTACAGATCGCCCGTGGTGGACCAGTTTCAGTTCAATGGTCACTGATACTCAATCGGGGCCACAAGAACATTAGCATGTGTGGAACAGTTTCCTTAATCCGAGGGTAACTTTGGGTCAAATTCTGACTGTCAGAATGCTTATAATCGGTCCGCAAGCGACACGACTCAGATTACTTAAATTTATATTTAATTTCATAAAAACCTTCACGTTCTTACAATCTTCGCTCCGGACTCAAGAAAATAGTCTCAGGACATCATTTGGACTTGATTTTTGAGGTGATTGTCAAGTCTAACTAGGTAGTCATAATTTTCTAAGTTCGTCACTATCATACTTTCGATGTGCGGTCCAGGTCCAATACGGAGTTTCAATGTGCTCCTAAGAGCAACCGGGTTTAAAGATGGATCCTACGTTTCAAAGTATTATAGCGTTAACAATTCTATAAGTTTTGGGCCTTACAGATCGTATTTAAAGTGATTGGTGCTAATTTCTCAGGTAATCTGGTTTAGCACTAGCTAATTCTCGTTTAATTTTTAAAGGATTTAGCCCTTAGTGATTTTTGTTTGAGGTAGTACTCGGGTCTTTGTACGAATTTTTTCAGGACGTTACATCAATGGCACTAAGCACACACAAGAGAACTCAGATTTAACATGGAGAACCCTTGTGAAAAAAAACTACGGCACAAAGCGACAGATCTCCACTATAAAAACAGAAATTACAAAGAGAGAAGACTTACCCGATTCGAACAACCTCGAATCTCACCCTTGCTACACCCTTTTCGTAACCCTAGGACCCTTTAGAATACCTTTAGCAAGCCATAGAATCATCTCACATACCCTAGAAAAGCCCTTGGATCACCTATTTATAGTTTAGGCAACTTCCCCTTTCGCACCTTGCGAAAGGCCGACTCAAAATCTGCAATCTGCATCGAATTTGAAAATGAATCTGCGTAACTATGACTGGCCGAGCAGACTTCTCGACTAGTCAAAGGACCCCTATGACCGGTCGTGCATAGGCCACGACCGGTCAAGCACCTCGGACCCCAAAAACACTGCTCGTTGGACTTTGAGTCGTTCACTGCTCGACTGGTCGAATAGACTCCCACGACCGATCGAGTCATGCTCACGACCGGTCATGCACGCTAAAGAATTTTTAGATTTAAGACATCTCTCAACAATCTTCACCATGTCTTCAATCTTTAACCGTGTAGCTTCCTGACCTCTTCTCTTATTTGTATCCCTATCCGCACGTCTCAGCCTATCTACCCTGCTCGCTCATGTAGTCATGCCCAACATGCCACAGATATGCAGAGGTGGAATCCGCTATATCTATTGCAGCTCCACCTTTTGAAGTGCTCCCGATCAACCTGTACAAGTTACCGAGTCGTTGCGCTTTCATAATTACCCGTGCCCCCTTAGATACTTTAAGAGTACTATCAATACCTATGTACTTGTATCCTTTTGCCTCAAGCACACCAAGAGAAATCAAATTCTGCTTCAAATCAGGAACGTGCCTCACATCTGTCAAGGTACGTTCCACCCCATCAAACATCCTGATGCACACAGAATCAACGGCCACAACATTACAGGCAATTTCATTGTCCATAAATACCTGTCCACCATCCTACTCCCTGTATCTGGTGAACCAACTCCGATGAGGAGTCATGTGAAAAGATGCCCCTATGTCTAGCATCCACTCGTCCTTACAATCATCGTATGACCGCCTGAGCGAAGACAAAGATAAAACATCACCATCACATCCATCTGTGTGGCAACATTAGCCTCCTTGCATGAAGCCTCAGAATCTTTTCTCTTCAATTTAGGATTTTCACAATCCTTCTTCATATGTCCTTCCTTCCCACAGTTCCAGCACTTTACCTTTCCTTTGCCCTTACCCTTGGATTTGGATCTAGAACCTAAAGAACTTGTACCTTGTCCAGAATTCCTACTCACTGAAAACAGTGCATCAGAGGATGTCCTCATGTCACTATTTAGCTATCTCATAGCCTTTCCTTGAAGGGCTGAGATAATAGTATCGATACTCAGGATTTTATTCATGCTGCACATAGTGTCCTTGAATGACTCATAAGATGTCGGAAGAGAATTCAGCAACATACATGCTTGTTCTTCATCTTTCATTACTTCCTCTATATCGAGCAATTTGTAAACTAATTTATTAAAATTACAGATGTGAGCCTCCAGATCTTCACCCTCTGTCATCCTGAAGTTATACCATTGCCGCTTCAAGTGCGGACGATTTTCAGAGGATTTTTTTTGCATAAACATCCTCTAACTTCGCCCATAACTTAGCCGCAGTTTTCTCCCTCATGACGTTGTAGATAACCTCATCCGTGAGACATAAATGGATCGACGATAAGGCCTTCTTATCAAGAGCATTTCACTCAGCATCAGTCATAGTAAACTTCCGCTCCTCAAGAGCACCATCTTCACCTTGCTTGATTAAGGAACTCATCATTTTGATTTTTCATAACCCAAAATTATTTTTCCTTGAGTACTTCTCAATCTCATACTTAGCGCTCGCCATTATTACTAATCCCTCAGATTCAAATCTGTGCCCCAACGATATCTCTGATACCACTTGTTGGGGATTTTTGACCTATGGAATCACACAGATCTAGATCTAGGATAGCAATTTGAAAGGGCCTAGCTATATGCCCTAGAGGGGGGGTGAATAGGGCAATGCCAAATAAAACTAATAACAATAGAATAATAAAAGAAATAAAGCACAATGCTGAATTTAAAAAAATCTCAATAGCCTAAAATAAAGAGAATGATACTTTATCAGTTCTAAGGATAACCTTACACCAAAAACCAAAGGTTTAAGGTAGGACAACCTTATTTCTAGAACGTCCTTTGTATCACAAACCAATGAGGAATAAAAAGCAAGAAAATCAAAATAACTTGCAGAAATAAATTCTAAGTTATTACAACATTCCCCACACTTGCTTAGAATAAAAAGATTACAACATTCATCCACGAATACAAATCACAAAACTGAATGAATAAAAGAATGAAAGAATAATACACATCCACAACACAACGATATATAGTGGTTCGCCTGTGTGTACACCAACTGTTATCCAACAGCAACATAGAATGTTACTCCACTCCTAATATCCTTACACAGGGGATATTAGCATGCACTATCAAAATAGGTTTCACAGGTTCACCTAAAACCTTCATAATTGTGTCTTTGATTTCGGGCTTACACAATCCAAAAACTCCCACAATCTGAGTTTTCTGGCTCTCCTCAGATAACCAATATAATGAGATTTTTCTAACAAATCTCAAACAAAATCAAAGAAAGTAAATTACAAAAATGTAAAATACCTGAATCACCTTTTGAAGAAGCCCGGTAAAACCAATCGAAGTAGAAGTTCGATTCAACGTTCAAAGTCCAATACTCACTTTAAGAATGGTTTTATGTCTAATTGATTTTAAATCAAAAGGGCTAGTTCTATTTGATTTTGAATCCAAGAAGAAGGAATATCAGAAATTTCCATTTTCTAATAAGATTGGAATGTAGATCAAAATCAAATAATAAACAAGCTAGCAAAAAGAATATTAAATAAGCACAAAGTAGCTTAAAACAAACACAAACTTATCTCAGAGAATAGCCTAAAGATTGCTTGAATAGAATTGTATTGAATTGCTAAAACTCTGAAGTTCGTGATCTATTTATAGCCTAAAAAATCCCGTCTACGACTAGTCTTAGGATCCTAGGACTGGTCGTAGCTTTAAAGATTTTTAAAGATTTCCGCGGGATAAGATTTGGCGGTTCCACGACCGGTCTTGAGTGGTCTACAACCGGTCATGGGCCACCTACGACTGGTCGTGGGACACCTACGACTGGTCGTAGGACCCTCAATTTGGTTGCTAGAGTTTGAGTCGTAGGGCTACGACCGGTCGAAGGATGAGTCGTAAAACTCACAAGACTGGTCGTAGGATGTTCAGGACTAGTCGTAGGACAGCTAGAAAGATCCAAAAATCTTCAACAACCTACGACTGGTCCTGAAAAACTTAAGACTGGTCGTAGCAGAGCTAGGACTGGTCTTAAAGTCCCTAGGACTGGTCTTAGAACAGCCCAAACAATCATATTAAAATATATGGATTATGTATCCAGAATGACCTACTGTAAAGCCCATCCTAAGGTCAATCTAAGGTCAAACAAACCTTAAAAGTGAGATGTTCATTGAAAGTCTGTACACTCAGATGACCCTTGAGAGAAGCTTGAGAATATACAAATCTTGTAGTAGGCCTTCTTAAGCTTGATCTTGACTTGACAAAATCTTCTAACATACTTGAACTTGATTGAATCTTGAACATGAAAACTTGAAGACTTGAACTTGATTGAATCTTGAACATGCAAACTTGAATTCTTCATTCATGAGTTGAAAACTTCTTCATTTAAGATCTTGTCTTGAAATGTGATGTCTTGAAGTAAAGAATAGTCTTAAACATGAAACACAAGATATACAAGACATAGATATAAGTTTTGGCACCACAAAATTTGACAACCAAAGGGATATGAAATCATAGCACTTACACAATTCAATGGCACCAAGCACACACAAGAGAACTCAGATTTAACGTAGAAAACCCTTGTAGGAAAAAATCACGGCATAAAGCGACAGATCTCCACTATGAAAACAGAAATTACAAAGAGAGAGAACTTACCCAATTCGAACAGCCTCGAATCTCACCCTTGCTACACCCTTTTCGTAACCCTAAGACCCTTTAGAATACCTTTAGCAAGCCATAGAATCATCTTACATACCTTAGAAAAGCCCTAGGAACACTTATTTATAGTTTAGGCAAGTTTCCCTTTCACACCTTGCGAAAGGCCGACTCAGAATCCGTAGTCCGCATCGGATTCGGAAACGAGTCTGCGTAACTACGACTGGTCGAGCAGACTTCTTGACTGATCGAAGGACCCCTACGACCGGTCGTGAATAGGCCACGACCGGTCGAGCACCTCGAACTCCAAAAACACTGCTCGGTGGACTTTGAGTCGTACACTGCTTGACTGGTCGAACAGACTCCCACGACCGGTCGAGCCATGCTCACGACCGGTCATGCACACTAAAGAATTTTCAGATTTAACACATCTCTCAACAGATATTTCTCCCAGAGTCCTATGAGTATCTAGTGGATACTTTGTGCTATGATAGGGATACCTTGGACATTGATACCATTATCCCGTCCCTTCAGTCGAAGCAGATGAGAAAGAATAACAAAGGAGAAGGTACTGCGAGCGTATTGTATGCTTGGGGAAGACCGTTTGAGCAAGAGAAGGAAAAGTCACGATCGAGATCCAAATTGAAGGCAAAAACAGTCGAAGTGTTGGAATTGTGAGAAGATGTGGCATATGAAAAATGACTGTACAAATCTTAAAATCCAGAAAGAGGAGAAATCAAATGATTCGCCTAAAAAAGCCAATTCAGCAAAATTGAGTGAAGGAACGAATGGTTGTGACGTGTTGTCAGTATCCAGCGTCGGTCACTTCTATCATGAGCGGATTTTTGGATACGGGAGCATCGTTCTATATGTGTCCTTATCGGAGTTGGTTTACCATATATAGCGAGTATGATGGTAGCCTAGTTCTTATGAGCAATGATCATGCCTATAAGATATTAGGAATTGGTTCGATTCACATCAGAATATTTAATGGGGTAGAGCATACTCTAATCAACATGAGGCACATTCAATATTTAAAGAAGAATCTGATATCTCTAAGAGCTCTAGATGCACTCAGGTGCAAGTTTTCCAATTACAAATGTGTTCTAAAAGTTTCAAAATGAGCATTCGCAGTTATAAAGGCACATAGGAGAGAAAATCTTTACAAGCTGATCTAGAATACTATATCGAGTGGACCTGCAGTGTCTATAGTGGATTCCATGTCAGAACGTGCGTAGCATGTGTGCTTAGGCCATATGAGCGAACGTGGTATGAATGTACTTCTTAATCATGTTTGATTTCTATTTTAAAAAAAATTATTTAGATATATGTGAGCACTGCATATATGAAAATTAATTAAAGTTGAGTTTTAAAACCAGAAAACATATTAGTAAAGGATGGCTTGACTATGAGCATTCGAATGTGTGGAGGTCGTCGCCCATTATTTCTGGAGGAGGGTCATCATTTTTTGTCACATTCATTGACGACTTCTCTAGAAATGTGTAGGTTTATTTCATGAAGCATATATCTGATATTTTCGCCATTTTTAATATCTAAAAGTCAATGGTTGAAAAATAGGTAGGGTAAAAGTTGAAAATTCTTAGGACAGACAACAATGAAAATTTACTTCAAGGGAGTCTAATCAATACTATAAGAATGAGAGAATAGTGAGGCATACACCAGAACAGAATGATGTGACTAAACATATAAATCAGAATCTTTTGAAAATATCATAAAATATAATAAGCAATGATGGATTGGGCAAGGAGCTATGGGCTGAGGCCGTCTCTATGGTTTGCTATTTAATAAATCGATCCCCATCTACACTCTGTCAAACATCTTTATCTTGATAAACCATATTCTGATGGCCTTGCATGCTGTGTTATTTTCAATTAGAATACTTCCTCCATCATAAGATTTTTGGGAATCGAAGTAAGTCCTATATGGGCACATATGATAGGAACATCCTGAATATAGAATCCATGTGTCTGAGATATGGCCCACACCTGAGAAGACTAAGAGTAGGTCTCCTTCTGGGCTCTCTTCCTCTACACTAGTTGATTCACCTATGTTCTCTCTTCCTTTATTTTTCAAGTCATTCTTTTGTTTTTAGTAGTCTCTCTTAAAGTGTCCATTTATGCCGTAATAGAAGCATCTGTCATTTGCCTTCGATTTTGATCTAGATTTTTTCTTCTTGTTGGACCAAGATCGCTCTACAGATCATCCACGTCCCTAACCCCCTTTCGTGACTAGCCTTTCTGCCTGAGAATCCCCGTCGCTCGTCTTCCTCCTCATCTGGTTAGAAATGAGAGCTGAGGTGATCTCCTCCAACTTTACTATATTCTTTCCATAAAACAGACTATCGACGAGATGATCGTATGATGTCGGAAGCGTTGTTAGAAGTAACACTAGTTTATCTTCTTCTTTAATCGTCCCTTTGAGCCTTACTAACTCGCTACACACCTTTGTAAAGGTGTTTATGTTCCTCAAGAGATTCGATCTTTCCTTCAATTTTAGCCCAAAAAATTATTTCTTCACAAATAACTCGTTTATTAGGAACTTCAACGTGTATGAGTCTTCAAGTTTCCTCCGCGTCTCTCGATGAGATTCATCATCTTGAACATTATACATGACCTAGTCTGACAGACGTAGACGAATAGTACTCACAGCCATTTCCTGAAATCATTCTAGTCATCATCCCACATCTTCTCTAGTTTAGTTTCCAACAACGCCTTATGATACTAAAATATCCTAACATTCCGCTGCCACAAACTAAAATTGTTCTTCCCATTGAATTTCTATATATCAAATTTCGACGTTAACATCTTTATTAAATTCCTAAATGCCCTTAAACCTGATGCTCTAATACTACTTTGTTGTGATTCAGACCCCCCAACAAACCCAGATCAACCCTGGTTATTAGAAATTTGGATCTAACACCATTGTTAATTTGTGTACTTTGTGAAAGCACAAACAACGAAAATAGAACAAACGAATAAAATAAAATAACCAATAAAGTAATCACACACAAAACACAATGATATTTTTACGTGGAAAACTCTTACAGGAAAAAACCATGGCATAAAGCGACAAAGATCCACTATAATCAAAACCTTAGAATTTACACAACTCACCTTATTCTATTACAAATATATACAATCTCCTCTTGTGACGCGCAACCCTTGAGAAATCTCTTACAAGTATCAAAAACCCTCTCACCTCGCAAAAACCTTGCCCCTTATAAAGAACACTCATGTTTTTTTAATTATCCCAAATGTTAATCACACTTAGGACTTATATAGCCTGATTTCTGCAACTTTGCGTAACAAATCCAATAAGACCAAACCAACCCAATGTAACTTTTGGTCAAACCAAAAAAGTACAAAACATCACAATGTACAACCTAAGAATCAGCCTATTTTTTATCGAACCAAAAATGGCATCAATCAAACCAAAAATGTACTTCTCTGCACAACGGATTGATAGAATTCAAGACATCCCACACAACGTACACCGTGATGTATATGTTTTATCCATGTTGTCCATCCACTTTACCAGCTCATTTTAGAGCATGAACCATAAATGAGGCAAATCCAAAGCTAAGGGGACCACCACAGGAAACAATGGGGAGAATGACGTCCACCATTGAAACTTACATAGGCCCTCAATAATGTTTATGTCATCCAACCTATTCACATACGTGGATAAAGGGAAAACACAAATATCTCCTTGATCCAAAAGTTGTGACCTTTCAGAAGTTTTCAACACCATGCATTCAATCCCCACTTCCTATTTGTGATCCACTTGAGCTTTGGACCTACTTTATTGTTGGGCCCATGCCCTAAAATAAGCTAGCAAAATGGACCTATGGCGTGGATAAAACACATATATCATAGTGGGCCCATAAAACTTTGACACCAGTTAGCTGGCTGGTGTTAGGGACACCGGCCAAACCACATCCGTATAAATTAGAGTTGTACACGAGTCGAACTGAGTTAAGCTTGGCACAGCTTGACTAGTCTCGGCCACTTGCTAACCCCAGCTCGAACTTGGCTCGAGTTAGTCTTCGAGCCTAACTCACCAGCTCGGCTCGGTTTAGTAAACAGATCGGGCCAGTTCGAGCCGAGTTCGTCTGAGTAGCATTTTCACAAACACATGGACTGCACCTTCAAAATCTCACTGTATGTAAAATAGAAGTAGTAGTTTTAAAGGTATTTCATCAAACACCTTGTAAGCAATATAAAAATCGAGAGAAAAATATATATATTCGTTTCATATACATACCTTCCTTGCCACCAGCCAAACTTCATTGAGTCATTTCATAAAACACTTGGTCAGCAACATCAATATCAAAGTAACCAAGTCGCCGAACTGGTTCGATTCGAGTTGGGTTCGATCCAAGTCGAGTCGAGCTCGGGCAAGCTCGAACTCAGTTCAAAATTTTTTCAAGCTCAAAAAATCAGCTCGACTCGACTCAAACTCAGTTTCGAACTGAGTCGAATCGAGCTTTTTTGAGTCGAGTCGAGCGAGCTAACCAAGCTACTTGGTTCATGTACAGCCCTATTATAAATGCCAGATGCCGTTTGGCAAGTGACCCCAACACCGGTCAACAAGTTGGTATCAAAGCTCTATAGGCCTCACCATGATGTATTTGTTTTATCCACACTATCTATCATTTCGTCAACTCATTTTAGAGAATGAACCCATAAATGAGGCAGATTCAAATATTAGGTCGACCACACCACAGGAAATAATGGGGATCAAAAGCTTACCATTGAAAACTTTGTGGGAGCCAAGTTTTGGATCAAGCTGATATTTGGAAATAATGGGGATCAAAAGCTTACCATTGAAAACTTTGTGGGAGCCAAGTTTTGGATCAAGCTGATATTTGTGTTTTACCTTCATCGAAAGTCCGTGCGTCCTTATCCAAATAAACAACAGTGGACTGTAAGAAGTTTTAAATGGTAAAGACTCAATCAACATTGTTTTCCTTTGGTGTGGTCCACCTTAGGTTTGGATTTGCCTATTTTTAGGCTAATGCGCTAAAGAGAACTAGAAAAATGGATAAACGGTGTGCATAAATTACATACATCAGGGTGGGACCCACAGCTTTGACGCCAACTACCTGGCTGGTGTTGGGGTCACTAGCCTCATCCATAAATGTCCTACACAAGTGGCATGTGAGCCAGAAAGATGGTACGGTAGATGTCCTACACAAGTGGCATCTTAGTGGGAAAGACTGGGGGACTCACCACCTACGTGGTGCCATCTCTCGGAGGTGAAGAAGGGCGATCAGTTATCTTAAGATCGTTTTACATCACTGGGCATTTTAGTTTAAACTACTAATGGCTCAAGTAGCTTATTTTGATTTCTACTTGTTCAACAAGTAAGTATATTTGATAAAACAACATTATTTATTGGTCAAAAGTAGAAGTATATATTTAGTTTCCAACATCTATAAGTAATTTTTATCTCTTTCGTTAGTCCCTCTTTTCTTCAAAAAAAAATTAATCTCTTTCATTAAAATTTCTTTCGATATTTACTTTTGCATATATATCCACTTTTAACATCGAACCGCCCAGCATGTGGAGCCAACCTTTGATATGGTCCATTCATTGCGTCGGGCCCACCTTAACCCTGTCTTCAATGTGAGCCATCCATTGTGTGGGGCCTTCCTTCAATGTGGACCAATGGACTATCCAATTTATGAGGCCCATCTTGGATGTGAGCTATCCATCATATGCGGGGCCCACTTTGGATGTGGGTCGCCCATCACGTTGAACATGTGGGACCGACCTTCAATGTGTATCGTCCCATGTGGGCCCAATTTTGAAGTGGGCCATCCATCATGCAGAGCTTGCCTTGTGTGTAGGTCGCTCATTGTTAGGGGCCAACCTTTTTGATGTGGACCATCATGTGGTGCCCACCTTAATGTGGTTCTTCCATCATGTGGAGCCAACCATCATTGTTAATTGTCCATCATGTGGGACCCACCTTCACCATCCATTATCTATCCTGTGGAGCCCACCTTTGACATGGAGAGTCCACCTTGAGGGCCCTACATTCGCAGACCCGCCTTGGATGTGGACCATTCATCATTAGGCACCAACCTTTAACGTGGACCATTCATCATTAGGCACCAACCTTTAACGTGGACCATCCATTATGTGGGGCTACCTTGATGTGGGACATCCATCATATAGGTCCCACTATCAATGTTAATTGTCCATCATGTGAAGCCCACCTTCAATGTCCCAGCCTATCATGAAAAGCCCACTTTGATGAGAACCATCCAACATGTAGGCTCCACCTTCGAAGTAGGTCATCTATTTTCAGGGCCCACCTTGGATATGGGTCATTCATCATTAGGGTCCCACCTCTGATATTGATTGTTCATCATGTGAGAGTGAGACCCACGTTAATGTGGGTCATCTATCATATGAGGGCCACCATCAATGTTAATTGTCTACCATGTGGGACCAACCTTCAATGTCCTCTGCCCATCATGTGAAGCCCACCTTTTTTACAGACCACCCATCATGCGGGCCTCTGGACCGTCCATCATGGTGAGATCAGAAAAAGAAGAGAGTAAAAACAGAGTGAAAAAGCAAAAACTTTTTACTTATGGTCATAAGCAAGTTTAATCTAAATAAGATATTTTAAGAAAGTGCTTACCAAATTAACTTAGTTAAATAAGAAAGCTTATTTGTTGCTATAAAAATAAAATTTATAATTAAAATAAAAAATAAAATCTAGTCTATCACCACATGCTCTTAAACACCATCACCACATGCTCTTAAACACCATCAGGAGAAACAGTGAAAATACTTTGGTGCGTCTTCCAGTATGGTATGCTAATCATCAATTCCCTACATAATCTGTGGACGTAATCTTCCCACATCACAATTGCAGCAGCAAAATCAACCCAGTCAAAAGCAGACCGCTTATCATCGTTGCAAGATGAGCGACCAGTGATCATTTCTGCGAGCTGATAGTTGCCTGTAGACATGAAACCTTTACGAGATGACGGTTGGATTAGTTTCACAGCATCATTAGTTTCTCTCCTCCCTTTCGTCTCTGGCAGTTCTGAGGCTTTCCAGTAGTAAAACAGCACCACCTGCTCAAACAACACACATAGGCATTTCAAGGGCCCACCGCTATGGATCAAAACCATAGAACCATCAGATGTATAAACGGTGCATTGTTCTCCCCACCCCAAGGTGAAAGACTACTCTCATCACGACGGGGAATGGCATGTATACACATCATCGTTTCTTGATGCTTTGGGGGGGATGATTTTATGCGAGTTTCCATACATTTTAATTGTGTAGGGCTCACTGTGATGCTTCTGTGCCATCCAAACCATCCATCGGATCCCTCACTCCTGAAGCCCAGTAGCACAATCCAAAATTCAGGTGGGCCACACCGCAAGGAACAATGGTGAGAAACGGAATGGGGATGGCCACCATAGAAACTTCTGAATTGTGTGGAGCCAAATATGTTCTGTATATGCCATCCAATCAGGTCATTAGCCATGCCATACTCGGATGAAGGGGCACCTTATCATCGGGCCATCATATGACTGAGGTAGGCCAAACCACATGAATTTAGAGGTTTTTTAAGGGTGATTTTACAATGTTTGGTGTGGTGTGGCCTACCAAAATTTTGGATTGGCCTGATTTTGGGATGTATAGTGAACATGATGCAGCATGCATGGTTTGGATTCTACACAGATGATGTGCACCCTACTGAAGCTTGAATGTATGGGAATTCAGACGCATTCATACATACATGACGAATGAACCCTATCTCAAACAAATGATAATGTATCAAAAGCTACCAAAATCTTCCTAATTCAAATAAAGAAAGATGATATGCCATAGAGGAATTACTTGATAATAAAGCTATGATGATCAATACATATGATATGCATACAGCCACAATGCACATGGCACAATTGTATCTCAATCCAAACCATCCAAATTGTAGGGCCTACTGTATGCGGATCAGAATGCAAATATCAAACTGATCAGATGAACCCAACTGTTCAATTGAGTGCTGGCAGTCAAAATGGATAGTTAAATAAGTAGCCTACAGTCCAACATTTAAGAAACTGTCTTCAATCTGTAGATGGCCTACAAGTAGCGTCCATTGAGTTTTTAAGACCCTACATGCAAAATATGCAAAAACATGATTCAGCAACTTTTTTTTTTTCTTGAAAGGTGATTTAGTAACTTATTTCTATTGAATCGAAGCAAAAGAGGTAAATAAAAACAAACGAAATCACAAAAATCTTACGAAATGTGTTCTAGGCCGTTTTCCATTCTTTCATCGCAATTTCTCCACCCAAACTTTGATTTCTCTCCAAACAACTTGAAAGTTGTCCAAATCCGACCATAAAAGGATTCCACAAAAAAGGGCTAGAAAATCGAGTTTTGGAGGATTTTTCCCTATTTTCTCAGTTTATCAAAAGAAGGGTATGCTGCCTCAAGATCCTTAATACATATTGCATGTATTGATGATATCAGGGAATATTTGTAAGGTAGCAGTGTGATATTTAGTGGGTGCTTGTTGTTTGAGCTTGGGGTGACATTTATAGCTCATCAGCCTCATGTGGGGGGGGTGGCTACAAGATTTTGGCTAAGATCTTGGCACTTAGAACAAGAGAATGCATCTCCAAGGTTATATTGGAAAATCAAGGGGTGTTCATCTCGAGAAGACAAATTCTGGACACAGCATTGATCACTCACAAGTGTATTGAAAAGTGGCATAGTTTGTAAATTAAATATAAAAAAGGCTTATGATCATGTTGATTGGGACTTCCTATATTACATGCTTGCAAAGATGGGATGTGGTGAAACATGAAGGGTGTGGATAAAGACATGTGTTCATTCCGCTTCATTTTCCATTTTGGTAAATGGATCTCCTAAAGGTTTTTTCAGAGCTTCTAGGAGCCTCGGGCAGGGGGACCCTCTCTCGCCATATCTTTCTGTGGTGGTGGTTGAAGCCTTAAGCATGATGCCAAAGAGGGGTGAGGAAAATAGTCTGTTTATAAATTTCAGATCCCAAATATTCGTGGCTCTATCTCCCATCTTCAATATGCAGACAATACTCTTTTAGTTTGCAACGCGAATGATGGATATGTCAGGAATTTGAGAAAGATCCTTGTATGCTTTGAAGCAGTCTCGGGCTTGAAGATTAATGCGTCTAAATCGGAGATGCTTGGGGTGAATGTTCAGCAACATGATCTCTGTCGTCTGGCTGTTGCTTTTGGCTGTCAAACGGGATCATTCCCATCGAACTATCTCGGACTGCCTCTTTGTGTGGGAAAACCGGCTAAGCATCTTTGGGATAAGATTATAGAAAGAATCCAGTGGAAGCTCTCCTCATGGCGGCGCAAATATTTGTCATTGGGGGCTCAGCTGACTTTAATTAAATCAACATTTTACAACATGTCGGTGCACTTCCCCTCTTTTTAAGTGCCCAAAATAAGTTCTGGATAAGCTCGAGAAGTTGAGGGATTTCAGAGCAAATTCCATCTTCTAAAATGGGAGGAGGTTTGTAAGCCCATCTCTGATTGGGGGGGCAAGGATGCCCTCACATTTTATGAACTCGGCTCTTTTAAGGAAGTGGATCTAGAGATTCAATGTCGAAGAGGGAAGCCTGTGGAAAAGTCTGCTAGCCACTAAGTACGAGATTCAAGAGGGATGATGGTTTTTCAAAGCTTCATCCTCTTACAGAGCTTCAGGAGCCTCGAAAGCAATCATGGCTACGCAGCATTTTGTGAGACATTGCATTCCCTTCAAGGTTGGTGCAGGATCTAGGATCAGATTATGGGCAGACGTTTGGTGCAGTTCCCAGGCACTTCAGAACTAGTTCCGCAGAATTGCTAGGCTCGCTCCTGATAGGTATGTTAGGGTGGCGGATTGCTACACTAGTGAAGGGGACAAGGTTGTATGGTCCCCTCCTTGCTGTAGACATATGTTGGACATCGAATTCGATGAGTTTATTATTGCTCTCTCAGAGCTCCTTAACTCGGTAAAGTCGGATTCTCTCCAAGAAGACAGTTTTGTTTGGGCTAGAACCAAATCAGGGGCTTTCTCAGCCAGAGAGGTCTTTACAACTCCATCTCTCGAATGTCTCCTTTTGTGAGTCTGGTCACCCTTTCCATCAGTGATCCTATAGCACACCTCCTAGGGTACCGGCTTTTGTTGGGTTGGTGGGACAAAATAGAACCCTGACGGTCGACAATCTTCAAAGAAGAGCACTCATTTTGCCCACTATTTGCCTTATGTGCATGTGCAGTGAGGAGACAACTGATCATCTTTTCATCCACTGCCCATTTGTCTCTAGAGTTTGGGACCATTTATGTCCAGCTTGCATGTGGATTGCGTGATGCCTAGGTTGGTAGAACATTTATTGTGGGCTTGGCATGGTGGAGATGGTGGCAAGGCTTGTAAACCTATTTTTGGAGGCTTCTCCTCATGGCAGTTTTCTGGGTTATTTGGGGGTAGAGGAATGATCGTTGTTTTCGCAACTTATGTGAAGGGGATCATAGAGGCTTTTCTCACCTAGCTTGGAATCATTCTCGCACATTTTGGTTCTATTGAATGAAGATCAAGTCATTTAGCTTCTTTTCTTTAAGCAGTTCCTTCTTTTTTTTCAATCTATATAACATTTGAATCGAAAGTGAATTAGTGATTACTTTAGATACTTCTAATATTCATTTTAAATCAAACACCGAAAAAGTGGATTCAAAATCTTACCACCTCAAATATACTCCAATTGCACTCGCAGCCACTTGCATGTGAGGCCAAGAATTTTCATGGGCAACTTCTTCAATGCTAGAACATTCTAGCTCGATTCCACTCGATACATTCCCTACCAGTCAGTTGTTTAAATAACAGTTAGACTATGTCTTTTTTTTTCTTTTCTTTTTTTTGTATTCTAAGTTAGATTAACTTAAATGTATCTCATTGCTGGCCTCTCATCATTGTCCACCAATTTTAACACATCTACTAAGGGTTATGAAGATTTCAATGCCCTCGATACTTATGTTCAGAACAGTTGCAAAATGATGGTTTATTGGACTAAATTCTTTCACCTTCTTTGACTAACGCCCATTATTCAAATCATCCGACATTATAAAGCTTTTAATCTCAGATTTATTTTTTTTCATACAACCTTTGTAGTATTAAAAGAGCTATTGCAAATCGTGAGACGGCTGAACAAAGCAAATTACAATCGATGTTTTTTTTCTCATGTTATAGAGTAAAAGAGCATGTTTGTACATAAATACAGTTATTCTTCCAGCTTCAATAATCATTTTAATATGTAACCTACCTATATCTTCTAATATTAAATCGATACAATGCCCCGCTCATGGAGTCCAAAATAAATGCATCACTTCCTCATAAGAAGGCAGCGGGGAGCTGCATTGGAGGCTGCATTATCCGTGATAACTTAGACAACATATTCTTTTCCTATTTCCTCAACTACCTTATTTAATAATTAAAAAAAAAATATTCAGCCATGTGGGAATGGGCCAATTCATCCACAGACTTTAAATCTGGCCAAACAATTCACAAGAAAGTCAATCAGTGTCCAGTTGGATTTATCAGTCCATCCACCGACCATTAAAACACAGTTGTAGATTTTCCACACTTCTCTATATTCAATTATAAAGCTTTTAGTAAACTGAACCTCTATTTTTAGGCAAGTCTCCCTCACTTTATGATATGAAAGAGGCTTTAATCCAAGTCCAAATTAACATGTTGGTTTGCTTCAACCATTACTTTGAAGCTTTTCAATTTAACAAGTATTGAAAGCAAACTATTTTAGCAAGATATTGGACTATAATTTTCCTATCTTTAGTTTTCTAACGATTTTCAAGTGTTGTTTAAGCAAGTCCTTTACCTTGCCCTTGTAAGTTGCAGAAATTCTAGCATTGTATTTTAGACTTGTAGTTGTACCTTGCCCTTGTTTCTAGCTTTGCAGAAATTCTAGCATTGCAGAAATTCTAGCATTGTCTTTTAGACTAGTAGTTGTACCTTGCAGAAATTCTAGCATTGTCTTACAAGAGAGAGAGTACTCGTCTTGCAGAAATTCTAGCATTGTCTTTTAGACTTGTAGTTGTACCTTGCAGAAATTCTAGCATTGTCTTTTAGACTTGCAGTTGTACCTTGCAGAAATTCTAGCATTGTATTACAAGAGAGAGACAGACAGACAGACAGACACACACACACACACACACACACACACACACACACAGAGTACTGTCTTGCAGTTGTACCTTGCCCTTGTATTTTGCAGAAATTCTAGCATTGTATTTTAGACTTGTAGAGTTGTAGTTGTACTTCAAAGATTGAGAGTACTCTTGAATCTCTTGAATCTTGAAAGAGCGAGAGCCTTGGACTCTTGAACTTGATTCCTTGAAATAGTGAGACCTAAGAATCCTCATTATTGAAACAAAACAATGAAACTTAAACGAGATTATGAATCTATGACTTACTAGTTATGAGAGAATGAGATCATGAGAGAAAAGACGAGTAAGAAATAGTGTCAAAAAGTAAAAGAGTACGAGACTGAGAGACTAGGGGAGTTAAGAAAGACTAAGTGAGAGAGGCTTGAACTCTTGATTCTTGAAACTTGAAAGAGTGAGGAGTCTTAAACTCTTGATTCTTGATTCCTTGAAAGTTGAAAGAGCCTCACTCTTGAACCAATTATTGAATGAGATAGAGAGATGAATGAGATCAGAGATTATGAGAGAGATTAGGAGAGAATGAGAGATTGTATATTAGGGTGAAAAAGTAAAAGAGAGTGAGAGCATCAGAACAAGGAGAATGGGCAGGAGTGCATATTTATAGGCAAAAAGAAAGAAAAGAAAAGAAAAGAAGAAAAAATAACTGTTGGGAGGTCATGTGATCGCATAACCACATAGAAGTATGCAATTCCGTAAGTGTCAACAGTTAAAAACTGCATATGTCCACCTATCCAAATTCACATATGTGATCAGATTTGACAACACTGGCTGATACTATCGATACTGTAAACACTGGAGGTGCCTAAAGTAATCCTAAACCTTCCCACCTTGTGGATGCATGACCTCAAAGAAAAGTTTGGCAAGAAAGAATCGCTAGCGAAAGAAGACCACAGTCCCTCATCTTCCTCATATAGAAAGACCATTTTCAAGCCAAGCAAATTAGTTAGCATGCAAAATCACAAATGTTCTTATAGAGGAAGCATTCAGTTTATGTCAGCAAGACGTTTACACCAGTGTTGTGAATAGCATCGTAGCATAGCGTACCAAAAACGCTACGTCGCGCATTGAAATAGCATATTTCCCCTGTAGCGTACATTACAGGGGTTGTAGCGTGAATAGCGTACGCCTCAAGAGCATGCTCCATTTTGGTTAAAACAAAAGATGTACTTTGTTCTGTGAGTTTGTAAAGTGTTTTAAAATTGTGGTGACTCATATTTCTCACACGTGGCAGGATGTAGATCTATCCAAACCATCCTTCACACACATGGCACTGCGTAGATTATAAACATGTGCTCATTTAACCTTTTCGACAATCTAAACCATGCAAAAATGGGCCTCCAAATGTATGGATGAGACTTTTTTCCTCTTAGGAGATAGTGGGAGACATATTAAAAAAAATAATAAATAAATAAATAAAACTCTTTTTAACTTAAAAGGTTACGAAGGCTTTCTTTCGAAAGCCCTATCTCGATGTCGCACTTGCCGCAACAAGCTTCCTAGAGAACTTCGATTCTCTCGATCCAAAGGCCCCTTGAAGACGAAATTTCGGGCATTGCGTCAGCCCCAGAGGAGCATCTTATTCTTGTATTTTCAAGAGCATTGAAGCCCAAACAATGAAGAAATCACATTTCGCAGCCGCACGGATACATAGCTCAAAAAAATCAGTTTCCGGTTGATTAAATCTCTATTCAAGTTATGTTTTGGCCCTTCAACCATTGCTAATGAGTTTTCTTTTTATGTATGATGGAAAGTTGTGGATATTTTTGCATTTTTTTCATTTTTTTTCTTTGTGAGGTCCTTTGTGGTATTTTATGCCATGGCCCACATGCGTGGAGTCCATTGTGGTGTGTGTATGGCATGGCCCACATGTGTGGAGTCCACTATGGTGTGTGAATGGCATGGCCCACATGCGTGGGGTCCACTGTGGTGTGTGTATGGCATTGCCCACATGCGTGGGGCCCACTGTAATGTGTGTATGGCATGGCCCACATGCATGGGGCCCACTGTGATGTGTGGCATGGCCCACATGCGTAGGGTCCACTATGATGTGTGTATGGCATGGTCCAACTACATATGGTATCCAACTGTCTACTCAGTAGTGTATACTGTCCATCTGTGAATTTTATTTTTTCAGTAAATTATGGTTAAATGATTATTAACTAGGAATTTTTTGTTTTTGATGTGATACTAATTTGATTTAGTTTAAATATGTGAATTGACTTGCTTTTACTTGAAAAATGAAACATGTGTAGACATTTTCATTTTTATTTTTTGCATTTTTTCATATTTATTCTTACAGTGTATTATATGTTTTCTATTTTTTTGATATAAAAATTAAATATTTTTTAAAAAAAAAAAAGTATCGTATAGCTTATGCTACACGCTATAGGGGGCTGAACGCTATGCGCTATTTAAAACACTGGTTTACACTTACTTGAAAGCAAAGGATGCTGCAGCAAACTGTTTGTCTTACCTTTTACACCTCAACAAGGGAATCAAACCTTTTTCTCAAAAAAGTCAAATGGCGGCAAAAGAGGTTATTAAATGGCAAAATTAGAGAGAAAATGAGTTTTTCTTTGTGGATTGCATCCAGACACTTGAAAATGCAACCGAAAAGCATTATCTAGGACTTTTTTTTAGCGAAACAAACAAGTACAAAGGATTTCCTTCCCATAGAGTTGATGTCAATTTAACATCGGCTTGTGTCACAATTTTTCTTTCCCTTGCATTCTTCACCCCCAATCCAAACACGCCCTAATGGAACTGCATGGACCAAGCAACTTTATTAGGGTTGTCAGTAGGTTGGGCCCAGGTTGGCTTAAACTCAGATTTCGAACCATTTAGGCTTGAGCATATTCAAGTTTTGATTTTTGCTTGAATTTTCGACGCGTACAAAATATAGTGTTGGAAACCTATTAGCCAATTAGTCACTTTGAGCCAAGATCAATATAAAAGAGGACCCTTTCCCCGTTATTGATTTTAAATCTTTGACCAACATAGATCATCTTCACCACATGTTTTAGATGGATCTCCAAATTTTGAGATTGCTTTCCAAGCCAACAAACCTTTCCTCCTAATGCAATTCTCGAATGTCGATCTCTCTCATTCATGCCTCATTTTGAGCCCACAACTCTTCTCCATGACACCTCTTGCAGTTTACAAAAGGTATTCCTAAACGGTTAGGTAACAGTAATAGTGCTAGCTAATACACGTTACGGAAAAATTGACCCATAACGCTCCGCTATGGAGACAAAATAGGTTTTTTTTTAATTAAATCTGTAACAACCGTTACAAGGGCTGTAACGGCCATTATGGCCCATATTGTAATGGTAACAGCAGTGACTACTGTTATAGAACACCTTGACTGAAAATCCAGCACCATTTAGCCAACAAAGCCCATTTTCTTTCTTTAATCCTTCTGTACAATTTCCTTCCTCAGCTTTGGGTTATTCAACATCTAACGATTTCATTAGGTAAAATTTAAGAACATCTAACTCCCATCCTGATGCAGGACAATTAACCACTTGCTCTAAAAGCTCGAACAATTAGAGCATGGCGAATCAATCCCTTTATCTCATAGCCCAAGCCTCACATGTCATGGGTTAGGACTTCGGTCGAACCCTGATGCAGGACATGAAAATTAAATATGATATGCGAGATTTCAGGCTTAAGATCACGTTAGTTCAGAAACAATTATACAAATTTCATATCCCACATAAAAGTCTAAACATTCAAATTAAGGAGAATCTATGCGGGTCCAGGCCTACATATGATAGGGTTGGATCAATAAAAATTATGAATCAAACGATACTCAAAGATAAGAAATAATCACCCACACATGCATAGTAATCAGTCCCTAATCCAAAGGATTCAGAAATTCCAATTCGGGAAACCCTAGTGTAAGAAAATTGGCAAATAGCTTAGGAAAAACGTAATCTAGGGCTAGGATTCATGAAAAACAGCTATGAGAGGATAAAAGAAGATAAAAACCTCAACCAAAAGACGATCCCGAGTGTGAACAGCAACAATGGCCCAGACGGACGTAAGTGTGATCCCAGCCGCACGTGTGTGGGGCCCACTATTCAAAAAAAGGTCACCTTGGCCCTGGTCGGCCAGGGATGGACTCCAAAACCCCCAAATCTCAGCTCGATCCGATGTACGATTTGTGCATGGTGCTCCGCCGAAGTTTCAGCTCGCCTGCGGGCCGAAATCTGGAAATCTGCTGTAATGAAGAAATCTAATGCAACAAAAGGGACGAATTCGAAGTATGGATGGTGGTGGAAGATGGAAAAGAAGATGATGGAGGATGGGGGTGAATCGGGGTCGATGTAGCTTTGCACCACGGTAGTTAGCCCTTCGAAAAGAGAGGGCTTCGCACTCACTTTTGAATTCTTCCACAACTCACGAAGAGAGCAGAAAAATAAAGCAAAAATTTTTTTATTAACTTCAATCAATCAAAAGAACTACAAGGGATGCCTATTTATAAGGAAAATCTTATACCCCAAAACTCGCACCATGTGCGCAACCTATTACTTGGCGACGAAGTAAACTAAAATAAAAATCAAACAGAGAAATCTAAAGCGTTCACAATGTTCTAAATAATAACAATAAGAAAAATCTAAAATATGAAATCAATCCGACGAGTGGGCCACGATCATGAGATCCCATGATGGGCTTTTCTTGACTATCGGGCCCACTTTTTTTGAACCAAAACTTGTCTACCTAGGAGACCCTCCCTGGACGTCGTCATCGAGCCAGATCGATGGTGGGCTCCTCCTTCTGCATACGTACGTGCGTAGGGGTGGTAGTGTGCGGGCGTGCGTGTGCACGATGTCCTCATCAACTCTCCCCAGCTGCGAAGATTTCGCCACTGGCGAAATAAAACTCATGAACCGCTTTAGGATGTCGGGATCAAGTCTCTGAAGCTCCTCCTCAGTGAACCACGTTGTTTGAAGCTGGGCGTGACTTCCATTTAACTAGGTATTTCTGAAACCCGCCACCCGACGTGAAAATTATCTCATGGTTCAGGATATCCTCGATTTCCTCTCTGGGTGTTTGAAGGCTAGGTATGGGAGGCAGAGGTTGGGATGAAAGGTCAGGAAGAGGCCATGGATTAAAGGATAAGTCTAGGGAATCGGGATGGGTGGCCGAAGGGCCGGACAATGTATCGGTGGGTCCCTGAAAAGCAACTAGATCTTCCACATTGAATGTGGAACTAATTCCCATGGAAGGTGGAAGATATACCTCATATGCATTGAAACCGTTTCTCTTTATAATTTTGAAGGGCCCAGGGCTACGCGCTTGTAATTTACGAACAGCCCCTGGAGGGTACCACCAGGGCCTGATGCGGACCATCACAGTCCCCAATATTGAATTCTTTGAAACGTCTATATTGGTCTGCAGAAAATTTGTAATATTCATTACTAGTAGTGATCTTTCGCCTGATTTCTTGATGCAATGAATGTATGTGATGCGCAAAAGACTCTGCAGACTCCGATGAGCTATGAGACAATGACATAGGGATAAGATCAATAGGCTTCCTAGGCTTGTAACCAATAATGACTTCAAAAGGACTTAGACCTGTGGACCTATTGACAGAACTATTGTATGCAAACTCGGCTATGGGTAGTACGACGTCTCATGTCCTGGTATGCTCCCCCACTAAACATCGAAGTAAACTCCCTAGGCTCCTATTAACCACCTCAGTCTAGCCATCGGTCTGAGGGTGGTAGGCAGAAGAAAAATGGAGCCTAGTATTCATCATCTGCCATAGTGTCTTCCAAAAGTAACTCATGAATCTCACGTCACGGTCAGACACTATGGTTTTTGATAACCCATGCAGTTTGACGACCTCACTAAAGAACAGCTTGGCAACATGAGAGGCGTCGGAGGTCTTAGAACAAGGAATGAAGTGGGTCATTTTAGAGAAACGGTCCACGACAACAAATATGGAGTCATGCTTTCGAATAGTCTTGGGAAGTCCAAGCACGATGTCCATATTGATGTCCTGCCAAGGAATGAATGGGACTGGTAAAGGTGTATATAATCCTGTATTCTATTTCCTCTGCTTTGCTAGTTGACAAGTACGGCATTGCCCTATAATTTTGGCCACGTCCCGCTTGAGGCTTGGCCAATGAAATCTATCCTCCACTAGGGCAATGGTCTTATCACGACCGAAATGACCCGCGATCCCCCCTGAATGTAACTCCCAGACAAGAAAATCGCGAAGGGAGGTGCGTGGTATGCACAAGCGGTCACTCCTAAACAAATATCCGTCCAAAATCAAATACTCACTAGTAGCTCCTAACAGATCCTCTAATAAAGACGTATACACAACCTCAAAATCTAGGCACTCAAAATACTCTTCTTTGATGCGCTCAAGGCCCGTAACTTCAACGCTTATGGAGTTGAGTAATGCGACTCGACGACTCAACGCGTCGGCAGGCTTATTCTCTACACCGGCCTTGTGCTTAAGCACAAAAGTGTACTCTTGAAGGAACTGAACCCACTTAGCGTGTATAGGGCTTAATTTCTTCTGAGAGTTTAAGTATCTCAAGGCCTCGTGATCTAAGAACAAGACGAATTCTTGCGGTAACAGGTAATGTCGCCAATGGCGTAGTGATTGCACTACCGCGTAGAATTCCTTGTCGTAGGTGGAATATTTTTGTTTCGCCTCATTTAGTTTCTCACTAAAAAAGGCGACAGGGTACCCTTCGTGGCTAAGTACTCCTATGCCGACTCATGACGCGTCACATGCGACTTCAAAAGCTTTTGAAAAATCTGGAAGTCGCGTGACTGGAGCTTCGGTCATCTTGACTTTTATTTCCTTGAAGGCCTTCAAGGCGGCCTTTGTCCATTGAAACTCTCCTTTTTTTATGCAGTCCGTGATGGGAGCCACAATAGAACTGAAGCTTCGAATGAACCGCCTATAAAAAGTGGCTAAGCCATGAAAGCTGCGCACCTCATGAATATTGCGGGATTCAGGCCAATTAACGATGGCCTTGACCTTCTCGGGATCTGCCGATACGCCCTCAGCTGACACAATAAAACTTAAGAAGATCACACTACTAGACAAGAACGTGCACTTCTTTAGGTTGGCGTACAACTTCGATCCCACAAACCTGCCTCAAATGGTTGAGGTGTTGCTCCTTAGTCATGCTATAAATCAAGATATCATCAAAGTATACGACCAGGAACTTTCCCATGAAGGGTCTCAACACTTAGGTCATCACACGCATGAAAGTGCTTGGGGCATTAGTTAGCCCAAAAGGCATAACTAGCCACTCATATAGCTCATCCTTCGTCTTGAAGGCCGTCTTCCACTCATCACCAGGGCGTATACGGATTTGGTGATACCCACTTTTGAGGTCAATTTTTGAGAGGATAGTAGCATTGGCCATCATATCTAGCATGTCATCAAGACGTCGTATGGAAAACCGATACTTGATTGTGATTTTATTAATGGCCCTACTATCAACACACATCCTCCATGTGTCATCCTTCTTAAGTGTAAGAAGGGCGGGCATGGCACACGGACTCATGCTCTCTCGAATGAAACCCTTCTCTAGGAGTTCATCAATCTGCCTCTTCAACTCAGCGTGCTCCTTCGAGTTCATTCTGTAATGCGGGAGGTTTGGTAGAGTTGCTAAAGGGATTAAAACAATGGCATGCTGTATATCCCTCATAGGGAGAAGCTCATTCGGTAAATCATCAGGAAAGACATCACGAAACTCATGTACTACCTGAATGGCCTCAGTGGATAATTCTACGCTATTCTCGGGTACACTCTCCCTAGCCACAAGGGCGTATATCATCGAGTCTGCCTCCGTCTCTCGCTCAAAGTCTTTGGCATTCAAAATATGGAGCGGTTTAGACTTGGACTTCGACTCTTTCGCTTCTTTTGGGCCGCTCACACCACTGTGTGGTAAGCTCTTTTCCAGTTGTATTCTTGGGTGGCAAAGGATTTAGCTTGACCTTCTTGCCCTCGAACCAGAATGTACACACATTTGAGCGACCAAATATGGTAACATCCCTGTCATAGAGTCATGGCCTACCCAGAATGATATGGCCCACATCCATAGGAACAACATCACACCAAATTGTGTCTTTATATGATCCGAACTAAATAGGGACAAGACAGTGGTGCGAGACTGGAATGGATGTTTCATCAACCCAGGAGAATCTATAGGGCTGAGGATGGGCTTCCAACTTCAAGCCCAAGCGACTCACAGTGCTAGTCGATGCCACGTTGGTACAACTACCACTATCCACGATCATTTTACAGCTCTTCTCCCCACATTTTGCACAAGTGTAGAAGATCGTGTTGCTGCGCCAATCATCAGTGTTCTTGGCTTGAGCCAAGGCGCAACGCACAATTGCGAGAGTCACAGGCTCTTGTGCTCCCTCTTCCTCATCACTAGGGGTTTCGACTGGCTCATATTCTTCCTCCTCACTATCACTCTCTGGGGGCACTACTTCTACTTGTCCATCAATAAGGAGTACTTTGGTGCTCTCTCTCGTGTCGCACTGGTGAGCAAAATGACTAAACCCCTGACACCTAAAACACCTAGTGGCCCCACTTCCACGTGAACTATACCCGACAATCTCTTTACCCTTATCATCTCTAGGTCGGCGTTGAACATTAGGGGAAGGTTTGTTTTGGACTCCCGTATTAAGTCTAGCCCCAGAGGGATTGGCCTTAACACTAGAATCGCGAAAATCAAACCGCCTTCCCACAGACGCTTTGAGATACTGCTCGACATCCAACACTACTTGATACAACTGTTTGATAGTGTCTATGTCTTTGGCGAGCAATTCTCCTAATGTCAGGATGGAGACCCGTTTTAAAACGAGCAAGGGTGAGTACGGGGTCCTCATCAACCTCACAATGGGTCAAGTACTCTTCGAATTTCTCAATATAATCAGCAACACTCATGGAACTGTTGAAGAGACTGTCACTCCTCAATCAACCGCAGGCGATAAGAGAAAGGGAGGTACTTCTCTTTCAGTGTTTCTTTCATTTCTCCCCAATGGATTATTGGGAGTTCTCTCGCTCTTTCTTTTTTTTTGCTCAACCGTCGCCCAAAACCTCTTTGCTTGACCCACAAGCTTCATCTTGGCGAATCGGACTCGTTGAGCATCTGACATATCATACCACTCAAAATATTGGTCCATATCCGCCAACCAATCTAGGAAAGCTTTAGGGCCCAAGTGGCCATCAAATGTAGGGGCATCTACCCTAACTCCCTTGAAGAGTTGTGCATCTGGGTCATATTGATCATGATATCCCTCACGAGGTGGTGCACAGGTATGCGCCCATGACCAACTCCTTGTACGCCTTCATTCCTTGGTCGAACCTCCTGACCAACTGCCTGAGATTGGGCATCCTCCCCAGTGATGGGGTTTGCCCTGAAGGAGACCTCTATTTCGTCGAGGCGTTTATCTATGCGTTGTTCCAAATGCTTATTCAAGGACTCAACTTGCTGGGCTAACTTGGTCACTGTTTCTTGTAATTGCTCCATGTTTAGTGTGGGATGCAAACCGAAGCCGCGACCCGTACGTGTGGGCATACACTAAATTGCTCAACCTAAGGACCTGCTACGACAACTATATGTGTCTAAAAACTAAATGACCTTACGAGACTCTATATGAAGGAGACTACACTGTTACTAAAATTCAGCTATATATGATGGACTGAATGCATGAAGGACTCAAACAAACTAAACCCTGAATACGTGGTGAATTCCCCTACAAGAACCCTAGGCTCTGATACCAAATTTGATGCAGGACATGAAAATTAAATATGATATGCGAGATTTCAGGCTTAAGATCACATTAGTTCAGAAACAATTACACAAATTCCATATCCCACATAAAAGTCTAAACATTCAAATTAAGGGGAATCTATGCGGGTCCAGGCCTACACATGATAGGGCTAAATCAATAAAAATTATGAACCAAACAATACTCAAAGATAAGAAATAATCACCCACACATGCATAGTAATCAGTCGCTAATCCAAGGGATTCAGAAATTCCAATTCGGGAAACCCTAGGGCAAGAAAATTGACAAATAGCTTAGGAAAAACGTAATTTAGGGCTAGGATTCATGAAAAACAGCTATGAGAGGATAAAAGAAGATAAAAACCTGAACCAAAAGACAATCCCGCGTGTGGACAACAACAATGGTCCAGACGGACGTATATGTGATCCCGGCCGCACGTGTGGGGCCCACTATTCAGAAAAAGGCCACCTTGGCCCTGGTCGGCCAGGGATGGACTCCAAAACCCCCAAATCTCAGCTCGATCCGATGTGCGATTTGTGCATGGTGCTCCACCGAAGTTTCAGCTCGCCTGCGGGCCGAAATCTGAAAATCTGTTGTAATGAAGAAATCTGATGCAACAAAAGGGACGAATTCGAAGTATGGATGGTGGTGGAAGATGGAAAAGAAGATGATGGAGGATGGGGGTGAATCAGGGTCGATGTGGCTTCGCACCACGGTAGTTAGCCCTTCGAAAAGGGAGGGCTTCGCACCCACTTTTGAATTCTTCCACAACTCACGAAGAGAGCAGAAAAATAAAGCAGGAATTTTTTTATTAATTTCAATCAATCAAAAGAACTACAAGAGGTGCCTATTTATAGGGAAAATCTTATACCCCAAAACTCGCGCCATATGCGCAACCTATTACTTGGCGACGAAGTAAACTAAAATAAAAACCAAACAGAGAAATCTAAAGCGTTCACAATGTTCTAAATAATAACAATAAGGGCCTGTTTGGCCGGGCAGATCCCATGGTATTAGGAGGGATGGGATCAATTTTAAGGTAATGATGGTGGTGTCAGTGGATTGTCTTAAGATCCATGGAGTTCCTTATATCCCGGGACAAGTTCACTGGGTCTATTTGGCACGCCCCACCTATCCCAGGATTTTACCTTCCAATCCATTCAACCAAGGGATAGGATCAATTTTAAGGTAATGATGGTGATGTCAGTGGATTGTCTTGAGATCCATGGGATGGCTTATATCCCGGGACAAGTTCACCGGACCTGTTTGGCTCGTCATGCCTATCCAAGGATATTGCCGATCTCATCCCTCCTAATACCGTGGGATCTGCCTGGCCAAACAGGCCCTAAGCAAAATCTAAAATATGAAATCAATCCGACGAGTGGGCCACGAGCATGAGATCTCATGATGGACTTTTCTTGACTATCGGACCCACTTTTTTTTGAACCAAAACTTGTCTTCTACCTAGGATACCCTCCCTGGACATCGTCATCGAGCCAGATCGATGGTGGGGTCCTTCTACATACGTACGTGCGTAGGGGTGGTAGTGTGCGGGCGTGCGTGTGCACGATGTCCTCATCAAACCCCCCTTGTGGGCCCCAAATCACATAGGTACCACCTCACACGGGCTGCCCACCCCGAGTGTGCCCCTGCATCCCACAGGCAACCCCGCTCGAGCCCATTGTGAAAATGCCCCTACATTACATCCATAAGAAGTTCCTTTGAAATTTTTTTCAAGTCTGTCTTTTTTGGCATTGAACATCGACGTTGAGGACTTATATCTTATTAACCATTTATTCACCAGGCACCAAATGAAGAGTTCAAATTGTCCAATGTGAGGGATTTTTTGTTCATGGACCATCCATGGTGGGGCCCACAATATCTAGGTTTTGGATCACTGAGCCACAAGCCATGCTACAAGCCGTTAACCTTAGAGATGATGCACTATAAGTTAAGCGAATGATTTCCGCCCACACGTCCCATGCCTATTGGATAGCTTTTGAATATTTTATGCAAAAATTATTTGGGTAGTCAAGTTTTTCCGCCAGCTTGGACTTCGCACCCATGTCCCGCATTGGCACATCTGGTGGCAGGTTGATGAGTTGTCTTATAAACACCAATGTTTTAAATAGCTTACACTACTTACCGTAGCATAACCCTTGTCCCACATGGCGCATGAAAAAAGATTTAGTCCAATGCAACACTACACACTACGCAGCATACGCTAAATGCAATGTAGAGTACACTACCTGCTTCATAGCATCCACTACATATTATTTTTCACCAAAACAGTAAAATAATTAATATTTCAATGATATGAAACATTTTGCTATTTTCACTCAAAGTTAGTTAATGTTTTCAATGATTTTATTGAAATAATGAGCAATAGTGTTAAATCAGTTTTTTTTTCTATTTTTTATCTTTATATTTACTCCCCTTATTTTTTTATTTTTTTTATTAAAATTTTAGAAGAGTTTTTAGCTTATGCTACATGCTAGAGAGCTTACACCTCACACTTCAAAGGGATGAACACTAGCTACATGTTGTTCGCTATTTAAAACACCGATAAACACACATGAGATTAGCATCCATGTCATGTGAAACTGAAATATATGTACCATCCTAACTATACATTTATTTATTTTTTTGAGGTGCACCAAAAAAAAATGAATAAATAAAATCAACCATATATTTCATAAAATCGGAAAACCAGGAATCAAGTTTCTAGCTAGAAAGGTACCTGCAGGGCATGCAGACTGTTGACAAATTCCTTCTCGAATACCTCATCTTCCCTTGCTAGTTGTAATGGCCCATTGAGTAGCTTCAAGGGATCAAATGATGAACCGGATATTGAACTATCAATCCCATCATCAGAAGTATAGAAATTGTAACCAAGGGCACATACTCTTGCCCATCGTATGTCAAAACCCAGTTGGTGGTCAGATGCTGAGTCTGTAGAAAACCAGTACATGTTAC
The DNA here is from genome assembly GCA_037074715.1 of Magnolia kwangsiensis. Taxonomy (NCBI): domain Eukaryota; kingdom Viridiplantae; phylum Streptophyta; class Magnoliopsida; order Magnoliales; family Magnoliaceae; genus Magnolia; species Magnolia kwangsiensis. The sequence goes on from CM073586.1 coordinate 16,188,827, forward strand.
TGGATGCTGGAAAAGGCAGGTAGGAATCAGGTCTGTCATGGCTCAAGAATCTTTGAGATAAAAGGGAAATGAGTTTGGGGTCCTCATCATGGGAGGGATCGAGGGTGAACCACAAAGTCAGTGTAAGTCTTTCGCCATCAGTTATCTGTCAAACAGCAAGTAAATTATGAAGAGAAAAAGTGGCACAGAATGAGGAATGCGGGATAAGGGAAACAATTCGAAGGTCGAGAATGCTAAGAGAATAGTTTTAAGACTTGAGTGAGTCCCGTGTGACTCATCCAAGTCAACTCAGACTCGGTTGGACCCAATCCAGTTTAATACCCTTAGCAACCCCCGACCTCAGGTGAGTCGAGTCGATTCACTTCCGACTTAAGCGAGTCTTGACTCAAATTGAGACTAAACAAATCAATCCAATTTGGGGAATCATTTAAACACGGCTAGGAGCCTAAGACACGTAAAATGACCACGTGATTTACATCAGGCTCGCTTTATGCCATGAGATCAAGAAAATCCGAGAGAACTTGACCAAGAATTCAACTTGGTCAATCCATTGTATCAGTTTGGCCCACTTGGATGCACCATTAGAATCAGACCGAACCCAGATGCACTTTACAATGTGAGGCGTCTGCTGCATACCACAAAATACAAATGATGGATCCACGGAAAGGTGCAGCCAGAAAAAAGGTCCAAAACATGATTGTGGTAATATGACGATTTGGACCCATTATCATCACATCTTATTTCAGGTGGTGCAGAACTGGTCCACTCAGAATCCTAAGGTGCTACACAGCATCTCAGCCTTCAGAACCAACCACCTAATATCACCCACTTGAAAGTAAGACTTTAACGAGTTGTGTGTCGAAGTTCAGCTATAAGATTGATCAAATTACATTCCCAAGTTGCACACTAAATTTCAGTAATAAGAATATTAAAAATAAATAAATAAATAACTAAAACTTAAAATAAAAAATTTAAAAAAAAAAATTACGTTCTAAATAAGTCCCAGAAAATTACCTCATCTACACAATGAATATTGCGACTATCAGCTGTGTATATCAAAGCATCCTGATGGCATACCAGAAAATCATTATCATAATATTGATTCAGTAACAGTTGTCTGAGAATTATATGATCCTTGACCCGAGGATTTGCAAGCACCCTTGGACCTTGAGTATGTATAAGTGGGACCCATATATGGTGATACAGAATGTTGATCTGATAGGACCCTAAATGGATGGATCATGCCCAAGACTCTGCCCTGTTGGACAATTATAACCCTTTCCACTGGTGTGCAAAAATAGAACTAGAAAAAAGTTATTGCAATGGTCATTCAATAGAAAAGCGCCAAATATTGGATGGCTAGAATCTTACATTTTGAGAACTTTTTGAGGCATGTCCTCTCTGTGGTGGGGCCCCATCAGAACAACAATCTGGATCGCCTAAACATACGCCCCACAGTCTGGATCACCTAAATATACACCCCACTATACAAGATTAGGTTGAGGATCATATAATGCCTCCAGTTGTCAAACACTACTTCCATATACAATAACATACATAAAATAAAATGACACTCAGTTGTGTTCCAGTTTTTATGTAAGTTATTCTACAATATGCCAATCTCTGGAAAAGCCGTTATGTATCTTACTACCTCTAAACTATATACTCCACTTGAAAGCTCAACTTGTCAAGAAAATGAGAATGAAGAGAGCAAAAACTATATTCATAGAAGGGCTGAACTATGTGCATTTTCGAACATTCCTTGCATGGTAAGTGATTCTTCCAACATACATGTCACATCATGTATGTCAATCAGACAGTCCTTCCAAACTGTTGCCCCTCTGTGGATTGATCACATCCTAAATCCAACAGTGACTGGATGATTCTAGCCATCCAATAGGTGGCCATAAAATGGAAAGGAAAATGATCAGTTGCGCAAATTTAGCAGCTAATAGCAGATGGTAAAATCACCCAAGCTGTTTGTTTCTTCAGATATGCCCCATCCATGATGGGGCCAATGGTTTCAACTTAATGATGCAACATGTGCGATGGACTAATCACCATCAATCTAGTAATTGCAGGAAATGGGAATAGAAAACCATCCATTAATAGAATTTGTTGTTAAGCTGCACTTACTCCAGCCATTGGAACAATGGTTGCAGGATCTCCATCATGGAAGTGGAACAATCCACCTTTGAAGTCCATTCCATGACTATTAAGATAACAGACTGCCTGTAGCCCACAAAACAAAAGAAAAGTGTGCTAGTCAGGATTTTTTTCACCTTTTTAAGAACAATTTAGAGAACAGAGTTAGGACATAGTTACTTTGATCATACAAGGAGAATCCTCAAAAACTACAAGGTTAAAAACCCTCACCCAAACGGACACATGCAGAACAACCCAGCCTCACCTCCCAAGAGAACTACATTCATTGGAAAAGGAATATGGTAGAGAAATGTGAGGACTATGGGCTGGAGGAGTTGGAATACTACTTTTGTTGCATGTGCATGTGCATGTGCATGAGAGATCTGGGCCATTCATTAGGCAGGCCACACTATGTATGTGTCAATCACGACATGAAAATCAGGCTTGTCTAGCCATTAGGTCACCTGAAATTGCAGTAAAAATGGACTGTTAAAAAGACTTGGCCAATATCCATGCTCAACGTGCACATTTTGTCAGTAGATGTCTGAACAGCCTAATTTTGAGGCCATGGCACTTGGTCAGTGGTGATGTCCACCTGATGAGCTTCCTGGATCTCACACACAAGCTGCACTAGGTTACGAAATCTCACTCTTGCGAGTAGCACTAGCAGAGGTAACTGTGGTGACAACTTTGACTAAATGCATAAGAGTACAAGAACAATTAAGAAAAACATAAATTCAACATGTGGACCCTTTCTTTTTACAGAACCATATTATCCTTTCAAAAAAGAAGATAACCATATCATTAAGCTCCACCAAAAAGATATAGAGCAAAGAACAAAACAAGATGCACAGGTGATCCTCTAGTCACCCCACACTGCTCTCCACAGGGGGGGGGCAACAACAACAAAACAGATCCCAAAAAAAAAAAAACCAAAAAAGTACACAGGCCAAACCAGCCAAAACCGGCCACCAGATAAAATTGAAATCCATTCTCTCTGCAGCAAGTCCATCAAGATCCCTGCAAACTTGGGCAACACAAAAACCTACTAGAAAAAAACAGCAAAGCAATGCTCTAATTGAGGGAGGAAAGAGGAGCAGCTTTATCCTCAAATTCTCTTGCATTCCTCTCCTCCACACACACCAAAGGATGGCAAAAGGAAGCATCATCCAAATTGTTCTTTCCCCAAAAAGAGAGAAGACCAGCAGGCCACCCAGCGATGACATTAAAAACCAATCGTCCAATTATCCACCAAACAGTGAACCAATTGAAGACACACATGCTGCCTTGCAATGAAGAAGTAGATGATCAACGGATTCTTCATCATTTCTGCAGATAACAGATATATTTGGTAGCAACATTTTCCTTTTCTTGAAATTGTTGACAGTAAGGATTTTGTTCATCGAGGCAATCCAACCAAACGCTTAAACACGGGGAGGAATTGGGACTTTCCATACTAGGCACAAGATACTTGACAAAAGATACTTGGCTAAAAATCCATCATTAGCTGACTGCTTCCAAACCTGTCTTCACCAGCAATATCGATACTCGTTTCATAGAGGGTGCACATGAGTAACAACAAAGAAATGAGAATTTTTTGTGCCTGAAGGTTTCTACCTGATTTCTACAATTTTTTAAAATTGGACAGCCCAACTAAAACCCCTCTAGAGGAAAAAAATTGCAGATAACTGAAAAAATAAAGGCAAGAGGCAATTACTTCTCTAAATATCTTCTATTGCTTTAGAAGTTCCATTTTTCTGGAAACACATCTTTAGTTCTGGTATGTCTAGACTAATCCCATTTCATTGCAGATGTTGTGGAAGGATGGGATGCATCCCATATTCAGTCCTGATAGGTCAAGTGTAATCCCATTTGACTGTACAGATGTCATGGATGGAATGCCTCCCCATTTGCACGGCACGTGATATCAGATTTGAACTCTGGAATCTGTGCTACCTGGAGTTCTTGTGGCCTCTATCTACTTCTTGTGAAGCTCTTCTGAAGTTTACACAGGACTGAGAAACTCACTCTTTGTGCTTTTTTACCTACCTTCAGGCATGGAAAGGAAAGCAGGTGGACAAACCGAGATGATCGATATCCCTTCATGTCCATGATCTACCAGTCACAATAACAAGGATGGAACTGTTTGGTTTTGTTTAAGATTCCAGGAGATATTAACAATTACTATATTGATATGGACAGTATCTCAGGCAAAACAAGGGTTTGCCTTCATCTGCTTTTGTGCAGTAGAGGAAGCAGAAAAGGAGATCAATATGGTCGATGGTTCAAAGTTTGGAGGAAAGGTTGGGTAGGGCTGTCTGTGGCCCAAAGGAGAAAAGGAGAAGAATGGATTTCGACAGAAAGAATATGGAAAAGGAAGGAGAATTCTAACAAACTTGCAACAAAATAATAGCCAGAGGGATTGAAAATCATAGAGAGATGCCATATTGAAGCTGGATGGTCAGGACATTACAAGCCTAGACAGATGTGGGACGGGAGGAGACTGATGAAGATGCACGGCAAAGAAGCGGCATAGGGGAAAAGATTTATGGAAAATAGACTGATTGGATCACTGGCAAATGAGAAAATATCACAGAGAGACGTGGCTCAGTGGATGTAGAGATTCAGTGGGGGTCAACGTGATGAAGGTCTTGGTGAGGAGAATGAACACATCGAGAATCTCGGTTCAGTTACCTGCAAAAAAGTCCTCAAACGACAATGTTTTAAAGCCGGACCAGATGTCAACCCGTTTTAGTGGGTGGTTCACTCCAAAACGGTCCAAGAGCCAGTCAAACTGAGTTTACCCATGATATCATGGCGACATCATAACCAATATAATAAAAATATGAAAAATCATAAAAAAAGAATTTTTTTTTTTTTTCTTTTATTTTTAGAATTATGTACCAACAAATGCAACTTGTCCTTTGAGTGATGCACCTTGGTTGCAAGATCCTTCAAACATGGTGCCACTCCCGATTTAAATTGCACTTCAGACCCATGCCACCTCTCCTACTTCCTAGTTTTATAGCCACAGATGTGCGGGTAAGACATGGAATCAATCAATCATCTCTTTACTCACTGTATATTTGCCCAGAAGGTTTGAGATTCCTTTATCCACATCTTCCCTCCTGCTTGAGTGATATGCCGAGCTCAATCACAGATCTGTTTTGGGCGTGGCAAGGAGGTGGGCTGGGCAAGGATAGGAAAGCCGTTTGGCATCTTCTGGTTCTAGCAATAATTTGGTCCATTTGGGGTGAGTGTAATAGAAGATGCTTTAGGAATAGAAGACATTCGATCAATGAGGTTGTTAATGATATAAAACCCAATATTTTGGGTTGGGTTTCTATTGTATAGGCAATTGATCCCGCCATTCTCTCCACCATGTTGGAGTTTAGTGTTGGGTTGTATTCTTTTGTGCTTTTTGGCGCTTCTCTATTAAAGCTTTGTTATCTCTCAAAAAATAAAAAACAAAAGTCATAAAAGTTAAAACAGACATTTACCCTCTTCCACACCCAAATTTGTTGCTACTTCACTTCACGCTACGTGTAACCATATGATGCATTGCAGATGAAGCGGTGGACCCAGAGGAACCAAAATGGTGGAGCCATCAAGATGCAGCCACAAGTACCACGATGGCACACGTGTGCAAGATCTGAGCTTTACACCAGGTGGAACATACCGTTTAGATATTCTGGCCACCAAATCAGGGCACCGTGAGAGGAGACGAGGAAGTGATGGAGCACCCAAATGGATGCCTAACCTGAGGTGGGTCACTTGGAACCCTCCGGGTCAAACCATTTGGCGACTGAGAAACCCATTCAACTTCGATGGTCCTATCCAAAAACTGATCTTATATAGAACTGGACAATGGTAGAGGCCAGTTCTGGTCCAAACCAGTCCAATTGTCCAGTCCAGTCCAGGTTTTAAACAGTGGGAAACCTTATCTGATGGCCCTCTCTGCCAGATTGAGAACTGGCATCCAATGGTGGGGATAGTAGAGGTTTTAGTTCAGGTTCATCATTACTACAGACCCCTGCATGTCTCGATCCCACTGGTAAGTGCCGCCCTCGGCATCCACATTGAAGAACTAGACTCTAAATTGCAATAATATGCTTTTTCAAGTTGGACATGAAAGAAATGTAACTGGAATCTGACAGCTATTTCCACACTATGAATAGGAAACACCATTGCGATTTGGTCATTTCCTCTTGATTGAACTAAATGTTTGCAGTTCGATATAGTTGTGCATCCAAATGCACCCGTGAACTGAGAACTATAGTTGCATCAAGCGTGAAGCAAAGCAGCAACAGATTTAGGTGCGAGAGTGGGAAAGCATCTGTTTCAAAATGTTTTCAAATATAAACAGGTAACAAGCAGGAGAGGGAGCGCGATCTTGGAGCATGATTCAAACCAAGAATGACACCTAGTTGGAAGAATTGTATAGCTAAGGTAAGAGTTATCAATCACAAGCCTAGTTACAAGTTCTAAAGACTTGTTTGAACTAATAAATAGCATGTATATGTGCATGAAAAGGACAATCAAAAGAAATCTAGATCTAAGATTCTGGATGTAAACAGGCAGACTTCTGCACAGTTTAAACTTTGCTATCTCAGCCCATGAAACAATTGATAATACCTTGTCAAAATATAGAATTGAATAACTCCTGCAACTGAAAGTGAAATATCCCCAACAAGTTTTGTACGCACCGCAAAGCTTCTTTGTTTTAGATAGGGCCTATTGTCATCACTGTGCCACCCAATACTTGCTCCTCTACACCAACTGAATTACAATACCCAATAATAAATAACATCAAACAATGATCAAGGTAGAGAGTGCTACTCAGCCCCCATGCACCTCCTCATACACGTACCACAAACAGGTGCAGATTCCAATACAAGCCACATGCATGAGATCCAGGCAGCTCATGAGGCAGGCCCCCTTTTGTAAATGTCCAAGCCCAAAAATAGGCAAGTCCCTCATCAAGCAGGCCACTAGTGTGCATTGAATGCGGACCAATTTTTAAACTGTCCGCAGTTGTCGTACATGTGAGGCCCAACTGGTGAGGTGACTGGCTAATTTTTTGGTCCAATGCATATACAAGGTGGGTGCCACTGATGCATCTCTGATGTCCCATGAACGTGCCTGGCAACGTGTGAAATTGTGTTAGGAGAAATGATTATTGACTTAAAGAAGCCCCTATGTAGATGCTCAGATAAGAGGAATTTTGAAGGCTTCTCAGGAAGTTTAAACTAAGAAATAGAATGCACTTCTGGGAATTGCTTGTTTTAGTTACACTGTAAATGCAAGTAAATTTATGCAGAATTATTTGTTTTTGGATCAGCTCTTATTAGTGAATGTTACATTGTAGCAAGTTTTTGGCATCACCATCATCTAAGCCTTATCCCAATAATTGGGGTCAGCAACATGAATCTTGTTCCGCAATTCCACTCTATCAAGGGCCATAACTTTAATTCGACCATAGGTCATTTTGTCTTTTCTTACCATCTCCACCCAGGTCCTTTTGTGCCTTACCATTTGCCCTTTTAGACACTTCACCTTGTACCAACTCACTCCATCTAACTGGTGTAGTTCTTGGTCTCTCTTGCATGACCAAACCAACTTTACTTTCCCTCATCTTATTACCTATTGGTACTACTCCTAAGTTCCCATGGATGCATTCATTTCTAGTTCTATCCTTCCTTGTCTTGCCACTAGTCCATCTCAACTCACCTTTCATTTCATGTTCCGTGGCACGCGCACGCGCACACACACATTACTGCCTCAAAAAGAAAAAAAAAAGTGTAAAAAAAAATTGTATAATGTTTTACAGTCTCATTACGCACCTACATGATCCTACCCTCATGTATCATGTATTGGAGAAAGTAGTAGACCATGTACCCATTCCCTTCCACGTATCAAAACAACCCATGATCAAGGTAACCTTGGCTCATGTGCCATGTGTACATTGGACAAGTTGCAGCACATTGGTGCCAATCTAGAAGCATAGGATAGCACCCTCACATAAAAGATAAAACCTAGGACATGTTGCCAAATGCCAAAAGCTTAAGCGACCATTCAAATTCAAGCAAAGGTGTGTCAGCAAAAGCTGCCCAGGACAAACTCTTGGATTCCCAAGAATGATGGAGCTAAAAGCATCACGGATTTTAGACTGGTCAGCTTAATCAGTGGTATTTATTATTTAAAATCAATGCACGACAGTCCAAGTTCAAGTCTCCATACTTGCACAAGTGCCACCATCAATCTTCAAGTCCCACACGTGTCAATGCGCTCATCGCTATAAATTGTACATATGCCACAGTCTACATTAAACTCTCCAATGCACCAAAGTCCATATTTACTCCCAATTCTGGCAACAGCTGTGACACACAGGGATATGTGAAATTTCTCTCTCTCTCTCTCTCTCTCTCTCTCTCTCTCTCTCTCTCTCTCTCTCTCTCTCTCTCTCTCAAGAAGAATGAGAGAGAAAATGAGGTGTTGAATCTATGGGGTTGGGAGTGATTTGGAGTTTTCTTTTGCATGAGATGAGATGAAACATTGGATAAAATGAAAGATATTTTTGAGAAAAAATGAGAAGGTACTTACAGATTAATCAACTGCTTTTGATGATAGCGAGAGAGATATTGGTTGCTCTCCATTTCTAATACAAGACAACATAAAGAACCCTCCAGTACTGTGTATCAGGATGTTCAAATGGTTCCATGAGAAAAGGGCAAGTTATTTGATAATCCGCTGGAGTACGATGCTTGGCAGGCACTCACAACTTGTACAGTGGTGTGCATGGCCTCAAACTGTGAAACCCACCATCAATATGTCAGGGTCCCAAAATCAGATTTGTTGAGCAATCTTGACCCCTTCATTGTGGACACGTGTTTGTTGAATAATCCGCCGGAGTACGATGCTTGGCAGGCACTCACAACTTGTACAGTCGTGTGCATGGCCTCAAACTGTGAAACCCACCATCAATATGTCAGGGTCCCAAAATCAGATTTGTTGAGCAATCTTGACCCCTTCATTGTGGACACGTGTTTGTTGAATAGTTTTCATTTTCAGCCATCCATAAATGTCCCCCAATCTAATGTTTAGCATAGGCTTTGGTTCATGATCCCATAAATATAATATTATAATTTAAGTTGAATTAAATGTATGTAAATGCCAATTTTTTTAATTAATATATAAGTGCCCAATATCATCCATCACACTCCATCAAAGTATCAATTCTTTTCCCTTGCACTAGACAGATATGAATATCTTCCATCTCTAATGCATACAACGCTAGTGGCCATGTGCAATTTTTTTCACCCAATTAGCTTTCGAGAATCTTAAAATTTGAATTTTCAATAGGCATTGAAAAGAATTTAAACCAAAGGTAGGGAATTTGAATTAGTGGGCCTACTTCTATGGCTCGCTTGTTCAGCATAAGGATCGGCCCCAAGCTTTATTGAGATGGTTTAAACCCAATGATCTATCTTAAATGAAGCCACTATATGTCATTTGAAGATTTTATAGGAATTTACTTCTCCAAGCTCTGTCAAGTGTGAATACCTCATTACATGCCGTAAACACTTTAAATGTAAATAGTTTACAACTTAATGCGAAACAAGACAGCACCTGAAAAGAGTTTAAGGTGAAGTGTTTACCACTTAAAACTTTACAAGCATCCAAACGAATCCTAAGGGCCTGTTTGGATGCCTGTAACTTTTTTAAGTTGTAAGAAAGTTACATGTAACTTACTTACAGGTGTAAGTAAGTTACAGGTAATGCTGTTTAGATATAAGTTGTAACTTACTTACAGGTAACTTACTTTTTGTGTTTGGATAACTTGTAACTTTATTACAGGTAATAAGTTGCATATTCACACTAAGTAGAGCTTGAAAAAGGGAATCGTTGAAAAATCAGATTTACACGTAAAAAAGATTAGATAAAATTATTTCATTTTATCAAGCCCATATAAATGAATAGTTTGGTTGATTTTTAGACTAAATAAATTAATAGGTGGGCCATAAAAATGGGCTCACATTTTCAAAATGCTTGTAATATAGGGAAAAAACAAAAAAAAAAACTTGAGGTAAGATATCCGAGCAAAATTTTCCCACAGGAGTGACTCTTGTTAGCAAGGATCAGTTAAAGAGAAATCACAAGCATAGGAAGCTGCTTCCACCAAATTCTGCATTAGCAATTAAAATCTCAAAGTGGGACGTTATTAAAATGGACCGATATCAAGGGACTGTTTAAAACCAGATATCTTAACACTTCGATGTACCCTCGATTTCTCACCATTTGACAACAGGCAAGAATCCAGATGCAAATGGAACTTGGGACTCTTTGAAAATGGATATGTTAACAATGCAGTGGGCACTCAATTTCAAAACACCCGAGGACATGAGGAATCTCAATGCAAATAGAAATTGGGAGTGTTTAAAAAACCATATGTTAAAACAGATTTGGGACCTACATGGGGACAAGTTGCACTAACCAACAAGCCCCACTTATACAAAATGAATAATGGAATTTGGGCCCCACTATGATGTATTTGTTTTATCCACACCATCTATCCATTATTCTAGATCATTTTAAGAAATCAACCCAAAAATAAGGTACATCAAAATTCTAGGTGGACCAAATCACTAGAAACAATGTTGATTGAATGCCCACCATTAAATACTTTTGGTAGGCCACTGATGTTTTGGATCAAACTGATATTTGTTTTGTTCCCTTCATCCAGGTCTTTCTGACCTAATCAACAGGTTGGATGTGAAACAAACATTACAGTGGCCCAAGGAGTTTTAACGGTGGACTTTCAATCATTACTATTTTGTGTGGTGTGGTCCATCTGAGATTTAGATATGCCTCATTTTTGGAATCAAGCCCTAAAACAATCCAAAATAATGAATGGACAGCATGGATAAAACAAATACACGATGGTGGACCCTACAGACCATCGGACGTTACCATCGGACGTTACCCAGGCCTCTAGCCAAACTGCCTCCGTCAATCCCGATGAAAAACAAAAAAACAAAAAAAAAAAAAATTAGGAAAGAAAGAAAGGGGTTTTCTAACCCTGCTGAAGCTAGATCGGAGAGGGAGAAGGAGACTGGGAGAGGGAGAATGAGACTGAGAGAGGGAAACGGAGGCCTTTATTCCATCTAAGAAGGGAGGTATACTTCTTCGATGCAGGTGCGATTCTTCCCAACGATTTTCATTTCAAAAATTTCAACCGTTACCTGTAACTTAGTTACAGGTAACTTGAAAAATGACTCCAGCGCCTATAAGGGCCTGTAAGTTGGGTAAGTGGGAAGTGACTTACAGGGAAGTCACTTACAGGTGGTGTTTGGGAGAGAAAAATCACCTGTAAGTCACTTACAGGCAAATCTACCAAAAAACTGCAGGGGGATGGGGGTGGGAAGTCACTTCCCTGTAAGTGACTTACAGGCTCAACGGTCAGATTTTTAAAAAGAGGGGAAGAGGGAGAAACGCACCAACTCACCAAATCTCTCTCCATCTCTACAATCTCTCGCTGCAGTTACCACCTTCTGTCTCTTTTCCTCCTAAAATGGTAGGGTTTCATCTACCCTTTTTTTCTCCTTTGAAAATGGGAGTAGTTTGAATTTGCTCTATAAGGCACGCTGGTGTCCAAACAGTCACTTATATCTTGTAGATCATTTATCTGGTTGGTCTCACTGTCTGTGGCCTGTGGTTGGTGATCCTGTGATGTACTCGCAGTGTTGGTGAATCTCGTAGATTGCACAGTTGAAATGCAAGTAATTTAATGATCTACATCAGTGTTGGTGAATCTCTTAGATCCTGAGCATCAAACTCCTCGTTAGATAATGAGAAAAACTTTGATGATAGAGTGGGATTGATGATACGCTGGCCCTTCGAAATTACATCAGATTGCACAGTTGGAATGCAAGTAATTTAATTATTAGATTTTCTATTAATGTTTTTAAGTTTATTGTCAATGCTTAAATTGAGTTATTACTCCATATTATAGATATTTTGAATTCGTGGGCCCACTTTTATAGCCCACTTGATGATTGGTTTAGCTTAATAATTATCTCAAATATTCATCTTGATGGGCTTAACAAAATAACATATTTGATCCCATGTTTTTTTATGTATATGATTATAACATTTTAGAATGATTCTACAATCTAAGCTCTGCTCGTTGTGAATATACAGCTTTCTATCTGTAAGTAACTTACAAGTTATCCAAACAGAAAAACTAACTTACCCGTAAGTGACTTACAACTTACATCCAAACAGGTTACCTATAAGTAACTTTCACCTGTAAGTCACTATAAGTAACTTTCACCTGTAAGTGACTTACAGGTAAGTTACTTACAACTTAAAAGAACTTACAGGCATCCAAACAGGCCCTAAGATTTTCGGCTCTTTCTCCTGTAACTTAGTTACAGGTTGAGAGAAAGTCACCTGTGACTTTCCTCCCCCAAACGCCAACTGTAACAAAGTCACCTGTAACTTACTTACATTTTAGAAAAGTTACAGGCATCCAAACAGGCCCTAAAAAAAGCATAAGAAGGGCACCTGATGAGACCGGTAAATTCGACAAATAGCTCATAGTCACACCCAAAGAACTCCTCCACTCTCTCTTTTAGCCTTTCTGCAGAAAACCAGATTGAGGATGAGAAGGTAAGGAAAGAGATGAATATGTGTATGGATGGATGGATGGATGGATGGATGAAAAGAACCTCGGATGGGGAGGAAAGGAAGGAGGAGATGGGGAGAGTTGGTAGCGATTAGATGAGAGAGAGTGGTGGAGAAGACGCTGGGCCTGTATCCGACGGTGCTGCTGCTCTTGTGTATGAATTCCAGCTCCTGTCATTTTCAATGCAGTTTTAGAGGATTTGGAGAGAGAGAGAGAGAGAGAGAGAGGGAGGGAGGGAGAGAAAACCTTGCACAGAGAAGAAGAGAGAAAAGGAGGATGAGACGCAAATTTAGAGGATTAGGAGAGAGGGAGACAGAGAGAGGGGGGGAACCTTGCAGAGAGAAGAAGAGAGAAAAGAAGGGAGGATGAGACGAGGATGGTCACCCTCCGTCATTTTCCTCTCTCTTCTCTATCAGAGAGAAATGGAAGACGATGGGTTGTACGGAGCGAACTGGTGTCGTCTACAGCACCTGCCGTGTAAAACACCCGAAAGCAATATGAGCCGGGCTCAGATGCAGTCGGGACGTATTTCAAGGACTCGGCTTCGGTGAATCCCCGCATACAACGAGATCGGTGGATCCCTGACTGTGGGGCCCACCGTGATGTATATGTCTTGTATCGGTGCCGTCCATCTATGCCGCTGGCTCATTTAGAGCATGATCCTAAGAATTAAACGGAGCCAAATCTCAGGTAGACCATGCAAAGGAAAGAGTGATGATTGAATGCCCACCGTTAAAAACTTCTTAGTGACCACAGAATTCTTGGATCAAGTTGATATTCTTGTGGTCTCTTCATCGAAGTCCTATGTACCTTATCAACAGCTGGGATGGAAAATAAATATTCTGGTGGCCCCCCAAGAAGATTTTAACGGTAGGCATTCATTCACCACTCCTTTTACGTGATGTGGTTCCTATAACATTTAGATGTGCTTCCGTTTTTTAGATCATATGGACGGTGTAGGTATTAGGTGCCATTTGGTAAACAGGAAGATAAGATCTGAAAATTATTTTGGCTGTTGAAAGCTTAAATTAAAAGTTATAATATTTAAAAATAAGTACTTTTTTTTCACAAAAACGTGTCTAATAAAAACAAATCACAAATATCTACATACTCTACTTGATGGAATAATTATAACCCTTGATAAGATTAAAGCACTGGGTACCATGAAATTAAATAAATATATGAAATAAACAAAAATCATCAACCGTCATTAAAAAAAATAATAATAAACACATGTTTTCATCTTCTGGATGTTTTCTAAAGTGACATATTTATAAGAATTGAAGTATTGAATGCATAGTTCTTAAGCATATCGGTGGACGTCCATACATAGTCATCTTCTAAGGTCTTTAGAGTTGGTGGATATACACAGTGCACTAGAAAAAGAACATTAGTCGCCACCACCACGCCATAATACAGTATTTTATCACAACCATGTTAACGTTACGACGACTACCCCTGCATGTAATGTGGACCTTTCTAACCCAATGGGAGAAAACAGTTTCGACGTTTTTCCTTACAGAGATGCAATCAATCTCTGCATCTAGACAGTAGCACCTTTGTTAGGATTATGGATGCATGATGTCTTAGTAAGAAACCTATTCACTTCATTATTTGAGGGAAAATGAATGATGGCTTTTAAGTTAGCAATGCATATAAATAAATATATATTACCACTCTAGTATAAGAGTATCCCTCCTTTATTTCAATATTATGCATGCTACAAAAGATGGATCTTTATCATTCCTTTCACCTTAAATCTTTTCATTTTCATAGACTCATTGTGAAATGAAAAACTCATTGGGTTGTGCCTTCATCTCCCAATCACAAGAACGTTCACACTTTAAGCATGAGGTGACACGTCTGAACTTATAAGTATGTTATTTCCTAATATGAATAAGTATTACTACTTTATCCAACAAAAAATATGTTCATATCCACTAAAAAACCTCAGTCACAACCATTAATTAACAAACTGATGGTCTCCATAACAGTCATTCCATATGCTTAGACCCGATAACGCTTCATGATGTTATAATCCGAAAGGACATGGTCCATCGCCTGTGTAATTCAGTTGCAATTCTTCACTTACACCCGACTTATAATTTTGGGGCATATTAATTTGTACAATAATTTCTTTGAAAATATGTCATATATAGAAGACAGACACTAAACATTTTCACTTTTAAATTCATTCATTTTCACATGTTATCAATACAATGAATTGATTAAAATATGCAACTATGTGATTTTTCATTTTGTATGTTTGGTGATAAGTGCTCCCGATCTTCTTATAAAATCCTAATATCACTTTCATCTTTATTAATACAATAGTTATCATGTGAATTTGTCGATGCTCCGTTCACTTTTCTACTTTCATCTTCAGATATGCTATAAACATGCATTGTATGTGTTGATAACTAATTAATTGTTACTTGATGAAATGATATTGTCACTGTACATGTTTTATTTATATATACATGCCAAATTATGCAGTTTTTGTAAATTCATATTTAGAAAATTTATACTATCAGATGATTATACTTATAGAAACGTATATATTTAATATAGTACTAAAGTGAAGATAATGGATAATAAGAAATAAGTATAGAGGAATGATGCTACATGTGCCTTAACGGAAGTTGTATATATCGTCGAAGGTGTGAAGAGTGCTACCATTTGTATATGAAGAAATTTCTATCTAGGTGATGGGAGATTAAGTGAAATCAGTTCATTAAGAAAATCATCAACAAGTCTGACACTGATGGGGACATTTCGCGCACACGTGCATGCACGCCACCACACTTACGCACGTACGTACGGAGTAGGAGAGCCCCACCATCGATCAGGCTCGATGACGACGTCCATGGTGTTGCGCAGCACGCCAACAACGCAGTGAGCCTAGATCCAATCTCAGGCCTCACCTACAAACGATAAATAGGAAAAAATATAAACTAGAAACATATCAAAGCAATCCAAACAAACCACAAAATAAACGTGAAAAAATTTCAAACTAGAGTAAAAAACCACAGATGCAAACTTCCACTATGAAGAAAACAGAGATTACAAGGTAAAATACTAACCTCTCCCTTAGAAGTACAGAGAAAATCCCTTGCCCACACCTTAGAAATATTTCTTATTGCTTTTCAATATATAGAAATCCTAGGAACCCCTATTTATAGTTTAGGAAACTTTTCTTTTGCACACTTGTGAAAGGCGATACCAAAATCCGCAATCCACATCGGATTCGGAAATGAATCTGCATAACTACGACCAATCGAGCAGACTGCACGACCGGTCGAGAGGACCCCACGACCTGTCGTGAATGGGTCACGACCAGTCGAGCACCTCGAGACCAAAAAACGATGCTCGCTGGACTTTGAGTCGAACCGGTCCACGACTGGTCGAGCGGGCCCCAATGACCGGTCGTGCACAGCTCACGACCGGTCGAAGACGACCCCAAATGTGGCTCCACATCTCAACAATCTCTCACTTGGAGACACAACGCCATAAACCTTTGTCTTCTTTATCCGGAGTGCACCACCCCCCCGTCTTCAAGCCTGAAGACCAATCAAAGCTGAACAGAGCTTCATCTTCTCCCGTATCACCTCTTTGGTCAGCATATCCGCAGGATTCTCACTTGAATAAATCTTCTCTAGAGCAATCGATCTATCTTCCAGTAACGAACGTATGAAGTGATATCTGATGGCAATATGCTTGGTACTTAAATGAAAAACTGAATTCTTAGCCAAGTGTATTGCACTCTGACTGTCACTATACAGCTTAAAATCTACTTGCCTCATACCCAACTCTTCCATGAAACCTTACATCCACACCATCTCTTTGCATGCTTCTGTAGCCGCAACATATTCTGTTTCTATCGTATTGATAGATACTATCTTCTGTAACTGAGAGACCCAACTGACTGCAGCACTACCCAAAGTAAACACATAACATGTAGTGTTCCTTCTGTTATCGATATCTCCTGCCAAATCTGAATACACGTAGCTTTGTAGCTTGATTTTCAATCCATCATAACATAGCCCTACATCCGTAGTACCTACCAGGTATCTGAGGATCCACTTCACAGCTTTCCAATGTTCCTTCCTGGGGTTGTTCATGAACCTGCTAACAACTCCCACTGCTTGAGCAATATTTGGCCTCGTGCTCACCATAGCATACATGAGACTCCCAATGGCTGACACGTATGAGGCTTTAGCCATGTAGTCTCATTCCTCCCACACAGTTGCCCCTTGCTCCTTAAATAGCTTGAAGTGGTTGGCTAATGGAGTGCTAACTGGCTTAGCACCTCCCATATTGAATCGATTAAGTACCTTGGCTATGTTCTCTACCTATGACAAAACTAATTTCTTGTTTTCCCTGTCACGCTTTATCTTTATGCTTAGGATTTATTTTGCAGCTCCTAAATCCTTCATGACAAATTTTCTAGACAGTTATCTTTTGAAATCTGAGATGTCCTTCATGCTTGAACCGGCCACAAGCATATCATCAACGTACAGAAAAAGGATGATGTACGACATATCAAACTTCTTCAAATAACAACAGTGGTTTACATGACATCTCCTAAAACTGTTTTTCGACATGAAACTGTCGAACTTCTTGTACCACTGCCTCGGGGCCTGCTTCAGGCCATATAGACTCTTCTTCAATCTGCATACTTTGTTCTCCTTTCCTGGTACCACGTATCCTGTCGACTGATGCATATATATCTCTTCTTCAAGTTTCCCATGAAGAAAGGTTGTCTTAACATCTAGCTACTCTAGATGTAAGTCCTCTGTAACCACTATACTCAAGACCATACGAATCATAGACATTTTCACCACAGGTGAAAATATTTTGGTAAAATCGATACCTACCTTCTGTTGAAACCATTTTACAACCAATCTAGCCTTGTACCATTTCGAACCATCGTGCTCCTCCTTCAGTCTGTAAACTCACTTATTATGAAGAGCTTTCTTACCCTTAGGTAGAGTGACTAGCTCCCATGTACGATTAGACTCAAAAGAGTCCATCTCCTCATCCATGGCCTACTTCCACTTAATGCGTGTATCTGACTGTAATGCCTCTTCAAAACACTCTGGTTCACCATTATTTGTCAACAGTAGATAATGTAAGGAGGGTGAGTATCGGATCATGGGTCTTCTCTCCTGAGTAGACCTCCTCACAACTGGTGTATGCAGTTCTGCCTTATAATGCTCCTGTGCATGACCATCCTGTGACGCTGTAACACCCGTGTCTAGTAACTCTTCCAATTCTACGAATTCCTTTTCCTTGGCCTCGTTTTCCTGCACATTGTCCTTATACATCACTTTTTCAATGAAGATTACGTCCTTGCTTCTGATGATTTTCTTATTTTCTTCATTTCAAAATCTGTAGCCAAAATCATACTGCCCATAGCCTATAAACGTGCACCACCTGGACTTCACATCCAACTTGTTTCTGTGCTTTGCATCAATATGAACATATGAAGTACAACCAAACACTCTGAGATGAGCAAGGTTCACTTCTTTTGCAGTCCACATTTCTTCTTGTAGCCCACCATCCAATGGTGCTGAGGACTTCTATTGATAAGATATACAGCAGTATTCACAGCATCTTCCCAAAAGGTCTTTGGCAACCCTGTATGTAACCTCATGCTCCTGGTGCGCTCAAGGATGGTCCTGTCAATGCGCTCGGCTATACCATTCTATTGCGGTGTCCCTATAATCATTTTTTAATGTTTGATTCCACTTGCTGCATAATACTCTTCAAACCTCTTATCACAATATTCACCCCAATTATCAGATCTAAGACACTTTACTATTTTACCTGTCTCGTTTTCTACCATAACTTTCACTTCTTAAACACATCAAATACATCAGATTTATTCTTTAAAAAGTAAACCCACAGTTTTCTAATAGCATCATCAACAAAAGAAACAAAATAACGTGAGCCACCAAGAGATGATACCTGTGTTGATCCCCACACATCAGTGTGTACTAGCTCTAACAGATGCATCTTTGGAGTGCGTCCTGTCTTCTTGAAGCTTACTCTCTTCTGCTTGCCATACACACAGTCCTCGCAGAATTTTAAGTCAATAGACTTTAGCCCTGGTAGCTTCCCTTTTGACAATAGCACTTTTATCCCCTTCTCACTCATATGTCCCAACCTCTGATGCCATAATTGCCTATTCACTGCAGTTGATGCAACTACGAGTGAACTATATAATCTTAAAGTCACGTACAAAGTACCTTCCTTTTTGCCTAGAGATATCACTAAAGCACCTTTTGTGATCTTCTAGGAATCACTAGTAAATATCGTCATATAACCGTTATCGGCCAACTACCTCACTGAGATCAGATTCCTTCTCAAACTCGGTACATGTCTAACATCCTTCAATTTCAAAACCGTTGTCTTTCTGATTGACCTGAACGTCTCTCTTTCCAACGATACTGCACAGCTCATCATCACCCGGGTAAACTCTTCCAAAGTCACCTGACACATAATTACGCAAAACTTCTTTACATGAAGTGGCATGAAACAAGCACCCGAGTCTATAACCCAAAAATCATTCCTCGCATCAAGAGATAAGATCAATGCCTCTATGTCGCTCTC
This sequence comes from Magnolia kwangsiensis, assembly GCA_037074715.1. Lineage (NCBI taxonomy): Eukaryota > Viridiplantae > Streptophyta > Magnoliopsida > Magnoliales > Magnoliaceae > Magnolia > Magnolia kwangsiensis. Next base: position 16,208,274 of record CM073586.1, read on the forward strand.
CTCAGATAGATTCACTGAATCCTTACCGTCTTGAAAGCTTCCATCTTGTTTCTTAAGCGCTATGCAATTACGTTTCATGTACCCCTTCTTGCAGCAATGCCAACACCCGTCTTTATCTTTCGGTCCCTTGGACTTCTTCCTTGACTTAGAACGCTCGTGTTTATTGCCTCCTTTGTTCAGCGATCTTCCTTTTCCTTCAACATTTAGAGCATTCCCTGAATCTTATGAAACTGCTAATGCCTTCCTTCTAGATTCTTCGCTGAGAATTAGACCGGTCACATCATCAAATTTCAGCTTTATCGACCCTGAAGAATTACTCACAGCAATCATCAGACCATCCCAATTGTCTAACAAACTGGATAAGATCAATAGTGTCCTGACCTCATCCTCAAAAACGATGTCAACGGATTCTGACTGGCCCGTGACTATATTGAACTCGTTTAGATGTTCAGCCACGCTCCCACCATCTGACATCTTCATGTTGAATAGTTATTTCATAAGATGAACCTTGTTGGACGCTGAGGGTTTTTCATACATGGTGGCTAGGGCTTCCATTAATTCTTTCATCGTTTTCACCTTAGATATATTGAAAGTGACGCTCTTAGACAAAGAGAGTCGGATCGTTCCTAAAACCTTTCTATCCAGTAAAAATCATTCATCATCTGTCATCTTTTCTAGTTTCTTCTTTTTTCCTCCTAGAGGAATATAAAGGTCCTTCTGATACAGATAATCCCCCATCTGCATCTTCCAGAAAGTAAAGTTTGAACCATCAAACTTCTCAATTCTAGTTTTCCCTTCTTTCGCCATCGCTCCCAATAGAACTAAACCAATGGCTCTAATACCAGTTGTTGTGCAGCATGCCAACAACGCAATGAGCCCGCATCCAATCAGGCCTCACCCACAAACGATAAACAAGAAGAAATATAAACTAGAAACAGATCAAAACAATCCAAATAAACCACAAGACAAGATATACGTGGAAAGACCCCAAACTAGGGTAAAAAACCACGGATGCAAACTTCCACTATGAAGAAGAACGAAGAATACTAACCTCTCCGTAGGAAGTACAGAGAAAATCTTTTGCCCACACCTTATAAATATTTTCTATTGCTTTCTAATACACAGAAAAAACCCTAGGAACCCTTATTTATAGTTTAGGCAATTTCTCTTTCGCACACTTGAGAAAGGCGATACCAAAATCCGCAGTTCGCATCGGATTTGGAAACGAATCTGCATAACTACGACCGGTCGAGCAGACTGCACGATCGGTCGAGAGGACCCCACGACCGGTCATGAATGGGTTACGCCCGGGCAAGCACCTCGAGACCAAAAACAATGCTCACTGGACTTTGAGTCGAACCGGTCCACGACCGGTCGAGCGGGCCCCTATGATCGGTCGTGCACAGCCCATGACTGGTTGAAGACAGCCCCAGATGTGGCTCCACATCTCAACATAAAGAGGGCTTCCTAGATAAAAGATGAAGTTTTGTTCAAAAGAGTGGGCCCGATAGTCAAGAAAATCCCATCATGAGGATCTCATGATCCTGGCCCAGTAGTCAGATTAATTTCATATTTTAGATTTTGCTTATTATAATTATTTAAAACATCATAAATGCTTTGAATTTCTTTATTTAGTTTTTATTTTATTTTACTTCATCGCCAAGTAATAGGTTGCGCACATGGCACGAGTTTAGGAGTATAGGGTTTTCCCTATAAATAAGCAACCTTTATAGTTTTTCCAATTCATTGAAGCTTAATAAAAATTCATGCATGATTTTTCTACTCTCTGAGTTTCTGAGTTGTGAAAAAATTAAAGTGGGTGTAAAGTCCTCCATTTTCGAAGGGTTGAGATTAAAGTGGGTGCGAAGCCCTCCCTTTTCAATGGCTTGAGTACTGCGGTGCGAAGCCACGTTTATCCTCATCCGCCCCTCCATCTTATTTCATCCTTCCCACAACCATATTATTATCGAATCCATCTGTTTTGCAGTTGTTCATCCCTCTACAACCAGTTTTCAGAATCTGGCCCTACAGAAGGGTTGAAACTTCAACGGAGCACCACGCCCTGAGCATATCTCTAATCGACATGAAACTTGGAGGTTTTGCATCCCAAGCCTGGCTGACCAGGGCTAAGAAGTTGATTTGGGAAGGTAGGCCTTCATAGCATGTGCGTTAGCCCCGGGGCACCATCTACACGCGGGGACTATTTCTGGGATAAGTTTTTTATCTTATTTTTCTCTTTTCATCCCTAATTTTAAAAACCTTAACCCTAGATTGCCCTAAAACAACAATTTTTATCTCTTTTCTCACCCTGGGATTCCTTGATTTGAATTTGGTGAATTCCTTAGATTAGGGATTGATTGTCATGCATGTGTGGATGATTTCTATTTCCCTTTGAGTATTGTTTGGTTCATAATTTTTATTGATCCAGCCCTAACGTGTGTAGGCCTAGACCCACATAGTTTTCCCTTAATTGAATATTGGACTTTTATGTTGGATGTGGAATTTGTGTAATTGTTTATAACTATGTGATCTTAAGCATGAAATCTTGCACATCATATCTGAATTTCACGTCCTGCATCAGACACCAAATGTTAACATAACTACATATGAGCGAGGAATTTGTATTCCATTTGTGTTCCCTGTCAGATTTTCTATTATTCTATTTCTTTCTTTTTTCTTTTTTCATAGAGATATTGTACAAATAAATAGGGAGATTAGCAACCCTATTCTTGGCTATATATAGATATTGTACAATCACAAATATAATCTTTCTGATTCTCTCTTAATTGACAACTCATTGATTGATTTGACAACTCACGCCAACACTCTCCCTCAAGTGGAAGTATCCAAATCTTTAATGCGCAACTTGTTTAGTGAGTTGTAAAAGTCTTTGCTTGATACGGCCTTTGTAAGAATATCCGTCGGTTGGTCTTAGGACTTCATGAATGGAAACTAAATTATTTTAGCTTCGAGATTTTCTTTGATAAAGTGACTGTCAAATTCCACGTGTTTGGTACAATCATGCTGAATCGGATTGTGAACAAGGACGATAGTTGCCTTGTTATCACAAAAGAGGTTCATCTCGGATGTAGGAGGATGTTGCACAACACGCCAACAACATAGTGAGCCTAGATCCAATCAGGCCTCACCCACAAACGATAAACAGAAAGAAATATAAACTATAAACATATCAAAGCAATCAAAACAAACCAAAAGACAAGATATACGTGGAAAAACTCTAAACTAGGGTAAAAAATCACGGACACAAACTTTTATTATGAAGAAAACAAAGATTACAAGGCAAAATACTAACTTCTCCCTTGGAAGTACAGAAAAATCCCTTGTCCACACCTTAGAAATATTTCCTATTGCTTTCCAATACTTGGAAAAAACCCTAGGAACCTTCATTTATAGTTTAGGCGACTTTCCTTTCACACCCTTGCGAAAGGCAACACCAAAATCTACAATCCGCATCGAATTTGGAAATGAATCTGTGTAACTACGACCGGTCGAGCAAACTACACATCGGTCGAGAAAACTCCACGACCAGTCATGAATGGGTCATAACCGGTCAAGCACCTCGAAATCTAAAAAATGATGCTCGCTGAAATTTGAGTCGAACCGGTCCACGACCGGTCGAGCGAGCCCCTACAATTGGTCGTGCACAGCCCACGACAGGTCGAAGACCGCCCCAGATGTGGCTCCACATCTCAACAATCTCTCACTTTGAGACACATCACCATAAACCTTTGTCTTCTTTATCTGGAGTGCACCACCTCTCCGTCTTCAAGCCTGAAGACCAATCAAAGCTGAACAGAGCTTCAGCTTCTCCCGTGTGACTGCCTTGGTCAGCATATCTACAAGATTCTCACTTGTATGAGTCTTCTCCAAAGCAATCGATATATCTTCTAGTAACGAACATATGAAGTGATATCTGATGGTAATATGCTTGGTTCTTGAATGAAAGGCTGAATTCTTAGCCAAATGTATTGCACTCTGACTGTCACTGTACAGCTTACAATCTGCTTGATCTTACCCAACTCTTTCATAAAATCTTGCATCCACACCATCTCCTTGCACGCTTCTGTAGCCCCAACATATTATGCTTCCATCATACTGATAGATACTTTCTTTTGTAACTGAGAGACCCAACTGACTGCAGCATTAACCAGAGTAAACACATAACCTGTAGTACTCCTGCTATCGATATCTCCTGCCAAATCTGAATCCACGTAGCCTTGTAGCTTGATTTCGGATTCACCATAGCACAGCCCTACATCCTTAGTACCTACCAGGTATCTAAGGATCCACTTCACAGCTTCTCAATATTCCTTCCCGGGGTTGTTCATGAACCTGCTAACAACTCTCATTGCTTGAGAAATGTCTGGCCTCGTGCTCACCATAGCATGCATGAGACTCCCAATGGCTGACACGTATGAGACTTTAGCCATGTAGTCCCGTTCTTCCTACGTCTTTGTCCCTTGCTCCTTAGATAGCTTAAAGTGGTTGGCTAACAGAGTGCTAACCGGCTTAGCACCTCCCGTATTTAATCGATCAAGTACCATGGCTATATATTCTGCCTGTGACAAAACTAGTTTCTTATTTTCCCTATCACGCTTTATCCTCATGCTTAGGATTTATTTTGCAGCTCCTAAATCCTTCATGACAAATTCTCTAGACAGTAGTCTTTTGAGATCTAAGATGTCCTTCATGCTTGAACCGGTCACAAGCATATCATCAACGTACAGAAGAAAGATAATATATGACGTATCAAACTTCTTCAAATAACAACAATGGTCTGCATGACATCTCCTAAAACTGTTTCTCGACATGAAACTATCGAACTTCTTATACCATTGCCTCGGGGCCTGCTTCAGGCCATATAGACTCTTCTTCAGTTTACACACTTTATTCTCCTTTCCTGGTATTATGTATCCTGTTGGCTGATGCATATATATCTTTTCTTCAAGGTCCTCATGAAGAAATATTGTCTTAACATCTAGCTGGTCTAAATGTAAGTCCTCTGAGCCACTATACTCAAGACCATACGAATCGTAGACATTTTCACCTCAGGTGAAAATATTTTGGTGAAATCGATACCTGTCTTCTGTTGAAACACTTTTACAACCAGTCTCGCCTTATACCATTTCAAACCATCATGCTCCTCCTTCAGTCTGAAAACCCACTTGTTATAAAAAGCTTTTTTACCCTTAGGTAGAGTGACTAGCTCCCATGTACGATTAGACTTAAGAGAATCCATCTCCTCATCCATGGCCTGCTCCCACTTAACCTGTGTATCTGATTGTAATGCCTCTTCAAAATATTCTAGCTCACCATTATCTGTCAGCATTAGATAATGTAAGGAGGGTGAGTATCGGACCGTGGGTCTCCTCTCCCGAGTAGACCCCTTCACAACTGGTATATACGGCTCTGCCTCATAATGCTCCTGTGCATGACCATCCTGTGGTGCTGTAACACTCATGTTCGGTAACTCTTCCAACTCTACGAATTCCTTTTCCTCAGCCTTATTTTCTTGTATACCATCCTTATGCATCACTTTTTCATTGAAGACTACATCCTTGCTTCTGATGATTTTCCTATTTTTTTCATCCCAAATCCTATAGCCAAAATCATGCTGCTCGTAGCGTATAAATGTGCACCTCCTGGATTTCACATCCAGCTTGTTTCTGTGCTCTACATCAATGTGAACATATAAAGTGCAACCAAACACTCTGAGATGTGCAAAATTCACTTCTTTCTCAGTCCACGTTTCTTCTGGTAGCTCACTATCCAATAGTGATGAGAGACTTCTAATGATAAGATATACGGCAGTATTCACAGCATCAGCCCAAAAAATCTTGGACAACCCTGCATTTAACCTCATGTTCCTGGTGCACTCAGCCACACCATTTTGCTGCGGTGTCCCTGGAATCGTTTTCTGATATTTGATTCCACTTGCTGCACAATACTCTTCAAACCTCTTATCACAATACTCTCCCTCATTATCAGATCTGAGACACTTTACTGTTTTATCTATCTCATTTTCTACCATAACTTTTCACTTCTTAAACGCAACAAATACATCATATTTATGCTTTAAAAAAGAAACCCATAGTTTTCTACTAGCATCATCAATAAAAGAAACAAAATGACGTGAACCACCAAGAGATGATACCTGTGCCGGTCCCCACACATCAGTGTATACAAGCTCCAACAGATGCGTCTTTATAGCGCGTCCAATCTTCTTGAAGCTTACCCTCTTCTTCTTACATTACATGCAATCCTCACAGAATTTCAAGTTAATAGACTTTAGCCTGGTAGCTTCCCTTTTAACAGTAGCACTTTCATCCCCTTCTCACTCATATGTCTCAACCTCTGATGTCATAACTGCCCATTCACTGCAGTTGATGCAACTGCGAGTGAACTATATAATCCTGAAGTCACGTACAAAGTACCTTCCTTTTTGCCTCAAGATATCACTAAAGCACCTTTTGTAATCTTCCAGGAATCACTAGTAAATGTCGTCATATAACCGTTATCAGCCAACTGCCCCACTGAGATCAGATTCATTCTCAAACTCAGTACATGTCTAACATCCTTCAATTTCAAAACTGTTGTCTTTCTGATTGACCTGAACATCTCCCTTTCTAACGATACTGCACGGTTCATCATCACCCAGGTAGACTCTCCTAAAGTCACCTGACACATAATCATGCAGAACTTCCTTACATGAAGTTGCATGAAACGAAGCACCCGAGTCTATAACCCGAGTCTCATTCATCGCATCAAGAAACAAGATCAACGTATCTATGTTGCTCTCTTCAGACAAATTCACTGAATCCTTTCCACCTTGAGAGCTTTCATCTTGTTTCTTAAACGCCCTGCAATCACGTTTCATGTGCCCTTTCTTGCCGCAATGCCAACACCCGTCTTTGTCTTTCGGTCCCTTAGACTTCTGCCTTAACTTAGAACGCCTGTGTTTATTACCTCATTTGTTCAGAGATCTTCCTCTTCCTTCAACGTTTAGAGCATTCCCTGAATCCCCTGAAACTCCTGATGCCTTCCTTCTAGATTCTTCGCTGAGAATTAAACTGGCCACATCATCAAATTTCAGCTTTGTCGACCCTGAAGAATTGCTCACAACAATCACCAAACCATCCCAACTGTCTGGCAGACTAGATAAGATCAATAGTGCCCTGACCTAATCCTCAAAAATGATACCAACGGATTTCAACTGGCTCGTGACTGTATTAAACTTGTTTAAATGTTCAGCAACGCTCCCACCATCTGACATTTCATGTTGAATAGTTGTTTCATAAGATGAACCTTGTTGGATGCTGAGGGTTTTTCATACATGGTGGCTAGGGCTTCCATTAATTCTTTTGTCGTTTTCACCTTGGATATATTGAAGGTGACGCTCTTAGACAAAGAGAGTCGGATCATTCTTAAAGCCTTCCTATCCAGTAGAAACCATTCATCATCTGTCATCTTTTCTGATTTCTTCTCTTTTCCTCCTAGAGGAATGTACAGGTCCTTCTGATACAGATAATCCTCCATCTGCATCTTCCACAAGGTGAAATTTGAACCATCAAACTTCTCAATTCTAATTTTTTCTTCTTCCACCATCGCTCCCAATAGAACTAAACCAATAGCTCTGATACTAGTTGTTGCGCAGCACGCCAACAACGCAGTGAGCCTAGATCTAATCCTTACCCACAAACGATAAACAGGAAGAAATATAAACTAGAAACAGATCAAAGTAATCAAAACAAACCATAAGACAAGATATACGTGGAAAAACTCCAAACTAGGGTAAAAAACCACGAATGCAAACTTACACTATGAAGAAAACAGAGATTACAAGGCAAAATATTAACCTCTCCCTTGAAAGTACAGAGAAAATCTCTTGCCCACACCTTAAAAATATTTCTTATTGCTTTCCAATACTTAAAAAAAATCCTAGAAACCCCTATTTATAGTTTAGGCAACTTTCCTTTCGCATTCTTGAGAAAGGCAACACCAAAAACCGCAGTCCGTATCGGATTCGAAAACAAATCTACGTAACTATAACCGGTCAAGCGGACCCCTACGACCGGTCGAGCGGACCCCTACGACCGGTCGAGCATAGCCCACGATCGGTCGAAAATGGCCCCAGATGCGGCTCCACATCTCAACAGAGCATACCCAATTTCAGTTAGAAGTCTTTGAGCCATACACAAAGTCCTTTAGCCATTCCACGGAGCTATGCTTCAACACTTGATAATGCCACCATTTTTTGCTTCTTACTTCTCCATGTAACAGGATTCCCTCCAACAAACATGAAGTATCCTGAGGTGGATCTTCTGTCTGTGGTATTCCCCACCTAATTCGCATCTGTATAACCATTAACTCTGAGATGGTTATTTTTTAAAAACATAAGCCCTTTTCCTGGAGAGGATTTTCAGTATCGTAAAATCTGGATCACCGCCTCCATATGATCCTTACTAGGTTGATGCATGAATTGACTTACTACACTTACTACGTAGGCAATATCTGGATGGGTATGGGAGAGGTAAATAAGTTTACCAACTAATCTCTAGTACCTTTCTTTGTCTATTAGCATTTGGCTTGGATATTCTCCAAGCTTGTGGTTTTGAATGATTGGAGTGTCTGCTAGCTTCCAATCTAACATTCCAACCTCACATAGTACGTTTAATATATATTTTTACTAAGAAAGAAATATACCTCGCCTTAATCTACCAACCTCTATTCCTAGGAAGTATTTGAGTCCTCCTAGATTTTTCATCTTGAACTCGGTCGCCAATTGTTTCTGAAGTATAGCAATTTCCTCCTTATCATTCCCTGTGATGATCATATCATCGACATATATAATTAAAGTTGTTAACTTGCCCCGTTGGTGCTTTAGAAATAATGTATGATATGAATTACTTTGGTGGAAGCCATACTTCTTCATTGCCAGACTAAACCTCCCAAACCATGCTCGAGGTGGCTGTTTTAATCTATACAGTGCTCACTGCAATTTGCACACAACTCAGCTTTTGAAGATGTTATGTAGCATGGAGGAGTATCCATGTAGACTTCCTCTTCAAGGTCACCATGGAGAAATGCATTCTTTACATCAAAATGGTGCAATAGCCAGTCCAAGTTGGCTGTGAGAGATAACAGGACCCTGACTGTATTTAACTTGGCTACTGGCGAAAAAGTTTCTTGATAATCTATGCCATATGTCTGAGTGTATCCCTTTACGACTAGCCTTGCATTATATCGTTATATAAATCCATTTGTCTTGTGTTTAACAGAGAAGACTCGTTTGCACCTGATTATTTTTTTTCCTTTGGGCAATGGAACCAAGGTCCATGTTTAATTCTTTAGTAGTGCTCTTATTTCTTCCTCAATTATTTGCGTCCACTTGGGATCAGCTAAAGCTTCCTAAACTGTAGTGGGAATATGACATGCAGACAACTCATGTGAGAATGTCTTGAGAGGTTCAGGTAGCTTTTCGGTGGAAACATAGTTGGCAATTGATACCTCGACCTTCTTTCCTCATGTTTAGAGAGTATCTGTTTGGTGACTTGCCACAGTTATTCCTGAAAGGTAAGGTATACCCAGTAGATGTACCTGTGTTATTCATAAATGAGGGTGTAGTAAAATTGCTTACCTCAGGAATATTCTTAGGAGATGGATCTACAGGCACTGAGAGATGGGGGATTCGGGTTCTTCTCCTGATGATGTGAGCTCAGTTGCCGAAGGCCTTCTAGATTCACAGAATATGTCAGGCCTTAAAGATGTATTTGTTGATTCCTCACCAATTATTGGTGTGTCATTCCGATCTTCAAGTCAGTCAAAACTTAGCCAATTTAACTCTTCATATAGTGTCTCCCCCTGAAGAGAAGAAATGGATGTCGAAGAAGGAAAGAGTGGTTCGGATTCCAAAAAGGTGACATCCATAGTCACGTAGGTATGCTTGGAGCTGGATCATAGAAGCGGTAGCCTTTTTAATACGTAGCATAGCCCAAGAAGAGGCACTGAAGGGCACATGGGTCAAGTTTGGTGCGCTGGTTCTTAGGGAGGTATACATACGCCACACACCCAAATATGTGAGGATGGAGCATTAGGGCCGTAGGTAGAGAGACTGAGGCTGATAATGGGGTCTTAAAATTTAATATTTTAGAAGGGAGGAGGTTGATTAAATGTACGACAATGGTAATAGCATCGAGCCAATGTCGTGTGGGGACATGAACGCCTAGAAGGAGAGCCCAGGCAGTCTCAAGAATATGTCGATTCTTCCGTTCGGCGACTCTATTTTGCTGAGGGGTCTGAGGACATGAGGTCTCGTGAATAAGACCATGTTGTTAAAAATAGGAATGAAAGTAGTGATTAACATATTCACCACCATTATCAGAGCAGAGAATCCGAATCTGAGCGGAAAGCTAGGTCTGAACCATAACATGAAATGACTAAAAGATACTGAACACTTCATTCTTATGTTTTATCAAATATAACCAGGTCATTCGAGTACAATCATCAACAAATATTATAAACCATTGTACACCAGATATAGTAGATAAAAGAGAGGGTCCCCATATATCACAATGAATTAAAACAAAAGGTATATCACTTTTATTCATACTTAATGGATAAATAGCACGATAACTTTTGACTAAAATACAAATATCATACTGAAATTTAGAAGTCTCCACATTGGAAAATAAATCAGGAAATAAACGTCATAAGTACCCAAATGACGAACGTCCCAAACGACGATGCTATGGCCAAATCTGTCGAGCCTTGGAACCAAGTGTAGAAGACATATGATGCGTATGACCTAAACTAAAATCTTCCATATAGTATAATCCCCTCTCTTAGTACCACGCCCAATTATCTCCTTGGTGAGAATATCCTGAATTAGATAAAAATTGAAAAATATCAGCATAACACAATTTAGATATGTAGTAACTTGGCTAACAGATAATAATTTATGAGATAAAGAGGGAACAAGTAGAGTGTTGGATAAATGAAGAGAGGGTGATAGGGCTATAGATTCGGCCCCTGCGACAGGTGTGGTCACTCCATTAGCATTCGCAATACTGGTGCGCCTTGGAGGTGAGTGATAGGAGAAATCTGTGGTATCAAACGTCATATGATCCGTGGCCCTAGAGTCGAGGAGCCAATCACTACCGTCCACATCGTGGTGACGACTAAGTAAGGCATGACAGAGGTTACTTGGATCTGCAGGAGAGAAATCCAATTTAGGTGAGGTAGTGGGAAGGACGAGAGAGAGATAAGGTTCGGCTGCTGCCACAGTAGCCTCTCATTTTTTTCTAGCTTGAAGCTCGTGCCACCAATTGAGGTACCCATACAACTGGAAGTAGTTTTCATGTGTATGCTTCATATTGCCACAATGAGAGCATTTGAGACCATTGGATGAGGTACCAGCTTTAGATGAAGGCTTCCCAGTATACTGAGAAGCCGATCCAGATAGGCTAAGCTTTAAGCCTTTCAAAGCAAGCATCGCCCCTGGAGGTGGTTCATGGTTGTCGACGTTCATCAACACCTGACGAAGAGCCTCCCTGGGAACATGGGCATATGCTTGCTCCATGGTGGGAAACGGTTGCATCTGCAACATGTCACTGTGAATATTGTCCAACCTATCATCAAGACCATCCAAGAATACATAGACCCGATCTTCTTGGAGAAGATTATTATAACGTTCAATATCGGTAGGGCACTCCATAAGATTGGGATGTCAAAAATCAAACTCATGCCAGAGTCCTTGCAAATCGGTGTAGTATTTTTTCAGGGAGCCACCCGCTTGGCAAAGACGGGAGATGCGGCGCCGGAGATCATAAACTTGAGAGGTATCACCACCATCAAAATAGGTGGTAACAACTGAATCCCGAAGCATTTTGGTCATGGAAAATTGAATGAAATTACTGATTAACGCTAGATCCATAGAGTTAATCAGTCATCCTTTAACAATGGCATTATCAGTTCTCCATTTATGGAAGGACAGATCGGTTGGAGATGGCAGAGGTAACTCGCCATTGATGTAGCCCAACTTGTCTTTACCGGAGATGTACATCTCGACAACTTGGTGTTCACACCCCAAGTGCAGGGTTGTGATGTAGCAATAAACTCAGTAAGACCGAGGTCGAATCCCAAGGGACTGATACCTGTACGTTATCTGAAACTAAGTAGAACTAGATGTAATCTAAATCAAATAGGATTTAAGGAATAATTGTGAAATAATTATCTAAAACTACAAAGAAATCAGAGGTAAGAAACTAGGGATTCAGAGGATCCACTTGTAGAGATCAGGGGGATCTTACGCCTGCTTCAATAATCATGAAAATTAAACTGAACTTACTTGATATAGTCTTCAAGAGATGAAAGGTGTATGAATTAGAATGTATTCCATCACCACACCATGCCCAGGAGACAAAGCAAACAACAGAATTAAACTAATTACCAACCAATCAACATGCTATGTAGGTTAGAAAGGGTACCGTCATCCGACCATGCCCAGGAGACTATGGTAGACAACAGGGCTTCCTGACGTCATAAACATAAAAAGGAGAGAAACATGCTCAAAGCTATCGCAGACCCATTGTAATTTCAGTCACAACAGACCATTAAAAACTAAAAATATTTTCATTAATTAAACTATAATCAAGGTCGTTCATAAGTTAAAATTAATTCAATAACACAAAGGAAGGTCTCCCATCATGCTACAAGCTTCACCTCTTAGCCCTAGCTAAGAGGTTTAGCCTAACAACATGATTAAATTAAATCCCTTAAACAAAAATAAACAACAACAAAAATAAAAATAAAATAAAACAACTCTATTCTCTGTCTTCATGCTCCCCGTCCAGAAAAAGACCCCCTTTCTTCTCTCTTTTCTCTTTCTTTTATAGGCTGATACAGTCGATGGAGAGGTTGGTGCGCAAATCAGTTGGCTGAGAGAGCTTTCGCAGCTCTTTTCTTGCGTAGGAAGAGTCCCTGATGCTGATTTCTTGGTGGGGACCACTTATTGATATTTCTTGCAAAATCCACCCTATCCAACGTGTTCCTCTCGAAAAACTAGCTAGGAATGGCTATTTTTTTATTAGATTCGGTGCAACCCACTGGATTTCTCATTACACCGTCTATCTGACGTTTGAACGGCAGAGAACTCGTTCTCACTATCTTTTGAAATTCTGTCTTCTAGGATATGATAAGAGGACCTTTTTAATCCTGATGGACGGTCCTGATCACCTATACGGATGATGAGTGGGGCCCACAACACTCACCTGCAAGCTCTGCTATGAAATAGAGCTCGTGCAAACGTGCGCTGGTGATTGGTGGGACCCACACTCTCTGATATTTGAGAAATTCACACCGACCATCAGCTTAGTCTAAAAAAACCACTCTGATATGGTCAGTTTTGGATTGCTTCTGACGTGGCCCACTTGATTCTTCATTCCGCCTTCCATCTTCCTTTTAACGGATAAGATAGTGCGATATCCTGCATGGTGTCAAAAGGAAAGCTTGACGAGGGTTGAGCCTCCCCTTTGAACTCAATGGATGGTCCCAATCATTGATCCGAGCAAGGAGTGGGACCCACTGGCCAAAACTGGCCAGACAACGTCGGCCGTTGGATGCTTGCGAGAAAAGAAGACGGGTCAGCCCGTCTTTGACCGGGCTGACCATCCTGTGCACCTCTTAATCACGAGCACACTATGCACGTGCAGTGTACACGTTGGGTTCACTGTGATGTATATGTAAATCCGCTCCGTCCATTCCTTTCCTCATCCTATTTAAAGCGTTGAGACCAAGATTGAAGCGTATCTAGATATCAGGTGGGCACAAAATCGACGGTTCATGGGCTGATCTGTCCGTTGGGCTACTTACACTGGGATCCAATGGATGAAATTCGATGTGTACGATTAATTTATAGTCTTCAGGCCCTGTATGTAATTTCAAGCTGAACGAATAGTGAGAACCCTGTGATATCGCATTTTGGATCCTTTTTATGCCACTTGAACTTCAGTTTCTCGATTTTCTCAGATCTCTGGCATGTAAATCCATCGATCTTGGTCCCCTGGGATCCGTCCCTTACCTTAGGGTCATTAGAGCGTTACTTCCATGCTTTAAGATCCCTTTTTCAGTCCATACTTGTAAATACACTCTGCATCACAAACACGATTAAAGCGGGCCATTAAACGGTATCATGTTTGTAAATTCAGGCAATAACTGAGATCTAATATGCAATATTTGACCCTCAACACCTAGGACCATAAAACATAGTTGGAACCATCTAACTTGAAGTCGATCGGGACAACCGCAGGTTCAGAAAGCAAGATTAAGGCCTGAGCTTTGGACAGAGCTTCGGTCATTTTTGTGATGAATATTTTAGAGAGGAGTATATTATGGTCGATGGAAGAGTCACTGGACTTCATCGGGGTTTCAGTGTCTCCCATATGTGAAGGTGGCGGTGGAAGGAAGCTATGAACTAGGGTTTGACGTGAACCAAGAGCCAGAAATCGACTAGCTCTGATACCATGTCAGATTTTCTATTATTATATTTCTTTTTTTTAACAGAGATATTGTACAAATATATAGAGAGATTAGCAACCATATTCTTGGTTATATATGATATTGTACAATCACGAATATAATCTTTCTGATTTTCTCTTAATTGACAACTCATTGATTCATTTAACAACTCACGCCAACATTCCCTACTAAGAAAGATGAATATACTAATGATATAAAGAGAATGAGTGTAGAAGAGCAAGTAGTAATGTTTTTTAACGTAGTTGGCCATAACTTCTGAAATAGAGTAATTAGGCATTGGTTTATTCATTCAAGGAGACCGTTAATCATTATTTTCTTAGTCATAGATGTCATTTTGTCTTTGTACACCGAGTATGTCAAGTACCAAGGCTTGGATACACCGTATGAAATCAATATCAATCCAAATTGGCGAGCATATTTCCAAGTACTAATTTAATTTTAGTGCTAAAGTTCCAACTACACTATACACTTTCAGCTCATTTACTTTGTAATGTAGAAGTTTACATTGTCCCTTGGATTGTATTCGAGCCCTAAATGAGATTCATATACCTATACATCTTCTTAAATTCTCGAGTAAAAACTTCCATAATAAGAAGGGCGTAGTATTATACAATGTGCTAGTTACCTGTACTTTTGATATGAGATTCATATATGTGTTGGCTGGGTGAGAAGGATCCACATCGGATGCCTAGGTACTACATGATTCCCTTACCCATAAATTAGATCTTTTTTTCATACCAAATTATTTACTTTTAGGTGAGTTGTATATTTAATACTTTATAAATGTATGAAAATATTGCATGGTTAACGTTGGTTATGCTCATTCTCAGGATATTGTGGCACTATATCAAGGTGTATGTTACAACTTACAAGAATATTGGACACGTCAAACAATAAAAAGAGAGCTATTTAATTGTCGTCAAGCACAGTTGATGAATGTTATTGAACATTACTTTGGTGTGTTAAATATGTGGTTTTCAATTCTACATACAACCCTACGGTTTAAGTTTAACACTTAGGAGAAGATTGTCACTTCACGTTGTGTTCTTGTAAGTGTTATAGTTTATAGTCCCTTGTTATTGTCAAATTTGTGATGACAAAGACACTGCTTTGAAGCTGTATATGTGATGAACAAAATATCTATTTAAGACATGAAGAGTCATGATGGTAGTCTAATAAGATTAGCTTCGATGGACAAGCAAAGCTTTCAAGTTCAAGATCTCAGAAGCTTTCAAGTTCAAGATCTCAGGCTTAATTACATTCAAAGGTCACTTGTCTTCAAGTTTCAATGTCCTTGCTTCACTATTGAAGTATGACTGACCTTAGGTTGACCTTTAGAGTAGGTCGTTTTAGATACATAATCCATATATGTTTTATAAGTGAATTTGATCTGATCTAAGACTAGTCCTGAAATTTGTTTGACTAGTCCTAGCACTGGTTCGACCAGTCCAAGAAATTTCAGGACCATTCCTAAGTTGTTGCAGATTTTTAAAATTTTTTGGTTACTCTACGACTAGTCCTGAAGACTGTTCGACCCGTCGTGTGAACAATGTCGACTGATTCTTCGACCAGTCGTAGACCTACGATTCAAAGTATATCATTGAAAATCATCTGTTTACGACCAGTCGAAGGGGACCTACGACCAGTCATAGGGTACCTATAACCAATAATGAAACCATCTTATCTTATCATGTCCAAAATTTTAAAATTCAGTTGGTTCTACGACCAGTCGAAGACATGTTTTGCTCAACTATAAATAGAGCACAAATCTCAAAATAATAGAGACAATTCAAGCTAATTAATTCGCCCTTCTGAGAGATAAGTCTGTGCTCCATTTTAAGCTAAGTGTGCGTATTTAATATTCTCTTTCTTTAGCTTTATTAATTGATTTTATTTCTTGTATTTCAATCTAATCTGAAAAGAGGAACTGTTATTTCCTTTTCTTTGGAATCAAAATCAATTAAAGCTAGCCAATTTTGGTTTAATTTAAAATCAATTAGAACTAGAACCATTGTAATGTGAGTTTTGGACATTGAACTTGGACATTCAATCATCTACTCTGACTTGGTTCTTCGGGGCTGCTACAACGAAGGAGAAAATCAGGTATTTTACATTTAATTATAAATTTCTTTCTGTTTTGGTTTCGTTTGGAATTTGCTAGAAAAATCTAATTATATTGGTTACCTGAGGAGAGCCAGGAAAACTTAGAAGTGGGGTCTTTTTAATTGTGTAAGCCCACAGAGAAAGACATAATTGTGAAAGCTTTGGGTGAACCTGTGAAAACCTACTTTCATAGTGAACGCTAATATCCCCTGTATGAGGATATTAGGAGTGGAGTAGCATTCCGTGTGTCTGTTGTTTAACAGTCGGTGAACACACGGGCGAACCATTATAATTCCTCGTGTTTGGTGGTTGAATAGTTTATATTTCATATCTTTAATTATTCATTTGTAGGATGTATATGTGGATGTGAATGTTATAATCATTTATTTCAAGCATTGTGGAAATGTTGTAATAGTTTAGCATTTATTTCTTGTTATTTCTTTATCAGCTTCTTTAATTGTTCTGGTAAGATTGTCTTGCCATTCCTATGGTGTATGGTTGTCCCTAGAACAAAATATATTTGTAATTACAATTTATTCTTCAGTGCAGTTTGTATTTAATTTTTTATTAGTCCTCTTCAATTTGAGATTTGATACAAAGACCTTTCTAGAAATAAGGTTATCCTATCATAAGCTCAGGTTTTTTGTGTAAGGTTATCCTTAGAACAACATTTGTATCAACCTCTCAAGATCTGAATTTTGAGGTTACTTTATATTCTTGCATTGTGGTTTGTTTATTGGCTATCATATTTATTTAATTTCCGCTGTTATAAGTTTTATTTGGCATAGTCTTATTCACCCCCCATTTGGGACATATAGCTAGGCCTTTTCAAGTGGTATTAGAGCCTAATAGTTCATTTTTAATTCTTAATTCTTTGATTTATTTCCTGAGCTAACGATTTAAGCTATTTAAGATGTCAAATTTTGATAGCCTATCAGTCACTAGGCCACCACCCTTTGATGGCTCCAACTATGCTTATTGGAAAGCCAGGATGAGAATATTCTTAAAATTCATGGATGAAAGTGTGTGGCTGGCCACCGTGAATGGTTGGAACCCTCCTACCACTGAAGTAATTGGAGTTGATGGTTCAAAATCTATGAGAGTAACACCTTATTTCTCTTGGACTACGCTTCTGAAAAGTGAGAGTAGTGCAAATGCTAAAGCACTAAATGCAATCACTTGCACACTATCACCGGATGAATTCAAAAGAATTATATCTTGTGATTCTGCAAAGCAAGCTTGGGATATATTAGAAATGACACACAAGGGTACATTAATTGTCAAGAAATCGAAAGTCCAACTCCTTACAACCAAATTTGAAGAAATTCAAATGGAGGAAAATGAAACATTTATGGACTTTTATACATGATTAAATGACATTGTAAACTCTATGTGGGGTCTTGGTGATAAAATTCCTAAAAGTAAAGTGTGTGCAAAAAAACTACGCTCACTTCCTGAATGATTCAACTCTAAAGTAACTGCGATATAGGAACTTCGTAATACAAACAATATGAGGGTTGAGGAATTAGTTGATTCTTTACAAACCTACGAGTTAACTTTTAAAGCTCCCAAAGGAAAATCGATTGCTCTTAAAACTTCTAAAAATAATTTTTAAAAAAATTCTGATTTAGAAAACTGTGAAGATGATACGACCCTTTTGGTGAAAAAGTTTTATAAAATTTTCAAAAGTAAAAAAAAGAGTTGATTTTCAAAAATAAAATGATAAGAAAAGATCTAAACCTAAATTTAAAACTTGAAAATCTTTGAAAGATATTCAATGTTACAACTGCCAAGAATATGGGCATTTGGCTAACAAGTGTCCTAAAAAGGACAAACCCAAAAAGAAGGGTATATTGGCTACTTGGGATGAATCCTCTGATTCTGAAGTTTCTTCTAAATCTGAAGATTCTGAAATCGAGTCGGGCAATGAAGTGAAAGCCTTTATGACTCTAGCCAAACTCACATTTTCAGATAATGATTCTACAAGTGAAGAAAATCTGAACAGTGAATGTGAAAATGAAGATGATCTTCAAGATGCCTATAATGCCCTATGCAAGGAGAGTTGTAAATTTGTGGTAAAACTGAAACTTCAAAAAGAAAAATTTTCTAAACTCAAAGAAATTTATGAATCTCTTGTTTTAGAAAAGTCTAATATTTCAGACTGTTTTGAAAAGACAAAATGGGATTTGGATTTAAAAACTGCCCAAATTAAAAATCTTAAATCTGAAAACGACCAACTAAAACATGAAGTCTCTTCTCTCTTGAGTTTAAAGGAAACTTGAAAATATGCCCAAGGTGATTCTAAATTAGAAAAACTCTTATTAGGATCGAGAAAATGTGGCGATCGATCCGGTCTAGGTTATGATAAGAATGTTTCTCCTAAACTGAAAAATACACCTCCTAAGTTTGTAAAAGAAGAGACCTTCAACTCAAAAGGAAAAGGATAAGTGTTTTCTAAAGACCTTAAATCTGTTCAAAAACCTAAAAGAAATTATTTCAACTATAAGAAGCATAACCAAAATCCTTTAACTGAAAAGATATTTAATTTACTTAAGGAGCTTCTAAAGTCTAACACAATAGGTCATACTTATAATTCTTACAATCAAAAGAAGACCAACTATCCACCTAAACCCAAAATGGTTATTGAAATAGCAGTGAAGACCGCTTGAGTTGAAGTTAGAATACACCAATATGTCCTAGAGGGGGGTGAATAGGACTTTTTAAAGTTTTTATGAATTATTAAAAATCCTATCACACTAATCCTATCACAGAGTACAAATTAGGATTACTCAAGGTTAACTCTACTGGCTTCTAAACCTGGTGGAGGATCCAATCACAGAGCTATTTAAATGATAATCAAGGTGCAATTATATTCTATGATGAATGTAACTGTGTGTGAAGTGTGAGCAAGTATAAATGTGGTTAATATAATCTCACAAAAAATCAAACACAAGTATTAATCTCAAACATAGTCATTTTATAGTGGTTCGACTACTTGTCTACTCCACTACCGGCTTCCACACTCAATCCTTGAGTGACCGAATTTCACTAAGGAGGTTTCTCATTGTTCACCTCAAACCTAAGGTTTTAAATCAGGTTCACCTTCAACCTTTACATGGAGGTTTCTACTCGGTTCACCTCTAACCCTGGAGTTTTGTTGACGCACTCCTAACCAGATGTTTATGCCCACACAGAGCAAGGGTCCACACAACGCACCCGGATGTTTATGCTCTCCACAGAGCAAGGGTCCACACAACGCACCTTCACGTACACTCCCGTCGGAGGCCTCCTTTGAGGACTTCAAAGGGTGAGCAACACTTAAGACCTAATCCTAGAAAGAAATGATCACAAGTGTCATCTAGACTCTAGATACTTACAAAAAAGTTGATGAGTCTCATTCAACGCAATGTTGAAGATCTCCTTCTTATTGATGAAGAGTCTTCAGCTCCCTTGATCCGCAACACAAAAGATATACTTATTCTAGGCTTTAAGTTTGGTCAAGATTGTGATGGAATTCCACTCTCTAAGGATTTATCTATTAGGAAGATAGAGTGGTTCCGATCATCTATGCATTCAAGGCATCTCAGCTTAATAATTTACCAATAAGGTAGTAGCTGAAGGATCCTTGAATGCATAAGTTCATTCCCCAATCCACTCTATTGAATATCAATGATGAGGGTGGATTGGAGGATGAACCCCCTAAGAGAAAGGGCTTAAGGTAAATGATAGGAAGGTTAAAACACTCAAAAGTACTCTCTTCTTTCTCTACCAGCAATAAAGGCAAGCTTCTCTATATATAGGCAAAAGGTTCCAATGGATATAAAACGGTCATATTTATGACAGAGTTCGATATCATCGAGCAAGTGTCGATATGATCAAGCGTATACTCTCGATTGTATCGATTGTCCTCTCGATGATACAAACTCAAATGTCATTTTCACTTTTGAAAATATTTTACCAACTGGTCGATGGGATCGAGACACACATCAATGTTATCGAATTTTGAACTCCGATTCCATCGATAGATGAGTCGATCTATCGACAGGTGAAAATAAGAGAGACAAGCCTTGAAGATTTTCAGGTTCTAAATATATGATCGGGGAATAGTCGATGTCATCGAAATTTGTATATCGATGATATCAGAGACCTTATTGATGGGATCGATAAATCGTATAGATTTACCTATAAGCTTGTTGGATGGTTTGTGTCCCATCTCGATCTAATCGACCAGGTCTCGATAAGATCGACATATGAATATCGATTTCTCGACTGGCACCCCGAACACTGAATAAAACATCTTGAAAATCATTCTGGAGAAAACATGCACCCTCTATCGATGTGATCGACTGACTTCCGATATGATCAATATTTGAGTTCAGATTGAATCGGACGGTCATTGATATATCGAAGCTCACAATGGTTTTCTTTAGAAAAACAGGGGCACCGAAAAATTGCTTGTCGATATTATCGATCCACTTTCGATAGGATCGATATTCAAATATTGATGATATCGACTGAACCGTCGATATATCGATAAATCGTCCAGATGAATGTTTGATTGCTGGACACTTTTTGTCCTCACTCGATTGTATCGATTGAAATATTTAAGACATCGACACAGCAGGTCGATCATATCGAGATATGAATCGATATATTCGACGGTGTAAGAAAAACTTGAAGATTTTTCTATTTTGTAAAAAGTTTTCTTACACAAAAAATCATAAGATGTTTTACATATTTTTAAGAGTTTTAATCATCTGGTGTTTTGGGAGATGGGATGTGAGGCTATGATTTACCTATAGCAAGCTTCCACATATCCAGTTGAGGCAGACACTTGAGTTGATCTTCCTGTTAGGCGTTGTTGTCCAACTGACTCAACTTACACCGTAATTGACAAACCAAGGCACTAGTAGGTGCACTTTCAATCTCTCCCTTTGTCAATTACATGACAAAATGCCCAAAAATACCCTATGAAAATATCTAGATAGATACATCCTAAATTGTGTGTATATGTATTAACACAATTTATAAATTCTAATCACCCATGTACACACCCAGTAATTTCTCCCCCTTTCTTCAAAAACTCTCCCTTTCTTGTTGCGGCTGCTCCCCCTAACACCCGCAACATATAAGATCATAGATATCCAATTTTCCATAGGAGTATAGTTTTTCTCCCCCTTTTTGTCAGTCATTGACAAAAATATAACAAGTGATATTGACTGAATAGTTTAAGAATATGGGAGAACCATAGACAGATAGATGTATATAGACAAACCAGTGTAAAGCATACATCATGAGCATGAAGCAAAATGGATGAAGCAATTGGCACAGTCATAGAAATGGCAATAAAATAAGAGTTGTAGCCAGCCATATTGATTAAAAATTTCATCATCCAAAATCATCTATCCCAAAAAAAAATCATACTGCACCAGACAGCAGTATCATGAGTTTTGTCCATAGCACAACATCAGACGCGTTGAATAGTCAAGGGACAACTGGATAGATGTTGAATGTCTTCAAGGAAGATCATTCGTGAGCAAATCTACCATTTGCTGAGTAGTTCCCTGGAGAACATCGAGCTTCTCTTCAATGATAGTGAGACGCCTTTCACAATTGTTCAGACGGTCCTCTATACCAACCATCCCAATGAGCAGGTGACGTTCGAGGTGATGAGCTGGGCAATTTGTAATTGACTCCGAACTGACTAAGGGTGTGTGATTTGATCCTCCGTGCGTAGGCCGCATTGTGGGTGGAACATATTGGACAACCCTTGGTAGAAAGGACTAAGCTTGGAGGGAGACAAGGAAAGACAAAATCGTTGTGCTGCCAGTGAAGCATCATCATCAAACCAAGCTTCAGGATGCACTTCATCAGAGGTGGCAGGAAGCCCAGCATGGTGTGCGAGTTTGCATATGAGCACGGGAAAGGGCAGTGTCTCCTCATGATGTCCTTGAATTACACGAATGATTTGCTTAAGGAGGAGAGTTGGCAGGCACACACGATTCTCTTGATATACATCATAGAGGACATTGATCACAGATGGAGAAAGATGATCACCAATGACATCACAGGGATACACATTTGACCAAAAAATGCTATGAAGAATTTTGAAAGTGGGTCCGAAATGGTTGATATGCAGTAAATTTTCATCATTTCATGGAATGGTAGTCCCTTGGCACAGTACACGGGTTACTTCTCCCCATACCCCCAACCCATTGAGATTTCGATGGGTTACTAGAATTCTAGTAACCTCCAGATTAAGGAGTTTTTCCAAGGTGACTAGAGTGATAAGCTTTAAGTATCGGACAAGAACAATTCGAATGCTTAGGGGATTTTCACAAATGACATGACAATGTTTGAAGAATTCATGAATCACACCTAGTTGGTATGATCCTCCAAGATGTAGAATATTTTGCCAACCGATTACTTCAAGAAGGAGGTCAACTCCAAAAGGCTCAATGGCACTATTGAGCACTAATCGTTCAGTGATGACAGACGGACCACCTTCTTTTGGAGTAGGTTGATACCTACCAGAATTGGATTGCATGCTCTTCTCCTCTAAAGATTGAAAGTAAGCCCTGCCTTTCCCTTTGATCATGTTTTGAAGAGGTGAGAAGCTGATAAGAACGAGAAGAGGTATTAAAAAAATTGAGGTCAAATGCCCCCCCCCCCCCCCCTTTTTTTTATAAAGCAGACTTATCGATCATATCGATCAGTTATCGATAGCATCGTCATGAATTCCACCAAAAGTTGCGCTGAGTTGTTGGAAAACAGCAATCCGATTAAAGACAGTTCGTCGATTGAATCGATGTACCATCTCGATGGAATCAATTATAAAATCGATACTGCACAGATATTATCGAGGCTATAAGAATTTGTTCATCATTACCATAACCATAAATATCTCAGACTTTTAAGATTTTCAGTATATACTATAGGTCCTCAGATTTTATTAATGCGAACAAATGCCAATTGACTTTTGGAGGTCACAGAACCTGTTTGTGTCAAGAGGCTTTGTAAGAATATCAGCAAGCTGTTTCTCAGTAGTTACATAATCCAACATAATGATCTTTTCTTCGACTAGTTCTCGGATAAAATGATGATGAATGTCAATATGCTTGGTCCGAGAGTGCTGAACTGGGTTCTTCGAGATATTTATAGCACTGGTATTGTCACAAAAGAGACTCATTATGGGTTGTGCAATCCCGTAGCCAAATAACATCTGTTTCATCCAAAGGAGTTGAGCACAACAGCTACCTGCGGCTATATATTCAGCCATTGCAGTGGATAATGAGATTGAGTTTTATTTCTTGCTTTGCCAGGAAACCAAACAATTTCCAATATAAAAGCATCCACCACTTGTTGATTTTCGATCATCCAAATTTCCAACCCAATCAGCATTTGAATACCCTGTAATAATAGTGGAGGTTTCATATGGATACCATAGTCCAAAGGTAGTAGTCCCTGCAACATACTTGATAATCCTTTTAACTGCTATTAGGTGAGATTCCTTAGGATCCGCTTGATAACGAGCACACACACTAATGCTAAAGGATATATCTGGACGACTGGCAGTGGGATATAGCAGACTTCCGATCATGCTTCGATAGAGATGTTGGTTCACGCTTTTATCGTTGGTATCTTTTGAGAGTTTTAGAGTAGTACTCATAGGCGTGTGATAGGTGCGACCAGACTCAAATCCAAATCTTTTTGCTAAGTCTTTTGCATAATTGGTTTGATTTATAAAAATTCCATCAACCAGTTGCTTGACCTGTAATCCTAAGAAGTAATTCAATTCACCAACCATGCTCATTTCAAATTCTGATTTCATGAGGTTGGCAAATTTGGATGCCTCATCTATGCATGTTAATCCAAACACTATGTCATCCATATAAATTTGTGTAATAAGTAATGAGTTCTTTATTTTGTGGGTGAATAGTGTCTTGTCTACACTTCCTTTGTAGAATTCATGGTCTAAAAAAAACTTCGTTAATCATTCATACCAAGCACGTGATGCTTGTTTGAGACCATACAGAGCTTTGTCTAAACGATAAACATGATGGGGATGCTTAGGATCTAAAAAATCTTTTGGTTGTTCTACATATACTTCTTCGACAAGATCCCCATTAAGAAAGGCACTCTTAATATCCATTTGAAATAATTTGAATTTTAGTACGCATGCAATGGACATAAGAATTCTAATGGACTCTAGGCGTGCGATAGGGGCAAACGTTTCGTCAAAATCAATTCCTTCAATCTGTGAGTATCCCTGAGCAACCAATCTTGCTTTATTTCTAATTACATTCCCTGATTCATCAGAATTATTTTTGAAGACCCATTTTGTTCCAATAACATTAGTATCAGTTGGTCTAGGAACCAGTTTTCATACCTCATTTCTCTAGAATTGTTGAAGTTCTTCTTTCATGGCATTTATCCAGTATTCATCTTGAAGAGCTTCTACAATATTTTTAGGTTCAATCTTTGAGGTAAAACAGAAATGACTATAAACATTGTCTATCTGCCGTCTAGTTCTTACACCGTCATTAGGATCTTCAATAATTTGCTCTCGAGGGTGATTTTTTATAATGGGTATGTCAAATGATTGTTGAGGTTCATTCGATAATGAAGATTTGTCATCTGATTTTTCAGGTATGCATGAATCTACATCATCTTCTATCTCATTTGCAGGAGAATTCACATCTTGTGGATGATCATCAATCACCACATTCATAGATTCTTGAATAGTAAGGGTTCTTAAGTTGTATACTCTATAAGCATGACTATTCATGGCATTCCCTAGAAAAATGCCTTCATCACTTTTAGATTCAAATTTCCTTAGGTTATCTCTGTCTCTTAAAATGTAACATTTACTACCAACGACCGGAAAGTATTTTACATTGGACAGCTTCCCATACCATACTTCATATGGATTTTGTTCAGACCTGCTCTAAGATATACTCTGTTTATGACGTAGCAGGCGGTATTGACAGCTTCTGCCTAAAAACTCTTTGCCATATCCTTTCCATTCAGCATAACTAACCCTATTTCCTGTAATACTCGATTTTTCCTTTCAGCAACTCCATTTTACTGTGGGGTTTTTGTGGCTGAAAATTCATGGTGAATTTCTTTATCACTGCAATATTTTTTAAATTCATCATTTTTGAATTCACCACTATGATCACTTCTGATGCGTTTTATGTCATATCCTTTCTCATTTTGAATTCATTTTGCCAAGACTACGAATTTTTCAAAAGCATCAGATTTTTCTCGAAGAAATGTAACCCAAGTAAATCTAGTATAGTCATCTACTACCACCAGAAAGTATCTTTTCTTGCCATGACTTTCTACTTTAGTAGGACCTACCAGATCCATATGCAATAGATCCAAGGGTTTTGTTGTTGCTATGGTGGTTATCTTTTTGTATCATACTTTTATCTATTTTCCTTTTAGACATTCCACACATACAACTTTTTCTTCTTTTCTAATTTTGGGAAGACCTCTAACCAAGTTTTTTGAGCTAAGTTTGGCTAAATTTCGGTAATGAATATGTCCCAACCTTTGATGTCATAACTTAGATTAATCCTTTACAGCCATATTACACATTGTGGACAACCCATTTTCGTTGGTACTCTCAAATGATATAATAGTTATCACTAGTGCGTAAACCTTTTATGAGAGATTTTCCTGTATGATCTACAATTCTGCATACATCTTTTGAGAAGGTGACCAGATGTTCCTTGTAATAGATTTGTGAGATACTGAGAAGATTGTGTTTCAGACCTTCTACACAGAGAACATTTTTAAATTTTGGAAGACCTGGTACTGCTATTGTTCCTTGTCCAATGATTTTGGTTGAGCTACCATCTCCAAATGTGACCGATCCACCATCAAAATTTGAATATGTACAAAAATGAGTACGATCACCAGTATGTCTGGAACATCCACTATCAAGACACCATTTCGAACTATTGCCAGCTTTGAGAGCGGTGTGAATTACAAGGCAATTATTTTGATCTGTCACATCCTTTGGGACTTTCTTGATCATGATTCCAACTTCAGTCAAGATCACTCTCTAGGCGGTGAAGCCCTTAAAGAGAGATCCGCTCTGATACCAATTAAAATAGCAGTGAAGATCGCTTGAGTTGAAGTTGGAATATGCCAATATGTCCTGGAGGAGGGTGAATAGGACTTTTTAAAGTTTTTATGAGTTATTAAAAATCCTATCACACTAATCCTATCACAGAGTACAGATTAGGATTACTCAAGTTTAACTCTACTGGCTTCCAAGCCTGCTAGAGGATCCAATCACAGATCTATTTAAATGATAATCAAGGTGCAATTATAGTCTATGATGAATGTGACTGTGTGTGAAGTGTGAGAAAGTATAAATACAGTTAATATAATCTCACAAAAAATCAAACACAAGTATTAATCTCAAACACAGTCATTTTATAGTGGTTCGACTACTTGTTTACTCCACTACCGACTTCCACACTCAACCCTTGAGTGACCGGATTTCACTAAGGAGATTTTTCATGGTTCACCTCAAATCTAAGGTTTTAAATCAGGTTCACCTTCAACCTTTACACGGAGGTTTCTACTCGGTTCACCTCTAACCCTGGAGTTTTGCTGGTACACTCCTAACTAGATGTTTATGCCCACACAGAGCAAGGGTCCACACAATGCACCTAGATATTTATGCTCTCCACAGAGCAAGGGTCCACACAACGCACCCTGCACATACACTCCCGTCGGAGGCCTCCTTTGAGGACTTCAAAGGGTGAGCAACACTTAAGACCCAATCCTAGAAAGAAATGATCACAAGTGTCCTTTGGACTCTAGATACTTACAAATAAGTTGATGAGTCTCATTCAGCGCAATGCTGAAGATCTCCTTCTTGTTGATGAAGAGTCTTCAACTCCCTTGATCCGCAACATAAAAGATATACTTATTCTAGGCTTTAAGTTTGGTCAAGATTGTGATGAAATTCTACTCTCTAAGGATTTACCTATTAGGAAGATAGAGTGGTCCCGATCATTTATGTATTCAAGGCATCTCAGCTTAATGATTTGCCAATAAGGTAGTAGCTGAAGGATCCTTGAATGCTGAAGTTCATTCCCCAATCCACTCTATTGAATATCAATGATGAGAGTGGATTGGAGGATGAACTCCCTGAGAGAAAGGGCTTAAGGTAAATGATAGGAAGGTTAAAATACTCAAAAGCACTCTCTTCTTTCTCTACCAGCAATAAAGGCAAGCTTCTCTATATATAGGCAAAAGGTTCCAACGGATATAAAACGGTCATACTTATGACAGAGTTCGATATCATCGAGCAAGTGTCGATATGATCAAGCGTATACTCTCGATTGTATCGATTGTCCTCTCGATGATACAAACTCAAATGTCATTTTCACTTTTGAAAACCTTTTGCCAACTGGTCGATGGGATCGAGACACACATCGATGTTATCGAATTTCGAACTCCAATTCCATCGATAGATGAGTCGATCTACCGACAGGTGAAAACAAGAGAGACAAGCCTTAAAGATTTTCAGGTTCTAAAGATATGATTGGGGAATAGTCGATGTCATCGAAATTTGTATATCAATGATATCGGAGACCGTATCGATGGGATCGATAAATCGTATAGATTTACCTATAAGCTTGTTGGACGGTTTGTGTCCCATCTCGATCCAATCGACTAGGTCTCGATAAGATCGACATGTGAATATCGATTTCTCGACTGGCACCCCGATCACTGAATAAAACATCCTGAAAATCATGATGGAGAAAACATGTGCCCTCTATCGATGTGATCTACTGACTTCCGATATGATCGATATTTGAGTTCAGATTGAATCGGACAGTCATCGATATATCGAATCTCACAGTGGTTTTCTTTAGAAAAATAGGGGCGCTAAAAAATTTCCTGTCGATATTATCGATCCACTTTCGATAGGATCGATATTCGAATATCGATGATATCAACTGAACCGTCGATATATCGATAAATCATCCAGATGAATGTTTGATTGTTGGACGTTTTTTGTCCTCACTCGATTGTATCGATGGAGATATCGAGGACATCGACAGAGCAGGTCGATCATATCGAGATATGAATCGATATAATCGACTGTGTAAGAAAAACTTGAAGATTTTCCTATTTTGTAAAAAGTTTTCTTACATAAAAAACCCTAAGATGTTCTACATATTCTTAAGGGTTTTAATCACCTGGTGTTTTAGGAGGTGAGATGTAAGGCTATGATTTACCTATGGCGAGCTTTCACACATCCAGTTGAGGCAGACACTTGAGTTGATCTTCCTGTTAGGCGCTGTTGTCCAACTGACTCAACTTACACCGTAATTGACAAACCAGGGCACTAGTAGGTGCACTTTCAGTTATGAAATGGATTCCAAAGGTCACCTGCTTAGTTGTCCACACAGCTTTCAAAGCTACAAGCCATTCAAAATGGTACCTAAATAGTGGATGCTCCAGGCATATGACAGGCGACAAGGCTTTATCCACCGATCTAAAAGATATGACTGAAGGGTCAGTTACATTTGGTGATGGCAGTAACTGCAAACTTATGAGCCAAGGTACGGTTCAACTTTATAACCTTCCGTTATTTAAGAATCTCTTCTATGTTGAAGGACTAAAATATAATTTGCTAAGCATATCTCAAATATGCGAAAATAACCATAGTGTTCGATTTTCTAATTAAAGCTGTAAGATTCTAAACAATAAGGGTTCTGTAATACTTACTGGATGTAGAACATCTGAAAAATGCTATATTGTTAACGAATCCAGCTCATCTAATCAAACATGTTACATGGTCCATCCAGACGAGACTGAATTGTGGCACAAACGTCTTGGACATGTACACTACCGAAATTTATATAGATTGAGCAAATGGGATCTTATAAGAGGTCTACCTAAACTTTAAAAATTAGATAAGATATGTGGTAAATGCCAGTTTAGCAAACAAATAAGGAACTCCACAAAAATATGAATTTTAATACTACATCAAGACCACTCGAACTTCTCCACATGGATCTGATAAGACCTACCAGAATGGAGAGTCGAGGTGGCAAAAGGTATATCTTGGTTATAATAGATGACTTTACCAGATATATATGGGTAGTCTTCTTAAGGGACAAATCAGAAACCCTTGAAGAAGTAAGAAAGTTCTTAAAATGATTCAAACTGAAAAAGGTTCTCAAATCAGTAAGATTCATAGTGATCATGGATCTGAATTTAAGAATAGCGGTTTTGAGAAGTTTTGAAGCGACCAAGGAATATTACATGAATTCTCAGTGCCCAAAACTCCACAACAAAATAGTATAGTGGAAAGATAAAATAGAGTGCTTCAAGAAATGGCTAATGTCATGTTGAATAGCATGAGGCTCTCTAAGAATCTTTGGGCTGAAGCAGTCAATACAGCTTGCTATATTATTAACCGAGTTTACACTAGAAATGTAATAATAAAACGGCTTACGAAATGTGATTCGATAAAAATCCTACTATTAAATACTTTCAAGTTTTTGACAGCAAGTACTATATTTTACGAGATCGTGAATATCTGAGAAAATTTGATACGAAAAGTGATGAAGGGATCTTTCTAGAGTATTCTTTAAACAGTCGTGCTTATAGAGTTCTGAACAAAAGGACCAGTGTGATTAAAGAGTCCATCAATGTGGTCATTGATGATCACTTAAACACACCAGTCTCAAGTTCAGATAATGATGAAGTTCTTCTAATTGATAAACCTGATACTTCATCTAATCAGAATAATTCTGAACTAAGGACTGTTAAAGATCATCCAACTACTTAAATTCTTGGAAACCCTCTCACTGGAGTTCGTACTCGTAGACAACTTGAGAATATATGTAATTACGTATGTTTTACATCCCAGATAGAACCATATAGGGTAAAAGAAGCTCTTACTGATGAAAACTGGATTGTTGCGATGCAAGAAGAACTTAACCAATTTGTAAGAAATGATGTTTGGTATCTCATACCTAGACCCAAAGATAAACACATCATTGGAACAAAATGGATTTTCAAAAATAAGTCTGACGAGCTTGAAAATATAATTAGAAACATGGCTAGGTTAGTGGTACAAGGTTACACTCAAATTGAAGGTATTGATTTTGATGAAACCTTTGCACCAGTAGCACGTCTGGAATCAATCAGACTGTTTATATCCATTGCATGCTTTAGAAAGATTAAGATTTATCAATGGATGTGAAAAGTGATTTCTTAAATGGTGATTTACATGAGGAAGTCTATGTTGAACAACCGACGGGTTTTGAAGATCTCAAAAATACTGATCATGTGTATCGCCTTAAAAAGGCACTTTACGGATTAAAACAAGCTCCTAGGGCATGGTATAAGAAACTAACAAAGTTTCTGTTAAGGCATAATTTTCAAATGGGATCGGTTGATAAAACTCTGTTTGTTAAAAAATATAATGATCATATTTTAATGGTATAGATTTATGTTGATGATATCATTTATGGATCTACTTGTACTAACATGATTACTGAGTTTGCAGATTTGATGAAATTACAGTTTGAAATGAGCATGGTTGGAGAATTGAATTATTTTCTAGGGTTGTAAGTAAAGCAACAACCTGATGGAATATTCATTTCTCAATCTAAATATGCTTTGAATTTAATTAAGAAATTTGGATTTGAGAATGGTAAGAACTTCGATACTCCTATGAGTACTATCTTGAAACTCTCAAAAGATTCTGCAGGTAAAAATGTTGATCTGAAATTGTATCGGAGCATGATTGGTAGTCTATTGTATTTAACTGCTAGTAGACCTGATATTGCACTAAGTGTTGGTATTTGTGCTAGATATCAGTCTGATCCTAAAGATCACACTTGATTGCTGTCACGCGGATTATGCGATATGTCACAAGTACTATTAAATTCGGTCTCTAGTATCCTCATGAGACTAGCATTCAACTTATTGGGTATTCAGATGCTGACTGGGCTGATAATCTTGATGATAGAAAATCAACGAGTGGTGGTTGTTTTTATATCAGAAACTATTTAGTTTCTTAGTTTAGCAAGAAACAAAGTTCTATATCTGTAACGCCCTGGAATTCGGGGGTCGCGCATACACTCGACTCCCGAGTTTCCAAGGTCACTTATCACTAATATTCATTAAAATGCGCTTGATCAAGTTTAAATGCGCAACGTTGGAATTTCCTAAAACATGACACATAATCACATAATCCACTGAAATGAAAACAACTCAAATATATATATATATATATATATATATATATATATATATATATATATATATATATATGTCTAAAAGAATAAAATGGTCACACATGGCAACACCCGATAAAATAAAAAAAAATAAAATGTCCAAAAGAATAGAGCCAAGCCTACTGCTCAGCGATCCAATCCTGCCTATCAAGCTGGCGGAGAACCATCCATCAACTGGAAGTATGACAGCTCCCCCTCCTCGTCAAGAGCAGCATCGTCATGCTCCCCCTGCTCCGCATCCCCTGCATCTATGAGAGAGTCTGGTTGGTGTTTTAAAACACCGTCCTAGAGTGGGAGTGAGTGATCAACTCAGTGAGTGTTATTAGTCTTAAGTTTTAACAGGCAGCATTTATAGCATGAATTTAATGAAAGACAACATTCATAAATGTTAAGCTAATCTTGATAATGTGTATGCATGCTGAATGATATGATGCATGCCCTCTCCACATCGCTCCCTTAAGCTACTTCATCTTAAGATCGCATATGACAACAATCCCTCAGAGCGACCTTGACTTTCGAGTCGCCACCCTAACTAGTGTGATGTAATGTGATCGTGTTAGTCAGGTTATTAGTTAAGTCCAGTCATCTAGTATGTTGGGGAATCTGATGCACCCCATGTATCATGCCCTAAGCTGGTTGCAAGGCCAGGATCCCCCAATGTGTGAGGTCGAGACCTCACAATCCATGATCCCGTCGGGTTCCTCATCCCTGACTTCAAGCACATGAGGAGTGTCGAGAGAAATGGATCGTTCACGGTCACTACAGGGAGGCGTGGCACCCCAGCATAGGCTGACAGCTCAGACAGTGTCCCATTCTACCATGCCCGGCTCACGAGACTGTGGACCAGTTTTTAAGTGGGTTATTGATGGTCTAAGATGGTTGTAGGGTGGTTCAGGTTTCATACATAGGTGAGCAAACATGGTTAACAAATAGAGTTGGTCAGACAATAGGCTAGACCACACAAGACGGGCGAGAGTGCGACGAGCGACATCGGGTACAAGGGACCCATGTAGTCGAACTACTGCCACTCATACACACCTGTCCGAATCCATAGGTTTAGCCTTAGGGTAGTCCTACCAAAGGGGCTACCGTCCCTCCTCTTATTTTCTAACCAACCCGAAGGTTTGAGTATGATTCATAACATACCAGCATCAAGGTTATCAACAAGCATAACAGTATCATGTTCACATATAACTCAACATATGATTCAAATACTCCTAATGAGAAAGCTACAACATCGTGATTAAAGTGCAAGTGATTGGTGTGAATTTGAGGAGGAAGTTAAGCACTTCCTACCCCTTAAGGGATCAATAACACAAGATCAATGAATTTTACACACTAGGAAGCAAATACATGTGAGAGAAATTAACCAAATATGAGCATGTAATCATCCATACACCAAATCATATGAGAGGCAATATCAACATCAAATGAGAACCAAACATGCAAAACCATACGATTTCCAACAACATATCATTCCTAGGTTTCCTCTAGATTCTTCAATACAACAATCCAAACAAACACAATCATTAAACTCTTACTATAATTGGTGTTAGGTCACCTAAGGATAATAATCCGCACCTTCGATCGTTGGAGGCTTAATAGACGACTTAGAAATGAGAGTTTTAGGGGTTGGCCGGCCGAAATTCCTATAACAAGCTCTTACATGTGAGAAATTCAAGTCAAACCTTCTTAATACATGGATTCTCAAGAAGAAAGGTGAATGATCTTACTTAGACGACCCACAAACGATTGTTGCGGTTGAGGTGGGGAGTTTCCTTTGGAGAAAGGGGTAGGGAGTTAGAAGGGTTGATTTTCTTGGGCCCCACCACGAACTAGGGTCCACCTTGGATCTTCTTCACTCTCTCAATCTTCTCTTCTTGCCCTCTAGCTCTCTCTTTACTCCCCTAGCAATGGTAGTTGTGGTAGGAGTTATGAGATAAGGGCTAGGATTTTATTTCCTAAAGTTGGGCCAAGTGGCCTTAAGTTTTCATAAATTCCCACCATAGCCCTCTAGAATTCCCTTTTGGCTTTGGGACGGACCCCACACTCTTTAGGCCATCAAATTTGGTGTGTAGGTCTCTCATGGCCCATCAAAAGTTCATGTAAAGTTTGGGGACAATCGGATCAACGGTTAGGGGGGGTTTGGTCATACGGTCATGGCCTTTAAGTGGCCCTGTGGGGCCCATCCTGGTTGTTGGGGTAGTTCTGGTGGCCCCCTGGTCATGGGCCATAGGGTAGGTGGTCCATGGCCTGATGGAGGGCCAAGAAAAATTTGAGGACGATCCGATATTTAGTTAGGTCGTACGGGTCTGATTTGCGATCAACGGTTACCATGCCACGATCGGGTCCCAGATTTTGAGAACAAGCGAAGGACACTACATTAGGCCTTCACCGTAAAATTTTAAAGAAATTCGACGGCTGAAAAGCTCGAAATCTCAGTTTCATTTATCAGTGCTAGATTTTAACTTTGGCCTTGGATGGGTTGACCAGTGAGATTTATGGTTCCCTAAAGTTTCATAAATTTTTGACCTTTTTGCGTCACAGTATGGCCCATACAGGCTGATGCTAAGTGCAACCGAGTCATCTGGCTTGACGGCCTGCACTTGGCCCTATTATGACCTGTCTGGTCTACTCTAATGGGCTAATCCTAGGTTAATTAACTTGTGGTACCCCACCACGAGTGGTTAAACGAAGGGTCCTGCGGCAAATCCACGTGGATACCCTAGGACACCGTGCTGGTTGGATGGGACGTTACCGGTTCTTTACTGGTTTCACTCCTATATATACTAACATTGAGTGCTAACGGTTATTTAGTGATATTATAGATTAATTAATAAAAAAAGAATTAAGAATTTTTAAAAATTCAAAACAGTGAAAATCCAAGATGTTACAATATCACTTTCAATAGCTGAAGCTGAATACATCGCAGCTGGTAATGCGTATACGCAGCTTGTTTGGATGAATCGAATGCTAAGTGATTATGGAATTAAATAGGATTCTATGTTATTATATTGTGATAATTCCAGTGCCATAAATATTTTAAAAAATCCTATTCATCATTCTCGTACTAAGCACATTGACATTAGATTTCATTATATTTATGAATTAGTAGAAGAAAAGGTTATATCTTTGGAATATATACCTACCAAGAATCAACGTGCTAATATTTTTACTAAACCTCTCGACAAAAGCAGGTTTAACTAAATGAAATTTGATCTTGGCATGTGCATATTAAGATGATAATTTATGCCTTTTTGTATCATATTGTATATTCTTGCCAGTTTAGATTTCAATTTTTGTAAATCATGCAAAAAAATTTGTAAAACTCAAAGGAAAATTACATTTTTGGTTGGTCCTCGACCGATCGTGAATATACATGACCAGTCATGGTACGACCGGTCGTGTACATCCACGACCAGTCAAGAAACTTGTGAAATCACTTTAATTTGAGGAAAACACTTCATCTTCCTCATTTCTTTTTCACTCACCAACGAGCCGTCGTCCGACTAGTCGAAGCCAACCTTCGAAATTTTCATGGTTAGTGCTCCATTTACGTTTTCTTGTAGATTTGTGTCTAGATTACTTCTATTCCTCTCTTGAAGTTATCTATTTTGAATTTTGTTGTGATTTGAGGTTTTTCTTTTAAAAAATCTGATTTGAGAAAACCCACTTCTCAATCTTTTGTAACTCCTTATTTTCTTAAAATTCTAATTGCAAATGACATCTAAGGAAAGAAAAATAATTTTCTGTGGTCCATCTTCTTCTAGATCGGCCTTTATCACTTAGCGTCATCTTAGGACTCCCGAGGA
Source organism: Magnolia kwangsiensis (assembly GCA_037074715.1). Taxonomy (NCBI): domain Eukaryota; kingdom Viridiplantae; phylum Streptophyta; class Magnoliopsida; order Magnoliales; family Magnoliaceae; genus Magnolia; species Magnolia kwangsiensis. The sequence continues at coordinate 16,244,032 of CM073586.1, forward strand.
TGATCCATCCTTTGTTCGGGACTTGAAATTGCGTAATATTATTGTTGAACATCCTGTTGATATTAATCATACTACTCCTTTTGATATTCTTCCTATGCTCCAAGTCGTAGGTTGGGATAATTTATTGCATTGGGGTGGGCCAGCATACCGGTCCATTGCTCAGTCTATGTTTGCTTGCATATGTGAATTTTCACTGGAAAATCTAACATTTAAAATTGCCACAAGAGAAGGACCATTTAACGTTGATCGTCAATTGATTTCAACTCTTATGAAAATTCTTGTGAATGATGAGGGAGTTTCCATTTATACATTGTCTGAAAAACCCTCACAGACTGAAAAACGCATGCTAACTAAGGATTTATGCAATCTGGATGTTCAATGGACGCATAAAGGAAATGCGCTCCTCTCAAGATTTTTGTTACCCAAATACAGAGTTCTTCATAGGATTTTTGTGTCCAACTTGTATCCTCGATCGGGTAATAAATCCGAGTTAACGGCATTCATGGTTCGTGTTCTTTACTCTTTTGCCAGAGCTGCTAATATTTGCTTACCATCCTTGATTTGTCACTCTATCATTCAGTTTAAACTCCATCCTGGTCATAGTGATATCCCTTTTGGTTATTTGATGACTGTTTTGGATACGCATATATTAGTCAATATGCCGGTTGGAGAAGCCCCTATCCATCATCTGATATTTAACAATTCTAATATCAATAAGATGAAGCTGAAATTTCTTCCTAGCCAAAGAGATGGTGTTGATGAGGCTGAAGCAGAACATGAGGAAGATGCTGATGATCTTCCTCCTGATGATATTAACATGGATGATATTTTTGAAGAACTTGATTCTGACTCTACAAATGATCCAGATTTTGAGCCTTCTGCTTTTGATGCACGTTTGCATTCATTGAAAACTAAGGTTGAGAATATCAATGTTAGGATGGAAAACATGACTATTGTCCATGATTTACAATTCAAGTATATGCGCAAGTATCTTAGGCGCTTGAATAAGGGCATGCATCAACTTGATCCTTCCATCCCTGCTCCTTCATCTGGTTTAGATTAGCTATTTAAAGTTTTCTGGTCTGTAATAACTATCTTACTATTGTGCTCACTTAACCGGATTTGCGACTATAGCTTTAGTTGACTTAGCTCAGTTTATGAATTATGTGTGTTGCTTATGCTATGTTCTCATATCTTGTCTTACCTCTTATTTATCTCCTTACTTATTACTCCTTAGTCATCTGTTGAATGTTTCCTTTGTCATATTGTGACAAAAAGGGGGAGAATGGATAATGATTCTTATGATTGGATTAACTATGAGGAGTAAGTAGCATTGTGCATATTTTTTTGTGATATTTTTTTTAATATATGTTACTCAGGGGGAGTATGTGGAGTATGTGACTGTATGTGCAGAGGTGGACTATATGTTGAATGTTGATTTGCAGGTTCATGAATGTGTGTCAATGTCACGCCCCAAACTCGAAAACCGGGCTCACAAAATTTTCGATCGCCGAATCCGGCGCTAACAGCCTCCGTAGAACCCCATTCTCGGCTCCTAGCTCCCATTCGCCAGGTTCCGATCCTGAGATGCTACGAGGAGGATTTTCAACATCAGTTTGATTCGTAATAAGCATAACCAAAGGCATAACCCACAAACAACAACCAAGAACTCTATTACATTTCCACTATGATCAAAAACTTTACAAGTACAATGAGCATAAAGGGAAATACAGTGGTGTAGAACAAAAACTCCAAAACACTCTGCAACGTGCTCCTGCCTCAGCGCTGCTGCGATCCAACGTCACCTGCACGCAACGGTTGTGCATAAGCTTACAGAAAGCTTAGAGGGTGGTGAAAGTGTGTGCGCAAGGTAGTAATATGTACATGCAATGTCAGAGTGATGCGGAATATGCAAATGGAACCATGATATCATGAGCCGTACCAAGGCTATACAATGCCAGACATGAATGTATCGGTCATCCCAAGGCCATGCGATGTATAATGCAACTCAAGCATACAGGTCCTCATCTATGTCCATACATCAATACAGCTCAAAATATGGAATATCACCGGGGTCTAGTACACTTTAAACCAGATTGCCGCCACATCGCGCGCAATCAGGTAAGTGAAAAAGACCACACTATCCGTCTGCCAATATCGGGCGCGACTCGTCGATAGCGGACCCATTCCTCGAGCTGGTCAAACTCAGCCTAGTATTGCCCCCTACTCTCGGGTGGGTAAGGCCGCACCCCCTTCCAACCGACCACAACACAGTGGAGAGCGTAACCGTCTGGTTATCGGCACTCAACACTCATCTACCTATTCGGTCTAGACATTGGAGCAACCTCTTGGTACCATAAGGGTTTAGGGACTTTCACCCAGGGATATCTATAGTACCCCATGTAGAACAAGATTTTCAGTATCCAATCCTGCCAACCACGATGCGTCTGTGGAGGCTACGGCCCTGATGTCGCTAGGGCGTACAATAACCATGTCACACAAATGCGAAATGCATGATTCACGCTATCCAGTCATGCAACAAATCCTGCGCATATCGTGCACTCATGTAGGGCAACGCCGCCTAACCGGGAGCCATAAACAACCTGCCCGAAGGCAAATGCTATGATCAGACAATTCTCACGTCAAGCATACATATGATGCGTATGATCATGAGTCATGAACTGTACTAAACATGTTATAATAAAATGAACTATTTACAATGCAGATGGACCTGGACGGCCTATATACGATGAGTACGGCCCAGTAATGGGCCCTAAGGAGAGTCGTAATGTGGACATCCAACCAATATTACACTCACAATGTGGACGTCAAACCAACATTGCTCCTAAGGCACGATCTCCTTAAACGTCGCTACATAACCTGTATTGGGATTACACATTGCAATGGACCTTAGGTTCATCCCATTGGGCCTTACATATATATCAAATGGGCCATAACTTATGGGCCTTTTATTCATCATATGGGCCATATAAATGGGCCACACCAATGGGTCTTATGTGCATTGCAATGGGTCAAAACCCGTGGGCCTTGGATTGCATCAATTGGACATAGGCATATGAGTCTAATATGTATCAAATGGGCCACACCAATTAGGCCCCACATGTAGATCAAGTGGGCCTCAACCCATAGAACTAACATGAGTCAAATGGGCCTAAACCCTTAGGCCATAATCAAATAAAATGAGCCTAACTCATGGGTCTCAAATAAATCCAGTGGGCCTAATCCCATGGACCCTTTTATAATCAAATGGGTTTAGTCCCATGGGCCTTACAATATATCAAATGTCCTATCTCCATGGGCTTTAAAATTTCAACAAAAGGGTCCAAGTACATGAGCCTTGAAGTACATCAAATGAGCCTAGTCCCATGGACTTGCAACACATCAAATGGGCCTAAATTCTTAGGCCTTAAATGAATCCAATGGGCCTAGCCCATAAGCATTTCATAAACCAAATGGGCCTAGCCCATAGCCCTTTTGAAGTTCAAATGGGCCTAACCCATAGGCCTAAAATGATCTTTTCAAGTGGATGGACGGTCTGGATGCATCGCCTGTGACAATGGTGGGGCCCACATGAAGACGTACAATCGTATATATTATATAATGTATAAACTACATATAATATAATATATGTAATATATACAATATTATATGTAATATATATATAATATAATAATATATATGTGGGCCCCACCGTCCAGTGGGGACGGTGAGGATACAACGCACATCACAGTGGGCATCACCGTCCACGGACCGTGGACGGTGTGAATAAAATACATAAATCATTGTGGGTCCCACGTATGTGGCCCACCGTGATGTTTATTTGAAATCCAACCCGTTCATAAGGTCACTCAGACCTGGATGAAGGGAAAATATAAATTTCAGATTGATCTAAAACCTCTGTGGCCCCTAAATAGAGTTTTAATGGTAGAGGTTCATTTCACTGTTTCCTTTGGTGCAGGCCACCTGAGTTTTAGAATCCGCTGAAAATTGGAGGGGGCCCACTTGAAGATGGGACCCACCTCATGAACGGTTTCGATGGCATATAAACATCAAGGTGGGGCCTATGGCTGGTGGCCGTGGGTCCACGGCGTCCGCCCGCCCGCCCGCATTCCTGGCAGCCGCGCAGGCGCTGCCAGCGCCTGACGCAAGCAGCACCCTGCTGCCTCATCTCTCTCTCTCCTTAAATTTCTGTTTTCGCCGAAAATCACGTGTGGGACCCGCTACTTGGAAATTCATCCCAGCCATAGTGTTCTACTGCTTGTAACAGACAAAAAGAGTCCAAAGTTTGAATTTTTGTGATGATAGAAAATGAATAAAACAAGAAAAAAGATACTTGAATGGTAGTGGTACATTCTTTGATGTTATGGCCCACCAGGTCTTCCAATCAGTCCCAAACTCCTACCCAACGGCTAAAATATCGTGGGTAAGAGGATGGACGGCTTGGATCGAACATAAACATTAGGGTGGGGCCTACACAAGGGAACCACCAAAAACTCTTCTTTCCTTCTTTCCTTTTTCTTCTTTCCTTTGAAAACGTCCAGCGTCCCAGACGCTGGACAGTTATATTAATTTATTTTTTTTTTGAATGGTGGGCCCTGATGAAGTGGGCCACCACTGATGAGTGACATGGATTCAACATCTAAGGTGGGCCCCACTTGAATAAAAATAATTGCATCAAGGTGGGATCCATTCAAGTGGGCCACAAACCTATAGCATAAAAATATCATAAAATAAAATAAAATCAAATCAAATTAAATCAATAAAAGAGAGAGAGAGACATGGAGAGTGGGACACGGCTTGTGATGGAGGGACCCCGACATTATGAGCCCTCCCTTGCAATGAATCATACAATATACGGATCCCGTTGAACATATGACCATCAAAAATGTAAATCAACGGTGGAGATCCATTCCCCATCAATATGGATGGTCTAGATGACCCTTTTTCAATGAATTAAACATCATGATGGGGTCCATGGAGAATGGCCCCATCATGGAACGATCATGATGATCCAAGTGGTCCATCGGCCACATTTTAGGGTCCCAAGTGAGATCCACACCATGGATCGGTGGGCCTCACTTGGTCCACCATAAAAATAAGTAAAACTACCTTATAAAGGCACCCACCGTCCGATCTTCTCGCTCCTAGGGGTTCCTTGGCACCTTAGCTTCAACTTTAATGGTTAAGATGAAGAATGGAGGGTTGGGATGAAAGATTTTGGGGTAGGAAGGTGGGCCACTTGGAGCTTAGGAATTTGGAAAAATTCCATACGTATGGACCCTTGTTGCTTTGGAATTTTTGAAATGAGAAAGAGAGAAAGAGAGAGAGTGATGGATGGATGGGTGAGTGATGGTTGTGTAAGAAAAACTTGACTTTTGTGGCTTTTGTGTAAGAGAGGTATGGGTGGTGAAGACTTTTGTGGCTTTTTGTGTAAGAGAGGTATGGGTGGTGAAGACTTTTGTAGTTACTTGGGAAAATGGATGGAAGTGATGTGTACTTGACATGTGATGGATTGATGGGTGATTGATTGATGGGATTGATGTGATTGATGTGACACATCGTAGAGATTCCCTTGGGTTTCGCAACGCGCGGCATTTTCTCGCACCGAACGTTGGCCCATATCTCTTGATCAGGGTATCGCCTCGGCGCGCGATTCGCGGCATCGGAACCGCAACGATGGCGCAGTCGCTATGGTATTGGTCTCGGGTTGAGTCGACTCGGGTTGTCGGCACATGAATCAGGGTCGCGCGTCGATATCGATTAAGGGTTAAAGGTTGCCGAAATTCGACCGGTACGACCGCGGAAGTGTACGGAAAGGTACGGACCAAGATACGGGTCTTACAGTCAATTGATAACAACTGATGCATGATTCTTTAATCAGATATTTTATGTTATGTATCATATCTTGGATATGTGTTTTGTCACTAATTTGACAAAGGGAGAGATTGTAAGTGTTATAGTTTATAGTCCCTTGTTATTGTCAAATTTATAGTGACAAAGACACTGCTTTGAAGCTATATATGTGATGAACAAAATATCTATTCAAGACATGAAGAGTCATGATGGTAGTCTAATAAGATTAGCTTCGATAGACAAGCAAAGCTTTCAAGTTCAAGATCTCAGGCTAAATTATACTCGAAGGTCACTTGTCTTCAAGTTTCAATGTCTTTGCTTCACTATTGAAGTATGACTGACCTTAGGTTGACCTTTAGAGTATGTCATTTTGGATACATAATCCATATATGTTTTATAAGTGAATTTGGTCTGATCTAAAACTAGTCCTGGACTTTGTTCGACTAGTCCTGGCACTGGTTCGACCAGTCCAACAAATTTCACGACCAATCCTAAGTTGTTGAAGATTTTCAAAATTTTTTGGTTACTCTACGACCAGTCCTAGATACTGTTCGACCAGTCGTGTAAACAGTGTCGACTGATTCTTCGACCAGTCATAAATCTACGATTCAAAGTACAGCGTTGAAAATCATCTGTCTACGACCAGTCGTATGTAACCTACGACCAGTCAAAGGGGACCTACAACCAGTCATAGGGTACCTATGACCAGTCATGAAACCGTCTTATCTTATCGCGTCCGAAATTTTAAATTTCAGTTGGTTCTACGACCAGTTGTAGAGGTCCTAAGACCAGTCGAAGACATGTTTTGCTTAGCTATAAATAGAGCACGAATCTCAGAATAATAGAGACAACTCAAGCTAATTAATTCGACCTTCTGAGAGATAAGTCTGTGCTCCATTTTAAGCTAAGTGTGCGTATTTAATATTCTCTTTCTTTAGCTTTATTAATTGATTTTATTTCTTGTATTTCAATCTAATTTGAAAAGAGGAATTGCTATTTCCCTTTCTTTGGAATCAAAATCAATTAAAGCTAGTCCATTTTGGTTTAATTTAAAATCAATTAGAACTAGAACCATTGTAATGTGAGTTTTGGACATTGAACTTGGACATTCAATCATCTATTCTGACTTGGTTCTTCAGGGCTATTACAACGAAGGAGAAAATAAGGTATTTTACATTTAATTGTAAATTCCTTTCTGTTTTGGTTTCGTTTGGGATTTGCCAAAAAAATCTCATTGTATTGGTTATCTGAGGAGAGCCAGGGAAATTCAGAAGTGGGTCTTTTTAATTGTGTAAGCCCACAGAGAAAGACACAATTGTGAAGGTTTTGGGTGAACTTGTGAAAATCTACTTTGATAGTGAACACTAATATCCCCTGTGTGAGGATATTAGGAGTGGAGTAGCATTCTGTGTAGCTGTTGTTTAACAGTCGGTGAACATACAAGCGAACCACTATAATCCCTTGTGTTTGGTGGTTGAATGGTTTATATTTTATATCTTTAATTATTCATTTGTAAAATGTATATGTGGATGTGAATGTTGTAATCATTTATTTCAAGCATTGTGGGAATGTTGTAATAGTTTAGCATTTATTTCTTGTTATTCCTTTATCAACTTCTTTATTTATTCTAGTAAGGTTACCCTGTCATTCCTATGGTGTATGGTTGTCCCTAAAACAAAATATATTTGTAATTGCAATTTATTCTTCAGTGCTTTGTATTTAATTTTTTATTATTCCTCTTCGATTTGAGATTCGATACAAAGACCTTTCTATAAATAAGGTTATCCTACCATAAACTTTGATTTTTGGTATAAGGTTGTCCTTAAAACAACATTTGTATCAACCTCTCAAGATCTGAATTTTAAAATTGCTTTACATTCTTGCATTGTGGTTTGTTTATTGGTTATCGTATTTATTTAATTTTCGTTGTTATAAGTTTTATTTGGCATAGTCTTCTTCACCCCCCTTTTAGTACATATAGCTGGGCATTTTCAGTTCTCTTCAATTTCATTCGAGTTGATGGAAGTGGTAATGGCTCTAAGTCATTGTTGGAACATGGAAATGTATCCAAGGACTCCTATGAATATAAATCGGGTTTATAAAGGACGCATGCTTGTTGATGTGACACGAGCCGAAAGAGAAGCCTAGGCCAAGAAAAGAGATGAAATGGTTGATAAAATGTGGATGAATATTCATCTAAGACAACGCAAATAAAGAATTTAGTTTCTTAAACTTTGTTTTTTATGGTACATTATATTTAGACTTAACTTTTTATTGTGAAACTTTATTATGGTCTCTGAACTGTTTTTTTAGTATATGCCTTGTGTTTCTTTATGGCATTATATATTGCTATTATATTGTATAGATCAACAAATTATAATGTTAATGAATGATAGTAAGTATGTGGGGGCATTATGTATCATGTTTCATTAATGCAATATAGTTATGTCTCATGCCTTTCACAAGAATGTTATAGCTATGTCTTCCTCATTGATTGACTTGGAGATGACACCGGATGAATTATTTATGAATTCTCCTAATTTTGCTATGAGAAAGTCTTCAAGAAAGCATAAAATTATTGTCCAAAGCTCACGCTCACACTCGAAGCTTTAATGGACATGCCCAATTGATAACATCCTAATTGATGGGCATGTCGAGTAGGTAGGGTTAGGTCACAAATGAGACACTAATTTTTGTAATAATGCATATAAGGTTGTAACTGATGAAATACAACATCAACAGGGGCTTACGTGGACAAAAGAAAATATTCAGAATTGTGTGTACATTAAATATGTTTTATAATAATGCCAAAGATATGCTAGCTGCAAATGGGTTCGGATGGGACTGAGGCTTAAAATTATGTCAGCTACTCATGAAATATGGGACGCTTATCTGCAAGTAAGATGTCTATTGTTATAATGTAAAAAACATATAGTGTCTACCCACATATCACATTTTATTACTAAGGTGATTAACTTCATATTTATTGACATCTAATAGTTTCATCTTGGAGCAAAAAATGTGAGAGGGAAGCCGGTTTCAAGGTATGATAACCTTGAAATATTCTTCGGTGTTGATATGGCTAATGGGCGACGTTCGCAAATAGGATATTCTATACCATATGCAGGTTGACATCGAGGAAGGGATGATATTGATTCATTGAATGACTTGGAAAATCAATTCAAAGATACTGTTCGTCTTGACACTAAAGACTGTGGGATAATGGGCTAAAAGTTCATTAATTTTTTGGCACCTAAAATTATATAAATAAATCATCTTGAAGCATTGTAGGTTCTAATAATACATCAAAGACAACTCGTAATACTATTAGCTTTCGGAACAAAAGCAAGGTGAGCTGTCCATGTAACACTGTGGATCGGTATAGACAACGTGGTTGAAGCGATAACGAAGTTAGTAAGGTAGCTTGAAAAAAATTTAAAGTCAAACATAATACAATATATTTGAACCACGTTGGCGGAGATTTCGGGATTGAGTGAAGTCAAGTACCTGATTGCAAAGAGTGTCCTGTTAAAGGATGATGGTGTAGCCACTGCATTTCTTATGTTACCTCTGTACATGAGGGCAACATGGATCTGAAGGGAGATGGATGCACATTATAATGCATTCACTAGAAGTTAGTAGATTAGTGACCATCAACGACAAACCGTTGGTAAAAACCATATAATTTCTCTTTAAAAAAATAAATAATGTTGTGATTGTGTAATTCATAATTATCTGTCCACAGCTTGCCGTCTACCATGTATGTTTCATAATACTGGGTATAGATATGGTGGTTGTAGGTTTGAAATGAAGGTGATCTTTTTGGACAGGGATAAATATGGGCAGGTAGTGGATGGTCACATGGTGGACCATAGTGGTTTGGCTGTTAGGTAACTTTGATAAACTCTGTGCATATGGAATCACAGATTTATATATAACATGTAATTAAGATAGGTTATCATGTATGGTGTATTGCGGGCAACTGCAATGGCCTATTTGTGTTTATGTGGTATATGTTTGCTATATGATAGGAGGTGAACTTCAACTTAATTTTGATTATGAGCTGCATGTATGCAATGGCCTATTTGATGTAGTTAGATGTCCTCCATGCTTGATCTGTGAAATAAGTTGGCTAATAAGAAGCAAATAATAGAAATCTGAGGAACTATGGTTATTACACTAACCTAAACTCTGGTTTGCATAATTACATGATATGATTAGTTAATTTATGAGTTGCATATATCCATTTATTTTCCATGCGTTCTCAATTTATGTCTCTTTTGTCCATGCAGATCGTACAATATCAAAGTACTCGAAAACCTTGAATCCATGACAATTAGAAAGAATGCAATGCACAGGTGGAAGGCTATTCTAGAAGTAGTTTCAAGTCATACAGTTCATATGATGACGCATGCATTAGATAGCATGCATTTCATGGTAATTTTCAGTTCTTGGGTGTGACCCGAGGTAGCCCGACAACCCTTATGATCAGACGCTCAATGGAAGCAAGTGGAGCTTCAACTTCTTCGAACATGGGAATTGTCGGTGGGCCAACATTTACAATTCGTCATGAAGTTACCAATGTCTGACGAGGAATGGCTCATTTGTTTCTTCATTGCATCATTTCTCTTTTGGGTAATGTTTTACATAGTGTTCTTGTAGTTTTTAGTCGAAGTATTGTCTTTCTGGTTCAAAACTCCTTTTTTGGACAATTAGTTTTCTCTCAATTTGGGTTACTTTATATATGTTAATTGTTAATCGCATATATAGAATTCTCTCATGTGGTAACTTAGTAAGTGGACAATGAAATCCATCTATGAAGGAGCTCGTCGTGCATCACATATGGTAACTATTACCCCATACATTCCGTAATTGAGACGGTCACAATCTTTTATGAAGTCTAGGAAGATATACAGTAGCCCATATACATATGCTTTGGGTAGGTGGGGGAGCCGGATCATTGGCACGTTTTGTACATGGGCCCCACAAGTTGTTAACAGAAATGGTTGGGCACATTTGGCAAAGTTGAGCGTGTATGCAGGATCAGACGGATCTTGTTTGCGTCACACTAGACACCGACAATGGAGCACCATTCTCTTGATAACACCGTTTCATTTCCCAGGCAGGGTCGGTATCCAAACATGTAATGTATGGTAACAATGGTTAGAATTTACTATCAGGTAGTGGTTCCCACCATCCTTATGCATTGTACATTGGATGTACACATGTACACTCCATTTACATTGACACTACCATGGAAAAGCAATCACTAGTCGAATACTAAATATTGCAGCATAATACTTGAATCTAAATAGGGCCTAATCATCATTTTCAAGCATTTTAGAACATATTTCACTCCTATTTTTTAACCATTAACCGGCCTAATACTCATTTCCATGCATTTTAGAAACATATTTCACTTTTTTTTCCCACTTTTTTCACCACTGACCATCCCACAATTCACTTGAAATGAAGTCTCCCTCAAAATGAGGGAAACTAAAATAAACAACCTTCAACAGATGCCTCATCCATTTTTCAGTCCCGCCCTCGTGGTATTGGTAGACTGTCTTTCAACTTTGAGGTTATGAGTTCAAGTACCCATTTGTGGGGAGTGTGCCTAAAAAAAATTCTTTTCCAAATCTATTTTGCGGATTCCACCTATCCAAATAAATAGATATAGAGAGAGAAGGGAAAAAAAAATACAAGTCTAAAAAAAGAAATAATAATAATAATAATAAATAAAGCTACACAAACCAAAAAATCATTTCCTTCCAAAAACTTTAATCCTCATTTCCCCACGTTTTAGAAATATGTACCAGTTTTTTACCATTGACCATCCGAAATAAAGTTTCCCTCGAAATGATGGAAACTAAAACCAACGACCTTCCACAGATTTCCTCATCGATGTTTCTTTTCAAATCTATTTTGTGAATTCAACCAATCCAATATATGTAGAGAGAGAAAGAGACTGGAAAAATACGAATCCCGAAGAAGAAAAATTGCTACAGAAACTGAAAAAACAGTTCTCAAAAGTCAAGCCTCTCTCTCTCCTCCGCCGCTCTTTACATTTGCCCCAGTCTCGGTGGCCGCATTGCAGCCTACTCTCTTTTCAAATGCTTGAAAGAATTACCCACTCTCTCTCTCTCTCTCTATCTCTCTCTCTCTCTCTCTCATTTAACGGCAGCAGCCAGCTTGCCTGCAACCTTCTTGACGTTAACACTCTGCTCATCTTCCTTGGCCCCAACCTTTCCACCACCAACAGTGTTGAGACTTACATTGCATTCCTGTCTCTGCCCTTTTCCATCTATCTTACCCTTCGGACCATTGCTTCCAGAATTCGATCTTTCTGGCCCTGCATTTTCACACTCTGGTGGGCACGCCGTCTCCGCTGGGATGCTTGCTTCAGCTGTGATCACTGCCGCTGGCTGCTGTGTAGTTGGGGAATGACCTGTTGAGCCAGGGGGAGGGAGGAAGACTCCAGTTCCTGGTACCAGGAACCGAGGTGGGGCTGGCCTTGGAGGAACCACCTGCCATCCAGCTGATACAGGTGGGAGCGGTGGCACTGGTGCTGGGTATGGCACTGCTGGCGCAACTGGGGCAGTCACAAATAGTGGTTGTATGCCATTGGGATGCGGTAGGCGTTGTGGACCGATAGATGGGGCAGGCAGCACGCCCGTAGTGGGCACTGCTCCAAAATGCTTTGGGCCTGCCAGATGGCGCGCAATGCTCAGCTGCCTGCTTGGGGGCGGCCCCCAAGGCAAGGGTGGTGGTGGTGCAGTGGCTGTCGGGGCCATGGAGTGGTGCTGGCCGTCGGTTAGTGGGGCTTTCTTTGGCTGTGACTTTGTGAAGGTGACAAGGATGCGCTGCTTGCGCATTAATGAGATTGCATGCCTGGCAATATCTGCACTTTTCCCTTGAATCACAAGCAGCGACCTGAAATTGAGACAGAAGGATTAGGGAGCAGGGAGAAAAAAAAGGCAATGATCTGGATGATGGCCCCACTTCCACTATCTGAAAAAGTGAGAATACTAAGCACATGGGGTCGATGACCATAGGACTCTGCTCGCCTGACTACGTGTAGTCATACAAAGGGCATACCTGCAACTAATTGAGAACCATGTTGGGGAGAATGTGAATCAGATCCACACCACTCATCAGGTGTTGATCCTAAAGAAAGTCCAATCCAAGACTTAGGTGGGCCACACCATGGGAACAGTGTAAAATAATGCACTAATGTCTAAATTCACGTGGCATAGCCCACATAAGCCTTGGAATGTCCTGATTTCAGGGAATCCACTCATCCAGGTGTGGCACATCAGATGAGTGGATTCGATGGCATACACATAATGGGTGGACTCCACATAATTTGAATGATTTTGATGGTGGGACTTCCATCTCAACTGTTTCAGTGGTGTAGCCCACCTGAGTTCTGAACTAACCTGAATTTTGGGCCCTTCAAAATAGAAGAGCGGAACAATGGATGGATGGGGTGGATCTCATCCACATGAAGTCCTCCATCTACATCAGTGAATACTCACGCCCCCTCGTGACTACTTGTAGTCACACAAGTGCTTTTTCGATGATCTAGTTTCTCTGAAGAAGATATGCCTTTCAATAGAAATATATCATCATTGGACCAAGGATATGCTAGCATCCTCGGACCTTCGGCTGGGACAAGCGGCCCCATGGCTCGGTGATTAGCCCCACCATGGACATGAATTTCCCAATGTTGCCCCAGTTGAAAATCCAAATCCTTCCACCAGCATTCTGCACATAGATGATTAAGAATAGAAACACACCGGGCATGAGCTTCCAATCAGAGAGATTTTGGGGCATGGCCTATCCATCAGATCAACAGAGACGGATAATCAAGCCGTGGGGCCTGCCCATCCCAACAGTAAGGCTTGATTCTCAACCCAATGATCACAAAACTCACTCATCCCAACAGCAAGGCTTGATTCTCAACCCAATGATCACAAAACTCATGAGCTTCCAATTTGAGAGATTTTGGGGCATGGCCTATCCATCAGATCAACAGACTAGACAATCTAGCTATGGGGTCCGCTCATCCCAAAGGCTTAGAGCCTTTATTCATCGATTGCATAATTCATCTTCAAACATATCAAATCAAGAAAAACGTACCCAGCTGCCAGAGAGAGCTTAAGGGAGCCTCTGTAATCCCCAGGGTGATCTTGTCCAATGACTTTGCCGAAAACCACATCACATTCTGTCAAGGGTAGAACGCAGATAGGCCTACCATACCATGGTGGGTACAGGTGAGGCTGCAAATGATCCCCCTAAAAGACGATACGGATGGTTAGGCTCTCATGGTGTTGGATTCTCAGTGGAACCTTACTCATCATGCTAAAAGACTGCTATTCTTACCTCATTAAAGAAGTCGATGATGCAAGAATCTGGCTTCAAAGTCGTTACTTTCAAACAAAGAAATTGATTGATAGCATCTTGCAGCAAGCTAGGAATGGGTTCCACCTTCCTATCTGCAGTTTTGATTTTAAGGTCCGGGGGTCTTTGATACTTGGAAATTTTAAAATGAAAGTTCGTGAGATCTGCTAAGGAGGCTCATGCCTTCTGCTTCACCTCCAAGAGGTGATCCGGCCCATTCATCTTATATTTCCCGCATGCATGACTACCTGAATAATTCCCACTGATTTGAGATCCTCATTTAACAACACCATGGACTGTTAATTCTAACACACCTTCATAAAATGGTGAGGATCTTTGAGCAGTGAGATTCTAGCCAGATAGCCCACACATGGAAGGACCATCAGATGAATAACCTGAAACACAATGTGGTGAGGCAATAAGGGCAAGACCCCAAAGAATCTCTAGTAGACTATACACAACCGTAATAGCTTTCATTTTAATAGGTGAAACTTGCCTTTGAAGGTCCCAGATGAATGTTCATCGTCTGGTGGTCCGTCTGCAACCGGGACTCCCAATTGTATCATTTCTCTTCCATGCCCCTTCATAGGTCTCTTTGAAACCGCATATGTCTGCCCTGCTTTTTGTCAAAATCCGGACTGTTGTTTATTGATAGCAAGCAAAACTCTCAATGATACCAAAATCCACCACACACGCACCGAGATAGATAGATAGAGAGAGAGAGAGAGAGAGAGAGAGAGAGAGAGAGAGAGAGAGAGAGAGAGAGAGAACACATTGTGTTATCTACATCTCTATAAGTTTCCAGTCTCAGAATATTTCTTCTTTTTACATGAGATCCAATCCTTTCTACTTTGACGGCAGAAATCCAGATGAAGTAAACCCCCACTCTAAATCATAACATGAGAAAGCTCAAATTGTATTGCTTGATTACTAGGTACCATGTTGAATGAATGTTGATGACAAAATTGTATGGACTCTCTCTCTCTCTCCTATATATATATATATATATATATATTAAAATGTTCACATGGGAACTGGTTCTCATGTGAACTTGTGCACACTTTTTGACATATGATGTGTACAAAATCCGAACAGTCCATTAGATGAATCACCTCATAAAACCCGCAAGGTCTAAAAGTTAGCCCAATATAAAAATCTGGTGGGCCATAGCAAAACGACAGGTAATTTCCTCCCTTGATTTGCCTCTCACTTTGCTAAGGCCCACCAGATTTTTAGATCAGGCTAACTTTTGGGCCATGGAAGTTTCATGGGGTGACTCACCTAGTGGACCGTTCGGATTGCATATGCACATCATGTGAGATGTGTTCTCAAAAAGTTCTCATTAGTTCTTGTGAGAACCGGTTCCTACGAGAGCATTACTCATAAAAGTGTGTGTGTGTGTGTGTGTGTGTGTGTGTGTGTGTGTGTGTGTGTAACACCTATAGTGGTACAATTCACCCTTTACTCACCAAGGCCCAACACAGAGAGAGAGAGAGAGAAATACATACATATATATATATATATATATATATATATATATATATATATATATATATATATATGGAGGTACAGCCCTCCCTTCATGCAACTCACCAAGGCCCTGATATTTAAGCAATTTCTCCCCTCTATCACGTCTCATAGTGCAAATTCATGTCCTTCTCTTCTTTTTTTCCCTTTCTTTGAGAAATCAGATTCATCTCCTCATTGCCATTACTTACATCCTTACGTGCAAGTAGATCATCAATTTACAACCAGGCATGAATACTCTTGAGCAACATGCATTGAGTGGGATATTGCTTCCTTCTATGACAAAGAATATAATATATATATATATTCCAAGCATGAGAATTACGATAAGAAGAAGAGTTCTAATTTCTAAAACAAAAGTAGCTGTTTAAGGTATCAAGGAATGAGTGCCAGTTCAAAGATTCAAGATCCACTTAGTTGTTTGAAACGTTTGTTAACAATCCAATCTCCTTCATAACAGACATGAGAGATCTCAAATCCACCCAATCAAAGATAAATATTTCGAGTTCTACAGATTCCAAGCTTAAGAGCTATGGGCACTATGCTAATTGGGATGTTGTTTGAGGCCCACATCGAAAAGTGGAATGTTGTTCAAGGCAGCATGAGAATTACGATAAGAAGAAGAGTTCTAATTTCTAAAACAAAAGTAGAAACTACATAAGCTGTTTAAGGTGTCAAGGAATGAGTGCCAGTTCAACGATTCAAGATCCACTTAGTTGTTTGAAATGTTTGTTAGCAATCCAATCTCCTTCTTAACAGACATGAGAGATCTCGAATCCACCCAATCAAAGATAAATATTTCAAGTTCTACAGATTCCAAGTTTAAGAGCTATGGGCACTATGCTAATTGGGATGTTGTTTGAGGCCTAAAGTGGACCAGCCTTAAGCTCGATGCATGATGGGTCTTCCAAATCTTCCTCATCTTCTTCTTTGGAAAAATGCAGCTGGGACCATGTTCCTCATGTTTGTGTATCAGGGGAAGGATATCTAAAGAGGATATCAAATGGTGACAAGGGATAGGAAGGTGTGTTAACTTTCTGAGGGTAGAGGCTTGGACAGGAAAGATTGGGAAAAGGGGTTTGAAAAGCGAATCCAAATAGCCGGTACAAGGCTATGATGATGCTGGTGGTTGCTGGAATCTCCCAGCTACTTCGTCTGAAGACCCAAACCCTATCTGGAGCATCATCCAACAGGTGGACCTACCTCCCACAAACACTCCAAAACAAGGTCATTTGGTTAACTTCCAATGGCTGCTTCTCCTTGACTTCTGCCTGACATCTGCATAAGTAACTATCATGTTTGACAATCTTTTTTTTTTTTTAAAGGAAGTGGACTGTTGCCACAATTTCATTAATCACAAGAATTTACAGCGCTTCAGGAGAACCTCAATAAAATTGTGAGACTCGCCTATCATATACGAAACAGACTAAAAAAGGACCCAAAAAAACAGGGGAACGACTATACCAATGTAGATCTGATAGTTCCTAGCCCCAGACGGTCTAGGAAGATCAGCCCCCGCACATGGACTGGAAGAGAAGTTGTGAGGAGATGAATGGCAAAAGACTGACTGATGCTACCTTCGCGGGCCATGCCATCTGCCGGTCCGTTGCCCTCTCTTTGGATACGATTGAAAACGAAAGTACCCAACTGCTTCAAATTGTTTATCCTAGCTATCCAAGGGCCCCACCGCCGTGGGGTCGAAATCTTGTTAGAAAGAAGGTCGACCACGATCCTGGAATCCGATTCCACAACTACTTTATGTAACCCTCTTTCCAAACAAATCACCATTCCATCATGAATTGCACGAAGCTCAGCAAGGTTATTAGGCCCCACACCATACCCGGTAGCAAAAGCAAACGAGAACCCACCGTTATGATTTTGACAAATACCTCCTCCTCCGGAATTGCCAGGATTTCCCCGAGCAGATCCGTCAACATTTAGTTTTACCCAGTCCGGAGGTGGGGTCTTCCATTTTATGTTGACCGAGTTGGCTAGCCTCTGACCCCTTGGCCGGAAGCGCTGATTTTGGCTTCTAATGAATGTGTTGCTGCTCAAGGAGGACATGAAGAAGTCCTCGAAGATCACTTTGCCCCACCAAGTGATGCGAGCAATGGAAGATCTGATATGCATCGCCCTATTCTCATATTTCGCCTCGTTTCTAGCACGCCAAATCTCCCAAAGGATAACAAGAGGGAGGAGATTTCAAATATTTTTCGGGGCGGTCCCCAGGGCCAATGCGTTTCTCCACTACATCAACCTCCCATCAATGGTGTTATGACTGATCAGAGCCACCTCGAATCGAACACAGAAGTAGCTCCAGATGGAGGTGGCCAGATGACCCTGAAGGAAAAGATGTTGGATGGATTCTACGTTCGGCTTCGGGGAAGATCCAGTATTGCAACAATAGCATTTGATCGCAAGCGTAATACCTTTCGACTGGACCCTTACGTCCACCGGGGTTGCCCCTTGGATCAATCTCCAGATAAAGATAGAGAGTTTTGGAGGAAGATTCTTATGCCAAGCCCAGTTAGCCCACCTTACCGGCGAGGAGATAACTCTGTTTACTTTCCAAGCCGACTTGACAGTGAAGGCGCCAGACGAGTCGTGGAGCCATATACAAGCATCCTCAATGTCAAACGTAGCGAAACCTCCCTGAAAGATGGCATCGATGGACTCTTGAGGGAGGAAAGAGAACACAACAGATGGAGGAAGCGGGCCAGCAGAGCCCAGGAAATCTTTCACCTGCAAGTCTTTCAGGGCCTTAGCGATCACTCTCTCGATTAATTGCTGAATTGGGCCCAAACTGGACCAGTTGGCAGTCCAAAGGTTAATCTCCCCCCTCCCTACCTGCCACTGGACATTTTCTAACAGGAAGGGGAGACGAGCTCTGATACTTCTCCAGATGGGAGAGGCCTAGTTTTGCAACGGGATAGGGTTGTCGCTATCAAGATCTCTGTGGTATCTTGCCCGCATGAGAGCAGCCCAAGGGCTGACGTTGAAATTGAATTTAACTATCCAGGCTACTTTCAAGTGGAGGACCGTCATTACCTCCCTCAATCTTCTAATACCCAAGCCCCTTCTTCAATCAGCCTGGCAATCTTCTTCCAAGCAATCCATTGGAGTCTGTTTTTACCTTCAGTCCAACCCCAAAAGAACCTGGCAAAGCTGCGCTCTAGCATATTAATGATCTGACCTGGGATGAGCATCGAAGCCATGATGTGAATCGGAAGACTGCTTAAGACGTGTCTGATGAGCATCCTTCTACCTGCCTGTGTTAGCTGCCTACTTTGCCAGCCGAAAATCTTTCTATTTACTTTGTCCATCAAAAACTGAAAATCATAAATTTTTAATCTTCCGCTTTTGAGAGGCGCACCAAGATAAGTGAGGTTTTGTTTGGATCTGGCAAAACCCAGAAGGCGCTCAATGTTCCTGATTCTTCCTGGCTGCATGTTTTTGGAGCAAATATGATGAGGACATCATGTGCGCACGTGCACGCACACCACCCCCTACTTATGTACGTAAGCAAAAGGAGGGCCCCATCATCGATCTGGCTTGATGGCGACGTCCAGGGAGGGCCTCTTAGTTAGAAGACAACTTTTGGTTCAAAAAAAGTGAGCCCGATAGTCAAGAAAATCCCATCATGGGATCTCATGATCGTGGCCCACTCGTCGGATTGATTTCATATTTTAGATTTTGTTTATTGTTATTATTTAGAACATTGTGAACGCTTTAGATTTCTCTGTTTGGTTTTTATTTTAGTTTACTTCATCGCCAAGTAATAGGTTGCGCACATTGTGCGAGTTTTGGGGTATAGGATTTTCTCTATAAATAGGCACCCCTTGTAGTTCTTTTGATTCACTGAAGTTAATAAAAAAATTTCTGCTTTATTTTTCTGCTTTCTTCGTGAGTTGTGGAAGAATTCAAAAGTAGGTGTGAAGCCTTCCCTTTTCGAAGGGCTAACTACCGTGGTGCAAAGCCACATCGACCCCGATTCACCCCCATCCTTTATCATCTTCTTTTCCATCTTCCACCACCATCCATACTTCAAATTCGTCTCTTTTGTTGCATCAGATTTCTTCATTACAGCAGATTTCCAGATTTCGGCCCGCATGCGAGCTGAAACTTCGGCGGAGCACCACGCACAAACCGTACATCGGATTGAGCTAAGATTTGGAAGTTTTGGAGTCCATCCCTGGCCAACCAGGGCCAAGGTGGCCTTTTTCTGAATAGTGGGCCCCACACACGTGCGTCCGGGATCGCACGTACATCCGTTTGGGCCATTGTTGCTGTCCACACGCGGGATCATCTTTTGGTTCAGGTTTTTATCTTCTCCTATCCTCTCATAGCTGTTTTTCATGAATCTTAGCCCTAGATTACGTTCTCCCTAAGCTATTTGCCAATTTTCTTACCCTAGGGTTCCCCGAATTGGAATTTCTGAATCCCTTAGATTAGGGACTGATTACTATACATATGTGAGTGATTATTTCTTATTTTTAAGTATCGTTTGGTTCATAATTTTTATTAATCCAACCCTATCATGTCTAAGCCTGGATCCACATAGATTCCCCTTAATTGAATGTTTGGACTTTTATGTGGGATATGGAATTTGTGTAATTGTTTCTAAACTAACGTGATCTTAAGCCTGAAATCTCGCATATCATATTTAATTTTCATGTCCTACATCAAATTTGGTATCAGAGCCTAGGGTCTTGTAGGGGAATTCACCACATATTTTGGAGTTTGGTTTGTTTGAGTCCTTCATGCATCCAGTCCATCATATATAGCTGCTAGAAAACCGTAGTCATTGATATATATTGCTGAATTTTGGTTGACACCCTACACTAAACATGGAACAATTGCAAGAGTCACTAAACAAGTTGTCCCAGAAGTTTTGAGTTTATGATTAAGCGCTTAGAAAATGACCAATGCTTTGAACAACTTGATGTGCGCATTGCCCAACTTGGGACCTCTGCTAGGACAAACCCCACCATTAGGGTGAATGTCCAATTTTAGGCAGGTGGCCAGAAAGATAGACCAATGAATGGAGTTGGCCAAGGAATCAGTTATGGGCGTGCACCCGTGCACCCACCCCATGAGGGACATCAAGACCACTATTTTGAGAAAAAAAACATGTGCAGCCTCATGGCTAGAGAGAGTGCACCAGTGGCTAGTGTAGAGATACCCACTAAGGCCATTCCGATAGTGGATGAGTTTCGTGATGTCGTTCCTGATGATCTACTAGATGAGTCTTTCCCTAGGAGGGATATAGAGCACACTAGAACATGGGACATCATAATATCTGTAGCCGAGTTTGCGTTTAATAATTCCATCGATAGGTCCACAGGTCTCAATCCTTATGAAGTCGTTACTGGTTATAAACTTGAAAAACCTATTAATCTTGTCCCTATATCACTGTCCCATAGGCCGTCAGAGCCTGCAGAGTCTTTTGCGCATCACATTCATTCATGGCATCAAGAAATCAGGCAAAAAATGATGACTGGTAATGAACATTACTCACTTTCTACAGACCAACATAAATGTTTCCAGGAATTCAATGTAAGGGATTCTGTGATGATCCGCATCAGGCCAGAGTGGTACCCTCAGGGAGCCGTTCGAAAATTACACGTGTATGGCTCTGGACCATTCAAAATTATAAAACGAAATGGTCTTAACGCGTATATAGAAAACTTTCACCCTCCATGGGAATTAGTTTCACATTCAATGTGGAGAATCTAGTTACATTGTTGCATTGTCCAACCTTTCGCCTAACCATCCTAATTCCCCAAACCTTTCCCTTGATCCATGGCCCCCTTCAGACCCATTTTCCGAGCCTCTACCTCTCATACCTACCTATCCCGACCCATTTTTCCAGCCTTTACCTCCCATACTTACCCTTCTTAACCCATTTTCCCAACCTCTACGTCTCATACCTATCCGTCCCAACCTATTTTACCAGCCTCTACCTCCCATACTTACTCTTCCGGACCTTTCTTCTCAGCTTTTACCTCCTATACCTAACCTTCACACACCCAAAGAGGAAATAAAAGATATCCTAGACCATCAGATAGTTTCAACGTCGGACGGCGGGTTTCAGAAGTACCTAGTTAAATGGAAGTTATGCCAAGCTTTATACAGCACATGGCTCACTAAGGAGGAGCTTCAGAAACTTGATCCTGACATCCTGGATCGGTTCAAGAGTTTTATTTCACCAGTGGCGAAATCTTCGCAGCTAGGGAGAATTGATGAGGACATCATGTGCATACATGCATGCACACCACCCTCTACACATGTACGTAAGCAAAAGGAGGGCCCCATCATCGATCTGGCTCGATGGCGACGTCCAAGGAAGGCCTCTTAATTAGAAGACAACTTTTGATTCAAAAAAAGTGCGCCCAATAGTCAAGAAAAATCCATCATGGGATCTCATGATCGTGGCCCACTCGTCCGATTGATTTCATATTTTAGATTTTGCTTATTGTTATTATTTAGAACATTGTAAATGCTTTAGATTTCTCTGTTTGGTTTTTATTTTAATTTACTCCATCGCCAAGTAATAGGTTGCGCACATTGTGCGAGTTTTGGGGTATAGGATTTTCCCTATAAATAGGCACCCCTTGTAGTTCTTTTGATTCACTGAAGTTAATAAAAAAAAAATTTGCTTTATTTTTCTGCTTTCTTCGTGAGTTGTGGAAGAATTCAAAAGTGGGTGTGAAGCCCTCCCTTTTCGAAGGGCTAACTACCGTGGTGCGAAGCCACATTGACCCCGATTCACCCCATCCTCCGTCTTCTTTTCCATCTTCCACCACCATCCATACTTCAAATTCGTCTCTTTTGTTGTATCATATTTCTTCATTACAGCAGATTTTCAGATTTCGGCCCGCATGCGAGCTGAAACTTCGGCGGAGCACCACGCACAAACCGTATATCGGATTGAGCTGAGATTTGGGAGTTTTGGAGTCCATCCCTGGCCGACCAGGGCTAAGGTGGCCTTTTTCTGAATAGTGGGCCCCACACACGTGCGTCTGGGATCACACGTACATCCGTCTGGGCCATTATTGTTGTCCACACGCGGGATCGTCTTTTGATTCAGGTTTTTATCTTCTTTTATCCTCTCATAGCTGTTTTTCATGAATCCTAACCCTAGATTACGTTTTTCCTAAGCTATTTGTCAATTTTCTTACCCTAGGGTTCCCCGAATTGGAATTTCTGAATCCCTTGGACTAGATACTGATTACTATGCATGTGTGGGTGATTATTTCTTATCTTTGAGTATCGTTTGGTTCATAATTTTTATTGATCCAGCCCTATCATGTGTAGGCCTGGACCCGCATAGATTCCCCTTAATTGAATGTTAGGACTTTTATGTGGGATATGGAATTTGTGTAATTATTTCTAAACTAACGTGATCTTAAGCCTGAAATCTCGCATATCATATTTAATTTTCATGTCCTGCATCAAAATGAAGCAACTTTTGTGCTTATTAATCTTCTGTCCTGATGCAAGCTAAAAAGTTTCGAGGAAATTGTTGGCCGTGACCAGCGACGTCCGGCTACCATTGAGAAAGACCAGAATATCATCTGCGTACAAAAGGTGAGATATGAGCGGGGCCCCTCATTGAAACTTAAAAGGCTGACAACCACCTGAAATCATATGATAAGAAAGTGAGATAGAAAAGGCTTCCATTGCCAGGATGAACAGTGCTTGTGAGAGAAGGTCTCCCTGTCGCAAGCCACGTGACGACTTGAAGAACCCAGTTGGTTCACCATTAACAAGGACAGAAAACCAATTATTTCCCCAACATTCTTCCATTAGAGAGATCCACCTGTCATTGAAACCAAGCTTGTTGAGGACAAGTTTTAAGAACTCCCAATTTACCCTGTCATAGGCTTTCATCAGATCTATTTTGAGAATGATGTTTCCTCCCCTAACTTTCCTATTAATTTCTCGCATTGCTTCTTGAGCCAAGGCAATATTTTCGGAGATAAATTTGCCTTGCACAAAAGCACCTTGTTCATAAGAAATCAGCTTAGGCAGGATATTGCCTAGTCTAGTAGCCAGAATTTTCTCTAGGATTTTGTAAATAACGTTACATAGACTGATAGGGTGAAAGTCTGAAAATTTTGCCGAGGCTGAGGATTTTGGAATAAGACAGATATGTGTGGCAGTAAACGCTCCCAGAAGGGTTCCCCCCAGCAAAGAACTCAACCGCTGCCTTATGTATGTCACCCGCCACGATCTGCCAACATTCAGCGAAGCAAGCTGCAAAGAACCCATCTGGGCCTAGGGCCCCATCTTTCAGAATAGAAGAGACTGCTGCATAGACTTCAGCTGGGGAGGGCGGGAGAAGATTCTCATTGTCCTGTTGGTTCAGGCATTGCGGGATGTTCCAAACAAATTCTGCTTGCACTGGGCTGACTGAGATTGGTAGAGCGCTTTGAAATATTCTACTGCAGCTACTTTCAGATGCTCTTGGCCGGAAATGGCGATTCCTTATGGTCGACAATCTTGATCCAACTTAAAAGAAACATTACCAATCATAGCTCATCATCTAACACGTGTACAGGTAACGTAGTATTCTCAAGCATAAATGTTAGCACAAGAGGCAGCTTCTAGATCAAATCATCCCGAATAGTCATAGCAGGACATCAATATCATACCACAAAGCTGATAGCCCTTTCAACCTGAGTTTGCCTTTCTAGTCCTCCACTAGGTCTCATTTTCTGGCTCACAGTGCAAACATAATAGTGATTGCACTAACATCAATAGAGATGGTTCTCTTTAACTGGACAAAGCCTCCCTCCCTCTATAACCCTTGCCCACACTTCTATATCTCATCCATCCCCAAAGTGATTGTTTATATATATATATTTATATATATATATAGATAGATAGATAGAAACTTAGTTACCAGAGGAAATAGGAAAATGCCATCAGCCTCAACTGTGATGCTATAAACTGCATTAAATCTCGGATCTAGGGGCAGTCAGCATGTTAGGTGTTCAGGTTGTATCTAGGTGTACCCATTACCCGACCCCCTTAAGGGGCTTGGGTTCAGATCCAGTACCATATTTGGGGTCCTAGACCCAAATCTGATTGGGTTCTTGTACCTGTTGGGTCTTTGAACCTTGGCTTTAGGTCCTCATTGGGTGAAAAGGATCTACATGGTCGGAATCCCTATGGATGGATTGGATCTCACAAGCGTGTCATGTTGATGCATGGGTGGCTTGTAACTCATTCAATTATTAGAATTTTATACACACACACACACACACACACACACACACATATAGATATATAATGCATATTTATAAATGTTAAACCCAGACCCAACCCTGCCCGATTTTTAACCGGGTCCAGGATGGTGGACCAGAATCTGACCCTTTTCTTCTGAATGGGTCTGAAAATTGGACCAAGACCCATTTAAGTTGGGTCAGGTAGCATCCATGGATTCAGGTAGTCATTGACAGCCCAACTCGAATCCAGATGGCATCTGATTAGCTCAGTTGCCTAACCAGGTCAAATACAGATCGATGTATAAACTCATCTTAAAACCAGTTCAGATCCAAATAGGGTCCAAGATGGTGGACCCGAACCCGATCCCTTTTCTAATGGGTCTAAAAATTGGATACAGACCCATTTAAATTGGGTCAGGTAGTATCCATGGATTCAGTACAAGTTGACAGCCTAATCGAATCTGGATGGGATCTAAGTAGCTCCTTTGCTTAACTGGTTCAAATTCAGACCTAGGAAATATAAACCCATCTCAAATCCAGTTCAAATCTTAAGAGGATGTTCTTGAATTGGATTGGACCTAGATTGTTGTTTGAACCAACCTGAAGCCAACTCATTTACGGACCTGGTGAAAGCTAATTCCAATCCTTTCTTCTTCTTTTTTACTTTCCAACATCTAACATCCCACTCAGCCCCTTATCCTCCAAAAGAGAAAAACTAGGAGTTTCAACCACAGTGGCAGCATGGTATTTATTGGTTGAAATGGTAACAACCAAATCCCTGGTTACTTAACCCCATCCACAATTTTAAAGAAATGGTTGTCAGTAATCTATTTCTCTGTTTTAAAAATTGAATTCTTTTTTGTATTAAATTGACGCCTGACCGTTAAAAATCCTAAAGATTCTAAGTACAGGCCTAAGTTATGAAAAGGAGAAACTATTAGGCAGTTCTGTTTTCTTGAATTACTGCAATACCTACTTCCTTCTTCTTTTTCTCTCTCTTTCGTTTTCTTTTCTTTTCTTTCTTTCTTTTTCTGAATAATAACACAACCTCATTAAGAGCTAAAGACAAAAAGGCTTACACTGGGAGGGCAGATTTAGGTCCTGTTTAGGGGTGGTTTCGAAATCTGTACTTGTGCTTTGATAGGGCTGAGATGATTGGTTTATGGTTGGGCTGAGGACTGTTTGAGGTAAAGTAGGCTGAAAATCAGTAGTTTTAGGAGAGGTTTGCATCAAGATAAGGGCTGTAGCTAGGTTGTGATTGGGAATGACTTCGGAAAGAGTTTAAGGTTCTGTAGGGGCTACTGAGGAATTGTTTGAGGGGATGGGCTAGAATTGGACAGAAATTGGGTTGCAACTGCAGACTGACTTAACAATGGATTTATGAACAGGTTCTGGACTATTGGGTTCCAACGGAGAGGGCATTTGGAGCTGATAATAGTGTAAAAGAATAGATGTAGAGATGCAGCTTGCTGGCTTAGGTTAAGGAGTGAGATGGGTAATTGGGTAGGGGATGGGCTAAGGTTTTAATGATTGGACTAGTAGTAAATTGCAGTTTGATAATTTTGAGTGAATTGGGCTGTGGATAGAGGATTTCATTTTAAGAAAGTAACAGAAAATCTTAGAAAGCCAAATCATTATTAAACAAGAAGGAACATATTCCCAAAAGAGCCCATTGTATTTTTATTTTTATTTTTTTAAAAGAAAGTAATTTTGGGTGAATTGGACTCTGGAAGATGATTTTGTTAATAAGAAAGTAGTGGAAAATCTTATAAAGAAAAAAAAAAGACAAGCGGAACAAATTTATGATGGAAAGAGCCCATGGAATTAAAAAAGCAGTTACGTTACAATCGTAGCCATTGCATAAAGGAAAAAGTCATCATTGTTACGAGGGTGAATCAGTCTGGTATGAAAAAATAGGCCAGCCGGTGCACCCCATATTAGCACCATTACGGAGCTAATACGCCTCGCATTGGCCAATACAGCCATAAAGGGTCCATTATGGAAGTTTTTATTATCAAATTTTCTCTGGTTTTTCCAACTCTTTATATATTTCAACCATGAAGGGAGCTTAGAAACTGATTCTAAGCTAGATCTATGCCTATTTTGAGGACAAAACTCAAAATTTGAGTGGGATTTGATGAACCAAAGCAAAGTAGACCATTTTGGGAAATATCAGAAGGGATAAACCATCATTATTTTTTCATTTATCCTTCCTTTTTCTGTTGTCTTTATATGCAACAGGCCCTAATCCACCATATCATGCTTGATTTTTGTTTGATTAGGGCCCATTTGGTCAACTTTCAGCAAGTCAAGCTGACATTGCCAAACAAACAACACTCTTACCAAGGAATAGCCTGTTACACCATCAAATAAATGTCCAAACTCCAAAACAAAACTAATCTTACAACTCAGCTCCTGCCTTTTTCGCCCATACATTGCTGGAGTCACCTTCCACATTGACCTCCCCATTCAACTTACTGGTGAAAATGTGAAGAGCTTCTCTAAGAGAGAGTACTTCAGTCATGTGAGCTTCCTCAAAGGAATAGGTCCCAAGGATACATGTGTATATATGTGAACAGAGGATTTGTTACCGTTTGAAATTCATGGTTGGATTTAGGATTAAGGTTGCAATTTGGAGCTTGTGGTAGGAATAGGATTAGGTTGATATTAGCCTTTAAGGTGGACTTAGGGTTTGGCATGTGACAGGAATTGCATGTAAGATGGGTTTATGGTGGAATGCAGAATAAGTGGCAATCAGAGTAATAAGGTTCTGTTTGGTTAAAGTTAAAGCCAGGGGGACTATTGTTGGGAGTAGGAAAGTAAAAGTAGTCGAAATTGGTTCCAAGACTGGTTGATGATGTGGGAAAAGAGTCAATGTTAGTGTTTACACCCAACCTAACACAGCTAGGCCAAACGGCTTAGAAGACGCCACGTGGCAACAATGTACCACATGTGGTGAAGATGAAGCTCAGGACCAAGAAACAAGATGTGTGTCCATATTAGGAAGCAAAAAATGCAAGAGTCTAATAAAGGCAATGCATTAAATGTAAGAGTATAATAAAGGCAATGCATTAAATGCAAGATTCTAATAAAGGCAATGCATTAAATGCAAGATTCTAATAAAGGCAATACATTAACTGAAAGAATCCAACAAATGAAACTCTCCAGCAAAGCATTAAAGACAAAAGAGATTGTCATATACATGTGACAAATTATGAATGGTTATAGCTAGAGTAACAGCTTAGGAAAGTGTGCACAATCACATAACTTGCCAGAGAAGGCATCCCTCGTGGCTTGCAATAGTATACACAAACACATTACTCACCAAAGACGACACTTTCTTATACACGTGGTCAAATATGAAAGGCTACACTTATGTAGAAGATTAGAAAATTTGTACGAGATCACATGACCAACTAGCTTAATCCCTCATAATGCCAAAAATCGCTCTCCAACAACCACCTCTCAAAATGATAAATTGAGAGAAGAAGCCCTCACCAATCCAAATACATACCTCTTATTCAGTATAATGTTTCCAGTCTTTTTGTCCTCGCGAACGCTTATCCTAGTTTAGCCTCTCAACTTATGTCAATATGAGTTACTCCTTCAAATAAGTTCTTTTTGCCTTGGAAGTAAAGACTTTCTATTACTCTAATGATAGCTTGTATCGTTTTACAATAATGTAATATACTCAAAAGCAAGAAATAAAGCCAAGTGCTGATTTTATTGAATTGATGAAGAATGTAGTATAATCAACAAGTAAATATATATATATATATAAAGCCAAAAAGAAAGATTACTAACGATAGTTTGAGTGGGCGAAGCAGACATTGATGATTAACATTCATCTGAACTTGGGTGGTTATAAGACGGTCATGGTTTGGCCAACTGGTCATGGCCTAATGAAATTGCCAAGTAAGAACTCAGGGATTTGTTATTCGACAACGAGCTAAACTAATCTAAACTTGCTGCAGCGATGCGCTGGACAAAAGTAGATGGAAACTAAACTATGCTAATCGATCCAAACTTGTTGTGACATGGTGTTGGACAAAAGTGCATGGAAACTAAACTAGTCGAAAACCATGCTAATCAATCCAGCCTTGTTGCAAAATTGTGCTGGATAGAAGTGGAGAGGCTAAACTGGGATAAGCGTTCACGAGAACAAAAAAATAAGCGATTGCTGGAGAGCGAACTACGGCTACGGCATCGTGAAATATTAAGTTGATTAGCCATGCAATCTCATGCAAATCTTCTTAAGCCTCCACGTAAGTGTAGTCTTTCACATTCAGCCACATGTACAAGAAAAAATCGCCTCCAACGAGTAACATGATTGTGTATACTATTTCAAGCTACGGAGAATGTTTTCTCTAAAAAGTTACATGATTGTACACACTTTCTTAAGTCATTACTCTAGATATGGCTATTCACAATTTGCGATGCGTAGATAGCAATCTTTTTTTTACCTTTAATGCGTTGTTGGAGAGTTTCTTTTGTTAGACTCTTGCGTTTAACACATTGCCTTTATTGGACTCTTGCATTTATTGATTCTCATTTCCCAATATGAGCATGCTTCTTACTTCTTGGCCCAAGAGCTTCATCTTCACCATGTTCGGTTCATTGTTCTTCTGAGCCACTTTGCCTAGCGTCAAGCTGAATGTAAACAGTTAGGGCCTAGTTGTTTTATGGAAAATAAGTTTCCCAACTTTCCAAATAATTGTGTTTGATCCCATCCCATTCCTAGTTTCTCCATCCAATGACCCATTTTCCAAGCTTCTCCTAATCATTTCATAGAAAAACTCCAAAAAACCCTAGGCCTCTCATTCTCTACATCCCCTCTCTCTACTACAATTGTCTTCCTTCCATCTCTCCTCTCCTCTCTTCACCATTCTCTACAACCAGCCATAATCGCCCCTTCCCTCCATGCCTCTCACATCAACTCCTTTCGGTCCATGCATGATGATGTCCCCACTTGATGAATGGCTTGGATCTATATATCATATCCCTTAAATCATCTTTTGGTCCGTGCATCATGAGTTTCACTTAAAAAGCAGCTTGGATCCGGCATGATATTTACTTTTTCCCAAATGACATGGCCCAAACTGTACAATCATCCATCTTTCAAGTAGGCCACTTAATGAGTGGCTTGGATCTATCACAGGATGACACATGAAAATACCATAGCCCAAATTTTATAGTGGCCTCATGCATTATTAGACCCACTTGATTTGTTCTTCCTTCATCTTGAGCTAATTGGTTCATGATGGCCTATGCATCATTTAGCCAACTTCACGAATGGCTTGGATTATGAGACATGTTGACACATGAAAATGACAATCCTCAAATTTTAGAACCGTCCATGCATCATGTGGCCCACTTGGAAAATGGGTAAAATCGACTGCATATATTCCCAATAGTCTCGCTGATATGTTTTAAAAGTTAATTCTAGAAATTTCCCACAATTTCCTCAATGCTACCAGACATTTCAAACTTTTCCCAACAATTCCCAGAATCTCGACCAAAAAGAATTAACTGCTTCAGGAAAACATTTTCCCTCTCTTGGATTTCCCCAGGAAACATAAACACCAAAAACTAAAATTACCCAACAATCGAATTGGGATTGGGTTAGGGTTTTTTAATCAGGGAGGGTTTAGGAATATACAGTTGGGGATTTTGGTCAGGTTCAGGATTAGGATTTTTCTGGGTTTGGACAGATTTGGGAGAGAATAAAAAACTCAAGTTTCCAAGGTAAAGAGAACTTGCTCTAATACCAAATTGATTGGGATCAAAGCTCAAAACTAATCTATCTTCAATTCCAATCCAAGAATAGCATAAGGAACATACCTCTTAGCAATTTTCAGGATTCCAATAGCCTGGACAGATTATAATCTCACATTGCTCTCAACTTCATGTAATCCACATGTAGAATAAAGAAATATAGGGAATACAAGAGAAGGATTAAAGGCATAAAGACGAGATGGATAGGCAGAGGATAGCTTTTAGAGTGTTTCCACAAAGAAAGAAACTAGAGGAATCTCATCATAGTATTCTAGAAGAGTCTCACTTCTGTGACTTTTTTTTTCCCATTGCATGAATCAAAAGGCTTATTGATCAATTGAATAACTTGCATTTTTTTTTTTACTTCGTACACATGATAAAGACCAAACCCAACTAGTAACCATGCTATTTTGGTAACAGAAGGAAACAAATTAACTGCTATTTGCTCCATAATCCTAATTAAATAGAGAGTTAAATAGGAAGATGACTCAACTTAGGGCTGTCAATGGGCTGGGCTTGGGCGTAGCAAATGCCAAAAAAAAAAAAAATAGGCCCGACCCAAGAGCCCAGCCCAAACAGTTCAAAATGCAGCCAAAACATAGCCTGTTGACAGCCCTAACTCAACTATTCAACATATGGGCTGTATAAGATTACCTTTTGTACTAGAATTGGATCCAAAATGTGTTTGACCACATGGCGGGCCAACAGAAGGATGTAGACACTATTTTGAGCCACATGGTCGTAACTTTTAATTATGTGGCCCAAAAAGTGATCAGAACCATTGAAGAAGCCACTGGACAGATTAAATGGCCTAATATGTCTGTTGTATAGAATGTGGAGTCCATTTTGACCCTATTTTGATGATTGGCTGAGGTCTTGAATCAATTTTCCAATCTACCTTTTAAAAGTCAACCCTGAATTGTTGAGATAAGGCTATCAGCTTATCTGACTTTTAAAAGCTTGCAACATCCCATACCCACGTCCAACACCAACAAGAGTTTGTGTCCAAGTTGCATCTCCAGTAACTTACCATCCATTAAGCTGTGTAAATATAACTCATATATCGTACATATATATGTAACATATAACAAGCACGCAACTGTATGTGCATAGTTCAGCCACATTTCAGTTATGTACTAACAAGTTTCTCCTCTTTAGTCAACAAACAGTACAATCTAGAATGCTAAAAAACATAGTGGATCCATATGCACGTCATTTCAAGGAATTCCTTCCGGGGTATGGTCTGGAGTTAAGTGAGGGAGGATGGAATTACAGAAGAGAAAAGGAGATGTGGGGGTAGGAAAAGGAAGAAAAAGGGTGAATGGTCTTAACCGTAGGTTTTCTCCCTATAGGTGAGGGTTTGATTCCCCTCCTTGGCTTTACCCGATACATGTGGTTGTGGGTGATTGTGTGTATCCGCAGGGATTAGTCTCACTTCAAAAAAGAGGTGGGGACACCCTGTGTCTTCAAAAAAAAAAAAGGAAGAAAAAGGGCGAAAGATTGCACAAAATCTGGTTTTAAAAAAGTCTTGAGTAAAAGTGGGTTTTCAAAAACTTGGGACGTTGATACGAAACAAAATGGAAATCAGATTTAGGGCTCATATCATATGGCACCTTGATTTTGAATTTTAACTCGAGAATCCAAATCATATTTTCAATCCCTGAGATTTTTATTCCATCAGTTGTGCTTACTGCTTAGCACCTTGGATTTCAGAAACTGTGCTTGGAAACCCGGATTTTCAACCTAGATTTTCAAAAGGCCACATCACAGAGAAGAAAAGAGAGCAGTTATGACAGGCGGAGCAGATTGAAAATCCTTGGATTTTTTTCCTTCCAAAACTTTTAAAAACGAATCAAGGGCTCCTTTTGAGTATTTCCAATCTCAGGTGGAATTGAAATCCACCAAAATCCAGGGTGCCAAATGCAGCTTGGATTCAAACCCAGGATTGGAAATCCCAACTGCCCAAAATCCATGTGCTGCCAAACATCCCCTTAATGGCATCTGACCATGAAATTAAAATCTAGTTTTATGGACAAGCAAGTGAGCCCTTGAGGATTTTCAGGCATTGATTGAATTATTCCTTCTAAATTACTTGCATCAACATTCCCATGCTTGATTGTCCACAAATATCCACTCAAATACAAAATACAGTCGCTTGCTTGCTTGTACAAAAAGCCACATGCTTGCTTGCATACAATTATCCATTCGAATACATACAAAGAGAAGAGTGGATTGGAGCTTTGTAGGACAACATTAGGATGCAAGGGTGACAACTGACAACCTTGAGGTGACAATGCCTATTCCAGATTAAAGAAATGGATTAATGAGGCATGCAGCAGGCATGCATACGCACACACAAGGATAAGCATTGATGAAATTTAACAGGAGCTAGTATATCATGGTATCATCCAATATAACAAATTGCATTTTGATGCACAAACAGAAGGCCACAAATGCTAGCCAATCAAAGATATTATCAATCCAAACGTTCATATTGTCTTGATTGATGATATGCGAGTATGCATATGCTCACATGCGCACACGCGCACTCACAAAGCTAGGCAATTCATGAAATTTAACAGCAGCCAGTATGACATGGATTTATAATATCATCCGATATGACAAATAGAATTTTGATGCAACCAGAAGGCAAAGAAAGCTGGCAAATCAAAGATCTGACCAATCCAACCGCAGATTGTCTTAATTGATGTATGGACTAGATCCGTGGTATAATGATAAATTTGATGAGATCGACAGTTAGATTATGCTGTGGGGCCAACAAAATCAATTGAATGTTCATCAAATTCATTGGATTTATTTGTTTTAATTAGTTTTTTAGGGTTAGAATGAGCAATGACTTATTTAACAAGTTTCCTATTGTATTTTTGCCACTTTTTGGTAGGCCACTTTTTGGTAGGCCACTTTTTGGCACAACCGATGTCAGACCGACACAACAGGACTCTCATTTCATAGCCTATTGTGTTAGCTTTCAAACGAGCAGAAGATCATGTAATTCCAACACTGTTTGAGTGAGTTATGGCCAATTTACAGAAGGCCTATATGGTTGTGATGGGATTCAATGGTATTTCAGTAATTTTCTTTTATATTAGGGTTTTCTCTTCTTAAAGCCTATATAAGACCTATGCTTGGATGTGCAAAGAAATTTTTTTCTTCAAATTTTGGTTTTCTTGCTTGGAAGAAGAGGAGAGGGGGACTTTTGATCTCTAGTAAGTTCTTAACTACAGGATTGTGGGTTCTCCCCCCAGTCTTTGGTTTCTTGTTCTTTGATCCATTGGCATACTTCGGGTTGCATCACTTTTTTTTCCTATCTACAAGTGCACCCAGTCCCAAAACAAGCCTCTAGAGTTTGAAATGGTACACAGGAATGGAGATCTTCATGAAAGAAGACCTTTTAGTTTCCAGCTATTAAAGTGATAATGGTTTCTCAGTTCCTCATAATATGGGCAATCTTTTTCCTGGAATAAGATACAACTGCAGGGGGGATGAATCCAGTTCAAAACTGAAAATGGACTTCATTCAGATCAAAAGAAAAGAAAAACAGTGCAAGAAAACTTGCCTTGAAGCTCTCCTCTCCGTCCGGCTGCTCTCAATTCATTTGCCAATGAAGCAAGCCTTGAAATTTCAGCGCTATCAAGCAGTTCCTCATACAATTTTAGCCCTTCAACAACATTAACCTGTGCAGAAAAAATCGGTTATGCCTTTTAAGCACTACTCAACACTACACATGAGTGGTGGATCAATTCCAGGTAAAATAAACATATGATTCTGCTAGTGGTTTACAAGATCCTACCGCCTTCTGGTCAAAATTTTCAGTACCAACAAAAACTTTAGGGGCTGGCATCAGTTTCTGCTTCTCATCTTGGTTCAGGCTACCATCAGCCCCACCCTTTGGAGGGACAGTCTTGCAAGGCACTGATATAAATGAAAGTCAAAACGAATATTAGAGGCTTTTTCTCGACAACTCATTGAAATCCTTGGATGAATTCACAACAATAAATAGAGAAAGGTCATACTCAAAGACTGGGATAACAAAATAACAAAGGAAAAAACAAAAACTGGAAAAATTGTAGTCCCCAGGTATTTTCTTCATCATTTTCTCATGGTTAGGCTTAGATGATGATGGCTCAAACCAACCAAAAATAATTGGTATAAGGCTTAGATGATGATGATTTTCTCATGATTAGAACTTAAAACCCTGCATATCACATGCATTTCATATAGGCACAGAAGTGTCAGCCTTTAAAAACATGAGAGAGAAAGAGGGAGACTGATGTTCCTTAGTCTCGGCAAAGGGCTACATTTGTTAATTGTTAAAAAATGCAAATGAAAATATAAGGTATTCATGTATCTCAAATCAACCACAAAGTACTCAAATGAAATCGCATAGCACAAGTACAGACTGTTAAAAACAGAAACTGATGAAAGTTTTAACATCATTTCTTTCTTATGCCCGTAC
Organism: Magnolia kwangsiensis; assembly: GCA_037074715.1. Classification (NCBI taxonomy): domain Eukaryota; kingdom Viridiplantae; phylum Streptophyta; class Magnoliopsida; order Magnoliales; family Magnoliaceae; genus Magnolia; species Magnolia kwangsiensis. Next base: position 16,279,321 of record CM073586.1, read on the forward strand.
CAAAATTTTAGCTGATATGCATGACAGCGGTCATACCTTTCAACTCGGGGGGACAACCATCCTTCATTGTCTCAGGCCCCAAATTATTGCAGCAGGTTTCTGATGGGTTTCCACCATTCTTCATGTTGCAATCTGCCTGAGAACTAGTAATGCCATCAACCCCTGCACCCAATGCAATAAACAAGTAGTTTAGTACAATGCATGCAAATTCTCCATTGCAATGCCTTTAACATCATTATTAGTTTTTGTTGATCAAAAGGGGGGAGGGGGGAGGAGGAGGAAATGCATCAATGGTCCATACTTTCTGATGTTTTGGGTTTATCTTTCTGCCATTCTCAGTTGAATAAAACACAATCATGAATATATTGTTGGTGCATTTGGAAGCTCAGCTGGGACTCAGTTATGATGCAGGCCGGAACTTGGGGTCCCGCAAAACACATGTCAAGGGGTTGAAGAGAGCATGAGATGCTGATAGCAAAGTTTAAGTTTTTAATGGCATGGCCCTGGAAGGCATGCATGTTACATATAATTTTCAAGATGGAATCATGTTTTCATGAACACTATTGTGGTTCAAGTAAGATGCCACTGAGTGAAGTTTCTTAATCTTGGAAGTAAAACGCTTACCCATTTCAATTACAAAGATCTCTCTCTCTCCCTCCCTCCCTCTGGCAAGTTTACTTAATCTGTGCATGTGTGTGAAGGCCTGTTTGGACTTTGGATTGAGGGTCAAATGATGTCCAAAGGGCATAAATATGTTAGTATCCAATCACCTATTGAGTTCACTTTCCAACGGATCCAAAGTTAAATGATTCAGATAAGGATTGAACAAGTTTTGACTGAATGCCTGACAGATACAGAGCAGATAGTAGGCTGGTTCTATGGTTTAGATAGATTTCCATATAGCAGTTTGGCTTGCAGTTTTCCAAGATTAGTTTAAGTTGACTTGGTTTCCATATTCGGAGTCAAATTCAAAACAAGTTTCTAAGTTAGCTTGGTTGAAAGGCTACCTTAGCTTCATCATTAGTCAAATTTTGTTTATTTTGTTTTGACTGGCTCAGAATGATTTTAGGAAAGGTTAAGAAGATCTTTGGTTTGGTTGTAGGGAGGTTTTACCTATATTTAAGTTTATTATGGAAGTAATAGGTTTTAGGAAGTCCTAGTACATCAGTAAGTTAAGACTTAAAAGAGTATTTTAAAATCAGAAAGTTGGATTTAGAATTGTTTATGTGGTTATATATATGAACCTAGCGTGTTTGGTTCATGGAATTGAATGGTATTAAATGTTATTAGATGGGATAAACATCATTATTGCTCAATGATTGCATGTCTGGAAATACCATGGTATTGTAGCCATCCAATCCCATGTTCATGATAAAAAATTTTCTATGGAAAACACTGGATTAAGAAAAATCATGTTTGGTAGACCATGGAATTGTAATCAAAGAACCAAATTAGCAACAAATGTCGCCCACTTGTACACATATATAAGCAGAATCTCACATGTAAATGGTGTATATGGATGGATGGATGGCATGGATAAACACATGCATCAAAGTGGGGCCCACATGTGTAGTGGATTTCAAAATCCATGGAAATCCTGCATGGGACCAAATGCAATTCCAAGGGACTAAATGCAATTCCATCCCACCTAATCCCATCATTTCCAAATGCTGGATGGAATTGCACAGGACCAAATGCAATTCTATCCCTCCTAATCCCATCTAATACCATGCGCCAAATGCCCCTAAGAGGAGTCACAAAGCCTGGATGGAATTTTACAATTATTGAATTCTCTTGAGCTCTTACCCTTGTGTTGCATAGCTTAAATTTCATCCCATATACCCTATCGTTTCTTCAACTGCTTGCCGGGATTGTGGAATCCATTGAGAGGATTCGTCCGTTGTTTCTCTACACCAAATTGCAAAAATCCAATTGTGTATAGGGGAAACGACCAAAATAGACATTGGACAATTTTAATCCATAATGACAACCCACCCTAGTTGTGATTCCATTTGTTCAAAGTCACACTAAAAACTACCCAAATTGCTAATTTGGGGCTAATGGGAATAGGGCTGGCCGGGCTAGCCCCACTTAGTCTATTTCAAATTTATTCAATTGAATTATTACACTTCAAATTAATTGAGCATCCAAACACAGCCTAAACTTTCACGAGCAATGAGAGAATGATAGCTGTCATTCCAAGCAGCACCTCTGTTTTAGAAACAAATCTAACATAAATCTCAAATGATCGAACCATATTTGGGAACCAATGAATAAGAGCGGTATTAATAATACAAACCGTATACAAGTTCTGCATTGAATTGATCGATCAAAACTGTCGATGAACGTGAACCAAAAATTGTGCAATCCATGTCAAAATAATACATTCTTATACCGCTAAATATTACAAACATCATCATGATCTCTATTCCACATACCGCTCCTAGGCCAATCTTCTACAGATGGCACTACATCAATCGCATTTTGGAAAACATGAACTTCGTAAGGCGAATTTTCCACAAGTGGAACTTAGTTGACTCAAAAATAAGCAAAATAACCTAGCAATTTCTTCTCATACTGTACATGCCACTAATAATATTAAGAATGAGAAACAATATGGCAATGCGCACACAGATTGCTTGAAGAAGCTATTCGCGCAGATTGCTTGAAGAAGCTATTCGCAATGCGTGTTCCAAGCTTCCAACCTAGCAAAAGTGTGGGAGATATATGGCATTGAACAGGTGGGTCCACTATGAACATGCCCTTGCCCAAAAACCTCGCTGGGCCACTCATCTAGTACGCCATATGTGTAGACTGAATACAGAGCATTGGCCATTTTCTTTTAACAATCTTTTCTTGTTTTCAAATGTGTGGCCCGCTTTATAAGTTACCAGCCTGATTTTCAGGCAAGGGCACATTCGCAGTGGATCCCACCAGATGAATGGCAAGTATCTTGCGCTGACAGGTCGGCATTCTGAGTTAGAACGTGCACGTGGCCTGCAACAGAATTAAGCAAGCCATAATTACTTCATTACCTTCCTTATCTTCAACTGCTACCGAACCCTTCTCATCCAACTGTTGGATCTCGCTCCTCTCTTTCCCCTCCTCTTCTTCCTCTGACTTCTGTTCTCCTTTATCTGAGCTCAAATCCGGACCATTCAAGGTAACAGAAGAATTCACATTGCGAGATTGAGGTTCAAAATCAGGTTTCTGCACGTGTCTATACCCAAAACCAGATCTCTTCGAATCCTTCTCCACAATCTTAGACTGGTCGAAGTACCTCTGCTGCCGTCTCCACGTTGCCTGCTGCAATGCGTACATCACTTCCGCTACCGAGAAATACTGCTGCATATGAAGGACCGGATTCCAATTGCACCGCCGCTGCTGTATGCAACTGAGAACGAAATCATACTCCCCTGTATCGCCAATGGACCGTAGATGGTTGCATAAAGAGTCAATGATGGCATTCGCAGCGGCAAATTCCCCCCGCAGCCAGAAGATGAACCCATCCCGCTCGTCCAGGACCAACTGCCGGGGGTGATGGATCTCACCATTACCACCGCCACCGCCTGGAAACTGCATTTTATCAGAAATCACCGCATTTCCCGATGCCATGAAAATCCACTACAATCTCATTTCTACAGATCTCAATGTCCAGATCACCTATTCCGATTCCTTTTTAAGTATACTGTTAAAAGATTGGATATCCGCCAATCGTTAGATCAGTACAATAAAATATAAAAATAATTCAACAAAATATCTCAAAATGCAAAATAAAAAGCTCTAAAATACAACAACTCGATGCGGATCGCTGCAGCAATCACGAGAAAGGCCTCAAATCACATAAAAATTCCCCGAGAAGAAATGTGAAAAATAAAAAATAAAAAAATCTCCATTCAAGAGGAATGAGATCCAATTTCTCCGAGGAAAAAGATGAAATGCAGAGAAGATCGTCGATCTGGAGCTGAATTTTCCAGATCTAGACTGTGAAATAGCAGTGGAGAGATCGGAATTCGAGAGCTGAATGCGATCTAGGGTTTTGAAGGAGAAGAGAGAGAGAGAGAGAGAGAGAGAGAAGAAGAAGATCTGGAATTTACAGATGAATGAGTTTATATATTTTCATGAAGGAAGAATCGGGATTAGAAGGGTATTTTCGGTAATTTGAGATCTCTGTGAGAGTGTGTTGAGTTTCTCTTTCGTCTCACTGATTTGGATTTCGTTTGAAAGAAAAAAAAAATGCTATTTGCACCGCACTCGTTTCACACGAGTGAACAATTGGAATGCGTGCGAATAGATCAAGTCCGTTCATCAGTCGGATTATCCATTGGATTATATTTTTATAAAATTTTGGATCTTTTCTCTAATAATATAATCGATAATCTTTTGTTTAATTTGGACTGTTGAATTTATTTCTTTTATCCATCCATTTATTTTGCATGACCATGGACCAGTTGATAATAAGTTATCCTGATTTAAGCTTTCCACCATATGAACAGGCTAGATATTTCACACGTATGATAGGCTTCTACGTGAGAGAGGCGAATGAGAGAATAAGTGTAGTCGCGCGAGTGGTAGCGTTTCTCACGTTTCTTACCACCTTCGCTTTCGATCGTCACATACAGTGTTGCTTTCAGCAGACATGGTGGTGCGATTCGCGCGACTAGACATTAAAAGGCAGTTCGCGGCATACCTTTAAAATCATCATGTAAATGGAAATCCCGTCCATTCAATGGCTAGGACCAAAAAATCGGACGGTTAATATTATCTATGCCTCATATATATATTTGAAAATTATGTGGTCAAAGAAATTTTATCAATGGTCTACATTTGATGCATGAAAATAGAAAACCTAATGAGAGGCCCAGTGAATTCTCAGGGTTCTGCCCACCTTTTGAGTGACTCAGACCCCGTATAAGCACTCGAAATTGAATCACGTGCCGTGAATCACTACTTCAATATATCCTCGCGCGAGTCGCCTAGAAGTTTTCTCGGATCACATGCAGCAGCTGTACGTAAACTTTCACATGCATCCATTTCTTTCCCACAAATATCAAACTACGTAGATTATCCTACACGTGAATAAAAATGTGGACCACTCGATCATGATCACTTGGTGGGAAATCAAACAGTTCCATTCATCTCGAGAGATGCTATGTCAAATCAAAGGATAGACGTTGTATGACAGAGTCTAATATTATGACCGGTGAGTGAGTAGATGGCAGTGATTTTTCCAGATAAGATCTTGATCATGGTGTGACCAACCTTTTCAACGGATAGGATTTTAATAAAGGTAGTACAGTAACGGTGAAGAAAAGGCTGGATGTTAAAGGTACCATACATCCGCAGTATGTGAACATTTCTTTACTCCTCTTTGGATCTGATGAGCGACAGGGAATAGCCGGTAATCAGCTAGGGGTGAACCGGGTTTCCTTCTCAATCCTAACGTAAACGAAGCAATATTTTGAGTTTATCGCGATATTTTGAGATCGGGATAAATATCACATCGCAAAATTTTTGAAACTCGGGTCGAGGGTTGATATTCTCGAGGACAGATTTGGTGGTCCCACATGACCACGCGCACTCTTTCCACGCAACTTTACACGAGCAACACGTGACTTCCGTACGTGTGTGAGGATCTGAATGTACATAAGGTGGGCCTTACCGACATTAAACATGACAAGTGCGACAATAAAAACGGTCCAATCGTCAATCAGGCCCTGCGTGTACGAAAACAAGGGATGGTTTGAAATAACATTGCAAGGGTCCACGTCGATTACACGTGTGGAATTACCGAACGGATTGGCGACTCCCACTACCACTACCACTACCACTACCCCGGTGGCTAGTGGTCAGTGCTCTGCGGGGCCCACTATGAAGTATGTCTTTTATCCATGCTGCTCATGCATTTTTACAAATCATTTTAGGCTTCATTAAATGAGAGGATATAAATCTCAAGCACCACAGTAAAACAATAGTTATAAGATATTCACCATTAAAATGATCCTAAGGCCTACTTTACTGTTTATTTGATATCCAATCTGTTGATTAGGTCATATATACCTAGATGAAGGTATAAAACAAATATTAGCTTGATCCAAAATTTTTATGGCCCTCAAGGAGTTTTTAATGGTGGATGTTTAATCAACACTGTTTCTTGTAATGTGGTCCACTTGAGATTGTTGTATATATCATTTTTGCATAGACATCATAAAATTATCTATAAAAATAAATGGACGGCATGAATATAACATATACATAATGGTGGGCCCACAGAACACCAACCACTAGCCATTGGCTAGTGGCAGGGGAGTACCCAATCCATTCCCGAATGAGCAGGCCAACCTGGTTTTCCATGGGGTTAGTTTCCCAATGCTGCGGATGCACGTGTCCTGCAACACAAAGCCCTGTGGACACACAGCGCTCCGTCCATCAGCGTCGCCGGCTCATTATAAGATGAGAGCCCGAAAGTGAACTAGGTCTCAGTCTCGCGTCAAGTCACACCAAGGGCCTCTTTGGCCGGACCGATCCCACGGTATCAGGTGGGATGGGATTAAAAAACTATCATTATTATTATGGCAGGGATCGTTCCCGGTAGCATAGAATAAGCTTAATTCCTTGCTTTGTCTGTGATATTGTAGTACATTGAAAGGATATAATTACCATCATTTGAAACTACTGAGAATAACATATATGTATTATATCTAATTCATTCATTTATTTTGTAACCTCATATTTTATGGCATGGGCCTGAAAATGAGTCAGATTCAAAACTTATGTGGCCCTAAAGAAGTTTTCAACAGTAAGTATTCAATCCTCGTTGCTTTCTATAGTGGAGTCCACTTAAGCTTTAGATCTATCTGATTTTTTGGCCCCTTCTCTAAAATGATTTCGAAAAATGAGTGAATGGTGTGGATATAACCCACTCATCATGCCGAGACCTACACAACTTACTAGCATTGAGTGAAATTGGGACGCCCAATACGATTCCATCCAACCTACTTCCAAGCTTTTCCACTCTTCCCAGGCATGAAGTGGAATTGGCACAGGACCACATGTAATTCTATCCCAAGTAAGCCCATCTAATCCAGCCCGCTAGACAGGCCCCAAAGGAAACATGACGATTTCAATGCCCACCATTGAAACTGTACTGGGGCTCATACAAGTTTTGGATCTGGTTTTTTTTTTATCTGATGTAAATCTACTCATGAGCGCGAGTGAGCTCGGGACACAGTTTGGCTGGTGTCGCTGCCAGTAGGGGTGCACATGGGTCAATTTGGTCCAGTTCTAGGGTGAAACCGGAACCGAATCGTTCGTAATGGTTTTACAATTTTTGGAACCGGAACTGAACCGTTAGCACCCTCGAACTGGAACCGGAACCGAACCGTGAAAACGGAATGGAACCGGAACCGGCACAGATGAACAAAGAAATGAAAAAAAAAAAAAACCAATAAAAATGAAAACCCATTTGCAATTTCACGGTGGCTTGAGTCAAGTTAAGGCAAGTAAAAAATAAATAAAAACACATGCCACCAGAACTCCAGTCCATGACTGTTAATGTGCAACCCAAGTCACATAAGTGAAATACCCAATAGTTGTTTCAAGTTCATTTGCATCAGCATGTTCATATCTCATCCCATAAGTAGAAGTAAGCTTTCTTCCAGTGAGCTTTTTTCTTCAAGGTTTCAACTTCTTTTTGCACCACATCTTTTGCATCATCGCTACTGTTGCATGTCAAAAACATATGCTTATCAAACCTCACACAAATTCTCAAATACAAACACCTGCAAAGTGTGAGCATGATTTGTGGCATACCGATTAAGAATTGGAGTATATGGTACTGCATATGCAGCCAGTCTTGGATCTGAATAATATTCATCTGCCTTTGGATCATCAGCTACATCAAGAAGAAATTTTGATTAAGCATTTCACAGGAAGCAGTTGACTTCACAATGATAATGCATTTGAGATTTGAAAAACTGAACTTCTATAATGTTAATAAATTAGACAGAAGTTAATAATCTACCACAAAATTATATTTCTTTTACCAAATTACCTAGCCAGGGACAGGTGTATGTTAAGACACGCATGTTGTTTCCCCATCTGCAAAAGAATGGACTAATTTTAAATTGAAGAAGCCACTTGAAGTGCCTTTGTAATGCATTATACCACCCATCACTCCCATGTATTACTCCAAAACGATCATCAATCACAGTTTCGGATATCTAAAGCATGGTTAAGAAATTCACAAAGATATGGTGTCCATTTTCTCAATAATTAAGGAACAAAAACAACCTGTAGTACAATATCTCTGTAGATTGTCTCTTGAAAATGAAAACCCATTTGCAAATCAACAGTCAAGCTGTTTGACCAAGTATAGAAAAAAAAAAATTGAAAACCGGTTTCAAGCCACAACAACAAAAAAAAAAAAAAGGCTAGGATCTTCCAGCCTGGGAGATTTCAGCAAACTTCAGCAAGCAACATACATATTAAATGTCTTCCCAGTTTCCCACAGTAACTGTCTATTTTCAAGCCACACCAGCAAAAAAAGGCTAGGATCTTCCAACTTGGGAGATTTCAACAAACTTCAGCAAGCAACGTATTAAATGTCTTTCCAGTTCCCACAGTCCACAGATATGGAAAAAAAATAAAGAAAAAGAACGTCTTGTATTCCATGCAAACACACCCAAAAAAGAAAAAATTCGCCATCATATGACAAACCCGCCTTGATTTTTGAGTTCTTCAACATGATGATGATACCAGAACGGATGTAGATTGTAGAACCCTTCTGAAGATTTGTCAGCTTCTTGTATGCCCTGCAATCACACCCAAAAAATAAGACGGACTATGTCCATAATAGTGGGATATTCAACTTTTAGAAATAAATGGTCATGGATGTACTTGGATGCACAAGTGAAGTTTGCTTTTTAATAAGAAGTCACTTCGGGATTTTTTAATTTTTTAAATACAAAAGTGGAGCCCAGCCATGTGTGGCCCATTTAACAAAAAAATTCCTCAAGCTACACAAATGACTTAACATCAACGGTGAGAATCTCTAGTAAGATTGACCATTCGTAATTAAGAAGTAACAAAGAAGATTACTTACTCTTCTCCACATACTAATGACTGAATTGTATCCATTCACCTATTCATGCTCCTTAAATTTGAAGAGCTTGAAGGTCTGTGCAGCGGGGTTTTGTTAAGCCTATTGAATGAAATTTCAGATTCTGCAGCTGTATTGGTAGTATGATATTGTTTGAAAACATTTTTCTGTGTCTAAACATGGAAACACACTCCAATTATTTAAACCAAGCTTCCTGATTTCCATAAGGTTCCTATCAGTTGGAAGTTGTTTGCCACATGAATGGTTAGGATTACACTGTTGCTTGCCACATGGGTGCAACATGTCCACTCGTGAGCAATGTTTTGAAAGTCGAGTCGGATCACAAAATAGCAAGAGGATTGAAAATGTAAATCACAAATCATAAAACCATAAGATTTTTATAATCTTTTGCAGAAGGAGAAAGCCCCTTCATATGCAGAAGGGGAAAGCCCCTTCATATGTAGAAGGAGATTACACCCAGATGGTTATCCCATCCAGTTTGACTCCGATCTATTATTTGAGGCTCTGTAATAAACTTTACATCCAATGCGACATCAAAGGCTATTTTGTCATTAGAGCAAGAGGTTGCAGATCTCACTTTTACTGATCAGCGAACTATAACAGACTGAATTTTCAAAGGCATTCTTGCCTTGGAGCAATAGGTTGCAGACCCCACCTTTAAGGATTAACAAACTATAGAAGACTGAATTTGTACCACTTAATCATGAACATGATTTCATAAATCTTCACTACAGTTCATATAACTGAACATTTTTCTTTACATGGGAATATTTTTCCATTGTTGTGATCCAACAATCGGAAACAAAAGTAGCATGCAAAAAATAATGCAAAGAACATGATATTTTGGCAAAAACAATCAACACAGAAATGCAAATTTTAAAAGGAAAATAGGGGATTTAAATGAATGCGGTGTTATCCTTATCAATAAAATATAAAACACTCATTAACATTCCTATTAGAACACATTAACACCCAACAAACAGCAAATGCTCAATAAGCATGAAAAGACCATGAAAACACAAAGCAGAAGGAAATTAACCTGTACATCATAGTCAATTGAACCTCACCAAAGTAAACTTGATATGAAAGTCCTCAGATAGAAGATAGGGCTACAAAAATATAATAATTTATTAAAATCAAGAATAACACAATAAGTAAAAGTAAATTATATGACAAAATTATATTGATCAAATGAACATTTACTTAATTCAAGAAATTTAATTTCAGCCATATTTTCTTTAACTTGAATTGAGAGAGGCGAAGCACGTAACCAATCTTGTGCACAAATTAAGCATTACACAAGCTTAGGAGTAAGAGAACTACGGAATTGATCTAAAACACGACCTCCAGTACTAAAAGCCGATTCAGAAGCAACGGTAGATACAAGAATGGCTAAAATATCCTTTGCAACTTGAGAAAGAACTTGATACTTTGAGCTATTCAGCTTCCACCAATTCAAAATTTTAAATTTTGAATCATCCTTTTCACAAGATTCCTCCAAATATTTGTCCACTTTAGACTTGCCTCCATAATTCTCTTCTTCTTCCAAATGTTTTTGAAACTTAGATTTGAGAGAAATTAATTGCTTACTTGTACAACTAATTGATTGGTCGACATCCATGTAAAAAATGGCTTGACTTGAAAAAGAATCAACTGACTGAAACTTTTGACATTCATCATAAATACGATTGAATATCTCTCTGATCTTCTTAGTGAGCTCAATCACCATGGGAGGTTCGTAAACTTTAGAATAACAAAACTTCACATATTTCAATTTATAACGGGAATCCAACACAACATCAATCAATAACATCATATTCACCTTGCCAATATTTCCCCAGTACTTCTCAAATTTAATCTTCATTTTCTTAGCCATGGCATTTAAAGTAAAATCCATACTGGTTAACTATTTGGATAAGAAACTTTCAATAGCACAAACTTCATGAAAATATGAATTAGAAGTGACATACAAAGAACCCGACAAACGAACAGTCGCATCATAGAATTTTCGCAAAAAATTTGTAAAAACCCAAGCATCATCCCAATCACTAGTGGTAGGCGGTCTATCATGAAGTTTTATGATGAAATGTGGATCTTCCTCTTATAATCTCTCAAATGTTTTTTGAAACTTTGTTGCAGCATCTAGCATGAGATATGTGGAGTTCCACCTAGTTTGAACATCCAGGCACAAACAACTTTTATATGAATTAGAAGTGACATACAAAGAATCAGACAAACGAACAGTCGCATCATAGAATTTTCGTAAAAAATTTGTAAAAACCCAAGCATCATCCCAATCACTAATGGTAGGCGGTCTATCATGAAGTTCTATGATGAAATGTGGATCTTCCTCTTATAATCTCTCAAATATTTTTTGAAACTTTGTTGCAGCATCTACCATGAGATATGTGGAGTTCCACCTAGTTTGAACATCCAGGCACAAACAACTTTTATATGTTATTCTCTCTTTCTCTACACATGTCTTGAAACGTTGTTCTCTTTGTGGAGAACTCTTAACATACCTCACTGCCCCACAAATTCAAGTTAATGAATTTTTTAATTTAATTAACTTATCTTTCACAATTAAATTAAGAATATGTGCACAACACCTCATGTGAAAGAATTCGCCGCCTAAAATGAAAGTATCACTCTTCTTAGACATCTTTCTTTTCATATATGAAATAGCAACATCGTTGGAACGTGCATTATCCACAGTAAGCGTGCATAGTTTCTCTATACCCCATTCCATTAAACATGCCTCCACCACTCGACCAATTTCTTCACCTTTGTGACTAAAAATCATACAAAAGTTTAAAATTCTCTTATACAATTTTCAGTCTTGGATAAAATGAGCTGTAAGGCACATGTAAGAAAGATTCTGCACTGAGGTCCATGAATCCATAGTGAGACAAATTCTTTGATTTGAGTTCACTAATAAATCCATTAATTTTTTTTTTTCTCACTCACATACAATGCCATACAATCCCTTGTCATTGTAGTACGTGATAATATTTTGAAATTAGGTTGCATGACGCTACAAAAGTAACGAAATCCTTCATGCTCAACAAACTTAAAAGGTAACTCATCTACGATTATCATTTTTGCAAGTGTTTCTCTACATATATCTTGATCAAATTTCCACACACCAAGGGTACTACCGTCATATTTTGATATTGAATGCATTGACAAAAGTTTCTGTTTCTTGTCTTTATTTTGAGAATTCTTGGGACACTTTGATATATGTTTTCTCAAAGTGCTAGTCTCATTCTCACTCAGCCATGCATAGGATGAATTATAATAGTTACATCTAGCCCCTTTTGCTTTTCCATCCCCGTCATTTACAGTTTTGGTAAAATGATTCTAAATGTCAGATTTACGACCCTTGTCTTTAGGAAGACATACCTTTGCATGAGATGGAGAATTAGTGATAGAGAGGTCTTGAGGATTATTTGTCTCTCCAGTTCTTGACATCTAATAAGAATTAATATATATATATATATATATATATATATATATAAAATCAATAAAACACTTAACATTCAATAAAACATTGATAATTACATTGCTCAATATGTACCCTAAACGTGGACAGCTGGATTTTGCTCCAATGAAATATATATTGCAAATTTATAAATTATAACTGTTTTAGAGTGTTTGCTTGCACCCTTCAACCAAACGGGAATTTATATGATGTAAGGTTGTTTGGTTGCACCCTTCAACCAAACAGATATCCCAATAACTGTTTTAGGCTGTTAGTGATATAACAGGAGATTTCTTCGTATTTAGTGCAATCAAATGCACCCTTCAACCACCAGGAATTTATCTGATGCAGGACCCTAAGTTTTCAGCTTGAGCAAGCAGGCCCATGGTTCAATTATCTAGACCATTGCTCTCATGGACCCTGTCACCTAACAATTTCTTTGTCAGGGCAGTCCAGAGTCGTAACCCTTGGAATAGTGGCCCGCAAATAGGGATGTGTGCTAACAAGAAAGCCCGAAAGTTGTTCCCGTCCCTGTTAGGGGAGATGTCAACCGTCTCTCCTTGCAACGAACACTAGTGGCTCGCAAATAGTATAAAAAAACAAATGCAACAATGGTTCATATTTAATAAAAAATTTACAGAAAATCAATAACATTGATAATTGCTAATTACCATCACAGATAATGATGAAAAAGTCGTTGTTGAAGTTCAGATCAAGATTTGAGATGGCCAGAGAGGGACGACCAGCGATAGACGATCAGAGGAGGGCGGCTAGCGCGAGAAGGATGGCTGGACATGGTGTTTTTCAACTATTTACCCTGCAACGAGAAGATTACCATGGTAAATGCAAGAAAATGGGGGAGAAATTCGAGACGGATTAGAGATTTCGAGCTAGGGTTTTAAAAGGGGGGGAGAAATTTGAAAAACCTAGAAAGAAAATGGCGTACCGAAAGAGAGAGAGAGAGAGCGTCCCGGTGAATCGGTGATTGGGACGGCGAGTGAGAGGGATTTCTGGTGATTGGGAGTTGGGATGGGCGGACAGCGAGAGAGAGAGAGAGAGAGAGAGAGAGAGCTTAGACGGCAGATGCGCTGCACGGCCTTCGGGCTAGGGGGTGCGGGATGCCGGTAAGAGAGAGAGAGAGCGGGGGGAGGAGGATGCGGCGACGCCGGCGAGAGAGAGGGCAGGGGCAGAGTGCGGCGTGAGAAGAAGAGGGTAGGGGTGTGACTTATAAGGTTAGGGTTTTTTTTTTTTTTTTTTTGGTTTTAAATATGGATCCACGGTTCCCATCACAGATCGGGTCTACAGTTCGGATCGGTTCTCCAGGACCCTTAAACCAGAACCGAACTGTAATCAACGGTTTTCGAAATTTTGGAATCGGAACCAAACCGTTAGCACCCTGGAACCGGAACCAAATCGGACCAATCCAACTGTTCCGGTCTGGTTCCACAGTTCCAACGGTTAAACGTGCACCCTAGTTGTTAGTAGCCCGGTGGCTAGTGGTCGGTGCTCTGTGGGCCCCACTATAAAGTATGTGTTTTATCCATGCCATCCATTCATTTTTTAAGATCCTTTCAGGCATGATCCCCAAAATTAGGGGGATATAAGTCTTAGGCGGACCACACTACCAAAAAACAGTATTGATTGAATACCCACCATTAAAATCCTCAAAAGGCCCACTGTCTTGTTTATCCGACATCCAATCTGTTGATTAGTTGAAGGTAAAAAACGAAGATAACCTTAAACTTTTATGGTCCCCAAAAAGTTTTTAATGGTGGATGTTCAATCAACATTGTTTCTTGTGGTGTGGTCCACTTGAGATTGGAATATACCTCATTTTTGGGCTCATATCATAAAATGATCTAGAAAAATATATGAACAGCATGGATGAAAAACATACATCATGGTGGGTCCCACAGAGCACCGACTACTAGGCATTGGCTGGTGGCAGGGTCATTGGCCAATCCTCTCTCGTTGGCTCGGCAAGTAAATAGCACGGTCAGGCATAGGAAGGTTTCAATGGCAAGCATTTTCATCTTTATTATTTCTTGTGGTGTGGCCCACTTGGGGTTTATATATGTCTTAATTTTGGCCTCTCATGCAAGCATGAGCTGGAAAAACTGATGGACGGAGTAGATTTCAAGAACATAAAATGGTGGGCCTCACAGGGTTTTGTGTTGCAGGAAACTCACACGCCAATGCAGCAGGAGCCCGCGCCCAGAAAAATCTCTGGGCCCGTCCGTATATCAGTATCATCCAGTCCGTCCATCAATCGATCCAGCTTATTTTAGGAAGTAAGCCAGAAAATCAGGCACATCCAAAATTCAAGTGAGCCACACCGCTGGAAAATTAACGATGGTGATAATACCAATGTAACATTCTTGTGGTCCACCGAACTACTGGCTCATGTTTAAATCTGTACTTTCCCTTCTTCCTGATGAGACCCACATTTTCCTGTGGTGTGGCCTACGTAGGTTTTGGATCTGCCTGAGTTTTGGGCTTAGTTTCTAATACAATCTCACACAACTGATGGACGGAGTGGATGTATAACACTCGTGTCCGTTTCACACGCATAAATAGTGCGCGTAAGGGACTACGAGATGCTATTAGCTACTCGCATGACTAGGCATCCGAGTACTACTAAAATCCATCGCATCGGAACGTTTGTTTAGTGTGCCCCACTTTGCATGTGCCGTGGCTTATTTTAATCATCAGGTGGGCCACAAGTGTATTAAGAATGGATATTTATAAAACTTAACCAACGGTCCACATCTAACCATATATAAATGGACCATCTTATGATTGGACCTAATTTATTTTGAGTACACGGAAGTTACTAATTGGAGCCTACCTGATTAATGGTCCCGATGATCTCTCTCATGGATGGCACATTGCCAAGTGCATGGACATATGATTTGAACGGCTAATCTTGGGTGTTACCCGCCAACTCCTGATCGAAGAAGTGCCGAACGACCCGGCTTGCTTAACTTGACTTGTCCAACTTGTTTAGGCCTTAAACCTTAATCAAAATTAAATGGATGATTTGGTCTTAATTGAGTAGATTTTGAGTTACCCAATAATTCAACCTATCTCAACCCAAAACTCAATTCGGTTAAACTTGACTTGATTCAAAATTGACTCGACTCCAATTCAAATATATATATTATATATATAAAAAAATGTAAAAAAATCATAACATTATACACGGACACCAACCCAATCTCAAACCCTCTCTCTATCCCTCTCTCATCCTCATCCTCTAAGCTCAATAACCATCCACCACCATCACTATCTTTCTCTTGTCTCACTCTCTCCTCTCCGCTCCCTCCCTCTTCTTCTAAGTTCGGCAACTACCCACCACCATCATTACTCTCCTCTTCCTCTTCTATCCGTCTCCTCTCCACTCCATCTATCTCTCATCTATTAATTCAGATTAGTGCTAACTCGAATCGACTTAGTACTCTTGATCAGGTCAGACTCAGCTCAAATTAATCTCAGCCTATTTCAAAACTAAATCAAGTCAAGTCAACCCTAACTCAGCCTAACTTGACTCGTTGCCCAGCTCTAATTGTTTGGTAACATGCTTTTAGACGAAGTAGCAGAGATATACTTACACTTGGGGCAGTGTAGGGCCATCAAAATTTCCATGACAATTCCACTCCATGCGTGTGTTTTGAAAGATCACATTGGGATATGATTCTAAAAATAAGACATCCAAGACTCGGGTGGGCCAATCCAAGGAAACATCGGGAATAGAAACATCCACGTTGAAACCTTCATGGAGCTGACCATGGTGTTTGCACGTCATCCAAACCGTTCAGAGGGTTATTATTACTCAGGTAAACTGTAGGAACAAATATTATCCTGATACAAGACTTCTGTCACCCCAAGGCGTTCAATCCTCATTGTTTCTTGTGGCATGCCCCACATGAGTTTTGGATCTGCTGATTTTTAGTACCATGTCGTATCATGGTCATTCAAAACAGATGGACGGAGTGGATTTTCTACAGACATCTCTGGGCCCCACACAGCTCCTGACAGAGGTAAACCTGTGTGCCAGGGTTCACACGCAATTCGCTTCCCCAAACGAAATACAGCACCATCCCTTATCCGTCCATTGACTCCAGTCGTTCATATGATGTGCCCATCGTGGGATGGGGAATACCAAAAAAGAGAAAAAGAAAATAGAAGGGAGAAAGATGGTGACTGTCTGACTGAGAGAAGAAAGAGTTGAAATATCCATCCATGGTGATGCCCATCATATTAACAGTTTGGATGATTGATAGATACCCTATATCGAAAAGCTAAAAGTCACGCGGGTTTAATTCATCATTTTAATGTTGTTAGTTTAGAGTGCATGCATGTGGAACCGACGCGTCTGCCAGAGTATTGAAGTTTTTTATTTGGGAGGAATTAGTAAAACGGAGACACGAGCGTGCCTCACGTGGGTACACTGAGAACTTGCCTACAGCTAATGTTGGGGAATGACTTAATGTAAATGAGATCCATACCGTTCATCAGGCGTGCCACTCCGTTCTTGGCATTGATCCAAATTATCTCCCAGATCCGAAACTGATGTGGGCCACATCAAAGGGAATTGTGTAAACTCATTCCTACATCCGGTTGAATAGGAGAGCATATGGAGAAATTCTCCTAAACTTCACTTTTTAACTCAACAGCTTGGGGTGTACATCGATTTGAACCGAGTCGAGCTAGCCTTAGCACTACTTGGCTCAGACACTGATTGACCTTAGCTCAAACTTGGCTCGGCTCGAACCTTGAGCCTGACCGACCAACTTAGTGTCAACGGATTAGGCCGACTTCACCATTGAGGCATTTCCACAAACACTTAAACTCTAACTTTAAAAATCCACTGTTTTACAAATAGAGACAATGGTTTTACAGGTATTTTATCATACACCTTATAAGTAATATAAAAACAAAAAAAAATAAAAAATAAAAAGAGAAAAAAAGTATTTGTTTAATATACATACCTTGCTTGCTATCAGCCAAACCTTCCTTACCACCCACCACATTTCATTGAGTTATTTTATCAAATAGTTGATGAGCAACACCAACGGCAAAAGTAACCGAGTCACCAAACTAGTTCGATTCGAGCTAGATTCGATCGCTAGGGCTTACTCGAATTCATTTTCGAGCTAAAAAATCAGCTCGACTCAGCTCGAAAACTTTAGTTTCATTCCTAAATTTTATTATTTTTTTTTCAGACAAAAATACCTTTGCTATACCAAAACTCATCTTTGTATCTTTGTATTTCTCCTTGAAATCATTATGTTGTTCGTATTTCTTCATTAAATTGTTTCTTTTTTTTTCTTCTTAAAATCTATACTTCTTTTTCGTCATTACTTTAAACCAATTACACTGAAGAGAGATTTGATTCGAGATATGAAGGAATAGAAGATGGTGCCTCTATCCAAGAAGCCACGTATTGCTGGTATAATCGTTTCGGAGAAATTCCACTTTGGTGAATTTTCATTTGTACTCGATTAATATTCACATATGCTTGGTCAATATTCACCTGTACTCAGTGAATTTTTACCTGTACTCAGATCAATTGTCACCTGTACTCAATCAATTTTCACATATACTCGTTGAATCCTGTACTTGGTTAATTTTTACACGTACTTGGTAAATTTTCATTTGTACTTGGTCAATTTTCACATATACTCAGTGAATCTTGTACTCAGTCAATTTTCATATATACTCAGTGAATCTTGTACTCGGTCAATTTTCACATATACTCGGTAAATTTTCACATGTACTCGGTGAATTTTCACCTATGAAAAAAAGACAGTTGAAAGTTGTTTCAACACATGTACTTAGTGAGTTTATGAAGGTTGAAAATTGTCTCAACACTTGTTCTCGATCAAACTCGGTGAATTTTCACTTGTACTTGATCAAATTTCACATGTACTTGGTGATTTTTCACATATACTCGGTCAAATTTCACATGTACTCAGTGAAATTTCACCTGTGAAAAAATGACAATTGAAAACCATCTCAAACACCTATGCTCGGTGAATTTTCACATGTCTCAACACCTGTACTTGGTGAATTTTCATATATGAAAGAACGACTGTTGAAAACTGTATCAAATCTTAATTACCAACGGTTTTTATTTATACTCGGTGAAATTCACTTGTACTCGATCAATTTTCACTTGCACTCAATTAATTCCTCTGTACTTAGTCAAATCCTTTGTACTTAGTCAATTTCATCGAAACGGTGATATTCAAAGAGAACTTTTTTAATTTTACTGCAAAAAAAAAAACACATTTATTCTTCATTCTTACCTCTCATAGGTACCATTTCATGAAACATAAGTTCAAGAAAAAGAAGAAAAGTGCAGTGAAGTGAAACATGATTTCAAAATTGAAAACCCTTATGGACAAAACTTGAAAGATTTCAAGTTTATCAACGTAACTAATTTGAAGCAATAAATAAAACCTAGAGAAACATTTGATGGAATTTTCCTCCTCAGATCAGAGGAGAGATGGAGCAACGGGTGAAAAATTGGAGTATTTCATTGCGCTGCTCGACCGGTCGTGGGGGAGCCACGACCTGTCGTGGGTTCGAGCCCTGGCACGACTCAAAGTCCAGCGAGTTGTTGTTAATTTTCTCTGCGGTCTACGACCAGTCCCGGGGAAGCTATGGCCGGTTGTAGGTGGTATACGACCAGTCGTAGGTGAGCTACGACCAGTTGTAGGTGGCTAGGACCAGTCCTAGGTTACGCAGTTTTTATAAAAAATTGTGGATTTGAATCCTTTCGCAACAGGGATACGGAAAAGAGTTTCCTAAAACTATAAAAAGAGATTCTTAGGGTTTTATAGGATTTTTCTATGTATGAGAAAAATACAAGAGGGTTTCCTAAAGGCTTTGCAAGGGTTTTGCTAAAGGGTTTAGGGTGAGAGAGTAGAGAAAAGAGAGAGAGGAAGCTTGTGAAAGGGAGTGGTCGTCTCAGCGCTTCTACGTTCTCGTGATCGGTGAGATCTCTCAGTTTTCTTTTTATTCTCTTATTGTTTATCCGCTCCTACGTGAGTGATGAATGTTTGATCATAGCAAGGTGTGCTTGTGATCGGTTGTAACGTTCTACTTCATAGTGGATTGTTGATCTGGACGAGGTCTCGTGGTTTTTACCTCTTTGAGGGTTTTTCACGTAAAAATCTCTTGTGTGGTGTGTGATTGTGCTTTGATTGTTTTCATTGCATTATTATCCCATAATTCTGGTTTGTTCAGGAGGCTAGATCCTAAGGTTTTGTGCAAGGCCCCCCACAAAGTGGTATCAGAGCGCTAAGTTCATTGAACGGGTAGGATCGGTTTGGAATTATGGAAGGTGACTTATCAAGGATGATCAGCCTCAATGGTTCCAACTGGACCATATGGAAGGCTAAGATGGAGGACTTGCTTTATTGCAAGGATCTATATTCTCCAATTTTAGGCATATCAGTAAAATCCAAGGATATGTTTGATGATGATTAGAAGAAGTTGGACCGAAACGCGGTAGGGTTTATTAGACAATGGCTGGATGATTCCGTATTCCACCATGTGTATACGGAAACCTCAGCCGCTAGCCTATGGCTGAAACTACAAGGGCTATACGAGAGGAAGACAGCCGGTAATAAGATTTTTCTGATAAGGCGACTTGTAAATCTCAAGTTCAAGGATGGTGGTTCTGTGGCCGAGCACATGAATGATGTCAGCAATATAGTGAACTAACTCTCCTCTATGAAGATGGTCCTGGATGATGAATTGCAGGCTTTACTATTGCTTAGTTCGTTGCCTGACAGTTGGGAGACATTGGTGGTGTCTCTAAGTAACTCTGCGCCAGATGAAAAGATATTCATGGAACAGGTTACTAGCTGTCTCTTCAATGAAGAGACAAGGAGGAAGTCTCAGGGGTCTACTCAGTAAGAGGCACTTGTGACACAGGAACGGGAGAGAGGAAATAACAAGAAAGGCGTGAAGGCCCGAGATAAATCAAGAGGTAAGTCGAGTAACAGAAAAGATGTTAAATGCTGGAATTGTGGCAAGAAGGGCCACTATAAGCATGAATGTCGTAAGGCTAAGAACGACAAGAAAGGAAAAGGAAAGGAGAAGGAAGATGAATCTGATTCTACTGCGGTCGCTTCAGATGGTGATGTTATTATTATTCTTTCCACAGATCACGATGTATGTCTCACGGCTACGAGTCAGGATACTAACTGGGTGATTGACTCAGGAGCTTCTTTTCACGTGACTTCACGCAGGGACTTCTTCACAAGCTACAAGTCAGGTGACTATGGGACCGTGAAGATGGGGAATTCTGTCATATCGAATATCATAGGGGTCGGTGATATTTGTGTGAAGACCGATGTGGGCTGCACATTGGTTCTCAGGGATGTGAGGCATATCCCAGACCTTTGCCTCAACTTGATGTCGACGGGAAGGTTGGATGATGATGGCTATGAAAGCCGGTTTGCTGGTGGGCGCTGGAAGCTCATCAAGGGTTCATTAATCGCAGCCGGAGGAAAGAAGTGTTGCACCCTATACAAGGTAAGTGTCGGTGTATGCAAGGGTGAGTTGAACGCAGCGAAAGATTCAGCTATAGACATGTGGCACAAGCGTCTAGGCCACATGAGTGAAAAATGGCTTCAGCTACTAACGAGGAAGCGGCTCCTTCCAGACGTGACAGGTATACCTCTCAAAACCTGTCTTGATTGTTTATCAGGGAAACAACATAGAGTTTCATTCCTTAAAACTGCTTCTCATATTAATAAAGTGCATGCATTAGATTTGGTTTATTCTAATGTTTGTGGTCCTGTGAGGACAAAAACCTTGAGTGGGGCATTGTACTTTGTTACTTTTATATATGATGCATCTAGGAGGGTTTAGGCTTATGCTTTGAAATCCAAGGATGAGGTCTTTGGTGTGTTTAAGTTGTTTCATGCTATGGTTGAGAGAGAGATGGGTAGATCATTAAAGTGCATCCGCACTGACAATGGTGATGAATACATCGATGACTTTCATGAGTACTGTAAGTTCCTGGGTATATGGCATGAACAGACGGTTCCCAAGACCCCCCAGCATAATGGTGTAGCTAAGCGAATGAATCGCACCATTGTTGAGAGAATCAGATGCATGATATCCCATGCGAAATTGCCTAAGACGTTCTGGGAAGAAGCAATGCACATGGTGGTGTGTCTGATAAACAGGTCTCCATCAGCCCCATTGAATGGAGAAGTACCTGAGAAAGTGTGAACTGGACACGATCCATCGTACAGTCATCTCAGGGTGTTTGGATGCAGGGCATCCGTTCACGTACCGAAGGACGAGAGGTCCAAGCTAGATATGAAGATCAGGCAGTGTGTGTTCTTAGGGTACGGTGATGAAAAGTTCGGTTACAGATTGTGGGATCCGACCGAGAGGAAGCTCGTCAGGAGCAGAGATGTGGTTTTCTTTGAAGATGAGTGTGTTGAAGACATTGGTAAGCCAGAGAAGAATCAGCCTAGTTCAGGTGAGCTAGAGGACATGGATCCGGTTATTCCTCCCGTGGTGCCTGATGATGGGGGAGTACAGCGAAGTGCAGAGGATGAGGGAGTTTATACAGAAGATGGACCGGGGAAGCAGCCCCCACTTGATCCACCTGTTGAGCCACAGGTGAGAAGGTCATCTAGGGACAGGCAGCCGTCCAAGAGGTACTCACTGCATGAGTACATTATGCTGACTGATGGGGGAGAGCCAGAAGACTATTCTGAGGCCCTAGCCGACGAGCATAAGGAGGAGTGGTTGAAAGTTATGTAAGAGGAGATGGAATCCTTGCATAAGAACCACACCTATGACATGGTGAAATTGTCTAAGGGTAAGAAAGCTCTGAGCAACAAGTGGGTGTTCAGAAAGAAGGTTGAGCAGAAGAATTCACAGACAAGGTTCAAGGCCAGACTTGTAGTAAAAGGGTTCGGTCAGAGAAAAGGCATAGACTTCGAGGATATATTCTCACCAGTGGTGAAGATGACATCCATACGGGTGTTGCTTGGGTTGGCGGCTAGCATGGATCTGGAGATAGAGCAGTTGGACGTTAAAACTGTCTTTTTCCATGGTGCCCTAGAAGAAGAGATCTAATGCACCAACCAAAAGGGTTCGAAGTCAAGGGCAATGAACATATGGTGTGTAGGCTAAGGAAGAGCTTGTATGGGATGAAACAAGCTCCACGACAATGGTACAAGAAGTTCGATTCATTCATGTTACAACATGGGTATGACAGAACAGAGTCGGACCACTATCTGTTCACGCGCAAGTTCTCAGATGGTGATTTCTTAATTCTGCTCTTATACGTTGATGACACGCTCATCATGGAAAAAGATATCAAGAAAATTGACAGGCTGAAACAGGAGTTGGGCAAGTCTTTTGCGATGAAAGACTTGGGCCTGGCTAAACAGATCCTAGGAATGGAGATAACCCGTGACAGAAGTAGCAGGAAGCCTTGGCTGTCACAAGAGCGATATATTGAGAAAGTCCTAGAGCGGTTCAATATGAATGCAGCAAAGCCGGTCAGTACTCCACTGAATGCTCACTTCAGATTGAGTGACAGGCAGTGTCCCAAGACGAAGGCAGAGGTGGAAGAGATGCAGAAGATACCCTACGTGTCAGCTGTAGGAAGTTTGATGTATGCTATGGTGTGTACACGCCCAGATATAACATATACGATTGGTGTTGTCAGCTTGTATCTTGCCAATCCTGGCAAAGAGCATTGGGCAGTGGTGAAATGGATACTGCGGTATCTAAGAGGCTCATCCAGGTTGAGCCTATGCTATGGTGACGGTAAACCTGTGCTAGAGGGCTACACAGATGCAGATATGGCAGACGACATAGACTCTAGGAAGTCTACATCGGGGTTCATGTTTACGTTTGCAGGGGGAGCAGTTTCTTGGCAGAGCAAGATACAGAAGGTCGTAGCATTGTCGACGACAGATGCTGAGTACATTACAGTCACAGAGGCATGTAAAGAGATGCTTTGGATGAAGAGGTTCCTACAGAAACTTAGCCTGAAGCAGGAGAAGCACGTGGTCTATTGCGATAGTCAGAGTGTTATACACTTGAGTAAGAATCCAAGTCAGCATTCCAAGTCGAAGCACATAGAGATTCGGTATCACTGGATCAGGGATACTTTGGAACAGAAAGTGTTGTAGCTTGAAAAAGTCCACACGGATGATAATGTGTCAGACATGATAACCAAGGCTTTGCTTAAGGACAAGTTTGAGGTTTGTAGAAACTTGGCTGGCTTGAAGAAGGTGAATTCTTCCTGAGTCAGAAAGGGGGAGATTTGATGAGATTTTCCTCCTCAGATCAGAGGAGAGATGGAGCAACGGGTGAAAAATTGGAGTATTTCATCGCGCTGCTTGACCGATAGTGGGGGAGCCACGACTGGTCGTGGGAGGTGCTCGACCGGTCGTGGGTTCGAGCCCTGTCACGACTTAAAGTCCAGCGAGTTATTGTTAATTTTCTCCGCGGTCTACGACCAGTCCTGGGGGAGCTACGACCGGTCGTAGGTGGTCTACGACCAGTCGTAGGTGAGCTATGACCAGTCGTAGGCCTGAAATTTTCAAGACCAGTTCTAGGTTACGGAGTTTTTGCGAAAAATTACGGATTTGAGTCCTTTCGCAGCAGGGATGCGGAAAGGAGTTTTCTAAATCTATAAAAAGGGGTTCCTAGGATTTTTTAGGATTTTTCTATGTATGAGAAAAATACAAGAGGATTTTCTAAAGGCTTTGCAAGGGTTTTGCTAAAGGGTTTAGGGTGAGAGAGTGAGAGAAAAGAGAGAGAAGAAGCTTGTGGAAGGGAGCCGTCGTCTCAGCGCTTCTACGTTCTCGTGATCGGTGAGATCTCTCAGTTTTCTTTTTATTCTCTTCTTATTTATCCGCTCGTACGTGAGTGATGAATGTTTGATCATAGTAAGGTGTGCTTGTGATCGGTTGTAACGTTCTACTTCATAGTGGATTGTTGATCTGGACGAGGTCCCGTGATTTTTATCTCTTTGAGGGTTTTCCACGTAAAAATCTCTTGTGTGGTGTGTGATTGTGTTTTGATTATTTTTATTACATTATTATCCCATAATTCTGGTTTGTTCGGGAGGCTAGATCCTAAGGTTTTGTGCATGGCCCCCAACAACATTGCATATATAAAATAATAATAATTAAAGATTCAACTGGAGATTTAGGGAAGAAAAATGAATAGAAGAATATGGGTTTTTGGAAATAGCTAAATGAAAGGAATATAACCCAAAAAACAATGGTATTTTTGTTTAAAAAAAATTACGTCGCAAAACATAGGTTTAAAAATGGAAAGTAAAGTTTTAAAGATTTAGTTAAACTGGTCAGTTAAAAGTGAAGTTTACAGAGAAGATTTCTCTATCATATAAATGCAAAAGAAATCTCCCTTTGTTGACTTTAGTTTTTATTGACCAGCTTAATTAAATCTCCAAAACTTTATTTTATATTTCTAGACCTATATATTATGAATTGACTTTGAATGAAAATATCCTTGTTTTTTAATCATATTCCTTTCATTAAGGTATTTCCAAAAACTTATCTTCTTTCTTTCATTTTTATTCATTAAATTTCTAATTAAATCTCTAGTTATTATCATTTTACATTTGTGATTTACTCAGGGTTCTGTTCATTGCTTCAAACCGATTGCGTTGATAGGCTTGGAATCTTATAAGTTTTGTTAATAGGGGTTTTTTATTTTGAAATCATGTTTCACTTCATTGCATTATTTTTATTCTTCTTGAACTTGTGTTTCATTAGAACGATGGCTGTGGGAGGTAAGAATAAAGAATGAATGTGTTTTTTTTTTTGTTTTTTTTGTTTTAACAGTTAAATTAATCAAATTCTCCTTGAATATCACAGTCTCGATGAAATTGACAAAGTATAGAGGATTTGACCAAATACAAGTGAAAATTAACTGAAGAAGATTAACAGAATACATGTGAATTTCACGGAGTATAGGTAAAAATTGTTAGTAATTGACATTTGAGGCAGTTTTCAACCGTCGTTCTTTCATAGCTGAAAATTACTACGAAGCATGTGGGTGAAAATTCATTGTGTAGGTGTTGAGACAGTTTTCAACCATCATTTTTTCACCGGTAAAAATTCACCAAATACATGAAAATATTGACCGAGTACATGTGAAATTTGATTAAGTACATGTGAAAATTCATCAAGTACAAGTGAAAAATGACCGAGTACGAGCGAAAATTGACTGAGTACATGTGAAAATTCACTGAGTACAGGTGTTGAGATAGTTTTCAACCATCATTTTTTCACAGGTGAAAATTCACTAACTATATGTGAAAATTGATTGAGTACATGAGAAAATTGATCGAGTATAAGTGAAAATTTACCAAGCACAGGATTCACCGAGTAAATGTGAAAATCAACTGAGTAGATGTGAAAATTTACCGAGTAAAGGTGAAATCTAACCAAGTATAGGTAAAAATTGTCAGAATACATATGAAAATTAATCGATTACATGGTGAATATTATCCGAGTACAAGTGAAATTTCATCGAAATGATTATACCTGTAATGCGTAACTTCTTGGATGGAAGTATTATCTTCTTCCTCTTTTATCCCTTCAAATCCTGAATTAAATCCCTCTTCAACATAAACGGTTTAGAGCAATGAAGAAAATGAAGTGAAAATTTTAAGAAGAAAAACAAAGAAATGGTTTGAAGAAGAAATATCAAGATATAAGACGATTTTAGTAAGAAATACAAAGATACAAGGATTGGTTTTTAATATAGCAAAGGTGTTTTCATTTGAAAAAAAGCTTCAAAGATTAGAAATAGAAAGTAAAGTTTTAGAGGTTCCGGTAGACTGCTCAATTAAAAGTGAAGTTTACACTGGGAAATTCATCTACACACAACCTTTGGCCCACAAAACTAATGGTAGGCATCCCCATACTGACCTTTTCCTATGGTGTGGCCTACCTAAATTTCGGATCGGGCTGATTTTTCGGTTCCGTGATTAATTTGAGGCAGCCCACCTGATGGACGGATTAGATCTCATGCTTGTTTCCTGATGCAGCGGTCGGCTAGTGGTAGGTACATCCGCCTATACACCTACGGTAGTTACACCAGTACAGGTCTTAGTAAAAGTGGGCCTTGGTGTGGAGATCCAGGTGGACCAGATCATTGTTGGACGTCAATGGGCATACCTCAAAAATCTTTTGGAAAGGATAACCCTAGCCGTCCGCTTGCTCAATACATAAAGGCATCCGTTTATTGGACCAACTGGCCCACTTAACTGTAGAGTCTAATTATCTTTGAGGCCCATGTAGGTGGGGCCACTATGGACTTAAAAAAAAAAAAAAAAACCATATTTCACTTGGACCAAGCCCAACCTAGTTTTTTAGTCTCAGGCTTGGGCTTGCTGTGCCAATCTGACAACTTAGGCCTGATAGTGTCTAGGATAACACAGCCTAAATTCAATATAACTGAAAGTAGGGTGGGTTGGTGCTCAACCTTAGCCCAACCCAAGGACCCGATACTTCAACCTTAACCCAACCCAACCCAATCTCGAGTTGGGAAATCTCAACCCAAGCCCAACCCAAGTCGGCTAGGTCGGGTTGGTCAGGCAGATACATGCTAATATTTTCGCTATTACATTAGTCTATTATATTTCATGCTATATATATATATATATATATATATATATATATATATATATATATATATATATATATATATATATATATGGGACCTCATGATAAGCTCCCGTGAGGTCGAGCTATGTGGGCCCCACCGTGAGGCGTGTCGACCATCAACACTGCGCATTTGATGGGTCCCCTTTAAATTATGTGATATACCAAAAATCAGCCATATACGGAACTCAGGTGGGCCATACCATCTAAAGTCATGTGAAAACACCATTAAAACATATAAAAGCACTTGGTGGGGCCCACCTGAAATCTGCATGCGTTTGAAACTTCGTCTGAACCCTCATCCAAGTGAGACACACATGATGGATGGGCTGGATTTGCAAACCACATCTTGGTGGGCCCAAAAAATGATTATGAATGTTTTAATGGTGCACGACCACTTTCTACTTCTGTGTATGGTGTGGCCCACACAAGTCACGAATTTACTTGATTTTTGAGACCTCGGCCCACGATGGAATGGTGCATTTGACTAATGGGGTAGATGTTCGAAACGCATCACGATGGGGCCCACATAGCTCGACCTCATGGGACGGTCCCATCAACTCGAGCGCATAGTACCTTTTCCCTATATATATATATATATATATATATATATATATATATATATATATATATATATATATATATATATATATATATAGTTAGTTAGTTAGTTAGTTATTTGTAGTAAAGAATTTCATTTTTTCTAAACAAACAAGTTAAAATATATATTTGGGGAGAGAAATACAGAATATCTTGTTAGCTTGAGTCATCGGAAATGGTGTGGTAGCAATGAGTACCAACGGCATTAGAATTTACTATGCCTTCAATCTAGACGATCTGCACTGAATTATAATTTATAACTCATACATCTATCATGTTCGGGTCGGGTTGGTGTAACATCCCGAAATCGGGGGGTCGAACAAAAACCCAACTCCCGAGTTCCAAAATGTTATTTACGCAACATAGATATGTATGATTGAATTTTGTCTGTGATAATGTATTAAACATGAGTGAGATTAAGCTAAAACAGCATATCACGCTCCAGAGACGGTTAAATTTACAAGCGAAAGACTGTGATAGTATGTATAACATATATATACTGTTGTATGTCTCCAGAGTGTGAATACGCTACCAGGCTATATACATACACGTATACTCCAAAAGTAAACCAAAAGGATATACATGAGTGTTCTAAAAATATAAAATGACAAGTGTCAAGGTATCTAATCAACCTCCCTGTAATCCCGTCAATCGGAACACGCATAAAGGAGGAATCCTCCTCATCATCATCAAGTCCAGCTCCGCTTCTCAAGCAGCGTCATCATCTGCAATCACAAAAAGGGACTGGTGGGTGTCCGAAAACATCATCCCGTAACGTGGGAGTGAGTGATCAACTCAGTGGGATAAGAGAGCAGAGATTAGCATGTTATCAAATCAATCATGCGATAATAGTAAAGCAGTAAATCAAACATTTCTAATACTGTCATTAATGCAATTATGACATGACATGATGGATGCCCTCACCGACATTCTCCCTCATACGGCACCATCTTCGTCCGCGGCATGCGTGCATCCCGCTCAGTGCTCCACATCTTCCAGGCACATGCAATGTAATGGTGATATGATTGCCAAGTTGTTATTAGTCCATTCAAACAGGAGGATTGGGAAACTAAGGTACTTCCCTTATATCAATCCCAACACAGATCCTTTCTAGGGTCGTCACTCCCAGTAATCTCATACGATGTATATTTTGTAGGTCACTGCAAGGGCTGTCAGGGCTGTTGCACGCACTCGTTGCTCCACTCCTCCATCACCTTATCAATACATGCCTACTGTACTCTACTGCTACGGAAGGGTCGTCGCCTCCCGTAGACTCAGAATACGCTCGCGGTCACTACAAAGGACTCGTCGCCTGATCAGTGTAGGCCGACAGCAAGAATATAGTGTCCCATACCACCATAATCTGCTCACGAGACATAGGTTCTCACTGGTCACTACGGGGAGGTTTGTGGCCCCAGCGTAGGCCGACAGCTCGACCACGGTGTCCCATACCACCATGCCCGGCTCATGAGTCTTCGTGGATCAAGGTACTATGGTTAACAGGGTTTACAATGGTAAGTTCAGTACCCTAGGTTCAAGCAGTTATGACTCATACAGGGTGAACATACAATGGCTAGTCGGGTTACTTGACGGGCTCGACTAGCACGAGCGCATCGCAAGTCGAACGACATGAAGTGCGTGAAACACTTCGCTTGGCCTAACCACTGCCGTCAACTCCAAACACGTCTCGCGTTCATCGACGCGTCCTTCGTGGCAAATACCAGCTAGCCACGAATTTTCTCTGTTACTGACTGCCTGGACTAAGTATAGTCCCAAACAATTATGAATCCACATCAACAATCAGGTAAGAGTATTGGAAATGGAATACAAACATGTGAGCATGTTAACACATGTTATAACGTACAACTTAAGTAAATCATCTTACACATGTCTTCCACACATATAATGAAATTATGCATATCGCCAACATATAGGAAATCATCTCCATCAGCATATTAATTGGGAATTCAATCTTAAACTAAATCATAAGGAAATCATCAAGCACATGTTATAACATACCACTTAAGTGAAACATCAAGCATATGCATTTCATACATATAATGAAATCGTACATATGGCTAACATGTAGGAAACCATTTACACCAGCATATTAATTGAGAAATCAATCTCAAACTAATTCATATCACCATTTAATTCAATACATACTAATACAAGCATTTTTACAAACACTTACACTACACACTTAAGTCTACATATAGTATGTCGACTCAAAGTGCGCATTTAGGCGAATCTCTTCGCCAAACTAATTATGCACGCATTCCTAGTATTCTAATGCGACAAGAAGCCATGTCAATCACATCAGCAAAATATGAATGAAAACAGTACTTCCTATAAATGACTAAAATGCTCTAAATCTCATATTCTTCGTTGGTTTACGAAACAGGAAACGGACAGCATGTTGTACATGTCAAACGGCGTTGTCGTCGATAATCTACTATTAAACGACATTGAAAGCATTGAAAATAGTCAATCAAAGCGTCTAATATCCGCACCTTTTTCCTTATAGGTGAAGTGATCCGAACGGAGTGTATACGCTTCGTCTACGGCGAACTGTGAACCTGATTTACAAGTTCTATCAGCTACTTTACTATGAATCCAAGGGAACACTAAATCAGCAACTTCTAGGGTATTTTCTTACCTAAAAATGCGAAGAAATCACCGGCCAGGTGATTGAAGTGTGTTGATAAAGTACGTGCAACAGGTAGCACAAGCGGCAAAGAATTCTCCTCCAATCTCTCTCACAAACTCTCACCTTTTCTCTCTCCCAATCTAGAATTTTTCTCAAATTCGGATGGGAGAGAGGAGTGAGGGTTTCAACCCCTTTTATAAGCCCAAAAATGGCCAAAATAGGCTCGGGAACAAAGTTTACTTAATGTATATCCGTTTCGGGACTGTTTCGATCCAAAAGGACATTTCTGGTGGTCCCCTGGCCAAATGCGGTCTGATTTGAGATCATGCATACAGGATCTAGCACACATCAAGTTTTCAGTCCGGCAGGGTTCGCAGATCGCACGTGGCGGTCCAGTTTCAGTTCAGCGGTCATCGTACGTAGATTAGGCCTGCAAGTCTCATGATATGAAATAGAAATTTTTTCTGATCCGAGGGTATAATTTGGCTGAATTCTGACGGTCAGAACGCTTAATACTGACGCGTCAAGTCATGTGCCAGATTTAAATTTCAAATTCCAAATCTGTCCCTATTCGCACTCTCTTCAGTCCGGGCTCAATGAAATAGCCTGTGATTATCGGTTGCACTTGATTTTCGAAATGATTGTCAAGTCCAACTAGGCGGTTCTAACGGTCTAAGATAGCAGGTATCGGACTTTCGACGCGCGGTCTAGATCCAATACAAAGTTTCAAAGTGGTCCAGAGAACAAACTTGCTTAGAGTTTGATCCGAGATTTTAGAGTATTATAGAGTCATTGGTTCTACTCGATTTGAGTCTTGTAGAACGTATTTAAAGTGATCAGGGACTATTTCTCAGCTACTCTAGCGTTGCACTAGCTAACTTACTCTTATTTTCTAAAGGAATTAATCCTAAGTGATTTCTTTGGCTATGGAATTGGGTTCTGAGTGATTTTCCAGGTGTTTTAGTTGACCCATTGCCTAAGGATGTCAAATCCCAGATTGGCCAAAATCCGGGGTGTTACAGTTGGGTAACCCGAGATCTCAACCCAAGCCCGACTCAACTTTTATCAGGTTGGTGTTTATACAACCCAAGCTTGAGACCAAACCCGATACATCGTGTTCGAGCCCAACCCAATGTCTGGTCGGTGGGGTTGAACTCGCCTATCTTTTAGCCCTAAAATCCAACACCTACCACGAGCATCCCTTAACCTTAAAAGAAGATGGTCAATGATATGTATTCAACATACGGATGTGGCCCAAGGGATGAATGAGCCATGCTATCAAGCAGGGTATGTTCATGGTTAGCTCCACCTAGTGAACACTGTAGATATGCAGCAATGGTTTAATTTCACGTTTGCACATGTGTCATGGACACAAAATTTAAATGGTCTACGTGATGCAGCACCCCTTAAAACCTCTCTAGTTCAACTTTCAGCCCAATACAAAATTTTGGTGGGTCATGGAAAAAGAAAATAGTTTCCTTTCTTGATTTGCATCTCTTTTCTATGGCCCAATAGAGCTTTGGATGGGCTAATGAGGTTTCATGGGGTGCCACATCACATGAACCATTTAGATTATGTACCTATGACACATGTGCAAAGGTGCACAATGGTGCTAACGTAAGAAGGTCCACGGGTGAGCATAGAGGAAGCAGATTGCATACGGCCCCACCCGTCATTAGTAAGTAATGGGCATATCCATGTGTGGGCCCACTGTGATTTATATGTTTATGCATGTTGTCCATCCCTTCTCTCAAATCATTTTAAGGTATGATCTAAAAATTGAGTAAGATCCAACAAAAAATAAGGTATGTCTTAAATTCGATTGTATTCAATTATAAATAAACCATCACCCAAGTCATACACACATGATATGGATAAGACATGATAATCTACAATCATATAATCATCATGCACGGGGTGTGTAATATTGCATCAAGCATAAAGCAGTGCTAAATCAATATAAGAGTAATGCTAAATCAACGCAAGAATAATGCTATACCAATCGTAAAGGAAATGCCGCATAGATATAAATGAAGTGCCATCTCACATACAACAATAAAGCCACATTGAGCTAAATTATTCATTCATCACATTTAGCTAAGTATGTTATGCTAAACATGGTCAAATCACACCATACACAAGAACTATACTTGAGTGGGCTTTCACGATCACGGGCCCATTCAACAAGCGGACCTAGTCATACCATTAGCAACAACAAAAATGGCTCACGGCTATGTAGGGTTCACAAGCGATCATAGTCGGTCCTACACGGACATCAAAGTAGACCCCATAGTGCTCCAAGGGTTTGGCCAAGTGCAACCCATGACTACACAAACCACGGCCCGAATCCGCCACTCATCCGGCTCAGACGCTAAAATGACCTCGCAAGACGGATGCACAGCAATGGTAAAACACCTACATCAAGGTGGGGAACTACGACGGCCCCAACAAGTGCCCCAAGTGGGCCCACGAGCTGGGCCTCACTGTACAGTGTATGGTCCACCTGGGCCATGGATCTGCCTCACTTTTGGGTCCATGCTAAAAAATGAGCTGTGAAAAAATAGATGGATAGTGTGAATAAAACACATGCTTCAAGGTGGGTCCCACTGCTGGCCCACCTTCTGGGCAGCGTGAATAAGACATACAAATGGTGGGGTCCACTTAGGACGGTGGGGATAAAACACAGCATGGTAGGGTCCATAGCAGGCCCCACAGACAATTTCAGATAGCAATAAACATCACTGTGAGCATTAGGAAGTTTTCAATGATAGACGTCCAATCCCCACTGTTTTCTTTGGTGGGGTCCACCTAAAACTGGGCCCCACACGCTCAGATGAGTTGTCCTATGGATGGCAAGTGTGGATAAAATAAATACAACAAGGTGGGTCCCCTCAGCGGGTCCCATAGATTTGGATATATATGCTTCATTTTTCTAATCGGCCCACAAGGGCACGTGGCACATTTTTATGGTCGGATTGAGTGGCAACTGCTAATGGTTATTTATTAT
The DNA here is from genome assembly GCA_037074715.1 of Magnolia kwangsiensis. NCBI lineage: Eukaryota > Viridiplantae > Streptophyta > Magnoliopsida > Magnoliales > Magnoliaceae > Magnolia > Magnolia kwangsiensis. The sequence continues at coordinate 16,312,876 of CM073586.1, forward strand.
TATTATTATTATTATTATTATATCAAGCTAGTGGGGTCCACCTTAGATAATCTGTCCCATCCATCATGTTGGCCAGGTCACGGTGGGCCTCAGGAAGCTTTGGACCAAGCTGAAATTTGTATTTTTCCTTCATCTAGGCCTATCTAACCTTATTAACAGATTGTATGGTAAATAAACGTCATGGTGGGGCCAAACAACATGCTTGTGCATACTGTCTTGATAAAGTGGGCCACCTTGGGTGGGCCTCACTGGAAAACAAAAGAAAAGGGATAGAGAGAGAGAGGGATGCTACAAGGTGGGGCCTCCCCACAATGGGGCCCACGTCACTGATCAACACATACATCAAAGTGGACCACACGTTGTCTATGCTGGACAGCGTGGAGAAGTGAGTCCCACCTCCTTTAAAAATTTTTAGTTTTAATAGATCTGTTTCTTATAATATTTTTAGCATTTTTAGTTACTATATTATTTTTATAATTTTTTTAGTAATTTATAATTAAGTCTACTTTATCTACACCAAATTTCACTTCATTTTGAGTTTTATAAAAATTCTACAAATTTCAAAAGTACCAGCTGCCTAAAACCAATGATTTTCGGTATATTTTTTAAAATGTCCTAAATAAATCTCCATTGAGTTTGGTTTTTATTTATTTATTTATTTTTCTATGAAATTAGACTCATCAAGTTTAAATCTATATTTTGAATTACCTCAATCAGAGTTGCAAAACAAAACATATGAATTTTTTTAAGTCGAATTACAAAATCTGTCAATTGTTGAACATGCAACGGGGGGTGAGGTGGCAACGCTGTCTGCTGTCCAATTTTGGCGTTAGCACCGCCGGGGTCTGTCCATGCTCTGTAAAATTTGAACTTTCACTCTTTTGAACTTTCACTCTTTTGGGCAGTTTTTGTGGACCACACATCACTCCTTTTAGTCTCAAATATGTTTCAATACATGCATGGATATACACTCAAATCGAGAATTCAAAGGTAATGTCCAAAGATATCTAATTCTCACTTGGCAAAAATTTGGGGCGTTACACTACCACTCACCTCCTCACAGGATTCCATAGTGTTGGCCTCTCTGGAAGAACTCTCTAAGTTCTCATTCTTTAACTTAGGATTCTTACAATAATTCTTCATGTGTCGTGACATACCACAATTCTAACACTTCAATTTTTCATTGTCATTTTCCTTGGATTTGGGTCTTGATCGCGAATATTTACTATCCCGCTCAGAATTCATCTCCCTCATAACCAGTGCATGTATAAAAGCACTCACATCACCGCTTTTCTTTCTTATTGACTTTGACTTAAGAGCTGAAATAATAGTAATCTTACCGGTGCATAAAGAATCTTTAATCGACTCATACAATTATGGAAGAAAATTCAACAGAATACATACTTGATCTTCATCCTTCATCACTTCATCCACATCCAACAACTTGCACACAAGCTTATTAAAGTTACCGATGTCAGTCTCAACATCAAACCCCTTAGTCATCTTCAGATGGAATAATTGTATCTTTAGATACAAACGATTCTCAAAAAACTTCTTTGTATAGATGTTATCTAGCTAACTTCACACATGTATTTGTTGCAGTCTTCTCTCTCATAACATTATAAAAGACCTCATCTATTAGACACAACTTGATTAAGATATTGACCTTTTGATCTAACTTATTGCACTCTTTTTTCTTTCATAGTTTCCGGTCGCTTTTCAATGAGTGCATCTTCCAATCCTTGTTGAATTAAAAAGGTCATTAATCTTCACCTTCCATAGTTTAAAGTTATTTTTCCTGAAATACTTTTTTACTTTGAACTTCATGTTAGATGTCATAGATACTTTGTATTCAGATTCAACCTGCTTTCCAACATTATTTCTAATACCACTTGTTAGGACTCATGGAAGCACACATAGATAAATCAAACACGATAATCATAATCACATAAACAAATCCAACAAGAAGACAATCCAAATTTACATAGAAAAACCCTTGTGGGAAAAAAATAATAGCACAAAGCTATAATGTGTTAAGAGTTTAATTTGAATAAGTCATTGTTTGTCCTAGTCTTCAGGAGTCTATTATTTGTTTACCCAGTTTATAGGAACAATGTCCCTTATTTCATGCTTTGGTGATTCATGTACTCTCTTCTATTTAAGCAGCTGATGGCTATGAATACAGCATCTTTCAAATTTCTTGTACTTATCTCTTAATTTGTTTATCAATTTTTGGTATTAGAGCCATAACCAGAAAAGTAAATAGTGTTTTTTAGAGCCACAACTCTGATTTTCTGGCCCTTAGCAATTACTTTCTCGCAATGACATCTGAGACTTTTGTGCAACCTGTTATAGCCAAATTTGATGGTTACTATGATCATTGGAGCATGCTGATGGAAAATTTCTTGAGATCTAAGGAATATTGGCATCTCGTTGAAATTGGTATTTCAGAAGCAGAAGCAGACTCTACCACATTGACAGATGTGCAAAAAGTGAAGCTGAAGGAACAAAAATTGAAGGACCCGAAGGTAAAGAATTACTTATTCCAAGTAGTTGATCGCACAATCCTAGAGACGATTCTCACCAAAGATACTTCAAAACAAATTTGGGATGCAATGAAGAAGAAATATCAAGGCATTGCAAAGGTGAAGCGGGCACATCTTCAAGCACTTCGTACGAAATTTGAGACTCTTCGAATGCAATCAACAGAATCAATCGAGAGTTATTTTTCCAGAACCATGTCAATCTCAAACAAGATGAGAATTAGCGGAGAAAACCTGAAAGATATTACCGTAATCGAGAAGATTCTTCGATCACTAACCTTAAAGTTCAAACATGTGGTCTGTTCAATTGAGGAATCAAAGGATCTTGATTCTCTTTCTATCGAAGAGTTGATGAGTTAGTTGAGGGTCCACGAGCAATGGATTAATCAACATGTAGCAGTGGAGCAAGCATTGCAGCCGTAATACTCATCCTCGAACCAATCTTTCATAAAAAGGGACAACAATCAAGGAACAGGACGGGGAAGCGGAAGGCACAATAGCAGTAGTAATGACAATCATGTTCTGGATCCTAAAGGCAGAGGTAGAGGGCGAGATAATCATCAAGGTAGAGACACGGAATCAAAACCATTTGACAAGTCCAAAGTCAAATGCTACAGATGTAATAGGTATGGTCATTATCGCTCTGAATGCAAGACAAAATTGTATAAAGAAAAAGAAGAAAAATCTCATTTTGTAGGAAAGGAAGATGAGATTACTCTCCTTTTGGCTTGTAACATGGCTGAAGAGATCCATCAACAAATGTTGTACTTGGACATATGTGCAAGTAATCAAATGTGTGGAAACAAGTCTATATTCTCTGAATTAGATGAGTCTTATGTGGGATTTAATCTATATAAGTAATAGGCCCACGGATCTATCTGTGCATGGGACATGGCAATCAGGGGTCGGATAGCTTACCTAGCTGAGACGTCACCATGAAAGCTAGATAAGAAAACCAGAATTCCTATAGAGCTTAGGATCTTCCTCTCCTTCACACCCTTTTTGCAATACAATAGATGAGACTCGAATTTTACCGTGGTGTAGGATCGGGGACCCAACTCTCTTGTATAGAAACTGTGGAGAGAGAGTTTGAAACCCATCAAAACTCTCTCTCCCATGCTCCACATTGCAGTATCCCAGTTCAACTCAAACTGCTGTCTGCGTAAGACAGCTATAACATTCCAGCCCTAGTACGTAGAGCTACGTAGATACACTACGCAGTGCATCACCTGAAGTGGGGCCTACTAGTCTACTCAATCATCTAGTCCAACCGTATGACAATCTAAACCGTTGATTAGTGAGGCCCACTAAATAGAGTTCTTACATCTTACCGTACCTTTATTAAATTTGGAGATGATTCCACTATCTCTATTATGGGGAAGGGCAACATTCAAATTCAGAACTCCACAAATTCTCGACAGACTATTTCAAATGTGTTTTATATCCCGGGTTTGAAAACTAATTTGTTGAGTGTGGGTTGGCTTTAAGACAAGGGATACGAAATCATCATTAAGGGGGGAAAATGTCAAGTTAAGATCCCAAGAAGGGTCTGATTACTCAAGTTAATATGACAATAAATTAGTTATTTCCTTTATACGTTCAGGATGTTACTCTTCCATGTCTTTTTGCTATGGTAAAAAATGCAGCATGTCAGTGGCATTTTTTTTATGGGCATTTGAACTTCTCTGGTTTGAAGCTGTAAATGATATCTTATCTAATCCTTAAGTTTGTCAAATTTTATTATGCCAAAATCAAAGATCAACTTCATATCATCCCTGCCAATCTTATGTGCATTAAAGTACAAAATCAAGTCATTCAATTATAAGATCAAGAAGTTCAAGTACAACATCGAGAAGTTCACTTTCAAGAACAAGAAAATCAAGTACAAGACCAAGAGGTTCAAGAATAAGAAGCTTAAGTACTAGATCATGTCTTGAAGCTTCAACTGCTTTAAGAGAGATATGTGATTAATCAATCTCACAAGTAAGGTTTGTTTAACCCTAGATCGACCTTAGGATAGGTCATACAATTTGCACTTATATCATAAGTCATTTAATAATTTTATAGATCATTTTTTCGACTAGTCCTAGTCATGGTTCGACTAGTCCAGACACTAGCTTGACCAGTCCAAGAATTCCCTTGATCAATCCAAGGTTTGTTGTGAATTTTTGAAATTTTCTATTGGACCCTCGACCAGTCTTGAAGACTGCTTGACCAGTCGAGTGAACAATGCTCGACCAGTCGAGCAGGCTCAACTCAAAGTCTAGAAACATTTCTGGGTCCCACTCGACTAGTCGAGTGCAGGGCTCGACCAGTCGAGCAGGCCACTCGACTAGTCGAACAAGCCACTCAACCAGTCGAGTAGTGATCTTATTTTATCGTGCCAGAAATTTTGAAATGTTGTTGGTCCTTCGACCAGTCAAGCTGACCACTAGGGCAATCAAGTGAACAATATTTTTGCCTATAAATTGAGGACGATTTTCAGAGTTATTCAATTCATTTAAAGCTATTCAAGTCACAACTCTGAGAAACTTGTCCCCACATTCTAGAAGCTAATTGGTAGTATTTAAGATTTTTTTAATAGACTTTTTGCATTTGATTTTGTGATCTCTATTCAATTCTTTTTTTTTTTGAAAAAGGAATATTGATTTTACACTTTTTGAGATCAAAATCAAATCAAGCTAGCCCAGATTGATTTAATCTAAAAATCATTTAGACCTAAGAACCCTTTCATATGTGAGTTTGAACATCGAACATCTACAAGCATCGCGACCTTCTCTTACCACCCATTCCTAACTCATTAGAAGTCCTACCCTCCGTCTACAAGTGTCGGTTCAAGATCTGTGATGGTTCTTATCATTCTAAGTCTCTGTCGGGTTTACTCTCGAGTCAATGGACGCGTTAGTGAGTTCATGATCCACGACTTAATTAATTTCAAACCATTGCTCTAATACCAACTTGTAATGCTCTGGAAATTGGGGGTCGTGCATATACTTGACTCCCAAGTTCCCGGATATCACTTATAACCAATTTTACTAATTTGCGTTTGATCCGATTTAAATGCGCAATATGAAATTACTTGAAACATGAACACAACCACAACTAGTCTGCTGAAATGAAAGAGGCTATATATATACAGGTCCAAAATAATATAAATGAGTCGCATAAGGCGTTGTCCAACAAAATTATAAAAGAATGACATGTCCAAAAGAATAATGCGCTGAGTCCACTACTCAACTACCCAAAACCCGTCTATTAGGCCGATGGAGGATCGCCCATTAGCTGGAAGTAGGACAGCTCAACCTCCTCATCAAGACTCGCGCCGCTAGGCTCCTCGTACTCTGTGTCACCTGCATTTACGGGAGAGTCTACTTGGTGTTTTAAGACACCATCCCAGAGTGGGAGTGAGTGATCAACTCAGTAGATGCTATTAATCTTGAGTTACATCAGACATCAATTATATTATGAATTTAATAAAAGACAAACATTCATAAATTCTTAGCTAATCTTTTTAATGTATATGCATGATAAATGATATGATACATGACATCGTCACAACACTCCCTCGAGCGACTTCATTTAATGATCGCACATGATCAGCACTCCCTCATTGCGACCTCAACTGTCGAGTCACCAAATTCTAACTAATGCGATGCATGAATAATGTTTATCGAATATTTAGTTAATTCCGTTCATCCAACAGGTTGAAAAAATTGGTACACCCCACGTATCAATACCCTCAACTAGTAACAAGGCCAAGGCCCCTCAACGTGTGAGGTCAGGACCCCGCGATCCTTGATCCCATCAGATTTTTCATCCTTGACTTTAAGCACATGGGAAGTACTGAGAAAAGGGATCGGTCGTTGTTACTACAGGGAGTCTCGTCACCCCAGCTAGGCCGACAGCTCGGACACAGTGTCCTATACCACCGTGCCCGACTCATGAGTTGGTAGATCGATTTCAATTTGGTTATCAATGGGTTACAATGGTTGAAGGGTGTTCCAGGTTCCATACAAACGTGAGCAGATAAGGTTAACAAGCAAGGTTAGTCAGTAAGTAAACCAGACCGCATGGGTTCAGGTGAGTACGTGACATAGGACATTGGGTACAAGCGACCCATGTAGTCTAACTACTGTCACCCATACGCATCCGCCCCAAATCCACGGGTTTATCCTCAGGATAGTTCTACCAATGGGACCACCATCTCTCTTCTCAGATTCCTGACCAACCCAAGGGTTTTGATGGTAATTCATAACATGTCAATAATCAGGGTTATTAACTGGCATAAGTAATATCATGCATATATATTTTTCAACATAAAATTCAGATTTTTCTACAAAGTCATGCTAATAATATTATGAAATAAACGTGTATGTGCGTTGCATAGGTTAGTGAGGAAGCCAAACATTTCATATATCTCTTAATACCAAAATTATTCACAAAGGGATAGTGCATCAAACATGTTATGAGGAAACATCATACAAGGTTTGAGCAAGAAAATGCACAAGCAACCATCAATTGCATGCTCAATCATGTTGAGAAACATCAAGCATTCCATCATTATTTCACATTGATTTGAGGGAGATATAAGGTGTAAGGTCTTGTCTAGGTTTTCTAGATTATCCAAATACATCATCCAATAAGTAAAATCATTAGATCATATTAAAATTGGTATTAGGCCACCTAAGAACAATAATCCGAACCTATGGATCGTTAAGATCTTGGGATACAACCTAGAAACATTGAACTCGAGGCCGATTAGCTGGAATCTTGAGGAAATGCATTTGCATGTTAGAATCTCATGCAAATCCTCCCTCAACATGAGGAGTTTCCAAAAGATGAGAGATTTACTTACCCAATCGACGGAGAGGGGTTCTCCCGGTTGTGGATGAGGGATTTCCTAAAGGGAGAGGTAGGGGTTTGTAAGATGGAACTCTCATGGGCCCCACTTTGATCCATGGCTTGTCTTCCCTCTCTTTCTTCTTCTCTTCACTCTTTTTACTCTCTTTTTACTTTTCTTAGTGGTTGTAGTAATGGTGAGAGTTATGAGAGAAAGGGCTTTATTTCCTAGACTCAGGTCCATTGGCCTCAAGTTTCAATAAATTTCCACAGTAGCCCTCTAGGACCCTCTTTTGACTTTGGGTTGGCCCTATTACTCCTTTGGCCACCAAATTTTGTGGGCAGGTGTCTCATGGCCCGATGAGGGGCCATGCAAAATTTGACGATAAACGGACAAAGGGTTTTATCGTACGGTTCCAATCTTTAAATGACCCTACGAGATCCATTCTGGTTGTTGGGGTGGTTCTGATGGCCCTCTGGCTATGAAATTTATAGGATAGGTGCTCTATGGCCTGATGAAGGGCTGTGAAAAATTTAAGAGCGATCGGATGTGGGGTTTGATCATACGGTTTCAATTTGCGATCAACGGTCACCGTTCCACGATCGGGTCCCGGATTTTGTGAATGGGCGTACAAAAATATTCTAGGCTCTCACCGTAAATGTAAAAGAGATTCGACGACTGCAAAGCCTGATATCTCAGTTTTATTTATAAGTATCAGATTTCAATTTTGGCCCTTGGGTGAGTTACGTTTGGTAGGTGCCACTGCGATGGCATGGATAATTAATTTTTGGGTATCTACTGAGTCTGTGGTCCACGATGGACCACAAGCCCAGTGAGATCTGCGGTTCCTCAAATTTTTAGATTTTTTCGACCTTCCTTGGCCGCTGCATGGCCCGCACGAGCTGTTGCTAAGTGTAAACGACTATCTGCATTGACACCTCGCACTTAGTCTGATCATAACTAGACTAGTCCACCCTAATGGGCTAATTCTGAGTTAATTTATTTATGGTACCCTACCAACGAGTGGTTTAAGTGAATGGTCCTGTGACAAATCCTACATGAATGCCCCATGACACTGTTCTGGTTGGACAAGATATTACAACAACATCAAAAAGTTTACTTTTAAGAATAAGAAATTCAAATACAAGATCAAGAGGTTTAAGAACAAAAAGATCATGTACTAGATCATGTCTTAAAGCTTCAACTACTTAAAGAGAAAGATATGTGATGAATCAATCTCACGAGTAAGGTTTGTTTGACTCTAGATTGACCTTAAGATAGGTCATACAATTTACACTTATATCATAAGTCATTTGATAATTTTATAGGTCATTTTTTTTATCAGTCCTAGTCATGGTTCGATTAGTTCAGACACTAGCTCAACCAATCCAAGAATTCCCTCGACTAGTCCAAGGTTTGTGGTGAATTTTTAGGATTTTCTGTTGGACCTTCGACCAGTCGAGTGAACAGTGTTTAACCAGTCGAGCAGGTTCGACCCAAAGTCTAACAACATTTCCGGGTCTCACTCAACTAGTCGAGTACAAGGTTCGACCAGTTGAGCAAGCCACTCGACCAGTCGAGTAGTGATCTTACTTTATCGCACCAGAAATTTTAAAATGTTGTTGATCCTTCGACCAATCGAGCTGACCACTAGGCCAGTCGAGTGAACAATATTTTTGCCTATAAATTGAGGATGATTTTCAGAGTTATTCAATTCATTTAAAGCCATTCAAGTCACAACTCTGAGAAACTTGTTCCCACATTCTATAAGCTAATTGGTTAATATTTAAGATTCTTTTAATAGCTTTTTTGCATTTGATTTTGTGATATCTATTCAATTCTTTTTTCTTTTTTTATTTTTTGAAAATGGAATATTGATTTTATCCTTTTTGAGATTAAAATCAAATCAAGCTAGCTGTCACGCCCCAAACTCGAAAATCGGGCTCACAAAATTTTCGATCACCAAATCCGGTGCCGACAGCCTCCGTAGAACCCCATTCTCGGCTCCTAGCTCCCATTCGCCAGGTTCCGATCCTTGGATGCTACGAGGAGGATTTTCAACGTCAGTTTGATTTGTAATAAGCATAACCAATGGCATAACCCACAAACAACAACCAAGAACTCCATTACATTTCCACTATGATAAAAAAACTTTACAAGTACAATGAGCATAAAGGAAAATACAATGGTAAAGAACAAAAACTCCAAAACGATCTGCAACGTGCTCCTGCCTCAGCGCTGCTGCGAACCAACGTCACCTGTACGCAATGGTCGTGCATAAGCTTATAGAAAGCTTAGAGGGTGGTGAAAGTGTGTGCGTAATGTAGTAATATGAACATGCAATGTCAGAGTAATGCGTAATATGCAGATAGATCCATAATATCATGAGCCGTACCAAGGCTATACGATGCAAGACATGAGATGTGCAATGCAACTCAAGCATGCAGATCCTCATCTATGTCCACACATCAATACAGCTCAAATATGGGATATCACCGGGGTCTAGTACACTCTAAACCAGATTGTCGCCACATCGCGCACAATAAGGTAAGTGAAAGAGACCTCACTACCCGTCTGCCAATATCGGGCGCGACTCGTCGATAGCGGACCCATTCCTCGAGCTGGTCAGACTCAGCCTAGCATTGCCCCCTACACTCGGGCGGGTAAGGCCGCACCCCCTTCCAACCGACCACGACACAGTGGAGAGCACAACCAACTGGTATTCGGCACTCAACGCTCATCTACCCACTCGGTCTAAACGTTGGAGCAACCTCTTGGTAACATAAGGGTTTGGGGACTTTCACCCAGGGATATCTATAGCACCCCATGTAGAACAAGATTTTCGGTATCCAATCCTGCCAACCACGATGCGTCTCTGGAGGCTACGGCCCTGATGTCGCTAGGGCGTACAATAACCATGTCATACAAATGCGAAATGCATGATTCACGCTATCCAGTCATGCAACAAATCCTGCACATATCATGTGCTCATGTAGGGCAACACCGCCTAACCAGGAGCCTATAAACAACCTGCCCGAAGGCATATGGTATGATTAGTCAATCCTCATATGAAGCATACATATGATGCGTATGATCATGAGTCATGAAACTATACTAAATATATAAATGAGTGATGAACCATTCTTACAACACGGATGGGCCTAGACGGCCTATACACAATAAGTACGGCCCAGTAATGGGCCCTAAGGAGAGTCATAATGTGGACATCCAACCAACATTACACTCGCAATGTGGACGTCAAACCAACATTGCTCCCAAGGCACAATCTTTGTAACATCGCTAGTTAGTCTGTATTGGAATTACACATTGCAATGGACCGTAGGTTCATCCCATTGGGCCTTACATATATATCAAATGGGTCATATCTTATGGGCCTTTTATTCATCAGATGGGCTACATAAATGGGTCGCACCAATGAGTCTAAGGTGCATTGCAATGGGTCAAAACCCGTGGGCCTTGGATTGCATCAAATAAGCTTAACTCATGGGTCTTAAAGGTAACGAATGGGCCACACCAATTGAACCCCATATGTACGCCAAATGGCCCTTAACCCTTAGGCCTTGCATGCATATCAAAGTGGGCCTAAACCCCTAGGCCTTACATATATCAAATGGGCCTCCTTCCATGGGCTTTAAAAATGCATCAAATGGGTCCAAATTCATGCGCCTTGGAATACATCAAAAGGGCCTAGTCCCATGGACTTGAAACATATCAAGTGTGCCTAAGTCCATAGGCCTTATATGAATCAAATGGGCCTAACCCATAGGCTTTACATATCAAGTGGGCCCAAGTCCATAGGTCTTGTATGAATCAAATGGGCCTAACCCATAAGCATTTCATAAATCAAATAGGCCTAACCCATAGGCCTTTTGCAATTAAATGGGCCTAACCCATACATGAGGGGCCCATCCAACCAACAGCTCAGGCCTAGAAATGATCCCACCAAGTGGATGGACGGTCTGGGTGCATCACATGCATCATGGCGAGTCCCACGGTCCAGTGGACAGTGCGGATAGAGCACATACATCACAAGGGCCCCACCGTCCGCTGGACGGTGGAGGCAGCACATACATGAGGTGGGCACCACCGTGGTGGGTGCCACCGTCCGCCTGGACGGTGGTCTTATAACACATACATCAATGTGGGTCCCATGTGGGGCCCACTGAAATGCCCAGATGCCATCAAACCCGTTCATAAGGTCACTCGAACCTGGATGAAGGGAAAATATAAATTTCAGCTTGATCCAACACTACTGTGGGCCCCAAAGAGATTTCAACGGTGGATACTCAATCTCACTGTTTCATGTGGTGTGGGCCACCTGAGTTTTGGATCTGTCTCATTTTTGGAGGGGGGCCCACCACTGGGGTGGCCCACCTAATGAGCGGGTTAGATAACAAATAAACATTATAGTGGGGCCCACACGCAGGGCCGTGGGCCCCTGCGTCCGTCCACCTGCCCTCACGGCTGCACCCAGCAGCGTGCAGCTGCTGCCCGCTGACAGAGAAGGCAGAGGCTCTGCCTCTTTCCAAAAACTAGGAAAAACGGTTTTCCGGTGGTTTTTCGCACATGGGGCCCGCTAAAATGAAATCCGCTCCGGCCATTGCGTTCTGTGGCTCGCAACAGGCGAAACGAGTCCAGAGTTCGAATTTTTTTATGATCAGAAAATGAAATAAAATCAGAAAAGGATCCTTGAATGGTAATGATGCGTTCTTCGATGCTATGGCCCACCAGGTCTTCCAATCAGCCCCAAACTTCTACCTAACGGCTAAAATTCCGTAGGTAAGAGGATGGACGGCTTGGATTGTTTAAATACATCACGGTGGGGCCTAAGCAAGTGGACCACCCAAAGGCCTTTCTTTTCTTCATTCCCTTTCTTCTTTCTTTGTTTTTTTTTTTTTTTTTTTGAAACGTCCAGCGTCCCAGTCCCTTTAAATAAATACATTGTGGTGGGCCCTGATGAAGTGGGCCACCACTGATGGGTGACGTGGGTACAACGTATGTGGTGGGCCCCACTTGAATAAAAACTTGAACAAAATAAATCTCAAGGTGGGATCCATTCAAGTGGGCCACACAATCCTATTGCATAAGATAAAATAAAATAAAATAAAATAAAATAAAAATAAGAAGGGAGAGAGACATGGAGAGTGGGACACGCTTTGTGATGGAGGGCTCCGCCACTATGAGCCCTTCCTTATAAGAAACTATACAATAAACAGATCCCTTTGTACATGGGACCATCGAAAATGAAAATCAACGGTGGACATCCATTCCCCACCGACATGGACGGTCTAGATGACCTCTCAAATGCAATGGAGTAAACATTATGATGATTCAAGTGGGTCATCGGCCTCATCTTAGGGTCCCAAGCGAGATCCACACCATTGATCAGTGGGTCTCACTTGGCCCATCATAAAAACAAGAAAGAAACTACTCTATAGAGGCACCCACCGTCCGATCTTCTTGCTCCTAGGGGTTCCTTGACACCTTAGCTCCAACTTCAATGGATGAGATGAAGAATAGAGGGTTGAGATGGGAGATGATGGGGTAGGAAGGTGGGCCACTTGGAGCTTAGGAGAGTTTGAAAAACTCCATACGTGGGATCTTCTTTAGCTTGGAGTTTTTTTTTTGCAAATGAGAAAGAGAGGAGTTGTAAAGGGAGAGAGAGAGTGATGGATGGATGTGGTGAGTGATGGTTGTGTAAGAAATCTTTGACTTTTGTGGCCTTTTGTGTAAGACAGGTATGGGATATGAAGACTTTTGTGGCCTTTTGTGTAAGAGAGGTATGGGTTTAGGAGACTTTTGTGGTTGCTTAGGAAAATGGGTGAAAGTGATGTGTACTTGACATGTGATGGATTGATGGATTGATTGATTGATGAGATTGATGTGATTGATGTGACACATCGTAGAGATTTCTTTAAGTTTCACAACGCGCGGCGTTTTCTCACACCGAACGTTGGTCCACATCTCTTGACCAGGGTATCGCCTCGGCGGGCGAGTCGCGGCATTGGAACCGCAGCGACGGCATGGTCGCTATGGTATTGGTCTCGAGTTGAGTCTACTTGGGCTGTCGGCATATGAATCAGGGTCGCGCGTCGATATCAGTTAAGAGTCGAAGGTTGTCGGAATTCGACCGGTAAGACCGTGGAAGTCTACGGAAAGGTACGGACCAAGATACGGGTCTTACAGCTCTCCCCTCCTTATAAAAATTTCATCCTTGAAATTTACACAAGCATCACAACTAAGCATTACTCATGAAGAAAAAACGACATAACATCATCATATAGAATCAGAGATAGCATACAAAATACATCACATGATCAACCATCAAAGAGATGAGGATAACGCTCTCGAATCTCAGCCTCACACTCCCACGAAGCCTCCTCTACAGAATGGTGACCCCACTGCACCTTCACCAACGGAATGACCTTGGTTCTAAGGACCTGCTTCTTCCGATCAAGGATACGGACTGGCTGCTCAATGTAAGAAGCGTCCTCACGAACCTCCACCAGCTGTCAATCAATAATGGAAACTATGTCTGACCCACACTTCCTCAACATGGAGACGTGGAAAACGTCATGGACACTAGATAACTGTGATGACAAGGCAAGCCGAGAGGCCACGGCGCCAACGCGCCCAGTGATCTCAAAAGGTCTTATGAATCTCGGGGCAAGCTTGCCCTTCGCTCCAAATCGAACTACGCCCGTCATGGGTGAGACCTTGAGATACACATGGTCCCCTACATCAAACTCTAAGGGATGACGTCGACGATCAGTAAAACTCTTCTGTCGGCTCTGAGTTGTGCGCATCCTCTGCCTGATGATGTCAATAGCCTCTGACATCTCCTGCACAAGCTCGGGACCTAGGAGACGACGCTCTCCAACCTCGGTCCAACAATTCGGTGATCTGCATGGTCTGCCATATAGTGCCTCAAAAGGAGACATGTCGATGGTCGCCTGATAGCTGTTATTGTATACGAACTCAACCAATCACAGATGCTCATCCCAGCTACCCCCGAAGTCAATCCCGCAGGCCCAAAGCATATCCTCAAGTATCTGATTGACCCTCTCGGTCTGGCCATCGGTCTGCGGATGGTACGCGGTGCTGAGCTGCAAATCAGTCCCCATCGCTCGCTGGAAGCTCCCCCAAAACTGAGACGTGAACCTCGAGTCTCGGTCAGAAATGATCGAGACTGGAACGCCATGCAGTCTCACAATCTCCTCAATAAATAATCTCGCAAGCCGGTCCATAGACCAAGTCGCACGCATCATAAGGAAATGTGCCGACTTCATCAGACGATCCACAACAACCCAAATGGCGTCATGACCGTGCTGAGTCCTCGACAAACCCATAATGAAAATCGAGACTGAAATCAGTCGACACGTGCTCCACTTCCACATCGGGACACTCAACGGCTGCAAAAGACTAGAAGGTCTCTGATGATCGGACTTGACACGCTGGTACGTGTCACACTCGGCCACAAAACTGGAGATCTGGCGCTTCATCCCCACCTAAAAATACTGTCGCCTCATGTCACAGTACATCTTCGTTAAGCCCGGGTGGATAGAAAATCACGATCGATGTGCCTCGGTCATAAGATCTCTACGTAACTCTGGAATATCCGGGACACATAATCGGCCTCTGAAACGAAGTCCACCGTCTATACCAATCTGCCAATCTGCCTGACCCTCAGATGCCGCCTCAGCCATATAATTCTTCAACGACTCATCAGCCTGCTGAGCCTCGATCACCCTAGCGACAAGAGAGGGTTGAATCGACAGGCTCGATAACTGTACGATGGAAGACTGCAGGCCAAACTCAAAATCATACGCTGCAATATCCTCAAGCATCCGCCACTCTTGAATCATCGTACGCGCCACTAGGCCTCGTGGCTGACGGCTGAGGGTATCTGCCACCACGTTCGCCTTGCCCGAGTGGTACTGGAGATCAAAATCATAGTCTTTCAAGAGCTTCATCCAGTGCCTCTGTCTCATATTCAACTCAGACTGCGAGAAGAGGTACTTCAAGCTCTTGTGATCAGAGAAGAGCTCGAGCCTGACCCCGTAAAGATAGTGCCTCCACACCTTCAGTGCGAAGATAACTGCAGCCAGCTCTAAGTCATGCGTAGGATAGTTCAGCTCATGGACCTTGAGCTGACGAGACGCAAAGGCCACTGGTCTCCCATGCTGCATCAGGACAGCACCCAAATCGATATGTAAGGCATCGGTGAATACAATAAAACTGTCACTCCCAGAGGGAAGAGTGAGGACAGGAGCGGACGTCAGACGGTCCTTCAACTCCGTAAATGCTCACTCGTAGGCGTCACCCCAAATAAACTCTACGCCCTTCCGAGTCAACCTGGTCAGCGGGGCTGCAATACGAGAAAAACTTTCAATGAAACGTCGGTAATAGCCCGCCAAGCCAAGAAAACTACGGATCTCTGTCGCAGTCATGGGCTGACCCCACTGACGCACTGCCTCGACCTTCGAGGGGTCCACTGCGACACCCTCCCTCGTCACCACGTGACCGAGGAACTTCACCTCCTCCTGCCAAAACTCTGCACTTCTCCAGTTTTGCATAAAGCTGGTGTGCGCGGAGAGTCTGCAAAGTAATCTCTAAATGCTGCTCGTGCTCCTCACAGGTCCTCGAATAGATCAACATGTCATCGATGAAGACTACAACAAACTGATGTAGATATGGGTGGAAGACCTCGTTCATCAGCTGCATAAAGACCGCGGGTGCATTGGTCAGTCCGAAGGACATGACCTGAAACTGAAAATGACCGTAACGCGTCCTGAATACCGTCTTCGGAATGTCCTCATCTCGGACCCGAATCTGATGATAACTGGAACGCAGGTCAATCTTCGAAAAGAACTGTGCACCCTGCAGCTGGTCGAACAAATCATCAATCCTAGGGAGCGGGTACTTGTTCTTGATCGTGACTTTGTTGAGCTCGCGGTAGTCAACGCAGAGCCTCAACGAGCCATCCTTCTTCTTCACGAAGAGTACCGGTGCTCCCCACGGAGAACTGCTCGGACGGATAAAGCTCAACTCACGTAAGTCGTCCAACTGCTTCTGTAGTTCCCATAACTCCAACGGTGCCATACGATACGGGGCCTTCGAAATAGGCGCGGTACCGGGCACGAGATCAATCTGGAACTCGGTGAGTCGGCGAGGCGGTAATCCCGGAATCTCCTGAAACACATCGGAAAAATCGTAAACCACGGGCAAATGGTCGATGCAGGCGGCAACAGGATCCTTTATGGCGCAGGACATCAAACAAAACAATCGCTCTCCTCTGGCCTTTGCAACGAACTGAAACTGTGGCACGCCGGGTATACAGAACGTGACTGTCCTTGCGGCGCAGTCCAAAATGGCATAATACTTAGCGAGCCAATCCATGCCCAGGATGACGTCGAACTCGGACATCGGCAAAACAAACAAATCAGTGGGCAGGAAGGTATCCCCAACCAGAACGGGGTAAGACGAGCAAAATCGTCCCAACACTGCAGCCCTCCCCAAGGGAGTCGATACTGATAGGCTCTCACCAGCAGACTCCAACGGTAAGCCAGCCGATCGACAGAAACTCTCGGCCACAAAAGAGTGCGATGCACCGGAATCAAACAACACTCGTGCAATGCATGCAGAAACTGGAAGTATACCCTCAACGACTCCTCCGGATGACTGTGGATCCTACTGAGCTGAATAAAATCTAGCCTGAGCTGGCTGGGGAGGTGTCTGTCCCCTTTGAACGTGCTGTTGCTGCTGCTGGGGTTGCTGAGGCGGTCGAAACTGCTGCCTCTGCTGCTGTGGCCTCTGAGGCTGGTGATGATGCTGATGCTGCTGCTGAGGTGGCCTCGGTGGTGGAGGCTGCTGTCGCTGCTGCTGTGGGGGTCTCTGCTGATGCGACGGAGGCTGCTGTGGAGCCCTCTGCTGCTGTGGACCTCTCTGCTGCTGCTGGGGGCTGAGACACTCCCATGAACAGTGTCCCGTCGCACCGCACCTGAAGCAAGTGCCGGTGAACTGCCTCTAAGGTGGTGGTGGAGGTGATGTTGGTGCTGATGGTGCACGGAAGGCTGGGCGACCTATATGCCTCTGCTGCTATGGTCGACGCTACTGGGAATCACTGGAAGAAGTCTGCCTCTTCCAGTTTCTCCTCTGACCGCGATCAGACTGAGAACCGGCCCACTCAGTCTCATAAATTTGAGCTCTCCGCACCACTGCCTGGAAAGTAGGGAGCTCATGCCCAATAACACGACCTCGAAGGCCGTAACGTAAGCCGTGCTCGAAACGGTGGCCTTCCACCCCTCGTCATCAACCATATACGATGCAAATCTCGATAGTGCCACAAAATGGGCCGCGTACTGTGCCACAGTCATGTCTCCCTGCACCAGAGTCTCGAACTCTAAGGCTCGCTGACGACGGATATGGTCGGGGAAGTACTGCTCATCGAATCGGTCAACAAAGTCCTCCCATGTCCAAACATAATCAGGTCCGACAACACGGGTAACAGAGGTCCACCAATGCTCGGCCTCACCCTGAAAGAGAAATACTGCTAATCGGACGCGCTACTCGGTCGTACATGACATGGTATCGAAAATCTTCTCCACATCGGAGCGTCATCTCTCAGCTGCAGTCGGATCTGGATCGCCCTGGAAACGTGAGGGATCAAGCCGTCTGAACTCACGAAGTAAGGCGCTCACGCGCTCCTGATCTGCCTGAGCTGGTGAAACAACTGGCTGCCTGCCCTGTCCCTGGAGTGCGGCTGTCACAGCCTGTAACATCTGCTGTAACTGATAGGCACTCACAGTCATAGTCAGCTCCGCATCAGCCTCAGGTGGAGGAATGTCATCCTCAGGAAAGGGAGCAGGGATCTCTGAGGGTGGAACAGGAGACGCAGGTGGTAAAGCTGAAGCCTCCGGTGGTGAAGCGGGATCCTCAGGTGGTGGTGCGGGAGTCGATCGGGTAACTCTCCCAGGCGCCATATCCTACAGAAAAGAGCGAAGGCGCCTATCAACTTTAAAACTCTTGAAGGTACACACGTTAACGGTCTGTATTGGAAGGTCGCGAAGCTATCCAAACTTCGGGACTTAACCATTCTATACTCATAGCAGACATGTAATGTTGTTCTTAGTTATTCCCAAGTTATGCTCTGATACCAACTTCTGTCACTCCCCAAACTCGTAAACTTGGCTCACAAAATTCCTGATCGCCGAATCCGGCGCCGACAGCCTCTGTAGAACCCCATTCTCAGCTCCTAGCTCCCATTCGCCAGGTTCCGATCCTAGGATGCTACGAGGAGGATTTTCAACATCAGTTTGATTTGTAATAAGCATAACCAATGGTATAACCCACAAACAACAACCAAGAACTCCATTACATTTCCACTATGATAAAAAAACTTTACAAGTACAATGAGCATAAAGGGAAATACAATGGTAAAGAATAAAAACTCCAAAATGATCTGCAACGTGCTCCTTCCTCAGCACTGCTGCGAACCAACGTTACCTGCACACAACGGTCGTGCATAAGCTTATAGAAAGCTTAGAAGGTGGTGAAAGTGTGTGCGTAAGGTAGTAATATGAACATGCAATGTCAGAGTAATGCGTAATATGCAGATAGATCCATAATATCATGAGCCGTACCAAGGCTATACGATGCAAGACATGAATGGTATCGGCCACCCCAAGGCCATGCGATGTGCAATGCAACTCAAGCATGCAGATCCTCATCTATGTCCACACATCAATACAGCTCAAATATGGAATATCACTGGGGTCTAGTACACTCTAAACCAGATTGTCGCCACATCGCGCGCAATAAGGTAAGTAAAAGAGACCTCACTACCCGTCTGCCAATATCGGGCGCGACTCGTCGATAGTAGACCCATTCCTCGAGCTGGTCAGACTCAGCCTAGCATTGCCCCCTACACTCGGGCGGGTAAGGCCGCACCCCCTTCCAACCAACCACGACACAGTGGAGAGCACAACCAACTGGTATTCGGCACTCAGCGCTCATCTACCCACTCGGTCTAGACGTTGGAGCAACCTCTTGGTAACATAAGGGTTTAGGGACTTTCACCCAGGGATATCTATAGCACCCCATGTAGAACAAGATTTTCGGTATCCAATCCTGCCAACCACGATGCGTCTCTAGAGGCTACGGCCCTGATGTCGCTAGGGCGTACAATAACCATGTCATACAAATGCGAAATGCATGATTCACGCTATCCAGTCATGCAACAAATCCTGCACATATCATGCGCTCATGTAGGGCAACACCGCCTAACCAGGAGCCTATAAACAACCTGCCCGAAGGCATATGGTATGATTAGTCAATCCTCATATCAAGCATACATATGATGCGTATGATCATGAGTCATGAAACTATACTAAATATATAAATGAGTGATGAACCATTCTTACAACACGGATGGGCCTAGACAGCCTATACACAATAAGTACGGCCCAGTAATGGGCCCTAAGGAGAGTCGTAATGTGGACATCTAACCAACATTACACTCGCAATGTGGACGTCAAACCAACATTGCTCCCAAGGCACAATCTTTGTAACATCGCTAGTTAGTCTGTATTGGAATTACACATTGCAATGGACCGTAAGTTCATCCCATTGGGCCTTACATATATATCAAATGAGCCATATCTTATGGGCCTTTTATTCATCAGATGGGCCACATAAATGGGTTGCATCAATGGGTCTTAGGTGCATTGCAATGAGTCAAAACTCGTGGGCCTTGGATTGCATCAAATAAGCTTAACTCATGAGTCTTAAAGGTAATGAATGGGCCACACCAATTGAACCCCGTATGTACGCCAAATGGGCCTTAACCCTTAGGCCTTGCATGCATATCAAAGTGGGCCTAAATCCCTAGGCCTTACATATATCAAATGGGACTCCTTCCATGGGCTTTAAAAATACATCAAATGGGTCCAAATTCATGGGCCTTGGAATACATCAAAAGGGCCTAGTCCCATGGACTTGAAACATATCAAGTGTGCCTAAGTCCATAGGCCTTATATGAATCAAATGGGCCTAACCCATAGGCTTTACATATCAAGTGGGCCCAAGTCCATAGGCCTTGTATGAATCAAATGGGCCTAACCCATAAGCATTTCATAAATCAAATGGGCCTAACCCATAGGCCTTTTGCAATTAAATGGGCCTAACCCATACATGAGGGGCCCATCCAACCAACAGCTCAGGCCTAGAAATGATCCCACCAAGTGGATGGACGGTCTGGGTGCATCACATGCATCATGGCGAGTCCCACGGTCCAGTGGACAGTGCGGATAGAGCACATACATCACAAGGGCCCCACCGTCCGCTGGACGGTGGAGGCAGCACATACATGAGGTGGGCACCACCGTGGTGGGTGCCACCGTCCGCCTGGACGGTGGTCTTATAACACATACATCAATGTGGGTCCCATGTGGGGCCCACTGAAATGCCCAGATGCCATCAAACCCGTTCATAAGGTCACTCGAACCTGGATGAAGGGAAAATATAAATTTCAGCTTGATCCAACACTACTGTGGGCCCCAAAGAGATTTCAACGGTGGATACTCAATCTCACTGTTTCATGTGGTGTGGGCCACCTGAGTTTTGGATCTGTCTCATTTTTGGAGGGGGGCCCACCACTGGGGTGGCCCACCTAATGAGCGGGTTAGATAACAAATAAACATTATAGTGGGGCCCACACGCAGGGCCGTGGGCCCCTGCGTCCGTCCGCCCGCCCTCACGGCTGCACGCAGCAGCGTGCAGCTGCTGCCCGCTGACAGAGAAGGCAGAGGCTCAGCCTCTTTCCAAAAACCGGGAAAAACGGTTTTTCGGTGGTTTTTCGCACATGGGGCCCGCTAAAATGAAATCCGCTCCGGCCATTGCGTTCTGTGGCTCGCAACAGGCGAAACGAGTCCAGAGTTCGAATTTTTTTATGATCAGAAAATGAAATAAAATCAGAAAAGGATCCTTGAATGGTAATGATGCGTTCTTCGATGCTATGGCCCACTAGGTCTTCCAATCAGCCCCAAACTTCTACCCAACGGGTAAAATTTCGTAGGTAAGAGGATGGACGGCTTGGATTGTTTAAATACATCACGGTGGGGGCTAAGCAAGTGGACCACCCAAAGGCTTTTCTTTTCTTCATTTCCTTTCTTCTTTCTTTTTTTTTTTTTTTTGAAACGTCCAGCGTCCCAGACGCTAGACAGTTTAGTCCCTTTAAATAAATACATTGTGGTGGGCCCTGATGAAGTGGGCCACCACTGATGGGTGACGTGGGTACAACGTATGTGGTGGGTCCCACTTGAATAAAAACTTGAACAAAATAAATCTCAAGGTGGGATCCATTCAAGTGGGCCACACAATCCTATTGCATAAGATAAAATAAAATAAAATAAAATAAAATAAAAATAAGAAGGGAGAGAGACATGGAGAGTGGGACATGCTTTGTGATGGAGGGCTCCGCCACTATGAGCCCTCCCTTGTAAGAAACTATACAATAAACAGATCCCTTTGTACATGGGACCATCGAAAATGAAAATCAACGGTGGACATCCATTCCCCACCGACATGGACGGTCTAGATGACCTCTCAAATGCAATAAAGTAAACATTATGATGATCCAAGTGGGCCATCGGCCTCATCTTAGGTTCCCAAGGAGGATCCACACCATTGATCGGTGGGTCTCACTTGGCCCATCATAAAAATAAGAAAGAAACTATCCTATAGAGGCACCCACCGTCCGATCTTCTTGCTCCTAGGGGTTCCTTGGTACCTTAGCTCCAACTTCAATGGATGAGATGAAGAATAGAGGGTTGAGATGGGAGATGATGGGGTAGGAAGGTGGGCCACTTGGAGCTTAGGAGAGTTTGAAAAACTCCATACGTGGGATCTTCTTTAGCTTGGAGTTTTTTTTTTGCAAATGAGAAAAAGAGGAGTTGTAAAGGGAGAGAGAGAGTGATGGATGGATGTGGTGAGTGATGGTTGTGTAAGAAATCTTTGACTTTTGTAGCCTTTTGTGTAAGAGAGGTATGGGATATGAAGACTTTTGTGGCCTTTTGTGTAAGAGAGGTATGGGTTTGGGAGACTCTTGTGGTTGCTTGGGAAAAGGGGTGAAAGTGATGTGTACTTGACATGTGATGGATTGATGGATTGATTGATTGATGGGATTGATGTGATTGATGTGACACATCGTAGAGATTTCTTTAGGTTTCGCAACGCGCGGCATTTTCTTGCACCGAACGTTGGTCCACATCTCTTGACCAGGGTATCGCCTCGGCGCGCGAGTCGCGGCATTGGAACCGCAGCGACGGCGCGGTCGCTATGGTATTGGTCTTGAATTGTGTCTACTCGGGCTGTCGGCATATGAATCAGGGTCGCACGTCGATATCGGTTAAGGGTCGAAGGTTGCCGGAATTCGACCGGTAAGACCGCGGAAGTCTACGGAAAGGTACGGACCAAGATACGGGTCTTACACTAGCCCAGGTTGATTTAAACTAAAAATCATTTAGACCTAAGAACTCATTCATATGTGAGATTGGACATTGAACATCTACATCGAATTGGTTCTATCGTGCTTCATCAAAAGGAGAATCTTCAAATAAGTACATTTCAATTTTTTGTATTTGGTTTATAAGATTGTCAGAAAATCTTTCATTTTTTGGTTTGATTGAGATAACCATAAAATCTCAGTGAGTAGAGTTTTTAGTAGCCCCTTTCAAAACACAATTGTGAAGGTTTTGGGTGAACCTTGAAAAATCTATTTCATAGTGAAAGCCAATATCTCGTGGGTGAGCATATTGGGAGTGGAGTAGTTGTGTAGCTGTTTTCTAACAGTTGATGTATACACAAGCGAACCACTATAATTGCTGGAGTTGTTGTGAATGTTTATTTTTCTGCATTTGTGATGAATGATTGTAATTTATTTTCCTGCACATGTGGTGAATGTTGTAATAGTAGTAGATATTTATTTCTGTTTTATTCTTTATTCATCTGTATCGGTTTAGGACTTTGATACATAAACCGTTCTAGTAATCAGGTTGTCCTACTATAAGCCATTGGTTTTTGGTGTAAGGTTGTCCTTATAACAACATCTGTATCAATTTCTCAATACTTGTGCATTTGAGGTTGCTATTTATTTCTATTATTTGGGATTGATAAATGCTATCTTGTTTAAGTTCTTTCTTAATTCCACATTTAATATTTTATTTGGCATAGTCCTATTCACCCCCTCTAAGACTCTTAGCTCAGCCTTTTTAGAAGCTGCTTTATCAAAAGAATATGGTGATAGGCCTTCCACGACTTAATCATCCTGTACAAGTTTGTGAAGAATATAACTCATGGGAATTTGTAAATTTCTGTGAGACACATGGAATCCAAAAACAGCCTATAGCATCCTACACCCCACAATAAAACAAGGTTGCGGAGAGGAAGAATCGTACGATCCTAAACATAGTGTAAAGTATGCTGCATAAAAATTCTCTTCCTAAAAGTTTCTGGCCTGAGACAGTCTTGTGGAGTGTTCATCTCTTAAACAGAAGTCCTACCATCAGTATCAATGTGACGCCTGAAAAAGCATGGAGTGACACAAGACCAAGTGTCGATCACCTAAGGATTTGGGGGCGTATTGCATATGCACATGTTCCAGACAAGAAGAGGAAGAAACTTGATGATAAATGAGAAAAACGTGTTTTTCTTGGGGTAAGTGAACATTCAAAGGCTTATTATATGTTGAAGATTATCATCAGTCGTGATGTAATCTTTGATGAAGAGAAGACTTAGACAATAGTCTTTAATGGTCCCAGACCTGAACATTCCCGTAAGCTTTGATGATGAGGAAGTAGAAAGACTACCACAATTCACTATTGGTGACTAGCAAACACTACGTTCCGGCCCCTACAAGTCAACCATATAGAATATTGAAGATCATTCTATTACATCCTGACTTCAACGCACCCTAACAAGACCGGCATGGATGCAAGATTATGAGGAAAGTGGACTTGATCATTTAGATGATTCACTTATACATTTTACTCTATTTTCGGATTGTGATCCTGTTACATTTAAAGATGTTGTCAAAGACCCAAAATGATAGAAAACTATGGATGAAGAACTAGCAGCCATTGAGAAGAACAATACATGGGAATTGACAGACCTTCATAAGGGACAAAAATCGACTGGTGTTAAGTAGGTCTACAAAACAAAGCTTGAAAGGACTAATTGCCAAAGGGGATGGGCCAGTGAAGTACCCAATGAAGTACTCGAAGTACCTTTTTTTTGTAAACTGATTGTCTATAGACTGCTCGGTTTAAGGGAGGGTGTTAAGAGTTTAATTTGAATAAGTCGTTGTTTGTCCTAGTCTTTAGGAGTCTGTTATTTGTTTACCTAGTTTATAGGAGCAACGTCCCTTATTTCATGCTTTGGTAATTCATGTACTCTCTTTTATTTAAGCAGCTGATGATTATGAATACAACATCTTTCAATTTTCCTTATCTCTTAATTTGTTTATTATAATGCACTGTGAAAATAAAGTTACGAGAGATGAAAACCTCACCGATGAAAACCCCAAGAAGAAAAAAAAGCAGGTTGAGAGAACCCTAATTCCTTACCCTAATCAAGATTACACCTAATATATACAACCACAACCGAAATAGGAAATAAATTGCGCACTTTCGATGGAATCTTATATGGCATTGATAGACATCAAAGACGAATGGATGACATCCAATAACCTGAATAGCAACCTCTAAAAGATGCAACAATCAATAAGGATTTTTCAATTTTTTTCGATGGGATCGAACATCTGTCCATAGCAACATCTGCTAAGTGGTCTTTCACTGTTATCAACAAACCTTGTTATAAACATATTTAAGACATTAGATAACAACTGCCTCTCTAAATCCTTTTATGCTTGATCGATGAAATTGGTGGTTGGATAATCTAGACAACCTTTTTATAGTCTGATCTTACTATTGGCGTTCAATCAAATTTTGGAGTTAAACACTACTCTTGCAAACCCAACACCTGCTTGTTTTTTATTAGGTTAATAGTTGGTTTCTACTTCAACCCTGTCGAACTCACCTTTTATGAAGGTGGCGGATTGCCTCCTCACGCAGCCAGCAGCCACCTTGCTGATCGAACAATGCTCCGTGGCCCTACCATGATGTATGTGTTTCATCCACGCCGCTAATCCATTTCTCAAGATCATTTTAGGCATGAGCCCAGAAATGAGACGGATCAAAATCTTATGTAGATCACAGGTCCACAACACAGGAAACATTGGATGAACCTGATACTTGTGTTTTCCTTCCATCCATATCCGTGTGACCTCATCAACAGGTTGGATGGAAAATAAACAATACAGTGGGCCCTAGGAAGTTTTTAATGGTAGGCGTTCAATCACCACTGTTTACTGTGGTGTGATCCACGTGAGATTTGGATCTGCCTCATTTTTGGGCTCATGCGCTGATATGATCTTAAGGAATTGATGGACGGTATGGATAAAACACATACATCATGATGCGGTCCAGAGAGCACCGTCCACTAGCTACTGCTTCTGGCTACCGATAGCATCAGCAGGAAATCCGCAATCCTTCGTGATTAGGTTCGATGGGAGGGCATGTAAAGATCACGGTGGGCACTAGCAAGACTTCAGTTGCAGGCATCCCCACCTCACTTTTCTCTTTGGTGTGGTCCCCTTGAGTTTTAGATAAGCCTGATTTTTTATATTAAGACCTAGCACAATCTGGTACAAATGATGGACGGAGTGGATTTCACACACATATCATGGTGGGCCTCACACGGCTTCTTGTTGCACGCTCTCCCTGCCATGTGTTCCGCAGAGATCGGCCCGAAGTAATGACGTGGCTACTGGACAACCCACAGTGATCTATGTGTTTTATCTACTCCGTTCATCTATTTTGGATCATTATTTTAGGGCATGACCCCAAAAATGAGGCAGATCTAAATATCAAGTGGACGACACCACTGGAAAGCAGTGGTCATTCAACTCACTACAACACGATTATGTTGGGACTACAGCCTTTAAATTTGAGTCATCTTACTATGATCCAAACCGTTTATATGATAGATCTCACTTTTTTTACGGTGGAATTATTCGAATAAAAGCTTCAGTCCGATCATTTCAAAATTCGATAATGTGGCTCTTTTGCTTCGAACATGAATTGTCACCATGACTTTTGTATAATCAACGGTCACCATGTTTCCGATAGTTGTGTAATCAATGTTTTACAAATCCAATCGCTGGAGTCCCGACGTATCTCGAATGCGTCCCGATGCAATGTAGCGAGCCTCCGCACGTAATCCATGCGAGTAGGATTCTTATCCACCCGTGACAGTAAGCTGAGCATGGCTCCAAGAAAAACGGAAATGACGAGGAGACTCGGGCGTTTCCACCTGGCAATGCAGTCCAGGCCAACCATGCCGACGTGGCCCATTTGTTATAATTTCTAACCGTTCATCAGAAGGGGCCCACTGTGTAGAAGCAATCTTCCAAAAACAACCCAATCCGGCTCATCTAGTGGTACACTCCTATTGCCTAATGCCTACACCGTCAATTTCTTTCTTAAATTATAACCATTCTCCACCAGATGATCCTACTCGCTTAATTATGGGCCAGTGCATCAAAATAGTGGGCCCCACTCGGTGGAGGCTCGACTCTAGCACGAGAGTATGAGACTTGCCACGTCACCTTGAACGTAGCCCGGAATGGAAAGAACTGATTCTTGGAAAGGGCATCAGATGGTGGGCCCAGATTGAGAGGGTTATAACTCGTGCGAAGGAAATTGGTCGGTTCTTCCATCATTTATTTCACAACAGAAACGTGGTGGGCCTGCGAATCCTCATGATGGGGCCCGCGGAATGAGAGGCCTACATCGGAAAAAAGTTTTGTGGGCCCACCGTGATGTCTTTGGGGGCGTGGCTTCGGTGGTCCCTGATTGTGGGGCCGCCTTGATGAATGTTTCTTACATCCATGCCGTCCAACCGTTTTGATAGCTCATTTTAGGGCATGGTTCAAAAAATGAAGCAGATCCAACCCGTTTATAACTTGAGTACCGCAGGAATGAAGTCAAAAAACAATTATAAGCCTGATCCAATGGTTCAGTGGGTCTCGAGAAGGTTTTGGTGGTGGACGTCACATGCCCACCACTTCCTCTGATGTGGCCCACTGAGGTCTTGGAACTGACCCATTTTTGGGCTCACCTCGTAACATGATCTGGCTCAACTAATGGACGGAGTGAATGTCACACAGACATCTCTGTGGGCCCCGGAGAGCTTTAGTCGCACGGGATTTCTACAGCAAGTGATGTAGAAAATTTGCGTCAATCGAAATGTACCGCATGTCCACTAAACTTTCCATATTTTCCACACACGCACACCACCAGCCCCACTCGATTAAAAGGCCCAGATCTAGCCTTAGCACTGCCACATCAGCGCGTGGCCGCGACTCTGTTGGTCCAAATCCACACGTGCGAAGTCCCTCGCGACGGTCTTGTAAAAAAATATTTCGGAAATTCCGTCCTGGCCTACTGACAGCGTTCAGTAGCCAGATGGCTACTGCCACTGCGTACTCTACTGGCCCCGACATGGCTACTGCCACTAAGTACTCTTCATCGAAGCCGTCCATCTAATTTTTTTCGTACCATTATAGAGTGCAACAAAATAATAAAATAATGACGATTGAATGCCCACCATTAAAATTCCTCAATGGCCGTTGTAATATTTATTTTTCATCCAGTCTGCTGATTAGGTCACGCGAACATGGATACGAAGTGAAAACGAAAGTATCAGCTTGATCCAGAACTTTCGTGGCCTTAATAAGTTTTTAACGGTGAGTGGTTAATCACCACTCTTTCCTTTATTGTGCGGTTCATATGAGATTTGGGTCCACCTCATTTTGGTCCCATGTAATAAAATAGCATGGAAGAATGGATGAAAGCCGTGGATGATGCATACGTTATGATGGGGCCATAAAGTACTGTCAGTGGCTACTGACATTGTCAGTACTCAATCCGCCAACCTTAGTACGGCTAGGGGTGCACACAGGCCGGTCCGATTTTAGGGTGAAACCTAATGGCTCTGGAATATTCTGATAGAAACCTAATCGCTAGCATCCAGGGATTGGATGAGATTCGCACCCTTGAAACTGATTCGGTTCTTCGGCTGTGGATCTTTCATAATCCAACTCAATTACATATTTTATTTTATAAGCTAATATATGTTTAGTCGTGTTGTGATTCATTTGATAAATGGTTTAGATATTATATAAGGTATGTAAAAGCATCTTATGTATATAATTAAATAGTGAATTGTAAATCATAAATAATAAGTTAAATATGAAAACAATTAAAGTTTCTTGGTTTGATTCTAAGTTTGATTTTATGTTCCGTTCCATGGTTTGGTTTGATTTTATGTATTTCCAATTTAAGAATTAATGTGATGTAATTGTTTCTTTGATTTTTGAAATCAAACTGGAACTGTTGTACTTTAAAACCCGGATCATTTGATAAATTCTGGTCCGATTCTACGATTCCACCGGTCTGATGTGTACCCTTAAGTACAGTTTAGAAAAGTTTCAACATGCGGTGTCGCATGTGGATTTCCGATACATCCTTTCTTTTAAGCCAAAGCATTGAATAAAAAGAAAATCCTAGCCCTTAAATAATCTACTGTGAAATTAAGAGCAATTATGAATTACGTATGATACAACCGTACACTAGATCAGACCATCGGATGTCCATTGATTTTAACGGTTTAAACATTCCTTTGGCCGGAACATGAACGGTTCATCTGAAACGGTTTCTATGGTCTCTGTCCCATATTTTGAACGGATGGGATCGTTCTATCAACAGAATATTTGGGCAGGAAAGAAAACGTTGTAGGTGTAAGTTTACATACGACGTTGTACGGGAACAGATCTCCCGTGCTTGGTTTTACAGTGGGAGAGATTTTCGATTCGAACAGCGGAAAAATCGTTCCACGAAGAGAGAGATGAATGAAAAACGCATTTTCTCCGAAAACCCTAAAAAGCAGTTCTTCAAAACCCATTTCAAAATCTCTTTATTATCAAATACCCTTTCTCTCATTTTGCCCTTCCCATGGCTGCCTCTCTCTTTCAAATCCCCATCTCTTATTCTACTTCCCTCTCTTCACAGACTCCAGTAGCAGCAGCTCCAGCTCCCCGCCGGCTCACTGGATTCCGTACTCCCGCAGGTAGGAAGAACGCCAGATCTGCCTCTTAGAAGTTTCAAATTCTATCGTTTGGCTTCCAAATCTTAATATCTTTGACTCTTGTTTCAGGAATTCGTAGAGGAGTTGTGTCGGCGTCGCTGACTGCGGCGAGCGGGGTAAACAATGTTAGAGTTTCAGTTAGGGATGGGAAGAAGGAGAATCCGATCATTGTTATTGACAATTACGACAGTTTCACTTACAATCTGTGCCAGGTGAGGGCCCGCTTCATTGGAAGTTTTGGATTTTCTAGTGTGTGTTTGTGATTTAGCTCTCGATTCCGTTTTCAATCTGTGTTTTTCGTTATTGGATTTGATTCGGAGGATTTGAATTTTCGCTCTTGAGTTATGATGTTATGGTAGTAGGATGAGTAGTGTATTGATTAGCGTTTGGACATGCAGACAGCAATCGGTTGATCTGTGCCCTAGGCTTCATCCGGCGTGGTCTTTGTGGTCTACCGTGTGAAAATCGCATTGATTGGAGAATCTATCCGTTTGATTGCGTCCTGAGAAATGGAAGGTTGGGATCTTTCATAACAAAAAGTTTCAATTATCGATCTGGACCATCCATTCAGTAGGGTCCATCTTGATTGAATCTGATCACTTTAACGTGGGATCGTTCTCATCCAAAGTGCCATCAAAGGTTTGCTAACGGGGCTGACTGGGAGTCGTGAGAATCTGAGATTTGGTTGGTCCATTGTCGTCCTCATTATAGACTTCCTAGTTTTAATAGCATTTTGTCAGAATACATCCGGTCTTTTCAACTTTGTAGTCATAAGTATGGTCAGTACTATAGCCCCAATAATGGCAACTAAAGAAATAGGATTAGTAACCAAAAACCTTCCGGGGGCTGTTCTGTTAATTAGTGAGAAATGGTGTTTTTCAGAGATGGGGGAGAGAAGTTGGATGGCAGAATGGAGGGAAATTTCACTTCTCTATTTGGATGAGGGTAGTTTGAGCAGAGGGGAAAGTATATACTCTGCCAAGAAGCTTCTCTGACTTTTTGAAAGAAATAGTGAATTATAATATACCCGAACTAGAATCATTCAGCAATTTGAAGAAAGCAGAAAAGAACTCAATAAGTACTTTATTTCCTGTTTTGAGGGAATTTATTTTTTCCCAGCCTCTCCCAACTTTGTTGTGAGTCATGCTTATTTGCCTTGCGGAAGTGTTCCCGGATCAGGACAGTTTAGCCCTTTAACTAGTTTGAATAGTTGACTGGATCATTAGAAAAATATTGGATGCATTGTAAGCAGTTACTAACACGTCTCTTTGTCAAAATTAAAAACAATATTACAGAAGGGAGGAAAAAATGGAAAAAAGGAAAGGTGGGGACCACGATGTAGACAGCCCATCTGTGAAGGGTCTTTGGTTTTCTTGTATTTTATATGATCTCTTGCATGTCCATGGGTGAGTCAAGCCACTTTTTCCAATAGAACGAGAATGTTCCATCACCAATGGTGTTTATCCTTCCGCAATCTGATCCACCATCTCACTTGCAAAATACTATGGGAGACATATTTTCACCACTGAACCATGTTGCGTCTTATATCTATTTTTTGGGTCTGTTATTTTCATGAGGATCTTCCCGCGGTTTTAGGCATCAGAATAAATTCTCTTTGTATCTCTTCCATGGAACTCCAGCTTTGACTTTAAGTGATAATCTGATGTTGATCATTTGAAGGGTGCTAGCCTCTTGAATTTCCTAGAAACTACAAAAACTGTACAGTTCTTTCTTGTATTTTGTGTCTTCCTGAAAGCTAGACAGCTGCATGGACTCTAAAGCCACTTTCTTAGCAAACCTTAGTACATTGGGTGTTGCTTGATGAAAAACTGTTTTCCCTTTTATCAATTATAAGCTAGAATCAGAAGAAGAAATCTTTCTCACTGTGTACCTTTGTGGTGTTGAAGTATATGGGAGAGCTTGGTGCTAACTTTGAAGTCTATCGGAATGACGAGCTCACAGTTGAGGAAATGAAAATGTAAGCATTCTCATTCTTGTAAGTTGCCGTTGGTGATTGGATGTTTATGATCTGTCTGAGTAGGAGACTAGCGTTGTTCCTCAGGAGGAATAATCAGGTTCTGACGTATGAGGATGTGAGTAATGTCCTGATGGGCCCATTCTGTACACATTTACCATAGTTTTGGTGATCTGATGGGCCCATATGGGATGGGGTTCTCCCAAAAACCTTCCAGATTAGAACATCTCAGGCGTACAATATTTGGCGTTCTTTCCATACCGTTGCTATTCTTCTTCTTCTTCTTCTTCTTCTTTTTTTTTTACTGTCTATTTGTAGGCTACTGGTTGAGGTTGGGATCTTTGAATCTGGGTTATTTTGGGAAATTCTCATGTGGAAATTCTCATGTGCGTTGGGGCTCATCAGGTCAACAGTCTGGATAGTTGAACCATGGGCCTACCTGTATGGACAGGGCATGCCAGGACACTATTAACTTCCTGATGCTGTTTAAGTGGCTGATAATGCTTGTTATGGTTACTTGACATTGTGAATAATTGGTCATTAATAAATTTGTCTATTGCATATGTCCAGGAAAAATCCAAGAGGCATTCTTATTTCCCCAGGACCTGGTGAGAATTTTTCCACAACTTTCAATTATGTAATGATATCATTCATAATAACTGAGTGCATTATGCTTTGTTTTTTCTAGGTACACCTCAAGATTCAGGAATATCATTACAAACAGTTTTGGAACTTGGCCCTACTATACCTTTATTTGGAGTTTGCATGGGCTTACAGTGCATTGGGGAGGCTTTTGGAGGTAATTTCTGCAGTATTCATGGTTGTATCTCACACCTTTCTTTCAAAACATCTCATTTCTTGATCAGGGTATTTATAATAGCTTATTAACCATCAGCTGTTTCTAAAAGTTGGTAGTGTTGAAATTGCCAATGGTATGGATTGTGACACTCTAAAACCCTGTAAAACATGATTTGTGGATTTGAAACTCATCAAGTTAATAATTGGATGTTCTTTTTTGAAATGGATCAACTGGGTAAGAAGGCTGTAGCAATTAGCATCAAGGGCTGAATATTGAATTAAGAGGAGAAATTTGAAATTTTAAAGCGATTTGATAACTGGTTCTTCATAAAGATTCAAAATAGGATTCAAGTAGGGAAACTGTTAACAGGGGGGATCTTGTGGTGAAGAAATTGCTCGTGATCTGCCTAATCATTTCTGTAGTATAGGGTAATGTAAAAGTGAATTTATTTCTCATGTAAAACTTTGTAGGGTGAAACTCAAAACCTATGGTAGTTTCTCATGTAAAACTTTGGGAGTCTTGGAAGCTGACAAGGGTCCTCTTTGCCAAGTTAGAAGAATCCATGCAAGAGTACTTTGCCCATTTAGAAGAATTCATGCAATGTAGCTGGTGCTATTATTCTTTTCTTTTATGGCACATAAGCAAACCTTTGTCATCAATAGAGTCAGTTTCACCAATAAAGCCCCTTACTGATCTGCAGGACGTATTGTGCGCTCTCCATATGGTGTCATGCATGGAAAAAGGTCTCAAGTGTTTTATGATGAAAAGGGTGAAGACGGTTTGTTTTTAGGTCTATCAAAGTAAGGTTTTCAATTCCTTTCACTATTTTTTAGTTCCCACATTTTGTTGTGCTATGCTTATGCTTAACTCGATTATGATTGGTCAAAGTAATATATTCATTGGGAATTTTATAACATAGTACTTCATTAATATGATATTTACACCCCGGTACCTTTTTTAATTAAGTTTTCATTAATCTACCCTATTAATCAAGTTGTTGTCAAATAGGTACTGATGCAGCACTATTAACCACTTGCTCTAAAAACTTGAATTGATAGAGCATGGCGAATCAATCCCCTTATCTCATAGCCCAGGCCCCAAATCTCATGGGTTAGGACCTCGGCTGAACCCCTCTCATGGGCCCCACTTCACATGGGTTCCGCTTCACACGAGTCACCCGCCTCACATGGTTTGCCCACTACGAGTGCGCCCCCGCATCTTAAGGGCCACCCCACTCGAGCTCGATGTGAAAATACCCCTGCATTAATCACTCACCCCCTGTGAGGAGTCCCGAACATGAGACCTCCTGATCTGATATCACTTTGATGCAGTGCAATTAACCACTTGCTCTAAAAACTCAAATTGATAGAGTATGGCGAATCAATCCTTTTATCTCATATTACAGGCCCCACATCCCATGGGTTAGGACCTCAGCCGAACTCCCCTCGTTAGCCCCACTTCATATGGGTTTCGCTTTACAAGAGCCATCTGCCTTACATGGGTGGGGCCCACCTCATACAGGCCGCCCACCTCGAGTGTGCCCCTACATCCCACAAGCCACCTCACTCGAGCCCGATGTGAAAATGTCCCTGCATTAGGTACCTTCTGCTAGTTTTCTCTAACATCCGTTAGTTTAAAGAATGATTTTTCCTAAAATGCCGAAAATGCACAAGAATTAATGCAGTTGCTTAATAAGAATTAAATAGGTATCTAGATTTAAATGTGTTATTATAAAAATAAATAAAAGGGAAAAAATTCTCTACAAGCCGATCGCATACTAATAGGGACGTGGTTACTGGTTGGTGTTTTGTGGGACCCACCATGATGTATCCATGCAGTCCAACCATTTTTCTAGATCATTTTACGGCTTGAGCCCAAAAATGAGGTAGATTGAAATCTCAGGTAGACCACGCCAAAGGAAATAGTGGTGATTGAATGGTCACCATTAAAAACTTCCTAGGGCCCACCTTAATGCCCACCATAATGTTTATTTTCTATCCAACCTGTTGATTTGATCACACAGACCTACATGAAGGGAAAAAACAAACGTGACCTTGATTTAGAACTTTTGTAGCCCACCAAAAGTTTTTAATGGTGGGTGTTCATAACCACTATTTCATGCGGTGTAGTCCACCTGAGACTTGTATCTGCTTCATTTTTGGGCTCATACCATAAAACAATATGGCAAAATGGATAGACTGTGGATTAAACACATACATCATGGTGGGGTCTGTATCCAATTGTCTTTGCCCTACGCGGATTGCATGTGCCCTTGGCATAGGAAGTTCACGTAGTCAGAAATGATGCACGGCCCACAGAAATTCCCATCACAAATCCACTCCTTCCATCAGTTTTGCAAGACGATAGTAGGACTGGATTCTAAAGATTAGGCAGATCGAGAACTCATGTGGGCCACACCTCAGTAAGCAGTGGGAATGCAAACGTCCACAGTTGTAACCTTCCTGGAGCTGACCATGATGTTTACAGGCTATCCAAACCGTTCATAAGGTTATTACCACTGAGATAAACTGTAGGTGCAAATATCATCCTAATACAAAACTTCTGTGGCCCCCGCATAGTTTCCATTGGTGGGCATCCAATCCCTGCTGTTTCGTGTGGCGTGGGCCACATGAATTTTGGATCTGCCTGATTTTTAGACTCCTGTCCTTTTGTTGTCTTGCAAAATTGATTAATGGAGAATCTGTGGGGCCCACGCAGCTTCTGACTGCAGGAAGTCCCGGGAGCACATGCAATCTGCGTCCGTCTTTGCCGCTGGTTAAAGGTTTCCGGAATAGGTGCGGCCTCAGCTTCACCCAACACGGTGTTGCCCTGACCATGGGGCCTACATTGATGTATGCACTGTATGTCCATGCCGTCCATCCATTTTGCTAGCTCCTTTTAGGCCATGAACCCAAAAATTAAGCAGATCCAAATCTCAGCTGGACCATACCATAGGAAACTGTGCTGATTGAATGCGCACCATTAAAAACTTCTCAGGGCCCACTGTAATGCCCACCATAATCTTTGTTTGCCATCCAACTTGTTGATAAGAATGCATAGATCTGGATGAAGGGAAGAAGCACATATCAGCTCGATCCAACACTTTTTTTTTTGAAAGATCACTGAATTGTATTAAGGAGAAAAAGGAACAAAACAAGAGGAGCGGGGCCGCTGAGAAAGCGAACCACCTAAGCTCCAATAAAAAGCAAATTACAATCCTTGAGATTATCTACATTAGAAGCCCATTCTATCGCCACTTGATCCAACACTTTTGTAGCCCACAAGAAATTTTTAATGGTGGATGTTCATCGCCACTGCTTCCCACAGTGTGGTCCGCCTGAGATTTGGATCTGCCTTCTTTTTGGGCATGTTCCCTAAATTGATTTGGAAAATTGGATGGACAATGTAGATTAAACACACACATACATTCAGGTTAAAGGCTCCGCATTGGTGGGCATGTTCATCATTGTAGGAAAAATTATACTATAAACAGACGGATGTCATTTTAGGAAAAATCATACTTTAAATGGATGGGCGCTAGAGGAAACTAATGGAAGGTACTTGATTGACAATAACTTGATTAATGAGGTAGCTTCTTTTCTTTTCTTTTTTTCTTTTTTTTAACACACGCACACACACCCCCACACACTCACGCTAGTGGAATTTTACCACCTATGGGTACTCGAACCCTTGACCGGGTGTTGAAACTCCCGAGAGTCTACCACCTGAGCAAGAGTAAGGATCCAGATTAATGAGGTAGCTTAATGAAAACTTTATTAAAAAAAGGTACTTGATGTAAATACCATATTAATGGGGTACTATTTGTAAAATTCCCATATTCTTTTGAGGGAGAAGGTTTGCTATAGGTGTTGTTCCTTTATATCTTCAGAGATCAAATATTCTTTAGGGCCTCTGTTTCTCACAAAGGTTCAGATACCTATATACCGTACGTTGAAGGAAGACAAGTCAGGACGTGGATGTTTGTCAGACTTTTCTTCTTCTTCTTGCAAAGAAAAGATTTATATACTGTCTTTTGTGGTATGATGAGCATAAATACGTGTAGGATCTGCCATTGCACCTATCCTGATTGATTTGCATTCATTTATTTTCCATTTTGGGAATTCAAAGTGCAACCAAAAAAAAAAGTGTACTATTTAATTCCCAAAATGGAAAATGGGTGCATGTTGATTGGTTTTGATATCAGGGTGAAATACTGTCACTCAGTCCTTTTGCACGTATAGATACTGAATGGAATGAGCTATTTTTAACGCTACTGTAATTTTGGAAATGAACATATAAATGCTCCTCAAAGTAAACACATTTGAAACATAGAAAATGCAGTCAGTCCTGTTGTGGAACACTGACACGTGAGACTTCGGGCCCAGGACATGTTCAGGCCCAACGATTGCCACTCATAAGTAGCCTATAGCTGTAAATTCCATCTTTCTTGTTGTTTATCGCCATCATTTTGTCAAGTTGTTTATTATATCTTCCATCATTAATAAAATAATTTTGAAGTCAAGCATTTGCTGTATGTAAGAAAATTTTCTCGAACATTCTATATTTCCACATTTTTGAAGGAAAATAAGGAAAAAGGGTGAAATAGAGAAATCGGCCTGTTGCAGTGGATGATGCTTTGTAAGATGATAAGAGTTTGGAATGAAATCAGAATCTGGGTTTTTGCACAATTTTGTGAATGGACCCCGTGCTGTTAACATGGCTGATGGTTCTCTCATGTATCATGGTATTGCAGCCCTTTCACCGCTGGTAGATATCACAGCCTTGTGATTGAAAATGATAGTTTTCCTAATGAGGCACTTGAGGTTACAGCGTGGACAGAAGATGGGTTGGTAATGGCTGCTCGTCATAGAAAATTTAAGCACATCCAGGTGAGACATTATCATTGTTGTTGTTTTCATTGTCATTGTAATTGTTGTACACTGGGCCTCGTTTTGGTGTGCACAATTTTCAGTGAGAATTTGTGCACATGTAGGAACCCAAGACAATGAGTGAGATTTTCAAGTCCCATTTAGAAATATGTTGATATTACCCATGAATGAGACCAAATCATCTTTAAGTGGCAATCAAAATCTTTTGAATTTCATACTTAAATTGGGCATCCATACTCTTGAGTCTTGAACTTAGCTCATCCTTTTCTTCATGCATTCAAATATTGTTTGTGGGAAGGGCAAGATGATAGTGATAGCTCACTACCTTTTGAAGTTGTGGACCTAGCGGTTTCTCATGTATATAGCATAATGCACACCAATCCAGACTGTCCAATTTGTAGAGATGTGGATGGAGCATGTCCCAAGAATAAAACTGATTGAACAATCATAAACATCCAATTGGCAGCTATCAAGTAGGCAGTTAAGAACGAAGTGGTTGGCTGTCCAAATTTAGCAAGCAAAATCACATGGTTAAGATCATTCGAGCAGTGTGAACTTCGGGCTATGCTCCATCCACGATGGGCGTGTAATCTGGATGCCGAATTCCCATACACATATTCCATGTTTACAGTGATGGACTACTGCTTGCTCTAGCCCCTTTTGGAAATCAAAGAGACGTTTTATGCACAATATCAGTTAGAGCTGGGCATTGAGTCGAGTCAGACCAAGTTAGGGCTGACCTGACTCGATCTGGTTTTGAAATGGGCCTGACCTGAACTCAACTCGACTGGGTACCGAGTCTAGCATGCCTGAACCGATTCGATTCCGGGTCTGGCCTGGACTAATCCGAACCGGTCAAAAGCACCTAGTCGGTTTGAGTTGGCACTGATTTGGATCAAGAGATGAGAGAGAGAGAGGGGGGGGGGGGGGGGGTGGTGGGTGGTTGCTGGGCTTTGAAGAGGGAGGGAGTGGAGAGGAGAGAGAGGAGGGTGGTGATAGTGGTGGGTGGCTGCAGGGCTCGGAAGAGAAGGGAGGGAGTGGAGAGGAGAGAGAGGAGGGTGGTGATGGTGGTAGGTGGCTGCCAAGCTTGGAAGAGGAGTGGAGGAGGGAGTGGAGAGGAGAGAGAGGAGGGTAGTGATGGTGGTGGGTGGTTGTCAGGCTTGGAAGAGAGGGAGGGAGGGAGGGAGGGAGGGAGGGAGAGGGTTTGGGATCGGGTGCGGGGTTTTTTATTATATGTATACCCAAATCCGAGTCGAGTCAGTTTCGGATCGAGTTTCAGGTCGAGTTACTGGGTAACTTGAACTCAACTCGCTTTGAATTCGGATTGGATGAAGCCTACTCGGTTCGGACCGACTCACCCATTTAGTTCGGGTCGAGTCGGGTTTGAATGGGTCGGACGAGTCGAGACTTCTCGTGCCCAGCTCTAATATCAATTCATTAGATATTGGAGGTCATGTGATCATGCATCAGTCAATCTTGAAATGATTAGAGAATCTCTATCTGTTCTTTTGGGGACAGACTGGTGGTAGTCTTGTTTTTGCATTTACAACTAAGTGATAGCTAACTAATAGCAATCGAACTGCAGGGGGTCCAGTTCCATCCAGAAAGCATTATAACCACCGAAGGTAAAGAGATAGTCTGCAATTTTCTCAAACTAATTGATCGAATGGAGGCCGGATACATATTTGTCCAGCCATAGGCGTTGCTTTTTATAGTTCAAAATGAAAGAAGAAGAAAATCCATAAGCAATTTGTTGTGCTGTCTTTCAAATTATATGCCTAGATTGATTGTCGCCATTTACAACTTTCAGATATCATGTGAGGTAAGTTAATGTTGTTGTTATTATTATTATTATTATTATTATTATTATTTTGATTCTATAATTTAATTCATCATAGGGTTGTTTATTGGTTTTGAAGAGTGCTTATGTCGAATGCATCTAAACTGAAACCTTAGATGTCACCATAAGGTTATTTCAGTTTGCATGGTATGTTTGGGTTTCCAGTTGGTATCAGTGGGGTGATCCAAACCATTAATACAGTGGTCTCTGCATGGATGACCCATTTACCCAAAGTCACCTGTATATTTCTGTTGAATATTTGGCCCTTTTCTGGTTGAATGTGAACCGTTGCTGTATTTTTGTTCTTAACCATCTATTTGTTGGGCCACATTGAAGGGTTAGGACTTGGGGTTTTTCTTTATGTGCTTTTTATTTTTTTTTATTTTTTCATTGGTTATCCACGGTCGAGCCTGTGACGTCAATGGTTTGGATCACTTAACCATGGTTCCTACTTGTAAAAGCTGCAAGGAACTCTCATCCCAAATCAAAACTTCGGTTCACTTCATTAGAGAGAGAGAGGCTCGCACACACAGAACCCATGTCAGCAGAGTGTGCTACTTGGAAAGCTGTGGGCCCCACAATGTTGTATTTACAATATCCACGCCATACGTCCATTTTTCCAGCTAATTTTAAGGCATGAACCTTAAAAATAAGGCAGATCCAAATCTCAGGTGTACCACACCATAGGTAACAGTGGTGATTGAACGCCTAACATTAAAGCTATGGTAGTTTTGGATCAAACTAATATTTGTTTTTCCCTTTATCTAAGTTTATGTGACCTAATCAACAGGTTGGATGTCAAATGAACATTACAGTGTGCACTAGGTAGTTTTAAGTGGTGGGTATTCAATCACCAGTTTTCTGTGGTGTGGTCCACTGGAGATTTGGATCTGCCGCAATCTTGGACTATGTCCTAAAATAAGCTGGAAAATTGGATGGACGATGTGGATAAAACATACATCTTTGGGGGCCCAGAGATTTTCCAAGCAGCACACAGTACCATGTGGGTGCCGTCCTACACCACAATCCGTTTCTAAGAGAGGCTACCCAATTTGAAATTACCTTATCATTACCTAAGCCTTATATCAAAAATTATATTAATCCGACCATTGTAATCATCTGATTTTAGTCATTGAATTTGGACAGCTTGCTATTTTACAATTTACTATCAAAATTGGACAACCATAATCATCTGATTTTTGGACAATTCATCTTAATCATTACTAACAAAATGATACTCATCACTAATGAGATGGTTTGAAAGATTATTTATCTAAAAAATTCAAGTCTAATATCTATACCTAACCTGATTATTAATGAGATGGTTGGGAAGATTATTTGTCTAAAAAATTCAATTTTAATATCTATACCCAACTTGATAATTGATGAGATGGTTTGGAAGATTATTTGTTTAAAAAATTCAATTCTAATATTTGTACCCAACTTGATTACTAATGAGATGGTTTGGAAGATTATTTATTTAAAAAATTCAATTCTAATATCTATACCCAACCTGAAAACTAACCATACGATGGATTGAGTAGGTTTAGGTATTTATGTTTGGATTGTATTATATCGGACCTCACCTCACCCATTAGGTGAATGAATGCTATATTTATTATTTATTTTTTATTATTATTTTTAGACCTGATGTGAATTTTAATGGGTTTGTTCTGTGTCCAACATTTCTTAACTCAGATTGTTAAATTGGTTGGGTCCAGTCCCCCCTTCAACATGACGTGACCCATTTACACCCCTAAAAATCAATGGTGCATCTAAGTTTAAGGAGAAATTGACCACAACTATTTTTCCAAAGTAAACCATTACGAATGGACGCACTATTTGCAGGCGAAAATATCACTGCAATTATGGTGGCTAAACGCCTATGGGTACTGTTCTAATTCGTGGCCATAGGTTGTGAATGGAAGGGCATTTTCATATGCAAATAATGTGTCGTACAGAATAGTTTACTTTGGGAAAGTAAAGTTTAGGAGCGCGTTGAAAAGACACAGGGTCAGAGTTGCCCTGTACCGTGGTCAATTTTTAGAGTTTCGTACTGAACTTCTCAAGTTTCAGACTGATCGTACAAATGTGGTCCATTGGAGCATTGCAAGTTATAGTGCTCTATGGGCCCAAAATGATGTGTGTGTTTCATCCATTCCGTTCATCCAATTTTAAAGATCATTTTGGGCTTAATCCAAAAAATGAGAGGTATATAAATCTCAGGTGGACCACACCATTAGAAAACTATAGTGATTGGATATCCACCATTAAAATTATCCTAAGGCTCATTGTAATGTTTATTTGACGTCCAATATGTTGATTAGGTCATACAGACCTAAATGAAGGGAAAAAACAAAGATCATCTTGATCCAAAACTTTTATGGCCTCCAAAAAGTTTTTAACGGTGGACGTTCATTCAACACTGTTTCTTGTAACGTGGTCCACTTGAGATTGGGATATACCTCATTTTTCGTCTCATCCCATAAAATGATCCAGAAAAATAGATGGACAACATGGATGAAAACACATACATCATGGTGGGTCCCACAGACCACCGACTCAATCCGTCTCCCTCGTATTTGCACCGGGACACTTAAAACCCTCAATCTGATCTGTTAATAAGCTGCCTCGATCTTATCCCACTCTGAGAAACCCAACCATAGTTCTAGAACTCGGTAAATTGATTGAAATTTTGACTGAGTCAACTCGACTCGTGGCTAAAAATCAATCAGAATCAATATGAAACTTGCTAGCGAGCTTTATTTGCTTCAAACTCTGGATGGCTTGTGGAGTTGGCTCGATTAAGCTGACTTGAAATGACTTGGCAAGATTAACTTAGTCGCAGGTCAAGTCGATTGGTTTTTAAAAAAATTTAAAAAAATATATTAAAAAATTTCTTTTAAATATTAATTTTACCATAAATTTTCTTTTAAATATTAGAATAAAAAGATGATCCATCCGTCCTTCCCAGCGTAAATGTTTTTGTAGCATCTAATAATTCAAGTGGATTTTACATGAACATATAATGAGGGGTTGTAAAAATAAATATTGAATCTCTCTCGAGCTGTTTCTTTTGTGTGCCCATTTGAATAAAAGATGTTGCTACCAATTTGATCCAACTAGACCACAAGTGTAATCCAAGGTTTAAATTGATTGATTGTGTGAGAGTAAGATGTGTAGGCATGCTTGACTAAGAAGTTTTGATTAAATCACTAGTATCTCCTGCATCGAAATAGACCAAATTAGAGATTGGACCGGAATCAAACTATCCTCTCAACCATTGATTTGCGCTCTCCTCGTACCATTTGTAAAATGGTAGGTGTTAGCCCCTCCAAATAAGTTCTTTTTGCCTGATGATAATAAGCCTGAATCTACAGAATTAAATACTTTTTCGTCCACCAGTCTTATGTTTGTATGTCTCTCAAATGAACAAATAAATAAAACAAGACTAAACAATGTCAATTTTTAAATGTATGAAGCATTACAATTAGAGCTGGGCATCGGACCGAGTCAGATCGGATTGGGTCTAACTCGATTCGGTCCGGATTCTACGTTACTCAACCTGAACTCGAACCGATTCAGAATCGAATCAACTCGGACCAATCCGAGTCTCACTCGGTCAGGAAAACCGAGTCGATCGAATTAGACAAGGTTCAGATTTGATCAAATGGGCTACATATTTAGAAAATAAACCCAGATCAGAAGAACATGGTTGTCGATATCCGACGCCCAAATAAATAGGTAGAAACATAAAGGAATCAAGTGAAAGACTAAGATAAGTTTTCTTTGAAACGTGCTTCGAATTTGAAGGCGTAGAAACCTTCGGTCCTGAATTCATGCCGCCTTGAAAACTCGAAGACTCCGCTCTTATTTTTCAGAGATTCTCTCAAGATGCAGGCAAGCAATTCTCACATATTCTTATTCAAGGAGTCGCCAACGAAGATGAGCCTCTTTCCTCGAAGCATCTCCAACATTTCTTTCCCATCCAAGCTGCCCAAAAGAATGAAAATCAAACACCCATTTGAAAATTTCATCGGAAATCCAAAAGGAAAATGAAAAATAGAACCCAAAACAAAGAATTCTCCAACCTTAAAATCTCACAACCTTTGGGCTTCCACCGCAGTCTCTAGAAAGACATTGAAAGTTAAAAAAAGACATTGAAGAAAGGAAAACGCAAATATCACCCTGATCGAAAACTCTTTTGGCCTTTAAAAGTTTTTAACGATGGTGTCACTCTCCCCACTATTTTCTGTGGTGGGGTCCGCTAGAGCTTTAGATGTGATTCATTCTTTGGGTATTACCCTAAAATGATCTCTCCAGATGGATGGACGGCGTGGATACACAACATACATCATGGTGGGGCCCTGGTTGGTTGTAACTTTATCTCTGGCACAACCTTAAGGTGCATGCGTACCACGCTCCCGCTGAGTTAATGCTTGTCAGGTTTTCATCTCAGCCACTGATGGCTCCAGTCATTCAAGTTGGCTGTGTGGCGCCACGAGGCTAGTACGTCATAATTCTAATCTGATACCTCTCTTCAGTGAGTAAAACACCCGAGTTGTATGTGGCCCACCATCTTGTTTTTGTGGAATCCACTCCGTCTATCAGGTAATCTCCTCGATGCTAAAGTCTGCGGCCAAAAAACAGCCATATCATCAACTTAGGTGGGCCATACGACATGCAACAATGTGATGGGACGCCAACTAGAGGTTTGTGTGTGGGGTCACCATGGTGAGTATCTGTCACGCCCCAAACTCGGAAACCGGGCTCACAAAATTTCCGATCGCCGAACCCGGCGCCGACAGCCTCCGTAGAACCCCATTCTCGGCTCCTAGCTCCCATTCGCCAGGTTCCGATCCTGGGATGCTACGAGGAGGATTTTAAATACCAGTTTGTTTCGTAATAAGCATAACCAAAGGCATAACCCACAAACAACAACCAAGAACTCCATCACATTTCCACTATGATCAAAAACTTTACAAGTACAATGAGCATAAAGGGAAATACAATGGTAAATAACAGAAAACTCCAAAATGATCAGCAACGCGCTCCTGCCTCAACGCTGCTGCAGTCCAACGTCACCTGCACGCAATGGTCGTGCATAAGCTTACAGAAAGCTTAGAGGGTGGTGAAAGTGTGTGCGCAAGGTAGTAATATGAATGCAATGTCAGATGAATGCGGAATATGCAGATGGAACCAAAAAGTCATGAGCCGTACCAAGGCTATGCAATGCAAGACATAAATGGTATCGGCCATCCCAAGGCCACGCAATGTGTAATGCAACTCAAGCATACAGATCCTCATCAATGTCCACATATCAGTACAGCTCAAAGTATGGAATATCACCGGGGTCTAGTACACTCTAAACCAGATTGCCGCCACATCGCGCGCAATAAGGTAAGTGGAAGAGACCTCACTATCCGTCTGCCAATATCGGGCGCGACTCGTCGATAGCGGACCCATTCCTCGAGCTGGTCAAACTCAGCCTAGCATTGCCCCCCTACACTCGGGCGGGTAAGGCCGTACCCCCTTCCAACCGACCACGACACAGTGGAGAGCACAGCCAACTGGTATACGGCACTCAGTACTTATCTACCCACTCGGTCTAGACGTTGGAGCAACCTCTTGGTACCATAAGGGTTTAGGGACTTTCACCCAGGGATATCTATAGTACCCCATGTAAGTCAAGATTTCCGGTATCCAATCCTGCCAACCACGATGCGTCTGTGGAGGCTATG
This sequence comes from Magnolia kwangsiensis, assembly GCA_037074715.1. Taxonomy (NCBI): domain Eukaryota; kingdom Viridiplantae; phylum Streptophyta; class Magnoliopsida; order Magnoliales; family Magnoliaceae; genus Magnolia; species Magnolia kwangsiensis. The sequence continues at coordinate 16,357,787 of CM073586.1, forward strand.
GCCCTGATGTCGCTAGGGCGTACAACAACCATGTCACACAAATGCAGAATGCATGAATCACGCTATCCAGTCATGCAACCAATCCTGCGCATACCGTGCGCTCATGTAGGGCAACACCGCCTAACCGGAAGCCCATAAACAACCTGCCCGAAGGCAAATGCCATGATCAGTCAATCCTCATATCAAGCATACATATGATGCGTATGATCATGGGTCATGAAACTATACTAAACATGTTATAACGAAATGAATTATCTTACGATGCAGATGGGCCTGGACGGCCTATACAAGGCAAGTACGGCTAGTAATGGGCCCTAAGGAGAGTCGTAATGTGGACATCCAACCAACATTACACTCGCAATGTGGACGTCAAACCATCATTGCATTCCAGGTACAATCTTCTTAAACACCGTTACATAATCGGTATTGGGTTTACATATTGCAATGGACCTTAGGTTCCTCCCATTGGGCCTTACATATATATCAAATGGGCCACATCTCATGGGCCCTTTATTCGTCAGATGTGCCATATCTTATGGGCCTTTTATTCATCAGATGGGCCATATAAATGGGCCACACCAATGGGTCTTAAGTGCATTGCAATGGGTCAAAACCCGTGGGCCTTGGATTACATCAGTTGGACCTAGTCACATGAGTCTAATATGTATCAAATGGGCCACACAATTGGGCCCCCAAATGTATATCAACTGGGCCTCAACCCAGAGGCCTTATATGAGTCGAATGGGCCTAATTCCTAGGCTTTAAACAATTCTAATGGGCCTAGTCCATGAGCTTGCATGCATATCCAAGTGGGCATAATCCCATGGACCCTTTCTTAATCAAATGGGTGTAGTCCCATGGGTCTTACAATATAACAAATAGGTCCAATTTTTATGGGCCTAGAAGTACATCAAATGGCCTAGTCACATGGCCTTAGATCATATCCATTGGGCCTAAAACCATAGGCCTTGAATATCAAGTTAAGCCCATAGGCTTTACATATCAAGTGGGCCCAAGTTCTTGGGCCTTACATGAATCAAATGGGCCTAGCCCATAAGCATTTTTTTTTATTTAAATGGGACTAGCCCATAGGCCTTTTATGATACAATGGACCTAGCCCATAGGCCTATTGCAACCCAAAAGGGGCTAACCCATATGTGAATGGTCCACCCAATCAGTGGCACCATGTTATAAAATGATCCCACCAAGGGGATGGACGATCCTGATGCATCACGTGCATCATGGTGGGTCCCGCTGTTGCTGGTGAGGGACCAGACATACTCTCCAAGGGGCCCCACCGTCTGCTGGACGGTGGATGGGCAGATACAAAACGGTGGGTGCCACCGTCCTCTGGACGGTGGACTTTGTTGTTTTTTTTTTTTTTTTTTTTTTTTTTTTACCACACAGCAATATCTATTCGTCATCCAACCCATTCATAAGGTCACTCGGACCTGGATGAAGGGATGACATAAATTTCAGCCTGATCCAACACTTCTGTGGCCCAGCAACAGGTTTCAACGGTAAAATTCAATTCACACTGTTTCTTATGGTGTGGGTCACCTGAGTTTTTGTTCGGCCCGAAATTTGGAGGGGGCCCACCTGAGGTTGGGACCCACCTCATGGACAGATGGAATGACAAATAAACATCTTTGGTGGGGCCCACATGTACGGCCGTGGGCCCCCCACGTTCGTCCGCCTATGCCCCTGGCCGTGCAGGCGCTGACACTCACAGAGGCAGAGGCTTTGCCTCTGTCATGAATTTTTTTGAAAAAGGGTAAATTCTAAAATTTTGGGGTTTTTGACGCATGGGGCCCGCTGCGCCAAAATCCGACCCGACTATGGCGATCAGTGGCTCGACGCCGTCCAAATGAGTCTAGAGTTTGAATTTTTTTGATGCTTGGATGTGAAATAAATTAAGAAAAGGATGTTTGAATGGTAATGGCGCAATATTAGGCGCTATGGCCCACCAGGTGATTGGATCAGCTCCAAACTTCTACCCAACGGTTAAAATACCGTGGGTAAGAGGATGGATGGCTTGGATAGGACATAAACATCAGGATGGGGCCTATGCAGGGAAAACACCCAATAGCTTCACCTTTTCCTTTCTTTCTTTTTCCTTTTTTTTTTTGTATACAGAGACGTCCAGCGTCCCAGACGCTGGACGGTGGGTCTCTTTAATATGAATCGTGGTGGGCCTTTATGAAGTGGGCCACCACTTACGGATGAAGGGGGTACAACCTGCAAGGTGGGCCCCACTTGAAGGACTCTAGGATAAAATGAATACCTCGAGGTGGGGTCCATTCAAGTGGGCCACACAACCTTAAGAAAATAAAATAAAATACAAGAAATAAAAGAGAGAGAGAGAGAGAGAGAGAGAGAGAGAGAGACATGGAGAGTGGGACACGGTTTGTGATGGAGGGACCCCGTCATTATGGGCCCTCCCTTGCAATGAAACATACAATAAATGGATCCCTTTGATCATGGGACCATCAAAATTATAAATCAACGGTGGAGATCCATTCTCCACCGTTATGGACGGTCTAGATGACCTTTTTGCAATGAAAATAACCATCATGATGGGGTCCATGGAGAATGGCCCCATCATGGAACGATCATGATGATCCAAGTGGTCCATCGGCCACATTTTAGGGTCCCAAGTGAGATCCACACCATTGATCGGTGGGACTCACTTGGTCCACCATAAAAATAATAAAAACTACCCTATGGAAGCACCCACCGTCCGATCTTCTCGCTCCTAGGGGTTCCTTGGCACCTTATCTTCAACTTCAATGGCTAAGATGAAGAATGGAGGGTTGAGATGGGAGATTTTGGGGTAGGAAGGTGGGCCACTTGGAGCTTAGGAACTTTGGAGAAATTCCATACGTATGGAACTCTTGGATTTCTTGTTGCTTGGAAGTTTTGGAATGAGAAAGAGAGAAAGAGAGAGAGTGATGTAAAGGGAGAGAGAGAGAGTGATGGATGGATGGGTGAGTGATGGTGGTGTAAGAGAAATTTGACTTTTGTGGCTTTTGTGTAAGAGAAGTATGGGTTAAGAAGACTTTTGTGGCTTTTTGTGTAAGAGAGGTATGGGATGTGAAGACTTTTGTGGTTGCTTGGGAAAAGGGATGGAGGTGATGTGTACTTGACATGTGATGGGTTGATGGGTGATTGATTGATGGGATTGATGTGATTGATGTGACACATCGTTGAGATTCCCTTGGTTTTCGCAACGCGCGGCGTTTTCTCGCACCGAACGTTGGCTCATATCTCTTGATCAGGGTATCGCCTTGGCGCACGAGTCGCTGTATCGGAACCGCGGCGACGGTGCGGTCGCTATGGTATTGGTCTCGGGTCGAGTTGACTCGGGTTGTCGGTACATGAATCCAGGTCGCGCGTCGGTATTGTTTAAGGGTCGAAAGTGGCCGGAATTCGACCGGTACGACTGCGGAAGTGTACGGAAAGGTACGGACCAAGATACGGGTCTTACAGTATCTTTCATCAAACCCGTTCATCAGGTGACCAAAGAGAGAATACAAAAGTCATCCTAATCCAAAACGTAGGTGGGCCACACCTGGGGGTTACCATGGAATGTATCTTTCCATTTGTGTAGCCCACTTGAGATTTTTACAGGCCTGATCTTTTGTGCATACAATGAAAAAGGGGACCTCACCTGACGAACGAAGTCGATTTCACATATACATCATGATAGGATCCACAAAGCTAGGGTGTTTCACATAATGGGTACAGGAGGTCTTATAATCTTGTAGATGACAATGGCGCTGGTCAAAGGATAGGCAACATTACGGATTGGCTACTCCCCCTGCTAGGTGCTCTATGGGCTCCACTATGATATATATGTTTCATTCATGCCATTCATCTATTTTTACAGATCATTTTAACGCTTGATACAAAAAAATCGATGGATATAAGTCTCAGGTGGACCACACCGTAGGAAAACAATAATGATTAGATATCCACTATTAAAATCCTCCCAAGGCCCCACTATACTGTTTATTTGACATCCAATGTGTTGATTAGGTGAAACAGATGCAGATGAAGAGAAAAAACAAAGACCAGCTTGATCCAAAACTTTTATCGCCCCCAAAAGGATTTTAATAGTTGACGTTCATTCAACACGTGTTTCCTATAACGTGATCCACTAAAGATTGGGATATACCTCATTTTTGTTTTCATAGCATAAAATAGTCTAGGAAAATATATGAACGGCGTGGATGAAACACATACATTATGGCGGGGCCCACAGAGCACCGACCACCAGCGATTGGCTGGTGGTACGGGGAGTAGCCAATCTATTCCCATCTGAAACCGTTCGTATAACACGGAGCTCGAGGAGCGTCAGTGCTCGTCTTTGCTCGACACGTACCTACAGTAGGTGTATAACTGGTGTTAGGTACACCGGCCAATCTGCTTTCCTTATTGCTACCTACATCTTCTTCTTTACCTGCTTCTTGATCACCTCTGACGTTTTTATACATTTCTCTGCCTACTTCTTCTTCACCTCCGGCATTTTTGTCCTTACCTTTTTCATTCATTTGCCCACCGTTAACTGCCTCACCTTTGCCAACTTCAAAATCCTCAAAGATAACCCTGTACATTTCCCAAGCCTTCCTCCCATACCCGCTTTCGAGATGCCCTACCCATGGTCGACCGAAGCGACGAAGCATATGATGGATTTATCTGTATAAGCCAACTCCGGATCGTGTTGGGTCGGGTTAGTCCGGATTCTTTCGGATTGGGTTTTCGAATCGAATCGGTCCCGATAGTCCATTGTTCGAACCTGACTCCCAAAACAATCAGATCCAGATGGACACACCTGATCCACACCGATCCAGGCCGTCGGTTCGGTTCGGAACGGGTCGGATCGGGCCTGATCGGGTCAGACCCACTGGATCGGGTCATATATGCCCACCTCTAATTACAATCGACAAAGTAATATATATTAAATGAAAGTAAGAAAGAAAGATAAATACCTGGTACGTTTATCGGAAAAGACAATTGAGGTGGGTGGTAAGCAAGATGTGACCGAAATTGATATGATCAACCAAATCAAAACTTAACTAATCACGATCCTACAACTTAAAGTTGATGATATTTATTTCTACTTTTAAGTTACTGTAGCCGGTGTCGATATGCAGTAGCTATCCATGTTATAACTAGGCTAAGTTAAACTAAGGAAATGTAAATGCAAAGTAGATATATGTGTTTCGCGTGTGGCCCTGGGCTCTTCTTTGTGTGTTACTTTTATAATTTGTCGAGGTGGTTAAATATCTCGCTAGGTTTCCTTGTTTCTTTTAAATCCTTCTTGCTCACATTGCAGTTTTGAATATGAGAGTTTCATTGATAGATCCAGAATTGGTGACTTGTATTGGGAAGAAAGGACTCCAACCATATCTAGACTTGCTGGCTTTTTAGATTTTCTTCTCATAGTTGATCATTCATGAAGATATTTGTGGTCCACTAAAAGTTATGTATGGGACCACCAAAGTTTATCTAAAGAAGATAACTAGCCTAAGATCCGCAAACCTCAAGGGTTAGACCTGAATCGATCATGGCCACTCAACGTCTCTGCTAATAGCCTACCTTGTTAACTTCAATGTAACGCCTTGAAAATCGGCATCCGAGTACATAGATTCCGATTTCAAATTCACAAGTGTTAACCAAATGAAAACACACGTGTGATCTCATTTAAATTCAAATTCATTTTGCACACAAATAATTAAAGTAGCACAATTCAAATTAGCGAATCAAATATGAGATAAAGATAATAATAGTCAATAAATATAGGACTAACAACTATGGTACGATTAAAAGTTGTATTTGTCCAAATGAAGATTATACAAGTCATAATATATATACCCAAGACGATTAAGATGTAAAATTTTCAATTCTCACCTTATCCTCCAAAACATAATGACATTGGCACAAACCAATCTTTACTTACCTGTATGAGGTTTCGCTAGTACCTGTATAAATAATTTGGTGTTTTAAAATATCATTTCAGGTTTGAATGAGTAACTAACTCAGTGATTCCATTAATTCTAAATTATACATATTATCGACTCAATTAATATAATTAATGAAAAATATAAATCAAATATTTTCTAAATAATCTTACTGAATGCACAAACATCATTAGAAAATGATAAACACATTTTATAATCTACCACACCCTTAAAAGTAACTCTAATATTTATTTTACAAATGCTAGCCATCCGTCAACGCGCAATCACAATGCCAATTTTTGAAGCACCGGATAATTTGTCATAAACCGGGGGTAATGCCAACAGACATCATATCCATCATAAGTTTTCCTACTGCTCCACGCTACCGGTCTTTGAGAATCCTCGACATAGTCGTATCATTAATGACTGACACCTTTGTGGAATTTCTAGGTATGGTTCTTCCATGTGTATCCATAAATTCCATCAATCTAATCAAGGGCTCACAGCCTATCACCTATCAACTTTACACCCTTGCCGCTTTGCTCAGAGAAAACGACCTGGATGATGCAATGGCCATAGTACCCTAGAAAATAATATCTTCATGGCCCTTCTTAATGGGCAGTTTTGTAACTTGAAACCAGATTCCATAAGCAGAAGATAGCCCACTGGCCCCACACCAAAGAAAATCTTTCATTATTGTCTCGTTATTTTATCAGAGGGAAGACATCACAGGACTGTACATGGCAGTCTTTATGTATTTCGCTTTCTCACCATTTCTTAAATGGTGGAAACTTTTCCACCATACACGTAGCCTGCATATATGTCAATCCAGACCATTCAGATCATGGGCCCTATTTAGGGTGTGACATATCCCGGAATTTGCACTTTAGGATATGGTTTTAGCCAATGGATGGTTAGAAATAAAATTACCAGTAGTAGATGATTCCAATAACCCAACTAGCTTAATTTTCAGGATATGCTCCATCCACGGTAGGCCAATGATTTGAATGGTCAGGATTGATTTACACATATGCCACATAGACAGTGATGAGTCACCACCATTTTAAAGTTAATGAACTTGGCCCAAAGTAGACGTACATATGTAACATTTATCACCTTCCAACCTTAATAAATTTCTACGCTACAAACAACCAAACAACTTCAACCAAACAAGAATCTAAAATTTAAAAAGAAAAGGATACAGCTAAATATTACGTGAATACATATCCAGGCCTGTCCACTCATTAGGACCGCACGTGTAAATCAATTATGGAATTTTTGTTTCAACCGTCCATTTATTTTGTACATATGTGGCCCAGCAAATGAGAAAACAGGGCTAGTTTTTGGATCAAGCTATATATTTTCCATAAACCTACTGAAGAACGGCTTGGATCTCATCTAGACTTGTCATGATGAAAGACAGTGTATAAGATCATAGTACATTCGTGAGGATGCATTTTGATGGATAATCGGAAGTGGCCATCCGTGATACATTTTATTCATGAACACTAACCTCCCATTAGAAAAGAAGATAATCCTGATCAATGATTTCTAATTTGAATGTCAACCGTTAAAAGTTTCCCTTTTAACCGTCACTTTCATCTATAGATATCAACGGTCAGAATTATCCGTTTAGCATGGGCTCCAAACTATGGCACATCTACAATAACCCTCACATTCTGAGATTGTCCTATGATCAAAGCCGTTCATGTTCTGTGTTCCATCGTAGCTAGCTGGTGTAAGGACTCTGTGGGGCCTATTGTGATGTATTTGTTCTATCCATGCCGTCCATCTGTTTTTCCAGCTTATTTTAGTTCCGGAGAGAAAAATTGAAGCATATCCAAAGCTCAAGTGGACCACACCATAAGAAACTGTAGAGATTGAACGTGGCTACATGAGTTTTAGACCAAGCTTATATTTGTGTTTTAACTTCATTTGGGTCTGTGTGACCTTATTGACAGGTCAGATGACAAATAAACATAACTATGGGCTTAGGAAGGTTTCAACGGTGGACGTCATTTTCCTCACTGTTACCTGTGGTGTGGTCCACTTGAGGTTTTTATATATTTAGATTTTGAGTTCATGGCCTAAAATCAACTGGAAAAACGGATGGACGGCGTGGATAAAAGACATACATGACGGTGGGCTCCACAGAGTCGCTACAGCACGTAGCTGCGTGGTGTCGAGTTCAGCACGCAATCCGTGGGATTTACGCCTCTACGTGGGGCCCACCTCACGCGGATTCGGATCGGCGCTATCCGTGGGATTTGCTCCAACTTTCGCATGCTTGGCCTTCAAATCCGGACGCCTATTAGATACTGAAGTACCGTCACCAATCTCTGTGGACCCCACCGTAATGCATGTGTTGTATCCATACCGTCCATCCACTTGGAGAACTCGTTTTATGGCATGAGAAAAAGAACAAGATAGATCTAAAGTTCAAGTAGACCCACCACGGAAACCGTGGGATTAGTCACACTCACCGTTGAAACATTTATAGGCTCACCATGATGTATTTTTTGGATCTAATCTATTCATAAGTCTCTATGAAGTGAAAGAAAAATATAAGTTGGATGGGAAACTTCCGTGGAGCCTAAGAAGTTTTGAACGGTGGATGTCATTGTCCTCCACTTGAGCTTTATATCTATCTCATTCTTTTCCTCTTGCAATAAAACGATCTCTTTAAGTGAATGGACGGTATGAATACAACGCATCATAGTAGAGTCCACAGAATTTAGGGATGTCACTTCATTAGGGTTTGGCTACGGATCTTGTTGGTATCTAAACTGCATCCTTCAAATCCTACACGCTGTAGGATGCGGGTTGGCTGCTGGCATAGTGAGTAGCGAAATTAGCTATTGAAGTGACGTCATCAGGTTATGTGGGCCGCATAATGATGTATGTGTTGTATCCACACTGTCCATTCATTTGAAGAGATCATTTAAGGGCATGAACCAAAAAATGAGATAGATCCAAAGCTCTAAGTGGACCCACCATAGAAAATACGGGGACAATGACAGCCACCTTGAAACTTTTCTAGGGCCCGACATGATGGTTTTTTGAGATCCAACCTATTCAGAAGTTAAGAAGATGGGAAAACACAAATATAAGATCGATCGAAAACTCATCTGGCCCTCAGAAATGTTTGAAAGGTGGGCGTCATTCTCCCCACTGTTTTCTGTGGTGGTACTTTTGACCTTTGATTCTGACTCGTTTTTATTTTATAATCTAAAATTATTTATCCAAATGGCTGGATGGTACGGATACAGCACATACATCATGATGGGTGGTGGACAGAATCAGGTGACGCCACTTCGGTAGAATTTCGCCACTCGCGCTTGGAAACGGATCGGCTACTCCCCCTACTACCAGTCAATGGCTTATGGTCGGTGTTATGTGGGCCCTATCATGATATATGTGTTTCACATTCATACCGTATATCTAGTTTTTTAGGTCATTTTATAGTATTAGACCAAAAATGAGTTATGTCACAGTCTCATTGGACCACATTATAAGAAACAGTGTTGAATGAGCATAGACCATTAGAAATCTTTTGGGGGGCTATAAAAGTTTTGAATCAAACTAATATTTATTTTTTCCCTTCATCTAGGCCTATATGACCTAATCTTCAGATTGGATGTCAAATAAATAGTATAATGTACATTAGGAGGATTTTAATGGTAGATATCCAATCAGTAATATTTTCTTGTAGTGTGTTTCAGCTGAGGTTTATACCTCTCTCATTTTTGATTTAAAACTGTAAAATTATCTTTAAAAATGGATGAAACATATACATCATGATGGGTCTACGAAGCACTAATAACCAGCCAAGGGCTAGTGGCATGGGGAGTAGCCAATCCATTTTCCACATACTGTATAGGACGCTGATGCGGATTGCACACTACCCCACTGCCCCACCATGACTGGGGAAACGGATTCGCTACACCCCCTGCCACAACCCCATAGCTGATGAACGGTGCTGTGTGGACTCCACAATGATGTATGTGTTTCATCCAAACTGTTTATCTATTTTTACAAATCATTATAGGGTTTTATCTCAAAAATGAGAGGGACATAAACCTAAGTAGACCACACCACATGAAAACAATAGCAACTGGATATCTACCCATTTAAATGCTCCTAAGGTTCATTGTACTGTTTTATGGCATCCAAAATGTTGATTAGGTCATAAAGACCCAGGGAGAAAAAATATATACCATCTTGATGGAAAAATTTTATCCCCCCAGAAAGTTTTTAATGATCGATGTTCATTCAGCACTGTTTTCTATAATGTGGTTCCCTTGAGATTGGGATATACCTCATTTTTGGTCTCATACATTTTTATGATCTAAAAAAATAGATGGGCAGCATGGATGAAACATATACATTGTGGTGGGGCCCACAGAGCACCGACCACCAGCCAATGGCTGGGGCAGGGGGAGTAGCCAATCCGTTTCCTTCCACCAGTACCAACCTAGATGCGGACGGCGTTGTCATGGCTCCATGGGGCCCACCGTGATTCATATGTTTTATGTACTCCGTTCGTTCATTTTCACGGATCATTTTAAGACATGACAAGTGCTTCCTGTAGTGGGGCCACGTCAAGGTGGGCCCACGGTCAGGCACTTTTGATGTATATGTTTCAGTTCAATCTCAACAACTTCATGTAGTGTGGTCAATTTGACCCTTCAATCTGCCTCATTTCCTTGGCCATTCACTGAAATAATTTGTCAAAATAGTTATAGTATTCAATAAATGTTGGCCGTGTAGAGTCCTTTGCGCATGGCTCTAAGGCATTCATACGGATGGATTTCTGGCTTAATGGCCCACCTGATGGACGTCCTAGATTAGATGATGGGGCCCACTAAGAGGAGGTGGATTTTCCAGCTAACGGAGAAGATGATGGACCCGTCTAATATGAAGTGTCTGGAAGGACCGGATTGGTCTCCAGGGATTTGTGGGACCCACCAAATGGACGACGATTAACTTTTACTTGATGGGTTCAAGATTTGCATGCAGCAATGGGTGGAAACTCGTTTAGCTGCCTTGGGATGTACGGTTAGGATGGAATGGAGCGAAGGCACGCGGATTGCCAGCATAGAAAGAGGGAAGAACAAAATTCGTTCGGTTTTTGGAAGAATGGTTTTATGTAGCCTCCTTGCTTCCGAGTTTGTGCCACGCTTGTGCTCTTCCTCGTGTGAACTAGACAAGTTTTTGGTCATACATGGGTGTTCCATCAAATGGGCGGTTCAGATCGACCATTTGGGTCGTGATGGTGGGCCACAACGCATCCCAAACGGACGTTATCCGTTCATCTGTTGCCGGCGTGAGAATTTCCCGAAAGGTCGGGTCAGTTGTGCACAGTATGTACACATGCATTGCCTCAAGTGGGGTCCACTGTGGTGAGTCTAATAAATCCACTCCGCTCAACCATTTTTTCGGCTTGAATTAACACCTAAATAAAAAGATGAGGTAGATCCCAAACTCAGGTGGGCCATACCAAGGGAATTTGGGCTATTTTGTTATTAGCTATCATTTTAACGGTCAGGTCCATATTTAACTTGGTCATTAGTGACACTTAGGGTTCTTAAGAGAATCTTAGGTGGGATTAGATAGTTATCTAGGCAACTATTAGTCGGATTTCATGGTTTAGGTGTGGATTGATCATCGGGTCAACAAGGATGTAGTAGACTGTAGATCTCGCAAATTTATGACCCAAGGATATCGATGCATGATTCAATTTTGAGATATCATGATAGCACATTTTGAAAATTAATGGATGGATAGGTCAGCCTATGGACAAGGATTACTCATAGCCATTAAATCAAGTTAGAATGAGGTTAATGTTCAAATACATGAGATTATGTTTATACTAAGTAAGGTCTTCATGATAACGCCCGAGTATGAGAAAGTACAGGGATGTTACATTTCATGAGCTCATTTTAAGACATGAGGCCAAAAATAAGTCAGATTCAATACTCAAGTGAGCCAAAAACATAAGGATTGAAAGTCCATAGTTGAAATATAAGTGGGGCCACATAAGTTTTGAATTAGTCTAATATTTGTGTTATCAGATCATCTCATTACCAACGACCTTATGAAAGGCGTGGATGACATGTAAACATTATTATCGATTCTAGGGAGGCTTTAACTGTTGAAATTTCTCTATCCAAAATTTCCTTTAGTGCAGCCCATTTGAGTCATATATCTTCATCACTTTTTGGTCTCGTGTACTAAAATGAACTTTCATATAGAAAGAAAAAATGGGTGGATGGATTTCTCACAAATATCATGGTAGGCCTCACCTAGGTTTCCACCGCATGAACTTCCTCTCGCAGGAAATTCTCATCCCTAACATGGTAACACCCGAGTAGTTGTTAGTTGTAATGTAAGTATAAGCGTGCGGAAAAACTTACTAATGTGGTAACACCTAATCTGCTCCCGTAGTCAGCATCCATGGTCGATGTGACAAAACAATGGGTCTCACCTGTCGAAACCAAAAACTGATGTATTACTGTCTCAACCAGAGGTTCGTGGATTCTACAAATTCCTCCCTAGGGTAGTTTTGTAATTTACATGAAACCTCGGGGTCAGTCTCGTCACTGGTACCAACAAGCTATGGTATAAATGCCCTCTCCTATCGTCCATCTCTACACCTTCACCAAGCTCCTTAGCTTCCTTGCTCCCAAATCCTAACCCTCTCTGTAAATTCTCCGATCGGTTTTCTGTAAAATCTCTTCATCAAGATATGTAGATATTGATCTAACGTTTAACGTCTAAGGGCTTGTTTGGATGCCTCTTAGTTCTTTTAAGTTGTAGACTTATTTGGCAGACTGAGTAGAGATACCTCGTTTCAACACTTGAGGTCTTGGTATCGATCCCCTACTCATTTCAACACTTGAGGTCTTGGTATCGATCCCTAGCAGGAGTCGCTAACATAGAGTGGGTGTACTGACATGGGTGTGTACTACCAAGCTAACCCAAAAAAAAAAAGATAAAAGATAAAAAAGTGACTTATCTATAAGTCAATTACAAGTGACGATTACTTACAAGCAACTTGTTTTGATGTAAGTTATAAGTCACTTATAGATACATTTTTTCTGTTTGGATAACCTGTAAGTTACTTACAAATAAAAAATTGTATATTCACATCAACTTGAACTTGAATTAGAGAATTGTTTTAAAATTTTATGATCATATAAAAATGTATTGGATCAAATATGTAATTTTATTAAGTCCATTAAGATGAATATCTAAGTTAATTTTTAGGCCAAACTAATTATCAAGTGGGTTATAAATTTAGACTCATGAATTCAAAATATCTATAATATGAAGTAATAACTCAATTTAAGCATTGATAATAAACTTAAAAACATTAATAAGTCAAGAAACATCAATCCATCTCGAAATTCAAATTCATTTCACAGATAAATCTTAAAATTAATGAATTATTAAGTCTAGAAATACATACCATTAAGCATAAATGGTTCATATATAGCAAAATCAGAATTATCATTATCGTCAAATTTTTAGAATCCAACTGCATGAAAATAATTAAATAAAAATTTATAAATAAATGCATTAAAATAATCCAAGGGAGCATATTAGGATAAGATTTGTGTGGCCCACCTTAATATATTAATAAATAATTGTATAAAAAGAATCCATCTTAGGTGGACCACACCATTAGAAATAGGCAAACAGGTGATGGATCATTAAATTAGTTACAACTATTTATGTGGTGAGCTTCACATGAGATTCAGATTGGCTAAAATTTTGGGACCACCGTCTAAAATGAGTATTCACTAGTGTTTTTCACTTGAAAACAACATATATGGGTCTTTACTCTTGCCCGGGTGGTAGACTCTTTGGAGTTTCAACTCTCGGTCAAGGGTTCGAGTACCTATAGGTGGTGAAATTCCACCAACGTGAGTGTGTGGGGTGTGTGCGCGTGTGAAAAAAGAAATATGAATTTTTAAAGGTAAATTAGCAGTTTATTCTTAAATGGCAGGAGCAACACAATATGTAAGTAGCATACAATGTAGGTGCACCCACCTTCTAGTGATTCAAATCATATTTTTGGTTAGGGCTATACACAAGCCAAGCTAGCTCAAAAAGCTCGCCCGACTTGACTTGATCTAGCTTGACTTGACTTGGATCCAACGACGACTCAAGGCAAGCCAAGCTTCAAATGACCCAGCTCGTTTTGAAAACAAGCCGAGTTCGATTATAGTGGATCTTGACTCAACTCGACTTGAACTCGGCTCGGCCTAAAGCTCAAGCTCGGCTCGACTCGACTCGAATATATATTATATTATATATAATATATTGTATTTAAAAATAAAAAATTAAATATCATATATATATATAAAATTGAATATTTAATTTGGGAGTTAGGTCGGTGTGGGTCTGGTCAATTGGGTTGGCTGGCTAGGTTGAGTCGGGTGCCAGTTCGGTCGGGTTGTTGGGTTGAATTGGGTCCGAGTTGAGTCAGGTGCCGGTTCGATCGGGTTGCTTGGTTGAATCGGGTCCGAGTTGAGTCGGGATGGAATCAGGCTCAACTCGACTTGAGGTAAGCTCACCTCGAGCTTGAATTGAAATTTTTAGAAAACAAGCCAAGCTCCAATGATAAGCTCGAGGTCAAGCTTGAGCTCGAGCTCGAACTTGAGGAGAGAATGAATGAGTTAAGCTAAGCTTGGCCTACCTCGACTCGACTCGACTCATCTCGATGTACAGTCCTATTTCTGGTGCAACCAACTATGAATGGATCATGAATAAAGGTAACCTCCATCAAACAAATCAGCCATCCAATGAGTGTACATTGTACCATTGTATATATACCATTGGACATGTCCATGAATAGAGGTAACCTCCATCAAACAAATCAGCCATCCAATGAGTGTACATTGTACCATTATATATATACCATTGGACATGTCTTACTTTAACCCATTCATAGAATTTACTATTAAAATTATCTGGATGGGGTAGATCAAATACATAAATAAGGTGGATACCACAGAGTTTACTCAACATTTGATCCCCTTCTCTGAAAATGCTCAGCGGAGCACCAGTTTGCATTAGTTTTTGTGAAAACTTTTTGGGAAGTCATAATACTTTATAATACATTATGTCCAGTGTCTGAATGGTATACCTAATGAATCACCCCGTAAAATACCGGGGCCAACTTTTACATTGATTTTAAACTTTCGTGGGCTATGGCAAGAGAAAATAGTTTCCTGATTTTCATCTCACTTTTCCGTGGCCCACCAGAGTTTAATGGGATGTTTCATCACATGGACCGTTCGGATTAGGGGCCCATGACTCGTGTGGAAAGGTGCGCACGTACGCACGTGCGCAGGTGAGCATGCCTATGTACGAGCAACAGCTAATCCGCTTCCGTTTTCAAAGCAGAAAAAAGCAAACATTCGATCAAACCCTACCGTTCAGGGAGAAGTAGAGAGGGGGGGGGGGGGGGGGGGGGAGGGGGGTCGTTGCAGACAGAGAGAGATTCCAGACAGGAGGGCGGTCGTTGCAGACAGAGAGAGATTGCAGAGAGGGAGAGTGCGTTTCTCCATCTTCCCCTCTTTTTAAAAATCCGACCGTTGAGCCTGTAAGTGGCTTACAGGGAAGTGACTTCTCACCCCCATCGCCCTGCAGTTTTTTGGTAGATTTAAGTCACTTACTGGTGAATTTTCTCCCTGAAACACCACCTGTAAGTGACTTCACTGTAAGTCACTTCCCACTTACCCAACTTACAGGCATCCAAACAGGGCCTAAGATACGATTTGCACGTTCTCTCGCCCTCTGATGGAGGATTCCGGTGCTTTGCAGGCAGATGGAAGGTGGTACTGTTCTTCGATCTTCTTCCACTCTCACCAGACTTTCAAATTTCACCGCAAAATCCACCGTTTTCGATTTCGTCTCCTTCCGTACGAAATCCAGTCCATCGACGAACGGATGGATTAAGGTACAACCCGCTTTCGCCCTTTCTTCCCTTTTTCTCTTTGTTTTGATCTAATTCAAGTGATTCCGCTGAATTCCTGCTGCTTATGAAATTCGATTGTTTTCGAAGTAATTGGGAAAGTGAAGTGTTGGAAGATTTCTCCGGATGAGTAATTTGTTTATGTAGAGAAGTCTGATGTGTGTGAGTGAGTGTAATGCGTGTGCTGGATACTGTGCGGGTCATATGGTGGGCCCCACCTTGAGCTCGCCCAGGCCCAAAAATCAGGCTGGCTGCTTGAAAGATGGGGATGTGAATCCATGGATGGTTAAAATTGATCGAAAGGGTCCATCTGCAACTTGCATTTTTCGCGCTAGGATGTGTTTACAGTGGGGCCAGTCTGATGAATGTGCCAGATCTCCCACATGTTCACAGTGGCGTTTGTTTTTTACAAAGAGGCCTGATATAAATGTGAGTGTGATAGATGGGTGTGCAGACTGTGAGCAAGCTGCCTCTCTCTTTCAAATCCCCATCTCTTATTCCACTTCCCTCTCTTCACAGACTCCAGCAGCAGTAGCTCCAGCTCCCTGCCGGCTTACTGGATTCCGTACTCCCGCAGGTAGGAAGAACACCAGATATGCATCTTAGAAGTTTTGAATTCTAGCATTTGGCTTCCAAATCTTAATATCTTTGACTCTTGTTTCAGGAATTCGTAGAGGAGTTGTGTCAGTGTCGCTGACTGCGGTGAGCGGGGTAAACAATGTTAGAGTTTCGGTTAGGGATGGGAAGAAGGAGAATCCGATCATTGTTATTGACAATTACGATAGTTTCACTTACAATCTGTGTCGGGTGAGGGCTCGCTTCATTGGAAGTTTTGGATTTTCTAGTGTCTGTTTGTGATTTAGCTCTCTATTCTGTTTTCAATCTCTGTGTTTTTTGTTATTTGATTTGATTCAAAGGTTTTGAATTTTCGCTCTTGAATTATGATGTTGTGGTAGTAGGATGTGAATTAGTGTATTGATTTGCATTTGGACATGCAGACAGAGCAATCAGTTGATCCGTGCCCTAGGTTTCGTCCTCCGTGGTCTTTGTGGGCTACCGTGTGAAAATCACACTGATTAGAGAATTTTCGGATGAGGGTAGTTTGAGCAGAGGGGAAAGTAGTTCTATACTCTGCCAAGAAGCTTCTCTGACATTCTGAAAGAAATAGTGAATTATAATACCCGAACTAGAATCATTCAGCAATTTAAAGAAAGGAGAAAAGAACTCAAGAAGTACTTTATTTCCTGTTTGGAGGGAAAATTTCCCGTATGTATTTTTTCCCAGCCTCTCCCAAATTTGTTGCGAGTCGTGCTTAATTGCCTTGCCGAAGTGTTCCTGGATCAGGACATTTTAGCCCTTTAACTAGTTTGAATAGTCGACTAGATCATTAGAAAAATGTTGGATGCATCGTAAGCAGTTACTAACATGTCTCTTCGTCAAAATTAAAAACAAAATTAAAGAAGGGATAAAAATGGAAAAAAGGAAAGGCAGGGACCACCATGTAGACAGCCTGTCTGTGAAGGGTCTTTGGCTTTCTTGTATTTTATATTATCTCTTGTATGTCCATGGGTGAGTCTAGCCACTTTTTCCAATAGAACAAGATTGTTCCATCGCCAATGGTGTCTATCCTCCTGCAATCTGATCCACTATCTCACATGCAAAATACTATGGGAGACATATTTTCACCACAGAACCATGCTGCATCTTATATCTATTTTTAGGGTCAGTTATTTTCATGAGGATCTTCATGCAGTTTTAGGCATCGGAATAAATTCTCTGTATCTCTTCTATGGAACTCCAGCTTTGACTTTAAGTGATAATCTGATGCTGATCATATGAAGGTTGCTTGCCTCTTGAATTTCCTAGAAAGAACCAAAACTGTACAGTTCTTTCCTGTATTTTGTATCTTCCTGAAAGCTTGATAGCTGCATGGACTTCATTGGGATTTGGGTGTTGCTTGATGAAAAACTGTTTTCCCTTGTATCAATTAT
The DNA here is from genome assembly GCA_037074715.1 of Magnolia kwangsiensis. NCBI lineage: Eukaryota > Viridiplantae > Streptophyta > Magnoliopsida > Magnoliales > Magnoliaceae > Magnolia > Magnolia kwangsiensis. The sequence goes on from CM073586.1 coordinate 16,375,726, forward strand.
AAGCTAGACTCAGAAGAAGAAATCTTTCTCATTGTGTACCTTTGTGGTGTTGAAGTATATGGGAGAGCTTGGTGCTGGCTTTGAGGTCTATCGGAATGACGAGCTCACAGTTGAGGAAATGAAAATGTAAGCATTCTCATTCTTGTAAGTTTCCGTTGGTGGTTAGATGTTTATGATCTGTCTAAGTAGGAGACTAGCGTTGTTCCTCAGGAGGAATAATCAGGTTCTGACGAATGAGGATGTGAGTAATGTCCTGATAAGCCGATTCTGTACACATTTACCATGGTTTTGGTGATCTGATGGGATGGGGGTCTCCCAAAAATCTTCTAGATTAGAACGTCTCAGACGTACAATATTTGGCTTTCTTTCCATACTGTTGTTATTCTTTTTTACTGCCTATTTGTAGGCAACTGGTTGAGGTTAGTATCTTTGAATCTGGGTATTTTGGGAACTCCTCATGTGTGTTGGGGCTCATCAGGTCAACGGTCTGGATAATTGAACCATGGGGTCTTTGGCTTTCTTGTATTTTATATTATCTCTTGCATGTCCATGGGCGAGTCTAGCCACTTTTTCCAATAGAACGAGAATGTTCCATCGCCAATGGTGTCTATCCTCCTGCAATTTGATCCACTATCTCACATGCAAAATACTATGGGAGACATATTTTCACCACAGAACCATGCTGCGTCTTATATCTATTTTTAGGGTCAGTTATTTTCATGAGGATCTTCCTGCAGTTTTAGGCGTCGGAATAAATTCTCTGTATCTCTTCCATGGAACTCCAGCTTTGACTTTAAGTGATAATCTGATGCTGGTCATATGAAGGTTGCTTGCCTCTTGAATTTCCTAGAAAGAACAAAAGCTGTACAGTTCTTTCCTGTATTTTGTGTCTTCCTGAAAGCTTGACAGCTGCATGGACTTCATTGGGATTTGGGTGTTGCTTGATGAAAAACTGTTTTCCCTTGTATCAATTATAAGCTAGAATCAGAAGAAGAAATCTTTCTCATTGTGTACCTTTGTGGTGTTGAAGTATATGGGAGAGCTTGGTGCTAACTTTGAGGTCTATCGGAATGACGAGCTCACAGTTGAGGAAATGAAAATGTAAGCATTCTCATTCTTGTAAGTTTCCATTGGTGATTGGATGTTTATGATCTGTCTAAGTAGGAGACTAGCGTTGTTCCTCAGGAGGAATAATCAGGTTCTGACGAATGAGGATGTGAGTAATGTCCTGATAGGCCCATTCTGTACACATTTACCATAGTTTAGTGATCTGATGGGCCCATATGGGATGGGGGTCTCCCAAAAATCTTCTAGATTAGAATGTCTCAGACGTACAATATTTGGCTTTCTTTCCATACTGTTGCTATTCTTTTTAACTGTCTATTTGTAGGCAACTGGTTGAAGTTAGGATCTTTGAATCTGGGTTATTTTGGGAACTCCTCATGTGCGTTGGGGCTTATCAGGTCAACGGTTTGGATAATTGAACCATGGGCTTACCTGTATGGACAAGGCACACCGGGACACTATTAACTTCCTGATGCTGTTTAAGCGGCTGATAATGCTTGTTATGGTTACTTGACATTGTGAATAATTGGTCATAAATAACTTTGTCTGTTGCATATGTCCAGGAAAAATCCAAGAGGCATTCTTATTTCCCCAGGACTTGGTGAGAAATTTTCCACGACTTTCAATTACGTAATGACATCATTCATAATGACCGAGTGCTTATGCTTTGTTTTTTCTAGGTATGCCTCAAGATTCAGGGATATCATTGCAAACAGTTTTAGAACTTGGCCCTACTATACCTTTATTTGGAGTATGCATGGGCTTACAGTGCATTGGGGAGGCTTTTGGAGGTAATTTCTGCAGTATTCATGGTTGTATCGCACATCTTTTTTTTTTTTTTTTTGAAAGATTACAAAGCTTGTATTGAAAACGAAAAAGGATTACAGAAAAGGAAGAAACAGAAAATAGGAAAACACAGAAAAAAGGAAAAGCAGAAAGAGGAGAGAGAGTCTGCTGAGGAAGCAGACTCAACTAAACTCCAATAAATAGAAGATCGTTGCCCTTTAGAGAATCAACTTGACCAGCCCATACTAAGATAAGATGCTTTGCCTTAGAAGAAACTGCCTGAACAGAGTTTGAAGAATCCCTGAAACATCTCCCATTTCCTTCTTCCCAAACAGACCACCAAACCGCTAGAATAGCCATTCTCCATATCTGAGATATTTGCTTGCCTATATTTACCCCGTGCCAAGCCTTGAACTGTTGATCCGTTGATTGAGGAGAACACCAACAGATGTTGAAACAAGTACAAATATCAGACCAGATTGAGGCAATGAAAGGACAATGGAGGAGCAGATGATCAACTGATTCTTCGTTCTTCATGCAGCAGAGACAGATGTTAACTAAAGGCATCCCTTTTTTCCTTACGTTGTCCACCATCAGAATTTTCTTCTTACCAACTAGCAAGCCAAAGTCAGTATATATATATATATATATATATATATATATATATATATATATATATATATATAGGGGGTATATGTTTGAACATATAATCATCATTTCTGACCGGGGATATAAGCTGATAATAGAAACGACTTAAATGAAAACATGCTGGATTTATCTGACAACCATATCAATCTGTCTTTGGATAATTGATTTGGAGCAGATCTATAGATGCATTGAAGAAGGTTCGCATATTCCTTGATCTCCCAATCTGGGGGGGCGGGTGAGTATTTCCAAATTTGTTTGAGCATATAATCATCATTTCTGACCGGGGATATAAGCTGATAATAGAAATGACTTCACTGAAAACATGCTGGATTTATCTGACAACCATATCAACCTGTCTTTGGATAATTGATTTGGAGTAGATCTATAGATGCATTGAAGAAGGTCCACATATTCCTTGATCTCCCAATCTTGGAGATTCCTCCTACATTCCAGATTCCAAACAGTTTTTCCTACTGAAACAGAGTAGCAGTCGGCTACATAAATATCTTGCTTTGGGACGAGAAGGAAAATGTTCAGAAACTTGATTTTCAAAATAGAATCACCCACCCATTTATCTTCCCAAAAGCGAATATTGTCGCCATTACCTAGCTCGAAAGCAATACCTTTAAGGACCTCCTTTTTCATTTGAAGGATACCCTTCCAAAGGGCCGAGGACTTATAGCAAGACGAGTCTTTGGTCCACCCACCACCCACTGATCTGCCATATTGGCTTTTGATAATCTTGTTCCATAGGCTCCCGTCTTTTGTGCCTAGTCTCCAAATCCACTTGCCTAGGAGAGCCCTATTCATAGTCTTGAGATCTTTAACCCCCGCTCTGCCTTGTTGGAAGTCTTTGCAAACTACTTTCCAATCAACGAGATGAAATATCTTTTTCTCTTCCTTGCCACGCCAAAGGAAATCATGTCTCAATTTTTCTAGAGAAGAAAAAACTGAAGCTGGACATCTGAAGAAAGACATGAAGTACACCGGTAAATTTAAAATGACCGCCTTGATGAGAGTGAGACGCCCTCCCAAGGATAACAACTAACACTTCTATTTAGCTAAATATTTCTCAAACTTGTTAATAACCTTGTCCCAAGCAGCCCTGGGGGGTGCTCCAATACACAAGGGGAGACTGACAGAGGAGGACGGGAGAGACGTTGCTGAGCATTCGAAAAAATCTACCCATTTAATGATTTTCGGATCCTCCATATTCACTCCAAACATCTTAGACTTTGCCAAATTCACTCTCAAACCTGAAACTGCCTCAAAACACCGGATCGCAACACATAAATTATCTTTTTTTCCCGGAGACGCATTACTAAAAATCAAAGTGTCATCCGCAAACTGAATATGCGAGACTAGATTAGGCAAACCTTTGACTCTGATGCCGCATAGGATTCCTGCTTCTTGCCCTTCATGTAACATCCTGGATAAGGCCTCCCCGACAATGAGAAAAAGAAACTGGGATAATGGATCACCTTTACGCAAGCCGCACGAGCTTTTGAAGAATCCTTTTGGGGATCCGTTGAGGAGAATAGAGAAATAGGCCGATCCAATACATTCACCTATCCATCCGCGCCATTTATCGCCAAAACCCATCCGCTTCAACATGTATTGTAGGAAGCCCTATTCAATATGATCATAGGCTTTTTCAATATCCAACTTGCAGACGATATACTTCAATCCGGATCTAAAACTGGAGTCTAAGCATTCATTAGCTATAAGAGCACAATCTATAATCTGCCTGCCCGGGATAAACACACATTGATTGCCTGAAATAATCTTCCCTATAACCTTGATCAATCAAGTGGCCAAAACTTTAGCCAAGATTTTATAGGGACCCCCAAGAAGGCTAATTGGCCTAAAGTCTTTGAAAGCCGTTGCACCCGAAAATTTAGGAATTAAGGCGATAAAAGAGGCCCCCAGCCCTTTAGATAGCCTTCCTCTGTCGTGAAACTTTGCCAAAAAAATCCATCACATCATCTTGAATGACATCCCAAAGGGATTGAAAAAACAGGATTGAGAAACCATCCGACCTAGGGGTTTTGTCTCCCCCTAAAGCATCAATTGCCATCTTCACTTCTTCCTTGCTGAAAGGAGATTCAATGGCTGCAGCATCATCTCCCGAAATTGAATCAATCTGAAGCTGGTCCAAACGAGGCCTGTCCCAATCTTCTACCTGAGGGAGGGAGCTGAAATGAGCAATAGCTTCTTCTGCTATTTTGACTTTATCTTCTATACGGTTCTCATTCACGAGTATAATGTTAATTTTATTGATTCTAGTGTGCGTATTGGCAATACTATGAAAAAATTTCATATTTTTGTTCCTCTTTAATCCATTTAGCACGGGATTTCTCTTTCTAAGAGATCTCATTCTCAAGCAATGTTGTTGAATTGCATATGCGATCATGTGCAATCGCATATGCCTATGTGCATATGCGATCGCATATTAAATTTTCTTTTTTTTTTGAAATACACACACACACACACACACACACACACACACACACACACATATATGGGAAAAATTCAAAAAATTGTAAAAAAGAAAAAAGAAACTGAGGAGAACTTTTCTAAGTTAATAGATAACTAATTTTACATATTTAAAATACATTTGAAAGAGATAAAATCAATTAAACAATGAATTAAACATCAAGTCACCCACATTTAACAATATAGTTAACAAGAAGTAACAACAAAATCAACAAGCTATTTATTTATTATGGTAGAAAATCAACAAGCTATCTTCCTTGAAACTTAAAACTTAAAAGTGCTTGAATCTTGATCTTCCAACTTCCAAGAGAGAGGGAATGTAAGATAGAGAGAGAGAGATTTAAGATCACTTGGTAGTAGGAAATACAAGAGAGGGAGATTAAGACCACTTGTAATTAAGAAATGTAAGAGAAAAATAGAGTAACAGAGTTTTGGAATGAGAATATTGCAAATAGAGGAGATTTGGAAGCCTTTTTATAAACAATGTTTTTTTTTTTTTTTCAAAAAAATAAAAATAAAAATAAAAATTCATTGTGCCATGGCCAATATCGATCGCATATTTTTGCATATGCAACACATGCGATCGCATATGTGCTAGATCACATATGCCATGATCGCATATGCGCATATGCGATCTCACATGACAACAATGTTCTTAAGGGCCCTTGCTGAAAGAAATTGGATGAGCTGAATTCTTCTGGATAGAATGTCGGGAGACGACGGACCATCTTCTATGCCAACGTCAATCTTATGCAGCTCCAACAGAATCGCATCCGTTTCCGCTTCCCTTTCGCGCAGGACCTAAAGTTTCCACTGATTTATTTTTTCCTTTAACAGTCTAAGTTTCAAGCATAACCTGTAACCAACAAAATCTTCCACTTGGAGACCACTCTACCAATCCGCTAACAACTAACAAAATCATTCAATTCTAAACCAGAAGGAATCAAATCTAAATGGTTTTGGACCCCAATTCTGCTCCTTAGCTGAGAGGAGGATCGACCAGTGATTTGAAGTAATACTAGGGAGGACTGACTGAGAGACAGAGGGGAAGGACTCCAACCATTCAAGGGACAACAAAAACCTGTCCAGCCTAGAAAGAGTTGGGTTCGCACGCCCATTGGTCCATGTGAATCTGGACCCAAGAAGGGGAAGGTCCACTAAATCTTGATCATCGATCCAAGACGAAAACGGTCTCATCGATCCAAGATGAAAATGGTCTCATCGCTGGCCAGATTTTGTTACCGTGGGATTTTTCTTCAGCAGATCTGATGAGGTTGAAATCTCCAACGATACAAGCAGGGCCAGAGAAGCATTGTCTATTAGCGCTCAGCTCCTCCCAAAAATGATTTCTGCTAACTTCAAGATTGGGGCCATAAACTGAAGATATGAGACAGCGGAGATTAGATGAATTGTCTTGAAGAATAACTGACACAGAGAACAAACCAACCCAATTGTTCAAGAGGGACCACCGAGACGAATTCCAAGCTACCAGAATGCCACAAGCACTTCCAATAGCATCCAGAATCACCCATTTAGCATACTTAACCTTCCAGAGGGTACCCGGTAGAGCATCATTAAACTGGTGCACCTTTGTCTCCTGAAAGCAAATCACATCAGGATTGCTCCTCCCATAGGAGTTTTTTTATAAGCCTCCTTTTTTGTTTAGATCCCACACCCTTAACATTCTAGGAAACTATCTTCATTGGAGAACTGCACTACCCCGAATACCCTAAAGACCTGAATCGATGCCAATGCCTTCGGACTTGACTGGACTCGGGTCGTTGCATTGAAGTTCTTTGTAGTTGTTGGACTTGGGAGGATGGAATCCGTTGGATTTTGAGGCTAGAAGGGGTCATCCACGGGTCTCCACACATTGGAATAGAGCTATAAAATCCTTAGGGCAATCTCCAAAGGATAGTCCTAAAGATCTTTCGACGTGTGCAATTGCATCTCTAATCCATTTTTTTTTTTTTTTTTAAAATAGTGTCTATCAGCTTTGCCCTTATCTGATCCTCTTCCAATTGCTTGTCGTAGACAACCTCCTGATTCGATAATATTCCAGGTCGAACCTGCAATGGTTCTGCTTCTATGATATCTTCTTTAGATCCATCATGAAAAAGCGTAATGAGGGCTTGATTTGGCCAGTCGCAGGAGGACTGAAATGGGGGGTATGTGGGAGAAACGGGAGAGTCAGGATTGTCTGACGTCCATGAGTGATTATTAGTCTCCATGACATTGTCATCTGTGGAAGAAAGGATACAGGAGTCGAGCAAATGAACTTGAGTCGACAAACCTTCATTACCCTTCGAAGAAAAATCCCCTGTTTGATGCTACTGAAACGAGGTGAGAAGCTTCCGATGTATCACAGAGATGCAAGGGGACTTTCCCGGATGCAGCAGGAACTCAGGAGCAACTTCTATCGCGACACTGGGCACTGAGATCATTCTGTGGTCGATGATAGGCTCGGGAATAGCTGCAGGGTCCAGAGCATCCGGACCAAACTCCGTCTGAGGATCAGAGCGAGAGATAACCCTTATTAGACTCCACCGAGCCATAAAAGTGATGATTGAAGCTGCCACGTGTGTGGTTCGGTTGACTAAAGGGGAGGTTCGACAAGCCACTCGAGTGTGAAGATAAGCATGGGCGACGTGGCCTTGTATCGTCCATCCACGTGGACGTCTCGACACCTTTGTTATCGGGATTCACGAGATGAAGGGCAGGATCATCGGAAACGGCAACACGCGTCTTGCGATGGGACTGCAGTCTGCCGCTACCATCACTAGAAGTGGCTGGAAAGTAGGGGATGTGATACAGTACTTCGCGTGAGCACGAAGTGCATGCACGACCATGCTCCACCTTCTCTGTCTCCGGCTGCAAATGGATGGGGGGAGATTCCTTAGTTCTTCAGAGATCTCTCCATCTGGGGAGAGGATCGTTTTTCGCTTCCATATGCACAGGGATCAATCTTCCTATCATCCACCGACACCTGAATGTGACAAGGCAAGGTGATCCCTTTTCTTCTTCTAACCCAGATTTTGATGACGGCCATTTCTTCTCCATCCTTCGTCTTGGAATCCAATTCTATGAATGAACCTAAGGATGATGTTGCTTCTATAAAGAATTCCTCATACCATAATTCCAGAGGAATCCCTCAAATAAGAACCCAAATCTCATTGAAGCCGAACATGGAAAACTCCTCCCATCTTTGAACACTGATTACCGGTCCCTCTGAATGTAACACTCCTGCCATTAGAATGATTTCCGGGTTTAGATCTGGATTGACCTTAATCCATAGATCGTTGTAACCAATGGGTTTGATGGTGTATTTCTCTGGTTGGATGTCACAACATTCGTCGATCCACCTTCTAACTTGAGAAATGGAAACCCCTTCTCTGGTAGTGACCACTATCGTGTCCCGGAGCTCTCTTCTTGATCGTTCCAAGCATTCTTGATTGATATACAGAACCCCATCTTCTTTAAACTCACTGGATTCAGATTTATTGCTATGCTTGTTTCTCGGATTCTCTATATCGTTTCGGATATTGATTTTATGGGGATCTTGCGTCTTCGAAGACAGAGAATGATTGATGAGCACCTCCTCCTTAAAGGAGGGGCCATCAATCTGAAGGGGGTGAACCTAAGAATGCATTGATTTTGACTTTGTAAGGACTATGTTACTTGTACAATTCCTTTTCTTCACTCTATGTTCAGGGCCGAATCTCGCTCTTTGGACCAACATCTTAACCCTGGCAAAACTTTCACCATGAAGCATCTGAACCGCTCTAGCTAGCTCCTCTTCTAAGCTCATCCTAACCAACGCAAAACCTCTGTAATGACCACTGATCCTGTCTCTTGGCATAACCACATCCATAACAACTCCCGCGCGGCTGAAAACTCTGGATATGTTGATGGGGAGCCATTCTTTTGGGTATCCTGAAACAAATAGAGTTGGGTAGTTTTGACACTTCTCTTCCATATCTTTCTACCTAAGTTTTCTTCCCCTTTTTACTTTAAACCTCTATCCACTCTCCTGTCTCTCCCTTTCGTGCATGATTTTGAGATATTGTCTTCATGGTTCTTGTCTCTGCGGGATCGCCCGCATCTTCTTCCATCTTACCTAGTTTAATTATTAAACATCGTCTTTCTTTGAAAACATCTCATTTCTTGATCATGGTATTTATGATAGTCTATTAGCCATCAGTTGTTTCTAAAAGTTGGTAGTGTTAAATTGCCAATAGTATGGATTGTGACACTCTAAAACCCTGAAAAACATGATTTGTAGATTCGAAACCCAGCAAGTTAATAATTGGATGTTCTTTTTGCAATTGGATTAACTGGGATTAGCATCAAGGGCCGGAGATTGAATTAAGAGGAGAAATTTGAAAATTTAAAGCAATTTGACAAATGGTTCTTCATGAAGATTCAAAATAGGATTCAGGAAGGGAAACTATTGAAAGGGGGCATCTTGAGGTGAAGAAATTACTCGTGATCCGCCTAATCATTTCTGTAGTATAGGGTTACGTAAACATGAATTTATTTCTCATGTAAAACTTTGTAGGGTGAAACTCAAAACCTATGGTAGTTTCACATAAGAACCTTTGAGAGTCTTCGAAGCTAACAAGGGTGCTCTTTGCCAAGTTAGAAGAAACCATCGAAGGATACTTTGCCCATTTAGAAGAATTCATGTAATGTAGCTGGTGCTATTTTTTTTCTTCTTTTATGGTACATAAGCAAGTCTTTGTTGTCAGTAGAGTCAGTTTCACCACTAAAGCCCCTTACTGATCTGCATGACGAATTGTGCGCTCTCCATATGGTGTCATGCATGGAAAACGTTCTCAAGTGTTTTACGATGAAAAGGGTGAAGACGGTTTGTTTTCAGGTCTATCAAAGTAAGGTTTTCTATTCCTTTCACTGTTTTTTAGTTCCCACGTTTTGTTGTGCTATGCTTATGCTTAGCTCGATCATGATTGGTTAATTAATATATTCATTGGGAATTTTATAAAATAGTACCTCATTAATATGATATTTACATCCCAGTACCTTTTTAATTAAGTTTTCATTAAGCTATCTCATTAATCAAGTTATTGCCAAACAGGTACCTTCCGTTAGTTTTCTCTAACATCCGTTAGTTTGAAAAATGATTTTTCCTAAAATGCCGAAAATGCCCACAATTAATGCAGTTGCTTAATAAGAGTTAAATAGGTACCTAGATTTTAATGTGTTATTTTATATATATATATATATATATATATAATTTAAAGGGAAAAAAGTCTCTGTAAGCTGATTGCATAGTAACAGGGACGTAGTTACTGGTTGGTGTTTTGTGGGACCCACCATGATATATCCACTCAGTCCAACCATTTTTCCAGACCATTTTAGGGCATGAGCCCAAAAAATGAGGCAGATTCAAATCTCAGGTGGACCACGCCATAGGAAACAGTGGTGATTGAATGGTCACCATTAAAAACTTCCTTGGGCCCACCTTAATACCCGCCATAATGTTTATTTTCCATCCAACCTGTTGATTAGGTCACACAGACCTGGATGAAGGGAAAAAAACAAATATGACCTTGATCTAGAACTTTTGTAGCCCACCAGAAGTTTTAAATGGTGGGTGTTCATTGTCACTATTTCATACAGTGTGGTCTACCTGAGACTTGTATCTGCTTCATCTCTGGGCTCATGCCCTAAAACAATCTGGCAAAATGGATAGACTGTGTGGATTAAACACATACATCATGGTGGGGCCCACAGAGCACTGTATGCAAGTGTCTTTGCCCTATGCGGATTGCCTATATGCCCCTGGCATAGGAAATTCATGTAGTCGGAAATGATGCACGGCCCACAGAAATTCCCTTCACAAATCCACTCCTTTCATCAGTTTTGCTAGATGACAATAGGACAGGATTCTAAAGATCAGGCAAATCGAGAACTCATGTGGGCCACACCTTGGTAAGCAGTGGGAATGCAAACGTCCACAGTTGAAACTTTCCTGGAGCTGACCATGATGTTTACAGGCTATCCAAACTGGTCATGGGGTTATTACCACTGAGATAAATGGTAGGCACAAATATTATCCTAATACATAACTTCTGTGGCCCCCACAAAGTTTCCATTGGTGGGCGTCCAATCCCCGCTGTTTTGCGTGGTGTGGCCCATATGAGTTTTGGATCTGCCTGATTTTTAGATTCCCGTCCTTTTGTTGTCTTGCAAAATTGATGAATGGAGTGGATTTGTTACGGAAATCTGTGGGCCCGACACAGCTTCTGACTACAGGAAGTCCCGGGAGCACACATAATCTGTGTCTATCTTTGCAACTGGTTAAAGGTTTCCGGAATAGGTGTGGCCTCGGCTTCACCCAACACAGTGTGGCCCTGACCATGGGGCCTACGTTGATGTATGTATTGTATATCCATGCTGTCCATCCACTTTGCCAGCTCCTTTTAGGCCATGAACTGAAAAATTAAGCAGATCCAAATCTCAGCTGGACCATACCATAGGAAACAGTGCTGATTGAATGCCCACCATTAAAAACTTCTTAAGGCCCACCGTAATGCCCACCATAATCTTTGCTTGCCATCCAACCAGTTGATAAGGACACACAGACCTGGATGAAGGGAAGAAGCAAATATCAGCTTGATCCAACACTTTTGTAGCCCACAAGAAATTTTTAATGATGGTTGTTCATAGCCACTGTTTCCGGCAGTGTGGTCCACCTGAGATTTGGATCTGCCTTCTTTTTGGGCATGTTCCCTAAATTGGTTTGGAAAATTGGATGAACAGCATAGATTAAACACACACATACATCCAGGTTAAAGGGCTCCGCTTTGGTGGGCATTTTCATCATTTTAGGAAAAATCATACTTTAAACGGATGGACGTCATTTTAGGAAAAATCATACTTTAAATGGACGGACGCTAGAGGAAACTAACAGAAGGTACTTGATTGACAATAACTTGATTAATGAGGTAGCTTAATGAAAACTTTATTAAAAAAAGGTACTGGATGTAAATACGATATTAATGAGGTACTGTTTGTAAAATTCCCATATTCTTTTGAGGGAGAAGGTTTGCTATAGGTGTTGTTCCTTTGTATCTTCAGGGATAAAATATTCCTTTATATACTGTACGTTGAAGGAAGACTAGTCAAGACGTGGATGTTTGTCAGACTTTTCTTCTCCTCCTCCTTGCAAAGAAAAGATTTATATACTGTTTTTTGTGGTATGATGGGCATAAATACCTGTAGGATCTGCCATTGCACCCACCCTGATTGATTTGCATTCATTCATTTTCCATTTTGAGAATTCAAAGTGCAAGTGTGTACTATTTAATTCCCAAAATGGAAAATCGGTGCATGTTGATTGGTTTTGGTATCAGAGTGAAATACTATCACTCTGTCCTTTTGCACGTATAGGTATTGAATGGAATGAGCTATTTTTAACGCTACTGTAATTTTGGAAATGAACATATAAATGCTCCTCAAAGTAAATACATTTGAAAGATAGAAAATGCAGTCAGTCCTGTTGTGGAACACTGACACGTGAGACTTCGGGCCCAGGACATTTTCAGGCCCAACGATTGCCACTCGTAAGTAGCCTGTAGCTGTAAATTCCATCTTTCTTGTTGTTTATCGCCATCATTTTATCAAGTTGTTTACTAAATCTTCCATAATTAATAAAACAATTTTGAAGTCGAGCGTTTGCTGTGTATATAAGAAAATTTTCTCGAACATTCTATATTTCCATTTTTTTGAAGTGAATGGACCTTGAAAGATGATAAGAGTTTGGAATGAAATCAGAATCTGGGTTTTTGCACAATTTTGTGAATGGACCTCATGCTGTTAACATGGCTGATGGTTCTCTTATATATCATGGTATTGCAGCCCTTTCACTGCTGGTAGATATCACAGCCTTGTGATTGAAAATGATAGTTTTCCTAATGAGGCACTTGAGATTACAGCATGGACAGAAGATGGGTTGGTAATGGCTGCTCGTCACAGAAAATACAAGCATATCCAGGTGAGATATTATCATTGTTGTTGTTTTCATCGTCATCGTAATTGTTGTTTAATGGGCCTCGTTTTGGTGTGCACAATTTTTAGTGAGTGCACATGTAGGAACCCAACACAACGAGTGAGATTTTCAAGTCTCATTTCAAAATATGTTGATATTACTGCCCATGAATGAGACCAACTCATCTTTAAGTGGCAATCAAACAGGCCCTTGATCTTTTGAATTTTGTACTTCAAATTGGCCATCCATACTCTTGAGTCTTGAACTTAGCTCATCGTTTTCTGCATGCATTCAAATGTTGTTTGTGGGAAGGGCAAGATGATAGTGATAGCTCACTACCATTTGAAGTTTTGGACCCAGCGGTATCTCATCCACCATATATATATAGCATAACGCACGCCAATCCAGACCGTCCAATTTGTAGGGCTGTGGATGGAGCATGTCCCAAGAATAAAACTGATTGAACAATCATAAACATCCAATTGGCAGCTATCAAATAGGCATTTAAGAATGAAATGGTTGGCCATCCAAATTCAGCAAGCAAAATCACATGGTTAAGATCATTCGAGCAGTGTGAACTTCGGGCTATGCTCCATCCACAAAGGGCCTGTAATTTGGATGCTGAATTCCCATACACATATTCCATGTTTACAGTGATGAACTACTGCTTGCTCTTCTAGCCCCTTTTGGAAATCAAAGAGACCTTTTATGCGAAATATCCGTTAGAGCTGGGCATTGAGTTGAGTTGGACCGAGTTAGGGCTGACCCGACTCGGTCTGGTTTTGAAATAGGCCTGACCTGAACTAGGCTTGACTCGACTGGGTACCGAGTCTAGCATGCTTGAACCGATCTGAATCCGGGTCTAGCTTGGACTAATCCGGACGTCAAAAGTACCGAGTCCGTTCGAGTTGGCACCGATTCGGATCACGAGATGAGGGAGGGAGGGGGTGGAGAGGAGAGAGAGAGAGGAGGGTGGTGATGGTGATGGGTGGCTGCTGGGCTTGGAAAGAGGGGGGGGGGGGGGGAGTGGAGAGGTGGCTGCTGAGCTTGGAAGAGGAGGATGAGGGAGGGAGAGAAGGTTTAGGATCGGGTCGGCGTATAGGGTTAGATATACTTAAAAATTAGAATTTTTTTATTATATGTATACCCAAATCCGAGTCTAGTTGGTCCTTGCTCTTACCCGGGTGGTAGACTCTCTGGAGTTTCAACACCGGGTCAAGGGTTCGAGTACCCATGGTGGTGGAATCCCACGGTGTGTGCGCGTGTGGCGTGAGTGTGTGGGGGTGTGTGTGTGTAAAAAAAAAAAAATCCGAGTCTAGTCAGTTTCGGATCAGATTGAGTCGTGTCTGACCGGATCGTGTTTTGGGTACTTGAACTCGACTCGGTTTGAATTCGGATTGGGTGAAGCCTACTTGGTTCGGACCAACCCACCCATTTGGTTTAGGTCAAGTTGGGTCTGAATGAGTCGGACGAGTCGAGTCGTCTCGTGCCCTGCTCTAATATCAGTTCATTAGATATTGGAGGTCATGTGATCATGCATCAGTCAATCTTGAAATGCTTAGAGAATCTGTATCTGTTCTTTTGAGGACACTGGTGGTGTCTTGTATTTGCTTTTATAAATAACTGATAGCTAACTAATAGCAATTGAACTGCAGGGGGTCCAGTTCCATCCAGAAAGCATTATAACCACCGTAGGCAAAGAGATTGTCCGCAATTTTCTCAAACTAATCGATCGAATGGAGGCTGGATACATATTTGTCCAGCCATAGGTGTTGATTTTTATAGTTGGAAATGAAAGAAGAAGAAAATCCACACTCAAACTAATCCATCGAATGGAGGCTGTATGTTTCTGTTGAATATTTGGCCCTTTTCTAGTTGAATGTGAACTGTTGCCACACACGCACGCCGTGGGATTTCACCACCGTGGGTACTCGAACCCTTGACCTGGTGTTAAAACTCCAGGGAGTCTACCACCCGGGTAAGAGTAACGACCCTGTATTTTTGTTCTTAACCATCTATTTGTTGGGCCACATTGCAGGGTTAGGACTTGGGATTTTTCTGTGTGTTTTTTTGTTTTGTTTTTTTTCATCAGTTATCCAGTGTCGAGCCCGTGATGTTAACGGTTTGGATCACTTAACCATGGTTCCTACTTGTAAAAGCTGCGAGGAACTCTCATCCCAAATCAGAACTTAGTGAATGAGAGAGAGGCTAGCGCACACAGCACCGTCAGCACTGTGTGCTTCTCGGAAAGCTGTGGGACCCACCATGATGTATTTACCATATCCATGCCATCCGTCCATTTTTCCAGCTCATTTTAGGGCATAAACCCTAAAAATGAGGCAGATCCAAATCTCAGGTGGAGCACACCATAGGTAACAGTGGTGATTGAACGCCTGCCATTAAAAACGACCTTTGGGCCGCGGAAGTTTTTGGATCAAGCTAATATTTGTTTTTCCCTTTATCCAAGTCTATGCGACCTAATCAACGGGTTGGATGTCAAATAAGCATTACAGTGGGCCCTAGGTAGTTTTTAGTGGTCGGCATTCAATCACTAGTCTTCAGTGGTGTGGTCCACTGGAGATTTGCATCCGCCGTATTCTTGGACTCATGCCCTAGGATAAGGTAGAAAAATGGATGGACGGTGTGGATAAAATACACATCTTGGTGGGCCCAGAGCTTTTCCAAGCAGCACACAGTACCATGTGGGTGCCGTGCTACATTACAATCCGTGTCTAAGAGGAGAAAATTATCACTGTAGACCCCACTTTTTATCCAGCTTCTTTTACGAAGGATTCAAAGCTTACCTTCCCAACTTTGACCTAGCACGTACGGACAGAGTATTTGATGACAAGTGTCTTTTCGTTTGGTCATCAAATGCTCCGTCCGCACGTACAAGGTCTAAGTTGGGAAGATAATTTTTAGATCCTTCGTAAAAGAAGCCAGATAAAAGGTAAGGCCTACAGTGGTAATTTTCTCCTGAGAGAGGGTACCCAAATTGAGGAAGCGGATTGGCTGGTGTACCACACACCAGTATATAGCTGTTTTTTAATTTTTAATTTTTTGGGTTAGCTTGTTAGTACACGCCCACTCCATGTCAGCCACCCCCACTAGGGATCGATACCAAGACCTCAAGTGTGGAAACGAGGTAACTCCACTCGGTCTGCCAGTTGAGCTATGGATCCGGGTGTAGGTACGTGTTAGCTGTTGTAGGTACGAGTCGTGCGAAGACGAGCACTGACACTCCGAGTTGTACGAACGGTTTAAAGGAGATCAAAGTTACATGGCCCCACCGTGATGTACTTATTATATTTACACCGTTTATCTATTTTTATAGATAATTTTAGAGCATATCCAAAAAATGAATTATATCTAAAGATCATATGGACCATACCATAAATACCATTAAACAATTCGTAGGGCCCACCATAACGTTTATTTTTCATATAATCTGTTTATAACGTCACAGGGACCTGAATTAAGAGTAAAAACAAATTTTATATTGATCCAAAAACTTCTATGATCCCAAAAAGGGTCTCAATGATAGACGTTCAATCTCCCACTACTTTTTTAAGTGTGGTAGGCTTGATAGTTAGATCTGTCTTATTTTCGTCTCAAGCCTTAAGACGAGCTTGCCAAATGGAGGGATGGTTTGGAGATAATATATACCTCATGATCAGACCCACAAAGTTTATTGATGTCAATACAACAGTTATATAGCTGGTGTGACATACGCTGGCCAATCTGCTTCCGCATATTGAATGCCGGACACATAATCATTACCTAAGCTTTTACCATAAATTATATTAATCAGACCATTGTAATCATCCGATTTTAGTAATTGAATTTGGACAGTTTGCTATTTTAAAGTTTACTATCAAAATTGGACTACCATAATAATCATCTGATTTTTGGCCTTTTCATTTTAGTCTTTACTAACAAAATAATAGTCATCACTAATGGGGTGGTTTGAAAGGTTATTTGTTCGAAAAACTCAATTCTAATATTTAAACCCGACAAGGAACTAACCATCAAAATCCAATCGATCAGGAAAAAGTCTGGTTATCTATGTTTGGGTTGTATTATATCAGACCTCACCTGACCCATTAGATGAATGAGTGCTATTTTTTATTTGGACCTGATCTGAATTTTGATGGGTTTGGTCTGTGTCCAACATTTTCTGACCTGATTGTTAAATATGTCTGGTCCAGTCCCCCCTTCAACGCGATCTGACCCATTTGCACCCCTAAAAATCAAGCGGTGCAAATGTGGTCCGTCAGAGCTCTAAAGTTATAGTGCTCCTATTTGCACCGAGACAACCTTCCATTAGACAAATTTCAAGGCCCACAGAGCCAAAATTGCAGCGATCCTATTTCTAGGCGTAGGATAAAAAATCAGCCACATTTATGATTTAGGTGGACTAAACCATTGGAAATAGTGTTTAGGGCGACACTCATCCTTGAAACTGGTTCCTTTGGTGTGGCCCACCTACATCATGGATTGTCACGATTTTTGAATCCTAGACCTAAATGTTTTTGTGGCATTTAATGGTTTAAGTGGATTTTTTATAAACATATCATGGTGGGCCTTGTAAAAATAAATATTGGATGTCTCTCTCCAACTGTTCCTTTTGTGTGCCCATTTGAATAATAGGTGTTGCTGTCAATTTGATCAAACTTGACCACATGTGTAATTAAAAGTTTGCATTGATTGTTCATGTGAGAGTAAGATGCACAGGTGTGCCTGAGTTTGCTTGACTCAGAGTTTTTGATTAAATCATTAGTATCTCCGGCACTGAGATGGAATAAATTAGAGAATGAACCAGAATCCAGTTATCCTGTAAACCACTATTTTGCAGTCTATTCGGATAATTTGTGAAACGGTAGGGGTTAGCCCCTTTGAATAAGTTCTTTTTACCTGTGACAATAGACATTAGTTTACAAATTTAAGGACTATTTCTTCCATTGGTCTTTCAGTTTGTATGTATCTCAAATGAACAAATAAATGAAATAAGGCCAAACAATGTCGATATTTATTGATTTTTAAACATACAGAGCATTACAACCGACAGAGTAATAATCGACCATAGAAATTAAATAAAAATGAGAAAGAAAGATAAATACCTGACACGGCTATCGGAACAGACGATTGATGCGGGTGGTCAGCAAGATGTGACTGGATTGATATGATTAACCAAATTGAAACTTAATTGATCACGATCCTACAACTTAAGGTTGAGGATATTTACTTCTATTCCAAAGGTACGGTAGTGGGAGTCGCTATGTAGTAGTTATCTATGCTAGAAATAGGCTAAGTTAAACCAATAAAAGGTAAATGTAAAGTAGATAGATGTGTTTAGCCTGTGGCCGTGAGCTCTTCTTCATGTGTTACTTATATAGCTTGTTGAGGCGGTGAAACATTTCACTAGATCTCCTTGTTGCTATTGGATTCTTCATGCTCATGTCGCAGTTTTGGATATGAGAATATCCTTAATGGACGCAAAATTTGTGACTTAGATTGGAAAGAAAAGATTCCAGTCAGATATATACTTGTTAGCTTTTCGGATCTTCTTCTCGTAGTTGATCATTCATGGAGATGTTTGTGGTCCATTAAAGGTCAGGTCTGGGACCGCCAAAGTTTCTCTGAAGAATACAACGAATCCAAGATCTGCAAACTTCAAGGGTTAGACCTGAATCAATCATGGCCACTCAACGTATCTACTAATAGCTCACCTTGTTAACTTCGAGGTGTTGGATGATCCATATTAAACCACCTTTTGTATTTAACCATTTGTAAGGTGATGGTTTGGAGTGAGGTGAGATTTGACACCCGATACTGATCTTGTTATTCGACCACATCGAATTTAGGTACCCCATTCTCTTGATTCCAATTGAACCACAGCTTGGGATCTCTTGATTTGGGACTAATCCGCAACTGGATTCACATAGACACTAGTCCGATCTTTTGATATTTGGAACCTTCTTGAGCATCGGTAGCTCTTCGAATGTCTTCGAAAAAATCTTCTATTATGGTAGGTCTGTAAGAGCTGACCTCATCGAGAGTATAATTGCCACATCTGTGATTAGATCCATTCTTGGCGGGTTTTCTTATAGTCGTGTCAACTGCGTTGCCTTATTAATTGGGTACGATAAACATGGTCAACCACAATTCTATTTGGGTGCTATGATGACTTCCGTGTATGCTAAATATGTAGTGTCACCACATGTTGGTTTTCTATTAGACCACCGTTCACTCTCTAAGTGTAGGGTTGTGATGTAGTAATAAACTCGGTAAGACCGAGGTTGAATCCCAAGGGACTGATACTTGTACGTTATCTGAAATTAAGTAGAACTAGAACTCGGCTAAGATGTAATCTAAATTAAATAGGATTTAAGGAATAATTGTGAAATAATTATCTAAAACTTAGGAGAAATCAGAGGTAAGAAACTAGGGATTCAGAGGATCCACTTGTAGAGATCAGGGAGATCTTACGCCTGCGTCAAGAATCATGGAAATTAACTGAAGTGTCATTGATATAGTTTTCAAGAGATGAAAGGTATATGAATTAGAATGAATTCCATCACCAAACCATGCCCAGGAGATAAAGCAAACAACAGAATTAAACAAATAACCAACCAATCAACATGCTATGAAGGTTAGGAAGGGTACCGTCATCCGACCATGCCCAGGAGACGATGGTGAACAACAGGGCTTCCTGACGTCATAAACATAAAAATGAAAGGAACATGCTTAAAGCCATTGCAGACCCATTGTAATTTCAGTCACAACAGATCATTAAAGTCTAAAAGCATTCCTTTAATTAAACTAAAATCAACCTTAGTTCAGTACAAATAAAAAGCATAAAATAAAATCTCCCATCTCACTACAAGCTTCACCTGTTAGACCTAGCTATGAGGTTTAGCCACTCATGAATAGGCTAAACATCCTTAAATAAAACAAAAACAGAAAGAAAAAAACAAAGAATAACTATACTCTCTCTTTGTCTCTTCTCAGCCGTGAATGATAAGCTCCAGATCGTGAATCCCCCTTTTATAGATGTGTAACTAGCTAAGTCGGTTGGTATTTACGCAGCTAGTGCATAAGAAGAGGCCTGCGAAACAAGTTACGCAAACAGGCCTGGCCTTGCAATTGTCCGCGCTCATTGATTGGTGGAGCCTATTATTGAAGCCAACAGAGGAATCCACTCCGTTCATTGGAAATGTGTCGAAAAATTGGTCGGGAAGTGACGGTTCTTACCTGATTTAAGTGTAATCCACAGAATTCTTCTTAAACCGTTCATTTTCCTTTTAGACGGTTGAAAACTGATTTTCAGTGCTTCCTGCAATTCAGTCATCTAGGCTTGGATGATAGGAGGCATAGGCTTCTGATGGACGGTCCAGATCAAGCCGATGATGCCTGATGGTGGCCCACAACCTTCCTCCACAACTCTGTTTGTGAACAGAGCTTCTGTGTCAGCTCTGTGATGGACGGTGGCAAATTGATTGACGAGGACAGGAATCCATTATGTCCATTGTATTCCCCTCGAAAAACCGTTAGGAATGGACGGTTTTTGGAGTAGTTTCAGTGTGACCCATGAGATCTTTCACTCCAGCGTCTGTCCTCCGTTTGGCAGCTGATCTACCTATTTGTATGCACATGAGATCAAAAGGAAAGCTAGGATGGGGTTGTGCCCACCCTCAAGAGAGTATAGATGGTTCGGATCATCCGAAAGGATGATAGGTGGGGTCCACTATCAAAGAACTGACGGACAGCGTGAAGACGCTGTCCGTTTTTTTTTTGGAAGATAAGAGTCAGTCAGCGTGCTTGGTGACCGAGCTCCTTGGCGCGGTGCACGTCTGGCCTATGTGTACACTATGTACACACGATGCAGTGTGGGGCCCACTACAATGCTTATGTGAAATCCAATCCAGCCATCTGTTTACTCATAATATTTTAATGGTTGGAACCAAAATTGAGGTATATCCAACTATCCGGCGGGCCTGAAATTGATGATTAATAGGCTGATCTATCCGTTGGGTCACTTTCAGAGGGATCTAATGGCTGATTTTTGATGTGTACGGTTAATTTATGGTCCTCAGGTTACGTATGAAGTTTCGAGCCGAACTGATGGTGGGAACCCTGTGATCTTGCACTCTACGTCTTTCGGGCCACTTGAGCTTCAGTTTCTCGATTTTCTTGGGTCCCTGGCGTGTAATTTTGTCAATCTTGGTCCCTTGGAGTCTGTCCCTTGCCTTTAGTGTCGTCAGAGCATTAAATCCATGCTTTTAGCACCTTATTTTGATCCAGGCTCGTAAATACACCCTGCATCACAAGAATGATAAAACAGGCCATTAAACAGTATCATGCTCATAAATCCAGGTAATAACTAAGGTCTAATATGCAATATTTGACCCTCAACACAACTCTTAACCAGCATTTTGCTAGTCTCGAGCAAAATATGCGAAAAATAAGTTGAGAATTATATGACAATGTATATGAACTCGAGTGATTTTTGAAAATTAAACCAAACGCTAGAATTTTAGGATTCAAAAATGTCGAGCATTACTCTCTCCTAGACTCAAGTAAATGGCAAACTTCATAATCAAGTGCAAAGTATTAATCCATCAATTAGAAAAATTCTAAACTTTGAGTTTCATGGGTGTATAGTGTAATCTCGGCTTATCAACATTAAGATTTAATTCTCTATTTCAGGATATCATTGGTAATCAACAAGAGAATTCATGATAACCAAAACTTTCCTCACAGATAATCTTTTCATTCTTTCAACTTTTTTTTTTCTTAATTTTTTTTTTCATTAACAGTAATGCCAAGAAGGGGAATCAAATCCTCACCTATAGGGAGTAAACCTATGGTGAAGACCGTACACCCGACTCTTTTCACATATCATTCAAGGGGTATTAAATCTACACCTATAGGGAGCAAAACCATGGTGTGGATTATTCACCCAAATTTTTTCAAAGGTATCCTTTTTTTTTTTTTTTTCATATCGATCCTGTTAGGCAAATGTTCCGAGCTAGTTCCTTTCATACTTAATGATTACCAAATTAACCCTTCAGTATCAAATTGAAATCTTAATGTGGAAGCGAGATGTGACATGTGAAATCATGACTCAATCAATGTTTACAACTTCCAATCATGGATTAATAACTCGAACTTAACTGTGAAATCTAACAGACCCCACTGAATCCAAGAGTCATAAATTACCAACATCATGTGTCTTGAAATTCTACGTGCCCTAGATGGCCGTCAAAATCACATCGAATTCACAGGAATTTCCAAAAAAATTTAAAAATTTTCACAATTTTTGCTCAAGACCAAGAAAACACCGATTAGGTAACCTAATCCCCCACTCCCAGCCTAAAATCTACATTGTCCTCAATGTAAAAGATATAACATGTAATGCACATGGGACAACTAAAGTAAATGGGAAGTGATGGGAGGATAGTACCTAAATAACGAATCGAGAGAGATTTTTCAAAGATATCTACGTAAGAGCAGGTCAACACAAGAAAGAAAGCAAAACAAAAATAACAAAAATCAAATTCTACCTATACTACTTTCGTAGGTGCTCTCGATTGCATTTAGCGTATGCAACAAGCCTTTAAACCTCTAGGTTACCCCTAGAGGACAAGTTGTAGTCTCGTGAGGGGGTTTACAATAATGTTACCCACAAACACTGAACTATAAAAATGAAATGGAATGAAAAGTTGGGTTGCCTCCCAGGAGCGCTAAGTTTACCATCTTTAGCCAGACAAGTAAAGTAAAATACCCTAGTCCTATGAAAGCGAAAAACCTACCTATACCTCCATCAGACTACGAGATCAGTCCTGGTAAATAGGAGCAGTCAGAGGCATGGACATGTCCTCTGAATCAAATTTCTCGACGAATGGTTTTAATCGATGTTCATTTACTTTAAACTCCTTGCCATTGTTGGGATCTCTTATCTCGACAGCCCCATGAGGATAGGCAGTAACAACAATGTAAGGGCCGATCCAACGAGATCGGAGCTTACATGGAAAGAGATGTAGTCGAGAGTCGTACAAAAGGACTTTCTGACCTAGTGTGAATGATTTTCGGAGAATATGATGATCAAGAAACGCCTTCATCATGTCCTTATAAATTCTCGCGTTCTCGTACGCATCGTTTCGAATTTCTTCCAATTCATTCAACTGAAGTTTGCGTAGCGAGCCAGCGTTGTACAGATTGAAATTTAGATTTTTGATCGCCCAGTATGCTTTATGTTCCAACTCCACCGGCAAGTGACAAGCCTTCCCATAGACAAGTATAAAGGGAGATGTTCCAGTAGGGATTTTAAAAGCAGTACAGTATGCTCATAAGGCATCGGTCAATCGAATTGACCAATCCTTACGATCAGGGTTAACCGTTTTCTCTAGGATATGTTTGATCTCCCTATTAAAAATCTCAGCTTGTCCACTTGTCTATGGATAGTATGGGGTACTCACCTTATGGGAGATACCGTATTTCTTCATTAAGCTCTCAAATGTTTTATTACAAAAGTGTGAGCGCCCGTCACTAATGATGGCTCGAGGTGTCCCGAACCGCGACAGGATGTTTTCTTTTAAAAATTTAATGACAGTGCGATGGTCATTGTTTCGGCACGGAATTGCTTCGACCAATTTAGTGATATAATCTATGACGAACAAAATATATAAATTTCCAAAGGATTGGGGAAATGGTCCCATGAAATCGATGCTCCAGCAATCAAATGCTTCAATGATAAGGATGAGATTTAAAAGCATCATATTTCGACGGGACAATGCTCCCAATTTTTTACAACACTCACAAGCCTTATAAAACTCATGAGTGTCCCTGAACATGGTGGGCTAATAAAAGCCAGACTGTAGAATCTTGGCTGCAGTCTTTTTAACAGAAAAGTGACCACCACAGGTCTGTGAGTTACAAAAGGAGATGACACTGATGTTCATCATCTGGTACACATCTCCTTAAGATTTGGTCTGGGCAATATTTAAACAAATATGGATCATCCTAGAAAAAGTTACGCACTTTTGTAAAGAATTTCTTCTTATCTTGTGCCGTCCAGTGTGTCGGTATGGAACCTGTAGCAAGATAATTAACAATATCAGTGAACCAAGGTGAATGAGAGACTCTGAACAGTTGTTCATAAGGGAACATGTCATTGATATGGGTCGCCTCAAGGGAATCAGAGGTATTAAGGTGAGAAAGGTGATCGACCACTACATTCTCTACTCCCTTTTTATTTTTAATTTTCAAATCAAATTTTTGGAGTAGAATGATCCATCATATCAGGCGGGGCTTAGAATCATTCTTAGAAAGAAGATACTTAAGTGTCGCGTGATCTGTATAGATAATGATCTTGGATCCGATCAGGTAGGACCTAAATTTGTCCAAAGCGAACACCACGGCTAAGAGTTCCTTTTCCGTAGTTGAGTAGTTCACTTGGGTAGGATTTAGAGTCCCACTTGCGTAATGAATAATGTAGGGCCTCTTATCTTTTCTTTGGCCTAGAACTGCTCCAAGAGCATAATCAGAGGCATATCACATAAGTTCAAAAGGAAGACTCTAGTTGGGTGGCTGCATGATAGGTGCAGTGGTTAACATGCCCTTAAGCTTACTGAAAGCTTCTTGGCATTGCTCATTCCACTCGTATGGTGCATCCTTTTGAAGAAGATTACATAAAGGACTAGAGAGGAGACTAAAGTCTTTTATGAATCGTCTATAAAACTCTGCGTGTCCTAAGAAGGATCGCACGTCTCTGATGTTCTTGGGTCGAGGTAGGTTAGAGATAAGATTGATTTTTACCTTATCTACCTCGATTCCCTTGGATGAGATGATATGCCCAAGGATAATTCCTTTTTGAACCATGAAATGACACTTCTCCCAATTAAGTACCAAATTCTTTTCTTCACATCTTTTCAGCACACATTTAAGCCTCTCTAAGCATTTGCTGAAAGATGAACCGAAAACAGAGAAATCGTCCACGAAGACCTCTAAATATTTCTCTACCATGTTAGTAAAGATACTCATCATACATCGATGAAAGGTGGTAGGGGCATTACATAACCCGAACGACATCCTTGTATAAGCAAGGGTGCCGTAAGGACATGTAAATGTGGTCTTTTTCTGGTCTTCAGGGGTGATTTCAATCTGATTGTAACCCGAATACCCATCAAGGAAACAATAATAAGAATGACCAGCTAGCCTTTTCAAGATTTGATCAATAAAGGGCAAAGGAAAGTGGTCTTTCCTTGTGACGGTATTCAACTTCCTATAGTCAATGCACATTCTCCAACCAGTAGTAACTCTAGTCAGCACGAGTTCATTATTGGCATTGGCTACGATGGTGATCTCGGACTTCTTAGGAACCACCTGAGTTGGACTCACCCATTGACTATCGGATATAGGGTATATGATACCCATATCCAATAGTTTGAGAACCTCGGCTTTAACCACTTCCTTCATATTTGGATTTAGTATACGTTGTGATTGTCGAAGAGTTTTCGTATTATCCTCAAGATATATGCGGTGAGTACATATTGATGGGTTAATTCCTTTGAGGTCCGCTATCGTTCATCCAAGAGCTCCTTTATGCTCAAGGAGAGTACCTATGAGCATACTCTCCTGCTCTTTCTCCAGGTGGGCAGAGATCACCACCGGGTATGTCTTATCTTGACCTAAATAGACATATTTTAAATCAGAGGGTCAAGGTTTTAGGTCAAGCTTCGGTGGCTTGAGGTTTGACGGTAGAGGCACTATATCAGTTTGGGGTAACTCTTCAAATTGTAGCCTCCACCGGTTAACTTCAAGTACTGGTACAGTATTAAGCATGACACACGTCTCCCTAATCGTATCGTCATCAAGATCATGGGAGTGGGCTAGGCATGTCTCTAGAGGATCAGAGGATAAGGTAAGAGGCGTTCTATCTTCCACAAAAGAATCAATCATGTTAACGTCGTGAAAATCGTCATCATCCTCTGAGTCGCTGACGTTATTGAAAAGGATATTTGACTCCAATGTCAAATTTTTAAAAGACATAGTCATGACACCATTCCTGCAATTGATAATTACATTTGAAGTGGAAAGGAATAGACAACCAAGAATGACAGGAATCTGATTGCTCATGTCATTGATGGATTCGGTATCCAAGATGATAAAATCTACAAGGTAGTAAAATCTATCGACCTGGGCCAACACATCCTCGATTATCCCTCTTGGTACCCGAATAGTGCGATCAGCAAGTTGTAGTATGGTCATGGTGGGTTTTAATTCTCCCAAACCTAATTGTTTGTATATTGAGTAGGGAATCAGATTGACGCTCGCTCCTAAGTCAAGAAGTGCATGATCAATTCGATAGTTTCCGATTACACATGATATGGTTGGACTACCGAGATCTTTGAATTTCTGCGGCATACCTTGTTTTAGGATGACACTCACTTTCTCAGTTAAGAAAATCTTCTTTTGAACACTTTGCCGTCGTTTGATCGTGTATAAGTCTTTTAGAAATTTGGCATATAAAGGTATTCATTTTGTGACATCAAGTAGAGGAATGTTGACTTTCACTTGTTTCAACACCTTTAGGATATCCTGAGGTTAGAGAGACGTTTTGGTGCAACCAACCGTTGGGGGAACGAAGCAACTAGTTTCTCTAAAAGTTCCTGTTTTAATTTTTGTGGGCATCACTAGATCCATCATTATTGTCCTCTTCTAGTTATCGAGGCTTTTTGGGTCTAATTGGAAGGGTTTTATCAATAACCTTCCTACTCCTAAGAGTAGTGATGGATTTAGCATTCCCCATTTGATTTGAAGAGCTGGGATCACTTATCTCGTACTGCGGTTTAGGATTGGAGAGTGGTTATGCATGAAGCATCCCCTTTTCCATATCCGTCATACGTGAATATATTTTTTTACATAAAATCTGAAATTCCTCGCATTGTCTGAGCCAACTCTTGTATGGAATTTTGAACCGATTCTTCTTGAAGTTTCTCCTAATTTGGATTTTGATTGAAGAAACTTCGAGAGGTAGCAGTTTGTCCATTCCTCCAACTAAAACTGGGATGATTTTTCCAGCCAGGATTGTAAGTATTAGAGGTTGGTCCATTGAAAGGTCTTTGATAGTTATTTATGGCATTGGATTGTTCATTCAATACTTCTCAAAAGGCAGGTATTGTAGGAAATTTTCAGTTGTATGAATGTTGCAATCACAGATGCCATAAACACTTTCATTAATCTTATCCTTCTTTCCTTCCATGGCCTCAAATTTTCTTATGAGCGTAGACACTTTATACTTGAGATCATCATCTTCTTTCAAGAGATACAATCCACCTTTCTCCTTAGGTTGAGTCAGCCTAGACATGGTGTTCGAATTTGGGTAATAGTCCCATGCTTATGTTTTTTCAGCAAGACTATCGAGGTAATCCCATACCTCGTCAACATTTTTATTAATGAATTCTCTATTACACATTGTCTCGACCATTTGGCGCATGGAAGATGTCAGTCCATCGTATAAAAAATTTGTAATGCGCCACGTTTCAAAGCCGTGTTGTGGGCATGAACTGACCAAATCCTTAAACCTTTCCCAACATTGGAAGAATGTTTCATCTTCCTTTTGGGCAAAGTTCATGATTGCTTTTCTGAGGGTAATCGTTTTATGATGTGGGAAAAATTTCTTTATAAATTCTCTCTGCATATCATTCCATGTGCCAATGGATCTATGACGCAGTGAATGTAACCATGTCTTGGCCTTCTCTTTTAAGGAAAATGGAAAAAGTTTCAGCCTAATTGTATCCTCAGATACATTAGGGAAGTATAAGGTGGCTATAATCTCGTCGAACTGTTTCAGATGTAGATACTGTTCTTCAGACTCAAGTTCATGGAACTTAGGAAGGAGTTGGATAACCCCTGGCTTGATGTTCATCTGTCCCGTATTCTCAGGAAAAATCATGCATGAGGGGGTACTCACCCCCGCCGGTTGTAAATAATCTCATAAAATATGAGGCGGAGGTGCTTGATGCACATCATCCTCAGTTTGTACTTCCTCAACCCTAGGTTAGGATAGTGCTTGAGGTTGATTCGCAGCCATAACCTCAATTAACTCAGGGAAATTTGAGCGGTGTCTAGTCCTGTGATGGACAGTTAACCCCTCAACTAATCCTCCTTCGGTTAAGAGACGTCGAGTGTTGTCACAGGCCCACTTGGGCATGAAACACTCGCAGCCCTTGATTTAAATTCTAAACTTAGACCTAAGAAAGGAAATAAAACTCTAAAAAGAAGAGAGAGTTGGAGAGAAGTTACCAAATTGGAGTCCCTAAGTTAAAAACCTGCAAAATAAACAAAACAACTTAGTTTTTAGAAATAGAAAGTCTAAAAATAAAAAATTTCTAATTAGAAGTAAACTAATTTCTAAATAAAAAGAAGAAATTCCTAAAAAAAGAAAGTAGAAAACAAATTAGAAAAGTCTTAAACTAGAAAGTAAGTTAAAAAAAGGGAATGGAAAGTAGAAATTAGAAAGAGCTTACTGAATTAGAAGTTTCTATCTTAAAATATTATAAAATAAATAGGTTAGTTTCTATAAATCAACAAAAATAATCTAACCTAAAATTAGAGAAATCCTAATCTTAAACTAATCCTAAAACTAATTAATTTCAGAAACGCAACCGTCAGTCCCCGACAACGGCGTCAAAAACTTGTTCACTCCTCAAGTGCAGGGTTGTGATGTAGTAATAAACTCGGTAAGACCGAGGTCGAATCCCAAGGGACTAATACCTGTACGTTATCTGAAACTAAGTAGAACCAGAACTCAGCTAAGATGTAATGTAAATCAAATAGGATTTAAGGAATAATTGTGAAATAATTATCTAAAACTTAGGAGAAATCAGAGGTAAGAAACTAGGGATTCAGAGGATCCACTTGTAGAGATCAGGGAGATCTTACGCCTGCTTCAAGAATCATGAAAATTAACTGAGGTGTCATTGATATAGTTTTCAAGAGATGAAAGGTATATGAATTAGAATGGATTCCATCACCAAATCATGCCCAGGAGACAAAGCAAACAACAGAATTAAACTAATTACCAACCAATCAACATGCTATGAAGGTTAGGAAGGGTACCATCCAACCATGCCCAGGAGACGATAGTGAACAACAGGGCTTCCTGACATCATAAACATAAAAAGGAAAGGAACATGCTCAAAGCCATTGCAGACCCATTGTAATTTCAGTCACAACAGACCATTAAAGTCTAAAAACATTCCTTTAATTAAACTAGAATCAACCTTAGTTCAGTACAAATAAAAAGCATAAAATAAAATCTCCCATCTCACTATAAGCTTCACCTCTTAGCCCTAGCTATGAGGTTTAGCCACTCATGAATAGGCTAAACATCCTTAAATAAAACAAAAATAGAAAGAAAAAAATAAAGAATAACTATACTCTCTCTGTCTCTTCTCAGTCGTGAATGATAAGCTCCAGATCGTGAATCCCCCTTTTATAGATGTGTGACCAGGCAAGTCGGTTGGTATTTATGCAGCTAGTGCGTAAGAAAAGGCATGTGAAACAAGTTACGCAAATAGGCCTGGCCTTGCAACTGTCCGCGCTCATTGATTGGTGGAGCCTATTATTGAAGCCAACAGAGGAATCCACTCCGTTCATTGGAAATGTGTCGAAAAACTGGTCGGGAAGTGACGGTTCTTGCCTGATTTAAGTGTGATCCACAAAATTCTTCTTACATCGTTCATATTCCTTTTAGACGGTTGAAAACTGATCTTCAGTGCTTCTTGCAATTCAGTCATCTAGGCTTGGATGATAGGAGGTATAGGCTTCTGATGGACGGTCCAGATCAAGCCCATGATGCCTGATGGTGGTCCACAACCTCCCTCCATAACTCTGTTTACGAACAGAGCTTCTATGTCAGCTCTGTGATGGACGGTGGCAAATTGATTGACGAGGATAGAGGAATCCATTACGTCTATTGTATTCCCCTCAAAAAACTATTAGGAATGGACGATTTTTGGAGTAGTTTCAGTGTGGCCCACGAGATCTTTCACTCCACCGTTCGTCCTTCATTTGGTGGCTGATCTACCTGTTTGTACGCACATAAGATCAAAAGGAAAGCTAGGATGGGGTTGTGCCCACCCTCAGGAGAGTATAGACGGTTCGGATCATCTGAAAGGATGATAGGTGGGGTCCACTATCAAAGAACGGACGGACAGCATGAAGATGCTGTCCGTTTTTATTTTGGAAGATAAGAGTCAGTCAGCGTGCTTGCTGACCGAGCTCCTTGGCGCGGTGCACGTCTGGCCTGTGTGTACACTATGTACACACAATGCAGTGTGGGGCCCACTACAATGCTTATGTGAAATCCAATCCAGCCATCTGTTTACTCATAATATTTTAACTGTTGGAACCAAAAGTGAGGTATATCTAACTATCCGGCGGGCTTGAAATTGATGATTAATAGGTTGATCTATCCATTGGGTCACTTTCAGAGGGATCCAACGGCTGATTTTTGACATGTACGGTTAATTTATGGTCCTCAGGTTACGTATGAAGTTTCGAGCTGAACTGATGGTGGGAACCCTATGATCTTGCACTCTATACATCTTTCGGGCCACTTGAGCTTCAATTTCTCAATTTTCTTGGGTCCCTGGCGTGAAATTCCATCGATCTTGGTCCCCTGGAGTCCGTCCCTTTCCTTTAGTATCGTCAGAGCGTTAAATCCATGCTTTTAGCACCTTATTTCGATCTAGGCTCGTAAATACACCCTGCATCACAAGAATGATAAAACGGGCCATTAAACAGTATCATGCTCGTAAATCCAGGTAATAACTAGGGTCTGATATGCAATATTTGACCCTCAACAACCACCAGGTGCCAAATTTTAGTGTAGATAACATATTAGCTTGATTTTTTGGCCTTGACCTAACGTGGGATTATACATATGACTGTTAGACTGAATTTCACATACACATCATGGTGGGCTTGGTTGTCATTTTCTTTAATATATCCAAGTGAAAATTGGAGAACGATGCCCAATGATTTTTAGTAGGGCCCATTATGATGTATGTCTAAAATCCACTCTGACCATTAGACGTGCAATTCGATGTTAGGCCCATTAAAAATAAATAAATTAACTACATGTAACTTAGACCACATCAAAGGAAATAGTTAGTAGAGAGACCTTCACATTTGATTTTTTACAAGGCTCACTGTGATAATGTAATGCCCTAAAAATTGGGGGTCGTGCATACACTCGACTTCCAAATTTTCGGGTATCACTTATAATCAATTTTATAGTTTTATGATTAATCAGATTTAAATATGTAGCATGGAATTACTTGAAATATGAATCATAATTCACAACTAGTCTAATGTAATGGAAAAGGCTAAATGTTTACAAGTCAAAAAATATAAATGGGTCATACAAGGTGTTACCCAATAAAATTAAAAAAAAAAGAATGTCATGTCCAAAAAAATAGAGCTGAGTCCACTACTCAGCAATCCAAATCCCGCCTACTAGGCCGATGGGGGACTATCCATCAGCTGAAAGTAGGACAGCTCGTCCTCCTCCTCAAGGCTCGCGCCGTCAAGCTCCTCATACTCTACATCACCTGCATCTACGGGAGAGTCTATTTGATGTTTTAAAACACCATCTCAGAGTGAGAGTGAGTGATCAACTCAGTGGGTGCTATTAGTCTTAAGTTGTAATAAACATCAATTATATTATAAATTTAATGAAAAAAATCATTCATAAACGCCTGACTAATCTTATTAATGCATATGCATGATAAATGATTTCATGCATGCCCTCGCCACAACACTCCCTCAATTGACTCCGTCTAATGATCGCGTATGAACAACTCCCTCATTGCGACCTCGACTATCGAGTTGCCAACCTAGCTAGTGCGATGCGATGATAATGTTAGCCGAGTTTTTAGTTAATTTCATTAGTCCAGCAAGTTGAGAAAATTGATACACCCCACGTATTAATTCTTGAACAGGTTGCGAGGCCAAGGCCCCCCAACATGTGAGATTAAGACCCCGTGATCCTTAATCTCGTCGGGTTCTACATCCCTGACTTTAAGCATATGGTGAGTGCTGAGAAAAGGGATCGCTCGCAGTCACTATGGAGAGGCTCGTCACCCCAGTGTAGGCTGACAACTCGGACAAAGTGTCCCATTCCACCATGCCCGGTTCACGAGGTGCTCAGTTTCAATTTGGTTATCGATGGGCTACAACGGTTGAAGGGTGTTTCAGGTCGCATACAGGTGTGGGCAAACATGGTTAACAAACATGAATGACTAGTACATGAACTAGACCTTGCGAGTCCAGGCATGTACATGACAGATGACATCGGGTACATATGACCCATGTAGTCCAACTACTGTCACCCATCCGTACTGCCCAAATCCATCGGCCTGGCCTTAAGACAACTTACCAATGGGCCATCTTCTCTCACCTCAGTTTCCTGACCATCCTAGAGATTTGAGGGTAATCCATAACATGCCAACAATTAGGATTATCAACTAGCGTAAGCAATATCATGCATTCATACTTCTAAACATAAAACTCAGATTTTTCTACCAAGTAAAGCTAACAATGTTGTGAAATAAAGGTGCATGTGTATTGTGTGGGTTAGTGAGGAAGCTAAACAAGTCATATATGTCATAGGAACAAAATGCACAAGGGTTAATGAATCATACACGAATTAACAAGACATATACATGCAAACATCAAATTTATACCCAATCATGTGAGAGACAATAAATATTCTATAAGTATTCCATGTTGATTGAAAGGATTAAGGTAAGGTATTTTCAAGGTTCTCTCTATAAGACCCGTATCTTAGTCCGTACCGTTCCGTAGACTTTCGCAGTCTTACCGGTCGAATTCTGGCAATATTCGACCCTTAATCGATATTTGCACACGATCCTGATTCGTACATCGTCAACTCGAGTCGACTCAACTCAAGATCTTTACCGTAGCAACCGCGCCATCGCTGCGGTTCCGATACTGTGACTCGCGCGCCGAGGCGATACCCCGGTCAAGAGATGTGGGCCAATGGTCGGTGTGAGGAAAATGTCACGCGTTGCGAAACCCAAAAGAATCTCTACGAGATATCACATCAATCCATCAATCCATCAATCCATCAATCCTTCAATCTCAACATGTCAAGTACACATCACCTTTCACCTTTTTCCAAACAAGCCACAAAAGTCAAAAAGTTCTTACACTCCCATGCCTTTCTTACACAAATGGCCACAAAAGTTAAGAATTTTTTACACACCCATCACTCACTACATCCATCACCCATCACTCTCTCTCTCTCTCTCTCTCTCCCTTTACAACTCTCTCTCATTTCTCAAACTTCATTCCAAGCAACCAAAAATCCCATACGTATGAGCCTCTCCCTCTCTTCCAAAACTTCAAGTGTGGCCCACCTTTCCTACCCTTTCATCTCCCATCTCAACCATTCAAACCTCATCTCCTCCGTTGGAATCGAATCAAAGGAGTTAAGGAACCCATAATGCAAGAAGATCAAGCGGTGGGTGATTTTTCAAATTTTTGTTTTCATACATTTATTTGATTTAAGGGCTACATGTAGTGGGACCCACCTTGATGTAGGCTTTGTATCAAGAGGGGCCCATAGTGGCGGGGCCCTTCCATCTTTGCCGATGTCTTTTTCTTTCTTTCTCTGTCTCTCTCTCTATGATTATGGCCCACCTAATGTGTGTATTCCATCCATGCCATCTACCGGTGGACCCCATCTAGGTGGGACGCACCATGATGTTTTTTTTTATGCCATCCCAACCATCCATTGGGGACCTTCCTTGTGGTGGCTTATTGTGGGGGTGGCCGCCAGTGAAGTGTGATCCATGTGGGCCCACCCAGCCCCATAGTTCATTGGCAGACCAAGTGAAGATACCTCGTTTTAACGCTGGGCCCATCTAGCTCCTTAGCTTGGTGGCAGACCGAGTATAAGATGCCTTGTTTTAGCACTAGAGGTCTTTGTATCGATCCCTGGTGGTGGCTAACATGGAGTACGTGTACTGGTGTGGACGCTAGTAACAAATAAAAAAAGGGAGAAGATTTATTTTTGGGTGGGCCGTTCATACAGCCCCACCTTGATATATATATTCAATCCATGCCATCCATCCCATTCAGCGGACCATATTAGGCGTTGAGCCGAAAAATGAGGTCAATCTGACTCTCAAGCGGGCCATAGTCTAGCAAATAGTATGTTTTACCCTTGAAAACTCTCCTGATGTGTCTATACACCCGAAATATCTTGAACATTAGTCTCATTTAGCCTGATACGAGTCGTGGAATCCAATGGTTGGTATGGATTTTTCTGATGCGGACCCCACCTGTGAAAAACCATGGAAATCAGATGTTTTCAAAAAAAAAAAAGAAATCAGAAAAGGAAGCAGTAGGGCTGCTGCTGCTAGAGGCGCAGGCAGCGCCTGTGCTGTTGAGCGGGCGGGCATACGAGCAGGGTCCCACGGCTCCAGCTGTGGGCCCCACCATGATGTTCATTTGTCATCCAACTGGCTCATAAGGTGGGCCATTGCTTGAGGTGGGCCCCCTTCGAGTTTCAATCACATCAAATGCTCAGGTGGCCCACATCATAGGAAACAGTGTGAATTGAGTGTCTACCATTGAAACCCATTTTGGGTCTACAGAAGTTTTGGATCAAGATGAAATTTATGTTTTCCCTTCATTCAGGTCCGTGTGACCTTGTCAATGGGTTGGATTGAAGATAAACACTATGATGGGCCCCACGTGGAGCCCACCACTGTGGTGCGTGTGCATGCGTGCGCGTGCGTGTGGGTTTGCAGTGTGTGTGCATGTGTGCAGTATGTATGTGTGCAGCGTGTGTGTGCATATATATATATATATATATATATATATATATATATATATGTTTATTATATTATATATAATATTGTATAAATTCTATATATATAATATGTAGTTTATATATTATATTATATATAATATATATGATGGTGGGCCTTCATGTGGGCCCCCACCCTTGATGCAAGTGCTGCATCCAATTTGTCCATCTATTCTAAAAGCTCATTTTATGAAATGAGTTAAAGAATGGACCAAATCCATAGTCCGAGTGGACCCCACCTTAGCATATTATAAGGCCTATGAGATTGGACCCATTTGATGTATTCCAAGGACCATGGGATTAGGCCCATTTGATGTAATTTAAGGTCCATGAGATTGGACCCAATTGATGTATTTTAAGGCCCATGGGGTTAGGCCCATTTGATATGTATAAGGCCCATGGGTCGAGAACCATTGTGATGCCTTCTAAGGCCCACGGGTTATGACCCATTGCAATGCACATAAGGCCCATTGGTGCGGCCCATTGATGTGGCCCACTTGATGAATATAAGGCCCATATAATATGGCCCATTTGATGTATTTAAGGCCCAATGGGATGTACCTAAGGTCCATTGCAATGTGTGATCCCAACCTGATTTATGTAATGATATTCATTATGGGCTACGCCTTGGGAGCAATGTTGGTTTGACGTCCACATTGCAAGTGCCATGTTGGTTAAATGTCTGCATTACGACTCTTCCTAGGGCCCATTGAAAAGCCCGTACTTGTTGGGTGTAGGCCATCTAGGCTCATCTGCATTGTAAGAATAATTCATTTCTTTATTACATGTTTAGTATAGTTCTATGACTCATGATCATATGCATCATATGTATGCTTGATATGAGAAGAGACTGATCATAGCATATGCCTTCGGGTAGATTGTTTATGGGACCCTGATTAGGCGGTGTTTTCCTGCATGAGTGCACGATACGCGAAGGATTTGCTGCATGATTGGATAATGTGATTCATGCATTTCGTATTGTGTGATATGGTTATTATACGCCCTAGCGACATCGGGGCCATAGCTTCCACAGACGTATCGCGGTTGGCAGGATTGAATACCGATATTTATGCTCATTGTACGACTCACGATATTTATGGATCCATCTACATTTTTTCACATTAGTCTGATATTGCATGACCATATTACTACCTTACACACACACTTTCATCACACTCTAAATTTTCTATAAGCTTATGCACGACCGTTGCGTACAGATGACGTTGGATCGCAGCAGCGCTGAGGCTTGAGCACGTGGTAGATCATTTTGGAGTTTTTATTCTTCGTCATTGTATTTCCCTTTATGCTCATTGTACTTATAAAGTTTTTGATCATAGTGGAAATGTAATGGAGTTTTTGGTTGTTGTTTGTGGGTTATGCCTTTGGTTATACTTATTACGAATCAAACTGACGTTGAAAATCCTCCTCGTAGCATCCCAGGATCGGAACCTGGCGAATGGGCCTTAGGAGCCGAGAATGGGGTTCTACGGAGGCTGTCGGCGTCAGATTCGACGATCAAAAATTTTGTGAGCCCGATTTCTGAGTTTGGGGCGTGACAGAAGTAGGTATCAGAGCATAACTTGGGAATAACTGAGAACAACATTACATGTCTACTATGAGTTTAGAATGAATAAGTTTCGAAGTTCGGATAGCTTAACAATCTCCCGTTACAGACCCTTAACGTGCGTGCCTTCGAGAGTTTTCAAATTGATAGGCGTCTTCACTCTTTCCTGTAGGAGATGCCATCTAAGAGAGTTACCCGATTGACTCCCGCACTACTACCTGAGGATCCCGCTCTACCACATGCTACTCCTGCATTACCACCTACGATGCCCGTTCCACCACCAGAGATTCCTACTGCCCATCCTAAATATGCTGCTCCTCCACCAGAGACTGGCGTGGACCCGACCGTATCCGTGAGTGCCTTCCAGTTGCAGTAGATGTTACAGGCTGTGACGACTGCACTATAGGGAAAGGGCAGGCAGCCAGTCGTTTCACCAGCCCAGGCAGAGCAGGAACGCGCGAGCGCCATCTTTCGTGAGTTTCTACAGCTCGATCCTCCTCGTTTTCAGGGTGAGCCAGACCCGACGGTAGCTGAGAGATGGCGCGCCGATGTGAAGAAGATATTTGAGACGATGAGATGTACGATTGAGCGGCGGGTTCGACTATCCGCATTTCTTCTCCATGGTGAGGCTGAGCACTGGTGGGCATCAGTCTCTGGAGCAGTAGGCGCTGATTTTGTGTGGACTTGGGAGGATTTTGTGGATCGGTTTGATCGACAGTATTTTCCAGATCACATCTGACGACAGCGAGCATTGGAGTTTGAGACCTTAGTGTAGGGTGATATGACAGTGGCTCAGTATCAAGCTTATTTTGTAGCACTGTCTACTTTTGCACCATACTTAGAAAATGATGAGGAGTGGAGAGCCCACCGCTTCGAGGACGGCTTGCGTTACGGCCTTAGCGGCAGTGTTATTGGGCATGAGCTCCCGACTTTTGAAGAAGTGGTACGGAAGGCCCATATTTTTGAGGTTGAGTGGGCCGATTCTCAGTCTGATCACGGTCAGAGGAGAGACCGAAAGATGCAGGCTCCTTCCAGTGACTCTCAGCAGCGTCGACCACAACAGCAGAGGCGTACAGGTCGCCCAGCCTTCTGAGCACCAGCAGCACCTCCAGCACCACCTCCGAGGTAGTTCACCGGCACTTGTTTTAGGTGCGGTGCGACGGGACACCGTTCATGAGAGTGTCCCAGCCCCCAGTAGCAGTAGAGAGGTCCACAGCAGCAGAGGGCTCCACAACAGCCTCCACCACAACTGTAGTAGAGACTCTCACAGCAGCAGCGACAGTAGCCCCCACCACCGAGGCCACCTCAGCAGCAGCAGCATCAGCACCAGCCTCCGAGGCCGTAGCAACAGAGGCAGCAGTTTCGACAGCCTCAGTGACCCCATCAGCAGCAGCAACACTAGCAGAGGGGACAGGAACCTCCCCAGCCGGCTCAGGTTAGGTTCTATGCATTTCAGCAGGATCCGTAGTCATTTGGAGGAGTCGTTGAGGGTATACTTCCAGTCTCTGCATGTATTACACGTGTATTGTTTGATTCCGGTGCATCATATTCTTTTGTAGCTGAGAGTTTCTGCCGATCCACTGGCTTACCGTTGGATTCTGCTCGTAAGAGCCTATCAGTATCGACTCCCTTGGGGAGGACTGCAGTGTTGGGCCGATTTTACTCGTCTTGCCCCGTTCTAATTGGGGATACCTTTTTGCCTATCGATCTGTTTGCATTGTCGATGTCCGAGTTCGATGTCATCTTGGGCATGGATTGGCTCGCCGAGTACTATGCCATATTGGACTGCGCCGCGAGGACAGTCACATTTTGTATACCCGGCATGCCACAGTTCCAGTTCGTTGCAGAGCCCAGAGGAGAGCGGCTGTCTTGTTTGTTGTCATGTGCCATAGAGGAGCCTATAACTGTGAGCATCGACCAATTTCCAGTGGTTTACAATTTTTTCGATGTGTTTCAGGAGATTTCAGGATTACCGCCTCGTTGACTCACCGAGTTTCAGATTGATCTCGTGCTCGGTACCGCGCCTATCTAGAAGGCCCCATATCGCATGGCACCGTTTGAGTTATGGGAACTGCAGAAGCAGTTGGACGAGTTAGGCTTTATCCGTCCGAGCAGTTCACCGTGGGGAGCATCGGTACTCTTTGTGAAGAAGAAGGATGGTTCGTTGAGCTCTGCGTGGATTACTGCGAGTTCAACAAAGTCATGATCAAGAATAAGTACCCGCTCCCGAGGATCGATAATTTGTTCGATCAGCTGCAAGGTGCACAGTTTTTTTCGAAGATCGACCTGCGTTCCGGTTATCATCAGATTCGGGTCCGAGATGAGGACCTTCCAAAGACAGCATTAAGGACGCGTTACGGTCATTTTGAGTTTCAGGTCATGTCATTCAGACTGACCAATGCACCCGCGATCTTCATGCAGCTGATGAACGAGGTCTTCGGCCCATATCTTAATCAGTTTGTTGTAGTCTTCATCGACGACATTCTGATCTATTTCAGGACCCGTGAGGAGCATGAGCAGCATTTAGAGATTACTTTATAAACTCTCTGTGCACACCAGATGTATGCGAAGCTGGAGAAGTGCGAGTTCTAGCAGGAGGAGGTGAAGTTCCTCGGTCACGTGGTGACGAGGGAGGGTGTCGCAGTGGATCCCTCGAAGGTCGAACCAGTGCGTCAGTGGGGCCAGCTCACGACTACGACAGAGATCTGTAGTTTCCTTGGTTTGGCGGGCTACTACTGACAT
This sequence comes from Magnolia kwangsiensis, assembly GCA_037074715.1. NCBI lineage: Eukaryota > Viridiplantae > Streptophyta > Magnoliopsida > Magnoliales > Magnoliaceae > Magnolia > Magnolia kwangsiensis. Next base: position 16,414,948 of record CM073586.1, read on the forward strand.
TTTATTGAGGGCTTCTCTCATATTGCAGCCCCTCTGACCAGGTTGACTCGGAAGGGCGCAGAGTTTGTTTGAAGTGACGCCTGTGAGCGAGCATTTATGGAGTTGAAGGACCGTCTGACGTCTGCTCCTATCCTTACTCTTTCCTCTGGGAGTGACGGATTTATTCTATTTACTGATGCCTCGCATATTGGTTTGGGTGCTGTTCTGATACAGCACGGGAGACCAGTAGCCTTCGCGTCTTATCAGCTCAAGGTCCATGAGCTGAATTATCCCACGCATGACTTAGAGCTGGCTGCAGTTGTCTTCGCACTGAAGGTGTAGATGCACTATCTTTATGGGGTTAGGTTCGAGCTTTTCTCTGATCACAAGAACTTAAAGTACCTCTTCTCACAGTCTGAGTTGAATATGAGGCAGAGGTGCTGGATGGAGCTCCTGAAAGACTATGATTTTGACTTTTAGTACCACCTGGGTAAGGCGAACGTGGTGGTAGATACCCTCAGCTGTCAGCCACGAGGCCTAGTCTCGCATATGATGATTCAGGAGTGGCGGATGCTTGAGGATGTAACAGAGTATGATTTTGAGTTCGGCCTGCAGTCTTCTATCGTGCAGTTATCGAGCCTATCGATTCAACCCTCTCTTTTTGTAAGGGTAATCGAGGCTCAGCAGGCTGATGAGTCGTTGCAGAGTTATATGGCTGAGGCGACATCTGAGAGTCAGGCAAATTGGCAGATTGGTTTAGACGGTGGACTTCGCTTCAGAGGCCGATTATGTGTCCCGGATATTCTAGAGTTGCGCAAAGATCTTAGACTGAGGCACATCGATCACGATTTTCTATCCACCCTGGCTCGACGAAGATGTACCGCGACATGAGGCGACAGTATTTTTGGACGGGGATGAAGCACCAGATCGCCAGTTTTGTGGCTGAGTGTGACATGTGTCAGCGTGTCAAGGCCGATCATTAGAGACCTCCTGGTCTATTGCAGCCGTTGAGCATCTCGATGTGGAAGTGGGAGCACGTGTCGACTGATTCATTATGGGTTTGCCGAGGACTCAGCGTGGTCATGACGCCATTTGGGTTGTTGTGGATCGTCTGATGAAGTCGACACATTTCCTTATGATGCGTGCGACTTGGTCTATGGATCGGCTTGCGAGGTTATTTATCGAGGAGATTATGAGACTGCATGGCGTTCCAGTCTCAATCGTTTCTGACAGAGATTCGAGGTTCACGTCTCAGTTTTGGAAGAGCTTTCAGCGAGCGATGGGGACTGATTTGCAGCTCAGCACCGCGTACCATCGGCATACCGATGGCCAGACCGAGAGGGTCAACCAGATCCTTGAGGATATGCTTCGGGCTTGCTCGATTAATTTCGGGGGTAGCTGGGATGAGCATCTACGATTGGCTGAGTTCGCATACAATAACAGCATTAGACGATCATCGGTATGACTCCTTTTGAGGTACTATATGACAGACCATGCAGATCACCGAGTTGCTGGACCGAGGTTGGAGAGCGTCGTCTCCTAAGTCCCGAGCTTGTGTAGGAGACGTCAGAGGCTATTGACATCATCAGGAAGAGGATGCGCACAACTCAGAGCTGACAGAAGAGTTTTGTTGATCATTGGTGTCGTCCCTTAGAGTTTGATGTAGGGGACCATGTGTATCTCAAGGTCTCGCCGATGAAGGGCGTAGTTCGATTTGGAGGAAGGACAAGCTTGCCCCGAGATTCATAGGACCTTTTGAGATCACTGGGCGCATTGGCGCCGTGGCCTATCGGCTTACCTTGTCATCTTAGTTGTCTGGCGTCCACAACGTTTTTCATGTCTCCATGTTAAGGAAGTGTGGGTCAGACATAATTTTCGTTATTGATTGGCAGCCGCTGGAGATTCATGAGGACGCTTCTTACATCGAGCAGCCAGTTTGTATCCATGATCGAAAGGAGCAGGTCCTCCAGACCAAGGTCATTCCTTTGGTGAAGATTTAGTGGGGTCACCATTCCGCAGAGGAGGCTTCTTGAGAGCACGAGGCCGAGATTTGAGAGTGTTATCCTCACCTCTTTAATGATTGATCATGTATTGTATTTTGTATGCTATCTCTGATCTTATATAGTGATGTTATGTTTCTTCTTCCTCATGAATTATGTCTAGTTGCGATGATTACGTAAATTTTGAGGATAAAATTTTTATTAGGAGGGGAGAGCTGTAAGACCCGTATCTTAGTCCGTACCGTTCTGTAGACTTCTGCGGTCTTATCGGTCGAATTCCGGCAACCTTCGACCCTTAATCGATATTTACGCATGACCCTGATTCATACGCCGTCAACCCGAGTCAACTCAACCTAAGACCTTTACAATAGCGACCGAGCCGTCCCTGCGGTTCCGATGCCGCGACTCGCGCGCCGAGGCGATACCCTGGTTAAGAGATGTGGGCCAACGTTTGGTGCGAGAAAAACGTTGCGGGTTGCGAAACCCGAGAGAATATCTACGAGATATCACATCAATCCATCAATCTCAACATGTCAAGTGCACATCATCTTTCACCTTTTCCCAAACAAGCCACAAAAGTCAAAAAGTTCTTACACTCCCATGCCTTTCTTACACAAATGGCCACAAAAGTCAAGAATTTCTTACACACCCATCACTCACTACATTCATCACCCATCACTCTCTCTCTCTCCCTTTACAACTCTCTCTCATTTCTCAAACTTCATTCCAAGCAACCAAAAATCCCATACGTATGAGCTTCTCCCTCTCTTCCAAAACTCCAAGTGTGGCCCACCTTTCCTACCCTTTCATCTCCCATCTCAACCATTCAAACCTCATCTCCTCCGTTGGAATCAAAGCTAAGGAGCTAAGGAACCCATAGGTGCAAGAAGATCAAGCGGTGGGTGATTTTTAAAATTTTTATTTTCATACATTTGATTTAAGGGCAACATGTAGTGGGACCCACCTTGATGTAGGCTTTGTATCAAGAGGGGCCCATAGTGGCGGGGCCCTTCCATCTTTGCCAGTGTCTTTCTCTTTCTTTCTCTCTCTCTATGATTATGGCCCACCTAATGTGTGTATGCCATCCATGCCATCTACCGGTGGACCCCATCTAGGTGGGACGCACCATGATGTTTTTTTTTATGCCATCCCAACCATCCATTGTGGACCTTCCTTGTGGTGGCTTATTGTGGGGGTGGCCGCTAGTGAAGTGTGATCCATGTGGGCCCACCCAGCCCCATAGTTCACTGGCAGACCAAGTGAAGATACCTTGTTTTAACGCTGGGCCCACCCAGCTCCTTAGCTCGGTGGCAGACCGAGTATAAGATGCCTCGTTTCCGCATTAGAGGTCTTTGTATCGATCCCTGGTGGTGGCTAACATGGAGTACGTGTACTGGTGTGGACGCCAGTAGCAAAAAAAAAAAGAAGGGAGAAGATTTGTTTTTGGGTGGGCCGCTCATACAAGCCCCACCTTGATATATATATTCAATCCATGCCATCCATCCCATTCAACGGACCATATTAGGCGTTGAGCCGAAAAATGAGGTCAATCTGACTCTCCAGCGGGCCATAGTCTAGCAAATAGTATGTTTTACCATTGAAAACTCTCCTGATGTGTCTATACACCCGAAGTATCTCGAACATTGGGTTCATTTAGCCTGATATGAGTCGTGGAATCCAATGGCTGGTATGAATTTTTCTGATGCGGACCCCACCTGCGAAAAACCACGGAAATCAGATGTTTTTTTTTTTTAAAAAGAAATAAAAAAAGGAAGCAGCAGGGCTACTGCTGCCAGAGGCGCAGGCACCGCCTGTGCTGTTGAGCGGGCAGGCGTACGAGCAGGGTCCCACGGCTCCAGCCGTGGGCCCCACCATGATGTTCATTTGTCATCCAACCGGCTCATAAGGTGGCCATTGCTTGAGGTGGGCCCCCTCTGAGTTTCAATCACATCAAATGCTCAGGTGGCCCACATCATAGGAAACAGTGTGAATTGAGTGTCTACCATTGAAACCCATTTTGGGTCCACAGAAGTTTTGGATCAAGATGAAATTTGTGTTTTCCCTTCATTCAGGTCCGTGTGACCTTGTCAACGGGTTGGATTGAAGATAAACATTATGGTGGGCCCCACGTGGAGCCAACAGTGATGTATGTGTTTCATTTCCACCGTCCGCTGGACGGTGGAGCCCACTGTGGTGCATGTACGTGCGTGCGGGCGCGTGTGGGTTTGCAGTGTGTGCGCGTGTGTGCAGTATGTATGTGTGCAGCGTGTGTGTGCATATATATATATATATGTATATTATATTATATATAATATTGTATAAATTCTATATATATAATATGTAGTTTATATATTATATTATATATAATATATATGATGGTGGGCCTTCATGTGGGCCCCCACCCTTGATGCAGGTGCTGCATCCAATCTGTCCATCCATTCTAAAAGCTCATTTTATGAAATGAGTTAAAGAATGGGCCAAATCCATAGTCCGAGTGGACCCCACCTTAGCATATTATAAGGCCCATGAGATTGGACCCATTTGATGTATTCTAAGGACCATGGGATTTAGGGCCATTGAATGTAATTTAAGGTCCATGGGATTGGACCCAATTGATGTATTTTAAGGCCCATGGGGTTAGGCCCATTTGATATGTATAAGGCCCATGGGTCAAGAACCATTGTGATACCTTCTAAGGCCCACGGGTTATGACCCATTGCAATGCACATAAGGCCCATTGGTGCGACCCATTGATGTGGCCCACTTGATGAATATAAGGCCCATATAATATGACCCATTTGATGTATTTAAGGCCTAATGGGATGTACCTAAGGTCCATTGCAATGTGTGATCCCAACCTGGTTTATGTAATGATATTCATTATGGGCTACGCCTTGGGAGCAATGTTGGTTTGACGTCCACATTGCAAGTGTCATGTTGGTTAAATGTCCGCATTACGACTCTCCCTAGGGCCCATTGAAAAGCCCGTACTTGTTGGGTGTAGGCCATCTAGGCTCATCTGCGTTGTAAGAATAGTTCATTTCTTTATTACATGTTTAGTATAGTTCCATGACTCATGATCATACGCATCATATGTATGCTTGATATGAGAAGAGACTGATCATAGCATATGTCTTCGGGCAGATTGTTTATGAGACCCCGATTAGGCGGTGTTGCCCTGCATGAGCTCACGATACGCGTAGGATTTGCTGCATGATTGGATAGTGTGATTCATGCATTTCGCATTGTGTGATATGGTTATTGTACGCCCTAGCGACATCGGGGCCGTAGCTTCCACAGACGTATCGCGGTTGGCAGGATTGAATACCGAAAATCTTGTTATACATGGGGTACTATAGATATCCCTGGGTGAAAGTCCCTAAACCCTTATGGTATCAAGAGGTTGATCCAACGTCTAGACCGAGTGGATAGATGAGCGTTGAGTGCTGATTACCAGATGGTTGCGTTCTCCACTGTGTCGTGGTCGGTTGGAAGGGGGTGCGACCTTACCCATCCGAGAGTAGGGAGAAAAGCTAGGCTGAGTTTGACCAGCTTGAGGAATGGGTCCGCTATCGATGAGTCGAGCCCGATTTTGGTAGACGAATAGTGAGGTCTCTTCCACTTACCTTATTGCGCGTGATGGGACGGCGATCTGGTTTAGAGTGTACTAGACTCCGGTGATATCCTAGATTTGAGCTGTATTGATATGTGTACTTAGATGAGGATTGTATGCTTGACTTGCATCTTGCATCGTATAGCCTTGGTACGACTCACGATATTTATGGATCCATTTATATTTTTTTGCATTACTCTGATATTGCATGACCATATTTCTACCTTGCGCACACACTTTCACCACCCTTTAAGCTTTCTATAAGCTTATGCACGACCGTTGCGTGCAGGTGACGTTGGATCTCAGCAGCGCTGAGGCTTGAGCACGTGGCAGATCATTTTGGATTTTTTATTCTTCATCATTGTATTTCCCTTTATGCTCATTGTACTTTTAAAGTTTTTAATCATAGTGGAAATGTAATGGAGTTTTTGGTTATTATTTGTGGGTTATGCCTTTGGTTATGCTTATTACGAATCAAACTGACGTTGAAAATCCTCCTCGTAGCATCCCAGGATCGGAACCTGGCGAATGGGCGCTAGGAGCCCAGAATGGGGTTATACGGAGGCTGTCGGTGCCAGATTCGGAGATCGAGAATTTTGTGAGCACGGATTCCGAGTTTGGGGCGTGACACTGTCTAAATCCTCCAAATACATTATCTAAACAATCAAAATCATTAGACTCATACTAAAATTGGTGTTAGGCCACCTAAGAATGATAGTGTAACACCCCGGGTCTTCAGGGGCCGTATAAGAACTCGCCTCCCGAATTTTCAGGTGTCATGGGAGCCCTAATGGGCTTCATATTTTGATTACATTTGGATGATCTTATAAACAATGAAGGATTTAACATGACATGAAGTATAAGTACGTCATAAAGCAGTATCAATTGCTACTAAATAAAAAATTCAAACGACGAATCTAAAATCATCTAAATGGGGAACTAGTCTCACCTATACATGACTCAAGGCGACTAGGGTCTTGGTCCATACCCCGTGGTAGCTCGAACTCAACTAAAAGGGTTCACCAAAAGTCTGGAGCAGGGAAGCTACTCTTCTCTATCCTTGCTCACCTTGCTCGGCTCGTAGAGCTCCGCCTCACCTGCATCTAGTAAAGAGTCTAGTTGGTGTTTTAAAACACCATCCCAGAGTGAGAGTGAGTGATCAACTCAGTGGGTGTTATTAGTTTTAAGTTACAACAGACATCAATAAAATTATGAATTTAATGAAAAATAATATATTCATAAAAACTAACTAATCTTGTTAATGCATGTATATGTATGATGATATGATGCATGCCCTCACAACAACACTCCCTCGAGCGACTCCGTCTAATGATTGCGTATGACCAAAACTCCCTTATTGCGACCTTGACTGCCGAGTCGCCACCCTAATTAGTGCGATGTATGCATAATGTTAACCGAGTATTTAGTTAATTTCGTTCATCCGGCAGATTGGGGAAACTAGTACACCTCACACATTAATGCCCTTAACTGGTTGCGATGTCAAGGCCCCTCAACGCGTGAGGTCAGGGCACCACGATCCTTAATCCCGTCGGGTTCCCCATCCCTGACTTCAAGTACATGGGAAGTGCTAAGAAAAGGGATCGCTGGCGGTCACTACGGGGAGGTTTGTCACCCCAGCGTAGGCCGACAGCTCGGTCATAGTGTCCCATTCCACCATGCCCAACTCACGAGTCGGTGGATTAGCTTCAATTGGTTATCGATGGGCTACAACGGTTGTAGGTTTTTTCAGGTTCCATACATATGTGAGTAAACAAGTTTAATAAACAAGGTTGTACAGTAAATGGGCTAGACCGCATGAGTCCAGGCAAGCACGTGACAGACGACATCGGGTACGAGCGACCCATATAGTTTAACTACTGTCAGCCATGCGCACTCGCCCAAATCCATGAGTTTAGCCTCATGGTAGTTCTACCAACGGATCTTGATGGTAATCCATAACATGCCAACAATCAGGGTTATCATCTAGCATATGCAATATCATGCATTCACACTTCTCAACATAAAACTCAGATTTTTCCTATCAAGTAAAGCTAACGATGTTGCAAAATAAAGGTGCATGTGTGTTGTGTGGGTTAGTGAGGAAACTAAGTATTTCATATACATCATAGGATCAAAATGCACATGGGTTAATAAATCATACGTATTATAAGGTACCATCATACACGAATCAACAAGACATGAACATGCAAACATCAATTTATACCTAATCATGTGACCAACAACAAACATTACATAACTATTCCACATTGATTGAAAGGATCAAGGTAAGGTCTTTCCTAAGTTCTCTCTAGATCCTCCAAATACATCATCCAAGCAAGAAAAATCATTAAACTCTTTCTAAAATTGGTGCTAGGCCACCTAAGGATAATAGTCCACACCTTAAGAGGAGATTTCCATTCTTTGAGATCTTAGGGTTTGAAGATTTGGGTAAAACCGTCAATTCCTAAATCAAATAAAGAAAGACAACATTAATGCCTAAAAATCTACACTAGGTTACTCTATTGAAGGAAAAATATACCATTCTTACCTTCGCTTCTTGGCATGGATGAGTTTGGTAGAATTTTTGTAGTAGTCATCGGTTTGGTTGAGAAAATATCAACCCTACAAGTATCGAGATTTCCCCCACCCACACAAACACTCTCTCCCTTCCTCTCTTCTTCCTTTCTTCTTTCTCCCTTTTCTCTCTTCTCTCTTTCTCTCTTTCTCTTTCTTTTCTTTAGGACAAAATCGTATGGGGATAGGGGGTGCCCAAATGAGGCCCTTTATAATGCCAGATTTGGTGTAAATGGCCCCAAGGGTTAGGTTTTTAATATATTAGACCTATGGAAGGGTCTTTCTAAGCTATAGGGCCCACTATGGGGTGTACAAGTCGATATACACCATAAGATAGTTAGCCCCAATGATGATCTACGTATGGATACGATCAGCCCACCATTTGGATACGCTGATCGACAAATATGATTAGAAGTCTATTCAACGGTCACCGATAGTCGATCGAGGCCGTGGCTATACGGATATGAGTAGAGAAATATCCTTACTCCACGTGAGAAGTTTGGTCGTAAACCGACGGTCTGAAATCTTCAACTTTGTATAAGAGTGGACGACCCAATTCACTTAAGTTTCAGTTCATTCCTTTAGGGTATTTACACTTTTCATGCACTCGTCCTTTAGCTCAAGTTGAGCGGTTCTGGACAGCACCTAGGTTCGACTCTCGCAATGGATATCAAGCCTAGTAAGACGGACATTATTCTATAGTTTTAGAATTAGTGGCCCACCAACGAGCGGTCTTGAGTTCGTTCGGGAAATCAGAACATTTCTAAAATGAATCAGGTATTGAGATTTCTCGTGGGCAATGATTAGGTTTTGGATTAGCTATGTTTATAATGTGGCCCATTTATGACTAGTGAAAGTGAAAATTTGATCATGATTACTCTAAATCGTTGGTTTTAGGCTAAAAGAGTAACGGGGTTAGTTTGGTCTATTAGTTAAGATCCGAGCCTTATCTGACTCGGCTTCAGATAGATCTCTAATTTAGTTATGCTTATTTTGATTGGTTAACGATATGTCAGTTATATTTGGGTCCTATGTGAGTAAATCATGAGGCTATACCTGATGTTCAAGTGATCGGGTGGATTCGTTGGCTTCCTACGGTTGATTAATCGGACTTGTGAGGTTCTTTACTGGTACCACCCCTGTATAAACTAACATTGAGTGCTAATGGTCATTAAGTGATATTATAAGTTAATTAATAAAAAAAAATTTAAGAATTTTTAAAAATCCAAAACAGTAAAAATTCAAAATGTTACAAATAGTCCAACCTGTGACTCATTGAGATCTCGGAAATGACCTAGAATGAGGATTTTGTGATCGCTTGGCCGGAATCCCTAAAGCAAGAACTTACATGTTAGAAATTCATACCAATCCCTTCTCAATACAAGAGTTTCAAGAAAATGAATGAGGGATTTACCTATATGATCAACGGAAGCGATTCTTGCAGTTATGGTGGAGGGTTTTCTTGGAGAAAAGATAGGGATTTGTAAGATTGAGCCCCCTTGGGCCCCACTTCAACTATGACCCATTTTCTCTCCCTTCTTCACTCTCCCTTCCTCTCTTCTCCCTTTCTTCTTTCTCCCTTTTCTCTCTTCTCTCTTTCCTTTCTCTAAGAGAAATTCGTATGGGGAGAGGGGTGTCCAAAAGAAGCCCATTTTATAATGCCAGATTTGGTGCAAATGACCCCAAGTGTTGGGTTTTTACTATACTAGTCTTATGGGAGGGTTTTTCTAGCCTTTAGGGTCCACTATGGGATGTACATATTGATATACACTGTAGGATAGTTAGCCCTAATGATGATCTACGTATGGACATGATCGACCCATCATTTGGAAGCGCTAATTGATAGATATGATTAGAAGTTTGTTCAACGGTCACCGATGGTTGATCGGGGCCGCGACTATACGTATATGAGCAGAGAAATATCTTTACTTCACATGTGAAGTTTGGTCTCAAACCGACGGTCTGAAATCCTCAACTTTGTATGAGAGTGGATAATCCAATTTACTTAAGTTTCAGCTTCTTCCTTTAGGATATTCGCAGTTCTCTTGTACTTGTCTTTTAGCTCAAGTTAAGCAGTTCTGGACAGTACCCAGGTCCGACTCCCTCAATAGACGTCAAGCCCAGTAAGACGGACATTATTCTGTAGTCTTAAAACTAGTGGCCCACCAATGAGCGGTCTAAAGCATGTTCGGAAAAGTGAAAATTTCTGGAATGAATTAGGTATTGAGATTTCTCGTGGACACTGATTAGGGTTTGGATTAACTATATTCACAGTGTAACCTATTTATAACTAGTGAAAGTGGAGATTTGGTCATGATTACTCTAAGCCGTTGGTTATAAGCTAAAAGAGTAACGAGGTTCATTTGGTCTATTAGTCAAGATCCGGACCATGTCTGACTCGGTTTCGGCTAGATCTTTAATTTAGTTATGATTGTCTTGATTTATTAGCGATGAATCGGTTAGATTTGGGCCCTACTTGAGTAAATCATGGGGCTAAACTTGATGTCCAACTGATCAAGCGGATTCGTTGGCTTCCTACGGTTAATTAATTGAACTCGTGCGGTTCTTTACTGGTTTTACCCATGTATAAACTAACATTGGGTGTTAATGGTCAGTAAGTAATAATATAAGTTAATTGCATTAAAAAAAGTTTAAAATTTTTTAAAAATTCAGAATGTTATAGATAATTACATAAAATCCACTTAAACCATTAGATGCCATAAAAAAGTCAGGACAATTTGTGATTTAGTGGGCTACACTAAGGTAAATTGTTTGGAGGGTGGGCATCGGCTCATACACTATTTTCAATAATATAATCCACTTTAATCATGAATAAAGCTGATTTTTTTTTTTTTTAAACTTGTGTAATACAACTAGTGATCGGATTTGATTTTAGAAACACATTGAGTGAGGACGCATATAACATCTGATTTTTTAAAGACATAATTAGCTCGTGCACCAAAAAAAATAAAGAAAAAAAGAACGGATTTTGTCATGTGCAATTTTCTTGAAGGGTAAAATAAACCTTTCATTGTCCATTCTATACTTAGAGGATTGTTATATGACAAGTCAAAGGATGTTAATGGAACATCATAATGAGTTTTGGTATAAAAATTTCAAATATAAATATTCTATATGCTCTTTGGAATTTGCAACCTCCATCGGTCAAACAAGAGTGGTTGGCCACTGTAGGCGCAACTTTTTATCCCGTTTTACGAATAGTCCGGACTTATCCCCCAACTTAGACGTTGAATGTACTGACAAACATTCGAAGACAAAAATACCCCAGCCTTCCTTTCGAGGCGGATTGGCTGGTGCGTGAAGACGAGCGCTCAGGATCGTGGGCCCCACCATAATGTATATTTTGTATCCACACCTTTCATCCATTTGGAGAGATTATTTTAGTGCAATATCTAAAGAACGAGTTAAATCCAAAACTCCGATGGACCCCAGTATAGAAAACAGTAGTACAATAACACCTACCATCAAAAACTTCTAAAGGCTAAAAAAGTTTTAGATCAAGTTGATATTTATGTTTTCCATTATTTCATATCTTTTTAAACTTTTGAGCAGGTTGGATTTCAAATAAACATTATGATTGGCCTTAGAATAGTTTCAAGGGTGGAAATCACTCTTCCCATTGTTTTCTTTGGTTGATTCCGCTATAGATTTTTATTTACCTCATTCTTTGGTTCATACCCTCTAATAATATCTAAAAATAAATGAAGAGTATAGATATAAGTGAGCCCACATAGCTTGGGGACATTACTTAAGTAGCCGACTCGCTGCTTAACCTGGCTCGCTGCTCAACCTGTTATCTAATCCGCTTCTGAGCGTCAGCGGTGGACGCGGATTGCCTCTGACCCTCTGTGGAGCCTACCGTGATGTAAGTGTTTTATCCACGCCATTGTTTGATTTTCTCATATCATTTTAAGGTCCGGAAAATGAAGCAGGTCCACAGATCCAGTGGGCTACACCAAAGGAACCTGCAGTGATAATGACACCTATGGTTGAGAACTTTCTAAGGACCACTGTGATGTTTTTTTACCATCTAACCTATTCATGAGGTCATGTAGACGTGGATAAAGTGAAAACACAAATATCTGCTTGATCTGAAGCTTCTCAAGCTCCCAAGAAGTTTTTAATGGTGGATGTTCAATCCCCACTTTGTGGTCCACTTAAACCCTATACCTGCCTCAATTTTTGTATAATATCTTAAAATGATATGATTAAAATGATGAACGGAATGGATAAATCACTTACATCACGGTGGCCCTACAGAAAGGTAGGATGCAATCCGCGTCCGTCAGCGCTCATCTTCGCACACCAGCCAATCTGCTTCTGAAAAGAAGGCAGGGGCATTTTGTTCCTCGAATGCTCGTCGGTACGTCCAACGTCTAAGTCGGGAAGAAAAAGAAACTGGGTAAAAATTTACATCTACAGTGGTCATTTTGTCAGAAACAATTTCCAACAGCAGGATAAGAAAAGCTTTTGTGTTTTTAGCTTAATTACTCATTTACTCGTAGCATTTACAAGCATCTTAGCTTTTGAATTTTTAACCCAATGTAAAAATTGTCGACAGGACCTATTTAGATATACAAAATCTTGACCATTCTTTATATGTAAGCCATTGATTGAACGGTTATATTCATCTGATTGGTGTGATTTTTGGATGGTAATCCATAAGATGTGTACTGAACCTAATGGTTGGTTCAGATCAATCAATTGAAATATCCAAGTGTCCAGATTTAACGAGAGCACTATAACTTGATAGTTTCCTAAGAACACTGGATCATTTCTCATAAACGGGCAGGAAGGCCAACAGACCTCATCTATCCAAAGTTTTCCAACTTCCAACTGCTCCACCCCACAAGTCTTTGAGAATCCTTGACATACTCATATCATTAATGACATCTTTGTGGAATTTCTAAGTATGTTTCTTCCTCCTGGTCCCACCCACCACCCAAGCATCCATATCCATCAATTCCATCAATCTAATCAAGGGCCCACAGCCTACCACGTGTCACGTTTACACCCTTGCCACTTTGCTGAGAAAAAACGACCTGGACCACGAAATGACCATAATACCCTTGGAAATAATATCTTCGTGACCCTTCTTAATGGGCATTTTTGTAATTTGAAACCAGATTCCATAAGGAGAAGATGGCCCACTGGGCCCCACACCAAAGAAAATCTCTCTTTATTGTCTCGTTATTTTATCAGAGGGAAGACATCACAGGACTATAGGTGGCAGAGTCTTTATAGATAAATAATGGATCAGACTTCTTTATTCGCTTTCTCACCATTTCTTAAATGGTGGAAACTTTTCCACCATACACGTAGCCTGCAAGTATGTCAATCCAGACCGTTCAGATCATGGGCCCTATTTTGGATGTGACATAATCCATAATTTGCACTTTAGGAAATGGTTTTAACCAATGGATGGTTAGAAATAAAATTGCCAATAGTAGATGATTCCAATAACCCAACTAGCTTAATTTTCAGGATATTCTCCATCCACAGTAGGGCAATGATTTGAATGGTCAGGATTGACTTACACACATGCCACATAGACAGTGATGAGTCACCACTATTTTAAAATTAATGAAATTGGCACAAAGTAGACATACATATGTAACACATATCACCTACCAAACATCAATAAATTTCTACACTACAAACAACCAAACAACCTTATACCAAATAAGAATCTAAAAATAAAAAAGAAAAGGATACAACTAAATACTACATGAACATATAGAAATTACAGCCCACTATAGCAATTACAGCCCAACTTGAAGGGTGGTGGCCCACCTGGTTGGGCTCCGGTGATGCCGCTTTCCATGACGACGGTGACCGCTGAATTTCACCATATCCGACCGTTGAAATCGCTCGGCCTCACGCAGATTAGTGGCACATTCCGGCAGCAGCACCGGGTAACGTTTGCGGTCGTAACAATATGTGTATGTCATGTAATTTTTTCTGAATTCCTCCATCTTTAATTTTTGCTCCGATGACAATTTCGCGGTTTCGGATAGGGCGTTGAGGCCATTTTCGCCGCCATTGCATGTCGGAGAATGTTCGATGGGATCAACGGTGCAGCCATGGAGGATGAGATTGGAAAATTTGGCAATGTAAGGGGCATACTTATAATTTACCTTGTATCTTCCACCTGAGGTGGCCCAGTTGGAGCCATCCCATATTGTAGCATACAATGACATCGGCTTAGATGGGAAGTCTACACCCATTGCTTCATTTCTTTTGATTTCTCTAATGGGGATGTTATCAACATAAAATCTGCCAAATATTCAATGAATGTCAATATAACAAAATTTCTCTAATGGGACATGCACAAAATTGTGGGGCCCATGGTTGGGTTGTCCCAAGTCATTGATCTGATGGGCCCTGTCCTTTGATATTCCTAGATTGCAAGATCCTAGCTGTCCATATTATCTGTTCTGTTTCCATTGGATGCCAGCAATTGAACAGTTGGGGTTTTCCAACTGAGGAGATTCTTTGGGCATGGTCCATCCAACATGGAAGTCACAGGCTCAATGGTCTGGATCACCAAAAAATGGGCCCCACTTTGTAGAAAATATAAATTCCCTTAAATTTGTGAAGTTAAAAAATCCAAACAGCAATAAAAATGAAATTATAGCAAATCTAAAAAAATATATATATTGGAGAAAGTGTAGCAAAATAAAAAAGAGGAAGCAAGTGGTCCAATTAGCCTATGGTTGTTTGATACATACTGTTGATCTGATGGGACCCACCACACATGGGGATAATCCAAAGATCATCCTGATTAGAAGATCCTAGCCATCCAATATTCTGGTGAATCCTCCATCCAAGGAAGGAGGGTCCATCAGATTGATGGTCAGAATCACCCTACAATCTTGCACACCATTTTTTGCTGCTCAACCTCCCTTTCTCTAATGTTGGTATTAGAATAGTAATTTTTCTGCTATTCTATTACCAAATTTTTTTTTAAAAGAGGGCTGTAAACAGCATTTCCAATAAAATTCAAAACAACCCAAATCATTTTTTTTTCTTCCTTCAAGCTTACATGATCTGATCAGCAGTCCAAAGGATGCTGTACTGATGAAAATCTTCTGAAGGATCGAACCACAGCCCATATCTCTCTTCCCTTCCGATTGCGGTACTTCCATTGCCATAAACGTTGGTTTGAATTCGCCATTCCTTCCCTCTGATATTGCCCAAGAATTCAAAATCCAATTCATCGTGATTCTTTTGGAAGATATCGGCGTTTGACATCTATATCAAAACGAACGGGAATTCACAAATCAAACAGAGAAAACCAGAGCAAAAACAGAACGAAACAGATAAATCAATTAGACTACACTAACTGATTACTCACATAGAATGCGACGACAACACCAGCAGTGTAATCTGAAGGAAGTTTGATTGAAGCACTGAAAAATCCATGAAGATAAAGATCTTGGGAGATGAATCCGGCACCTGGGTGTTTGTAGAATCACAGTAAGAATGATAAGAAACCATGTAAAAATAGGTATCATGTCTGTTTTTCAAGGTTCTGCTTGAGGATTGTGTGTGCTTGGTGGGACTGTTTGATTTAAGCTTTGTATGTTTTAAGTAAGATGTTTGCAGCAGCTCTCCTGATGACAGTTTTCTGATATGCCAATAAGATTTGCTGTTTTAGCATCTGTTTGGATGCTCAATTATCTTGAATTGCAATCCATTCTAATTCATAAAGATTGCCAAACCCCTAATTGCAATCTGGGCTAGTCTCTTCTTGTTATGTATCAAGAGATACTAACCTCTCTTAAATCATTCACTATCAGTCCAATTGAAATATTGCAATTTGAATTGACCAAATATCCAAACACAACTACGCTTCTGACTACATGCATCTATGTTTGTTAAAATTTGATTGGTGTTTGTATTTAAGCTTATAAAATCTAATAATATTCATTGTGGCATCTGATCATGGTTTGCAAATCAGTTTTCACACAACGAATGATTCACCACTAATACGGGGTCGTAGTTTTGGGCCAATATAGCTGTATCGTTCGTGGACGATACTGATCAAACATTGATCCTGATGATTGAATTGTGAGTAGATTAATCAGATTATGTACCTGTTTGGCTATGCCAATTGCATTTTTTTGTACTTAAATACCATCTAAATGAAAATTCTATGTACTAAAAAACGGATATTAGGCTGTCTTTTTTTTTTTTTTTTTTTTTTTTGTACTCGAATACCATCTAGATGGAAATTCTATACTATCTATCAAAAAATTTGAAAAAAAAAAAGAAAAAAAGAAAAAGAAAAAAAGGAAGGGAAGGAGGGATGGATAGAGAGAAGAGAAAGGGACCTGATCTTTCATCAAGAGAGATGTGGACTGTCTTTCCACCTCTATGGAGCATGAGATTGGTGTCCCCAAATAGCTGTGTGTAGCCTTCATCAAAAGCTAAGATGGGTGGATTTTGGGTGATTGCATTTGAAGCTAGGATGGTGGTAAAGACCATGAAAATCCACAAATAACCCACCATTTCAATCTCTGATCTTTTCTTGTCTGAGAGAGAGAGAGAGAGAGAGAGAGAGAGAGAGAGAGAGAGAGAGAGAGAGAGAGAGAGATGGTTGGAAAAAGGCTGAGATGGTCTTTTTAAATGTGGACTTTGGAGGGGTTCTTCAACTAAGGAGAGATTTTAAACGTTGGAAGATTAGTGGCAGAAATTATCTGTCGGGTGATTTTAATTCAGATAATAATAATTGAACTAGGTAGAGATGGAGGGTCTCTGAATTATAGTACTGTGAGTTTCATATCGACAGTTCAATCAATGGATCTGGACCGTCCATTAGGTTCATGTGATACTTGATTGCCCCCTAGGTTAAAATCACACTTATTGGATCCTCACAGCCATTCAAATGTTTGCTTTCATTTCTATAGCCATCTGTATTTGATGCCATGTATCGGATGGTTAGGATCGTCGGAGGGGTCACATTTCATGGGCCAGTATGATGAAACCATATTGATCGGATGATGCTAACGTGTAAAAGCTTGCCTTTTTCTAATAGTCATCTATTTATGATCCATCGATAGATGGTTAGGATTGTCCGGTTGAACGGTTCTTTGTAATTACAATCAACTGGATATGGACCACACGGAATGGATGGTTCAGATTGTTGATCGAACTGTGCAAATATCATACTTATTTTGTAGGCTTCTGATCGAACGGTTAGGATTTCTTATATTGATGTGATTTTTTCTTGGTGGGCCATGAAAGTGAGATGAATGAGATGGACGGTTCAGATCAGCTCACATGATCCTGCGAAGCTCACCGTACTATTAACTAATAAGTGCAATGAGAGCGCTTAATCATTCCTCATAATTAAAATTAGAGGAGTGAGGATTCAGCTAATCAAAAGCCCCTGCTTTCCCACGAAATTACGATCTAAGGATCTTGAAACAAATCTATAGTATTTCAGGTGTAAATTACCCTATGGGACATGGTGGGCCCACATGTGATCAACAAAGACCGTTGGATCAGATGGGTCCATCATGGATTGAAGATGGACCCAAAATAATCGCGATCAGTGATCTGTGGTTATGATCATCTAGTGAGGGTGATTTGGGCTGATGTGGACCACATGATGATTGAAGGGGGCCCACAAGGGGTCCATGGTAAAATACTAATGGCAGAACCGTAGTTCAATGAATCAGTGGGGCCAATATGAAGACTCGCCAGCACACGCTCCTTTTTCCCACGGGAAAAGGACAGTTACCCGCTCCGGCTGGCTCCTCAACACCGTCTATTTTAATGGCCCACTAACGGTCGACACGTGGCACTCTACGCGCCGCTCTCCGTACATATACTCGCTGATTAATTGCCGCACGGTGTTAATGCACTTTCAATACACTCGCGGCTCACACGTGCCAACATGAACACGTGTGGGATCCAATCCGCTCATCAGGAGGAATCTAGTGGCTATAAACTCCCCAGGCAGGCCCTCTAATCAATACAATAGGAACGCACGAGCATGAAATGGATGGTCAAGATAAGTTTACGGACGGTCTATAGTTCTTGTCCGTGCGTGGCCAGCCATATGAGGAGACTGAACAAATTCTGGCCGTTGGATGTCCAGTGATAAATAGTGTTATATTGTACAAGTGTCCAACAGATCCCACGTGCGAAACACGAGCACGTGCCGATCATTGTCCCTGCACTCGGCATTTCTCGCTAACAAGCGCCACCTGACGACGAAGAGGGCACGGGGTATACGAGAGTGGATGCCGTGAGGCCGCGGAAACACCTACGGTGAGGCCGTGACTGTGGGGCCCACCTTGATGCAGCTGTTGTATATCCACGCTGTCCATACGTTTTTAAATATTATTTTATTATATGATCCAAAAAATTAATTAAATCCAAATGTCAGGCAAACCACACACAGGAAACAGTGGTGAATGAATTGTCACCGTTAAAACCTTCGTGTGGGCTAAAAATGTTTTGGATCAAGCTGATATTTATTTGTTCCCCTTCATTAGGATATCTGTAACGTTATAAACTGTTTGGATTGAAAATAACCTAGGAATATTTTAATGGTGGGCATTCAATCAATACTCTTTCCTGTGGTACGGTCCTCCTGAGATTTTTATCTACTTTATTTTTTGGATTATGCCGTAAAATGATTTAAAAAAACTGATGGAGGGTGTGGATATTAATAAAAAAACATCAAGGTGGGCCCACTGTTATGGATCACCGAAGTCGTTATTTACCATGCCTCACCGAATTTGGTTCCGGCTAGATGTGATGATAGCCACGTCAGCGAAAGTGGCCGTTGGTGAGGAGGAAAGATATGTACACACGCGCCATCTTCAAGTGCCAGATACAAACACATCTGAGTGCGTGATCAGGGACGTTCATCTAATAATCCACCCAATGCATGTGTCTTATCGTAGAAAACCGGCCGGCCTACTCACAAATGACCTATCGATAAAATAAAAAACGTACGGATGGTTATCACTCTCAAGTTCTCCACGATGTGCCGGGTAGATTTTCGAGCTAATCAAAATCTACCGTTCGATATCAGAATCATGGAAGGAACGTCCAGGATATCTCACGAATGTGCCACGTCGGCACAGGCCGTGCAGTTGTGCTTGGCGCTTGAAGATGGTGCGTCAAAAAAGGAAACAGGGTAGATTAATACTGCATCTTTTCGCTCGCGTGAGATGCACAAATGCTTCGCGGCACAGATACTTCAGTGGCGCACATGTATAGGATCAGCGACATTCATCAAGTTTATGGCCCAGCATGAATATGCTATGAACAATATATAAGCCTTTTCACTAATCAGGTACGCACGTGGAAATCAATTATGGAATTTTTTTGTTTCAACTGTCCATTTGTTTTTGTGCACATGTGGCTTATTAAATGAGAAAAAAAGGCTAGTTTTTTGGATCAACTATTTATTTTCTATAAACATCCTGAAGAACGGCTTGGATCTCATCTGGACTTGTCATGGTTAAAAAAAAAAGTGTACAAGATCATTGTACATTCATGAGGATGCGATTTGATGGATAATCGCCAGTGGCCATCCGTGATACATATTCATGAACACCGACCAGTGACCTACCATTAGAAAAGGAGATAATCCTGACCATTGATTTGTAAATTTGTATGTCAACCGTTAAAAGTTTCCTTTTTAACCGCACTTTCATCTATAGATATCAACGGTCAGAATTATCCGTTTATCATGGGTTCCGAACCATGGCACATCTACAATAACCCGCACATGCTGAGATGGTCCTATGATCAGAATCGTTCATGTTCTGGGTTCCATCCTTTGTAGTCCACTATAAGAAAATAATTCTAATAGGATTACACCAACTATAATTATGGCTCACGCTCAAATATAAAAATGCAAGGCCAGGATCATTAAGGGAAGTTGATAACGTGACGATAGCTTATCTATGGAAGTAGGGAGAGAACATGGATGGTTTAATCATAGGATCACCTCAACACGTGGGCCCCAATATAATAAAATCTGAGTCAAAACAATCTGGGTGGGCCTGGGCAGGCGCGGATTGCGTGGTGAACAAAACACAACGTAGCTAATGGTGTAAGGACTATGTAGGGCCTACTATGATGTATTTGTTTTATCCATGCCGTCCATCTGTTTTTGCAGATCATTTTAGATTTAAGACCAAAAATGAAGCATATATAAAGATTAAGTGGACCACGCAATAGGAAACTGTGGAGATTGAACGGCTACCATTGAAACATCCTGACGCCACATGAGTTTTAGACCAAGCTGATATTTGTTTTTTTCCTTCATATGGGTCTGTGTGGCCTTATTAACAGGCCAGATGACAAATAAACATAACTATGGGCTTAGGAAGGTTTCAACGGTGGAGGTCATTTTCTCCACTCTTACCTGTGGTGTGGTCCACTTGAGCTATGGATATCCTTAAAATTTTCCTTTATTGTCTAAAATCTCCTGGAAAAACGGATGGACGGCGTGGATAAAATATATACATGACAGTGGGCTCCACAGAGTCGTTACAGCACGTTGCTGCGTGGTGTCGTGTTCAGCACGAAATCCGCGTCCGGCGTGTCCCAAGTGCGAAGTTAACGCCGTTAATTGAGCGGTCAATGTCGTGAAAGTGAAAAAAAGGCAAAAGGTACTTTGCTGCCGTCTGCAGCATAACGTCCGACCAATGCGCCGACGTTTCGTTTCGGTGGACTTACACCTCTATGTGGGGCCCACCTCACGCGGATTCGGATCGGCGCTGTCTGTGGGATTTGCTCCTACTTTCGCATGCTTTAGGCTTCAAATCCCACACGCTGTAGGATGTGGATGAGATACTGACAGGTTTTGTGGGTCCCATAATGATGTATGTGCTGTATCCACACCGTCCAACCATTTGGAGAGATCATTTTAGGGCTTGAGCTAAAGAACGAGGCAGATCAAAGCTCTATATAGACCCCACCACAGAAAAAGTAGGACAGTGACGCCCACCGTTGAAACTTTTCCAAGGCCCACCATGATGGTTTTTTTAGATACAACCTTTTCGTAAGTTAACATGGAGGAAGGGAAAACACAAATATGAGATTGATCGAAAACTTACATGGTCTATTCTCCCTGCTGTTTTCTGTGGTAGGCTCTACTTGAGCTTTGGTTATAACTCATTCTTTTATCTGATGCCTTAAAATTATTTATCCAAATGGTTGGACGGAGTAGATACAGCACATAGATAGTAATGGCGCCCACAGAACCTAGTGACGTCACTTCAGTAGCCAATTTCGGGGAACGGATTGGCTACTCTCCCTGCCACCGGGGGCTAGTGGTCGGTGCTCTGTAGGCCCCACCATGATGTATGTATTTCATCCATTCCGCTCTTCCATTTTTTAAGATAATTTTATGGCTAGATCCAAAATATTATATGGATATAAATCTCAGGTGGACTACAACACATGAAAACAATAGAGATTGGATATTCACCATTAGAATCCTCCTAAGGCTCAATATACTGTTTATTTGACATCCAATCTGTTGGTTAGGTCATAAAGTTCCAGATGAAGATAAAAAACAAAGATCAGCTTGATCCAAAACTTTTATAGCCCCTAAAATTTTTTTAATGGTTGACCCTCATTCAACACTGTTTCCTATAATATGGTCCACTTGAGATTTGGATATAGCTCATTTTTGGATTCATAGAGTAAAATGATCTCTAAAAATATATGTACGGCATGGATGAAACATATACATCATTCTGAGGCCCACATAATACCAACTACCAGCCATTGGCTGGTGTCAGGGGGAGTAGCCAATCCATTTCCCGAATTTCGCTATTCACACGGTCAGTGGTGGACGCGGATTGGATACTCCCTCTGCCACCAGCCAATGGCTGATGATCGGTGCTCCATGGGCTTTAAAATGATTTATGTGTTTCATCCATGCCTTTCATCTATTTTTCCATATCATTTTATGGTCTGATACCAAAAATGAGGTATATATCAATCTCAATTTGGACCACATTATAGGAAACAGTGTCGAATGAGTGTCAACCATTAAAAACATTTTTGGGGTCATAAAGTTTTGGATCAAGCTGATATTTTTTTTTTCGCTTCATCTGTGCCTATATGACCTAATTAACAGATTGGATGTCAAATAAACAGCACAGTGGGCCTTAGGAGGATTTTAATGGTGGATATCCAATCACTATTGTTTTCCTGTGGTGTGGTCAACCTGAGATTTATATCCTTATCAATTTTGATATCATGCCTTAAAATGATCTTTAAAAATGGATGAATGGAATGGATGAAACACATACATCATGGTAGGGCCCACAGAGCACCGACCACCAGCCCCAGGGCTGTTAGCAGGAGTAGCCAATCCTTTCCCTACTTGGATAGATACAGACGGACGCCATTTGGCTAGTGACGCTGCCCGTGGCGAGGTGGTTAGTAGTCGGTGCTATGTGGACCCCACCATGATGTATGTGTTTTATCCACGCCGTCCATTGGTTTTGAAAGATAGTTTTAGGTTTTGACCCCAAAAATGAGATAAATCTAAAACTCAGTTGTACCACATTATCGGAAAATAAGTAGTGACTGAATGTCCATCATTAAAAACCTCCTATGGTCCACTGTAATGGTTATTTGGAATCTAACCCGTTGATTAGGTCATACAGACTTGGATGAAGGGAATATATATATATATATATATATATATATATATATATATATATATATATATACTTGATCCAAAACTTTTGTGGCCCTAATAAGTTTTTAATGGTGGGCGTTTAACACTGCCGTCCACTTGAGATTTGAATCAACTTCATTTTTGGGCTCATACTATAAATGATACGAAAGAATGGGTGGACTGGTATGGATGAAACACATACATCATGGTGGGGCCCACAGAGCACCGACCACTAGCTGGTGGCTAGTGGCAGGGTGAGTAGCCGATCCGTTTCACTCCGTCCATCCATTCTGACAGATCATTCCAGGACGTGACCTCAAAAATAGGCAGACTGAACGCTTGAATGGACCACACCATAGGAAGCAGTGGGGACGTAGAACCAAATCTCAGGTGGACCGCACCACAGGAAAACAGTGTTGATTAAACGCCCACCGTTAAAAACTTCCAGGGTCCACTGTAATATTTATTATGATGGCCCCAGAGCACCATGCAATCCGTGTCCCATATACCCATTCACGTCTCAATATGTGCCACGTTGCAAAGGTGTAGTATATCTGTCCGTCGAGTAAGTAGGACTAGTGGTGTAATCCCCTGGCCAACTAATTACGCCCGTGTATAAGAACGTAAGGATGAATATGGACGTTTGGTCTGGTCTTTTGAACGGTGTATTTGCTTAGTGCATTGTGGCTACACTTGTACATGACAGGCCCAACGTATCAACGGTTTGGATTTTTGACGGGCAGCTGCACTTGTACTGGCTGAAAAACCCAGGGGATTAGGTGTCGCCCTGGCTAGAGCAGGGCGGGGGTGACTCAATTCGGTTGATCCAAACCGAATGGCAGAGTCGGGTTTGAATCAAGTAGCCTTATAACGATCTGAAACTCAAATGAGTCGAGTTCGAGTTACCCCCTAATTCGACCCGGCTCGAACAAAAATTTGATCAGGTCAAATTTGACCCAATCCAAAATTCGACTGAATCTGATCACCGGGTACTATATAAAAAAACTGCTTTCCCTCTACCCTAACCCTAAACCCTAAACTTAAAATCTAACCCTAAACCCTATACCCTAACCCCTAACTCTAAACCCTGAGACCTAAATGGCTAAACCTAATCCTTATACCCTAAATAGTAAATTGCTAACATGTTTTATTTATTTGAATTAAATAATTAGTAGTTAATTTTTTGAAATTATAGTTTACATTGTTTATTGCTTAGTTAATTATTGTGCTTTAGATAGTTAGCTTAACATGTATATATAATAGTTCTTTTTTGCTTAGCTTAGGATTGTGCGTTATATAGTTAGTTATGTATGGATTACATTATTTTTTTTCTTAGCTTATTATTATGACTTGCAAGTTAGATAATTAGTTTCTCATTTGAGAATTTCTATTCCATTTGAGAATTTTTATGTGGCCAAACATAAATATAGTGTGTTTTTGGTAGCATAGAAATTATTAAAATTGTCCCATTTTGGACAGTTCAAGGTTAGATAGATAGTATATTTTAATATAAACTGTTTAAATGTTCATGTCTGATCTGCGCTCCATCTCCCCATTTTTCTCTAGATATATTTATTCCTTTTCATTTCTCATGTAAAATATCTTTACATTGGTTAGATATTTGGCATCGAAATGTAATGGAAGATCAACTTATCTGGAGAGACATGGGGAAGTGCTGTCGGATTTTCAACGTAAATGTTTAAATGAGAATATAAAAGTATTACAATCTTTTTAATATCGAATGGGTGATTAATTTACGGTTTAGTATAAATCTTTAAGGCATTAAAGTGCTAATTCTAATCTGCTTTAGTATTTATTAGATGGCTAGTGAGAAAATTTTCAATACTCCTGGTAGTTTCTTAGTTACATTGTCGATGATCTTGGAAGATGAATGATTAGGTCTAAAAGATAAAGATGTGCCCATTGATATTAGTACCCCAGAGTAATGGATTACAAGAAAAGTGAAAAAAAGATCGGCTGTGTGGGAAGATTCTAAAGAAGTAACCCTGAAAAATGACACAGTGAAGATACAATGTAAGTACTGTAAGGCTCAATATATTAAACAAGTATATGGGTCATCCACAACTTTGAAGAAACACATTTTAAAGTGTCATAAAAAAGTGATAAGTCAAATCTCAGCATAATAGAAACTTTCATTTACCCAATCTTTAGTGGATTTGTTATAAGGGACATTGTCCATCTATAAGTGTAACATATACCATGTGAATGATTTGATGACCAGATTTATTATTGCCAATGAAAGACCATTTCAGATGATAGAGAGTCTTTTTGTCGAATTAGGTAAAGGCCTTAATCCCATATACGATAAGGTCTCTTGTACAATATGTAATGCCCCGAATTTCGAAGGTTGAGTAGATACTCGACTCCTGATATCCCAAGTGCTACTAATGTCTCGCGGAAGCGAGAAAATTTGAGTTTATTATGTTAGTGTCTGAGCATTCAAAGAATTTAATAGACCATGCCAGTATGCGGAAGTAAACATAACTTAACCTTTAGATTTAACTAGCTAAATGATGTACTTTGATCAGCTCCTGGGAGCATGTCCTAACAAAAATACATATAGTCCAAAAATGTACAAAATGTCCTTGCCCTAAGGCCTCATCGTTGGCCCTAAGGCAACTATAGTGACCCGCCCAGGAGCTGAAAATACGAGAGCTCCTTTTTTGAGTCTATAGACGCCTCGTCCAGTGCATCAGACTCTATAATACCTGCATCTAAAATAAAGTATGGTTGTTGTTTTAAAACACTGTCCCAGAGTAGGAGTGAGTGATCAACTTAGTGGTTCCATTTACATTAAGTTACTCAAGTTATCAAATCCACGTGCACAATTAATGAAAAAAATTTAAGTATATACTCCCTAGATACTTTTGTTAACGCACATGTATACTGTTATGGTATGATGCATGCTTTCGCCATCCAAGACTCCTTCATAGCGACTCCATCTTCACATTCGCAAATGACCAACACTCCCTCATCATGCGACCTCAACTGTCGAGTCGTCACACTTAGCTAGTGCAATGCGACAATGGTCATGTTAGTCAAGTGTTTAGTTAATTCCATTCGTCCAGCAAGATTAGGAAAACTGAGGCACTCCCACGAAATTAAAGGCCCTAACCTGATCGTGAGGCCTAGGGCGGCCGTAGCGGCCCGGTGCCTGCGACCCTTGATCTGTCTAGGTTCATCACTCTCAGCTGAACTCATACGAAAAACGATTTATAAATTGAATTGCTCTCGGTCACTATGGGGAGGCTTGTCACCTCAGCGTAGGCCATCAGTTCGAATATAGTGTCATGTACTACCATGCCCAGTTCTCGAGAATTGTGGATCGTATCGTTAACGGTTGTAAGTGAGTGTTTCAAGGGCATGGGGTGCTCAGGTTCAAACAGGCGTGAACATACATGATGAACACACATGGTTGGCCAGCTAGTAGACTAATTCGGCTGACTTAGGCAAACTATGGCTTAACCAGCACTGGGTGCAAGAGACCCGTGTAGTCTAACTACTGCCAGTTTTTAGTCTTCAGCCTAGATCGGTCGAATTTACCCAGGGCAGCTGATCCAATAAGGCTTCCCTCTAGAGTTTTTCCAATTTGCTGGCCAACCCAATTGACCAATGGACTAAATTTTTATAGCATGCTATAAACACATTCTATTTCGGGAATAGGCGAACATATTTATAAGAAATTCAGGATATTTTAGTTAATATGGGCAATCAAATGGACATGTAGGTACAATGCACAATCATTGCAGAATTTGTAACATTAAGATAAAAATTTGATTGTATTAGGGAACATTGTACAATAAATGGGCAAGCATTTTAGTAAGCTTTATCTATTCAAGCATTGGTTTAAAGTTCAGCTACACTAGGCATGGTTCACAATTCATGCATGACAATTAATCAAGGGGTCTTCACTGATTTGCATGTGATCGTAAATTCACTACATAATCATTATTTGCGGCATATGTTCGATAATTGGCAACCTAAAGGTAATGATCCGCACCTAGAAGTGATTTGTAGATTTTCTAGCACTGCTTCTAGGATATGGGTATGCAAATTGACATGCCGGTGTCTTGCGCCAACAAAGTTAGCTTGTAAGGGCGCATGCAATCAACTTCTAATGCTCAAATCACAAGGAAGGTTTGATATTTACCTCTTTCTTGCCGTCGGGTTGTTTCCTACTGCACGACGCGGTTGGGAGTTATGACATGGCAAGTGGAGGTGGAGAAATCTTCCAAATTACCTTCCCCAAAATTCCTTTCTCCGTCTCTTCTCACTAGCTCTCCTTGTTTGCAATTGAAATTTCATATGAGAGTTAGGGGGGTTGAGAAATAGGGCCTTTTATAGTGCTAGAGGTTAGCACAAATATTCTTAAGACCCCCTTTTCTCTTAGACTTGTCCTGGTGGAGGGTGTTTCTGACTTAAATGGCCTTAACGGAGGCTCACAGGCTCATCTGCACCAGAGGGTAGGTGTCCCACCATGGGATCTATGTTACATCATAATTTGGGGGCAAACGAACGCTTCGATAAACCATGGGGACCCCACTTACGATAGACGATTGTCAGTGATCGATCGGGGCCATGGCTATATGGATGAGCAGAGAAATATCCTTAACTTATACATCGAGTTTGGTTGTAATCTAATGGTCGAAAAGCCACAACTTCGCAAATGAGCGGAATGTCTATTTCACTTAAGTTTCAAGCTTCAGCCTAGGGTATTTGTGCATTTCAAGCACTCGGCCTTTAACCCAAGTTACGCAGTTCTGGGTATTATCTTGATTTACTACCAGCGATGGACGTCAAACCCATTGAGACGGACATTATTCTATAATTTCAGAGTTAGTGGCCCACTAATGAGCGGTATAGAGCTTGTTCGGATAATCAGGATATTTTTGGAATGAATTAGGTATCAAGATTTTTTGTGCACAATTATTAGGGTTTAGATTAACTATATTCATAATGTGGACTATTTGTAATTAGCGAAAATGGCTATTTAGTCATAATCACTCTAAAACGTTGGTTCGTAGGCTAAATGAGTAATTGGGTTGATTTGGTTTATTAATTAAGATCCGACCTATAGTCATCTCCGCTTTAGGTAGGGCTTTATTTGGTTATCGTTGTCTCAATTGGTTAGATGTTTGATGAAATGTCCATGGAATGCCCCAATTTTTTTTTCAGTTGGGAATTGGATGTCCATGGGCAGTACATTTGATTTATGAACTTGATTGCTTGTCCACTTGTGTCTTCACACATGTTTGGGGCCAAAAGGAGTGACCTTGGATCTACAAAAACCACTTAATTGAGTGAAATTCGAGAATTTTGAAGAATATGGACAACAAGGTTCAATTGCATCTAGTAGAACTCGGTTGCACCGAGCAAACTGAGGCAACTGGGGTAGCCCTGTTCGGTTGCACCAAATAAACCTTGAGCAACCGAGCAAATCTGGACAGCAGGATTCGGTTGCACCGAGTTTGTTCAACAATATTTTGCATGTTCAGATTTTAACAGTTTCAGTGTACTGACTTCAAAAAGTCATATATATTTTTCTACAACTCCGATTGAGATGATTTAAAAACAAAATTGAAGATTGATGAGTCTAGTTTACTAAAAAAATAAATAAATAATAAAAAAACTTAAACTGAATTAATTTTAGTTATTTTTGAAAACTATACCAAAATCATTAGTTTCAGGCAGCTGGTACTCCCAGAATTTTAAGAATTTTTATATAACTCAAAATTATATGAAATTTTGTGGGGATAAATTAGACTTAATGATAAACTCATATAAATTTTAAAAATATTTTTTTACTAAAAGTATCAAAAACATTTCAAGGAATAGGACTATTGAAACTGAAAATTCTTACAACTACATGTTGTCGATGAACCACACATATCTTTTTCATCTTCGAGTTTTTGTATTCGATGTCTTCTTGGGAATTGCTTCTAATTATACTAGAAAATATCCTACCTAATTAAATTAATATTTTTTATTTTTTTGTACTAATTCGGATAGCTTCGACTATAGTTGAATTATGGTCCTTGATTAGGGTTATTAGAGCCAAATTACCATTTTATTAGAGCCAAATTACCATTTTCACTAATTAAAAATAGGCCACACTATGAATTTAGCTAATTCAAACCCCAATCATCGTGTATGAGAAATCTCATTGCCCAATCCATCCCGAAAATGCCTAGATTTAACGGATTAGATATAAATCGCACGTCAGTGGCCCGCGAGATTCAAAACTATAGAATAACGACTGTCTCACCCGGCTTGACGTCTATCGTGTATGTTGAGCCAGGATAGTCTCTATAATTTCTCAACTTGGACCGAAGGCCGGGTGCATGGGATGTGCAAATACCCTAGGTAGAAACTTAAAATTTAAGTGAATTGGGCTTTATGCTCTTTTGCAAAGTTGCGATTTTTCGACCATTGGGTTTCAACCAAACTCAATGTTTGAGCTAAGGATATTTCCCCACACATATCCGTTTAGTCGCGGCCCCGATCGATCGTCGATGACCATTCATCGCAAGTGGGATCCCCATAGCTAATTGGAGAGTACGATTACCGCTTGATTGTGATGAAATGTAGATCTCATAGTAGGGCACCTACCCTATGGTGTAGATAAGCTAGTGGGTCTCCGATAAGGCCTGTAAGTCGAAAACAACCTCCCCCAGGGCAACCTTAACGAAAAAAGGGTCATTGAGGATATTTGTACACATTCTGATACTATAAATAGCTCCCCATTTGCACCCTCCCACACCCATACGAATTTTCATTGCAACAAAGGGGAGAGAGCGAGAGAGAGAGAGAGAGAGAGAGAGAGAGAGAGAGAGAGAGAGAGAGAGGTCTTATGAGGGAGACCTTAGAGCATTCCTGATGGATTTCCTTCAATCAAGTCATAGCCTTGACCGTTATCTTTTGTCAAATCCATCATACTCTTGATTGAGAGGTAAGAAATGAACCATGCTTCCTAACTTAAGTTTTTTAAGATTAATTGAATGATTCTCAACCGATTCCATTGAATTTGGCGTAGGAATCATTTTCCTCCAAATTTCTAGCCCTAGGAGTAAGCCCGAAACCCGGCGCACTACCATAAGGTGCGGACCATTACCCCTAGGTGTCCTTTTATCGAATCACATGTCACCAATAATGATTTATGTTATGAATGGATGAATGCATGCTAATTAGTATTAATTAATGATTTGTGTAATGTGTAAATGAATGCATGCTAACGAGTGCGTACTTGTATGACCACTTACTTTTCATGAATTGATATCTTAGTATAATTTCATCTCCATGTTCAATGAAATGCACTATAATGTAGGATTTTCTGATTTACTGTTTATATCCCTCCCTATAGTTGCGGTAGTCAATTTATTAGTGCGATCGCCTGACCGGAACTATTTGGGTAGTCAAGTTGGCCGGTAAACCTCGAATCCATGAGGGCGGCCTCGATTGGGTTGGTCACCCCAGACTAGTCCAATTGATTCGAACCAAACGTGGATGAATGACAATAGTCGGACTACACGGGATGTTTGCACCCAATGCCGGTTATGTCGGAGTTAGTCCATGTCAACCGAATTAGCCTGACAGCCAACCAACCATGTGTATCAACTATGTATGATCACACCTGCTTAAATCTAGAGCGCCCCATACTCTAGAGAGGCTTACTAATAACCGTTAGTGATACGATCCCCAAGGCTCGAGAGCTAAGCATGATGGTATGTGACACTATGTCCATGCTGTCGGCCTATGCTGGGGTGATGAACCTCCCCATAGTGACCAACGAGTACTAATGAAGGTGATACATTAGTGTTCGAACGGCCATCGTCAAATTACCCGACCGATGGTTCCTTGCTAGAGCATCATTTGAATGACTCGGGCATGAATGAAATTGGGTGACGAGTCCCTTTCCTTTGTATTGATTTGGTTTAATGTGACAAGCTCACACCTTAAAACTGAGTGATTATACTCGGTGTTTGGGTGACGACCATACCAAGTTGATCTTTATACTTTTAGGTATCATGCCTTACCTTTTGAATTATTGTAACATCCTAGATTTTCACTATTTTGAATTTCTAAAAAAATTCTTAATTTTTTTCCCTAAGTAATTAACTTATAATATCACTTACTGACCATTAGTACTCAATGTTAATTTATGCATGGGTGGAACCGGTAAAGAACCGCACAAGTCTGATTAATCAACCGAAGGAGCCAACGAATCTGTCCGATCATTTGAACATTAGGTGTAGCACCATGATTTACTCACATAGGATCCAAATCTAACTGACACGTCGCTAACTAATCAAAACAAGCATAACTAAATTAAATATCTAACCGAAGCCGAGTCAGATAAGACCCGGATCTTAACTAATAGACCAAATCAACCCCTGTAATGTTCCGTCCAACCAGCACAGTGTCCTGTGGCGTCCACGTATGATTTGCCACATGACCATTCATTTAAACTACTTGTAATGAGGTACCGTAAGTAAATTAATCTAAGATTAACCCAACTGAGTAGACCAGACGGGTCATGATAGGACCTAGTGTGGGCCGCCAAGCCAGATGACCATTTACACTTAGTAATAGCTCGTACGGGCTATACCGCGAAGCAGGAAAGTTAGAAAATTATAAAAATTTAGGGAACCATATATCTCACTGGGCTTGTGGTCCATCACCAACCACGGACTCATTGGACACCCAAAAGTTAATTATCCGTACCATTCCAGCGGTACTTGTCAAATGCAACCCACCCAAGGTCGGAGTTAAAATCTGACACTTGTAAATAAAATTGAGATTTTAGACTTTTCAGCCGTCGAATTTTTTCTAAATTTATGGTGAAGGTCTAATGTATTGTCCTACGCCCATCCACAAAATCTGGGACCCGATTGTGACACGATAACTGTGGATCGCAAATCAGACATGTACGACCAAACCCCATATCCGATCGTTTCTAAATTTTGCATGACCCTTCATCAGGCCATGGAGCACCTATCACATAAGTTTCATGGCCAGGGGGCCACCAGAAATGCCCCAAATTTCTAAACAAGCTATAGACTGCTCGTTGGCGGGCCACTAGTTCTAAAACTATTGAGAAATGTCCTTCTTATTGGGCCCGACGTCCGTCGCGGGAGTCAACTGGGTACTGCCCGAGACCACTCAACTTAAGCCAAAGGATGAGTGCATGAGAAGCGCAAATACCCTAAAGCAAGGAGCTGGAACTTAAGTGAATTGAGTCGTCCACTCTTATGCAAGGTTGAAGATTTTAGATCGTCGGTTTGTGACCAAACTTCACATGTGGAGTAAGGATATTTCCTTACTCATATTCATATAGTCGCAGCCCCGATCGACCATCGGTGATCATTGAACAGACTTTTAATCATATCTGTTAATCGGCGCATCCAAATGGTAGGCCAATCATGTCCATACGTAAATCATCATTAGGGCTAACTATCCTACGGTGTGTATCAATATGTACACCCCATAGTAGGCCTTAGAGCTTAGAAAGATCCTCCCATAGGTCTCGTATAGTAAAAACCCAACACTTGGGGCCATTTCCACCAAACCTGAAATTATATAAAGGCCTTATTTGGGCACCCCCTCTCCCCATACGAATTTGCCCTAGGAGGAACAAAGGGAGAGAGGAGAGATAAAGGAGAAGGAAGAGAGGAAGAAGAGAGTGAAGGAGGGTGTTGTTGGTGGAGGAGCTAAGAAAACTTGGAACCTTAACAATCCCCTTCCTTTCTCCCACATCCACAACCCCAAGCTCAATTTTCAACCGATTAAGGAAGTAAGCACCTATCTTTTGGTAATCTTTTGTGTTGATCTAGGATATGCATGTAATCTTAACATGCAAGTACATTGTCTTAGGATTCTGGTCGATTGACACCGAGTTCGGCGCTCCTAGGTCATTTTCCAAGTCATCAACGATCCATAGGTGCGGACTATTATCCTTAGGTGGCCTAGCACCAATTTTATTAAAAGTTTAATGATTTTGAATGCTTGGATGATGTATTTGAAGGATCTAGAGAAAAACTTAGGAAACACTTTACCTTTGATTCTTTAAATTCAACATACAGTAGTTGTGGAATGTTGTTGTTACTCTCATGTTTGGGTAGGAACTAAATGTCGTATGCTCATGTCTTGTGATTCGTGTGTAATGTTCCTTATAGCATGTTTGTTGCCTCTTGTATGATTGGGTAGGAATCTAATGGTTGCATGATCATGACTTGTTGATCCATATATGATGACCCGTATAACATGTATGACTCATTAACCCTTGTGCTTGTGTTCCTACAATGTATGAAATGCTTAACTTTCTCACTAACCTACAAAACATACTTGCACCTTTAGTTCACGTTATGATTAGCTTTGCTTGGTAGAGACTTTGAGATTCTATGTTGAAAAAATGTGGACGCATGCTTTTACTTATATTAGATGATAACCATGTTTGTGGCATGATATGAATTACCATCAACCCTTGGGTTGGTCAGGAAAATGAGGAGAGTGCAGGTGGTCCCATTGGTAGAACTATCCTGAGGCTAAACCCATGGATTTAGATGAGAGCGTATGAGCGACAGTAGTTAGACTACATGGGTCATTCGTACCCAATGTCGTCTAGCCTACTTACTGTCCAACCTTGTTTCGTAACCTTGTTTGCTCACATATATATTAAACCTGAAACACCCTACAACCGTTGTAGCCCATCGATAACTAAATTGAAACCGATCCACCATCTCGTGAGTAGGGCATGGTGGAATGGGACACGTGTCTGAGCTGTCGGCTTATGCTGGGGTGACACGCCTCCTCATAGTGACCATGAGCGATCCTTTTTACTATGCACTCCTCATGTGCTTGAAGTTGGGGATGAGGAACCTGACGGGATCAAGGATCGCGGGGTCTTGACCTCACATGTTGGGGGGCCTTGGCCTCGCAACTAGTTCAGGGCATTTGATATGTGGGATGTATCAATTTTTCTAACCTGCTGGATGAATGAAATTAACTAAGAACTTGGCTAACATTATCATCGCATCGCACTAGCTAGGTTGGCGACTCGGCAGTCGAGGTCGCTCTGAGGGAGTGTTGATATATGCGATCGTTAGACGGAGTCGCTTAAGGGAGTGTTGTGGCGAGGGCATACATCATATCATTCACCATGCATGTGCATTAATAAGATTACTTAGGTGTTTGTGAATGATTGTTTTTCATTAAATTCATAATATAACTAATGCTTGTTACAACTTAAGGCTAATAACACCCACTAAGTTGATCACTCACTCCCACTCTAGGATGGTATTTTAAAACACCAACCAGACTTGCCCGTAGATGCAGGTGATGCAGATTACATGGAGCCTGGTGATGCAAGCTTGGATGAGGAGGACGAGCTGTCCTACTTTCAGTTGATGGAGGGTTCTCCATCGGCTTGATAGACAGGATTTTGGATCGTTGTGCAGGGGGCTCAGCTTTATTCTTTTTAGACATAATATTCTTTTTGTAGTTTTGTTTGGGCAACGCCTTGTGCGACCCATTCATATTTTTTTAGACCTATATATATGCTAGATCTCTTTCATTTTAGTAGACTTGTGTGATTGTGCTTTCATGTTTCAGAAATTTTAGGCTGCGCATCTAAACCTGATTAAACGCATATTAATGAAAATCGGTTTAACGTGACACTCAAGAACTCAGGAGTCGAGTGTATGCGCGACCCCCGATTTTCAGGGCGTTACAATTATTGATTTATGAGATAAATAGGTGATACCTAAATTTGAATCATGGATTGCATGCTCAGATTCGTTACGGCCGCCCTGGGCCAAGTGATCTGGATAATGCCATTGATTAAATGGAGATGTTTCAGCTTCTCCAATCTTACTGGATGAACGAACTTAATTAAATAGTTAGCTAACATAAACATTCATAGCATTGTATTAGCATAGGTTGTGACGACTTGGGCGTTGTGGTCGTGTGTCGAGGGAGTGTTAGCATTTGCAAATTAAGTGTCAAAGTCGCTAATGAGGGAGTGTTGGATTATGAGAGCATGCATCATCTCATTCAATTTGCATGTGCATTAATAAGAGTATTTAGTGTGAGAGAGTTTGCATGTGTGCATGTGTGCATGTGAGTATGCATTTAGTTTATTTTGGTCCTGCTGTCTTACCGGTCAAATCCAGGTGACTCGTGACCCTCAGATAGTGTTTGCGGTCATCCTGAAATCCAGTCACGTAGACCTAACTCAGATTGACCCAAGACCTATGCTATTGTGACCGCATCGTCGTCACGGTTCCAACGTCGCGTCTTGTGCGTCTATCCGACGTGTGGATCATAAGTTGTGTGCATCTCATTCATAACCTTTGAGCATGATCATGTGGCCCACCTAGTGTGGAGGGTACATTTTTCAAGGTGGCCACCCTCTTTTGTACAAATTTCAACACACATCACCCATACACTACCTAAACCCCCTATATCCTACACCACCCACCACCCACACACTACCCATCCTACCCTAAACCTATAAGTCTATGAACTTTGTTTATATCACCCTATTTTTTATGATGAGTTTCCTATCCAAGAGAGAGAGAGCTCGTGATTACTCTCTCTCTCTCTTTTCTAGAAAATTTCCATACTCTACCTCTCATTTCTCTCTACTCTCCCTCCTCTCTCTCTCTCTCTCCCGCTCTCTTCTCTTCTTCTCCAACAAATTTTCTCCATTTTTTCAGCTCCCTTTCACTCATAGATCCCCCCGTCTAACCATTGAAATAAGATCTCAACCTTAGATCCATGTACCTTGGAGCTTGAAGACTATCTTGGAAGTGTTTACTTGAAGACCTTGTAGGCGGGTGTGCATGTACTAAGAACCTTAGGATCTCCATTTCCTCCTCTTATTTCTCTTCTTCACCTCATGCTTGAAGCATGTTGGGCCTACCAATTGATGGTGAAGGCCTCATGTCTTCTTGGATGTGGTCATTTGCCCATCCTTTTGTGCATGCATTACTCATGGGTGGGGCCATTCTCCATGGACCCCACCATGGTTTCTTTTCTTAGTTTGAAGGATCCTTGGTTCATCTAGACCCTTGATCCTTGGTGGAGATGGTATCTCCACCATTGGATTTTTATTTGAAGATGCATGCATGAGTAGATCTTGTAATCCCATCAATATAGTGTGATGTGTGTTTTGTGATAAAGGGAAGGGCCTCAATGAGGCGGAGTCCCTTCCCTTGTAGCCGATTCTTACTCTTTTTTTGTTGATCTATTATTCACAGATGTTTGTGGCCCACCTTGTGGCCTGGAAGTATCTAGACCATCTAAAGGGAGTGGATGTCCATGTCTGTCCACTTTATGAACATAGGTGTCCCATTTGCTCCTTTTTGGACACATGAAATGGATTTTATGATATGAATTAGGTCTGGATATTTGTGGGGCCCACTGAGGTGGACCATAACTCAAATTCCATGGGGAGATTTTTCCTTATTTTGGTTCCTATGCTCATTTTACTTCATGTCCATGCTGCTGTCTAGAAATTTTCTGGATAGTTTCTGGTTTGTTTTGGGTTAGATTTTTGGACTGATTGGGGGACTGTTTGTACCCATTTTATATACTTTTCTTGAAGGTGGGGATCCCACCTAGATGTACCCCAAAATTTACCTCTATCTGACCTTGATTGAAGGCCCGAAGGAGTGGCCCAAGTGGGGTGGGTAGTCCAGATTTTTGGACTGTCCAACAAGATGTACAGTTAGAAATCCATAAATATAGAATGGTTTTTATAATGGTGGGCCACTTTTGTATACCCTCCCTTGTAATACACTTATATGGTGAGGTTATAATTAATTTTTTTCAATTTTTAGAGAACTTGGGCCCACCCCTTTGGGGTGTTCAAATTAGGGATAGCACTACTTTAATTTTCTACTGTGCAGTCCAACAATATAATCTGATAAAAGCATTAATTCATAAATACTTTATAAGAAGGTAGGACATATTTATGGGTCCAACCTTGTTGTAGGCCTAATGAGAGACCTTGGGTCTAAATTTCAGGAATTTTGGAGGCCCAAAACCCACCCATTGGATGGCCCAAATTCAGCACAGTTATATTCCAGAAATATTCCACCCTGTATAGATTGTATTTTTCAAATTAATTAAAATACTTATGGGTATCCTAAAATTATGAAATTTTAAAGAAAAGTGGTCCACCTATGGTGAGATCCATCTACCAAATTTCAGGGCCAGTGGACCCCTGTGCACACCGCAGCGAGGGCTGGACTGGCCCACCACATTGGGACGTCCAGGTCTGTCCGATTTTTTAGACAGACTATATTGTTTAGATTAATTAAAATACTTAGAAATATCAAAAAATTTTGAAATTTTGTGGGGGTGTGGTCCACCTATGGAAGTGTCACCCTACAAAAATTTCAAGCCCAACGGACATTTGAGCTGACCGTGGTGTGACCGGGAGTGGTCCACTAGGCAAGGACTCCCAGGCTGGGGTGTCCAGCCTACCTTGTGGGCCCACATAGATGTGTTGTATATCCCACCATATTGTGATGATCTTAGAGGGAATAATTTATACCTTTAGTCCCTTAAATATTGGGCTTAATAAATGCACTTTTGAGGCCCACCACAGTTGGAGTCAATTGGGTCCGTGAATGTAGCTAGTGGTTGAACTCTTTAGGCCCAAATGGGCTGGAACTTTCTAGATAGACCCGTTGAACTCTTGGGCCATTTTTATAATACTATTGTGTTGGGCTAGTAGGCCAAAATTACATAAGTAGATAGGCCCATTGTTGCCCACCAAATCAACTTTATACTTGGGCCGGGTTGTAAGCCCAACTTACTTTACTAAAAGCATGACATTTGCCCATTTGGTTTGAGCAATGGGCTGCCCACTAGGCCACCACAATATATGAGATTAGTCACCTTTATGTTGGGCCTTAACCTTTCCCCTTTGGGCCCATAATGGAATATATGGGTTGGGCTATGTATGTTTCCCTTAGACCTATGCTTTGGATAGGTCTTGGGCCACCCTTTCTGAAGCCCAACATGAGTGTTTGTGGTATGATTATGGCTGCCCATTTATTATTTCTAATGTTGTGTGGGCCTTAGGCCTTGATCCATGATCAATTAGACATGAGCTACCTCTTGGGGACCAATTGTGGTTGGATGTCCATATTGGTGGCCCTAAGGTAGGCTCATGGGCTTCTATGCGTGGTTAAAGGCCCACCATATACCCTTGCTAGGCCCGTTTCATGTATTTAGGACTATATCATTGTCCTCCTTAGTCTCGTGGGCTACCCCAGGTAAATGAGCCCCCACTAGAGGTTGTATTTCGTATGAGAAATTGGTTAAGTACCTAGACTCTTCACGGGTAGGTAGAGAGTTCATCTTCACCCATTTGGCACCCCTATTCATTTCATGACCCACTCTCATACCCATCATATGCGTGCTTGGTTGATGTATGATTAACCATGGTTGTGCCATTGAGTAGGATATGTTGGTATCTCCCCGAGGGGTGAAGTTTTCCCCTCTAGAGTATGATGGGTGCTTGGGATTGATGCATGGGTGAGTGTGTGAATCATGTGTCTGGCATTGCATAGCATGTGGATATCTGCCTTTGCTTCATCAGGGCCTTGCCTCCACAGGGATATTCATGGATGACCGTATGTGTGGATACCGAAAATATTAGTTAAGCATACCGGGTGCATAGGATGCCCATGGGTGAAATTCTCAAAACTACCATGGTACCAAGGATTGCTCCAACGCCGTGACAGGATGGAATACATGAGCGCACGAGTGCCTTATACCGTTAGGCCGCGGCTCCCACTATCATGTAGTTGGTTGGATAAGGGTGTGGCCTTACCTGCCCAGTATGTAGGGGGCATTACTAGGCTGAGTCTGACCAGCTCGTAAATGGGCCCGCCACCGTCAGGCCTTACTAGTGATTGGCTGTCCACAGGCGGGTAGTGAGGTCTCTTACGCTCGTTTAACTGTGCGGGGTCTGTAGAGCGGCAGTCATTCAGCAGTGTAATGGACCCCGGTGATTTTCTTACGATTGGAAATGTACTTGACTTATGGTTGGGATATGAGCACTGGCATTACTTGCATGGCATTAGCATTGGCTGTGTAAGCCCGTTCATGCATTGCCTTGGTAAGGCGTCCAGTACTCATGGCATCGTATTCATAATAAGCCTTGGTAAGACTAGTGATATTCTCATTGAGCATGTTTCCCTTCTTGCATCTCCTACTATTTTTCTGTGCACCACATCATACACTTACACCACCCTCTAAGCTTCTATAAGTTTATGCACGATTGATGCGTGCAGGAGATTCTAAGCAGGCGTCATAGCAGAAGAGCATGGAGTAGAGCTGAGTATTTGAGGACTCCAGTGTTGCTGACTTTTCTCTCTTTTCCTATTATCTCATGTATGTCCTTTTGGACCTTATGGATGATTGTAAAAGTTTAAATTTTTAGTGAATTTTGTGATGTGTGCCTTTGTTATTCTCAGATGTACTTGCTGTGATCTTGGTATACTTATATTAGAATGATTATATTGTTATAAAAATCCTCATTGTAGGATCCTAGGATCAGAACCAGTCTTAGGAGCTGAGAAAGGGTACTACGGAGGCTGTTGCGGCCAGAACCTGCCATCGGGTTCCTTGTGAGTCTAGTTACCAAGTCTGGGGTATGACATTTAGCAACTAAGTGTTTAAGTTACTTTATCATTACTTATGTTAGTGGAATTGATAACATATGTAACTTAGCGTTAATGAAACCACTGAGTTGATCACTCGCTCCCACTTTGGGATGGTGTTTTAAGACACCAACCAGACGATATTATTGATGCAGGTACTATCAAGTTCTCTGACGGGTAAGCTTAGAGTGGCTTGCATCGTCGACGTTGTGTTTCAGAGGATTAGATCAAACTAAAAAACTTAAATTTCGGGTATGTATATTGTGGCTCGTATAATCCCTTAATCATTTCGGGTATGTATATTGTGGCTCGTATAATCCCTATTTGGGTGAACACCATATTTTAATTGTATCTTTACCGTTAGCCCCATATTTATGTATCTTTATTATCTTTACATCGCTTTGAGTCCGCTAATTTAAATTGTGCTACTCTAATTGCTCATGTGAAAAATGAGTGTGAATATGAACGAGGTCACGTGCATTTTATTTGGTTAACACCCGAAAACTTGGGATCGGGGTCTCTGTATTCGGATGAAGATTTTCAGGGTGTTACAGTCTGAGTAGTGGAATGTGTTTATTTATCGATGCTCACATGCTTGATTAAATGCTTAGGTGGTTGTGCTACCTTTGAAAAGACCTAGTTATATGTCCTAGAGGGGGGGGAAGGTGAATAGGACTATGCCAAATAAAACTTATAATAGCAGAAATTAAATAAGTACGATAACCAATAAATAATATAAACAAACCACAATGCAAGAATGTAAAGCAACCTCAAAATTCAGATCTTGAGAGGTTGATAGAAATATTGTTCTAAGGACAATCTTACACCAAAAACCAGAGTTTATAGTAGGACAATCTTATTTCTAGAAAGGTCTTTGTATCAAATCTCAAATCGAAGAGGTATAATAAAAAATTAAATACAAACTGCACTGAAGAATAAATTGTAATTATAAATATATTTTGTTCTAGGGACAACCATACACCATAGGAATGGCAGGGCAACCTTATTAGAACAATTAAAGAAGCTGATAAAGGAATAACAAGAAATAAATGCTAAACTATTACAACATTCCCACGATGCTTGAAATAAATGATTACAACATTCACATCCACTTATACATCCCACAAATGAATAATTAAAGATATGAAATATAAA
Source organism: Magnolia kwangsiensis (assembly GCA_037074715.1). Classification (NCBI taxonomy): domain Eukaryota; kingdom Viridiplantae; phylum Streptophyta; class Magnoliopsida; order Magnoliales; family Magnoliaceae; genus Magnolia; species Magnolia kwangsiensis. The sequence continues at coordinate 16,455,658 of CM073586.1, forward strand.
CCATTTAACCACCAAACACAAGGGATTATAGTGGTTCGCCTGTGTTCACCAACTATTAAACAACAGCCACACAGGATGCTACTCCACTCCTAATATCCTCACACAGGGGATATTAGCATTCACTATCAAATTAGGTTTTTACAGGTTCACCCAAAACCTTCACAATTGTGTCTTTCTCTGTGGGCTTACACAATTAAAAAAACTCCACTTCTGAGTTTTCCTGGCTTTCCTCAGATAACTAATACAATAAGATTTTTCTGGAAAATTCCAAAAGAAACCAAAACAAAAAGGAATTTACAATTAAATGTAAAATACCTGATTTTCTCCTTCGTTGTAGTAGCCCCGTAGAACCAAGTCAGAGTAGATGATTGAATGTCCAAGTTCAATGTCCAAAACTCACATTACAATGATTCTAGTTCTAATTGATTTTAAATTAAACCAAAATAGGCTAGCTTTAATTGATTTTGATTTCAAAGAAAGGGAAATAACAATTCCTCTTTTCAGATTAGATTGGAATATAAGAAACAAAATTAATAAATAAAGCTAAAGAAAGAGAATATTAAATACGCACACTTAGCTTAAAATAGAGCACAGACTTATCTTTCAGAAGGCCGAATTAATTAGCTTGAATTGTCTCTTTTATTCTGACATTTGTGCTCTATTTATAGCCAAGCAAAACACGTCTTCGACTGATCTTAGGACCTCTACGACTGGTCGAAGAACTAACAGAAATTTGAATTTTCAAGCGCGATAAGATCTGATGGTTTCACGACTGGTCGTAGGTCACCTTCGACTGGTCGTAGGTTGCATACGACTAGTCGTAGACAACAGATTTTCAATGCTATACTTTGAATCAAAGATATACGACTGGTCGAAGAATCAGTCGACACTGTTCACATGACTGGTCGAACAGCCTCTAGGAGTGGTTGTAAAGTAACCATAAAATTTTAAAAATCTTCAACAACTTAGGACTGGTCATGAAATTTCTTTGACTGATCGAACTAGTGCTAGGACTAGTCGAACAAGGTTCAGGACTAGTCTTGGAATAGACCAAATTCACTTATAAAACATATATGGATTATGTATCCAAAATGGCCCACTCTAAAGGTCAACCTAAGGTCAATCATACCTCAATAGTGAAGCAAGGACATTGAAACTTGAAGACAAGTGACCTTTGAGTATAATTAAGCTTGAGATCTTGAACTTCAAAGCTTCTGAGATATTGAACTTGAAAGCTTTTAAGATCTTGAACTTGAAAGCTTTGCTTGTCTATCGAAGCTGATCTTGTTAAACTATCATCATGACTCTTCATGTCTTGAATGAATCTTTTGTTCATCACATATATAGCTTCAAAGCAGTGTCTTTGTCACCACAAATTTGACAATAACAAGGGGCTATAAACTATAGTACTTACAATCTCCCCCTTTGTCAAATTAGTGACAAAACACATTTCCAAGATATGATATATAACACACATGCATCAGTTGTTATCAACAGGCACACATTCATGAACCTGCAAATAAATATTCAACATATAGTCCACCTCTGCACATACAGTCATTTACTTCACATACTCCTCCTGAGTAACATATATCACAAAAAAAATATGCACTATGCACAAAAAATTATGCACAATGCTACTCACTCCTCATAGGCAATCCAATCCAATCCAACATGAGAGAAGCATAAGAATCATTATCCATTCTCTCCCTTTTTGTCACAATATGACAAAGGAAGCAAAGAACAGATGACTAAGGAGTAATAAGTAAGGAGATAAATAAGAGATAAGATAAGATATGAGAACATAGCATAAACAACACACATAATTCATAAGCGGAGCCAAGTCAACTAAAGCTACAGTAACAAATCCTGTCAAGTGAGCACAATAGTAAGATAGTTATTGCAGACTAAAAAATTAAAAAAAAAAACTAATATGAATCAGATGAAGGAGCAGGGATGGAAGGATTAAGTTGATGCATGCCCTTATTCAAGCTCCTAAGATACTTGCGCATATACTTAAATTGTAAATCATGGGCAACAGACATGTTTTCCATCCTAACATTGATATTTTCAACCTTAGTTTCCAATGCATGAAAACGTGCATCAAAAGCAGAAGGCTCAAAATCTGAATCATTTGCAGAGTTAGAATCAAGTTCTTTAAAAATATCATCCATGTTAATATCATCAGGAGGAAGATCACTAGCTTCTTCCTCATGTTCAGCTTCAGCCTCACCAACACCATTTCTTTGGCCAGGAAGAAATTCCAGCTTAATCTTATTGATATTAGAGTTGTTAAATATCAGATGATGGATAGGGGCTTCAACAACTGGCATATCAACTAACATATGTGTAGCCAATACAATCATCAAATAACCAAAAGGGATATCACTATGACTAGGATGAAGTCTAAACTGAATGATAGAGTGACAAATTAAGGATGGTAAGCAAAGATGAGCACCTCTGGTAATATTATGAAGAACACGAACCATGAAAGCCGTTAACTCAGTTTTGTTACTCGATCAAGGATACAAGTTTGATACAAAGATCCTATGAAGAACTCTGTATTTGGGTAACAAAAATCTTGAGGGGAGCGCATTTTCTTTATGTGTCCATTGAACATCCAGATTGCATAAATCCTTAGCATGCTTTTTCAGTCTGTAAGGATTTATCAGACAATGTATGAATGGAAACTCTCTAATCATTTATAAGAATTTTCATAAGAACTGAAATCAAGTGTCGATCAACGTCAAATGGTCCTTCTCTTGTGGTACTTTTAAACGCTAGATTTTCCAGTGAAAATTCACATATGTAAGCAAACATGGACTGGGTAATGGACCGGTATGATAGCCCACTCCAATGTAATAAGTTATCCCAACCTACAACTTGGAGGAAGGATATCAAAAGGAGTAGTATGATTAATATCAATAGGATGTTCAACAATAACATTATGCAATCTGATGTCTCGAACAAAGGATAGATCATCCTCGGGAGCCCTAAGATGACGCGTAGTGATAGAGGCTGATCCGGAAGAAGATGGACCACGAGAAGTTATTTTTCTCTCCCTAGATGCCATTTTTAATAAACATTTCAAGACGACAAGAAGTTGTAAACGATTGAGAAGAGGATTTTCTCAAATTAGATTTCTCAAAAGAAAAACCCCAAATCACAACGAAATTCAAAATAGATAACTTCAAAAGAAAAATAGAAGTAATTTAGACACAAATCAACAAGAAAAACGTAAATGGAGCACTAACTATGAAGATTTCGATGGTTGGCTTCGACTAGTCGAACGTCGGCTCGTTGGTGAGTGAAAATGAAATGAGGAAGATGAAATGTTTTCCCCAAATTAAAGCGATTTCACGAGTTTTTCGACTGGTCGTGGATGTACACGACCGGTCGTACCACAACTGGTCGTGTATATTCACGATCGGTCGAGGACCAGCCAAAAATACAATTTTCCTTTGAGTTTTACAAAATTTTCTGCATGATTTGCAAGAATTGAAATCTAAACTAGCAAGATATACAATATGATACAAAATGGCATAAATTATCATCTTAAAATGCACATGCCAAGATCAAATTTCATTTGGTTAAACCTGCTTTTATCGAGAGGTTTAGTGAAAATATCAGCACGTTGATTCTCGGTAGGTATATATTCCAAAGATATAACTTTTTTTTCTACTAATTCACGGATATAATGAAATCTAATGTCAATGTGCTTAGTACGAGAATGCTAAATAAGATTTTTTAAAATATTTATGGCACTGGAATTATCTCAATATAATAACATAGAATCCTGTTTAATTTCATAATCACTTAGCATTTGATTCATCCAAACAAGCTATGTACACGCATTACCAGCTGCGATGTATTCAGCTTCAACTGTTGAAAGTGATATAGAACTTTATTTCTTGCTAAACTAAGAAACTAAATAGTTTTCGATATAAAAGCAACCACCACTGGTTGATTTTCTATCATCAAGATTACCAGCCCAATCAGCATCCAAGTACCCAGCTAATTGAACACTAGTCTCATGTGGATATCAGAGACCGAGATTGACAGTACTTGCGACATATCGCACAATCCTCTTGACAACAATCAAGTGTGATTCTTTAGGATTAGACTGATATCTAGCACAAATACCAACACTTAGTGCAATATCAAGTCTACTAGCAGTTAAATACATTAGGCTACCAATCATGCTCTGATACAATTTCGGATCAACATTTTTACCTGTAAAATCTTTTGAGAGTTTTAAGGAGTACTCATAGGAGTATCGAAGTTCTTACCATTCTCAAATCCAAATCTCTTAATTAAATTCAAAGCATATTTAGATTGAGAAATGAATATTCCATCAGGTTGTTGCTTTACTTGTAACCCTAGAAAGTAATTCAATTCCCCAACCATGCTCATTTCAAACTGTGATTTCATCAAATCTGTAAACTCAGTAGTCATGTCAGTACAAGTAAATCCATAAATGATATCATCAACATAAATCTGAACCATTAAAATATGATCATTATATTTTTTAACAAATAGAGTTTTATCAACAGATCCCATTTGAAAATTATAGCTTAACAGAAACTTTGTTAGTTTCTCATACCATGCCCTAGGAGCTTGTTTTAATCCGTAAAATGCCTTTTTAAGGCGATACACATGATCAACATTTTTGGGATCTTCAAAACCCATCGGTTGTTCAACATAGACTTCCTCATGCAAATCACCATTTAAGAAAGCACTTTTTACATCCATTTTGATAAATCTTAATCTTTCTAAAATATGCATTGAATATATACAATCTGATTGATTCAAGATGTGCTACTGGTGCAAAGGTTTCATCAAAATCAATACCTTCAATTTGAGTGTAACCTTGTACCACTAGCTTAGCCTTGTTTCTAATTATATTTCCAAGCTCGTCAGACTTATTTTTAAAAATTCATTTTGTTTCAATAATGTGTTTATCTTTGGGTATAGGTACGAGATACCAAACATCATTTCTTACAAATTGGTTAAGTTCTTCTTGTATCGCAACAATCCAGTTTTCATCAGTAAGAGCTTCTTTTACGTTAGATGTTCTATCTGGGATGTAAAACATACGTAATTACATATATCCTCAAGTTGTCTATGAGTACGAACACCAATGAGAGGGTTTTTAAGAATTTGAGTAGTTGAATGATCTTTAACAGTCCTTAGTTCAAAATCAGTCTGATTAGATGAAGTATCAGGTTTATCAATTACAAGAACTTCATCATTATCTGAACTTGAGACTTGTCTGTTTAAGTGATCATCAATGACCACATTGATGGACTCTTGAATCACAACGGTCTTTTTGTTCAGAACCCTATAAGCACGACTATTTAATAAATACCCTAGAAAGATCCCTTCATCACTTTTTGTATCAAATTTTTTCAGATTTTCACAATCTCGTAAAATATAACACTTGCTGCCAAAAACTTGAAAGTATTTCATAGTAGGCTTCTTATCGAACCATATTTTGTAAGTAATTTTTGTGAGACCCGACCCAAGTTCGCATGTGTTCATGTGTGTATGTGTGAGTGTGTATTTCATTTCTTGTGGTCTCACGGTCCTACCGGTCGAATTCTAGGGACCCGCGACCTTCAGATAGTGTTTGCGGTCATCCTTGAGTCCGGTCACGTAAACCTGACTCGGATCGAGCTGAGACCTATGCCATTGCGACCGTATTGTTACCGCGGTTTCAACGCCGCGTCTTGTGTGTCCATCCGATGTGTGGATCATAAGTTGTGTACGTTTCATTCTATGGCCCTTGATTTTGATCATGTGGCCCACATTGGAGTGGTGTATGTGGCCTACACTCCCTGTTTTGTACAAGTTTCAACACACACTACACACACCACCTATATCTCCATAACTCACATTACCAAGACCTCACACACCACCCACACCTAACCTACCCTAGCAACATTATTTGTATCACCATAGGTTAATGATTACTTTTCTTAAAAAAAAATTTTCCTCTCATTTCTCTCTCTTTTCTCTTCTTCTCTAGCAATTTTTCTCCATTTCTTCAGCCCATTTTCTTCCTTTTCCAGCCCCCTTCTCCATTTCCCCTCAATCCATCCATCCCAATCTCATCTCAACCATCAATCTTGCTTGTTTGGAGCCTTAGAAGCCTAGAGTTAGAGTTTTAGTGGAGATCTTTGAGGTGGGTGCTCCTCTAGATTTAAAACTCTAATTTCTATAGACTAAATATTTTCTTTTTTCATGAGGGAAGTGTAGGACCCACCAATCAAAGGTGGAGATCCCACACAATCCCATGGTTGTGGCCTAATGGCCTACCTTATGCATGCATGATCCATGCATGGGGCCTTTCTCTATGGGCCCCATCATGGCAGTTTTCTTTCATATCATATCATGTTTGGTTCATTTAAACCTTATAACCATAGTGGGGATGACATCCTCACCATGCATTTTAATTATATACCATGCATGTGCAAGATCCATGTTGTAAATATAAATCTATGTTTGATGTGCGGGTGTGATTGATCTTGGGAGGGCTCAATAGTGGCGGAGCCCTTTCCCTATAGCTGGATTGTCTTTCTATCTCTCTTTTCTCTCATTTTATTTCCTGATGTGTGTGGCCCATTTGGTGGGCTTAGGACATCTAGAAATTTCAGCAAGGTGGGATGCCCAAACTGCGCATTGTTTGATTTTGGGTGTCCTACTTGCTGTCTTAATGATGCATGCAAGGTGTGTCAGCTTTAGATTATGACATGAAAATTTGTGGGGCCCACTAAGGAAGGCCACACCATCCTCCATTAATGTATTTTTCTTTTTATTTAATTTTTATATAATAAATTTTATCTAAGTACATGTTGCTGTCCAGAATTTTTTGGACAGTTTCTGGTTATTTTTGGACCAGATTTTGGGACTGTTTGGGGGACTATTCATACCCATTAAATATAATTTTCTGAAAGGTGGAGATCTCATCTTGATGTCCCCCAAATTTCAGCCACATCTGACCTTAATTGAGGTCCCAAAGGTGTGGTCCAAATGAGGTGGACAGTCTGAATTTTTTGCACTGTTCCAGCAACATTCCACCATGGATAGTTGGATTTTTGGAATTTATTAAAATATTTTTGGGTATTTAAAAATTATAAAAATTTACAGGGTGGTGTCGCACTCATGTTAGGACCCACCTACAAAATTTTGGGGCTAATGGACTACTGTACACACCATGGTGGTCACTGGACCGGCCCATTGTAATATGGTGTCCAGATCAGTCCGATTTTTAGGACAGATTAATTTCTTTAAATGAATTAAAATATTTATAAATGTCTAAAAATTTTAAAATTTTTTAGAGGTGTGATCCACTTATTCTAGAATCCACTTACCAAATTTCAGGGCCAATGGACCCCTATACACACCGTGGAGAGGGCCGGACTGGCCCACCACGTTGGGACGTTTAGGTCTGTCCGATTTTCTGGATAGTCTGTTTTGTTTAAATTAATTGAAATACTTATAAATATTTAAAAATTTTAAAATTTTGTGGAGGTGTGTCCCACCTATGGAAGTATTACTCTGTAAAAGATCAACCTCAAATGACCCCGTTTGGGCATCCAAAAGAATGGGCCAAGATGGTTGGACTCAGATTTTTTTGCCGTGCAGTCCAGCAATATGCCTTGATAAAAACCATAATTTAAAAATATTTCTTCTGATGGTGGGCCACCTTTTTGGGTTTTCTCTCATTGTATGTATGATGAGGGACCTTGGTCCTCAATTTTCAGAGTTTTAGAGGCCTTAGACCCACTACAATGGACTGTCCAAATTTAGGACAGCAACATGTTATAATTATGCTTGGCCTTGGGCTGAAATTTTAAGGAGTGGGTCCTACCACATTTATGAAGGTCTTAAAAGAAATAATTTATACCTTTAGATTCTTAAATTTTGGGCTTAATAAATATACTTTTGAGTCCCACCACAGTTGAATTTAATTGGGTCCATGAATGTAGATAGTTGTTAAACTCTTTAAGCCCAATTGAGTTGGAACTTTCCAGATACGCCCATTGAACTATTGGACCATTTTTACCATACTATTGTGTTTGGTTAATGGGCCAGATTACACAAGTAAATGAGCCCTTGGTTGCCCACCAAATCAACTTTATACTTGGGCCGGGTTGTAGGCCCAACTTACTTGACTAAGAGCATGACATTTTGCCCATGTGGTTTGAGCAATGGGCTACCCACTAGGCCACCATAATATATGGGATTAGTGGCCTTTATGTTAGGCCCTAACCTTCCCCCTTTGGGTCCATAGTGATATATATGGGTTGGGTTATGTGTGTTCCCCTTGAACCCATATTTTGGGTAGGCCTTGGGCCACTCTTTCTGAAGCCCAACATGAGTGTTTATGGTAAGATTATGACTGCTCATTTCTTATTTCTGATGTTGCATGGGCCTTGGGCCTTAATCTATGATCAATTACAGATGAGCTACCTCTTAGGGACCAATTGTAGTTGGATGTCCACATTGGTGGCCCTAAGGTAGGCTCATGGGCTTCTATGGGTGGTTAAAGGCCCACCATAGACCCTTGCCAGGCCGTTTCATCTATTTAGGCTCATACCATTGTTCTCCTCAGTCTCGTGGGCTACCCCAGGTATATGGGTCCCCACTAGAGGTTATATTCCATATAAGGAATTAGTTAAGTACCTAGACCCTTCATGGTTAGGTAGAGAGTTCATCTTCACCGTATTGACATCCCTATTTATCTTCATGGCCCACTCCCATACACATCATATGCATGCTTGGTTGAGGTATGATTGGCCATGGTTGTGCCATTGTGTAGGACATATTGGTATCTCCCTGAGAGATGAATGCTTGAGATTGATGAATGGGTGATTATGTGATTCATACATCTGGCATTACATAGCATGTGGATATCTGCCCTTGCTTCATCAAGGCCTTGCCTCCACAAGGATATTCGTGGATGGTCGTATGTGTGGACACCGAAAATATTAGTTAAGCATACTGGGTGCATAGGATGTTCATGGATAAAATTCTCAAAACTTTCATGGTACCAAGGATCTACTTCAACGCCGTGACCGGGTGAAATACATGAGCGCACGAGGGCCTTATAACGTTAGGCTGTGACTCCCACTATCCTGTAGTCGGTTGGATAGGGGTGTGACCTTACCTGCCTGGTGTGTAGTAGTCATTGCTAGGCTGAGTCTGACCAGCTCGTAAATGGGTCCGTTACCGTCAGGCCTTGTTGGTGATTGGCTGTCCATAGGCGGGTAGTGATGTCTCTTACGCTCGTTTGACTGTGCAAAATCTGTAGAGCGGCAGTCATTCAGCAATGTAATGGACCCCAGTGATTTTCTTATGATTGAAAATGTACTTGACTTATGGTTTGGATATGAGCATTGACATTACTTGAATCACATTAGCATTGGCTGTGTAAGCCCCTTCATGCATTACCTTGGTATGACGTCCAGTACTCATCGCATCGTATTCATGATAAGCCTTAGTAAGGCTAGTGATATTCTCATTGAGCATGTTTCCCTTCTTGCATCTCCTACTATTCTTCTATGCACCATCGTCACACACTTACACCACCCTCTAAGCTTCTATAAGCTTATGCACGATTGATGCGTGCAGGAGATTCTAGGCAGACGTCGTAGCAGCAGAGCGTGGAGTAGAGCTGAGCATTTGAGGACTCCAGTATTGCTGACCTTTCTCTCTTTTCTTTTTATCTCATGTATGTCCTTTTGAACCTTATGGATAGTTGTAAAAGTTTAAATTTATAGTGAATTTTGTGATGTGTGCCTTTGTTATTCTCAGATGTACTTGATGTGATTTTGGGTATGCTCGTATTGGTAATGATTATACTGTTATGAAAATCCTCTTTGTAGGATCCCAGGATCAGAACCTGCCTCAGGAGCCGAGAATGGGGTACTATGAAGGCTGTTACGGCCAGAACCGGCCATCGGGTCCCTTGTGATTCCAGTTACCGAGTCTGGGGCGTGACAATTTTATTATTACCTTTACTAGTGTAAACTCGGTAAATAATTTAGCAAGCTATATTGACTGCTTCAGCCCAAAGATTCTTAGAGAGCTTCATGCTATTCGACATGACATTAGCCATTTCTTAAAGTATTCTATTTTTTCTTTCTACCATACCATTTTATTATGGAGTTTTGAGCGCTGAGAATTCATGTAATATTCCTTGGTCGCTACAGAACTTCTCAAAACTGCTATTCTCAAATTCAGATCCATGATCACTACGAATCTTACTGATTTGAGAACATTTTTCAGTTTGAATCCTTTTGAGAACTTTTCTTACTTCTTCATGGGTTTCTGATTTGTCCATTAAGAAGACTACCCATGTATATCTGGTAAAGTCATCTACTATTACCAAGATATACCTTTTGCCACCTCGACTCTCCGTTCTGGTAGGTCCTATCAGATCCATGTGGAGAAGTTTGAGTGGTCTTGATGTGGTATTAGAATTCACCTTTTTGTGTAAGTTTCCTGTTTATTTACGAAACTGACATTCACCACATATCTTATCTAATTTTTAAAGTTTGGATAGACCTCTTATAAGTTTCTGTTTGCTCAATTTATATAAATTTTGGTAATGTACATGTCCAAGACGTTTGTGCCACAATTCAGTCTCATCTATACAAACCATGTAACATGTTTGATTAGATGAGCTGGATTCGCTAACAATATAGCAGTTTTCAGATGTTCTACGTCTAATTAGTATTACAGAACCCTTGTTGTCTAGAATCTCACAGCTTTGATTAGAAAGCCGAACACTATGGTTATTATCGCATATTTGAGATATGCTTAGCAAATTATGTTTTAGTCCTTCAACATATAAGACATTCTTAAATAACGAAAGGTTATAAAGTTGAACCGTACCTTGGCCCATAATTTTACAGTTACTGCCATCACCAAATGTGACTAAATCATCAGTCATATCTTTTAGATCGGTGAATAAAGCCTTGTCGCCTGTCATATGCCTAGAGCATCCACTATCTAGGTACCACTTTGAATGGCTTGTAGCTTTGAAAGCGGTGTGGGTAACCAAGCAAGTGACCTTTGGAATCCATTTCATAATCATTTTGGGTTTAAGTGGATAGTTGGTCTTCTTTCGATTGTAAGATTTATAAGTATGACTTATTGAGTTAGACTTTAGAAGCTCCTTAAGTAAATCAACTATTTTTTTAGCCAAAGGATTTTGGTTATGCTTCTTATAGTTGAAATAATTTTCTTTAAGTTTTTGAACAGATTTAGGGTCTTTAGAAAACACTTGTCCTTTTCCTTTTGAGTTTAAGGTCTCTCCTTTTACAAACTTAGGAGGTGTATTTTTTAGTTTAGGAGAAACATTCTTATCATAATCTAAACCGGATCGATCGCTACATTTTCTCGATATTGATAAGAGTTTTTCTAATTTAGAATCACCTTGGGCGTATTTTCAAGTTTCCTTTAAACTCAAGGGAGAAGAGACTTCATGTTTTAGTTAGTTGTTTTCAGATTTAAGATTTTCAACTTGGGCAGTTTTAAAATCTAAATCGCATTTTGTCTTTTTAAAACAGTCTAAAATATGAGACTTTTTTAAAACAAGAGATTCATAAATTTCTTTGAGTTTAGAAAATTTCTCTTTTTAAAGTTTCAGTTTTACCACAATTTTACAACTCTCCTTGTATAGGGCATTATAGGCATCTTGAAGATCATCTTCATTTTCACATTCACTGTTCAGATTTTCTTCACTTGTTGAATCATTATCTGAAAATGTGAATTTGGCTAGAGTCATAAGGGCTTTTACTTCATTGCTCGATTCAGTTTCAGAATCTTCAGATTCAAAAGAAGCTTCAGAATCAGAGGATTCATCCCAAGTAGCCAACATACCCTTCTTCTTGGGTTTGTCCTTTTTAGGACACTTGTTAGCCAAATGCCCATATTCTTGGTAGTTGTAACATTGACTATCTTTCAAAGATTTCAAAGTTTTAGATTTAGGTTTAAATCTTTTCTTATCATTTCCTTTTTGAAAATCAACTCTCTTTATACTTTTGAAGATTTTATAAAACTTTTTTGCCAAAAGGGCCATATCATCTTCAAAGTTATCTAAATCAGAATTTTCTTGAAAATTATTTTTAGAAGTTTTAAGAGCAATCGATTTTTCTTTTGGAGTTTTAAAAGTTAACTCGTAGGTTTATAAAGAACCAACTAGTTCATCAATCCTCATATTATCCATATCACGAAGTTCCTGGATCGCGGTTACTTTAGAGTTGAACCGTTTAGGAAGTGAGCGTAATATTTTTGCACACACTTTACTTTCTGAGATTTTATCACCAAGACCCCACATAAAGTTTACAATGTCATTTAATCGTGTATAAAAGTCCATAAATGTTTCATTTTCCTCCATATAAATTTCTTCAAATTTGGTTGTAAGGAGTTGGACTTTCGATTTCTTGACAATTGATGTACCCTCGTGTGTCATTTCTAGTATATCCCAAACTTACTTTGCAGAATCACAGGATATAATTCTTTTGAATTCATCCGGTGATAGTGCGCAAGTGATTGCATTTAGTGCTTTAGCATTTGCACTACTCTCACTTTTCTGAAGTGTGGTCCAAGAGAAATAAGGTGTTACTCTCATAGATTTTAAACCATCAACTCCAGTTACTTCAATGATAGGAGGGTTTCAACCATTCACAGTAACCAGCCACACACTTTCATCTATGGATTTTAAGAATATTCTCATCCTGGCTTTCCAATAAGCATAGTTGTAAGACCCGTATCTTAGCCTGTACTGTTTCATAGGCTTCCACGGTCCTCCCGGTCGAATTTCGGCAACTCACGATTTATAATCGGCAGTCGCGCGCGACCTTGAGTCATATTCCGTATTCGAGAGTCAGCTCGACCCGAGACTTATACCCTAGTGACCACACCGTCACCGCGGTTCTAAAGCCGCGTATTATGCACCGAGGCGATACCCAGGCCAGAAGATGTGAGCCCGCGTTCAGTTCGAGAAAATATCGCTCATTTGCAATCCCAAGAGAATCTCTACAACATGTCAAATCAATCCCATTAATCCCATCAATTACCACATCATGTCAAGTACAACCACCCCTCCCCTAAAGTCAACTCTCTCTCTTACAAACCCATCCCTTACATGTCAAGTACCCATCACCCATCACTCACACCCATCCCTCTCTCTCTCTCCCTCTCATTCTCTCTCTTTCATTCTCTCTCTTTCATCCTCCAAGCAAGAAACTATCCATGGCTTCCATGGAGAAGCTAGGTGTGACCCACCTTCCTACCATCAAATCCAACCCTTGGATCATCATCTCAACCATTAAAAATGTCCTCTTGGAGCTCTAGAGTGCATAGGCGGAAGAAGGAATAGGCGATCAAAGGTAGATGCTTCCTTCTTTCTTTCTCTCTCCTTTTCTTTTGCCTTGTGGGTGATTTCTATTATTTTATTTTGTGATTAAAGGGTGCACATATGTGGGACCCATCTTGATTCTCTCTCTCTCTCTTGTAATGGTATGTGGCCCACCTGATATGTCCAGCCATCCAGGTCGTCAGCCCATTTGGCCAGACATGGGGCCACCTTGAAGATGTATTCCATCCAGGCTGTTTGTCCGCTGGACGTCCTGGACGTTTGGATGGGAGTGAGGAAACACAGATATCGACTTGGTCCAAACTCCAAGTGGGCCACACTAATGTGGACCACCTTGATGTATTGTATCCTGCACCGTCCATCTGGACGTGTAAGATTTGGGTGGACTGCACGTTGCAGCAAGCAACACTGTTTGTGCTACTGTGATACCCTATGAGACGTATGTTTTGGATCCACACTGCACACATGTGGTCCACTGTGATCTATGGGTTTCATAGTACCGTCCATCTGCTGGACGTGGACCCAACCATGGCAGCGTGTGGGGCCGACCTTGACCGGATATGTTTTATCCACACCGTCTAACCCATAGACGGTGGACGTCAACCAGCTGATATACCAAATGCAGCAGCTACTGCTGCTTTGTTGTCAGCGTGTGGACCCAGGTCTGACGTTAGGAGGTTTTGCAGGGCCACGTGTGGATGTGTTCCACCTACACTGTCCATCAATGGCGTTGGGTCCCACTAGCGTGGACTTGTTATCCACCATCCATTCATCTAGACGGTGGGCCCTAATGCAAGTATTTTATTCACCGTCCATTTGGTGGAAGTCCACCTGATGCATGGAATTTATTTGCACCGTCCAGGAGGGCTGGACGGTGGATACCCACCTTTGCTGTGCATTTATTCTCTGCCCATCTGTGGGACCCACCTGACGTATGGATTCCATCCACACCGTCCATTATCTGATGCATGTATCATATATCCCCACCGTCCAATCTGCTGGACGGTGGGATCTCCATATGATGTATGTGTTGTATACACTCTGTCCATCTGCTTGGACCAGGGGCCATTCCACACGTGTGGAACGTGTGGTGGATGGGACCCACCTTGCTGTACGTGTTCCTTATCCACACCGTCCATGCATGGATGGTGCTGGTGCTGGACGCTGATAATAATAATAATAATAATAATAATAATAATAATAATAATGATAAAATATTATAATAATATACTTTATTGCTTACGGTGGTGGGCCTCGCGTGGGACCCACCTAGATTGGAAGTGGATTGGCTAGTCTACCGCATATCACCTATATAGCTAGTGAGGTTGACATCAACAAGTCCATGAAGGGCCCGCATATGAGGTAGGTGTTGTAACCTCAACGTCCATCCGTCTGGGGATGTGGACCCCACTTTGATGTATTTATTCTATATCCACTTCATCCATCTGTCCAGGGTGGTGTGGGGCCCACGTCGATGTATGTATTATATGTCCATGCCACCCATTTGTCGGGCCACAATATGATGTATATGTTTTATCTATACCATTTATAGGACAATGGGCCCCACCGTAGTGCATGTATTTCACGGCACCGTCAAGTTAGGATGGGACCCGCCTGAAGTATGTTTTGTATACACGCCATCCATAGGCTGCGGTTCACCTTGATATATATGTTTTGTCCTTGCCATCCATTAGTTTTTGGGCCCATGGTACATGACCCATTGTGATGTTTTGAGGGCCACGTGATGGGGCCCACCTGACGTGTATTTGGACCATGTGATGGGGCCCACCTGTTGTGTATGGGCGGCCCATTATGATGTATACCTGGCCCATAGATACGGCCCATTATGACGTGTATCTGGTCCATGGATGCGGCCCATTACGACGTGTATCTGGTCCATGGATGCGGCCCATTATGATATATTTTCGGCCCATGGATGCGTCCATTGTGATATATTTCTGGTCCATTAATGCAGCCCATTGATGCGGCTCACTTAATGTATGAGAGGCCCACAGATGTGACCCATCGTGATGTGTATTAGGCCCGAGTGATCAGCCCTTTGTGATGCATATGAGACCCATGTAGTGCGGCCTGTTATGGTGTATTTGAGGCCCAGGCATGAGGTCCATTGTGACATATTTCTAGCCCATATGCCGTGGTGCATTGTGATATATCTGAGGCCCATGGGCGCGGCCCATCGTGATGTATCTGAGGCCCATGGGCGCGGCCATGGTGATATGTTTGAGGCCCTTGTAGGAAGCCCACCACGATATATGAGAGGCCCATGAATGAGGCCCAATGTGATGTATGTGTGGCCGTTATATTGTGTACGAATCCCTTATGTAGGCCACACCTTGGGAGCAATGTTGGTTAGATGTCCACATAGATGTGCAACGATGGTTAGATATCCTCATTGTGACCTTTCCGTAAGCTTTGTTAGGCCCATTCGCACCATTCTTTACGTGGGTTGATCCAAACAAGTGAGCCCCATTCTCCATAGACGGATGGCTCCATGACATCATATTGGATATAACCACGGCCATCGGCCGATCTTTATGCTATGGTTGATCGACTGATCATCTATGGCCCGCACTTCGTTTATTTGCTGATATAGGTGCCAATTAGCGATCAAGGCTGTTTATCATGACCGATTGCCGATTTTGATTAAGGTGACCGATTTCCCGATTTCAATTATTGACCGATCCTGATTGTTATGGTCGATTATCGATTCCAATTGACTTGGCCAATTTTTTGATTACCGATTGTCGAGGTCGATTATCGTGATCGATTATTGATCGTGGCCGATTATCGATTGACGTGGCTGATTGCTGATTCTGCTTGTCGTGGCTGATTAACCGATTACCGATTGTCGAGGCCGATTATCGTGACCGATTACTGATTGTGGCCAATTGTCGATTGACGTGGCCGATTACCGATTCTTCTTGTCGTGGCCGATTGCCGATTCTGCTTGTCATGGCCGATTGACCGATTATCAATTTTTGATGCTGATTATTGTGACCGATTACCGATCGTGGCCGATTGTCGATTCTGTTTGTCGTGGCTGATTGACCGATTACCGATCGAGGCCGATTATCATGACCGATTACCGATCGTGACTGATTATCGATTGATGTGGACGATTGACGACTCTGCTTGTCATGGACAATTGACCTATTATCGATCGAGGTTAATTATCGTGACCGATTGTCGATTCCGATTGTCATGGCTGATTGCTGATTCTGATTGTCGAGAGCCAATGTGATGTATATGCGAGCCGTATTTGAGGCCCGTTGTGATGTGTATCCAGCCCGTGTTTAAGGCCCAACGTGATGTATATGAGGCTTATATGATGAGGCCCACTGTGATGCATTTGAGGGCTAGGCGATGGAACCCATTGTAATGTATGTTAGGCCTATATGAAAGGCCCATCGTGATGTGTATTAAACTCTCGAGTGAGGCCCATGGTGTTGTATATTTGGCTCTTGTGTGAGGCCATGAGTCCACTATATGTTAGGCCTTATGTGGGTCGTTCCTTGGGAGACAATGTTGGTTAAATGTCCACGTTGTCGATGTCGATTGTCAATGCCTGCTATTGATACCGATTATGAGTATGTGACTGCATAGCATCATGATACATGCCCATACGCATCATCTGCATATCTGTTATGAGATATGATTGACCATTGTATATGTTATAGTGTTGGTTGTTATGAGACTCCCTGATAGGTGGAGATTGTCTCACATGAGTGCACAATATGCACAGGATTGATGCATGATTGAATTGTATGACTCATGCATCTTCTATTGTGTGTTGTGATTACTATATGCCCCAGCGACATCAGGGCCGTAGCCTCCACAGACATATCATGGATGGCCAGATGGGATACCGAAAATCTGTTCTACATGGAGTGCTATAGATATCCTTGGGTGAAAGTCCCAGAACCCTCTTGGTTCCAGAGGTTGTTCCAACGTCTAGACCGAGTGGGTAGATGAGCGTCGAGTGCCGATTACCTGATGGCCGCGCTCTCCACTGCGTCGTGGTCTGTTGGAAGGGGGTGTGGCCTTACCTATCTGAGAGGAGGGGGCAATGCTAGGCTGAATCTGACCAGCTTGAGGAATGGGTCCGCTATTGACGAGTCGAGCCCGATATTGGCAGGCGGATAGTGAGGTCTCTTCCACTCGCTTTGTTGCGCGCGATAGGGCGGAAATCTGGTTTGGAGTGTATTAGACCCCGGTGATTTCTCAGAGAGGAACCATACTGATATGTGGACTTATCGAGTAGGAGTTACATGCTCATTCATTCATTCATTCACTATCCACTTGGGCTGGTGGTGCGCAACTAATTGTTGTGTACCTTCGTTATGACAAGAATTTCAGTTGGGCGCGCGACCAACCTGAGATCAGGAGTTTATCACGTTGAGTCTGACTATCCAAATTTAGGAATGAGACTGGTTTAGTTAGAAGTCTATTGTGGCGGACCCCGTAGCCTGCGATATTACGTACTATCATCCCGACTTCACACTCCAGCATAGTTATTTCATTCACATCGCATATTGTATTACATCCGCAGGCATATGGCATCTTGGGTTGCTATTTCTGCACTTATATGGCCTAAACAGATTTAGCAGAATTTGTATATTGCATTGCATTCTCGACATCCGATATTTGGCTCTTTATGACTCCTTATCGCATAGCTGTTCTATATTGCGTATTCTGATATTGATTGACTTATAGACTTCTTCATACTTCCTCTTACTCTGTTATCGTATGATTTATATCTTGTCAGTATTTCTGCTTATTCTGATAATTCCTGCTCTTGTTAGTGTTTCTGCTTATTCAGACATTATATGGTTTGTGGATTACCAGTTTTTCGGTATTGTATGATTATGGCATTGTATTAAATACTTGGTACTTACCTTGTGCACACACTTACACCACCCTCTAAGCTTTCTATAAGCTTATGCATGATAGATGCGTGCAGGTGATGTTAGGTTGCAGCTGTGTTGAGCTTGGAGCGTGCAGTGGTCTTCTGGAGCTTGAATTTCTATTTATGTATTTCCCTTTTAGTGTTGTAATCAAATGATTATATTATTGGATATATGATGATGATGTTGCCTTTGTGAATTGAGTAATCTTATGGTTATGCTTATTACTAGTTAAATGTACATTGATAAAAAAAAATCCTCCTTGTAGGATCCCAGGATCGGAATCTGGCATATGAATGCTCGGAGCCGAGAATGGGGTACTACGGAGGCTGTCGGCACCGAATTCGGCGATCGAAATTCATATGAATTCGATTTTCGAGTTTAGGGCGTGACAATAGTTGGAGCCATCAAAGGATGGTGACCTAGTGACTGATAGACTATCAAAATTTGACATCTTAAATAGCTTAAATCGTTAGCTCAGGAAATAAGTTCAAGAATTAAGAATTAAAAATGAGCTATTGGGCTCTGATACCACTTGAAAAGGCCTAGTTATATGTCTTAGAGGGGGGGTGAATAGGACTATGCCAAATAAAACTTATAACACGAAAATTAAATAAATACGATATCGAACAAATAATATAAATAAACCACAATGCAAGAAAGAGAATATTAAGTACGCACACTTAAATACGCACACTTAGCTTAAAATAGAGCACGGACTTATCTCTCAGAAGGCCGAATTAATTAGCTTAAATTGTCTCTCTTATTCCAAGATTCGTGCTCTATTTATAGCTGAGCAAAACACGTCTTCGACTAGTCTTAGGACCTCTACGACTGGTCGAATAACTAACAAAATTTTGAATTTTCAGGCGCGATAAGATCTGACGGTTTCACGACTAGTCGTAGGTACCCTACGACAGGTTGTAAGTCACCTTCGACCGGTTATAGGTTGCATACGACTGGTCGTAGACAGTAGATTTTAACGCTATACTTTGAATCAAAGATATACGACTGGTCAAAGAACCAGTCGACACTGTTCACACGACTGGTTGAACAGCCTCCAGGACTGGTTGTAGAGTAACAAAAAATTTTTGAAAATCTTCAACAACTTAAGACTAGTCATGAAATTTCTTGAACTGGTCAAACCAGTGTTAATACTAGTCGAACAAGGTCCAGGACTAGTCGTAGAACAGACCAAATTCACTTATAAAACATATATGGATTATGTATCCAAAATGGCCTACTCTAAAGGTCAACCTAAGGTCAGTCATACCTCGATAGTGAAGGAAGGACATTGAAACTTGAAGACAAGTGACCTTTGAGTATAATTAAGCCTGAGATCTTGAACTTAACAGCTTCTGAGATCTTGAACTTGAAAACTTTGCTTGTCTATCGAAGCTAATCTTGTTAGACTATCATCATGACTCTTCATGTCTTGAATGAATATTTTATTCATTACATATACAACTTCAAAGCAATGTCTTTGTCACCACAAATTTGACAATAACAAGGGGCAATAAACTATAACACTTACAACCTTATGCATATTACCTTATGCATGCTCATATGTTTGATCTAATGTTTTAGTGGATGCAGTACCATGTTGATGCTTTCATGTTCGATGAACTGCCACGCCCCCCGAGTCTAACTTGCGTCATACGTTGGAGAAGAAGAGGAGTGGAAAGGCTATCGAGGAGTTAGCCAAGAACGAGGGCCCCTGGAAGGCAGAACTCAAGGAATTACGAGGTCAGGTCTGCGATATTTGTAGAGCTTACAGCCCCCAAATACCGACCTCTGTTAAGGCTATCCTAGAGGAGACTGAGCCAACATTTACCGACGACATTATGAATGTCACCTCCCGCCCAAATTTCGAATGCCACAAAATCGCTCCCTACTTCTGGTCTGGCGACCCAGCCAAGCATTTGGAATCGTTCAGGGCATGGATGGAGCTCCACGTCGCGTCAAGCTCTGTTATGTGTCGAGCCTTCTCCCTGACTTTGTCGGGGACTGCATGAAAGTAGTATAGGCAGTTGAAGCCAAGATCCATAAACTCCTTCATAAAGCTTGGCAAAGCTTTCATCACTTAGTTCATCGGTGGGAAAGAGAGGGGAAAGTCATCAACCCACCTCATTACGATCACTCAAAGGAAGGACGAGCAGTTAAAAGACTATGACATCCGTTTCAACGCTGAAGCTGTCCAGGTAGATGATTATTTCAACCATAGCCAGTGAAGGACATATTCAAAGAAGTCAGTAGAATAACATAACTATTCTACACTATACCCCATACTATCCAGTACTATAGCGCATGTTGCTAGTGTAGCAAATAATGGTTTCTGTGATCAACATTATTTTATGATCATTGTTTGGATCGATCTACTGTTCTAAGGTGTGAACCCATATTAGCTTCAAGTGAGAGAATGCAACATTGCCGCAAGGAACTCGTAACTGAACAGTGTAGTCTCTAAACAATATCATAAATAATGGTATGATGGATAAACTATTTTGTAGCAATAGTAATATCTCACATATATCAGAAGCAAGTTCTTCCTATATATTAGAAGATAATATAATAAATAGTTTTCAAATAAATTATGAAAATATAGATAAAATTTTGATAAATTGAAAATTACCAAAAATACCAAACAAAGAAATATACTTGTACTATTTTATGTCTGATTATGCTATCAAAACTAGAGAACATATTATATGATTAAATATGAGTATGAAATAATAAGATTATTTTTAAAGAAGCAATTATAAAACATATAAAAAAGAAATATAGTTATTTCAATCTTTGATTAGTACAAGTAGCAGTTAAATCATTAACTAGAGAATGATTAAATGCTAATACTTTAATGTGTTTAAGAAACTGTAGATATTTAAATTTTTACGACTCTTTATTAGGAATTATAGAATCTAGCTTATGTAATGGATAAATTTATTTCAACTTCTATCCAAACATTTCCTTAAGTTTAAGAAATTCTAATATTTTACATGCGCTAACACTTAATATTAAAACAAGTAAATACCAATTAATGAATGAAAGTCTACCGTTAGCATTAGTATATCAAATTCATTATAAAGTTATGAATACCAGTATAGTACCAAGAGCTATTAAAGAAAGTCTTAAATGTCAAACTATATTATTATAAATAGATATGAATAAAGAAAATATAGTAGTTCCAAAAACAATAACATGGAATCAAATTCAACTACCACAAAATTAGAATTTAACACAATTACAACCTCCTCAACAAGTTGAAAATAGAAATTTAGAATAAATAATTGACCATTTAGATGGATCAGTAGAAATTCGATTTAACCTTACTACACATGTTACATTAAATATACAATATATTGACAGTAGTAGACTATCATCATTTTTTAGAATAAAAACACAATAAATTTAACCAGAGATCATAACAAGAAGTAGATGATTAGATGATGAAATAAGAACTAATATTACAGAAGGACCTATAATATAAGGGACTAGGACATAATCAATATTACTGAACTATGTTATACAACACATCAGAAAGATTAAGATAATTTATCACCAACACAATCACAAATGGATCTACGAATATTTATAATAGAAAAAAAAATTACTCTAGATAAACAATTTGTAAGTAATGAGTTTAATAAAGAATATAATAAATAAAATAAAAATTTTTTTTATATAATATTCTCGTAACAATATAAACAAGATTATATGAAAGAATTACATTTTAAATATTATAGACAACATAAAGAAAATATCTCATTCTTTCAATAGTTTAATAATTAGCGTAATAACTTATATTCTATACAATTAAAGCCCAAATAGGTAAATGTGACTATAAAAATAACTCAGGAATGAAAGACAATAAAAAATAAAATTACTACTTCCACACATTCTTCTCCAAATGCAATTCAATTAAATATAAAAAATACTAAAATTCAAGCTATACCTTTTAAAAGTATACAAAATAGTAAATTAATTAGTCTAACTAACTTTACCATAATGAAAGGAGTAAAAACTATAATAAATCAAAATAATTATTCCAATTAATACTTACAAATAATAGAAAACTAAACAAATAAAATAGAAAATGTTATAAATAAGATAGAACACCTATCTGAAAATTTATACAATACTTTACTAAACTCTACTTAAATACAATTTTCATCCGACATTCATAATCAAGAACCTCTATTTAAACTACGTGAATTCTCCAAAACTATGCAATTTGCTCTTAAAGAATCAACAGAAGAAATGCTAAAAGAAATCACAAAAAATAGCTAATATATCTATTCTTAAATCAATCAACAATATTGATAAACATATATTCCCTTTAGAAAGAACTCACTCTGATATAGAATTTAATGGAATTAAATATACTACTCCTTTCTCTACAATTAGAAATTATTATTACAGACCCACTTCAATTGATCTACAATTTAAAGAACGTAACTAAATAACTCAAGCTGCTTATTCTAGTGGCTCTATATACGAATGGAACATATATGGAATGTCCGAGTATAATATCATTAACTTAGTTCATAAAATGACCATGATAGTTACTGTTTACAAACAAAATAGAGTTGATAATTTTACCGCCGCTTAATTATTAGTCTCAGGTTTTATTGGCCAACTTAAAGGCTGGTGGGATAACTGTCACTCCTCAGACTCGGTAACCAGAATCACAAGGAACCCGATGGTCGGTTCTGGCCATAACAGCCTCCATAGTATCCCATTCTCGGCTCCTGAGGCAGGTTCCGATCCTGGGATCCTACAAGGAGGATTTTTATAATAGTATAATCATTACTAATACGAGCATACCCAAGATCACAACAAGTACATCTGAGAATAATAAAGGGCACACATCACAAAATTCACTAACAATTTAAACTTTTACAACCATCCACAAGGTTCAAAAAGACATACTTGAGGTAAAAGGAAAGAGAGAAAGCTCAGCAACACTAGAGTCCTTAAATGCTCTGTTATACTCCACGCTCTGCTGCTACGATGCCTGCCTAGAATCTCCTGCATACATCAATCGTGCATAAGCTTATAGAAGTTTAGAGGGTGGTGTAAGTGTGTGACAATGGTATACAGAAGAATAGTAGGAGGTGTAAGAAGGGAAACATACTCAATGAGAATATCACTAGCCTTACCAAGGCTTATCATGAATACGATGCAATGAGTACCGGGAACCATACCAAGGCAATACATGAAGGGGCTTACACAGCCAATGCTAATGCAATGCAAGTAATACTAGTGCTCATAACCAAACCATATGTCAAGTACATTTTTAATCATAAGAAAATTACTGGGGTCTATTACACTACTAAATGACTGCTTCTCTACAGACCCCGTACAGTCAAATGAGCGTAAGAGACCTGACTAGCCGCCTGTGGACAGCCAATCACCAGTAATACCTGACGGTAGCGGACCCATTTACGAGCTGATCAGACTCAGCCTAGCAATGTCCACTACACATCAGGCAGGTAAGGCCACACCCCTATCTAACTGACTACATAACAATGGGAGTTGCAGCCTAATGGTATAAGGCTCTCGTGCGATCATGTATTCCACCCGGTCACGGCGTTGGAGCAGATCCTTGGTACCATGGAAGTTTTGAAAATTTCACCTATGAGCATCCTATGCACTCGGTATGCTCAACTAATATTTTTGGTGTCCACACATATGGCCATCCATGAATATTCCTGTGGAGGCAAGGCCCTGAAGAAGTAAGGGCAGATACCCATAACCTATGCAATGCCAGATGCATGAATCACACAATCACCCATGCATCAATCCCAAGCATCCATCTCTGAAGGAGATACCAACATGTCCTACACAATGGCACAACCATGACTAATAATACCTCAACCAAGCATGCATATGATGTGTATGGAAGTGGGCCATGAAGATGAATAGGGGTGACAATAAGGTGAAGATGAACTCTCTACCTAACCATGAAGGGTCTAGGTACTTAACTAATTCCTCATAAGGAATACAACCTCTAATGGGGGCCCATATACCTGGGGTAGCCCACGAGATTAAGGAGAACAATGGTATGGGCCTAAGTGAAACAGCTTAACACGGGTCTATGGTGGGCCTTTAACCATCCATAGAAGCCCATGGACCTACCTTAGGCTCACCAATATGGACATTCAACCACAATTGGTCCCCAAGAGGTAGCTCATCTCTAATTGATCATGGATTAAGGCCCAAGGCCCATACAACATCAGAAATAAGAAATGAGCAGCCATAATCATACCACAAACACTCATGTTGGGCTTCAGATAGGGTGGCCCAAGGCCTACTTAAAATATGGGTCTAAGGAGAACACATATAACCCAACCCATACATACCACTATGGGCCCGTAGGAAAAAGGTTAGGGCCCAACATAAAAGCCACTAATCCCATATATTATGGTGGCCTAGTGGGCAGCCCATTGATCAAACCACATGGGCAAATGTCATGCTCTTAGTCAAGTAAGTTGGGCTTACAACCTGGCCCAAGTATAAAGTTAATTTGGTGAGCAACCAAGGGCCCATCTACTTGTGTAATCCGTCCCACTAACCCAACACAATAGTATGGTAAAAATGGCCCAAGAGTTCAATGGGCCTATCTGGAAAGTTCCAGCCCAATTGGGCCTAAAGAGTTCAACAACTAGGTACATTCATGAACCTAATTAAATTCAACTATGGTGGGCCTCAAAAGTGTATTTATTAAGTTCAACATTTAAGGAACTAAAGGTATAAATCATTTCCTCTAAGATCATAATAATGTGGTGGGCCCCACTCCTCAAAATTTCAGCCCAAGGCCAAGCATAATTATAACATGTTGCTGTCCTAAATTTTGGTATTCTATTGGAGTGGGTGTAGGGCTTCTAAAACTCTGAAAATTGAGGGCCAAGGTCCTTCATCATGCATATAATGAGAGGAAAGCAAAAAATGTGGCCCACCATTAGAAGAAATATTTTTGAATTATGATTTTTATTAAGGCATATTGCTGGACTGCACAGCAGAAATATCTGGGAGTCCAACCATTTTGGCTCATTCTTTGGGGTGAAAAAACAGAGTCGTTTGGGGCTGAAATTTTACAGAGTGACACTTCCATAGATGGGCCATACTCTCACAAAATTTTATAATTTTTAGATATTTCTAAGTATTTTAATTAATTTAAACATTACAGACTGTCCAGAAAATCGGACAGACCTAAACGTCCCAACGTGGTGGGCCAGTCCGGCCCTTGTCATAGTGTGTGCAGGGGTCCATTGGCCCTGAAATTTTGTAGGTGGGTCCTACCATGAGTGAAATATATCCTTAAAAAATTTTAAAATTTTAAAACATCTATAAATATTTTAATTCATTTAAAGAAGTCAATCTATCCTAAAAATCAGACTGATCTGGACACCATATTATAGTGGGCCGGTCCAGCCACCACCCTGATGTGTACAGGCGTCCATTGGCTCCAATATTTTGTAGGTGGGTTCTAACATGGGTATTCAACCTTCCTATAAAGTTTTAGAATTTTTGAAATAGTACAAGTATTTTATTTAACTCCTATAATCAATAAGGTATTTCTAAAAAAAAATTTACTACTAAAACAATACTACTGCCCCTGATTTGTGCACCCCATTATAGTGGTCCCAGGTCTGCCAAATTTTAAGAAAATGTAGGACCAACATCCATACACAAGTATACAATAAGGTGGGGTCCACAAAGGTGGCCCACTACTTCAAAAATAAGCTGATATTTATGTTTTTACAGTAGAAGAATGGCTGGACAGTCCAGAAAAATCTGGACCGTCCAACCTTCTTGGCCCACCCTTTTGGGTGATCAAACAGGGATGGATGAGGGTGAAATTTTGGAGACATTTAGGTGGGGTCCCCACCTTCAAGAGGAATATATTAAATGAGACAAACACCCCACCAATCATCCCCAAAACTGAGCTCAAGACAGCTCAAAAATCTGTCCAGATAGCTTCTGGACAGCAACATAATACTGAATTAAAATAATTATAATCACCATAAAAAGAGGAAATCAATCCATAGAAATTGTGGTATGGACCACCCTAGTGGGCCCCACAAACATCTACACCATTCTCATCAACAAATACCACTTGCAGGTATCCTTTTGGGTACATTTAGGGCCCCAACGTCCAAGGGTGGACTGTCAAGGACGTTCTCCCTCTTTGGATGGTCTGGATGGTTCTAGGTTGAAAGGTGGGCCACACACATCTTGATTTCAGAGATATAAATAAGGAGAATAAAAGAATCCGGCCACAAGGAAAGGATCTCCGTCACATTGAGGCCCTTCCCCTCATCACACAATCACAATCGTCCACTATATTATGATTTACATGGTTCCATATAAGCATAACTCGTCCTACTCAAGATCTATGGTGGAGATGCCATCTCCACCAAGGATCAAGGGTCTAGATGACCCAAGGATCCTTGATCAAGAAAAGAAAACCATGTGGGGGGATTCATGGAGATTGGCCCCTTGCATGGACCATGCATGCACAAAGGATGGGCTATGAGCCACATCCATGAAGACATGGGGGCCACCACCATCATTTGATGGGCCCCACAAGCTTTAAAATGAAAGGAATGGAAAGAACATCCATGGAATCAAAGAAATCAAAAATTTACATCTAAGGAACACCCACCTTAAGATCTATCTATCAAAACTCTACTCCAAGCTTCTAACTGCCCAAGGAAGTAAGATGAAGGGTTGAGATGGGTTTTCAATGGAGGGATTGAGGAAAAAAAGAAGGAGAAGGGGCTGGAAAATGAGAAAAATGGGCTGAATTATTTTTGCAAGAAAGAAAGAAGGAGAGAAGAGAGTAGAGAGAAATGAGAGGGAAAAAGAGAGAAGGGGATTTTATTCAAAGTGATCATTACATTTGCTAGAAAAGAGGATATGGTGGTCTCTCTCTCTCCCTAGAGAAGAAAATTTTCAGAAAATTCAGATTAGGGAAGAGAAATTATATGGGGAAGAAAAAAAAATTCCATGATGACTTCTAGAAAAGATAAAAAGAAAGAGCCATGATGAGTTTGGAGAAGGGAGTCCATCATTGCTAGACTAGGCCATTATGACATCATGAAAATGGTGATGTTATCACCATTAGTAAGCGTGCACATGGAGAAATGTGTAAATCATGTGAGTCCCACCAAAAATGCGATCAATGGTCCAAATGATGCGCGACCCATAACTTTTGAGAGACAGGTCAAATTTTCACACGAGACGCGTCGTTGGAACCGCGACAATGATGCGCTCGCAACGGCGTAGGTCTCGGGTCAATCCGAGTCAGGTCTACATGATCGAACTCAAGGGTGATCGAAAACACTATCTGAAGGTTGCAGGTCACTAATTTGACCGGTATGACCGGGGGACCAAAATGAACGAAATGCATATTTATACATGCACACATGTGAACTCGAGTCGGGTCTCACAATAACTATATGTCTTTACAAGATAGAGAGCGTTTATCATCCACTATTAAATTAGAAACAATTGGACAACCTATTTTAGATCAAGGACACCCATATAAGATGCAGTTAATACCCTCTTATATACAATTATTAAACATTTTGTAAGAGATCCAAACAATATTAGACAAATAACTAGTGAAATATTAAATAATCATTGATGCCCAATATTAAATGATTTTTTATGGTATAAAGATACCTTTATTAGTAAAGTTATGATACAACAAGATTGTAGTATGTCCTATTGAAAAAAATATTTTATTACAGGATTACCAAAATTATTTGCAGAAACAATTCGACAAAAATTAAGACAACTTTATAATGGTAACATACCGTATGGTAGGATAATATATGATGACTTAATAACTTTTATTATAAATGAATGATTAGCATTATGCACAGATATTAGGCTTAAAGTTAAGATAAAAAAAGATTTTAAAAAAAACTAACTAGACATGAATTAGAAAATTTCTGTGAACAATTCAGATACCAAAAAAATTGTAACTCCTTCTGACAGAAGAAGATGATTAAAACAAAATTATTTCAGAAAGAAAAAATTAAAAAAAATTAATAAATTATACCATTGGAAATAAAAATATTAGAATACTAAAAGAAAAAATATATAAAAATAAAAAGGTCTATTACCCTAACTTTAACATGAAAAAATAATTTCAATCTTATTTTTAGAAAAAACTAACATGTTATAAATGTGGTAAAATAGGTTATTTTGTAAAAAATTGCAGCTTAAAAAATAAAATAAATGACAAACTAAAACAAAAATTATATAACATTTAAAAAGAACATTCATCCTCTGACTTGACAGAATCTAGTTAAACAAACATAAAAGAATTAGAAAATAATATACAGAATATTAATGAAAATACAAGTAACATAAAAACAACAGATTCAGAACAAGAAGCAGATTCTACTTCATAAGAATTGGATAAACCAGACTAAGAAGAAAAAATTGGCACATGTTTAAAATGCTCAACAATATATACACACACACACACACATACACACACACACACACACACATACACACACATTAACAAAAGAATAAAGAACCTTACTAGACTTTGAAGAACGTATATTAGACCCAAATTTAAACTGAATGTAATTACAAAATCTATAAGAATCTATATCTAAACCGGTAGAAACAAATAATCAATCAAATCTAAATAATATAACAGAGATTTTAGAAAGATTCCAACCAACTTAATAGAAAACATTAAACATTAAATTTAAATTTAAATGATTTATATTTAGAAGTAAAAGAAAATAAAAAAAGAAATAAAATATTTAAAAAGATAAATTAAACACTTATTAGAAAATCATAATAGTTTAAAAGAACAAGTATATTTCTTAGAATCCAATGAAGAACATCATATAAAAAATAATACCGAAAAGATTGATAACCAATTAGATGCATTAAATATAATTACAAATATAGACTATAAAAAATGACATGTAAACCTAATTATTGTTATAAACAAAGAATTTCATATACATACAATTACCTTAATAGATATTGGAGCAGAAATGAACTGCATCTAAGAAGGACTATTACCAAGTAAATATTTTGAAAAAACTTTAAAACAATTGACAACTACTAGTGGATTAAAACTTAAAATAAATTATAAATTATACAAAGCAAAAGTATGCAACCAAGGAATATGTTTAAAAATAACTTTTTTATTAATCAAATATTTCACACAACCTGCCATATTAGGCACAAAATTTTTAGAATAAATCAAACCATTTAATGTAGACAATTTTAAAATTAAAACTAATTTAATAGATCAGAATCTAACATTTGAATTCATTAATCTTCTCAAAATTAGAGATATAAATCAATTAAAATGAGTTTTAATAATAAAATCAGTAAATCTAATTACACATAAAAAGAACTGTAACGCCCTGAAAATTGGAGGTCGTGTATACGCTCGACTCCCAAGTTCCTGGGTATCACTTATAACTAAATTTTTACTAATTTGCGTTTAATCAAGTTTAGATGCGCAGTATGGAATTACTTGAAACATGAAGCACAACCACAACTAGTCTACCGAAATGAAAGAGGCTAAATATATACAAGTCCAAAGGATTTAATAATGGGTTGCACAAGGCGTTGCCCAGTAACATACAAAAGAAATGCTAAGTCCAAAAGAATGTTGTGCTGAGTCCACCACTCAGCGATCCAAAAATAGGCTGTTAATCTATGGTGAACCGTCCATCAGCTAGAAGTAAGATAACTCATCCTCCTCATCAATGCCGACGCCGCTCGGCCCCTCGAACTCATCACTACCTACAACTACTGAAGAGTCTGGTTGGTGTTTAAAACACCGTCCCAGAGTGAGAGTGAGTGATCAACTCAGTGGGTGCTATTAGTCTTAAGTTGTAATAAGTATCAATTATATTATGAACTTAATGAAAAGTAATCATTCATATACACCTAATCTTATTAATGCATATGCATGATAGATGATATGATGCATGCCCTTGCCACAACACTCCCTCAAGCGACTTCGTCTAACGATCGCGTATGACCAACATTCCCTCAATGCGACCTCAACTGCTGAGTCGCCAAATCATAGCTAATGCAATGCATGAACGATGTTAACAGAGTATTTAGATAGTTCCGTTCATCCAGCAGATTTAGAAAACTGGTACACTCCATGATATCCATGCCCTTAACTAATTGCGAGGCTAAGGCCCCTCAACGCGCGAGGCCAAGACCCTGCGATCCTTGATCCCATCGGGTTCCCCATCTCTGATTTCAAGCACATGGAGAGCGCTGGGAAAGGGATCATTCGCAGTAAATATGGGGAGACTCGTCACCCCAGCGTAAGCCGACAGCTCAGACATTGTCTCATTCCACCATGCCCGGCTCTCGAGACAATGGATCAGTTTCAAATGGTTATCAATGGGCTTCAGTGGGCGAAGGGTGTTCTAATTTCCATTTAGGCATGAGCAAACATAGTTAATAATCATAGTCGGTCAGTAATTGGGCTAGACCGTGTGAGTCCAAACGAGTACATAATAGACAACATCGGGAATAAGCGACCTACGTAGTCCAACTACTGTCACCCATTCACATTCGCCCAAACCCGCGGGTTTAGCCGAAGATGGTCCTACCAACGGGACGATCACCTTCACTCCCTCGGTTTCCTAACCAACCTAGGGATTTAATGGTATTCGATAAGACTTCAACAATTCATTATTTATCATCTAATTCAAGTAATATCATGCACTTATACATCAACATAAGAATTCAGATTTTTCTATATATGCAAGTCCTAACAATATTATTAAATGAATGTGCATGTGTGTTGTGGGGGTTAGTGGAGTGATCAAGAGCTATAAATTATTTCAAGCACCAACACGCAATAAGGAGTAAAGCTAGTATAATATACATCGAGGACTTATGCGAGCACACATAGCATACAAGCCATAAGGAATCATTACACAAGAATCAAGCAATAAATGAACATGCATTCACCGAATTCATGCCCAATCATGTTAATGAATGACAAGAAATACATAATCATTTCATATCATTTGAGTAATCTATCATGTAGGGTTTGGCTAGGGTTTCTCTAGATTATCCAAATAATTCATCAAATAATCATAATCATTGGATTCATACTAAAATAGGTGTTAGGCCACCTAAGAATAATAGTCCGCATTTATAGATCGCTGAGGTCTTGGGAAACGACTTAGAAGCGCAGAACTCAGTGTCGATCGGTTGGAATCCTTAGACAATGTACTTGTATATTAGAATCTCATTCAAATCCTCTCTTAACGAAAAGGGTTTTCAAGAGATGAGGGATTTATCTACCCAATCGGCGAAGAGGGGTTCTTCCGATTGTGGGTGAAGGATTTGTTGAGGAAGAGGTGAGGAGTTGCATAAATCGGACTCCCTTGGGCCCCGCTTTGATCTATGGCCTACCTTCACTCTCCTTCACTCTCCCTTCCTCTCTTCTTCCTTTCTTCTTTCTCCCTTTTCTCTCTTCTCTCTTTCCTTTCTTTAGGGCAAATTCATATGGGGAGAGGGGTGCCCAAAAGAAGCCCCTTTTATAATGCCAGATTTGGTGCAAATGACCCCAAGTGTTGGGTTTTTATTATAATAGCCCTAAGGACTGATACTTGTACGTAATCTGAAACTAGGTAGAAATAGAACTAGCCTAAGATGAAATCTAAATCAACTATAAATTGAGGAATAAATGTGAAATAATTATCTAAAATCTAAAGAATTCAGAAGTAGGAAACTAGGGATTCAGAGGATCCACTTGTAGAGATCAAGGGGATCTTATGCCTGTATTAAAAACTTAACTGGACTTAGAGTCCCATCTTCATCCAGTTGAAGAATGTAACCATGGAAATCAAAATTGAACTTCTTTTGATATAGTTTTCAAGAGATGAAAGGTATATGAATTAGAATGGATTCTATCACCAAACCATGCCCATGAGACAAAGTAAACAACAGAATTAAATTAATTACCAACCAATCAACAATGCATGAAGGTTAGGAAGGGTACCGTCATCCGACCATGCCCAGGAGAGGATAGTGAACAACAGGGCTTCTTGATGTCATAAACATTAAAAGAAGAAAGAAATACTTAAAGCTTCCACAGACTTATTGTAATTTCAGTCACAACAAACCATATAAAAACTAGAAGTATTCCTATTAATCAACTATCATCAATATCAGTTCATAATATGCATCAAGGCCATAGAATCGTTCCCATCACGCCACAAGCTTCACCTCTTAGCCCTAGCTAAGAGGTTCAGCCCAACATGAATGGGCTGTAGCTCTCAAAAATTAAGAAAAGAAAAACAAAAAGGAAAATAAGAAAATAAAGAAAAAAAAACTCTAAAACTAACACTCCTTGCAACGTCCACCACCGGCTGCCCCTTCCCCAGGATTTGAATCTCCCTTTTATAGCTGTGAATGATGGTGGATGTTGTCAGTTTGGAGAACCGACCTTGTTGGAGTCAGTGGACTGAGTAACATGTTACATAGCAATAGCCTATCGCAGAGTAATCGCAAACCGAGTTGCGCTTGGCTTAGATTTTCATGCAAAAACCATCCCACGATCCGCTTTCTCTCCATGGCTGGGGTAAAGACCCCCTTCCAGACCAATTGGACAGTTCAGATCATTCGTTCGATCACTGACGGTGGCCCGCAACTGCCCGTAATTTTTAATTTTTCCAAACGAGGCTTCTTGCGCACGGGTTGCGCTGAGCTCTTGGTGGGCCCGTGATTGAAGTTGGTGGAGAAATCCATGTCATTCATTGATTTCCCCTCAAAAAATCATTCAAATATGGATGGTTTTGGATTCAAAATGTGGTGTCTCCCAGACATTCGTTTAGTGCTATCCAACTTGCGTTGAAGCCTTCATATTCATGTAGCATCCAAGAAAACCAAAAAACAGCTCAGGGTACGGTCGGTTTGACCTTGTGAACTCACTGAACTGTGTTGATCTTCAAAATATTTGAAGATAGTGGCCCACCAAGATTAGACCGCAACTCCCTGTTGCGTAAATTTGAATTTTTGAATTCGGTCGGGTCAGCGACTGCTAACTATTTTCATCGGTCCAGTGTACCTCCTCTGCACGTGAGCTGTGCACACTCACGTCATGTAAAGTGGGTCCCATCTTGATGTATTGAGAAATCCAATCCATCTATCCCTTTTATCATCTAATTTAAGGTGTTGACACCAAACTTGAAGCATATCTCAAAGATCAGGTGGGCCCTGGATTGAGATTCATGGGCTGATATGCCCGTTGGGCCACTTTCATAAGGATTTGAGAGCTGAAATTCGATGTGTACGATTAATTTATGGTCCTTAGGCCATGTATGAAGTTTCGAGCCGAACAGATGGTGAGAACCTTGTGATCTAACATTCTGGATGATTTTCGGGCCCGTTTAATGAGAATGGTGTGATTTTCTCGGATCTCTGGCGTGTAAATTCTTCGATCTCAATCCTCTAGGGTCCTTCCTTGCCTTGGTGATTTTGGATCATCAAATCCACACTTTTAGTACAATTTGTCAGTCTAGGCTCCTAAATTCACCTTGCAGCACAAATATGATTAAATCGGGTCGTTAAACAGTACCATGTTCGTAAATCTAGGCAATAACTGGGGTTTAATATGCAATATTTGACCCTCAACAATGATTAGGCCTTGGATTAAATATGTTCATAGTGTGGCCTATTTATAACTTGTGAAAGTAGAGATTTAGTCAAGATTACTCTAAACCGTCAGTTTTAGGCTAAAAGAGTAATGGGGTTGATTTGGTCTATTAGTCAAGATCCGAGTCTTATCTGATTCGACCCCTGTTAGATCTTTAATTTAGTCATGATTATCTTGATTAGTTAGTGATGGGTCAGTTAGATTTGGGTCCTATGTGAGTAAATCATGGGGCTACACCTGATGCTCAAGTGATCGGGCGGATTCGTTGGCTTCCTATGGTTGATTAATCTAACTTGTATGGTTCTTTACTGGTTCCACCCCTGTATATACTAACATTGAGTGCTAATGGTCATTAAGTAATATTATAAGTTAATTACACGAAAAAAAAATTTTAAAGAATTTTTGGAAATCCAAAACAGTGAAAATTCAGGACGTTACAAGAACACATCAAGAAAATTAAAAATCAAATTAAATACATTAAAATCAGCTAAGACTTAGAATTACCAGAGATCAAAAATTGAATTAAAATTTTTGAAGAATTATTAAAAAAAGAGATATGTTCTGATTTACCTACAATATTCTGGAATAGAAAAAGACATAATTAGATTATCATATGAAATAGATTTTCATGAATAAAAAATACCTACAAAAGCCAGACCAATCTAAATGCCAAAAGAATTACTAGAATATTATAAAAAAGAAATAGAAGAACTATTACAAAAATGTTTAATTAGACATAGTAAATTACTTTGAAGTTATTCAATAGTTTATATTAACAAATCAGAAGAGATAGAACGAAGAGTCTCAAAATTAGAAATAAATTACAAACCACTAAATAAAGTATTACAATTGATAAGCTATCTAATACCAAATTTAAAAAAAAAAAAACTTATTAGGAAGACTATATTTAGTAAAGATATTCTCAAAATTTGATATAAAGTCAGGATTTTGGCAAATATAAATAGCAGAAGAAGATAAATATAATACCGCTTTTAATGTACCTTTTGGACAATATGGATGGAATGTCATGTCATTTGGATTAAAAAATACACCATCATAATTTCAAAACGTTATGAATGATATTTTTAATCCATAATTAATTTCACAATAGTCTATATAGATGACGTCTTAGTATTTTTAAAATCTTTAGAACAACATTGGAAATATTTAAGAATATTTTTAAATATAATCAAAATACATGGACTAGTTGTTTCAGCAACAAAAATCAAATTATTTCAAACCAAAATTAGATTTTTAGGACATCATATATCATGAGGTACAATTACACCTATAGAAAGAAGTTTAGAATTTGCTGACAAATTTTTCAATGAAATTTAGAAAAAAATACAATTACAAAGATTCTTAGGAAGTTTAAATTATATAGGAGATTTTTATCAAGATCTATGTAAAATATGTAAACCATTGTATGATAGATTAAAAAAGAATCCACTCCCACGGACTCAACAACACACAAATATAGTAAAATTCGTAAAACTTAAAATCAAACAATTACCATTATTGCATATAGGTGATCCATTAGGCCCTAAAATCGTAGAAATAGATGCATTAGATTTAAGATATGGAGGAATTCTAAAACAAAAGAAAAATGACTTAAAATAATTAATAAGATTTACTTCCGGATCATGGAATGAAACTCAAAAGAACTGGTATTTCAAAATTTCAAAGTGATATTTTAAATCAGTATTTTCTTCTTCGAATAGATTATAAAAGTGCAAAATATATTTTAGAAAAAAATGTTAAAAATTTAGCTCATAAATAAATTTTTCCTAGATAAAAAGCTATTTTATCAAGTTCTGATTTTCAAATTGAATTCATTAAAGGAGATTCCAATTATTTACCAGATTTCTTATCCAGAGAATAGCTGAAATAGCTGAAAGACCAAAGCTTATAAGCAAATAAGATTATGTTATGCCATCACCAATAAATTCAAGACCAGTTTCTCCTTCTCCTTCAACACCTTCTTCAATAAGAACAAGATTAGGGAGCCATTTTGTAGGACAATTAGGATCTACAATAAGGACAAGATTAAGACCTACCATTCCTTTCTCACCAAATCCTTTTAGTCCATTAACTTCTTTAGCCTCTTCTTCCTCTTCTACCTCTCAAACATTTGCAAGTAGATTAGTTGATATCAATCTAAGACTGCAAGATAATCCCTCTTTCCAACTTATTCCTCACTCTCCTCCATCTCCCACAAACATATTAAATTTAGAACCACAGTATTTCTATAAGATCGAAGTCTACCCAATAATACCTATAGAATCAGAATTCAAAAGTAAGCCTACTCCTCTCATTATCCAGCAATGTTTTCCTCCAAATTGCTATTGGCCAGCAACAATAGGAAGTAAAATATAAAAGTACTATGAGTTTATTTTAGCAGATACTGATTCTTGTATTTTTACTCATATAAGAGATAGACAAGATAATACAAAAGTAGCCTATTTAAAATGTCATATTTTAAAAGTAATTACTTTCTCAGAATGGAGGCCTAATCTCAACTTAGCACGACAATTTTTTCAAGAATTTAGTCCACCAAATTTTATATATTATGATTATCAAAAAGCATGGTTGTATGCATTTTTCTACCAAAACCAAAATATTTCTCATTCATGGTTTTTCCATTTTCATCAAAAAGTAAACTTAAATTTTCATTTATGGTTTCACCAATTTTGGAATTACTTTGGACTAGATTCAAAAAATTTTCCTCCACCAGTATAAGAAGGATTTTTTTAAAAAAAAATTATAGAAAATTACAAATTTTCAGACCAACAAAACCAGTCTCCAAAACTATTAACATTTTTCTCCCTATTTTCTGTAGCATGAATTAGTACTTGGGAATACCATATTCAAGAAATTACTTTATCTTCAACACCTTATTTAGTTAGACGTTTTAAGAATAAATGATGGAAACTATTTAAGTTAGACACACTTTTAAAATCTACTCTTCAAATTTTTTTCCAAAACAATCCTCATCTTTCAAAATCTCAATCACTCTCTACCCAAGATCAACAGTGCTTAATTTCAAAGACTTCAATACAAGCAAGGTTAGTAGCAGCTAGCAAAGACAAAAGTCGAATATATGATGATATTAAATGAAGCAGCATCATCATTAGGACCAGAAGAAGACTCCGAAGTTTTAAGTACTTATTATTTGCAACAAAATAAAGTTGATTGTTATGAAATAGATTTTATACCATAATTGTAATATTAACATCACATTAATAGTTAATGACAAAGTAATAGCATAGTTATAACGTTAAGGATCTTTGAAGAATATTCTAGAGATGTCAACTCCACAAGAAGACAAACCAACAAGATTACTATAGCAATCAACTTTAATAGATGTCATCTCCACAAAAAGACAAACTGACAAAATTACTATAACAATCAACTGTAGCAGCATGAAAGTACTGTAGCATCTAGCAATAATTGTAAAAAAAATCCTTCAAGCACCTTCCAGGCAACTTCCGGACTTCAACCAGGTTCAAATCCGCAGCATCTTCCGAGCAACTTTTGGACTTCAATCAAACTTAATTCTGTAGTATATATAAGGCTCTTTCCTCCATCGAAGGAGGCAGCATTCAATCTCTTGATTACTCATCCATTCTTACTCAAAACTTTTAGCCTCTTCTACTAATCCAATCCCTGTAAAAGAAGTATAACCCTGCATCATATACAAGCTTGTAATTTAGTTTGTAAGTATTTAATTTACAATTTTTGTATCAAGTCGTGTAATCCTTTTATTAAGAGAAGTTTTCATTATTCAAAGTTTTATAATGCCTCTTTATATTCATTAAATTAGACTTAATGATAAACTAATATAAAATTTAAAAATAATTTGGCTACTAAAAGTATCAAAAACAATTCAACGAATAGACCTATTGAAACTGAAAATTTCTACAATTACACGTTGTCAATGAACCGCGGATATCTTTTTCATCTTCGAGTTTTTGTATTCGACGTCTTCTTAGGAATTACTTCTAATCATACTAGGAATCATCCTTATCAAATTAAATTAATATTTTCTATTTTTTTGTATATATTTACTAATTTGGATAGTTTCGAGTATTGTTGAATTATGGTCCTTGATTAGGGCTATTAGAACTAAATTACTATTTTCACTAATTACAAATAGGCCACACTATGAATTTAGCTAATTCAAACCCCAATGATCGTGCATTGGAAATCTCACTACCGAATCCATCCTAAAAATGCCCAGATTTAGCAGATTAGATATAGATCGCACGTTAGTGGCTCGCTAGATTCGAAACTATATAATAACGACCGTCTCACCAAGCTTGACGTCCATCGCGTATGTCGAGCTAGGATAGTTTCTATAATCTCTCAACTTGGACCGAAGGCCAGGTGCATGCAATGTGCAAATGCCCTAGGCAGAAACCTTAAATTTAAGTGAATTAGGCTTTCTGCTCTTTTGCGAAGTTGTGACCTTTTGACCATTGAGTTTCAACTAAACTCAATGTGTGAGCTAAAGATATTTCTCCACACATATTCATATAGCCATGGCCCCGATCGATTGTTGATGACCGTTCATCACAAGTGGGATCCCCATAGCTAATCGAAGTATCCGATTGCTGCCCGATTGTGATGAAATGTAGATCTTATAGTGGGGCACTTGTCCCATGGTGTAGATTAGCTAGTGGGCCTCTGATGAGGCCATGTAAGTCGAAAACAACCTCCTCCAGGGCAACCTAAATGGAAAAAGGGTCATCGGGGCTATTTGTGAACATTTTGACACTATAAATAGCTCCCCATTTACACCCTCTCACTCCCATACGAATTTTCATTGCAACAAAAGGGAGAGAGAGAAAGAGAGGATGAGGGAGGTCTTATGAGGAGACCTTGGAGAATTCTTGATGGATTTCCTTCGATCAAGTCGTAGCCTTGACCGTTCTCCGCCACCAAATTCATCATACTCTTGATTGAGAGGTAAGAAACGAACCATGCTTCCCAACTTAAGTTTTTTGAGATTAATTGCATGATTCTCAACCATTTTCATTGAATTTGGTGTAGGAAT
Source organism: Magnolia kwangsiensis (assembly GCA_037074715.1). Taxonomy (NCBI): domain Eukaryota; kingdom Viridiplantae; phylum Streptophyta; class Magnoliopsida; order Magnoliales; family Magnoliaceae; genus Magnolia; species Magnolia kwangsiensis. The sequence goes on from CM073586.1 coordinate 16,494,714, forward strand.
CATTTTCTCCCAAATATCTAGCCCTAGGAGCCAGCCCGAAACCTACCACTCTACTTTAAGGTGCGGACCATTACCCCTAGATTTCTGTTTATCGAATCACATGTCATAGTTAATAATTTATGTTATGAATGGATGAATTCATGCTAATTAGTGTTGATTAATGATTTATGTAATGCTTAGATGAATGCGTGCTAACCAGTGCGTACTTGTATGGCCGCTTACTTTTCATAAATTGTTATCTTAGTATAATTTCATCTGCATGTTCAATGAAATGCACTATAAGGTAGAATTTTCTGATTTACTATTTATATCCCTCCCTATAGTCGTGGTAGTTAATTTATTAGTGTGATCGACTGACCTGGACTATTTGGGTAGTCGGGTTGGCCGACAAACAGTGAATTTATGAGGGTCGCCCCGATTGGGTTGGTCGCCCCAGACTAGTTCGATTGATCCAGGCCAAACGCAGATAATTGACAGTAGTCAGACTACATGGAATGCTTGCACCCAATGCCAGCTATTCCGAAGTTAGTCTGAATCAATTAAATTATCTTAACCGCTAACCAACCATGTGTGTCAACTATATATGATCACACCTGGTTGAATCTGTAGCTCCCCATACTCTAGAGAGGCTTACCAATAACTATTAGTGATACGATCACCAAGTCTCAGGAGCCAGGCATGGTGGTATGGGTTATCCGTGCTATCGGCCTACGCTGGGGTGACAAGCCTCCCCTTAGTGACCAGCGAGTACTAATGGAGGTGATATATCATTGTTTAAACGGCCACCATCAAATTACTCGGCTGATGATTTCGTGCTAGAACACTATTCGAACAAACTCAGCATGAATGGAATTCGATGATAAGCCTCTTTTCTTTGTATTGATTTGGTTTCATGTGACTAGATCGCACCTTGAAACTGAGTGATCATACTCGGTGTTTGGGTGATGATCCATATCGAGTTGATCCTTATACCTTTAGGTATCATGCCTTACTTTTAGAATTATTGATTTATGAGATAAATGGGTGATACTTAAATTTGAATCATGGATCGCAGGCTCAGAGCCGTTATGGCCACCCAGGCCAAGTGATCTAGATAAGGCTATTGATTAAATGGAGGCGTTTCAGCTTCTCCAATCTTTCTGGATGAACGGACTTAATTAAATACTTAACTAACATGAACATTCATAGCATTGTACTAGCATAGGCTGTGGCGACTTGGGCGTTGTGGTCACGTGTTGAGGGAGTGTTGGATTTTGTGAATTAGGTGTCAGAGTCGTTTATGAGGGAGTATTGGAATATGAGGGCATACATCATCTTATACGACTTGCATGTACATTAATAAGAGTTTAAGAACTCAGTGTTTAAGTTACTTTATAATTACTTGTGCTAGTGGAATTGATAACATATGTAACTTAGCGTTAACGAAACCACTGAGTTGATCACTCACTCCCACTCTGGGATGGTGTTTTAAAACACCAATCAGACGATATTATCGATGCAGGTACTATCGAGTTCTCAAATGGGTAAGCTTAGAGTGACTTGCACCGCCAACGTTGCGTTTCAGAGGATTAGATCAAACTGAAAAACTTTACACTTTAATCATTTCGGATATGTGTATTGTGGCTTATATAATCCCCATTTAACTGGACACCATATTTGAATTGTCTCTTTACCATCAGCCTTATATTTATTTATCTTTATTGTCTCTACCTCGCTTTGGGTTCGCTAATTTAAATTACGCTACTTTGATTTCTCATGTGAAAAATGAGTGTGAATATGAACGAGGTCACACGTGCATTTTATTTGGTTAACACCTGAAAACTTGAGATCGGGGTCTCTGTACTCGGGTGCTGATTTTTGAGGTGTTACAGTCTGAGTGGTGGAATGTGTTTCTTTATCAATGCTCACATGCTTAATTAAATGCTTAGGTGATTGTGTTACCTTATGCATGCTCATATGTTTGATTTAATGCTTTAGTGGAAGCTATATCATGTTGATGCTTACATGTTCGATGAACTACCACACCCGCTGACTCTGACTTGCTTCACACGTTAGAGAAGAAGAGGCATGAAAAAGCTACAAAGGAGTTAGCTAAGAACGAGGGCCCCTGGAAGGCAGAACTTAAGGAATTGCAAGGTCATGTCAAGGATATCCGCAAAGCCTACCGCACCTAAATACCAACCTCTGTCAAGGCTATCATGGAGGAGACCGAGCCAACATTTACCGATGACATTATGTAACTCACCTCCCACCCAAATTTTGAATGCCGCAAAATCACCCCCTACTCCGGGTCTGGTGACCTGACTAAGCATTTGGAATCGTTAAGGACATGGATAGAGCTCCACGGTGCGTCGAGCTCGGTTATGTGTCGAGCCTTCTCCCTAAATTTGTCGGAGACAGTACGAAAGTAGTTTAGGCAGCTGAAGCTAAGATCCATCAACTCCTTCATACGGCTCTACAAAGCTTTCATCACTCAGCTCATCGATGGGAAAGATAAGGGAAATCCATCAACCCACCTCATTACAATCACTCAAAGCGAGGACGAGCTGCTAAAAGACTATGTCATCTGTTTCAATGCTAAAGCTGTCCAGGTCGATGGTTATTCCAATTAGATAACTTTGGTTGCCATGTTGGCTGGCCTTAAATGAGGAAAGTTCATCTTCTCTATTAGTAAGAACCCCTCAACTACCCTTGCTGCCCTACTTAACCGAGCTAAAACATATGCCAAAGTCGAGGAGTTTTTTAGTTCACGAAGAGCAACTCGAGAAGGAAACAACTCAGCTAAGGATAGGAAGTGAAGGGAAGAAGGGAAGCCCTCTGCAGTTAATGCAAAAAGAAATAAAGAGAACAACCAAGACTCAGGCCAGTGTACCAACCGACATTCGGAATGTAACTTTCATCGGTACACTCCCTTGAACACCAAACCAGAGCAGGTAGTTAAGGCAGCTGGACTAAGTAAGAAAACCTGACGACCGATTTGAATCAATCAATCGAGCTCGATAATAAGAGTTGTCGGCCAACCCCAACCTACTCGACTAAGAGTGACCTCCCTTTTTAAAAGGAAAAATGTGTTTATGATTCTAATATTGTGCTTTATATTGTTCAAAAATTTATACAATAAAAGAACTTCTCCCAGTTAGGAGAAGTGAATTTCTTTTAAATGTATCAATGGTTAGAGCTACTAGGACTTCCCTCAATTAAAGGGAAGGAAGTTCTTTTTACTAGAACTACACAACCAACTATGAGGACTTCCCTTAGTGCAAGGGAAAAATACTCCTCAACTAGTCGTTTGATCCTTAGAGAAGAGGTCGGACCATTAATTAGTAACACTACTTGAACTACGTAATTTACAATGAGGGTTTCCCTTAATGCAAGGGAAGAAAGTCCTCCACTGTGAATTCTACTATGAAAGAACCTCCCCAGGTCAAGAGAGGAGAATTTTTTTTAATTACCCACTATCCAACCTTACGAACAACTATAAGGACTTCCCTTATTATAAGGGAAGAAAGTCCTTCTACTGAGTACTCAGCCTACTACTATGTGAACGACTAAGACTTCACTCAGTTGAGGGGAAGAAAAGTCCCTCCTATTAATTTTACTATGTGCGATCTCTGACTGATTAATTGACTATCGATCCTACGATTGATCGACTCCTTCTACAGGTCCATATCATGACTTAGATTCTTCTTGTAACACCCTGTATTTTCTATACTTGGGTGTTACTCTAGAAATCTAAATAACTTTATACATGTGTAAGAACACATGTAATTTACACCACACACCTCCATCTAACTAACCTCAATCTACCCATCTTTACAATTAGATTTAGACTATGACAGCCACAACGTATCTGCAAGGTACTTCGAGTTGACCCTCAACCTTTCAACCTAACATTACATCAACAATGATAATCCAACCCATAATCTAAAAATTTGATACTTGAAGTGAATGACAACATACACGAGAAACACTTATCAATACAAACCAATCTCTCAACTTAGATCCTAAATAGACTTAAACTATCTTCACCCTAAGCATGGGATAGGGCCAACCATGATATCGGCGTCAAAATTAGCCTATGAACTCAAACATACATTGATCCAACTGTCAAATATATTCGTCATCCATAGATCAAACCATCCATCCGTCATCTTTCAAAATGGACCATCACACCACCAAATGGATCTACTTTTGGGGATTTGATCTCTTTTATGCACAAATTAAACCATTTATTTTCAAGATCATAAGATTCATCATTCGTTGTGTTCTTAATAGCCTAATGATAAAGCCACACAACCCAGTTTAAGTATGATCACTTGAAGACTATGAACCCATAGATTGAAGTATGCATCACTAGTTTCGGGATACAAAATCAATAGATCCACTGATCATTGAGTCTATATAATCCCATTGGGTAAGTTAACCATTAGATTACACCATTAGAACATCTATGTAGAAATCTAACCGGTGGATTTCAATTAAAAAGTCCTTAGGACCCCCTAGGGTCGATTTTAGTTGCATTTGATAGCGATCCGACCATTAAAACATTCAAAATGACCCCTTAAACATACGAATGGATAGATATGGCCCACCTGAGCGTTGAATTTGCCTCATCTTTGGCCGGACGTCCTAATTGGACCCATAAAACCTGATGGGTAGTCCAGATTTCACAACTCATCATGGTGGACCCCACCTTGCATGGTGCGTGTGCACAGTTAGTGCGCACTCATGGTGCACAAAGCTAGCCAGCTGGGTTAAACAAACTTGACCCGAGAAAAACTCAAAAAAAGGAGGATTTTTCTCTCATTTCCTGCAGAGCTCAGTTCAAACGGACAGTGTCTGTGTATGATGATCGCGGCCCACCATCAGGAATCGAGAGAGTAATCCAAGCCGTCCATCGTGGAGCTAGGAATTTTCTGACCAAAACCCTACAAGCTTCACATGTTGGGATACACGTGCGTGGACACAAACTCCAGCAAAATCAGGCGTGTGGTGTGCAAGACTCGTTTCCAAAAATGGAAATGCGTTGCGACGTTAAGCTGGCAATCCACGTGGATTTTCCTCGCCATCCCAGCCATTGGAATGGAGTAATCTCCACCCTCCATTGTGAGTAATCTCAGTTGCATGACCTAAGCTACCCTAAGGTTTTCTCTTTCAACCAAAAAGGAGTGCGGCAGAATAAATCTCGCATACGTGTAGACCTCTAGTGCGCTAGCACGATCTCAACCACGCCCTAGCACGATCTCAACCGTGACCTAGCTTCCAATCAATCTTAGCCATTCATTCCTAACCTTTCCTTTGTAAAGAAACCCTAGAAACTGGGATTTGAGTGCATCTCCTCCATTTCTTATGGCACCAAGAGAAAACTCCCGAGACTCTTGCAAGTTCGAACCACTGTGTAAACGGCCTCCAAGCTTCATAAACCTACATCAGGAAGCTTCATAGAGGCATTTTAGAGAGTCCATGAAGATCATATTGTGAGCAGCACCACCGTTTGAAAGTTGTCATGGGAGCTCCATCATCTTCCTCGCCAAACCTTCATACCCGATCCCAGCCAATGTCTGGTCGAACTCAGTGACATGGCTGGGCGTGTTGTAGCGGAGGAGATGAGAAATAAGAAAGAGTAAGGTGGGAGAGGAGGAAGAAAAGAATACATAGAGAGAGAGAGTGGTGGTCGAGGCTGCCGATGCTGTGTTGCACTGAGTATGGATCGGGTTCAGTTCAAGTTATGTGCGGATCTGACTTAATGTCAGGTCGTGTATAGGGCCAGCGAGAGAGAGAGAGAGAGAGAGAGAGAGAGAGAGAGTTCGTGACTTATTAGAGAATCGAGTTCGACTCAGGGCCTCGTTAGGACCTGATTTGATTTAGGCGTTGTTAGTTGAGTTGAGAAAGAAAGTAAGATAAAAAAAAGTGATGAAGAAAAGTGTCACGCCCTAAACTCAAAAATCGGGCTCACAAAATTTTCGATCACCGAATCCGGCGTCGACAGCCTCCGTAGTACCCCATGCTAGGCTCCTAGTACCCATTCACCATGTTCCAATCCTAAGATGCTATGAGTAGGATTTTTAACATCAGTTTGATTCGTAATAAGCATAACCAAAGGCATAACCCACAAACAACAACAAAAAACTCCATCACATTTCCATCATGATCAAAATTTACAAGTACAAGGTGCAAAAAGGGAAATACAATGATGATAGATAAATGCTCCAAAATGATCTGCCACGCGCTCTAGCCTTAACGCTACTGCGATCCAACGTCACTTGCACGCAACGGTCGTGCATAAGTTATGGAAAGCTTAGAGGGTGGTGAAAGTGTGTGAGTAAGGTAGTAATACAATTATGTAGTATCAGAGAAATACGAAATATACTGATGAATTCATGAATACTATTAGCCGTACCAAGGCTATACGATACAAGACATGAATGATGTCGACCATACCAAGGACATGTGATGCAAGATGCAATTTAAGCATACAAATCCTCATCTAAGTCCACATATCAATACAGTTCAACTTTGGAATATAACCGGGGTCTAGTACACTCCAAGCCAAATTGTCGCCCCATCGCGTGCAATAAGGTGAGTGAAAAAGACCTCACTATCCGCCTGTCAATATCAGACTCGGCTCGTCGATAGTGGATCCATTCTTCGAGCTAGTCAAACTCAGCTTAGCTTTGCTCCCTCCTCTCGGGCGGGTAAGGTCACACCCCCTTCTAACTGACCATGACACAGTAAAAAGTGTGACTTTCTGGTAATCGGCTCTCTACGCTTATGCACCCACTCGGTCTAGATGTTGGAGCAACCTCCTGGTACCATAAGGGTTTAGAAACTTTCACCCAGGGATATCTATAGCACCCCATGTAGAATAAGGTTTTTATTATCTAATCCTGCCAACCACGATATTCCTGTGGAGGTTATGGCCCTGATGTCGCTAGGGCGTATAGTACATATGTCACACAATGTGAGATGCATGAATCATGTAATTCAGTCATACAGTGATCATGCGCGTACTACGAGCTCATGTGGGCATCTCCCTTCCCCATGGAGTCCCATAATAATCTGCCCAATGGCATGTGTTATGATCAATCACTCATCTCATCACAAGCATATAGATGATGCGCATGGGCATGTATCATGATGCTATGTTGTCACATACTCATAATCGGCATTGATAGCTGGCGTTGGCCTCGATAATCGATACTGATAATCAGCATTGATGATCGACATCAATAATCAGGTTCGCTAATCGGCGTCGACCTCGATAATCAGCACCGATGATCAGCATCAACAATCAGCATATATAAGTAATGCGGGGTCAATAGATGATCAGCCGATCAACCATAGTATAAAGATTGGCACTCTGCTGTGGTTATATCAAATTCAATAACGTGGAGTCATCAGTCTACAGTGAATGGGGTCCACTTATTTAGGTTACCCACGAAGAGAAGTGGCCTAACAAGGCCTAAAGGAAGGTCAAAATGAGGACATCTAACCATCATTTCCCCTCAATGTGGACATCTAACCAACATTGCTCTAAAGGAGTGTCCTACATAAGGAATTCATAAACAATGTAACGGTCACACCCATACATTACATTGGGCCTCAATCATGGGCCTCACATACATCGCATCGGGTCTCAAATACACATCAAGTGGGCCTTGCACCTGGGCCTCAAATATATCACAATGGGCCTCTTATGTCAAGCAGGCCACATTACATGGGCCGCATTATATGGGCCACACCAACGGGCTTCAGGTATATCAAATAGACCACACTGATGGGCCTCATTTATATCAAATTGGGCCTAACCTTATGTATATTTAAGATCCGACCAATTCATAAATTAACATAGAGATAAATGAAGTGAAAACCAAAAATCAGTTTGAGTGGGAACTATTGTGGTCCTAAGAAGTTTGAATGGTGGATGTCACGGTCCACTATTTAAATGGTGGGGTCCAGTTCATCTTTAGATCTGGCTCACCACTATTTTCCCATGCTATAAAATGATCTCACAAATGGTTGGACGGCATGGGTACAACACATACATCATGGTGGGCCCCATTACCCAAACAACAAAACCGTGTAGATAAAACACATACATCCCTGTGGGGGCCTACCGAGCTCACTGACATGTAGCCCATTTGTGGACAGCCCCCTGTTTTGGATGGGTCCCGCTTAGGTAGAGGTGGATAATACACGTGTAGCCGTGTTGCATTAAAAGACAGAGGTGGGTCCTACGTAGGGCCCACCCTCATATGTCATATGTAATATATATATATATATATATATATATATATATATATATATATATATATATATATATATATATACACACACTACTGCACAGTAGCTTTTATGTATAAAAAGGGGAGCAGAGGTGGGTCCCACGTAGGGCCCACCCTTAATACATCTAAGCTATTATATTATATTATAACATATAATATATATATCATATATTATAATAATATAATATAATATATTACTATACGTAATATGGACCTGACGTCCAGGCCCTGGACGGATGCATACGCCAAGGTGGTCCCGCACTTGGGGTGGGTCCCATCGTCCATGGATGGTGGATGTCCCACACGCATCACAGTGTGGCCCACCAAGATGAATGGACTGCGTGAGTGGGTCCCACGAACCCCACTGCCCAATCCCACTTCACCATTAGCCACCCTACTAGGGAATCCAAGACCTCAGTGTTGAAATGAGGTACCTTTCACCTTGACTAACACAAGAGCTATGGATCTAGGTGTGGATAGATATCAAGGAGGGCCCCACACGGATGTGGGTCCCACCGCCCAGGGTGGTGGACGGTTTGGACAAAACACATACGCTATAGCGTGGCCCATCTAGAAGGATGGATGACGTGGGTGGGTCCCATGGACCCCACCATCACCCACACTTCACTGTTAGCACACCTACCCCACGTCAGTCCACACTTCATGGTCAACACCCACCCAACGTCAGTCCACACTTCCACTGTCAGTTAACTCCTCACTGCTAGCTACACCTCATTGGTAGTGCACCCTCCACTGGTGCTTGGACGGACGGTGAGGGTATGCACCTTATCAAGGTGGGTCCCACATGGCCCACCTGTTTTGGGTTAGGGTAATATTTGTGCTTCCCTTTCATCTAGGCCTGTGTGACCGCCCGGTCATGCACGCCCCAAAAAAGGGACCAAGGTGGCCCCACTAGTTGGATGGCACGGGTAAAATACACACATCATAGGTGGGCCATGATCATAAAAAGAGAGAGAGAGAGAGAGAGAGAGAGAGAGAGAGAGAGAGAGAGACAATGGAGGGGCCTCACCGCTATGGGCCCCTCTTGGATAGAAGCATACATCAAAGTGGGTCCCACCATATGTGACCCTTAAATCACAAAATAAATAAACAATAAAAGAGAATATGTGGTGCCGAGATTGATTGATTGATGGATGCGACATGTTGTAGAGATTCTCTTGGGTTTTGTAATGCGTGGCATTTTTCTCGAACTGAACGTGGGCCTCCATCTCCTAGCCCGGGTATTGCCTCGGCATGCGAGACACTACATCGGAACCGTGACGACGATGCAGTCGCTAGGGTACAAGTCTTAGGTTGAGTCGACTCAGGTTGACAGGACTCGACTTAGGATCGCACACAAATGTCAAATAAAAGTCAAAGGTTGCTGGAATTCAACTGGAAAGACCGTAGAAGCCTACGGAACGGTACGGTCTAAGATACAGGTCTTACAAGAAGAGAGGAGAGTAGGGCACCGTTTCCCTTCCGAGAGTTGTTGTCGAGTCAACTCGCTGACTTAAGATGAGTAGCTGACTCGTTTGGGACTCAGTCAGGTCAGGCTAGCTCTGGTTCATCAAGACAGTGGTCTGGTTGAGTGAGGGAGTAGAAGAAGAGAAAGAGAAAAGAAAAGGGAAGAGAAGAAAGAAGAAAGGAAAGAGTGGAGAGAAGAGAAGAGAGAAGAAGGAGGAGACTCCTAACCTATCGAGTCGACTCACTGAGTCAACCAGCTGGTTCATAGCAAGCTAAGTTGAAGTCAGGCAGGTATAGATCTTTTGTGAGGAATCAATTAAAATCAGCTTGGGTTGGATTAGATCCAAGGTTTCCTGAATTTAAAATCGAGCCTTGGCGAGAAATATGCCCACGCCAAATGTAAGGAACATCCCACATTGCTTCATCCATTCCAATGAATTATAAGCTAGTTTTAAACCAAATGTGTAGGGACATTATAACTGCATAAATGTTGATTTCACTCCCTTTTCATCATCATTTGATATTAACAATCATGAATGAATGCTTAGACCTTTCGATAGGAGTTCTTATTATACTCCCTATGCTACATTTGGAATTGTTTAATTACCTGTATATATGTACTAGCTATGACATGAGGTAAGTAATTTCCATCCATCTTGAGAATGGTAAAAGTTCCCTATTACTCCTCATATATGCTAGACCCATTTTAGTTTGAATTTGATGTGCTTTAAATTTTAGAATAATGTGAATAGTAATTTATTTCTTCTATTCCTATCTTCTAGGGATGAACTTGAGTTAGTGTTTTATTTGCTATTACTCAACTTCTATTTTAGGTAATCATGTATATAGGATTTAAACTTGCATTTTTATATTACATTAGTGATTGCTTGAACTGAGCTTTCTTCTAATAATCATGTCATGAGCCTTGAGATTTCATTTCATTTTATCGTATAAATTGTATGGTGAGAAATATATGAGAATGTCTTTATTTGTAGGAAAGGTGGAATGAACGTTTAATTGTTCCTATTGATTTAATCATTTGTTAAGAATTTGAAGATTTGATATGTTTACAATTTAAATAGCAATCTTATCAAATTTATGGAGTGTACATGGATTCTACGGTGCATGACATCCACGCATGACATATGAGGCTTTTTCGGGATTTTAGGACCTCCTCGGGCATACCTCGTTTATTTTTTCAAGAGTTTAGATATCTTTGAGCGTATTCACCTATATGGCCTTCTCCAGGTAGTTCATCTACCGCGGGCGGTCCACATGGTCTTTTTCTGGTAGTTAATATACCGCGGGCAGTCTATATTGCCTTTTCCAAGTAGTTAATCTGTCGTGGACGGTTGCATGGTCTTTTCCGTGTGGCTAGTTTTCCTTGAGCGTACTTTCAAGTACTTTTTCAGGTGGCTAGTTCTCCTTGGGCGACCCTTTATTTTGATAGCTGAATGTATATCCCCAGATCTATGACTTGAGCATACATTCATACATTCATTCGTTTAGATACAAGTTTATACTATTCTGGTTATGAATTGACATGTTGGTTTAAACTATGTTGAAACTATTTGATATGCATAAATTTTTGAGGAAAATTTTCATAGAGTTTTCACTCATCCAATCATGCGGTTGCACCAAATAGACGCATGTTTGATGATAGGTGGAGACCCTTAAGACCGGATTCCAGGTTTAACTGAAGAGGAGTATGGCAAGAAGGACCCGTATGCGGATGTAGTTGAGCCGTTGGAACTCCACTAAAATTTTAGAATTTACCTGCTTTTATATTTCAGACTTTATATTTTGCTTACAATTGAGAATTGTAGTTAAAATCCCTTGTTGAGGGATTTCACTTTTTTTCCATTTACTTGTATTAAATTCTTTGATAATACTTTTGATATTCTTAGTTTATATAGTGGTTATTTTACTTTATGTTATGAAATCTACTGTTAATTAGATATATGATGATCCATTTTGCAATATAAAACTCAGTTCTCAGTGAGGAGTGACTATCCTCAGGTTTTAAAAACTAGAGTGTTACACTTTTACTTCTTTTAAAGTCCATATGATGACTTAGTTATCATAGTGTGCTCAACTTTAACCGATGCCCCAATGTCTACTCTTGTTTCCAATAAATCGTAGGTACTCCGGCCTCATGAGGTGAGGTTGGATCCAGGCAAAATCGACAAGATTTATGTGTCAACGAGTGTATGATTAGCCACTACTTGCCATGTACCCCCATTTGGACGGCGTGGGATTGCTAGCACATGCAATGAGCTTCAGAGAGCGTGTTCGAATGTGAATGCGGACGACGAAGAATGTGTCAACGTCAGCGTAGGGAAAAGCGAAACGCTGATCACGAGGGGCGTCTCCTAACGTCCAACGACGGAAGAGCGGCGGCAGTGACAGGGCAAGGCATTTTGATAAAATACGCGTTGTGTGGATAAGTGAATGTCCTCTGCGTATCTTGCAGCCAGCTGGGGCACGTCCACCTGTCACGCTTCCTTGTCGGGGTAGGGCCCACATGAACTAGAGAAGCGGATTGCCTGTGACCCCAGGCACATGGATATACCTGTGCCCGTGGCTGTGTGGGGTCCAAAGAGATGTCTGCGACAAATCCACTCCAACCATATGTTTTAAAAGACCACACTCGGGCCGGAATATCAAAATCAGTTATATCCAAAACTCAGGTTGGCCACACCAAAAAAACAGTAGGAACAGCAACGTCCACCACCGTTGAAAGTTTTCCGGAGCTGACTATGATATTTATATGCCATCCAAACCGTTCATAGAATTATTACCACTCAGATTAACTGTAGGAACAGATTTCATTCTGATCCAAAACTTCTATCATTATCAGCCGTTCAATCTCCACTGTTTGGTGTGATATGGCCCACCTGAGTTTTGGATCTGTTTGATTTTTAAAATCCTATCCTGGTCTTTCAAAACATATGTACAGAAAGGATTTGTCACGGACATCTCTATGGGCCCATACAAACCCTCTGTGATGAACGAGACAGTAGGAATGAAAACTGTAGGCCGTTGAAACTTTCCTGGGGCTGAGCATGATGTTTATATGCCATCCAAACCGTTCATCGGGTTATTATATCTCAGATAAACTAGACGCACAAATATCATCCTGATACAAAATTTCTATCATCCCAAGCGTTTCATCCCAACTGTTTCACGTGGTATGGGCCACATGAGTCCTGGATCTTCCTGATTTTTATACTCTTATGCTGTTGTGGTCTTCCAGAACAGACATATCTGTGGGCTCGTGCACAGGAATATCTTAGCGGAGGCGTGAATTAGTCCAAGGTGAGTTAGTGTGTCTCACGTGTGAGTCGTGAGCCATTTCCTTCACACGTGGTGCACATGTACAGCTGTCCATATCATCCAAATTGTGGAAGCTAGAGCTGGGTATCAAGTCCAGTCGGACCAAGTTAGGGCTGACTCGACTCGATCCTGACCCAAACTTGATCCGACTCGATACCGAGCCCAGCATGCCTGACTCGATCCGAGTTCGCTCTAGCCTTGATTGATCCAGACTGAGTCTAATCCAATCACAAGTACCGAGTCGGGTCGAGTTGGCATCGAGTTGGATTGAGAGATGAGGAAAGGAGGGAGTGGAGAGGAGAGAGAGGAGGAGGAGGAGGAGGGTGATGATGGTGGGTGGTTGCGGGCTTGGAAGAGGAAGAGGAAGAGGAAGAGGAGGAGGAGGAGGATGAGGCAGGTAGAGAGGAAGTGGAGAAGCAAGAGGAGAGGAGGATGAGTGTGATGGTGGTGGTGGTTGTTGGGCTTGGAAGAGGAGGATGAGGGATGGAGAGAGAGAGGTTGAGATTGGATCAGGATAGAGTTAAAGAGTCGGGTCGAGTCAGGTTTCGGATCGAGTCGAGTCTAACCGGATTGAGTTTTGAATTGAGTTACTGGGTAACTCAAACTCAACTTGGTTTTAGTTCGGATTAGGCAAAGCTTACTTGGTTCAGACCGACTCACTCATTCAGTTCGGGTTGAGTCAGATTGAAAAGAGTTGAGTTAACCGGATCAAGTCGTCTCATGCCCACCTCTAACTAGGAGCAAATCAGGTGTTAACCAGGTAACACCATAGTGGGTATTTCCTTGACTGTGGGGCCCATCTTGTTATATGTGTTGTATATGCACATCATCCATCAATTTTTTCATCTCATTTTAATATATGATTTCAAAAATAAATCATATCCAAGTCTCAAGTGACCACAACATAGGAAACAATGGTGATTTACTATATATGTGTGTGTGTGGTTCATTTGAGAATTAGATTTGCTTCGTTTTTGGGACAATCCGAAAAATAAATAAATTAATTAATTTTTAAAAAAAAATTGATGGATGACATAGATATGTAATACATACATTAAAGTGTGCCCCATGGTCAGGGAAATACCAACTACAGTGTTACTCGGGTGACACCTGATTTGCTCCACTAAATTGTGGGAATGTAAGGTTGGAAGATTAGTGGGGAACCACATTGATCAAGCAATCCCAACCATCAGATTGGATCTATTGCATGGATTGGAAACCGGCAGGAGTTTTTGAGTCAATCGAGTTTTCATGTTTCTAAACTATGGACCACTTGGATGGGCACGATTATCTAATCTTTTAAGTTATTTGGGCAATGGCCCACCAATGCTGGGACCCACCAAGAATGGACCATTGTGCCATGTGTCCACTTAAGAGTGAATGCAGTAGTTAATGAAATGTTGAAAAATATTGATGTTCTGGACTGTTCTCTCATAATTGTTAGAGCCATACACGAGTTGAACCTGGTCGAGCTTGGCACAGCTCACTAGCTTGGCCACTAGCTAACCCCAGCTTGAACTTGGCTCAGCTTGGTCTCTGAGTGTGATTGGCCAGTTCAGCTCAATTTGGTCCGAACTTGGGCCAAGTTCAAGCTAAAATCGAGTTTGTGCAACATTTTCACTAGCCCGTGGAGTGCATTTTCAATTTCTCATAGTATGTAAAATAGCAACATCAAAATCAAGATACAATGGTATTTATTTTATATCCATACCTTCCTCGCCACTGGACAATACTTTGTTGAGTCATTTCATCAAACACTTGTTTTTTTAACACACATACCCCCACACACTCACACCATAGTGGGATTTCACCACCGATGGATGCTCGAGCCTTTGACTGGGTGTTGAAACTCCTTAGAGTCTACCACTAGAGCAAAAGCAAGGACCTTTTCATTTCATCAAACACTCCTTGAGCAACATCAATATCAAAATAATCGTGTCACTAAACTGGTTTGATCCGAGTTCAATCCGAGTTGGCATTCACTCCAAGTCAATCAGCTCTGGTTGGCTTGAACTCAGTTTCAAACTGAGTTAAATCGAGATTTTTCAAGTTAAGTCGAGCGAGCCAAACCGAGCTCACTCGGTTGGTGTACAGCTCTAATAATTGTTCTCACAATTTCAGGTGATTGGTGCAATTGTCTACGGCCCGCTTTTTCATTATGATGTCTTTTATTTCAACCGTTGATTACTTTTTAAACATTCAAACGGAAATGGGGAGAGATAAAACCTCCAGCTATTATTGGTTAAAGATCAATAAGGTGCATGATCTCTTTGTTAACCACGAGATGATTTCTCAATTTTCTGTGGGGCCCACCTAGCATTGGGTGGGCCATTCTCTTCATGAGGGCTTAATTAAGGAAAATCATTATGAATAGAGACAAATGATGTTAGGTACGGTAGGTAGTGTCTAGAGAAGTGTGAAGCTTTTTTGTCCATTGCTTTTGATTTCAATTCTGACAAGTGGGGCCCAACGGTTTTCTTCAATCTAGACCATTCATCTGTCCCTACCCACCATGGATGAACTATTTCAAAAAAAATCTCATCATTTGAACAAACATAATCTTTCTGTTTGTGACCTAAAAGGAGACGTTCAATAAGAGAGACACAACAACGGTCCAGATTCAACCAGAAAAAAATGTACCAAGATTGGTATCTTCTACATTGACGAATCATAGGATCCGTTGTGATGCATGGCCTAAAAATCAGGAATTGGATGGTTAGGATCGTCTCAGTAGCTTTAAGCAAAATGATATATCATGGATGGTGTCGTCCAGCTTTAACAGATCAAATGATTAAAAACATGTTATTGAGATACGTGATTCTCGGTACCCCAAACATTGAAGACCGATTTTCATCTATAGCTAGTTACACGTGGGGCCCACTGTGTGGTACGTGTATGGCATCCAACCCATCTAAAAGGGTGGCCCCAAAAAATGGTGTGCGTAAAAAATTAGGTGGATCCCAGTCATCAATTGGGCCACGACGTGATCTTGAAAGTTTTTCGTCGTCCGTTGTTGATTAATTAACTGTAGGAAGCTAATAAATTCACTCGGCCATTTACACCCGAAGTCTAATATCGTAATTTCTTCATCAAATGCCCAAACCTAATCGACCTATCATTGACTAATCAAGACAACCACAACTAAACAAAGACCTATCAAAAACCGAGATAAGTAGGAGTCAAATTTTAATTAATGAACTAGATTAACTCTGTTACTCCTTTAGCGTAAGAATTAATGGTTTAGAGTGATTATGATCAAATCGTCATTTTCACTAATTACAAATATGCCACAATATGAACTTAACTAATTCATATCCTAGTCATTGCACACAAGAAATCTTGCTACCTGATTTATTACAAAAATGCTTTGATTATTCGAACAAGCTTTAAAACATTCATTAATAGGCCACTAAACTCAAACTATAAAAAGACGACCATCTTAATGGGTTTAGCATCTATCACGGAACATCGAGCTGAGATCACGCTTCGAATCGCTCAACTTGAACTCGCAAAGTCAATGCATGAGATATGCGAATCTTTCTAAAATTAATCATGAACTTAAGTTAATTGTCTATATTTAGTTTTTACCCATGTTGTTGCTTTCGGGCCGTTAGATCGTTATCAAATTTAGGACAATAACCTAGAGTAATGTCCTACGCAAATCCATATAATCGCAGGCTTAATCAATGGTCAGTGACTATTGAATTAACATCTGATCATACTTGTCGATCAGTTGTAATGCTCAGAAAGTCAGTACTCGAGTACATAAACTTTGATCCTGAGTTCTCGGATGTTAACCAAATGAAAATACACACGTGATCTCGTTCATATTCACATTCATTTCATACACAAGCAATCAAAGTAGCGCAATTTAAATTAGCGGATCTAAAGCGAGGTAGAGATAACAAAAATCAATAAATATAGAGCTAACAGTCAAAGCTACAATTTCAATAGTGGTAATCACCCAAAATAGGGATTATACAAGCCACAATGAATATACAATAAAATTTACATATAAAGCATGCCCGATTGGGGACTCTAACATATGCATGTGTTCACACCCCAAGTATAGGGTTGTGATGTAGTAATAATTTCGGTGAGACCGAAGTCGAATCCACAGGGACTGATCCTTTTACGTAATCTAAAAGTAACCAGAACTAGAACTAGAATAAGATGTAATATAAATCACGTGAAATATGAGGGAATAATGGTGAAATAGTAATCTAAAAATTGTGAAATTCAAAGGTAGGAAACTAGGGATTCAGAGGATCCACTTGTAGAGATCAGGGGGATCTATGTTTGATTCACGAACACAAATAGAATCACAATCTTATCTTCATCCAGTTGAAAATATTTCATTAAAAATCAATTTGAATATCCTTTGATCCAATTTTCAAGAGGAGATAGGTATGAACATTAGAATAGATTCCATCACAAAACTATGCCCATGAGACAAAAAAAATAATAGAATTTACTCAATCTACAATCAATCTGAGAGATGTATGAATGTTAAGAAGGGTATCATCATCCAACCATGTCCAAGGGGCGATGGTGAACAATAGGGCTTCCTAACTTCATAATCATAATAAGGCAAAAAATATGCTTAAGGCTATTATAGATCCATTGTAATTTAAGTTACAACAAACCATTAAAAACTGAAAGCATTCCTTATAATCAACTTAGAATCAAAGATAGTTCAACATGAATCAAAGCCATAAAAACTCATCCATTACGCTGCAAGCTTCACCTCTTAGCCCTAGGTAAGAGGTTTAGTCAATCCTGATCAAGATTAAGCTAGATCTCTTAAAGACATAAGATAAAATAGAATTAAGAAAGAAAAGGAAAGAAAAACTTTAGAGCCGCTCCACGTTCTGGATGCCTCCACAGCTGACCTTAGCTTCTCTATGTCCCAACCTTTGCTCACGTTCCACTTTACACGTCCAGATGATCCTCGCTGCGTGGAATCCAACCTCCTTTTATAGCCAGCAAAAGAATGATAGGTCGATCACCGACCTTCTTTACACATGCTAATTCTAGAAAAACCAACTAGACGTCTCTGTTTTGTGTAAAAGAAGAACAACCCGCATTTGAATCGATTTTTGGAAGAAAAGAGTCATCCACGCCATCTATTCTGATTCCATAGTTGGGGTCAGGACCCCCTATTTTAATGTTTGAACAGTTCGGATCATGCATCTGACCCTGACTATGCTCATCGAACAGCCCGGAACGTCTGAATTTCTCAGACGCACGGCCTGCGAAAAAAATGACACTGTGATGATCGGTGGGCCCCACGGTGATGTTTTTTTTGAAATCCACCCCGTCCATTGAATTCCTGACAAAACCATTCGAGAATGAGGTTGAAATCCAAAGGAAAACTAGGCGAGGGTTGTGCTCCCCTCTGGACGCAATGGATGATCGGTGGGCCCCACTGCCCAAAAACAGTCGGACACTGTCCGTCCGCTAGCGTAAAAGGAAGAAGCTTGGAGAAGAGTCGGGTCAACTCTCTATTGACCGGCTCTTGGTTCGGTGTGTAGCGAGAGTGCACCTCCTATACACTCTCACGCCATATGTGGGGTCCACTATGATGTATACGAGAAATCCACTCCGTCCATCTGTTTTGACACCCAGTTTAAGGGGTTGAGATCAAAATTGAAGCATATCCAGATATCATGTGGGCTTGAAATCATTGGTTTATGGGCTGATCTGTCCATTGAGCCACTTTCAGGAGGATCTAATGGCTGAAATTTGACGTGTACAGTTAATTTAGGGTACTAGGCCATATCTAAAGTTTCAAGCCAATCGGATGGTGGAAACCCTGTGATCTTACTTTTTAGATGATTTTCAAGCCTCTTTAATGTGACTAACTTGATTTTCTTGGGTCTCTGGTGTGTAAATTTTTTGATCTTGGTCCCCTAAAGACCGTCCTTTACCTTGGTGATCCTTGAGCCTTAAATTCATACCTTTAGCACCTTTCAGTCTAAGCTTGTAAATCCACCTTACAACAAACACACAATTAAAATAGGCCGTTAAACATTATCATGTATGTAAAATCATGTGATAATTGGGGTCTAATATGCAATATTTGACCCTCAACAACATGCACAAAACAAGAATAAAAGAAAAGTCTTCTAGCTTTGCTTAACGCTCTTAAGGCATCACAACGAAAGTGCAAGTCAATCCAAGCCTACCTGTCAAAGATCTCGATATAACCTGCATAAACAATAATGCATGTTTGGTGTTTTAAAATATCGTCCCAGGTGGGAGTGAGTAGCTAACTTAGTGGTTCCATTAATTCTAAGTTACACATGTTATCGACTCAATCAGTACAACTAATGATAAACATGAAATCCAACATTTCCTAAATACTCTTGTTAAATGCACGAATAAGATTATGAAATGATAAATGTGCCTTACAATCCAATACTCCCTCACAAGTGACTACAATGCCTATTTCACAAATGTCAACACTCCCTCAACACGCGATGACAACGCCCAAGTCACAAAATCATATTTAATGCAATGTGGTGAATGCATATGTTAGCCGAGTAATTATTAAGTTTCATTCATCCAACATATTGACAAAGTTAGAATACCAACGTTATATGACGAGTCATTATCCAAATATGTAGCTCATTACAGCACATAGCGGCTCCTCAACAGTGTCCCTTGATCCAAATTTAGATATCACCCGTTTATCTCACAAATCGACGATTTCAAATGTACTGCATGATACCCAAAGGTCTAAAGATTAACTTGGTATGAGTCGTCACCCAAACACTGAGTATGATTACTCAGTTCTGAAGTGTGTGCTTATCACATAAAATAAAATCACCATAAAAGAAAAGGTCTCGTCACCAAATTTCATTCACGTTCAGGTTGTCCAAACGGTACTCTGACACGAAATAATCGGTCCGGTAATTTGATGGGGGTTGTTCAAACAATGATCTATCACCTCCATTAGTGCTCACTAGTCACTACGAGGAGGCTCGACACCTCAGCGTAAGTTGAAAACTCGAACACAATGTCCCATACCACCATGTCTGGCTCATGAGTCTTGGTGAGATCATATCGCACTAACGGTTATGAATGGATTCATCCATTGGGAACAGGATATCCTAGATTTTATTTGGACGTGTCACATATTTTGATCATACATGATCAGTTAGCTAGTGAACTAATTCGATTGACATAGTAGAACTCCGGCACAACTAACATTAGGTGAAAGCATCCCATGTAGTCCAGCTATTGTCGGTCGTTCGTATTCAACCCGAGTCAATCGAACGAGCCTAGGGTGGCTGCCCTAACTCGAGCCAACCATTTAGTTCAGGTGGTTAGCCAATTGACCCAACATCCTAGCAATTATAAGTATCGCTATGGACTAAATACTACATCACACAATTATAGCATAGGTTCCACTACACAAGCACTTAGGCATTTCATCGAACATGTAAGCATCCATAGCAAAATCAAATGTTAATATACTAGCATACACAAATTTATATATAAACAAATAATCATTAATCGAGACCCTCAAGGATTAATAAAAGATATCCTGAGATAATGGTCAGCACGTTTATGAAGAAATCTTCAATTTTGAGCTCTTATGGTTGGGGCTTCACGGGACATTTTACCGATGCCCTACACTAATACAGTTAGCTTGTATGGATTCATACATCCAACTTTTAAGATTCAAATCTCCAAAAGGGACTCGCTAAGTACTTCTAATTGTCGTGTGAGCAATTCCGGCGATGCGGTGCAATTGCGGTCACGTTGCCGATTAGCAGGGACGGGGCATGACTCTTCCAATCATTCCATCTCCTACACTTCCTCCCTACTCTTCTCATCTCTCTTTCTTTAGTTGCGATGGAAAATTTGTATGGGAATAAGAGGGTGAAAATTGTGGGCTATTTGTATCGCCAAAATGTGCATAGAGTGTAGTCTATTTCACTTAAGTTTAAAGTTTCAGTCTAAGGGATTCGCGCATTTTAAGCACTTAGCCTTCGGCCCAAGTCGAGCAGTTCTGAGCACTTTCTTGGTTCCTTACCCATGATAGGCATCAAGGCCAGTGAGACATACATTATTCTATATTTTCGAAACTAGTGGCATACTAGCGAGCGGTATAGAGCTCGTTTGGATAATCAATTTATTTCTAGAATGAATTAGGTATCAAGAGGATCCTCGATCTTACTAGGGTGGTAGACTCTCGGGAGTTTCAACACCCGGTCAAGGGTTCGAATATCCATAGGTGGTGAAAGCCCACTACAGCATGAGTGTGTGGGGTGTGTGTACGTGTGTAAAAATAAAAAATTAGTTATTAAGAATTTTTGTGCATAGTGATTAAGATTTGGATTAATTAAGCTTATACTATGGCATATTCGTAACTAGTGAAAATAACAATTCATTCATAATCACCCTAAATCATCGGTTCTTATGCTAGTCGAGTAACTGGGCCAATTTATTTTATTAATTAAGATTTGATTCATAATCATATTGGCTTTAAGTAAATATTTATTTAATTATGGTTGTTTTGAATAGTCAATGATAGGTCAGGTAAATTTAGACCCTAGATGAACAAATCACGAGGTTAGACTTGATGTTTAAGTAATCGGGCGAATTTATCGACTTTCTAAAGTTGATTAATCAAATTTGTGTGATTCTTTATTAGTACCACTCACATATAGGCTCACCTTTAGTATTAAGGGTCAGTTAGTGACAACACGAGCTAATTATACCGAAAAATTTTCATGAATTTTTTAAAAATTCAAAACAATGAAAATTTGAGACATTAAATTAACGAATCAAAGGGTGAACCAATCGTATCTATACGTACATCATCACTAGGACCAACTATCCTACGATGTATATTGACATATACACTCCATAGTAGACCCTAAAAGTTAGAAATAACCTCTCATAGGATTATAATAGTAAGTACCTAGGCTTTATAGTCATTCAACCACATCTAGCACTATAAATACCTCATTATTAAGCCTTAAACCCCCAAATCTGAATTTACCCTAAGCTAAAGAGAATAAGGGGAAGAGAAGAAGAGAGGGAAGGGAGATATGGTGGAGCTCAGTGCTAGATCTCGCCGTCTAATCCCCATGCTAGCCGGATCTTATAAGGTCTCGCCTCTAAGATCTGTTTCACGTTTTTCACTGCTGAAATCTGACAATTTCAAGATAAATTCTTCACTCCTTACTAGGTAAGAGGTTTCCTACTTGTCTTTCTATTTCTTTCTTTCATTCCCTATATTTTGAGACATTGGGATTAGAAACCCCCTTTCGTTTCCTTCGTTTCTCACAACCATAATGTTAGGGTTAAATATGTTAGGGTTTTGAATCTCAATTATCGATTGGAGTGGTCCATACTCTTATGGGAGCTGTAATGGGCTCAACTCCGTTGGAGTTTCAGTTATGCGCCGATTTTGGACCCCGATTCGTCGAGTTGAGTTGATGAATCATTCCAATCGAATTATTTAAGCCATAATTCATTGTTTAATGTTTAATTAGAACTAAATCTATATAATTAACGATAATCTTGTACTTTAATTTAGTTTTGGAGTATTTTCCTCAAATTCTCGATGTTATGGCTGCATCCAAGTTAAGAATTTTAACTCTAATGTGAATATCTGCCATCAAGTTTCTTCATGGCATTTTATAATAACTAAATGTATTTGTTTACTTGCTATTTGGTTTGTAACATACTTAATGAAATGTTTGAATAACATGAAACTCTTAATATTTTAACTCTTCAATGTTAAATGCTAAGAAATGTTAATATGATTGAATTTTATTGATGTGAATCAAATTATACTTATATTTAATTGGTATACCATGTTGTGGTATTGAATTTTCTTGTATCATGTTTACGTAGTGGATAAATTCGAATTGTTATTGTGGCGGATCGAGCTCCGTAAATTATTTAAATATGCAGATAACTTGCTTCATAGTAGCCAACCCAAGTTGATATGACTGACCAAAGTTGAACACGAACGATTAAAAGTAGTTGGAACTACACGGTATGTCTTAATACTTAATGCCGATTTGCTCGAGGTCCTCTGTAATCGATCGCATTAGTTTAATGCAGGGTTTAATCATTCTTATACTTGGTGATTGTATAACATTCGATACAATTTGAGATACCACTATTACTGTTGACTTAAGTCTATTTATAACCATTAGTGTGTTATGATCCTATAAGACTCATGAGTCGGGCATGGTGGTATAGGACACTGTGTCTAAATTATCAGCTTCTGCTAGGGTGATTGCTTGCCACATAGGCAAAACATTGGGTAACAAGCTTTCCCATAGTGACCACTGAGCACCGATAAATGTTGCGAGTCACGACCCTACCATGTTACTAATAGTTTAGGTGGCGTGCCATCTCCACATTTAGGGTGTCCGTGACGACCTTCACCCTAGATGTGATTGTCCTTGGGCGACAAATCCTAATATTAACCCGACTAAGTTGTACGAAATATTGGGCGATAAATCCAAATTTGGATCAAGGGACATTGGTGAGAAATCGCTACGTGCCGCCACGAGTTACATAAATCCATTTAATGACTATTGATAGAACGGATGTATCCTGACTTTGTTAACTTGCTATTTAAACTGGAAATGATAACAACTTAGCTAATCATGCATAACATCATAAAATCATTAGTGGGTTGTGATGCAAGTCAACCATTGCGCGTATCATCACGGAAATTATTAGTGGGTTATGTTGTGGGCCAACTATTGCGCATAACATTGCATAATGCTTTAAATAACCAACTTAAGAATTATTCGTTTTGTGTT
This sequence comes from Magnolia kwangsiensis, assembly GCA_037074715.1. Taxonomy (NCBI): domain Eukaryota; kingdom Viridiplantae; phylum Streptophyta; class Magnoliopsida; order Magnoliales; family Magnoliaceae; genus Magnolia; species Magnolia kwangsiensis. Next base: position 16,518,604 of record CM073586.1, read on the forward strand.
GTTATCATTTGTCTATACTTAATTGTGTTGATAATATTGGTAACTTGCTTAGTATTTGTATGTTAAAGGTAACATGCTTAAAAATTTTACATGTAAAAATATGTATTTATTGTGAATTTTCTTATCACTAAAATGTCTCAAGTAAAATCTTGGAGATATTTCTTTACTATATTGGCGTTTAACGCGTTTTATTTAATATATGCAGATGACTCAAGAATATGACCAAATAGTAGTGCGCTCAAACATCCTATTAGACTTACAGATCCATCACTTTAGTCAGTTGTATTTTTCATAAATATTTATATTTATTGTGATTTATATAATTCTCGTATGGGTAGACACCACGTTTGAAATAATATCTTTACATATTGGCCTCCTAGTTTTGAATTTTGTTATCTCTATCTCAATTTAGATCCACTAACCTTAAATACATTAATTTGATTATTCGTATATAGAATGAATGTAAATCTAAATAATGACATACATGCATTTTAATTAAGTTCACACCCAAAAACTCAAGATTGGAGTATCCGTACAAGTGCCGATTTTCGGGATGGGACACCACACTACATGAAGAAGTGAGGATTGAACTTTTACCGTTGAAAACATCCTAAGGCCGACCTTGATGTTTATTTGCCATTATGAGGGAAAATAAAAATATCAGCTTCATCCAAAACTTGTGGCCCCAATAAGTTTTCAACCGTAGGCTTTAAATCCCTGTTGCTTCATGTGGTGTGGTCCACTTGAGCCTTCGATATACCTCCCTTATTAGCCCGTGGCCTAAAATAATATATCAAAATAGATGAATGTCATGGATAAACATATAGATCAAGGTGGAGCCCCTGACATGACCACCCGTCTCTAGCTCAGTCCTGGTGGGCGTTAGTAGCCAATCCGCGCCCAATTACCCTGGCTTGATTAAGGAAAACTGCTCCAATGCTCTCACAGCACAAGTTATAGTGCTCCTAGTCTCATTGGGACACTTACATAATCGAATCCATTGATCTAGACCATTGGTTAGGTCCAGCGCACATCCAATGAAATACCATACAAACATCGCTCTGATTTGACAAATATTAACCATTTGATCAATGGTCTTCAATATGGACAGTCATATTTGTTTACACAAAAATAGGTCCAGTCAACAGTTTAATTCATTTGTTAACGCCGCTTATGATTTTGAAGAATCAGTTTTATTTGGCAATTGTAACAATCTCATCTGTGGTTTCCAAAAGGATGGATGGCTGCAGAAGAAAAAGGCCCATTCAAGGACAGATCGGATCATCCGACCAGTGCAATTTTATTCTAGTAGCCTATAAAATGTGTCCTGGACTCAATGGATGGTTTAGATCGATGGAATCAAACTACGTATGGGAAATGATCACATATGTTTAACTGTATGTGAGTTATCATACGATCGAGCTTATGTGGGACCAGCATTATGCGTGTGGAATCCATACCGTGCATCACCATAAAGCCCAAAAATCAAGCCATTCCAAAACTCATGTAGGCCACACGACAAGGATCAATGTAAAAACCATGCCTAAAAACTCTCATCTTATACTCACGCGGAGTGGCCCACCCAAGTTATGAAATGGCCTTGATGTGTGTCTGATTACTGGATTGAATGGCGTAAACAATATCACTTTGGGTCCCACGCACCATCGATCGATTGAATGGCAATGGCATATCCACAGCACACGCAGTCTGGAAGTTTGGATGGTGAGCGTTCCCTTTCCCATTTTTCACTGCACCGTGGCCCACCAGAGTCTTTGGAATATAAACATCATGGTGGCTCCATCGTATATAACTCACATGCGTTTGAACGAACATGATTTATTCCAAAGGATGCTGCCATTGCTTTCTTCCCATTTGGATTGGGAATGGGCCTTAGCTAGCTTGGGTTGAGACTCATGAGGTTGGTCCCTAGCAGTTCAATCCTTGGGTCTGACTGCAACTGCAGGAAGAATGAAAATTACAACAATCCCAGCCATATGATTAATAGACAAGCATGGACAAAGTCAGGAGGTTAGCATCAACAGATGAGCCACGTACATCTACAACTGGGCCATTTCGTAACGGTTGTGTTATGAAATACTAGCTGGCTGTTTAGCAGACATTTAAGAGGGTCAATATGAAAAATAGTCCACACCCTGAATTCAACAAGAAAATAACCATTAACCAGAGCTGCTGAGCACAGTCAGATAAACTTCCTTTGGGGTGGATGGCCAATCTAAAATGGGCCTACAATTTCCGAGCTTTATCTCAACTTTTCGTATTGACACATAAGCGTAGCTGTGCATCTAGTGTCCCACTCCGCCAGAGTATCAAATAACTCCCCCTATCATAATCTAATAGAGTAGAAACAGGAAGTAATTATTGCATGTGAGAGGGGAGAACCCAAAGGACGTAAAAGATGGGAAATTGCCTAGCTAGGAGCCCACTGGTAGAGTCCAGAAAACTGCTCACTTAAAAAGAGTCATCCAGCCACAGAGAATACAAAGAACTTCGTTGATTTAGGTGGTTGTCTCGAGATAGGCAAGAGTTGCACAGAACAGAAGCATACAATAGAGAGAGAGAGTCCCGTGGGATAGATTGACATGATTAAGCATATGTACGAGGGAACAGTAAGAAATGTGAAGATGACTAGTGGAGAGAGATGTGAGTTCCCAATTACTATAAGCTTGCATCAAGGGTCGACATTGAGGACGTGAATCTTCTCACAATGGTTATGGACAAGGTGACGAGGTTTTTCCAAGAAGCGATCCTATGGTTGTATGTTGTTTGAAGATGACAGTAGTTTTGATTGAAAAGACAAGGGAGGAGCAAACACCAAGTTAGATTTATGGGGTGCTTTAGAATCTAGATGATTTAGAATTAGTCGAACTAAAACAGTATATGGAGTGAAATTTTACTAACTATAGGAATTGAAATGAGAAATTAGTTTCCTAAAATGACCACTAACGAATCATTGTGTACAGATCAAATTGAAGGGAGGAATTTATAAGAGAGCTATAAGACCAGCCATACTTGATGGTACTGAATGTTGGGCAGTTCAGGAACGACATATTCATACAATAAGTTTAGCTAAAAGGAGGGTGTTGAATGGATGAGTGCAAAGACACAGAAAGATAAAATCAGAAATGAATGCATTTGAGGGAATTTAGGAATAACATTAACATGTGTAATATGATGAGGGAAAGTAGATTTAGATGGTTTGGTTGTGTGCAACAGTGACGAACAGCACCAGTTAGGAGTGAGTTGGTCCAAGTTGAAGCCTCTAAAGGGGAAGGAGAAGGCCCACAAGGATGTGGGTGGGCATGGCAAGAAAAGATGATGACCTGTGTCTAACTCAAGTTATGGCGCTTGATAGTGTAATGGAAGAAAAGGATTCATATAGCTGACCCGGATTAGTTGGAATTACACACGGATGATAATGATAATGATGATGATTTAATCTCTACTACATATAACAACAGTAGGTCATGGACATTTTTGCCCCCACAATTACTTTTCCAAGATCGAGAAACTTGACTATTTTAAGGATATGACTAGACATCTGAAGTTAAATGGTATTTTAGGAACTGGAAAATATATTTGGTGTCAACCGGACAACTTTAGCCTTTACCCACAAAGGCCACTAATGACTTGTATTTTAGTAACGCCAGACCACCAGCTCTCTCCCAAAACTCTCTTATTGATTTCTCTCTCCTGAATTCATCCCTTCCTTTCTCCATGTGTGTTGTACTTGTAGGTGCCAAACCACTAGTACAGCAAAACGACCATGATGATGATGATGAGAAATAGAATCTAATACTATGAATCATGATGATGAATCATTACACTTTAATGCTGCATTGTAATTATTCATCATCATCACCATCACCATCTAAGCTAAGCGTTATCCCAACTAATTTGGACTGGCTACTCAAATTCCTGTTCCGCCATTCCACTCTATCAAGGGCCTTCTCCTCTGTAAAACCAGAGGCCTTTGAAGAAATCCAAAATAAATAATAATGATGTGTTAACAAAACACAATATATATATATATATATATATATAGAGAGAGAGAGAGAGAGAGAGAGAGAGACACATGCAAAGAGGACCATAACGATTGAAGATGATAGTAATGATAGTTTTTCTTTTGCACACGGACAACCTTGTCCAGAAGTGTCATAATACGGTCACAGACTTGCATCTATACGGCAATTTCAGAAGTTGTAGCATCCTTGTAAAAGATGCAAAGGCATTGTGAACAGTACCCAGGCATAGGATTCCACTGTGTAAACGGTGGATTTACACGGATGTTGACTTTCAGAATCTCAATTCCAAGCAAGATATTCCGTAACAGTAATGGTGGCCGTAACAGCCACCACTATTACCTTTACGATACAGGCCACAATGGCCATTACAGCCTCTCTCTTTTTTTCTATTGAAAAAAATCCAAAAAACCTGTATTGGCCCCATAGCGGTCCATAATAGGGGCCTTTATGGCCTTTCAGGAGGCATAACGGGCCATTACAGGGACTGTAATGGCCTTTGTGGATCATTTTTCCATAAAAACCATTACCGCCATTACGACCCCATAACGCATAACAGTTGCCACCATTACCTTTACATAACGGCCTTTATGGCACACCATTTTCCAATATCAGAGATCCGATGTACTATTAGTACATGCATCATGGAAAACATCTATATACATGCGTCACCAGTCAAAAAATCTTACTAAAATAGGCCATGACCACCTTTTCAAGCAAACACATATGAAGAACAATGCAATGTTAGAGATTGAAAAATGGTATAAAGAATGAAGAAATGATCAAAAGAGAATTTATCTAAGCAGCACTACCCATAAAAAGATGACCAAAGAATTCATCATTAGATGCATATTTTTCATCTACAAACCACAAGCAAGAACTCGGATTACAAGAAAGTATGTAGTGATAAACAAGGGGGCAGCACACTACAAAGACATTGATTTCACCTATGCACATTCATCCACATGATACGAAAACAGGAACAAAGAAATCTCAAATTTCATAATATGCCTGGAATCCCCGTGTTTAGCCTACAGAAAGATCTGATTTTGAGTGAAGAATTAGTACCAGCATAATTACAGCGGTTTTTATTCCATTAGGCAGCTGCTTTTCGTAGGTTGGATGTCTCCTCTCAAAGCTCAGCGTGCCCACAGATTCTACTTTTGGTGTTAATTCGCCACAAAATGGTACCTCGAATCTACATAGCTCTCGACATCCCAGAGGAAAGACCCGAATGTCACGGCCTCCAACACAAGCCTCTGCAGGCCTGCAAAGCTAATCTTTATGACTTCATCATTAGAAGAATCAATACCTCCTCGAGGCGTGATGACAATCTCCGGTCTTCCAAACAAGGCCTCCGTATGTTTCTCAATTATGCCGACAGCTTCCATGGATCTAATTGTTGCATACCGCTGCAGTGTCTCAGCATCAAACGACATGACGTAGGATCGAAGCTTGGTGGCCTTGACCCCGTAACCAAACCCGCCAGGGCTGTAGCCACCAGACCACGAGGCATTCTCAACATGGGCTGCCCCAACATTGGGCCTCGACTCATCAGGGAGGGCATGCTCAATGGAACTCTCATAACCGTCTGAACCAAATGGGAGAGTTTTCATTGTCTTCTCGAGTTGGAACCTTTGGTCCACTCTCTTGAGAAAATACCCATACATGACAGAAGCTGCATAGACTTGCCCAACCCTGAGCTTGCTTATCTGAGCCACGGAATTTGAATCCTCCAGCCGGTTACCTAATATAAGTGCTAGATGGTTCTTGATCATCTCATAAGCCTCCGGAGAATGGAGCTCCACGAGCTTCTGCTCTTCACTTGGCCATGAGTCAACTCTACCAGAAGGATCCAACGGCTGGGATATTGTGGGTATCAATGAGACACCAGCATCCATGAATTTCTGCACAATCAATGCATACAAAATCTCCTCCAGAGCCTTCCTCCTCTCATTGGCTTTTAGCTCGGCAATTCTCCTAATAAGTAATAATCATGAGACATCAACGAGAATCATCTTTTAGAAACAATGACTATAAGATTCATTTTCAGCTTATGGAAGATGAAGGATTGTACGAGGCTCCACTGAATAAGACCAGGCATTTTTTGTTTGGAGTTTTACAAAGCCCACACATGCATGTATAAGTCATATAATGCACATGCCAAAAATAGGCCAGCATTGGCAGACAGGCAGGATGTTCAAGCCATCCAATAGAAGGGTACACCCTATCCCATGAATCAGGTTGGTCCATTACTCGAGTGGGCCAACGGCACAAATGCACAGTTGTGAAAACATCAGCAGAAGCTTTCTAACCTATTTACTTTGTCTAATATTGTGCCTCATGTAATGATGAACCACCTTTTATCTTTGGCCAGTAACATCCACACGTTGAGGTCCACATGATGGATGGCTCAAATATTTCACCTGGATGCCGTGCTCGCATGTGTGGTGCTGTGTGCATCAGCTGACATGTACATGCATGTGGGCTTAGCAAAGCTTTTTTGTTTGATACAGATCCTCTCCAGGTGTACAACAGCTTTCAGTGAACCAGATTTTTTCTGTGAGGACAACATCACAGAAGGGATCCCACAACAAATTTCTCCATTATTGAATCAGATTGGTGCAAGAAAATGGATAGTTAATCCAATAGTCCGCATTTTTTTTGAAGGATATCCAATAGTTAGTCCACATTCAATGGGAAACAACACAAATCAAATGGGGAAGAGTTTCTCAATGGGGAAGATTATTAGGGTAATCTCCATAATGACTGATGGCTGAGCAGAAGAACGATTTGGATCACAAAAATTGGGGCATACAAGATTTTTTTCTGGCAGAACAGAATTGGTCATTGCATATTTTCTTATAGAGGAAAATCTGTCTGGTGTTTAACACTAACCTGTACAGAACCAGTTCGGTGCCAGTAGTGGTGGAAGGCTCTTCCTTCTGTTGATCTGCTTCACGATCAATCTTAAGCTGCTGGAGCTGTTGATCAACAGCAGCAGGTAGGAGATGAGGATGGCTCATCAAAATCTGCAATAAGAATTGTCCAATTGGTGATTCCAACCGAAGAGGAGCAATCGAAGCTGCTGACGACGATGACCCATTTGCGTCACTTGTAGAAGATGCCCGAACACTGGTAAGTCTCCTGCTTCCGAAACGTCTCTGCCCTTTCTTGGAAGTAGAAAATGAAGGGCAATTCTGTCATACATTAATATAAAAACACCAATCAGGATAAAAGCTGTTGATATCTCGGAAAAAAAAAATAGATCTATTCCTTGCCAGAAGACTCAATTATTCAAATAATACGGGGAATGAAGGATACAGCTTTCTAACTATCTCGAGAAGAAAAGATTGACTGGGAACATATATCATCATCATCAACATAACCATTACTATAATCATTTTGGCCTTTCTTCCAGCATTTTGGATTTGGCTTTTAAATGGCAGATAGAAGTTTTACAATCAGCTGGAAGAGGTTGCCATTGACATTTTGGATTTGGCTTTTAAATGGCAGACATGGCAGAGGTTGCCATTGACACCACCCACATGTCAGCATGGTTCCACACAGAACGAACCTTCCAGGCACACCATTACACACAGGCCCCAGGGGCGAGCCTATTATAATAATAAGAAATCTACTCATTTTCAAAGATCTCGTGCTTTAAAATGACAAAGAGACACTCTAGCAAAGTTATAGTTCTCCATGCCATGGTACTGCAAATTGTTGCATTATAGCCATGTCTGATATTGCGTAAGGGAAGTTGTCACCCCGTTGCGCAATAAGGGGGTGAATAGGTCTGTTATGAAAAATTGGTCATATTGGCACCATAATGGTGCCGATGTGGCCGTTATAGGCCAGGATGGCCATAAAGGGTGACAACTTCCAATTTCTCTCCTTTTTCACTTCTTAATTCATTTCAACCATGAAGGAAGCTTAGAAACTAATTTTAAACTAGATCTAAGGATCAAAACACAACCTTCGGGTGGAATTTGATCAGCCAGAGCAGAGTGGACCATTTTTTTAAATATTGGAAGAATGCGTGAACCATCACTTTTTTTCATTTTCAATCTTTTTTTATTGATTTGTATTCAATTAGGGGCTATTTGGTAACTTTCAAAAAGTCAAGCTGACACTGCCCAACAAACAACATTTCTTCTCTTAAGTAAATGACACCAATTGTATTAAAATTTAAAATAAGAAAAGGAAGTACATTACAACCGAAAAAAAATCACAGAGATGCAACATGGCAAATACAAAAATCAGACAAACGATATTCTTCCCAAAACAACGGCCTATCACACCATCAAAAACATGTCCGAAACCACAAAAGAATACGAATTTGTGATCTTTACATTTTTTAGAAATTTACCAATGATTTTTAAGATTTTCACAGAAACATAATTCGGATGTTACAGAGCTATATTGGCCGGTCCCATATTGTATCGGCCATCTAACAAATACTATTACATAATACCTTGCTCCAAATCTAGTTGTGTAAGCATAGAAAGATTGTATGTGTGGGATATCATCATCATCATAATAGCATTGTCCCAATTATTTGGAGTCAACTTTATATTTTATCATGATTCTTGGCAAAAGTTCAAGGACTAGCTACATACTTGACAAATCAACCCTACTCTACCTGGGATGGGAGCCGACTAGCATATGCAAGCCTCAAATTATGCTATCCAGATCATGGTTTAAAACTTGTCTGATACGACTAGGCTTCATCTGAGTCGTATCAATTTTAGTCTGAGACAAAATGAGTCACCAGATGGAAACGGACCGATATCGGCAAATCATACCAGTTTATCCCTGGAAAGTACATCCATGTTATAGATGGGTCATCGGTCATCACCCAAAAATCCACAGAACATATGATTGTAATTGAGTAATTGATGGAGATCTAAATGATAGTTAAAAATGAATAATTAACAGTCCAACAGATCAATAAAATTTTTCCAAAAATCTAAGGTCAGGATAATTGAGTCAAAATCTAAATTTGGGACTATGCCTATCTACAGTGAGTTTCACTATTTGGGCAGGTTTGATTTCGAGTTAGATATATTTTCTTAAAGATATTTTGAGGGACCATGATGTAACCAAATAGCCACACATGCCAATTGATCAAGATTTGAAGAAAAGGCCCACATCTCACGCGACACTCCGCACACATGCACAAAAAATGTGCAATTCCCTTTTTTAGCTCATCTCTACTTTCCTTTTCTTTCAAATCTCTAGGTTAGGAAATTTCCTCTTTCTTTCGTATCTTTATATTATGCGGGGGATAATTTTAGATATTTTCTTATCCAAGTATCTTCTTATTTTAGGCATTTTCTTAATTAGAATGCTTTGTTATTTAAGTGTTTTCTTATTTTCGCGGATTTTTATGTTCTATAGCTTTTATTACATTGTAAGGTTTGATTATGAATAGGGGGGCCTATGGAATAAGACAAACTGATTAATATGTAACCAAATAGTCACACATGCTGATTGATCAAGATTTGAAAAAAAGGCCCACATCTCACGTGACACTCTGCACACGTGCACAAGAAAATGCACACTTTCATTTTTTAGCTCCTCTCTACTTTCCTTTTCTTTCAAATCTCTAGATTAGAAAATTTCCTCTTTCTTCCGTATCTTTATATTAGGCGGGGAATAATTTTAGATATTTTCTTATCCAAGTATTTTCTTATTTTAGGCATTTTCTTAATTAGAATGCTTTGTTATTTAGATGTTTTCTTATTTTCGCATATTTATAAATTCTGTATCTTTTATTACAGATTGTAAGGTTTGATTATTTAAGATTGTAAGGTTTGATTATAAATAGGGGCGATGGCCTATGGAATAAGACAAGCTGATTAATATTCTCTTTATGAAATTTCCTATTCTCTACGGTAGCTGTTGAAGGGGGGAAAGTAATCTCTAGTTCAAGACTAGAGGACTGTTGAGCTTGCTCACAGTCTGCACACCATCTATCACACTCACACTTATACCAGGCCTCTTTGTAAACAACAAACCCCACCGTGAACATGTGGGAGATCTGGCACATTCATCAGACTGGCCCCACTGTAAACACATCCTAGCGCGAAACATTCAAGTTGCAGACGGACCCTTTCGATCAATTTTAACCGTCCATGGATTCACATCCCCATCTGTCAAGCAGCCAGCCTTATTTTTGCGCCGGGGCGAGTTCAGGGTGGGGCCCACCATATGACCCGCGCAGTATCCAGCACACGCATCACACTCACTCACATCAGACTTCTCTACATAAACAAATTACTCATCCGGAGAAATCTTCCAACACTTCACTTCCAAATTACTTCTAAAACAATCGAATTTCATAAGCAGCAGGAATTCAGCGAATTTCATAAGCAGCAGGAATTCAGCGCAATCACTTGAATTAATCACAATGAAGAGGGGAAAAAAAAGGAAGAAAAGCCGAAAGCGGGCCGTACCTTAATCCATCCGTTCGTCGATGGACTGGATTTCGTACGGAAGGAGACGAAATCGGGCCGCTGAGTAGCGAAAACGGTAGATTTTGCGGTGAAATTTGAAGGTCTGGCGAGAGTGGAAGAAGATCGAAGAACAGTACCACCTTCCATCTGCCTGCAAAACAACAGAATCCTCCATCAGAGGGCGAGAGAAGGTGCAAATCGTATCTTAGACGTTGAATGTTGGATTAATATCTACGTACCTTGATGAAGAGATCGTGCAAGAGAGCGATCAGAAAATTTTCAGCGAGGGTTAGGGTTTGGGAGCGATGGAGCTAAGGGGGTTGGTGAAGTTGTAGAGACGGACGCTGGAAGAGGGCTTTTAACCGTAGCTTGTTGGTAACAGTACGAAACTGACCCTGAGCTTACGCATTAATTACGAAACTACCCGTAATAGGAATTTGTAGAATACTCGGGGAAGCGGATTTGTTGTGTACCACACACCAGTTATACAGCTGATATACTGACGTCAGCGAGTTACGTGGGTCTAATAACGAGGTATGTGTTATATCCAAACCGTCCATTCATTTTGTGACCTCGTCTTAATAGTTGAGAGGAAAAATAAGACTGATCTAACTATCAAGTGGACCACACTTCAAAAAGCAGTGGGGGGATTTAACGTCTACCATTGAAACAATTTTAAGGGTCACAGAAGTTTTGGATCAATATGAAATTTGTTTTTACTCTTCATCCAGGACTCCATGACCTTATGAACAGATTGGATGGAAAATAAACGTTATAGTGGGCCCTACAAAAAAAAAGCATTATTGCCGCAGCTATTTGTGGTGTGGTCCAGTTGATCTTTGGATATAATTCATTTTTTGAATAATGGTCTAAAATGACCTAAAAAATGAATGAATAGATATAATAAATACATCACTGTGGGGCCATGTAACTTTGATCTCCTTTGAACCGTTCGTACAACTCAAGCGAGCGAGAGTGCTCGTCTTTGCATGACACATACCTATAGCTGGTGTGGAGCGTGGATTAGGTATTACCCGCGCTTGTGCAGAGCTCAGGACAGACTAGACATGTAGTCCCTTAATTGGTAGAGAGCGATTATTTCAAAAAGTGAAAGACACATTAGCAAACGAAAGTGTTAACTCGCATTTGTACTCAGGTCCATGAAGAACCTCAAACGTCTCCTTTTTTTTCCATTTTCTATCTATTTCCAATGACAGATCTCCTGGGAAAAGCCTTTTCGCAAGAAGTTCCTACGCAGGAATGTTGGGTGGGGTCCACAACCATTTTTTTTTTTAATCTACTTCGTTCATCTGTTTTGAAATCACATTTTTGAACAAAAGACCAACAATGAGGTGAATCCAAAACTCAAGTGGGCCACACGAGAGGAAAATTTGGAGAAAGACATACCTACTGTTGAAACCTTCCTGGGCTTCACCTTGATGTTTATATGTCATCCAAACAGTTTATAAGGTCATTAACACTAGAATGAAATGGAAATACAAAAAATTTAGCCTGAAACAAATCTTTTATGGCCATAAGAATATTTCAATGGTTCTCACTGAATCCCCACTGTTTTCTCTCGTATGGCCCATTTGAGTTTTGAATCCACCTCATTTTTTGTATAATGTCGTAAAATGAGATTTCAAAACGAATGAACACAATAGAATTCCCACTAACATGCGGTGGGCCCCACCCATCATCCTTGCGTAGAAACTTCATGCGAAAGGTTTTCGCAGGAAATCCGCATCCCCTTTTCCCATTCAAGTAGGAAATTGATTGGCTACTCCCTGTGCCATCGGCCAGTAGCTAGTGATCGGTATGTGTTTCTGTAACGCCCCGAAAATCGAGGGTCGAGCAAAAGCTCAACTCCCGAGATTCAATGCATCACTTATGCAACATAGATAATAATGATTAAATGTTGTCTATATTAGTACATTAAACATGAGTGAAATTAATCTAAAATAACATATCATAGTCTAAGTGCGATTAAAATAAGCAAGCAGTAGATTTGAGTACTTGAATTATAACATGAAGGTGTTTCACCATCCGGAGAATAAATCTATGTTCTAGGTCTATATAGACCCGCCTGAGAGCTGAATGTAAGAGAACTCCTCCTTCTCGTCAAAGAAGTCCTACTCCGTCACGTAAGCCGCATTACAACCTGCATCTAAATCATAGTCTGGTTGGTATTTTAAAATACCGTCCCAGAGTGGGAGTGAGTGATCTACTTAGTGGTACTATAAGGCAAAGATTAACATGTTATCAATTCAGTCAAGCAGTAATGATAAAGCAATAAAACAATCATATCCTAATTACTCTTGTTAATGTAGGAATGATATGCATAATGACGCATGCCCTCGCCTGCACTCCCTCAGCGACATCATCTCACGATCCCGCACGGTAAACTCCTTAAACATGCGCTTCCTCGCCAAAGCACCTGCAATGCAGTGCATAGTCGTGTTAGCCAAGTAATTTATTAGGCTTATTCATACAGCAGATTTGGGAAGCTAAGGTACCTCCCTTTATATCACTTACCCAAATAATGATTCATCTACGGTCGTCAGTCCTAATTAATCACATACGATAGGCAAGTTGTATGGCATCACCCCTGTTGAAAAGCAGTGGATAGGTAAGTTCACGAGTTCACACTCGAGGTCACTACGGAGAGGCTCGTCACTTTATCGTAAGCCTAAATTTATAATCAAGGTCACTACGGGAGGCTCGTCACCTGAACGTAGGCCAACAGATCAAATACGGTGTCCCATACACCACTGTATTGGGATCACGAGTTTAGGTTGCTCACTAGTCACTACGGGGAGGCTCATCACCCCAGCGTAGGCCGACAGCTCGACCACGGTGTCCCATACACCACCATATCTGGCTCATGATTCTTAGCGGATCTTAGTACCATGGTTAAACGGGCTTTACATTGGTAAGTGGTACCTTAGATTCAAGCAATAGTGTCCATACATGGTAAACACACAATAGGTGAATCGGGTTAATTGACAAGTGCGATTAGTACGAGCGCACGTTGAATTAATCGACATGAAACGCATAAACACTCTACGTGGCCTAAGTACTGTCGATAATCACCATACAACTCAGATTCATCGAACGTATCAAATGTGAAGAAAACTAGTTCGGTCACCCTCTTAGGAACCGTTACCGATTACCTGGACTGGGTAGTAGTCTCAATCATTCTCAGGTGCAATAGGTAGTCACATATATTAATCATAACAGCATTTGACGAACAATTCAAGCATAATTCTCATTATGCATTTTATCAAACATTGAACATATAGTTATACATGTGCATTTCAACCATAAATCACTTAGTAGCAATTTACATTACATGAATGAAACTATTACAGTAGACAAGGTAGTTGAGAATCTCATCTCAACACCCTTGTTGGAAGCAATTTATCAAACACTTTCTGTAACGCCCCAACTTTTCAGGACCCGAGTACACGACTCGTTTCCCAAATACCCGAGTGTTAACCTTAAAGGATGGTCAAAGTCAAGTATATTTTTTTTTTCTTTTATCTTTTATCAGAGTAAGCAGACGAGCATAGAATGGACAAGTAAGCATAAAGAGAAATTTTAAATTTCATTTAGAATATACAAGTGAGTGCCCATAATGACTTATACAAACAAATGTCTCCAAAATTTACAAATTCAAGAATTTCATGATCCAATACATGAGAAATAATATAATGCAAGTAAATTAGAGTTGCAAGACCCCTCAGCTCCTCAAGGTAGATATAATCAGGCAATCTTAGCCCATGAACCCGACTCCTCATCAATATGAATGTGGACATTATCAGGGCCACCTGTGTTACCTGTACGGTTATATATTTAATGGATGAGTGACCAACTCAGTGTGAATTCCCCTCAAGATTACACATTGCCGCCTTAGCAAACATAGTTTAAAGGGAAAACAAACAGTAATCCAAAACAGGCGATATGCAATCTTATTAGATGCATGGATGCATGAATGTAGTCAAGGTCCCGGGTAACACATCCAGACGGACTGCGCCCCCGGTAACACATCCAGACAGGTGAAACGTTGACCCAGGAAAATACATCCAGACGGTCTATGCCCCGGCAATTGCGTACGGTAACAATGGATGATGGTTTGTGCCCCGGGCAACACATCCAGACAGGCAAATCCATAGGTCACATACAACAGCAATAGATGTTAGTCTGTACAATGCATGCATGATTAGTCAACCCTTTATTAGTCCAATTACATCCAGCCAATTTAAATAAGCTCACGGTCACTACGGGGAGTGCATGGCCCAGCGTAGGCCGACAGCTCGAGCATAGTGTCCCATTACCACCATCCTCAGCTCATGAGGTTCTCCACCTTGGGATGTTTTAATAAGATCCCTTGATTAAAATGACACCAGTCCGGGAGTCCTATTTTCCCACACATTTTGTCTAATTACATCCCAAGCGTGGTTTGCATATAATCATGGAATCTTCCACGTGTAGTATTATGAGATGGTGTATAGAGGCAATCAAAATAACATGTGATATCATATAACTTCAATTAAAAACATGAAAGGATGCACTAAAATTTTTAAATAATAATTTTTGACAATACATCAACAAGACAGGAAATAGTAATCATTTTTCATAGGTTAGTTAGCATGTAAGAAAGTATCACAATAGTGGAAAGCTGATGTAAACTATGTTTAACTAATTTAGAAATGGAAAGCCCAATGGGAAAGTCATCACCTGATTTGCCGACCTCGCCTTCCAATGTTATTAGGAAGAGCGCACGCCCTTGGACTTGGATCCTATCATAAGTTAGAAATTTGTACCATAAGATTAACTTCACTGTTTGTGTTCAAAGTATTGTCCTAGGGTTTAGGTTACTTAGGGTCTTAATGTAGAATTAAGGTTTCATTCTAGAGTCTAGTCCCATACTTAGATTTTAGGATTTAAATCAAAAATTATTATTATTATTATTATTATTATTATTATTATTATTATTATACCATGAGTCAAATAATATTCATAATACGAGTATTAATCCATCAATATTAATAGTGAGGGTTCCGAAGTTCATATTTGAATGTACTGTCCTTATCTAAGGACTAATAACCCCTAGGTAATGATAACAGAATATTTATTAATGATAGTATAACAAGGACTGATGCTAATGATTTCAAAATAACTATTAATATTAATAATATACCCAAATATTAGTTAACGTGACACCCTTAATCATTTTGATAAGAATACATAATATGTTCTACCCTTAAGGATAATATTTAATAATGATGGAATAAGACATTGATGTTTAATAATAATAATCTTTATACGTAATATCTAACATCAGTATAGATAATTTACTAAAGGCTATACATTTCTAATAGTAGAATCCCTAATAATGATAATTATGGTAATGCTCAAAATGAGTCAAGTGTAGGTTTGAAGGGCTGATTTCGGCCCTGAACGTGGGCTGGTTTTGGCTCACAGCCATGTTTCAAAAGAGCTGAGCTCACTGCATGTTTCCAAGGAGCTGGGCCCATTACACTACTTTCAAAGGGCTGGGCCCACCATACTGTTTTCAAAGGGCTGGGCTGGCTGAGATTTGTGTTGTGGCCCATCTGGAACATGGTTGTGGTGCAGCCCGCTGGCCAGGTGCGGCCCACACTGATATTTGGTGCAGCCCATCTTGAACCAGGGCCTATAGTTGGGCCGATTTCAGCTCGTCATCAGACTCAAGTGGAAGACATTTATAGGCCATATCCATGGCCCATTTGTAGTTCCGTTTGCGGCCTAGCTGGAGGCTATGTTCGGCCTTAGCACGACCTAATTTCTAGCTACACTCAGCTACATTCACAACTGTTTCTGTGTTGCACTTTCAGCTGCTTCTAGGTTGCTCTTTAAGTAGTCCTTGAGGCTTATATATAGCTGGATTTAAGGCCCAAATGAGGCCTGTTTCCAGCCAATTTCAAAGCTTGTCACGGGCCATTTTGGAGCTCAAACAGGGGTCGGTGGAACAGTTGTTTTTAAGGCTAATTCTCAACTCCTAGCTGTGGCCACTCACAGGTTATTTTTGGCCTGACAACAGAGCATATTTTCAGGCCACGTTTGGCCTCAAAATGTGATTTTCAACAAGACAGGTTTTTATATGAAATGAAGAAGAAAAACGAACAGAGGAAGAAAAAGGTTTTGGGCCGCTTACCTAGCCGGACTGGTGCTCCCACGTCCACCTCTCTCTCTCTCTCTCTCTCTCTCTCTCTCTCTCTCTCTCTCTCTCTCTCTCCCTCTCCCTCTCTCTCTCCCTCTTATGTGAAAATTGAGGGCGCAGGTGCCCAAATTTATAGGCGTGGGAGAGAGCTTCCAACGGTTGGAAAGAGGCTCTTCCCATGCAACGGTCGTGATTGCAAAAATGGTCATGCATGAGGCCCCTCTAGGTTTAGGGATGGTTTATTAGTACGTTGGGCTCCCTGACGGTGTATTTTTCTAGCCAAATGGGGTCCATCTCGGGATCGTGTTTGGATGGGTCTTTTGGGGAAGATGACCGGGCTGACAATGGCAAATCACTGCCTAGGGTGTTTTGAGGTGATCTGGTCCGTTTGATCGGTCTGGATGGGGTTCATGATTAGTGTGGGGCTCACTTTTTGGACTGTCAATGCACTCCCTGGATTTGTAAGACCCGTATCCTATACCATACCATTCCGTTGGCTTCCGCGATCCTTCTGGTCGAATTTCGACAATCTTCGACCTGTATTCGACGTTTACTCTCGAACCTAAACCGAGTCCCGTATATCAGAGTCGACTCAACCCAAAACCTGTACCTTAGCGACCGCGCGGTCGCCGCAGTTCTAACGCTGCGACTCGCGCACCAACCTGATACCCAGAGTAGAAGATATAGGCTCGCGTTCAATTTGAAGAAACACCGCACGTTACGGATTACGAGGGAATCTCTACGAGATGTCCCATCAATCAATCAATTAATCCCATCAATCAAGTACACATCATACATCAAGTCAAGTACAACAACCCATACCCTTCTCTTACACAAGCAAGCTCAAAGTCAACTCTCTCTCCCATCACCCATCACTTTCTTACAACCCACCACTCCACCCATCACCCATTACACCACATCACTCCATCACCCTTTTCACCCATCACCTCCCTCTCTCTCTCATTCATTCTAAAAAAAAAATCTCTCCTAACCAAATTTCACACGTCTAAGCTCTCTTTCCCTCTCCCAAATCCCAAGTGTGGCCCACCTTCTCACCTTCCATCTACACCTCTCATCTCTCATCCACACCATCAAAGGTCCATCATCCACCTTCCAAAGTAAAGACAATGAGCTAAGGAGGCTAGGGGAGCAAGAAGGAAGCCAAGAGGTGGTTGATCCACCGTTAATTTATGTTTTTAGGGCCACTTGTTGTGGGACCCAAATTGATGTATACAATGTAGAGAGGGGCCCATAGTGGCGGGGTCCCTCTATCTTACCGTATATCTCTCTCTACCTCCCTCTTTTCTCTCCCTTGAATGTGGTGGACCCCACCAAATTGTGCTAAATCAACTCCATCTATCAAATGGGTGGCCCATCACATTTTAGGTGAGATGACCTAATTTGTATGGTATATTGTATTTATACATATATTTACATAGGTATATATATATATGTATATATACATGTATATATATACGTAAGTATACACGTATACATACATCAGGTGGGCCATGTTCCTGTGGGACCCATCGTTTTGCATCTGTTTTAGCAAGCTGTCCAGCGTCTCTGGACGCTGGACTGGCAGCACACGGCACTGTTTTTTTTTAAAAAAAAGAAAAGGGAAAAGGTATTCTTTTAGGGTGGCCACTCATGCAAGCCCCACCTTGATGAATACATACAATCCATGCCGTTCATTCCATTTTTCATATCATTTTAGGCGTCGAGCCGAAAAATGAGACCGATCCAATCATCTGGTGGCCCGTGGCATTAAAAATTATAGTATTTTCCTTTAGAACTCGGAAAAATGATTGTTGGGGTACACCAGAAGCTTGGACCCACCTGAAACTTGTTTTGGACCCCCATTTTTGTGGGACACATGCAATGGACGGAGTAGATCTAAGTAACGTGGGTCTCACCTAAGAGAAATAAAAATTAAAAAAAATAAAAAATGAAGCAGCTATTGCTACTGTGCCAGGACGCCCAGCGTCCAGCGCTGGCGGGCGGACGGCCTAGCTGGGGCTCACGGCCCCAGCTGTGGGTCCCACGTGATGCGTTTCGAACATTCTCCCCATTCATTAGGTGGCCCCATAGGGCAGTGACACACCTGCCAAAAATCAGCCGTATACGGAACTCAGGTGGGCCATACCATCTAAAATCATGTGAAGACATGCCTAAAACATATAAACATTTTGGTGGGGCCTACCTGAATTTTGGATGAGGTTGAAACTTGGTCTGAACCCCTAGCCAAGTGGGACACACATAATGGGTGGGCCAGATCTGTGAAACACATTTCTGTGAGCCCCACACCCACCCCAGGTCCAAGAGACCTTGTAAATGGGTTGGCTGGCAAATATACAAGACGACGAGCCCTCCCTCGTCCAGGGACCTCATGAGTAGGTTGGATGTAAATAAACATTATGGTGGGCCCTGGTATCACGTGACCTCAGGAGCAAGTTTGGATGGCTAACAAACATTCCAGTGGGCCCCATCGGACGGTCCCACTGTGATGTGTGCACGGCCCACCATGATGTATGATTTGCATATCCATGCCGTCTATTGTGGTGGGCCCAAAATCATGTGACCCTATGAACAGGTTTGAATGATAAATAAATATTACAGTGGGCCCTACCCTGACCTTATGAATAGATTGGATTACAAATAAACATTACCGTGGGCCGTCCACATAACCTTGTGAGCAGGTTGGACGTAAACAGCATGGTGGGCCCAGTCTGAGTGGCCTCATGAATAGTTTGGATGGCGAACCAACGTCACCATGGGCTCTAGGTCCACATGACTTTATGGACTGTTTGGGTGGCGAATAAACATCACTGTGGGCCTGGACAGATTGGGTGCAAATAAACATTTTAAGTGGGCCCCTGTTCATATGACCTTATCGACAGATTGGTTAGGAAAATAAACATTTTGACGGGCCTCACATGAGGCCCACTTCGGTATATATGGGCTAATGTATTTAGGCCCGTCTTGATATGTGATTAGGCCCATCTTAATGCATTTGTGACCCATTGTCGAGGCCCACTTTGTTATTTATGGGCCCATGTGTAGGCCCATTTGATGTATTTGTGGCCCAATGTTGAGGCTCACTTTGGTATAAATAAGGCCTATGTAATTAGGCCTATTTGATGCATACGAAGCTCATGTGATTGGGCTCATTTTAATGCATTCTAAGGCCCATGGGTGATGGCCCATTGCAAAGTACCTAAGGCCCATTGGTGAGGCCCATTGAGGTGGCCCACTTGATGAATATAAGGCCCATGAGATACGGCCCATTTGATGTATTTGAGGCCCAATGAGATGTACCTAAGGCACATTGCAATGTGTGATTCTGCCATGATTTATTTAATAATATTTAAGGTGAACCGAGCCTTGAGAGCAATGATGGTTAGATGCCCACATTGTCAGGATGATGTCGGTTAAATGTCCACATTGTCACTCTCCCTGAGGCCCATTGGTCAGCCCGTACTTGTAGTAAGTAGGCTGTCTAGGCCCATCTCAGTTATACACAGAGCCCATCTCTATATACATGTTTAGTACAGATCCATGATTCATTGTCATACACATCATATGTATGACTGATATGAGAAGTGACTGATCATAGCATATGCCTTCGGGTGAATTGTTTATGGGCTCCCTGATAGGCGGAGTTGCCCTACATGAGTGCATGGTACACGTAGTACTGTTGCATGACTGGTAGTGTGACTCATGCACTTGCATTTGTATGATTGTGATTATCGTATGCCCTAGCTACATCAAGATCATAGCCTCCACAGACGCATCGTGGGTGGCTGGATTGGATACTAAAAATGTTTGGTTCTAACATACGGGCGCCATAGATGTCCCTGGGTGAAAATTTCTAAACCCGATGATACCAGAGGATGACTCCAACGTCGAGACCGAGTGGATACACGAGCGCTCGAGGGTCGTATACCAGCAGGCCGCGTCTCCCACTGTGTCGTGGTCGATTGAAAAGGGGTGTGACCTTACCCGCCTGAGTGAGGGGGCAACTTCTAGGTTGAGTTTGACCAGCTTGAGGAATCGGTCTGTTATCGACGAGCCGGGCCCGATATTGGCAGGCGGATAGTGAGGTCTCTTCCGCTCTCCCAGTTGTGCATTCGGATAGGGACAACAAGCTGGTGTAGAATGTACTAGACCCCGGTGATTATCCAGAATGAGAACTGTACTGATATATGATGAGGATTGACATTCTTGACTTGCATTCTGCATTGGATGGCCTGGATGTGGTCGATCGCATTCATATCTTACACCGCATAGCCTTGGTACAGTTGATGGCGTTCATGTACTCATCAGCACATCATAGTATTATTCTTATCTTGCATTCTGAGCACGCTCGTATTGTGCACACACTTACACCGCCCTTTAAGCTTTCTATAAGCTTATGCACGATTGATGCGTGCATGTACGCCAGGACGCAGCCTTAGTCTCGCCACAGTTGGAGCATGCAGCTGAGCTTCTGAAGTTTTTGTTATTGTCACTATTTTGTATTTTCCTTTCCTACGCATTATACTTAAAGTTTTTAATCATAGTGAATTTTGTGGTAGTGTTCTTGTGGTTATTATTCGTGGGTTATGCTTATGTTATGCTCATTACAAATCAAATAGATATTAGAAATCCTCCTTGTAGTATTCAAGGATCGGAACCTGGTATATGGGTGCCAGGAGCCGAGAATGGGGTACTACAGAGGCTGTCGGCGCCGGATTCGGTGATCGAGAATTTGTGAGCCCGGTTTTCAAGTTTGGTGCGTGACAGGATTCATCTCGTGAGAGATCTCGTTTCTCTTCTTTTTCTCATGGGATGAGATAACTTACCTTCTCATTTTGTACCACCCTGCTGGAAGGGCTGGGATGACTCCACGTGGCCCCATCGAACTGTCTCAGGCGTGACAGCTTCTCCTAGCCAAAAATGAAAATTCTACTTTTTCCTTTCTTGCAGCTTGCCTAGCTATGTCCGGTATGAAGATGCCTTCCCCAGCTGGCTCGTTGGAGGTTTAAATCCCTTGGATTATAAGGGGTGTTGGCTTGCAAGAGAAGCCACCTGATGGTCTATGATCTTGGATCCTGGCCACACATGAAAGGAATGGACGGTACAAGCCCAACTCTTTTATTCCTATGCATGGGTCCCAACCCCTATACCGTTTTGGTTGGGCCGACCCCATAAGAAAAATGGACGGCTTGGATCGTCCGGAAAGTTCACCAGATGGCCCACTTTGGGGCTTGAAAATTCATCAGTTTGAAATTTGAATGGCAGGAGGAGTTTTTAAAAATTTTCCTTCTTTTTCATTTTTGCTCGGTCAAAGGTCGTTTGACGGAGTACCTTGGTTCGATGTGCATCGTGCATGACGGTCCATGGTGCACACGCACCTCGTGTGGGGGCCATTGTAATGTTTATGTTAAATTCACTCCGTTTAATTGGCTTAGGGGTTCAACCAAAGGTTCTTGGGCCGTTAATCAGGCTGTTCTAAGTTCTAGGTGGGCCATACTCTTAGATTTCACGTCCCTATGGTGGGTTCCCGTCAACCTAATAGTCTGTTCACCTCAAAATTGAACGTCGACGGTTAAAAGGTCCTAACAGGCCAATTGTAAGGCTTTTACCATCTATTACCAACTAATACTAATATTTATATAGATTTCATTACTTCCTATATTACTTATAATTAAAATCTCATTCACATATATAAATATAACTTTTTAATGTTAATGTACTATCATATACATGCTATTGGTCACTCATTCATTTATAATATACAATATCATGCTATACTACATGTATGAATTGAAAATCGCATAATTTCATATTTAAAATCATGTTGTAAAATAATATGCCATTTTATTAAAACATCTAATTATTATTATTATTTTTTTTTTTTATGGTAACGTTCGAGTACTAGAAAATACAGGGCGTTACACTTTCTCATTCAAATATTTTATCAAACACTTAGACTATATAATTCATATACAAAAACTAAATTAGTTATAGCATATATTTTGGCAAATCCTTTCATAAAGGAGTTGTCTTATACACAACACACATGTATTCTAGATTAATAATCATGACAAGCATAAATTATAATTTCACTTTCATTCAAACATTACAACAAACACATGGGATGCATTTTATATTCACATAGTTCACACATATGTATGATTTACGGAATACATCGTAACTAAGATCATATGGCAGTAATCAAGTCAAATATAAATCATTGCTAACATTAAAAGCCTTGAAAATCATAACCTAAATATTTATAGTCCGCACCTTTCGTTGGTTTGCTTGTTACGAACTCGGTTCGTATACTACGTTTCCATCTACCGCACAACAGCTACCTAAATCACAAAATAGGTTAGCTATTTTGTCATTTCCTCTATTTGGATTCCTAAAATGAAATTAGAGTTAAGATTTCTTACCCAAAGTCAAAGCTAGAATTGATGGTGTAGCGATGGGGTAGTGGGGATTCAGTACGTGGAGTAGTGGGAATGAATCCTAGCAACAATCCACAGGTCTCTCTCTTCTCCTCACTCTTTCCTCCTCTTTTCTCTCTTCTCTCTCCTAGGTTAGAGAAATTCGTATGGAATGAGAGAGGGGTGGTTTAAGGTCCTTAAATAGGCCCATAACTGATGTCAATGGCCCCAAGGCCATGGTATACTTAAGTTATAGCCAAAGGGTATCTGTTTCGGGCAAACGGGACTCATCTGGAGGCTCATTACTCACTTGCGTCGTGGAGTAAGTTCTCTAGCCATGGATCTAAGTCAGGTTATATTTTCAGTCCGATCAGATTTGTGGATTGACTGCAGAGGACCTATTCAGTTCAATGGTTATCGTCACTCAATCAGAGCCACAAGTATACCGACATGTGTAGGGAAATTTCTCCGATCTAAGGGTATAATTTGGTCAGGATCTGACGGTCTGAAGTCTTTGATTTCGCCCGTAAGCGAATGATCCAATTCACTGAAGTTTGAGTTCGTTTTCTAAAGATATTCGTGTGTGAGTCTTTGATTTCGCCCGTAAGCGAATGATCCAATTCACTGAAGTTTGAGTTCGTTTTCTAAAGATATTCGTGTTTCTCACACACTTTGCTCAGGGCTCAAGTTGTGCGTTTCTAGATACTATTTGGGCTCAGTTCCCGTGATGCTTGTCAAGTCCAGTATGGCGATCATAACCATATAGTTTCGCGGTAATTGGACTTTTGACACAGGTCTAGGTCCAATACAGAGTTTCAATGTGCTCCCGAGAGCAACTGGGTTTTGAGATTGGTCCTAAGTTTTTAAATAATGTTGAGTTAGCGATTCTAATGATTTTGGGTCTTGCAGTTCGTATAGATAGTGGTTCAAGAAAATTTACCAATTAATTTAGCTTAGTATTTAACTAATTTTCATCTAATTTCTAAAAGATTCGGTCATTAAATATTTCTGCTTGAGGTGATACTCGGGTCTTTTTACAGATTTTTCTGAAACGTTACAATTTATCCCCCTTAAAGAAAAATTTTATCCTCAAAATTAGTACCTTTCTATACTCCTCGAGGATCTGAGAGTAGTTCTTACGGACTTCGGCTTTCATTTCTTAGGTCACCTCTTCTTCAGTGTGGTGAGTCCACAATACTTTCACAAGAGGGATAACTTTGTTACGCAGCACTTGTTCCTTCCTATCTAAGATACGTATTGGTCGAAGTAAGTAGGTAGCATCTTCACTTAGCTGCACCTACTCCTACTTGATAATGTGAGTGGGATCAGGAACGTATTTTTTCAGCATCGATACATGAAATACATTGTGCACGCTGGCGAATGGTGTGGGTAAGGTGAGACGGTATGCTACCACACCCACTCAATCTAGAATTTAGAATGGGCAAATGAATCATGGCGTGAGTTTCTCTTTCTTTCCAAAGTGAAGTACTCCCTTCATGGGGGAAACCTTAATAAACGCGTGGTCCCCAACCTTAAATTCCAACTGCCGTCATCGTGTATTGGCGTAACTCTTTTGTCCGTTGTGCTGTGAGAAGTCGTCGCCTGATAATGTCGATCTTCTTTAAGATCGCCTGTACTAAATCTGGGCCAATTAGACTCTTCTCACTAACTTTTACCCAACAATGCGGCGCTCAACAAGGACGCCCATATAATGCTTTATAGGGAGTCATGCCAATGCTAGCTTGAAAACTGTTGTTATAAGCAAACTCAGCATAGGGAAGACAATTGCCCCAACTATCCTTGAAATCGAGCACACATGCCCGCAACATATCTTCTAACACCTGATTTACCCGTTCCATCTGCCCATCAGTCTGTGGGTGAAACGCGGTACTGAACTTCAGTTTCACCTCTATTGCTTCTTGGATTCGAGTCCAGAAGATAAACATAAATCACGTGTCTCGATTCAACACAATCTACATATGCACTCCGTGCAAACGTACTATCTCTTTGATATATAGCTTGGCCAAATCATCCGCTGAGTTTGAAACTCTAATAGGGAGAAAATGAGCCGATTTAGTCAATCGGTCCACAATCACCCAAATGGAGTTGTTTCCTTTCCTCATCTTTAGTAACCCGAAAATAAAATTCATAGATATGAAGTCCCACTTTCATTCAATTATGGGCATGGGCTAAAGTAAACCAGGAGGTCGGCAATGCTCGACCTTGACCTGTTGGCACGTGAGATAATGAGATACAAAATCTGCTATGTGGGCCTTCATGCTGTCCCACCAGTACGAACGCTTCATATCTCGATACATCTTTGTACTACCAGAATGCATAGCCATCTTCGAATTGTGAGCAGCTTCGAGAGCTTTCTTTCTCAAGTTCGGGATGCATAGGCAGCCATGATAACGTAAACCTCTATCCGAACTAACTCTCCATTCAGAGTCTTCATCATCACTAGCTCATTTTCTCATCTTCACCAACCATTCGTCTTCTCTCTAAACTACAATGATTCGATCATCAATGAGTGGTTGTATACGAATATGTGCAACACTCACAAACAGCTCCTCTACCGTAAGCTTCTGCTCGAAGTCTCGCATAAACTCTACCATGTTTCATTCTTCAATCATTAGCAAAGCCGTAAATTTTATTATCTTCTTGCGGCTCAACGCATCTGCCACAAGGTTAGCCTTATCAGGATGGTAAGAGACCTCAAACTTGAAGTCTTTCAAGGTTTTCATCCATTGTCGTTGCCTCATATTCAGGTCCCTCTGCGTGAATATGTACTTGAGGATCTTGTGGTTGTAAAAGAGTTTGAACTCATCTCTGTAGAGCTAATGTCTCCAGAGCTTTAATGCGAAGATAACTGCTGTCAATTCCAGGTCGTGCATAGGGTAGTTTTCTTCGTGCTTCCTTAATTATCACGTGGCATAGGCGATCACTCTGTCTTTCTGCATAAGAACACAGGTTAAACCAACACGAGACGCGTAGGTGTTATCGTATATCTGACCCCTTGCTCTTACAATACTAGCACGGGTGTGAATGTCAACCTGTCTTTCAGTTCCTGAAAGGCTGCTTCTGTCTTCTCATTCCAGGCAAACTTAAGATTTTTTCACGTAAGCTGAGACAACGGTCTGGTTATCTTAGAGAAATCTTTAATGAATCGAAAATAGTAGCCAGTAAGTCCTAGAAAACTCCTCACTTCTATAACCGAACCGGGCTGCTCCTAGTCCTGAACTACGGTCACCTTAGCAAGGTCCACAGCGATACCTTCCTTGGACACCACATGTCCTAGGAACTTGACTTATTCTTTCCAGAAGTTTCATTTCTTGTACTGAGTAAATAACTGCTTCTTCCTGAAAGTATCGAAGACTACTTGCAAGTGCTCTTCGTGATCCTTTCGGCTCCTAGAGTATATCAAAATGCTATCTATAAATATGATGACGAACCTGTATAAGTACGGCCGAAACACCCAGTTCATGAGGTCCATGAACACTGCCGGTGCATTTGTGAGTCCAAACGACATCAGAAAGAACTCTAGTGCCCAAAACTAGTCTTGAATGTCGTCTTCTACACGTTTTAGTCCCTAACGCACAACTGATGATATCCCGACTGTAAATCAATCTTTTAGAAATATCGTGACCCTTTCAACTGGTCGAACAGATCATCTATCTTGGACAAGGGATACTTATTTTTCACTGTCACTTGATTCAACCTGCGATAATCAATACACAATCACAGCGATCCGTCCTTCTTCTTCAGAAACAACACAAGGGCTCCCCATGGGGATGCACTTAGTCGTATGAAACCTTCATCCAATAGATCATCGATCTGTCTCCTCAGCTCCTCCATTTCACATGGAGGCATGCGATACGTCAGTAGAGAAATGGGTGTCGCACCAGGCATACGGTCGATAGTAAAGTCAATCTTATGCTGAGGAGGCAGTCCAAGTATAGTTCTGAACACATCTGTGAAATCTTGGACTACGGGGGTGTTCCCAAGTGTCGGACCATCAACATTTCCTATCAAGGTAGCATAACAACTAATGCAGTAATACCAACTGACCTAAACTGGAAAAGTAAAGGTTGTGCCCTCAGGTGCATGTGTTGTCACCAATCTGGTATTGCAACCAATCTCTGCCTTCATCTCGGTGAGTCAATCCATACCGAGGATGACATCGTAATGACATAGAGGGGCAACGATCAAGTTAACAAGTATTGTTCTGCTTCCTAAGTCTATCGAGCAACCCTTACTAGTCTTGGTAGAGTCTGAGAATGTTCCTGTGGCGGTAAGGAGTCTCACCCCCATATTCATCGAGTTGGGCTTGACATTGTCGAGGGACAATTCCCATATTGTTGAGCGTTGTGTCATTAATGAAGTGGATCGGCGCAAGCTCATTCATGCTAAGTCTATAGCCGAACTCTCAAGCAACCTTTCATATAAGTCAGCCAAATGAGAGTGAAACATATCTCCTAACAGAGCATACGGTTTGTATAATTTGTAGTAGGGCGAACGTAGGTAGACACAACTGGTCTCCCTGCCCAGCTCTATACAAAAAGTCCACCATTAAGCGAGTGCACTCGATATGTTTGCCCTACCTAGGATACATATTGTATGTGAATATGTGATGGAGTAGGTGGAAGTCTATTGTCAGTTTGGTCGATGGGAGGCAATTGTCTCGCTTTCAGTGAACTAGTCGACCACAAAGAAATTGCGTGCAGCGATCTCTTTCTCGAATACTCTTGAGATGAGATTCGTTAGCATGCACTTCACCACATGGAATTCCCATAATCCGGGCCATCACATCTGCATTAACTATTGTTTCCTGCCTTTCTATGGAAATAGTGAACTGTGGAGGCTTCAGTAGTGGATCCCGTATGTGGGCATTGAAGGCTCAGACAGTGCTCTCGCACGCATGAGACTTGCCTTCAAATATGGGACCCCACCCTGAGTCCAACAAGAGGTCCATTATCAGATATAGCCCAAATAGCCTTTCGTCCACATATGCTTCAAACACAACTTTATGGCCACGAAACCTACCGTGTTCGATACCCGCCGGTAGAGCTCTTTCGAGTGAAATCTGGGGATCGAGATCCTACTTCGTCCTTTGCTCTCGTGTAGCGCTTGTACTTGTTTCTGCGCCCGCTTTCTTCCTAAGACGGATTAGGCAGTTAGGCCCAGCTTCATCAGTAGACACCCTTCTCTTTTCCATGAGAGAAAGGAGTGTGGAGAGCGAGAATACGGCGGCCACTATCTCAAAGAGGGCCATAGGGTTGGAAAAGCTTGCAAAGTGAGATAGGTTGGTGGGTTTTGGGGCTTGTGAGACACAAAGAGGGATTTATGTGCTCAAATGAGAAGAAATAGGGAAATAAAAAGTAGTAAGTGATGGATTTTGAGGAAAGGGGTGGAGGTGGGTATGTATTGTAGAAGAAGATAAAGATATGAGAGTGGAAGGGAGATTTAAGAAGAAAAATCAGATTTTTAGAGGGGTTGAAAGGGTTTAGAGTTAGGTGGGGTGTGAAATGGAGCTAAAAGGGTAAAATAGAGGGCCCCATAAGATTTTCTTGGCCCCACATGTGTGGAGAAGGGCGGTGGGCCACCGGACCCGTGGGCACGCCACGGCCCGCTGGAGTGGACCGCTGTGTGTCGTGGTCGGTGTAAGACCCGTATCCTAGTCCGTACTATTCCGTCAACTCTCGTGATCCTCCCGATCGAATTTCGGCAACCTGCGACCGATGATCAACGTTCGCGCTCGACCCTAAGTCGTATCCTGTATATCTAAGTCGGTTCAATCCGAGACTTTGTAAGACCCGTATCTTAGTCCGTACCATTTCCTAGACTTCCACGGTCTTACCGGTCAAATTTCGGCAACCTTCGACCCTTAACCGATAATCACGCGCGACCCTGATTCATTCGCCGTCAACCCGAGTCGACTCAACCCGAGACCAATACCATAGCGACCGTGCCGTCACCGCGGTTCCAATGCCGCGACTCACTCGCCGAGGCGATACCCTGGTCAAGAGATGTGGGCCAACGTTCGGTGCGAGGAAAACGCCGCGCATTGTGACACCCAAGAGAATCTCTACAATGTGTCACATCAATCACATCAATCAACCATCCATCAATCCATCACATATCAAGTACATTTCAAGTACATATCACTTTCATCCCTTTTCCCAAGCAAGCCACAAAAGTCTTCCATGCCCATACCTCTCTTACACAAAAGGCCTCAAAAGTCAAAAAGGTCTTACACACCCATCACCACCACATCCATCACTCCATCCATCCATCACTCTCTCTCTCTCTCTCTCTCTCTCTCTCTCTCTCTCTCTCTCTCTTCCTTTACAACTCTCTCTTTCTCTTTCCTATTTCAAACTCAAAAAAATCCCAAGCTCCATACGTATGAGAGCTCTCCCAAGCACTCCTAAAATTCTAAGTGTGGCCCACCTTCCCTACCCCATGATCTCCCCATCCTAACCTTCCATTCCCCATCTCCTCCATTGAAATCCAAGCTAAGGAGCTAAGGAGCCCATAGGAGCAAGAAGATCGGACGATGGGTGCCTGACATACTAGATTTTCATGTTTTTGAGATGGGCCAAGTGAGGCCAACAGATCAATAGTTTGGATCTCACTTGGGACCCTAAAATGTGTTCGATGGCCCACTAGGATCATCATGATCATTCCATGATGGGGTCATTCTCCATGAACCCCATCATGATGTTTATTTCTTAGAAAAGGTCATCTAGACCGTCCATATTGGTGGGGAAAGGATCCCCACCGTTGATTCAAAATTTTGATGGTCGCATGTGTTAAAGGACCCACTTGATTGTATGATTCAATGCAGGGAGGGCCCATAGTATCGGGGTCCCTCCATCACAAGCGTGTCCCACCCTCCATCTCTCTCTCTCTCTCTCTTTTTATTTATTTCTTTTTATTTTATTTATTTTATTTGTAATAGGGTTGTGTGGCCCACTTGAATGGACCCCACCTTGAAGCATTTATTTGGCCCAAGTTTTCTTCAAGTGGGGCCCACCTTAAATGTTGTACTACATCATCCATCAGTGGTGGCCCACCTAATCAGGGCCCACCACAATATTTTTTTAATGCCAAACCGTCTAGCGTCTAGGACGTTGGACGTCCCTGTGTAAAAAAAAAAAAAGGAAAAGAAGAGAGCTTTGGGGTGAGCCACTTGCATAGGCCCCACCTTGATGTATATATTCAATCCACGCCATCCACCACATTCCTTGGGACATTTTACCCGTTGAGCCAAAGAATGAGGCTGACGTGATCATCCAGTGGGCCATAGTATCAGAAACTTGGGTGGTTACCCTTAAAGACATTTCCTGATGAGTCTATGCATCCAAAAATATCGAACCTTGGACTCATTGGGCTTGTTTTAAGCCACTGAACTCAATGGATGGGGTGGATCATCTTGACACGGGCCCTAGATGCGAAAAAACCCAGAAAATGGGTTTTTCCCAAATTTTGAAAAAAGCGTGCAGAGGCTTGCCTCTCCTCTGACGCAGCAGCAGAAGCTGCACGCTGCTACATGCAGCGGTTGGGGTGGGCGGACGTGATGTTTATTTTTCATCCAACCTGCCCACGAGGTGGGCCACCCCCAGTAGTAAGCCCCCTCCGAATTTCAGCCCCATCCAATAGACAGGTAGCCCACACCATAGGAAATAGTGTGAAAGAACATCTACCATTGAAACCCTTTCTGGGGTCCACTGAAGTTTTGGATCAAGACGAAATTTGTGTCTTCCTTCCACCTAGGTCCGCATGACCTTATGAATGGCTTGGATGCCATATAAACATTTCAGTGGGCCCCACATGGGACCCACAGTGATGTAGTGTTTTATATCCACCGTCCAGGCGGACGGTGGAAGCCCACCTTATATTTGTGTTTTACCTCCACCGTCCAGCGGACGGTGGAGCCCACCTTGCGCGTGTGTTTGTTCACGCCACCCCCCCTCCCCTGGCTGAACAGTTTGGATGGAAATAAACACTACAGTGGGCCTCCCCCTGGCCCATACCCACGCTGGGTGACAAATAAATATTGCAGTGGGCCTAGGCCCATGCAATGTCATGAACAGTTTGGATGGAAATAAACATAGCAGTGGGCCCTTTGCCATTTTGGATGAAAATTAAACATTTCAATGGGCCTCTAGGCCTGCGGGATTAGGCTCATTTGATTGGTAAAAGGCCTATGGATTTAGGCCCACTTGATATATAACGGCCTATGGATTTAGGCCCAACTGATATATAAGGCCTATGGGTTAGGCCCATCTGATTTACAAAAGGCCTATGAGTTAGGCCCATTTGATTATACAAAGGGCCCATGGGATTAGGCCCATTTGATTTATTCAAGGCCTATGGGTTAGGCCCATTTGACTTATAAGAAGGCCTATGGGTTAGGCCCATTTGATTTGAATATGGCCTATGGGTTAGGCCCATTTGATTTGAATAAGGCCCATGGGTTTTGACCCATTGCAATGCATTTAAGTTCCATTGGTGTGGCCTATTGATGTGACCCATTGATGAATAAAAGACCCATATGATAGAGCTCATTTGATGTATTTAAGGCCCAATGGAATGTACCTAAGGTCCATTCCAATGTGTGAGCCCAACGCGGATTATGTAACGATGTTTACAACGATCGTGCGTTGGGAACAATGTTGGTTTGACGTCCACATTGCAAGTGTAATGTTGGTTGGATGTCCACATTACGACTCTCCTTAGGGCCCATTATTAGGCCCGTACTTATTGTGTATAGGCCATCCAGGCCCATCTACATTATAAGGATAGTTTATCTCATTATAATATGTTTAGTATAGTTCCATGACTCATGATCATACGCATCATATGTATGCTTGACGTGAGAATTGTCTGATCATAGCATATGCCTTCAGGCAGGTTGTTTATGGGCTCCCGATTAGGCGATGTTGCCTTACATGAGCGCACGATACGCGCAGGATTTGCTGCATGATTGGATAGTGTGACTCATGCATTTTGCATTGTGTGACATGGTTGTTATACGCCCTAGCTACATCGGGGCCGTAGCCTCCACAGACAGATCGTGGTTGGCAGGATTGGATACCGAAAATCTCATTCTACATAGGGTGCTATAGATATCCCTGGGTGAAAGTCCCTAAACCCTTATGGTACCAAGAGGTTGCTCCAACGTCTAGACCAAGTGGGTAGATGAGCGCTGAGTGCCGATTACCAGTTGGCTGTGCACTGTGTCGTGGTCGGTTGGAAGGGGGTGTGGTCTTACCCGCCCGAGAGTAGGGGGCAATGATAGGATGAGTTTGACTAGCTCGAGGAATGGGTCCGCTATCGACAAGTCACTCCCGATATTGGCAGACGGATAGTGAGGTTTCTTCCACTTACCTTATTACGCGCGATGTGGCGACAATCTGATTTAGAGTGTATTAGACCCCGGTGATATTCCATATTTGAGTTGTATTGATGTGTGGACATAAATGAGGATCTGTATGCTTGAGTTGCATTGCACATCGCATGGCCTTGGGATGGCCGATACCATTCATGTCATGCACTGCATAACCTTGGTACGGCTCATGATATTATAGATCCATCTGCATATTCCGCATTACTCTGATATTGCATGTTCATATTACTACCTTGCGCACATACTTTCACCACCCTCTAAGATTTCTATAAGCTTATGCACGACCTTTACGTACAGGTGACGTTGGTTCGCAGCAGCGCTGAGGCAGGAGCATGTTACAGATCGTTTTGGAGTTTTTATTCTTTACCATTGTATTTTCCTTTATGCTCATTGTACTTGTAAAGTTTTTAATTATAGTGGAAATGTAATGGAGTTCTTGGTTGTTCTTTGTGAGTTATATCTTTGGTTATGCTTATTACGAATCAAACTGATGTTGAAAATCCTCCTCGTAGCATCTCAGGATCGGAACCTGGCGAATGGGCGCTAGGAGCCGAGAATGGGGTTCTACGGAGGCTGTCAGTGCCGAATTGGGTGATCGAGAATTTTGTGAGCCCAGTTTCTGAGTTTGGGGCGTGACAGACTTGTATCATTGCGACCGCACCGTCGCAGCGGTTCCAATGCCGCGACTCGTTCACCGATCCGATACCATGGCAGGGAGATGCAGACCTGCGTTCAGTTCGAGGAAAACACCGCGCATTGCAAATCTCAAGAGAATCTCTACAACATGTCAAATCTATCTCATCAATCAATCCCATCAATCACCTCATGTCAAGTACAAAGCAACCCATACTTTCTCTCTCCAAAGTCAACTCTTTCTCACCCTCTCTCTTACAACACCATACATGTCAAGTACCACATCCATCACTCACCTCACCCTTTCACCCATCACACCCATCCCTCATCTCTCTTACAACTCTCTTTCTCTCTCACATTTTTCCAAGTAACATTCCAAGGGAGAGAGTGGTGGACGTCCAACATTTCTAAGAGAGAGAAGTGGGTTGTGTGCCCCACTTTCCCATCCCAAAAGCTCTTATCCTAGCCATTCATTTCTCATCTCCACCATCAAAGTGAAGCACAAGGAGACTGATATTCCAACGAACTGAGAAGATCATAAGGTGGGTGCTTCCATAGCCTAGTTTTTCATATTTTTTTAAGATGGGCCAAGTGAGGCCTACCGATCAATGGTATGGATCTCACTTTGGACCCTAAGATGTGGTCGATGGCCCACCTTGATTATTAATATCATTCCATGATGGGGCCATTCTTCATGGACCCCATCATGATGTTTACTTTTCTAGCTTGAATAGAGGTCATCTAGACCATCCATTTTAGTGGAGAAGGGATCTCCACCATTGAATTGTGATTTTATGGGCCCACAAGTAATGAGACCCGCTTGATGTATGATTAGATGAATGGAAGGGAGGGCTCATAGTGTCGGAGCCCTCCATGCACGTGTGTCCCTCGATCTCTCTCTCCCTCTTTCTCTCCCTCTCTTTTTCATGTTTTGTATGATGCAATGACCATGTGGCCCACCCGAATGGACCCCACTATGAAGTAAGTATTTTACCCAAACCATTTATAAGTGGGGCCCATCTTATATGTATTGTACTCACATCATCCATCATGTGGTGGCCCACCTTGAATATGTTGTTAAGCCCAACAACGTCCAGCGTCTGGATGTTGCTGGAAAGAAAACACAAATATGAGCTTTTTCCAAGCATTGGAGAAGGGCTACTCACATAGGCCCCACCTTGATGTATGTATTCAATCCACGCCGTCCATCCTATTTACCAGCTCATTTTAAGCGTTGAGCCAAAAAGTGAAGCTGATCCAACTTTCTGGTGGGTCATACCTTAGCAAACAAAGATCTTCACCATTTAAATTCACTTGGTTTCTTCTTACATGCTGAAATACATTGGATATGGGGCTCGTTTAATCCGTCTTGAGCCGAGGGATGCAATGGATGGCTTGGATTTTTCGGATGCGAGCCCTACCTAGGAAAAACTGTGAGAAAACTCGGTTTTAAAAAAATAATAATAATAATAAACAACAACAGCATTCCTGCTGCTACTGACAGGAGAGGACGCGCAGGCATCCTGCGCTCGGACGGTGGGCGTGAGGCAGCGACCCACGACTCCAGCCGTGGGCCCCACCTTGATGTTTATTTACCATCTGACCCATCCATGAGGTGGCCCACCCCCGAGGTGGGCCCTCTCCAAAAATGAGATGCATCCAACGCTCAGGTGACCCACATCATTAGAAACAGTGGGATTGAATGTTTACTCTTGAAACCTTTTTGGGACCCACAGAAGTTCAGATTAAGGTGAAATTTGTTTTTCCTATTCATTCAGGTCCGAGTGACCTTGTCAACGTGTTGGATGGAAAATAAACGTTATGGTGGGCCCCACATGGGACCCACAGTGATGTATGGGTTTTATTTCCACCGTCCAGGCGGACGATGGAGCCCATAATAATGTATGTGTTAAACACCACACCGTCCACTGGAATGTGGGATCGTCCTCCCCCACGTGTGGGACGATGTATGTGTCTCTGTGTGTGTGTGTGTGTATAACATTATGTTATATATAATACACAATGTATAGATTATATATTATACTATTGTTGAGGGTCAAATATTACATATTAGACCCCAGATATTGTCTGGATTTACGAATATAATGCTGTCTAATGGCTCGTTTTCTCATTCTTGTGTTGTAAGGTGATTTTATAAGTATGGATGGAAAAAGGACGTTAAAGCATGAATTTAACACTCTGATGCCAGCAGAAGTAAGGGATACACCCCTGGGGACCAAGATCAACGCCTGAGATCCATAAAAATTGAAGAACTGAAGCTCAAGTGGCCTAAAGGACGTCCAGAATGTAAGATCACGAGGTTCCCATCATCCATTCGGCTCGAAACTTCATACGTGGCCTGAGGACCATAAATTAACCGTACACGTCAAAAATCATCCATTGGATCATGGCGGAAGTGGCCTAACGGGCAGATCAGCCCATCAATCTTCAATTTAGGGCCCACCTGCTATCTGGATACGCTTCAAATTTGGTCCCTACGGTTAAAAGGAGATGGTGAAGAGGATGGACGGAATGGATTTCACATAAACATCACAGTGGACCCCACGTGCAACGTGCGTGTACACAGCACGTCCGCACGCGAGCCGCACCGGACCAACCAATCGGTCAGCGCAAGCGCTGACCCGCCTCTCTCTCCCTCTCTGCGTAAAGAGTCCAGCGGATGGACGTTGGCTCCCGCTTTTTGTGTAGTGGGACCCACACATCATCTTTTCAGATGATCTGAACCGTCCATACTCTCGATAGGGGGGAAAAAACCCTCACCTAGCTGTCCTTTTGATCCCATGCACAGGTACGGACGTAGATGGATGGAAAACGCAGGATGGACGGCTGGGTTACAGATTCTGTGGGCCACACCGAAAATGCTCCAAAAACACCCCTTTCCGGACGGTTTTTCATCCTGAAGCCAATGGACGGTGTGGATTTTTCAAATTAAAGCTAAGTGGACCCCACCGATCATCACAGCGGAAGAAGCTTCCGTTTTCGCGTTCACGTAATGCACGGCCGCTGGCTGTTTTGCGGAAGCTAGTGGGCCCTACACATGCCCTGTAAGTTCAATCCGAACCGTCCACCGTGTAGACGGCATTGAATACTTCAAAATCATGTTGTCACTTTTCACCCATGCGTGCACACGTGTGAGATACAGAGGCCACAAAAGGGCTGCCCTGCAACGTTCAAAACTGATTCTTTTGTGATTTCTTCTCTGGGCCACGTCAATGGACGTTCAAAACCACCCATTCTTGACTGAAATTTTATTCTGAAGCTAATGGACGGGGTGAATTTTTCAGAAAATGCTTCTGTAGGGCCCACCGATCACAACAGTGAAATGGTGCGAAAGGTTTCGTACATCCGTGAAAACTGACTTTTCCAGGCAGTTTTGGCCCACCATCTTTGATCATATGGCAGATCTAAACCGTCTATCATGTAGAGAACCCAAGAAAGTACTAAGGGACGGTGTTTCTTTAGAATTTGAGCGAGGAAAGTGGCGTGTTTTGAGGCACCGAACTTAGCTGCGAAAATTGCACTCCGTGTCCTGCTACAACTTTGTCACTGACTCCAGCCTTCCAGCAGCTATAAAAGGAGGTTTTGGACGTGGGGAGCATTCATTCAGGTCTATGAAGGAAGAAAAAGAGAGACTTGGAGGCTCGGGCAGGGACGTGAAGCAAAAGAAAAAAAAAAAGAGTATTTTCTTTTTATTTTTTAGTTTATTTCAATTGTGGAGATTTGGCCATCCATGTCTGGCTAAACCTCTTAGCTGGGCTAAGAGGTGAAGCTTGTAGTGAGATGGGAGATTTGATTTTATTTTTATTTTAATGCATGAATTGACGTTGATTTTAGTTAATTATTATGAGAATGTTTTAGGTTTTTAATGGTCTGTTGTGACTGAAATTACAATGGGTCTGCAATGGCTTTGAATATTTCTATTCTCTTTAATGTTTATGATGTCAGGAAGCCCCGTTGTTCACCATAGTCTCCTGGGCATGGTTGGATGTCGGTACCCTTCCTAACTTGCATACATGTGATTGGGTGGTAATTAGTTTGATTCTGTTGTTTGCCATAGTCTTTGGGCATGGTTTGGTGATGGAATCCATTCTAATTTACACACCTTTCATCTCTTTGAAAACTAGATCAACGGCAGTTCAGTAATTTTCATAATTTTTGATGCAAGCATAAGTTCTCCCTGATCTCTACAAGTGGATCCTCTGAATCCCTAGTTTCCTATCTCTGATTTGTTTTCTAAGTTTTAGATTAATTATTATACAAGTATTCCACCATTGCTAATTGATTTAGAATTCATCTTAGCCTAGTTCTAGTTCTAGATAATTTTAGATAACGTACAAGTTTCAGTCCCTTGGGATTCGACCTCGGTCTTACCAAGTTATTACTACATCACAACCCTGCACTTGGGGAGTGAACAACTATATCTAATATACTTGATGGTGGGCCTTCGTGTGGACCCCACCATGATGCTTGTGTTGCATCCAATCAGTCCAGCCATTTTAAAAGCCCATTTTTATGGCATGAGTTCAAGTGGACCTCGCCATTTAGGGTAGTGGTCAACGATGCCCACCATTCAAAAATCTCTAAGGGCCATTGTAGCTTCCCAACAAGTGGATATTTGTTTCCCACTTCATCTACCACTATGGTAGTTTATGAATAGGTTAGATAGGAAACATATGTAATAGTGGGCCTTAGGAATTTTAATGGCGAAAATCATTATCACCACTTTTATTTGGTGCGGCCCATTTGATATATTTAAAGCCCATGTGAGCAGGCCCATTTGATATACTTAAGGCCTCTATGAGTAGGCCCATTTAATATATGATTAGGCTCACCTTGTTGTATTTGTGGCCTACTGTTGAGGCCCACCTTCATATTTATGAGACCCATTGTGATGTATTAGGGCCCATGGGGTGAGACCCATTGTGATGTATTAGGGCCCGTGGGTTGAGGACCATTATGATGTACTTAGAGCTCATTGGTAAGGGCCCGTTATGATATACTTCCGGCCATTTAGCAAGGCTATTATGATGTACTCTATTGCCCATGAGTTATGGCCCATTATAATGAATATAAGGCCCATTGGTGCGGCCTATTGATGTGGCTCACCTTGGTATATGTATGAGGCCCATCTTGATTTATTTGTGGCCGTCCATTGAGGCCCACTTAGTATATATAAGGCCCACTTAGTATATATAAGGCCCACGTGATTAGGCCCAGCTTGTTATATTTATGGGCCATTTTTTAGGCTCACCTTGATGTGTATGAGGCCGTGTTGAGGCCCATTTTTGATATGAATGTAGGGCCCATGTTACGAGGCCCATTGTGATGTATTCAAAGCCCCATGGGTTATGGCCCATTGCATTGAACATAAGGCCCATTGGTGCGGCCCATTGATGTGGCTCACCTTGGTATATGTATGAGGCCCATCTTGATTTATTTGTAGCCGTCCATTAAGGCTCACCTTGGTATATATATGAGGCCTACCTCGATTCATTTGTGGCCATCCATTGAGACCCATTTGATATATATAAGGCCCATGTGATTAGGCCTATTTTGATGGATTCTAAGGCCCATGGGTTAAGGCCCATTATGATGTATTAGGGCCTATGGGTTGAGGCCCATTGTGATATATTTGGAGCCTATGGGTTAAGGCCCATTGTGACGTATCAGGGCCCATGGGTTAAGGCCCATTATGATGTGTTTCTGGCTCATGCGTTGTGACCCATTTGATATATTTTTAACCCATGTGATGAGGCCTATCTTGAGGTATTTGTGGCCTGCATGGCTAGGCCCGATGTGGTGTACATGAGGTCTAAGGCAAGGAATGTGCACCCGATGTAATGTGTGATTTCACTATAATGCAGGTCATGATGTTTATGGCAGGTCGTGCCTTGGGAGCAATGTTGGTTTGACGTCCACATTGTAAGAATAATGTTGGTTAAATGTCTACATTATAACTCTCCCTAAGGCCCATTGATAAGCCCATACTTGTTGTGTGTAGGCCATCAAGGCCCATCTTCGTTGTGAGGATAGTTTATCACCATATAAAATGCTTAGTA
Organism: Magnolia kwangsiensis; assembly: GCA_037074715.1. Lineage (NCBI taxonomy): Eukaryota > Viridiplantae > Streptophyta > Magnoliopsida > Magnoliales > Magnoliaceae > Magnolia > Magnolia kwangsiensis. The sequence goes on from CM073586.1 coordinate 16,557,869, forward strand.
TAACTCCATGATTCATGCCCATATGCATCATATGTATGCCTGATATAAGAAATGTTTGATCATAGCATATGTCATTAGGCAGACCATTTATGGGACTCCTTATGAGACAGAGTGCCCCACATTTCACGCAATACGTGCAGGATTATTGCATGACTGGTTAGTGTGACTCATGCATCTCGCATATATGTAACTTGATCATTGTACGCCCCAGCGACATCAGGGCCGTAGCCTCCACAGGCACATCGTGGATGGCCAGATGGGACACCAAAAATACTTAGTTTTAGCACTATGGGCACATAGGATGTCCTTGAGTGAAAATCGCAGAACCTCCTTGGTACCAGGAGATGCTCCAACGTCTAGACCGAGTGGAATATGAGCACCGGTGCCTATACCATGAGGCCGTGTCTCCCACTGTGTCGTGATGGGTTGGAAGGGGGTGTGGCCTTATCCGCCCGAGTGAGGGAGCTATAAGCTAGGCTGAGTATGACCAGCTCGTAAATGGGTCTGCTATCGACGTGCCAGATAGGTATTGTCAGACTGTTGGCCAGGAGGATAGTGAAGTCTCTTACGCTCGTTGGGCTGTATAGTTAGGGAGGAGGTAGTCGGAGTGGAGTGTAATAGACTCCGGTGATTTCTTAGAGAGGAACCGTACTGATATATGGATTGATATAAGGACTGACATGATATTATGACACCCCGTCACTGTTGTACATGTGGGTGGGCGCACGTGGTCAGACGCTGATGTGGGCGGAGCTGAGGCCTGGGCGAGCTACCAACGGCTGACAAGCTACTGTGCTGGCAGGCTACTGAGTAGGAGTTGCATACTTATTCATTCATCCATTCACTATCCACTCGGGCTGGTAGTGCGTAACTATTTGTTACGTATACCTTCGTAATGGCCAGGATTTTGGTTGGGGCGTGCGACTAACCTGAGATCAGGACTTTACCACATTATGTTTGACTATTCAAATTTATGTATGGGACTGGTTTGGATAGAATTCTCTTGTGATGGACCCTGTAGCCTACGATACTACGTATTATCATTCCGACTTTACATTCTAGTATAGTCATTTCATTCACACAGCATATTACATTGCATTCGCAGTACTTAGCATTTTAGATTACTACGTTTCTGCACTTATATGGCTTAGAAGGACTTGACAGGATCTGCATATTGCATCGCATCTGCAGTATATAATATTTGGCTCATTATGATCTGCATTGCGTACTCTGATATTATGTGACTCATGGACTTACCAGTATATTTCTGCTTACTCTGATATCGTATGATTCATGACCTTATCGTTTTTCTTGCTTATCTCGATGATGTATGATTTACGGACTCTATTGTATACTCGGCACTTACCTTACACACACTTACACCACCCTCTAAGCTGTTGTAAGCTTATGCACAATAAATGCATGCAGGTGGCGTTAGGTTGCAGCAGCGTTGAGCTTAGAGCGTGCAGCGATTTTCAAGAGCTCTAATTTTGATATATGTATTTTCTTTTCAGCATTGTATTCAAGTGATTATATTAGTGGATATGTGATGATGATGTTACCTTTATGATTTGGGTAAACTTGTAGTTATGCTTATTACAAGACAAATGTGCATTGAAAAATCCTCTTTGTAGGATCCCAGGATCGAAATTTGGCGTATGCTGCGCTGGGACCTGAGAATGGGGTACTAAGGAGGTTGTCGGTATCGGATTCGGCGATCGAGATTCCTGTGAATCCGATTTTTGGATTTTGGGGCGTGACAGTAGGTGTTGTGCCGCCACCCTAGGGCATTGGCAACCCCCTCTCAGGGTGCTGGAAATATACCGGGGACCCCCTGGGTCCCACCGATTTTCATGATTTGGGCCCCCTCGTCCGTTCGAGGTGGTTTCGAGTCCCATCATGCACATATTCATGCTTTCTAGGTATTTGAGTGTGGAATTTGGCGAATTATCATCCAAACCCATTGATTGATGGTCTAGAAAGGAATCGGGATCATTTTCCATGAACACAGATGCATACGGGTCACATTTCATTAGTCAGTTTCACCCGTCGGGGAAACTTGGGATCCTATGATCATTTCTACATTTTATCACCTCCACCTAAGTCAAAGTACGGCAATGTGCATCGTGTTACCATAATCCAAGTCCATTTTAATCCAAATCATGCTCTGATACTATAACGTCTCGAAAAAATCCATACAAAGACCCGAGTACCACCTCAGGCAAAAATCGCTAAGGAACAAATCCTTTAGAAATTTGACATGAATTAACTAAGTGCTAAACTAGATTGCTTATGAAATTAGCACTAATCACTTTAAATTCGATCTACAGAACCCAAAATCTGCAGGATTGCTAACGCTACATTACCTAAAAACTTAGGATCCATTTCAAAATCCAGTTGCTCTCGGGAGCATCATGAAACTCCGTATCGAACCTGGACCGCACGTCGAAAGTCCGATTACCCTGAAACTATATGGTTATGACCACCTTGCTGGACATAACAACCACCTCAGAAGAGCATAACTTGAGTTCGGAACGAAGTGTGTGAGAAATGCGAATATCTTTAGGAAATGAACTGAAACTTAAGTGAATTGAGTCGGTTCACTTGTAGGCCAAATCTAAGGATTCAGACCATCAGAATCTGACCCAATTACACCCTCGAATCAGGAAAAATTTTCAACACATGTCAGTGTACTTGTGACCCTGATCGAGTACTGGTGACCATTGAACTAAAACTTGTCTGCCACGGTCGATTTGTAAACCCGATCAGACTAAAAACTTAACCTGACATAAATCCATGGTCAGGGAGCTTAAGTCTGACCGCATGTAGAAAATGGGCCTTCAGAATAACTTCGTTGGATCGAAACAGCCAACCTTTGGCTATAACCTAAGTATACCATGGCCCTGGGGCCATTTCCATCAGTTCTGGGCCTATATAAGGGCCTTAAACCCTCTCTCCTTTGCCATATGAATTTTCTAAAACCTTAGGAGAGAGAAGAGTAGAAAGAGAAGGAAAGAGAGAGAAAGTGTGAGAGAGAGTTAAGGTTTGCTGCAGAGATTCTTTCCTGCCGCTCTGCGTATCAAATCACTGCTACCGTATCGCTATACCAGCGATTCTAGTTCCATTCTTGGGTAAGAAATCCTAACCCTAACTTGTTTTAGAGTTTTAAACAATGTAAATGATGAAATAGCTAATCTATTTCATACTTTAGGTTGTTGTTGTGCCGTAGACGATGAGTTAGAGAATGAACTGAGTTCGTTACGTGTCTACCAGGGTAAGGTGAGGATTATAAACGTCTAGGTTATGGTTTTCAAGGATTTTAATGTCAGTCAATGATTTATGACTGACTTGAGTGCTATCACATATGCCTAGTTAGAGTATTTCAGCATATTACTCATATATGTAGGTTAGGCTGATTTTCAATGCCTTACATGTGTGTTTGTTGAAATGACTGAATGAATATAGAACTATGATTTATGTTTGTCATGATGATTGATCGTAAATACATGATTAATGTGCATGTGGTAACTCCTATGTGAAAGGATTTACCATAATATGTGTTTTACTATTTTATTACATGTATGTGAATGTATATTCTAAGTGTTTGATGAAATGTCTAAAAGAGTGAGTGTTTGGTGATTGGTATTTTCTAAGGGGGTTGAGATGAGATTCTTGACTACTTTGGCTATATATATGAATTCCTTCATGAGATTTAAACGTAACTATGTGAACTATGTGTGAATTACATGTTTAGGATGACGTGTTTAATAAGTGTTCTCATAAATACTTACATGGATGTAGTATTTGATTTATTTGGTCTTTACTATTTTAACTATCTCATGCGATTACTTGTTGGAATTGAGTGTAATTTGGACTATGGTATAGTCCAGAAAATCGGTAACTGGTCCTGATCAAGTGGCTGAGGTTGTTTTGCCACACAAGACATGTTCGACGAACTCGAACCATACGTTGCTTGTTGACAGTGGGTAGGCCACGCGGAGTACTTACACACTTCATGTCGATCAACCCAACGTGCGCTCATACTAGTTGAGCTTGTCAAGTAACCCGATTGGCCGATGTATGTTCACGATATATGGACATTACTATTTGAATCTAAGGCAGCATACTCACCAGTGAGAAACCCCGTTAACCTTGGTACCTTGATCCGCTAAGACTCATGAGCCAAACATCATAGTATGGGACACTGTGGTCGAGTTATCAGTCTACACTGAGGTGACGAGCCCACCCATGGTGACCAGTGAGAAACCTAAGCTCGTGAGCTAAATACGGTGGTATGGGACATTGTATTCGAGCTGTCGACTTACACTGATCAGGTGACGAGCCCTTTGTAGTGCCCTCGAGCATACTCTAATACTGCGTTGAGGCGATGAGTCTTTCCGTAGCAACTAGAGTATAAACTAGGCCTATACTGATCAGGTGACGAGCCCTTTGTAGTGATCTAGAACCGCAATATCGCATGAAATTTACTATGACTAATGACCCTATAATGGATCATTATTTGGGAATTGATATAAGGGATGTACCTTAGCTTCCCAACTCTGCTGTATGAATAAACTTAAGTAAGAACTCAGTAATCACGACCATAACATTGCATTGCACGGTGCTTTAGCGAGGAAGTGGCATGTGTCTGGAGTGGTGCATGCCGTGACCATGAGATGAAGTTCGCTGAGGGAGTGTTAGTAAGGGCATACATCATTATCATACCATCCTTACATTAACAAGAGTACTTAGGGCCTGACTGTTGTACTGCTTTATCATTACTGTTTGAATGAATTGATAACATGTTAACCTTTGCATTATAGTCCCAGTGAGTTGATCACTCACTCCCACGTTCTGGGACGGTGTTTTAAACACCAACCAGACTGTCTTAGATGCAGATGATGGCGCGACGCAAGAGGCCGAGCCAAACTTCTACGATGATGAAGAGGAATTCTCATATATACAGTTATCAGGTGGGTTTACGTAGGCCGCTCTGATCGATGGGGATTATTGGGTTGCTAACTAGATGACATTACACATTTTGTATATTTTGAAATTTTACATGTAACTATTTGACCTTGTAACATGATCATACTCAGGAGACTTACAATCGCTAATATACTTTATATTCTTATAACAATCTTCCTCTTGTGTAATTTAATTGTCTCTAGAGTATGATATGTTGTTTAGGTATAATCTCACTCATGTTTAATGCACTAATACAGAAAACCTTTAATCATCATTATCTATATTGCACAAGTGATGTGTTGGAACTCGGGAGTTGGGCTCCTGCTCGACTCCCGATTTTCAGAGCGTTACAGATACCAACTTGTAACGCCATGAAAATCGAGGGTCGAGCAAAGCCTCAACTCCTGAGATCCGATGCATCACTTATGCAACATAGATAATGATTATTAAATGTTGTCTATATTAGTGCATTAAACATGAGTGGGATTAATCTAAAATAACATATCATACTCCAGGTGTGATTAAATTAAGCAAGTAAAAGACCTAAGTACTTGAATTATAAAATGAAGGTGTTTCACCATCCGGAGTATAAATCTGCTCCAAGCTGAATATATGCAAGTGTTTGTTTCAAAATGTAGAAAATATCATAATAAAAATGTTTAACTAATTTAGTATCCCTGTAATCTCCACGACACAGCCTTAGGTCTACATAGACCTACTCGAGAGTTAAATGTAGTAGAACTCCTTCTCGTCGTCGAAGAAGTCCGGCTCCATCACATAAGTCGCATCATAACCTGTATCTACATCAGAGTCTAGTTGGTATTTTAAAACACCATCCTAGAGTGGGAGTGAGTGATCAACTTAATGGTACTATACATGTTATCAATTCAGTCAAGCAAAACAATACAACAATCATATCCTAATTACTCTTTTAATACAGGAATGATATATGTAATAGTGCATGCCCTCGCCTGCACTTCCTCAACGACATCGTCTCACAATTTCGCATGGTAAACTCCCTAAACGCGCGCTTCCTCGCCAAAGCACATGCAATGCGGTGTATGGTCGTGTTAGCCAAGTAATTTATTAGGCTTATTCATACAACAGATTTGAAAAGTTAAGGTATCTCCCTTTATATCACTTACCCAAACAATGATCCATCCACGGTCGTCAGTCCTAGTTAATCACATACGATAGGCAAGTTGTAGAGCATCACCCCTGATGAAAAGCAGTGGATAGGTAAGTTCACGAGTTCACACTCGAGGTCACTACGGAGAAGCTTGTTACCTCAGCGTAGGCCTAAATTTATACTCGATGTCACTACGGGAGGCTCGTCACTTGAACGTATGTCGACAGCTTGAATACGGTGTCCCATACACCACCATATTTGGCTCACGAGTTTGGGTTGCTCACTGGTCACTACGGGGAGGCTCGTCAACCCAACGTAGGCCGACAACTCGACTACGGTGTCTCATACACCACCATGTTCAGCTCATGAGTCTTAGCGGATCTTAGTACCATGGTTAAATGGGCTTTACATTGGTAAGTGGTACCTTAGATTCAAGCAGTAGTGTCCATACATAGTAAACACACAATAGGCTAATTGTGTTAATTGTCAAGTGCAATTGGTACGAGCGCACATTGAATTAAGCGATATGCATCCCATAAGCACTCCACGTGGCCTAACCACTGTCGACGATCACCGTACGACTCAGATTCATCGAACGTATCAAATGTGGCGAAAACTAGTTCGGCCACCCTTTCAGGAACCGTTACCGATTGCTTGGACTGCGTAGTAGTCCCGATCATTCAGGTGTAATAGGCAGTCACATATATTAATCATAACAGCATTTGACGAACAATTCAAGCATAATTCCCTTTGAGCATTTTATCAAACATATTGAAGATATAGTTATACATGTGCATTTTAACCATAAATCACTTAATACCAATTTACATTACATGAATGAAACTATTACTGTATACAAGGTATTTGAGAATCTCATCTCAACACCCTTGTTGGAAGCAATTTATCAAACACTTTCTCATTCAAACATTTTATCAAACACTTAGACAACATAATACCATATACACAAACTAAATTAGTTATAGCATATATTTTGGCAAATCCTTTCATAAAGGAGTTATCATATACACAACACACATGTATTCTAGATTAATAGTCATGACAAGCATAAATCATAATCTCACTTTCATTTAAATAGTACAACAAACACATGAGATGCATTTTATATTCACATAGTTCACACACATGTATGATTTACAGAATACATTGTAACTAAGATCATATGACAACAATCAAGTCAGATATAAATCATTACTGACATTGAAAGCCTTGAAAACCATAACTTAAACATTTATAGTCCACACCTTTCGTCGGTTTGCTTGTTACGAACTCGATTCGTACAGTACGTTTTCGTGTATAGCACAACGGCTACTTAAATCACGAAATAGGTTAGCTATTTTGTCATTTTCTCTATTTGGATTCCTAAAATGAAATTAGGTTTAGAATTTCTTACCCAAGTCGAAGCTAGAATTGATGGTGTAGCAATGGGGTGGTGGAGATTCGGTACGTGGAGTAGTGGGAATGAATCCCAGCAACAATCCACAGATCTCTCTCTTTTCTCCTCACTCTTTCCTCCTCTTTCCTCTCTTCTCTTTCCTAAGGTTAGAGAAATTCGTATGGAATGAAAGAGGGGTAGTTTAAGGTCCTTAAATATGCCTAGAACTGATGTCAATGGCCCTGGGATATGGTATACTTAGGTTATAGCCAAAGGGTGTCTATTTCGGGCAAACGGGACTCATCTGGAGGCCCATTACTCACCTGCGTCGTGGAGTAAGTTCCCTCACCATGGATCTAAGTTAGGTTACGAACTTGGTCCAATCAGATTTGTGAATCGATCGAGGAAGACCTGTTTCAGTTCAACGATTACCGTCACTCGATTAAGGCCACAAGTATACTGACATGTGTAAGAAAATTTTCCCCATCCAAGGGTATAATTTGATCAAGATCTGACGGTCTGAAGTCTTCGATTTCGCCCGTAAGCGAATGGTCCAATTCACTTAAGTTTGAGTTCATTTTCTAAAGAAATTCGCGTTTCTTACACACTTTGCTTAGGGCTCAAGTTGTGCGTTTCTGGATACTATTCGGGCTCAGTTCCTACGACGCTTGTCAAGCCCAGTATGGCAATCATAACCTTATAGTTTTACGGTAATTGAACTTTCAACGTATGGTTCAGGTCCGATACGAAGTTTCAATGTGCTCCTGAGAGCAACTGGGTTTTGAGATTGCTCCTAGGTCTTTAGGTAATGTTGAATTAGCGATTCTAATAGTTTTGGGTCTTGTCGTTCGTATAGATAGTGGTTCAAGAAAATTCACCGATTAATTTAACTTAATACTTAACTAATTTTCATCTAATTTCTAAAGGATTTCGCCATTAAGGATTTCTGCCTGAGGTGGTACTCAGGTCTCTATACGAATTTTTCCAAGACATTACAGTTTCATCCATGCCGTCCATCTATTTTTCTAAATCATTTTTCTAGATCATCCATGCCATAGAAAAACAATAGTGATTGGATATCCACCATTAAAATCCTCACAAGGGCCAATGTACTATTTATTTGACATCAAATCTGTTGATTAGGTCATAAAGAGCCAGTTGAAACTAAAAACAAAGATCGACTTGATCCAAAACTTTTATGGTCCCCAAAAAGTTTTTAATAGTCAGCATTCATTCCACATTGTTTCCTGCAATGTGGTCCACTTGAGATTGGGATATACCTCATTTTGGGTCTCATACCATAAAATGATCTAGAAAAATAGATGGACGGCATGGATGAAACACATACTGAATGCTAGCTATTGGCTGGTGGTAAAGGGAGTAGCCAATCCATTTCAGACGCGGATTAGATACTGACACGTTGAGTAGCGAGACTCGCTACTGACCGTTTCGAACGCAGATTAGATACTAACAGGTTGAGTAGCGAGACTCGCTACTTAAGTGACGTCACCAAGTTTTTTGGACCCCACTATGATGTATGTGTTGTATCCACAACATCCATCCATTTGGAGATATTATTTTAAGGCATTAGGCAGAGAATGAGGTAGATCCAATAGTGGGAAGATTGATGTCCACCGTTGAAACCTTCTTAAAGCCCTCTGTGATGTTTTCTCGAAATCCAACCCGTTCAAAAGTTAACAAAGACATTAAAGAAGGGAAAACACAAATATCAGTTTATGGAGCTTTTGATCAAAAACTTGGCATTACTCTCCCCACTGTTTTCTATGGTGGGGCCCATTGGAGCTTTAGATGTGACTCATTCTTTGAATCCTACCCTAAAATGATCTCTCCAAATGGATGGACCGCATGGATAAAAAAACATACATTATGGTGGGGCAAAAGAACTTGGTGATGTCACTTCAATAGTAGTCTCACTACTCAACCTGTTAGTAGCCGTTTCCTACTTGAATGGGGAGAAGGGGATGCGGATTTCCTCCTAATGCCTTTCGTACGAGGTTTCTACGCAAGGATGATGGGTGGGGCCCACCGCCATGTTAGTGAGAATTCTACTCCATTCATCCATTTTGAGATCTCATTTTACGACATTATATAAAAAATGAGGTGGATTCAAAACTTGAGTGGGCCATACGAGATAAAACAGTGGGGATTCAACGAGAATCGTTGAAATATTCTTATGGCCACAAAAGATTTGTTTCAGGCTAATTTTTTTGTATTTCCATTTCATTCCAGTGTTAATGACCTTATAAACGGTTTGGATGGCATATAAACATCAAGGTGGAGCCCAGGAAGGTTTCAACGATAGGTGTGTCTTTCCCCAATTTTTCCTCTCATGTGGCCCACTTGAGTTTTGGATTCACCTCATTGTTGGTCTTTATCCTAAAATGAGATCTCAAAATAGATGAATGGAGTAGATTTCCAAAAAATGGCTATGGGCCCCCCACCAACATCCTTGCGTAGGAACTTACTGAGAAAGGCTTTCGTAGGAAATCCATCCTTGGAAATAGGTAGAAAGTGGAAAAAAAGAGGAGATGTTTGTGGTTCTTCATGTACCCGAGTACAAATGCGGGTTAATGTCTCCGTTTGCTTACGTGTCCTCCGCCTTCTAACGTAACCGCTCTCCACCAATGTAAGACCCGTATTCAAGCCCGTACCGTTCTGTATGCTTTCGCGGTCCTTCTGGTCGAATTTCGGTGACCCGCGATCTGTTATCGGCATTTGTGCGAAATCCTGAGACGTGTCCCGTATTCCAGAGTCAGCTCGAACCGAGACTTGTACCAGTGCGACCGCACTGTCGCCACGGTTCTGATGTCGCGTCTTGCACGCCGATGTGGTACCCGGGCTAAAAATTATGAGCCCGCGTTCAATTCAAGGAAAACAGCTCGCGTTGTAAATCTCAAGAAAATCCATCACATCAATCACATCATTTATCAAAAATACACCCATCACCAAGTACAACTACCCATCCCCAAAAGTCAACTTTTTCATCACCTCATCCATCTCTCTCCCCATCACTCCATCACTCTCTTACCCATCCCTCTTTCTCTCTCTTCACATCACATCTCTCATTTCTCTCTCTCCTTCTTTCTCTCTCATTTTTCCTCCCAAGCCACCCACGTCCAAGCTCCCCATGAGAAAGCTAGTGTGGCCCACCTTCCCACCATCTAACTGCACCCTCTAAAATCGATCTCAACCATTGAAATTGTACCTTTGGAGCTCTATCATGCATTGGCGGAAGAAGGAAGGGGAGATCAAAGGCGGGTGCTTCTTTCTCTCTCTTTTCCCCTCTCTCTTTCAATATTTTAGTGTGATGATGTGGCCGTGTGGCTCACCCGGATGTACCCCACCTTAAAGTATATCTCATCCAACCGTGCAAACCATGTGGACCCTATCTTAGGGAATAGAGAAAACATAAATATCAAATTGATACAAATTAAGTGGACCACGTCCACATGGGACCCACCAGCCGTGATCCCCACATGAGGGACCCACCTTTGTATTCAAACCGCCCAGCGTCCAGGGACGCTGGACGTGGCTGAAAGTGAAGAGTGAACCAGCACTGTAAAGATGTCAATTTGATTTTTTTAAAAAAAAAACTTTTAGTATACCACTCCTACAAGCACCACCTTAATGTATCAATTCAATCCACTCCGTCCATTTCATTCTCCAACTCATTTTAGGCGTTGAGCCGAAAAATAAGGTTGATCTGATTTTTATGGTGGGACCTAGCATAGAAAATAATGATTTTCGCCTTTAAAATCCGTTAGGACTCACCTTGAGGGTCCTAACCTCCCAAAATATACTGCATATTGGACTCATTTAGTCGATCATGAGCAGTAGAATTCAATGAGTGAAGTGGATCCACCTAATGCGGGTCCTACTTAGGAAAAACCACAAGAAAACTTATTTTTTTAAAAAAAAAAAAAAATGAAGCAACAGTAGCATTGCTGCTGCTGCTTACGGAGGACGGCACCAGCATGATGTGTGGGAACATCCACACTGTGCATTGGACAGGCCACCTACTATCCATGGGACACCCCTAAAATCAGCCGTTTGTGGAGCTCAGGTGGCCCACATCACAGGAAACAGTTAGATTGAATGGCTGCCTTTGAAACCTTTATTTTTGGATATCATTGAAGTTTTGGATCTATATGAAAATTGTTCTTTCCCATTAATTCAGATATTTGTAACCTTCTGATCGGATTGGATGGAGAATAAAAGTCATGGTGGGCCCCACATGGGACCCACTTGTATGAAGTGGATTGGCTGGAGTAATGTGTACAACAGCTTTATAGCTGTTGTATTAATAACGTCAGCGAGTTCTGGGGGCCTTTCATGAGGCATGTGTTATGTCGTCCGTCTGTTCGTCCAGCCCACACATGTGGGTGGGACCCACCTGGATGCATTTTGCATCCACACCGCTGAGCCCCCTTGACACATGTATATTATATTCATACCACCCGTCCACCTCAGGACGCAGGGCCACCTTGTATACATTGTATATCCAGGTCGTCCGCCATCTGGACGGTGTGTCCATCCCAACCATTTATCCATTGGCTGCGACCAGACATCAGCAAGTTTACTGCCCCAGACCGTTCATCTTTTTCTAGTGGGCCACATGTGTGGACCCCACCATGAGGTATGGGTCATATCCAACTGTCCATCTGTGCATGCTGGTGGACAGGCCACCTGTTGTATGCTTGGATCTGCACCATTATGCAAATTGGGACGGTGCTGATCCACATGGTGGGTGTCGTTTATTTGCACCGTCCATCCATAAATCTGCAGGGATCTACCGTGTTATTGGTACTGTCCAGCATGTGGACTCACCTGGCATGTAGACCACACCTTATGGATGTGGGTCCTCTAGACCGTCCAGATCATGGGACAGCCATGATGTAAGTGTTGTTTCGTCAATGTCCAGAGGACGTGGGACCCACCCTAATATATGGGTACCATCCTCATGTCCAGCATCTGGACGTGGACCCACTTCAATATATGCATTGTATACGCCTTCCATCCATGGCATGTGGGTGGGGCCCACCCACATGTGTTGTACGTGTGGGTTAGGACCCACATTGCTGTATGTATCTTATATCTACACCGTCCATTTGAATGGACGGCCAATAAGGGCCACCATGATGTATTTTACCCTCTGTCCATCCGTTCTCAGATCATGGGATGTGAGGACCTCACTACATTGTATGGGTTTCACCAGGACCGTCCACATGAGGCCCACCTTTGTTGCATGTATATTATCCACACTGCCCATTAACGGTGGGACCTCACCTTTGTTGTGTGTGTTTATACACACTGTCCATCTGGGACCCATGTGCAGCATAGTTGTTTCACCACGTCTGCAAGATCCATGGGTCCCGCAATGATGTATGTGTTTTATCTACACTGTCCATGAACGGTGGACCATTATGTATGAGTATATCCCCACCGTCTATCCAATTTGATAGATGTATGGCCCACCTTGATGCATGTATTTTAGTCATGTTGTCTACCTGTTTCATCTGCCCCGTACTCAGCCTCGTGGGACACCATGATATATGTGTTGTGCATCCATGTTGTTCATTTGGTGGGCCCATTTGAAAGGTGCAGGCCCACATGTTAGCCATGCAGGGCCCACCCAATATGATATAATCAGGCCCATGAGATGAGGCCCACTTAATGTAATGAGGGCCCATTGTCATATATTTGAGGGCCATGTGCAGGGCCATGTGCTGTGTATTTTAAGCCCACGTGATAAGGCCCATTGTGATTTATTTTCATCCCATATGCAAGGCCCGATGTAATGTGTATGGCCCATGGGTTGCGGCCCATTGCGATGTATATTGAGGCCTCTTTGAGATGTAATTCTGGCCCATATGATGCGGCCCATAGCGATGCGTATTAGGCCCTTGTGTGAGGCTATGGGCCCACTATATGTTTGGCTCTATATGGGCCACTACTTGGGAACAATGTTGGTTAAATGGCCACATTGATGTGCAATGATGGTTGAATGTCCACATTGTGACCTTCCCTTGGGCCTTGTTAGGCCTATTCTCATTGATGTCGATGATTGATTCTAATTGACGTGACCGATTTGCTAATTTTGATTATCGATCGATTTCAATTGTCATGACCAATTGCCGATTATCGATCGAGACCGATTTCCGATTCTGATGGCCGATTGCCGATTATCGATCGAGGTCGATTACTGATTCTGATGGCCGATTATCGATTCTTATTCGCCGTGGCCGATTGTTGATTATCGATCGAGGCTGATTACTGATTCTGAAGATCGATTGCCGATTATCGATCGAGGCTAATTATCGATCAAGGCCGATTGCCGATTAACGATCAAGGCTAATTATCGATCAGGCCGATTACCTATTTTAAATTAACACGGCCGATTGCCGATTCTAATTGTCGAGGCCCAATGTGATGAACATGCGACCCGTATTTGAGGCCCGATGTGATGTGTATTCAGCCCGTGTCTAAGGCCCAATGTGATGTATATTGAGGCCTAGGTGATAAGGCCCATTGTGATTCATTTGAGGGTCAAGCAAAGGAGCCCATTGTGATGTATGTTAGGCCCATGAGCATGGCCCACCTGTTGTGTACATGTAACCCTTGAGTAAGGCTCATTGTGTTGTATATTAGGCCCTTGTGTGAGGCCGTGGGCCCATTATATGTTTGGATCTGTAAGGGTCACTCCTTGGGATAATGTTGGTTAGATGTCCATATTGTCGATGTCGATTGTTGATGTCGGTTATTAATACCGATTAGGAGTATGTGACTGCATAGCATCATGATCCATGCCCATATGCATCATCTGCATGTCTGTTATGAGATATGATTGACCATTGCATATGTCATAGTGCTGGTTGTTATGAGACTCCCTGATAGGCGGAGATTGTCTCATATGAGTACACGGTTTGCGCAGGATTGATGCATGACTGGATTATATGACTCATACATCTTACATTGTGTGCTATGATTATTGTATGCCCTAGCGACATCAGGGTCGTAGCCTCCACAGGCATATCGTGGATGGCCAGATGGGACACCGAAAATCTGTTCTACATGGGGTGCTATAGATATCCCTGGGTGAAAGTCCATAAATCCTCTTGGTTCCAGAGGTTGCTCCAATGTCTAGACCGAGTGGGTAGATGAGCGTCAAGTGTCGATTACCAGATGGTTACGCTCTCCACTGTGTCGTGGTCGGTTGGAAGGGGGTCGGCCTTAACTGCCCGAGAGGAGGGAACAATGCTAGGCTGAGTCTGACCAGCTCGAGGAATGGGTCCGATATTGACGAGCCGGGCCCGATATTGGCAGGCGGATAGTGAGGTCTCTTCCACTCACCTTATTGTGCGCGATGGGACAGCAATCTAGTTTGGAGTGTAATAGACCCTGGTAATTTTTCAGAGAGGAATCGTACTGATATGTGGACTTATTGAGTAGGAGTTTCATGTTCATTCATTCATTCATTCATTCACATCCACTCGGGTTGGTGGTGCGTAACTAATTGTTGTGTACCTTCATTATGGCAATGATTTCGGTTGGGCGCACGACTAACCTGAGATCAGGAGTTTACCATGATGAGTCTGACTATCCAAATTTAGGTATGGGACTGGTTTGGATAAAGGTCCCTTGTGGTGGATCCCATAGCCTGCAATACTATGTATTATTATCCCGACTTCACACTCTAGCATGGTTATTTCATTCGCATCGCATATTGCATTACATCCACAGGCATATGGCATCTTGGGTTGCTATTTCTGTACTTATATTGCCTAGACAGATTTAGCAAGATTTGCATATTACATTGCATCCTCGGCATTTGATATTTGGCCCTTTATGACTCCTTATTGCATAGCTATTCTATATTGCGTATTCTGATATTGATTGGCTCATAGACTTGTTCATACTTTCGCTTACTCTGTTATCATGTGAGATATATCTTGTCAGTATTTCTGCTTACTCTGATAATTCCTACTCTTGTCAGTATTTCTGCTTATTCAGACATTGTATGGTTTATGGATTACTAGTTTTTCGGTATTGTATGATTATGACATTATATTGAATACTTGGCACTTACCTTGTGCACACACTTACACCACCCTCTAAGCTTTCTATAAGCTTATGCATGATAGATGCGTGCAGGTGATGTTAGGCTGCAGCAGTATTGAACTTGGAGCGTGCGGTGGTCTTCTGGAGCTTGATTCTCTATTTATGTATTTCCCTTTCAGCATTGTATTCAAATGATTATATTAGTGGATATGTGATGACGATGTTGCCGTTGTGAATTGGGTAATCTTGTGGTTATGCTTATTATTAGTTAAATGTACATTTCAAAAAAAAAAATCCTCCTTGTAGGATCCCAGGATCGAAATTTGGCATACAAATGCTAGGAGTCGAGAATGGGGCACTACGGAGGCTGTCGGCACCGGATTCGGCGATCGGGATTCCTATGAATTCAAATTCTGAGTTTAAGACGTGACAACCAATATAGGGGCTACATGTCTAGCCTATCCTGAGCTCTGCATAGGCGGGGGAAGTACCTAATCCACACCCGTTGGCGTATGGTACCTATGGTTGAGACAGCCATACACGGGTT
This sequence comes from Magnolia kwangsiensis, assembly GCA_037074715.1. Taxonomy (NCBI): domain Eukaryota; kingdom Viridiplantae; phylum Streptophyta; class Magnoliopsida; order Magnoliales; family Magnoliaceae; genus Magnolia; species Magnolia kwangsiensis. The sequence continues at coordinate 16,573,985 of CM073586.1, forward strand.
TTCAGTTTTGACAGGTGAGACCTATGGTTTTATCATATCGACTGTGGAAGCCGACCGCGGGTGTGGTTTAGCTGTTACCACGTTAGTAGTTTTTCTGTGAGCTTGAACTTGCATTACAATCAGGGGTGTACATCAAGTCGAACCAAGTTGAGCTGCCCTCATCTCAACTCAGCTCAACCACTAGCTGACCTCAGCTCAAACTTGGCTTGGCTCGGTTCAATCAGCGGCTCGAGCCAATTCAAGCCGAGTTCAAGCCAAGATAAAGCTGAGTTCACCATTGAGGCATATTCACAAACACGTGGACTGCACCTTCCAAATCTCAGTATATTTGAGATAGCAACAATTATTTTTTATCAAACACCTTCTAAGCAACATAAAAATCAAGAAAAAAAGGGTGTTGGTTTCATATACATACCTTCCTTGCCACCAGCCATACTTCTTTGAGTCATTTCATCAAACACTTGGTGAGCAACATCAATATCAAAGTACCCGAGTCACCAAGCTAGTTTGATCTGAGTTCAATTCGAGCTAGGTTCGATTCGAGTCAAGTCGAGCTGGGGCCAACTCGAACTCATTTTCGAGCTCCAAAAATTAGCTCAACTTGGCTCGAACTCAGCTTTGAACCGAGTCGAATCGAGCTTTTTCAAGTCGAGTTGAGTGAGCTAACCGAGCTACCTCGGTTCGTGTACACCTCGAATTATAATTAACGACTACTTGGGTGTTACTAATTTAGTAGCTTTTACCAAGTTAGGGATGAGGATTTCCTTCGAAAGCCTCTTGCATGAAGTTCCTTCGCTGGAAACTTATGTGGGACCTACCGTGATATTTGTGAGAAATTCACCCGTCCATTCATTTTTTGAGATTATTTTAGGACATGAGACCAAAAGTGATGAAGATCTAATACTGAAGTGGGCCGCACCAAAGAAAATTTTGGGTAGAGAAATTCCTACCGTTGAAACCTCCCTAGGGTCAACAATGATGTTTACATACCATTCACACTCACACATTTCATAATGCCATTCATAATGGGATGAATTGAGATGACAAATATTAGACTAATTCAAGAGTTCTGTGGCCCCAAAAATATTTCAACCATGGATGTTTAATCCTCATGTTTTTGGTTCACTTGAGTATTGGATCTGGCTCATTTTTTGCCTCATGTCCTAAAATGAGCTCACAAAAAGGATGGATAGAATGGATTTATCAAAAACATGACGGGGGGTCTCACCTAGGTTCCCAGCGCAGGAACTTCATGTGAAAGGCTTTCGCAGGAAATCCGCATCCCAAAAGCATATACCTAAATTACAACTAAGAACTGCTTATACTAAATTATTGCATCTTTTATAATAGAATGAAATAATGTAAATTAATAAATTTGATTTGGTTTAACTGGTGCAAGATGTTTTGTTCAGTAGATTTATTATGTTATTTATAAATTTCGTTCACTACTTTACTCTGCACATCTCTCTTTCAATTCAGTGGTTATGATAATTAATGAGTATCCATGTTAGCTTTTCAAATCCTTCCTTCCTTTCTTGATATATGTTTCTCCAATCGTTTTCCTTCCACTCGACCTTTTTTCGCTTTCAGGCACTTCTTGGCCGCTCGATCTATTTTTGGACACTTATCAACCGTATCTTTCCTCTTGGGTGCACCTTGTTAGATGCCTCTTGGCCACTTGGTTTGCTTTTAAATACCTCTCAGTCGCTCCATGTCTTATTATATTGTCGGCTATGATTCTAAAAAAAAGTATTTCAAAATACTTGAAGATCTCTAACATGCTATATCTTTCCCTTTCTATGACATGTGTCCATCCTTGATTGAGTACTTTAGGAACTATCGAAAATAGAGTACAACAAAGTCCAACTTCACGTACGTGTTGTATATCCACGACATCCATTTTTTCTAACTAATGTTTAAAGCCTAATCCGAGAATGAAGCGTATGAAAATTTCGAGTAGACCACACAATAGGAATTGAATGCCCATTATAAAATAAGTAAAAAAGTATTAGGCCACAAGATGTTTTGGATCAAGTTGTTCTTTTCCAAACATTATTAACAGGTTGGATGGCAAATAAACATCATGGTGGGACCTGAGAAGTTTTTAATGGTTCGCCTTCAATGTCTACAGTTGTTTCGTGTGGTGTGGTCCACATGGGTCTTGGATCTGCTTCTTTTCTAGACCATGCCTTAAAATGAGATGGAAAAAACTAACCTGGTGAATATGCAACGCATACATCAAGGTGGGCCTCATGGTCAACATGTTACCTGGGTTACGCCTAATCCACTTCACAGATAACATACTGAACGGCCAAAACCAACGTTGTTACTAGTCAATGCTCTGTGAGTCCCAGCCACCATGATGTATGTATTTTCTCCACATCATCTATTTATTTTTTGCCAACTCATTTTAAGCCACGAGCCAAAAAATGAAGTTGATCCAAATCTTAGATGGACCACATCACAAGAAACAGTCTTTATTGAACGCCCACCATTAAAAACTTCCTCGAGGACACAAAAGTTTTAAGTCAAGTTGATATTTGTATTTTTCCATCATCCATGCATGTGTGACTTTATCAACAAGTTAGATGGCAAACATTGCCCATAAGAAGTTTTCAATGGTTGGCATTCAATCACCACTGTTTTCCTCTGGTGTGGTCCTCGTGAGATTTAAATCTACCTCATTTTTTGGTTCATGGATAAAATTGATATATCATGAAGCGACTCATAGAGCACCGACCAGTAGCATCGTGGTTACTAGCAAGGTGTAATGTCTCAGATTTTCACTATTCAGATTTGAAAATTTCTTGAAAATTTTGTCACTTACTGACTCTTAACACTTAATGTTAGCCTATACACCAATGTTACTAGTAAAGAACCACGAGAATCCGATTTATTAGCCATATAAAGCTAACGAATCAGCCCAATCATTTAAACCTTAAGTCTAGCCTCGTAATTTATTCATTTATTGCCCCAAATATAGTTGACTTATCATTGACTAATCAAGACAGTTGTAATTAAATAAAGACCTACTTAAAGTCGAGATAACCCTAGGAGATTAAAGATTGAAAATCCCTTTTTAAGATATGGACCATTATTCTTAGGTTGTCATTTATCAACCCTTGAGAGTCTTAGTTGATAATTTTTTATTTGTAAATAGTTTGGTGTATGCTAACATAGTTACATTTCAATTTGATCGCAACATATGTTATTACTTATTTATGGATGATAACATGTTTGATAAAATGCTTAAGCGATTGAATGTGTTATTCTACTGATGCTCATATGTTTGATAGAATGCCTAGGTGAATGTGTGATTTTATTGATGCTCGCATGTTTGATGAAATGCTCAAGCGAGTGTGTTGTTTCTATTGATGCTCATATGTTTGATAAAATGCCTAATTAGAAGTATCACTGAATTTATGCTTCATGTGAAACCTCACTGTGGGGGAAAATAGAGCGGCTTATAAAGATGAGTCAAATCTATAACCAGCACGAACACATGGGCCAAACTACCCGAAAGAGAACTACTGACTGGAGAGAGCCGATCAATAAGATAGTATGACCTACTCACAGGTTGGTCCAATCACAGGTTGGCTCAACTGTAGCCCGACCTACTCATACATTAGTCCAGTCATAGGTCGGCTCGACTGTAGCCCGACCTACTTATAGGTTGGTCCAATCACAGTCGGCTCGACCATAGCCCGACCTACTCATAGGTCAGTCCAGTCTACCCCAAAGGCATCATTCGCCTCATCTATTCGATCTTACCCAAAGGTCTGATGAGCTTATCGGCTTCCAACTGTTAATTGGCCTTATCCAAGTCTAACAGCCCAAGGATCTCTCCCGAAGATCTCGGAGGATAAGATCAAGATCCCACAGATCTCATATGTCAGTAATCTAAGGGAGATCCTTGACGAATCAAAAATCTCCAACAGGGAAGATCTCCAACAGCATGATTTTCCCCTTGAATAGAGAAGATTTTCCACTCGTGTGATCTTCCCTCTCGATTATATAAGGGAGCCCCTAAACAGTGAAAGAGACATTCTGATACATACACACACATTATTATACACGACTGGTGACTCTTTTCTTTAAGATCATCTCCTACAAAGACTCAGGTCTCTGACTTAAGCATCGGAGGGTCCCCTTTATTAGTCAGGGTCTCTTTTATCTTTTTATTCTCTTGTATGCAAGTGTACGAGGGTCTAAGGAGGGTTTGCTTGAGAATTGCATCAACACTCATTATTATTGCATGATGAATGGCTAGTCCGTAGTGATGTTTAAAATTGTTTACAATGTTGAAACAGTCGGCTAATCTCCTGAAATAAGGGGTGACTCAAGTTAGGTCGCCCATCCTAAGCTTGTTTGATCGACCCGGGTCGAACATGAATGAATGATAGTAGTTAGACAAAGCGGGATGCTTGTACCCAATGCCAGTTGTGCTAGGATTCTCCCAGATTAATCAAATTAGTCTAACGACCAACGGCCATGTATGTTCACAACATATTACAAGACCAAATGGAATATATGATACCCATTCCTATTAAATAAGTCTTACTTATAAATATTAACAGTACGATCCACAAGACTTATGAGTCGAGTATGGTGGTATGGGACATCGTGTCTGAGCTGTTGGACTATGTTGGAATGACGAGCCTCCCTGTAGTGACCAATGAGCAATAATGAAGACTACGAGCATACTATATCATAAATGTAATAGATGCCGCGACCGTATCACAATTGTGTTTAGGTGACGACTCTTGCATTAATTGTGGTCATCCTCCACCATTTCAATGAGGTGACTAACCATGTGTCATCCAGGTCCTTTAAGATTAGTTAGGCCAGTGTTAGTCCTGCATTGGATGGGGAGTCATCGCTTGAGGTGATGAACCCAAAAAAAAGATCAAGGGACATAGGTGATGACCCGCTATGACCGTCCTGAGACTTGTGATCTAGTTGAGACCATAATAAAATGGTGGTACACTATCTTTTTCAATATACTAGATGAACGGAATTTAATAACTACTCGGCTAACAAACACATCAATCACATTGCATTAGATAGTATATTGCGATTGGGCGATGGAGTCTCTTATGAGAGAATGTTGGCATTTATGAAATAGTTATTAAAGTCGCTTGTGGGGGAGTTTTGGGTTATAAGAGCATGCATGCATTACGTCATAATTTTATATATGCATCTTATTTAGAATTGATTCTTTACCTATTTATCATTACCTACGTTAATTTTGTCAATAACATGGATAACTTAAAACTAATGGAATAACTGAGTTAGCTACTCACTCTTACCTGGGACGATGTTTTAAAACACCAATCAGACGACGTTGTTGATGTAAGTGCTATCGAGGCCTCCGACGAGTAGGCTTAGATCGGCCTGCACTTTCGTTGTAATGTATTAGGAGTGTTGGGCGAGACTGGAAGACCTTGTTTTTATTTAAATTTTTTGCATATATATGTTGGAGTCAATAACTGGGCGTGCTCTATGTGTTAATTTTATGGTATTATCTTTGTGGCTTGTATAATTCTCATTTTGGACGATCACTACTATTAGAATTGTATTTTGATTGTTAGCTTTATATTTATGAATTTTTGTTATCTCTATCTCACTTTCGATCTGCTAAGTTGAATTGCGCTACTATGATTATTCGTGTATGAAATGAATATGAATCTAAACGAGGTCACAGATGCATTTTTATTTGTTCACACTTGGGAACTCGGTACCGGGGTCTCCATACTCAGGTGCCAATTTTTGAGGCATGACAAACGGTTGGATGGAAAAGAAATATTATAGTACGCATTATATGGGCCATTGAAAGTTTTTAATGGAGGTCTTTCAATTACAATTGTTTTCCATGGTATTGTCCACCTGAAATTTGGATCTTCTTTAACTTTTGGGACCACATCCTAAAATGGGTTAGAAAAACGAATCAATGGTGTGGATATACAACATATCATTAAGGTGAGCCTCACGGTAGCGTAACACCTAATTTATTATCATTTTAGAGATTTTTGGTTTTCTGATTACAATGGTGATTGGTTGGGTTTCTCGATTCAACCATTGTTTATATATATATATATATATATATATATATATATATATATATATATATATATATATATATATATATATGCGAGAAAAAAATAATATTATAAAATAAAAATATAATGATTACAATTTTAGTTATCAATTTACCTAACACGTGTTGTTCTTTTTATTTTTATAGTATAATTCTCTTTTAAACAAACACCTTAAAATGATAATGATGACTATCTTATTTTAATTACACTCAAAATTAGAAAACCAAACACTGCCTTTCATGTAACTTTCATGTAACTCAAAGGTTCTTATTTTATTTTTGCACTGTAATTTTTAGAACATACACATGGTATGAATCTATGATCAGAATTAATCTCAAGACCAACCTTGTACGGAGCATAATAAAAAGATTACAGTGAGAAGTTAATATCAACTATCTAAGACTTTTTCCATTGAAATTGGACCACATTTATTTTTAACCATCTATTTTATAGTCATCAATCAATTAGACGGTTAGGATTACTTGATTAGAATGATTTAAGAGATATATTTGTTGAGGGTCAAATATTGTATATTAAATCATAGTTATTACCTAATTTTACGAACATGATACTGTTTAACGGCCTATTTTAATCATGTTTGTGTTGCAAGGTGAATTTAGGAACCTGGACTGAAAAAGGGTACTAAAAGTATGGATTTAACGCTCAGAAATCACCAAGGTAAGGGACGGACCCCAGGGGACTGAGATCGAAGAATTTATACGCCAGATATCCAAGAAAATTAAATGATTGAAGTTCAAATGGCCTGAAAGTCGTCCTGAATGCAAGATCACAGAATTCCCGCCATCCGTTCGGCTCGAAACTTTATATCTTGCTTGAGGACCCTAAATTAACAGTACACGTCGAAATTTAGCCCCTGGATCTTTGTAGAAGTCTTCTAATAGAGAAATCAGAGGGCGCTAGCCATTAAAGAGCATCTTGGTAATCCATAAGTGATCAAGGCTCAAACTTAGCCGTTAGAAAGAACATAAAAAATAACAAGTACTGGTGAAATTTTGTCTCATTTGCACAGTGCAGTTAGAAGTTACGGACGGTGGAAGTTTGGACAACATAAAAGGTAGAATTGTAAATAAGTGATACCATGCAACTATTGCACGAGAACTTCAATTAAAGTTTTAACGGTAAATATTCTCGATTCTTGATCGGGTAGCATGGCCCACCTAATTATCAAAATTATTTCATTTTTGACCTCATGCCCTAAATTGAGTTAATAAGTCGGAAGGTGAAGCAGATCTTCAAAATAAACATGTACATGGGCCCAAATGATACCACAACAAATTACGTAACAAAGCTTTAAGAATGTGCAACAGTTGTTGGGAAACGTCTATTTATCACATGGATTATGGCCCAGCTAGAACTAAGATATGCCCCATCTTTTGGACCATGGCCTAAAATGACCCTATGAAAGCGGTGAAGGGCATGAATTCCCCGAGATGTCATCAAAAGTGGGCCCCACCTATTTTTGAATAAAACATCTAAACAGTGTCGACGACAAAACCCGAATTTAAAGATGGTTTTATCCCATCTTCTTGCTTCAACTATGGGCTACCTGATCAGAGGCTATACCCCAAATTTGAGCGCATAACCTAACTAGACAACATGATATTTGTGGTCGAGATGGATCACGTTTCAACAATCGATCAGTGGACCCCATTAGTTACACAAGGAGACTTTAATTTTTCACAGCAATTGCGGAAGGCAGAGAGGTCGATGTGGAAATAGGGTCTCGTGTGGAGAGTTGCGTGATCAAAGCTTGGATCAACACAGACCTAAAGGAAGAAACTTCAAAAAGAAACTAAAGGAAGAAACTTCAAAAAGACAGTGAGAATGGCGTCCTAACCATTCCAACACAAGTTAAACGACTGTAAGATTGATTAGGTGGGCCGCATCAATGAACAGCCAAAACCACGCCTTCCCAACTGAAATTTTGAGAGGAATCCGGTGGACGGCGTGGATTTCTCAAAAGATAGCCGAAGTGGGCCCCACCGAGAGCTCAGCGCAACTCCTGTGCATAAGTTACTCACGTCCGTGATTTTTAAAAGTTTTGAGAAGAAGTGGCCCACCACCTTGGATGGGATGGTAAATCCGAACCATCCAGATGGATCCTAAGCCAAAACCAACCGTTGCAGTAAGGACCGCTTGGAAAGTTCGAAGGTGAAGGCCACTAAACACTTCACCGCCTTCACACGCAAGCCTGTTGCTGCGCAAGATGTTGCCGACTTACCTGCGAAAGATTTACGCACACGACCGACCATGCATTACAGCCAACTATATTCCCTATAAAGAGAGAGAGAGAGAGAAGGACGTAGAGAGGAGGTATCTAGCAGACGGGCAGCTGTGGAGGTAAGATCCTTTTGACGTGGGAAGCCAGAGAGAGAGAGAGAGAGAGAGAGAGAGAGGAGTGGACGGCCGACAAGAAAGGAGTTTTCCTTCTTCTTTTCCTCTTTATTTTCTCCTTGTTTGGATTTTTTTTTAGCTTGATCATGTCTATGATAGGCTAAACCTCTTAGCTAGGGCTAAAAGGCGAAGCTTGTAGCGTGGTTGGGATATTTGCTTGGTTTTGATTCATGTTTTGTTGAACTCTTTTGGATTCTAGTTTGATTATGAAGGTATACTTTTAGTTTTTAATGGTTTGTTGCAACTTAAATTATAATGGATCTACGATAGCTTTAAGTATGATCTTTCCACTATTGAGATTGTGAAATTAGTAGGACCTATTGTTCACCATTGTCCCATGGGCATAGTAGGGTGACAAAATCCTTCCTAACCTTCATAATTCTCTTATGATTGGCTGTGAGATTAGTAAATTGTTGTTGTTTGCCATCATCTCCTGAGCATGGTTAGGTGGGGGGATCAGTTCTAAATCTTCACCAATCTTATATGTTGATGATTAGATCCATGAGAAGTTCAGAGATCTAACAAATCTCTTCTTACCAATTGAATAGAATAGGATTCTGATTCCAGTTGTGTCCTTGAATCATTACAATGTAGCTTCATAATTGCTACAAGTGGATCCTTGGCACCCTAGTTTCCTTCCTTTGAATTTTGTAAGTTTTAGCTTAATATTTCAGCATTACTTTTCTTAAAATTTCTTGATTTCAATTACATCTTCGCCTAGTCCCAATTCAAGTTACTTTCAGATTACATACTAGGTTCAGTCCCCGTAGATTCGACCTCAGTCTTACCGAGATTATTACTACATCACAACCCTATACTTGGGGTGGTGAACAAGTTTTTGGCGTCGTTGCCAGGGATTGACAGTTACGTTTTTTTTTTTTTGGATTAGATAGCTCTAGAATTAGGTTAAGATTAAGATTTTTTTCTAGTTTTTTAATTTTAGGTCTAGGTTTTTCTGTTTAATTTTTAGAAACTAACCTAACTTTCCTATTTTGTAGGATCTTAACATAGACTTTTTAAATTTGTAATCTCTTTCTCATTTTTCTATTTTTCTATTTTTAGGATTAAGGTTTTATTTTCTATTTTTAGAAACTTTCTAATTATAGGATTCCTATTATCTTTAGAATCTAACTTAGATTTCTATTTTTAGGTTTAGAAGCTTTCCTTTTTCTGCTCTTAGAAACTAACCCATCTTTTTAATTTTTAATTTTAGAATTTTTATTTTTAGAAACTAACTTGTGTTTTCTTTTGCAGGATTCTAGCATAGGAACTTCCAATCAGGTAACTTTTTTCAAATTCTTTCTTTTTCTATTTATAAATCTCTTATTGTTGTAGGATTTTTTCTTTTATTCTTAGGATTAGATTTAGAGTTAGGGTTTCACCATGCAAGAGTTGGAACGTGTGTATGCTGAGATAGTCAAGAAATCTTGAGAAAGGTTTTTTGTGCATGATGATTATGATGGGAAAGAGCCTATGCCTCAAATATTTTCTAAAAATTTCTTCAACCAATCGAAATATCTCCGTTGATTAATAAGTCCTTCGGTGATTATCTATGGGAAAATAATTGCATTCCACGAGTTAAGAAAACAGTACATGATTATTACAATGATGACGCGTATCAACTCCCGACCTATGACTCGTATGATTACAATTAGTGAAAACAGAAATATTTCGAAGTTGAGTTAGTAAGTAAAAACCCTCTTGGATCAGCCACTTTTGAATATCCACCAGAAACGATCTAAGAGGAGTCACCTCAGAGTTACATAAACTATTACTGACCTGAGGAAATTATTAGAAATACTTGGATCACGGCTCGATAGACTAATGGAGACTAACTCATCCCAACCGCAACCCAAATTACAAATACAGTGTAAGGAAAGTGATGTCAACTAGACACATTGGGGAGATAAACTGCCAATTAATTTTGTTGATTACTCCTTTGAATTCCTTACTTATTATGAGATAATGGAGGTTAGTTCATCCCAACCATAACTCAACTTAGAAACACAATGCGAGAAAAGTGATCCTAACTCGCTTTTGGCAAACTTTGAAATTTTGAATAAAGAGTTGGATTGTACTAATGAGCATACGGTTCAATTTTTCGATGAGTCGATCTTGATGACGGTCCAAAGGAATAATCAAGAGACATTGTTGATTTTCAAATATAATGATATTGACACACTCCAGTCACATGACACACCTGATTTTAATAATTAGGGAGAGGTTAGTTCATTCGAACCTCAACCCAATTTATGAGTAGAATGTAAAGGAAGCAATCCCATCCCAAGTATGTATTGCACTGAATTGGAAGATGATGAGTTTTGGAATGATAATCATGAATGTGCAGCCCAAATTCCTCTAGAATCAATCTCAAGTTTGGTCCAGGTCAATGATTAAGGGGTACAAGAAGTGGTTGACCACAATGATTTACTCCACCCAACTGACATGACTGAATTAAATGTGGAAGATGACCTCTTTACAACTGACCCTTCTAACTCTTGTGAGACATGTTTAAACCACTTCATTGAATTGAATGATGATATGATTCGGGAGAAGGATGAGTTGCTCGATATGACTCTGGAATTTGAAACCACCAAGTCGAGGCCACCATCTGAGCTGTACATTATTGACAATTTAATGCCTCTTCTGAGTAATATCAATGAATAAAGTTCTCACATCAATACTTCGTCTACTGAGCTTTAATCTGTCTGTGTGGGGCTGGAGTAAGAGAGCATTCCTCCATCTACTTTTAAAGACGATGAAGTCCTTGGAGCATCTCATTACAGATTTCAATGTGGAAAATAATTCACTCTCAATTGAATTTCCCAACTCCTTGGACCATTGCTTGACACACTTTTCAGATTCAAACGATCCTATGATTAAAGAAATGTTGAATGCCTCACAAGAGAATATCTCGGTAGCTGTTATTAACCGAGAGAACCCTTATTCTGAAGCCTCTTCTTCCTCAGATCCTGAACATTTATCATTAAAGGAGGAGGAGCTGAAAATTGAACCAGAGTCTGAAACTTCGAACTATATTGAGACTACATCACTTTCTAAAAAATTTCTAAATTTTATTTATTTGTAGTCTCTAATTCACCATGAGATATTAACTTTGACACTTTTTCTATCAAAAGTGAATAATATATCCTTTGGACACCTCAAGCAATATAACAATAATTTTTTGCTCAGGTACATAAGTTTCTCTAGACATTCATGCTCTAGGGCATCCAAGCCTATTACAAAAAGGGATTTTGGATGATCCTGTTGAGAAACCTACTGAGAAATTTATCTAGATATTGGTCGGAAGAGGAACCTTGCGGCATGACTGAGTAGCTTTTCCCCTACTTTTATAGGACTAGGGTAGTTTGTTTTATGCTGTTTTAAGATAGTCGGTTTATACCGTTAGGTTAGTTTGCTTTTTAAGTTGTTTTAGGATAGGTTGCTTTCGTTAGTTTAACTCTTGTACTAACCCGTTCTCACGCTAATATCTCTTTGAAAAGGCCATTCAATTTTCTCGTCGGGTACTATCTTTCCATCACTTCTCTTTTATTTTGTTGTCTCATATGCATTACATGTCTATATCTTTTACATTGAGGACAATGTAGATTTTAGGTTAGGGATGGGAGATTAGGTTACCTTATCAGTGTTTTCTCAGTCTTAAGCAAAAATTGTGAAATTTAAAAAAAAAAAAAAATAGACTTTTTGTGAATTGAAAGTGATTTTGACAACCATTCTTGATTTAAAAATATAATATACTTAATGTTCGTGAATTATAACTCTTAAATTCAATTACTTGTTAGATTTCATGGATAAGTTTAAATTATTAATTCATTATTCGAAGTTTTAAACATTGATTGAGTCATGATTTCATATGTCACATCTAACTTACACAATAAGGTTTTAATTTGATATTGAGTTGTTAACTTGATAATTATTAAGTATGGAAAGAACCAGCCTGAAAAATTTGTCCATCATGTTCAATAAGAAAAAAAGATAAAGAAAAGTGAAAATAATAATAATAATAATACCCAGCTAAAAAAACAGTTGTTATCGGAAAAGACTACCTATTAAATATATTTAAAAAGGTTGACATAGTATGAAAGTCATTGATGAAAAAATCAAAAGCTGAAAAAATGAAAAGTTGAACTTTAAGAAAAGTTTTAGTTTAGGTTATAGTTATCTTGAATATTCTTTTGATTATCAATGTTATCATAAAAGAAGAGAATTGAATCTTTAATTATTGTAAATTTAAGTTTCAATATGTACCCATGAAACTCGATGTTTAGAATTACTCTAATTTAAGATTAATACCTTGAAGTTGATTATAAAAATTATCAAGTTTCGGAGTTTAAGAGAAAGTAATACTCAACATTAGTGTATCTTGGAATTCTATTACGTAGATTGTTCTTCAAACATCACTTAAGTTTGTAGAAATTATCTCATAGTTTTCAACTTTTTGTTGCATACTTTATTCGAGACCGGCAATATCCCATCCACAATGTGGCCTTTGGATTGTTTGTACAGCCGAACATGAAGTGCGATGTCTACATATAGGGGGGATTAGTCCCCATCTACTCCGATAACAGGGGTTTCAAAGTACAACGCGTTGGATGAAACTGTAATTTGTCAGTCAGTGAATAATTGCCTACGTGTCATGTGTGTATGACATCCCACAGGGTCATCACTCCACCATGAATATATATGTCTACAATAGAATCAGATCCGTCCACTCATCAGGTGGTCCGCACGTGTATTTTGATTCATTTGGCAGTTATTCATTCTTTTTTACAGTGTGGCCCACCTGAATTGGATCAATCTAATTTTGAACCAAGTGTTCTGCAAGGATATCTCAACCTTTTAAACAGATTGGATTGTTTAAAAAATAGTAATAGAGTCAAACTAGTAAGTTTATTTCCCCCAGCCGTTACCATCCCTCACAGCGGCACAAAACCTCAGTAGTCTATACTCTCAGCGGTCCAAATGCACCTCTACACGTGGCACACGTTGGAACTGGGAATATGCGTGTGAGGTGGGCCCCTCTACGTAGACAGTTGGGCCTAATAATTAAAGGCCGGTCCACTCATTTCACGTGTGAAAGCTGGCACCGCCATTGACCAACATCTTACGTACGTCTTTGGGCCACATCCTGGATGATCTTGACCGTGGATTTCCTCAGATTAAATGTTGAAAACGACCCATTTGCTTCAAACCACCCGATTGGAAGGTGCCAATTGGGTGGTTAGGATCATCCAATCAGTTAAGACTTTTGATAAGTGGGCAATCCTGGTGGGGCTATCCTTATGGCCGGTTTAGCACCTTACATGGGATAGCGCTTGTGGTGGAGTTTATTTTTGTTTATCATCATGTGTCCCCGCATGATACATATTTACGCCATTCAATCTCATGTTTGGAATGAAATTCTTATCACATGAAAAACACTAGATTAAGCAAAATTCCATTTGGTGGATCATTAAAATGTAATCAATGATCTAAATTCATAACCGGTGAGGGTCACCATACATGTACAGGATATACATAGAATGTCACGTGTAAATAGCATATATGGAAGAACATCATAATAAATAAAACACATGTATCAATGTGGGCCCACATGTGAAGTAGATTTCAAAATCCCTGAAACCGCATGAGACCAAATAATGCAATTCCATCTCACCTAATCCCCACCCATCTTATCTCCCCAAAATGCATATGAAATTTATATGAGACCAAGCACAATTCCATCCCACCTAATTCTATGTAATGCCATATAATATCATGTGTCAAATGCCTAACACCTCAACCTAACTTAATAACCAATTTAAGCCATCTCAATGCTGACCTAAGCCCAGGCTAATGCCTATATATATATATATATATATATATATATATATATATATATATATATATATATATATATATATAGCCACAATTTTGTCCTCACAATTAGTTTCCAACATCAGAGAACTTTGTGTATTTAGTAACATGAAAGATATTTTAAAAAAAAATGTGAGGTTTTTAGGAATTCGAAAATGTACATGTACCATTGTGCGGTTAAGATTTCATCACAAATGGAACTCAACGGTTTATATTTCCTGGAGGAAAAAGAAAATACCCAACGCCTTACCAATTTTCCCCAGTACAGTGCACTCGATGACTCGCAACAGGGTACCCTCTAAGGATATACTTGCCACTAGAAGCCACATGAGTGGAACTTTCGGTTGATAAGATGAAAAAAAAAGTTTTAATTTTTTTTTTAAAAAAAAATAAACATAAAAACAGTGAAGGAAATGGTTAAAGGAAGAGATAAATTTTGAAAAAAGATTAAAAAATAAATTAATTAATTAATTAATTAAAACAAAACGAGTTGCTTTTGTTGGTTTCAAGGTTAAAAATTAGCTTACATTACATGGAAGAGGAAAATGAAAACTCTTTTTGAGCCTATTTATTTTTATTTTTTATTTTATTATTATTATTTTTTTTTTGTGTTTTGAATTATTGCATTACTTAAAACTTGTAGGACCGAGGTTGGTCTAGTGGGTAGGCAAACACGAAAACTAATTACTAGGCATGTGCACGTGTACTTGCGTGCAGGGGAAATCATGCACTAGTCAGCTCGAGCAATGGGCTTGGTGTAGTAAAAAATTACATTTTGTATCCCATGTGTGAACCGCCTCTCCGTATATGTGGTTTAGCAATGTCATAATGGGATTGGAGCTTGTTTGTTAAATTTAAAATCTAGAGTTTAGATATGAAATTGCTTAAGTCCAAAAATTAAGTAATGAATTTGAAACAATTTGATTGTTAGCAAATGTTGAAATGCCTTAAATTAATTAATTCCATACATTTGCCTATGTCTACATTGTTATAAATGTTTTAGATTATGAAGGGTTTATTAATCTGCGTTATATTTTTATCATCCATCCATTTTGTAATATCATTTTAGAGCATGACTATATAAATGAAGAAAATTCAAGACTTATGTGAACCACACCACAAAAGTAGGGAATTAAATGGTGCTCACCATTGAAACCTTCCTAAGGCCTAGCGGGATGTTTGCTTGTCATCAGACTTAATCATAAGTTCACATAGATGTGGATAAAGGTAAAACACAAATATCAACATCATTCGGTACTTCCTTGAATCATAAGAAGGTTTCAATGGCAAACTTTCAATGCCTATTCCTTTTATGGTATAGTCTATTTCCTCTCTCAATCTGTACCATTTTTTTTTCTCATTCCATAAAATAATCTCACAAAAATGATGGATGATGTCAATATAATACATATATAATAAAGGAGCCTATAGAACTATGCCACTATTGGAGTCCACTAGAAAGTGTATGAGCCGATCTATGTCATGAGATAGGTAAATCTGGTGGTGATTTATATATGAATACGATACCTTCAACATTTGAATCCGACGATCAATGGGTATAATCTTATTTTTATTTGGCAACCATTGATCCTCTATTGAGGTCGAGACTATATGCATGTGTGTACGATATTAATTTATGTTAGTACTCTACATTTGGTCGCAATCTAATGGTTTGAACACCACAACTTTGACTAAAATCAAATAGATAAAACTAATTTAAGTTTCTGACAAATCCTAAGTTTATAATGTAACCTATTCGCAATGAGCAAAAATGATGATTTGACCTTAATAACATTAAATTATTGATTTTAGGCTAAAAGAGTGACTAGTTTAATGTGGTTATGGAGTGTAGGAAAATCAAGATCTAAATCATTAATTACCTTAGATTTAGATATATCTTCATTAAATTATATTTATCTGAATGAATAAATAATTTTTTCATTTAGATCTGTGCCCTAAATGAATACATTACAAGGTTAGTCATGAGGTTTAAGTTATCGGACAAATTTAATGGCTTTCCAATGTCGTTTAGATAAATTTGTACGGTTCTTTTAAGAGTGTTACTTGCGTTTTTGTTAGGAGTGTGTATTAAAGATCATTAGATGATAAAATAAATTAAGTTTAACAAAGAAATTTCTAAAAATTTTATATTCCAAGTGAGCAAAAATCCATAACATTACACTTAACCTCACCTAAAATTTAATTTTGCATTGGATTTGAAGAGTTGCACTTGGACCCGTTTGTTTTGTTCAAATAATAATATAAAAGAAATGAGTAGTGATTACCAATCACAACCATTATATTTGACATTTGAATACAATGATGACAAATGTACATTATCTAATCTATTCACAATAAGATTATAATAATGACATTTTTAAATTTAGTTGAATAAATTTTAATAATTATAAAATACTTAAATACGTCTCCATTTGAGCAGTCATTCCTGTGTTTAGTTGAAAATGGTGAAATAATAATAATAACACAATTACTTTATCAAGAAGATTAGCAAAATAACAAAATCTTTAGTAACAAGTATTCTTTAATAAATTGATTTGATCTGTTGACGCGGTCTTTTATCAGCCGCACATATTAGCATTATACCAAAAAAAAAAAAAATGCTCAAAAATGCAATTTTTAATTTCCTTTCCAAATGATAATTTAGAGCATTTTCAGGATGATAATATTATACATCTTTTACTCTTGACGATGGAACTTGGTTCAGCACCATGCAAATCAACACAAAAACAAAAATTATTCATTTACGTAAGTCGGTCCATATTTACACCTTTTTCATGTTGACCGATTTTTCAATGGGATTTAGTACGTCCACGTTTAGATGTCACACTATTCAACGATGCATGCTATATGGCTCTAAATCATCTGGAAATTGCTACATGTGGACCCAAATGGTGCCACACATGCTGGCACACGTGTTTGCACAGGACACCATAGGTATGGGGATCTGACTGGAAGCCAGTGGATTCGACATGGACAGGCCATGGAATGCAAACAACAACAAAAGGTCTATCATGCTCATCCCTTACATGGTGAGAAAAAATCAAATCCAAAAGCCGGTATGCAGACGCATCTTATTAGAATAATTCCGGCTTTATTCTACCAATGAAACTATGACTCCCACGTGCTTCTCATTCTCCACGTTGGATCGGATTGCGTGCTGCGGCACACAGCACCGATGTGAACCTGTGTGCTACTCGAAATCTCTGTGGCCCCCACATAATGTATGTGTTTTATCCACACCGTCCATCCATTTTTGCAGCTTATTTTAGGACATGAGACCAAAATGAGACAGAACCAAATCCTGTGTGGGCCAGAGTGAGGCAGATTGGATATTACCCCACCAGGACATAGTTAGAAACGGACGGTCTTGGGGCCACCATGATGTATGTGTTTTATCCACACCGTCCAGCTTTAGGAAATGATCCCAATGCCGGTGGATGTCTCAAGTGGACACATCATAGAAAGCAGTGGTGACAATGACGCCCACCGTTGAAACCTTTTTAGGGTTTACAGTTATGTTTATTTATCATCCAACTTGTTCATGAGTTTAGGTATACCTGGATCAAGAGAAAACATAAATGTCAGCTTACTCTAAAACTTCTGTGGCCTTAGATAAGTTTTAAATGGCATGTGTTCAATCTCCACCTATTCATGTGGTGTGGTCCACCTGAGGCTTTGATCTGCTTAATTTTTACACTCACTCCCTAAAATGATCTATTAAAATGAATGTATGGTGCGGATAAAACACACACATCAATGTGGGCCCCATCCGTCTCTAGGTAGGTGCTGGTGGGGGTAGCATTCCTATCTGCGTCGTACTAGAGTTAGTCAGAGGATGTATACGACGCAAAACAGTTACACAGGAGCTAAGCGTTCTCAAATCCGGTAAGTAAGGTTTCTTCCCTTAATCCATGCCATTGATCTGTTGTGCCTCACAGGGATGGACCCTGGACTCCTAAATTCTCTCATGTTGGAATATCTTAATCTTTGGATTTATCTCAGTTGAATGTATACCATTGTTGTACTTATCTTTGGGGATAGTTCATCCATGGTGAGCCGCAACCGATGTTGTTGAAATTTTGGTTTTAAAAAATTAAATTTTTTAAAATTTTCATTTTCAGGGTGAAAAAGATGTTGAAACTGTTCAAATGAAAAAAAAAATGTAGCTTTTCTTTAATCTTATTTGAAAAGAAGGAAATAAATTTTATGATTTATAAGCAGTTGTGTATAGTAATTTTACATGGAGTATTAGATGTTAAGATGATTGGGTTGCGTGTTTGGATATGATACTTACATAGTAATGCTAGGTGGTACACTTCACGCATGCACATCATGTCGTGACGAATTCATCCAAAATATCTCATAATATATTTTCATGTGTAAGCACCATCAGTAGTATCACCAAATTGGTAATATTTTCATCCCTGGCCCATCAATAAACAAAATAAACGGTCACGATCACCGTAAACTCGGTTACTAGTAAAATCGTAGCTTTTTGACTGGAGTAAGGGTATTTAGGTAATTTCAAGTTGATGTCGGGTCCTGAAGCCCGAAGATCTTTTACATGTGAAGATTCCAACCTCATCCTCACGAAATCTCCTAGAAAGAGACAGACGGGTATGAATCATGTTTCGTCTTTTATTTCTTTTGAATGGATGAGAGCCGTCCAACAGGACACGGGTCTCTTGAACCTTCCACGCGAATGATTGATTGTTTTCAATGGGAATGAAGGTATTCACATGTGTACAAATGAAAAGGGCGGTTAAGAGAAACAAGCCATGGGTCCATATTAAACCCACACCACCAGTATTGTGTGATAGATCTTTGGACTGTTTGTTTTTCCCATTTGCATTGTAAATAGGTTTATTAGTGATTTGTCTGAGAGAATAAATGCAATTCTCAAGAATTACATGGCTCCTCTATGAAATTCACCAATTTTGGTAGTGTTTAAAAATTAGAGGGTCCATTGAGATGTATGTCTTATATATGCCACCCATCCACGTGTCATTTTAGGGCATGACTTCAAAAATGAGACAGACCCAAAGCTTAATTGAACCATACCATAAGGAAACAATGGTCTTATTGGACCTCTGTTGAAAGCTAAAACATTCTTATGACTTATAATAATATTTATTCGTCATCCAACCTATTTATATGGTCATACAAACATGAATAAAGGTAAACCCTAAATTTTAATTTGATTTAAAACTTCTATGTTTTTTTTTTTAGGTTAACTTGTTAGTACACCGATTCTCAGTTCACACTTCACTGTTAGCCACCCCTACTAGGGGATTGATACCAAGACCTTAGTGTTAAAGGGAGGTATCTTTCACTCAGTCTGCCACTTGAGCTATGGATCTGAGTGTATTTAATTCCTCTATTTAAAACTTTTATGATTCTTAAAATGTTATCAATGGTACGTATTTAATTCCTTTATTTGTGATAAACTGAGCTTTGGATATGCCTCATACCCTAAAATGATCTAGCAGAGCACATGGACAACATGGATATGACGTTGTAAGACCCTTATCTTGGTTCGTACCTTTCTGTACACTCCCGCGGTCTTACCGGTCGAATTTCGACGACCTTCGACCCTTAAACGATATCGACGCGCGACTCTGATTCATGTGCCGACAACCCGAGTCGACTCAACCCGAGACCAATACCATAGCGACCGCGCCGTCGTTGCGGTTCCGATGCCGCGACTCGCGTGCCGAGGCGATACCCTAGTCAAGAGATATGGGCCAACGTTCGGTGCGAGAAAATGCCGCGCGTTGCGAAACCCAAGGGAATCTCTACGATGTGTCACATCAATCACATCAATCCCATCAATCCATCACATGTCAAGTACACATCACTTCCATCCCTTTTCCCAAGCAACCACAAAAGTCTTCACCACCCATACCTCTCTTACACAAAAAGCCACAAAAGTCTTCACCACCCATACCTCTCTTACACAAAAGCCACAAAAGTCAAGTTTTTCTTACACAACCATCACTCACCCATCCTTCCATCACTCTCTCTCTCTCCCTTTACATCACTCTCTCTCTTTCTCTCTTTCTCATTTCAAAAATTCCAAAGCAATAAGGGTCCATACGTATGGAATTTCTCCAAATTCCCAAGCTCCAAGTGGCCCACCTTCCTACCCCAAAATCTCTCATCTCAACCCTCCATTCTTCATCTTAACCATTGAAGCTGAAGCCAAGGTGCCAAGGAACCTCTAGGAGCAAGAAGATCGGACGGTGGGTGCCTCTATAGTGTAGATTTACTTATTTTTATGGTGGACCAAGTGAGGCCCACCGATCCATGGTGTGGATCTCACTTGGGACCCTAAAATGTGACCGATGGACCACTTGGATCATCATGATCGTTCCATGATGGGGCCATTCTCCATGGACCCCATCATGATGTTTATTTTCATTTAGAAAGGTCATCTAGACCGTCCATATCGGTGGAGAATGGATCTCCACCGTTGATTTACATTTTCAATGGTCCCATGTGCAAGGGATCCATTTATTGTATAATTTTTTTATAAGGGAGGGCCCATAATGTCGGGGTCCCTCCATCACAAGCCGTGTCCCACTCTCCATGTCTCTCTCTCTCTTTTATTTTATTTTATTTTATTTTATTTTTATTACAATAGGATGGTGTGGCCCACTTGAATGGATCCCACCTTGAGAATTATTTTATTCATATTTTTATTCAAGTGGGGCCCACTTTATATGTGTACCCACGTCTAATATCCGTGGTGGCCCACTTCATCAGGGCCCACCATTTAAAAAAAATAAATAAATAAATAAACCGTCCAGCGTCTGGGACGCTGGACGTTTCAAAGGAGAAAGAAGAAAAAGGAAAGAAAGGAAGAGTTTTAGGGTGGTCCACTTGCATAGGCCCTACCCTGATGTTTATGTCCGATCCAAGCCGTCCATCCTCTCACCCACGGCATTTTAGCCGTTCGGTAGAAGTTTGGAGCTGATCTAATCACCTGATGGGCCATAGCGCCAAATATTGCGTCATCACCATTCAAATGTTATTTCTTGTGTTATTTCACTTTTCAAGCGTTAAAAAAATTCAAACTCTGGACTCATTTGGACAGCCTCGAGCCACTGATCATAATGGCCGGAGCAGATTTCATTTTAGCGGGCCCCAAAGGTGAAAAACCGCAGGAAAACAGTATTTTCCAGATTTTTGAAAGAGGCTAGCCCTCTGCCTCCTGACAACGTGCAGCGCTGCACGCTGTTGCGTGCAGCCGTGCAGCGGCGGGCGGTCGTCCAGCACGTGGCCCACGGCCCTGCACGTGGGCCCCACAGTAATGTTTATTTGTCATCCGACTTGTTCATTAGGTGGGCCACCCCAGTGGTGGGCCCCCCTCCAAAAATAAGTCAGATCCAAAACTCCGGTGGCCCACACCACGCGAAACAGTGTGAATTGAATTCTACCGTTGAAAAGTTTTTGGGGCCCACAGAAGTTTTGAATCAAGCTGAAATTTAAGTCGTCCCTTCATCCAGGTCCGAGTGACCTTATGAATGGGTGGGATGGTAAATAAATATTACAGAGTGGGCCCCACATGGGACCCACATTTATGTATGTGCTTTAATGCACCGTCCATAGCCGTGGATGGTGGACTCCCACCTGATGTTTGTGTGACCTCCACCGTCCAGCGGACGGTGGGGCTCTGTGTGATGTATGTGTTATATCCGCACTGTCCACTGGACAGTGGGACCCACCATGATGCATGTGGTGCATCTAGACCGTCCATCCACCTAGTGAGATCATTTTAAAGCATGGGTTGTTAGTTGGGGTGGACCACTCACATATGGGCTAGGCCCATTTGATTTTGTAACAGGCCTATGAGCTAGGCCCATTTGATTTATGAAATGCTTATAGGCTAGGCCCATTTGTTTCATTTAAGACCTATGAACTTGGGCCCACTTGATATGTAAAGCCTATGGGCTTAGGCTCACCTGATATTTAAGGCCTATGGGTTTAGGCCCACTTGATGTGTTTCAAATCCATGGGACTAGGCCCATTTGATGTACTTCAAGGCCCATGAAATTGGACCCATTGTTGCATTCTTAAAACCCATGGAAGTAGGACATTTGATATGTGTAAGGCCTAGGGGTTAGGCCCACTTTGATATGTATACAAGGCCTACGGATTTAGGCCATTTAATGTACCATAAGGCCTAGGGGTTTAGGCCCATTGAACGCATGTTAGGTCCATGGGTTGAGGCCCACTTGATCTACATGTGGGGCCCAATTGGTGTGGCCCATTGGTCATATTTTGGACTCATGAGGCTAAGCTCATTTGATGCCATCCTAGGCCCACGGGTTTGACCCATTGCAATGCACCTAAGACCCATTGGTGTGGCCCATTTGTATGGCCCATCTGATGAATAAAAGGCCCATAAGATATGGCCCATTTGATATGTAAGTAAGGCCCAATGGGATGAACCTAAGATTCATTGCAATGTGTAATCCCAATACAAGTTATGTAACGACGTTTAAGAAGATCATGCCTGGGGAGCAATGTTGGTTTGATGTCCACATTGCGAGTGTAATGCTGGTTGGATGTCCACATTACGACTCTCCTTAGGGCCCATTGTTAGGCCCGTATTTATTGTGTATAGGCCGCCCAGGTCCATCTGCATTGTAAGATAGTTCATTTTATTATAACATATGTAGTACAGTTCATGACTCATGATCATACGCATCATATGTATGCTTGACGTGAGAATTGTCTGATCATAGCATTTGCCTTCGGGAAGGTTGTTTATGGGCTCCCGGTTAGGAGGCGTTGCCCTACATGAGCGCACGATATGTGCAGGATTTGTTGCATGACTGGATAGCGTGAATCATGCATTTCGCATTTGTGTGACATGGTTATTGTACGCCCTAACGACATCAGGGCCGTAGCCTCCACAGACGCATCGTGGTTGGCAGGATTGGATACCAAAAATCTTGTTCTACATGGGGTACTATAGATATCCCTGGGTGAAAGTCCCTAAACCCTTATGGTACCAAGAGGTTGCTCCAACGTCTACATCGAGTGGGTAGATGAGCGCTGAGTGTCGAATACCAGTTAGTTGTACTCTCCACTGTGTCGTGGTCGGTTAGAAGGGGGTGCGGCCTTACCCGCCCGAGTGCAGGGGGCAATACTAGGCTGAGTTTGACCAGCTCGAGGAATGGGTCCGCTATCGACGAGTCACGCCCGATATTTGGCAGATGGATAGTGAGGTCTCTTCCACTTACCTTATTGCGCGCGATGTGGCGACAATCTGGTTTAGAGTGTACTAGACCCCGGTGATATCCTATATTTGAGCTGTATTGATGTGTGGATATAGATGAGGACCTGTATGCTTGAGTTGCATTGTACATCGCATGGCCTTGGGATGGCCGCTACATTCATGTCTGGCATTGTATAGCCTTGGTATGGCTCATGATATCACGGTTCCATTTGCATATTCCGCATCACTCTAACATTGTATGTACATATTACTACCTTGCGCGCACACTTTCACCACCCTCTAAGCTTTCTGTAAGCTTATGCACGACCGTTGCGTGCAGGTGACGTTGGATCGCAGCAGCGCTGAGGTAGGAGCACGTTGTAGAGCGTTTGGAGTTTTTAGTTCTTTACCATTGTATTTCCCTTTATGCTCATTGTACTTGTAAAGTTTTTGATCATAGTGAAAATGTAATGGAGTTCTTGGTTGTTGTTTGTGGGTTATGCCTTTGGTTATGCTTATTACGAATCAAACTGACCTTGAAAATTCTCCTCGTAGCATCTCAGGATCGGAACCTGGCGAATGGGAGCTAGGAGCCGAGAATGCGGTTCTACGGAGGCTGTTGGCGCCGAATTCGGCGATCGGGAATTTTGTGAGCCCGGTTTCTGAGTTTGGGGCGTGACAGACGTATACATCATGATGGGCCCCACATCTTTTGCATCCAAAATATCTTCCTAGTGAACAGAAAATTAGGTTGAGTTGGCTAAATGGAATTTAATGATAAAGTTATTTCAATTTGAATTTCAACCCATTAAATCACCTGTAAAAAGTAAACATTACAATTTATTGAAACTACTATAATGTAAACAAAAAATATTCAAGCATATAGGTTTAGACATAATTTGGCACATTTCACAAGAATTTATATTAAACAAATGTATATAAACCATTTTTCTTCTCTTATTCTATTTGAAATAGGGTTAAAGAAAAGCATTAAAAAAAAATAAAAAACAAAAGCCAAGCTAAGATACTTGCATTTTCAAACTATCAAAGTTTTGCTAAAATACACACAACACAATCACTAATAAAGGAATCAAGTGTGAAATCTCTTAATATTGACTACTTTTTTCTTTTCTTTTCTTTTTCTTTTTGTCCTTTTTTACACACACCCTCATGCCCACATACACCACATGGGTATTCAAACCCATGACCTCATTGTTGAAACCCACGAGGTCTAGCACTAAGCCATGATTAGGAACCCTAAGGTTGACCCACTTGAGTGAGCCCAATCCAACCCAAACAAGACTTTTAAATAGATTGATTGAGTTTGGACCACTCAAAATAGAACCAACAAACACTTGATCAGACTTGATTTATATCTGAACCTCTAAATTCTTCCTATTAAACTATTTGTGACAATTAATTAAAACCTACAAAATACAGTAGATTAAGCTGCAATAAAATGCTTAAAAAGATACTTATATCAACTAGTGCTTTAGAAATTATTATTATTTTTTTTTAAAAAAAAAAAAGACAGTTTTCTCTCTTCAAAATCCATTAGCTCTCTCTCTCCTAACCCTTAGATGTCTTAGCAATCTCCAATCCCACACTAACATGACTTATTTAACTAGATTACAGAATTAGAAATAAAACAACGCACTTACGCAAAAGTTTCGCAAAACCATCGATTTAAGCTTTGATCGATCAACATCAATCGAGAAACCTTTACTCGATCGAGCCTCCATATTCGATCAATCAAACATGTTCAAAAGTGTCCAGAAAGTAAATTTGATTTTTCCGAATTATCCCAATTGATCGTACCCAAATAGTCAATCGATCGATAATACTTAAAATATATAAATTTGCTTGATGGACAATTTTTTCGTAGTTTCGATATATTGACCATTTGGGTTCGATTGATCAAGATAATTCAAAAAAATTAAATTTTCTCTATGGACACTTTTGAACATATTCGATTGATCAAATATGGAGGCTCGATTGATTGAGGGTTGCTCGATCGATATCAATCAAACGACAGTTTTACACAACTTCTGCATAAGTGTGTTGTTTTGTTTCTAATTCTATAATTCAGCTATATAAGCCGTGTTAGTGCGAGATTAGAGATTGCTAAGATATTTAAGGGTTAAAGAGAGAGATAATAGATTTTGAAAGGAGAAAACTCCGATTTTCTGTTTTGTAAATCTTCCATCTCTTGTAATTTCATTTTCATAATAGTCTACTTATCGCTTTGTGCCGTAGTTTTTTCCCGCTAAGGTTTTTCCAAATAAAATTTGTGTGTCTTTTTTATTGCTTTATTTACGTTTATGTTTTGTTTGCGTGATTTGACTCTAAGGTTGCTTCCATGACCCCAACAAGTGGTATCAAAGCTAAAAGTGTGATTCAAGTTTGAATCTAACACATGGTGATGAAGGGATCGAACACAACATATAAGACAAAGTAGTTCACTAAGAAAAATAACTTTAAACTATAGAAGGTGAAGATGAGACGCATTCTAGATTAACAAGATTTGCAACAGGCACTTCTTGGTATAACGAATCGTTCAACAACTATGAATAATGAAGAGTGGGAAGAACTTGATAAAAGGGCAATTACTCGATTCAATTATTCTTGTCCAACGATGTTCTCTATAATGTCTTTGATCAGACGACCACTACAAGACTTTAGACAGAGTCAGAAAGTTTGTACATGACAAAATCTCTCAGTAATCGCTTATATATGAAGAAATAATTCTATTATCTAAAGATGGCGAAAGGGTCGAATCTTAATGAACACATTAGTATGTTGAATCAATTACTTTACAAGTTGACGAGTGTAGAGATAAGGATGGATGAGGAAGATAAAGCCTTAATCCTGTTGATCTCTCCTGAAATCTTACAAGTATCTTGTAGATACTCTATGCACTAGTAGAGATACTTTGGACGTCAAGACCATTATTTCAACCCTTCAATCAAAGTGGTTATAAAAGAAAAGCGATGGTAAAGAATCTTTTACTGACACACTATTTGTCCAGAGCAAACAATCTAAGCAACGAAAGAGGAAGCCTCGATCTAAGTCCAAGTCAAAGGGCAAAGGAGAGATAAAGTGTTGAAATCGTGAAAAGTTGGGGCATATAAAGGAGTATCGGAACCCCAAAAGTTGGAGCATATGAAGGGAAGATACATGTTATACGACAGGGCCACACGAAAGATCACAGTTAGTCAAGATGTCAAGTTTGATAGGGGTTCTTTATTCCATAAGGATGAACACAATGAAACAAAAAAATCAAAAGTGATTGATATTGAGATTGATAATGGTGAGGCATAAGTAGAATCCAAGCCATAATAATAGGTATAGGAGCATGTGGAGCAACCACCTTTGAGGGAAGATCCATCAAGGGATCGTATGTTACTAACTAGATATAGAGATGATTCAAATGTTGCATTCATTGTCATTACGGATTGTTGAGATGTGGAGCCACATCTGAGGGTCCCTCGACCGGTCGAGTTTTTGGGTTCTAAGGTGTTCAACCGGTCATAGCCCATACTCGAGCAGTCGAGGGGTCCACTCAACAGGTCGAGCAGCTTACTCGACCATTCGAGGTCACGCAAATCCGTTTTCGAATTTGATGCAGAGTGCGGATTTTTTAGTCAGTTTTCGCAGAGGTGTAAAAAGGAAGTTGCATAAACTATAAATAGGTGTCCCTATGGCTTTTCTAAGGTATGAGAAATAATTCAAAGGTGTGGGAAAAGGGTTTTCTCTGTACTTCTGAGAGAGAGGTTAGTATATTTCCTTGTAATCTTCATTTTTCTTCATAGTGGAAGTTTACATCCGTGATTTTTTTACCATTGTTGGGATTTTTTCTCGTATATATTGTCTTGTGGTTTGTTTGAAATATTTTGATTCTTTTTTTAATCTATATTTCTTTCTGTTTATCGTTTGTGGGGTGAGACCGGAGATTGGATCTCGGTTTACTGCGTTGTTGGCGTGCTGCGCAACAACTGGTATCAGAGCTATTGGTTTAGTTCTATTGGGAGCGATGACAAAAGAAGGAAAGACTAGAATTGAGAAGTTTAATGGTTCAAACTTTACATTTTGGAAGATGCAGATAGAGGATTATCTATAACAGAAAGACCTTTATATTCCTCTATGAGGAAAAGAGAAGAAACCATAAAAGATGACAGATGATGAATAGTTTTTATTGGATTTGAAGGCTTTAGGAACGATTCGACTCTTTTTATCTAAGAGCGTCGCCTTCAATATATTAAAGATAAAAACTACAAAAAAATTAATAGAAGCCCTAGATACCATGTATGAAAAACTTTCAGCGTCCAAAAAGGTTCATCTTATGAAATAATTATTTAATATGAAGATGTCAGATGGCAGGAGCGTGGCTGAACATCTAAATAAGTTCAATACAGTCACGAGCATGTTGAAATCCGTCGGCATTATTTTTTAGGATGAGGTCAGGGCGTTATTAATCTTATCCAATCTGCCGGACAGTTAGGATGGTTTGATGATTGCTGTAAGCAATTCTTCAAGGTCAACAAAGTTAAAATTTGATGATGTGGCCGGTCTAATTCTCAACGAAGAATTTAGAAGAAAGGCATCAAGAGTTTCAGGGGATTCAGGGAATGCTCTAAACGTTGAAGGAAAAGGAAAATCGCTAAAGAAAAGAGGCAATAAACACGAACGTTCTAAGTCGAGGAAGAAGTCCAAGGGACCGAAAGACAAAGACAGGTGTTGGCATTGCGGCAAGAAGGGGCACATGAAACGTAATTGTAGGGCGCTTAAGAAATAAAAAGGAATCTCTCAAGGAAGGAAAGATTCAGTGAATTTATTTGAGCAGAGTGACACATAAGCGTTGATCTTGTCTCTTCATGTGAGGAATGAGTCTTGAGTCATAAACTCGGGTGCTTCGTTTCATACCACTTCATGTAAGAAATAACTGCATAATTATGTATCAGGTGACTTCGGGAGAGTCTACCTAGGTGATTATGAGCCATGCAGTATTGTTGGAAAGAGAGACGTTCATATAAAAATCAAAAAAACAGAACGACTTTGAAATTAAAGGATGTCAGACATGTACCGAGTTTGAAATGAAACTTGATCTTAGTGGGGCAGTTGGCCAATACTGGTTATGTGACGACAATCACCAGTGATTCCTAGAATATCACAAAAGGTGTCTTGGTGATATCTCAAGGTAAAAAAGAAGATACTTTGTACGTGACTTCAAAATTGTATAGTTCACTCGCAGTCGCATCAACCGGAGTGAATGAGAAGTTATGGCATCAGAGGTTAGGACGTATGAGTGAGAAAGGAATGAAAGTATTATTGTCGAAAGGGAAGCTACCAAGGTTGAAGTTTATTGACTTAGAATTCTGTAAGGACTACGTGTATGGCAAACAAAATAGGGTAAGCTTCAAGAAGACAAGACGTGTCATAAAGACGCATTTGTTGGAGCTTGTACATACGATGTGTGGGGACCAGCACAAGTATCATCTCATAGTGGCTGACGTTATTTTGTTTCTTTTATTGATGATGCTAGTAAAAAACTGTGAATTTATTTCTTAAAGCACAAATCTGATGCATTTAATGTATTTAAGAAGTGGAAAGTTATGGTAGAAAATGAAATAGGTAAAACAGTAAAATGTCTCAGATCTAATAATGGGGGAGAGTATTTTGATAAGAAATTTGAGGAGTATTGTGTAGCAAATGGAATCAAACATCAGAAAATGGTTCCAGGGACACCGCAGCAGAATGATGTGCTTGAGTGTATTAACAGGACTATCCTTAAGCGCGCCAGGAGCATGAAGTTATATGCATGGTTGCCTAAGACGTTTTGGACAGATGATGTGAATACTGCCTCATATCTCATCAATAGAAGTCCCTCAGTACCATTGGATGGTGGG
Organism: Magnolia kwangsiensis; assembly: GCA_037074715.1. Classification (NCBI taxonomy): domain Eukaryota; kingdom Viridiplantae; phylum Streptophyta; class Magnoliopsida; order Magnoliales; family Magnoliaceae; genus Magnolia; species Magnolia kwangsiensis. The sequence goes on from CM073586.1 coordinate 16,603,528, forward strand.
CTACTAGAAGAAACGTGGACTGGAAAAAAAGTGAACCTTGCACATCTCAGAGTATTCGGTTGTACTTCATATGTTCACATTGATGCAAAGCACAGAAACAAGCTAGATGCAAAGTTCAGGAGGTGCACATTTATAGGCTATGGGTAGCATAATTTTGGCTATAGGTTTTGGTATACAAAAAATAAAAAAATTATCAGAAACAAGGACACAGTCTTTAATGAAAAAGTGATGCATAAGGACAGTGAGTAGGAAAATAAGGCCGAGGAAAGAGAATTCGTAAAGTTGGAAGAGTTATTAAACACGGGTGTTACAATGCCACAGGATGATCCTGCACAAGAGCATTATGAGGCAAAGTCGCATACACCGGTTGTGAGGAGGTCTACTCAAGAGAGGAAACCCACGGTCCGATACTCACCCTCCTTATATTATCTACTACTGACAGATAATGGTGAACTAGAGTGTTTTGAAGAGGCATTATAGTCGGATACACGAGTTAAGTGGGAGCAGGCAATGGATGATGAGATGGACTCTCTTGAGTCTAATCGTACATGGGAGCTAGTCACTCTATCCAAGGGTAGGAAAGTTCTTCATAACAAGTGGGTTTGCAAACTGAAGGAGGAGCACGATGGTTTGAAATGGTACAAGGCTAGACTGGTTATGAAAGGGTTTCAACAAAAGGCAGGTATCAATTTTACTGAAATATTTTCAATAGTAGTGAAAATGTGTACGATTCGCATGGTCTTGAGTATAGTGGCTACAGAGGACTTACATCTAGAGCAGCTAGATGTTAAGACAGTCTTTTCTTCATGGGACCTTGAAGAAGAGATATATATGCATCAGCCGAAAGGATACGTGGCACCAGGAAAGGAGAACAAGGTGTGTATACTGAAGAAGAATTTATATGGCATAAAGCAAGCCCTCAGGCTCTCAAAAGACAACTGTTTAGAGAATTTACCATGAAGGATTTAGGAGCTTAAAATAAATCCCAAGCATGAGGATAAAACGTGATAGGGAAAATAAGAAACTAGTTTTGTCACAGGCAGAGTACATAGCCAAGGTACTTGAACGATTCAATATAGGAGGTGTTAAGCCGGTTAGCACTTCATTAACTAACCACTTCAGGCTATCTAAGGAGCAAGGGGCAAAGACATAGGAGGAACGGGACTACATAGCTAAAGTCTCATATGCATCAGTTATGGAGAGTCTCATGTATACTATGGTAAGTACGAGGCCAGACATTGCTCAAGCAGTGGGAGTTGTTAGCATGTTCATGAACAACCTCGAGAAAGAACATTGGGAAGCTGTGAAGTGGATCCTCAGATACCTGGTAAGTACCAAGGATGTAAGATTATGTTATGGAGGATCGGAAATCAAGCTACAAGGCTATGTGGATTCAGATTCTGTAGAGATATCGACAGCAAAAGAAGCACTACAGGTTATTTTTTTTCTCTGGATAGTGCTGCAATCAGTTGGGTCTCTCAGTTACAGAAGATAGTATCTATCAGTATGACGGAAGCAGAATATGTTGCAACTACAAAAGCATGTAAGGAGATGGTATGGATGTAAGGTTTCATGAAAGAGTTAGGTAAGAAGCAAGCAGATTTCAAACTATACAGTGACAATCAGAGTGCAATACACTTGGCTAAGAATTCAACCTTTTATTCAAGGACCAAGTATATTGTCATCAGATATCACTTCATATGTTTGTTACTGGAAGATAGATCAATTGCTCTAGAAAAGATTCATACAAGTGAGAATCCTGCAGATATGCTGACCAAGGCGGTTACACGAGAGAAGTTAAAGCTCTGTTCAGCTTTGATTGGTCTTCAAGCTTGAAGACAGTGAGGTGGTGCATTACGGATATAGAAGACAAAGGTTTATGGCGATGTGTCTGCAAGTGGGAGATTGTTGAGATGTGGAGCCATATCTCGACTAATCGTGGACTAGCTCGACTCAAAGTCAAGCGAGCATCAGTTTTTGGGTTCCGAGGTCCTCGACCGGTCGTAGCCCATGCTCGACCGGTCGAGGGGTCTGCTTAATCGGTCGAGTAGCTTGCTCAACTAGTCGATGTTATGCAGATTCGTTTCTAGATTTGATGCGGACTGTGGATTTTTTAGTCGGTTTTTACAGATGTACGAAAGAAAAGTTGACTAAACTATAAATAGGTGAGCCTAGGGCTTTTCTAAGCTATGAGAAATAATTTAAGGTGTGGGTAAAGGGTTTTCTCTATACTTCTGAGGGAGATATTAGTATATTGCCTTGTAATCTTCATTTTTCTTCATAGTGAAAGTTTGCATCCGTGGTTTTTTACCCTTGTTGAGGTTTTTCCACGTATATCTTGTCTTGTGGTTTGTTTGGAATGTTTTAATTCTTTTTATAGTTTATATTTCTTTTTGTTTATCGTTTGTGGGTGAGACTGGAGATTGGATCTCGATTCACTGCGTTGTTTGCGTGTCGTGCAACACGGATGAAGGGGACCCGTCTACTTTTCAAGAAGCTCTTGATGATATAAATACAGAAAAGTAGATGACAACGATATAGGATGAGATTGATTCTTCATACAAGAATGATACGTGTGACCTAGTGGAGCTTATCGTTGGGCATAAAGCGATCAGATGTAAGTGAATTTATCGGAAGAAACATGATAGATACAAGGCTGGATTTGTATCGAAGGGTTATGCACAAAAGAATGGTACAACTTCAGAGAGATTTTTCACATGTGATCAAACATATATCTATTAGATTTATGTTAGCATTAGTTGCCCAATACGATCTGGAGCTATAACAAATGGATACAAAGATTGTTTTCCTACATGAAAAATTGGAAGAGCAGATTTACATGAAATAAGCAGAAAGGTTTGAGATACAAGGGTCAGAGAATAATGTTTACAGGTTTGGGAGGTCGTTGTACAGCCAGAGAATAATGTTTACAAGTTTGGGAGGTCATTGTACAGCCTAAAACAGTCATCTAGGCAAAAATACAAAAAGTTTGATTCTTTTAAGGAGGGTCAGCGGTTTACTAGGAATGAATTCGATCATTGTGTCTACTCCAGATCACTAAGTAATGGGGAATTCATTATACTAGTATCGTATATTTATGATATGCTTATTGTCAATCATAATATGTCTGCGATTAATATATTGAAGGCATGGTTATCTAGGATATTCGAGATAAAAGATCTATAAGCTACAAAGAAGATTTTCGGTATTGATATAGACAGAGATAGGGAGAGGAGCAGGCTGTGGTTATCTCAAGAATAGTATATTGAGAAAGTCTTACTCAAGTTTGGGATGGACAATTGTAAACTAATTAGCACAACCTATGCTACTCACTTTCGGCTTTGTTCAGAGCAATGTTCTACTATTTATCAAGAAAAACAATTTATGTCTCGTGTGTCCTACTCGAGAGCAGTTGACAGTTTGATGTATGTAATGGTCTTTACAAGACTGAATATTTCGTATGCAGTGGGCGTTGTGAGAAGATACATGTCAAACATCGGCAAGCGACATTGGGAGACAGTGAAATGGCTACTTCGGTATCTACAAGGGACAAAGAATTACGTCTTGACATTTGAAAAATCAAATAACAAACTTGTACATTGTATGGATTCTGACTATGCGAGAAACGTGAACAATAGAAGGTCAACTTTTAGTTACTTATTTGTGTTAACAGGTGAAGCAATCAATTGAATGTCGAAGCTTCAGTCTGTAGTTATTTTTCTCCCAACTGAAGCTAAGTATATGCCAGTGATGGAGGCATTCAAATAAGGTGTTTGGTTAAGAGAAATTATGAATGAATTGGATCTTCATCAAGAAGTTGTACCTATGAAATGTGACGGTAAAATCCTTATCAATTTAGCAAAGAACTCGGTTTATCATTTTAGAACTAAAGATATTAATGTCTGTCATCATTTTATCTAATAAGTGCTTGAGAAATGTGATATTACTTTTAAGAAGATCCACACGATGGTGAATCCAACAGATATGCTTACGAAGTTGGTTCCTGTAGAGAAATTTAGATTATGTTCTACTTTCTAAGATTGAGAAAATTTTAATGACGACGGAGTGTATATGAAAAGAAACAACAATATTGATATTATAATGGAGACGATTGAAGATGGTGATAACAATTGGAAGCAATGGAGTATAAAAATTGAAGCCATAGTCGAAATTGTTAAAATTGGTGTCTCCAATCTATACTAGAATAGGGGATTTTGATCAATTGATAGTTTGGTTCAATTAATCAATAATACCCCAAATATATGAGTTTGCTTATTAGACAGTTTTTAGTAGTTTCGATCAATTGGGATAATTTGAAAAATATGAGATTTGCTCTCTGGATACTTTTGAGTATGTTAGATTGTTTGAACATGAGGGCTCGATCAATTGATGGTTGCTCGATCAATCAAAGCTTTGATCAACGATTTTACGCAACTTCTGCATAAATGCATTGTTTTGTTTCTAATTTTGTAATCCAGCTATATAAGCCGTGTTAGTGTGGGATTAAAGATTGCTAAGACATTTCAAGGTTAGAGAGAAAGCTAGGGGATTTTAAAGGGAAAATACTAGGATTTTCTATTTTGTAATTCTTCAATCTCTTATAATTTTGTTTTCATAGCGGATTGCTTGTCATCTTATGCTATAGATTTTTCTTACAAGGATTTTTTTTATTATGTAAAATTCATGTGTTTTTTATGATTAGTTTGTTTGCACTTATCTTTCATTCGTATGATTTGGCTTTGAGGGTACTTCCCTGTCCAAACAGTTTCTTTGCTCGTATTTATCCAGTAAGTTATTTTGCAATTATTAAGATTAGAGGCCATCTTTGTGTGTATATGCATCCATCTTTGTCAAGTTAGACTACGACCATCACTTGAATTTGGAAGGAGGCTTTACATCATCATACATTATCTCCTATTGTGGGGCCATAGTATTTTTGTTTACAAGCCATTCAATAGAAGTATCATGGAATCCTTTAGGCATATACATTTATTAAGTGGGACATCCCTTAAAAATAACAAACAACTCCTAAAATCCTCCATATTTACGCGCTTACCCACATAATGGTTAAACCCGTCTTAATTTTTGTAATATCCACTTTCACGGTAGGGCAATCTTTGATGGCCCACGGGCTGTGGCCTCTTTTCCATGTGAAAAGAAATCATTGATTACATAGGGAAAATAGTAGTTTTGATAGAAAAATAAAATATATTTTCAAAAAAAAAAGAAAAAGAAATCGCTCCACCCACTGCCACTGATTTGCATGGGGTCCAACATGTTGGTGTGTGTGTGTGATCCAGACTATTCAGACCTTTCATCCGGCTTGGATGACAATCATACTGTTTTGCAACTCAGTTGGGTGCCGCTGAAAATCAAGGGTGGACGTTCCCTCTCACCTTGTTGCCTTTGCTGTGGCCCACCTGACCTTTATACACAGCTGAATTTCGTGTTCTAGAAGCACACTCGGGTGACGCATCTGATAGACGGATTGGATGGTGTTCATACATCACGTAGGACCCAAATCAACCTTACCACCGGAACTATATCACTAAAGCTCACTCCTTTATCCGTTATCTTACAAATCTCATCCATGGTTGGAAAATGGACGGCTGTCAAAAAACACTAAAGGGAAAAACTTTATCAGTTATCTTACAAATCTCATCCATGGTTGGAAAATGGACGGCTGTCAAAAAAACTAAAGGGAAAAAAAAAAAACTCACCAGTGGACGAAATCATCCAATTCAGCTGATGTTTTCATGGTCCCCATAAACGTATGATAACGGTCCAGATTGATTGGACTGTCCAAGTGTCCCAATGGAGTGGATACCTCTTTTGTTTGATAGCACCTCTGATATCTTTTATCACGCTTTCCAAAGCCAACTTGGCCTGAAGTCAGGAACACGTGGACTAGATCAGTGCCGTCCAGCAGGTGGTTCTACTGGGCCCAGTTCAAAAATAGGCTGGTCTCTTCGGCATTAAAATCAAATGTACAGCGTAAAATAACTTGGCCACGTTTTCTTATGTCCGTCCATTTGTTTTGAACACTGCAGCCAACCTGATAAGTGGACTGGCATGGTTTTGGGGACCACCATCGTAATTACATGGTCAGATTATCCATATGGACGGTTCAGATCTTGCACATGCGCTAGCATGAAGATTGCCGAAACTCCGTTTTATTAAACCGTAGATGCTGTTGCGACATCGATTTTGCAAGGGTATATTTAGTGAATGTGATCATCACAATCAGATGTTGAGCTCCCACCCTCCTCCAGATGGAAGCGGATTGCGTACTGAGTAACTCAGTACGGTAAGCGTACTGAATCAACTCTGTGGGCCCTGTGCCATTCATGCATTATATCCACTTCCTCCATCTCTTTTAACACATAATTTTATGGCATTATTCTAAAAATGGAGTATAATCCAAACTCAAATGGACCACACCACCAGAAAGTATATGAATTGAACATCTACTGTTGGAAAATTCTTGGGGACAACAGAAATTTTAAATCAAGCTGATATTTGTGTTTTTCCTTCATCCATGTTCTCCTGATCTTATGAACAGGTCGGATGACAAATAAACATAACTGAGGGCCTTAGAAAATTTTCAACTATTGAAATCAATAGTCCACTTTTTCCAGTGGTATGGCCCACTTAAGCTTTGTATGTGCATCAATTTTAGGTTGTACTCATAAAATGATCTGGAAAAACGAATGGACGGTGTGGATAAACCACATGCATTTGCGGTGGGCCCAACTGAGTTTACTCAGTACGATAAGAGCGTACTGAGTAACACAGTACACAATCCGAATTCCCTCCAGATACTAAAATTTTTGGGTGGACCCCACACCCCTCGTAGGCGGACGCGGATTGCGTCCTACCCCCGCCCGTCTCCAGCTGGGAACGGGCAGCAGCTTTGAGTGTCCACCGTGATGTATGAGTCTTATCCACACCGTTCATCCACTTTTTCGTATCATTTTAGGGTATGAACCGAACAATGAGGTATATCCAAGGTTCAAGTGGACCACACCACAGGAAGCAGCGGTGATAATGAATCTCACCGTTGAAACTTTTATAGGGCCCACCGTGATGTTTATTTTCCATCCAATTCTTTATAAAGATAAATAGACCTGTATGAAGAGAAAACACAAATATGAACTCCATCCAAAACTTCGGTGGCCCCAAGAAGTTTTCAACGGTAAAAGTTTAATCCCCATTGTGTAGTCCACTTGAGCCTTGGATCTGTCTCATTTTTTGACCAATAATCTAAAATGATGCCAAAAAATAGATGGACGGTACGGATAAGACACTCAAAGCTCCTGCCCGTTCCCAGCTGGAGACGGGCGGGGGTGGGACGCGGGAGAGAGAGAGAGAGATATGTTTCGGTGGAGCCACACCCCTCTTAGCAAGTGGTGGCCCACGAGCATCTAGAGAGAGAGAGAGAGAGAGAGAGAGAGAGAGAGAGTGGATTTTTGGTGTGGACCCCACACCTCGCTTAAGTAAGTGGGGGCCCACTGACAGAGTGTGGGAGAGATGGATGCTAATGAAATGTGGTTGAGATTTAAGGTGGTCCTCCTAGGTAAATTCATGACCGTGGTCATGACACGTGTAAGGCTAAGAAGAGGTTTTGGCATCACAAAACAGCTTGTGTGGTCGTTATAAGCTCTTTTAGTCCATGGTGCCAGTGTCGCCACGTGTATAGTGCTTCCAGGAGCCGTATAAACGGAGGGCGTGCAACAAAAATGCCTACGGGTCCACATTGATGTAAGAGTCGGCGTTGATCTAAAGGTTGCACATGATTCGGTTCCGTCATATTCTGAGGTGAAATTGGATTTCAACTGCTCAGAACGGTTGTAGAAAAACTAGAACTAGAGCCAGACCGTTTGCACCCCATAACCAAATTGGAACAATTTAGTCCAAATTGCATGGTTTTCCCAAGCTTTCACATAGAGCAATCTTATCACGGTTTGTTTTTACGTGCCTTTCCTGTTTCCAAAATGATTTTGCTATCAATATCTAATCATGTTGTGGTCCATTTGATGAATAGTTTAGTTTTTTATTTTAATATTTATTAACGGTCCAGTTCTAGGCTTAGGTCTATGGTCAGTTCACGGTCCAATTTGTTTCTACAAAATCCTAAATTGTGGACCAAACTAAGCTAACTGGTTTTTTTTATATATTTTCAAAACCAGAATTGAACCAGTGCACTTCAGAACCAGGCCAAACCATGTGGTCTGAACGGATCCGGTCCAATTTAACAGTTTTATTCGTTCCGTGTGCACCCCTACATTGATGTATGAGGACCATTCACTCCATCCATGATTTTCACCACATCGTTTTAGGCCATGGATCCAAAAATAAGGCCGGTCCAAAACTCAAGTGGGGACTTACCATTTGGACCTTCTTAAGGCCCACTGAAATTTTCGAGCCTGGCTGATGTTTGGTTTTTCCCTTCATCATGGTGGGACCTACCTCATGAATGGGTTGTATGGAATACAAACATCATGGTGAGCCCAATAAAGTCTCAATGGAGTTTTGGATATGGCTTTTTTCTAGGCTCCTATCTTACGATGAACCGGCACAAATTATGGACGGATTGGATGTCCCTAGAGTTTGGCATGAGATGACTCATCTCGTCCGACTCGTTTAGACCCAAATCGAATGGGTGAGTCGGTCCAAACTAAGTAGGCTTTGCCCAATATGAATTCAAATTGAATCAAGTTCGAGTTACCCAGTAATTTAACCCAACTTGACCCAAAACTTGATCTGGTCAAACCCGACTGGACTTAGATTTGGATATATATAGAATAAAAAATTTTAATTTCTAAGTATATCTAACATATACGCTACACTCGACCTCAACCTCGACCCAATCTCAAACTCTCTCTCTCTCTCCTTCCCTCATCCTCTCCTCTTCCAAGCCCGACAACTACACACCACCATCATCGCCCTCCCCTCTCTCTCTCCCCTCTCCACTCCCTCCCTCCTCTTCTAAACCTGGCAGCCACCCCACCACCATCACCACCCTCCTCCTCCTCCTTTCTCTCTCTGCTCTCCACTCCCTCCCTCCCTCCCTCCCTCCCTCTCTCATTTCTCAATCCGTATCAGTGCCAACTCGAACCGACTTGATATTTTTGACCGGGTCAGACTCGGTCCAAATTAGTCCAGGCCAAACTTGGACTTGTATCGGTTTACGCATGCTGGACTCAGTACTGAGTCGAGTCAAGTTCAGGTCAGACCTATTTCAAAATCGGATCCAGTCAGGTCAACCCTGACTCGGTCCAACTCAACTACATGCCCAGCTCTAAATGTCCCCCACGCATTTAGGTGGGCCCCAGAAAGCTTTTTTACTGCAAGGGCTCCCTAAAACAAGTGCTGTAGGAAATTTGCTGTAGCCGCACCTCCTATTGTAAATGGACCAAAGTTCACTCTGATCAAATGATCATAACCGTCCACTTAAGAGCGTGCAGAGATAAACTAACTCTTATATCTAGTGGGGCCCACAGTAAGTTCCTGCCATTGGGATAATGTTTGTGCCACAGCACGTCCCACCTGATGAATGGTCCCGATCTAGCACACGTATGCCATCCGTACCGTGAATCCCTCCCTCCAAGCATCCTTCCTCTTTGTCCGTACACGTGTCGCCCATCAAATGATCAAACCGTTCTGAGATTTTTAGGCAACATCATATATGAAACTCGGCTGGTCTGAAGTCCACAAGCCAGGCCTACAAACTACAACCCAGGCCCAGTCCTGTGAGAAGATAAGCCGAATGGGCCCATCCAGGCCCATGATGATTATGCACGGTCCGAGCCATGGTCCCATTCGATCACAGGCCCAGATTTTCAGTCATGCAATATCCAGTCTGTTCCTTAGGCGTACCCCATTTTAGGGGTCGACCGCTCCTTGGGCTTAATATTCCAGCCTATGCCCAGCCCAAAAATCCCGACGGGCCAGCCCTCCCATTTACAGCCATATCGATCAGCTACTTATAGCATATTAATGATCAAATGCACCATGGATGCCAGCACATGTGCTAACATGCCACACATGTCTTGTATCTGAGCCTTGCAAAAGGTGCGACTGCCCGTTTATTAACGGGCTTAAAGTTTAGGACCAGCCTTGCCGTCAGGCCTAAGATTCTAACCTAAGCGTAGCGTCAAGTGGGCCAGGCCGGGGAACGCAATGGTCCAACCCAACACATTGACTAACCGACTGATCATCGCAGGTGAGAAAGGCAGACAGGGACTGGCCTAGACCCTGTTTGGACCCATTGCCATTAGGGTGGGCCTGGATGGATAAAGGGTTGATAAGGTGATGTATGACGTAGCACAGATCATTTTAGGATTCTATGACAAAATTTAAAGATATCCAAAGCTCAAGTGGACCACACCATAGGAAACAGTTGGAATAATGATTTCTACCGTTAAAACCTTCATAGGCCCACGGTGATGTTTATTTGTCATCCAAACTGTTCATAAGATCACACAGACATCGATGAAGGGAAAACACAAATATCAGATTTATCCAAAAACTCCGTGGCCTCAAGAAGTTTTCAACAGTAGACGTTCAATTCACACTTTTTCCAATGGTGTAGTTCACTAGAGATTTATATATTCTTCATTTTTGGCATCAAGATCTAAATTTATCTGGTAAAATGTTTGGACGGAGTGGATGAAATACATAAATCACGTTGGGCCCTACAGAGTTCAGTCAGTACGCAATCCGCTTCCATTGTTTTTAACGATATAGAATGCACTTGCTTCAAGTCAACGTAGTGGTTGTATGATATGCTGATAAAGTATAACAATCCATGCATACGTGTACTTCAATGAAAGAAAACATCAAAAGCATAGGTTTTGTTGTAGATGCGTACCTAACGATCACATTAACAAATGATCTGAACTGTCCAATTGGCAGCCATCAATTGGACGGTCAAAGTGATGAAAGGTCAGCAATCCAAATTTAACAAACAAATGCAAATTTTCAGATGGTAGGATTGTACTACGAGTATGATTTTGTTATTGTGCCTCATTTATAGTGGGACCCATGATTTGGATGGTTTGATTGATGTCAATGTATTTCGCATGTACATTAACAATGTGTGCACACGCGGAGGGTTATACCCTTCCATTGTATCAATGGTCACAATTGGTCCTCACAAAAACCGCCTTAATCTAATCATGGACTAAAGCTTCTCTGGGTTGATCATCCTCTTCCTAATTCATGATGCATGTTTTAAAAAAGGACAAAATAAGAGAGAGGGAGAGGGAAGGAGGCCGGCAGGAAAGTCATGATACTTGGTACCAACGCCCCGTGTTTATGTATCCGGTGAAACATCTAAACTCACGCAATACTTGTGTTTTATGTGCCATGTGAAACATCCAAATCTGCGACCCACCATATTTTAAAGGAAAAGAATCGTTTGTTTGATCAAATTTCTTGGTAATATAAATATTTTATCATAGGTAAATAAAATATGAGAATAGTCTATCAAATATAAATGTATACAACAGATAAGATAATAGAAAACAAATAAAAGATAAGTAATACGTAATTATTACACTTTTTTATTTAAATAGTAAAATTAATTTATTTTGATGATGATTTAACAATAAGAAAATGTAAAATTACCATCGGTATGGCTTTACTAGAGATAATGTTAGTATACTTATTTGTGCACTTTTTCTTTTTCAAAGCGTAAGAATATAACTTTTAGGGATATTGTTGATGTAGAAATATGGACATCCTCCTTAGACCACTTAAGAGCTGCAAGAGAAGACAAATACGAAGACCCTAACTACAACAGGGGACCCTCCGATGACAAAGATAAACAAGCAAGCTAGGTTTAGTAGAACGTGTGGTTTTTTGGTGTAACTTGTGCATACCTTTCATCATTGGGATGCTCTTATTTATAGTTGAAAAGGGTGGTGGCATAAGTGAAAATCTCTCTATTTAGTAGATGAGTATTGTAGAGGGATTTGTATCTCGAATGTGTCGCGGTGATCTTCTAAGATCTTAAGCAATGATCTCTTCGATAAGATCTTTGAAAGGTCGAAATCAGAAAAAATATGTAGTAGGAGGTCGAAGTCGAACATACGAGGTGACCTACATAACCATTCCAATGAGCAATTTGTCAACCTGGATCCTCTAGTGAGTCGTGGTCGAGTTTTCACTCAACATTAAGCAGATCATCAACCTGGCGACCTGCCCTAGATGTTGTATCCGAGCATTGAAATCGATCTCCCTTCCTTAGTAGAATATAAATGAACTTCAAGATGACCATCCTCTCCATCTTATCGCACAGTGTAGGGCTTCCTTGAATTTAGCAGCTCAGCGCCTTGCCTCGTACTGAGTCATACCTCGAAGGCTCTTACTAAGGAGTTATCCGAGCAATAGCTCGAAAATAGATAGGACCATGGAAGAGCTTAGTGTTTAATGAAAAAGGAGACACTTCATCTCTTGATGGTCAAGTTCGAGGAATAGACAGGTTTTCTAGCAATAGATTAATACTTTCTAGCTATTGAGGAGCTCCTTGGTCATGACTAGCGCTGGTCGATCACGCGACGAGCAGAGACACTTGAGCCGATCTCACACTTTTGACTAGATCATTTTTGCCCATAACAGAGATAATGAATGATATATTAAATAGTTTAGGCTTACCATCAAATATATGAGGAAAAATAATTATGTCAGCTTGTTATATTCTAAATAATATTTCTTTTAAGTCTTCTGAGCGAACACCATACGAACTTTGAAAGAACCATGTTCCTAGTTATAAATATCTTAAAGCATGGGGGTGTATTGATAAAATAGACCTACCTGAAACTAATACAAGAAAACTAAATCCTAAAATGATTAACTATATATTTATAATACTATAGAAAACAGTACAATTAGCTTTCTCGTTTTAAAGACTAAGGATAATATTCTACATACTAATATAATTATAAAAGCTAGGGATGTAGAGTTCAGTGAGAACATATTTCCTACAAAAATTCAAATCTATAATAATAGAGGAAAGTATCTCAAATGTCACATCTACCAGTAAAAAATGATGAGAAAGTAGTACAATAACTAGAAGTAAGAAGAAACATTGGAGTTAGAAAAGAAATTAATGTATGTTCACCACCGCAAGTATAGGACTGTGATGTAGTAATAATCTTGATAAGAATGAGGTCGAATTTACAGGGACTGAACCTTGTGCGTAACATGAAAGTAACTAGAACTAGAACTATAAGAAGACGTAATCTAAATCAATGAATTTTAAGAGAAATAATGATAAGATATTAGACTAAAACTTGTAAAATTCAAAGGTAGGAAACTAGGGTACCAAGGATCCACTTGTAGAGAACGGTGAGACCTATTCTTGATTCAAGAGTACAATTAGAATCAGAGTCATATCTTCATCCAGTTGGAAGATATTTTATTTAAAAAAAAAATCAATCTGAACTTCCTTTGATCCAGTTCTCAAGAGATGAGAGATATGAGAAGTAGAATTGATTCCATTACAAAACCATGCCCAATAGACAAATTAAACAACAGAATTTAACTAATCCACAACCAATATAAGAGAGTTATGAACATTAGGGAGGCTTCCCTCATCCAGCCATGCCCGTAAGATGATGATGAACAACAGGGTTTCTCATCTTCACAATCTCACTAATGTAAAGAACATACCCAAAGCTATCGCAGATCCATTGTAATTGAAGTTACAATAAACCATTAAAAACTAAAGACATTTCTTATAATCAAACTAGAATAAAATCAGTTCAATTTAAACATGAATCAAAAGGCATAAAGAAAAATCTCCCATTACGCTACAAGCATCACCTCTTAGCCCTAACTAAAAAGTTTAACTCATTATAGACATGATGATCTAAAGGCTCTTAAGGAAAGATATAAACAAAGAAGAATAAAGAAAAGAAGGAAGAACCCTTGAAGCCGGCTGCACTCCACGCCTCTCTCTCTCTCTCTCTCTCTCTCTCTCTCTCTCTCTCTCTCTGCTCTTCCCTACTCCACATCTAGGTGATTCCCTAAGCACTCTCTCTTCTCTTCTTTTGTAAGGAGTAAAGGGCGGTGGAATGGGCGTCGGTGTGAAGAAATTACGCGGGAAAAACGGTAGACTTCCGTAACACGAAAAGAAACGCAACTGTATTGCGTTTGGTTTAAAATTTTGGAACGGCGCACGTCTGACTGCGAGATCTGAGCCGCCATTCAAGCTTCTTAGCTCTGGTTGGCCCAACCTTTGGAGTGTTTCGAATGGTTCAGATTAGTGAACCGATCATGATCTTGATCGTCGAATAGCCCAGAATGATCGATTTTCTTGGATGCGCGTAAGGCTTACGTTAGTTGCGCTGACGTGTTCGGTGGGCCCCACAGTGATGTTTTCAGATAAATTCACATCGTTCATTGGATTCCTGACGAAATTTTGGTTGAAAAGGGTTGGTTTTGGTCAATTTTAGTGCGGCCCACTGTATCAAATCTTTCCATCATTCATCCTACATTTTTCGACGATCCACGTGTGTACACGTGCATGAGACCAAACGTCCACCATGGCTAGGGTCATGGCCACCCCCCAGGGCAAATGAACGGTTCGTATCATTGATCCTGATGATGAGTGTGGCTCACTAATCACACCCGACCGAACGCTATCCATCTATTAGAGTCTTACGCAAGAAGGGTCGGTCAACGTAATCTTTGACTGGACTCTCGGTCCAGTGCACGCATAAGTGCACATATGGGTCCACTGTGATGTGTATGAGAAATTAGCTTTATCCATCCATTTTGTCATCTCATTTAAGGGGTTGAGACCAAAATTAAAGCATATCCATATATCAGGTAGGCCTCATCAGTGTTTTATGGGTTGATATATCCGTTAGGCCACTTCCACAAGAATTCAAACGCTGAAATTCGACGTATACGGTTAATTTAGGGTCCTCAAGCTAGATATAAAGTTTCAAACCAAATAAATGGTGGGAACCCCGTGATTTTACAATAAGGACAACTTTCAGGCCTCTTGGACTTCAATTGCTTGATTTTCTCGGATCTTTGGCGTGTAAATTCTTCAATCTCGGTCTCTTAAGATCCGTTACTTTATTGATATCCAAGCGTTAAATCCATACTTTTCGTACCCTTTTTTCAGTCTCAACTCTTAAATTCACCTTGCAATAAAAGCTTAATTAAAATATGACGTTAAGCATTATCATGTACGTAAAATCAGGTACTAACTAGGGTTGAATATGCAATATTTGACTCTCAATATTATATGAGGTAATTTTTTCACATTCTTAATAGAAGACGATACTACAATTTATACAAGTGTAATTAACTCTTTAAATGCAACCTTTTGAAATGAAGCAATAAATGACTAGTTAAAATCTATTATATTCAATAATACTTGAAAACTTGTATATTTACTACCTGGAAATAAGCCAATAAGTTATAAATGGGTCTTTAAGTAGTAATAGCTTTTATATATATATATATATATATATATATATATATATATATATATATATATATATATAAGTTTGTGGTACATTAGATAGACATTAAAATGACTTTTCTAAATTGAAACATATAAGAAGAAATATATATCAAGCAACCTGAGTGTTATAAGATAGCAGGTAAATAAAATAAAATATGTAAACTAATTAAGCCACTATATGGTGTAAAATAGGCTCATAAACAATGACAAAGATTTTTTATAGTATTTTGAAATCAAATGGTTATCTTATAAATGATGCAGATAGATGTGTATATAAGAATTTTTTGAAAATGATGGCGTTATTATCTGCGTTTATGTTGACGATATTCTTATTTTTGAAACTAATATTAAATTAGTTAATGCGACAAAAAAAAATTTGTTATCTAAGTTTGACATAAAAGACTTAGAAATGACTAATATAATCTTAAATATTAAATTAACTAGGAAAGATGACAGTCTTGTATAATCATAATTTAATTACATTAAGAAACTGTTGAAAATGTTTGATAATTTTGACTGTTTACCTGTTAATGCAACTTATAATTACAATGTGGCTCTCATAAAAAATACATGTACTAGTATATCTAAATAGGAATATTTCAAGATAATTGGTAGCCTCATATATCTTATAAACTGCACTACATTATGTCTAGCTTTTGAAGTAAGAAGGCTAAGTAGATATACACACAACCTTAGAAAAGAGTATTAGAATGCCTTGTATAGAATTTTTAGATATCTAAAAGGCATTATGGTATATAGTCTATATTATAGTGGTTATTCTACTGCATTAAAAGGATACGATGATGTTACATATCAAAAACCAACACCTAAGTACCAAGACTCTGATCTCGAGTTTTCGGGTGTGAACCTAGTAAAAATGCACGTGAGCGAGTTCCAATGTGCCCAGGCAGTCCGATTAACATTCACCAATTATAATAGTTTTAAATTAGCGGCACAAAAAGTTAAACTGAGATAACTAAGTACATAAATAAATGATTAATATTCAAAATGTATAATTCCAAAAGTGATATTTACCCAAATGTGGATTATACAAGCCACAATATATATACTTAAAATGATTAAAGTGTAAAGTTTTTATTTTTTTAACTCAATCATCCAAAACATAACGGCAGTGGTGTAATCCGATTCAAGACTATCCATTTGAGATCTTAATGGTACCTGCATTAATAATATCATATGAGTAGTGTTTTAAAACATCATTCAAGGTGAGAGTAAGTAATTAACTCAGTGGTTCTATTAGTTCTAAGTTACGCATGTCATCGACTCAATCAATACAAGTAATGATAAAATTACAAAATAAATAATTTATAAATTAATTATTTAAATGCATGGATGACATGATGATATGTATAATAGTTGGCCTACAACACAAGCCAATATTTTTTAGCATGATGAATGCATGGGATTGACGATACCAATATAGAACCATATGAACGATATTGCTAGTAATGACGTCAACATACGTGCAATGGTTGGCTTGCAGCACAACCCAACAATGTAATGATATACATGATTAGCTAAGTAATTATTATTTTCAGTTCAAATAACATGTTGACGAAGCTAAGATCACGTAACTCATGATGACACGTAGCGATCCCTTACTAGTGTCCCTTGATCAAAAATTAGTTTCATTATCAAATAGTCTATACAACTCAATCGGGTTAATATTAGGGCTTGTCGCCTAATGATGATTATATTTAAGGAGAAAGTCATCACCCACACCATGAATGTGGAGAAGGCACGCCACCCAAACTATTAGCAACATGGTAAGGTTGCGATATTCATCAGTACTAAGTGGTCACTACGAGGATGCTTGTCACCCAATGTTTTACTAAATTGGTGGGTTCATCACTTAATTTTTTGCCTATGTGGTAGGCATGTCACATTAGCGTAGGCCGACAGCTCGAACATATTATCTCATACCACCATGATCAGCTCATGAGTCTTTGTAGGATCATAACGCACTAATGATTATGAGTAGACTCATCCATTAAAAATATGGCATATTAGATTCAATTTGATCGTGTCATGCATTATGAACATAAATAATCAATTACCTGTTAGAATAATTTGATTGACCTATGAGAAAATCGGCACAAACGGTATTGGGTGCAAGCATCCCATGTAATCCAACTACTATTGGCCATCCGTATTCACCTCGGGTCGATCAAACAAGCGCATGATGGTTGACCTAACTTAGGTCACCCATTGGTTTGGACAATTTACTGACTGAATCAACATCGTAGGCAATCATAAACATCGCCACAGACTAAGAATTCATCAAGTAATTATAGCGATATTTCATATGAAGCATAAATTCAATAACACTACTAAGGCATTTCATTAAACATGTGAGCATCAATAGAAACAAAATCATCACTTGAACATTTCATCAAATATATAAGCATCAATAAAACTATACGTTCACCTAAACATTTCATCAAACATGAGAGCATCAATAGAACAACGCATTTAATCACTCAGACATTTTATCAAACATGTAAGCATCCATAAATAAGCAATAACGCATGTTGTGATCAAATTAAAATGTGAACATGTTAGCATAAACTAAATTATATACAAATAATACATTATTAACTGACACCCTCAAAGGTCGATAAATGGCAACCTAAAAATAATGGTCCACACCTTTAAGTAGGAATTTATGATTTCGAGCTCATAAAGTTAGGAATTTTGAGGAAAATGATTCATACACCAATTTTGAAGTAATTAACTGAGATTCGTGCAATTCAACCTGTAAAAACCTAGGTTATGAAGTAGGATTCATTTTTTTACCTCTCGATTATAAGTGAGATGGATTCGATGGAGAAAAACAGTCAAGGATAAAGTTTGATCGAAGGGAATCCATCAAGAATGCTTCAAGATTTTTCTTATAAGATCTCTCTTATTCTCTCTCTCTATCTCTCTTTCTTTATAGGAAAAAATTCAAATGGAAGCAAATGTTGCCACCAAGTGCTCTATTTATAGCACCAAAAATGGTGCAAATGGCCTTAAAGGCTAAATTTTCATTATACTACCCCCCCTATTTGGGGGTGGGGGGGGGGGGGGGGGGGGGGTGCTTCTAATCTCTAGGGGTCTACTATGGGGCATAAGAGTTGATATTTATAGTAAGATAGTTAACCCTGATGAAGATATACATATGCATGTATCGATCCACGAATATAATCAGAAGTTAGGTGATGCTAACTGGATCACTGATTTAGATGAAACAAAATTTACTAGCAAATATCTTTTCACTTTGGGTGGATGAGTAATCTCTTAAAGTCTATCAAGTTGATGTGTATTGCTCGGCCAACTATGAAATTTGAATTTATTTCCTTAGAAAATGCTAGTTCAAAAGTCATTTGCTTAAAATTTTATTTGATTGATGTAACGTTGTAGCTAAAGCTTGTATCGACTGCATCTATTCATTATGATTATCTAACAGTTATAACAAAAGTAAATAGTAAAATATATAATATAAATAGTATGCATATTAAACCTAGATATAATATAATGAAACATGTGTTGCATGATGGAGTCATATCTATTGACTTTATGAGGTTAGAAAAGAATATAGAAGATCCTCTAAACAAAAGACTATCTAAATTATTAGTTAATGATACTTCAAAGGGAATGGGGCTATGCCTAATATATGAGTTGTCAATGTCAACAATTCAATCTATACAAGTGTAGATCTCATGAGATATGTTCAATGAGTAAATAACAAAACACAAAGTATACGATTGCATTGATATAAGTAAACCCCTTATATAGTGTAGTGGTGCGAGCAACAACATAGAATGATGAATTTTTGAAACTCTTAATGAATCCATAGCCATATATTTAGTAATGTATATAGTTATTGCGTACACTTGATAGAATTCACCTATATATTGTATGGAGGTGGATGTTGCTTCTCATGAGAATCTAGGTGAATTTTTTAGAGCACTCATGAAATTCAGGTAATGGTATATGACTGAAAAGTATCAAATCGTAAAATCACTTGCCGCAAAAGAGTTGTATGAGTAGCATGTACTTGTTATTTACACCAAAATGATTTATATTCAAGACTATAGTGTCACATGATTCCTATAAACCTATCTTGCTCACTCTAATGTCAGTTCAATTTTTTTGTCACATTTTAACTCAGCGTAATTTGAAAGGTTTTTTATTTTGAAACATGTGAGAATTATTATATTTTATTTTTTTAAAATTAAACTTATTTATTTTCCTACAAAATTTGAAAATCAGATTGCTTTTTCTATTGTGTGTTTAGTCTCACATCGGATTTACCTAAGAAAATATTCATGTATATAAGATAGGCTTCTTTTTTTTTTCTTTAGACTTGAGCTTCATTCAAAGGTCATGTGGGGGGCTATGCCATTAACTATAGTCTATGTCGTAGACCATGCCCGCACGTGTAGAGTCCGAGTTCGAGTCCGTGTCTGTGTGCTCGTGCGTGTGCGTGTCGCGATGACCCATGGCCATGCGTGCAGGTATGAGTATGGGTGCAAGTGTACTTATGCGACTGTATGTATATAGGTACTTGTGAGAATTTATTTTGTGCGAGAGTGTGTGCACACTTATGCCCTTTTGTTTTGAAATAAAGAAATGTGTCCAGTCAGTTGGTCGTAGCTGTTAGGTTTATACCCAATGGACTAAGCCCTTTCGAAAGGGTGCTTAATGCACAACTTTATAGTTTATATAAGGACTTCCATTCCATTTTGCAAACCATGAAAAATCATTTCTCATCTCATTCGAAAAATATTTTTTTTCGGAAGCTTTCGTTGTTGAGTTCATCGCTAAGTTAACTCGACACTTTTGGGTTAAATTGCAAGTGATTTGAGCTTGCGTATAGTAAGTGTGCTGCTAGAACTGTGTTGTAGTAATTGTATTCTGGAGGTCTATTGCTCAGGAAACCTATTGCATTTAGAACGTTGTCCAAGGGGAGCAAATTCAATTTCAAGTCGAGTGACTCACATCACACGTCAACTTAATTCTATAAGTCTTTTATCTCAATTCTTTTTTTATTTCCCTTTTGTTTTCAATTTTAATGTTCTATTTGATTCAACCAAATAATCTAACAGTTTAGTTTTACATATCTACTACCTAGTAGCTCCCGTCACAGTATCTTAGGAATAAAAGTAAATGAAAAGGTCGAGCTATATGTCCTATAGGAGGGGGGAATAGGACTATACCAAATTAAAATGATAATAGCAAAATTTAAACAATTAAAGGTAAGATAACACTATAATCAATCCACAATAATGAAATGTAAAGCAACTTCAAATGTATGAGTATTAAGATATTGATATAAATGTTGTTCGAAGGGCAACCTTACACCAAAACCCAAGGTTTATAGTAGGACAACCTGATTTCTAGAAGGATTTTTATATCAAAAACTCAAACTTGATACAGAGGAATAAATAAATAAATAACAAAGATATAAAATCTAAGTTATTACAACATTCCCCACAATGCTTAAAATGTTAAAGATAACAACATTCACATCCATAAATATATTCCACAAGCTTGAATGATAAAAGATATAGAAAATAAACCATACATCCAAACACAAAGAATTATAGTGGTTTGCCTGTGTGTACATCAACTGTTAAACAACAGCTACACAGCTACTCCACTCATAATATCCTCACACAATGGATATTAGCGTTCACTATGAAAAAATAGGTTTTTCTAGGTTCACCTAAAACCCTCACAATTGTGTCTTCAAATGGGCTTACATAATTCAAAAACCCATACTCTGAGTTTTCTGGATCTCCTCAGATAACCAAAACAATGAGATTTTTCTGGCTTAACCTCACAAGAAACTAAAAATAGAAGATTTACACAAATGTAAAATATCTATATTTCTCCTTTTATTGTAGCCCGAAAGAACCAAGTGGGAGTAGAAGTTCAACGATGAAGTTCAATGTCCAACACTCACATATGAAATGGTTGTAGGTTCTAAATTGATTTTAGAGTTAAAGCACCTTGGGCTAGCTTGATTTGATTTTGATTCCAAGAAATGGGAATACCTCAATTCCTCTTTCAAATATAATTGGAATAAGAAAATTTAAAATTAAATGTAAAGAAAGCTACAAAAAGATAATATTAAATGAGTATAATATAGCTTAAATAAATTACAAACTTATCTCTCAGAGTGATGTGTTGATTTTACTTGAATTGAATCTCAAACTCTAAAAATCGTGCTCTATTTATAAGTGCAAAAGTCGCACCTTCGACTGGTCCTGTGGACACTACGACTAGTCATAGGACCAATGAATTTTTGAAATTTTAAACGTGATCGGATAGAACCGTTTTACGACCGGTCGTAGGCAATGCATGACCGGTCGAGGGACCTCCACGACTGGTCATGACCTGTCCAAGACTGGTCATGTGGAGCCTGAATTAGTTGCTGGAGTTTGAGTCATATCTGTAGGACTGGTCATAAATGAGTCGGCATTGTTTACATGACCGGTCGAACAATCTCCAGGACTGGTTGTGGCTCAATAAAAAAATTTCAAAAAATTCAAACAAACTTAGGACTGGTCTTGAAATTTCTTAGACTGGTTGAGCCAGTACTAGGACTAGTCGAACAGAGTCCGAGACTAGTCTAAGAACATACCAAACACTTATAAAATATACAATTGAATTATGTATCTGAAATGATATATCATGAGGTCAATCTAAAGTCTTTCATACCTTTTCTTCAGATGATAGATGATCTTTGAAGTTCATGATGCTTGATATCATGACACATAATGAAGCTTGAACTTGTGATCTCTTGAAGCTTAATTTTGTAGTACTTGAGATATACTTCTCTTTGAGTCTTGAGTATTCGCTTTAAGACATTGAGCTTTGAAGCTTAAAAAAGAGTAAATAATGTACTTGATCTTGCAATTCTTTGACGTAGATCTTATTCTTATCTTGAAGCATTATCCTTAAACTTGAGATACATTACCTTGAACAATTCAATGTACTACACAAGAGACAGATAGTGGTTTTGACACTACAAAATTTGACAATCAAAGGAGCAAGAGACCATTGCACTTACAGTAAATTTCTACAACCTTAAGTTGCAAGATCATAATTATCTAAGTTTCGATTTAGCTGATCACACCTATCTCGATTGTTTGTTCCATTAGATGCATCAGTTATTTATTATTTCTCTTTTGTTTATTCGCTCAATTGTCTCATAACTTTGTGATTGTAATGAACATCATTTTTAAATATTAACGAAATCGACAACAATTTGCCTTATTTAATTTGAATATGTGTCCTCATTCATTTTAGAAATATATTAAACTTAAAGTGTTGATAAAAGAACAAATCCCTAAGTTCGTAAACTCACATTTACTGTTACAAGGCAAAAAGAACTCATTCAAAAATTCAAAAGGGCTAACCCCTACCTTTTCACAAATCGCCTAAACGGAAGCACAAATATTCGTGGTTGAGAGGACTTTAGACCTTTGATCCTAGTCTCCAATCTATTTAGCTCAATGCAGGAGAACACCAACGATTGGTTTAGTTAAACTTTGAGGTGAGTAGACTTTGGCATGCCCACATATATTACTCACACACGAGAACCCAATTTAGACCCTCAACCACATGATTGGTCCAGTTTGATTGAATCAATAACAACATATGAAAAGATGGGTGAGAGTAGGACACGACTTAGGTGGTGAGGAGCACCCAGCCTCAAATGTGGTGTGTTTACCTGGTGAAATTTGATTGATTAGGCTACATGATGGAATGGGAAGCAGTTTGCGAACATCGATTGAGTAGTACCCTCACTCATCTCGAGCTCGGAATGAGCAGGGGCTATGAGGGGCCACCCTGATGTATGGGTTTTATCCATACCATTCATCCATTCTGCCACATCATTTCATAGAATAAGCCTAAAAATCAAGTTGATCCAAGTCTCAAGTGGACTACACTGTAGAAAGCAACAATGATCTATTCATAAGGTCAGAAAGCCATGAATGGAGGTGGAAAAAAAATAATTCCAAAACTCATGTGGCCTAAGGAAGTTTTCACTATAAGTGTTTTGTTTCATCGTGTGGTCCACTTAAAGTCCTCGATCTATCTAATTTTTGGGCTTAGATCCTAAAATAATATATGGATGGACGATATAGTTAAAATGCACACACCACGGCCCGCCAAAACCTTTGCCTATTCCGATCTTGGAAAAAGGGTAGTAGTACCTAATCCACAATCCCTGATTGCATACTAAGTAACCCAACCTTGATGTATCTGTTTATTCATGTTGTTCATCCTTTCTCTCGTATCATTTTAAGGTATGTGCATAAAAATGAGGCAAATTCAACGTTAGT
The DNA here is from genome assembly GCA_037074715.1 of Magnolia kwangsiensis. Lineage (NCBI taxonomy): Eukaryota > Viridiplantae > Streptophyta > Magnoliopsida > Magnoliales > Magnoliaceae > Magnolia > Magnolia kwangsiensis. The sequence goes on from CM073586.1 coordinate 16,627,375, forward strand.
TGCATTAAATACACAAAGTATTAAATGTGAGAGTCATTTGCGATGTGAGTGTGGATAGATAGATACATCACAGTGGTCCCACCCACTTAATTGCTATTAGTGGCAAGAGAGGGTAGGAGTGCCATGGAATCAACGTTGTCTTGCTCCAGTGGTAAACTTTCAGGAGTTTCAACAATCGGTCAACGAGCTGTACCCATAGGTGATGAAATCCCACTATGGCATAAAATAAATAAATAAATAAATAAATATGTGTGTGCCTTAGAAATATTTTTATGTTTTAGGAGTTGAGCTCAAAATTAAAAGTTGTCCAAAGCTCAAGTGGACCTCACCGCGGGTAATACTAGGAATAATGTTTTTCAAAGTTTAAACCTTTTTAGAGCATACAATAATATTTATTTGTCATCCAACATATTCATTGAATTTTTTTTTTTAAAAAAAGAAAAAACACATGGATGGAAAACACAAATATTAGCTTAATCCAAAACTTTTGTGAGCCCAAAAAATTTTCTAACTATAGACTTTCAATTCACACTGTTTCCTGTGGTGTGGCCCACTTAACTTTGTATATGCTTTATTTTTGGGCTCAAGCCGTAAACTTATCTGGTAAAATAGATGGGTTGAATTGATAAAATGCATGAATTAAGGTGAAGCCCGTAGAGTTTACTCTGTATAAAATCGGCTTCATTTTAAGGCAGTCTTGAAAATGAAGCATATTTAAATCTCAAATGAGCCATAAATGTGAATCCCCACCTAGAGCTGGGCATTGGACTGAGTCGGATCGGATTGGGTCCAACTCGACTCGGTCCGAAATCTACATGGCCTAACCCGAACTTGATTCGATCCGGGACCAAGTCCGGGTCATCAGACTCGAACCGATCCGAACCACCGCTGGCCTAATCCGATCCGAGTCTAACTCGGTCAGGAAAATCGAGTCGGATCGAATTCAGCAAGGTTCGGATTTATTTTCGGTGAAAATCATTATTCTTACTGCTATTTTCAGTGTGGTCCATTTAAGCTTTCAATATAATTCATTTTTTTAAAAAAATTAAAATGCTCTAAAATGATCACGAAAAATGGATAAATAGTATGGATATAATAAATACATCATTGTGGGGCCCATGTAATCTTGATCTCATTTGAGCCATTCATACAACTCGGAGCTTGAGGCGCGTCTCCGATCGTCTTTGCACGACACGTTATTGTGTTGACGTACTGTGCATGAAACTACATGGTGTGTGGGTGCGAATTATATATTGACAAGGTTAATACCAAATTGCTAACGTCACCAAGCTCTGAGGACCCCACCATGATGCATGTGTTGTATCCATACCGTCCAACCATTTGTAGAGATGGTTTTATAGCATGAGGAAAAAAATGATATAGATCTAAAGTTCAAGTGGACCCACCATAGAAAACCGTGGTATCAGTCACACTCACCATTGAAACATTTATAAGGCCCACCATGATGCATTTTTTAAATCCAATATATTCATAAGTTAACATAGAGATAGATGAAGTGAAAACAAAAATATAAGCTTGATCGGAAACTTCTGTGGCACCTAACCCACTGTTTTCTATGGTGGGGTCCACTTGAACTTTAGATCTATCTCGTTATTTTTCTCATGCCATAAAACAATATCTCTAAACGGATGGACGGTATGGATACAACACATGCATCATGGTGGGGTCCACAAAACTTGGTGATGTCACTACTAACTTTATCAGTATCTAATCCGCATGACACATACCTACAGGCTAAGGCTATAGGCTACAACATCAGTGGCAGTGAGAGAAACCATAGAAAGTTGGAAAGAAACTAATAAGATGCCTTCTATTTATAGCTCAAATTAGTTGCAGTGAGGGAAACCATAGAAAGTAGGAAAGAAACTAATGAGATGCCTTCTATTTATACCTCATATTAGACCCATGTTAGTTTTTACACCATTAAGAAAAACGCTGGTGATTATTTAGAGCTTAGTCAAGCGAACATGCTTGTGCAACAAAGCTCACCCCATATGTGCTAGCATGACATGATAACTCTAAGATCCAGTCCATTCATCAGAAAGGTACTACTATATTAATGCCCTAGCACAAGAATCAGCTTGATCCAATCATCAGGTGGGCCACGGATTGCAAAACAAAGATTTGGCTATGAAAATTAACCCATTGGCCTGTTTCCAATATTGGGTCCTCAAGTTGAGTGCTCTAGATTTATTTATTTATTGTGAAAACATGTACAAGGTTGTACAGATTGGATCTTGGTACCACGTTAGCACACGTGTGACATCTAGCACATGCCTGTACACGTGTGACTATCCAACTGTACATATGGCATCATTGTGAGGTAATCCAGACAATCCAAATGAAACTGCTGTGAATGGAGCATAACTGAATATTTAAGACGAAGGTAATGTCAACCATCAATTTGATAGATGTTAATTGGATGGTTAGGATAGCTTGATGTGACTTCATAGATATGATGGGACCTACAATTTGGACGATGGGGATAGTTGTACATCAATGCCACATAATATGAGATGAGTCACCATCACTTTTTAAATAATGCAAAATTAGCATCGTGGTATTTCAAAACTAGTAGAAGCATGCGAATTGTCTTTCACTGGTATCCTGACGCTGATGGAATGGGATGAAACTGGGAAGACTCGGTGCTCATCTTTGCACGACACGAACCTATAGGCTACAACAACTATATTATATAGCTGGTGTGTTGTACACCAGCCAATTCGTAACAAGTAAACTCTGTTGGGGCCCACTATGAATGGATGTGGTTTATCCACACCGTCAATTTATTTTTCTAAATTATTTTAGTGGTCAAATCTAAAATTGATACATATCCAAAGCTCAAGTGGACCATACCACAGAAAAAATTAGAAATACTGATAAGAATCACTCTGTATTGGGTCGGATCGGATCGGTCCGGATCAATTCGGATCGGGTTTCCGGATCGGCTTGGTCCGGATTGACCACGACTCGATCTTGATCCAAAAAACTGTCATACAGTTTGACCATACTCGATCTGCACCAATCCAAGCTGTCGGTTCCGTTCAAAACAGGTCAGATCGGATATAATCGGATTGAATCCACCGAATTAAGTCAGACATGCCCAGCTCTATCCCCACCATTAAAAACTTATTAGAGTATTGGATCACCATAATATTTATGTTTTCTATTTATCCATGTTTGTGTGACCTTATCAACCGTTTGGTCGAGGTAGGCATTAGGAAGTTTTTAACGGTGGGTATTAAGTGATCACAGCTTCCGATGGCGTGGTCTTCTAAATATCTAAATCTACTTCATTTTTGCAACATGCCTTAAAATGAGCAGTAAAAACTGATTGACGGCGTGGATATGAAACATATACATCAGGGTGGCCCAGGGTAAGGGAAACACCACTAACGTGTTATCTGGAAACATCTCATTCGCTCCCCCTTAGGATATTCTGCGAGTCCGTACTCGGTCTATCTCTGTTAACAAATGGCTCCACCAATCAAAAATCCCACGTCATCACTCCGCACAATCAAAGTTTCGACCTATCACACTCGTACCGCATACCTTTTATTAATGCTATAAGGGCCTTTTACATTAGCCATCCATTTGACCATCTCAACCGTCAATTTTCACCATATAAGGATTTCAACAGCATTAAACGGTCACGATTGCATTGGCATACCCCATCAGACGTGGATTTCAATTTTTAGGTAGTTGGTATTATTAGTACTGTCCACGTCGAAATGCTCTGGAGTCTGGCGTCCGATGTCAACATCGATGAATGCTGGTTCCAGATGACCCGTTTCAAGCGCAAAACAAGGACGCAATACACGTGTCAATATAGCACGTGTGTTATGATCTGAGACATTAACTAGATGTTAGTTCAGTGAATCTTTCCTGTTCTAAAAACTCAGAATAGCTAACTCATTAGATAGGCAACATTTACAGGTTGAAAGTTGACCACTGGATGGTATTCCCTGACCGTTCATTTCTTTATATTTGAATGGCCCATGTATTAAACAGAATGGATAGGATTCTGGGACGAGTAACATCCACTCCAACATATTATGAAATTCAAAAGCCGTGATTTGCTCGTCATGCTCCTCATTGGTGCATTTGTGCCTGGCGCTTGAAGATGGCGCGTCTAGAACTAGTACTTCTTTTTTTGTAAGAAGAAATCTTACTTAGAGTACAGCGCGTCATTTTCGCATTTGGTGTGTTGCATTTAAATCGGACACGTGGCTTAGAAGCCAATGTTTTGGACCATTCATCAAGTTGTTGTGTCTCTGTTGATGAGCAAATCTCATCGAAAACATAAACTGCAGTTCTTTTTGGTTATATCAACTCTTGCAACTCTTGCAGTACCGACCACTATCAGCATTCTCTTCTACCGTCTATTTTTATGGTCACATATTGAAGGGCTGAGAAGTGAAATCGGTGAAAATTTCACTTAAATTCTCTCAGATGATGGGACCACGAGACGAAGGGTTTGGATCACATATCATTATGCCTTATGTCAAAAAAAATTTGAGCTGACGGTGAGGATCATACTCGCATGGTGCACCGGATAAATGAATTAAGATGAGATACGGGATGCCTTCTCGCAGGAGATGGAACTTGGCACGTGCCTTGGCGATCTGTCTACTTCATCTTGTTGGACACGTGTGTGCTCTATATCTCAAAAATCAGATCGATCCGGACCGCAGCTGGGCCGTAAAACAAAAAATTAACAGGTGCTCCGCAGCTGATGGCTAAGTCAGCATCATTTTCCACCCATGATACGTGACAATTTAGTCCCATCTAATGAAGGGTTAGGATCTATCACCACATGACACTTTGGCCTGTCTCCGAGATTCTATCACTGCCTACTCTGGGCATAGATTAGGGGAAGCGGATTGACTGATGTAACTGCAGTCTTAATGTTAGTAAGTTCCGTGCGCCTGATCACGAGGCATGTATTATATCCAGCATGTCCATCATTTCGCGAGGTCATCTTTAAGGCTTGAGATGAAAAAAAGACATCTAACTATGAAGTGGACAAAAGTGAAAAAAGTAGTGGGTTGAAACCCATTTTTGGGTCACGTGATTTTGGATAAATATATATATATAAAAGTTCTTCTTCATTCAAGTCTTTGTAATCAAATTAATAGGTTGGACGTAAAATAAACGTTATTTATAAACCCTATAAAGTTTTTAACAATGAAAATCATTATCTCAGCTGTTATTTGTGGTGTGGTCCATATGGTCTTTGGATATGATTCATTTTTTAGATAATGCTCTAAAATGATATCTAAAAATAGATAAACAATGTAGATATAATAAATATATCATTGTAGGGTCGTGTAACTTTGATCTCCTTTGAACCGTTCCTACAACTAGGAGCTCGAGGTGCGTCAATGCTCATCTTCTCACGACACATACATACAATACCTATATAGCCGGTGTGAGGTAAACCAGCCAATCCGCTTCCAAGAACATGCGAAGGCAGGGTAACAATTAAGGTCGAGGCCCGTAGTTGTGGGGCTCACCTAGATGTATGTGTAGGGCTATACATCGAGCCGAGTCGAGTCGAGGTGGGCCAAGCTTGGCTTGACTCGTCCATGCTACACTCGAGTTCGAGCTCGAGCTCGCCCTCGAACTTAACATTGAAGCTTGACTTGTTTGCCAAAGCTTTCGAGTCGAGTTTATCTCGAGTCAAGTCGAGTTTTCCTCGGTAGGGTAAGGGAAAGTAAGAGAGGGAATGGGGATAGGTAGGGTTGGATTGAGTTTTTTAGTAAAAATTTTTAAGTTTTAACTTTTTTTTTTTTAAACTTAAAAATATATATTTTATATATTTAATATTAATATAATATATAATATATATTATTAAAATATATTACTCGATCCAAGTCGAGCCTGAGCTCGAGCTTCGAGTCGAGTCGAGTTGAAATACACCATGGTCGAACTCGGCTTGAACTCAATTCGAGCTTTAGTAAACAAGCTCGACTCGCCTTGAGTCAGCCTTTTAAGACCAGTTAATCTGAGCTGAGTCGAGCAAGCTTTTCAAGCTAGCTTGGTTTGTGTACGTGGATATTCCACACCTTCTATCCCGAGCTCTCGATGGCCCACTTGGGGTTGCTCTTGGCCTGGATTTTGAATCGTTTTTATCTAGTTGTTAAGCTAGGCTATTCAAAATTCTGATTTTAGTAGATATAAGCCTAGCCCATTGAAACCCCACTTCAATTTATTCTTTTATAATCATTTTATGGCATGAGCACAAAAATAAATCAGGTATAATATAAAATAGTGGTAACTAGCTATTAAACTTTCTACTGCTTATGCATATGACACAGGTTTTTTTTATAAAGCTAATCTTGATGTTTTCCTTTCGTCTAAGTCCATGTGACCTTGTCAACAAGTTCGATGGCAAATAAATATTATAATGCATACTAAGAAGTTTTTAATGGTGGGTGTTCAATCACCACTAATGCTCGTTACGTAGTCCACCTTACTTCATTGTGTGGACTCTATGAACATTTCATCTCAACAATTTGTGCACTTGTTTTGAACTAGACCCAATGGCTAACCTTAAACCAAAAACCTCTAAGAAACTTGCAACCCAAAAGTCCAACTAAAAATCTCGTCTACTCAATCTATTGTAAGGTATGGGATCATTACCCATCTCATTTCTACGATAGTGGTTACTTAGAGAGTAAGCATGAGTCTGAGAATAGCTTGAGTAGGGTGAGAGTGAGAAGAAAGAGAGCGGGAAGAGCTCAGAAAGCATATCCATCAAAGCCACTCACCCATCCACATCAAAGTCTCTATAAGTGTCCGAGCCATTTAGATGGTTCAACTTTATCAAAGTAGGATCGGGACACGAGATTTTTTATAATCTTCTCTCAAGAGGAGTGTAATAGCTCTCGTCGCCTCTTTCCACGTCTCCACATTCACGGGTGATAATCCAACTATCAATTTCATTTAATTTCATATCGTACATATTTCTTCTCATGCATCTCAAGTGACTCTTGAATACATGCCCTGCACATTGTAAGCCGATGCCACGTTATTCCAAAAATCAAAGTTACTCATGGCCTGAGATGAGCTGCAAAAAAGGTTGGATGATATACCACGCACACATCAAGGTGGGCCCCACGCAGGGGCCTCACCCACTAAGCTTTTATCCGTTCTCACCTACTCCGCGACCCGGTGGCTCCAATGCACGGCCATCCTAGATTTCCAACACTTGTTTAAAATATAATGAAACATCGAGAATCACGTCCACACAAATTTTCAAACGGGACAACGTTTCCGTTTGGAAAACCGCTGCAGTATTTCATCCAACTTTCATGTACATATATCATATGTGCTGACAAATGAACTCTTTAAAGAGGAAAATTTTAGCGGCAGTCCACGTTCGGCTAAAACAGGTCCAAATATTAAAGGCTAGGATCCTCCGGTTGAAAATATTTTTAGGTCATAGTACATCAACGGTGTTTCAATAGGATAAGTGTCTTATTACTGAAGATGGGCCCCCATCTATCCTAACTTAAAAAGCCCGTCTAAAGATGGCAAAAAGTCAAAAACGGTAGTTATTCGATACTCTGGCAGATCATACCATTTAATACACAGGCACGGAATTCTAGACGTGGAAAACATTAACTGACAACATTGTAAAACCCACCGTTGATAAGTCACAATCCAAAAATTGGATTGATTGATAAATTCTAACCTTTGATTTATCGACACTTGTTTATTTAAACAGGACCGTTAGATTTTTTTTCATTTTTAGACGTGCCATAGACGTCCATCAGTATAGATATTTAGGCAATAGAATAATCACCATTTTGGGTCATGATACATTCAGAGTGGGACCCATTTTGGACAATTTAATTTGAATCACTTGCACTCCACGGATGCATTTCTAAGTGCCTATGTATCATCTGTGACGCCCTGCTGGACCATAAAAAGATGAGAAATTTCTTACCGTTCCCACTTATTTTGAGCTCATAAGAATAGGCCCCAACTGTACGGCCCATTTCTTAGGCCGAAAATGCCCTTGCCTCTTCAGCTTTTTGATTCGGGGCTCCCTTTAAGTACGGATTATAACAGTAGACCCAGCCGTAGCTATAACTGCACCCATAACTTGCCTGCTACAAAAGAGTGGATAGAGTCACTGTTCCATTGACCCGACCCCAATTCACTGTTCAACTTATGTACTTTTTTTTACGAGAGAACTTTTTGTTTTTTACATTTTTCTCTAATACATATTTATATAAATATGTATATATAAGCATATATAAAAAGAAATTTCTCTTTTCTTTTTTTTTAAATTCATTTAATAAATATATCTCTTAAATTAAAATGATTTACTTGACGTAACATATAGGATTAGGGGGTAAGAGATGCTAATTTAACTAACCAACCTACTTATTTTCCAAGATTCGATTAGGTCGATAGTTGAAATTTCATTTCATTTACTTCGCGGTCAATTTTAATCGGTTCGTGGTCAATTTCATTTATTTCATTTTACGATCAATTCCATGCATTTCACGGTCAATTCCCTTCACTTTCATGGTCAATTCGCTTCACGTCACGATCAATTCCGTTCATTTCACGGTCAATTCGCTTCACTTCATGGTCAATTCCATTCATTTCATGGTCAATTCCCTTCACTTTACAGTCAATTCGTTTCACTTCACGGTCATTTTCATGCATTTCATGGTCATTTTCGACGATTCCGTATTGATTCACGGTCATTTTCATGCATTTCATGGTCATTTCTCTTCACCTCATGATCATTTTCATGCATTTCATGGTCAATTTGCTTCACTTCACGATCATTTTTATGCATTTCACGGTCATTCTCGGCAATTTCATGTTGATTCGCAGTCATTTTCATGCATTTCACGGTCAATTTCCTTCACTTCATGGTCATTTCTACGCATTTTAAGGTCAATTCGCTTCACTTCATGGTCATTTTTATGCATTTTATGGTCATTTTTGATGATTTCTTGTTGATTTACGGTCATTTTCACTCATTTCACGGTCATTTCCCTTCACTTCACAGTCAGTTCGCTTCACTTCATGGTCATTTTCACGCATTTCACGGTCATTTTCGGTGATTTTGTGTTGATTCATGGTCATTTTCATGCATTTCACGGTCAATTTCCTTTATTTCACAGTCATTTTCACGCATTTCACGGTCAATTTACTTCACTTCACGGTCATTTTTATGCATTTCATGGTCATTCCCGGTGATTCTGTATTGATTCGCGATCATTTTCATGCATTTCAGGGTCAATTCCCTTCACTTCGCGATCATTTTCATGCATTTCACAGTCAATTCACTTCACTTCATGGTCATTTCCATGCATTTCACGGTCATTCCTGGCGATTTCATGTTGATTCATGGTCATTTTCACGCATTTCATGGTCAATTCGCTTCACTTCACGGTCATTTTCATGCATTTTACGGTCATTCCCGGCGATTCCGTGTTGATTTGCGGTCGTTTCTATGCATTTCAAAGTCAATTTCCTTCACTTCACAGTCATTTCCACGCATTTCACGGTCAATTCGCTTCACTTCACGGTCATTTCCATGCATTTCACGATCATTTCTGGCGATTACGTGTTGATTCATGGTCATTTCCATGCATTTCAAAGTCAATTCCCTTCACTTCATGGTCATTTTCACGCATTTCACGCTCAATTCGCTTCACTTCACGGTCATTTCCATGCATTTCACGGTCATTCTCGGTGATTCCATGTTGATTCACGGTCATTTCTACGCATTTCATGGTCAATACCCTTCACTTCACGGTTATTTCCATGCATTTCACGGTCAATTCGCTTCACTTCAGGGTCATTTCCATGCATTTCACGATCATTCTCGGCGATTCTGTGTTGATTCATGGTCATTTTCATGCATTTCACGGTCAATTCCCTTCACTTCACGGTCATTTTCACGCATTTCACGATTAATTTACTTCACTTCACGTTTATTTTCATGCATTTCTCGGTCATTTCTGGCGATTCCGTGTTGATTCATGATCATTTTCATGCATTTCACGGTCAATTCTCTTTACTTCATGGTCATTTTCACGCATTTCATGGTCAATTCGCTTCACTTCACGGTCATTTCCGTGCACTTCACAGTCATTCCCAGCGATTCCGTGCTGATTTACGGTCATTTCCATGCATTTCACGGTCATTCCTAGAGATTCTGTTTTGATTCACGGTCATTCCCATTCATTCCACAGTCAATCCCTTCACTTTACGGTCATTTCCACGCATTTCATGGTTAATTTACTTCACTTCACGGTCATTTCTATGCATTTCACGATCATTCCCGGCGATTCCGTGTTGATTCACGGTCATTTCCACACATTTCACGGTCAATTCCTTCCACTTCATGGTCATTTCCATGCATTTTATGGAAATGACCATGAATCAACACAGAAATGGCGGGAATGACCATGAAATGCATGGGCATGACCGTGAAGTGAAGCGAATTGATTGTGAAATGTGTGGAAATGATTGTGAAGTGAAGGAAATTGACCGTGAAATGCGTGGAAATGACCGTGAATCAACATGAAATTGTCGGGAATGACAGTGAAATGTATGGAAATGGCCGTGAAGTGAAGCGAATTAACCATGAAATACATGAAAATGACCGTGACATTAAATAAATTGACTATGAAATGCGTGGAAATGACCGTGAAGTGAAGGGAAATGACTGTGAAATGCGTGGAAATGATCGTGAATTAATACAGAATCGGCAGGAATGACCGTGAAATGCATGGAATTGATCATGAAATGCATGAAATCACCGTGAAGTAAAGTGAATTGAACGTGAAATGCACGGATTTGACCGTGAAGTGAAGCGAATTGACCGTGAATGTGAAATGAATTGACCGTGAAATGCATGGAATTGACCGTGAAATAAAATGAATGAAATTCACCGTGAACTGATTGAAATTGACCGCGAAGTGAATGAAATAAATGAAATTGATCGCGAACTAATTAAAATTGACCGTGAAGTGAATGAAATGGATTTTCGACCATCGACCTGATGAAATCTTGAAAAATGAGTAAGTTGGTTAGCCAAAGTGTCATCTCTTCCCCCAAAATCTTTTATGGTACGTCAAGTAACTCGTTCTGATTTAAGAGAGATGTTTATTAATGAATAAAGAAAGAAATTAATAAAAAGAGAGAATTTTTTTATATGCTTATATATACATATTTATATAAATATGTATTAGAAAAAAATATAGGAGAAAAAATGTTCTCCTTATAAAAAAGAAAAAAAAAAAAACTCAGGTGGGACAGTGAGTCAGGGTCAACTCGGTCGACCAAGTTAGGCTGGATTTTTTTTTCCTGTTGTAATCCTACTACATATTATGGGTCCTATTATGATGTATGTGTTATATCTAAACTATTAATCCATTTGACAAACTTGTATTTAGCCTTGAGACGAAAAATAAGACAGAACCAATTATCAAGTGGACCACGCGGTAAAAGGCAGTGGAGGATTGAATGTCTATCATCAAAATCCTTTCAAGTCACAGAAGTTTTAGATCAATATGAAATTTGTTTTTTTTCTTCATTCAAGTCTTTGTGACCTTATGAATATATTGAATGGAAAATATATATTATGGTAAGCCTTATAAAATTTTTAACAGTGAAAATCAAGTTTCTTGCTATTATTCGTGGTGTGGTCCAATTGATTTTTAGATATATATATATTTTTTTGATAATGCTCCGGAGTGACCTCGAAATATGGATGAAGGTTGTGGATATAATAAATACATAATTGTGGGGCCCGATGTGGAGGAGCGTCAGTGCTCGTCTTCGCACACCATCCAATCAGCTACCGAGAGGAAAGAATGACGGGGGTATTTTGGTTCCTTGGGTAGTCGCCCGCTCAGAGGGGAGTATTCTTGGAAGCATGAAAAGAGGTGGGCTGCAAATAGCCGGTGGGCCATAAATGGGTCGTGCAGTAGGAAATTTTTCAAAAAAAATCTTCTCCTTTTAAAAATGAAAAAAGGCAGGTTGTACACGCATTAGTATGAAATCCCAGTCCTCCAGCTGGGCCATGTGCATCAGTGTCATTAATATCCTAGGAGGTAGGTTCCATCTTCCGTTGGTCATGGACGGTTCTCTTTTGCCCCTCTGAAAGACGATCTACACATTTGAAAATGGATTTATTGTAAACCATTGAATGACCAAGATTTCATCAGGAAACAGATTGAAAATTCTGGAACTTTATCTGTCAAAATATTAATTTTTCACACATATTCACCGTAGATCCTACATCTTGAACGGTTCAGATCATCCCAATGCGTGGATCAACTGACGCTGTGGCAATTTCCTTTAGTGATCCGTAGACTACAAACTGCGCCCCTTACAAAATATCCCAGACTTCTGCGACGACTACCCAAACTTAACGGCGTTCGGACAGAGTAACGCCTTCCGTTAACATCTCCGTTATAGTATACCATACAAATCGATGTATGGGGGCCAATGTAGCTTTTTAACGAAATCCATACCGTCCATCACGTTTTTAATGTCCTATTATCCTTTTTTTAAACCAAAAATCCTATCTATAAAGATCTCATATGGCGAACAACATATTAAATCATTCCCAACGCCTCTAAAATCACTCCTTATGGCCCACTCCAGTTTTGAAACGGTATGATTTTTCTGAGTAGTTTCATATACATTAGATTCATCTTCTTTAGTGGATTAGATACAATATAAAAACAACACTGTGCCCCACATACAATCTGGTAGGTTATTAATGGTGGACGTTCCATCAAAAAGTTCGTGTTGTGACTCAAATAGGTATTGAATAGTTATAAATTTTGGAATCCAGGGATAAAAATATAGGGAAAAAGTGATTAACGGATGAGATCTAATTAAAAAATCATGGTGGATCCCATCACATTGATTTGTTCATTAAGATTAAAATAGAAACGTTTGTACCGGATCCTGCCTCCTCCTCCGTTTACTCTCCTTCTCTCTCTCTCTGCAACTCCCAAGCTGCCATCAGACCCCAAAACCACGGCGTCTTTACTGTCGTCCCGCACTCCTACCAAAGCGCCATAACCCGCACCTCCAGTTCGATAAATGCCCCTCACCGTCTCATTAATTTCCTCGCGAGCCTTGCCCTCCTTCCCTTCTCCCCACGAACCCTAGCTCCTTCGACCGTGCCCAAAAATGTCCAGTGTCGAGACGGAAAGCGAAAGGTCATGGGAATCGGTGCTCCGCAAGATGCTCCCTCCCGGTGCTCCTCTCCCAGACCAGGACCACCTCGACTACTCCATAGCTCTCGAGTACGACGGTCCACCAATCCCTTACGAAGTCCCCAAGGTATCTCTCGCGGCACCACCGAAATCTGAGGAAGATGAGAGGTCATGGGAATCGGTGCTCCGCAGCATGCTTCCTCCCGGCGCTCCGATGCCGGACGACGAGAGCCTCGACTACTCCATCGCCATCGAATACGATGGACCACCGGTTCCCCACGACGTCCCCAAAGTCGAGCCATTGATCATGGATTCCGCCCCGGGACTACCGATTCCCAAGCTTCCGCGGTTCATCCGCGCCTCCAGCAGTGGCGGGGAATTCCGTGGCATGGTGGCCAGCGCGAGGAATTCGTCGTCATCGTCGTCGGTCTCGAAGGCGGTTCCGGAAACAGAATCGCAGCAGGACAGTTCGTCGCTGGAGCCTGTGGGCCCGATCTGGGATCGGAAGGCTGCTGCGGAGGGCCGGCGGGCTGCGGTCGTGACCTTCCACACGGCTGCGTCAGAGGAATGGGAGAAAGAGGAAGAGGAGGTGGAATTCTCCTCGTTCCGGTCGAGCATCCCCAATTCGGCGCCGGTAGTGTCGCCGGGGCTCAGGGCGTTGCCCCTTGCAGCACGGGCCCCGAGGAAGCGGGGGATATGCAGCCGGTGTGGGAAGAAGAGCCGGCTGCGGGAGAAGGAGGTTTGCTTGGTGTGTGATGCAAGGTACTGCAGCAATTGCGTATTGAAAGCAATGGGGTCGATGCCCGAGGGGCGGAAGTGTGTGAGCTGCATCCACCATCCGATTGATGAGTCTAAGCGGGCTGACCTTGGGAAGTGCTCGCGGATGCTGAGCCGGTTGTTGAGTCCGATGGAAGTCCGGCAGATTATGAAGGCAGAGCAGGAGTGCGAGGCGAACCAGCTGAGGCCAGAGCAGTTAGTTGTAAATGGGCGGCCGTTGAGGCAGGAAGAGCTGGCGGAGATTTTGGGTTGTCCGCTACCGCCTCAGAAGCTGCGGCCCGGAAGGTATTGGTATGATAAGGATTCCGGGCTTTGGGGAAAGGTGAATGCTGATTTTATTGCTAAGGAATGCTTACTTGCAGATGCCTCTCTGTAAATGGCAAAAAAAAGAGGAGAAGAAGCCACATATGCGATTGTGGCGAGTGAGTTCATCAGGTGGGCCAAATAGCAGTTGGGTCCACTCGTCAGGTGTGCCAAAAGGATCAGTTGGGTCCACTCATCAGGTGGGATTACATGTATGTTGAAGATTTACAGTAGGTGATCTTGTTCCGATGGTCCATTAATTGTAACGGTATGGCCTGCCTGACGAGGGGAGCTGACTGAGTTTTGGGCTGGAGCAGATGCAGTGTGGGGCTTGCACGATGAATGGCCTTGATCTCAAATAAGTGTGCCCATTGTAATTGCAGGGCACCTGCCCTTGACAATTGCAGAAGCGCGTTGCAAAGGAGCATTCCTTTTTCTTTGTTGAAGAGTTTTTTTTTTTTTTTTTTTTTTTTTGAAAAATTGTTTTTGTGTTGTTGATTGTATTGCGGAAAACATCTGCAGGAGGGTGAGAAACCCGATAGGATTATAAGTTCGAAATTGAATGTTGGGGGGAAGCTAAAGATGGAAGCTAGCAATGGGAACACACAGGTGTACATTAATGGGCGGGAGATCACGAGGATAGAGCTCAGGATGTTGAAGGTGAGATTTTGGTATCTTTTGAGCTTGTTCTTGGACTGAGTGAACGGTTGTCTCAATTACTCGTGCTTGTGGAATTGTTGCTATTTTCCTCAATTTGCATTAGTCAATGATTTATAGTTATGTTGGGAACTGTTACACCTTACGGGTCGATACAGTTTTTTTTTTTTTCCCTTTAAAAAAACTGTTATGGCCACCGTTACTATCATTGAATACCTTGATCAGCTCTCATGAAATGGGTTATGGATAATGTGGTTACATATGCCCCACTTGCCTGTGTATATGAGAAGATCTCGTGCCTACAATATCATTTGAAGTTCTACAATCTTTGGTTCCTTTGGGATTCTTGATTGAGTTGAATTATGGGAAGGTGTGTGATCAAGGGGAAATGACAAAGATAATTGTTAGAGCACACAAATCTTGATGTGCATGAGAGCACTATAAGGAGGCGTTGAGCATGCTTTAGAGTGGTACATCAGAGTTTCATACTTTATTTGGATTAAGATGTATACTAGAGATTACTATCAATGTTAGATTAGGATTATTCATGAGTTATCTTTGATTTCTGAAGTGGCTGTAAATAAAGCATTAGAGAAGAGATGAAATTCATCAAGTCCTTGTCCTTGTCCTTCTCTCTCTCTCTCTCTCTCTCTCTCTCTCTCTCTCTCTCTCTCTCCTGCTTCCCTAGTCTTCTTCAAATATGTTTCCTGTATTCAAAATGAGAAGGATACCCTCAAATTGTAGATATGTTCTCTTGATTCTAACTACAAAGCTACATGATCATTTTCAGAGCTTCAATTTTCAATGGGAATCTAGATGAAGGGGGCTATGGTTTGGTTATTTCCACTTTATTAGATTACTATTGCAATTGAATTTGTTGGAGCATACAGATGCACCCTTAGATTTATGTGATTATAGAAGCTTTGTCAGGGGATTGTTCAAAACCACATCCTATAATATTTTTGATAGGTAACCTGAGTGACTGGGACGTTGAAATGCAAACAGTCTACCACCGAGCTATAGGCTTGAACTTAACCCTCTCAAGAATATTCTTGGAAAAAATCTTATAGAATGATCAACATGGGTTATAGGGGTCCTAAATGAAGTTCTATATTTGGTCATATACTCCTATTCTATGTTTAGTTGATTTTGGGTCTTGTTGTGCTTGGGTTGGTGCATGTGGTCCTTTTGTTTGGGAGAATTGTTTATTGAGGGAAGGCTTGCAGATTGAGAGAGAGAGAGAGAGAGAGAGAGAGAGAGAGAGAGAGAGGTATTGGCTTCACTAGGACACTCCTTGGTGCAACCCGGTTATAGTCAATGAGATCTTGATACCCAAATTGCAAATAATTATGAAAGTATACCTATAAGAACAATGGAGTAGAGAGGGAGGGAGATAACTTTATTGATAACAACCTTCTTTTCTTACACCACTACTGTTTTTATTGATCATAAATGAATCTTTAATTAAAATCTCCCAAATAAAAGATTGATTTCAAATCAATCACAATTTATTTCTAGCTAATCTTATCTTCCTTAATATGGTAAAAGCATAATAATAAAAAAACCAACATAGAAAACAATTATATCTCTAAATCAACTCTATATCATCAATCATATCAATTAAATCTTCAATCACATATTTAAATCAGCCCCCATATTTCCAAAAGATAGTAAATTGCAATCCTTGATTTAGGCTCCCAAATGTATAAATAAATAGTCCAAAAATCAGCAGATGGTGGGCCTTATGGTGGGCTATGTGGCTACATCATTGTTGGGCCCAACAGTGGGCCTAGGTGGGCTGTGGCCTGCATCAATTCTCCCAGGCTTTGAAAGACTTTGTCCTCGAGTTGGACACCAATCTTAACATTTGGACTTGTACTAGTATGATGAATCTTCTTCTTTTGTGGAAGATGGTGGTATAACCCCAAGTGTCAGTCTGGCACAACCCTTGTTGGAGTCCACTGTAGATGATGTCTCTTTCACTTGTGCTTTTATGGTTGCCAACTTGTTTGTTGTAACTTTAAAGTTCTTTGTGGATCCTACAATATTTGCTCTTGTTTTTTTTCGTGCCACTGTCATCTTTCACAAAGGTGCTTTAATTTGAGGGTTGAGACCTATTGGCATGTCTATCAATGTGACCACCACTATTAGTGGATCCATCAATTGATCCATTGATGAATTCAAGCATTGGTCCAATGTCAATGCATCATCACTTCATATATTAACTTTTCCTTTGACCCCATGGATGTCTTCGTTGTTTCAATAATTTCTACTTCAATTCCGGGCTCTCTGTCACATTGTAACAATAAAAGGATTCGATCATTGGTGTCTTCATAAGCCTGGGCAACCCGTTGTTGGGTTAGGACTTTGGTAGGGATCTTCCCCTACATGTCTACATGCTCCAACTTTGGTCTCTAGATTCCCTCCATACCAGAGCTCTCTCACTTGATTAGTGAGATTGCCTACCGCATGCGTGAGTTGATCCACCTGCTTTGTGTGTGCACAAATCAATTGAGTTATGTGCACGAACTCTTCCTTTGTCATCCTTTTGGATGCCATTAGGATGATATAGAGTCAAAAAATCCCCAAAGACGATCTACTCTGATACTAAAATGGTGCAACTCGGGTTATCGAGTCAATGAGATCTCGATACCCAAAATGCAAGAAATGATAAAAGTATAACCCACACAAACAATGGAGTGAGAGGGAGAGAACTTTATTGATATTGACCTTCCCTTTTTACAAAAAAAAAGGAGAAAACTTTAAGAAAACTCACACTTGGAAAAATATTCGAATGACTAATTCCTACACTACCCACTTTTATGGATTATTAATGAATCTTTAATTAAAACCCCCCAACTAAAAGATTGGTTTCTTCTTCTTCTTCTTCTTCGTTTTTTTTTTTTTTCTTTTCTTTTTAACCAAATCGGATGCATTGTGTTGGGGGCTGTTGCACAAAACCTTAGGATCTAGCCTCCCAAATACACAAGAATTATGAGATAATAAAGCAATGAAATAAATCAAAGCATAGACCACACGACACAAGGAATTTTTAAGTGGAAAACCCTCAAAGAGGTAAAAACCACGGGACCTAGTCTAGAGCAATAATCCACTAAGAAGTAGAATGTTACAACCGATCATAAGCACACACCGCTTGGATTAAACCTTCTTCACTCACGCAGGAGTGGATAAACAATAAGAGAACAAAAGAAAAATGGAGGGATCTCACCAATCACGAGGACGTAGAAGCGCTGAAACGTGGACTGCGAAGTAGATTACCTCTACGAGCAAAATCTCCTTTCCACAAGCTTCCTCTCTCTCTCTCTCTCATACACTTTTGATAGCCCTAAGCCCTTTTAGAGTACCTTTAGGTAACCTTAGAATACCCTAGAATACACCTCAATCTCGCATACACTCCTTTATATAGATTTAGAAAAAAGTAGAATCAGAATAGGAAACAAAAATCGTAGAATCTGCGTTTCTGCAAACGAATCTGTGTAAACCTTCGATGTCATCGAAGGCCTTCAATGACAACCTTTGATGTCATCTAAGGTCCTTTGATGATATCGAAAACGGACCAAAATTGTCCAGTGACCAGGGGTGAAAAATCTCGAAAATACTTGATGACATCATTAGGCTTTGATGTCATCGAAGCTGGTTCGATGATATCGAACCATGACTGCAATGAGGGGAAAATCCCCATCAAATTCCCCCGTTTTTGACTTAGGAGGAATTTGCATTCTTCAAGCTAGACAGGTTTCTATAAACCTCAAACTTGCTCTTGAGCAATGCCTTGGTCATCATGTCTGACCCGTTATCGTCCGTGTGGACCTTCTCAAGCTGTAACACCTTCGGTTTCAAAGTATTCCTAATCCAGTGATACCGAATCTCTATGTGCTTCGACTTGGAGTGCTGACTTGGATTCTTGCTCAAGTGTATAGTACTTTGGCTATCACAATAGACCACGTGCTGTTCCTGCTTCAGGCTAAATTCCTGTAGGAACCTCTTCATCCAAAGGATCTCTTTACATGCCTCTGTGACTATAATGTACTCGGTCTCTGTCGTTGACAATACTACGACATTCTGTATCTTGCTCTGCCAAGAGACCGCTCCCCCTGCAAACGTGAACATAAACCCTGATGTAGACTTCCTGGAGTATGTTACCTGCCATATCTGCATCTGTGTAGTCCTCTAACACAGGTTTTCCGTCACTATAGCATAGACTTAACCTGGATGAGCCTCTTAAATATCGCGGTATCCACTTCACCGCTGCCCAATGCTCTTTGCTAAGATTGATAAGATACCGACTGACAACATCAACCGCATATGCTATGTCTGGGCGTGTACACACCATTGCATACATCAAACTTTCTACCGCTGACGCGTAGGGTATCTTCTGCATCTCATCCACCTCTGCCTTTGTCTTGGGATACTGCCTGTCGCTCAATCTGAAGTGACCATCCAGCAGAGTACTGACCGGCTTCGCTGCATATTGAACTGCTATAGGACTTTCTCAATATACTGCTCTTGTGCCAACCAAAGCTTCCTGTTGTTTCTGTCATAGGTTATCTCCATTCTTAGGATCTGCTAGCTGGGATCGAGTCTTTTATTGCGAATGACTTGCCCCACTCTTGTTTCAGCCTGTTGATCTTCTTAATGTCTTTTCCCATGATGTGCATGTCATCAACGTATAACAGCAGAACTAAGAACTCACTATCTGAGAACTTGCGCGTGAACACACAGTGGTTCGACTCCATTCTGTCATACCCATGCTTTAACATAAACGAGTCGAATTTCTTGTACCATTGCCTTGGAGCTTGTTTCAGCCCATACAAGCTCTTCCTCAGCCTACACACCATATGCTCTTTGTCTTTGACTTCGAACCCCTCTAGTTGGTGCATGTAGATCTCTTCTTTCAGGTCACCATGGAGAAAGATAGTTTTAACATTTAACTGCTCTATTTCCGGATCCATGCTAGTTGCCAACCCAAGCAACACCCGTATGAATGTCATCTTCATCACTGGTGAGAATATCTCCTCGAAGTCTCTACCTTTCCTCTGACCGAACCCTTTCACCACAAGTCTGGCCTTGAATCTCATTTGTGAATTATTCTGCTCAATCTTATTCTTGAACACCCACTTGTTGCTCAAAGCTTTCTTACCCTTAGGCAGTTTCACCATGTCATAGGTGTGGTTCTTATGTAAGAATTCCATCTCCTCTTGCATGGCTTTCAATCACTGCTCTTTATGCTCGTCGGCTAGGGCCTTAGAATAATCTTCTGGCTCGCCCCCATCAGTAAGCATAATGTACTCATGCGGCGAGTACCTCTTGGACGACTGTCTGTCCCTAAATGACCTCCTCACCTGTGGCTCAATAGGTGGATCAAATAGAGGCTGCTCCCCCGGTCCATCTTCTGTAGGAACTCCCTTGTTCTTTGCACCTTGCTGTACTTTCCCATTATCGGGCGCCACGGGAGGAGTAACCGGATTTATGTCCTCTAGCTCACCTGAACTAGGCTGGTTCTTCTCTGGCTTACCAATGTCTTCTATACACTGATCTTCAAAGAAAATCAAATCTCTACTTTTGACGAGCTTCTTCTCGGTCGGATCCCACAATTTGTAATCGAACTTTTCATCACCGTACCCCAAGAACACATACTGCTTGATCTTTATATCGAGCTTCGACCTCTCGTCCTTTGGTACGTGAACGGATGCCCTGCATCCAAACATCCTGAGATGACTGTACGATTGATCCTGTCCAATCCACGCTTTCTCAGGTACTTTTCCATTCAATGGGGCTGATGAAGACCTATTTATCAATTACATTGCCGTGTGCATTGCTTCTCCCCAGAACATCTTGGGCAACTTTGTATGGGATAACATGCATCTGATTCTTTCAGTCACACCATTATGCTGGGGGTCTTGGGAATCATCTGTTCATGCCATATACCCAGAGACTTACAATACTCATGGAAGTCACCAATGTATTCACCACCATTATCAGTGCAGAAGCACTTTAATATTTTATCCGTCTCTCTCTCGACCATAGCATGAAACAATTTAAACACACCAAAGACCTCGTCCTTGGATTTCAAAGCATAAATCCAAATTCTCCTAAATGCATCATCTATAAAAGTGATAAAATACAATGCCCCACCCAAGGTTTTTGTCCTCATAGGACCACAAGCATCAAAATAAACCAAATTTAATGCATGCACTTTATTAATATGAGAAACAATTTTAACAAATGAAACTCTATGCTGTTTCCCTGATAAACAATCAATGCAGGTTTTGAGAGGTATACCTGTCATGTCTGGAATGAACCACTTCCTCGCTATTACTTGAAGCTCCCTTTTACTTATGTAGCTTATTCGCTTGTGCCACATGTCAATAGCTGAATCTTCCACTGCGTTCAACCCACCCTTGCACATACTGACACATGTCTTGTAAAGGGTACAACACTTCTTTCCTTTGGCCGTGATCAATGAACCCTTGATGAGCTTCCAGCGCCCACCAACAAATCGGCTTGTATAGCCATTATCATCCAACCTTCCTGTTGACATCAAGTTGAGGCGAAGGTTTGAGATATGCCTCACATCCCTGAGAACCAATGTGTAACCCATATCGGTCTTCACACAAATATCACTGACCCCTAAGATCTTCGATACACCAGAATTTTACATCTTCACGGTCCCAAAGTCACCTGATTTGTAGCTTGTGAAGATGTCCTTGCGTGGAGTCGCATGAAACGAGGCTCCCAAGTCTATCACCCAGTCGGTGTCCTGACTCGTAGCCGTGAGACAAACATCATTATCTACAGAAAGAATAATTACAACATCGCCATCTGAAGCGATCGCAGTGGAATCTGATTCATCTTCCTTCTCCTTTCCTTTTCATTTTTTATCGTTCTTATTCTTACGACATTCATGCTTATGGTGGCTCTTTTTGCCACAATTCCAGTATTCAACATCTTTGCTGGTACTTGACTTGTCCCTTGATTTATCTTGGGCCTTCCCACCCTTTCTTTACTTTCCTCTCCTCCATTCTTGTGTCACAAGGGCCTCTTGCTGAGTAGACCCTTGAGACTTCCTCCCTGTCTTCTTATTGAAGAGACAACTAGTTACCTGTTTCATGGATACCTTTCTGTTTGGCGCGGAGTTACTTAGAGACACTATCAATGTCTCCCAACTATTAGACAATGAGCTAAGCAATAGTATAGCCTGTAATTTATCATCTAGGACCATCTTCATAGCGGAGAGTTGGTTCTATATGTTGCTGACCTCATTCATGTGCTCAGCCACAAAACCACCATCGTTGAACTTGAGATTCACTAGTCGTCTTATCAGAAAAATCTTATTGTCTTCCTCTCATACAACCCTTGTAATTTCAGCCATAGGCTAGCGGTTGAGGTCTCTGTAGACACATGGTGGAATATGGAATCGTCCAACCATTGTTTAATAAACCCCACCACCTTCCGGTCCAATTTCTTCCAATCATCATTTGTCATATCCTTTGACTTTGCTGATGTGCCTTGAATTGGAGAATACAAGTCATTGCAATAAAGCAAGTCCTCTATCTTAGCCTTCCATATGGTCCAGTTAGAACCATTGAGACTGATTATCTTTGATGAGCCACCTTCCATAATTTAGAACTGATCCCACCCCGTTCAACCAACCTGAACTCTCTGATACTACTTTGTTGGGAGCCGTTGCACAAAACCTTAGGATCTAGCCTCCCAAATACATCAGAATTATGTGATAATAAAGCAATGAAATAAATCAAAGCACAAACCACACGACACAAGGAATTTTTACGTGAAAAATCCTCAAAGAGGTAAAAACCATGGGACCTAGTCCAGAGCAACAATCCACTATGAAGTAGAACGTTACAACTGATCACAAGTACACACCGCTTAGATCAAACCTTTTTCACTCACATAGGAGTGAATAAACAATGAGAGAACAAAAGAAAAACGGAGAGATCTCATCGATCATGAGGACATCGAAGCGCTGAGACGTGGACTGTGAAGTAGATCACCTCTACGAGCAGAATCTCCCTTCCACAAGCTTTCTCTCTCTCTCTCACGCACACTTTTGATAGCCCTAAACCCTTTTAGAGTACCTTTAGGTAACCTTAGAATACCCTAGAATACACCCCAATCCCGCATACACCCCTTTATATAGATTTAGAAAGAAGTAGAATCGGAATAGGAAACAAAAATAACAAAATCTGCATTTCCGCAAACGAATCTGCATAAACCTTCGATGTCATTGAAGGCCTTCGATGACAACCTTTGATGTCATCTAAGGTCCTTTGATGATATCGAAAACGGACCAAAACTGTCTAGCGACTAGGGGTGAAAAATTCCGAAAATACTCGATGACATCGTCAGGCTTCGATGTCATCGAATTGGCTTTGATGTCATCAAAGCTGGTTCGATATCATCGAACCATGACTGCAATGAGGAGAAAATCCTCATCACATTGTTAGTCCTACAATCAAGCTTAACTTAGAGAAATAATGAAGTTGTCAATCCTACAATCAAAACTTAATTTTGAGAAATGGTGAACTTTCTAATCAAAGCTAAAACCAAAATAAGCTACTGGAAGAGCTAAGGATTTCTCTCCTAGGCAAAAACCAGCCCGTGTTAGACTACCTCTAAATAGAGAAAATAGCAAGGTCCTTGATGTTATGTAACTTAGAATTTCACAATCCTGCATTCACACATTCAGAAGCTGTAGGAGACCTGGTGGTATGAAAACTAGAACACCTGCCTACCTTTGATGTTGTTTGCGATGCTTCACAAGCGGGACTAGTCACTGCTCCGCGTCTGCTGTTAGTGGCCTATAATCTGCTTCCGCTTGTACGCACGTTGCTCTGATGGCTGCCTCCTGAATAACGTCCTTCATCGAATGCTGACCTTCCAATGATGGATACATGATTTGTACAAACCTTTGTCTATCCGTAAGCCGAGGCAATGCCCATGATACAAGTACGCCTTCCCCAGGGGCCCTCTTTATGTCAACCAGAACCCTGCCTGTGAGCATCTCCAAGAGCACAACCCCATTGCTGTGCACATCTAATTTGGTGATCAAATGTCCAGTTAACACATATTCGGGAGTGACGTAGACTTGGGTGCCCAATACATGGGTGGAGACATGCTCTCCAGCTTTCTCATATCCAAGCTTGGCCAAGTCAAACTCTGAAACATTGGCATGTAAGTTCTTGTCCAAGAGGATGTTGTTGCTCTTGAAATCTCTGTGAATTACTGGGGGGCTGATATGTTCGTGTGGGTATTCCAGACCTCTGGTAGCTTCCAGAGCTATTCTCATGCAAGTCACCTGGTTCAACTTCAAAACACCACCATGGGAACAACTCTCAGGATAAAGGTGCTATTGCAGACCTCCATTTGACATATACTCATAAACCAACATTTTATGGTCATTATCTGTACAGTACCCAAGCAACGCCAGCAGATATGGAGAAAGAAGATGGCTAAGCAACTGCACCTCCATTTTGAACTCTTCTCCCTGCTTTCTAGCTCGATCCATTAGCTTAACGGCGATCTTCCTCCCATCAGGAAGGACACCCCTGTAGATCGAGCCAAAACCGCCATGCCCAATAACATTAGCCTTGCTGAATCCACCAGTTGCGGCATGAAGCTGCTTGAAATTGAAGACCTGAACTCCTTTCTCTGTAACAACTTGCATCTTTTAGGTACTATATCTATTGCTGTTCTTGGAATGGTTAGTCTTCAAGCGCCTGGAGACCTTTTTCCTGATGAAGCAGTAATAGCTGAAGGCAACGAACAAAGAAACCAAAGCCAAGGCAGTGGCCACAACGATCACCACGAGAACAATAACCTCCTTCTCATCTCTACCAACACCTTCCATTCTATATATTAGAAGTTGAACTTCCAAACCCTAGCCCTAGGAAATGAAGGAGATGGCAGAGAGGAAGGAGATGTCATTTCTCTCTACTGAACTTGAACTTAAAGATTGATTTCAAATTAATAACAATTTATTTCAAAACAATCTAATCATCCTTAATATGGTAAAAGCCTAATAATACAAACAAGCATAGAAAGTAATTATATTTCTAAATCAGCTCCATATTTTCAATCATATCAATCTCATCTTTAAATCAGCCCCCACATTTTCCAAAGATAGTAAATTGCAATTCTTGATTTAGGTTCCCAAATTCGTAAATAAAAAGTCCAAAAATCAGCACATGTTGGGCCCTATGGTGGGCTATAGGCCCACATTGTTGTTGAGCCCAACAGTGGGCCTAGGTAGGCAGTGGCATACATCACTCCCACAACCAAGTTTAGAATGAGATTAGATAGCATGCATTGACCTTTTATCTTGTAAGTTGTAACTAGATCGCGTAGGTGTTGTTTTGAACTTCCTCTTGACTTGGTGTGGACCAATTTCTTAGACTTGACTTTGTCATGATTTTTGTTTTGTTTTTGTTCTTTAAAATTAATGATTCCATTGAAAACTTAAAAAAATGGTGCCAAATACCAGTAGGTAACCTTCTCATCACCCTGCAAAAGTGTTCCCACCAAAAAAGAGAAGAAAGAGAAAGTAGGAGCCACCAGATCTAGAGATCTAGAAACCAGAGCTCCCTCTACAAAATCCAAAATGAGAATAATTTCGAAACAACTGATTCCCAATCTCTGATCAACCCTACATATGATAGATGGCGAACTCTGGCAAGACTAGAGCCCATTCCATAGCCAAAGAGAAGATATTCCGCTTGATGGACTCCAATGAAGCCTGTTTACTTCAAATGTTCTAGAATCTCTCCAAATACCCCATAAAATGGCAAAAGGCAGCATTTTCCAGATGATTTTTCCTCGATTCAAGAATGGGTCGGCATGCCACCTCACAATAAGCTTAAAAAATTGAACTAGGCTGCAACCAATGTACCAAAGAGCTTCTAGGCAGATTCTTAGACTGAGTGTGCAGTCGCACAGTGCAATAAGAGGTGATCGCTTAACTCAACCCTCCTACATATTGAACACATTTGGGATAGCAAGCCCTTTGCTGAGGCTGTCCAAGCAAAAGCCTGCACTCTAGGTGGAATGGAACTTTCCACGCATACGCACATGGATGAATGCCATCATCAGAATCACAAACCTTGTCCATAACTTAGAGTAGAAGACTCCCCCTAATGATGATTTCCACGCATACGCACATGGATTGTGTGTTCAAGATAAAGTGGTTGAAGAGATAAATGGGGGTGATTGCTTTGGCCCCAACAAAGGATGTGGTGGGCCCCTCCATGATTTTCTCAATTCTACCTGTTTCATCTTTTGTGATCATCACCGTCCCATGATAGGATGGTTGGTCAAACTTGGTGACCAACATGGTAGCCATATACTTCTGAGGTTATGGAACTCGGCCATCTCTTGAAGTGGGAAGTTGCAAATCACATCGCTGTTCAAGAGGAAGAACGAACTGCCAACTGCAGGATCCTCTTTAACATCGACATACACCAATCATGGGCTGGTCTAAGAAGAACTTGCTTAAAAGCAGAAGGGATTACTTAGGGTGAGACGAGCTAGCCCTTTATCTAATCTGCTTCAGCAAAAGGGTACTATGGGCATCCACCTACTCTGTTCTCTTCTCTATTATCAACTTTGAAAGAAGAAAGACTAGATTATCAAAGAAATTAATAAAAGTGCTTATTTAATATTATTGAATGGCTATCGGTGTGCTCGTGATGGAGAGCTTTAGAAGTCTCTCGATGCATGGTTGGACTCTTCAGCCTAGTCCAACTATGCCTCTTCGGTCGCCTAATGTAGGAGATGATGTGTTGGAATTTTCCTTTTCGTTTGTTGGTTGCAAGGGTTTATGAAGTGATTTGGGTAGTTAGATATGGCTTCATATTTTAAATGCTCCGCCATATGTCTACATAGATATTATTATGGAGTGCCAAATCTGAGCCTCCCACTTCTTTTCCCCGTTAGTTTGACTATGTGTGGATTACCACAATGCATTCTTTCGTGTCATAGATCTATGATCGAAAGGAGGGATAATAAAGCTGACACTTTGGTGAGATTTTCCCTTGAAATCTTCTTTGTTGCGAAGTGAATATTATCAAGTAATCAAACTCACTTCCAATATGAGACAGTTGTCTCTTTACTCTTTACCATAAACTCATCCTGTTGAGCTCTTGGTGAGCTTTAAGGATAGTTGCATCTCTTGAAAGGTATATCCCGTATGCCTTTGAGATATCTAGGTTTGCATTGGTTACCTCAATGGACTTCGTCATCTGTATCCACGTGAGGGAATCAGCTTATTGGCTGGCCTGATTGAGTGACACCTTTTCATAGAATGATTTGGGATACCTTCTTAGTCCCTCTATGGGATAAGATGACAATCCTTGGGCCAACATGGGATAAATCCCCTCGTGGCTGCCGTATGAATATGCTGCCTTTTCGGAAAGAGAACCTTCACTAGTAGGGTATGTAATGCCCCTTTTTTGTTACTTCTTCTCTAAGAGGGAGGTCTATCCTATGAAAGGACAAGACGACCCTGATAGCAATAATTTCCCATGGTTTATGCTTGTACAGATAACCTGGAATCAATACTGGTGTATGTATATTGTATACTCTATCCAAGCTGTCCATAGCAAAGGTTGTTATCCAATAAATTACACTTAGCAGATGAAAATGGATGCCCGGCTTTGGAGGCCATCAAATGCATGGATGAAATGAAAAGGGAGTGAATCCAATGAACATCTGTTTTATTTTATTTACTTAGTAGGTGCTTAGGATCATGAAAGCGGTTCGAAGTTAGGTGTATGCCCCATTTAAGTGGACCCTACTATTTTGACAGTTTTGGTTTGAGTTTAATATATGCCACCAATACAATGGTAGTGTGTTGTGTATCAGTGTATCTGGATGGTGTTATGATAAATGTCCCGGTCGGATGCTTTGGGCTTGTAAATAGTTGGTGGAGCCCACTCACAAATGTTGATAGATCATGTCCCAAACATTTATGAGTTTTGAAGATCCTGGCCTCTAATATTGGGACTATTTTCGGTTGAAGGAAATAAATTTCTGTGTTTTTTTTTTCTTAACCGTCCATTTGTAGTTCCTGAATGGAACTGTTAGGATCATCCTCTCGAGGAGTTCTTTTGGTCCTGAATCATCTACTCTGCGGCACAAGAAGCCAATGGTCAAGATTAAGAACAATGGGTTCTGCTTGTTGGAATTGAAAACCCAACTATACTTTGCCTCCCTGAATTGAAGATTATATATTGGAAGGTTTGGATCGTTTTACATCATTAGGGGTGTCAACAGGCCGGGTTAGGCTTGGGCTAAGCTCTATCCAAGCTATGAATAGTGATTATTTTTTAAATTTATTTTTAATGTTGTTAATTGTATTGTGGAAAACATCAGGAGGGTGAGAAACCCAATAAGATTGTAAGTTTGGAATTGTATTTTGGGGGGAATTGCCTGAGTTTTTGGCTGGAGCACATGCACTATGGGGCATGCGTGATGAATAGCCTGGATCTCACATGAGTGTGCCCATTGTAATTACAGATGTGCATTGTAAAGGAGCATTCCCTTCTCTATGTTGAAGATATATAATTTTTCTTTTGAAAATTTTTTTTTTGGTTGTTGGTTGTATTGCGGAAAACATCAGCAGGATGGTGAGAAGCCCAATAGGATTATAAGTTCGAAATCGAATGTTTGGGGGAAGCTAAAGATGGAAGCTAGTAAGGGGAACACGCAGGTGTACATTAATGGGTGGGAGATCGTGGGGATCAAGCTCAGGATGTTGAGGTTGAGGTTTTGGTCTCTTTTGAACTTGTTCTTGGACTAAGTGAAGGGTAATCTTCAATTACTTGTGCTTGTGGAATTGTTGCTATTTTTCCCAATATGCATCAATCAATGATTTATCTGCGCCAAGGTATTTAAAAGCGGTTATGTAACTAACAGTAATAGTGGGAACCTTAATGCATTATAGGGTCTACAAATTTATTTTTTTTCCCCTTAAAAAAACAATTATAGCCACTGTTACCATTGTTGAATACTTTGATCAGCTCTGATGAAGTGGGTTATGGACGATATGGTTACATATGCCCACTTGCATGTATATCTGAGACGATTCCATGCCTGCAATATCATTTGAAGTTTCCCAATCTTAGGTTCCTTTTGGATTCTTAATTGGGGTGAATTATGGAAATTGTATGCGATCAAGGGAAATCACAAAAGATAGTTGTTAAGAATACACAAATCTTGGTGCACATGAGACTGTAAGGAGGCATTGAGTGCACAATAAGAGGCATTAAGCATACTTCAGAGTGTTATCTCAGAGCACCATACTTTATTTGAATTAAGATGTATCCTAGAGATTATAGTCAAATCTCGGGTTAGGATTATTCGAGTTATCTTTGTATTGTAAAGTGGTTGTAAATAAAGCATCAGAGAGGAGAGGAAATTCATTTGCTCCTCATTCTTCACTTTCTCTACTATACAATCTCCTTCTTCCGCTTCTCTATTCTTCTTCAAATATGTTTCCTATATTAAAATTAGGTTACCCTCAAATTACAGTGGTCTTTTGTTTGATTCCAACTACAAAGCTACATGATCGCTTTCCGAGCTTGGATTGTCAATATGAATCTGGATGAAGGAGGCTACGGTTTGATTATTTCCACTTTACTAGACCATTGCAATTCAATTTGATAGAGCACGAAGATGCACCCTTAGATTTATGTGATTATAGATGCTTTCTCGTGGGATTGTTCAAAACCATATCATAGAATATTTTTGTGGGTAGCCTGGGAGACCTGGATGTTGAAACACATGCTGTCTAACATTGAGCTACAGACTTGAACCCAACCCTTGTATAGAATATTCTTAGAAAAATCCTTATGGAGTAATCACCATGGGTTGTAGGGGTCTTAAATGAAGCTCTGTATTGGTCCTATTGGATATTCAGTTGATTTGGGGTCCTGTTGTGCTTGAGTTAGTGTATGTGGTCTATCAGTTTGGAAAGATTGTTTATTGAAGGAAGGCTTGCTGATCAACGAGATAAGAGAACAAAAGAAGTCTTGGTTTCACCATGATGCTTCCACAACCAGGCGTAGAAGGAGACTGCATGGACCTTTTATCTTGTAACTTGATCTCATAGGTGTTGTTTCCCAACTTCCTCTTGACTCGGCGTTGACAAATTTCCTAGACTTTGCCTTATTGTAAGTTTTGTTTTGTTTTTTGAAAATTGAAGATTCCACTTAGAACTCCAGAAAACGTGCCGAATAGCAGTAGGTAACCCTCTAGACACCCCACAAATGGAAATCTTGTATTTGTTAGACAACGGTCAGGGAATCCAAATTATGAAAAATTGTCATGATTGTTTTGTGGAATCTTCCCTTTTCTTTGCTATCCAAACATCTCAGACTGTCATAGTAACAAGAAAAGCTTTTACATTTCATTGATTTCGATGGACTTGGAGATATCCAAACATTCCTTTTCTGCTTTTTTGACTTTCTGAAACTTGAAATTAGCACTCACCCTTTTTGCAACCAAGTCTATGATGAAGCAAGCTATACCCAAATAGGGATACCTAGTTTTTGTTGGGCATGCTGTTTGAGATTGACTGTACAATGTGCTCTGGAGTTTGAATGTGACTATGTTCTAAACAGTTGTATTGACCCGTAAAAACTTTTGTTTATTCTTTTCTATTGGAGCAGTTTCATTTCTGTCCTAATCTTGACAATGCATTCAATTACTCGTCTAGGACAATTTACTTAGGGCCTGTTTGGATTCCCGTATAGTATTGTATTGTATTGTATTTGGGTACTGTTCATGTATACATTGGACGGTTTTCAGAATACATCCAAATCAATCAAATACTAATCAACGTTTGGATAGGAGGTATTGTTTGACATAGTATACAATACGTTATATAGATCAATGTTTGGATAGGACCTATTATATCTGCATATTGTACAACCTTAATTGGGTCGGGTGGCCTATTTGATGTATGGAACTTTATGATTTTTAGCCCAGATGATTTTCACCTTGAAATGTACCAAATGAACGGTCTTGATCTTACACTGCATAGGTACCAGATATTTTGTAATCGTACAAATTTCAAACTTTCATCCGCTGTGAATACAGCGCAATGAGTATAAAGCATTGACGGCAACAGAACCCACGGACAATACTCTACAGTCGGTTTGAAATTTTGGCTGGAGTTTGTATCCGCACCCATGAGATTCAACTCCTATTTACTCCAATCCAAACATGGTAAACGTCAAATCATAACTTCTAATACGATACAATACATCCCAAAACGCGTATCCAAACAGGCCCTTATTCTTTCCTTACATGTAGAGCTGGGCATCGAGTCGAGTCGGACCGAGTTAGGGTTGACTTGACTCGATCCAGTTTTGAAATAGGCCAGACCCAAACTTGATCTAACTCGATACAGAGTCCAGCATGCCTGACTCGATCTGAGTCCTGTCTGGCCTAGATTGATCCAGACCGAGTCCGATCCGGTCAGAAGTACCGAATCGGGTTGAGTTGGCATTGAGTTGGATCGAGAGATGAGGGAGGGAGAGACCAAGAGAGTGGAGAGGAGAGGGGGGAGGAAGAGGAGGGTGATGGTGGTGGGTGGTTGCCGGGCTTGGAAGATGAGGACGATGAGAGAGAGAGAGAGAGACAGAGAGAGAGAGAGGCCGGGCTTGGAAGATGATGAGGATGAGGGAGGGAGGGAGAGATTTTAGGATCAGGTTGGGATAGGGTGCGGCAGGTAGGGTTAGAGAGTCAGGTTTTGGATTGAGTCGGGTCTAATCGGATCGAGTTTCGGGTCGGTTCAGACCGACTCACCCATTCTGTTTGGGTCGAGTCGGATCCGAACGAGTCGGACGAGTTGAGTTAGCCGGATCGAGTCGTCCGGTGCCCACCTCTACTTACATGTACATCAGGCACTAGACATCTTTTTTGCTTCCTTGGCATTATGCAGTCTTTATAACAACACCCTTTAAACAGCGAATGGTATGCAATTCTCAAAAAAGAAAAGAAAAGAAAAACAGTGCATGGTATGATTATGATCTGCCGATAATGTGTTGTGTTGTCGATTATATTTCTTCCTTCATTGTGCTCCTTCAAGCATCTCTATCACTGTCCAAGTCATATCTTTTATTTAGTCAAATGGTCTGTGTGACTATTGTTATATGGTTTTAGGAGCTTGAATGATCGTTATTTGTTTTTCAAATGCACTGTTCAAAATTTTCTCCATACTGCTACCTCAAATAGCTCGTCTTTTATGCACTTCCATCTTCCATTGCATCTACTTTGGTCCTGCTTGCCACTTATTTTGTTCTTTGACTCAAAATTTGAAATCCATAGGGTTAAGTCTATTCAGCCACATATAACTAAAAAAGCGTTGATGGCTGACTTTCAATTTCAGCTGGCCAAGGTGCAATGCCCTCGGGATACTCACTTTTGGGTGTACGATGATGGGTCATATGAGGAAGAAGGTCAGAATAACATAAAAGGAAACATATGGGGAAAGGTATTTGTCCACCTTCTGTTGACATTATTATAATCAGTTTGACAATTTTCCATCATCATATCTCAGGCTGGTGGCATCGTCAGGTGGGCGACGCCTACATGTAATACGTCCAATGTGGACAATTGGTCATTGCCGCTGATGGTTCATTTTCTTTTATATGCATGTGTGGCCCACCTGATGAATGCCCTGGATATTTCAAACATGTGAAATTGGCACAAGGATCATCTTATAGATTTAGATTGATTTTTTAAGCAGTTGATATGTGGTCATTGCTAGGCAGGCATCAACACGTCTGATCTGTTCTTTATTCTCATTGCCCATACTTCCTGGAAACATTCCTGAACCAAAAGAATATTCAACCGTGCCTTCCAGTAGATCTGTGCCAGAGTATTTAGAACCTAGAAAAGTCCAGAAACTTCTGTTATTGGGATTGGAAGGCTCCGGAACCAGCACTATCTTCAAGCAGGTATGCCCAATCTTACATTGTTTTATGTTAGATTTGGAACTCTAGTTTTTTAACCATGCATCCATCAACTGAAGCTGCACATAGATATCTTATTGGTGTGGTTCCTTTGTTGCTAGTATAATCCTAATAATCATAAATAGGATCATCTTATTCTACTGTTTGATAGGATTCTGGTAGTCCTGGTAGTGTATTCATGTGTTACATGTAGAAGTGATTGTTACTCACAGGAGAGTATTTCTGTTTTATTTGGTGCTCCCTCAGGACACCATACCTTTGTACATTCTTTTATTTATAAAAGAGATTAGAGAGGCCATTTTCTCCATAATACATTATTCTCCCAAAATTCCTTTCTCTACACAGTAGTATAGAGATAGGGTTTTATATACAACCTTAGTTCTTCTTCCTTTTCTCTTCTTCATTTCTTGTCTTGTCCCTTTTCCTTTCTTCTTCTGTCCTTTTCCTTTCTCCTTTCCTCCCTCTCTCCTCTTGTCTCTATCAGTAATGAATTCAAATTATTCTAGCCTCTATTCGAAAATCTTTAAAATTTGTTGTATTATATGTTGGGGGACCGTGGAAGCACACATAGGCGGATCTTGGATGACAATTGACAACCCAATGGGACCAAGCAAAAGGAAGAAGTACATAGATTTTAACGTGGAAAAACCCTTTCGGGAAAAAACTACGGTACAAAGCGACAGATGAACACCATGAAAGCAAAATTACAAAGAGAAAGAGCTTACTCGATTCAAACAACCTCGAATATCACCCTTGCTACACCCTTTGAGCCCTTTGGATGAATTTGAAAACCCCTATGAATATTTTCTATTCCTGTTTACACCCATATATATAGCCTTGGGAAGAATCCCAAACAGAAAAGGAAACTAGGAAGAATCCCATCCCAAATGGAAAAAGGAAACTGGGAAGAATCCCAAACGGAAAAGGAAACATAAAACTTGATTAAAGACATCAAATACAACATTATACAATGAGGAATGATCGCATACAACCATAGAATGCTTAACATGCTGCACCGTTTACCCACCAATGCGTCAAATACAGAGGACATACATACCATGCAAAGGTGGGGCCACCACGAAGATCACGTGGTGCATAAATCAGGCTGCTACACTCTTCATGTGGATCACATCACCGGGGATGGATGATGATCTGACCCAATGCATAGGTGTTTCCATGATTTAGTGCCAGGCAATAGGCCGCTTGCACAATTTGGATGGATGTCCTCCCCGTATGACACATTGGTGGGAAATAAAAGGTGTAGCATAGTAAGTCGAGGATGCCATGGTTGTTTGTGATTGTTCCTTATTACAATAAAAGACATTATTTTGTTGTAGAAGGTAAACTGTGTGATGTACCCTACAATTGTGCATAAAGTACTCTGCTACATCAAGAGTATTTTAAGCTTTCATTTTCCGGTATATGGTGCATAAAGTACTCTGCTACATCAAGAGTATTTTAAGCTTTCATTTTCCGGTATATGGTGATGAATTGCAGGATCCTGATTCTTCAGGACATGTACACTGTCCAGATTTGTTGCATATGCCCAGTCTATCCAAGGGGAAACATAGTTTGGCGATCCAGACTGTTGATTTGATGGGCCCTGCTGTGGATGTAGAAAGATCCTAATGTTTGATCACTAGGATAGAAGTAGATGGTTAAAGAAAAATAAAAAGAAATTACAGCAATACCAACGGAAGAGAATGGCCAAGGATTGGATACTTTGATCTTTCAATCTGGAAGGCTTTTGGAGGCATCTCCCATTAGCGACACGGCGAAGCAGATCAACATTCTAGATCACTGAACCATGGAGCCTGCTTGGATGAACTGGGTGGATTAGGAACTTGCCCTAATGCAACATGACACTATGATTTCTTTGTATTGATTGACAGCTATAAGTTATAACCACATTCAGGTTTTCATATATACTGTTAGTTTTCAGTAGGAAATTCCAGCAGGTTCCTTTTAAATCTCATTTATTCAATAGATAACATGCAAATAGTATGCAGTCAGTTTCCACTATTTTGTAGCAACAATATTTTTTATTTTACATAAAAAACATTATTTTTACTTTTACCCTTAAAGGAAAAGAAAAGAAAAATGCCTTTTTTACTTTGATGCCCCAGATTTCAAATCTTTAACCCCAGAGCTCAGTTTGTTCCTCAAAAATTTACTTTTTCCTTAGTTTTGAGAAAGAAGACTTTCCAACAACTTATCATTTTTTTCCTTTTTGTTAAATAGGCAAAATATCTATATGGGAACAAGTTCTCTCCAGAAGAGTTGCAGGATATGAAGCTCATGATTCAAAGCAACATGTACAAATATCTTAGTACGTTGCTCGAGGGACGAGAGTGTTTCGAAGAGGAGGCTTTGGAGGGAAAGGAAACTTCTGTTCCACATGCTGAGTCGTCTGACACAGGTATAGATAAGACCCTTTTATGTTAGTGTATTTCCGGCAAGATTTCAAGCTCTCTGGGAAACTTGGTACTGGGCCTGGACCCAAAGAGACTCGTCGAGTCTGACTCAACATGACTCGATCCAAGTCACTTGCCTAAGTGTTGATTTTTATATTAAAAATAATTATGTTGGGAGGGAGATTCAAACCCGCCACGTCAACTAAAGGAGGCAACAGCCTTAACCAATGAAGTATTTGGTAATGCAGTTACTCTGAGTTATGTTTCATATTACTTATACAAGTTTATTTATTTATTTATTTTTTATTTTGTATCTCTCTTATCATTCCAAATATTTTCAATTCGTAATTACTTAAATGGTTTTTTTTTTTTTTTAATAATAGAAAAACTACCTAATTAAATCTAAATTTGCATTCTGGTACCTTTTTCAAAAAGGTTTTCAAAAGGTTATCTCATTAATCTAAGTATTATCATTTGTTGACCTTTCCGCTAGATTACTTAACGGCTATTAGGTGGACTGTACGAACAAATGGTCGGCGGTTGAGTGGGCCCTACCATGATTCATATGTGAAATCCACACCAACCACAAGGTGCGCCAATCTATGTTACTAGACCATGTAATTGGAAAAAAAGTACAAGGCAGTGCTCGCCCTCGAAACTGTTTCCCTTGGTGTGGTCCACTTGAATCACGGATGGGCCTGATTTTTAGGCCCCATGTCTAAATTATGGTGTGGCATCTAATGATTGGAGTGGATTTCATAGAATCATCACAATGGTCCCTGTAAAAAATCAACAATGGACGTCTCTTCCAACTCTTTCCTTTGGTGCGGCCCACCTGGATCACAGGTCAGCCTGATTTTTGGTTTCTTGGCTTAACGTTGGATTACGTATTTAATGGGTGGGTTGGATCTTACATATACATCAATGTGGGCCCTATCAAAATCACAAGTGGGCACCCCTTTTTAAGGTCTGCTGTCCAGCCGATTGGCCATAGTTTACAGTCTACTGAATGGATAACTTTCAACCTGGTAAGTCCCTCTGACATCTAATCCTCCTAATAGGTTGGCCACATCATGATGATCATTTGGTGAAAACATTAGCCCCATCCATTCATCAATTGAGCTACACCATAGAAAATAGTGTATAGCCATTGATAAATAAGAAAATACAACTATGGTCCACTTGATGAGTGGATAGGGCCGGTTTATTGCACAAAGTGTTCTGCATGGTGGGTCTAATTTATTGAACGTGTTGGATGTCCCATGCACTTAATAAGTTAGAAATTATCCTCTGGGTGGGACCATAACCTCTGTTCCAACCTGTTGGACCTGAGGCGTTCTCTTTTTTGAATGTATCAATCTATTGGTCGCGAACAGTTTAGATA
This sequence comes from Magnolia kwangsiensis, assembly GCA_037074715.1. Lineage (NCBI taxonomy): Eukaryota > Viridiplantae > Streptophyta > Magnoliopsida > Magnoliales > Magnoliaceae > Magnolia > Magnolia kwangsiensis. The sequence continues at coordinate 16,664,162 of CM073586.1, forward strand.
CGGAAGGTGCCACTTGATTTTGGCGGGGCCCACCGTGATGTTTATTTGAAACATACCCCGGCTATTAGATGTAGAATCCCACTTTAGGCCTAGGGCCAACATATTAGGCTGACTTGTGATTCAGATGGGTCACACCAAAGAAAATAGTTTAGAGAGATGTCTACCCTTGATTTTTACAAGGCCCACCGTGGTGATTATATAAAATCCACTCCAACCATTAGATGACACACCATAATTTATGCCCAGGGCCTAAAAATCAGGTCCATCCGTGATTCAAGTGGGCCACACCAAGAGTAGTGTGGAGGGTGAGTGTTTCCTTGTACTCTGTTTCCAATCATGTGGTCCACCTAAATCCGGATGGGTCTGTTTTTTGGGCCCTAGGCCTAACATGGGTGACAAGCCTGGTGGTTGGCATGGTTTTCACATAAGCATCACGGTGGGGCCCACTCAAGTTGCCAACCATTTGCTAGCAGCCGAACCCAACTTGGCAGTTCATAAAGCTAACGGAAGGTAGTGGAATAATATACTTGGTTAAATGAGGTAGCTTTTTTAAGAAAGTACAGGAATGTAATTTCCATATTAATTAGGTAGTTTTGTGTTAAATTCTCTACTTTAATATCGAGTCAGGTTGAGTTTTCAAGTCAACCCCACCTGGATGTGCGTCGAGTCGAGTTTTCGGGTTTTTAAACTATGGTGTGGAGATTGAGATTCAGACAGAAGATTGGCCTTTGCAGCATGTGTCCCAACACATTCACGTTTGAGATCTGTGCTATTCCATTGGTGGAGCTTACTGTGAACATGCCCTGGCCTAAAATCAAGTTGGTTGTCTCATCAGATGGCCACACATACAGGTTGGATATAGACCAGGCTTCTGCCCTAACTGTCCATTTTTCTTTTATGTGTGTTGTGCTCCTGATGAATGATGGATTGTTTGCCTGAGTTTTATTTGGATAATGGCCTGTTCACGGTGGGCCCTAGTGATGAATGGCCCGATCTTGCATACTTGTGCTACATTGTCAAGTGGCCTTTTCAACCCCTTGCACACCTCTCTTGTGTTTACCTCTAGTATGTTTTTTGAATTGATTACAAGCATTTCTCACCAAAATAATCAAATGAGAATCTCTGCTGGAGCTTCTCTTTTACTGGGAGAAACTTGGATGTTGCAGAATCAATGCACAAGATATGTCTTTCTATTTCCATGTTTTCTTTTTCTTTTTCTTTCTTTTTAAATTTTCTTGCGCCCCCCCCCTCCCCTCTTCTTCCAGTCATTTAATTCTTTACATCTCATCCATTTGGTACTCAATTCTTTTGTTGCCTTTCTTGTCAATGTGCCCCACAACGTTTTACAAGTTGTCGTTTGTACACGAGCTTTGCTAAAGCCCACATGTGTTCAATAAAGCTCATGTACACACTAAACATGTGCCAGCATGGCACGATAGGTCCGAGATCCAATCTATCCATTAGAACGGCACTACTATATTGATTCCACAGCCCAAGAATCAGATTGCTCCACTGGTCAGGTGTGCCACATTTTGCAAAACAAATGTATGCCTCTGAAAAACTTGGCTGGACTTTTCTAACCCATCCATTGGTTTCCAATATTGGGCCCATGGACCATATTTTATTTTGGGACAATAGGCACATGGTCGGACCAAACTGATGGATGAATTAGATCTTGTTCAATGGGGCCATGCTTGCACATGTGTGGTGTGTAGACTAGCATTATTGCACATGCATGTGTGCTTAGCAAAGCTCTGTATACGAACTCTACTAATATCATCATGGCTGGCAGCATTGTCATGCTGCTTTATACTTTTCCAAGCCATAAATTTTCATTTGATTTAGTTCTTTTGCAGGACCCAATTACAACAAGCACACATATTTTCAAGTTCTATGTCATCAATGTATATTTATATGTGTGTGTGTGTGTGTGTGTGTGTGTGTGTTATGTCATCAATGTATATTTATGTGTGTGTGTGTGTGTGTGTGTGTGTGTATCATTTTCTTTCAGTAATTTCCCATTTCTGCACACATTTCTCTAGAGTCACTTGGAAAAATCTGAAACAACTTCTACAACTATTGAGTTAAGATCTTAAGATAACGGTTGGGTGATCCTCCATGTCATGGTTTGCAGGGAATCCCAACTGCCATCGAATGATTGTTGTTGCCTGGGAACACTGAGTGGACCAGTGTTTCTGCTTTCTGCTAGGGATGCTGCTCGGGCAGGTCGGGTCAGGTTGAGGGTCAACCCAAGCTTGCTCTAACCTCAAGAGGACCCAACCCGCAACGTGACCCAACCTGAATTCCAACCCGAGGTGCCCAACCAAAATTCCTCTATACTTGACCCTACCTGATCCTTCTTGACCCAACCCAATCCAGATACATGTTATTATTTCCAACCCGAACTAACCAGAACCGAATTTGCTTAAGATGAACCCAACCTGATTTTGTATCGGGTTGGCCTTTTCAAACCTGAACCTGACCTGTGGACCTTGACAGCCTAACCCAACCTGACTTGAGCTTGGGTTGGGTCAATTGGGTTTGGGTTGACCTGAACTCAAGTTGCAGCCCTACTTTCTGCTTGAATAGACTACCTTCTTATCTGTACCATGATTTAACACGAGCTCGAACACCCTTCTAAGTTATATCTTTGATTGATTGTGAAATGAAATCAGGGGAAAATGGAGTCGATGAAGGCAAACAGTGTATCTATTCTATCAACCAAAGGTTGAAGCATTTTTCCGACTGGCTCTTAGAGATTATGGCCATGGGAGACTTGGATGCCTTCTTCCCTGCTGCAACACGTGAGTATGCCCCTGTCGTGGATGAGGTTTGGAGGGATCCTGCCATTCAGGAAACGTACAAGAGAAAAGCCGAGTTGCACTTTCTTCCAGATGTTGCAGACTATTTCTTGGATCGGGTATAATTAAGTGATTTTTTACTTTGCATATGTGCATCCATTTTAGTTTAGAATCTTCTGTTGCTTCCCATATCTAAAGCTTTGTTTTTCTTGCATTTCGTGGGTCTATGACTATCTTACATCTTTCAAAAGTTGTACTCGAAATTTTTTAATAACCATTTCGTAGGATTTCAAGTAGGATGGACCGTGAGTCTTTGTGTTCATGTAAAAGGTCTCATCATACGTGGGGAACAAGACAAAAACCTCATTGATCAGAGATCCTCATGATCCAAACAGAGGTGAGGTGGCAAAGTGCTTCTTGACCATTGTTTCTACCTCACCTTCGCTGTGGAGAATGGGGTCTAGGATGAGAAAAACCTCACTCATCAGAGATCCTCGCCATCCAAACAAAAGTGAGGTGGCAAATTGCTTCTTGACCATTGTTTCTACCTCACCTTTGCTGTGGACAATGGAGTCTGGGATGAGTTTTTTTTTCCTCCCTTCTTTGCCATGTGGGCCATCTTCAGCGATAACTTATAGACAAACAGTCTGGATCATCTCCCCGTCAAGGGTTCGCGTACCCATAGGTGGTGAAATTCCACCAGCGTGAGTGTGGGGTGTGTGTGCGTGTTATATATATAAAAAAAAGTCTGGATCATCACATGGTGCTCTGGAAGGTCTATTTCTCTCTTACTCTCTCTCTCTCTCTCTCTCTCTCTCTCTCTTTCTCTTATTGTTCAAAAGCTTCCATTTGACATTAAAAAAATTCTTTTTATTTGGTTAACTATATGGAATACTGAGCTTTCACACCCACAGAGACCCATGCCAAAGAAATTTTTTCTTTAAAAAAACAATTCTAGAACAGTCATTTTGAAGATTAAAATCTCTCTCTCTCTCTCTCTCTCATGGAAATGTAATCTTTTAGGCATTATTGGTGCTTTAATGCATGTTTGCATTCGGAAATTTGATATTGCATGCTTTGTATGCATTTGTAATCAGTATGGGTGTAGTTTTACTCAGCTTACTTAAAGTGGACATGATAGTTCGCAAGAAAGAATGTGTCAGCGTTTTTTGCATTGCGACTATCAATAGGATTCATGGAGTGTTGCATCCTTGCAGTGCTTTTGCATTACAACCATCAAATTTTAATTTTTTAATTTTTAAAATTTTAAATTTTTTTGAAGGTTACAACTGGTTGCTTGGATTTTGGTATGCAGGCTATTGAGATTTCAAGCAATGAGTACGAACCCTCTGAGAAAGACATTCTATACGCTGAAGGAGTCACCCAGAGCAATGGTCTTGCATTCATCGAATTCTCATTGGACGACCGCAATCCAATGTCTGATGCTTACTCTGAAAATTTTGAATGCCCGCCTCCCCTCGCAAAGTAAACACACTTTCCATAACTTCTCCAATTTTCTATTTGTTACTAACTAGGTTAGTGGGATTGAAAGAAACAGATTTCTTTTGTCAGACTCTGCAATGGTACAGGTGGGCCACACCTCATGGTCCTGTTCATCTGGGAGGAGGGAGGCCCCGTCATTGGTTGGGCCAGGACCTAGTATCTTACCTATCAGATGAGCCTAGTCATTCTCCAATTGATGGCTTCCAGATGGCAATTACATCCAAATGGGCTGCACTAGTGGGGGCAGTTGGATGGTCAGGATAATCTGATTGGGGAGTTGGGGTGTCTCCCATTCACTACTGTTCCCTGTGATGTTTTCTCTAGGAGCGTATGCAATAATAAGGCTCTCATACTTGCAACACATGCCATCATGGCACGCTAGGTCCAAAAGTCCAATCCATCCATCAGAAAGGCACCACTATGTTGATGCCCCAGCGCAAGAATCAGGTTGATCCATTAGTCAGGTGGGCCACAGTTTGCAAAACAAGTGTACAGCTATGAAATATCTGGCTGAAGTTTTCTAACCCACCCACCTGTTTCCAATACTGGGGCCCACATGCTGAGTGGATCAGATGTATTTTTGGTAAAACATGTAGAAGGTCAGACCAACCTGATAGATGGATTGGATCTCGCACCTATGTGCCATGTTGGCACGTGCTGGCATGTCCACAAGCTTCATTGCACGCACATGTGGGCTTAGCAAAGCTCTCTTTAGATCCTTCCATAAATTCTTATTGCTGTCCATAAGAGGAAAGGTGGGCCATACATGTACACTTTGTCAGTCCAAGCAAATGCTCGACTGGCCTTTCATTACCGAAACCCCATCAATGGATTCACTGATTCCTCCCTGCTACAACAGATACCAACTGATACGAGTGAATGCCAAAGGACTGAATGAAGGTTGTAAATGGCTTGAAATGTTCGAAGATGTGCGGGCTGTGGTGTTCTGCATCTCCCTCAGCGACTACGATCAGGTGTGCACCCAAGCTGGGGGCCTCCTGTCCAACAAGATGCTGGTGAGCAGGGACATGTTCGAGAGCGTCGTGAGGCACCCTTCCTTCAGAGACACCCCATTCGTGCTCCTCCTCAACAAGTACGACGCCTTTGAAGAGAAGATCAACCGGGTTCCACTGACAGTCTGTGAGTGGTTCGATGATTTCAGCCCGGTGAAGCCCCACAACAGCAACCAGTCACTGGCTCACCAGGCTTACTACTACGTGGGGGTGAAGTTCAAGGACCTCTATGCCTCCATCAGCAACAGGAAGCTGTTTGTGTGGCAGACCCGGGCCTGGGAGCGGACCACCGTTGACGAGGCATTCAAGTACATCCGGGAGGTCCTTAAGTGGGACGATGAGAAGGATGACAATTTTTATGGGATGGCAGACGAATCGTTCTACAGCACGGACATGAGCTCATCCCCGTACATCAGGCGGGAGTGATCTCATCCCTCGGCCAGTGGGCCTTCGTGATCGTTGGTGGTATGTTAAAAAAAGATTATTTGAAGGGCCTCCAAGACAATTTTGATTCTTTGATATCTTGATAATTGATAGGTTCGTGCGGTTGAGGCCGACGGGTGCAAGCGGGCGCCGCTGTGTGACCACATTGTGATGGATCAACAGTTGGGATGATTTGAGAACAGTCTTGGAAGAGGCTAATTGGGGGTTAGAGGTTTCTATTATTGGGGATGGTTAGTGTGTCTGTATATTGTAAGGTTTTATTGCGTTTTCTTGCACTCTTTTGTCAAAAATAAAATGTTCCTTTCTAGGGCCTTTTGATACTTTGGAAGGGTGTGATGCTTGATACATGGGCAGTAACTAATTGCACGCTTTAAATGGAAACCTCCAAATAGTGGGCCCATGTGATTTCTTAACTAGCAGATTGTTGGACGTTTAATGGACGGTTGGAATGGAAAATAATCAACGGTCACAAAGACAAGTTTTCAATTAATCGCAGGATAGGATCGTACGGTCCATATGAATTTTGGCTGATGACCTACTTCAGGTTTGTCTCGTAATCTGGACGGTTTATTTTTAGTTTATGGGCGACTTGTATGATATCTGAGTGCCTGATGCCAACGTCCTGGATGTCTAGCTCCTGCCAAACCCTTGCTAGGTGGGGCCCACCGTGATGTTTGTGAGTAATCCACCCGGTCCATCCGTTTTAGCCCAAAAATGAGGCAGATTCAAAACTAAAGTGTGCTGTTTCTACAGGAAAAAGTGGATACAAGCCTCCCTAGGGTCCACCGTGATGTTCATATGCCATCCAAACCGTTCTTAAGGTCATTCTTACTGGGATGAACTGAAAACACAAATATTAGCTTGATTCAAAAATTCTGTTGCCCCACCAATGTTTCAACGGTGGATGTTCAATCATCACTATTTGCTGTCGCGAGGCCCATTTGAATTTTGGATCTATCTCGTTGTTGGGCTCATGTTCTAACATAATCTGTCAAAACAGATGGACGGGGTGGATTTCTCACAAACATCGCGGTGGGCCCTGCCTAACTTCCTGGAAAGGATTTCCCTCTTAATCCGCGTCCGTCGACTGGCATTGCCGCTAATTACTAGTGATCCTACGTTGTGGGGCCCACCGGGATGTCCGTGTGACATCCACTCCGTACATTCGCATCCAATGGGCCAAGTTGGCAAGTCCGACCCTGATCTATAACCAGGTGGGGCTTGCCAGGTTGGCGGGCCACATGGTCTTTTGTGAGCCGTAGGTCTACTCCACTTAGTGGGCCTGACAATCCATGGGCCTGAATGCTGCATCTGAAGTGTTCGAAAGTGGTGTAATAGACTTAGGATGGCCCAGATCAGCCTACCCAAGTTGCATATCTCAATGTGGGTCCACCACCAATTTGAGCCGTTCAAAGTGCATGCCGGGACCATTTCCTTGCAAACGATGCATGATTTGCATTTTCTAACACAAGTAATAATCTATATTAGGCATAGATTGTCCGTTTAATACAATTCTTTAAAATTTCTGGGCTGTTATTAAGTCTGTGTACCGTCCATCTGGTGGGCCGAAGATCGCATCCAATGGGGTGATTCCAACAGCTTGATGAGTGGACTGCAGTGGGTTGTATTTGAACTTCCTGATTACATACGTTAATGGTTAGATAGGATCATCCAGGTAATATTGGCTTGGATGGCCCATTTATGGTGGGCCCACTAGGTGGCCAGTCTACAGTCACCGTACCCACCATGGACGCAATTACAATGCATCCTTGTTTAAAATCATTTTTGTTTTCTTCTCTCACCACGTGAAATGCACATGCCAGAGAGGAAAATATGGTAGTCCGTGGGATAATGATTCTTTACTCCTCAGGCTCTCCACCGTACATTTAATTCACTGTGGATGGCTGGAACCATTCTAGCAGGCTGATCCATGCAGTGATATTTATACGGATCAGATGATCTGGTGTGTTTTAGTGGCTTGACAACCAATGGCTAAACTTCATGGAGAGTCCTTTCACCAGATGGATAGGATCATCCGATACGGTAAGATTTTTACACCTTGCTCAATGGGGCTCATCAGATGCATGGTTTGAAACGGCAGTGGTTAGCCCATGTCCAGCGGTGGGACATGCGGACCACAGTTTGAAGTGGTCCATAGAGTACTAAACTATTAATTTTCTTCTCATTCTATTTCTCCCTTTCCTAACAATGAGAAAGGACGCCGTACGGCGCACTGATACTCAGTGCACACGCTATGCACCAAAACGTTGAAACACGTGAAATTGGGTATGGGCCAATGATGGACGTGGTTCCATGACTTATAGCTACATATATATACTATTATTGTTAAATATTCTGTAGAAAACTAAACCTATATATATATATATATATATATATATATATATATATATATATATAGGTTTCATTTCCTTGTGTAGACTAAAAAAGCATCATTTTCAAACAAGCAAGTTTGAGAAAAATGAGAGAAAATCACTTTTGTTTTTTGTGAGTGCTCTACCTGGTAATTACACGTTGCTTACCTATTTTCTCTGTGTCACCGTCTATCTTCAAGTGTTCTACATGTAGTAGTGTAATACATGTGTCACCGTTCATCCTAAAGCACTGCACATATATTGTTATATCACATATGCAACATGTGCCATCACTCATCTTTACGTGCCATCACCCATCTTTTAGTGATTTAGATTTTAACGTGCCACACACTTCAGTGTATCATGCACAACATGTGCTATCTTGATCTTCAAATGCTCTTGCTAACACCTAATTTGGCCTGTCAAATCAAGCAATTTAGATGATGCCATGTGGTAGTGATATTTAAAAATATAACAAACGAGAGATCTCGATTGCATTAACCGCTAAATTTGACAAGAATCCTAAATGTCATTAGAAACCCTAAAAGGGTAAATCTAGTTGGCTAATGCAATAATACAAATGCTTTATGCCCGATATGCATGACAGAGTTGATTACCCACTTTAGTTTCACTATTGATATCTATAATGGCTGAAGATAACGATAAAATTTGGTGCATCACACAAAAGAAATCTACATGACTGAAATTATTGGCAAAGAAAGCCATGAGAGTAAGGAAGGATAAGTTCGCCAATTTCCGATACACACGTAGTACGTCTAAGTGAAAGAGAGGATAACAAACATTCAAATGTGGCGGTGTGAGAGGATGTGGGCACACATTCAAATGTGGTATTTGCCAATTTTTGATACAAATGCCGATTTTCGATACGCACATTTGTTGCTGGTTAGCCACCTACTGTGCGCACATCATGACTCACCATGTGTACTGTACACATGGTGAGTCATGATGTGCGCACAGTAGGTGGCTAACCAGCAACAAATGTGCAGTACACATGGTGAGTTATGATGGGCTGTGACCGTTTATGACCCAGGTGGTTATTCCACTTAGTGAACATGAAAAGTGATAACATAGATCACTCTCTAGTAACCACTGAAAAATTCTATAAATAGAAGGAAGATCAAAGAGCTCCAGGTCATCACCAACACAACCAGAATGACTGTAAAGCTGCCTATCTTATTTTAGGGCAACCCTGCTAGATAGATGGCTTGCATACCATCATGCACCATGGTGGGTCCCACACTCAGCATTGGCACAAAAGTCTCTTTTACAACTAGTAGCTTGTGAGACGTTATCATAAAAGGAAGATGATCACATGCACTTTTGCATTATTGTACCCTCCTCCAATGGTTTCACTTAATACATCCCGATCTATATATTGTAGTAAGATACATGGAGACTAACTATGGGATTTGGGTTTCAAAGGATTTGAAAGTAAAAGAGCTAAATTATCAAAAGGTTGAAATAATCCAATTGAAAATAAAAGAGTCAAATTATCAAAGAGTCGAAATAATCCAATTGAAAGCTTTAATATATGTTGACATTCCACCAAACAGACTCATCATGTAAATGGTTTGGATGATAGAAAGACAACCCATATTCAAAGGCTAAAGTGCCGATGCATAATATTGCAATACATTGCGATGTTTTCAAGCAACCGTCTTCTATATAATATAAAACTCAAGGGTGGTTGCACTTTCTTTCTCTTCAAAAAATAAACTCAATATAACCATTGATGCCCAAGGAGGCTTGGAAAACACAAATTTTCTCACACATTCTCCTTAAATGTGCCATGGGCGTCATCAATTGGGCCACTTTCCGACGCTCAGCAACCGTCGCTGCGGTAGTCGCGCATTTGTTTGGCGTGGTCGCAGTCATTCTCATGCTCGTATGGGTGTTTCATTTCCAGGGGGGCGTCAATCTTAATTCCGACAACAAACAACATATTTTCAATGTAAGTTAGTTTCTACCTTCATTTAAAAACTCAGTGACTCGGCTGTCTTGTTCGTTTCTGAGTCAAGTCACAACTTGCCCAAGTGAAGGCTCGTGGTATTGAACCCGTCGGATTAGTCCGAGTCTGAGTCAACTCATCCGAGTCACATGATTTGTCAGACTCGTAAAATGACGGTTCCCATTCCATGCGACAGTTCAAAAATATCAATACACACACAAACAACCATATTATATTCTGATATGAAAATCGCAATAAATTCATCCAATCAATGTGGTATGATCGGTTGTATCATGATATGAGTATGTGTAAAATGGTACTGCTTGTATCGGTTCCCGCACTGTTATTACATTCTTATACAAAGATTACGCGTTACGTGATGTTACTGTATTTTTAAAACACAAAAAAGTTCAACTTGTCTAGCATGAGTCAACTCGTCTCGACTAGATGCCACCAAGACTGAGAAAAATTCAATCTGGTCATGACTCTGTCAAAATTTGAGAAAACCCCAACTCGATTTGATTAAACATGGGAAAAAACTGACAAAACTCTTTTTTTAATTTTTTTAAACACACGCACACACACCACCACACACTCACACATAGTGGGATTTCAACACCTATGGGTACTCGAACCCTCAACCTGGTGTTGAAACTCCTAAGAGTCTACCACCGGAGTAAGAGTAAGGACCCAACCGGCAAAACTCTAATCGAGTTATGAGTGAGAGTTTCTGAGTCGACTCAACTCGGGTTTCGAGTTGAAAGATTTCTCGTGTTTCTTGTGTGGTCGATGAGTACAGTCCACTTCGTATTATTTTATCCTTAAATTGAATATTGGTCCACACGGGTGTACAAGTCAGCTAATACACTAGCCACTACACATGCCACGGTGGCACACATGTGAAATATCCAAGCCATCCATCATGTAGATCTCACTGTGTAGATGCTACTGCCGAAAGATAAAAGTCGTCCACTGAGTAGATGTGCGAAATTCAATAGATTTTTTAGCAGCCGTATATATGTTCAAATAATTGTGGCCCACCATTAGTGGATCGAAATGATTCTTGGGATATTGAATCTACATAGTGGTACCCTTCTGATCAATGGCTTGGATATTACACCTGTATACCACGTTAGCCTATACATGATCTGACTCGTAAACGCGTGTGAGCTTGGCAACGCTCTCAATATCATAGAAATGTCGATTATACCAGACTGTTTGGTATGTCACCGTTGCACTTGGTCTGCAAATTACGATAAATTTAAATCAGGATATGATACGTCCAAACGGTATTTTGAACCGAGTCTGCGTTTGTCCTTGAGGCCGGATCCGCTGCAAAACTGTGTAAATAAAGCTTAACCTAGAAGGTCATGTGTGGGGCCCAGTGTGACGTATGCATGACATCCAAACCTTCCATCACGTGCAACCGGTCATGTTCTTTTAACAAGAAAAAAAATTCAAACCAATCTAAATTTAGGGTGGGCCACGACACAGGGAGATGTTGGGATGGAATGCCCACCGTTAAAAATCTTCGAGATAGTGTGTAGAGATAACTGTGTTTTTTCTAAACTACTGAATCCATCGACAGTTGGATTGGCCCCAACACGTGATTTTAGAGGTTTTAGGCATGAATTTACATGGTGTGGACGGAAATGGATTTGGATCGGCCTATCCCTTTTTGTATTTCTATGAGAAATGAGGGGCCCCACATAATGGACAGATTGGATTTAGTTAACACAGCAGAGTGCGCCCCACAGAGCTTATTGTAGGTTAAGTCCTAACTTACAAAGCTTTTTAGTGGATCCGGCCTTTTAAACTGATCCGGCGCGAGAGCTAAACACCGTTCTTCGGTGTATACACATTCATTCATTGTCATCCAAATCACAAGAATGTTTTGGAACGAACGGTGGATGATTGGCCATTTTCTGAGAAAAGGGTGTAAAGTCTATAAACTCGAGAATTCTCTAGAAACAACGTGCTCATGTTACTTATGGTTTTTCTTTAGCTCGTTGAAGGAGGGCCCTTCATTAAGCAATTGAAAGCATTGATATCATGGGCCCCACTTTGTGCACCAAAAATACACTAGATGGGGGCAGATCGTTACCCTTTAATTAGTGAAAAAAAAAACAACGGTCCACATTTGATTGTGAAAAGCCAAGGACCCGAGGACTAAAAATATTTCAACCAGAGAGATTTTTCGCACGTGGGGCATCCACGGTGGGGTTCATCATATCAACGGTTAGGATCACTGAAAAATTGGTAGGATGTTGTGTGATACCTGAAAATGTGGATTGACACTTTCTTGCAGGTGCACCCGTTTCTTGTCCACATTGGGTTTACTATCGTCGCGGGAGAAGGTATGAAATCCACTATGGCGCGCACCTATGGTACCGTAAATGTGGGGCCCACATGATGTATGAATAAAATCCAATCCGTCAATCAGATGCATCAGAGAGTATTCCTGTTATAATTAGAAAATCAGAACGATTTGTGAATCATTGGTCCACACAACGATGTAATAGTTGGGAGAGAACACTTACCCTTGATTTGAGTGGATAACCGCAATGTTGTGTATATGGAATCTAGGCCGTTTGCACACTTCATCTATCCACGATGGAGGGTCAAGACATAAATCATGCAGCTTTTCAGTTCAGGTGGGCCCCTGTCATATCAAAGGTAGTCGTTGTCTCTCACATTGTTCCATGTTGTCGCCCACAAGAATTTCTGATCGACCAGATTTTTCTGCAACTAAAGTTAGTATGAAGTGACGCGTATGATGGACGGATTGGATGGCCTGTATATATCATGTGGGCCCCACATCTTCCCCGTACCAATGGAGCGCCACCCACACCAAAAAAACGCAGCATTAATACACCATGAGCAAAAAATTAATACCGTTGACGCTTACCTTTTTTGCTTTTTATTTATTTATTAATACACCATGAGCGAAAAATTAGTACCGTTGACGCTTACCTTTTTTGCTTTTTATTTATTTATTTATAATGGAAGGTCGAAATCTCAGGTCACGAAAGTAAATTTTTAGGGTACAGAAGGAAGGTTTTAGATGAAAATATCGGATTCTATGGTAAAGTATATAGAAAAAGTAGGGATATTTTCATTTTTATGGGTTCGTCCGTATGGGTTGTTGCGCAGTACGCTAACAACGCGGTGAAACAATATCTAATATCCGGTCTCACCCACAAACGATAAATAGGAAGAAATATAAATTAGAAATAGATCAAAGCAATCCAAATAAACTACAAGACAAGATATACGTGAAAAAACTCCAAACTAGGATAAAAAACCATGGATGCAAACTTCCACTATGAAGAAAAATGAAGATTACAAGGCAAAATACTAATCTCTCCTTTGAAAGAACAGAGAAAACCCTTTGCATACATCTTAGAATTATTTTCCAATCCCCTAGAAAAGCCTTAAGGACACTTATATATAGTTTAAGCAACTTCCCTTTTGCACCCTTGCGAAAACCGACTCAAAAATCCACAGTCCGTATAAAATTCAGAAATGAATCTGCGTAATCATGACCGGTCGAGCAGATTGCATGATTGGTCGAACGGATCCCTCAATCGGTCGAGCACCTCGGAACTAAAAATATGATACTTGCTAGACTTTGAGTTGAGTCAGTCCACAACTGGTCGAGCAGGGGCCACGACCGGTCGTGCGGCCCCCAGATGTGGCTCCACATCTCAACAATCTCCCACTTGGAGACACATTATCATAAACCTGCGTCTTTTACATTCGGAGTGCATCACCTCCCCGTCTTCAAGCCTGAAGACCTTTCAAAGTTGAATAGAGCTTTAGCTTCTCTTGTGTAACCGCCTTGGTTAGCATATCCGCAGGATTTTCACTTTTATGAATCTTCTCCAAAGCAATCGATTCATCTTCCTGTAACGAACCTATGAAGTGATATCTGATGGAAATATACTTGGTCATTGAAATGAAAGACTGAATTCTTAGTCAAGTGTATTATGCTCTGACTGTCATTGTACAACTTGCAATCTGCTTGCTTGTTACCCAACTCTTCCATGAAACCTTGTTTACACACCATCTCTTTATACACTTCCGTAGCTGTAACATATTCTGCTTCTGTCGTACTGATAGATACTATCTTCTGTAACTGAGAGACTCAACTGACTGCAACACTACTTAGAGTAAAGACATAACCTGTAGTACTTCTTCTGCTGTTGATATTTCCTGCTAAATTTGAATCCACGTAGCTTTATAGTTTGATTTTCGATCCACCATAACACAACCCTATATCCTTAGTACATACCAGGTATTTAAGGATCCACTTTACAGCTTCCCAATGTTCCTTTCCGAAGTTGTTCATGAACCTGCTAACAACTCCCACTGCTTGAGCAATGTCTGGCCTCATGCTCACTATAACATACATGAGACTCCTAATAGCTGACGCGTATGAGACTTTAGCCATATAATCATGTTCTTCCTGCATCTTTGCACCTTGCTCCTTAGATAGCTTGAAGTGGTTGGCTAATGGAGTGCTAGCCGGCTTAACACCTCATATATTGAATCGATTAAGTACCCTGGCTATGTGCTCTTCCTGTGACAAAATCAGTTTCTTATTTTCCCTGTCACGCTTTATCCTCATGCCTAGGATTTATTTTGCAGCTCCTAAATCCTTCATGGTAAATTCTCTAGACAGTTGTCTTTTGAGATATGAGATGTCCTTCATGCTTGAACTGGCCACAAACATATCATTAACGTACAGAAGAACGATGATGTATGACGTATCAAACTTCTTCAAGTAACAACAGTAGTCTGCATGACATCTTCTAAAACCGTTTTCCGACATGAAATTATTGAACTTCTTATACCACTGCCTCGGGGCCTACTTCAGGCCATATAAACTCTTCTTTAGTCTGCACACTTTATTCTCCTTTTCTGGTGCTACACAACCTGTCGGCTGATGCATATATATCTCTTCTTAAAGATCTCTATGAAGAAAGACTGTCTTAACATCCAACAACTCTAGATGCAAGTCCTTTATAGCCACTATACTCAAGACCATGCGAATCGTAAACATTTTCACCACAGGTGAAAATATTTCAGTAAAATCGTATCTGCCTTTTGTTGAAAGCCTTTCATAACCAATCTAGCGTTGTGTCGTTTCGAACCATCGTGCTCCTCCTTTAGTTTGTAAACCCACTTGTTAAGAAGAGCTTTCTTACTCTTGAGTAGAGTGACTAGCTCCCATGTACAATTAGTGTAACGCCCTGAAAATCGGGGGTCGTGTATATACTCGACTCTCGAGTTCCCGAGGTCACTTATAACCGGTTTTCATTAATACGTGATTAATCCAGTCTAAATGCGCAGCCTAAAATTTTCTAGAACATAAAACCCAACCACACAAGTCCACTGAAATGAAAAAGACCAAATAAAAAAAAAAAATATATATATATAGGTCCAAAAGAATATAAATGGGTTGCCCAGGGCGTTGCCCAACAAAATCACAAAAATATCGTGATTAAAAGAATAGGGCTGAGTCTGCTACTCAGCGATCCAACGTCTCATCTACTGAGCCGATGGAGACCCGCTCATCATTTGGAAGTAGGAGAACTCGTCCTCCTCATCGAGGCTTGCATCGCCGGGCTCCTCATACTCTGCATCACCTGCATCTATAGACGGGTCTGGTTGGTGTTTTAAAACATCGCCCCAGAGCGGGAGTAGTGAATAACTCAGTAGGTGCTATTAGTCTTAAGTTTTAACATACATCAATTTTATTATGAACTTAATGAAAAACAGTCATTCATAAACACCTATCTAATCTTTTTAATGCATATGCATGGTAGACGATATGATGCATGCCCTTGCTACAATATTCCCTCGTGCGACTATGTCTAACGATTGTATATGAACAACACTCCCTCAAAGCGACCTCAACTGCTGAGTCGCCACCCTAGCTAGTGCGATGCAATACCCTGTGCGATGGAATCTGATACACCTCACATATCAATACCCTGAATTGGTTGAGAGGCCAAGACCCCCAGTGTGTGAGGCCAAGACCCCGCAATCCTTGATCCCGTCGGGTTCCCCATCCTCGACTTCAAGCACATGAGGAGTGCTGAGAACTGTGATGGCTCGTGGTCACTATGGGGAGGCGCGTCACCCCAGCGTAGGCCGACAGCTCGGTCACAATGTCCCATTTCACCATGCTCGGTTTACGAGACTGCAGATCGATATTCAATTCACTATCGATGAGCTACAACGATAGTAGGGTGTTCCAGATTTCATACATATGTAAGCAATCAGGATTAACAATCACGATTGGCTAGTGAGTAGACTAGACCGCACGAGTCAGGCGAGCACGTGATGGATGACATTGAGCGCAAAAGGCCCATGTAGTCGAACTACTGCCACCCATGTGTATCCGCTCAAATCCATGGGTTTAACCTCGGGTAGCCCTACCGATGGGACTACCGTCCCTCCTCATGTTTCCTGACCAACACAAGGGTTTGAGAACGATTCATAACATGCCAAACATTAAGGTTATCAATTAGCATAACGGTATCATGTTCACATACATCTCAACACTATTCAAATACTCCTAACAAGCAAGCTACAACATCATGAACAAGGTGCATATGAGTGGCGTGGATTAGGGAGGAAGTTAAGCACTTCATACCCTCAAGGGATCAAATACACGAGAGTAATGAATCATGTACAACATGAAGTAACACATATGAGAAAAATCAAACAAACATGAACATGTAATCATCCATGTACTAAATCGTGTGAGAGGCAAGATCAATATCATATGAAAACCAAACATCCAATTCCATATAATTATAACAAACATACAATTCCTAGTGTTTCTTTAGATTCTCCAAATAAAGCATTCAAGCAATCAAAATCATTAGATTCATAATAAAATTGGTGCTAGGTCACCTAAGGATAATACTCCTCACCTATGGATCGTTGGAGACTCGAAAATCGACCTAGGAATGAGGGCTTTGGGGTCGATCGGCCTGAATCCCTAAAATAAGCTCTTGTACGTGAGAAATCCATGCCAATCCCTTCTCAACACATGAGTTTCATGGAATAAGGGATGATGGATTTACCTAGACGACCAACGGAAACGATTCTTATGGTGGCAGTGAAGGGTTTCCTTGTAGAAGAGGTAGGGAGTTGCAAGATGGGGTTTCTTTGGGCCCCACCTCGATTTATGGTCCACCTTGACTCTTCTTCACACTCTCTTTCTCTTCTCTTTACTCCCTTGGTAATGGTAGTTGTGGTGAGAGTTATGAGATAAAGGCTAGGGCTTTATTTCCTAGAGTTGGGCCAAGTAGCCTTAAGTTTTAATGAATTTCCACAATGGCCCTCTAGGACTCCCTATTGGCTTTTGGGGCGGATCCAACACTCCCTAGGCCACCAAATTTGGTTTGTAGGTGTCTCATAGACCGATGAGGGGTCATGCAAAGTTTGGAGACAAACAGATCAATGAATGTGTGGTTTAATCATACAGTTCCGATCTTCAAATGGCCCCATGGGGTCCATTCTGGTTGTTGGGGTAGTTCTGGTAGCCCCTTGGCCATGAAACTTATAGTATAGGTGGTCCATGGCCCGATGAAGTGCCATGCAAAATTTGAGAACAATTGGATATGGGGTTTGGTCGTACCGGTCTGATTTGAGATCAACAGTTACCATGCCACGATCGGATCCCAAATTTTGTGGACGGGGGTAGGACAACACATTAGGCCTTCACCGTAAATTTAGAAGAAATTCGATGGCTGAAAAGCTCGGAGTCTCAATTTCATTTATAACTGCCAGATTTCAATTTTGGCCTTGGGTGGGCTGCATTTGACAAGTGCAGCTGGAATGAGACGGATAATTAACTTCTGGGTGTCTAATGAGTCCGTGGTTCGTGATGGACCACAAGACCAGTGAGATCTATGGTTTTCTAAAGTTTTATAATTTTCTGACCCTCCCGCGTCGTGGTATAGCCTGTACGGGCTGTTGCTAAGTGCAACCTAGCCATTTGGCTTGATGGCTCGCACTTGGTCCTATCATGACCTGTCTAGTCTACCCTAATGGGCTAATCGTAGGTTAATTAACTTGTGGTACCCCACCACGAGTGGTTTAAACGAATAGTCCTACGGTAAATCGTATGTGGACGCCTCAGGATACTATGCAAGTTGGACGGGATGTTACAATTTACCCCCCTTATAAATAAATTTCGTCGTCCTCCAAATTTGTACCTATTCGTATTGCTGAAGCAGGCTAGGGTAATGCTTGCGGACTTCAACTTCTGTCTCTCAAGGGGTCTCTTCTTCATCGTAATGTGTCCACGGTACCTTAACCAATGGGATGACCTTGTTGCGTACGACTTGGTCCTTCATATCCAGTATTCGAGTGGGTCGGAGAATGTATGTGGATTTTCATTGAGCTCCTCATGTTTCCACTTGATGATATGCGAAGGATCAGGGACGTACTTCTTCAACATTGATACATGGAAGACGTTATGCACTCCGGCGAGAGGTGTGGGTATGGCCAAGTGATAGGCAACCGTACTAACTCAGTCCAAAATCAGGAAGGGCTCGATGAACCGTGTCGCAAGTTTTTCCTTCTTGTCGAAGTGTAAAATGCCCTTCATTAGGAAAAATTTGAGAAATACGTGGTCCCCAGCTTCAAATTCCAAGTCCCTTCACCTTATGTCAACATAGCTTTTCTGCCTACTCTGAGCCGTCAAGAGGCGGCGCTGGATAATTCCGAGCTTCTCGGTCATGACTCGCACCAAATCTGGCCCTAACAAACTCTTCTCGCCAATTTCCTTCCAACAATGCGGGGCTTGGCATGGACGCCCATATAAAGCCTCGTAAGGTGCCATTCCGATGCTAGTTTGGAAGCTTTTGTTATAGGCGAACTCGGCATACGGGAGACAATCGTCCCAACTCTCCTGAAAATTCAGTACACAAGCCCGCAACATGTCCTCCAATATCTGGTTCACCCGCTCATTTTGCCCATCGGTCTGCGGGTGGAAGGCAGTGCTAAACTTTAACTTCACTCTCATGGCTTCTTGAATGCCGGTCCAGAAGATCGACGTAAATCGAATGTCCCGATCTGACACAATTTCCAACAGGACGCCATGAAGCTGCACGATTTCCTTGATATACAGCTTGACCAAATCATCGGCGGAGCTAGAAGTATTGATTGACAAAAAATGAGAGGATTTGGTTAGCTTGTCCACAATCACCCATATCGAGTCATGCCCCTTTCGAGTCTTGGGCAAGTCGAAAATGAAGTCCATAGATATGAAGTCTTATTTCCATTCCTCTATGGGCATTGGATGCAAAAGGCCCGGTGGTCGGCGGTGCTCAGCTTTGACTTGTTGACACGTGAGGAATCGGGACATATACTCTTCTATTTGCTTCTTCATGTTGTCCCACTAATAGTTTCTCTTTAGATCCCAGTACATTTTTGTACTACCAGGATGCATCGCTAATTTGGAGTTGTGAGCGGCATTTAAAACTTCTCGTAGCCCCAGAAGGTTTGGGACACAAAGGCGGCCTCGGTACCGTAATCCCCTATTAGTGCAGACTCCACTCAGACTTTCCATCATTCTTCGCTCTTTCCCTCATCTTCTTCAATAGCTCATCACCCTCCTGGGCTTAAATTATTTTACTGTCAACCAGTGGCTGGGCCTGAATGTGGGCTATGACTTCGTACGACTCCTCTACGGTTAGCTTCGTGTCAAAGTCTCGAATAAATTCCACCATATCCCACTCTCTCACCATTAGCGGGCCGCAAATTCGATTGTCTTTTTGCGACTCAAGGTGTCTGCAACCAAATTGGCCTTACTAGGCTGATATGAGACATCGAACTTGAAATTCTTCAATATTTCTATCTAGCGACGCTGTCTCATGTTTAGGTCTTTTTAGGAGAAGATGTATTTAAGGCTCTTATGATCAGAAAAGAGCTTAAACTCCTCACCATAAAGATAGTGTCTCCATATCTTCAATGCGAACACAACCGCCGCAAGCTCGAGGTCATGTGTAGGGTAGTTCTCCTCATGTTTCCGTAATTGCCGAGATGCATAAACAATTGCCCTATCCTTTTGCATGAGCACGCAACCCAACCATACTCGAGAGTCGTCCGTATAGATGGTGTACTTGACCCCTTGCTCAGGTAGCATAAGCACAGGTGCCGATGTCAGTTTGTCTTTCAATTCCTAAAAGGGCGCCTCCACTTTCTCATTCCAGGCAAATTTGAGGTCCTTTCGTGTCAGTTGAGATAGCGGTCGGACTATTTTTGAAAAATCTTTAATGAATCTTTGATAATAGCCGGCGAGACCGAGAAAGATTTTCACTTCCGTAACCGACTTCAGTTGCTTCTAATCTTGTACGGCCGCCACCTTGACAAGGTCCACAGATATTCATTCTTTGGACACTACATGTCCCAGAAATTTGACCTTCTCCTTCCAGAAGTCGTACTTCCTAAATTGTGCAAATAACCGATTTTTCTAGAGGGTTTCGAGGAATGCCCTTAGATACTCTTCACGGTTCCTTGAATAAATCAATATGTCGTCTATGAACACGATGAAAAATTTGTATAAAAACGGCCTAAAGATTCTGTTCATGAGGTCCATGAATACCGTTGGGGCATTGGTGAGCCCGAACGACATAACCAGAAACTTATAATGACCAAAACAGATCCTAAAGGCCGTCTTCTGTATATCCTCGTCCCTGACCTGCAGTTGATAGTACCCTGATTATAGATCAATTTTTGAGATGTCATGCCCCAAACCTGAAAATCAGACTCACAGGAATCCCGATCACCGAATCCGGTGCCGACAGCCTTTGCAGTACCCCATTCTTGGCTCCTAGCATTCATATGCCAGATTTCGATCCTGGGATCGTACAAGGAGAATTTTTTTTTTCAATGTACATTTAACTCGTAATAAACATAACCATAAGATTACCCAATTCACAAAGGCAACATTGTCATCACATATCCACTAATATAATCATTTGAGTACAATACTGAAAGGAAAATACATAAATAGAAAATCAAGCTCGAAAAGATCACTGCACGCTCTAATCTCAACACTGTTGCAACCTAACATCACCTGCACGCATTTATCATGCATAAGCTTATAGAAAGCTTAGAGGGTGGTGTAAGTGTGTGCACAAGGTAAGTGCCAAGTATTCAATACAATGTCATAATCATACAATACCGAAAATACTGTTAATCCATAAATCATACAATGTCTGAATAAGGAGAAATATTGATAAGATCATGAATTATCAGAGTAAATAGAAATACTGAGAGGATCAGGAATTATCAGAGTAAAGGGGAGTACTGACAAAGTCATAAATCACACAATAACAGAGTAAGTGAAAATACTGACAAGTGCATGAGTCATACAATATTAAAATACACAATAGAAATCAACTATGCAAATGAGGAGTCATAGAGAGCCAATTATCAGATGCAATGCAATATACATTCCCGATGAGTAACAGAAACAACGTTAGTCGTACCATATACCACGGATGTAATGCAACATACAGTGCGAATGGAATGACCATACTGGAGTATGAAGTTGGGATGATAGTACGTAGTATCGCAGGCTATGGGGTCCATCACAAGGGACTTCTATCCAAACCAGTCCCGTACCAAAATTTGGATAGTCAGGCTCGATGTGATAAACTCCTGATCTCAAGTTAGTCGTACCCTCCAACCGAAATCCTGACCATTGTGAAGGTACACGTAATAAATAGTTGTGCACCACTAGCCCGAGTGGATAGTGAATGAATGAGTATGCAATTCCTGCTCAATAAGTCCACATATCAGTACGGTTCATCTCTGGGATCATCACCGGGGTTTACTACACTCCAAATGGCACTGTCCCTTTCCCAGCAGCACAGTCCAAGTGAGCATAAGAAACCTCACTATCCGCCTGGTCAATAGTCTACTAATACCTATCCGGCACATCGATAGCGGACGCATTTACGAGCTGGTCAAACTCAATTAGCTATGCCCCCTACCCTCGGGCGGGTAAGGCCACACCCTCTCCCAACCGACCACGACACAGTGGGAGACGCGACCTGCTAGTATTCGGTACTCAGGCGCTCATGTATCCACTCGGTCTCGACATTGGGGCGTCTCCTGGCCCGAAGGTTTAGGGATTTTCACCCAGGGATATCTATGGCGCCCGTATACTAGAACCAAATATTTTCGGTATCCCATCGGGCCATCCACGATATGCCTGTGGAGGCTACGACCCTGATTTCGCTAGGGCATACAGTAATCACAACACACAATGCAAGATGCATGAGTCATACAATCCAGTCATGCATCAACCATGCGCATGTCATGCGCTCATGTGGGATAACCTCCACCTATCAGGGAGTCTCATAACCTATCCAATGTCATATGCAATGGTCAACCCCATCTCATAAAAAACATGCAAATGATGCGTATGGGCATGTATTATGATGCTATGCTGTCACACACTCATTTTCAGTGTCAATAACCAGCCTCAACAATCGGCTTTGACAATGTGGACATTTAACCAACATTATCCCAAGGAATGACCTACATAGAGCCTAACATATAGTGGACTCATGGCCTCGTACTAGGGCCAAATATACAACACCATGGGTCCTACTTAAGAGCTTAATACATACCACGATGGGTCTCTCATATGGGCCTCATACAAGGGTTACATATACATTATGACAGGCCTCGCTATACAGGATACAAATACATCACTATGGGCCTTATCAACTGGGCCGCAAATACATCACTATGTAGGGGTGCACACGGTTCGGTTTGGTCCGGTTCTGGGGTGAAACCGGAACCGAACCGTTCCTAACGGTTCTATGATATTCGGAACCGGAACCGAACCGTTGGCAACCTAGAACCGAACCGTTAAAATCGGTTTGGTTCTGGATTGGTTTCATGGTTCTGGGCTTTTTATAATCTAGCCCAATTTCATATTTAATTTTATTATCTAGCCCATGTCCATCCATATTGTGGTCCATTTGATGAATGGTTTGGATATTGTATAAGGTGTGAAAAAATATATTTATGAAAATAATTAAATGGTGCATTATAAACCATAAATCATGAGTTAAATATGGAAATAATCAAAGCATTCTTGGTTCGGTTCTAAGTTTGGTTCCAGGTTCGGTTCCATGGTTCGGTTCTACGGATTGGATCCACGGTTTGGTTCTACGGATCAGTTCACGGTTCGGTTCGGTTCTACATACCCCCAAACAGAGAACCGAACCGATGTGACCGGTTCTTTGATTTTTGGAACCGAAATCGGAACCGGTGCACTCTAGAACTGGACCAAACCGGACCATTTGGTCAGTTCCGGTTCGGTTCCACGGTTCTACTGGTTAAATGTGCACCCCTATCACTATGGACCTTATCAATTGGGCCACAAATACATCATTATGGGCAGTTCACATGGGCCTAACATATATTTCATAAGTGGGCCCTGCGCATGGGCCTCATTCACATCAAGTGGGCTGCATCAATGGGCCGCACTAATATATTAAGATGGGCCATAAAAATATCATATTGGCCTAACCACGGGCTGGATACACATCACAACGGGCCTCATACAAGGTCTAATATACATCATCATAGATCATAATTACATCACATCGGGCCTCACTCGTGGGCTACATATACATCGCCATGGGCCTTGTCACAAGGGCCATAAATACATCCCATTGAGCTACTTCCATGGGCCTTAAATACATAACAGGCGGGCCCTGCACATGGGCCTAATATACGTAATAGGTGGGCTCTGCTCAAAATGAAGATGGGCCTAAACGACC
The DNA here is from genome assembly GCA_037074715.1 of Magnolia kwangsiensis. Lineage (NCBI taxonomy): Eukaryota > Viridiplantae > Streptophyta > Magnoliopsida > Magnoliales > Magnoliaceae > Magnolia > Magnolia kwangsiensis. Next base: position 16,688,096 of record CM073586.1, read on the forward strand.
TGCAGACTACAAATATGGGCTTATCAGTGGTCCTTAGGGAGAGTGACAATGCGGACTTTGAACCAACATCATCCTTACAATGTGGACATTAAACCATCATTGCTCTCAAGGCACGACTTACCTTGAATATCATAATATAAATCATGGCGAGATATCGCATAGGAATGGGCCTCATATATGTTAAATGGGCTAATCCAGTGGGCCAATCAGGTGGGCCGATTCAAATGGTTCAAGTCATATGGACCTCATGTATATCAATCAGACCTAGTCAAATGGACTAATTAAATGGGTCGAGTCATATGGGCCGACCGAATCGGCCGAGTCAGATTAGGCCTTACACATACCGTGGTGGGTCTTAATGGAGGACTACCTATAAATCAAAATGGGCCTAATCACATGGGCCATATGTACATTAAATGAGCTACGACAATGAGCCCTATGTATATAAATGGGCCACTAAACAATTAGATCTGCCTTATGTCTAGTCTCAATCTTCAAAATGATAAAAAAAAATAAAAATGGTTGGACGGCTTTAGATGTAACCTATGAATCATGATGGGCCTAATGGAATGACGGCTGGGGACTCCACCTGTCCAGGTGGTGAATGGATGGCATGGATACGACATACATCAATGGTGGGTCCCAAGCACGTGGTCCACCAAAATGCTAAAGCCACATGTACATGGGTCCTACCATAATGTTTATCTGCCACCCTACTTATTGATAGGGTCACATGAGCAAGGGCCCACGGTAACATTCATTTTCCATCCACCCCATTGAAAGGTCAAGGGACAGAGCCACTGTAATGTTTATTTGCCAACCGAACTTTTAGTACGGTTACATGGTCCTGGGGTCCACCCTGATGTAGTTCACAAATTCAACCCATTCATTGTGTGTGTCCCACCAATTTAAGGGTCCAAACCGAGTTTCAGGTGGATCCAAGCTGCATGTTGACCCCAGCATTTGATTCCATGTGGTTTGGCATATCATCGCATGAATGGGGATGGTGTGGGCCATCCGAGAACTGTTTATGGCTGATTTTTGGAGCCAACGCATCATTAAAGGGGACCTATTAAATGAATGACATGGATGTAGAACATACATCATGGTAGAGTCCACAACTGGGGCCAATGGGGCCATCCTTTTTAACGTTGGACGTCCAGACTCCTCTGGATGTCATGACAACAAAGGCATGCCATATATATAAACTTTTATTTTTATTTTTATTCTTATCCTAGGTGGGACCCACGTTAACCAGATCTACCCCGTCTATTGTATGTGTCCCAGAAAATTAGGGGTCCAAACCAAGTTTCAAGTCGCTTCTTGTAGACCCCAACAATCATTTTTCCAAGTTTTAACGAAAAATACTAACATTCTTAATGCCACGACCCGCTAGATAATTGGATCGGTCTCATTTTTCAGCTCAACGCCTAAAATGATGCAAGGGTTTGGATGGACAACTTGGATCATGCATAAACATCAAGGTGGGGCCTACTTGAACTCTCATTTCCAAACCCATTAAGGGTAGCTTGTTAGCACATCCATGTTAGTTCACACTTAACATTAGCTACTTGCAGCGTCCAACATATATAACACATATTACAAGTGGGTCCCACTCCCACACGTACCACACGTGTGGGATGGGCCACGTCCGAACATATGGACGGTATAGATATAAACATACATCATGGTGGCCCACCGTCCACGCCTGCTGGATGGTGTAGGACAAAGCATACATCATGGTGGTTTTCACCAAATGGATGACGGTGTGGGCATGCATACACACATCAGTGGGTTCCACGTGGGGCCCACCATAATGTTTATCGACCATCCAATCCGTTAATAAGGTCACACGGATCTGAATCAAGGGAAAAAAAAATAAAGTTCATAATGATCTAAAACTTCTGTGAACTAGAAAGTGTTCCAATGGTAGGCGTCAATCCTTACTGTTTCATGTGACGTGGGCCACCTGAGTCACTGATATGTCTGATTTTTGGGTGGCTCGCTGCCTTGAGGGGGGCCCACCAAGTGCAAGGTGTTGATGTTTGGCGCACATCACAGTGGGGCCTACAAGTAGGACTCATTTCGCTGGCCCCCTTCACGCCCACGGCAGCACGAGCGGCAAGATGTTGACGCTGCGGCAGCAGGCGCTGCTGCAAGTATGTGTTGTTTTGTTTTGTTTTATTTTTATTTTTTATAGGGTAAACTAATTTCTCAATGTTTTTCATAAGTGGGGTCTACATCAGGTAGATCTGATTCGACCATCGGCTCCTATGGCTCAATACCAACCTATCAAGACCAATATTCGATGGGTTTTTGGTCTACAACAACATTAGGGTGTATTTCAACGGTAGAAAACTTTGTTTGCTATGTTATGGCCCATCAGAAGTTCGGATTGAGATCATTTTTCGGCTCAACGCCTAAAATGAGCTAATGAACGAAATGGACGGAATGGATTAGAAACATATGTCAGGGTGGGGCCTACATGGGTGGCCCTTCCCAAAAGCCTTAAAACCCTTCCCGTTTTCTTTTTCTTTTGCAGACGGTGCTTCCACTGTCTCTCCACTCTTCAGTGAAGACCCAGCGTCCAGGGACGCTGGACGGACCGCATACCCACATTTATCAAGGTGGGTCCCACGTAGATGTGGCCACCCTACACGGCAGGGATGGAATACATCAATCATGGTGGGGCCCACACGGACCAAGCTGATAGTTGTTATTTCCCTCCATCCTAGCTGGCCCAAAATGAGCAGTAAGACGGGCTCCATTCATTGGACGTCCAGAAAATCTGGACAGTCCAGATTGTCGATCAAGTGAGCCATACACACATATCATCATATCATGAAAAGAAATAAAGAGAGGAGAGAGAAAGAAAGAAGGATCTAACCATAGAAGACATCCACCTTTGATTTCTTCTTACTTCTTTCACCAACACGATCTAGAGCACCAAGGAGACGATTTCAACGGTCGAGATGTTCTTAGGATGGTGGAGATAGGAGGTGGGAAGTGGGCCACACATGGCTTCTCATGGAGAGGCTTGGATGATTCTTGCTTGGAGAATGAGAGAGAGAGAGAGAGAGAGAGAGAGAGAGAGAGAGAGAGAGAGAGAGAGAGAGATGATGGGAGGGAAGTGATGATGAGTGATGGATAGGTGTACTTGACATGTAAGGGAGAGTTGACTTTAGGTAAGGTAATGTAAGAGAGGGATGGGTTGGGTTGCTTTGTACTTGATTGATTTGATTTGATTGATTGATTTGATGGTTGGTAGAGTCTCTCAGGATTACAACGCATGGTGTTTTTTTCAAATTGAACGCGGGCCCACATCTCCTGGCTCGGATATTTCCTTGGCACGTAATATGCGGCGTCGGAACTGCGGCGACGGTGCGGTCGCAATGATATAAGTCTCGGGTTGAACTGACTCAGACTAACAGGATTCAGCTCAGGGTCACGCGCAGACGCCGTTTACAGATCGCGGGTCACCGGTCCGAAATTAGACCGGGAGGACCGTGGAGGCATACGGAATGGTACGGACTAGGATACAGGTCTAACATGAGAAGTATTGAGCACATCTCAACTGGTCGAATAAATTATCAATTCTAGGCAATGGGTATTTGTTCCGAACCGTCACTTGGTTCAATCTTCTGTAATCTACGCATAGTCGTAAAGAGCCGTCTTTTTTCTTCACAAATAGGACTGGGGCTCCCCAAGGTGAGACGCTGGGTCGGATGAAACCTGACTCTAGCAACTTTTCGATTTGAGACCTCAGCTCTTCCATCTCACATGAGGGCATGCGATAAGTAGGCAAGGAGATGAGCTTGACACCCGGAGTCAGATCGATCGTGAAGTTTATTTCACGTCGAAGCGAAAGTCCCGATATGGCTTTAAACATGTAACATCCCGAAAATCGGGGGTCGAGTAAAAACCCAACTCCCGAGTTCTAAAATGTTATTTATGCAACATAGATATGTATGATTGAAGGTTATCTGTGTTAATGTATTAAACATGAGTGAGATTAAGCCAAAACAGCATATCATACTCCAGAGACAGTTTAATTTACAAGCGGAAAACTGTGATAGTATGTATAACATATATAAACTGTTGTATGTCTCCAGAGTGTGAACATGTTACCAGGTTATATACATACATGTATACTCCAAAAGTAAACAAAAAGAATATACATGAGTGCTCTAAAAATATACAATGACAAGTGTCAAGGTATCTAATCAACCTCTCTATAATCCCGTCAATCAGAACACGTATAAAGGAGGGATCCTCCTCATCATCATCAAGTCCAGCTCCGCTTCTCAAGCAGCGCCATGATCTGCAACCAAAATAGGGACTGTTGGGTGTCCGAAAACACCATCCCGTAATGTGGGAGTGAGTAGCTAATTCAGTGGAATAATAGAGCAAGGATTAGTATGTTCTCAAATCAATCATGTGATAATAGTAAAGCAGTAAATCAAATAATCCTAATACTATTGTTAATGCAATATGAAATGACATGATGGATGCCCTCGCCGACGATCTCCCTCATACGGCACCATCTTACGACCGCGGCATGCAATCATCCCATAGTGCTCCACATTTTCCAGGCACATGTAATGTAATGGTGATATGATTACCGAGTTATTATTAGTCCATCTCATACAGCAGGATTGGAAAACTAAGGTACTTCCCTTATATCAATCCCAACACAGATCCTGTTTAGGGTCGTCACTCCTAGTAATCTCATACGATGTATATTTTGTAGGTCGCTGTAAGGGCTGCCAGGGCTGTTGCTTGCACTCGTTGAACGCGATCAGACTTAAGTTCATGCATGTCAGATGTCGCTCACATCCTATTTTCAGACCAGCAGTGTTCGTAGATCGCACGTGGCGGTCCAGTTTCAGTTCAGCGGTCACCGCACATAGATCAGGTCTGCAAGTCTCATGATATGAAATAGAAATTTTTCCTGATCCAAGAGTGTAATTTGGTTGAATTCTAACGTTCAGAACACTTAATACTGACGCGTCAAGTCGTGTGCTAGATTTGAATTTCAAATTCCAAATCTAACCCTATTCTCAATCTCTTCAGTCCAGGCTCAATGAAATAGCCTGCGAATGTCGGTTGGACTTGATTTTCGAAATGATTGTCAAGTCCAGCTAGGCGGTTCTAACTGTCTAAGATTGCAGGTATGGGACTTTCGACGCGCGGTCTAGATCCAATATAAAGTTTCAAAGAGGTCCAGAGAACAAACCGGTTTAGAGTTTGATCCGAGGTTTTAGAGTATTATAGCACCATTGATTCTACTCACTTTGGGTCTTGTAGAACGTATTTAAAGTGATCAGGGACTATTTTCCAGCTACTCTAGCGTAGCGCTAGCTAACTTATGCTTAGTTTCTAAAGGAATTAATCCTAAGTGATTTCTTTGGCTATGGAATTGGGTTCTGAGCGATTTCTCAGGTGTTTTAATTGACCCATTGCCTAAGGACGTCTAATCCCAGGTTGGCAAAAATTTGGAGTGTTACAAAACACGTCCCAAAAGTCTTGGACTATGGGTGTGCATGTTATCGAGGGTCCATCATAACCATCCTCCAATGAAGCATAACACAAAATTCTTTGTGCATGACTGACCTGGACGGGGAATGTGAGGGAAGTGTCGTCGCCCTTAAATATCTTCAGAGTCATTGTTTCACAATCTATTTCTACTCTCATCACTATCAACCAGTCCATGCCCAGGATGACATCATAATGGAAGATCTTTGTTGCTATTAAATCCACAAGCACCACCTTGCATCCTAAGTCAATGGGGCAGTCACAACACATCCTCGTCGCTTAAGAAAAAGTTTCGACAGCAGCAATGATCTTCACTCTTATGATAGGAGTGAGGCGTAGCCCTAAGCGCTTGACGGTTGCATGCGATATGAGAGAAGCAGTAGATCCAGTATCCACCAACAGAAATATGGGAGTACCTTGAATGTGGACCGTCACCTTAAAGGCCGTAGGAGTGGGGATGGTTGCATCCTGGCCCTCAGCCATAATGCACGGACTCGTGCCTGCTGAGGAGGGTTCAGTCATTGCATGGGCCGTTGTGGCGGCCTAGCTTGAGGTGCAGGAGGACGATGGAACTGTTAGCTAGGCATCATCGTCCGTAGGGGCAGAATCTGTAATGCCTGCTATGGAGGTCCGTTGTTGCATTGAGGTGGCGTAAGGCCAAGATCCTTCATCCTCGTGAAACAATATGGCTCAGTGTGACCTGTCTTCTTGCAGTAATTACATTTCTAGGCAGGTCGTATAGAAGGGGCTGATGCGGCAGCTAATCGGGGCGAAGAGTTTGGGCGTGGCCTTTTCCCGACAAAGGAAGAGGATGGTCCCTCCATCCTGGTTCGGGGCCCTAGTTGTGAACGGGTTCGTGAGACTCGTTCCTCGTCCTGTTCCACCTGTATGGACATCTCAACGAGCTTGGCGTAGGTCCAGATACTCGCACAACACAACTTCGAGCTGATGCCGCTCCTCAACCCCGCCATGAATCGCCTCATCTTAATCACCTCGTTGGCAATCATCTTGGAAGTGTAGCACGACAGTTCTGTAAATCGGTTCTCGTACTACGCTACTATCATCTCTCCTTGTTGGAGGTGGAGAAATTCATTTTTCCTCTCATGTTGGTACGTCTGAGGGAGGTACTTCTCGTTGAAACGGTTCTCAAATGCCTCCCACGTTCACATGTGGTTCTCGGAGACGGAACGAAGAACGCTTTCCCACCATGGGTCCGCCTCTTTCTCAATGATGTATGAGAGGAGCTCAACATTCTCTGCTTCAGAACAGTGGAGAGGCCGAAGCAGTTTGGTGACTCAGTTGAGCCAGTATTCCGCTTCCTCGGGGCGGTGGGTGCCGGAAAACGTAGGCGGCCTATACCGCTGGAACCGCTCAAACAGGGTGCGTATGTTAGTCATGGGCGCGGCTAAGCCGGATGCTTCTAGTTGTTGCATGCCCAAATTTTGGGCTAAGGCTCCCATCATAGTGGCCATCATTTGTTATTGCTATTGCATATATGTGGCCATCATTTGCTGTTGTTGTTGCATGAGAAGTAACATCTGGCCCATTTGATCCATGGCCTGTGGCAGAGGAGGTACGGGTCCCATGGCTTGCGGTGGCTATGCATTCGGGGCCGCCTCTTGGGTAGTGCTGTCCATATTTTGGGAATCGTTCGCCCCCTGGGGGCCGTGTTTTTTATCAGGGACTTAGTCTCTATCGACCATGCCGCCGTGAGGTAGGCTGTCACGCCTCAAAACTCAAACATCAGATTCACAGGAATCCCGATTGTCGAATCCGGTGCTGACAGCCTCCGTAGTACCCCATTCTCGACTCCCAGCGTAGCATACGCTAGATTTCGATCCTGGGATCTTACAAAGAGGATTTTTCAACATACATTTGTCTTGTAATAAGCATAACCACAAGTTTACCCAAATCATAAAGGCAACATCATCATTACATATCCACTAATATAATCCCTTGAATACAATGCTGAAAGGAAAATACATATATCAAAATCAGAGCTCCTAAAAATCGTTACACGCTCCAAGCTCAACGCTGCTACAACCTAACGCCACCTGCACGCATCTATCGTGCATAAGCTTACAAAAGCTTAGAGGGTGGTGTAAGTGTATGTAAGGTAAGTGCTGAGTATATAATAGAGTCCGTAAATAATACATCATCGAGATTAACAGGAAAAATGATAAGGTCATGAATCATACGATATCAGAGTAAGCAGAAATATACTGGTAAGTCCATGAGTCACATAATATCAGAGTACGCAATGTAGATCATAATGAGCCAAATATTATATACTGCAGATGTGATGTAATATGCAGATCCTGTCAAGTCCTTCTAAGCCATATAAGTGCAGAAACGTAATAATCCAAAATGCTAAGTACTGCAAATGTAATGTAATATGCGGTGTGAATGAAATGACTATGCTGGAATGTGAAGTCTGGATGATAGTATGTAGTATCGCAGGCTACAGGGTCCATCACAAGGGAATTCTAATCAAACCAATCCCATACCTAAATTTGGATAGTCAAACACAATGTGGTAAACTCCTGATCTCAGGTTAGTCGCGCGCCCCAATCGAAATCCTGGCTATTGCGAAGGTATACGTAACAAATAGTTACGCACCGCCAGCCTGAGTGGATAGTGAATGGATGAATGAATGAGTATGCAACTCCTACTCAGTAGCTTGTCAACACAGTAGCCTGCCAAACACTGGTAGCTCACCCAGGCCTCAGCCCTGCCCACATCAGCGTCCGACCACCTGCGCCCGCCCACATGTACAACAGTGACGGGGTGTCATAATATCATGTTAGTCCTCATATCAAGTCCACATATCAGTACGGTTCCTCTCTGAGAAATCACCGGGGTCTATTACACTCCACTCCGACTGCCTCCTCCTTAGCTGCACAATCCAGCGAGCGTAAGAGACCTCACTATCCGCCTGGTCAACAGTCTATCAATACCTATCCGGCATGTCGATAGCAGACCCATTTATGAGCTAGTCATACTCAACCTAGCTTATAGCTCCCCCACTCGGGCGGATAAGGCTACACCCCCTTCCAACTGACCACGACACAGTAGGAGACACGACCTCATGGTATAGGCACCGATGCTCATATTCCACTTGGTCTAGACGTTAGAGCATCTCCTGGTACCAAGGAGGTTCTGGAATTTTCATCCAAGGATATCCTACGTGCCCATAGTGCTAGAACTAAGCATTTTCGGTGTCCCATCTGGCCATCCACGATGTGCCTGTGGAGGCCATGACTCTGATTTTGCTAGGGCGTATAATGTTCAAGTCACATATATGCGAGATGCATGTGTCACACTAACTAATCATGCAACAATCCTGTGCGTATTGTGTGAAATGTGGGGTACTCCGTCTCATAAGGAGTCCCATAAATGGTCTGCCCAATGGCGTATACTATGATCAAACATTTCTCATATCAGGCATACATATGATGCGTATGGGCATGAATCATGGAGTTATACTAAGCATTTTATATAGTGATAAACTATCCTCACAACGAAGATGGGCCTTGATGGCCTACACACAACAAGTATGGGCCTATCAATGGGCCCTAGAGAGAGTTATAATGTGTACATTTAACCAACATTATTCTTACAATGTGGACGTTAAACCAACATTGCTCATAAACATCATTGCCTGCATTATAGTGAAATCACACATTACATCGGGTGCATATTCCTCGCCTTAAGCAGCATGTACACCACATTAGGCCTAGTCATGTAGGCCACAAATACCTCAAGATGGGCCTCATCACATGGGTTGAAAATATATCAAATGGGTCACAACGCATGAGCCAGAAACACATCATAATGGGCCCTAACCCATGGGCCCTCATACGTCACAATGGTCCTTAACCCATAGGCTCCAAATATATCACAATGAGCCTCAACCCATAGGCCCTAATACATCACAATGGGCCTTAGAATCCATCAAAATAGGCCTAATCACATGGGCCTTATATATACTAAATGAGCCTCAATGGACGACCACAAATAAATCAAGATGGGCCTCATACATATACCAAGGTGAGCCACATCAATGGGCCGCACCAATGGGCCTTAAATTCATTGTAATGGGCCATAACTCATGGGCCATAGAGTACATCATAATGGCCTTGCTAAATGGCCAGAAGTATATCACAATGGGCCCTTACTAATGAGCTCTAAGTACATCATAATGGGCCTCAACCCACGGGCCATATACAACCAAGGTGGGCCTTAACAATGGGCCATAAATGTGGTAAGTGGGCTACACCACATGGGTCACATGCATACAAAATGGGCCACGCCAAACATAAGTGGTGGTAATGATCTCCACCATTAAAATTCCTAAGGCCCACAAAAAATATATTTTCCATCCAACCTATTCCTAAATTATCATAGTGATCGATGAAGTGGGAACAACTATTAACTTAATGGAAAACTTACTATTGCCCTTAGAAATTTCTTGAACGGTGGGCGTCATTGTCTACTTCTTCACATGGTGGGGTCCACTTGGACTTTAGATCTAGCTTGTTCCCTAGCCCATGCCATAAAATGATCTTTCCCAAAGTGGGTAGGCGGATTGGATGTAACATATGCATTCATGGAGGGCCCCACTGTCACTGGATAGTATGCATAAAACACATACATTACCGTGGGCTCTACCGTCCACTGGACAGTGCGAATAAAACCCATGCATCATTGTGGGTCCCACCAGCCGTCCAGCAGCCAGCAGAAGGCTGGACGGCATGGTAAACACGTATATCCTGTGGACTCCACCGTCTGGGCGGACGGTGCGAATAAGGCACATACGTCATTGTGGGTCCCACGTGGAGCCCACCATAACATATATTTTCTATCTAATTTGTAGGTAAGGTCACAAAGACCTAGATGAATAGGAAAAATAAATATCAGATTAATTCAAAACTTCCATGGGCCCAAAAAGGGTTTTAATGGTAGAGTTCAATCACCGTTGTTTCTTGTGGTGTGGGCCACCTGAAATTTGGATCAAGCTGATTTTTGGGTTGGGCCTGCTTAAGGTAGGGGCCCACCTAATGAACGGCCTGGATAACACATATATATCATGGTGGGGCCCACGTACAGGGATGTGGGTGCCCTGGCGTCTGCCCGCCCGTCGAGCGCAGGGGCTACCTGCGCCTCTGGCCAGCAGCAGCCCTGCTGCTTCTTTTATTTTTATTTTAAAGGAAACCTGTTTTTCTAAGATTTTTCAGGTGTGGGGCCCACATCTGATGAATCCACTCCAGCCATTGGATTCCACAGCCCATAACAATTTTATGAAGACCAATATTGGGTCTTTTTTAGTGTGTAAGAAAAATCTGGGTGGATTTCAACTGTAATGATATTATTTTTTAAAACTATGGCCCACCAGATACTTGGATCATCCTCATTTTTCGGCTCAATGCTTAAAATGAGTTAGGGAAGAGGATGGATGACTTGGATTGAATACATACATCAAGGTGGGGCCTATATGAGTGGAGCTTCTCCAATGCTTGGAAGGCCAAGCTCATTTTGTGTTTTAAGTCTAGCAATGTCCAGACGCTGGACGTTTTTGAGCTTATCCTCATATTCAAGGTGGGCCCTATTTAGGTGTGCTACCACATGATGGATGGTGTGAGTACAATACTTATAAGATGGGCCCCACTTTTAGATGGCTTGGGTCAATACATACCAAATGGTGGGGTCCATCCAAGTGGGCCACACGGCCATTACATCATAAAAATAAATAAATAAATAAATGAAATGAAAGGGAGAGAGAGATAGAGTGGGACACACATGTGATGGAGGGACCTCGATACTATAGGCCCTCTGTTCCATGATCTATATCATAAATCAAGTGGTTCCCATAACATGTGGCCCTCAAAAAATTAAAATCTAACGGTGGAGATCCCTTCTCCACGAAAATAGACGGTCTAGATGACCCATTTACAAGTTAGAAAGGTAAACATCATGATGGGGTCCATGGAGAATGGCCCCATCATGGAATGATATTGATGATCAAGATGGGCCATCGGCCACATCCTAGGGTCCAAAGTGAGATCCATACCATTGATCGGTAGGCCTCACTTGACCCATCTTAAAAACATGAAAAACTAGGCTATGGAAGCACCCGCCACTTGATCTTCTCAGTTCGTTGGAAAGCCACTCTCCTTATGCTTCACTTTGATGGTGGAGATGAGAAATGGATGGCTAGGATGATAGGTTTTGTAGTGGGAAGTGGGCCACCAAAATCACTCTTCTCTCATGGAAATGCATGGACGTGGGAGCCTCTTGCTTGCTTGGGAATGTGTTGAGAAATGAGAGAGGCAGATGGGATGTAAGAAGTGATGGAGTGATGAGAAGTGAGTGATGGGTGAAGTGAGAAGTTGGTTGACTTTGGGGTTTGCTTGACTTGTGGAGAAAGAAAGCATGGGTGCTTTGTACATGACATGAGAGGTGATTGATGGAATTGATTTGACATATTGTAGAGATTCTCTTAGAATTTACAACGCACGGTATTTTTCTCGAACTGAACGCAGGTCTGCAGCTCCCTGCCATGGTATCGGATCAGTGATCGAGTCACGGCGTTGGAACCGCAGCGATGGCGCGGTCGCAATGGTACAAGTCTCGGATTGAACCGACTCAGATATACAGGATACGACTTAGGGTCGAGCGTGAATGTCGATCATCAATCGTAGGTTGTCGAAATTTGACCAGGAGGATCGTGGGAGTTGACAGAACAGTACGGACTAGGATACACGTCTTACATAGGCAGACATATTGACCCTCCATTCATGGAGGCATTTCCTAGAAGAATTTCCTTAGATAGATTAGGTACTAGAATAATGCTCATACCAAGGTCATGCATACATATACACGATCCATATTTATTCTATTTGTAGACATAGACAACTATACATGCATTCTCACTGCGATAAGAAATTTACAAGGCAATCCATAGATTCACATTGATTTCAAAATGCCATTAACATGGCCGATTACATGTTACAGCATGGATTACTAGCATTACTAAATATGCTAAACGTAAAGAAAATACAATCAAATTAAGCAAAAGTCCTAACTATCTTCAGTACATGTGATTAGACCTAACCTGCTTAAAGTAAACTACTAGTCATAAGTGAGGTTGTGCTGCTACTCGTCTGAGTCGGGCGAAAGTGGGGGTGCTTCTTCCCCTTTGCTGCAGCAGATCAGGGCCTTTATAGCCCAATACCTCTTCTTGTTCCATTTCTCTTGTTCTGCATGGTGTCTTACTTGGGTTTGCTCCATTTTAGTCAGTCTGGCTTCGAGCGCTTCCCAGCGCTCGCGTGTGTCTGAAGCGGCAAGCGATCCATCACTGACTCCTTCGGCTTCCTGCGTTTGTTCAGCTCTTTCAGCCCTTTCAGTTCCTTCTTCTTCTTCATCGCTCTCATTGTCCTCGTCGTCTTTGTCGCCTTCCTCTCCCTCCTCATCGGCATCCCCATACTCCTTGATGTAAGCCTATTTTTGTTTGGGGCCTATCTTCATATTATTCAACATCTCATCACCTAATAGCTGTGTTGGTATAAAATCTGCATCCGATCTGCCAATCCCATACTATCGGGCTGGATGGCAGACTAAGTGGCCCTAAGAAAGGGCATGTCCTTCCGTACCACCCTTGCAGCCTTCACGATTTGATGAAGCACTAGACTGGGGCGCACACATCAGCTCCATGACCCATTTGATACAGGAACTCCACCATGTAGCGGGTGCACTCGGTGCGGTTCTTCAATCTCGGGTATATATAGTAGGTAGCAATGCGGTGAAGTACCCGATATTCAAATGCCATAGCTATCTCATACAGGCCGACATCTCGTGTCCATAGGATAGCTCAGCCACATAAGAAGCAAGTCTGATCATCACAGGCTTGACTCGATTCCAAATTCTTCTCATCAATTTGCACCTCTCCCAATGGCAATCCCATGAATTCAGTTAATTCTTCAACCCCAAGTGGATGTTCTTGCCATGTACTAAAATGTCAAATCCTAGGGGCTCTAATCGAGGGTTCTAATTTGAGTGTAGAACGCCCTAGCCTGCCCTATATCGGTCTTCTCACTTCCATAAAACATAGGGCCCCAATCCTTCTTCATAAGCCTATTGAGTAGGAGGTGATTACCGAGCAAATGTTCCTCCACGGAGGCCTCAAAGGTGACCTGGCGCACGCGGAAGTTTCTCAAATCCTCAACGAGCATCTCGTCTATTTGGGGATCATTTTGCTTCTTAGATCAAGCCTCCGAGCCGATTTTCTCCCTTGGATCGGCCTTCTTCTTACTACGTCGCTCTTGGCTTGGCCCCGCCTCCTCAGGAGCCGCTCTTTTCTTTCTCATAAGGGAAAGGACCACCGGGAGAGTGAAGAATGAGGTAATGGTGGCGAAGAATGCCATCCTTCTCGGTTGAAAGGGAATGGGTCTTTAGAATAGGTTGTAGCTTGGGTTTTGAGAATGGATTTGTGAATGAATGGAGGAATGTGGGTTGGGTATGAATTTGGAATGGGAATTGAAAATGGTTTGAAAATGGGTTATGGAATGTGCAGATTTAGGAATGGAGCTTGAGATGGAAAGGGTTTCCTTTAGAAGGTCAGAGAATGATTTTGGGATTTGGTTGGTGTTGAGGTTTGGGGTTTTGTGGGTTGGGTTGAATGTGAAGGAGAAATGGGCTTGAATAAATGGGGATGAGGATGGGGTTTTGAGGTTGAAATGGATATGAGGGGTTTTGGAAATGGAATGGTTTTGGAAAAGGTTGAAAGTAGGTTGTGGAAGGTGATGATTTGGGGGATGAAGCTTGAGAAGGTGATTTGAGATTTAGGAATAGGTTTAAGAGTTTGAGAGGGAAAGTGGATAGAGGGAAGAAGAAGAAGTTGTTGAAGAATGGGTTTTGTTGAAGAAAGGTTGAGGAGAATGAGGGGATGTTGAGGGTGAGGGGAGGAGATTTTCTCCCTTAGGCTGCCTAGTAGGGGAGTGTAATAAGAGATATAAGAGGTGGGGAGGTAGATTTTTAAGTGGGCAAAGCAGTGGGGCCCATACCAATCTCAGCTTTTGTAAGGAGGCCCAGCAGGGTGGTCTGGTGGGCGCAACGCGCCCTGCTGAACTGATGGCGGGGCGACCATGCGGGTTCGGCAGGGCGACCACATGGGCACTGGTGGGGCGACCATGTGGGCACGGCAGGGGCCATGCAGTCCACTGGACCAACGGAGGGGTAACAATGCGGATCGGTTGGGTGACCACGCCGATCAGGGACTTGGATACTTTTCGACATTCCCAGGCGTTGAAAAAGCTCCCTGGGAAGTGCCATATATGATTTTTATGGTAGAAGAGGCTGATCTACGCAATGGGCCTATTATTTTCATGACATTCCTCCCTGTTAAGGGCCTAAATCCTATTTTCCTCCTGTCCCACTAATTTCGATAAAATCTTTCTCACTCCTAAGTCCCTATCCTCAAACAGGCTGGAACTATCAAATTTAGCCCGGAACTAGCTCATTTGTATGCGGATGTTGGCTTCAACCTTCAAATTCTTCGATTCCCGGCTCGTTTCTACCAATGGGTTGAGGTCCTGCACGACTCCCAGATTCATTTCCTCGCGTTGTTGCTTTCTCTCACCACCCAATCCTAATTCCTAGTAAGTCTTACCATTCTCTGAGATCGCCGGTTCAAGGTCCGGGATGGCTCCTAACGTCATAAGTCCCTGTTGCGTTATCTAATATATATCCTCTCAAGTCAGCGGACGCATTAGCGAGCTCATAACCCATGGCCCAGTTACTTCCAAACCATGCTTTGATACCAACTTGTAACACCCTTGAAATCGGGGGTCGTGTATATACTCGACTCCCGAGTTCACGGGGTCACTTATAACTGGTTTTCAATAATATGCTATTAATCCAGTCTAAATGCGCAGCCTAAAATTTCCTGAAACATGAAGCATAAGCACACAAGTCTACTGAAATGAAAGAGACCAAATACAAATATATATATATATACAGGTTCAAAAGAATATAAATGGATCGCCCAGGGCGTTGCCCAACAAAATCACAAAAATATCGTGACTAAAAGAATAAGGCTGAGTCTACTACTTAGCGATCCAATGTCCCATCTACTGAGCCGATGAAGACCCGCTTATCATCTGGAAGTAGGAGAACTTGTCCTTCTCCTCGAGGCTCGCATCGTCGGGCTCCTCATACTCGGCATCACCCACATCTACAGACCAGTCTGGTTGGTGTTTTAAAACATCGCCCTAGAGTGGGAGTGAGTGATCAACTCATTGGGTGCTATTAGTCTTAAGTTTTAACAGGCATCAATTATATTATGAACTTAATGAAAAGTAGTCATTCATAAACACCTATCTAATCTTATTAATGCATATGCATGGTAGATGATATGATACATGCCCTCATCACAACACTCCCTCATGCGACTACGTCTAACAATCGCATATGAACGACACTCCCTCAGAGCGACCTCAACTGGCGAGTCGCCACCCTAGCTAGTGCGATGCAATGCGATAGTATTAGCTGAGTTCTTAGTTAAGTCCATTCATCTAGCAGGTTGGGAAATTTGATACACCCTACATATCAATACCCTAAACTGGTTACTAGGGCAAGACCCCCTAACGTGTGAAGCCAAGACCCCACAATCCTTGATCCCGTCGGGTTCCCCATCCCTGACTTCAAGCACATGGGGAGTGCTGAGAACTGGGATCGCTCGTGATCATTATGGGGAGGCCAATAGCTCGGTCACAGTGTCCCATTCCACCATGCCCGGCTCACAAGACCGTATATCGATATTCAATTCGCTATCGATGGGCTACAACGGTAGTAGGGTGTTCCAGATTCCATACATATGTGAGTAATCAGGGTTAACAATCGCGATTGGCTAGTGAGTAGGCTAGACCGCACAAGTTAAGCTAGCACGTGACGGACGACATTGAGCGCAAAAGGCCCATGTAGTCGAACTACTGCAGCCCACATGCACTCACCCAAATCTATGGGTTTAACCACGGGTAGCCCTACCGATGGGACTACCGTCCCTCCTCATGTTTCCTAACTAACCTAAGGGTTTGAGAACGATTCATAACATGCCAACCATCTAGGTTATTAACTAGCATAACAATATTATGTTCACATACATCTTAACACACGATTCAAATACTCCTAACAAGTAGGCTACAACATCATGAACAAGGTGCATATGAGTGGCGTGAATTATGGAGAAAGTTAAGCACTACCTACCCTCAAGGGATCAAATACACAAGAGCAATGAATCATGCACAACATGAAGCAACACATATGAGAAAAATCAAACAAACATAAACATGTAATCATCCATGTACTAAATCGTGTGAGAGGCAAGATCAACATCATACGAAAATCAAACATACAATTCCATACAATTCTAACAAACATACAATTCCTAGTGTTTCTCTAGATTCTCCAAATAAAGCATCTAAGCATTCAAAATCATTAGATTCATAGTAAAATTGGTGCTAGGTCACCTAAGGATAATAGTCCACACCTATGGATCGTTGGAGACTCGGAAATCGACCTAGGAATGAGGGCTTTGGGGTCGATCGGCTAGAATCCTTAAAACAAGCTCTTGCATGTGAGAAATCCATGCCAATCCTTTCTCAACACATGGGTTTCATGAAAAAATGGATGAGGAATTTACCTAGACGACTAATGGAAGCGATTCTTTTGGTGGTGGTGAAGGGTTTCCTTGTAGAAGAGGTAAGGAGTTGCAAGATGGAGTTTTCTTTGGCCTCACCTCGATCTAGGTCTATCTTGACTCTCCTTCACACTCTCTTTCTCCTTTGTTTACTCCCTTGCTCTCTCTTTACTCCCTTGGTAATGATAGTTGTGGTGAGAGTTATGAGATAAAGGCTAGGGCTTTACTTCCTAGAGTTGGGCCAAGTGACCTTAAGTTTCAATGAATTCCCATAATGGCCCTCTAGGACTCCCTATTGGCTTTTGGGGCGGACCCAACACCCCCTAGGCCACCAAATTTGGTGTGTAGGTGTCTCATGGCCCGATGAGGGGTCATGCAAAGTTTGGGGACAAACGGATCAATGAATGTGGGGTTTGATCATACGGTTTTGATATTTGAATGGCCCCTTGGGGTCCATTCTGGTTGTTGGGGTAGTTCTGGTAGCCCCCTGGGCATGAAACTTATAGGATAGGTGGTCCATGGCCCGATGAAGGGCCATGAAAAATTTGAGAACGATCGGATATGGGGTTTGGTCATACAGGTCTGATTTACGATCAACAGTTACCGTGCCACAATCGGGTCCCAGATTTTGTGGACGGGCGTAGGACAACACATTAGACCTTCACTGTAAATTTAGAAGAAATCTGACGGCTGAAAAGTCCGAAGTCTTAGTTTCATTTACAAGTGCCAGATTTCAACTCTGGCTTTGGGTGGGCTGCATTTGACAAGTGCCGATGTAATAGCATGGATAATTAACTTCTGGGTGTCCAATGAGTCCATGGTCCGCGATGGACGATAAGCCCAATGAGATCTATGGTTCCCTAAAGTTTTATAATTTTCTGACCCTCCCGCGTCTTGGTATAACCCGTATGGGCTGTTGCTAAGCGCAACCCAGCCATCTAGCTTGAGGGCCCGCACTTGGTCCTATCATGACCTGTCTGGTCTACTCTAATAGGCTAATTCTAGGTTAATTAACTTGTAGTACCCTACCACGAGCGGTTTAAATGAATGGTCTTGCGGTAAATCCTACGTGGACGCTTCAGGACACTGTGCTGGTTGGACGAGACGTTACAATTAGACTCAAGAGAGTCCATCTCTTCATCCATGGCCTACTCCAACTTAACCCGTGTATCTAACTGTAATGCCTCTTCAAAACATTCTGGTTCACCATTATCTATTAATGGTAGATAATGTAAGGAGGGTGAGTATTGGACCATGCGTCACCTCTTCCGAGTAAACCTCCTCACAACCGGTGTCTGTGGCTCTGCCTCATAATGCTCCTATGCATGATCATCCTGTAGCGCTGTAACACCCGTATCTGGTAACTCTTATAACTCTATGAATTCCTTTTTATTGGCCTTATTTTTCTGCACACTGTCCTTATGCATCACTTTTTCATTGAATACTACGTCCTTACTTTTGACGATTTTTCTGTTTTCTGCATCCCGAAACCTGTATCTAAAATCATGCTGCCCGTAACGTATAAACGTGCACCTCTTGGACTTTGTATTTAACTTGTTTCTGTGCTCTGCATTAATGTGAACATATGAAGTGCAACCGAACACTCTGAGATGTGCAAGGTTTACTTCTTTCTCAGTTCACGTTTCTTCTGATAGGCCACTATCTAATGGTGTTGAGGGACTTTTATTGATGAGATATGTAGTAGTATTCACAGCATCTATCCAAAACATTTTGGGCAACCCTGCGTGTAACCTCATGCTCCTGTCGCACTCAAGGATGGTTCTGTTAATGAGCTTAGCCACATCATTCTGATGTGGTGTCCCTAGAATCATTTTATGATGTTTGATTCTATTTGCTACACAATACTCCTCAAACCTCTTATTACAGTACTCTCCCCCATTATCAGATCTGAGACATTTTATCGTTTTACCTGTCTCGTTTTCTACCATAACTTTCCACTTCTTAAATACATCAAATGCATCAGATTTGTGCTTTAAGAAATAGACCCACAGTTTTCTATTAGTATCATCAATAAAAGAAACAAAATAACATGAGCTAGCAAGAGATAATACCTGTGCCGGTCCCCACACATCATTGTGTACAAGCTCCAACAGATGTGCCTTTGAAGCGCGTCCTGTCTTCTTGAAGCTTATCCTCTTCTGCATGCCATACACGTAGTCCTTGCAGAATTCTAAGTTAATAGACTTCAGCCCTGGTAGCTTCCCTTTTGACAATAACACTTTCATCCCCTTCTCACTCATATGTCCCAACCTCTGATGCCATAACTGCCCATTCACTCCAGTTGATGCAATCGAGAGTGAACTATACGATCCTAAAGTCACGTACAAAATACTGTCTTTTTTGCCTCGAAATATCACCAAGGCACCTTTTGTGATCTTCTAGGAATCACTGGTGAATGTCTTCACATAACTGGTATTGGCCAATTGCTTTACTGAGATCAGATTCATTCTCAAACTCGGTACATGTATGACATCCTTTAATTTTAATGCCGTTCCGTCTTTTTGATTTATATGGACGTCTCCATTTCTAACAATACTGCATGACTCATCATCACCCAGGTAGACTCTCCTAAAGTCACCTGATATATAGTTATGTAGAACTTCCTTACACGAAGTGACATGAAATGAAGCACCCGAGTATATAACCTAAGACTAGTTCCTCGCATCAAGAGACAAGATCAACGCCTCTGTATCACTCTCCTCAGATAGGTTCACTGAATTTTTCTCACTTTGAGAGCTTCCTTTTTGCTTCTTAAGTGACCTACAATCATGTTTCATGTGCCCCTTCTTACTGTAAAGCTAACACTTATTTTTGTCTTTCGGTCCCTTGGAATTCTTCCTTGACGTAGAACGCCTGTGTTTATTGCCTCATTTGTTCAGCGATCTTCCTCTTTATTTAACGTTTAGAGCATTTCCTAAATTCCCTCAAACTCCTAATGCCTTTCTTCTAGATTCTTCGCTGAGAATTAGACCGGTCACATCATCAAATTTCACCTTTATCGACCCTAAAGAATTACTCATAGTAATCACAAAACCATCCCAACTGTCTGGAAAACTGGACAAGATCAATAATGCCCTAACCTCATCCTAAAAAACAATACCAACGGATTCTAACTGGCTCGTGATTATATCGAACTCGTTTAGATGTTTAGCCACGCTCTCACTATCTGACATTTTCATGTTGAATAACTGTTTCATAATATGAACCTTGTTGGACACAGAGGGTTTTTCATACATGGTGGCTAAGGCTTCGATTAATTCTTTTATAGTTTTATCTTGGATAAGTTGAAGGCGACGCTTTAAGACAAAGAGAGTCGAATCGTTTCTAAAGCTTTCCTATCCAGTAAAAACCATTCATCATCTGTCATATTTTCTAGTTTCTTCTCTTTTCCTCCTAGAGGAATATAGAGGTCCTTTTGATACAGATAATCCTCCACCTGCATCTAATAGAAGGAAAAGTTTGAACCATCAAGCTTCTCAATTCTAGTTTTTCCTTCTTCTATCATTGCTCTCAATATAACTAAACCATTAGCTCTAATACCATTTGTTGCGTAATACGCCAACAACGTAGTGAACCGAGATCTAATATCCGGTCTCACCCACAAATGATAAAAAGGAAGAAATATATACTAGAAACAGATCAAAACAATCCAAATAAATCACAAGACAAGATATATGTGACTAGGGTAAAAAACTACGGATGCAAACTTTTATTACGAAGAAAAATGAAGATTACAAGGCAAAATACTAACCTCTCACTTGGAAGAAAAGAGAAAACTCTTTGCCCACACTTTAGAATTATTTTCCAATCTCCTAAAAAAGCCCTAGGGACACCTATATATTGTTTAGGCAACTTCCCTTTCGCACCCTTGCGAAAGCTGACTCAAAAATCTGAAGTCTGCATTAAATCTAAAAATGAATCTGCATAATCACAACTGGTCGAGTTGACTGCATGACCAGTCGAGCATGGGCCACGACCGGTCGAGCACCTTAGAACTAAAAATCTGATGCTTAATGGACTTTGAGTTGAGACAGTCCATGACTAGTCGAGCAAGGCCACAGCTGGCTCTGCATCTCAACAATGGTAGAGGTTTTTATTGATAAGTAGTTTTTGTACTGGTAAAATGAAAAAAGGGTGGACGGTCGGTCACGTTTATAGTAAAAACTTTAATTTTTAATACAACATATTTGGTAGTATGCAAGACCATCCAAAAAGGTAGCTATTGTAGGTACCATCGCTATACATGGATGCCACCCGTTCGTGATCAGAACTATCCATCTTGTGGGACATGTCACATTTCTCGTGGTGTAAAAATCGCAAGCTCCTGCATATCAGGCAGTTGGGCTTGCTTTTAAAACGTGGACAGCCCGCCTTTCAAATTTCCACTCTTAATTTCAGGCCATGGGCCAGACGGATTTGTTCTTATAGGGTGAGACATACAGGATGAACGGTTCGGATCATTGATATGATTGCACCTTGTAGAGTACGCGCCTGAGGTCTACAATTTCATATCCTCCTATGAGCTACTGATCATTTTGATTTTTTCAATTATTTTTCTCATAGAGCTACTACGGTACGTCGAGTTGGATGAACGTTTGCATGTTTTTCACCTGATTACGGTGCAAAGTAATTCTATTGAACACATGGACAGTCCAATTATCGATCTGGACGGACTGCTCAGTCGGCCCTACTCTATGATGCACCAATCTAAAATTATTCTTATGAATAATATTAACCATCCGATCAAGGCCCACAAAATGGACGATCCAGATACGTGATTATGGAAGAGGTCCAACCATGAAAGCAGCTGTCCGTCCGGTAAATACAACTCTGGATTGCTATTTTCTCTCTGGAATTGCTTTGATCTGACAATCACAACCATCTGATCCGTCTTGCAAAGCAGGCAAACATGGACATTATCCAGATGGTTAGGATCAACTGATCAGTGTGATTTTAGCATCAAGGTCAAGATGAATTTTAGCTAGACTTAATGAACTGTCCAAATTGTTCTGAACTCTCCACAAGTTGAAAATGACGCGTTTGCACCGCAATAGGGTGCAACCTAGTTGCATTGGATCATTCACCATACATTAATTAGAAAATGCATGCATGGTGAATTATACAATACATGCGGAGTTGATTTTATGATCGATCTGTGACCAAACTGGCCCACTGATCCAACGGTGCTGATGGAAGTTGGTTTTGTGAGCAGCGATCATGGCCTACAAGATCATTCCGTTAAAGCATCCTCTGCAAAAGCTGGCCCATATGGCTCTTACTCTGATCGGTCTCGTCATGGGAATTGTTGGGATCTACGCCGTATTTAAATTTCACCATGATATCGACGTGATACAAATGTACAGCTTACATTCGTGGACAGGCATGGGCACCATCAGCTTATTTGGCTTCCAGGTAATTCTTTACTATATCAGGACCGTTCATTGAGCTTGTATAATGGATCCATTATGTTCCTATGGTGTGGATGGGCCATACCTAAAGGATTGCGTCGATCACATGGCTCTAAACAGCAGATTGGTGATTTACAGATGGTTGGTTGAAAAGAAAAGAGGGCACTGATTCACATATCCGAAGTAGAAGTCTACTGATTGGATGGTTAGGATCATCAGATGGGTTGAATCTTTGGGTTACGGACCATTCACAGTGATCTTACCGTTCAAATTGGATCAGTGGCCGCACACGTTTTAGGGCTGTCAAAAAGCCAGGCCTGGGGTTAGCTTGGGCCCGATTATTAACTTTTCGGGTCCATCAGGCCAAGCCTGGGCCACTGACAGCAGCAACACGTAACGCGTGTGACAAATACCATTTTAATGTAGAAATGCGACTTTTAATAAGACACGTGCATCTGGGCTCACGTGTCAACATAGCACATATGCGTGAGATCCTGACTATACGAGGTGGGCCCCACTGCATATGCAAAAAAATTGGAGTAGACTACACGTGTGCAAGAGAGATGGACGTGTGTTCAAGTTCATCTTAATCATGCAGGCCACCTAGTGAGTGAAATAGCCTAACTTTTCAATCGGAGGACATTCAGACCGGGGCCCACCTAACAAAAGGGTTGGATCTCACACATGTGCCTCATTGACACCCGTGTGGAAAATCCAGATGCACGAATGCCTTTGACATTTCTCTTGGAGTGGTGTGAAAGTTCACATCCATCCGCGCATTCCAACTTTTGATCACATAACAACGCCTTCTTACCCAACATCTTCTCACTCGTGCAGAACATCTGAACCATGAAAATGGTGGCCCGAGGCATATAGAACACCTAGGAATAATATTGGGCTAATCCATTTATTGTATAGATCACTCAGGTACATTGATTCAAACCATCAGATGCCCATTGATTTCAACGGTGTGACCCGCCTGATATGTGGACCATCATGGCTTTCTATTTTCATATATGATGATATTAATGCAGAGGTCCACCTTTTTCACGGTTCGGATATCCTATAGAAATTACAAATTGACTGCAAATGATAATTGTTCGTGAAAGATCGCTTACTCTCTGTTGCTGTTATTACAGCTTCCATTACCTGGCCTAGATTAGCGTAAGCTATAACACTATGGGGACCACTGTGACGTGTGAATAACATCTAATCCGTCCATCATGTTCATTATCTCATGTTAATCATATAGCCAAAAAATCACAGGGATTCAAATCTCAGGCGGGCCACACCATTTAAAATCATGCTTATGACTTCAAAAGTCATATGGCGTGGCCTGCCTAAATTTTGGTATGGCCAATTTTTTGTGGGGTCCATTCATCCTAATGCCTTCGTAATGATGTGATGGCATAAACAAAACACGGTGGGCCCGGCACATTATCTGGAATGTTTTAATGGTACGCATTCCCATCCCAGCTGTTCCCTTCGGTGTGTCCCACCTGAATTCTGGGTCAGCCCTAATTTATAATCCCAAGCAAAACATGATGGGGCAAAAATTATGGACGGAATGGATTTCATGTACACATCACGTTGGGTCCCACACATTGTATTGAAAGTCAATGGGGATTAAGGGCTCATTACTACTAACCTATTTCTTGATTATTTTTTTTTTTTTTGGCTGTAGTGGCTGTTTGGGTTCCTCACTTTCATGTACCCAAAAGCTTCAAGCCAAACAAGGCCCTGGATCATTCGGTGGCATGCCTCCAGCGGCCTCATAATCTTCCTCCTGGCCATCTGCACCATCCAATCGGGGTTGTCGGAGGACTTTCTCTTCTTAGGGTTAATGCGGGATAAACAAGCCCGTGTGATGAATTTCATTGGACTAATGACCGTCCTCTATGGTATTGCCGTCGCACTTACAGTACTTCTCCCGCGGTGAGGTCGACGGATTCTCAATGTAGTTGTTTCATTATAGTAGATGTACGTGTGCAGGCTAAAAAAGTCATTATAGTTGAATTTACCGTATGTTAATTTAATTAATATTGATAATAATAATTAAAGTTGTATTGAATCGTGCGGACAGCCATAAACACTAATCTGCACCGTCCATTAGGTCTGGTCATGGGCCATCATGTATGTTCAGCTGATGATTTGAGTGGATGAGTTTTGGGTTTAGGGTTTAAAGTTCAAGGTGTGCATGCATGCTGAATGGCTAGAGATGGGTTATGTAGTTAAATGTGCCCAGCTCGCCCTTAAGGTGAATGCTATATGGCTATCAAGACATGGCTAACATGATTTATGGGTCCCATGAAAGGCTGACTCACTGAAAAAGAGAAGGATTTATGGAGTGGGTCTGAGTCTAAAGGCTCAATGCTAGCTATTATTAACATGTTTTCCCCTGGAACTTGTCAAAATCAAATTGAGTGAATGTGACAGGTAGCTAACTTATAAATGAGTTCACCTGCATCATTGTAAACCTAACCTAACCCATGCTTAAAAAAAAGGATTTCATTACCTATGGGCACTTGAATCCTTGACCTGGCTAGTGTTGAGTCTACCTATGAGGCAAGAGTAAGGACCCTGAAAAAGGGAAGATGTTAGGAGAATGATTCTTTCTCGATAACACACACAACAACATTGAAATTAAAAGGAAAACAGAAAAAAGGTATAAACCACAACACAGATTTATGTGATTCTCTTTCGATATGTCCTCGGATTCACACCGATCTATCATGCTTGAAGTAAAAAAATGAAGAAGAAACTCTTGATACTGTTATATCTGATGTCTTAAATCTAATTAGATTTTGCGCAGATTTTTTGGTAAAACTGTGAAAGTGTGGGATTTGTTTCCAATTTCATTTATGATTCTTTCTAAAACTATATATATGGGTGTAAACGGGATTGAGATGAATTCTAAGGCTTTCTAAAAGGGTTCTAAGGTTTCTAAAAGAGTGGAGCAAGGGAGAGATTTGAGGATTGATCAAGTCTGGTAAGTCCTTTCTGTTTGTAATTACTGTTTTCATAGTGAAGATCTGTCACTTTGTACTGTAATTTTTTCCCGAAAGGTTTTTCTATGTTAAATCTTTGTGTTATCTTGTGTTTGCTTGGTGCTCTTGGATATATTACTATCCTATATCTATCTCTGTGTAATTCCGTGGTCCAAAACCCAACAAGTGGTATCAGAGAAATCATTAGGGCATAGATCTGGATTTGCAGAATTAGCATCAATGGGAAACGCCAAGTTTGATATTGAGAAGTAGAGTTGTACACGAGTAGACTAAGGCTTGAGTACTCGCTCGACTCGACTTGGAATACTCGACTCGTACTTGACTTGTGTGATTTTGAGCCGAGTACGAGCGGGTTTATAAGGCTCGTTTAGAAAATGAGTAGAGTACGAGTTGAGAAGTACTCGACTCGGTACTTGACTCGTGTACCTGGTATATATAACTCACTAAAACGGTCGTTTTCAAATAGCGCCCGTTCAAAATGAAAACCCCCTTCTTCCCTTCACCCCCCCCCCTCTCTCTCTGTCTCTCTCGCTCTCTCTCTCTCTCTCTCTCTCTCTCTCTCTCTCTCTCTCTCCTCCGACGCCTGTCCGGCCGTTCCTCTTCCTCCCCCTCTCTCTCTCTCACTCCCTTGTCCCCTGTCCGGCGGTGCTAGACCTTGTCGCTCGTCCCTGCGGCCTGTCCGGTGCAGGAGCTCGTCCCTGCCACTCGTTCGTCGACCGTCATCCCTGCCTTGCACGCACATGTGAGTCCCTATACATACTTTCTTTTCTTTTTCTTTTTTATTATTGTATGCCTAATGCATTGGTTATTCTAAAATTTTCTTTTTTTCCTTTTTTTTTCCAAGTGGAACCCTTAATTTGTGATTCAAATCTTCCCAAGATGGATGGAGAAATTGGCACCAAATATTCGAATCTATCCAATTTTTTGCCATGAGAAGGGTCCACAATCTGTCCATTTTGGACAGTAAGGATGAAGCCTAAATATAGACCTTGGATGGCCTTAAATCTGTCCAATTTTGGAACTGTTAGATGGCTCACAAATTTGATTTCAAATCGTACTCGAACTCGCCTCGAAAACTCGAACTCGACTCGTTTTCTACTCGTACTCGGCTCGTACTCGGGCGAGTAGAGTACGAGCAGGGAGTCCATGTTCGTTGGCCGAGTAGAGCCGAGTACGAGCAGGACTCTGGCGTTAAGAGCCTAGTATGAGTAGGGCGATACTCGGCTCAACTCGACTCGTGTACAACTCTATTGAGAAGTACTTAGGCAAAAATAATTTTGAGTTATGAAAAATCAAGATGATTAGTTTATTAACCAAGTAAGGCGAAGTTAAAGGCTCTTAAGGAGCGAAAATCGACAATGAATAACGAAGACTGGAATACTCTTGACATGAATGCTTTAGCTTCCATTCGTTTATGTGTCACGGATGAAGTTCTCTTCAATATTTTGAGGGAGAAACTGTTGTTAGTTTATGGGCGAAGTGAGAGCATATCTATGCGAAAAACTTTCCTGAAAATCGCCTACACTTGAAGCTACAGTGCTATACCTTTAAGATGGCAAATAGTGAAAATCTGGAGGCCCACATTAGTAACTTTAATAAATTAGTTTACAAACTGTTGAAAATATAGAAAGTGATGAAAGATGATGAACAAGCATATATGTTGTTGAATTCTCTTCTGGCATCATATGAATCATTCAGGAACACAATGTGTACCGTAAATAAAACCCCTAGTATTGACATTGTTATCTCAGCCCTTCAAGGGAAGGTCATGAGAAAGCTAAACAACGGCATGAGGACATCTTTCGATGCATTAATTACGAGGGGTGGGAATACTGATTGAGGTACATGATCCTCAAGACCTAGATCCAAATCTAAGGGAAAGGACAAAAATAAATTGAAGTGCTGAAACTATGGGATGAATGGACGCATGTGGACACATGAAGAAGGATTATACAAATCCTAAAACAAAAAACGAAAACTCAGAAGCTTCTTCCACGGAGGCCAATGTTGTCATATTTGATGAATAAATAAGTGGAGGTGATGTTTTGTCTGTGTCTATGGTCGGACACTTGCATGACAATCTTAGAGATGAGTGGATCCTTAACACAAGAGCATCATATCACATGACTCCTTATTAGAGTTGGTTCACCATTTACAAGGAATACGATGGTGAAAAGGTGTTTATAGGCAATCATAATGTCTGTAATGTTGTGGCTATTAGTACGGTGAGCATAAAGATGTTTCATGGGATGGACCGTACCTTGATTGATGTCAAGCACGTTCCTGATATAAAGAAAAGTTTAATTTCTCTCAGTGCACTCAATAATATAGGGTGCAAATTCACTAGTATTGATGGTGTCCTTAAAGTTTCAAAAGGGGCACTCATGGTTATGAGAGTGCAAATGCATAGAAACCTTTATAGGTTGATCGAGAACACTTCAGCAGCTAGAGCAGCAGTGACTTTTACAGATTCTATGTCTGTACGTATGTGGCATACTCGTCTGGGCCACATGAGTGAGCAGGGCATGAAAGTACTATCTGATCACTGTTTGATTCCATCTTTTAAAAATTTTAATTTAGATATATGCGAACATTGTATATATGGTAAACAATCTAGATTATCTTTTAAATATGGAAAACATGTATCTAAGGGAGTGCTTGATTATGTGTACTCTGACTTATGGGGACCGTCGGTAGAGGTTTTCATTGGGGGGTCGTTATGGTTTGTTTCATTCATTGACGACTACTTCAGGAAAGTTTGAGTTTACTTTATGAAACATAAAATTGAAGTTTTCACCATATTCAAACAATGGAAGGTAATGGTGGAAAAATATTTAGGGAGAAAAATAATGGTTTTAATGACTGAGAATGGTGGAGAATTTACTTTCACTAAGTTTAATGAATATTACAAGGATGAAGGGATCATTAGGTACAACACAGTGCACCACATGCTCGAATAAAATGGCATGGCTGAGCGGATGAATCAGACTCTCTTGGAGAGGGCTAGATGCATGTTAAGTAATGCTGCGTTGGGTAAAGACTTATGTGAAAAGGCCGAGCTAAGAGTCCTAGAGGAGAGGGGAGGGTGGTGAATAAGACTATGCCAAATTAAAAAATTAACAGCGGAATTTAAACAAATAAATATAGATAGCGCATAAATAATTTTAAAATGCTGAAATGAATAACAAACTCAAATGTACAAGTATTGAGAGTTTGATATAGTTGTTGTTCTAAGGACAACCTTACACAAAAAACCAATGGTTTATGGTAGGACAACCTTATTCCTAGAACGGTCTGTGTATCAAAAACTCAAACTGATACAGAGGAATAAAGAAATAAATACTAAGCTATTACAACATTTACACACTTGCATAAAAGAAATTATAACATTCCCACACTTTCATAAAAGAAATTACAACATTATCCACAAATGCATAAAGGGAAATTACAAAATCCACAAAATGAAATATTCAATCAATCACCACAAGACCAAAAATCATAGTGATTCATTTGCGTGTACACCAACTGTTTAGAAAAATAGCCACATAACTACTCAACTCCTAATATCCTCACACGGTGGATATTAACGTTCACTATGAAAATAGATTTTTCAAGGTTCACCCAAAACCCTTACAATTGTGTCTTTCAAGTGAGCTTACACAATTCAAAAAATCCTACACTCTTAGTTTTCTGGATCACCTCAGACAAACTAAAATAAAGAGATTTTTCTGGCACAATTTCAATGAAACCAAAACAATGAATTTACAAAGCAGTAAAATACTTATCTGGATATTCTCCTTTTGATGTAGCCCGAAAGAATCAATTTGGAGTAGAAGTTCAATGTCCACACTCACTTATGAAATGGTTATAGGTTCTAAATTAATTTTAAATTAAATCACCTTAGGCTAGCTTGATTTGATTTTGATTCCAAAAAATGAGAAAATTTCAATCCCTTATTTAAATATGATTGGAATGCAGAATACAAAATTAAATGTAAAAAATTAATTAAAGAAAATATAAAATAAGAAGTAAATAGCTTAAAAATATCACTAACTTATTTTTCAGAGTAGCGTATTGATTTTACTTGAATTAAATATCAAACTCTGAAATTCGTACTCTATTTATAAGTGCAGAAATTGGACTCTCGACTAGGGGTGCACATTGAACCGGTAGAACCGTGGATCCGGACCGAAACTGACCAAACGGTTCGGTTTGGTCCGGTTCTAGAGTGCACAAGTTTTGGTTCCGGTTCCAAAAATCAAAGAATCGGTTACATCGGTTCGGTTCTCGGTTTGGGGGTATGTAGAACCAAACCAAACCGTGAACCAATCCGTAGAACCAAACCGTGGATACAATTCGTAGAACCGAACTGTGGAACCTGGAACCGAATTTGGAACCGAACCAAGAACCCTTTGATTATTTCCATATTTGACTCATGATTTATGATTTATAATACACCATTTAATTGTTTTCACAAATGTATTTTTGCACACCTTATACAATATCTAAACCATTCATCAAATGGACCACAACATGGATGGACATGGGCTAGATAGTAAAATTAAACATGCAATTAGGATGGATTATAAAATCCCAGAACCATGGAACCAATCCGGAACCGAACTGGTTTTAACAGTTCGGTTCCGGTTCGGTTCTAGGGTGTCAACGGTCCGGTTCCGGTTCCGGTTCCGAATATCCTAAAATCGTTAGGAATGGTTCAATTTCTGTTTCACCCTAGAACCCGACCAAACCGACCCGTGTGCACCCCTACTCTCGACTAGTCTTGAGGTCGACACGACTGGTCGAAGGACCAACAAACTTTTAAAAGTTTGGGTACGATAAGATAAGACCGTTCCACGACTGGTCGAAGGGCCTGCTCAACCGGTCGAGTGGTCTCCACGACCGGTGGAAGGGCCTGCTCAACCGGTCAAGTGGTCTCCACGACCGGTCGAGTCCTGTCCACGAATGGTTGTGTGGAACCCATTTTATAATTGCTGGACTTTGAGTCGAGCCTGCAGGACTTGTCGAGGACTGTTCACACGACCGATCGAGCAGTCTCTAGGACTGGTCGAGGCTTTAACAAAAAATCCTAAAAATAAGTAACAAACTGAGGATTGTTCAAGGATTTCTTGGACTGGTCTAGCCAATGCGAGGACTAGTCGAACATAGTTTAAGACTAGTTGAGAAACAATTTATGCACTTATAAAGTGATCCAATTTTAATTATGTATTCAAAATGACCTATCCTATAGTCAATCTAGGGTCATTCATACTTTATATGTGATGTATGAACATTGAAACTTCTTTTGCTTTAGTTGATAGTCGTTCTTTGAGGTTGACGAAGCTTGAGATCTTGAAGCTTGAACTTGAGACTTTTGAAGCTTGAATATGACTAACATTGAAGCTTGAGCTTGAGGTTCAAAGTAAAGAACTTTGTCTTGACTTGGACGAAGCTTTGAAAACTTGAACTATTGAAGCTTGAAAGATTGAATTCACACTCGATGTTGTACTTGAACATGAACATATAATCTTGCATTTGAAGTTATTGACATAAAGACCTTTGATCTTGTACATGAGATGCAATGTCTTGAATTTGTAGATGAGCTACACAAGACATAGATTCTAAGAGATTTTGGCACAAAATTTGATAATAATACGAGCTAGAAAACATAACACTTACAATCTCCTCCTTTGTCAAATTTGTGACAAAACACACTTCATTCAAAATAAGCATAATATGCATAGTTAAGAATCATGCATCACTGATCAAAATAAACCAATTACAACCTGGTTAAAGAATCATGCAGCAGTTATAAAAACAAGTCAAAACAATTCACATCTACTCCCTCAATATTACTACACCTATCCACAATATCCATAATCCATCCACTATCCACATTATCCACAATCCATCCACTATCCGCAATATCCACAATCCATCACATGCCACATATCATAAGCATGATAAATGTAATTAAGTATGATAAAATTTTCTCCCTTTTTGTCATAATATGACAAAGGAAGGAACCAATAAATGATAGTGGAAGTAGATAAATAAGAAAGAATAAGAAGAGTAATGGGGAATAAATGAACAAGATAGTCAAGATATAAAATCCATAAACAAGCATTATTCAAGCATGATCAATCATGTTCAACCACATAAAATAAAAGAAGTCCAAGTATCATAAACGTTATTACAAACCAGATAAGAAAATACTAATTAGAACCCCATGAAGGAGCAAGTATGGTAGGATCAAGTTTATGAAGTTCCTTATTAAGGCGCCTAAGATACTTGCGCATATATTTGAATTGCAAATCGTGGGACACATTCATGTTTTTTATCTTCTCCTCAAGCGAGCACAACCGGGCATCAAAGTCAGATGGCTGATAATCAGGATCATCTACTGAATCGGATTCGATCTCATAAAAAATATCATCCATATTGATGTCATCTAGAGGTAAATCGCCTTCTTCTTCATTTGTGGCATCAGCTCCACCAACACCCACATTGACTTGGCCAGGAGCCAACCTCAAATTCATCTTATTAATATTGGAGTTGTTAAATGATAGGTGGCGAATGAGAGCTTCTCCTTTAGGCATACCCACTAAACTATGTGTGACCAATACAGCCATAAGATACGCAAAGGGAATGTCACTGTGTCCTGGATCGAGATGGAAATGAATGATACAACGAAAAATCAAGGAAGGAAGAAAAATAAATGAACCAGAGATGATGGAATGTAGAATACGGACCATGAACGTAGTGAGTTCGGTTTTGTTACCAGAATGAGTATAGACATTCGAAATGAATATCCTGTGAATGACTCTTTATCTGGGTAACAAATACTTTGAGGCAAACACATTTCCAGTAGTATTCCATTCCGCATCTATATTGTATAAATCTCTAGTAAGCATACGTTTTTCAATTTAAGATGGTTTTGCTACTAGAGTGTTAATGGAAATACTTTCATCATTGACAAGTAAATCCATTAAGCCAGAGATAAGGTGGTGATCCACATTGACTGGACCTTCTTTAGTTGTAATAGTAAATGTCAGATTTTCAGTGAAAAAATCAGTAATGCAAGCATACATATCTCACGTAATGGAGCGGTATGCCGGCCCGCCCCAATGCAGTATGTTATCCCATCCTACAGACAAAAGAAGAGGAAGGATATCAAACAGAGCTAGATGATCAACATTAACAGGTCGTACAACTATAACATTGCGTAACCTAATATCCTGTACATAAGAGGGATCATCTTCGGGTGACCGAAGGTGGCGCACTGTTATAAGAGTCAATTGATAAGTAGAAGGACCACAAGATCATTTTTTCTTATTTCTACCATCCATTTGCACCAAAGATTACAAAGAATAAAGAGATTATAAAAGAGGTAGAGAGGGTTTTCACTAGATTAGATTTTGAAGTAGAAAACTCTAAAAATAATTAAGAATCAAGAAATAAACCATACCAAAGATGAAAAGGGAGTGAAAGGAACTTGATTTTACAAGGAAAATGAAAACAAAGCACTGACCTAGAAAAAATAGATGATGGGTTCAACCGGTCGACCTAGGAGCCGTTGGAGAAGACACCCATAATGAGGAAAGAGGGATTTTTTCCCTAAATAAAGCATCAAACCCATGCTACACGGCTGGTCGAGTACATGCTTGACTGGTCATGCCACGACTGGTCGAGTATGTACTCGACTGGTCGTGCACAACCCAAAATATGTAATATTTATAAAATTTGAAATTTTAAACATTTAAAATAATAAATACATACATTATGATACACAAATGCATGAATAATCAATTCAAATTGCACATACTAAGATCAAATTTCAATTTAGGGAACCTGCTTTTGTTGAGCAGTTTTGTAAATATGTCAGCAAGTTGAGTCTCGGTCAGAATATATTCCAAAGAAATTATCTTTTCTTCCACTAATTCATGAATGTAATGATATCTAATGTTAATGTGCTTGATTTGTGAATGCTGGATTAGATTTATATATATATTAATTGCACTGAAATTATCACAGTATAAAACCATAGTATCTTGTGCAATTCCGTAATTGCTTAACATTCTTTTCATCCACACAAGCTCAGTACATGCTTTACCTGCTACAATGTATTCAGCTTCAGCAGTTAAAAGAGATAAAACTTTGTTTCTTACTTTGCCAAGAGTTTAAATAATTCCCTATATAGAAACAACCACCACTGGTTGATATTCGGTCAACAATGTTATCAGCCTATTCAGCATCCATGTAACTAGCTAATTGCACACTAGTATCATGTGGATACCAGAGACTAAGATTAGTTGAACTAGCGACATATCGCATAATCCGCTTAACAGTAGTTAAATGTGACGCTTTAGGGTCAGATTGATATCTAGTACAAATTTCTATGCTAAATGCAATATCAGGTTTACTTGTAGTTAAATAAAGCAAACTTCTAATCATACTGCGATATAGTTTATGATCCACACTCTTACCTGTAGAGTCCTTTGAGAGTTTTAACGTAGTACTCATAGGAGTATCAAAAATTTTTCTACTCTCAAATTCGAACTTTTTAATTAAGTTCAAAGCATATTTGGTTTGAAATATAAAAAAATCATTAGGTTATTGTTTAACTTGCAACCTTAGAAAATAATTCAATTCTCTAACCATGCTCATTTCAAACTTAGACTTCATAATATCTACAAACTCAACAGTCATGTTAACGTAGGTAGACTATAAATAATATCATCAACATAAATTTGCACTATTAAAATATGATCATCATGTTTCTTTACAAACAATGTCTTATCAACACTTTTCATTATAAAGTTATGACTTAGTAAAAACTTAGTCAACTTTTCGTACCATACCCTCGGAGCTTATTTCAAACCATAAAGGGCCTTTTTTAGGCGGTATATATGATCAACATTCTTAGGGTCTTCAAAACCCGTTGATTGTTCAACATACACTTCTTCATGCAAATTTTCATTTAAAAAAATACTCTTTACATCCATTTGGTATATTTTGAACTTTCTAAAGCATGCAATGGATATAAATAGTCTGATTGATTCAAGATGAGCTACTGGGGCAAAGGTCTCATCATAATTGATGCCTTCAATTTGAGTGTACCCTTGTACAACCAGCCTAACCTTGTTTCTAATAATATTATCAAGTTCATTAGACTTATTTTTAAAAATCCATTTAGTTCTAATAATGTATTTATCTTTAGGTTTAGGAACTAAGTACCAAACATCATTTCTAACAAATTAATTGAGCTTTTCTTGCATCGCAACTATCTAGTTTTTGTAAGTAATAACTTCTTTTATGTTAGTCGGTTCTATCTGTGATGCAAAACACACGTAATTACACATATCTTTCAGTTGTTTACGAGTGCACACACCAGTGAGAGGGTTTTCAAGAATCTGATTAATTGGATGATTTTTAACAGTCCTTAGTTCAGAGTTATTTTGACTTGATGAAGTATCCAGTTTATCAATTAAAAAATTTCATCATTTTCTGAACTTGAGACAGGTGTATTTAAGTGATCGTCAATAACCACATTAATAGACTCTTGAATTACACCAGTCCTCTTGTTAAGGACCTGATACACTTGACTATTCAGACCATATCCTAAAAATATCCCTCTATCGCTTTTGGTGTCAAACTTACCCAGATTTTCTCGGTCACATAAAATGTAGCACTTGCTACCAAAAACTCGAAAGTATTTAACAGTAGACTTTTTATTAGATCACATTTCATAAGCCTTTTTTTCATTTGATTTTCTAGTATAAACGCGGTTAATTATATAACAAGCAATATTTAAGGCTTCTGCCCAAAGATTTTTAGGGAGCTTCATACTATTTAATATTACGTTTGCCATTTCTTGAAGCACTCTATTTTTTCTTTTTACTATACCATTTTATATTAGTATTTTGGGTGTAAAGAATTCATGTGATATTCCCTGATCACTGCAAAACTTCTCAAAACTGCTATTCTCAAATTCTGATCCATGATCACTAGGATCTTACAGACTTGAGATCCTTTTTCTATTTGGATACGTTTAAGTACCCTTTTCACTTCATCAAGAGTTTTTGATTTATCCCTTAAGAAGACTACCCACGTATATATGGTAAAGTCATCAACAATTACCAGTATATACTTCTTACCACCTCGACTCTTCGTTCTGGTTAGTTCAATAAGATCCATGTGGAGAAGTTTGAGCGGTTTAGATGTGACATTAGAGTTCACTTTTTTGTGAGTACGCCTTGTTTGTTTGTCAATTTGGCATTCGCCACATATCTTATCTATTTTCTGTATTTTGGGAAAGCCTCTTACCAACTCTCTTTTGCTCAATCTATACAAGTTACGGTAGTGTACATGTCTAAGGCATTTATGCCATAACTCGGTCTCATCGGTATGGACCATGTAGCATGATAGATTAGATGAGCTTGAATCACTTACAATGTAGCAATTTTTAAAAATTTTATAACTAGTTAATATTACAGAACCATTTTTATTTAAAATTTTGCACCCTAGGTTAGTGAATTTTACATTATGATTATTATCACATATTTGAGAGATGCTTAATAAGTTGTGCTTTAACCCTTCTACACATAACCCATTCTCAAATAGAGGAAGGTTAAAGAGTTGAACCATACCTTGACCAACAATCCTACAGTTGCTACCATCACCGAATGTGATTGAATAATCAGTCATATCTTTAAGATTGGTGAACAGACCTTTATCGCCTGTCATGTGTCTGAAGCATCTACTGTCTAGGTACCACTTTAAATGACTTGAAGCTTTGAAAGCAGTGCGGGCAACCAAGCAAGTAACCTTAAGAATCCATTTCATTACAATCTTGGGTTTAAGAGTATAGTTGGTCTTCTTATACTTGTAGTTGATATAAGACCAACATATTGAGTTAGATTTTAAGAGCTCCTTAAGTAAATTAACAATTTTCTCAGCTAAAGGATTATGATTATGATTTTTATAGTTGATATGATTACTTTTAGATTTTAAGGTTTGAAAAGTCTTTGTCTTTTTAGAATAGTTTTGATTCAGAATTTTTCCTTTTGAGTTTGAAGACTCCCCTTTCACAAATTTGGGTGGAGTATTCTTATGTTTAGGAGGAATACTTTTGTCATAGCTCAATCAAGATCGGTCACCACATTTTCTGTATTCGGATATGAGTTTTTCTAATTTTAGATCACCTTGGACATATCTCCATGTGTCTTTTAAACTTAAAAGTGAAGAAACTTCAAGTTTTAGTTTTTCATTTTCAGATTTTAAGTTTTCAACTTGGGAGGTTTTGAAATCTAAGTCACACTTAGTTTTTTCAAAATAGTTTGAAATATGAGATTTTTCTAAAACAAGATTATCAAAATTTTCTCTAAGTTTTAAAAACTTTTCTTTCTGAAGTTTTAGTTTTACAGCAATTTTATAACTTTTCTTGTATAGAGAATTATTAGCATCTTGAAGATCTTCTTCATTTTCATGATCACTATTTAGATTTTCTTCACTAGTTGAATCATCATGATCTGAAAAAGTGAACTTGGCTAGAGTCATAAGGGCTTTGGCTTCATTACCCAACTCGGTTTCAAAATCTTCTAGCTCAGAAGAGGCTGTAGAGCTGGAAGATTTATCCCAAGTAGCCAACATTCATTTCCTTTTGGGTTTATCCTTTTTAGGATATTTATTTGCTAAATGGCCATATTCATGGTAGTCGTAACATTGACTATCTTTTAAAGATTTTCACGTTTTAGATTTAGATCTTTTCTTTTCATTAGGTTTTCGAAAATCAACCCTCTTTTTACTTTTAAAAATCTTATAAAACTTTTTAGTTAAAAGGGCTATATCATCTTCAGAATTTTTTAAATCAGAATTACTATAATTTTCTTGAGAAATACTTTTAGAAGATTTAAGAGCAATGGATTTACCTTTAGGAGCTTTAAAGTTTAACTCATAGGTCTATAATGAGCCAACTAATTCTTCTACCCTCATATTATCTGTATCATGAAGTTCCTGGATCGCAGTCACCTTTGAATTGAACTGTTCAGGCAGTAGGTGTAGTATCTTTGCATAAACTTTACTTTTTGGGATTCTATCACTGAGCCCCACATAGAGTTCACAATGTCATTCAATCTTGTATAAAAGTCCATAAAAGTTTCACTTTCTTCCATACGTATTTCCTCAAATTTAGTTGTGAGGATTTGGACTTTATATTTCTTGACAATTATTGTTCCCTCGTGTGTCATTTTAAAAATATCCGAGACTTACTTTGCAGTATCATAGGATATAATTCTCTTGAATTCATCCGGTGATAATGCGTAAGTAATAGCATTTAGAGCCTTTGCATTGACACTACTCTCACTTTTCTGAAGAGTGGTCCAAGAAAAATAAGGTGAGACTTTTATAGTTTTGGATCCGTCGGTACGAGTTACTTCAGTGGTAGGAGGGGTCCAATTAGTCATTGTGGCTTGCTACATGCTCTTATCCATAGATTTTAAGAAAATTCTCATCCTGGCTTTCCAATAGGCATAATTGGAGCTATCAAATGGTGGAGGCCTAGTGACTGAAAGTGTAATAGCCCGAGTTTTCATGGCCAGAGTATGTACTCATGCCCGAGAAAACCGGGTGTTAATAATGTATAGCTAGATGATTTGAAATTGCACCCTATTTTTTTTTTTTTTGTTTACATCCAGCTACATTCATAAAGGTAGCATTCACAAGAATAAAATCAACTGTATTGATTATATATCATCAGAGTAAAAAGAATAACCAAGACCTCATAATGGGAGGTTTATTACAACATCAGAGTTCACAACGGAAACATAAAACTAAATCTGAACTTATTTTCTCTATTCTTTCAACATGATCTTCCTTAGGGAGAATGTTCTCTAGGTCTATAATCTGTACGTCATCTGCATAATCTGTACGGTTGGGAGAGGGTTAATGCCCTACTCATAGTGAAGGTTATCCTTTAAGATTAACAATAATTTAAGATATTCATAACAGGTAAAATAAAGCTCTGATACGTCCTGTGCTCCGCTAACACGAGGATGTCAGCATACGCAAACAACCTATATGAGATGCATGCCTAGCATAGTGTGTGCGGCTCATCATACGTAGTGATCATTACAATGTGAAATATAATTCATAGAAAACTTAGCTTGATCCGCATCCCATAACTATGGATATTCGCTGGCATGACCAACGTTAACGTGGATTTATGTGAACATTTCAAGGCAACACAACACGCGGTTGAGGGATTTACGTAACACAATGTGTTCATGGAGTGACTAATTGCGACATCCAATCTGGAAAAGTTGATGTAAAACGTATGTCGATTTACATACATCGATTGTGCACCATGCCAACCAACTCATGAAATTACGTACCGACCAAGAGGGCCACTACTCGTAACATATTACGTCCATAATAAGATAATCGATTCACTACTTGTGATACCTCATAACACATCACTTGCACTTATAAAGAATACAACTGAATCATGAAGAATATAAATTGAATCATGGAGGTTCTGAAATAATAAGACACATGCCCATGCCTTGAAAGATAAATGGCACAAGGCCAATATAATAAAGAGAAGAGTGACAATGGTCAACTCAGCAAAAAGTGACAATAGTTAACTCAACAAAAGGAGAGTGGTAGAGCCAACTCAAATAAAAAGATGAGTGATATAGCCAACTCAAATATAAAAACGAGTGGTAGAGCCAAATCAAACATAGAGACCAGTGGCAGAGCCAACTTAATAATAGATGAGGTACGGGCAAGGCTTGCATCCATGACCTCACATAAATTTAGAAAAATCACTGGTATTTGACATCATGTCGT
This sequence comes from Magnolia kwangsiensis, assembly GCA_037074715.1. NCBI lineage: Eukaryota > Viridiplantae > Streptophyta > Magnoliopsida > Magnoliales > Magnoliaceae > Magnolia > Magnolia kwangsiensis. The sequence continues at coordinate 16,727,611 of CM073586.1, forward strand.
AATCCCAAAAGAGCCAATAATATAAAATAAATCAATTGATAAGATAATTCCCACAGAACATGTAAATACAAAATACAGGATAATTCATATCGCAAAAGGAACGAAAGCGGCTAATAATTGATGTGAAACATATAATAGCAACGAAGATTCAAAGTGATATGTAAAAGGCCAGATACATATAAAGGCAAGATCAAATTCATAAAGACATGAAAAGACAGGATACAATTTTTAACTTAAATTATAGTAAGCCTAAAGGATAAAACCCTTTTCTCTTAAACTTGATCACACTCTAACTTTGCTAGATTTGAATGTGTGCATTGTCGTATCTAGTCGCTATCATAATCAACAAGATTCATATAATTAGATCATAAATTGAACCGTTAAGATCAATCTTAGGCTATGATTCACTATAGATGTAGATTTGTGGTTCAAAGAATTTCTACACTGAGTCAACTCAATTTGACTCGTTCGTTAATCCGTCTACTTAGTTATGGACTCCAATTCTAGTGAAAAATTAGATATGTAATGCAATGTAGAAGGAAAATTAGTAAGTGAACCTTACATGCTAAGGTGTCTAGCTGGAATCATCCCAACACAACCCAACCTGTTGCTGGACTCAGTGATTTCATTGAGTCGACCCGTAAACCCCTTTTCTTTCTTCTTTCTTCTTCTTTTCTTCCTTCCTTTCTTTCTTTCTCTCCTCTCTTTCTTTCCTTTTCTTTTCTTTTCTTTCCCTTTCTTTGTTCTTCTCTTTCTTTCTCTTTCTCTCCCTTGCTGTTGCTACCCGGCTGGAATTTCCCCTGTTTTCTCACGTTTTTGTCTCTCTCTCTCTCTCTCTCTCTCTCTCTCTCTCTCTCTCTCTCTCTCTCCTTCTTTCCTCTTTTCTTTCTTCCTTTCTCACTGTCGGATTGCCCTTTTATAGGCATGTTAGAACTCTCCAGGCGTATCATTATGCAATTCCTTCTACGCAGCGGGAACTGCGTGAGACTTACGCAAAATTCATTTTCACAGCCGGGAAGGGAAATGGTTATGATTTGCTCATATATGCTCACACGTGTGTTAAATGACGCTCCTAGGGTCGATTTTGGGTGGTCGACAAACTAAACGGTTTGGATCTCCATGCAGGTTAGTCGAGGTGGCCCACTATCATTTTCGAACAGACACCGTTTGCTTAACTGCGAATGGATCTTGATTCTGAATCTTTCTGGAGTTAATGGGGCCCACTTATCATGATTTTTTAAGAAATCAGGGCCTCTAATTTGATTTATAGGATCTATTTAGGCCATTCTTGAAGATTTGAATCCGATCTGGGTTTTGAGTGGACCGCACGATCAACCGATGAAGCATTGCATTCCTTGTTAAGGTGAGTTTGGTTGTGTGCATGGAGACATATAGACAACATGGTTTTGTTAGAAAACCTCTGCCAGATGAAATGGTCAGTTTGGATTCTTCGTACGGGTGATGGGCATGGCCCACTCGTTCGCACGGATGCGAGAGAGGAGAGAGAGGCTCCAGATTCCCGTGGTCTGCGGGAGTTTGCGTACTGTGTGCACACATAACTTAAAGTGGGGCCCCTCGTGATGTTTTGGAGAAATCTACTCCGTCCCTTGTTTTTTTCAACCCATGTTATGGGTTGAGACCAACATTCAAGCATATCCTAAGATCAAGTGGATCATAAGTAAGGGTTGTGGTTGATTTCCTACTTGGGCCACTGCTATGGTGATCCAATAGTTGAGATTTCACGTGTACAATTCTTTTGTGATAATTGGGCATGTTGTAAAGTTTTATGCCAAATGGATCGTGGGAATCATGTGATCCGAAATTCAGGGCCTAGGTTAGTGGCATTATCATAATTATTGATAATTTAAGAGTTTTGGAGAATCCGATGGTTTTACATTGTTATGGTTCTATATCTAAGCATTTCTGATGAAAGGACCTATGTCTAAATCCTTATGAAAAAGGAGTCAGTCGTCTATTCATTTACAACAAGGTACGTACGTTAAATTTCATAATGGATGGTCTTGTCTCAAAACGGTTTGATGGCGTGATATATAAATAGAGATCATCCTCAATGGTTAGGTTTGTATCAGGGTGAGGACATAAAGCTAGGATAGCTAAATTTGTGTTGTACATGTGTTCATATTACGTTAACTTCTTGATAATGCTTGAGAACTTTCAATACACGAGTATTGAAAAGTTTAGGGCGCTATAGAAAGGCTATCAAAATTTGACATCTTAAATAACTTAGATCGATTAGCTCAGAAAATTAATCCAAAAGAAATAATAATTAAAGCGAGCTATTAGGCTTCGATACCACTTGAAAAGGCCGAGCTAAAAATCCTGAGAGAGGGGAGGGGGGGGGGGGGGGGGGGTGAATAGGACTATGTTAAATTAAAAAATTAACAGTGTAATTTAAATAAATAAATAGAGATATCGCATAAATAATTTCACAATGCTGAAATGAATAACAACCTCAAATGTACGAGTATTGAGAGGTTGATATATATGTTGTTTTAAGGACAACCTTACACAAAAAATCAATGGTTTATGATAGGATAACCTGATTCCTAAAACGGTCTGTGTATCAAAAACTCAAACTGATATAGAGGCATAAAGAAATAAATAGTAAAGAAAATAACTAAGCTATTACAATATTCCCACAATTGCATAAAAGAAATTATAACATTCTCTACAAATATATAAAGGAAAATTATAACATCCACAAAATGAAATATTCAATCAATCACTACAAGACCAGAAATTATAGTGATTCGTTTGCGTGTACACCAAATGTTTAGAAAAACAGTCACAAAACTACTCCTCTCCTAATATCCTCACACAATGGATATTAGCGTTCACTATGAAAATAGGTTTTTCAAGGTTCTCCTAAAACCCTTACAATTGTATCTTTCAAGTGGGCTTACACAATTCAAAAAACCCCCCACTATGAGTTTTTTAGATCACCTCAAACAAATCAAAATAAAGAGATTTTTCTGGCACAATATCAATGAAACTAAAACAATGAATTTACAAAGCAATAAAATACTTATCTGGATATTCTCTTTTTGATGTAACCCGGAAGAACCAATTCGGAGTAGAAGTTCAATGTCCACATTCATTTATGAAATGGTTCTATGTTTTAAATTAATTTTAAATTAAATCACCTTGAGCTGGCTTGATTTGATTTTGATTCCAAGAAATGAAAAAATTTCAATATCTTCTTCAAATATGATTGGAATGTCGAATACAAAATTAAATACAAAAAGCTAATTAAAGAGAATATAAAATAAGAAGTAAATAGTTTAAGAATATCACTAACTTATCCTTTAGAGTGGCGTATTGATTTTTCTTGAATTAAATATCAAACTCTGAAATTCGTGCTCTATTTATAAGTGCAGAAATCTCACTCTCGACTGGTCCTAAGGTTAGCACGACTGGTCGAAAGACTAACAAACTTTTGAAAATTTGGGTGTGATAAGATAAGGCCGTTCCACTACTGGTCGAAGGGCCTGCTCGACCGGTCGAGTGGACTCCACAACCGGTCGAGTCCTGTCCACGACTGGTCGTGTGGAACCTATTTTACTTGCTGGACTTTGAGTTGAGCCTGTAGGACTGGTTGAGCACTGTTCACATGACCGATCGAGCAGTCTTCAGGACTGGCCGAGGCTTTAACAAAAAAACTCAAAAATAAGTAACAAACTTAGGATTGGTTGATGATTTCTTTGACTAGTCGAGCCAATGCTAGGACTAGTCGAACATAGTCTGAGACTAGTCGAGAAACAGTCTATGCACTTATAAAGTGACCCAATTTAAATTATGTATTCAAAATGACCTATCTTATGGTCAATTTAGGGTCATTCATACCTTATACATGATGTATAAACATTGAACCTCTTTTGCTTCAGTTGCTAGTCGTTCTTTTAAGTTCACAAAGCTTGAGATCATGAATCTTGAACTTGAGACTTTTGAAGCTTGAATATGACTAATATTGAAGCTTGAGCTTGAGGTTCAAAGTAAAGAACTTTGTCTTGACTTGGAGGAAGCTTTGAAAACTTGAACTATTAAAGCTTGGAAGATTGAATTCACACTTGATGTTGTACTTGAACATGAACATATAATCTTGCATTTGAAGTTCTTGATGTAAAGACTTTTGATCTTGTACATGAGATGCAATGTCTTGAATTTGTAGATGAGCTACACAAGATAAAGATTCTAAGAGGTTTCGACACTATAAAATTTGACAATAATAGGAGTTAGAAAATATAGCACTTATACTATGGACAGAGGTTGTTAACATGACTTGCTATTTGGTGAACCGGTCCTCATCTACAGCAATTGAATGTAAAATCTCAGAGAAAATACGGAGTGGTTATAAGCTGAATTACTCACATTTGTGCATATTTGGCTGTGAGGCTTACTCTCATGTACCGTCAGTTAAGAGAGATAAACTATACCATAGAGGCAAAAAATATTTTTGTTAGCTATGGTGTTGGTGTGAAAAGTTATAGGTTATTCTATAAGGTCACATGTAAGGTCATCACTGGCCTTGACGTTGGATTCGATGAAAGCTCCCTATTCTATAAGAATGATCAAGAGGAGCAAGAGGAACCAGAAAGGTTAATCGTAGATGTCCAGATTGACACAAATGATACTCAGGTAGAAACAAATGCGTAGATAGAGGTACAATAGTATGTAGAGCAGCCACCTATGAGATGGAACCTACCGCATGATCGTAGGTTACCAGTAAGATACTGAGATGACTTTAATATCGCATATTCCTTCATTATAAATGATCGAGATCCGTCAACTATTTGGGAGGCTCTTAATGAGCCTGATGTGGAAAAGTGAAAGGCGGCTATGGATGATGAGATAGACTCATTGCGTAAAAATCACACATTGGAGCTGGTGGAGCTTTCAATGAGCCGAAAAGTGATTAGATGTAAGTGGTTATTTAAAAAAAAACAAGATCGATACAAATCAAGGCTGGTAACGAAAGGGTATGATCAGAGTGAATGAATTGACTTCATAAAGATATTCGCAATGGTGGTTAAGTAAGAGTCTATTAGATTCGTGTTGGCGCTGGTTGTCCAATACGATCTCGAGTTGGAATAGATGGATGTCAAGACTACTTTCCTGCACGGAGAGTTGGAAGAACATATCTACATGAAGTAACTAGAGGGCTACGAAGTTAAAGGGGCAGAGAAAAAAGTTTGCAGATTAATGAGGTCATCATACGGCCTAAAACAATCGCCTAGGCAGTGGTATAAAAAATTTGATTCTTTCATGTTGAGTCAGAAATTTACTCGGAGTGAATACGATCATAGTGTCTATTATAAGACACTGAGTGATGATAAATTCATTGTCCTAGTATTGTATGTTGATGATATGTTGATCGCTATTCATTATATGTTTGAAATTAACGTACTGAAGACTCAGTTATCAGGAGCATTCGAGATGAAAGATCTGGGGGTTATAAAGAGAGTTCTTATCATAGATATTCATAGAGACAGGAAGAGGAGTAGACTTTGGTTATCACAGACAATACCTTGAAAATGTGTTGATCGAGTATGTGATGGACTAGGCAAAGCTTATGAGTGTTCCCCACGTGACACATTTCAAACTTTCCTCAGAACAATATCCTAAATCAAATAAGGAAAAATAAGTTATATCTTATGTGACTTATTCGAATGCGGTTGGCAGTTAAAATGTATGCCATGGTCTGTACAAGACTAGATATTTTCAAGACGGTTGACGTTGTGAGTAGATATATGTCAAACCCCAGCAAGCAACATTGGGAAGTGGTGAAATGACTACTTTGAAACATTCGAGGTACAAAAGACTACGTCTTAACTTTTGAGAAGACATGAACAAAGTTGGTAGGGTATGTAGATTCAGACCATACAAGTAGTGTTGATTCCAGAAAGTCGACTTTAGGTTACTCGTTTATACTAGCGGGTGGAGTAATTAGTCGGATGTCAAATCTTTAGCTCGTGGTGGATCTTTCTATGACTGAAGCAGAATATATGGCAGTGACAAAAGCGTTTAAGGAAGACGTCTAGTTGTAAGACATGATAAATCAGTTGGGGCTTCAACAGGAGGTCATGTTGGTTAATTGTGATAGCGAGAGTGCTATTAATTTGGCTCAAAATTCTGTTTATCACTCTCGTACTAAACACATTAATGTTTGCCACCACTTTATTCAACAGGTGCTTGAAGAAGGAGGCATGACTCTGGAGAAGATTCATACCATGTGAATCCAACAGATATGCTCACTAAGGTTGTTCCGATAGAGAAGTTTAAATTCTGTTCAACTTCTCTATCCTTGAAGACGGAGATTCATACCATGTGATGGCGTAAAAGGAAGACGGAGTATGCACGAGAAGCATTGATGAAGCTATGATGTGAGATAGAGATAAGATAAGAGGACAAGGAGCTATACATTTCAAGATTTAAGACATGGTGGAGATTTTTACATTTGATGTGATTTTGTGTAGATTTTTTCGCAAAACTGCGAAAGTGCAGGATTTGTTTCCGATTTCATTTATGATTCTTTCTAAAACTATATATATGGGTGTAAAAGGGATTAAGAGGAATTCTAAGGCTTTCTAAAAGGGTTCTAGGGTTTCTAAAAGGGTTCTAGGGTTTCTAAAAGGGTGGAGCAAGGGAGAGATTTGAGGATTGTTAAAGTTTGCTAAGTATTTTCTCTTTGTAATTTCTGTTTTCATAGTGAAAATCTGTCACTTTGTGCCGTGATTTTTTTCGAAAGGATTTTTTATGTTAAATCTTTGTGTTCTCTTGTGTTTTCTCAGTGCTCTTGAATTATTATCCTAGTATAACGCCATGTATTTTCAGGACTCGAGTATATGACTTGTTTTCCAAAAACCTGAGTGTTAACCTTAGAGGATGGTCAAATTCAAGTATATATATATATTATATAACTATCAGAGTTAGTAGATGAGTGTAGAATGAACAAATCATACATAATGAAAAATTTCATTTATATTTAGAATGTACAAGCACTACGCCAAAATCTCTGTATTGGTACGGTTGGCATTTTGGTTCAAAAATGGTTCTAAGCCGTTCTTGATTTGAAACGGTAGTGAACCGTACCGGAGTATTTGTTGTTATATGTCATTACTTTCACTATTTTGTTGGTGTGTTCCTATTGAGTGTTGGATATTCTTATTTCTTATTATTTTAGTTTATTTTATTATTTTGAAACAGATGGATGGAATGGATTCTATTAGAACTTTTAAGTGGACCCCACATGGCTCGATAGTCACATTTATGTAATTATGCAGTAGACTACTAAATTATTTTCATCGCCAGAATGCCCTAAACCCTTCAAAACGCCCAAAACGCCCAAAACGCCAAAACGGATCTCCCTCTCCCTGTCTCGATCTCAACCCTCTCTCTCGATCTCCCTCTCACTCTCTCTCTCTCTCTCTCGATTTCCCAATTCGAGGCACGGTCCCTCGCCTCTCTTTTAAAATCAAGCTCTTATAAAATCATAGATTATTTATATTTTTTTAGGGTTTTTGGATTCATTTTGTTGATAATCAGAAGAAGAAAATGGACACGAAATTCCTCAAAGACAAGATTCTGGTTCGCATCTTTTCTCGTTGTGTGGGCTGGGGCTCTACAGGTACTCTTTTTTTCCTTTTGTCTCAATACCACTCTCCTTCGTCATCTTGTTTTGGTCCGTGTTTGGATGCACAATCGAACTGAATTGCAATAACAAGTTTAATAGTGTAGAAATAGCCAATTGCAACGATCTTACCCTGTATGAGGAATTATGTCTTTGATTGCAACGATCTTACCCTGTATGAGGAATTATGTCTTGGATTGGAGTATGTATGGTGGACCGGAGGAGGCTTTCAACAGTCTTATGAGGGGTTTAAATCCTAAAATGTGGGGCCCATGCTTTAGTAATCCAGACCATTTTTCTAATGTGTCCCTATGTGGATGGACCATGCCCCCAAAATCTCCCAGATTGGTAGATCCTACCCGTTGATATTTGGACCTTGTTGCTGTATTTCTCTTCTTAATTGTCCTTTTTCGTAGGGTACTAATGGGAAGATTGTGATTGTCCTGTTGAGGATGTTCCTTGGGGTTGATCCAGTCCATGGTGGGATGCAATGGACCAGTGGTCTGGATTACCTAAAGCATGATCAATGGGCCTCCTAATTGGATCATGTTAGTTTTAAGTTGGACCTGAGAGGGATGCAACTGCCATTAGAGGGGTGCTTCCTCATTGTGAATACTGAAGGACGATAATCACATTTTGCCCATCTGAAATGCCATTTCTAAATGCACATCTTCAAGCACAAAACATGAACACCACCACACATGTGGAATGCGTCCAGGAGATCAGAGCCATTTGTAGGGGGGTCCCCATGGATGATCATTAAAGAAGGAGATGGTGGTGGAGCCGGAAGAACTAGAGTATGGTAGAGCCATCTCTCTATGGTGCATGTGGCAGGGTGATGTGCTAATGGGTCTGCTTATAAGCAGGGCTGTATTTATGTCTCAAAAATTACACCTATTAGATAAACTCTATCCATTGGTGCTGCACACAAACAATAGGTGGAAAGCCTGGCACATTGAATCGACTTTTCAGTTACTTAATAGTGTTGGAAGATACATTACATGAATGTTGCTTCATATGTTTCATGCCTACAAAAATGTATTTATTGAAAAGAAAGATACATATGGTTCTGGCTGAACGGACGTTCCCGATCTCGGGTCTCTCAATCACACATATATTCACATGTCTGACATGAGTGCCGCACACTATCTTTTCTTTCCAAGTGGCATGTGCTATTTACTTAGCTGTTAATATGACTGCGTTTATTTGGAATGTTCACAAAAAAAAAAATAAAAATAAAATCTAAATATGTATTTTAGTTGTCAATTCGATTGTTATGGTTGAGTTTGTTATCCAATTGAAATAAAGTTCCCATGTTAATTTATTCATTGCACCTGTGCCATGTTTCTTGAAAAAGTTGGGGATGACGTTACCCAGGAAAACACTTGGGGTTGAAGAACATTCCTTTTTAAAAATAAAAAAATAAAATGATATAATTAGATCACATTTTTTTTCCTCAGCATCAAGTGCACTTAATTTTGGGTCTTAATAGGATGAGGCCCACCATATGGGGTTGGGTTTTCAACCCCAGTTTGCATCTTAGATGAGGTTTGTATCTTAGATGATGTTATGAACCATTCATATTGTGGATTCTATACTGCAGGCTCCATCCTAGGACTATTTTTTGAACGGATAATGGTGTTTGATGAATTTGGAACATTGAAAAGTGCACTTCTAATGGCTCATGTTCAAATCCAAGTGTTGAAGGTAAGGATCGTCAAGCACCATCTTAATATCATAGCTTCTATAAGGCAGTACTGAGAACATGAACTTGTTTATTGTTGGAATCAGACTAACAAATGGTTATTCTTCTAGTACTTTGTCTTCAAATAATTTTGATATGTGAACTTGATCTATTGCCTTTTTCTTTGTTCATATATTGATGCACTGGTCAGTGCGGGCACATTTAGCAAAATTTACTTATTTTTTGTTGCAATACCTTTCTAAAGAACATGGTTGTTAAAGCTTTTGGCATTGGAGTTGCATGTTGGTGATGTGGATACATCCACCCCTATATTTTTGTATTTATGAACAGAAGATGTACAAAACAGAGATTCTACATTTTTTATTTTTTATTTTTTTTAAAAATTTCTTGCTAATTACTAATACAGAAAAAAAAAAATGCAGTCTGTTCTTTGTTTGCCAATAAGTAGTTGAGAACTTTTAGCGGTGGGCATGTGCTCCAAGGACATTGGTTGGAAGTAGCATGTTGCCAAGTTAGGTGACAAAAGGTGAGATGGTATGAGAGTAGGCATATTTCAAGAATGTACAGGCATTACATGTCCTCTAACAGTTGTATGCTATTTTTTCTTTTTCTTTTTGTTGTTTAAAAATGATTGTTTCTGTTTTCCAGGAAGATTTATGGCAGGCTGCATTTCCGGTTAGCACAGAGGTTTGTTTCAATTCTTTTTTCTTCTTCTATCAGTACATCTGCTTTTCAATGTTATATCAAACATTGCTAGAGTAGTTCATGTCAATGGAGTGAGTAGTAAACTATTCAATTCATACCGGACATACTACCACAACTTGGACTTTACATGGTTTCTAGCTGTTTCCTTAAAAAACTGTATATAATTTTGTATCTTTTGAGTTTAGATCCATATTTTACACTCGGATTGATACATAATGGCTTATGTAATATGTCTTTTATCTTCATTATTTATTGTTTATATTTGGCTTTGGATGGTGCTATTGCAAGAAGCTGATACAAATCATGTGCATTCATATGCTCTATATCAAAATTGAAATATTTTTGGATTACTAGTTTTTCCTATTATTTACTCATGTTCTTATTTTTCTGTTATTGCGGCTCAATTGGTTTTCTCCAAAAATGGTGAAGGGAAAGTGATATGCATCCCTGTTGTGGTGGCGGTATGTTCACTCATTGGCGTTGTCTTTTGCATTACATCTCTCAAATTAATATAAGGCGTCTCAAATTGATTGTGAAATTCACATGATAGAATCGCTTGTTATCTAGTTGAATCATGCAATACACATTTCTCATTCATCCTTTTGATGTGCCAGTGACGAACTGCAAGAGACGAGCTTTATCCTCCTTGCTGAAACCTTGGACTACCTCCCAAAACCATTGGATAACAGGAGGTGCAGCAGTGTAGCCAGAATACTCTGTGTTTGCCCTCATATCATCCACTGCAAGGTGGTCAAACTTTGAAATATGTATGACACTACATATCATACCAAAGCATGCACTTGGGCCCAACACTTCTTCTTTACTTTGTAATGGGTGCCACTGCTAGCTAACTATCATAGTAATAAAAAATCTGCATATTTGCAAATTGCTTTGAAACTGAAATTCACTCTTTTGGGTCTGTGTATCTTCTTTCAATATGATTCAGTCCACTGGATCTATTTGATGATATAGATATACCGATGCAGAGAAAATCTTCTTTTCTTTTTTGGTAAATTGAAATTCATTACATGCCCACTTTATCAGTTATAATATCTGGACTGCAACATTTCAGGATGCAGGGAGAACTTGGTGCAAATGCTATATTAGTTGTGTCAATTTCTGCTTGTAAAGCTGGTGCTGCTGAAAAGGAGTTAAGTTTTTTTTTTTTTTTTCATATGATTATTGCCAAGCTAACCTGTTTTTAAAGCCATGCCCCAGGCAATTTTTTCCTGTGTTTCAATTTTCATTTGCTTCAATGTTTCTAGTACTTTTTACACTATTGCTCTTCAAAAATTTTACTACTTTTTTTTTAAAAAAAAATTATGAAACACAACTAGGAGCAATTTCTGGCCCCCAAGCAGAATCCTCTCCCCAAAGTTAGAGCCAAACTTAATGGAAAAGGAAGAAGAGGATGAAGCGAGAGCCACCCTAAGACACCATGTGCATCCCCTGTTTTGGGTTAGTTTTTAAAATTTTTATATATGGCTGACCTTAGACTGTACAGGTTTTTTTTTTTTTTTTTTTTTTTTCTTTTTCTTATATATGGCTGACCTTAGACTGTGCATCCCCTATTTTGGCTCTTCAAAAATTGAAAATGGAAATAAAAAGCTTGTTTTATTTCACTAAAGCATGCATCAGAATTTGTTTATTCACTTTAAACACATTTAGTCAGTAGGGTACTGTACTGACTAAAAGGCTGTATTATTGTCATTTTCTGAGTTTATGTTTCCCATCTATCCAATTTCAGATCTCACTGAAAGGTTACTTCTTGAGGAGCGAGACCCCATGCTGAGTTTATGTCATTTTCCGAGTTTATGTCATTTTCCGAGTTTATGTTTCCATTGCACATGCTATGGAGCTAACAAGACAAGGGGCAATCGACAGCTTGAGATTTGTCGAAGGAGATCTATTTCAGGCATTTCAGGTTCTTTTTCATTTTTTATTTAATCACCGGAAACTGTTTGGCTATGTTTCTTGTTGGCGGCTTTTGCACACACTACACCAAAATTGTTTATCAAGAACGACTAGTGCTTTGGTTCAGAAACGGTATTAAGCCATTTCTAATTGCACACGGTTCTAAACCGTTTCTACATGCGGGGAGTGTACACTCTTTCCACGCACATTTCTAAATGCAGGGAATATATATACCCTCCAACTTTTAAGCCGTTCTAAAACAGAAAAAAGCCCAATTTCACCGCAGCCATACCCAATCTCTCTCTCCTTCTCTCCCTCTCCCTCATGCCCGATTAACAATGAGTATTATAGGGGACTCATAGTTCATGAAGATGCAATGTGAATCGTTTATACAAGATTTAATCAGCAATTACGATATTTGCAAGTTCTCTGCATTTTTTTTTGGTCTGCTGATACTTCTTCTTTGTCAGCTGCCTGAAGAACGGAAACTAGACTTGCTAAAGAGCCTTGCGGAATGTTCACCTTATACAACACCACAGGATTCATGCCAGCTGCTTCCATCTGTTGTTGGGTGGTTAAAGGTACATATTTGCACAGAGTCTAGATTGTGCTACCTCTTCTAGAATCTCTCATCATGAACGTGCATGTTATAATCTGCCCTTGCTCATGCACATGCAAGGGTACTTTTCGTAGGAAGGTCCTTAGTGGAACTTAGATTTCCTTATGATTTTTAGTTTTGACTATGTGCTGTATAGAGAAAAAGGTCATTTGTTGTGCATCTGTTCACCCTGGTCTAGTGACAGTTGGCTTGGTTGTTGGAAGAAGTTGCAGTGTAACCTTTGTTCTTCCATTTGTCTGGTTTAAAATGTTCCACCAGTAAGGACCACGTATTTGTGCTCTTCTGATATTTCCTGATTTTTGTCTTCTATTGGAATTTCCACAGACAAGGCAATAAGGATCTCCGTTCTTAACAGAGCTGAAGCAGAGACTGCTGCTTCCTTAGGGTGAGGCTTCACTGGCTGGGACTCGATACAATGTGCCCCTAATAAACTCCCTTGTGCTTTACGTAGGAATGCAGGTAACTTCTTTTGTGCCATTGGTTAGGCTGGATTTCTTGGCAATCACATGATTTGCTGCTGTTTATTTCCTTGCTCTGCTGCTTTTAGGCTTTGCCGTTTGGTTTTTCAGCAATTGTGCTCTCAGGTTTGGCTAAATTTTCAATTCAAGCTAAAATTAGCTGCCTTTATTGAATCTCTGATCACTTCCTTGTCAAAGGTTTCTCAAGCCTTGGAGTGGAGAACTACAACAGGCACTTACATTCTTTTAACATCCAGGTCCATCTATAAAATGAGATTCATAGTTGATTGATCCATTGTATGGAAATCGATTAGGTGGTGGCCTTGGATTCAAGTACTTTAGAGACTGTTGCATCTGCTTTTGTAACCATTGGTGGTACCTGAACTAGTAACCAAAGCAAACTAAATGGACATGAATTAAAAATATGAAATGATATTGAATTCACTTTAGTTGCACCACCACTATCAAATATCAACAGACATTCAAGACATTTGCTCTATATGGATCGTGTGCGCCTTGGGTAAATAACTTGACATTTCACAACGATTGATTGATTCTAAATTGTTTGGAATCTTATATGATTTGTGATATTTGGGATTTTTGATAAGCATGATGCATAGGTGCAGTATATGCCTTTTGTTAATGTTTGGAGCAATCAATAGTTGTGAAGCTAGTTCCATTACATTAACTAGAATTCTTTGCTTGCTTTACTCCTATTTTCAAGAAATGGTGAAGGGTGGGAAGCTAATCTTCTCATTTGATGCAACAAAGAAAGCTCACTTTGGTATACTCCCATGATATGCAAAAATGAGCTTCAAATCAGATGGTTTGAGCTCCAAAATTGCTTTATCTTCCATAATGGTGAGTTTTCCTTTTTTCCTTTAACAGACCAACAACATTGTCTCGGGAAAAACATTTCAAGCGTACTATGCCTGATGTGCATTTTGCATCATAATCCTATATGTCATATCAAGCAGGGTTAATTGGTGGAGGTACTGAGGGGTCCCAAATGTGTGTTTGTGTTTCTAGTCTTTTGTAGCATGCTCCCGTTCTTCAATCTTGATCATTAGTGAGGAGACTTTCCTTTTTCACTCAATTACCAATTAACTTCAATTTCTATAGTTATTTATATTCTTAGGTGGGAAGCGCCTTGTTCCCGTGGATCTAGGAGATGATGATCAATGCATTGAGGGAGCTTCACACGTCATCTCTGCAAAGCTATAATTTAAAGTGTAGCTTCTTTTGTAAATTTGATTTTGCAATGAAACATCTTCAAGCACATTTTCTTATGTTTTTATTTGGATTAATCTCTATTTTGATGGAATGTAATAAACTTCTGTTAATTTATTTCCCTTGACCCTAAATTTCGTGTGTTTATTAGGGTTTTAAATCGTTCTTAAAATTCCGTCCTAAAATCTGACTGTTGGCAACATTAATAGGCGTTCAAAAATGTTTCTAAAATTATGCTCGAAATGTGGCCGTTGCACCAGAACGGTTTAAAACCGTTCTTAAAATTTCGGTACCCAAAATGGTTTTTATCACACCCTAAACTCGAAAATTGGGCTCACAAAATTCTCGATCGCCGAATCCGGCGCCGACAGCCTCCGTAGAACCCCATTCTCAACTCCTAGCGCTCATTCGCTAGGTTCCGATCTTGGGATGCTACGAGGAGGATTTTCAACGTCAGTTTGATTCGTAATAAGCATAACCAAAGGCATAACCCACAAACAACAATCAAGAACTCCATTACATTTTCACTATGATAAAAAACTTTACAAGTACAATGAGCATAAAGGAAAATACAATGGTAAGGAATAAAAATTCCAAAATGATCTGCAAGTGCTCTTGTCTCAGCGCTGCTGCGCCCTAACGTCACCTGCACGCAACGGTCGTGCATAAGCTTATAGAAAGCTTAGAGGGTGGTGAAAGTGTGTGCGCAAGGTAGTAATATGATCATGCAGTATCAGAGTAATGCGGAATATGCAGATGGATCCATAAATATCATAAGCCGTATCAAGGCTATGAAATGCAAGATGCAAGTCAAGCATACAATTCTCATCTAAGTCCACATGTCAATATAGCTCAATTTTGGGATATCACCAGGGTCTAGTAAACTCTAAACCAGATCGCTGCCACATCGCGCGCAATAAGGTAAGTGGAAGAGACCTCATTATTCGTCTGCCTATATCGGTCTCGACTCGTCGATAGCGGACCCATTCCACGAGCTGGTCAAACTCAGCCTAGCATTACCCCCTACACTTGGGCAGGTAAGGCCGCACCCCCTTCCAACCGACCACGATACAGTGGAGAGCGTAACCATCTGGTATTCGGCACTCAACGCTCATCTATCCACTTGGTCTAGACATTGAAGCAACATCTGAGAGTGGCCCACCTCATGAACAGGTTGGATTTCGTAAAAAATACATCACGGTGGGGCCCACGGCAGCAGCTGTGGGATGCTGCTGGTCGTCTGCCCGCAGCTCGCCGTATAGCAGGCGCTGGTAGCGCTGATAGCTGCTGCCAGCAGTACTCCCTCATTCCTTTCTTATTTTTTTTTAAAATATCGTTTTCCTGTGGTTTCTCACAGGTGGGACCCACGTTCGAAAAATCCATTCCGACCATGGGACTCTACAGCTCGAGACAAACAAAATGAGTCTGAATTTTAGGATTTTTAGGTGTGAAAACAACATTAGATTCCCTATGCTATGGCCCACCAGATACTCAGATCAGCCCCATTCTTCTACCCAACGGCTAAAATGATATTGGTAAGAGGATGGACGGCTTGGATTGGATATATACATCAAGGTGGGGCTTACACAAGGGCCCACCCTCAAAGCTTTGAACCAAGCTTGTATTTGTGTTTTCCTTTATACGGTGACGTCCAGCGTCCCAGACGCTAGACCTTGTAATATGCATTGAGGTGGGTCCTGATTAGGTGGGCCACTTCATGGAGAGTGGGGTGGGTACCATACATTTAAGGTGGGCCCCACTTGAGGATAACTTGGATGAAGTAATCACTTCAAGGTGGGGTCCATTCAAGTGGGCCACACAACTACCTTATCATCACATGAGAAAAGAAAGAAAAAGGATGGAGAGAGAGAAAAAAAAAGGGTGGGATGCGCGTGTGATGGAGGGCTCCGCCACTACGAGCCCTCTCTTATATGAAATCATACATCAATGGATCCCTCTACACATGGGATTATTGAAATTGAAAATCAATGGTGAGGATCCTTTCCCCACCAATATGGACGGTCTAGATGACCTTCCTAATGCAATGAAATAAACATCATGGTGGGGTCCATGGAGAATGGCCCCATCATGGATGATCATGATGATCAAAGTGGGCCATCGGCCACAACTTAGGGTCCCAAGTGAGATCCAAACCATTGATCGATTGGTCTCACTTGGCCCTTCTTTAAAACATGTAAAACTACTATTATTTAGTACCCGCCGTTCGATCTTCTTGCTCCTATGAGTTCCTTAGCACCTTAGCTTCAACTTCAATGGATGAGATGAGGTTTGGATGGTTGAGATGGGAGATTTTGGGATGGAGAGGTGGGCCACACTTGGAGTTGGAAGACTTGGAGAAATTCTCATACGTATGGAATTTTTGTTGCTTGAGAAGAATGAGATGAGAAATGAGAAAGAGAGAGTTGTAAGGGAGAGAGAGTGATGTGTGATGGAGTGATGGATGTGGTGGTGTTGGGTGTGTAAGACCTTTTTGACTTTTGTGGCCCTTTTGTGTAAGATAAGCATGGGCTTGTAAGAGATTCTTAACTTTTGAGGTTGCTTGGGTATGGGTGAAAGGTGATGTGTACTTGACATGTACTTGACATGTGATGGATTGATTGATGGGATTGATGTGACATCTCGTAGAGATTCTCTTGGATTTCGCAACGCGCGACATTTTCCTCACGCCGAACGTTGGCCCACATCTCTTGACCAGGGTATCGCCTCGGCGCGCAAGTTGCGACATCGAAACTGCAGCGATGGCGCGGTCGCTATGGTAATAGTCTTGGGTTGAGTCGATACGGGTTGACGGCATTCGAATCAGAGTTGCACGTAAATATCGGTTAAGGGTCGAAGGTTGCTGGAATTCGATCGGTAAGACCGCGGAAGTCTACGGAACGGTACAGATCAAGATACGGGTCTTACAGCTCTCCCCTCCTAATAAAAATTTCATCCTCGAAATTTACACAATCATCGTAACTAGGCATAACTCATGAAGAAGAAGAGACATAACGTCATCATATAAAATCAGATACAGCATACAAAATACATCACATGATCAACCATCAAAGAGATGATGATAACGCTCTCGAATCTCGGCCTCACGCTCCCAAGAAGCCTCCTCTATAGAATGGTGACTTTACTGAATCTTCACCAACGAAATGACCTTCGTTCTGAAGACCTTCTCCTTCAGATCAATGATACGGACTGGCTGCTCAATGTAAGAAGCGTCCTCACGAACCTCCAGCGGCTGCCAATCAATAACGGGAACTATGTCTGACCCACATTACCTCAACATGGAGACGTGAAAAATGTTGTGGACGCCAGATAACTGAGATGGCAAGGTAAGCCGATAGGCCACGACTCCAATGCGCCCAGTGATCTCAAAAGGTCCTATGAATCTCGGGGCAAGCTTGCCCTTCGCCCCAAATCGAACTACGCCCTTCATGGGCGAGACCTTGAGATACAATGGTCCCCTACATCAAACTCTAAGGGATGACGCCGACGATCAGCAAAACTCTTCTGCCGGCTCTGAGCCGTGCGCATCCTCTGCCTGATGATGTCAATAGCCTCTGACATCTCCAGCACAAGCTCGGGACCTAGGAGACAATGCTCTCCAACCTCGGTCCAGCAACTCGGTGATCTGCATGGTCTTCCATATAGTGCCTCAAAAGGAGCTATGCCGATGGTCGCCTGATAGCTGTTATTATATGCGAACTCAGCCAATAGCAGATACTCATCCCAGCTACCCTCGAAATCAATCACGCAGGCCCGAAGCATATCCTCGAGGATCTGGTTGACCCTCTCGGTCTGGCCATCGGTCTGCGGATGGTACGCGGTTCTGAGCTGCAAATCAGTCCCCATCGCTCGCTGAAAGCTCCCCTAAAACTGAGACTTAAACCTCGAATCTCGGTCAGAAACGATCGAGACTGGAACGCCATGCAGTCTCACAATCTCCTCGATAAATAACCTCGCAAGCCGGTCCATAGACCAAGTCGCACGCATCGCAAGGAAATGGCCGACTTCGTCAGACGATCCACAACAACCCAAACTGGCGTCGTGACCGCGCTGAGTCCTCAGCAAGCCCATATTGAAATCAGTCGACACATGCTCCCACTTCCACATCGGGACGCTCAACGGTTGCAATAGACTAGGAGGTCTCTGATGATCGGCCTTGATACGCTGGCACGTGTCACACTCGGCCACAAAACTGGCGATCTGACGCTTCATCCCCGCCCAAAAATACTGTCGCCTCGTATCACGATACATCTTTGTTGAGCCTGGGTGGATAGAAAATCGTGATCGATGTGCATCAGTCATAAGATCTCTGCGCAACTCTGGAATATTCGAGACATTTAATCGGCCTCTGAAGCGAAGTCCACCGTCTGTACCAATCTGCCAATATGCCTGACTCTCAGATGCCGCCTCAGCCATATAATTCTGTAACGACTCATCAGCCTGCTGAGCCTCGATCACCCTAGCGACAAGAGGGTTGAATCGACAAGCTCGATAACTGTACGATGGAAGACTACAGGCCTAACTCAAAATCATACGCTGTAATATCCTCAAGTATCCGCCACTCCTGAATCATCATATGCGTCACTAGGCCTCGTGGCTGACGGTTGAGAGCATCTACCACCACGTTCGCCTTGCCCGGTTGGTACTGAAGGTCAAAATCATAGTCTTTCAGGAGTTCCATCCAGCGCGTCTGTCTCATATTCAACTCAGATTACGAGAAGAGGTACTTCAAGCTCTTGTGATCAGAGAAGAGCTCGAACCTGACCCCATAAAGAAAGTGCCTCCACACCTTCAGTGGGAAGACAACTGTGGCCAGCTCTAAGTCATGCGTGGGATAGTTCAGCTCATGGACCTTGAGCTGACGAGACGCAAAGGCCACTGATCTCCCGTACTGCATCAGGACAGCACCCAAACCAATATGCGAGGCATCAGTGAATACAATAAAACCGTCACTCCCAGAGGGAAGAGTGAGGATAGGAGCGGACGTCAGACGGTCCTTCAACTCCGTAAATGCTCGCTCGCAGGCTTCAGTCCAAATAAACTCTGCGCCCTTCCAAGTCAACCTGGTCAGAGGGCTGTAATAAGAGAGAAGCCCTCAATGAAACACCGGTAATAGCCCGCTAAACCAAGAAAACTACGTATCTCAGTCGCAGTCGTGGGATGGCCTCACATACGCACTGCCTTGACCTTCGAGGGGTCCACTGCCACACCCTCCCTTGTCACCACGTGACCGAGAAACTTCACCTCATCCTGCCAGAACTCGCACTTCTCTAGCTTCGCATAAAGCTGGTGTAAGACCCGTATCATAAACTGTACCATTTCGTAGGCTTACGCAGTCTTCCTTATCGAATTCCGACAACCTTCGACCTTTATCTGACATTTACGCGTGACCCTAAGATGCATGCCGTCAACTAGAATCTGCTCGACCCGAGATTTGTACCCTAGCGACTGCGCCGTCGCCGCGGTTCCGATGCCGCGTCTCGCGCGTCGAGGCGATACCCGGGCCAGAAGAAGTGGGCCCGCGTTCAGTTTGAGAAAACGCCGCACATTTGTAAAATCCCAAGAGAATCTCTACAATCCTTCAAATCAATCCTATCAATTATGTCAAATGTCAAGTATACATCACCTCATATGCCAAGTACAACCCCATAGTCAAACTCTCTCTTACACAAAGTACACCCACCACATCACTCACCCATCTCTCTTTCAATCTCTCTCTCTCTCTCTCATCTCTTTATCCCTCATTCTCTCCACGGGAGCAACTCATGTCCATGGCTTCCATGGGAGATAGTAGTGTGGCCCACCTTTCTACCTCCCGATCCCACCATCTTAAGGCCATCTCAACCGTTGAAATTGTTCACTTGGGACTCCATCATAATTTGGCGGAAGAAAGAAGGAGAGATCTCGAGGTGGGTCCTTCTTTCTCTCTTTCTCTCTCTTTTTCTTTTGTTTTGTGGGTGATCCACCGTCAAATTGCATTTGAGGGCCCACTTATAGGTGGGACCCATTATGATGTATGTATTTTATCTATGCCGGCCACCCGCGGGGCCCACCTTTGCCGATTTCCAACAAGTGGCTGGACGGTCCAGTCCTGTTGGTACCATCCAACGAATCTGGATTAAGAGAGAACAAAAATATCAGTTTCATTGAAAGCTTGGTGGGCCACACGTGTGGACCCACCTTGATGTATCTGCTTCATCCCCACCGTCCAGCACTATTGGACGGTGGGTCATTAGACCGTTTTGATCAGGGTCCCGCCCTGATACATTTGTTTACCGTCATGTGGGGCCTGCTTTGATCTGGTGCATTGCCCCTGCACCGTCCATTGGCTGGAAGAGGCCCCCACAATGATGTATACGTTATATTCCACACGTCGAGCAGCTGGACGTGTGGGGACCACGGACGTATGTGTTTCATTCACGTCTTCCATCTGTTGGAGCGTGTGAACCCACCTGGGCCCGTAGTGGCTGGGGCACTACTTGCAGCAGCGTAGACGCTGTAGTTGACGTCAGCAACTTTGGTGGGACCCATGCCATGATGTGTTTGTTCCATCCACACCGTCCAGATGATCTGGACGGTACTGGATGTTTGGACGGTGCAGAGGTATTGCCCTCCGTGATGCATGTGTTTCTTCAATGCCGTCCAGCGGTTGGGGGGCCCTATATTGATGTATGGTCCATCTACACCGTCCATTCATTGAGCTGTGACGTACAGGAGCTTTGAACAGCCACTTGGTGTACGTAATATATATCCCCGCCGTCCATCCATTATTTTTTTTTTTAGACAGTGGGTCCCTCTGCTGACTAGCCTCAGCAAAACTCTGAGGGCCACGTGTGCTGGACCCCACCTGATGAATGTGATGATCTCATTGTCCAATTGAGGACAGTTGGAAACCACCTTGATTTTTTATATCCTCACCATTAATCCAGCACGTCCAGAAGATTGGACGCTGGACGCTGCACACTACACCCCCCCCCCCCCCCCCCCCCCTATTGATATAAACATATATAATAATAATAATATATTATATATACACATACGGTGTATATATATATATATATATATTGTGTGTGTGCATGTCTGTACGTGGTGGGCCCCATGTGGGACCCACCTCCTGGACGGGCTGGCTCATGTACCTCTCACAGCAGCTGCTGTGATTGACGGTAACAAGTTTTGTGGAACCCACCCTGCACGTGTGAGGGTGGGGACCACCTTGATGATGTGTTGAATCCACCGTCCAGCCCATGGACGGTGGGTCCTAACCTTGATGTATGTACTCTACTCTCACCATCCATTTGGACAGGACGGTGAAGTGCGGGGCCTACCATGATGTATCTGTTTTATCTACGCAGTCCATTCGTTTTCAGGACTGTGGGCCCTATGTATAGCAACGTCAGCAAATTCTGTGGGGCCCAACATGATCTATGTATTTTATCCTTACTGCCCAACAGCGTGGGCCCCACACACGTGTGGAACCTACCATGTTGTATGTGCATTGTGGGGCCAATTTTGATGGACCGTCCAGATCATGGACTCCATGATGTATGTGTTATTCCACACCGTCCATCCGTCCGTCCACTTACTAGGACGTGGGACTCACCTTTAATACGAGTATTTTGCATATGCACTGTCTATTGGACGGTGCTAAGAAGGCATGCTGTTGCGTGTGTGGGCCACATGTGTGGGACCCATATGAAGTAAATGTTGTATCCCTCCTGTCCATCTGCTTTACCCAAGCTGTCCAGATGCCTGGATGTGATAAGGACCCCACCAATGTGGCTGCTGTACTGACGTCAGTCAGTGGGTCTGACTTGAGTACGTGTTATATTCACGTGTCCATCCATTTGGCAGGAGGGGCCCACCATGATATGTGTTTCATTCACGCCGTCCATGGGAAGGTGGGAGCCACCGTGATATATGTATTTTGCCAACCGTCCAGACCCTGGACGGTGGGGCCCTCATCTAACGTATGTGTTATATCTCACCATCCATCAGCAACATTTTTGCTACTGTGAAGATGTCAGTACGTTCCGTGGGTCCTGCCCTGATTGTATGTATTTTGTATCAGCCGTCCATCTGATAGGCTATGTGGGGCGCGCCGTGATGCATTTGTGATCCACACCGTCTAGCTATCAAGTGGACCACACAGTAGAAAGTATTAGAGAATTGAACGGCTACCCTTGAAACCCTTTTTAGGTCACAGAAGCTTTGGATCCGTATGAAATTTGTTTTACCTCTTATTCAGGTCTTTGTGACGTTATAATCAGATTGGATGGAGAGTATATGGTGGGCCCTACCTTGATGAATTTGTGTCCCATCCATGAGGCCCACCCTGATATATTTGAGGCCCATCTTGCAGGGTCCACTCGTTGTATATTGAGGCCCATGCATTGTGGCCCATTGTGATGTATTTTTGGCCTAGATGGCAAGACCCAATGTGATGTATGAGAAGCCCATGGTTGTGGCCCATTGTGATGTATTTGAGGCCCATCGTGACGTGTATTAGGTCCATGTGATGTGACCCATCGTGATGTATATTATGTCCTTGTGTGAGGTCATGGGCTCACTCTTTGGGAGCAATGTTGGTTAAATGTCCACATTGATGGATAATGACGGTTAGATGTCCTCATTGTGACCTTCCCTTAGGCCTTGTTAGGCCCATTCTTACTGACTCCGATTGACGTGATCGGTTTACCGATTCTGATTATCAATTAATTCTGATTATCACGACCGATTGTCGATTCTGATCGACGTGATCGATTTGCCAATTCTGATTACCGATCTATTCCGATTGACGTGGCCGATTGCTGATTCTGATTATCGTGACCGATTGCCGAATTTCGATCGACGTGACCGATTTGCCGACTCTGATTATCCGATTGACGTGACCGATTGCTGATTCCAATTGTCTTGACCGATTGTCGACCCTGATTATCGATGCTGATTGCTGATTAGCGATCGAGGTTGTTTATCATGACCGATTGTCGATTCCGATTGACCGATTCTGATTATTGACCAATTTCGTTTGTCGTTGCCGATTGTTGATCAGCGATCGAGGCCGTTTATCATGACCGATTGCCAATTCCGATTGACTTGGTTGATTTACCGATTCCGATTGTCGATACCGATTGTCGATGTCGATACCGATTGTCGATTTCAATTCTGATCTGTCGAGGCTGATTGTATAGGCCGATTCTGATTGTCGAGGCCGGGTAGCGAGGCCGATTCCGAATGTCGATTTTTGACTGTTGAGGCCGACCTCGATTGTCGAGGCCAATTTCGATTGCCAAGACCGATTATCGAGACCTGTATGATTACATGCGACCAGCAGCTGAGGCCCATTGTGGCACGTATTAGGCCCATGATGCATGACCCATTTAATGTATTCAAGACCCATGTGTAGGGCCCACATGTCATGTATTTGAGGCCCATGTATTCATGGCCCATGGGCAAGGCCCATTTGTGATGTATTCATGGCCTGTGGGCAAGGCCCATTGTGATATGTATTAGGCCCATGAGCAGGGTTCACCTGTTGTGTATATATGGCCCTTGAGTAAGGTCCATTGTGTTGTATGTTAGGCCTTTGTGTGAGGCCGTGGGCCCATTATATGTTTGGCTCTATGTGACCATTCCTTGGGGGCAATGTTAGTAAATGTCCACATTGTCGAGGCTGATTGTTGATATTGATTATGAGTATGTGACTGCATAGCATGATACATGCCCATACGCATCTTCTGCATATCTGTTATGAGATATGATTGACCATTGTATATATCATAGTACTAGTTGTTATGAGACTCCCTGATAGGCGGAGGTTGTCTCACATGAGCGCACGACATGCGCAGGATTGATGCATGATTGAATTGTATGACTCATGCATCTTGCATTGTGTGTTGTGCTTACTATATGCCTTAGCGACATCAGGGTCGTAGCCTCCACAGACATATCGTGGATGGCCAGATGGGACACCGAAAATCTGTTCTACTTGGGGTGTTATAGATATTCCTGTGTGAAAGTCCCTAAACCCTCTTGGTTCCAGAGGTTGCTCCAACGTCTAGACCGAGTGGGTAGATGAGCGCCGAGTGCCGATTACCAGATGGCTGCCCTCTCCACTGTGTCGTGGTCGGTTGGAAGGGGGTGCGGCCTTACCTGCCCAAGAGGAGGGGGTAATGCTAGGTTGAGTCTGACCAGCTAGAGGAATGGATCCTCTATTGACGAGCCGGGCCCGATATTGGCAGCGGATAGTGAAGTCTCTTCCACTCACCTCGTTGCGCGCGATGGGGCGACAATCTGGTATGGAGTGTAATAGACCCCGGTGATTTCTCCAGAGAGGAACCATACTGATATGTGGACTTATTGAGTAGGAGTTGCATGCTCATTCATTCATTCATTATCCACTCGGGCTGGTGGTGCACAACTAATTATTGTGTACCTTCGTTATTGGAAGGATTTCAGTTGGGCGCGCGACTAACCTGAGATCAGGAGTTTACCACGTTGAATCTGACTATCCAAATTTAGGTATGAGACTGGTTTGGATAGAAATCCCTTGTGGTGGACTCCGTAGCCTGCGATACTACGTACTATCATCCCGACTTCACACTCCAGCATGGTCATTTCATTCGCATCGCATATTGCATTACATCCGCATGCATATGACATTTTGGGTTACTACGTTTTTGTACTTACATAGCCTAGACAGACTTAGCAGGATTTGTATATTGCATTGCATCCTCGGCATTTGATATTTGACTCTTTATGACTCTTTATCGCATAACTGTTCTATATTGCGTATTCTGAAATTGATTGACTTATGAACTTGTCCATACTTTCGCTTACTCTATTATCGTATGATTTATGATCTTATCAGTATTTCCGTTTACTCTGATAATCCCTGATCTTATTAGTATTTCTGCTTACTCTAATAATTCCTGATCTTATTAGTGTTTCTACTTATTCAGACATTGTATGGTTTATAGATTACCAGTTTTTCGGTATTGTATGATTATGGCATTGTATTGAATACTTAGCACTTACCTTGTGCACACACTTACACTACCCTCTAAACTTTCTATAAGCTTATGTACGATAGATGCGTACAGGTGATCTTAGGTTGCAGCAGTGTTGAGCTTGGAGCGTGCAGTGGTCTTCTGGAGCTTGATTTTCTATTTATGTATTTCCCCTTCAGTGTTGTAATCAAACGATTATATTAGTGGATATGTGATGATGATGTTACCTTTGTTAATTGGGTAATCTTGTGGTTATGCTTATTACTAGTTAAATGCACATTGGAAAAAAATAAAATAAAAATCCTCCTTGTAGGATCCCACGATCGAAATTTGGCATATGAATGTTAGGGGCCGAGAATGGGGTTCTACGGAGGCTGTCTGTACCAGATTTTCGGGTTTGGAGCGTGACAGCTGGTGTGCGTGGAGGGTCTACAAAGTAATCTCCAAGTGCTGCTCGCGCTCCTCACGGGTCCTCGAATAGATCAGAGTGTCGTCGATGAAGACTACAACAAATTGATCCAGATATGGGCGGAAGACCTCGTTCATTAGCTGCATGAAGACCGCGGGTGCATTGGTCAGTCCGAAAGACATGACCTGAAACTCAAAATGACTGTAACGCGTCCTGAATGCTGTCTTCGGAATGTCCTCATCTCAGACCCGAATCTGATGATAATAGGAACGCAGGTCGATCTTCAAAAAGAACTGTACACCCTGCAGCTGATCGAACAAATCATCAATCCTAAGGAGCGGGTACTTGTTCTTGATCGTGACTTTGTTGAGCTCGCGATAGTCAACGCAGAGCCTCAACGAGCCATCCTTCTTCTTCACGAAGAGTACTGGTGCTCCCCACGACAAACTGCTCGGACGGATAAAGCCTAACTCGCGCAACTCGTCCAACTGCTTCTGCAGTTCCCGCAACTCCAACGGTGCCATACGATACGGGGCCTTCGAAATAGGGGCAGTACCAGGCACAAGATCAATCTGAAACTCGGTGAGTCGAAGAGGCGGTAATCCCGTAATCTCCTAAAACACATCGAGAAAATCGCAAACCACGGGCAACTGGTCGATGCTCACAGCTATAGGCTCCTCTATGGCACATGACATCAAACAAGACAACCGCTCTCCTCTGGGCTCTGCAACGAACTGAAACTGCGGCACGCCGGGTATACAAAACGTGACTGTCATCGCTGCGTAGTCCAATATGGCATAGTACTCGGCGAGCTAATCCATGCCCAGGATGACATCGAACTCGGACATCGGCAACGTAAACAAATTGGTAGGCAAAAAGGTATCCCCAACTAAAACGGGACAAGACGAGCAAAATCGGCCCAACACTGCAGTCCTCCCCAAGGGAGTCGATACTGATAGGCTCTCACAAGAAGACTCCAACGGCAAGCCAGTCGATCGGCAAAAGCTCTCGGCCACAAAAGAATGCGATGCACCGGAATCAAACAATACACGTACAATGCATGCAGAAACTGGAATATACCCTCAACGACTCCTCTAGATGACTGCGGATCCTGTTGAGCCGCATAGAATCTAGTCTGAGCCGGCTGGGGAGGTGCCTATCCCCTCTGAGCGTGCTGCTGCTGCTGCTGGGGTAGCTGAGGTGGTTGAAACTGCTGCCTCTGCTGCTGCGGTCTTGGAGGCTGATGTTGATGCTGCTGTTGAGGTGGTCTCGGTGGTGGAGGCTACTGTCGCTACTTCTGTGGGGGTCTCTACTGTGGCTGTGGTGGAGGTTGCTGTGACCTCTCTGCTGCTGTGGGCCCCTCTGCTGCTGCTGGGGGCTGGGACACCCCCACTAACGGTGTCCCGTCACACCGCACCTAAAACAAGTGCCGGTGAACTGCCTTGGAGGTGGTGGTGGAAGTGTTGTTGGTGCTGCTGGTGCTCGGAAGGCTGGGCGACCTGTACGCCTTTGTTGCTGTGGTCGACGCTACTGGGAGTCACTGGAAGGAGCCTGCCTCTTCCGGTCTCTCCTCTGACCACGATCAGACTGAGAACCAGCCCACTCTGTTTCAAAAATCTGTGCCTTCCATACCACCTCCTCAAAAGTCGGGAGCTCATGCCCAATAATACGGCCGTGAAGACCGTAACGCAAGCCACCCTCGAATAGGCGGGCTCTCTGCTCCTCATCATCGACTAAATATGGCGCAAATCTAGATAGTGCTACAAAACGAACCGCGTATTGGGCCACTGTCATATCGCCCTACACTAGGGCCTCAAACTCCAACGCTCGCTGTCGTCGGATGTGATCAGGGAAGTACTGTCGGTCAAACCGATCGACAAAATCCTCCCATGTCCATACAAAATCAGCGCCCGCTGCCTGAGAAACTGATGCCCACCAGTGCTCAGCCTCACCATGGAGAAGAAATACGGCTAGTTGAACTCGCCGCTTGGTCGTACATCCCATCGTCTCAAATATCTTCTCTACATCAGCACGCCACCTCTCAGCTACTGTCGGGTCTGGCTCACCCTGGAAACGTGGGGGATCAAGCTGTCGAAACTCTCGAAGGAGGGCACTAGCACGATCCTGCTCTGCCTGTGCCGGTGAAACAACTGGCTGCTTGCCCTATCCCTGAAGTGCAGCCGTCACAGCCTGTAACATCTGCTGCAATTGTGAGGCACTCACGGATACGGTCGGCTCCGCACCGGTCTCTGGCGGAGGAGCAGCATACTCAGGATGGACAGTAAGAATCTCTGGTGGTGGAACGGGCATAGTAAGTGGTAATGCGGGAGCAGCAGGTGGTGTAGCGGGATCCTCAGGTGGTAGTGCGGGAGTCAATCGGGTCACTCTCCCACGTGCCATGTCCTACAGGAAAGAGCGAAGACGCCTATCAACTTCAAAACTCTCTAAGGCACGCACGTTAAAGGTCTGTAACGGAAGATCGTGAGGCTATCCGAACTTCGGGACTTAGCCATTCTACACTCATAGCAAATATGTAATGTTGTTATCGGTTATTCCCAAGTTATACTCTAATACCAACTTTTGTCACGCCCCAAACTCAGAAATCGGGCTCACAAAATTCTCGATCTCCAAATCCGGCGCCGATAGCCTCCGTAGATACCCATTTTCGGCTCCTAGTGCCCATTCGCCAGGTTCCGATCTTGGGATGCTACGAGGAGGATTTTCAACGTCAGTTTGATTCGTAATAAGCATAACTAAAGGCATAACCCACAAACAACAACTAAGAACTCCATTACATTTTCACTATGATAAAAAACTTTACAAGTACAATGAGCATAAAGGGAAATACAATGGTAATGAATAAAAACTCCAAAATGACCTGTAAGTGCTCCTATCTCAGCACTGCTGCGCCCCAACGTCACCTGCACGCAACGGTCGTGCATAAGCTTATAGAAAGCTTAGAGGGTGGTGAAAGTGTGTGCGCAAGGTAGTAATATGATCATGTAGTATCAAAGTAATGCAGAATATGCAGATGGATCCATAAATATCATAAGCCGTACCAAGGCTATGCGATGTAAGATGCAAGTCAAGCATACAATCCTTATCTAAGTCCACATGTCAATACAACTCAACTTTGGGATATCACCGGGGTCTAGTACACTCTAAACCAGATCGCCGCCACATCGCGCGCAATAAGGTAAGTGGAAGAGACCTCACTATCCGTCTGCTTATATCGGGCTCGACTCGTCGATAGAGGACCCATTCCTCGAGCTGGTCAAACTCAGCCTAGTATTGCCCCCTACACTCGAACGGGTAAGGCCGCACCCCCTTCCAACCGACCACGACACTGTGGAGAGCGTAACCATCTGATATTCAGTACTCAACGCTCATCTACTCACTCGGTCTATATATTGGAGCAACCTCTTGGTACCATAAGGGTTTAAGGACTTTCACCCAGGGATATCTATAACACCCCATGTAGAATGAAATTTTTGGTATCTAGTCCTACCAACCACGATCTGTCTGTGGAGGCTACGGCCTCGATGTCACTAGGGCGTACAGTCACCATATCACACAATGCGAGATGTATGAATCACACTATCCAATCATGTAGCAAATCCTTGCACGTAACGTGCGCTCATGTAGGGCAACACCGCCTAATAGAGAGCCCATAAACAACCTGCCCGAAGGCATATGCTATAATTAGTCACTTACCATATCAGGCATACATATGATGCGTATGATCATGAGTCATGGAGTTATAGTAACATGTTATAAAATAATGTACTATCCTTACAAAGCAGATGGGCCTAGACGGCCTATTCACAACAAGTATGGGCCTAACAATAGGCCCTAAGGAGAGTCGTAATGTGGACATCCAACCAACATTACACTCGCAATGTGGCAGTCAAACCAACATTGCACCCAAGGCACGATCGTCGTAAACATCGTTACATAATCCGTGTTGGGTTTACACATTGCAATGGACCTTAGGTTCATCCCATTGGGCCTTACATATATATCAAATGGGCCATATCATATGGGCCTTTTATTCATTAAATGGGCCACATAAATGGGCCGCATCAATGGGCCTTTGGTACATTGTAATGGGTCCCAATCCATGGGCCTCAGAGTATATCAAAATGGGCCTAAGCACATGGGCCCTTTGTGTCTTAAATGGGCTTAATCCCATGGCTTTATACATATCAAATGGGCCTAACCCATAGGCCTTATATAACTTGAATGGGCCTAAACCCATAGGCCTTATATGAATCAAATGGGCCTAAACCCATAGGCCTTGGAATACGTCAAATGGGTCCAATCCCATGGGCCTTAAGATACGTCCAATGGGCCTAGAGGCTCATTGAAATGTTTATTTTCCATCTAAGATAGCAAGGGCCCACTGCAATGTATATTTGCCATCCAGCGTGTGGGCCAGGGGCCCACTATAATATTTATTTGCCACCCAACCAGTCGGAGACCCACCGTAATGTTTATTTTCCATTCAACCTATTTATAAAGTTAGGTGGGCCGAAGGGGTGGGGTCGGTCCCACCGTCCAGGATGGACGGCGCAGATATAACACATTCTCATGGTGAGTCCCACCGTCCAGGGGTGGACGGTGCGGACAAAACACAAACATCACGGAGGGCTCCACTGTCCGTTGGATGGTGGATGGAAAACACATACATCGTGGTGGGTACCACCGTCCGCCTGGACGGTGGATGGGAAAAACACATACCTCACTGTGGGTCCCATGTGGGGCCCACCATTATGTTTATAAGCCATCCAGACCGTTCATAAGGTCATGTGGACTTGAGTGGAAGGAAAACACAAATTTCATCTTGATCCAAAGCTTCTGTGGACCCCAGAACGGGTTTCAATGGTAGATGTTCATTCACACTGTTTCCTATGATGTGGGCTACCTGAGCGTTGGATCAGGCTGATTTTCAGAGGGGGCCCACTTCTGGGAGTGGCCCACCTCATGAACAGGTTGGATTTCGAAAAAAATACATCACGGTGGGGCCCACGCAGCAGCCGTGGGATGCTGCTGGTCGTCCGCCCGCAGTTCACCGTACAGCAGGCACTGGCAGCGCTGACAGCTGCTGCCAGCAACACTCCCTCATACCTTTTTTTTTTTTTTTTTAAATATCGTTTTCCTGTGGTTTCTCACAGGTGGGACCCACGTTCGGAAAATCCATTCCCACCATGGGACTCTACAGCCCGAGACAAACTAAATGAGTCCGAAGTTCGGGATTTTTAGGTGTGAAAACAACATTAGACGATCTTCCAACGGTAACCACCAAAATTCCTTATGCTATGGCCCACCAGATACTCAGATCAGCCCCATTTTTCTACCCAACGGCTAAAATGATATTGGTAAGAGGATGAACGGCTTGGATTGGATATAATCATCAAGGTGGGGCTTACACAAGGGCCCACCCTCAAAGCTTTGAACCAAGCTTGTATTTGTGTTTTCCTTTATACAGGGATGTCCAGCGTCCCAGACGCTGGACCTTGTAATATGCATTGAGGTGGGTCCTGATTAGGAGGGCCACTTCATGGAGAGTGGGGTGGGTACCATACATTTAAGGTGGGCCCCACTTGAGGATAACTTGGATAAAGTAATCACTTCAAGGTGGGGTCCATTCAAGTGGGCCACACAACTACCTTATCATCACATGAGAAAAGAAAGAAAAAGGATGGAGAGAGAGAAAAAAAAAGGGTGGGATGCGCGTGTGATGGAGGGCTCCGCCACTACGAGCCCTCTCTTATATGAAATCATACATCAATGGATCCCTCTACACACGGGATTATCGAAATTTAAAATCAACGGTGAGGATCCTTTCCCCACCAATATGGACGGTCTAGATGACCTTCCTAATGCAATGAAATAAACATCATGGTGGGGTCCATAGAGAATGGCCCCATCATGGATGATCATGATGATCAAAGTGGGCCATCGGCCATAACTTAGGGTCCCAAGTGAGATCCAAACCATTGATCGGTTGGTCTCACTTGGCCCATCTTTAAAACATGTAAAACTATTATTATCTAGCATCCACCGTTCGATCTTCTTGCTTCTATGGGTTCCTTAGCACCTTAGCTTCAACTTTAATGGATGAGATGAGGTTTGGATGGTTGGGTGGGAGATTTTGGGATGGAGAGATGGGCCACACTTGGAGTTGGAAGACTTGGAGAAATTCTCATACATATGGGATTTTTGTTGCTTGAGAAGAATGAGATGAGAAATGAGAAAGAGAGAGTTGTAAGGGAGAGAGAGTGATGGGTGATGGAGTGATGGATGTGGTGGTGATGGGTGTGTAAGACCTTTTTGACTTTTGTGGCCCTTTTGTGTAAGAAAAGCATGGGCTTGTAAGAGATTCTTGACTTTTGAGGTTGCTTGGGTATGGGTGAAAGGTGATGTGTACTTGACATATACTTGACATGTGATGAATTGATTGATGGGATTGATGTGACATCTCGTAGAGATTTTCTTGGGTTTCACAACGCGCGGCGTTTTCCTCGCACCGAACGTTAGCCCATATCTCTTTACCAGGGTATCGCCTCGGCGCGCAAGTCGCGGCATCGGAACCGCAGCGATGGCGCAGTCGCTATGGTAATGGTCTTGGGTTGAGTCGATAGGGGTTGACAGCATTCGAATCAGAGTCGCACGTAAATATTGGTTAATGGTCGAAAGTTGTCAGAATTCGACCGGTAAGACCGCGGAAGTCTACGGAACTGTATGTACCAAGATACGGGTCTTACAGTTTTGAACTGTTCCTGTTTTTCTGCAATGCCTCATTTAGGAACGGTTTGAAATCGTTCCTGAGGCATTCAGGAACGGTTTTAGACCGTTCCTAAATGACGATTTTGGTGTAGTGAAGAGGTTGCCCATATAAATTATACAAACAAATGTTTACGAAATAATAAATACATGAATTTCACAATTACATAAGTGAGATAACCAAATGCACATAAGATCTAAGCCGAAAGATCGCGCAACTCCTGGGAATACAACCGTGCGTCCATGACACCTATGCACTGTTCCTCATCAACTCTGAACATACATATCATCTGGGCCACTTGTGCTACCTGTACGGTTATATAATTGATGGATGAGCGACCAACTTAGTGTGAATTTACCTCAAGATTACACACCGCCGCATTAGGTAAGTATAGTTATAAAATAAAACATACAAAATAATACATGATGTAAGTCTTATTAGATGCATGGATGCGTGAATGCAATCATCGCCCCGACGATGCACATCCGTGCAGAAGTTGGGCTCGTCACCCATGCAATCATCGAACTTGGGAAAAAGATCCAGTTGGATAGAGGCTAGTTGTCAGCGAAAGCATACTACATGCGGAGTAACGACTGTCTATCGTACATCATGTATGTTAGTGATAGACACTAGTCTGTGCCATGTATGCATGATTAGCCAAACCATTATTGATCTAGTTACAATCAGCTAGTTTTAAAAAACTTCAAGGTCACTACAGGGGCTCATCACCAGCATAGGCCGACAGCTCGGGCATAGGTTCCATACCACCATCCCCGGCTCATTAGACTACCATCTTAAGATGTTTAATGGAAACCCGCCGACTAGTGGCCAATTATATTACAATATATGAGGCTTACCATCACATGGTTGCATAGTATAAAGCATCGAACCTATATAGGGATAATACCAAAACAAAGCCATGTAAGGACAATATCAAAATAAGTCACATAGGGCAAGTATCAAAACTATACGATAAAAGACTATCCTTGAAAACCATTGGACACAACAACCCTGGATGGTAGGCTCACATCGATGGTCAATTTAAACCACTATTCAATAATCACTAAGTCGAAGGTCCATTATAATAACAACTAGTCAAGTTTACATCCCAAGTATGGGTATACATTTATAAGTAGGAGTTTCCCACTAATGTACCAGTTTAAGTTCCATAAGCAATCTACAAAAATTCACAAGCATGTAATATAGCAATTCAATTTCCACCAGCTAACATATGTGATTATAAAAGGGAGAAATCAATTGTAAATTTAAAATACAAACTATAGCTCAAGGTGAAGAATCATCACCTTATACTTTAAACCGCTTACCAGTATTACTAGAGAATGCCTGTTTTCTTAGAATCAATCCCTATCATAAATTAGAGACTTGTACAATTAGATCCTAGTTCTACACACTACCTAGGGTTTAAGATCATAGCCTAGGGTTTTAGTTGTATATCTTTAGGGTTTTGATGTAAGGTTAGGGTTCTATCTTTTAGTTTGATGCTTAGATTCTACGATTTGAATCCAAGATTATTATTAATAATATTATATTATTATTGTACCATGGGCCAAAGACTTTTCATGATAGGAGTTTTAATCCATCTATATTAATAATTATGGTTCATAAGTTGATATTTAGAAATACCAACAATATCTAATGTCCTTATAATGACTAATAATCTCTTAAATAATATAAGTAATAATAATAATAATATTTTTACTAATGATAATATAATAAGTACCAATATTAATAATCGTATTAACAAGAATTATACTAACCCTATAAGGAAAAATAGTAATATAGTCATAATAATGAATCTAATAATGATAATGGTGCTATGGTCTCATCATTTACATTTAAAGTATAGACCTAAGGTTTAGGTTACTTAGGCCTAGGATTTTTGTAACACCCTGGTTCTCAAAACCCGAGGATAGTCGTTCTTCATTGAGAACCCGAGTATTACGTTATAAAATGGAACATCATACATCTAAATAGCGACAAATTTCATAACATGGAGTAAGGCAACATTGCATAAACTAAGGATATCAATAGTAATTACAAGAAAGTTTAATACAAGTAAATGGAAGCAAAATGAAATCCCACAGCAAGAGAATTTTTTTATTACAATTCAAGTATAACGCAAAGTCTAAAACATGAAAATGTGTAAATCCTAAAATATTAGTTGAGCTCCAACGACTCAATTGCATTAACATAGAGTTCCTCCTCGCCAAACTCCACCTGAGCCATCCCTGGAATCCCGTCATAGGGCTCTCCACCTGTTCATCATACCTGTATCTATTCAGTGTAACTGCACTATTGGGTGAGTGAAAACTCAGTGGGAATTTCCTGCATGGATTCATGCATATCATGTCATTCTAAAATAATTTAAATCAATTATATTCAATCATAATGAGGATAATATAAACTTAAACGTACATGTATGGGTGTATGAATGTATGTCAAAGTCACAGATCTGGGGATGCACATCTAGCTGTCAAAATAAAAGGGTCGCACAAGGAGGACTAGTCATCTGAAAAATATTCAAAGATACGCCCAAGGAGAACTAGCCGCTTAGAAAAGACCATGCAAGTGAGTGCACCCAAGGATATCTCCTGAAAAAATACACGTGGTACGCGCGAGGAGTGTCTAATCCCGAAAAAGCCTCATAAAAAGAAAGAGCACCCAAAGTGACATAAATGCACATGCTCTGAGAGTTTAACTGAAGTAACATGACTTATAGTAAATTAAACAGTGTGGCTTACGTTGATCACTCGAAAAATCTCGTGTCATGCGTAAATGTTATGCACCATGATGCTCATGCAACTCACTACGCCAAAATAGTGAAAAAAGGACGGTCCAAAACCATCTCAAATGACCAAAAAGGATGGTCATGGATCGTCGCATGGGCCGTCAAAATTACATGAAGGATGGTTGAAAATCGTCATTCTTATTGATGAAAAAAGGACGGTCATGGACCGTCCTTAAAAAGAACTGTCATGAACTCTCTTATGAGCCTTTAAAGGACGGCTATGGACCGTCATTAAAAAAGACTGCTATGAACCGTCTCTTATGAGCTTTTAAAGGACGGTCATGGATCGTCCTTAAAAAGGATTACTATGAACCGTCTCTTATGAGCCTCCATGGACCGTCCTTTAAAAGGGCGGCCATGGACCGTCCTTTAAAAAGATGGTCATGGACCGTTCTTAAAAAGGATTGTTATGAACCATCTCTTATGAGCCTTCAAAGGACGGTCGTGGACCGTCCTTAAAAAGGACTACTATGAATCGTCTCTTATGAGCCTTCAAAGGACGGTTATGGACCATCCTTTAAAAGGACGGTCATGGACCGTCCTTAAAAGGACATTTTTAAATTTGAGGCGACTTGTTACAATATTTTTCATTGTATTTCTTCCTGATTTACACCTGTTATATAATATATTTCATCACATTCACATTCACATCCATCTAAACCTAAACTACGTAAAACCATCCAAACATAAACTACATTCATCTAAACATACATCCATCCAAACACAAACAATCTTATCCACATTACATTCATCCACGCATAAATACATATAAGTTTAACATCATAAATAAAAAAAGGAAAAAAATCAGCAACGATTTTCTTTTTTGTGTCTTTCATCTAATAAAAAAATATTCAACCAACAAAACATTTTAATTCAGAATCATAAAGAATTGCAGAAACTTCTTCCAAAAAAGTGGGCACTTTTTAAAAATAAAACTGATCATTAAAATAAAACTAATGCAAGAAAATAATGCAAAAAAATGTTTCAATTCAAGTTAATAGAAACAACAACAAAAATTAAAGCTTTGTAAAAAGGGGTGTGTTAAAAGGGATACATTCTTGTTTGTTGCCATGTGATTGAGCTACATTATTATAGCAATTGGGTTCGGGTTCCGAATCGGGTTTAAGTTTGGGTTTTCAAGTTTAGGTTTAGGTTTAAGTTAGGGAGTTGAGATTATGATTAAGTGTAGGTCTAGGTTTAGGGATTAGAGAATACATTTAGGTTTTAGGTTATAGGTTTTAGGTTTAGGTTTAGGTTTAGGTTTTAGGTTTAGGTTAAAGTTAGGTTATAGGTTATAGGTTAAGGTTTAGGTTATAGGTTTTGGTTTAGGTTTAGGTTAAGGTTAAGGTTTAGGTTTAGGTTATAGGTTTAGGTCATAGGTCATAGTATATAGGTTATAGCTTTAGGGAATTGAGAATAGGTTAAAGGTTAAGGTTTAGGTTATAGGTTTTGGTTTTGGTTTAGGTTAAGGTTTAGGTTTAGGTTTAGGATATAGGTTTAGGTTTAGGTTATAGATTATAGTATATAGGTTATAGCTTTAGGGAATTAAGAATAGGTTAAAGGTTAAGGTTTAGGTTTAGGAAATCGGGTTCGGATTCGGGATTGGGTTTAGGTTTGGGTTTGGGTTTTTAAGTTTAGGTTTAAGTTTAGGTTAGGGAGTTGAGATTAGGATTAGGTGTAGGTTTTGGTTTAAGGATTTGAGAATACATTTCTATTTTAGGTTTAGGTTTAAGTTTTAGGCTTAGGTTTAGGTTATAGGTTTAGGTTATAAGTGCAAGTTATAGGTTTAGGTTTAGGTTAGGTTATAGGTTAAGGTTTAGGGAATTGAGAATAGGTTAAGGTTTAGGTTTAGGAAATTGGGTTCGGGTTCGGGATCGGGTTTAGGTTTGGGTTTTCATGTTTAGGTTTAGGTTAGTGAGTTGAGATTAGGATTATGTGTAGGTTTAGTTTAGGGATTTGAGAATACATTTAGGTTATAGGTTTAGGTTTAGTTTTAGGTTTAGGTTATGGTTATAGGTTTAGGTTTAGGTTATAAGCTATAGGTTTAGGGAATTGAGAATAGGTTAAGGTTTAGGTTTAGGAAATCGAGTTCGGGTTCGGGTTAGGGTTTAGCTTTGCATTTTCAAGTTTAGGTTTAGGTTTAGGTTAGGGAGTTGAGATTAGGATTAGATGTAGGTTTAAGTTTAGGGATTTGAGAATACATTTAGGTTTTAGGTTTAGTTTATAGGTTATAGGTTTAGGTTTAGGTTATAAGGTTTAAGTTTAGAGAATTGAGAATAGGTTAAGGTTTAGGTTTAGGAAATCGAGTTCGGGTTCGGCATAGGGCTTAAATTTCAATTTTCAAGTTTAGGTTTAGGTTTAGGTTAGGGAGTTGAGATTAGGATTAGGTGTAGGTTTAGGTTTAAGTATTTGAGAATACATTTAGGTTATAGGTTTAGGTTTTAGGTTATAGGTTTAGGTTTTGGTTTTATGTTTAGGTTAAGGTTAGGTTATAGGTTATAAGTTTAGGTTATAGGTTATACGTTAAGGTTTAGGTTTAGGTTTAGGTTATAGGTTATAGGTTTAGGTTAAGGTTTAAATTTAACTTCAGGTTTTGGTTTAGGTAATAAACTATACGTTTAGAAAATTGAGAATAGGTAAAGGTTTTAGGTTTAGGAAATCAGGTTCAGGTTTGGAATCGGGTTTAGGTTTGAGTTTTTAAGTTTAGGTTTAGGTTTAGGCTAGGGAGTTGAGTTTAGGATTAGGTGTAGGTCTAGGTTTAGAGATTTGAGAATACATTTAGGTTTTAGGTTTAGGTTTAGGTTTTAGGTTATATGTTTAGGTTTTGGTTTTAGGTTTAGGTTAAGGTTAGGTTATAGGTTACAAGTTTAGGTTATAGGTTATAGGTTAAGGTTTAGGCTATAGGTTTAGGTTAATATTTAGGTTCAGGTGATAGGTTTAGGTTTAAATTATAGGTTATAGTATATAGGTTATAGCTTTAGAGAATTGAGAATAGGTTAAGGTTTAGATTTAGGAAATCAGGTTCGGGTTTGGGATCGGGTTTAGGTTTGGGTTTTCAAGTTTAGGTTAGGGAGTTAAGATTAGGATTAGGTGTAGGTTTAGGTTTAAGGATTTGAGAATACATTTCTGTTGTAGGTTTAGGTTTAGGTTTTAGGCTTAGGTTTAGGTTATAGGTTTAGGTTATAAGTGTAGGTTATAGGTTTAGGTTTAGGTTAGGTTATAGGTTAATGTTTAGGGAATTGAGAATAGGCTTAGGTTTAGGTTATAAGCTATAGGTTTAGGGAATTGAGAATAGGTTAAGGTTTAGGTTAGGGAGTTGAGATTAGGATTTGGTGTAAGTTTAGGTTTAAGGATTTCAAAATACGTTAAGGTTTATGTTTAGGAAATCAGGTTTACGTTTGGGTTTTAGGTTTAGGTTTAGATTATAGGTTTGGGTTATAGGTTATAAGTGTAGGTTTAGGTTTAGGTTTTAGATTTAGGTTATAAGTTTAGGTTTAGGTTAAGGTTTTGGTTTAGGTTATAGGTTTTAGGATTTGAGAATAGGTTTAGGTTATAAGAATAGGTTTAGGTTTAGGTTATGGTTATAGGTTTAGGTTAGGTTATAGGTTAAGGTTTAGGGAATTGAGTTTAGGTTATAGGTTTAGGGTAGAGGTTAAGGTTTAGGTTTAGGTTATAGGTTTTGGGATTTGAGAATAGGTTTAGGTTAAGGTTAAGGTTTAGGAATTTGAGTTTAGGTTTAAGTTATAGGTTTAGGTTTTAGGTTTAGATATAGGCTTAGGTTATAGGTTATATGTTTAGGTTAAGGTTTAGGAATTTAGGTTTGGATTTGGATTTAGGTTATAGGTTTTGGGATTTGAGAATAGTTTTAAGTATAGGTTTAGGTTGGGTTGTAGGTTAAGGTTTACGAATTTGAATTAAGGTTATAGGTTTAGGTTTAAGTTTTATGTTTAGGTTAAGGTTTAGGGATTTGAGTTTAGGTTATAGGTTTAGGATTTGGTTATATGTTTAGGTTTATGTTTAAGTTATAGGCTTAGGTTATAGGTTATATGTTTAGGTTAAGGTTTAGGAATTCGGGTTCAGGTTCGGGTTTGGATTCGAGTTTAGGTTATAGGTTTTGGAATTTAAGAATAGTTTTAGGTTATAAGTATAGGTTTAGGTTGGGTTATAGGTTAAGGTTTAGGGAATTGATTTAAGATTATAGGTTTAGGTTTAGGGAATTAAGTTTAGGTTAAAGGCTTAGCTAAAGGTTAGGTTAAGGTTATAGGTTTTGGCATTTGGGAATAGTTTTGGGTTATAGGTATAGGTTTATGTTAAGTTATAGGTTAAGGTTTAAAAATTTGAGAATAATTTTAGGTTATAAATAAGGTTTTAGGTTTAGATATAGGCTTAAGTTATAGGTTATAGGTTATATGTTTAGGTTAAGGTTTAGGAATTCGGGTTTGGGTTCGGGTTTAGGTTATAGGTTTTGGTTTTGTTTTAGGTTATAGGTTATAGGTTAAGGTTTAGGTTTAGGTTATAGGTTTTGGGATTTGAGAATGGGTTCGGGTTAGGTTATAGGTTATAGGCTTAGGTTTAAGTTTAGGTTTTATGTTTAGGTTAAGGTTAGGTTATATGTTAGGTTATAGGTTAAGGTTTAGGTTATATGTTTTGGCTTAGGTTTAGGTTAAGGTTTAGGTTTAGGTTATAGGTTTAGGTTAAAGTCTAGGTTTAGGTTATAGGTTATAGTATATAGGTTATAACTTTAGGAAATTGAGAATAGGTTAAGGTTTAGGTTTAGGAAATTGGGTTCGGGTTTAGGTTTAGGTTTTCAAGTTTAGGTTTAAGTTTAAATTAGAGAGTTGAGATTAGGATTAGGTGTAGGTTTAGGTTTAAGAATTTGAGAATACGTTTAGGTTTTAGGTTTAGGTTTAGGTTTTATGCTTAGGTTTAGGTTTAAGTTATAAGTGATAGGTTTAGGTTTAGGTTAGGTTATAGGTTAAGGTTTACGGAATTGAGAATAGGTTAAGGTTTAGGTTTAGGAAATCGGGTTCAGATTGGGGATCGAGTTTAGTTTTAGGTTTTCAAGTTTAGGTTTAGGTTTAGGTTAGGGAGTTGAGATTTGGATTAGGTGTGGGTTTAGGTTTAGGGATTTAAGAATTCGTTTAGGTTTAGGAAATCGGGTTCGGGTTCGAGATCGGGTTTACGTTTGGATTTTAGGTTTAGGTTTAGGTTATAGGTTACAAGTGTAGGTTTAGGTTAAGGTTTAGGTTTAGGTTTAGGTTTAGGTTTAGGTTAAGGTTTAGGTTATAGGTTATAGGTTTTGGGATTTGAGAATAGGTTTAGGTTATAAGAATAGGTTTTGGTTATAAGTATAGGTTTAGGTTTAGGTTGAGGTTATAGGTTTAGGTTTAGGTTAGGTTATAGGTCAAGGTTTAGGAAATTGAGTTTAGGTTATAGGTTTAGGTTAAGGTTTAGGTTTAGGTTATAGGTTTTGGGATTTGAGAATAGGTTTAGGTTAAGGTTATAAGTTTAGGTTTAGGTTGTAGGTTTAGGGATTTGAGTTTAGGATTAAGTTATAGGTTTAGGTTTAGCTTTAGGTTTTAGGTTTAGGTATAGGCTTAGGTTATAGGTTATAGGTTATATGTTTAGGTTAAGGTTTAGAAATTCGAGTTTGGGTTCGGGTTTGGATTCGGATTTAGGTTATAGGTTTTGGGATTTGAGAATAGTTTTAGGTTATAAGTATAGGTTTAGATTGGGTTATAGGTTAAGGTTTAGGGATTTAAGTTAAGGTTATAGGTTTAAGTTTAGGTTATAGGTTTAGGTTTAGGGAATTGAGTTTAGGTTATATGTTTAGGGAAAGGTTAGGTTAAGGTTATAGGTTTTGACATTTGGGAATAGTTTTAGGTTATAAGAATAGGTTTAGGTTAAGTTATAGGTTAAGGTTTAAGGATTTGAGAATAGTTTTAGGTTATAAGTAAGGTTTTAGGTTTAGGTATAGGCTTAAGTTATAGGTTATAGGTTATATGTTTAGGTTAAGGTTTACAAATTCGGGTTCGGGTTCGGGTTTAGGTTATAGGTTTTGGTTTTGGTTTAGGTTATAGGTTAAGGTTTAGGTTTAGGTTATAGGTTTTGGGATTTGAGAATGGGTTCGGGTTTAGGTTATAGGTTATAGGTTTAGGTTTAGGTTTTAGGTTTAGGTTAAGGTTAGGTTATAGGTTAAGGTTTAGGTTATAGGTTTTAGTTTAGGTTTAGGTTAAGGTTTAGATTTAGGTTTAGGTTATAAGTTATAGTATATAGGTTATAGCTTTAGGGAATTGAGAATAGGTTAAGTTTTAGGTTTAGGAAATCGGGTTCGGGTTCGGGATTGGGTTTAGGTTTGGGTTTTCAAGTTTAGGTTAAGGAGTTGAGATTAGGATTAGGTGTAGGTTTAGGTTTAAGAATTTGAGAATACATTTAGGTTTTAGGTTTAGGTTCAGGTTTAGGCTTAGGTTTAGGTTTAGGTTATAAGTGATAGGTTTATATTTAGGTTAGGTTATAGGTTTCGGGTTCGGGTTCGGGATCGGGTTTAGGTTTGGGTTTTCAATTTTAGGTTAGGGAGTTGAGATTAGGATTAGGTGTAGGTTTAGGTTTAGGAATTTGAGAATACATTTAGGTTTTAAGTTTAGGTTTAGGTTTAGGCTTAGGTTTAGGTTATAGGTTTAGGTTTAGGTTATAAGTGATAGGTTTAGATTTAG
This sequence comes from Magnolia kwangsiensis, assembly GCA_037074715.1. NCBI lineage: Eukaryota > Viridiplantae > Streptophyta > Magnoliopsida > Magnoliales > Magnoliaceae > Magnolia > Magnolia kwangsiensis. The sequence goes on from CM073586.1 coordinate 16,769,632, forward strand.
GTTAGGTTATAGGTTAAGGTTTAAGGAATTTAGAATAGGATAAGGTTTAGGTTTAGGAAATCGGGTTCGGGATCGGGTTTAGGTTTGGGTTTTCAAGTTTAGGTTTAGGTTTAGGTTAGGGAGTTGAGATTAGTATTAGGTGTAGGTTTAAGTTTAGGGATTTGAGAATACATTTAGGTTTTAAGTTTAGGTTTAGGTTTTAGGTTATAGGTTAAGGTTAAGATTTAGGTTTTAGGTTTAGGTTAAGGTTAGGTTATAAGTTTAGGTTATAGGTTATAGGTTTAGGTTTAAGCTATTGGTTTAGGAAATTGAGAATAGGTTAAGATTTAGGTTTAGAAAATCGGGTTTGGGTTTAGGTTTAGGTTATAGGTTATAGGTTAAGGTTTAGGTTTTAGGTTTAGATTAAGGTTAGGTTATAGGTTTTAACTTTAGGTTATAGTTTATAGATTTTGGTTTAGGTTAAGGTTATAGGTTTAGGTTAAGGTTTAAAGCTATAGGTTTAGGGAATTGAGAATAGGTTGAGGTTTAGGTTTAGGAAATCGGGTTCAGGTTCGGGATCGGGTTTAGGTTTGAGTTTTCAAGTTTAGGTTTAGGTTTAGATTAGAGAGTTTAGATTAGGATTAGGTGTAGGTTTAGGTTTAGGGATTTGAGAATACAGTTAGGTTTTAGGTTTAGGTTTAGGTTTTAGGTTATAGGTTATGGTTTAGGTTTTAGGTTTAGGTTAAGGTTAGGTTTTAGGTTATAAGTTTAGGTTGAAGGTTATAGGTTAAGGTTTTAGATCATAGGTTTTAGTTTAGGTTTAAGTTATAGGTTATATGTTTAGGTTTAGGTTTGGGTTTGGGTTTTTAGGTTTAGGTTTGAGTTTTCAAGTTTAGGTTTAGGTTTAAGGATTTGAGAATACATTTGGGTTTTAGGTTAAGGTTTAGGGAATTGAGTTTAGGCTATATGTTCAGGTTATAGGTTATAGGTTTAGGTTAAGGTTTAGGTTTAGGTTATAGGTTTTAGGATTTGAGAATATATTTAGGTTATTAGTTTTAGGTTAGGGTGTAAGTTAAGGTTTAGGGAATTGAGTTTAGGTAATAGGTTATAGGTTTTTGGTTAAGGTTTAGGTTTAGGTTATAGGTTTTGGGATTTGAGAATAGGTTTAGGTTAGGTTATAGGTTAAGGTTTAGGGAATTGAGTTTAGGTTATAGGTTATAGGTTTAGGTTAAGGTTTAGGTTTAGGTTATAGGTTTAGGGATTTGAGAATACGTTTAGGTTATAAGTATAGGTTTAGGTTAGGTTACAGGTAAAGGTTTAGGGAATTGAGCTTAGGTTATAGGTTTAGGTTTAGGATTAGGTTATGGGTTATATGTTTAGGTTTAGGTTTAGGAATTCGGATTCAGGTTCGTGTTTGGGTTCAGGTTTATATTCGGGTTTAGGTTATAGGTTATGGGTTTAGGAGAAGGTTTAGGTTTAGGTTATAAGTATAGGTTTTGAAATTTGAGAATAGGTTTAGGTTAAGATTATAAGTTTAGGTTAAGGTTGTAAGTATAGGTTATAGGTTTATGTTAAGGTTTAGGTTTAGGTTATAAGTATAGGTTTTGGGATTTGAGAATAGGTTTAGGTTAAGATTATAAGTTCAAGTTAAGGTTATAAGTATATGTTTAGGTTTAGGTTATAAGTATAGGTTTTACGATTTGAGAATAGGTTTAGATTAAGGTTATAAGTTTAGGTTAAGGTTGTATGTATAGGTTATAGGTTTAGGTTATAAGTATAGGTTTTGGGATTTGAGAATAGGGTTAGGTTAAGGTTATAAGTATAGGTTTAGGTTATAAGTCAAGGTTGAGGTTTAGGTTATAAGTATAAGTTTTAGGATTTGAGAATAGGTTTAGGTTTAGGTTATAAGTTATAAGTTTAGGTAATTGAGAATAGGTTTAGGGTGTGGTTTAGGTTAAGGGTGTCATCCCTGTAAATACAGATATAAACACGTCCTGTCCAAATGGCCAGGCCCCTCCAATGCTGTCTATAGGAAATGGACAACTTCATCATGGTCATAACAGCAGTTCCTACCTTCCAGGGACCCCTGCTTATCCGGATAGCTCCGACGCACATTCGGGTCTACTCCATTAATTTTGAGCAAATACATAAACACGGCCTGTCCAAATGGCCAGGCCCCTCCAATGCTGTCCATAGAAAATGAACAGCTTCATCATGGTTATAGAAAATGAACAGATTCATCATAGTTATAACAGCGGTTCCTACCTTCCAGGGACCGCCGCTCAACATCTGAATAGCTCCGACGCACATCCGAGTCTACTTCATTAATTTCGAGCTAATACATTTAAAAACAACATAAATATATCTAAAAACATCTGGATACCTGGGGAAGGCCTCCCATATTTATATTGTTAGTTGCTCATCCCTTTATCTACAAACCACAATCGACCAACAATTTCTATCGCTACCTGTACTCTGAAACCAACATAAATATAACTGAGAAACAATATAAGGAATAAGAAAAAATGAATTTACCTGTACACATCATTAAATGTTTCCCTATAAGGAGATGATATTATATCTTTGATAGCCACAATGCAACCGATATAGTCTTTTATAATTCAAAGGAGAAAAAAGATTTATCAAAACATGTCACACATGTGGTCGCCAATCATAAAAAAATAACGAATTATGATTTTAACCTCACATAGCACATCTTACATGGTAACTAATATGAAATAAGGTTGGAGTGCAAGAATTATGATTTAGTAATTGGATCTTTCTTAATTCTCTTTGTCCATAGAAGTTCAGCTAATGCCTGGCAAAAACCAGACATGTGTTGTCAAAGCAATCGAGCCAAAGACCAAACATCTCACTATCTTTTTTGTCAGATTCAAATTATTAAAACACGAATTCCAAGATTACTGTTTTTTAGTTTTGACAGATTACCTAACTAGTTTTCATCAATTTCAGAATGCAGGTATGTAGACCAAATAGCCTTTGTTTAATTTGATGGGCTCCAAAATGTATGTTTCTTTGACTTTAATACTCTCTTAGAATTTCTTGGAATCAATCAACCTTTATTTTTGTTTTCTAATGTCCAAATACATATAGAAAAAATGTTGGAATTTAAAACAGTTACCATCCTGAAATGAAACAAGGAAAAGATCGCCTTGGTCTTGCTTAGAAACAATACAATAACACTTACATATTGGTCTCCTGCCAAGTTGGGATGATCCCATTTTCAACCACAAATGATGATTTGAATCAGAAAAACAAAACAGTGGTGTGCCCTCCTGATGAATTCCTTGAAGCCTTATGAATTTGGAGCAAGTTGTCCACATGGTACGTGGCAATGAGGCCCATAAAAACTGTATAGCTCCAAACCCATATGAGAGAGATTGGACATACCAGAAAAGCTTGATAAACTAGACTTTTATGCTACATAAAGACACTCCATTTAAGGAAAATGTGAAAAACATAATACTAGTTTACTAGATAATATCTCCCAGTTTGATATGGAAGCAGCTAGATTATAGGCATTTGAAATGATAATAGTCAAACTTTTTAGTAAAAAATTGAACATTGGAAATACCAAAATGATCACCTCTCATTTCATCAGATAGTTGCCTTTCTTATCCTCGAGTTACTAGTAATTTGATAGGGAGTTTCTCGTACCTGACTGTTAGCTTAGCTTCAATAGGCCCCTTCAATGCAACACAAAAAACTGATCTGATTAACTAAAAAAAAAAAAGGACACCAGAAAAAAACAAAGACAAGCTGAGAAACATCATGGTGCTTAGAGAAAAAAGGCACCAGAGAAATATTAAACCAATTTGAAATTGACTTGTTAGCCCAAGAATGTGTGATTGACCTAATGGACAGTCTAGATCAATTAATTAAAGGAAACAAGGAGCACTATAACTTATAAGTGCTATGAAAGCAGAGGAGCATCTCTCATTAAAATATATGTGATGAGGAAAGATTCTACAGGCCCCTTTAACAATAGTGAGTGAGAAAAAAAATCTGTTGATTGACAACCATATATAACAGATTTGGGAAAATACTAAATTCCTGAAATCCATAGGTTTGTCAAATTCAAAATTTATTAAATTTCAAATCAATAAAAAGAGAAACTCATAAAAGCTATAAAATCTCTGTCCTTGCAATATCCAAAGGCCTTGTGAACTTGCTAAATCCTATTCTCATTTCCTAGAAGCCAAAGAGGCCCTTAAGTCAAATTAAGAAGTGGATTTTTGAAAAGTTTGAAATTGTTTTGGGTTTATAAGGTGGTAAATACAGTCTTAGGTAGCTATTTTGGATAGGCTTTCTTTTGCAATTCTATTGAAGTAGTGAGTTATTTGATATGCTCTTGAATTCAAGAGAATGTGTATAAAACATCATACTTGCTGTGCTGAAATGTTTAAATTTTCTCATTAGATTGTGGTGAACATAACTTTTGAAAATGATGAGTAGTGTAAATCAGTTAAAGTGTTAAATTCAAATAACAGACACAATAAACAGATCTCGACTCTGGCAAGATACAAAAAGATGCCAAAGGTAACTGAGTGAAAAAGCAAAGTCTTCCCACTAATGATCAAGATTGAAGAATGGGAGAATGCTGCAAAGGACTAGAAACACAAACACACATCTGGGACCCCTCAATGCCCAGGCCAATTAACAATGGTAATATCCAAACATGGATTCTTATTAGTGGATAATATTTTTAGAATCAAGTAAACAGAAAAGCTTACACAACATTTTGGTACTTTTAAAAAACTAAAGAAAGAAAGAAAAAAAAAGATTGAAGGTTTGAAAGAAAAGTAACACTCTAGGAATAATAATAGGGTCAATCACAAGAAGTCTTACAAGGCTTATCAACTTCTAAGAGTGCCAAAAGTTTACCCTGATGATATATGAGAGTTGTATTACCTGGCATAGGGTTATAACAATCGGTTCATTTCCAGCATGTGTCATTCTAAAGTTTGAAAGAAGATTATGGATGGAAGAATGCTTTGAAATTTTAATAGGTATGTAATAGGTATACTAGGACGTTGCTGCATTGAAAGAGAAAACAAGTGATAAACTATCATAATGGGCACGATTAACTGGCTTACCTATCCCTCTTCCTTACGAGACATCCAGAACTTTCAGTTTTTCTCGAAGAATTTGCATGTTAACCATAAAAAGTCCAAACAATCCCTTAAGGTCACCAATACACAGGAAAAAAAAAATTTACTGTGATTATGGGAGTTGAAAGCATACTTCACTCAGTCACAGTTAGTCAAGATGTATTAGCCCCAACTCTTTAGGCCAGATTTATGTGACTCCAACTGACTTGATTTCCAGATATTGCACAAGAAAGTCAAGCGTTGGATTTATGTGACTCCAACTGACTTGATTTCCAGATATTCATATGCTAAAGTCAAAATCACCTTGTTACTTTCTATTATCTGGGTTATCCTAAAAATTATTAACAATGTAGGTGCAACCAAGGAGGCACGTGTCAAGTACCTAACAAAAAGGGGCTGCCTCAAGCCCATTGGATATTAGGTTATCGGCTTAATGTACAGGAAATGAAAAATGCATTTCTTTTCATGGTTCGTACTTGGTAACATTGCATTTGCATTTCATGGATCGCACTTGGTAAACTCAAACTAAACCATCCATGCTATGAATTCCTATATAGGTGGTATCCCAAAAATCAGACTTGTATAATGGATTTATACTTTGATTCCTGAATCCTTTTGTTGAATTAGGTCCAAACCGTCGAATCTCCTAAGCATAGGTGGGTTCATTGGCCCGTTGTTCTTTAGTCTTGGGAGGGATCTAAAAATCTGATATTCCCATTAGTGGTCATGCTCAGTAGAGTCCATGTCATTAATGTTTAGGCTTTAAGTCTGGTTGGGTCAGGTTTGTCTTGACTGCAGCCCTAGTGCTCAGCTCAATCTATAACGCTATCAGTGTCATGGGCATGCACCTCTCCCTTGGCCAATTCCAATGCTAGGTAAATGAGAGAGCGTGTGGTATGGTCAGCAGATATATCATAGGACCTCTGCCAACCATTTAAAGCACAACCCGAAATGCTACATGAAAGCTTAAGATAATGATGATAGTTTAATGGAAAGCTGACATTGAAGGTTAATACTAATACAAAAGTGGGACCCGCTGGAATGTTTTCTTCACAACACAATAAAAGATGCATGCAGTTATTTAGGAAGAAAAGAAATTTTGAAAAAAAAAATGAAAAGAGTTTGGGAAGACAGTACAAAACTTACAAAACAGCAAGAGCTTGCATGAGTCCTATCACTTTGGAATCTTCCTAGTAAGCCTATTTCCTTGAAGAGACCTAATAATAGCAAGTTTTTTATCAGAAGGGTTAGCAAACCATTATCAAGAAAAACAACCTAATTAAATGCAACAAGAATGGATGACAACTGGATGCAAATAAAAGAAAAAAAGTTGCAGATTATCAGCTGCAATAGAGATTCAGTGGAGTATACTATAGCAAGCAGTTTAACTAGAAGGGTTCGAAAATATCAGTGGACGAATGATTTTGGTTGGTTGATTAGTAGATGAAATAAATAGTTATTTACAGATGAAAGAAGAGATACAACAGAGCTTTTGAGAGAAGGAAACATATATACAATGTAGCTACTTGCAGGAAACCAATGTTGTAAGGAATCTCTCCAGTGATTTAATTGTAAGAAATATCGTTGGAAGTCATAACAGTCAATAGACCATAAACAATTGAAGAAAGAACAAGAACTTCCCAATGTTATCCAGTATGGTTCCTGAGATGTTATTGCCCCTCACATCATTGCCACAACACCGGTAGAGATGGTTCAAATAAGGGTATGAACAAAACAATGGATGACAACTGGATGCAACCAATAGAAACTTCATGAGCATTTTCACAAACACATCATGAGCAATGGCATTTTCACAAACACGTTTGGAAAAGAACAATGGTGTTGTAGACATCTATCTTATGGACTATAGACAATGTATATTGATTATGGATTGCTTGTCAATTCGTCAAAAAATTCATCAATCAGAGATAAGGAAATAGGAAAATTTTCTATAGATTCAGAGGAAACAATGAGAATGAACCTGAAATTCGTGTTCGCCTTTGCAGGATCAATTAGAGAGAGATTGCAAAGGGAAACCCCAAAAATTTCCTAGAAGAAGACCCGTCTCCTCTTTTTCTTTGAAATTGTTGGATTTCTCAAATGAAAGCTTGAGGTTTGAGAAACAGAAATTTATACACAGAGAGAGAGAGAGAGAGAGAGGAGGCGATTAGGGGCAAGTAACAGAACCAAAACTTATAGGATTTGTCTCTGATTCACTGGAAAATGCAAATGAGAGAGAGAGAGAGAGAGAGAGAGAGAGAGAGAGAGAGAGAGAGAGAGAGAGATGAATTTGGAAGATGATGCTTTGATGGAAGATGACGCTAGATAGAAGATGACGCTCGATGGAAGATGATGCTCGATGAAGGAGGAAGAAGAGGTAATGGCGCTTGACGGAAATGGCGCTCGAAGATGAATTTGGAAGACCGAAATGGTGCTCACGGATATCCTCTTTTTGGATATGATAAAACCTTGAAATTCGAATTATGTGAGTTTTCCATTATTTATAACACAAGCTATATTAACAGACGTACATTCATGAGACCATTTTCTAGATGGTTAAATTATATTATATAATAAAATTATAAATATTTACCATCTACAACTAGACCGATTATTTGGATGGTCTAGATAACTCTAAATCTTTGCCACTATTGTTATGAATGAGTCACCATTATTTTAAATCAAATACAAAACTCACATTCTTTCAGTCTCACCTAAAAATGGTACTTGAGCTTTGGATCTGGTATGGCTTTGTGGGCCCCACCATGATGCATGTCAAACATCTACCCCATCAGTTAGATGCACCATTCCATGGTGGGCCCAGGGATTAAAAATCAAATCAATATGTGACATGTGTGGGCCACACCACATACAAAAGTTGATAGGGGTTACCCTTCATAAAAACATTCATAATTATTTTTTAGGCCCACAAAAATGTGGTTCACAAATCCAGACCATCCATTATGTGTGTGCCACTTGGATGAGGGGTCATACCAAGTTTAAGATGGATCGAAATTTCAGTGGGGCTCCACCAAGTGCTTTTATATGTTTTAGGCATGTCTTCACATGATTTTAGATGGTATGGCCCACAGGAGTTCCATATATGACTGATTTCTGATTTTTGGGAAATCTCATAATTTAAATGGGACCCATCAAATGCACGGTGTTGATGTTTGACACACATCATGGTGGGGCCCACACAGCTCGACCTCATGGGGAGTTCCCATGAGCTCTACGTATAAAACCTTTTTCCATATATATATATATAATATTTAAAAAAATATAAAAACCTACGATGTATTTGTTATATCCACACCATCCATCCATTCTGAGATATCATTTTAAGTCATTAGCCAAAGAATGAGACAAATAAAAATCTGTAGTGGACCTCGCCACAGAAAACAACGGGGAGGGTGATTCTCGCCGTTGAAACTATTCTAAGGTCCATCGGAATGTTTATTTAAAATCCAACTGGTTCAAAAGTTTATAAAAAAAAATAAAAAAAAAGCAAAAAAGAAAAAAAAACATGAAATAAGGGAATACACAAATATCAACTTGATCAAAAACTTTTGTGGCCTTTAGAAGTTTTTAATGGTGGGCATTACTGTCCCATTGTTTTCTGTGCTGGGGTCCATTGGAGCTTTGGATTTAACTCATTCTTTGGACATTTCCCTAAAATGATCTCTCCAAATGGATGGAAGGTGTGGATACAAAACATACATCATGGTGGGGCCCAAAATTGAGAGGTATATAAAGATCATTTTATGACTTGATCCCAAAAATGAGAAGTATATAAATCGATATCTCAGGTGCACCACACCACATGAAAATAATAGTGATTGGATATCCATCATTAAAATCTTCCTAAGGCCCATTGTACTGTTTATTTGACATTTAATATGTTGATTAAGTCATACATGGCCAGATGAAAGGGAAAAACAAAAATCAGCTTGATCCAAAACTTTTATGTCCCCAAAATGTTTTTTAATGGTTGACGCTCATTCAACACTATTTCTTGGAATGCGGTCCACTTAAGATTTGGATATATCTCATTTTTGGTCTCATACCGTAGGATGATCTTTAAAAATAGATAGATGACATGGATTAAACACATACATCATGGTAGGGCTCACAGAGCACCAACCACCAGCCATTGGATGATGTTAGGGGGAGTAGTCAATCCGTTCCCCTTATTTGTAGTGTGGTCCATTTAATATTCTTTAGATATGATTCAATTTTGATTTAAACATCTGAAGTTATTTACTCTTCAATTTGGACTGATTAGATTGTCCAAAAATGGTTAAAGGTTGTACATAATATCAAAAATATATGAATTAATAGAAAACACAAACATCTGCTTGATCCAAAATTTCTATGGCCTCCAAGAAATTTTAAATGGTAGAGGTTCAATCACACTATTTCCTGTGGTGTGGTCCACTTGAACTTTAGATGCTTCATTTTTTTTTAGACTTCAAATTATCTGTTAACATGGATGAATGGAGTGGATAAAATAAATAAATAACGGTGGACCCCACAAACTTTAGTCTGGTAAGAGTAACGAGTAACGAGTAACTCACCTAAACGTAATGGAGAAGGGTTTCCTTAAAATATTCATAATCATATATTGCGCCTGCCTAAATGTGATTCACATATCCAACCTACTCATTATGTGTATCCCACTTGGATGAGGGGTCAAACCAAGTTTCAACCGCATCCAAAACTCATGTGGGCCCCACCAAGTGCTTTTATATTTTTTAGGATGTCTTCACATAGTTTTAGATGGTATGGCCCACTTGAGTTTCATACACAGATGATTTTTGAGAAATCTCACAACCTTAAGGGGGCACATCAAATTCACGATGTTGATGTTCGACACACATCATGATGGGGCCTACAAAACTTACTAACATCAATTCTTATGTTCTCATGAGGTCAGTAAGTTGGGTTATAATTTTGACCAGAATATTTGGCCCATTTTACATATCTAGTCCATTCACTCTATTTTACTGATCAATACTCTCAATTTGACTAGTTACTCGCCTCAATCAGGCTACATATGAGAAAGATATTAGATATAAAAGATTGATCAATAATTTCATTGAAATTTGATTTAAACATCTGAAGTTATTTACTCTTCAATCTGAACTAATTAGATCATCCAAAAATGATTAAAGGTTCAATTAGTGGATGTGCCTAATAATTTAGTAATTTTATTTTTCACAGATAAATTTCAATTTCCATTTAAAAATAGTATTTTTTTCTCAAAATGTATATTTTTTTACTCTTTTAACAAAATATCATTTTTATTATAAAATATTTTTTAAAAAAATTAAAATACAAACATGTGATAGTCTTTTCAATATTCTTTTTCATGTGATATTATAAATATTCACGACTTGGGCGGGCCACACCACATACTATAGTTGAGAGGGTTACCCTCCCATTAAAACATTTTAAATTTTTTTTTCTTAAATTTTCTTTTTCAAAATATCATTTTTTTTTTATCTCACTTTTGTTATATAACTTTTCAATTTTTGTTATCAAAATACAAAATCTAGTTTTCTTTTTTAATATATATATATATATATATATATATATATATATATATATATATATATATATGTATATATTACAATTTATTAATATTTTCACAATTTTGTTTAATTTTTTAAATTTTCTTTTACAAAATATCATTTTTTTATTGAAATTTTTTTTTTTTTCAAAATTATCAACATTATTCAAAGTTCTTAATTTTTTTCTCAAAATCTAGATTTTTATAAAATCACAGTTTTTTTTTTTTTTTTTTTTTTTTTTTTTTCAAAATTTAAAATTTTCTTAAACATTATTAATTATTTTTCTAAGCTTCTCAACTATTTTTTTTTTCAAAATTCATAATTTTTTTGAGTTTCTTAATTTTTGACCTGAGCATTAGAGATAATCTTTAATAGTCTCTAATAGAGACGGTCTTTGACAGTCTCTAATAGAGATGGTCTTTGACAGGGCTATAATACGGCTAAAGACCGTCTCTAATAGAGACAGTCTTTGACAGTCTCAGATTACAAGTAAAAGATGACTAATGACCATTTCTAATGCAGACAGCCAATGACCGTCTCAGATGACCGTGTATAAGACGGTCAAAGACCATCTCTAATGCGGACGGTCTTTGACCGTCTCAGATGACAACATATAAGATGATCTTTGACCGTCTTAAATGATTTGTGGACGTACACCATTTTAAGACTATTAGGGACTGTCAAGAGCCGTCTAAAATTTTAGAGATGGTTTACAGCCGTCTCTAAACTGGCTTTAAACCAAAGAAAATTTAGAGACGGTCCACAACCGTCTCAAAATCTGTCCTTTTTTTTCCCTAGTTTTCACATAGTGACTCCACCTAATTAACAATATTATTTATCCAAAATCACAATATACTAACCATCCAAACATAATTACAACCATTCACATTTCTCTAGGTCTAAATAAGGCCAATTTATGTAATACTTCAATCTTGCTAGATTGTAACAAGTTTATTCTACATTTCTCATTGAAAATAATATCCCACAACTTTAATTTGTAAGATAGGAGGAAATGAGATCTAATGACCCTTGTCATTTCTTGTAGGATTATACCCAAAATCATGCAATTACAAAGCTATCAAAGACAGTATAAAGCCAAATTTTAACTCCATAATTTATCAAATGTGAGGTTTGAATAATGGAATTAATGCATTAATTCATGTTCATCATATCCATATGGAAAACTAGATAATTAACTTGCTCATAGTGTTATTCAAATTATAATGAACCTAACTATATGAGGAGGAATGGAGCAAACTTAACATTAGAATGGGAAACTAGAATTCTAAATAAATAGAAAAGTACTTAAGTGACTTCAAATGTGGTATCATAAGTGTGATAAAATTTTCATGAAATGAATTACAGTCACACAATCCAAGGTATCCCCACATGAATATCCATGTCAATCCATTCTAAAAAGAAGCACGAGTACTATTTACACAATTATAGTATCTTTATACAATTAAGTTTAAACAACTTCAGAACTTAATGAAATGAATAAAGCCATGTGGGATATCCCTCACCTTGGGTGAATATTTTCTTGATTTGCAGTGTTCTTATGGAGTGGATGTGATTTTCTAAAAATTTAAGTGAGTACATGATTAATCTTCTCATCTTACAATTAGTAGACAATTAGTCTACTAATTAGATGAACTTTGATTCCTACTTACTTGATTGGACAAGTTGGAGGCAGAAGTGCCTTATAAGGAAATCAGTTGTTGGTTGCACCTGAATAATTTGATACAAATTATCAGTGAGTCACGACCGGGTTAACTCGGTTGGGGTTCTCAACTAATAACTAGTTGAGTTGGCTTCAAGAGTCTTGTTAACAACCGAGTTAGATTAAAGATCCATAGAGCTCTAGGCTTCTCAAATCATCTACAGATGATAGAAGTCAGCCAAACTCAGTCAGGAAACTGGCTGGATCGACCCACCACTAAGTACAGAGTTGACTCAATTACATAACTAGTGAGTTTACTCACGCACTAGTTCAACATAGAATTAAATCAATGACTGAGTTTGCTTGTTATACTTGGGCGGAGCCTATCTTCTGTTGTTGATGAGATTGCAGCCCAAACACGCTCTCTACAATGGCTGATTGAAATTTATAAATCTGGATTTAAGGCGGTCATTGAGTCAACACAATAACAGACCGTTTGGGAGAGGAGTTTTGCAAGGACTAGTTAAACGCCATACCTGTTACAGGGGATGGTCCTTACTGCTAGTGTAGGGAGGACAAGGCGGATTTCAGGATGAGATTGATTGGGCCGGGATGCTGATTTCAGGAGTCTGACTAGGTTCGTGAACTCATCCAGCGCCACCGAGACTCAGCGCTGAGTTGATCGGGTCAAATCTGGTTCGGTATGATGGCAGCTAAACTGGATTGATCCCAAGATCAGACAGGCTATAGGTTGAGGGAGTTTTCTCCTACTGATACCTGCACTTACCCAGAAACGGGTGTTTTAGACTCACTCAACCCACTATCTAGTGTGGCTTGGTCGAGTTGCAATGGAAACCTGCAACTCAAACCAGAGCCGATCCACCTTCTCCCTATTTTCTTCTATTCCTTACTTATCTGGTCTTGGGATTCGCCCTAAGAACCCGATTATTTATAGTTGTTCTGCTTCTGGGTCTTTCTCCTGCTAATCACAAGGATCAGCAAGCTGTTTAACTCAAACGGTTGGGAAAATGCATTATCAGGGTCCCACATAATTACTAATCGTATGCACGAGCCCAAATAACGTCTTCCAATGGGTTTTAGGTGAGATGGGCCACATGATAGACATCTTGGATTGGAGAATGGGTTATCCTATCAAGATCTGTTGTTAACCGTCATTTTGGGGAAGATGATCCTTTGATCATGGCAAATTTGCAATGGCCGACTGATAAGTGGATCAGGTGAGACCAAATGGTTTGGATGACACCCAAAGGCATGCGCGGCCCACCCAACGGTGAACAAGGACCATTGGTTATGACGCTAATCTAAGGAAAATGGTGACTCGTGTAGGCGCGACATCTCGCCTAAATCTCGGCTCTCCTTAAGGAATTTCAAACCGCCCTTATATGGACGACGGGGATGCGCTCCAACTAAGCTACCAGAAACAGGAGAAAGGTGGAGATCATCCCTACCTGAAATGGAAGTTTTTCTTCCGCCTTTCGTTGTGTAGGGATCCATTTTTGGCAATCATAGGGTTGACGTGGATTTTCTCCGCCTACGTGGCCTCCATTCCATCATTTCCAACGGTCGGATTGGTCAGAGGTGTGGCGGATGTGGATGTAGTTTCCTCGTCAGCAACATTCTCGAGCGTCGTTTGTTAGGTTGTTAAACGAGGTGGCATGGGTGGTTTTCAACTGGGGTTCTTGATGTAGAGCGGGTCACGGACAGTTTCATGGCCAAGATGGATCAAAAAAGGCACGGTCGATGATAGAAGTGATCCGTACCATCAGACCTTAGATCGGGCGTATCTCGCAATCCGGAATGAATTATCTGACGCAAAATATATGATTTTGGGGTAGAACAAGCTACTTTAGCCAACCAACCCCACTAAGCCAGGTTGCGTACTCCGGATTTGTGAAAAACCCCCTGATCGATGGTCATTTTCCTGTTTTGTTTTCGTTTTTACTATAAATAGTAAGTTTTAGCTTGATTATAGCTCTTCATCCGTTGGGCTTTAGGAGCTGTGTATAACATGAAAAGTGCTTAGGATAATTAGGAGAACAAGCCAAATAGGACAATTATTATTTTTGGATGAAAATCTTGCGCACTAGTAGACATCACGACCGTCTATAAATAGTAAGTTTACTATTTGTAGTAAGTCGCGGATTCTATGAGTTTTAGTTGTAGTTTTCTTCTGATTTCTTTCCTATTTACTTGCTACCCTTATTTAAAGGGTTGTGAACTCGTTTTTATTCATTGATTAATCAATTTCGAATTTATTACAAATTCTTTCTATTTTCGGCTTTCTTTCCTCGTGGATTTGAGAAGTTTTTGTGAGGAGTCCAGAGACTTCCCATGGATTCGAAATAATTATCCTCTTGAGGAAGACGGTGCTCGACCTCACGTCCTTCCTTGAGTCAGTTCTAAACATGGTTAAGGTCAACTACACCCCACCAATCAGATGGACAGTCTAGATTGAGTTTTCCTATTTGAAATCACGTCCGCTGCATCGTCCAAATGGACGGTTCTGTTTGAAACCGCATCGGGTGGGAATCCATTTGAAATTTTTGGGACTTTCGACTTTCATCGGGTCAAAGTCCCTTTGACCCGATGTGGTGGTCTCGTGCACGTCATGTGCACCTCATCTGTGCACATGCACATGTTAAATGCAGGGTCCACGTCATGATTCAGGCCGATCAACACCGTCCATTGGTCTTAAAAGGTCTTCTAATGACTACAAATTTAGATGGGTAGGTTCAAGTGTTTAAGTATTTACCCTATTTAAGAGTTTAAGATCCTTATGTGTAAGTTATAGGGGTTCCAAGTCGTTAGTGGGTGAGATCTGAGACGTACGTTCCATGTACTAGGTTCATCAATTGTCCTGGACCGAAGATCAATCTATCTCCATCCATGTAAGGGGGTCCTAGTTGTAGATTTATCCTTGATGAGGGTTGATCATTTCAATTGGGTTGTTAGTTTCTATTTTTGATATCAGGTTAGTAATCCTAAGGTGTGTTTAAAGGAAGATAGAATACTTCACAGTATTGAGACCTTATTACTGGGTTTAGGTTAGATCATAGTATTGAAAAGTGGGGTGATTGGTCCCTTCTCAAGTTAAAACATATGCTAAAATTTGAGGGTCATTACCCATGTCTAAAGTTATTTAGATTTCTATAGCAACCCCTGAGTATATTATAGCAACACCCGAGTATAGAAGATACGGGGTGTTATAATTTTATTCTAGAGTTTAGGTATAGGCTAGATTTTAGGATTTGGATCCTAGTTAATGTAAAACTAATTACCATGTTAATTTAATAATTATAATGTGGTTAGTACCGTTAATGTTATAATTAATATTAGCTCATTATGGTAATCATATGATGGTAGAAATCAATACACTCCTACTATTAATGATAACATATAGGAATGATGAGTAGAATTTTAATGTCTAATAATTGTAGTTCTATTTATAATAACTAATACTACTATAAGAAATCTGTTAGGACTAATCATGTTTAATAATCACGATAATCATGATAATACAAATGACAATAATAAACCAAAATAATCCACTTCGAGGAGGGAAGTTAACTTACGTTAGTCGATCCAACAACTTGAGTTGGTGTGTTTTAATGTAGTTTGTGATGGGATTTTTCTCCTCAGTTCAGAGGAGAGACGGTGCAGTGGTTGAAATTTCGGAGGGTTTCATCGCACTGCTTGACCGGTCATGGTAGGCGCTCGACAGGTCGTAGGTTCCAGCCCTGACATGACTTAAAGTACAACGACATTGGGTTATTTTTCTCTGCGGTTTACGACCAGTCGTAGGTGAGCTATGACCAGTCGTAGGTGGCTATGACTAGTCCTAAAATTTTCAGGACCAGTCCTAAGTTCGCAGTTTTTGTGCGAAATTATGGATTTGAGTCCTTTCGCAACAAGGATGCAGAAAGGAGTTTTCTAAAACTATAAAAAGGGCTTCATAGGATTTTTTAGGGTATGATGTTGTATGAAGAAAAGTACAAGAGAGTTTCCTAAAGGGCTTAGGGTATGAGAAAGAAAGAAATAAGAGAGAGAGGAAGCTTGTGGAAGGGAGACGTCGTCTCAGCGCTTCTACGTCCTCGTGATCGGTGAGATCTCTCTGTTTTTTCTTTATTCTCTTATTGTTCATCCACTCCTGCGTGAGTGACGAAGGTTGTAACGTTCTACTTCATAGTGGATTGTTGATCTGGACGAGGTCCCGTGATTTTTACCTGTTTGAGGATTTTTCCACGTAAAAATCTCTTGTGTGGTGTGTGATTGTTACTTTGATTTATTTCATTGCATTGTAATTCTGGTTTGTTCTGGAGGGCTAGATCCTAAGGTTTTGTGCAAGACCCCCAACAGTTTGGGGGCGAACCTCGCCTCTCGACTTCATCCTCATCTTTCTTCCTTTCTTTCCTTTTCTTTCTCCTTCTTCTTTCCTTCCTCTACTTCTCTTATTTTTTTCCTTTCTTTCTTGCTGGAATGTCCAACAATGAGCCTAGATAGACTAACCCAACTCGACTCAACTAGACTCAGTTCCAGTCCAGTCAACTCAACAACAACCTCCTATCCAACCTCTCTCCTTCATTTCATCCTCTCTCTCTCTCTCTCTCTCTCTCTCTCTCTCTCTTCTCTCTATGTACTTCCCTTCCTTCCTTCCTTCACAACTACTAGGACCTACTAACAGGGACGTCCAGATACCTTGGACTTTATTGGACTCAGCTTGGACTTGACCCAACTCGGTTTGAATTTGAATCGAGTTGACTTGATAGCTACACAAAGGGAGACAACATCCCTCATGAATGTCTTCTTCTTCTTCTCCTGACTTAGGAGATTTAACAGTGTGTTGTAGTCTTGCTCAACCCACTTAGAATCCCACCTGACTCGGACAGCAAGTCAGGGAGTGGCTCGGTTCGATTCGAGCTCGATTCGGTAGTCATACAACGACCCAATGCCCTCTCTTTCTCCTTTATCTTTCTTTCTTTTCTTTCTTCCTGGCTCCTCTTTCCACTTCTCTCCCTCTCTCTTTTCGTATATTGGAGGTCCAGCAGCTAGCCTCGAACTCGTCAGCGAGTCGAGTCGAGGTGGTGCAACGGCCCACCTTCCTTTTCTCCATTTCTTTCCTCCTTCCCTTTCTTTCTTCTTCCTTCCTTCTTCCACTTTCTTCCTCCTTGTTTTTGAGCTCAAGAGGGTCCGAACGGACCCAGACTCGGACAACAAAAGTGTGGTGTGGCGCGACAGCAAACGAGGAAGAAAGTCGACCTCCGATGGTGATTCTTAATCCGATGAATTTTTCGGGATTCCAATGCTTCCATACCATTTGTATACTCCATCTGGAGCTTACGAAAGCTTGAAGTTGAAGTTCTAGTGAGGATTATATGGTGGGTTTGAGCAAAGGGAAAAACGGTCGGTTTTCTTCGAGCGGCCGCAATAACAGGGAGGAGCCCTGATGCATTCGATTCTAAGCGCTTATATAGCATTTTACCAGCGATCCTGAACCGTTATATTGATAGTAAATGGTCTGGATTTGATCCAGTTGAAACCGTCTACAAAATTTGGTGGTAGGAAGGAAACTGGTAGTGGTTTTTCTAGGAAAGCCCTAAACAATGGACGGCCGAGATGGCATAAAATGGACGTCCGAGATGATAGGGATTCCCCTCACTCGGATCGTTGAGCTGGTGTGTGGAAGATGGAATTTCCATTTTTGGCCAAACAGCCGCACACGCATGAGATTACGAATGAGATCGTGCATGTGTCTGGCTACCCGGACGTGTACGGAAGGCGTGGATCTATTCGGGCCTACCTCCTGGTTCAGATGAACGGTATGGATCTCCTAGTTGAAATGATGTGGTCGCCCACATGTCGTTCAAACGTAAGAAGAAAAGCACAGGTGCGTCTCTTTTCAAACAGCTGTTAAGCGGGAGCTTTCCCATTTCTGGAAATCGTCGGGTCCACGCGGTTTAACGGAGCATGGTGGTCCGATGCACAGCTGGTGCACCCAATCCCTGTGTACATTCACCCTAGATCAGGGCCCACGGAGAGGTTTGTTGGAAATCCACTCCATTCATCTTCTTCCATGGGTCTTTTTAACGACCTTGACCCAGTCTGAGGCGGGTCTTGTACTTAGATGGCCCATACCAATCGAAATTTATGGTTTATGTGTCTATTAGTATAACTACAATGGTCAGATCATCTTGGCAATTTAAAAATTTAGATTCTCAAACCTAGAGCCTTATTTTAAGGTGGTTATGTAGATAAGTGGGTGACAAAATGTTTTAAATAGAATCCTTAGTAGTTAATTACAAGTTTTTGAGATATGCTCGCCTGACTAGTTTCAAATCAATGATCCACATCATCCATCCTTCCTGGAAGCCTTGATCGAGGCCTCTGACCAAAACTAGGCAGACCCAAAGCTTAGGTGGGCCCTGCATATGGATATAGATACTTAAATCGTGGATTTTCATTGTTCTAATGGTCAGATTTGATCCATACTTACCATTGATGGTAAAAAGGTACTAAAGGGGCTATGTGTGTGTTCAGGACCTTCACAATGTATTTTTAATTCTAATACTAATATTAATATTCATTTTATTACTATTATTATTTATTATCATCATGGTTTATTTTACTTTATTATTATTATTATTATTATCATGCCTATATTTAAGTTGTCGACTACTCGTTGTGCATTGATTGATCATTAGTGTGGAGTGAATAAATGGTGATCCTCATGATTTGGGTCCTGATTCTAGGATGATCTAAGATAAAGGCCTTCCATGGCTCGCATTGAATGCATGGTTCTAATGGTCAATTTAAAGGTCAAATGCACTAGAATTCCGACCAACCGAAGTCTCACTCGTTTGATGATCATCTTTGCAACCCGATAACTAGATTGTCTCAAAAGGTGAACTATAGGTGTTCCACGACGTCTTCTTGGAATATTCAAGCCTAGATGTACGGATGATCCATATTATTAATGCCCAAATCTGCACACATACATCGAGAAGGGCTCAAAATGCTTTATGGTGTACTTTCCACTGTTAGGATTGGATCTCAATGGTGCAAAGTACTCGTTCCATGTCGAGGTCATGATTTAAGAGTCAGAGTCATTGTTGGTCTGGCCCTAAGAGTCAATGGTTGGATAGCCTAACTTTAGACAGTCACGGTGATCAAATTGTGGCTAATTGAAAGGTGATTAGCAGGGTGGTTCATGTGTGTTCCCACACAAGCCTTCTAATTGGGTTTTAACGGTAACACCCGAGTATGAAAAGTACGGGGTGTTACACTGTTCACTCCCCAAGTGCAGGGTTGTGATGTAGTAATAAACTCGGTAAGACCGAGGTCGAATTCAAGGGACTAAAACTGTACGTAATCTGAAATTAAGTAGAATTTGAACTAGAATAAGGTGTAATCTAAATCAAATAAAAATTAAGGGAGTAATGATGTAATAATTATCTAAAACTTAAGAAAAATCAGATGAAGGGAACTAGGGATTCAGAGGATCCACTTGTAGGGATCAGGGAGATCTTATGCCTGTTTTAAGAATCATGGAAATTAACCGAACTGTCATTAATCTAGTTTTCAAGAGATGAAAGGTATATGAATTAGAATGGATTCCATCACCAAACCATACTTAAGAGACTATGGCAAACAACAGAATTAAACTAATTACCAACCAATCACATATATGAATGTTAGGAAGGGTACTGACATCCGACCATACCTAGGAGACGATGGTGAACAACATGGCTTCCTGACATCATAAACATAAAGGAAAAAGGAACATACTCAAAGCCAGCGCAGATCCATTGTAATTTCAGTCACAGACCATTAAAAACTAAAAACATGCCATTAATTAAACTATAATTAAAATCAGATCAATCTTAAACAAAACGCAAGAAAAAAGTTCCCATCACATTACAAGCTTCACCTCTTAGCCCTAGCTAAGAGGTTTAGCAACACATGATAGTGAAGCTAAGCATCTTAAAAGAAAAACTAAAAAGAAAACAAAAGAAAGAAAGGAAAAAAATAATTAAAGTTACTCTCTCTCTTTGCCTCTGCCTCCGCGTCCAAGCTCTAGTCGTGGATTCCCGCTCCTTCTCTCTTCTCTCTACTCTTATAACAGCAGGGAAGTCGGCTGTTTGTAGATCCTCCTGGAGTCAGTGAACTGACCTTCTTTACTCAGTCCAATAGTCCAGTTCGCAGCAAAAGACCTCCCTTGCGAAATTTCTATTATGCAGTTAAGAAGACCGTCCCTGAAAACATCATTTTTCCTTGCTCCTGTCCAAAAGAACACCGTCCCTTAGGACCTTTTGGGATGGTCTACATGATGAACGGATCAGATCCGTCATTTGATCACCGTTGAGATCCCGTAATGGCCCGCAAAAATCAGGCAACGTCCGGCTACGAAAACAGGGCTGCGCTGATGCAGTCGGTGGGCCCCAAATCATTGTTATATGAAAAGTCTAACCCGACCACCCGCTTCCCCTTGCAAAATAGGTCGGACATGGGTAATTTTGGATCTGTTTCAGTGTGGCCCACGTGACTTCTTGCTCTACCGTCTATTTGTGTTTGAATGGCTGAGATCCCCAAGAACTTCACAGCTTCAAATTTTGTCAGCTAGGAATAGGTTGTGGTTGCCCCAAGGTACGAATGAATGGTCTGGATTGTCCGCTTGGATAATGGATGGGGCCCACAACAAAAACCGATGGACGGTGTGTGCGGTTGCTGTTTCAAGAAAACGAAAATTTTTGTTTGTGAAGAAGTCTCGGTCAAACTGAGTTTTGACCAGCTTGAA
Source organism: Magnolia kwangsiensis (assembly GCA_037074715.1). Taxonomy (NCBI): domain Eukaryota; kingdom Viridiplantae; phylum Streptophyta; class Magnoliopsida; order Magnoliales; family Magnoliaceae; genus Magnolia; species Magnolia kwangsiensis. The sequence goes on from CM073586.1 coordinate 16,790,788, forward strand.
CGGTCCGGTGTACAGCCGGTATGCATGTGATGGTGTACACACCATCCGAGGTGGGGTCTACAGTGGTGTAGTGTAAGAAATCCGCTTTGTCCATAATCTCAGGCACTTTATTTAACACGTTGATACAAAAATTGAAACATATCCAGATATTAGGCGGGCCCCGATTCACAGATCTATGGGCTGATCTGTCCGTTGGACCACTTACAGAGAGATCCAATGGCCGAATTTTGACGTGTACGGTTAATTTATGGCCCTCCGACCATGTATGAAGTTTTGAGTCGAACGGATGGTTGAAACCTCGTGATCTTACATTCTGGATGATTTTCGAGCCACTTGAGCTTCAATTTCTTGATTTTCGTGGATCCTGGCATATAATTTCATCGATTTTGGTCTCTTGGGGTCTATACCTAACCTTGGTGTCTTCAGAGTGTTAAATTCATACTTTTAGCACCTTTTTACAGTTCATGCTCTCAATTACACCCTGCATCACAAATACGGTAAAACGGGCCATTAAACAGTATCATGTTCGTAATTTTAGGCAATATCTGGGGTCTAATATGCAATATTTGACCCTCAATACAACCCCCAACCAACATCTTGTTAGTCCCGAATAAGGTATGCGAAAAATAAGTTGAGAACTACATGATAATTTCCGTGAACTCGATTGATTTTTGAAAAGTAATCTAGACACGAGACTTCAAAATGTATAAATGTTAGGCATTACTTCCTCTTGGAATCAAGTGCACAGTAAACTTCATCATCAAGTTCAAGTATTAATCCATCAATTAGCATAATTTTAAACATTGAGTTCAATGGGTGTATAATGTAATCTCGGCTTTATTAATATTAAAATTCACTTCTCTATTTTAGGATATCATTGGTAACTAACAAGAGAATTCATGATAACCAAAACCCGAACCAAACCTGCCTCAGAAATTTCAACTTTTGATTTTTGTCTTAAAAGTAATGCCAAGGAGGGGAATTGAATCCTTACCTATAGGGAGCAAACCTATGGTAAAGACCAGTCGCCCAATAATTTTTGAATGTTAACCTTGGAGAATCAAACCTTCACCTGTAGGGAGCAAACCTACAGTGAAGGCCATCTGCCCAACCCTGGGTATTTTCTTTTTCTTTAATTCTGTTTTTTTTTTTTACTTTTTCTATTGATCATAATAGGCAAATTTTCCAAGCTGGTTCCTTTCATGCTTAATGATTACCAAGCCAATCCTTCAATATTAAACTGAAATCTTAATGTGGAAACGAGATGTGACATGTGAAATCATGACTCAATCAATGTTTACAACTTCTAATTCTGGATTAACAATTCGAACTAACTGTGAAATCTAACAGATACTGAATGCAAGAGTCGTAATTTATTAACATCACGAATCTTGAAATTCTAATTCAAGGATATCCATCAAAATCACTTCGAAATCACAAGAAATTTCAAAAAACTAAAAAATTTTTCTAAATTTTTGCTCAGGACAAAAAAAACATTGATTAGGTAACCTAATCTCTCACCCCCAACCTAAAATCTACATTATCCTCAATGTAAAAGATATAAACATGCAATGCACATGGGACAACGAAAGTAAATGAGAAGTGATGGGAGGATAGTACCTGCATAACGAATCGAGAGAGATTTTTCAAGAGATCGCTGGGAGAGAGTAGGTTAGTACGAAAGAGAAAGTAAAATAAAAATAATAAAAATAAAATCCTATCTATACCACTTTCGCAAGTGCTCTCGATTGCATTTAGCATATGCAACAAGCCTTTAAACCCCTAGGTTACCCCTAGTGGACGAGTTGTAGTCTCGTGAGGGTTTATAGTAATGTTACCCACAAACATTAAATCGATCATACCGTAAGGTTCCCCTTCGGCCAATATCTTGATAAGTTTCTCAGTAAGTTCCTCAACAGGATCATCCAAAAGCCCTTTTTGCAATAGGCTTGGGCGCCTTGGAGCATGACTTTCCAAAGAAACTTATGTACATCATAAGAAATCTTACATTGAATTGCTTGAGGTATCCATAATATATACGATTCACGTATGACAGAAGAAGTTTCAACGTTAGTATCGCATGGTGAATCAGAGACTACAAGTAGATAAATTTTAGAAAACTTCTTAAGAAGTGATGTAGTTTCAACACATTCCGAAGCTCCAAATTTCGGTTTAATTTTGAGTTCTTCTTCCTTTACTGGTAGACGTTTAGGATCAGGGGAAGAGAGGGTTTCAGAGTAAGGGTTCTCTCGGTCAGTATAACTACCGAGATGTTGTCTTGCAAGGCATCCGCTTTGTTTCTTAACATAGGATCATTTGAAACTACAAAGTGTGCCAAGCAGTCCCAAGAGTTGAGATGTTCAGCTAAGTGTGACTTATTGTGACTCGTGATGATCTGCGCAAAGAATCCATCGTCTTTGAAAGTAGATGGAGGTACGCTCTCTTGCTCCAGTCCTGCACAGACAGATTGAAAATTAATAAGTAAAGCATTGATGTGATCACTCTGTTCATTAAAATTACTCAATTGAGGCGTTGAATTGTCAAATGTGTGCAACTCAGATGGTGGCCTCAACTGAGTGGTTTCAAATTTCAGAGTCGTAGTGGGCAACTCCTCCTCCCGAATCATATCATCATTCAATTCAGGGGAGTGGTCCAAACGTGTTTCACAAGAATTAGAAGGGTCGGTCATGAGGGGCTCATCCTCCACCTTTAAATCAGACATGTCAAGTGATGGGAGTGGCTCATTATGACCAACCACTTCATGTACATCTTGATCATTGATCTGGACTAAACTTGAGAGGGATTCTAGGGGGACTGTGGCTGCACATTCAGGATCATCATCCCGATACGCATCATCGTCCAGTTCCATGCAGTGTACAGTTGGGATGGGATTGCCTTCCTCACATTCTATTCCTAAATTCGGTTGAGGTTCGAATAAACTAACCTCCTCATCATTGAAATCCTGTGTGTCATGTAAGGAAGGTGTATCATCATCAATGTATTTAAAAGACACCCATGTATCTTCACCATTCTTTCGAACAGTCATCGAGATCAACTCATCGGGAAATTGAACCACATGCTCATTAACGGAATCCCACTCCTCATTCCAAATTCTAAATTCTTTCAAAAGTGAGTGTAACACCCTGAATTTTTGTCAACCTGGGGTTAATCGTCCTTAGGCAATGGGTCAATCATAACACCTTGGTAACCTCTCAGAACCCAATTTCAAAGCCAAAGAAATCACTTAGGATTAATTCCTTTAGAAATTAAGCGTGAGTTAACTAGCGTTACGTTGGATTAGCTGCAAAATTATCCCTGATTACTTTAAATATGTTCTGCAAGACTCAAAACTTGTAGAAACAAGGACACTACAATACTCTAAAATCCAGGATCAAACTCTAAACTGGTTTATTCTCTGGAACCCTTTGAAACTTTGTATTGGATCTAGACCGCGCGTCGAAAGTCTGATACCTACAATCTTAGACCATTATGACCGCTTAACTGGACTTGACAATCGTTTTGAAAATCGAGCCCAACCGACGTTCAGAGGCTATTTCATTGAGCCTGGAGTAAAGAGAGTGAGAAAGGGTTAGATTTGGAAATTTAAATCCAAATCCGACATGTGACTTTGCGCATCATTATTAAGCGTTCTGACCGTCAGAATTCAGCCAAATTTCACCCTTGGATCAGGAAAAATTTCTCTTTCATATCATGAGACTTGTAGACTTGATCTAGGTGCGATGAGCGCTGAACTGAAACTGGACCGCCACATGCGATCTGGGAACTCTACCGGTTTGAAAACTTGATGTGTGCTAGATCCAGTAACCATGAGCTTAAGTCCGACCGCGTTCGGCCAGGGGACCTCCCTAAACACTCTTTTGGATCGAAAAAGTTCTGATTTGGTTATAATCCAAGTATACCTTTATCCCAAGTCTGTTTTGGTGAAGTTTTAGCCTATATAAGGGCTTGAAACCCCCTCATATCTCTCCCATCTGAATTTGGATTAAACCCTAGAAAGAGAGAGAGAAAAAGTGATAGATTGTGAGAGAGTAGTGGGAGAGAATTCCCGCCACTTGCCGCAGCTTTTGCACGTGCCAAAGCACCGCACTCCAATGACTTTCTCGGTGATTCCAACGCACTCCTAGGTAAGAAAAACCCTAACTAATTACCATTTTGGGATTCTTTCGATTCAAATATTGAAATAGCTTATGTATCTTGTGTATTAGGTCGCCATAACGCCGTTGACGAGGCGTTGACGTTCGATTTGAATCGATACACTTATACGACACAAGGTGAGGATTTTAGACGCTTTGATTGACTAATTTCAAAGCTTTCAATGTCGTTTAATAGTAGATTATCGACGGCAACGCCGTTTGACATGTACAACATGCTATCCATTTTTCGTTACGTAAACGTACGGAAAATATGAGATTTAGGACATTTTAGTCATTTGTAGGAAATACTGTTTACATCCGCATTTTGCTAAAATGTTTGCCATGGCTATTTGTCATTTTATGATATCAGGAATGCATGCATGATCAATTTGGCGAAGAGATTCGCCCAAAAGCGCACTTTGAGTCGACATACGCTATGTAAACTAAAGTGTGTAGACTATGTGTTTGTATAAATGTTTGTATTAGTATGTATTGAGTAAATGGTGTTGTGAATGAGTTTTGAGATTGAATTCTCAAGTAATATGCTGATGTAAATGAGTTCCATCATGTTGGCTATATGTATTGCTTTCATTATATGTATGAAATGCATGTGTTGCTTGATTTGCTTAAGTTGTATGTTATAACATGTGACAACATGCTTGTATTGTTTATATTCATTCTTGTTACTCTCATATGTTTACTGACGTTGTTTATAAATGTTTGGGCCTATATACTAGTCCAGACAGTCGGTAATGGACTGAATTTTGTGGTTAGCTTCTATTCGCCACGAAGGACGCGTCGATGAACGCGAGTCGTGTTTTGGGTTGGCGGCAGTGGTTAGGCCACACGAAGTGTTTTATGCACTTCATGTCGTTCAGCTTGAGATGCGCTCGTACTAGTCGAGCCCGTCAAGTAACCCGACTGGCTATTGTATGTTCACCCTGTATGAGTCATAACTGCTTGAACCTAGGGTACTGAACTTACCATTGGAAACCCTGTTAACCATGGTACCTTGATCCATAAAGACTCATGAGCAGGGCATGGTGGTATGGGACACCGTGGTCGAGCTGTCGGCCTGCGCTGGGGCTACAAACCTCCCCGTAGTGACCAATGAGCACCTATGACTCGTGAGCAGATTATGCTGGTATGAGACACTATATTCTTGCTGTCGGCCTACACTGATCAGGTGACGAGCCCTTTGTAGTGACCGCGAGCGTATTCTGAGTCTACGGGAGGCGATGACCCTTCCGTAGCGACGAGAGTACATTAGGCCTGTATTGATAAGGTGATGGGGGAGCGGTGCAACAAGTGCGAGCAACAGCTCTGGTAGCCCTTGCAGCGACCTACAAATATAACATCGTATGAGATTACTAGGAGTGACGACCCTAGACAGGATCTGTATTGGGATTGATATAAGCAAGGTACCCTAGTTTCTCAATCCTGCTGTATGAAAATGACTAATAACAACTCGGTAATCATTATCCATATCGCATTGCATGTGCCCGGAAGATGTGAAGCACTGAGGAACGTAAGCATGCCGCGGGCGTAAGATGGTGCCGTATGAGGGAGTATGTCGGTGAGGGCATCCATCATGTCATTTCATGCATGCATTAACAACAGTATCTAGGAATGTTTGATTGACTGCTCTACTATTATCGCGTGATTTATTTGATAACATGCTAATCTTTGCTCTATGATTCTACTGAGTTAATAACTCACTCCCACGTTACGGGATGGTGTTTCGGACACCCACCAGACCCTTTTGTAATTGTAGATGATGGCGCGGCCTGCAAGGTGGAGCCGGACTTGATGATGATGAGGAGGATCCCTCCTTTATGCGTGTTCTGATCGACGGGATTACAGGGAGGTTGATTTGATGCCATGACGCTTGTCATTTTATATTTTTTTGAGCACTCATGTACATTCTTTTCTTTCCATTTTTGGAGTATATATGTATTTAATTAACCTGGTAACATGTTTACACTATGGAGACTTACAATTAATTATATATTTTATGTACATATCACAGTCTTCTGCTTGTTAATTTAACTGTCTCTAGAGTATGATATGTTATTTTGGCTTAGTCTTAATCTTGTTTAATGTCATTCTATAGACAACATGCATTTATCATTATCTATGTTGCATAAGTGACGTTCTGGAACTCGGGAGTTGGGTTTCTATCCGACCCCCGATTTTTGGGGTGTTACAGTGAGTGCGGATCACTTTCCTCGCATTGTATTTCTGAATTGGGTTGTGGTTGGGATGAGTAAGCCTCCTCTATCTTTTCAGGGCGTGACATGAGTATTTTTATTGCTTTTTAAATTTCCTCATGACAAGCCATGTTACGCTGATATGAATCTTCTTGGATCGTTTCTGGTTGGATCTCAAAAGTAGGAAATCCAAGAGAATAATTATTATAACATGTTGTTGGTTCATTTTTTCAATTTTGATATTTTCACTGATTGTAGTCATACGGATCATAGGTGGGAGAATTTGATAGTTGGTAATACTTATTATCACTCATGATATAATTTTGCATTGTTTTCTTTTTATCAGATGAGTGATAATAATTCTCACAACCATAGTTATGATAACCCCAACACTCACGTACTGTTTTATTAATCCATGGGGTGTAATTGTTCTCCTACATATAATCACGTAAGGACTTCTTAGACGGTGGATCTTTATATTCTGATTGGTTCTCAATGATAGTTTCAGAAAAGTTTTGAGATATAAGTTGATTAATCTCATCATTATACCAAAATAGGTTATTCTTTTCTGCATACTGACGTTGCCACTCGTGCATATACATGATGAAACCCTTAATCTGAATTTAATCCTAAGAAAATAGAAGACAAGATCCTACAGCAATGTAGAAAGTAAGAGGAGGAGAAGTTAGAAAGATGTTACCATACTAGAGATTCCTATATTAAGATCCTGCAAAATAAGACAAAACAAGTTAGTTTCTAAAAAGAGAAAGTCTAAGATTAGAAAATCTCTAAAAATAAGACCCTAATTCTAAAAATAGAAAAAATAAAGAAATTAGAAAGATATCACCAAATTAGAAGTTTCTATCTCAGAATCCTATAAAACAAGAAAGACAAGTTAGTTCAAAAAAAAAAAATAATAATAATAAAAATCAGGAAAATCTAAACCTAAAACTAAAGTTAGTAAAAATCTTAATCTTAAACTAATTCTAAAACTAGTTAATCTCAGACAAACATAACCGTCAGTCCCCGGCAACGGCGCCAAAAACTTGTTCACTCCCCAAGTGCAGGGTTGTGATGTAGTAATAAACTCGGTAAGACCGAGGTCGAATCCCAAGGGACTAAAACTGTACGTAATCTGAAATTAAGTAGAATTTGAACTAGAATAAGGTGTAATCTAAATCAAATAGAAATTAAGGGAGTAATGATGTAATAATTATTTAAAACTTAAGAAAAATCAGAGGAAGGGAACTAGGGATTCAGAGGATCCACTTGTAGGGATCAGGGAAATCTTATGCCTGTTTCAAGAATCATGAAAATTAACTGAACTGTCATTAATCTAGTTTTCAAGAAATGAAAGGTATATGAATTAGAATGGATTCCATCACCAAACCATGCCCAAGAGACTATGGCAAACAATAGAATTAAACTAATTACCAACCAATCACATGTATGAATGCTAGGAAGGGTACTAACATCCGACCATGCCCAGGAGACGATGGTGAACAACATGGCTTCCTGACGTCATAAACATAAAGGAAAAGGGAACATACTCAAAGCCATCGCAGATCCATTGTAATTTCAGTCACAACGGACCATTAAAGACTAAAAACATGCCATTAATTAAACTATAATTAAAATCAGATCAATCTTAAACAAAATGCAAACAAAAAGTTCCCATCACGTTACAAGCTTCACCTCTTAGCCCTAGCTAAGAGGTTTAGCAACACATGATAGTGAAGCTACGCATCTTAAAAGAAAAACTAAGAAGAAAATAAAAAAAAGAAAGGAAAAAAATAATTAAAGTTACTCTCTCTCTTTGCCTCTGCCTCCGCGTCTAAGCTCTAGCCGTGGATTCCCGATCCTTCTCTCTTCTCTCTCCTCTTATAACAGCAGGGAAGTCGGCTGTTTGTAGATCCTCCTGGAGTCGGTGAACCGACCTTCTTTACTCAGTCCAATAGTTCAGTTCGCAGCAAAAGACCTCCCTTGTGAAATTTCTGTTACGCAGTTAAGAAGACCATCCCTGAAAACATCATTTTTCCTTGCTCCTGTCCAAAAGAACACTGTCCCTTGGGACCTTTTGGGATGGTCTACATGATGAACGAATCAGATCCGTCATTTGATCACCGTTGAGATCCCGTAATGGCCCGCAAAAATCGGGCAACATCCGGCTGCGAAAACAGGGCTGTGCTGATACAGTCGGTGGGGCCCAAATCATTGTTATATGAAAAATCTAACCCGACCACCGGCTTCCCCTTGCAAAATAGGTCGGACATGGGTAATTTTGGATCTGTTTTAGTGTGGCCCACGTGACTTCTTGCTCTACTGTCTATTTGTGTTTGAACGGCTGAGATCCCCAAGAACTTCACAGCTTCAAATTTTGTCAGCTAGGAATAGGTTGTGGTTGCCCCAAGTACAAATGAACGGTTTGGATTGTCCGCTTGGATAATGGATGGGGCCCACAACAAAAACCGATGGACGGTGTGTGCGGTCGCTGTTTTAAGAAAATGAAAATTTTCGTTTGTGAAGAAGTCTCGGTCAAACTGAGTTTTGACCAGCTTGAACAGTCCGGTGCACAGCCGATATGCATGTGATGGTGTACACACCATCCGAGGTGGGGTCTACAGTGGTGTAGTGTAAGAAATCCGCTCCGTCCATAATCTCAGGCACTTTATTTAACACGTTGATACAAAAATTGAAACATATCCAGATATCAGGCGGGCCCTGATTCACAGATCTATGGGCTGATCTGTCCGTTGAACCACTTACAGAGAGATCCAATGACCGAATTTTGACGTGTATGGTTAATTTATGGCCCTCAGACCATGTATGAAGTTTTGAGTTGAACGGATGGTCGGAACCCCGTGATCTTCAATTCTGGATGATTTTCGAGCCACTTGAGCTTCAATTTCTTAATTTTTGCGGATCCCTGGCATATAATTTCATCGATTTTGATCTCCTAGGGTCTATACCTAACCTTGGTGTCTTCAGAGTGTTAAATTCATACTTTTAGCACTTTTTTACAGTTCATGCTCTCAATTACACCCTGTATCACAAACACGGTAAAACGGGCTATTAAACAGTATCATGTTCGTAAATTCAGGCAATATCTGGGGTCTAATATGCAATATTTGACCCTTAACATACACCTAGATCCATCTCAGTGTCATTTCGCAATCTAAAACCCAACAGATACAATAACAAATCTCTCTCTCTCTCTCTCTCTCTCTCTCTCTCTCTCTCTCTCAATAGAATATTACCTCATACGAATTAGGGTTTACAGAAAACTTCATATGAAATTACAAAATTACCCTCTCTTGACCAATGAAAGTTCTAAGTAGATGAATTGTACGTCTCTGATGATCAAGCTCCACAAATCCTAGAATAGATTATTGTCTCTTTCTTAACAAGTATCCTTAAATTCACATGCAGAGAAAATCCTTTCAAGTGAATACTAAAAGTAGATGATTTTATTGAATCAAATAACTTATAAAGCACACATAATGACCTTAAATTATGTACATGCCTAAAACCTTAACTTAACTCGACTGCACAACCCTTTTAAAAATTTAAAAAAAATGTAAAAATCATATGGATCTTAAGATATCAATAAAAATCCAAAATAAATATTCTAACACAAGAAATGAAACTAAAAATCTTAAGATGCATAAAGAAATGACAACTACAAATAGTAAGTCCTAACCTTAAACATAAATTTGACAGAGTAAACAACCTTTGTTTTTAAAATCAGCTGAGGTCAACTGAATGTGGCAATTAATATCCCATAGAGCTATAAAGATCTTTCTAACGATATATTATGGGTGGAAATTAAAAATCAGAGTAAAAAAGTTAACGCTGCTAGAATCTGTGGTGCATACTAAGGGGGTGTTTGGGACATGGTCATAGATGGGATTAGGTGGGATGGGTTTTAAAAAACCCATTTATTACCCTTGTCAGGTCATTGTCGTGGAATTATAAGAGTATTGGGATTGCATGAGTTCTTGAGCCCTAGTGTTTGGATGGCTTGGGATCACATACCATCTGCTACATCCAAATCCCATGGGATGTTTGGACGGTGGTTTCCACAAACCCATCCCACGGTATCACCTTTTGTCTTGTTTAGGTAGTTGCCTGACCTACATGGGATCTTACACAAACCCACTGTAGGATCCCATCCCACTCCTGTTTGGTAGATCTCTCTAATTTGGTCCTACATGGGATCCTTCATATATATATATATATATATATGGGAAAAGGTACTATGCGCTCGACCTCACGATAAGCTCCCGTGAGGTCGAGCTGTGTGGGCCCGACCGTGATGCGTATCGACCATCAACACCGTGCATTTGATGGCTCCCCTTTAAATTATGGGATATCCCAAAAATCAACCGTATATGGAACTTAGGTGGGCCATACCATCTAAAATCATGTGAAACACCGTTAAAACATATAAAAGCACTTGGTGGGGCCCACCTGAGTTTTGAATGCTACTAAAACTTGGTCTGAATCCTCATACAAGTGGGACACGTATAATGGATGGGCTGGATTTACAAACCACATCTTTTGTGGGCCCCAAAAATGATTATGAATGTTTTAATGGTGCACAGCGCCTCTTCACTTCTGTATGTGGTGTGGCCCACAAAAGTCACAGATTGACTTGATTTTTGAGACCTAGGCCCATGATGGAATGGTGCATCTAACTGATGGGGTAGATGTTTGAAAGGCATCACGGTGGGGCCCATACAGCTCGACCTCATGGGACGGACCCGTGAACTCGAGCGCATAGTATCTATTCCCTATATATATATATATATATATATATATATATATATATATATATATATATATATATATATATATATATATATATATATATGATACTTTCTTTCACGCTCTAAACTTAGAAACTGGGCTCACAAAATTTCGATCACTGAATTCGGCGCTAACAGCTTCTGTAGTACCCCATTCTCGGCTCCCAGCACCTATATGCCAGATTCCGAACCCGGGATCATATAAGGAGGATTTTCAATAAGAATTATTATTATTTTTTTTAATGGAGTATAACCATAAGTATAACCAAGTCACAAAATAACATCACCACATATTCACTATAATAAATCATTTGAGTACAATATAGAAAGGAAAATACGAGTATAACCAAAAGCTCTAAAAAGATCTACCATGCTCTCCTATCTTAGCGCTGCTGCTACCTAACGTTACTTGCATTCAACAGTTGTGCATAAGCTCACAATGAAGCTTAGAGGGCTTGTGCGTGTGTGCACAATACATGTTCCAACCATACAATATTAGAGTAAGCGGAAATACTTGCAAGTCCATGAATGCTACTAGCCATACCAAGGCTATGCGATACAAGGCTTATGTATCCAAATGTCATATGTAAGATGTAAAACATGCAAGCTAGTCCTCATCAGGTCCACATGTATTAGTATAATTTATCTCTAGGATATCATCGGGGTCTAATACACTCTACTCTAGATTGCCGTCCCAATTGGCATGCACAACTATGCAAGTGGAAAAGACCTCACTACCTACCTGGCCAGTAGTTTGCCAATATCTATTCGGCTCGTCGATAGTGGACCCATTTACGAGCTGGTCAAACTCTGCCTAGCTTTGCCCCGACCCTCGGGTGGATAAGGCCACACCCCTTTCAACCGACCACGACACAGTGAAAGACGCGACCTACTGGTATTCGGCACTAAGGTGCTCATGTATCCACTCGATCTCGACGTTGGAGTAACCTCCCAGTATCATAAGAGTTTTTGAACTTTTACCCAAGGACATCTTAAGCATCCACAGTATTAGAATCAAATATTTTCGGTATCCAATTTAACCATCCACGATGTGTCTATGAAAGCCACAACCTAGATATCGCTAAGGTGTCAAGTGATCATGTCACACAAAATGTGAGATGCATTAGTCATACAATCCAATCATGCATGAAACCTGTGCGTATCGTGCGATTATGTGGGGTAACTCCATCTCACAAGGAGTCTCCTAAATAACTTACCCAACTGCAAATGCTAGGATCAATCATTCCTTACATCAGGCATACAAATGATGCATATGGACATGTATCATGATATAATACTAAGTATGTTCTCAGTGTGTCCTACTAGACTAAGCACACTAGCATGATTATCAGATATAACAGGCGATGATCGGCCTTAACCGGTATGTTACTTACAAGAGTATGAACGATATGCCCCACTAGACATATAAAAGTTTATACGGAATAGTCCATGTTAGACTATCATAACCTACTCAAGGTACTAGTATATCATATATCCTAAGGTGGGGTCCCCTGCAAGGATGATGGATCTAACCCACGAATCGAGATAAGCTTTAACAATGAATATACAAAATCTGATACTATATATTCTTCCATTTACGACAAGAGGTGATTCTAATGGCTACACAATAAGGTGAGTTGAGAGGGTGAGACTATGAACAACAAGTGGGCTTCCTCCCCCTCTCTTATCATCTAATAAACTGGGCCTTCCTATGGGGCCCAATCCATACACGAGGTGGGTTTCAAAGTTTGGATAATTCCTACAAGGTATGGTGGAGAGTACCATCATCAATGGGGGCCCAACGGTTTGGGTTAGCCCAATAAGGTAAGGGTGAAAATGGGCTTAACAATGGGCCTTAGAGAAGTTTATAACGGTGGATATTTAACCACCATTGTCCTAAGGTGTGGTCCATTTAGGATTGGCATCAGAATCATAATGGGCCCCTCGGCCTTTAAAATTTCTAGAAGGACGGATGGATAATGCGTGTACTGCACACACATCATGGTTGACCTCTCAAGGCAACCCCTTATTGGGCGTGTTACACATACATCATGATGGGCCTGCATAAGGTGGCTCATAGTCTGTTCAAATGAATGGATAGTGAGCATAAAACACACACATATGGTGGGCCTCACACATCTCAATTGGACCTCACACATTACAATGAGCCTCACACAAATGATGGGCCTCACACATACATGGGCCTTACACATATAATGAGCCCCATATATACAACAACTGGTCCACATGCATCACAGTGGGCCACATACATCCCAATGGGCCTCATGCATCATAATGGGTCACATACATCTTAATGGGCCTCATGCATCACAATGGGCCACATACATCTCAATGGGCCTCATCACAATAGGCCTCACATACAACAGGTGGGCCTCAAGAGTTTTCAACGGTGGGTGCCAACCCGCTCTGTCCAATAGCGTGGGCCTGGCCCAACTGGACAACATGGATTAAATACATACATCAGGTGGGTCCCACCATCCTACGCTGGACGGTGTGGTTAATACACATATGTCAGATGGGTCCCACCGTCCCACGCTGGACAGTGATATTAGAGCATATGTCAAGATGGGTCCCACTGTCCCATGCTGGATAGTGAGGATCAAATATACATCAGGTGGGTACTACGTGGGTGGGCCACCCCCTTATAAATCAAGTTGATAATTGTGTTTTCCTTACATACAGGCCTGTCCAAAACGGACAAGTGGGGAGGCTGCTGGACGGTGAGTCCAACAACAAGGTGGGCCCGGCTCACTGGACGGACGACGTGGATGGGACACACATCAAGGTGCGGTCTATGGATGGGGCCCACCAAATGGGGATCAAGCTGATATTTATGATTTCCCTTCATTTTGGCTTGTGTGGCTGACTAGCCAAGCAGGCCACAAACCGGGCAGCAAGGTGGGCCCATTGTGGACAGCGGTTTGGTCCACTAAATGGATAGTGTGGATAAAATTCATACATTGAGGTGGGCCATCAACAGAGAGAGAGAGAGAGAGAGAGAGAGAGAGAGAGAGAGAGAGAGAGAGAGAGAGAGAGAGAGAGAGAGAGAGAGAGAACGTGTGTGTGAGGGAAGAGCTCCGCCACTATGAGCTCCCCTCCAAGGATTACAACATATATTACATGTGGACCTACAAATATGTAATCAAGGTGGGGATACCATCCCCACAATAAACTTAAGGTTTAGGTGACCTCTTCATGTTGATCATCAAATAAACATCATGGTGGGGTACATGGAGAATGACTCCATCATGAATTTATATATATGAATCATAATGGGCCATTAACCACACTCTGGGTCCCAAATAGGATCCATACCATTAACCAGTAAGCTCCACTTGGCCCATCATAAAAATCAAGATCTAGTCCTATGAACACCCACTTATAGCTTATCTTCTTGGCTCTTTGAACTCCTTAGCTCCTAGGCTTCCACTTTAATGGTGGATGATGAAATTTGCATGGTTGGATGGTGAGATTTTAGGGTAGGAAAATGGGTCTTGAGCTTGGGTTCTTTTTCTTTCCTTAGAATTTTCTTCTCTTGGTTGCTAGGGATTTGGGTAGAGAAATGAGATGGGATGGAGTGAAATGAGAGATGAATGATGCTGTGTAAGAGGAATGATGGGTGTGTAAGGAGAGATGGGATGAGAGGTATGGTGGTGTAAGAGGAGTGACATGAGAGTTGACTTTTGGATGAGAGAGATATGAGTTGCCATGCTTTGTTGGTAAGAGAGGGATGGGCTAGGTATGGGTTGTACTTGACTAGTGATGTGATAGGTTGGGTAAAGATTCATCTCTCGAGATTCGTAATGCGCATTGTTTCTTTGAAATATACATAGGCCCACTACTCCTAGCTTGGCGTATTGGTGCATAAAATGCGGTGTTAGAACCACGACGATGGTGCGGTCGCGGGGGTATAGGTTTCAAGTTGAGTCAACTCAGATCTTCGGGATGCGACTTAGGGTCGTATGCATTTATTGTCTATAGGTCGCGAGTCGCCGAAATTCGTCGGGGAAGATCGCAGGAGTTGGTGGAATGGTACGGTACTAGAATACAAGCCTTATACTTCCAAAGTGGGGACCACTTCAATTTGAATTGCTTTTATTCCACATGTACAATCTCTCAGGGCCTGTGTATCATCTATCAATCTGCTTGATAGTAGTAAGTAGTACTGTAACACAACCTTCTCTTCAATCTACAACATGAATATGCAAAATAATATAAACAAAATCACTTCTTGACACCTATGAAAATGAAAACTGATGAACATTCAGCCAAACACATATTCCATGGATTCAAATAACAAAAAGAACCAAGATGGCAATCAAAGAGTATACATGAAAATTTTATTTAAAAAGAAAAATAAAACCTCTCCTATTGGGAAGAGAGGGTTTCACAAGTTTCCAACACTCTTAATCAATTTATATAGTTTCTTTTCTCGTGATGGCAATCAATCAATCAACATATACACACAAGCCAATAAATAAGGTTCTTAATGATTGAGATGATTATGAAATTCACTCTTTTATGTCTTCAAAACTATCAAAATGTGTGGTCATATGTCTTAAATTTGAATGTGCACGATCGGTCGTGGGTCAGGTTCGACTGGTCATGGGAGCAGCTCGACTAGTCATAGTCCACTCGCCTCAAAGTCCAGCAAGCATCAATATTTGAGGTCCAAAGTATTCGACCGGTCGTGGGCCATACTCGACCGATAGAGGTGGTGCTCGACCGATCGTGAGCCATGCTCGACCGGTAGAGGTGGCGTTCGACTGGTCGTGCAGTCCGCTCAACCGGTCGTGGTTACGTAAATTCGTTCCGCGATTTTGTGCGGATTGCGGATTTTGAGTCCTTTCGCAATAAGGATGCGGAAAAGAGTTTCCTAAAACTATAAATAGGAGTTCCTAGGATTTTTCTAGGGTATGAGAAATAATTCTAAGGCTTTCTAAAGGGGTTCTAGGGAAATCAAAGGGTGTAACAAGGGTGAGATTCGAGGTTGTTAGAATCGGGTAAGTCCTCTCTCTTTATAATTTCTATTTTCATAGTAGAGATTTGTCTCTTTGTGTCGTGGTTTTTTCCCGAAAGGATTTTTCACGTTAAATCTGTGTGTTCTCTTGTATGTGCTTGGTGCCATTGAATTGCTATCATAGATCTAGATCTGTGTGATTTCGCAGTCAAAATCTCCAGCAAAGTGCATCTCAACTATGTCGACTTTCCAACTGCAGTTTTCTATATGGCTCTTTGAATCATCAAACCAAGAATGTAAAGGTGATAAGGTGGGATCTTTTTTATTTTCTTAAAATCTCTAAGTTTCCAACCACAACTAGGTATTGTATGAAATTGGTTTATCCAAATCTGACCATCATTTTCTTCTTTGTTCATTTTTTTTTTTTCATTTTCCAAAAACAGAGTAAAATTCTCAAGGACTTCTCAATACAAAGGAAAGAATGCCTAAAAATAACTTGATGTTTCTCCTTTGGTGGATGCTTAATTTGCTCAGTGAGCAACTAGTATCTAAGACTCAAATGAATGGGTGTACACATAAAAAAAATCCATTGACACTCTTCAGTGAAGAGGGTCTGTGCAAGATCCAAGGCGTTCAATTGTTTGGCCCTATTGTGTATGAGTTGTGACCGAGAATCAAAATGATCTAATGTTGGCTATACTTGTATGAAGAAGGAATGCTAAAATTATTTATCATGTCAGATGAAAGGAGGATTTCTCACGACCGGTGAAATATCACACTTGCATAGGAGGTTATTCATAGGTGGAACACACTCTTAAGATGCACTAGCATAAAAAGCAACCAAGGCAGTTATCATTCTTACACAGGCATATTAGTTTGGGACGTGTATTTGGGTGTCTTGGAGTAGCAGTTGACCAAGATTGTGCTGAAAACCCCTGAAATAGATAGCCTACACATCTCAACACTTGGTATACACAAAGGAAAAAAGCCACTTCCTAAATAAGAGATTATTGTCTTGTGTCTACAAATAAGAGATTATTGGCTTGTGTCTAAATAAATTAAGCTCTTAGGCTATTTGGTTAATGTCTAATTAAGAAGCTTATTTATGTAGACAGTAGCAAATAAACTCAGCTTTCATAAGTTGGGGAGTGGTTATCTTTTCAGAAATAGGGCTCTATGGTATTTTTTTCAAATACCAAAAATTCCCTTTACAATCTTTCTCCCTCCAGCCACGTTGTTGTTGGGAGATCTCTCCCTCTCTCTCTCTCTCTCGCCTTCGACAATTTCCTTCTCCAAAGTGTAGGCTGCAATTGCTGCCATGGGTGTCTATTTTAGGTAATGGTTATTACCTGAAACTTGAAACACCTCCGGTAACGAGCTACGCGTAGGGCAACGAGCATCCTACCACCATCCTCAATCTGCAGGGTCGGGAGATGAGTGTCAACATTCAATTATAGAAAGAAAACAGGAAACTCAAAAAAGAAGAAGGAGAAGATGACACCACTGATGTACTAGAAACAAGAAGATTGCAGGGTGTCTCTCTATGGCCCTCTTGCTCGACGTTATGAAGGGGATCTCGTGAAATCTTGGATGATCTCTGTACCTACGAGCAACCTACCATTTCCAGCAGTAGGTCTGCCCCAAGAAGGAGAACGGGATGTCGAGATATGCTCAAACAGCCTAAGTAGTAGACCCCTGTGTGAGCTGATGGAAAACAGCACAAACCCATGAGATTCACTCTTCCCATATATAGAGCTTCTCCTATTCTATGGAAGTGACTATGCCCAGGCAACAAATCCAAGGCTGGATTTGAGAAATCCATCTCCTAGGCAATGTTTCTAAGAAGGGCATTAAAACCCATTTCCAGTGTCAGTCCCAAACACGCCTAGGCTATTATCCACGGATTTCACAAAGTCACTCCCTCCTAATACCCGCTAATTCCACATGCCAAACAGCCCCCAAGTTGTTTTCACCTTGGGCTATATTTTTTGATCTTCATTTCAATCCAGATCGTCCATATAGTTCTCTCCTACCCATTTTACATCAGTCACCTCCACTTGAAGAGATTTTGTCCTTAAGTTCTAACTGGTTGTGTCTAATCTTTCAAGGAGTGATGCTCAAATAAATTTTGTAACTTTGAACGTATGTGATATCACTATGATCTTAGGAAAATTAATAACATATGCAAAATGCCTCTACTTGTATGCTTCTTCTTTATACTTGGTGTTAGATTCTATCATGATTTTCTTAACATCTGTCTGCACTATCATGATTCTCTTAGCTATATGACGCAAGGATGGGCGTGATGAGGTCGATCACCGTCTTCCTCAAGGATAACTAATTCGAATCTACTGAGCTTCTTTGGACTCCTTACATAGATTCCTCAAATCTACGAGAAAAAATAAGAAAGCTAGAATAGAAATAAATTCTAAAAAAAATTAAAATTTCATTGATAAATAATAAAAATGAATTTACAATCCTTTAAATAGTGATACCTTAGAAGAAGTTTCAGAATCAAACTCCCTAAAATTTGTAACTTACTATAAATAGTAAATTTACTATTTATAGTAAGTGTTATATTTGGCTTAACCATGTTATTCTCCTAAATTTTAAACACTTTTCATGTTGGACACAACTCCTAAATGTCAAATGATGAAGAGTTATATTCAAACTAAAACTAACTATAATTAGTAAAAATGGAATTAAAATGAAAATTTGAGCGTCGATTTAATGGAATCTCGTAAATTACCCCAAAATCATATATGGTATGTCAAATAACTCATTCTAGTTTGTGATATACACCTGTTTTGGGGTTCTGATGGTCCAGATCACTTCCACCTCCGATCTGACCTTCTCTGGTCCATCTGGGACATGAAAGTGTCTTCGACGTGCTCTACATCAATCTCCTCCACTTCAAAAGAACTCATCATCGAGTTCTCGTCAATACTTTGGATCATTATACTCGGTCAAGTGCGCCCCGTAATAATACCCGGATCAAAAGTTAGGACCAATTTACTGTTCACATTCTTTTGGTCTAACCATGCTAGGAATGTGTATGTGCCACGTCCTACATCGCTATGTTAGCTGCAATTATAATAATTCCCAGTAGCTTAGGCAGTGGTATAAAATCTAGTGTATACATAGGAACACAACTATACATATTTTTGAAAGTACACTGGCTTGTATAACTTGTTCATCATATTCTTGAAGGTGAACTTGACTTTAGCAAGTGAAAAGTCCCAATGCTTGGGTTTTTAATTAGAGACAAAATATAATGTTCCCTAGTGTCCTGTTCACCACTTCTGTCTCGCTGTCCATTTAGGGATGGTAAGTATTATAATTATACTAATGACATATCAAATTGTCTCTACATAATCCTCTAGGAGTGATAGAAACTTATTGTCATGATATGAAGTAATCACCTTTGGCACTCATATAAACTACACCCTCTTTGAAGAAAATGTTAGCTACATTGGCGACGTCCATCATCTTCATGCACAGGATGAAATGCGCCATTGTAAAGACTTGTTAACTACAACAAACACATAGTCCATACCTTGACGAGTTCAAAGGAGTTCTAACAGGAAGCCCATATATAGATCTTCCCAAGGTTCATCTGGTCCTGGTAACAGAGTGTACAATCCCATGTTTTGGTTTGTCCCTTTGGTTGCTTGGCATACAGGGTATCTTTGTAAGTTTTTAACAGTCACGGTAAAAGCAACCGATAAAATATTTTTTAACTGATTTTGTTGAACTACACGTAATTCATCCACGTGCCACATAAGCACTTTGCATTTGTGGACACGCATGGGCATGCACCATCAGGTTATTTGGTTTCCAAGTAATTCCTTACTATAATAGGACCTTTCATCCAGCGCGCGTGATCACATGTACAATCAATCCATACCATCCATTTATGTTTATATGATGTGGATGGTCCATACCCAAAGAATCACATCGATCAGATGGCCCTAGTGATTCATAGATGGTTGGCTGAAAAGAAATGAGGGCACGGATCAACATCTCCGAAGCAGAAGTCTGCTGATCGGATGGTTAAGATCATCAGATGGGTTGAATCATTAGGCTATGGACCACTCACGGTGATCTTACCCTTGTCGTACACGTGTTAGGGCTGTAAACAGGCCGGGCCTGGGGTTGGCTTGTGCCCGATAATTAAGTGCGGGCCAGGCCTGTTTTTCTGGGCCTGGGCTTGGCCCATTGACAGCACTAACACGTGTGCCAAATGCCATTTTATGGTATAAATGCGACTTTTAATGAGACTCGCGCATCTGGGCTCGGGTGTCAACATGGCACACATGTGTGAGATCCTGACTGTTTACGAGGTAGGCCCCACTGCATATGTGCCTTGGCCAAAAATTCGAGTGGACTACACGTGTGCAGAAGAGACGGACGTCCATCCTAACCATGCGGCCCACCTAATGAGTGAAACAACCTAACTTTTCAATCAGACGACTTTCAGACCGGGGCCCGCCTAACAAAAGGGCTCGATCTCACACATGTGCCACATTAAAACCCGTGTGGCAAGTCCAGATGCCCGAATGCCTTTGACATTGCTCTTTGCGTAGTGTGAAAGTTCACATCCATCCGCGCATGCCATCTTTCACATACATAGCCTTCTTCCCCACCATCGTCTCACTCTTGCAGAAAATCTGAACCATGAAAAAGGTGGCCCAAGGCATAAAGATCACCTAGGAAAAAGACCGGGAAAATCCATTCGTTAGATGGGCTACGCAGTTACATTGATTCATACCATCGGATGCCCGTTGATTTCGACTTTGTGGCCCACCTGAGTATTGGACAATCATGGTTTTCACTTTTCACGTAAGGTAATCTTTATGGTGAGGTCCACCTTTTTTAACGGCTCAGATTTTTTATTGAAATTAGATATTGACGGCAAATGAATAAATGTTCCTGAAAGTTCAATTAGAATGTTGCAATCGCCCGATGTCTCCATTGCTGTTTTTACAACTTCCATTGACGGGCTAGATGAGCATAAACTACAACACTATGTTTGGGTCCCATTGGGATGTTTTCATAACATCCAATCCGTCCATCAGGTGCAGTCCCTCACGTTATCATAGCAGCCCAAAAAATCACACGGATCGAAAACTCAATTCGGCCACACCATTAAAATCATGCCTAAGACCTCTAAAATCACGTGGTGTCGCCCACGGACGCGGATTGCGTCCTACCCCCGCCCGTCTCTAGCCACGAACAGGCAGTTCTGAGGATGGTCCCACCGTGATATATCTATTTATCCATGCCGTCCATCTCTTTTCATAGATCATTTCAACACGACAGATGACTCTTACACTTTATGCAACTTGCATTTAATGCTCTGTAACCAAGCTTATTATTTGGTGTGCTCTGCTTTAGCATTGGATCTTCCTCATTTTTGTATTCATACTTAAAATGATTCTCAGGAAAGTGATGAACGGCATGGATAAACAGATAAATCACGGTGGGTCTGCCCACAGGACTGCCCGTTCGTGGCTAGAGAGGGAGGGTCGCTGATTGCGTCCTACCCCAGCCCGGACGGTAATCCGTCCGGGCAGGCCTCTGTGGGGCACGCCGTGATGTAAGTGTTTTATTCGTGCCGTTCATCGTTTTTCTAAGATTATTTTAAGGTATTAGACAAAAAATAAGATTGGTACAGAGATAAGTGGACCACAAAGTGAGGATTGAACGTCCACTATTAAAAACTTCTTGTGAGCTGGAGAAGTTTCGGATCAAGCTGATATTTGTTTTTTCATTTCATCCACGTCTACATGACCTTATGAATAGTTTGGATGGTAAATAGACATCACGATGGCCCTTAGAAAATTTCAACGGTGGATGTCATTATCACTGCAGCTTCCTTTGGTGTGGTCCGCTGGATCTGTGGAACGTCTTAATTTTTAAAGGCATACCTTAAAATGATCTGATAAAAGTGATGAACGGCGTGGATAAAACATTTACATCACGGTGAGGCCCACAGAGCCCTGCCCGAACTACCCTCCAGGGGTAGGATGCAATCCGCGTCCATGGCCCACATAGTTTTGGAATCGCCTATTTTTTGCGGTGTCTATTCATCCTGTTGCATTGAGAATGACTGGATGTCATATACAAAACACAGTGTGTCCCACCTGATTTTTTGGGTGGTACGCATTCCCATCCCAACTATTCCCTACGGTGTGTCCCACCTGATTTTTTGGGTCAGCCTTAATTTCTACTTCCAAGATGAAAATGATGGGGCACACATGATGGACGGAATGGATGGCATGTACACATCATGGTGGGCCCCACACATTGTGTTGAAAGTTGACGGGGTTCACTAGCTACTACTAACCTATATTTTTAAAAAATTTTTTTTTTTTTTTTGTTGCTATTACGGAAATGTCGTTATAGTTGAATTGGTCTCGTGTTAATTTAATTAACATCTATAATAATAAACAGAGTTGTATCCAATGTTTGAACAGTCATAAATACCAATCTGAACCGTCCATCATGTCAGGCCGACTCTTCATGGGTCACCATACCAAAATTGCATTGATCAGATGATTGTAGCTAGCTGAATGGTGGCCCATTGTTAAGCAATAGTAGGTTTTATGTCATTATCTGGTATTGAAGTTATTTTTGGGAGTAGAGCTCGGCATGGGATGACTCCACTCGGCAAACTCAATTCCGACTTGTTCATACTTGAATCGATGAATCGATGTGAACCAGGTGGGTGAATTGATCCGAACATAATAGACTTCATCCAATCCAAACTCAAATTGAGTCAAGTTTGAGTTACTGATAACTCCGCTTGACGTGATCCAAAATCTAACTCAGTATAAACTCAACTTTATATGAAATTCAACTCTTGTGTGTGTGTATAAACTCAGATCTGACATTTCAAATCTAAGATGCCATGTAACTTTGTGTGTGTATAAACTCAAATCCGACATTTCAAATCTAAGATGCCATGTATCTCATGGAGAGGACTCAGACCAGGCATTTCAAATTTTAGATGCGGTGTAGCTGATGGAGAGGCCGCAATTCCAGTGAGTGCAGCTAGCTTTTGAGTTGTGATTTCAGCCTCTGAATATCCGCAGCATGTTACCAGTTTCAGTGCTGACTCAACTCGATTAGTAACTTTTGACTGGCTTAGACTCCGCTCGAATTAGCCTAGGATAAACCTCGACTTGAATTGGGTCAAGCATGTTGGACTCAGTGCCAAGTCAGGTCAAGCTTGGAGTTGGGTCAACCTTAACTCAGTCTGACTCGACTATATGCACAACTCTAGTTGAGAGACACAAGCAACGTGAAGGTTCTAGCCTTTCGGCTATCTTTTTTGATGATCGGACCTTTGTCATTAAAGCTTGACTTCGACCATCCATTTTGCAAGCTGTGATCAGGATCATCCTATTGGTGCAATTTTAACTTGGTATCGTATGAATATTGGATTGAACTAATTGGACGGCTCAGATCCATCATGGAACGATTCACATTGCTGCAAAGGAGTTGCAAAGGATCATTCCATTCATGTGTAGGTACAAGTGCTTGCCCGCGTACTATAGAGCTATTTAACTAATTGTACACTCACTTATGATCACCAATGGCCATGGAATAGAAAGGGCCTGCCGTAGATTACGTAGGGACCCAAAATGATCCTCATCAAAAAATCACAACCAACCGTATATTGCAGGAACACAAAAATGAACGGTTAGACCAAAAAAGTCCCACCCTCCACTCTGCAAGCACTTAATCCAATGGTTGTAAACATCAGATCAAGATGATTTTGAGTCCACATAAAATTTAAAGTGGGACCCACCTACTGATGACCTTCTGTCATCATAAGTAAGCCCAACTGGGCCCCACAGAGAAATTTACACCATACAACACCATAAGAAGAATTTTAAATTAGATCATTGCTCTATTTGCACTTATTCTACTGTTTTAGTATGCTTGAATTAGCTTTCTTCCTCTTGACAAAAAGACCAAAAGTCATTCTTACCTTTGACAAGGAAAAATACCAAACCCAACTTACAAAGCAATCCTACAGAAAATGGTGATCCTCCCTTCCCCATTCAATAAAAAGATGAACAGCCCACATCATTTTGGCCACCATCTTCTTCTCTCTATCTTTCACATGTGCTATGGCTCTCATACAGACGACCAGAATCCGGGTCGGCTCACCGGCCACGGCCGTGGCCGCGCACTTGTTCGGTGTGATTGCAGTCATCCTCATGCTTGTGTGGGTGTTTCACTACCGTGGGGGCATTGATCTTGACTCTCAAGATTCAGAACGTGTTTTCAATGTAAGTTTCCTTATCTATGTTTATTTCTTCTGGGAGAGTGATTATATGCCTTGAAATCGTGGCAATTACAATTTATTTGAGCTGCGTGGGGCCCAACTTGATGTGTGAGTTCCATCCAACCCGTTAATCAGATAGGGTCCCCATTGTTAGATATAGATCCCAAAATCCAGCCTCATTCATAACTCAGGTAGGAGACACTGAAGAAAACAATGACGGAAGCTGGAAGGGCTATGCCCACCGTACAAAATTCCAGATGATATTGGGCTCCACTGTGCTGTGTACATGTCATCTAACCCATTCATGATGTTCTCTCCACCAGGATTAAGATGTACACCGAAAATCATGCCATTCCAATCTTTAGGTGGGCCACAACAAGTGAATTTATAGGATTTAAGTATGATTATACATTGCTCCCTGTGCTGTGTCCTGCCTGATTTTTTTATATGGATGATTCTTCGGATGTAAGATAGGCATGAGACCACCACACACCATCTTCATGGTTTTGATTCCACATGCATATCTAAGTTGGTCCCCACATGGCTGGAATGTAAGGTAAATTACCATGCATTCGGAGGCATGAATTACCATGCACATCCCTTTCTTTAATGACCAATCCAATGCATAAACTAAGCACCATCATTTTTGTGAATATCCGACCGTCCAACCATCATCGACTGCCATAGCTTAGTGATGTTCATACACACGACGAGATTGTTTTAAGCACGAATGGTGGATGATTGGCTATGGTCTGATTAATGGTATTGTTTGAGACCAGTGGTCCACCAATTTTATTTTGGTTTCATCATACTCTTGGAATATAGTAAATAACCTCATCTACCCCTCAAAATCAATGTTTGCAATATCAATAATATCAGCTGACAATAAAATGATAACTTACATTAAAGGTACAAAACAACATCCACTACATTAATTAATATCTTGTTAATATAATGTGATACATTACAAATATCATTGCAACGACCTTCTAAACTTCTCTTATATTGTTGCTATGTGTGACACATATCATTGATACAAGGGGGAGAGCTTCCCATTCAAGAAAGTGAGAGAGAAAAAAAGCAACATACCTTTTTCTTCTCCTTCTCTATCACGTTTCTATATCTTTTTAGTTTTTCCTCCCTAGGTACACGATTCCATGGATCTTTTCAAAATAAAAAAGCTTGTCTTTCGAAATGAAAGAGCCTTAAGGATTCTTTCATCCCATCTTAAACGAGAAGCTATCTAGCAAACTTGTTGGACTCCAAGGAATGGTCCACCTAGTGGATAATTGCCAACTTATCATGTATATGTAACGTCCAACCCTTTCAATAGGTGGGTCCCCCGCACAAGGATCAATTATTACAAAAATCATTCCCATCCACTCTTCAAATAGGCCACACTATGGAAAACAAGTTTTAACCATTGATAAATAGTAAAAGACAAGTGTGGCCCATTCAATAAGTAATGTGTAGCTGAAATTTGCACAAGATGATCCTCATGATAAGACCAACATATTGGACGGGTGAAATGTCAAACACATATCTATTGGGTGGACCATAACTTGTGGTCCAATGGAGATTTGATACATTCTCTTCAAAAGGAGGTTTATTTAATACTCCGGCCCCAAAATTATTCATGGTCCCAAAATCATATGAGGGGGTATTTAGTTGTTATCTGTGCACTTAACCATTCCATATTTTGGAATGTTTTTTACCTTGTCGGGTGCAAATTTCTCAGTAAGAACTGGTTGGGTCCAGCTATGAAAATGGTGGACCGTTGGATAGGAGTGGTCCACCTTGGATTGCACTTGACCCCAGAATAAATGCTACAATAGGATGATCCATGCCATCTGATCATTGATGTCCTGCAAAATGGGTGTTCTGCCCATTTGCATGCCCCCTTGATCACAAGTCCTTCATGGGCCACTCTTAGATAAAATTGACCTAGTGAATAACATTTTTTCACAAAATTAGCTGAAGGCAACTAAATATAGCAGTTAATGCCCACTGGATCAGAGTAAAATCACTAAAAACTTTTCTTATGGCATAGGGCAAAAATCAAAGGTTAGAGTAAAAAGGTTAATGCCCATTGGAATATGTGGTGTATTTTAAGTGAGTTTTACTGTAGATTGATATTTTTAAACCTTCCTTTTGGTTTAGACTGTATATAAAGTTCTCTCTGATATATCCATTCTACATGGGTCCATTCCACTTGAAGAGACTTGGTCCTTTAGTTCTTTCCTGATTATGTCTGATCTTTTATGGATGAATGATTTGCAACTTTGAACATCTATGATATCGTTATATATTTGGGAAAATCAATGTATTGTTATTGATTTTTCGGAGTATGTGGAATGATTCAATTTTATTATTCTTTATGTTGTAATACGTTTTCCTCAAGTGGACCATCACCATGTCACCTTTCTGAAATACTTTGAAATGCTTCTGCTCTTTTATATCTTTTTATACATTCTTGTCAACATTTGTATGCGCTACCATGATTCTCTTATTTGTGTTATTTGTAGTTATACTGATTTTCAACCGCTTAGGTAATGTTTAGGAACACACTGATACACATTTTCAAAAGAAGACTTGCTTGTTGAATTGTTCATCATATTGTTGAAGGTGAACTCAGCCTAAGCGAGCGAAAATTCCTAGTACTTGGATTTATTTGTAGACATCATAAAATGTTTCCTGTTCAACACTTCTGTCTGATTGCCCGTCTAAGGATGGTAGGTACTATAATGACATATCTAATTATTATTTCTACCATCCTTAAAAAATGACTAAGAAACTTAAGTGTCACGATTTGAAGTGATCATCTTTGACACTCATACAAATATACACTCTCTTTGAAGAAAAGGCTGACTACATTGGCAGCACCCATCATTTTCATGCGAAGATGAAATGCACCATTTTAAGAACCCGTCATATAGTGCATACAAGGCAACTTTATATCAAATGCGGCAGTGTTTTGGACTGTCCTTTGGTTGCTTGGTATATAGGGCATCTTTGTATGCATTTTCCTATATCTTTCTTAAAATGTATCTAGTAATGCCGCTCATTAATAAGAGTGATATTTTATCAC
The DNA here is from genome assembly GCA_037074715.1 of Magnolia kwangsiensis. Taxonomy (NCBI): domain Eukaryota; kingdom Viridiplantae; phylum Streptophyta; class Magnoliopsida; order Magnoliales; family Magnoliaceae; genus Magnolia; species Magnolia kwangsiensis. Next base: position 16,818,328 of record CM073586.1, read on the forward strand.
GCCTCAAATGTCCACTTAGGCCTCTCTCTTGTAATTCTTTGATAACATGCTCTTGAATTGAGCACATGAGAACACACTAGTAATTCCCTTTTAAGAGGAATCCTTCCTATATATGCAACTTTGACAGCTACTTTATAGACACTTTGCTCCATTTTTCTATGAAATTTCATCTGCAACATACAGTTCTTTCAAGTGGTCGAACCCTTCATTTCATTGCTCAGGGTGACCAACAAAGAAGCCCTCCTGCTCAGCGTATCGAGCACCTTATTTTGTTGAACTGACTAGTACTTCAGCACAAAAGTGAATTCTATCTACCTAACAATGCACGCAATTCATGACTACTGTTAATGAATTTTAAGGCACGATAATTTATGCGTAAAATGAAATCCATCTATATAATGTAATTCTTCTAATAATAGAGAATTTGGGCCATAACATATTGCTCCAGTTCACACGTAGTCTACTTTTTATGTATTTCACTTAACTTCTCACTATAAAAAGCTATTAGCCTACCTTAGTGGGACAAGATGACGTTGATCTTGATACACAAGGCATCACACTTAATTTTGAATAGTTCCACAAAACTTAGTTGGACTAAAACATGAATAGTAAATATTTTTCTTTAATTAATGGAAGCTTTACTCGACTCTCTCTGTCCAACTAAATTTCCCTTTCTTCATGCACAATATGATGGGTGCCTTAATAGATCTGAAATTTCACAAGAATCAAATATAAAAATTAGCCGATCCATGAAAATTTCTTACTTCATTGATAGTCTTAAGAGCAAGCTACTCGCTGCTAACCTTCTCTTCATCAACATAATTCCCATGGCACTCACAACATAACCAAAAAGCACAAGATTATCCATCCTAAAGCAACACTTTCTAAGATTTATGTACAGTAGATTCTCATTAAGAAAAGTGAGCACCTTCTGTAAATACCCAACATGTTCATCTTCATTATGGTTATATATCAATAGGTTGTTGAAATATATGGTAGAGAACCAACCTATTAAAGGTTTGAGCACCTGGTTCATTAGCCTCATGAAGGTATTAAATGTATTAGAACATCCAAACAACATTACTAACCATTTATGTGTTGCGCAGCATGTCAATAACGTAGTGAGCCTAGATCTAATCTCAGGCCTCACCCACAAACGATAAACAGGAAGAAATATAAACTAGAAACAGATCAAAGCAATCAAAACAAGCCACAAAACAAGATATACGTGGAAAAACTCCAAATTAGGGTAAAAAACCACGGATGCAAACTTCCACTATGAAGAAGAACGAAGATTACAAGGCAAAATACTAACCTCTCCCTTGAAAGAACATAGAAAACCCTTAGCCTACACATTAAAATAACTTTTTATCATTCCCCAATACACTAGAAAAATCCTAGGGACACCTATATATATTTTAGGAAACTTTCCTTTCGCACCCTTGCGAAAGGCGACACCAAATCCCGTAGTCCGCATTGGATTCGGAAACGAATCTGCATAACTACGACCGGTCGAGCAGACTGAATCCACGTAGCCTTGTAGCTTGATTTTTGATCCACCATAACATAGCCCTATATCCTTAGTACCTACCAGGTATCTAAGGATTCACTTCACAGCTTCCTAATGTTCCTTCCCGGGGTTGTTCATGAACCTGTTAACAACTCTCACTACTTGAGCAATGTCTGGCCTCATGCTCAGCATAACATATGGGACTTTAACCATGTAGTCCCGTTCCTCCTGTATCTTTGCCCCTTGCTCCTTAGATAACTTGAAGTGGTTGGCTAATGGAGTGTTGACTGGCTTAACACCTACCATATTGAATCGATCAATTACCTTGGCTATGTTTTCTGCCTGTGACAAGACTAGTTTGTTATTTTTCTTGTCACGCTTTATCCTCATGTCTAGGATTTATTTTGTAGCTCCTAAATCCTTCATGGCAAATTCTCTAGACAGTTATTTTTTGAGATCTGAGAAGTCCTTCATGCTTGAACCGGCTACAAGCATATCATCAATGTACAGAAGAATGATGATGTACGACGTATCAAACTTCTTCAAATAACAGCAATGGTTTACATGACATCTCCTAAAACTGTTTTCCAACATAAAACTGTCAAACTTCTTGTATCACTGCCTCGGGGCCTGCTTCAGGTCATATAGACTCTTTTTCAGTCTGCACACTTTGTTCTCCTTTCCTGGTGCCACGTATCTTATTAGCTGATGCATATATATCTCTTCTTCAAGGTCCTCATGAAGAAAGACTATCTTAACATCTAGCTGCTCTAGATATAAGTCCTCTGTAGCCACTATACTCAAGATTATGCGAATCGTAGACATTTTCACCGCAGGTGAAAATATTTCAGTTAAATCGATACCTGCCTTTTGTTGAAATCCTTTCATAACAAATCTAGCCTTGTACCGTTTCGAACCATCATGCTCCTCTTTTAGTCTGTAAACTCACTTGTTATGAAGAGTTTTCTTACCCTTAGGTAGAGTGACTAGCTCTCATGTACAATTAGACTCAAGAGAGTCTATCTCTTCATCCATGGTCTGCTCCCACTTAACCCGTGTATCTATCTATAATGTCTCTTCAAAATATTCTGTTTTACCATTATCTGTCAGCAGTAGATAATATAAGGAGGGTGAGTATTGGACCGTGGGTCTCCTCTCCCGAGTAGACCTCCTCACAACCGGTGTATGCGAATCTGCCTCATAATGCTCCTGTGCATGACCATCCTGTGACACTGTAATACCTGTGTCCGGTAATTCTTCCAACTCTATGAATTCCTTTTCTTCGGCCTTATTTTCTTGCACACTGTCCTTATGCATTACTTTTTCATTGAAGACTACGTCCTTGCTTCTAATGATTTTCTTATTTTCTGTATCTCAAAATCAGTAACCAAAATCATGCTACTCGTAGCCTATAAACGTGTACCTCTTGGATTTCACATCCAGCTTGTTTCTGTGCTCTGCATCAATGTGAACATATGAAGTGCAACCAAACACTCTGAGATATGCAAGGTTCACTTCTTTCCCAGTCCACGTTTCTTTTGGTAGCTCATCATCCAATGATGCTAAAGAACTTTTATTGATAAGATATACGATAGTATTCACAGCATTTTCTCAAAAGGTCTTGGGCAACCTTACATGTAACCTCATGCTCCTGGCAAGCTCAAAGATGGTCTTGTTAATGCGCTCAGCCACACTATTTTGTTGTGGTGTCCTTGGAATAGTTTTCTGATGTTTGATTCCACTTACCGCACAATACTCCTCAAAATTCTTATTACAATACTCTCCCCCATTATCAGATCTGAGACACTTTACTGTTTTACCTGTCTCATTTTATACTATAACTTTTCACTTCTTAAACGCATCAAATACATCAGATTTATGCTTTAAGAAATAAACCCACAGTTTTTTGTTAGCATCATCAATAAAAGAAATAAAATAACGTGAGCAACCAAGAGATGATACCTGTGCCGGTCCCCACACGTCTGTGTGTACAAGCTCCAACAGATGCGTCTTTAGAGCGTGTCCTGTCTTCTTAAAGCTTACCCTCTTCTTTTTGCCATTCACGCAGTCCTCGTAGAATTTCAAGTCAATAGACTTCAGCCCTGATAGCTTCCCTTTCGACAATAACATTTTTATCCCCTTCTCACTCATATGTCCGAACCTTTGATGCGATAACTGCTCATTCACTTCAGTTGATGCGACTGCAAGTGAACTATACGATTCTGAAGTCACATACAAAGTACCTTCCTTTTTGCCTTGAGATATCATCAAGGTACCTTTTGTGATCTTTCAGGAATCACTGGTAAATGTCATCACATAACCGGTATCGGTCAACTGCCCCACTGAGATCAGATTCCTTCTCAAACTCGGTACATGTTTAACATCCTTCAATTTTAAAACCGTTCCGTCTTTCTGATTGACCTGAACGTCTCCCTTTCCAATGATACTGCACGGCTCATCATCACCCAAGTAGATTCTTCCAAAGTCACCTGACACATAATCATGCAGAACTTCTTTAAATGAAGTGGCATGAAACAAAGCACCCGAGTCTATAACTTAAGACTCATTCCTCGCATCAAGAGACAAGATCAACACCTATGTGTCGCTCTCCTCTGACAGATTCATTGAATCTTTCTCGCCTTGAGAGCTTCCATCTTATTTCTTAAGCGCCCTACAATCCGTTTCATGTGTCCCATTTTACTGCAATGCCAACACCAGTCTTTGTCTTTCGGTCCCTTGGACTTCTTCCTTGGCTTAGAACGCCCGTGTTTATTGCTTCCTTTGTTCAGCGATCTTCCTCTTCCTTCGACGTTTAGAGCATTCCCTGAATCTCCTGAAACTTTTGATGCCTTCCTTCTAGATTCTTTGTTGAGAATTAGAATGGCCACATCATCAAATTTCAGCTTTGTCGACCTTGAAGAATTGCTCACAGTAATCACTAAACCATCCCAACTAGCTGGTAGACTAGATAAGATCAATAGTGCCTTAAACTCATCCTTAAAAATAATGTGAATGGATTTCAACTGGCTTGTGACTGTATTGAACTCGTTTAGATGTTCAGCCATGCTCCCACCATCTGACATCTTCATGTTGAATAGTTATTTCATAAGATGAACCTTATTGGACGCTGAGGGTTTTTCATATATGGTGACTAGGGCTTCCATTAAATCTTTTATCGTTTTCACCTTAGATATATTGAAGGAGACACTCTTAGATAAAGAGAGTTAGATCCTTCTTAAAGCCTTCCTATCCAATAAAAACCATTCATCATATGTTATCTTTTCTGGTTTCTTCTCTTTTCCTCATAGAGAAATATAGAGGTCTGTTTGATACAAATAATTCTCTATCTGCATCTTCCAAAAGGTAAAGTTTGAACCATCAAATTTCTCAATTCTAGTTTTTCATTCTTCTGCCATCGCTCCCAATAGAACTAAACCAATAGCTCTAATACCAGTTGTTGCATAGCACGCCAACAACGCAGTGAGCCTAGATATAATCTCAGGCCTCACCCACAAATGATAAATAAGAAGAAATATAAACTAGAAACAGATTAAAGTAATCAAAATAAACCACAAAACAAGATACTCGTGAAAAATTTTCAAACTAGGGTAAAAAATCACAGATGCAAACTTCCACTATGAAGAAAAACGAAGATTATAAGGTAAAATACTAACCTCTCCCTTGGAAGAATATAGAAAACCCTTATCCCATACCTTAGAATAACTTTTTATCCTTCCTCAGTACACTAGAAAAACCCTAGGGACACCTATATATAGTTTAAGCAACTTCCCTTTCGCACCCTTGCAAAAGGCGACACGAAAATCCACAGTCCGCATCGGATTCGGAAACAAATCTGCGTAACCATGACCGGTCGAGAAGACCCCACGACCGGTCATGAATGGGTCACGACCGGTTGAGCATCTCAGGACAAAAAAAATGATGCTCTTTGGACTTTGAGTCGAACCGGTCCACAACAAGTCGAGCGGGCCCCTACGAATGGTCGAGCATAGCCCACGACCGGTCGAAAACGGCGCCAGATGTGGCTCCACATCTCAACATTATGCTGAACATCTTTGATCCTAAAAGCCATCTTCCATTCATCACCCACTTTAGTTCTGATCTACTGACCTAACTTCTAACATGTCCATCATATCATATCATCATATACTTTCAAGAATACCTTTATCCCTTCTAACATGTCCATCATATCATATCATCATATACTTTCAAGAATACCTTTATCCCTTCTAACATGTCCATCACATCATCCAAACTTGGAATAGCTAGTTTATACTTTATGGTGATTCACCAATTTTCATCATTCTAAAGTGTTAATAGAGCTGGTATAAAGCCTCTACTCATATTTTTCTAGATCATATCTTTTCAAATCAACTCTTCCACCTTATTTTATAAGGTTTCATTCTCCTTGGGATTTATTTTGTATTGTGATAAATTTGGCAAACTAATACTTGAAATGAGGTCAATATGATGCTAGATGTTCTTTGTAGGGGGTAATCCATCCGGGAGATTTTCTGGAATAATATCCTAAAATTTTCTTAATTATTACTTGTGTTAATTTCTCTGAGAATGCAATAAGATCCTTTTCTCCACCCTCCTCTTTACCCTTTAGGACTAAGGCATACATCTCTATAATTTCCTTCGACCTTTTTATGAAATCCTTCATAAGTACAAAGGACCGCTACTCCATTTGAAAAGTTTTAGGCCGTTTTATACTTTTAAAGGTGAAATGGTGATATTTCTACCATCTTTGAAAAAGATGTAGATACTATCTTTACCTTTATCGATAGAGTTCATATCATGCTACTGTGGTCTACCAAGAAATAAATAATAGACTCTCATATCTACCATATCACAAATTACTTCATCCTTATAATATTTGCAAAGTGAAAGTAGAATTTGACATATATATATTCGAGTTACGTTAGTTTTGTTATGTTTTTTTATCCAAATGATTGTATATAGAGATGAGTGCCTTTTTATCTTCAATTATAGTTTATCTACCATGGCCTTAGATACGGTGTTCCTATTGTCTCCTTTGTCTATGATCACATTACGAATTCTTTCATTGACTATATATACACCAGATCTTGAAGATGCTGTGTCGTTGCAACTTCAAATCTTATTTTGAGGTGTACAATATCTATATATCAAGAGACTATTGTTGATCTTCATATGTCCACTCGTCATTGTCATCTTTTTATTCAATATCTTCATATCTTTTTTTTTCTTTCTTTTTTTTAAAAAAAAAACAAAAGTTTTAATGAGACATCTTCTGCCTCCACCAAATTATTTATAAGATTAGCCATCCATCTATTGGCACACTAATTTGACCAACGACTTGAAAGGCCACATCCGTAACACTTTTCCTAAACGAGTGAAAGATAAATGTTTTTATATGTAATCCTAGAATTAGATGTCTTCTATTGCTACTTATTAGACCCATCCCCCAAATCTTTATTCATGATAGTGGCAGTCAGGAATGTTCTTATGTAGGAGCCTTATCTCAAGCCTGTTCCGTGTACATGAAGTTTTGCACTTAAGCTTGTATGCTGCAAACTTCACTTTTTTCTTCTCAAGGATCTTTATATAATATTTATTTATTTATTTACTTCAGTGAGCTAGTGGAGGAAGTCATTTATGCAAAGTTGGCCATTAAAGAGTGCAAGATTGACTTTAAGCTGATAATCCCGATCTTGCCCATTAACCAATTGTCTTAGATGTTGGAGGATGGACTCTACTACCTCTTCATCATTATATTCATCAATGCACAATAGTGGTATTTGATTTGGTGCATGCATTGAACCAATGTAACCATAAATTAATTGATCACGATCATTCATCACCTCTGAGTTAATTGCCTATCAAGGTTATATTAAATTGATGATCATTACTTTCATCTCTTACATCTTTATTTGGTTATTTTGTTGTAAGGCTTTATATTTGATTTTCAACCATTATTCCTCATAGCATTATCCTTAGGGTTATTACCATGTTTCACGGTTAGAAGCTATTGACTGATTCGTATAAAAAAAAGGCTATGACACCGAATAACATAGTAGTGTGTAGGGAGAAGGGAAAATATCATCATAAAATTAATTCCCAAATATCATCGTATCTTCCTTAATAAATTAATTCCCTTAAATCTACAATAAGACCTTAAATAGGCAGTGTATGCCTAAAACCCTAATTCAAATCGAACTAGTTAACTTTTTTAAAAATTAGAAAATTTGCTAAAAATATTAAAAATTATATAAGTAAAAAATTTTCAACCAAACTTTCAAAATAAATATATTAATCTATGTAATGATATTAATAGCCTTAAAATCATTACAATGTGTAACACCCTAATATATAGCTCAAGTGGTAGACTAAGTGAAAGATACCTCATTTTAACACTGAGGTCTTGGTATCGATCCTTAGTGGGGGTGGCTAACAGTGAAGTGTGAACTGGCAGTGGCATGTACTAACAAGCTAACAGAAGAAAAAAAACCTTAAAATGTGTAAAGAAACAACAATTGCAAAACTTGCTAAAGATAGTAAGCTTTAAATTTGGACGTTTATTTGACTTAATAACTATGGCAATTGATTTCTCTTAGACATCTCTTTTTGATGTAGAGCGGGTCACGGACGATTTCATGGCCAAGATAGATCAGAAAAGGCCCGGTCGACGATAGAAGTGATTCGGACCGTCAGACTTTAAATTGGACATATCTCGCAATCCGGAATGAACTATCAAACGAAAAATATATGATTTTGGGGTAGGACAAGCTACCTTAGCCACCCAACCCACTATGTTTGGTTGCGCAAGTCGTATTTGCGAAATACCATCAGATCGACGGTCATTTTCCTATTTTAGTTCTGTTTTTACTATAAATAGTAAGTTTTAGTTAATTATAACTCTTCATCCGATGGGCTTTAGGAGTTGCGCCCAACTTGAAAAGTGCTTATAATAATTAGAAGAACAATGTGATAAAGCAAAATAGGACACTATTTTTGGGCAAAAACCTTGCCCACTAGTAGACATCACGACCGTCTATAAATAGTAATTTTACTATTTATAGTAAGTTACGAATTCTAGGAGTTTTAGTTGTAGTTTGATTCCAAAATTTCTTACATGGCTTAGTATCCCTATTTAAAGGGTTGTGAACTCGTTTATTTCATTGATCAGTAAAATAATGAATTTTATAAAATTTATTTTTATTTTTCTTGCTTTTTCGTCGTGGATTTAAGAAGTCTCTGTGAGGAGTTTAGAAAAGCTTTATGGATTCGGAGTAGTTATCCTTGAGAAAGACATGTTGCACTGCACGCCAACAACGTAGTGAACTGAGATCTAATCTCCGATCTCACTCACAAACGATAAACAAGAAGAAATATAAACTATAAGAAGAATCAAAGCATTCCAAACAAACCACAAGACATGATATACATGGAAAAATGAAGATTACAAGGCAATATACTAATCTCTCCCTTGGAAGTACAGAGAAAACCCTTTACCCACACCTTGGAATAACTCTCATAATACCTAGAAAAGCCCTAGGGACCACTATTTATAGTTTAAGAAACTCTCCTTTCGCATCTCTGTGAAAACTGACTCAAAAATTCGTAGTCCGCATCAAATTCGAAAATGAATTTGCGTAACCTCGACTGGTCGAGCAGACCCTTGATTGGTCAAGCATGATCCTCGACCGGTCGAGTACTGTGGAACCAAAAAACTAATGCTCACTGGACTTTGAGTCGAGCCAGTCCATGACTGATCGAGTGGGCCACTCGACCGGTTGAGCAGGGCACTCGACTAGTCGAGTGGCCGTCCAGATGTGGCCCATATCTTAACAATCTCCCACTTAGAGACACATCACCATAAACTTTTATCTTGTTCATCCGGAGTACACCACTTCCCTGTCTTTAAGCCTGAAGACTAATTAAAGCTGAACAAAGCTTTAGCTTCTCCCGCGTGACCGCCTTGGTTAGCATATCCACAGGATTCTCATTTATATGAATATTTTTCAGAACAATCGATCAATCTTCCAGTAGTGAACGTATGAAGTGATATCTGATGGCTATATGATTGGTCCTTGAATGAAAGGTTGAATTCTTAACTAAGTGTGTTGCACTCTGATTGTCACTGTACAACTATAATCTGCTTGCTTTTTACCCAATTCTTTCATAAAATCTTGCATCCACACCATCTCCTTGCACGCTTCTGTAGCCGTAACATATTCTGCTTCTATCGTACTGATACATACTAACTTCTGTAACCGACAGCCCAACTAACTATAGCACTACTTAGAGTAAAGACATAACTTGTAGTGCTTCTTCTGTTATTGATATCTCCTGGTAAATCTGAATCTATATAATCTTGTACCTTGATTTTTGATCCACCATAGCACAACCGTACATCCTTAGTACCTACCAAGTATCTAAGAATCCACTTCACAACTTCCTAATGTTCCTTCTTGAGATTTTTCATAAACCTGCTAACAACTCCCACTGCTTGAGTAATATCTGACTTTGTGCTCACCATAGCATACATGAGACTCCCAATAGCTTACGCGTATGAGACTTTAGCCATGTAGTCTCGTTCCTCCTGCGTCTTTGCACCTTGCTCCTTAGATAGCTTGAAGTGGATGACTAATGGAGTACTAACCGGCTTAACACCTCTCATATTGAATCGATTAAGTACCTTAGCTATGTACTATGCCTGTTACAAAATTAATTTCTTATTTTTCCCATCACGCTTTATCCTCATGCCTAGGATTTGTTTTGCAGCTCCTAAATCCTTTATAAAAAATTCTTTAGACAGTTGTCTTTTAAGATCTGAGATGTCCTTCATGCTTGAACCGGGTATAAGCATATCAATAACGTACAGAAGAAGGATGATATACAATGTATCAAACTTCTTCAAATAGTAACAGTGGTCTACATGACATCTCCTAAAACTATTTCTGGACATGAAACTGTCGAACTTCTTATACCACTGTTTCAGGATCTGCTTCATGCCATATAAACTCTTCTTCAGTCTGCACACCTTGTTCTCCTTTCTTGGTACCACATATCCTATCGGCTGATATATATATATCTCTTCTTCAAAATCCACATGAAGAAAGGCTGTCTTAACATCTAGCTGTTATAGATGTAAGTCCTTTGTAGCCACTATACTCAAGACCATGCGAATCGTAGACATTTTCACTATCGGTAAAAATATTTCAGTGAAATCGATACCTGCCTTTTGTTGAAACTCTTTCACAACCAATCTGGCCTTGTACCATTTCGAACCATCGTGCTCCTCCTTCCGTCTGTAAACTCACTTCTTATGAAGAGCTTTCTTACCCTTGGGTAGAGTGACTAGCTCCCATGTACGATTAGTCTTAAGAATGTCTATCTCATCATCCATGGCCTGCTCTCACTTAACCCGTGTATCTGACTGTAATGCCTCTTCAAAGCACTCTGGTTCACCATTATCTGTAAGTAGTAGATAATGTAAGGAGGGTGAGTGTCGGACCGTGGGTCTCCTCTCTCGAGTAGACCTCCTCGCAACTGATGTCTGTGTCTCTACCTCATAATACTCTTGTGCATGATCATCCTGTGGCGGTGTAACACCCGTATCCGGTAACTCTTTCAACTCTATGAATTCTTTCTCCTTGGTCTTATTTTCTTGAACACTGTCCTTATGCATCACTTTTTAATTGAAGGCTACATATTTGCTTCTTATGATTTTTCTGTTTTCTGTATCCCAAAACCTGTAGCCAAAATCATGCAGCCCGTAGCCTATAAATGTGTACCTCCTGGACTTCACATCCAACTTATTTCTATGCTCTGCATCAATGTGAACATATGAAGTGCAACCGAACACTCTGAGATGTGCAAGGTTCACTTCTTTTTCAGTCTACGTTTCTTCTGGTAGCCCACCATCCAATGGTGCTGAGGAACTTCTAATGATGAGATATGCAGTAGTATTCACAGTATCTGCCCAAAACGTCTTAGGCAACCCTACATGTAACCTCATGCTCCTGGTGCGCTGAAGAATGGTCCTGTTAATGCGGTCAGCCACACTATTCTGTTGCGGTGTCTCTAAAATCATTTTTTAATATTTGATTCCATTTGCTGGACAATATTCCTCAAATTTCTTATCACGGTACTCTCCTCCATTATCAGATCTGAGACATTTTACTATTTTACCTATCTCGTTTTCTACCATAACTTTTCACTTCTTAAACATATCAAATACATCAGATTTATGCTTTAAGAAATAGATTCACAGTTTTCTATTAGCATCATCAATAAAAGAAATAAAATAACGTGAGCCACCGAGAGATGATACCTGTGCCGGTCCCCAGACATCAGTGTGTAGAAGCTCCAACAGATGCATTTTTAGAGCGCGTACTTTCTTGAAACTTATCCTCTTCTACTTATCATATATGCAATCCTCGCAGAATTCTAAGTCAATAGACTTCAGTCCTGGTAGTTTTCTTTTTGACAATAACACTTTCATCCCCTTCTCACTCATATGTCTCAACCTCTGATGCCATAACTGTCCATTCACTCTAGTTGATGTGACTGCGAGTGAACTATACGATCCTGAAGTCACGTACAAAGTACCTTTCTTCTTGCCTTGAGATATTACTAAGACACATTTTATGATCTTTCAGGAATCACTGGTGAATGTCGTCACATAACCGATATCAGCCAACTGCCCTACTCAGATTAAGTTACGTTTTAAACTAGGTACATGTCTGACATACTTTAATTTCAAAGCCGTTCCGTCTTTCTAATTTATATGAACGTCTCACTTTCCAACAATACTGCACGGCTCATTATCACTTAAGTAGACTCTCTCGAAGTCACCTGATATATAATTACGCAGAACTTCCTTACTCGAAGTGGCATGAAACAAAGCACCTGAGTCTATGACCTAAGATTCATTCCTCACATCAAGAGACAAGATCAACACCTCTGTGTCACTCTCCTCAGATAGATTTATTGAATCTTTCTCACCTTGAGAGCTTCCTTCTTGTTTCTTGAGTTTCCTATAATCACATTTCATGTGTCCCTTTTTCCCGCAATGCCAACACTTGTCTTTGTCTTTCGGTCCCTTGGACTTCTTCCTCGACTTAGAAAGTTTGTGTTTATTGTCTCCTTTATTCAGCGATCTTCATTTTCCTTCAACGTTTATAGCATTCCCTGAATCCCCTAAAACTCCTAATGCCTTTCTTCTAAATTTTTCGTTGAGAATTAGACTGGTCACATCATCAAATTTCAGTTTTGTCAACCTTGAAGAATTGCTCACAACAATCACTAAACCATCCCAACTGATTGGCAAACTGGACAAGATCAATAACGCCCTAACTTCATCCTCAAAAATAATGCTAACGGATTTCAACTGGTTCGTGACTGTATTGAACTCATTTAAATGTTCAGCCACGTTCCCACCGTTTGACATCTTCATATTGAATAGTTATTTCATAAGATGAACCTTATCGGACACTGAGGGTTTTTCATACATGGTGGCTAGGGCTTTCATTAATTCTTTTGTAGTTTTCATCTTGAATATATTGAAGACGATGCTCTTAGACAAAGAGAGTCAGATCGTTTCTAAGGCCTTCCGATCCAATAAAAACCATTCATCATCTATTATCTTATCTAGTATCTTCTCTTTTCCTCCTAGAGGAATATAGAGATCATTTTGATACAGATAATCCTTCATTTGAATCTTCTAGAAGGCAAAGTTTGAACTATCAAACTTCTCAATTCTAGTCTTCCCTTCTTCCATCATCGCTCCCAGTAGAAATAAATCAATAGCTTTGATACTAGTTGTTGCGCAGCACGCCAACAACGCAGTAAACCGAAATCCAATCTCTAGTCTCACCCACAAATAATAAACAATAAGAAATCTAAACTAGAAGAAGAATCAAAGTATTCCAAACAAACTACAATACAAGATATACGTGGAAAAACTCCAACAAGGGTAAAAAACCACGGATGCAAGATTCCACTATAAAAGTAAGCGAAGATTACAAGGCAATATACTAACCTCTCTCTTGAAAGTATAGGGAAAACCCTTTACCCAAACCTTGGAATAACTCTCATAATACCTAGAAAATCCCTGGGGACCCCTATTTATAGTTTAGGCAACTCCCCTTTGTACATCTACGAAAATCGACTCAAAAATCCACAGTCCGTATCAAATCCGGAAACGAATCCGTGTAACCTCGACTGGTCGAGCATGGGCCTCGACCGGTCGAGTACCGCGGAACCAAAAAACTGATTCTTGCTGGACTTTGAGTTGAGCTAGTCCATGACTGGTCGAGTGGACTACTCGACCAATCAAGTAGGGCACTCGACTAGTCAAGTAGTCGTCCAGATGTGGCTCCATATCTCAACAAGACAGTGATCAACCTTATCACGTTCATCCCTACGTCACTTTTGAATGATATATTATAGACAAAAATAGAAGTAAAACGATTATACTCTATAGAATCCTTAACTTGTTTAGCCGCTTTTGTTGTGGATCAAAATTTTCAACCTTCTTTCAATCAAGACTGTCCATGAAGTCCTCTGGTACCTATCTACATCACTAATTACTAGGTTTAGTTAAGAATTATGAAAATTTAAAAGTTATAATTAGTTAGTGAATAGGTGTGAAAGTTGGTAAGATGGAATATTCTTAAATTGAGAAAGAAATATGTGAATATGAAAGCTTACATCAACCATTGTATGTGATTATTTCTTATCCATCCACAAATAATGAAAAAGAAAGATGATAGAAGACCATCCTAAGAATGCTGTTGCTTGGTACTCATCAATAGAGATGTCATGACACATGCCACCAATGCACACTTGTACAAGATCTAGGCCATCCATCACATAGGAATCATAGGGGAACACCTTGACCCAACTCAGATTCAACTCACGAATCTAAATGGGCCCAAATTTTCCTATACTCAGATCCAACCATTTAAATACATGAGTCCGCTCAAAACCTGGACCTGACCCAAACCCTAATCAGATTTTACTGAATTGGGCAGGGAAAAAAAAAAAATACCCAACCAATAATTAAACTGATCTGGGCTACAATCCACTCAACCTGACCTGACCCATTTGCACCCCTAGCTAATTATATGATGTATGATATCTTAAAAATAAGATAAATGACAACTTTACTCTTTCTTGCAGGTACACCCATTCCTCATGATTTTTGGGTTTATTTTTGTCATAGGAGAAGGTAAGCTTTCCAAAAATAATCTTTTATACACCATAGTTCAGTATATATATTCCCTCTCAATTAGGGTGGGCTGTCAATGGGTCGGGCTAGCCCATCGAGCCCATGGGCTTAGTCCGCTTCGAGCTAAAATTCGAGCTGCCATATGTGACCCGAGGGTTAGCCCTCGCCTTAAAATGAGCACACTTATTATTGGGCTAGGCATAAAGGTCCGTTTACCCGGTCTGAACTTGGCCCAAACTAACTAGGTTTTGATTTTCAAGGATATATACAAAAGTTTTTTTTACTTTTTTTTAAAAAGTATTTTTAAAAATATTTAATGACTTATTTAGATTAAAAAATTTATTATTGTAAATGACTATTCTAATTTCAATCACAATTAATGTTCTCTTAAATGACCAATAATAGAAAATTAATATTTTTCTAAATGATTATTCCAATTCTAGAGGTGGTAAATAGATTCACCTTGGGTTAGTCTGAAGTTGGTTTGTGTTGCTTATTAACTTACAGGATCAGGCTCAGGCCTGTACATTTTGGTTGTAATGGCCCTGGCTGACAAAAAAAAAGGTGCTCGATCCCTTGCCTTTTCACCATAAACTGGTCCACCATTTCTGATGGGAGAGCCATCCATGTAGTAAAGCCTACAATCAATGACCCATGAACGTTTCACAATCTACAAGCAAACATTCTTTTGACTAGATAATACACCACCATCTCACTGAGTCCGGTCGAGTCGCGAGCCTAGGTTGTGGAGCTGGGCGTGTGGTTTCGACAAGTCAATCCACTCCTATATGGTGGCCCACTAAATGAGTAGAAATTCCTGATTTTTGTGATGGGACATCTAAATGGGTGACTCACCTCATGCATAGATATCGCAAGCGGGTCCCCATACTCATGGCTCAGTGCAGGATTTTGTGAGTTTAAAAACTGAAGTCATGGGTTCGAGTACAGTGTGTTAAAAAAAATAATGTACACGTGAATTTGTACGTACTTATCCTAAATGCAAGAACAATGAATATGATAAAATTATCAAGAAAATCTTTATTTTTACTGTACACTTCACATCTGACAAGCATACAAATAATGTATTTTCATTAACTCATGCCGAAGATTACAAGTAATTCACATCTGCCTTTTTCGGCAACTGACGTTGAGTTAGCATTTTAGGACCTATTTTACCAATTGGAGAAGATGGGGATTGTGAAAATGTATTCAAATGCACAGTGCAAATAGGGCTTTAGCTCAAAATGCCATTTCACCATCAAGCACTTTTTTTGATGGTGCATCCAAACGGGCCATAAGACTATCATAAGCATAGTTTGCAAAACACATTATGTGTCTAATTTTTGAGATGGCTAAAACTTCACATTATTTGAAGAGATATGAATGATTTTCATCTACATATATTCATATATGTAATCCATCTATCTAATCAAATAGTGCATTAATATCATACTTTCTCTAAAATCCTTTATTTTCAGGTAATGCATATACAAATCAATCCTTCTTTCTTTTTTTCCCCTAAATGAAACACAAATTCTTTAAAAAGAAGTTAATTCAGTTTGTAGAAAACCGAGTTTTAAAAAAATAATAATAATAAAATTAAAATGGAGTTTAGAACAGAATTTTTGCTGACTATGATCAAATGATCATGAGAAATGGGTCCCACTTGGGGCAAGTTCAATGGGTTCCACTTGCGCCTAACCGTTAGACCGGTGGGTCAGTTCAAGGCCCGGTCCAAGTCCTCACCCACACCCATTTATGATTTATATTACTTGGTATTGGTCTAGATTTTAGGCGTTTTAATTAGTGGGCCACATATGGGCCTGACCTATAGGCCCAATTACTTATTGCCCTAGCCCGTGGCCCGTTTCCAAACATAAGTGAATCTTTCTCCTTTTCTTTCAAATTTTTTTTTTTTTTTTTCCTTCTAATGTACGGTTTGGATTAGAGAAGATGATGGTGTTGGTTTTGTAAGCAGCGTTGATAGCCTACAAGACGATCCCCGCCACCCACGTGGCCCAAAAATCATGTCACTCCATCCTCAACTTGATTGCCCTCATCATAGGGATTATTGGAATCTCTGCTGCCTTCAAGTATCACGATCGGGCCCAAATATCACACATGTACACCTTGCATTCATGGCTAGGGATAACAACCATCTGCTCATTTGGATTACAGGTAATTCACTATCAATTCATCTCTACCGTCCATTTGGCCATCGGTACATCTATCCATATCATCTACATCATGATCCTGGTTTGGATGGCCCAATTTCGTAACAATCGCAATGATCGGGCGATCCTAACCAACCGACACATGGATGGTGAAAAAGTCAACTGATTGGATGGATAGAGTCATCCGATCGTTAGTCTTTGGATCCAGACCGTTCATCAGACAGACCAAAGTGCACCTGTACCTTGGCCTACATTCAAGTGGGCCACTGTAACTCTCCATATTCTATGTAGTAGTGTGTTCTGTTTGATGAATAAGAACGGGCCTGATTTTGGGTCCAGAGTACATATGTGGTGGGCCCACTTATTGAATGGTCTGGATCTGATCACTAGTGTTCTCTGGCTAACACTTCCTGATTGTGTTTTTGCTAGTGGGTGTTTGGGTTCCTCAGCTTCTGGTTACCAGTAACTCGAGGCTCAG
This sequence comes from Magnolia kwangsiensis, assembly GCA_037074715.1. NCBI lineage: Eukaryota > Viridiplantae > Streptophyta > Magnoliopsida > Magnoliales > Magnoliaceae > Magnolia > Magnolia kwangsiensis. The sequence continues at coordinate 16,835,730 of CM073586.1, forward strand.
GAAGGGCTAGGATCGCTCCATGGCACGCCTCATTCGGTGTCTGTATCTTCGTGATGGCGATCTGTACGGCTGAGATGGGGTTGGCGGAGAAATTCATATTTTCTGCGCTAACAGGTGGAAATCAGGCCAACGTAATAAATGCCACAGGATACATGATCTTCCTCTTTGCGGTCTCCGTAATCCTAACCGTTGTTTGATGTGATGATCTGACCGTTAGTGTCGCTTCCACACATATATATTTTTTAATTTATATTTTTGAGAAATGTTAAGAATATCTGGTCCGTTCATCAGTAGGGCCCATCATGAATGTGATACGTGCCCTATGCTGTGTGCGTGCGTGTGGATTTCAATAGGGTTGGTTTTCTTTGTTCAGTAACGAATATCGTCTATTTACACGTTGAAATTCTTCTTTTTCTTTTGAGCTACTACAATAAACTTTGATTGGAGTGGTGCCTTTAATGTTCTTTTCCCTGGCAAATGGTGGTAAAAACAACTGTATTGAAATTGTGTCTATTTTTGGTCCCCTTTGTTTCGATTGACTGGCTGTAGTTGCCATTGTGCTTTATTGTGGGAGATTTACTGGCTGCCGTCGCTGGGATCATGATGGCATTGCTAATTTTGGATATTAATAGCCCAAGGTGTTGAGGCAGTGGCCTATAAATAAGCACTTGTAACTTAGAAAGTAATCTTTTCTAATTGCGTAAGGTTTTGGCCAACACACGGATGGAAGGATAATGTGCATGTATTTTGTGGGCCGTCATTTGTATACGTGTGTGTGTGCCCAGCTGCGCACTGGTTTACACGAAACTCCTGTGAACTGTTTTGAAAAGTCATCATATGTAATGTGACTCTAAAATCAGAACAGTCCACGTGAAGCAGAACTTCATAAAACCTGGGACATACTTTTTACTTAAACTTTGGTGTCCCATGAAAAATGAAAACAATTTCATCCCTTGATTTGCATTTCTCTTTTCTATAGTCCTTTAGAATTTTAAATTAGGGTGAAAATTTATCCATTAAGGTTTCATGGGATGCGTATCACATGGACTGCTCAGATGCCTCTCTCTCTCTCTCTCTCTCTCTATATATATATATATATATATATATATATAAAGAAGGTTATTAATGGTGTACAAAGTTGATGGAAATCTAATGGACACTTGGCATATAAAGAAACGAGGTTAGAGAGCTGGGTTCCGAGTCTAGCACACATTTACAACCTGTGACCGGTTATCTGCTTTATATATACAATTTGTCGTTAGAAAACTATTGATGAACTCTACATCCTAGCCAATTAGTTAAGGTTCACAAAATTCAGTTGTTTAGAAGCTAAATTAGAGTTTTAAGTCGAAACTTGCTACCTATATTTATTCTAATGATTGTAAGAGTTCACTTGTTATCCAAAGTCTTTAATTTGATCTTTTAAGAGTAGTTTATGTGTTTGGATAGGTGCACATATTTATTTTCTTTTTACTATTTTCAGTAATTATACTTTTTTAAAAAAGTTTGCTAGCTTAAGAATAATCATGAGTCTAGGGCCTCCTTTGCTGATATAAGACCGTAAAGTATGATGTAAAGAGCACTTCATCAAGTACATTGTAGCTGATCTCTTCTTCCCATTTCCACCACACACTCACTGGTAGGTCTTCCTTTGCGTCAATTGGTATCAGAGCGAGGTTTTTTCCTCGGGTAGATGGCTTCTAACGACAGGTCGAGCAACAATCACATGGGTTGTGTTATAGAAAATTTACTTTTAACGGCGACAGCTTTTGAAGCAGCGCGGCAAGAGAATCAGTAAGCCATGCAAGGGTTACAGGCTTCCATGGACCACTTAGCGGATCTCTTGGTAGAAATCCTACGATAACTCCGTGTTCCTGGTAGTAATCCTCCACCGCCGATTGCTGAAACTCGTAATCGCCTTAATCGTAGGATAGTACCGGTAGTGCATACACGGGTCAGTCATGAGAAAGGGGGCTTCGGTGAGGAGGAAATCGACGACATAATATTCTAACACCCCAGACAAGGCGACGATCGAGTAGATCGGAAAGATTGAGAATTCAAGATGCTGGTTGATATTCCTAATTTCAATGACCAACTACACATTGGGGATTTTCTCGATTGGCTTTCTGAAGTTAAGCGATTTTTTGACTATATGGACATCCATAAAGCAAAGAAGGTCAAGCTTGTGGCCTACAAGTTAAAAGGAGGACCTTCAGCTTAGTGGGAACTGTCGCAACTCGCACAAACCAGACAAATGAAAGCACCAATCCGCACATGGCAGCGGATGAAGCAACTACTGCGTGCCTCATTCCTCCCTAGCGATTACGATCAGATATTATTCCAAAAATACTAAAATTGTCGACAAGGTAATCGGTTGGTGAGAAAATACGCAGAAGAATTTTACTACATGGCGGCACGTAACGATTTAGTCGAGACTGAATCACAGCAAGTCGCCCGATTTAATGGTGGATTGCGTATAACGATCCAGGATCGAGTCCAGATGCAGCCCGTCTGTACGATGAATGATGCAATTAAGTTAGCTACTCGAGTAGAAGCGTAACTTGAACGTCCTACCACACAACCCTATCATACCGCAAGGATCATTACGGCAGGTCCACCCCCGGGAGCTCCAAAGTCTAAGGGGAAGGAACATGTATGAGCACGCACTTAACCTCCTACGTCTGAAAGCTGAGATCAGGAAACCGGGCAAGCTAGACCCCAAAGGGGCGTATCGACTGTTGTTGGTCCAAGTAGAATCCTAAACCCCTATGCTCGACCTCGGCCTGACAACTGCTATCGTTGTAGTCAACCGAACTACCTATCAAATACTTGTCCCTAGCAAAAGGTGGTGAAACTCACCATCAATAATGATAGTGCTGATAACGCCGATAAAGATCCAGATGTTGAAGAACAAGATCATACCACCGAGGACGAGACATATGAATCAAGTTGAGTTCAGTAAGATCACGGCGAGTCCCTCGTCGTGAGGCGGCTATTATATGCGCTAAGAAAAGAAGTGCATCCACAGATGCATAAAATCTTCCGCACTAGGTGTACGGTGAATCGAAAGGTTTGTGACGTAATTATTGATAGTGACAGCAGCGAGAACATCATCTCCAAGGTCATGGTGGAGAAGTTGTATTTGAAAACGGAGCGTCATCCCTCCCCATATACAATCGGTTGGATCAAGAAGGTCAGCGAAACAAAGGTAACTGAACGGTGCACCATATCCTTTTCAATTGGTAAACATTATAAGGATGAAGTAGTATGCGATGTGATTGACATGAAAGCATGTCACATACTACTCGAGCAACCCTGACAATCTGACCGTGACGCCACTCATAAAGGGCGAGATAACATATATGTCTTCATCAAGGATGGCCAGAAGGCCATATTGGCCCCTATGTATCCAGAGGGACCACTTGACACTTCTAAAGTGGAGGGTCGCTTTCTCTTAACCATACGGGACTTCGTGGAAGAATCCAAAGAAACAGGACAGGCATATGCATTAATTGTAAAAGGGGAAGAACTCGAGTCTACCATCATCCTTGAAAGATTAAGGCCCTTATTGCATGAATTCAAAGAAATCTAGCCTGATGACCTTCCTGATAGGTTACCCCCCATGCGAGATATCCAACACCATATCGACTTTGTCCCTGGGTCCAGTCTACCCATTCAATCTCATTATCGAATGAGTCCGAATGAGTGCGAGATTCTTTAAGGGCAAGTGGAGGAGTTGATTCGTAAGGGTCTTATTCGAGAAAGCATGAGTCCATGTGCTGTACCATCTCTATTAACTCCAAAGAAAGATGGGAGTTGGCGCATGTGTGTCGATAGCTGAGCCATCAACAAAATCACCATACAATACAAGTTTTCTATACCACGGTTGAACGATATACTGGACATGCTAAAGGGTGCCAAAATATTCTCTAAATTGGATCTAAGGAGCGGCTACCATCAGATTCGAATATGGCCGGGTGATGAGTGGAACACGACTTTTAAGACCAAGGAAAGATTGTACGAATGGATGGTCATGCCCTTCGGTCTTTCGAATGCGCCTAGCACATTCATGAGATTGATGAACCAAGTTCTGAAACCTTTCATTGGGCAATTCGTTGTGGTTTATTTCGATGATATTTTGATATACAGTCAAGATGAAAATACCCATATGGAACACCTCAAGAAGGTCCTTCTGGTGCTTATTGAAAATAAACTGTATCTCAATTTAAAGAAGTTCAGCTTTGTGGGATGCGTATCACATGGACTGCTCGGATGCCCACGACATGTGTGCAAAGGTATGCATGTGCGTAAGTCTCTCTCTCTCTCTCTCTCTCTCTCTCTCTCTCTATATATATATATATATATATATATATATATATATATATATAAACAGTAGGTTGCTAATGGTGTACAAAGTCAATGGAAATCTAATGATAAATTTACGACTGTAGGACTCATTTATGGCCCATTTACGAGACGAAGTCCACCTCATTTTACCTTGTAAGAATAAGCCCTAGCTGTACGGATGCCTTCCCAAAGGTAAAAAATGCCCCTGCTTTTAACTTCAAGCAGATCGGAGATGAGCGTTGATGCTCCTCGAACTCCGAGTTATACGAATGATTCAAAAGAGATCAACATTACATGGGCCCTACAGTTATGTATTTATTATATCTACAATGTTCATCCATATTTTGAGATCATTTCGGAGCATTATCCAAAAAAAAAAAAATCATATGTAAAGATCAATTGGACCACACCACAAAGAGCAGCAGAAAATTGATTTTCACCGTTGAAACTTTTATAGGGCCCACCATAACATTTATTTTCCATCCAATCTATTCATAAGGTCATAAAGACCTGGATGGAGAGGAAAAACAAATTTTGTAATGATCCAAAACTTTCGTGACCCTTGAAAGAGTTTCAACAGTAGACATTCAAAGAAGAATGGTAAAGTCATTTTCTACGGTCAGACATATGGCTACAGATTATAACCGTAGCCATAGATACCCTAATCCGTAGCAATAAGGTCTATCCGGGGTGGGCACGCCGAACTAGCAGCCCCCCCCCCCCCACCACTTACTGGCAGGGCCACTCCCAGATGGTGGCCCCTATGGCTATGGATAAAAACCATAGCTAAAATCTGTAGCTATAGGTTTTTTTTTTTTTTGTACATGGAGAACATTATACTACTTATAATTTTCTCTGACACATATTTATATAAATATGTATATGTAAGCATATAAAAATTTTTTCTCTCTTTTTCCATTTCTTTCTTTATTCATTTAACAAGAATATCTTCTAAACTAAAATTAGTTACTTGATGTACCCTATATGATTTTGGAGTAGGAGAAGCTACTTTAACCAACCAACCTAGTTATTTTCCAAGATTCCATCAGGTTGATGATCGAAAATCCATTTCATTCACTTAGTGGTCAATTCCATTCATTTCATTTACTTTGTGATCAATTCTATGCATTTCACGGTCAATCCCGACGATTTCGTTTTGATTCACGGTCATTTCCATGCATTTCACGGTCAATTCCCTTCACTTCACGGTCATTTTTATGCATTTCATGGTCATTTCCCTACACTCCATGGTCATTTCCATGCATTTCACGGTATTCCCGGAGATTCCGTTTTGATTCACAGTCAATTTCCTTCACTTCATGGTCATTTCCACACATTTCACGGTCAATTCGCTTCACTTCACGGTCATTTTCATGTATTACACAACCATTTCCAGCGATTCTGTATTGATTCACGGTCATTTCCGCGCATTTCATAGTCTAATCGTCTCACTTCACAGTCATTTCCATGCATATCACGGTCATTCTCGCCTATTTCATGCTAATTCACGATCATTTCGGCACATTTCACGGTCATGCCCCTTCACTTCACAATCATTTCTGCGCATTTCATGGTCCAATCGTTACAATTCACCGTGAAATGCGTCCAAATGACCGTGAATCAACACAGAATAGGCTGGAATGACCATGAAATGCATGGAAATGACGATGAAGTGAAGCGAATTGATCGTGAAATGTGCCGAAATGACCGTGAAGTGAAGGGGCATGATAGTGAAATGCATCGAAATGGCTGTGAATCAACATGGAATAGGCACAAATGACTGTGATATGCATGAAAATCATGGTCATTCTCATCTATTTCGTGTTGATTCATAGTCATTTTAGTGCATTTCACGGTCAATTTCCTTCACTTCATAGTCATTTCCATGCATTTCATGGTCAATTCACTTCACTTCATGGCCATTTCCATGCATTTCACGGTCATTCCCTCTTATTCCATGTTGATCACGGTCATTTCGGTGCATTTCACGGTCATGCCTCTTCACTTCACGGTCATTTCCGCACATTTCACAGTCCAATCGCTACACTTCACCGTGAAATGTGTCGAAATGACTGTGAATCAACACGGAATAGGTGTGAATGACCGTGAAATGCATGGGAATGACCGTGAAGTGTAAGACCTGTATCTTGGTCCGTACCCTTCCGTAGACTTCCGCAGTCTTACCGGTCGAATTTCGACAACCTTCGACCCTTAACCGATATCGACGCGCGACCCTTATTCATATGCCGACAATCCGAGTCGACTCAACCCAAGACCACTACCATAGCGACCGCGCCGTGATTGCGGTTCCGATGCCGCGACTCGCCCGCCGAGGCGATACCCTGGTCAAGAGTTGTAGGCCAACGTTCGGTGCGAGGAAACGCCGCGCGTTGCGAAACTCAAGAAAATCTCTACGATGTGTCACATCAATCACATCAATCCCATCAATCAATCAATCCATCAATCCATTACATGTCAAGTACACATCACTTTCACCCCTTTTCCCAAGCAACCACAAAAGTCTTCTCCTCCCATACCTCTCTTACACAAAAGCCATAAAAGTCTTCACCTCCCATACCTCTCTTACACAAAAGGCCACAAAAGTCAATACTTTCTTACACCCCATCACCACATCCATCCATCACTCTCTCTCTCTCTCTTTACAACTCTCTCTCTTTCTCTCTTTCTCATTTCAAACCCCAAGCAAGCTCCATACGTATGAGGATTTCTCCAAAAATTCCCAAGCTCCAAGTGTGGTCCACTTTCCTACCCCATCATCTCTCATCTCAACCCTCCATTCCTCATCTTAACCATTGAAATCCAAGCTAAGGTGCCAAGGAACTCCTAGGAGCAAGAAGATCGGACGGTGGGTGCCTCTATAGGGTAGTTTTTTTTCTTATTTTTATGATGGGCCAAGTGAGGCCCACCGATCAATGGTGTGGATCGCACTTGGGACCCTAAGATGAGGCCGATGGCCCACTTGGATCATCATGATCATTCCATGATGGGGCCATTCTCAATGGACCCCATCATGATGCTTATTTCATTGCAAAAGGTCATCTAGACCGTCCATCTTGGTGGAGAGAGGATCTCCACCGTTGATTCTCGATCTTGGTGGTCCCATGTGTTGAGGGACCCTTTTTATTGTATGATTTACTTTTAAGGGAGGGCCCATAATGTCGGGGTCCCTCCATCACAAGGCGTGTCCCACTCTCCATGTCTCTCTCTCTCTTTTATTCTTTTTATTTTATGTTATCTTATTTTATGCAATAGGGATTGTGTGGCCCACTTGAATGGACCCCACCTTTAGGCATTGTGTCCAAGTATTCTTCAAGTGGGGCCCACCTTAAATATTGTAACTACATCATTCATTAGTGGTGGCCCACTTCAATAGGGCCCGCCACAATGCAACGTGAGGACTGAACCGTCCAGCGTCTGGGACGCTGGACGTCCCTGCTTGTAAAACAAAATAAAATAAAATAAAAAAGAAAGAGGAAAAAGGCACTTTTTGGGGTGGTCCACTTGCTTAGGCCCCACCTTGATGTAAGTATGAAATCCACACCGTCCATTCCATTCTCCATCCAATTTTAGGCGTTGAGCCAAGAGTTGGGGTTGATTGGGAGATCAGGTGGGCCATAGCGTGGTGGGTTGCATCTCTACCTTTCAAAAGATCATTTTTCAATTTATTTTATTCTTTAAATCATAGAAAACACTGTATATTAGACCCGTTGGAATGGTTGCGAGCTGAAGAACGCAATGGCCGGGGCGAATTTCATTTTAGCGGGCCCCACATGTGAAAAACCCCCGAAAAATGGGAATTTCCAAAGATTTGTAAGAGGCAGACCTCTGCCTCCCTCTGCAGCAGCAGCAGCTACACGCTGTTACGTGTAGGCGTTAGCGCGGGCGAACGGACGCAGGGGCCCACGGCCCTGCGTGTGGGCCCCACTATAATGTTTATTTGTTATCTAACCCGCTCATGAGGTGGGTCACCCCAGTGGTGGGCCCCCCTCCAAAAATGAGACCGATCCAAAACTCCGGTGGCCCACACCACTTGAAACAGTGGAATTAAATGTCTACCATTCAAATCTTCTTGGGGCCCACAGAAGTGTTGGATCAAGCTGAAATTTATGTTTTCCCTTCATTCAGGTCCAAGTGACCTTGTGAACGGGTTGGATTTCAAATGAACATTTCGGTGGGCCCCACAAGGGACCCACCATAATGTATGTGTCTTGCTCACGCCGTCCAGGCAGACGGTGGATCCCACCCAATGCATGTGTTGCCATGCCGTCCGGCCTTTTCTGCTGGGCTGCTCGACGGCCAGTGGCCCCCTGTGACACGTGTCCTATCCTCATACAATGGGACCCACCCATGATGCATGGGCTGCATCCAAACCGTCCATTCATTTTAAGAGTCTATTTTATGACATAGGCATAAAGAATGAGTTAGATCCTTAGCTCATATGGACCCCACCTTGGCCTGTTTTGAGGACCATCTTAATGCAGTTACAGTAGTTCATTGGGGCCCACTTTGATTTATGTAAGGGTCCATGGGATTGGGCCCAATTGATATGTTCTAAGGCCATGAGACTAGGCCATTTGATATATTGTAAGACCCATGGGACTAAACCCATTTGATTATAAAAAAGGGTCCATGGGATTAGGCCCATTGGATTTATTTGAGACCCATGAGTTAGGCCCATTTTATTTGATTAAGGCCTAGGGGTTTAGGCCCATTTGACTCATGTTAGGTCTATGGGTTAAGGCCCACTTGATCTACATGTGGGGCCCAATTGGTGTGGCCCATTGGTCACATATTAGACTCATGAGACTAAGCTCATTTGATGCAATCCAAGGCCCACGGGTTTTGACCCATTGCAATGCACATAAGACCCATTGGTGTGGCCCATTTATGTGGCCCATCTGATGAATAAAAGGCCCATAGGATATGGTCCATTTGATATATATATGAAAAGCCCAATGGGATGAACCTAAGGTCCATTGCAATGTGTAATCCCAATACCGATTATGTAGCGATGTTTAAGAAGATCGTGCCTGGGGAGCAATGTTGGTTTAACGTCCACATTGCGAGTGTAATGCTGGTTGGATGTCCACATTACAACTCTCCTTAGGGCCCATTGTTAGGCCCTTACTTATTGTGTATAGGTCGTCCACGTCCATCTGCATTGTAAAATAGTTCATTTCATTATAACATGTTTAGTATAGTTTCATGACTCATGATCATACGCATCATATGTATGCTTGATATGAGGATTGACTGATCATAGCATATGCCTTCGGGCAGGTTGTTTATGGGCTCCTGGTTAGGTAGTATTGCCCTACATGAGCGCACGATATGCGCATGAATTGTTGTATGACTGGATAGCGTGAATCATGCATTTCACACTTGTGTGACATGGTTATTGTACGCCCTAGCGACATCAGGGTCGTAGTCTCCACAGACGCATTGTGGTTGGCAGGATTGGATACCGAAAATCTTGTTCTACATGGGGTACTATAGATATCCCTGGGTGAAAGTCCCTAAACCCTTATGGTACCAAGAGGTTGCTCTAGCGTCTAGACCGAGTGGGTAGATGAGCGTTGTGTGCCGATTACCAGACGGTTACGCTCTCCACTGTGTCGTGGTCGGTTGGAAGGGGGTGTGGCCTTACCCGCCCGAGTATAGGGGCAACCCTAGGCTGAGTCTGACCAGCTCGAGGAATGGGTCCGCTATCGACGAGTCGCGCCCGATATTGGCAGACGGATAGTGAGGTCTCTTTCACTTACCTTATTGCGCGCGATGTGACGGCAATCTGGTTTAGAGTGTACTAGACCCTGGTGATATCCCATATTTTGAGCTGTATTGATGTGTGATATAGATGAGGATCTATATGCTTGAGTTGCATTGCACATCGCATGGCCTTGGGATGGCCGATACCATTCATGTCTTGCATTGCATAGCCTTGGTACGACTCTTGATATTATGGTTCTATGTGCATATTCCGCATTACTCTGACATTGCATGTTCATATTACTACCTTGCGTACACACTTTCACCACCCTCTAAGCTTTCTATAAGCTTATGCACGACCGTTGTGTGCAAGTGACGTTGGTTCACAGCAGCGCTGAGGCAGGAGCACGTTGCAGATTGTTTTGGAGTTTTTTGTTCTTTACCATTGTATTTCCCTTTATGCTCATTGTACTTGTAAAGTTTTTTATCACAGTGGAAATGTAATGGAGTTCTTGGTTGTTGTTTGTGGGTTATACCACTGGTTATGCTTATTACGAATCAAATTGACGTTGAAAATCCTCCTCGTAGCATCCCAGGATCGGAACCTGGCGAATGGGCGCTAGGAGCCGAGAATGGGATTCTACGGAGGCTGTCGGCGTCGGATTCGGCGATCGAAAATTTTGTGAGCCCGGTTTTCGAGTTTGGGGCATGACACGAAGTGAAGTGAATTGACCGTGAAATGCGTAGAAATAACCATGAAGTGAAGGGGCATGACAGTGAAATGCGTCGAAATGACCATGAATCAACACGGAATAGGCGAGAATGACCGTGATATGCATGGAAATCATTGTGACGCCCTGAAAATCTGGGCTCGTGTATATACTCGAATCTCAAGTTCCCGGGTGTCACTTATATCCAAATTTACTGTTTTGCATTAATCAGGATTAAATGCGCAGCATGGAATTACTTGAAACATGAATCACAATTCACAACTAGTCTACTGCAATGAAAAAGGCTAAATGTTTACAAGTCCAAAAGAGAATTTATAACTATAGGTCGCACAAGGCGTCGCCCAATAACTTCACAAAAAGAATGCTATGTCCAAAAAGAATATATGACTGAGTCCATGACTCAACGATCTAACTTTCACCCGTCAAGTCGATGGAGAGCCGCCTATCAAATGAAATTAAGACAGCTCATCCTCCTCGTCTAAGCTCGCATCAATAGGCTCTTCGATCTCCTCGTCGCCTGCAGTTATGGTAGAGTCTGGTTGGTATTTTAAAACACCATCCCAAAGTGGGAGTGAGTGATCAACTCAGTGGGTGCTATTAGTCTTAAGTTACAACAGGCATCAATTATAATATAAATTTAATGAAAAATAGATAATCAACAATACCTAGCAACTCTTATTTAAAATGCATGCATGCAGAATGATATGATGCATGCCCTCGCCACAACACTCCCTCAAGTAACTCCATCTAACGATCGCATATGTCAGCACTCCCTCAGAGCGACCTCGACTTCCAAGTCACCACCCTAACTAATGTGATGCAATGTGATCATGTTAACCGAGTTATTAATTAAGTCCATTCATCCAGCAGGTTTGGGAAACCGATACACCCCACGTATCAATGCCCTAAACGGGTTGCGAGGCCAAGACCCTCTAATGCGTGAGGCTGAGACCTCGTAGTCCGTGATCCCGTCGGATTCCTCATCCCCGACTTCAAGCACATGAGGAGTGCCAAGAGAAAGAGATCGCTCGCGGTCACTAGGGGAGGTGTGGCACCCCAGCATAGGCCGACAGCTCAGACACAGTGTCTCATTCCACCATGCCCAGCTCACGAGGCTGTGGACCAATTTTAAGTGAATTATTAATGGGCTACAACGGTTGTAGGGTGGTTCAGGTTTGTAACACCCCGGATTTTGGCCAATCTGGGATTTGACGTCCTTAGGCAATGGGTCAACTAAAACACTTGGAAAATCGCTCAGAACCCAATTTCATAGCCAAAGAAACCACTTAGGATTAATTCCTATGAAAATTTAGCGTAAGTTAGCTAGCACAACGCTGGAGTAGCTGGGAAACAGTCCCTGATCACTTTAAATACGTTCTACAAGACCCAAATCGAGTAGAACGTATGACTCCATAATACTCTATAACCTCGGATCAAACTCTAAGCGGGTTTGTTCTCTGGACCACTTTGAATTCTTGTATTGGATTTAAACCGCGCGTCGAAAGTCCGTTACTTCCTATCTTAGACCATTAGAACCGCCCAGCTGGACTTGACAATCATCTCGAAAATCAAGTCAAACCGATAATCACAGACTATTTCATTGAACCCGGACTGAAGCGACCGCGAATAGGGACAGAATTGGAATTTCAAATTCAAATCTGGCACACGACTTGACGCGTCAGTATTAAGCGTTCTGACCGTCAGAATTCATCCAGATTACACCCTCGGATCAGGAAAAATTTCTATTTATTATCATGAGACTTTCAGCCCTGATCTACGTGCGGTGACCGCTGAACTGAAACTGGTCCACCACGTGCGATCTGCGAACCCTGCCAGACTGAAAACTTAATACGTGCTACATCTGGTACGCATGAGCTTAAGTCTGATCGCAATCGACCAGGGGACCACCAGAAAGCATCTTTTGGACCGAAACAGCCCCGATTTGGTTACCCCTCAAGTGAAACTTGTTCCCGAGCCTATTTCGGGAAAGTTTGGGCTTATAAAAGGGCTTGAAACCCTCACTCCTCTCTCCCATCCGAATTTGCAAAAACCCTAGATTAGGAGAGAGAAAAGGTGAGAGTTTGTGAGAGAAGGTGGGAGAGATCTTCCTGCCACCTGTTGCTGCTGCTGTACGTGCTTAGGCAATGCACTCCGATCGCTTTCCCAGTGATTCCTCCGCGTTTTCAGGTAAGAAAAACCCTAGAAAGTTGCTGATTTGATGTTTCTTCCGTTCCATAGCTTGATAGTTAGTAAATCTCGTAAAACAGGTTCTCTTATCTCTGTAGACGAAGCGTATACGCTCCGTTCGAATTTCAACATCCATAAGAGACAAGGTGCGGATATTAGACGCTTTGATTGACTGTTTCCAAAGCTTTCAATGTCGTTTAATAGTAGATTCTTGACGGCAACGCCGTTTGACATGTACAACATGCTGTCCGTTTCCTGTTTCGTAAACTAACGAAGAATATGAGATTTAGGGCATTTTAGTCATTTGTAGGAAGTACTGTTTTCATGCACATTTTGCTAATGTGATTGACATGGTTTATTGTCGCATTAGAATGTTAGGAATGCGTGCATAATTAGTTTGGCGAAGAGATTCGTCTAAATGCGCACTTCGGGTCGACATACTACATGTAGACCTAAGTGTGTAGTGTAAGTGTTAGTATAAATGCTCGTATTAGTATGTATTGAATTAAATGGTGTTATGAATTAATTTGAGATTGATTTCTCAATTAAATTGCTGATGTAATTGATTTCCTACATGTTGGACATATGTACGATTTCACTATATGTACGAAATGCATATGCTTGATGTTTCACTTAAGCGGTATGCTATAACATGTACTTGATGATTTCCGTATGATTTAGTTTGAGATTGAATTCTCAATTAATAGGCTAATGGAGAGAATTTTTTATATGTTGGCGATATGCATAATTTCATTATATGTGTGAAAGACGTGTAGGATGATTTACTTAAGTTGTGCGTTATAACATGTGTTAACATGCTCACATGGTTGTATTTCATTTCCATTACTCTTACATGAATGTTGATGTGATTCCATGATTGTTTGGGACTATACTTAGTCCAGGCAGTCGGTAATCGAGCGAATTCGTGGTTAGCTTATCTTCGCCACGAACGACGCGTTGATGAATGCGAGCCGTGTTCTGGAGTTGGCGGCAGTGGTTAGGCCACGCGAAGTGTTTTACGCACTTCATGTCGTTCGACTTGAGATGCGATCGCGCTAGTCGAGCCCGTCAAGTAACCCGACTGGCCGATGTATGTTCACCTTGTATGAGTCATAACTGCTTGAACCTAGGGTACTGAACTTACCATTGTAAACCCTGTTAACCATGGTACCTTGATCCACGAAGACTCATAAGCCGGGCATGGTGGTATGGGACACCGTGGTCGAGCTGTCGGCCTATGCTGGGGCCACAAACCTCCCCGTAGTGACCAGTGAGCACCTAGACTCGTGAGCAGATTATGGTGGTATGGGACACTATATTCTAGCTGTCGGCCTACACTGATCAGGCGACGATTCCTTTGTAGTGACCGCGAGCATATTCTGAGTCTACGGGAGGCGACGACCCTTCAGTAGCAGTAGAGTACAGTAGGCCTGTATTAATAAGGTGATGGGGGAGCGGTGCAACGAGTGCGAGCAACAGCCCTGGCAGCCCTTGCAGCGACCTACGAAATATACATCGTATGAGATTACTAGGAGTGACGACCCTAGACAGGATCCGTGTTGGGATTGATATAAGGGAAGTACCTTAGTTTCCCAATCCTGCTGTTTGAATGGACTAATAATAACTTGAAAATCATATCACCATAGCATTGCATGTGCCTGGAAGATGTGGAGCACTCTAGGGAGTGTGGCATGCCGCGGTCGTAAGATGTTGCCGCATGAGGGTGATCGTCGGTGAGGGCATACATCACGTCATGTCATAATTGCATTAACAACAGTATTAGGATTGTTTGATTTATTGCTTTACTATTATCGCGTGATTGATTTGAGGACATGTTAATCCTTGCTCTATTATTCCACTGAGTTAGCTACTCACTCCCACGTTACGGGACGGTGTTCCTGGACACCCACCAGACCTTTTTGTGATTGCAGATGATGGCGCGGCCTGCGAGGCGGAGCTGGACTTGATGATGATGAGGAGGATCCCTCCTTTATGTGTGTTCTGATCGACGGGATTACAGGGAGGTTGATTAGATGCCTTGACACTTGTCATTTTATATTTTTAGAGCACTCATGTATATTCTTTTGTTTACTTTTGAAGTATACATGTATGTATATAACCCGGTAACATATTCACACTCTAGAGACATACAACAGATTATATATGTTATACATACTATCACAGTCTTCCGCTTGTAAATTTAACTGTCTCTGGAGCGTGATATGTTGTTTTAGCTTAATCTCACTCATGTTTAATACATTATCATAGACAACATTCAATCATACATATCTATGTTGCATAAATAACATTTTGGAACTCGTGAGTTGGGTTTTTGCTCGACCCCCCGATTTTCGGGATGTTACAAGGTTCCATACATATGTGAGCATACAAGGTTAACAAACAGAGTCGATCAAACAATAGGCTAAGCCGCACGAATCTAGGCAAGTACATGACGTATCGGCATCGGGTGCAAGCAACCCATGTAGTCTAACTACTGCCGTCCACATGTGTTCGCCCAAATTCATGGGTTAGCCTCGAGGTGATCCTACCGACAGAACCACCTTCGCTCTCCTCCTATTCCTGACCGACACAAGGGTACGAATAATGATTTATAGCATGTCGTGTACCCAGTATTATTTAGCCTAAACAATTTCATATTCTCGTGCATCCCAACATACAATTTTAATTCTCATAACAAGCAAGCCTAACCATGTCATGAAACAAGTGCATGTGAGGTGTGTGTGTGTGTGTATGTGTGTGTGTGTGTATGAGGAAGTTAAGCACTTTCTCCATCTCAAGAAATCACATGCTCAAGAGTAAGACGATCATGCATGTCATGCCCCAAACTCGGAAACCGGGCTCACAGAATTCCCGATCGCCGAATCCGGCGCCGACAGCCTCCGTAGTACCCCATTCTCGGCTCCTAGCATTCATATGCCAGATTCCGATCCTGGGATCCTACAAGGAGGATTTTTTTTTTGTACATATAACTAATAATAAGCATAACCACAAGATTACCCAATTCACAAGACAACATCATCATCACATATCCACTAATATAATCGTTTGAGTACAATACTGAAAGGAAAATACATAAATAAAAATCAAGCTCCAGAAGACCACTGCACGCTCCAAGCTCAGCACTGCTGCAACCTAACATCACCTGCACGCATCTATCGTGCATAAGCTTATAGAAGCTTAGAGGGTGGTGTAAGTGTGTGCACAAGGTAAGTGTCAAGTATTCAATACAATGCTATAATCATACAATACCGAAAAAAAATTGGTAATCCATAAACCATACAATGTCTAAATAAGCAGAAACACTAACAAGAGCAGGAATTATCAGAGTAAGCGAAAATACTGACAAGATGTAAGTCATACGATAACAGGGTAAGTGGAAGTATGGACAAGTCTATAAGTTAATCAATATCAGAATACGCAATATAGAACAACTATGCGATAAGGAGTCATAAAGAGCTAAATAGCAGATGTCGAGAATGCAATGCAATATACAATTCCTGCTAAATCTATCCAGGCCACATAAGTGCAGAAATAGCAACCCAAGATGCCATATGCCTGCGGACGTAATGTAATATGCGATGCGAATGAAATAACCATGCTGGAGTGTGAAGTCGGGATGATAGTACGTAGTATCGCAGGCTATGGGGTCCACCACAAGGGACTTCTATCCAAACCAGTCCCATACCTAAATTTGGATAGTCATACTCATTGTGATAAACTCCTGATCTCAGGCTAGTCG
Source organism: Magnolia kwangsiensis (assembly GCA_037074715.1). NCBI lineage: Eukaryota > Viridiplantae > Streptophyta > Magnoliopsida > Magnoliales > Magnoliaceae > Magnolia > Magnolia kwangsiensis. The sequence goes on from CM073586.1 coordinate 16,852,482, forward strand.
CGCGCCCAACCGAAATCCTTGCCATAACGAAGGTACACAACAATTAGTTGCGCACCACCAGCCCGAGTGGATAGTGAATGAATGAATGAGCATGCATCTCCTACTCAATAAGTCCACATGTCAGTACGGTTCCTCTCTGAGGAATCACCAGGGTCTAGTACACTCTAAACCAGATCGCCGCCACATCGCGCTCAATAAGGTAAGTGGAAGAGACCTCACTATCCGTCTGCCAATATCGGGCTCGACTCGTCGATAGCGGACCCATTCCTCGAGCTGGTCAGACTCAGCCTAGCATTGCCCCCTCCTCTCGGGCAGGTAAGGCCGCACCCCCTTCCAACCGACCACGAAACAGTGGAGAGCGCAGCCATCTGGTAATCGGCACACGACGCTCATCTACCCACTCGGTCTAGACATTGGAACAACCTCTGGAACCAAGAGAGTTTAGGGACTTTCACCCAGGGATATCTATAGCACCCCATGTAAAACAGATTTCTGGTGTCTCATCTGGCCATCCACGATATGCCTGTGGAGGCTACGGCCCTGATGTCGCTAGGGCATACAGTAATCACAACACACAATGCAAGATGCATGAGTCATACAATCCAGTCATGCATCAGTCCTACGCATACCGTGCACTCATGCGAGACAATCTCCGCCTATCAGGGAGTCTCATATCATCCTACCCAATGACATATGCAATGATCAATCACATCTCATAACAAACATGCAGATGATGCGTATGGGCATGTATCATGATGCTATGCTGACACATACTCATAATCAGTATCAACAATCGGCCTCGTTAATGTGGACATTTAACCAACATTGCCCTAAGGAATGACCCACATAAATCCAAACATATAATGGGCCCACGACCTTACACAACGGCCTAATATACAACACAATGAGACTTACTCAAGGGTTACATGTACACAACAGGTGGGCCCTGCCCATGGGCCTAACATACATCACAATGGCCTTTTTCACCCGGCCCTCAAATGCATCACAATGGGCCTCATCACCTAGGCCTCAATATACATCACATTGGGCCTTAGACACGGGCTGAATACACATCGCGTTGGGCCTCTAATATGCGTCGCATGTACGTCACATTGGGCCCCTACAATCGAAATCAGCAATCGGCCACGACAAATCAAGATCGGTAATCGGCCATTAGAATCGGTAATCAACATCGATCGATAATCGGCAATCGGCCATCATAATCGGTCACGTCACTCAAAATTCGGCAATTAGTCAGGATGATCGACCTCGATTGCTAATTGAAAATCGGTCACGATAATCGTCCTCGATCGCTAATCGACAATCGATCACGATAATCGGCCTCGATCACTAATCGGTAATCGGTCATGATAATCGGCCTCAATCGCTAATCGACAATCGGTCAGGATAATCGGCCTCGATCACTAATCAGTAATCGGTCATGATAAACGGCCTCGATCGCTAATCGACAATCGATCAGGATAATCGGCCTCGATCGCTAATCGGTAATCGATCATGATAAACGGCCTCGATCGCTAATCGGCAATCGATCAGGATAATCGGCCTCGATCACTAATCGGTAATCGATCATGATAAACGGCCTCGATCGCTAATCGGCAATCGATCAGAATAATCGGCCTCGATCGCTAATCGATAATCGATCATGATAATCGGCCTCGATTGCTAATCAGCAATTGGTCAGGATAATCGGCCTCGATCCCGATAATCGAAATCGGTAAGAATGGGCCTAACAAGGCCTAAAGGAAGGTCACAATGTGGACATCCAACCATCATTGCCCATCAATGTGGACATTTAACCAACATTGCTCCCAAGAAGTAGCCCACGTAGGGTCGAAAGATAGTGGGCCCACGGCCTCATACAATGGTTTAATATACATCACAATGGGCCTTGCCCATGGGCCTCAGAATCAAGCAGGTGGGCCCCATCATACGGGCCTTAACATGCAAGGCGAGTGGGCCCTGTTATATGGGCCAAAATATAAACAGGTGGACCCTGCACATGGGCCAAAAATACGTCATGATGGGCCACAACCCATGGGCCTCAGTACATCACAATGGGCAGCAACTCATGGGCCCCAAATACACCTCAATGGACCTTACCAAATGGGCCAGAGATACGTTACAATGAGCCTCTTCACACGAGCCGAAAATATATCACAATAGGTTGCTCAATGGGCAGCACCAATGGGTCATAAATAAATCACATTTGGCCTCAGATATGGGTTGCAAATACATCTTAATGGGCCTCATGCCTAGGCCCTAATTACATTTCATTGGCGTCATCAAATGGGCCACATACGCATCAAGGTAGGCCCCATGATCTGGACGATCTTTGTAACCCAGATGGTTAGACGATTTGGATACAACACATACCTCAAGGTAGGCCACACGTCCAAGGGGCAGACAATGGAGGTATACAATACATGCATCAATGGTAGGCCCCACATGGCACCGTCCAACGATGGACGGTGTAAACATAGAATACATATATCAAGGTGGGCCGCATCACATAAGATGGACAACGTAGACAACAATTACATCACGATGGAGCCCATGGCACCGTCTAAAGATTGTCCATGTAAATCAGCACTTGTCCAAACATTGGACAACACCATCCAGATATGTGGACGGTGTGGATTAAATAAATACATCATGGTGGTATCCACGGCCCCGTGGACGGAGTGGATATACAACACACCATCAAGGTGGGTCCCTTCATCCCACGGACGGTATAGATGAAACACATACAGCTTGTGGGACCCACAAAGCTGTTGACACCATACAGCTGGCGGACCCACAGAACTTGCTGACGTCCGCCCAGCAGCTATCTACTACTGGATGGACGGCTTACACACATGCATGGAAGGTGGGTCCCACCGTCCTGTAATCTGGACAGCGTAAACATGGAACCTATGTCAAAGTAGATCCTACGTAGGGACCACCACATTTGGTACGTTATGTACATGTATATAAGTATATATATAATATTATATTTTAATACTCCAGCTGTTGATCGCTGCAAACGTCTAGGCTGTCCATGGCCTGGATCTTAAACACACACACCACGTGTTGCTATCATGGTGGACGATGTGGATTCACACATACGGAGAGGGGGTTCTACGTCCATCACCTGGACGACACGTAGGAAACACATATTTCTAGTGGGGTCCACAATTGGACGGTGTGGAGAAAAGCCCACATCACGGTGGTTCACGTCCAACGTTGGACGGTATGGACGACCTGGATAAAACACCACGTCATGGTGGGCCCCACAGAGATGGATAGTGGGGATTAAAGTCATCAGAGGTGAGGTCCACGAGCCGTCCAGGCAAATGGCTGGACGGCATAGATGAAACACATGCATCGTGGCTGGGACCACGGTCCCTGGCCCTTGCGTCCAGTAGCACAGGACGTTGCACCACATACACCACAGTTGAGGGTTTTACCCTCCATAGTTCACAAATCCATCCCATTCATTATGTGTGTCCCACTAGATTAAGGGGTCAAACCAAGTTTCAGGTGCATCCAAACCACAGGTGGACCCCCAGAAAATGCTTTCTTATGGTTTAGTATATCTTCACATGATTGAAGATGGTGTGGTCCACCTGAGATATTTATATATCAGATTTTTTGGGTTGACCCGCTGGTTAAAGGGGACCCATTAAATGAACAGTATTGATTTTCAACATTCATTAAGGTGGGGCCTGTGGTAGGGCCCACTGACCCCACGTCCAAACATAGCTGCGGCCGCTGCTTGCTGCAGCGTCCTCAGGACGCTGACAGCAACAGCGTCAGTTGTTGTTTTTTTTTTTTTTTTTGTTTTTAAATAATAATTTTAAGAACTCTATAGGTGGGGCCAATATCAGAAGGATCCAATCCGCTGGTTGGATTCCCAGGCTCGGGACAGCTCAAATGAGTCCAATGTTGGACATGATTTGATGCACATAACATCACGATAGCTCCGAACAGTTTATATCATTTAAAGTGCTACTTTCTACAATAAGGCCCGCCAAAGGCTCAGTTCAGTTTCATTTTTCGACTCAACGCCTAAAATGAGCTGGGAAGCAGGGTGGATAGTGTGGATCGAATGCATACATCAAGGTAAGGTCCACTTGAGTCGACCACCAAAAATTATGTATTAAGCTGCCATTTTTGCCTCCAGCTGCTCCTGCTGCTGGCGGTGCAATTGTAACACATACCAAGTGGGCTCCACCCTCCTTTACTGGACGGTGGGCAGCATGGATGGCATTCATATATCAGGTGGGGTCCATGTCAGTGTGGCCCACCCATTTAGGATCAAGGCTGACATTTATTTTCCTTGTGTCCATCATTACCCGAAATGGGCAGCAAGTAGGACAGCGGTTCGGTCCACTTGAGTGGATGGCATGGATAAAATACATCAAGATGGGCCATGGAATATGAGAAAGAGAGAGGGAGATCGATGTAGCGGAGGGACCCCGCCACTATGGGCCCCTCTTTGATCATACACATACATCAAAATGGGCCTTCAATTCATCAAATCCAAATAAAAAAAAATCACCCACAAAACAAAGGAAAAAGAAAAGGGAGAAAGAGAGAAAGAAGCACCCACACTATAAAAATGTAGAAATCTAACCTATAGATGCACCCACACTATAAAAATGTAGAAATCTAACCTATAGATGCACTCACCTTTGATCTTCCCTTCCTTCTTTCGCCAATGCATGATAGAGCTCCAAAGGTACAATTTCAACGGTGGAGATCGATTTTAGAGGGTGGGATTATATGGTAGGAAGGTGGGCCACACTAGCTCTCTCATGGGGAGCTTGGACGTGGGTGGCTTGGGAGGAAAAAATGTGAGAGAATGAAAGAGAGAGAAATGAAAGATGTGATGTGAAGAGAGAGAGAGAGGGATGGATAAGAGAGTGATGGAGTGATGGGGAGAGAGATGGGTGAGGTGATGGGAAAGTTGACTTTTGGGGATGGGTAGTTGTACTTAGGGATGAGTATACTTATGACAAATGATTTGATTGATGTGATGGATTTTCTTGGGATTAGCAACGCGCGGTATTTTTCTTGAACTGAACGCAGGCCCACATCTCCTGGCCTGGGTATTGCCTCGGCGCGTGAGACGCGGCATCGGAACCGCGGTGACAGCGCGGTCGCACTGGTACAAGTCTCGGGTCAAACTGACTCAGACCGACAGGATCCGACTCAGGATTGCGGGCAACGCCGGTTGCAGATCGCGAGTCACCGAAAATTGATCGGAATGACCGTGAAAGCCTCAGGGACAGTACGAATTAGGATACGGGTTTTACAATGCATACTATGAAGCAACAACATATGAAAAAATGAACAAGGCATGAACATGTAATCAATCATACACAAAATCATGTTAGAGGCAAGAACACATCATAAAAGAGTCAAACATACAATTCCATACCGACATATAATTCCTAGGGTTTCTCTAGATTCTCCAATCATAGCATCCAAGCAATCAAAATCATTAAACTTATAATAGAATTGGTGCTAGGCCGCCTAAGAGCAATAGTCCGCACCTATGGATCGTTGGAGATTCGAAAAATGACCTAGGATTGAAGGCTTGCGGTCGATCGGCCGGAATCCCTAGAACAAGCTCTTGCATGTTAGAATTTCAAGCCAATCTCTTCTTAATACATGGATTTTCAAGAAGAATGGGTGAAAGATCTTACCTATACGACCCATGGACGATTGTTGAGGTTATGGAGGAGGGTTTCCTTTGGAGAAAGGATAGGGAGTTAAAAGGGTTGATTCCCTTGGGCCCCACCTCGATCTAAGGTCCACCTTAGCTCTCCTTCACTCTCTCTTTCACTCTTTCTTCCTCTCTTTCTCTTTCTCTCTTTCTCTCTTTTTCTTTCTTTCTTTCTTTCCCTAGGGTAAAAATCGTATGGGGAGAGGGGTGCCCAAAAGAAGACCTTTTTATAATGTCAAAATTGGTGTAAATGGCCCTAAGGGCTAAGTTTTTACTATACTAGACCTATGGGAGGGTCTTTCTAAGATATAGGGCCCACTATGGGGTGTACATATTGATATACACCGCAGGATAGGTGCTACATGGCCCGATGAAAGGCCATGCAAAATTTGAGAACGATCGGATATGGAGTTTGACCATATGGTCCCGATCTTTAAGTGGCCCTATGAGGTCTATTCTGGTGATTAGAGAGCTTTTGGTGGTCCCCTGTCTATGAAACTTATAGGATATGTGGACCATGACCTGATGAAGGGTCATACAAAATTTGAAGACGATCGGATATTTGGTTTGATCGTACGGGTCTGATTTACGATCAAAGGTTACCGTGTCATGATCGAGTTTCAGATTCTGTAGACGGGTGAAGGACACCACATTAGACCTTCACAGTTAATTTTGAAGAAATCCGACGGCTGAAAGGCCCGGTGTCTTAATTTCATTATCCCATGCCAGATTCCAACTATGGCCTTGGGTGGGTTGTTAAGTGTTGATGGAACAGCTCGAAAAACTAACTTCTGAGCGCCCAATGATTCCGTGGTCCACGATGTATCACAAGCCTAGTGAGATATATGTTTCTTTAAAGTTTTATAATTTTTCGACCTTTCTGCGCCGCGGTATAGCCTGTACAGGCTGATGCTAAATGTGAACGGTCATCTAGCTTGGTGGCTCGCACTAAGCCCTATCATGACTTGTCTGGTCTACTCTAATGGGCTAATCCCAGGTTAATTAACTTATGGTACCCCGCCACGAGTGGCTTAAATAAATGGTCCTGTGAAAAATCCTACGTGGACGCCCCAAGACACTGTGCTAGTTGGACGAGATGTTACAAGGGTTGATTTGGTTTATTAGTTAAGATCTGGTCCTCATCTGACTCAGCTTTGGTTAGATCTTTAATTTAGTTATGCTTGTCTTGATCAGTTAACGACGGGTTAGTTAGATTTGAGTCATATCTGAGTAAATTATAGAGCTACACCTGATGTTCAAGCGATCAGGTAAATTCGTTGACTTCCTACGGTTGATTAATCGGACTTGTGCGGTTCTTTACTGGTACCACCCCTGTATAAACTAATATTAAGTACTAATGGTCATTAAGTGATGTTATAAGTTAATTAATAAAAAAATAATTTAAGGATTTTTTTGGAAATCTAAAACAGTGAAAAATCCGGGATGTTACAATCATGGTCATTCCTGCCTATTCCGTGTACATTCACGTTCATTTCGGTGCATTTCACGGTCAATTCCCTTCACTTCACGGTCGTTTCCATGCATTTCACGGTCAATTCGCTTCACTTCACAGTCATTTTCATGCATATCACGGTCATTCCCGCCTATTTCATGTTGATTCACGGTCATTTTGACGCATTTCACGGTCATGACCCTTCACTTCACGGTCATTTCCACGCATTTCACGGTCAATTCGCTTCACTTCATGGTCATTTCCATGCATTTCACAGTCATTCCCGCCTATTTCGTGTTGATTCACGGTTATTTCGACACATTTCATGGTGAAGTGTAGCGATTGGACCGTGAAATGCACGAAAATGAACGTGAAATGAAGGGGCATGACGTAAAATGCGCCAAAATGACCGTGAATGAACACGAAATAGGCAGGAATGACAGTGAAATGTATAGAAATGACCGTGAAGTGAAGTGAATTGACCGTTAAATGCATGGAAATGACCTAAAGTGAAGGGAATTGACCGTGAAATGCACTGAAATGACCGTGAATCAACATAGACTAGACGGGAATGACCGTGATTTTCATGCATAACACGGTCATTCCCACCTATTCCATGTTGATTCACGATCATTCCAACGCATTTCACGGTCATGCCCCTTCACTTCACGGTCATTTCCGCGCATTTCACGGTCAATTCGCTTCACTTCATGGTCGTTTCCATGCATTTCACGGTCATTCTCGCCTATTCCGTGTTAATTCACAGTCATTTCGACGTATTTCACAGTAAAGTGTAGCAATCGGACCGTGAAATATGCAGAAATGATCGTGAAGTGAAGGGGCATGACCATGAAGTGTGCCAAAATGAACGTGAATCAACACGGAATAGGCGAGAATGACCGTGAAATGCATGGAAATGACTATGAAGTGAAGCGAATTGACTGTGAAATGCATTGAAATGACCATGAAGTGAAGGGAATTGACCGTGAAATGCGTCAAAATAACCGTGAATTAACACGGAATAGACGGGAATGACCATGATATCCATGCATATCACGGTCATTCCTGCCTATTCCGTTTTGATTCACGGTCATTTCGACGCATTTCACGGTCATGCCCCTATAGTTCACGGTTATTTCCACACATTTCGTGGTCAATTCGCTTCACTTCACGGTCATTTCCATGTATTTCACGGTGATTCTCACTTATTCTGTGTTGATTCACGGTCATTTCGAACCATTTCACGGTAAAGTGTAGCGATTGGACCGTGAAATGCGCTGAAATGACTATGAAGTGAAGGGGCATGACCGTGAAATGCACCGAAATGATCGTGAATCAACACGGAATAGGCGGGAATGACAGTGAAATGCATGAAAATGACCGTGAAGTGAAGCGAATTGACTGTGAAATGCATGGAAATGACCATGAAGTGAAGGGAATTGACTGTGAAATGCATGGAAATAACCATGAAGTGAAGGGAATTGACCATGAAATGCGTCGAAATGACCATGAATCAACATGGAATACACAGGAATGACCGTGATTCCATGCATATCACAGTCATTCCCGCCTATTTCGTGTTGATTCATGGTCATTTTAATGCATTTCACATTCATGCCCCTTCACTTCACATCATTTCCACGCATTTCACGGTCAATTTGCTTCACTTCATGGTCATTTTCATGCAGTTCACGGTCATTCCCGCCTATTCCGTGTTGATTCATGGTCAATTCGATGCATTTCACGGTGAAGTGTAGCGATTATACCGTGAAATGCACGAAAATGACCGTAAAGTGAAAGGGCATGACCGTGAAATGCACCGAAATGATCGTGAATTAACACAGAATAGGCGGGAATGACTGTGAAATGTATAGAAATGATCGTGAAGTGAAGCGAATTGACTGTGAAATGCCTGGAAATGACCATGAAGTGAAGGGAATTGACCGTAAAATGCGTCGAAATGACCGTGAATCAACATGGAATACACAAGAATGACCGTGATTTCCATGCATATCACGGTCATTCCTGCCTATTCCATGTTGATTCACGGTCATTTCGATGCATTTCACGGTCATGCCCCTTCACTTCACGTCATTTCCACGCATTTCACGGTCAATTCGCTTCACTTCATGGTCATTTCCATGCATTTCACGGTCATTCCCGCCTATTCTGTGTTAATTCACGATCATTTCGATGCATTTCACGATGAAGTGTAGCGATTGGACCGTGAAATGCATAGAAATGACCGCGAAGTGAAGGGGTATGACCGTGAAATGCGCCGAAATGACCGTGAATCAACACGGAATAGGCGGGAAGGACTGTGAAATGCATGGAAATGACCGTGAAGTGAAGCGAATTGACTGTGAAATGCATGGAAATGACCATGAAGTGAAGAGAATTGACCGTGAAAGGCGTCGAAATGACCGTGAATCAACATGGAATACACGGGAATGACTGTGATTTCCATGCATATCACGGTCATTACCGCCTATTCCGTGTTGATTCACGGTCATTTCGACGCATTTCATAGTCATGCCCCTTCACTTCACGTCATTTCCATGTACTTCACGGTCAATTTGCTTCACTTCATGGTCATTTCCTTGCATTTCACGGTCAATTTGCTTCACTTCACGGTCATTTCCAAGCATTTCACGGTCATTCCCGCCTATTTCGTATTGATTCACGGTCATTTCGACGCATTTCACGGTGAAGTGTAGCGATTGGACCGTGAAATGCACAGAAATGACCGTGAAGTGAATGGGCATGACCGTGAATCAACACGGAATAGGCGGGAATGACCGTGAAATGTATGGAAATGACCGTGAAGTGAAGCGAAATGACCGTGGAAATGACCATAAAGTAAAGGGAATTGACCATGAAATGATCGAAATGACTGTGAATCAACACGGAATAGACGGGAATGACCGTGATTTCCATGCATATCATAGTCATTCCCGCCTATTCCATGTTGATTCACAGTCATTTCGATGCATTTCACGGGCAAGCCCCTTCACTTCACTGTCATTTCCACGCATTTCACTATTAATTCTCTTCACTTCACGGTCATTTCCATGCATTTCACGGTCATTTCTGCCTATTCCATGTTGATTCACAGTTATTTTGATACATTTCACGGTGAAGTGTAGCGATTGAACCATGAAATGCGCGGAAATGACCGTGAAGTGAAGGGGCATGACCGTGAAATGCGCCAAAATGACCATGAATCAACATGGAATATGCGGGAATGACAGTGAAATACATGTAAATGACCGTGAAGTGAAGCGAATTGACCACGAGATGCATGAAAATGACCATGAAGTGAAGGAAATTTACCGCGAAATGTGTCGAAATGACCGTGAATCAACATGGAATAGACGGGAATGACCGTGATATGTATGGAAATTATGGTCATTCCCACCTATTCCTTGTTGATTCACGGTCATTTCGACGCATTTTACGGTTATGCCCCTTCGCTTCACGGTCATTTCCACAAATTTCACGGTCAATTCGCTTCACTTCACGGTCATTTCCATACATTTCACGGTCATTCCTGCCTATTCTGTGTTGATTCACGGTCATTTCGAAGCATTTCACGGTGAAGTGTAGCGATTGGACCGTGAAATGCACAGAAATGACCATGAAGTGAAGGGGCATGACCGTGTAATGCACCGAAATGACTGTGAATCAACACGAAATAGGCGGGAATGACCGTGAAATGCATCGAAATGACTATGAAATGAAACGAATTGATTGTGAAATGCATGGAAATGACCACGAAATGAAGGGAATTGACCGTGAAATGCGTCGATATCAACACGGAATAAACGGGAATGACTATGATTTCCATGCATATCACAGTCATTACTGCCTATTCCGTGTTGATTCACGGTCATTTCGACGCATTTCATGGTCATGCCCCTTCACTTCATGGTCATTTTCGTGCATTTCATGGTCAATTCGATTCACTTCACTGTCATTTCCATGCATTTCACGGGCATTCCTGCATATTCCGTGTTAATTCATGGTCATTTCCAAGCATTTCACGATGATCGTGAAATACGTGGAAATGATCGTGAAGTAAAGGGGCATGACCGTGAAATGCGCCGAAATGACCGTGAATCAACACGGAATAGGCGGGAATGACTGTGAAATACATGGAAATGATAGTGAAGTGAAGTGAATTGACCATGAAATGCATGGAAATGACCATGAAGTGAAGGGAATTAATCGCGAAATGCGTCGAAATGATCGTAAATTAACAGGAATAGGCGGGAATGACCGTGATTTCCACGCATATCACGGTCATTCCCGCCTATTTCGTGTTGATTCACGGTCATTTCGATGCATTTCACGATCATGCCCTTTCACTTCATGGTCATTTCTGTGCATTTCACAGTCAATTTACTTCACTTCACGATCATTTCTGCGCATTTCACAGTCAATTCGCTTCACTTCACGGTCATTTCCATGCATTTCACGGTCATTCCGACTATTCCGTGTTGATTCATGGTCATTTCGACGCATTTCAAGATGTGTAGCGATTGGACCATGAAATGCGCGAAAATGACTGTGAAGTGAAGGGGCATGACCGTGAAATGCGCCAAAATGATCGTGAATCAACACGGAATAGGCGGGAATGATCGTGAAATGCATGGAACTGACCGTGAAGTTAAGCGAATTGACCGTGAAATACATGGAAATGACCATGAAGTGAAGGGAATTGACCGTGAAATGCGTCAAAATGACCGTGAATCAACACGGAATAAACGGGAATGACCGTGATTTCCATGCATATCACGGTCATTCCCGCATATTCCGTATTGATTCACGGTCATTTTGATGCATTTCACAGTCATGCCCCTTCACTTCACGGTCATTTCCGAGCATTTCACGGTCAATTCGCTTCACTTCATTGTCATTTCCATGCATTTCACGGTCATTCTCGCCTATTCCATGTTGATTCACGATCATTTTGACGCATTTCACGGTGAAGTGTAGCGATTAGACAGTGAAATGCGTGGAAATGACCGTGAAGTGAAGATGCATGACCGTAAAATGCGCCGAAATGACTGTGAATTAACACGGAATAGGCGGGAATGACCGTGAAATGCATGGAAATGACCGAGAAGTGAAGCGAATTAACCGTGAAATGCTTGGAAATGACCATGAATTGAAGGGAATTGGCCATGAAATGCGTCGAAATGACTGTGAATCAAAACGGAATAAACGGGAATGACCGTGATTTCCATGCATGTCACGGTCATTCCCACTTATTCTGTGTTAATTCATGGTCATTTTGACGTATTTCATAGTCATGCCCCTTCACTTCACGGTCATTTTCGTACATTTCACCGTCAATTCGCTTTATTTCACGGTCATTTCCAAGCATTTCACGTTCATTCCCACCTATTCCGTGTTGATTCATGGTCATTTCGACCCACCGTGAAATGCACAAAAATGACCGTGAAGTGAAGGGGCGTGACCGTGAAATGCGCCGAAATGACTGTGAATCAATACTAAATAGGCAGGAATGACCGTGAAATGCTTGGAAATGACCGTGAAGTGAAGCGAATTGACCGTGAAATGCATAGAAATGACCATGAAGTGAAGGGAATTGACTGTGAAATGCGTCGAAATGACCGTGAATCAACATGGAATAAACGGGAATGACCGTGATTTCCATGCATATCACGGTCATTCCCGCCTATTCTGTGTTGATTCACAGTCATTTCGACGCATTTCACGGTCATGCCCCTTCACTTCACAGTCATTTCCACACATTTCACGGTCAATTCGCTTCACTTCACGGTAATTTCCATGCATTTCACGATCACTCCTGCCTATTTCGTGTTGATTCACGGTCATTTTGACGCATTTCACGGTGAAGTGTAGCGATTAGACCATGAAATGCTTTGAAATGACCGTGAACTGAAGGGATATGACCGTGAAATGCAGCGAAATGAATGTGAATCAACACGAAATAGGCTGAAATGACCGTGATATGCATGGAAATGACCATGAAGTGAGGCGATTGGACCGTAAAATGCGCCGAAATGACCGTGAATCAACACAGAATCGTCGGGAATGACCTTGAAATGCATGAAAATGACTGTTAAGTGAAGTGAATTGACCGTGAAATGCGTGTAAATGACCGTGAAGTGAAGGGAATTGACAGTGAAATGCATGGAAATGACGATGAATCAAAATGGAATTGTCGTGAATGACAGTGAAATGCAAGAAAATGACCGTGAAGCGTAGGAAAATGACCGTGAAGTGAAGGGAATTGACTGTGAAATGCATGGAAATGACCGTGATTCAAAACGGAATCGTTGGGATTAACCGTGAAATGCATGGAATTGATCACGAAGTAAATGAAATGAATGAAATGGATTTTCGATCATCGACTTGATGAAATCTTGAAAAATAACCAGGTTGGTTGGTTAAAGTAGCTTCTCCTACCCCAAAATCATATAGGGTACATCAAGGAACTAATTTTAGTTTAGAGGATATTCTTGTTAAATGAATAAAGAAAGAAATGGAAAAAGAGTGAAAAAAAAATTTATATGCTCATATATATATATATATATATATATATGTTAGAAAAAATTATAGGTAGAATAAAGTTTTCTATTTAAAAAAAAAAAAAAACGTATAGCTACGAATTTTAGCAACGGTTATTATCCGTAACTATAGGGGCCACCATATAGGCGTGGTCTCGCCGGACAGGCCAACAAGTGGCGCGGGGGAGCGCTACTTTGGCGCGCACACCTCGAATGGACCGAATTGCTACGGATTAGGGTGTCTATAGCTACAGTTATAATCCATAGCTAGAAGCTTACCATAGTAAATGACATTATCATTTTGTCTTTCAAGGGTTACGGAAGCTTTGAATCATTATGAAATTTGTTTTTCCTCTTTATCCAGGTCTTTGTGACCTTATGAATAGATTGGATGGAAAATAAATGTTACGGTGGGCCCTATAAAAGTTTCAATGGTGAAAATCAATTTTCTGCTGCTCTTTGTGGTGTGGTCCAGTTGGTCTTTGGATATGATTTTTTTTTTTTTTGGATAATGCTCCAAAATGATCTCGAAATATGGATGAACGTTGTGGATATAATAAATACATAACTGTGGGGCCCATGTAACGTTGATCTATTTTGAACCGTTCGTACAACTCGAAGTTCGAGGAGCGTCAGCGATCGTCTTCCGATCCGCTTGAAGGAAAAAGTAGGGGCATTTTCGACCTTTGGCAAATCGTCCGTACAACTGGGGCCTATTTTTGCATAGTAAAATGAGGTGGGCTTCGTCTCGTAAATGGGACGTACAGTTGTAAATTTCCCAAATATAATAGACACTTAGCATTGAAAGAAACGGGGTTAGAGAGCTGTGTTCCGAGTCTAGCACACATTTACAACCTATGACTGGTTATCTGCTTTATATATACAATTTGTCGTTAGAAAACTATTGATGAACTCTACATCCTAACCAATTAGTTAAGGTTCACAAAATTCAGTTGTTTAGAAGTTAAATTAGAGTTTTTAAGTCGAAATTTGCTATCTATATTTATTTTTATGATTGTAAGAGTTCACTTGTTATCCAAAGTCTTTAATTTGATCTTTTAAGAGTAGTTTATGTGTTTGGATAGGTGCACATATTTATTTTCTTTTAACTATTTTTAGTAATTATACTTTTTTAAAAAAGTTTGCTAGCTTAAGAATAGTCATGAGTCTAGGGCCTCCTTTGTGGATATAAGTCCATGAAGTATGATGTAGAGAGCACTTCATCAAGTACATTGTAGTTGATCTCTTCTTCCCATTTCCACCACACACCCATTGGTGGGGTGTACATCGAGTTGAACGAGTTGGCCTCAGCTCGAACTTGGATAGCCCAATAGCTGACCTCAGCTTGAACTCGGCTCAGCTCAGCTCGGTCCTCAAGCCTGATTGGCCAGCTCAGCTCGGTTCGGTCAGCAGCTTGGGCCGATATCGAGCCGAGTTCGCCATTGAGGCATTTCCACAAACACCTGAACTGCAACTTCAAAATTCCACTGTTTTACAAACAGAAGCAATGGTTTTACAGGTATTTTATAAAACACCTTCTAAGCAACATAAAAACCAAGATATTGCAAATGTGAAAGGGGTTGCAGCCGATCTCAGCCACTGCAATACCCCCTCGCAGGTTTTGGATTTCACTGGGCCATTTGAACTGGCCAACTCTTTGAAAGGTGTTGATGTGGTTGTCATCCTTGTAGGAGTTCCAAGAAAGCCAGGCATGACCAGCGATAATCTCTTCAACATCAATGTGAACATTGTCAAGAACTTGGTTGAGGCTGTTGCCGATAATTGCCTAGATGCTTTCATCCACATCATCAGCAACCCAATCAATTCTACTGTCCCAATTGTTGCGGAGGTTGTCAAACAGAAGGGCGTGTATAATCCAAAGAAGCTTTTTGGTGTTACAACTTTGGATGTTGCATTTGTTGCACAGAAGAAGAATCTGAAGCTCATTGATGTTAATGTCCCAGTTGTTGGAGGGCATGTTGGTTTGATCCGAGTCGAGTCGAGCTAGGGCCTACTCGAACTCAATTTTGAGCTCAAAAAATCAGCTTGAACTCAGCTCCGAACAGTGTCGAATCGAGCTTTTTCGAGTCGAGTCGAACAAACTAACCAAGCTAGCTCAGTTCGTGTACACCCCTACCCACTAGGCTAGTTGGTATTAGAGGTGCTACACTAGTTGCTAACTAGCCACATACTTCTAAATTAACAAAATAGAATTTAAACCTTATTTCAAATGCATTCTCATATCTTTTGAATATTCAAAGTTTGTAAGTCTCATAAAACTAATTGTGTGGGTAAATAGTTCCTCATTGTTCTAGTTATGTATGGTAGAGATTAATCCTCAACAAAAAAGAAATATGATCTTTAATACTTAATCATGATGAATTAAAGAGAATTTTACCAAAAAAAAAAAAAAACTGCTTAATTAATGTGGCATTTGCGATTTGAAACTTTTTCAAAAACTATTTATCATTTTACTGCCTTCCGCTGCATCTTTCTAATGGCCAGTTGGGTGAGCGTGCAAGCAAATAGGTCGACTGCTTGGGAGAGCCCCACCATACTATTTATGTAAAACCACCCCGATCACCTGGTGTGTCATCTCATGTTATGTCAGGGGTCCAAGAATTGCCCCCCCATCGGTGATTTAGGTGGATCACATGATTAGAAGTAGTGCACAAGACAATGATTGCCCTCAAATTGTTACCCTTGGTAGGTCTACTTAAATAAAAAATGGGTCTTAATTTTAGGCTTTATACCTAAATTTTGTTGTGGCATTTAATGGTTGCAGTGTATTTCTTATAATCATCACTGTGGGCCCTATAAAAATCAAGGGATGAGTCTCTCTCTCAACTATTCTCCTGGCCTACCTGAATTACAAGTTAGTCTTTTTTTTTTTTTTAACCTTCTTCTTTGTGCCTAAATTGGGATTAGACATATAATGATTGGAGTTGATTTCACACACAATGTGGTGGGCCCACCAAAAATCTAGTTCAAGTATACCTCTCCAATCTAAACATGTATAGAGAGTATTTAGTAAAAAAGAAAAAAAAACAGGTAAAGATAGAGAATTATACGGGATGCAACCCCTGATTTTGATGGGGTCCACCGTTATGCTTATGTAAATTCTTCAACCATTATTTATTGAGACCGATGTTAAGCCTAAGGACAAAAAACAAAAAATAAATAGGATGAATTGTGATTTTGGTGGGGCCACACCAAAGGAAATGGTTCAAAGAGAGACATCAACACTTGATTTTTAAAGGGCCATCAATTCACTCCAATCATTGGATTCCACACAAAAATTTATACCTTTATTACACTTGATTTTTACGGGGCCCTCTATGATAATTATATTAAATTCACTCCAGTCATTGGATTACACACAGAAATTTAGACCTTCATTCCAAAAATGATACACATCCCTCATCCCGAAAATTTAGACCTTTATATCCAAAAATTACATTCGTTGTTCCTTTTACTGGAATTTAGACTTTTATCCCACATGTTCAAACGGTCAAACAAATGGAAATCAGCCTAAGGTTTTTTATTTATTATTTATTATTTATTTTTAATGTATAGTAGGCCGTAGACTCATTCCTATGTTAGATGGACTGAAAAAAGCTTGAAGGAAGTGAATGTAATCCATTAGATTTAAGGCTAATCTTATGTGAGACATGATGTAGTTGGGCTCATGACACATTTGGATTAGAGAAATTCATTCTGGATTGTGAAAAATTACCATTTAAAGTGTAAATCATAAATCAACCATAACTTTTGATCTGAATTAAGTTGCAATATACACAGTGTATGAACTTTGCTTAAATTTTCATTTTGGGGCCAACTGATACCCATAAGCACATCACATCACTCCATTTCGTGAGAAAATTTTTCATTCCTACTCAAGTTTTCTATTTTTTAAAAAGCATACTATTTTTAATAAGTTTTTGGTTGGATGTAATTTTTTATTTTTAGAATTTTAGTATTTGATGTCTTTTTGGGTTTGCTTTTTTATCATACCAAGAATTATCTTGCATAATTAGATTAAAACATTCGATTTTTAGTAAATTTTACTATTTTAGAAAAGTTTAAGCTTATTTGCTTTATGACTCTTAATTGGAATTTCATTTTATTATTTGAAACTTTGTAATGTTATTTGAGAGATGGATTTCAATAAAATATTTTTGAATTTTATTAACTCTCGGATATTCAAGAGCCAGGACATATCTTCTGGATCAAGGCCTTATTCATTTGAGGAAGACAATGATCTTTCTCTTCATCCCTTCATTATCTTCCGTGTTAGCTTTAATACGAGGCAATCCAACAAGCTCATCGAATGGACTATCCACTGTGAGGACCATCGCATTAATGGTTTCTATCTGAATCATGGGCTCTACTTTGTACAAACTGATGAGTCTGAAGAGACTAAATTAACATATTTCATGGTCGGGTATTATATAAACTTCTAGAGTAGAGCTCTCGAGGGGTCGGTGCTGGCCCACAGGCTTGTGGGACCAGCTTTACATAAGCCAGACGAGGGAGCGAGGGCCCAAATTTCGGCCCATTTATAGCTGGCATTTGCCAGATTGGGCCTGATATTTCGGGCCAGTCATCTGGGGCCAGGCTTAAAATAAGTTTAGCCCAAATTTCATATGGGCCAATCATGGCCCAGAATTTAAGTGGGCCATGCATAGTGATCAGGCACACAGATCTTTCATGATCCTGAGGTGTACCATATCCTGTTAGTGTGAGAGAATTACAACAGATATACCATATGCAGTCGGAGGCCGGTTCCTCTACAACTCCTCGTGGGAACCACGGTGGTTTGTTTAGGGCAGAGGGGTTGCCCCACCATGAAATTGGATGTCCTTCAAAATCAGCCCGACACTAATATCCCGTGGGCCACCACATAAATTTTGAGGTTTTTGGATGGCCGTCCGTTGTTTTCCATGCTGTGGCCAACTAACAAGTCTAATGACCTAATCTTTTGGTAATCCCATCATCATGGTGGGCCTCACGTAATTCACGGTTTAGATGAAGTATAAAAAATAAGGTGGACCCCACCATAGGAAACAGTGGACAAACATCTAAAAACGTCCAAACTGATATTGGATCATCTAAATTTCATCGTGGTCGACCGTTGGATGCCATAGAAAACCAAACCCAAGTGGGTCCCACACGGAGCAAGATTAGAAATAGCTTATTCTACGAGGATTTGTAGAGGAAGCGACACGTGCACCACTACAGTGAAACGTGTGATGGACTAGTTCTTTTTACCATAGAGGAGAACGCCAAAACCGACAAAGGTAGCAAACCCTCCGAAGCCGAAGGCACTTGGATTTTCAGTTTGCGTGCAGGCCGGACGGTTTAATCTCTTTCTTCCGCTTCCCATAGTTGCATCCAGTAGAAACGTTAATACAATAAGCTGTGGAGCCTACCATGATGATTTAATGAAATCCAATCCATCCTTCATTTTTGCCCCCACTTATTATCCTTGGATCCCAAAAATCAGATTGATCAAAACTAATATGTTCGACATCAGGTAAAATCGTGGCAAAACCTCTAAAATCATATGTTGTGGCCCATTGAGACTTTCAATGGTCTGATTGTTTGTGTGGTTATTCATCCTAGTCAGATGCATCAGCTGAATGGATTAGATGTTATATATAAAACACGCGGACCCCATGTACAATTTAGAAGGTTTTTAATGCTAGGTGTCTCCATCTAGACTCTTTCCTTTCATGCGGCCCGCCTGAGTTTTGGGTCAGTTGGATTTTTGGGCACCAAGGACAATAAGAGAGGACACACATGATGGACGGATTAGATGTCACTAAAATATAAAGGTGGGTCCCACACATTGATTTGTAGGTTTGAAACGTTTGTATTGGATCCGGCCGCTTGTTTATATATAATCAATAGCAAACAACAGAAACAGGACACTGGGATCATTTCTATACATTGTCCCTTTGTATCTGTGTCTATGTATATATGACAAAGGCCTTATGTAACTGCCTCCTTATGTAGCTGCCTCTCTCTCTTCTTTTCTCTTCTCTCTCTCTCTCTCTCTCATGGCAGTGAGACGTTCAAGCTTTGTGTTGAGGGCGACGCCCGTAACGATTATAGCACATTTGATGGGGATAGCCGCCGTGACTCTTGTGCTCGTCTGGTACTTACATTTTCGTGAAGGCCTCGCTCTCAAATCCTCCAACAAATTGAAGATCTTCAACGTATGTCTCCTTTAAATGGAAAAAAAAAAAAAAACCATTTCTTTATAGTCCATATTATTTCAATTTCCATGTGTTTTTGTTGTGTATGTGTCACTCACTACAGGTGCACCCGGTTCTTATGGTTATTGGGTTCGTTGTGGTTGCTGGAGAAGGTATACCAAATTCTTTCTATTTTTTAATTTTAATTTTAATATTTATTATTATGTCTCTATGATAATATATATTATGGGAAATGATCATGAGTGAAACACCTAGAACACCCTGCTCTGCTCAATTAGCAGCTTGGGCCAGCTCGAATTGAGTTCAAATTTAAGTTTTATAGTTTTTATATATATATATATATATACAAAATATTTATACTAAGTGAACTCAATCCGAGTTGAATCGATTTGAACCGAGTCAAGTTCTTAGTCGAGTCTAGTTGAATTTGGCCTAGCTGAAATCGGCTTAAAATTTTTTCGAGCTCAAAAAATGAGCTTGACTTGGCTTGAATCCAGTTTCAAGCTGAGTCGAGTTGAGCTTTTCTGAGTCGAGTCGAGTGAGTTAATTACCAGGCTAACTCGGTTCGTGTACAACTATAATAATCATCAAGGGAAGCAAACCCTTGCACCTATTAGTGGGCTCAAGTAGGCTCACTTCCCATCACCGTCTGTGTTGGTCTTGTCCAGACACAAGAAGATTCACCCACAGTGGATGCTCGCCGTAGGTGTTCCACACCACCATACTGAGTCGCGACTTGGACGAGCAAGGCCTAGCCACATTCTTTGTCAATGCATGACTCATGGTGCTGAACCGGTCAGACTCAACCGAGTCTGAGTCGACTCGGCCGAGTCATCAATCCATTTTCAACCTTCATTCATTCCTTGTATTTGTATAAAGCATGATTACATAAATTGCAATTTTCCATCAGGTGTGATGGCATACAAGACTATTCCTGGAACAAGAAAAGTACAGAAGTTCTTCCACATGACATTCCATCTCATCGCTCTTCTTGTGGGGATTTTGGGTGTGTACGCTGTTTTCAAGTTCAAAAGAGAGGTGGGCCTACCTGATATGTACACCTTCCATTCATGGCTAGGAATGGGGACCATCTGCTTATTTGGCCTTCAGGTAATGTACCCAGACTCGGTTTAGTAACCATATCAACCGTCCAACCAGCATGTGGGTCCATCTATATATCCAGATCATCCATCAAATTCATGGACCACAGCCTAAATGTAGCATCGGCCTTCTTTTGGACGAGAAAAAGTGGTCCATTAATCAGATGGTTAGGATTGGACCCATCTAATTTGGACAGAAAAGATGGTTATGAGAAAATAAAAATAAAAAATAAAAGCAATGGTCCAAGTAAAATGGGAACTTTTAGATGGTCCGGATCTTCCAATCTGGAAGAATTTTCATGCATTCCCCATCCATCATGGAATTCATCAGCCCAACTGCCTGGATTATCTAACCATGGGCCCCACTTTTAAATCCAAGCCATTGAAATCATGAAGCATTTTGGTACATCGATACCCTATAGTTTTATCATGCTCTCCCTGAACTTCTTACCACCTGCATTGCAGTGGCTTGTTGCTATCTTCTCCTACTGGTTCCCAGGTGCCGAGATGCCGTTCCGAGCGAGTTTCTTGCCGTGGCATGCATTCTTTGGTATGGCCATTTTCCTCATGACGATCTGCACTGCTGAGACGGGTCTAGTAGAAAAGTTCCGGTCTCAAGGCCTAGTGCGTGACAAAGAAGCCTATGTGGTGAACTTCACCGGCGTAGCCATTTTACTCTTCGGCATCGCCGTCACCCTCAGCTCCATCCTCCCGCGATATTAATATTTATTTGTTGTTAATAAACAATTCCCATTTATGGAATTCTCACACATTAATAATTTGAGGTCTTTGTTCTACATTGCTCTCTTATGTTAAGATCTTCTTGTGAAAAATGCAAATGATTGATTTAGAGACACGTTTGGATGCACTATTGATTTGAATTGTGATTAGTGCTTAATAAATAGTTTCTAATCATGGAATTTTTACACGTTAGTTATTGGGTGGCATGTAGTAGACATAGCTTGAAATCTTCATGTGATATTTGGGACGACTGATTTTAGCGCGGTTTGGATGCACTATCAATTTGAATTGTGATTCTTATTGGTCTATTAAAGTGCCGGGTGGGGGGGGAAGACATTTTGATCAATGCTACTTTCAAGTTGGATTTGAATTTAAGGCGCGTTTGGATGCACTAAGGATTAATATTATGGTTTTTATGATAATCTAATTAAGTGGAATAAAAAACCATATTGTGGTCAATGCCACTTTCAAGCTGGAAGCTGGAAGCTGGAAGTGGAAAAAAACCAACTTGTGATTAATGCTACTTTCAATTTGGATTTGAATATATGGCACATTCGGATGCATTATGGATTTGAATTGTGATTCTTACTAGTGATTTTAAATTTAGGGCAAGTTTGGATGCACTATTGATTTACATTGAGATTCTTATTAGTCAAAGTATAAGAAACTAATTTGTCATAATGCTACTTTCAAGTTGAATTGAATTTAGGGCATGTTTGGATGCACTATTGAATTGAATTGTGAATTTTATTAGTATGATAAAGTGGAATAAACCAAATTATTTTCAATTTCAAGTTGAATTTGAAATAAATGGAATTGCAAATTAGAAGGCTAGAAACAATCAATTATGAAATAAATGGCCCAATGTAAGTAAAATTCATTGACAGAAGCGAAGGTGAAGATCATATCTTCTTGTGATTGAAGTGGTTGTGATTGAATTCGATCTCCTCAACTTTCTTGGGTAATTTATAATCCGGATCGTCGTTAGAATCAACATCTACTGGTAGCTCTGGTTCGATCAATGAAGAAAAGTCAGTACTGCTCTCTATATGATGTAGAGTGGGTTGCGGACAGTTTCATGGCCAAGATGGATCAAAAAAGGCCCGGTCGACGACAGAAGTGATCCAGACCGTTGGACCTTAAATCGGGAGTATCTCGCAATCCGGAATGAGTTATCTGATGTAAAATATATGATTTTGGGGTAGAACGAGCTACTTTAGCCAACCAACCTTTCTATGCCGAGTTGCACAAGCCGGATTTGTGAAAAAACCCTGGATCGACGGTCGTTTCCTTGTTTTAATTTTGTTTTTACTATAAATAGTAAGTTTTAGTTTGATTATAACTCTTCATCCGTTGGGCTTTAGGAGTTGTGTCCAACATGAAAAGTGCTTAGAATAATTAGGAGAACGGTTTGGTGAAGCCAAATACGAAACTTACTATTTTTGGTCGAAAACCTTGTGCACTAGTAGACATCACGACCGTCTATAAATAGTAAGTTTACTATAAGTCGCGGATTCTAGGAGTTTTAGTTGTAGTTTGCTTTTGATTTCTTTCCTATTGCTTGGTACCCTTATTTAAAGGGTTGTGAACTCGTTTTTATTCATCCATTAATCAATTTTGAATTATTAGAATTTATTTTTATTTTCTGCTTTCTTTCCTTGTCGATTCGAGAAGTCTTTATGAGGAGTCCAGAGAAGTTCCATGTATTTGGAATAATTATCCTCTTGAGGAAGACGGTGCTCGACCTCACATCCTCCCCTACGTCACCATGGCACCCATTGGTGAGAAATTCTTGCTGATTCACAAGAGAAGTGGATCAGATCAACAGTTAAAATAAGCTTAAAATGTGATTTATGGACACTAAACATGGTTAGAGATCAAAATAGGTACATGAGTTTCTTTCCATCACATTGAATTTCTTTGTTAGAGTTAATAGCATCTAATGATTTATGATTTCTTAGTCCCCACAAATACAATGCATTTGAAATGGTTATGTGGGAAGGATGGTTGGATCTCTTATCACTGTCAGATCAAGATCAGGTTATGATGAAGCAAGTGGGGTCCTACCCACTTAGCTAATGATCAGCCCACAGGTGATTCCACAAAAACAGTGGGCCCCACCAAGAGTGTCATCTGGTCCACTCATTACGTGGGCCAGATGTGTAGTTGGATGACTTGGGTTCACATCACAAGCACCTGTTGAAATGAATCAGGTCTTAACAAGTTTGATGAGCACATCATTTTTGTTGGCCCGCCCTATGGAATGGTCTGATTTTTGTGCTAGGCAGTCTTCATGGTGGAGCCCACTATTTTCGTTGGATGACTTTCACCATCCATCAAGAGATCTGGCACGCACGTACAACTGTTCATCTGACCAGCACCATGATGGGATTTTTTGTCCCCTGCTCGACCAGTCGTGAGCCCTACACGACCGAGCGTGGGCTGGTGTTCGACCAATCGTAAGTTATACGACTCAAAGTCCAGCGAGTTTGGACTAATTTTCTCCGGGCGCTCGACCGGTCGTGGGTGGCGCATGACCAGTCGTGGTTATAGAGATTCGTTTCATGATTTTGTGCGGATTTCGTGTTGCAAGTCCTTTCGTAACTGGGATGCGGAAGGGAGTTTCCTAAAACTATAAAAAGGGGTTCTTAGGATTTTTCTAGGGTATGATGTGTATAAGAAAAATATAAGAGGGATATCAAAGGTGAGAGAGAGAGAGAGAGAAAGAGAGAGAAAGAAAGTTTGTAGAAAGGAGGTTATGCTCGTGGAAGTGATCTACTATATCTCAGCGCTTCTACGTCCTCGTAATCAATGAGATCTCTCAGTTTTCTTTGTTTCTCTTACTGTTTATCCACTCCTGCGTGAGTGATGAAGGTTTGATCATAGTAAGGTGTGCTTGTGATCGGTTATAATGTTCTACTTCATAGTGGATTGTTGATCTAGATGAGGTCCCATGGTTTTTACCTCTTTAAGAGTTTTTCATGTAAAAATCTCTTATGTGGTGTGTGATTAATGCTTTGATTTATTTCATTGCTTTGTTATTCCATAATTCTGGTTTGTTCTGGAGGGCTAGATCCTAAGGTTTTGTGCAAGGCCCCCAATAAAGTGGTATCGGAGCTAAGTTCATTGAACGGGTAGGATCGGTTTGGAATTATGGAAGGTAGCTCATCAAGGATGATCAACCTCAATGATTCTAACTGGACTATATGGAAGGCTAAGATGGAGGACTTGCTTTATTGCAAGGATCTATATTCTCCAATTTTAGGCATATCAGTAAAATCCAAGGATATGTCTGATGATGATTAGAAGAAGATGGACCGGAAGGCGGTGGGGTTTATTAAACAATGGTTGGATGATTCTGTGTTCCACCATGTGTTTATAGAAACCTCGGTTGCTAGCCTATGACTGAAACTAGAAGGGCTGTATGAGAGGAAGACAGCCGGTAATAAGATTTTTCTGATAAGGCGACTTGTGAATCTCAAGTTCAAAGATGGTGGTTCTGTGGCCGAGCTCATGAATGAGGTTAACAATATAATGAACTAGCTCTTTGCTATGAAGATGGTCTTGGATGATGAATTGTAGGCTTTGCTATTGTTTAGTTCATTGCCTGATAGTTGGGAGACACTGGTGGTGTCTCTAAGTAACTCCGCACCAGACAGAAAGATATTTATGGAACAGGTGACTAGCTGTCTTTTCAATGAGGAGGCAAGGAGGAAGTCTCAGGGGTCTACTCAGCAAGAGGCCCCTGTGACATAGAAACGGGGGAGAGGAAAGAACAGGAAGGGCAGGAAGGCCCGAGATAAATCAAGAGAGAAGTCGAGTAATAGAAAAGATGTTGAATGTTGGATATGTGGCAAGAAGGGCTACTATAAGCATTAATATCGTAAGGCTAAAAACGACAAGAAAGGAAAAGAAAAATGAATTAGATTCCACTGCGATCGCTTCAGATGGCGACGTTGTAGTTATTCTTTCTACAGATCATGATGTATGTCTCATGGTTACGAGTCAGGACATCGACTGGGTGATAGACTCTGGAGCCTGTTTTCATGCGACTCCACGCAGGGATTTCTTCACAAGCTACAAGTCAGATGACTATGGGACTGTGAAGATGGGAAATTCTGGCATATCAAAAATCGTAGGGGTCGGTGATATTTTTGTAAAGACTGATGTGGGCTGTACATTGGTTCTCAGGGATTTAAGGTATATCCCAGACTTTTAACTTAACTTGATATCGATGGAAAAGTTGAATGATGATGGCTATGAAAGCCGGTTTGCTGGTAGGCGTTGGAAGCTCATCAAGGGTTCATTGAAAATAGTCAGAGGAAAGAAGTATTGCACCCTTTACAAGGCATGTCTTAGTGTATGTAAGGGTGGATTGAACGCAGCGAAAGATTCTACTATTGACATATGGCATAGGCGTCTAAGCCACATGAGTGAAAAAAAGCTTTAGCTACTAGCGAGGAAGCCTCTCCTTCTAAACATGACAGGTACGCCTCTCAAAACCTATCTTGATTGTTTATCAGGGAAACAACATAGAGTTTCATTCGCTAAAATTACTTCTCATGTTAATAAAGTGCATGCATTAGATTTTGTTTATTCTGATGTTTGTGGTCCTATGAGGATAAAAATTTTGGGTGGGACTTTGTATTTTGTTACTTTTATAGATGATACATCTAAGAGGGTTTGGGTTTATGCATTGAAATACAAGACAAGGTCTTTAGTGTATTTAAATTATTTCATGCTATGGTCGAAAGAGAGATAGGTAGATCATTGAAGTGCATCCGCACTGACAATGGTAGTGAATACATTGGAGACTTTCATGAGTATTGCAAGTCTCTAGGTATACGGCATGAACAGACGGTTCCCAAGTCCCCCCAGCATAATGGTGTAGCAAATGAATCACACCATTGTAGAGAGAATCAGATGCATGTTATCTCATGCGAAGTTACCCAAGACGTTCTGGGGAGAAGCAATGCACATGGCTAGTATATTTGATCAACAGGTCTCCATCAACCCCGTTAAATGGAGAAGTACCTGAGATGGTGTGGATTAGAGAAGATCCATCGTACAATCATCTCAGGGTGTTTGGATGCAGGGCATCCATTCATGTACCAAAGGATGAGAGGTCCAAGCTTGATATGAATATCAGATAGTATGTGTTCTTAAGGTACGGTGATGAAAAGTTCGGTTACAGATTATGGGATCCGACCGAGAAGAAGCTCGTCAAGAGCAGAGATGTGGTTTTCTTCAAAGATCAGTGTATAGAAAATATTAGTAAGCCAGAGAAGAATCAGCCTAGTTCAGTGAGCTAGAGGACATGGATCCAGTTATTCCTCCTGTAGTGCCTGATGACGGGGGAGTATAGCAAGGTACAGAGGACGAGGGAGTTCCTACAGAAGATGGACCGGGGGAGCAGCCCCCACCTGATCCACCTATTGAGCCACAGGTGAGGAGGTCATCTAGGGACAAGCATCCGTCTAAGACGTACTCACCGCATGAGTATATTATGTTGACTGATGGGGGAGAACCAAAAGATTATTCTAAAGCTCTAGCCGACGAGCATAAGAGGGAGTGGTTGAAAGCTATACAAGAGGAGATGGAATCCTTGCATAATAACTACACCTATGACATGGTGAAACTGCTTAAGGGAAAGAAAGCTTTAAGCAATAAGTGGTTGTTCAGAAAGAAGGTTGAGCAGAAGAATTCACAAACAAGGTTCAAGGCCAGACTTGTGGTAAAAGGGTTTGGTCAGAGAAAAGGCATGGACTTCGAGGAGATATTCTCAGCAGTGGTGAAGATGACATCCATATGAGTATTGCTTCGGTTGACAGCTAGCATGGATCTGGAGATAGAGCAGTTAGATGTTAAAACTGTATTTCTTCATGGTGACTTGAAAAAAGAGATCTACATACACCAACTAGAAGGGTTCGAAGTCAAGGGTAAGGAGCATATGGTGTATAGGCTGAGGAAGAGCTTATATGGGCTGAAACAAACTCCACGACAATAGTACAAAAAGTTCAATTCGTTCATATTATAGCATGGGTATGACAAAACGAAGTCGGACCACTGTGTGTTCACGCGCAAGTTCTCAGATGGTGATTTCTTAGTTCTGCTGTCATACGTTGATGACATGCTCATCATGGAAAAAGACATCAAGAAGATCGATAGGCTTAAGCAGGAGTTGGGCAAGTCTTTTGCGATGAAAGACTTGGGCCCGACTAAACAGATCCTAGGAATGGAGATAACATGTGACAGGAGCAGCACGAAGCTTTGGCTGTCACAAGGACAGTATATAGAGAAAGTCTTAGAGCTGTTAAATATGAATGTAGCGAAGCCGGTCAGTACTCCACTTGATGGTTACTTCATATTGAGCGACAGGCAGTGTCCCAAGACGAAGGTAGAGGTAGAAGAAATGTAGAAAATACCCTACGCGTCAGCTGTAGGAAGTTTGATATATGCTATGGTGAGTACACGCCCAGACATAACATATGCGGTTGGTGTTGTCAGTCGGTATCTTACCAATCTTGTCAAAGAGCATTGGGCAGTAGTGAAATGGATACTGCGGTATCTAAGAGGCTCATCCGGGTTAAGCCTATGCTATGGTGACGATAAACCTGTGCTAGAGGGCTACACAGATGCAAAAATGGCAGGTGACATAGACTCTAAAAAGTTTACATCGGGATTCATGTTCACATTTGCAGGAGGAGCGATTTCTTGGCAGAGTAGGCTACAGAGGGTCGTAGCATTATCGACGATAGAGGTCGAGTACATTGCAGTCATAGAAGCATGTAAAGAGATGCTTTGGATGAAGAGGTTCCTACAAGAACTTAGCCTAAAGCAGGAGCAGCACGTGGTCTACTATGATGTCAGAGTGTTATACACTTGAGCAAGAATCTAAGAGGGATATCAACGGTGTGAGAGAGAGAGAGGAAGCTTGTAGAAGGGAGGTTATGCAAGTGGAGGTAATCTACCATGTCTCTCAGTTTTCTTTGTTTCTCTTACTGTTTATCCACTCCTACGTGAGTGATAAAGGTTTGATCATAGCAAGGTGTGCTTGTGATCGGTTGTAACATTCTACTTCATAGTGGATTGTTGATCTGGACGAGGTCCCGTGGTTTTTACCTTTTTGAGGGTTTTCCACGTAAAACTCTCTTGTGTGGTGTGTGATTGATGCTTTGATTTATTTCATTGCTTTGTTATTCCATAATTTCAGTTTATTCTGGAGGGCTAGATCCTAAGGTTTTGTGCAAGGCCCCCAACACACCATCATGGATGGATCTCATCAAAGAAGACACCAAGTTGCGCAATCATAACTTCTCGAATGGATGGATTTTATAAGTCATGTTTCGACTGTTTCCAGCCGTCCCTTTTCTCAGTACCTATAGCTAAAAATGGAGGGGAGGATCTGAATAGAAGTAACCAACAGAAATGAAGATCTGACCTAGAAAACATTAGATGCTATCCATATCTGGCGATTGAGATTGTTGACCCCCAGTCAAACAAGTGCAATCTCAATCATCAACATTACATAAATGCCTAAAAATTTAAATTAGGTCATGCAATTATCTTAATCAAAATCTCACCTACGAAACGACTATAATTCCGCCAACTATAATTCTGCGTTTGAATGCACAATTGAGCTGGATTGCAATTCATTCAATTCATTTATGAGGAAATTACCACAGTTGGGCCCAAGTCCATTTACTCTTTTATGGAATTGAATTATTCCAATCCAATTCAATCGCACATCCCACATTGGACGTGCATCAACACATAATATCAGTGAGATGAATTTTTCACCACTTAGTGACTTAAAGTAGACCCGGTAGTCGTATCCATTCTTAGTAAAGCACTAACCTACCATGTAAGTATCAAACTTTTTAAATCATCGCCTATGTGATTGTTTCAGGCCATATAAAAGCCTCTTTAATCTGCAAACCGTATTATCTGACCCTTTACTTTGAACCCTTATTGTTGGTTTATGTAGATTTGATATTCTAACTCCCCATGTAGGAAAGTAATCTTCACATCCATTTATTCCAATTGCAGGTTATATTGAGCAATCAGTGCCAACATAAATATGATAGATACCTGCTTAACAACCGGTGTGAATATCTCGCTGAAGTTGACGCCTTCTTTTTTAGTATACCCCTTCATCACCAGTCTCACCTTGTGCCTTTCCTACTTCTTCTTGTAAATTCAATTACATCCGATCGCTTTACACCCAATTGGAATCTCCATCAACTCCCATGTCTTATTCTTGTATGAAGAATGCCATGCATAACCACTATCCACTTCTCAACATCAGTGTTTTCTAATGCTTCGTGAAAGGTAAATAGATTTCCGTCATTCGTAATGAGAGTTGATGCAACATTCGATTAATCTCTGTATCTCACCTGTAATGTGCGATCTCTTGACAGATTTCTTTTGAGAGGTAGTTGCTCCACCTGCTCCCGTACCTCTACCTACGGCTCAACTTCAACTTGTGTTTCAACTTTT
The DNA here is from genome assembly GCA_037074715.1 of Magnolia kwangsiensis. Classification (NCBI taxonomy): domain Eukaryota; kingdom Viridiplantae; phylum Streptophyta; class Magnoliopsida; order Magnoliales; family Magnoliaceae; genus Magnolia; species Magnolia kwangsiensis. The sequence goes on from CM073586.1 coordinate 16,882,787, forward strand.
TCAATTTCAACGTCAATCATCGTTGATTTTTTTTTTCCTTATGTTCATCTTTACGAAATAAGAAATCTTCATCAAACTTGACGCCACAGGTAATCGTGATCTTCCGTGCAACTCGGTCAAATAGCTTGTATCCCTCATACGATCACCATAGCCTATAAAAGTATACTTTTTCATCCTTTGGTCTAGATTATCTCTCCTAACTGACGGTGCATAAGAGTAAATGTCACAACCGAATACACGCAAATGAAAGTAATTTACATCATTACCACTCCATACTTCTTCTGAAGTCTTACAGTCTATCATTATAGATAGGAACTGATTCATAAGATAACAAGCCGTATTAACAGACTCAGTCGACAATTCATTGTCTAATGCGGCATTACTCAACATACTATGGGCTCTCTCTAAGAGAGTCCGATTCATCCGTTCCACCACACCATTCTTCGCTAGTGTGTGCCTTATTATATTGTGCCTCACAATCTCATCGTCTTTACAAAATTAGTTGGATTCTTTAGAAGTGAATTCATCACCATTTCTGTCATTAAGACTCTTTGTTTCTACCATGTTTTCTCAACCATTGTCTTCCACACTTTGAATATAACGAATATACTGAATTTATTTTTTTTTGAAAATAAACCTACACTTTCTTAGAGTGGTTATATATGAATGAGAAAAAAATAATGACCTCCCAACAGAAACAACAAACGATGGCCCCATACATCTAAATGCACATAATCAAGCACCTCTTTACTAATATATTTTCTTGACTTAAAAGATAACTGTAATTGTTTACTATATATACAATGTTCACATATATTAAAAATTAATACTTTTAAATGGTGGAATCAGATAATGATAAAAAAATACTTTTATACTGTGCTCGCTCATGTGGCCTAGATGCGCGTGTCACAAATGTGCCGATGTGGACTCCATTATAAACGTTGTAGCTCCACCTAATGCCATATTTTCAATCAACTTACAAAGGTTTCCACTCCACTGCACTTTCATCACTATGAGAGCCCCTTTTGAAACTTTTAGGACATGATTTAAACAGGTGAATTTGCAACCAAGTGCCTTAAATACCCCAAGAGTTACAAATTCTTCCTTAAGGTCAGGACCGTGTCTCACATTTGTCAGGATGCACTCTACCCCATCAAACATCTTGATGCGCATCAATTTGATACCAATAACCTTATAGGCAATGTCATTGCCCATAAACACCTGTCCATCATCGCACTCACTGTAATTGATGAACCATTTTCGCTAAAAAGTCATGTGGTATGAGGTCCCCGTATTCAAAATCCACTCATCACTAAGATACCTAGATTTGGATGTAGTTAGAACATCACCACCATTAACTTTATCACTAGATTCCACTACGTTGGCCTCTTTCGGCACATTATTCGATTCCTCTCCCTTCTGAGCTTCAGGATTCTGACAATCCTTCTTCATATGTCCCATTATCCCACAGTTCTAACACTTCATCTTGCATTTACCTTTTGATTTAGATCTTGATCGTGAGTTGCCTTTTTCCCAATCAGAATTCCTTCCCCTGACGACCAATGCATTCGTAGAAGAACCATCGCCGTTCTCCTTCTTTCTTAACTAATTTGCATGAAGGGCCGGGATGACAATTTCGACGTTTATGTTCTTCCTACCATGGTACATATTGTTTACGAGATTCTCTTAAGATAATATAAGAGAGTTCTACATGATTAGGGCCTAATCTTCCTCTTCAATCTTCACCTATGCATTCATCAACTTATAAAGTAATTCATTAAATGTGCTAATGTGTTCATTGATATCAGACACTTCCATCATCTTAAGATTGTAAAATCATAAGATATAGATGATTACCTAGGAATTTCTTCATGTACAAAGTATCAAGTTTCGTCCATACCCTCGTGGTGGTCTTATAATCCAGGACATTATAGAAACATTGTTTGTTACACACAGTTGGATCGAGGTATAGTAACCCTCTCATTAAATTCATCACACTCTTCATCACTCATAGTCACAGGACGCTTCACGTTATTAAAGAGAGAGTGTTGTGTTGAGGGTCAAATATTGCATATTAGACCACAGTTTCTACCTAGATTTATGAACATGATACTGCTTAACGATCTATTTTAATCATGTTTGTGGTGCAAGGTGAAGTTAGGAGCTTGAACCGAAAAAGATGCTAAAAGCAAGGATTTAACGCTCAGGAATCACCAAGGCAATGGACGGGACTCTAGGGGACTGAGATTGAAGAGTTTACACGCCAGGGACCCAAGAAAGTCAAGTCGTTCACGTTAAAAAGGCCTAAAAAGTGTCCTGAATGTAAGATCATAGGGTTCCCACCATCCGTTCGGCTCAAGACTTCATATATGGCCTGAGGACTATAAATTAATTGTACACGTCAATTTTCAGCTATTACATCCCTCTGGAAGGGGTCGAATAGACAGATCAGCCCCTTAAATCCTTAAGTGGGGCCACCTGATCTCTAAATACTCTTTAATTTTGGACTCAACGCCTTAAATGAGGCGACAAAACGGATGGATGGTACGAATTTCTCACAAGCATTACAACAGACCCCACCTGTGCATTGCACATGCACAGTGTGTACAAAGACTCGCCGTACACTGAATGAACAAAAGTCGGTCAGCATGTGTTGACAAACGTTTCTTCCAAGAAATGTTTCTCTGCTGCGATTTTTAACAGGGACTTTTAGTCCTCTGTTGTGGGCCATCATCACGACTCGAAGGTCCAATCCGGACCGTCCATTAGCCCAGCACGGCCCATATTACCACTACCTAGGTGGCAATATTTCAAATGACAGTGAAGAACGGGTTTTGATCGTCTAAACGGAAGATGGATGGTGAACTGTACCGGCAAGAGGGTCACGTCAGCAGCGATCCAAAACCAGCCATCTCGACGATTTTTCATTGGTAATCTAATGGTCGGCGTGGATTTCTCCATCACTGTCAATCTGGGGCCCACCGACCATCACAGAGTGAAAACGGAAACTCTGTTTCACAATAGAGGCTACGGATGAATCTTGTGGGCCACTTTCGTGCTTCAACAGTCCGATCCGGACCGTCCATCAGAGTCCTATAGGCCCACTGACCAAGACCTAGGTGGAGTATTTCCAAGAAACAGTGATCATTCGGTTTTCAACCGTTCAAACGGAAGATGGACTATACAAGAAAAACTTTGTGGACCACATTGAAGTTGATCAAAAACTAGTCATTCTCACCTGGTTTTTGGAACTGTGATGAGTAGACCGAGTGGATTTCTTGTCCGACCACAATCATGGGCCCCTCCGCTCACCAACGCAAGATGGTTTATGTTTCTCTGCTGCGCATGCACACGCTATTCAACAGCTGATACACTTTTACATGGTAGACTTCTAAGAAATTACTCATCCACCCCGAGTGAAAATATATTCGCTGGTGGATTTTGTTTTATTTGAATCAGTGATTCAACTTGTTTTTATATTTACTAAGGGATTTTGTTTTATCTGAATCAGTTATTCAACCCTGTTTTTATATTTACTAAGGGTGAGGTGTTTGTAACCCCTCGAAACTCCTCCCTTTTACGTTACACACGAGTTTATAATTCCTAATCTATCCAAAATATTGTGCATGTAACACAATTATAGTGCACCACCCCTACACAATTTTAGATCAATCACAACTTTAGTGGGATCCACCGGAATGCTCAATCAAATCACCTAACCCTTAAGGAGATCCAGACTATTCATCAATAAGGCCCACGTTAGAGAATTCCTATATTAGTTTGATTGGTTGCTATGTTGGATTTGTTGTTTTGATATTCATAGAGTTTTGTGCATAGAGAACTCAAAAAGTCATCCTTCCTCTATTATGTTTCTTTTTATGACAACTTCTCTTATGTCGGTTAAGACTTTGTTCCTTTTGGCCACCTTTGTATCTTAAATAGCTCAATTACATTTCTCTTTGCTTATAACATTCTGCCAACCATCCCCAGATGTATAAAATTGAATTTATGATATTATAATTTTACGAAAAGCGATCCAAGTATATTGAGGATTTTTCCATCCACTTTAGTTATGCTTCATTATGTACACATGGTGTAGCAAATCTCATCATATTCTTTGCAGCAAGATATCTGCATGAAATGTCACTTTTATAGCGTTTGCAGACTACGTTAGCTACCGTACATCCTAATGCATTGAAACAGTAGAAATCGTGAATTTTCATCCGAAAGCATAAATGAGCTGGAAAAATGATTGGTCGGAGTGGATATAGTTCACATACATCAAGATAGGTCGCTCCCCATGGCTCCAAACTGGAAAGATAATGATCGCATAACAGCCCATGCGATCACGGTCCAGGACACCTTAGAATCCCCCCATGCTATCACAGTCTAAGACCTTATATTCCCTGCCATCCACACAGTGGGACTCACCTGATGAGTGGCTTTGATTTTCTACACGTGACAGGTTGACACATGTGAGAGCTGGTTTGGCAAAAAAATAAAAGTGCACCGTGTGGTGCACGCAAAAGAAGTGACATTTGCTTTTGTCTCCATTCACCCAAATTGACAGGGCTATTGCCATCGCTATCCATTGGGTCCATTTTCTCCATTCACCCAAATTGACAGGCCTATTGTCTATCGTATGCTAGACAATCGTATCTAAGTCATCAAGCACTCACTTCCATACACGTGTCATGTAAGCTATCCACAAAAAATCGCACAGGTCGGATGATCCTAGCCGTCGATCGGATGACTACATTGCCCTGTCTTTTGGACCTTCAATTCGCTGCCCGTTTCTAATTCTTGAATGTTGGTCGTGGGGCTGTCAATAGGTACCCGCCCTTGCAATGGACCCACTCTGTTCAAATAGGGGAGGTCCCCTTTTCGGACCGCTAACAAATTGGTTCGGGTCTTACATTCTTGGATCTGATATTAAAATAACTTTTTTTTAAAATAAAAAATTAAAAAAAATCGAGTCTAGCCAGGCCAGGTCCTTCCCTCAACTTTTACCTTATCAAGAATAGGTAGAGTTGGGCCAACTTACTTTTTTATTATATTATTAGTGGGTTATGGTATCTTGACACAGGGAAGGACGTGAGGTCGAGCACCGTCTTCCTCAAGATGATAAATATTACGAATCCACGGAACTTCTTTGGACTCCTCACAGAGACTCCTCAAATCCACGAGAAAAGAAAGCAGAAAAGAAAATAGAAAGAATTTCTAGTAAATTCGAAATTGATTAATGAATGGTTGATAATTGTTTAATGTGTTTCCTTACACCATTAATATAGAAAAAAAAAACTAAAATTCATAATTACTAAAAATAGCAAAATTCTAACTCTAATAAAAATCTTAATTCTAATAAAACTCTTCTAAGGCCTAATTTCTAAAAATAAAAATTGCAAATAAACTTTTTCTAGAAGAGTCTTAGTATAACTAAAAGTTATTTATAAAAGAAAAGAAAATCTAAAACTCTAAAAAATATTTTAAAAATCGGACTTATTAAAAATAGTAAAAAATTTCTAAAAATTCGTTTTTTAGGCTTAAAGTGCGCGTTTTCTGACGAAACGGATAGATGTGACCCATTTTGTGGGTCGGTTCACCTCGGATGGCCCGTTTCAGTAAAGATTGATAAGTTGTACGCCCTGTAACGATACCTGGATCAAAAGTTATGATCAATTCACGATCCATCTTTTTTTGGCTCAACCATGCTGGGAATATCTCTGTGATACGTTTTACATCAGACTCTTCCACTTGAAAAAAACTCATCCTCGAGTTATTTAAGGGACTTGGCTCATGATTCTGAGATAACTTTTGAGAGAATTTCTGACGTCGATGTTTATTAGCCCTTTTTTTGTCCTTGGCATTAAGCTCTTGAGCTGACATAATACATGTACTCAAGTTTTCCTTGACTCGACTAATATTGATCAGTTCCTTCTCATCTGTCTTCAAGATCTCATATTCTTTCTAATAATGTGGGCAATTAGGCGGACTTGCTCCTGAAATGGGATCAATGTGATTTCGTATATCTCGTATGGGAGGTAATTTATTAGGTAGTTCATTAAGTACAACCCCCTTGAACTCCTGCGATACTGGTTCCAAATCCTTTAAGATATTCATAGGCTCAACATATTTTTTCTTTTCAACCAATAAATATATATCTCTTGTTTCTTCAGATTGTTTAACAATGACATGTTCAGTGATGAGATATTGTCTCTCTACTTTAGAAGTCTTAGGTTTGTTCTTCGTTCCTATAGGGGTCACATGTTCGCCACTTATGAATTCTATGGTCTGTTGCAACTTTGTTTTGATGAAGTCGTTGCTCACAGACCAATAATAGAATTTTTCTACATAACTTTTTACTGATCGACTATCCTAATAATAATTTTATTTTTGGTGAAATAATACCTGATTGTAATCTCGAGGGAGGAATCGCATGCATAATAATTTCTTCATTCGCGACCATGTGCGAATTGGCGCCTTCATCTGTCTTGTCCGCTCGAGTTGAAGTTATTCCCACCAATCTGAAGCTCTGCCCATCAACTTGTAGGCCACGAGTTTAACTTTCTTTTCTTCTACGATGTTTTTGTAGTCAAAAAAACGTTCAACTTCAAGCAACCAATCGAGAAAGTCCTTGAAGTAGAGTTGACTATTAAAACTAGGAAGATCGACTTTCTTCTTGAATTCTTGAACAATCTTGTGGTTCATTGATTGCATCGTTTTACGATCAGTATAATTGCGAATGCTAGCAATTGCTGGTGGTGGATCACCACCATGAACATGACCACCATGAACACAGATTAGCCCTAGGTTTTCCGCCAAGAGATCCGTTATGTGGTCCATAGAAGCCTACAGCCCTTGCATGGCTTGTTGATTCTCTTACTGTGCTGCTTCGAAAGTTGTCGCCGATAAAGGTAAATTTCCTAGAACACCGCCATAGGATTGTTGCCCGACCTGTCGTTAGAAGCCATCGATTCGAGGAGAAACCTCGCTTTGATACCAAACTGATGCAAGGAAGGACGTGAGGTCGAGCACCGTCTTCCTCAAGATGATAAATATTCTGAATTCACAGAACTTCTCTGGACTCTTCACAGAGACTCCTTGAATCCACGAGGAAAGAAAGTAGAAAATAAAAAGAATTTCTAATAAATACGAAATTGATTAATGAATGATTGATTGTCTAATGTGTCTCCTTGCACCATTAATATAGAAAAAAAACTAAAATTCGTAATTACTAAAAATAGAAAAATTCTAACTCTAATAAAAATTCTAATTCTAATAAAACTCTTTTAAGGCCTAATTTCTAAAAATAAAAATTGCAAATAAACTTTCTCTAAAAGAGTCCTAGTATAACTAAAAGTTATTTATAAAAGGAAAGAAAATCTAAAATTCTAAAAAATATTTTAAAAATCGGAATTACTAAAAATAGTAAAAAAATTTAAAAAATTCGTTTTTGAGCTGAAAGTGCGCGTTTTCTGACGAAATGGACAGATGCGACCCATTTTGTGGGTTGGTTCACCTCGGATGGCCCGTTTCAGTAAAGATTGATAGGTTATACGCCCCATAACGATACCCAGATCAAAAGTCATGGTCAATTCACGATCCATCTTCTTTTGGCTCAACCATGCTGGGAATATGTCTGTGATACATTCTACATCATATCTACATCACAAATGGACCACCTTTAATCGACCATGACTTCAAAATCGCTTTCAAGATAACCACTGCTGTTGATTAGTGGAAAAAATGGCCAATTTGATTGATCATATTGGAAAATGTCACATCATTGATCGGGACTCTAGACGATGTATCCCACCTTTGATTGCATACCTTTCCCCCGTTACAAAAAAAAAAAATTTTAAAATTCTGCAGTATCCACATCTCATTAATGTCTGCAAAAATGAAAAATTCATATAGGTTACAATCAAGATAATCTGATTATTAATATGGTCCATCGCTGGGCTTACGTTTTAGTTCCTATCCCTCTCAAAAATCAATTCAATAGGATGATCGTAATCAATCTATTATCAGTGGTTATGAAAATGGGTAGGTCATATCGATAATATTAAAAACGGGTCAAGCCATTGATTTGGATCATCCATGTTATTGGTCTGCCGTTGATTGCCCTTTGCTCCTAAAATCATCCTAATCTAATGACCCCAGTCATCTAATTAGTAGACAAGAATGGATGGTCCTATTTATTATATTATAAAAGGTTTGACTAGCAATCTGGACCATAAATCATGTGGACCACAAAAAAAACTTTGAAAGAGGATCTTAGCCATCCGATCACCGACTAGAAAATGAATGACAATATTTATTATATAGAAAATGGTTCTATTTATTAAAAATCATCTTGACCCATCCCGCTTAAGAATTACTCGGGCTGGAAAAATGGACGATCCATGCTGCTTTGGACCTTACATCATGTGGGATTCACTTTTGGTTTTCCTTTTAAAAGTCACTTTTACTCGTGATTATAACCACCCAGTCCAAAACTCAAGTGAGCCTCATGACACTTTTTTCGCAGTGATTGGGGAATCACTCCCCAGTCCAAAACTCAAGTGAGCCTCATGAAAGGAAAAAGTCACAGGAAAATGCTACCGATGAAAACCCCGGAGGTCTGTTGTGATGTTCATATGCCATTCATATAGTTCATCAGGTTTTTTTTATTACCAGGATGAATTGAAAGCACTACAAATTTAGCCTAATCCAAGACTACTGTGGCAGCATTAATGTCTCAACGGTGGAGGTTTAGTCCTCACTTTTTTTTTATTATGTGGCCCACTTGAGTTTTGGATCTACCTCTTTAATTTTTCAACCCATGTCCTTAACATGATCTGGCAAAATGGATGGATGGAGAGATTTCACGCAAACGTTTGTTGTTGGATGTCTTAAATCAATTCAACAATAAGGTTTATCGATGTCATCAATAAACTAGCTATATCTTTGTATTTCAAAACGAAAAGGTGCAAGTATGAGTACACTCTTGCATAAAATAAAGCCCTGCGAGTACTCATATATTCATACATACCCATGTGAGTATATACCCACAGCCCGATACCATCACACATGCGGACTCGAGCTCGGCTCGACGCATGTGTATGTGTATAGAACATATGGGTTAATGACATATATTAGAGCTATTATCATAACCCTCCATATAACCAAATTCACATGCTCCATAAATAAGTTTTAAGGCTCACGGCAAAAGGCCTATCTTATATAAAAGAAAAATTTTTTGGACAAATTCAATGTAGGATTAAACCCACCACGTAAATGCAACATAAATTTTAAATTTGAAAGGAAATTGAAATATTTGAATTTCTCCCTTTTTTATGTACTTCTGAAACAAAAAATAACAAACTCTACCTTACCTTGTCTGTCTATCAAATGAGGTGCAGCCAGGCCTCACTCAAGACATTTTGCCCTTTGCCGGGGGCCCACCCGGCCGTATGTATTTTATATCCATGCCGTCCATTCATTTTGCCAGATCATTTTAAAGCATTATCCTAAAAATGAAGAAGATCCCAACATCAGGTGGACCATACTTTAGGAAACAATGTTGATTGAATGCCCTACCATTAAAACTTCCTACGGCCCACTGTAATGTTTACTTTCCATCCAACCTATTGATATGGTCAAACAAACTTTGATGAAGTGAAAAGCCAATATCAGCTTGATCTAAAACTCATGGCCCCATTAATGGTCAATCACCACTGTTTCCTATGTTATAGTCCACTTGAGAGTTAGACTTATTTCATTTTTTGGCTCATGCCCTAAAGTGATCAGGTAAAATGGATGACCGGCATCAGTATATAGAATAAATACATTAAGGTGGGCCCACAGTAAGGGCTGCATCTTCTTGGGTAAGGCTGGACCGCACCTAATCCACTCCCCACATTGCATGGTAAGCACAACTCCACGTAGCCCAACTCCATAGAACTTTGGGTTTACCTCATTTTTTTGTTCATGCCATAAAATGATTTGGCAAAATAGTTGGCCGGTGTGGATATAATACATACATCCTTGATGTTAGCGTCCTAAAATTTTGTTTTTTAAAATATATCAACTGAAGGTAAAGTATGATACAATGCATATGAGAAAAGTAAAATACATGACCTCTGTAAGGTCCACCATTTTGTCTATGTGAAATGCATTCCGTGCCTGAAGTACACTTAATTTCTTATACTCAACGTCTGGCCCAAAAAACAATCTGATCCAAAACTCAAGTGTGCCTCGTACACAAACGTTTATATGTTTGCTGTTCATCTTTATTATTCCTTCCAATGTGGTCCACCTGAGTAGTGGTTCCAATTGATTTTTTAAGTCATTCCCTAACAAGAACAAGCTTACATTATGGACGTATCAGATGTCTCAACGGATTGGCAAATAGGGCACGAATGTCGTATGTTTTTACTTGCAGATTTGGGAGTTTTTGAAGAGAAAAAGAGAGTTGGGTTTTAATAGAACATAAATTAAAGTCAAAGTCGGTGGAGAGGGTAGATGAATAGAGATATTTTGGGGAATTTCGAAAGACTCTTCTACTTACCGCAATCCACTACAGCACATACACCAATCCTAAATCAATTCCGTGAATAATTTTCATTAAGATGATTTTTATTTATTTATTATTATTTTTTTACGTGTGATAAACAAACGCCCAAAATAATCTATTAAGTAGATGAAATCTGATTTTAAGATTTCCATGGTATATTAAGTGTTAAATAAACAGGCCCAAAGTTCAAATATTTGTGTGATAAACTTTATTATCCGAGTCTGCCAAGGCGGTGCAACAGCTTTAATTGGTCAACGGTATGTGTGTTGGATGCACTCTTAGACAGCCAATTACATTCTCCCTGGAGACGTAGAAGCAGACTGTCTGAATATCCTGTGGCACGACGTGGCTCAATCTGTGTGGGCCAATTAGATGGTAAAAAGATATACAGCATGGATAAAATACAATTACAGTACAGTGGGCCCACAGAGCTTGGCCACGCTGAGCCATGGGGATATCCTTGTGGTGGGTGCCACAGGCAATCCACTTTCCAAAAACTAAAGAAAGGCTGTAAGAAATTTACAGCTGCCGTTCAAAACCTGCTCCCGATAATTAATTTCACCACCACTGCTGGAGAGTAGCATGCACTTCATTACCCATCCATTTTGCCAGCTTGGCCATGTGGTGCCACTGGGACATCAACAGGGCTACCAAGATGTATGGCTTTATCCACACGTCCATTCATTTTGCCAAATCATTTTAAGATAGAAGCCCAAAAATAAAGCAGTTCTAACGCTCAAGTGGACTATACAATAGGGATTAAAACTTGTTTGGACAAGGGACCGGTTTACTTTTAACCATCCGTTTAAGAGCCATTAATGGGACGGTTTAGATTGCTTGATCAATTTTGATTTTAATGGTTTAGTTGGCTGTACGCAGCGCCACATGTGAGGAGGATGAACCGCCACCATCTTTTGAATGGTGGCAAACTATCACGGGAATGTTGTCCCTTAAAATAAGATATGCAGGCCTTCTATAATGTGACTGAAATTGATAACTTCGGCTTCTCGACTCGTCCGGGTCGACCCGGACTCGATCTGGTTCGAAGTCAACACAATAATCCTTGACTCGGTCGAGTGAGTTGGGTGAGTCCTGACTCAACTCAGACCTGAATGGATCAGGTCGTCTTTTAATCATTCTCCTAATTACTATAGAAGTAAAGAGAATCATGTCAGTCTTATATTTCTACGGTTAAGATGACTTTCAAATTACTCATTCTGGATTTAGAGTTGGTTTTAAAGCTGGGCATGAGTCATTTGGGCTTGTCCAGCTATGGGCTGTCAGCTGGGCCGACTTTGAAAGTTCTGGCCCAGGCTGTAGTAGGGATGTCAATAGGCTGGAGTCAGGTCTACCCATGCTCCATCAAAATCAACTAATGTGCTGCTAGGATTAGGGAATCCAATTTCTTTTGGGACAGGGAATCTACCCTGGGCCACCCACCTGGATGGGTGGGTGAAGGGAGTTATTTGATGCTCCGTCTGAGAGCGACACCTGCTAGGCAGGCACTTGTAAATTGTACAAGCGGCATACATCAACTCCAAGTCTACATCACCTTATAAATAGGTTAGATGGCAACTAACCATCACAGACGGCCTTAATAAAGTTTCGACTGGGGTGTCATTATCAGCATTGCATCCTATGGTGCAGTCCACTTGATCCTTGGATTTACTTTTTTTTTTTTTGGCTTGTACTCTAAGATGATATGGTAAAATGTATGGATTGCGTGGATTAACTCCATACATCACGGTGGCCCCTCAAAGCCCCAGTCTCTTCTTAGTTAGGGACAGGCCTTGTAGTGCCCAATCCATGTGCTCCCACAACACGCGAATTTCCTCGTTACTTCTGGCAGAGAGATATCTCTATGCCCGGTGCTGTATGGGGTCCAGAGAAATTACCCTGGAAAATACATTCGGTTCATATGTTTCGAAAGATAACACTTGATTGGATTTTAAAATCAAGCATATCTAAAACTCAGTTGAAGCATATCCACTGGTGAAACTTTTCTGGAGTTGACCATGATATAAACTAAACTGTATGAACGAAAATCATCCTGATACAAAACTTATATCACAACCCAGTGTTCGACCCCTACTGTTTCTTATGGTATAGCTCACATGAGTTTTGGATCTGCCTGATTTTTAGAACCCTATCCTACCGTGGTCTTTCAAAACAAGTGGGCCGACTGGATTTTTCACGGACATCTCTATGAGCCTCACACAGCTCCCATCACATAGATATCTCCGGGCCTGGGTCACACGCAATCTGCTCCCATGCACATGAGCTGCCTTCGTACGTACACGCAGGTGCGTAGCAATCTGCTCCCATGCACAAGAGCTGCCTTCGTACGTACACGCAGGTGCGTAGCAATCTGCTCCCATGCACAAGAGCTGCCTTCGTACGTACACGCAGGTGCGTAGCAATCTGCTCCCATGCACAAGAGCTGCCTTCGTACACATGGGTGCGTAGCAAAGCTCATCATATCACGTATAGCAAAAATAGCTACATGCACTGTAAAATATGATACATCACAACTTTATCAGTTGAATCCCCACCATCCAATCCTCAGGCTATATTTGTAAAGTTTCTATTCCTTAAAAATCGAAGCCTACAGATTTATGAACTAGTTCATAATTGACTAGTCAACCAAATGAACGATCCTACCTTTGCTAGATCTCTCACATATTTTTATGAGTATTTCACATTTACAATGAAATTTATAAAGATTGTCCCAGTACCATTTGTTATTCTACAGAAACACACCCTGCCTAATTAATTGATTCAAGTAAAATTAAACTTTTGTATTGTATTTGAAAAATGTTTTACTAGATATCCCTGAAGTAGAGGGGGATTGATAGAGTAATCCTTGATCATAATTTCCAGTCCAACATGAAACTCATGATTGATAGTAAAACATTGATTTTCCTATTAAGACACAATTCTATCTTCAAAGATTCCTTGAGATACTTTCTTATAAAGTTTCATTATAGCATGTACAGCCAACCCGACAAGTATGACAAACCTGATAAATAGAGATCCACAAGATTTAGCTTATTGAGTTTACGAATGTTACTATAAGAATTGGTATCGAACATCCCTCTTGTAATAGTACAAGGTCCCGAAATAATGACATATTTTGGTTCAGGTATTCGCTCATATAGTCTCCTTCAACATGGATTTGGTTACGACTTTGGATAGAGAAGTGTCTCTTTGCCTGGGGCTGTATGGGTCCACAGAAATAACCCCAAAAAATACATTCCGTTCTTCTGTTTTGAAAGATCACAGTTGATACGATTCTAAAAATTCGGCGCATTTAAAACTCAGGTGGACCATACCAATAAAACAATGGGGAAAATAACGTCCACGGTTAAAACCTTTCTAGAGTTGACCATAGTGTTTACATGCCATCTAAGCTGTTCATTGAATTATTACCACTCAGATAAACTGCAGGAATGAAAATCATCCTGATAGGAAAGTTTTGTCACTACTAAGTGTTCGATCTCCACTATTTCCTGTGGTATGGCCCACATGAGTTTTGAACCTGCCTGATTTTTAGAATCACATCGTATTATAATCTTTCAAAACAGGTGGACGGAATGGATTTTTCAAGGACATCTCTGTGAGCCTCACACAGCCCCAGGTACAGAGATATCTCTGGGGCTCACACAGCAACGGATCACATGCAATCTGCTGCCGTGCACCTGAGCTGCCTTCTTACACGCGGGTGTGTAGCAATGCTCATCATATAACGAATGGCAAAATAGCTACGTTCACGGTCTTCTACGCAGCTAGGGACGTGGATTGTGTCCTAACCACGCCTGTCTCCCGCTGGGAACGGGCAGGAGCTTTGAGTGGCCACTGTGATGTATGGGTCTTATGCACACATTCCATCCGTTATTTTCACATCATTTTAGTGTACCAAAAAGTGAGCTACATCCATGGCTCAAGCAGACCACACCACAGGAACCAGCAGTGATAATGATTCTCACCACTGAAACTTTTCTAGGCCCCACCGTGATGTTTATTTTCCATCAAACCTATTCATAAAGTTACGTAAACCTGGATGAAGAGAAAAAACAAATATCAGCTCCATCCAAAACTTCTATAGCTCCCAAGAAGTTTTCAACGGTAAGAGTTTAATCTCATTGTGTACTGCACCGGAGCATTGGATCTGACTAATTTTTGGGATTATAACGTGAAATGATGTGAAAAATGAATGGACGGTGTGGATAAGACCCATACATCAGGGTGGCCACTCAAAGATCCTGTCCGTTCCCAGCCGGAGATGGGCAGGGGTAGGACGCAAACCACTTTCGCTAGCGTGTGTTCGTAGTCAAGATTAGCTACAATACAGCCCAACGTAGTAAAATAGGATACATCGCGACTTTATCAGATGAATCAGGGTCCTTACAAACGGTTTATATTATGTTATTAGTGGGTCATGGTATCTACATCACAAATGGACCACCTTTAATCGACCATGACTTGAAAATCGCTTTCAAGATAACCACAGCTGTTGATTAGTGGAAAAAATGGCCAATTTGATTGGTCATATTGGAAAATGTCACATCATCGATTTGGACTCTAGATGATGTATCCCACTTTTGATTGCCGGAAATAAATAAATGAATAAATAGAAGTAAAAATAAAAACCTGCAGTATCCACATCTTATTAATGTCTGCAAATTTTACAATTGAGATAATCCGATTATTAATATGGTCCATCCATTATCTGGGCGGGCTTACGTTTTATTTCCTATCCATCTCAAAAGTCAATTCAATAGGATGATGGCAATCAATCTATTATCAATGGTTATGAAAATGGGTAGGCCATATATTGATAATACTCAAAACGGGTCTAGCCATTGATTTGGATCATCCATGTTATTGGTCCGCCTTTGATTGCCCTTTGTTCCTAAAATCATCCTAATCTAATGATCCCAATTATCTAATTAATAGACAGGAATGGATGGTCCTATTTATTATAGTATAAAAGGTTGACCAGCAATCTGGACCATAAATCATGTGGGCGCCACACCTGTGATTGAAGATTCATCACAAAAAAAAAAATAATAATAATAATAATAAAATTTACTTTGATAGATGATATTAACCATCCCATCACTAGTTAGAAAATGGATGACAATACTTATTATATAGAATATGATGCTATTTATTAAACATCATGTTGATCCAACCCGTTTAAGAATTACTATAAACCGGTTCTAGCGGTACACTCATTATACATGGGCTCGAACCACTTGCAATTTAACCTAAAAATGCTGAATTAACTTAAGGGTGAAATCAGTAATAAAAAACTTGTAAAATAGAAAAGGAGTAAAGAGAGTTTTTCACAAGAGAGCATAAATGATTTTGTATTTTTTACGCAACAGTGTGGCTAACCAACCAGCCACATCTTTGTATTTCAAAATAAAAAGTTAGAAGTGCGAGTACACTCTTGTACAAATTTAAGTCCCGCAAATACCCATCGCGCATGCAGACTCGAGCTCGGCTCAACACACGCTTGTGTGTAGAGAGCATGTGGGTCGACGACATACCATATAACTAAATTCACATGTCCCATAAATGAGGCTCAAGCCTCAAGGCAAAAGGTCTATCTTATATATAAGAATTTTTTTTGGACAAATTTGATGTGGGATTAAACTCATAACATAAAAGCAACATAAATTTCAAATTTGGAAGGAAATCAAAATATTTAAAAATCTCTATTTTTAATGTACTGCTAAAACAAAATACAACAAACTCTACCTTACCTTGTCTGTCTATCAAATGAGGTGCAGCACGGGCCTTACCCAAGACAATTTGGCCTTTACCATGGGCTCACCTTGACGTATGTTTTATATATCCATGTCGTCCATTTGTTTTGCTAGGTCATTTTAAAGCATGATCCTGAAAATGAAGAAGATCCCAATATCGGGTGGACAATACTTTAGGAAACAATGTTGATTAAATGCCCTACCATTAAAACTTCCTAGGGCCCACGGTAATGTTTACTTTCCATCCGGCCAACTTGTTGATAAGGTCAAATAAACTTCAATGAAGTGAAAAAACCAATATCAACTTGATCCAAAACTTACATCCCCCATTAATGGCCAATCACCACTGTTTCCTATGTTATGGTCCACTTGAGAGTTAGATTTATTTCATTTTTTAGCTCATGCCCTAAAGTGATCAGGTAAAATGGATGACCGGCATTAGTATATAAAATAAATGCATCAAGGTGGGCCCACAGTAAGGGCTGCATCATCTTGGGTAAGGTTGGACCACACCTAATCTACTCCCCACAATGCATGGTAAGCGCAACTCTATGTAGCCTAACTCCATGCAACTTTGGGTTTGCCTCATTTTTTTCTCATGCCGTATAATGATTTGACAAAATGGATAAATGGTGTAGATATGACACATACATCCTTGATGTTAGTGTACTAAAATTTTATTTTTTAAAATATATCAACTTAAGGTAAAGTATGATACAATGTCTATGAGAAAAGTAAAATACATGACCTCTGTGAGGTCCACCATTTTGTCTATGTGAAATGCATTCTGTGCCTCAAGTACACTTTCTTATAATACTCAATCGTCTGTCCAAAACTCAAGTGGGTCTCGTACACAAACATATATATATGTTTGGTGTTCATCGTTATTATTCCTTCCTTGTGGCCCACCTCAGTAGTGGTTCCTAATGATTTTTTAACTCATTCCTTAACAAGAACAAGCTTACATTATGGACGTATCAGATGTCTCAACAGATTGGCACATAGGGCACGAATGTTGTATGTTTTTACTTGTGGATTTGGGAGATTTTGAAGAGAAAAAGAAAAGTTGGGTTTTAACATAACGTAAAAGTCAAAGTCGGGGGAGGAGGGAGACTGAGTTCGTAGGAAAAGGGATATTTGGGAGAATTTCGAAGGTCTCATACTTACTGCAATCCACATACATCACTTACTGCATTCGGTACATACACCAATCTCAAATTAATTCCGTGAATAATTTTCAGTAAGAACTTTTTTAAAGTGCGATAAACAAACACCCAAAATAATATATTGAGTAGATAAAAACTGATTTTAAGATTTCCATATATATTAAGTGGTAAATAAACAGGCCCTAAGTCCAAATATTTGTGTAATAGACTATATTATCCGAGTCTGGCAAGGCAGTGCAACGACTTTAATTGGTCAACGGTATGCGTGTTTGACGCACTCTTAGAGAGCCAATTACTCTCTCCCTGGAAACGCGGAAGCAGAGTGTCTGAATATCCCGCGGCACGACGTGGCTCAAGCTGTGTGGGGCCAATTAGATGGCAAAAAGACATAGAGCATGGATAAAATAAAATCACAGTACAGTGGGCCCCACGGAGCTTGGGCCACTCTGAGCCATGGGGATATCCTTGTGGTGGGTGCCACGGGCAATCCATTTCCCAAAAACTAAAGAAATGCTGTAAGAAATTTACAGCTGCCGTTCAAAACTTACGCCCAATAATTTCACAACTAGTGCGGATCCTCTGCCTCCGGGAGGCAGGAACTCCCTGCCTCATGCGTTTTCATTGGTCAACGTTACTGTGAGTGCCACCTCATCAATTTTTTAAATACATTAGAAAAAGTACATTTAATAAAAACTATAATGGATAGGTTAAACGGATGGGGTTTGTGTGCTGAGTAACTCAGTAAGGTAGACGTAATGACTAAAGTCTGTGGAGCCCACCGTTATTGTCATTGGTGCATTGTATGAACTCCATCCATCTTTTTATCATCTAATTCTAGGGTATTACAACAAAAATAATCATATCCAAAGATCAAGTGGACCACACCACCTGAAACAGTGTGAATTGAATTCTACCGTTGAAAAGTTTTTGAGGGCCACGGAAGTTTTATATCAAGATGATATTTGTTTTTTCTATTCATCCATGTCTTTGTGATCTTACGAATAGTTTGGATGAAAAAGAAAAATCATTGGGGGCTTAGAAACACTTCGATGATGAAAATCAATACTTCCATTGTTTCCTTTGGTATGGTCTACTTGAGCTTTTGATATACTTCAAAACACTCAACTCCTAAAATGATCTGAAAATATGGATGGATGGCATGGATAAACCACATGAATTCACAATGGGCCTAATAGAGTTTACTCGGTACGATAAGACTCAATACGCAATCCAATTTCACGTTTTAGATGGGGATTTCTTGCCAAAGCTTTTTACAGTAAGATCCTGTACAAGGATTCTAGATGAGCCCACTGTGACGTTTATGATAAATCCAACCCGTTCATCCATTTTTAGATATCATTTTAGGACATCGTACTAAAACTAATGAATATACAAAACTCAAATGGGCCACTCGAGAGAAAACAGTGGGAATTTAGTGTCCATCGTTGAAATATTTATATGGCCACAAAAGTTTTGCATCGGTCTAATATTTTGATGTTTTCACTTCATCCTAATAACAATGACCTTATAAACAGTTTGGATGGCATATAAACATCAAGAGGCCCAGGAAGGTTTCAACGGTAGGAATTTCTTTCTCCATGGTTTCATCTTGTATGGCCCAGTTGACTTTTTGATCGAGGCCCAGGAAGGTTTCAACGGTAGGAATTTCTTTCTCCATGGTTTCATCTTGTATGGCCCAGTTGACTTTTTGATCATCCTAATTTTTGGTTACATGTCTTAAAATGAGCTCTAAAAATGGATGAATGGATTAGAATTCTTATAAGCATCACGGTGGACCCCACCATACATCCAGCGCTGGAACTTCATGTAAAAGGCTTTCCCCAATGAATCCGCGTCCGAGGTTTCCATAGGGAATGTATTGGCTACTCCCCTGCCACTTGGTGCTATGTGGGCCCACCATGATGTATGTGTTTCATCCATGTCGTCCATCTATTTTTCTAGATCATTTTATGGTCTGAGACCAAAAATGAGGTATAACCCAATCTCACGTGGACCACATTACATGAAATAGTGTTGAATGAACGCTGACCATTAAAAACTTTTTAGGGACCATAAAAGTTTTGGATAAAGTTGATCTTTGATTTTTTCTTTCACTTGGGTCTTTATGACCAAACCAACAAATTGGATGTCAAATAAATAGTATGATGGGCCTTAGGAGGACTTTAATGATGGATATCCAATCACCATTGTTTTCCTGTGGTGTGGTCCATATGGGATTTATATCCCTCTCATTTTTGGGATCAACCCCTAAAATTATATGTAAAAATAGATTAACAAAATGGATGAAACACATACATCATGGTCGGGAAGTGATGTCACCCATTTATATGGGTCCCACTATGATGTATGTTTTGTATCCACACCATCCATCCATTTGGAGAGATCAATTTAGGGCATGAGCCAAAGAATGAATTAGATCCAAAACTTGAGTGGACCGCACCACAAAAAATAGTGGAGAGAGTCACACCCACCATTTATTACGACTGAATCCAATCCAAACCTCGTCACTTTGTCTACTGAACCCTGTCACTTTGAACTGCAACCCCGTTACTTTGTCTACTGAACCCCGTCATTTTGTACTGTAACCTCGTCACTTTGTTTAGTGAACTCCGTCACTTTGTACTGCAACCCTATTACTTTGTACTGCAACCTCGTCACTTTGTCTACTGAACTCCATCACTTTGTACTGCAACATCGTCACTTGTTTATTGTACCCTGTCACTTTATACTACAATCTCGTCACTTTGTTTAGTGAACCCCGTCACTTTGTGCTGCAATCTCGTCACTTTGTCTAGTGAACCCCGTCACTTTGTACTGCAACATCGTCACTTTGTCTACTGAACCCCGTTATTTTATAGTGCAACCTCGTCACTTTATCTACTGTACCTCGTCACTTTGTACTGCAACCTCGTCACTTTGTCTACTGAACCTCGTCACTTTGTCTAATGAACCCTGTCACTTTGTACTGCAACCCCATCACTATTTATTGAACCTCGTCACTGTCTAGTGAACCCCGTCACTTTGTACTGCAACCCCGTCACTTTATCTACTGAACCTCTTCACTTCGTACTGCAACATCGTCACTTTGTCTACTGTACCTAGTCACTTTGTGCTGCAACCTCGCCACTTTATGTACTGTACCCCGTCACTTTGTCCAATAATCATACTTAACCCCATCACTTTGTCCAGTAACCCTACTTAACCCTATCACTTTGTCTAGTAAAACCCCGTTGCAAAGTGACGGGGTACTTCACAAAGTGACCACGTAAAGTAGACAAAGTGACGAAGTTGCAGCACAAAGTGACTGAGTACAGTAGACAAAGTGACAATGTTGCAATGCAAAGTGATGGAGTTCAGTAAATAAAGTAACGAGTATAGTAGACAAAGTGACAATGTTATAGTACAAAGTGATGGGGTTCAGTAGACAAAGTGACGGGGTTGTAGTACAAAGTGACGGGGTTCGCTAGACAAAGTGACGAGGTTCACTAGACAAAGTGACGGGATTGTAGTACAAAGTGACGAGGTTCACTAGATAAAGTGACGAGGTTGTAGTACAAAGTGACGGGGTTCACTAGACAAAGTGACGAGGTTGTAGTACAAAGTGACGGGGTTTAGTAGACAAAGTGACGGGGTTGTAGTACAAAGTGACGGGGTACAGTAGACAAAATGACGGGGTTGCAGTACAAAGTGACGAAGTTCAGTAGACAAAGTGAAGAGGTTGCGGTATAAAGTGACGGGGTTCACTAGACAAAGTAAAGAGATTGCAACACACAGTGACGAGGTATAGTAGACAAAGTGATGAGGTTGTAGTATAAAGTGACGGGATACATTAGACAAAGTAACGATGTTACAGTATAAAGTGACAGAGTTCAGTAGATAAAGTGATGTGGTTGCAGTACAAAGTGACGGGGTTCAGTAGACAAGGTGACGGGGTTGCAGTACAAAGTGACGAAGTTCACTAGACAAAGTGACAAGGTTGCAGTACAAAGTGACGGGGTTCAGTAGACAAAGTGACAGGATTGCAGTACAAAGTGACGAGGTTCAGTAGGCAAAGTGGCGAAGTTTGGATTGGATTCAGTCGTAATAAATGGTGGGCGTGACTCTCTCCACTGTTTTCTGTGGTGGGGTCCACTTGAGTTTTGGATCCGATTCATTCTTTGGCTCACGCCCTAAAATGATCTCTCCAAATGGATGGACAGTGTGAATACAAAACATACATCATAGTGGGACCCATATAAATGGGTGACATCACTTCCCCACCATGATGTATGTGTTTCATTCATTCCGTTAATCTATTTTTACTTATAATTTTAGGGGTTGATCCCAAAAATGAGAGGGATATAAATCTCATATGGACCACACCACAGGAAAACAATGGTGATTGGATATCCATCATTAAAGTCCTCCTAAGGCCTACCGTACTGTTTATTTGACATCCAATCTGTTGGTTTGGTTATAAAGACCCAGGTGAAGGGAAAAATCAAAGATCAGCTTAATCCAAAACTTTTATGGTCCCCAAAAAGTTTTTAATGGTCAACATTCATTCAACACTGTTTCAAGTAATGTGGTTGTTCACTCCCCAAGTGCAGGGTTGTGATGTAGTAATAACTCGGTAAGACCGAGGTCGAATCCCAAGGGACTGAAACTTGTACGTTATCTAAAACTAACTAGAACTAGAATTAGAATGAGATATGATCTAAATCAAATAGAAATTAAGGGAATAATGATGAAATAATTATCAAAAACTTAGAAGAAATCAGAGATAGGAAACTAGGGATTCAGAGGATCCACTTTTAGAGATCAAGGAGATCTTACGCCTGTTTCATGAATCATGGAAATTAACTGAACTGTCATTGATCTAGTTTCAAAAGATGAAAAGTATATGAATTAGAATGAATTCCATCACCAAACCATGCCCAAGAGATTGTGGCAAACAACGGAATTAAACTAATTACCAACCAATCACATGTATGAAGGTTAGGAAGGGTACTGACATCCGACCATGCCCAGGAGACTATGGTGAACAACAGGACTTCCTGACGTCATAAACATAAAAGAGGAAGGACATGATCAAAGCCATTGCAGACCCATTGTAATTTCAGTCACAACAGACCATTAAAGACTAAAACATGCCATTAATTAAACTAGCATCAACATTAAATCAATTCATAAATTAAACAAAAATCATAAATTAAACTCTCTCATCTCACTACAGGCTTCACCTCTTAGCCCTAGCTAAGAGGATTTAGCCCGTCATGGATGGACTAATCTCCATGTAAGACATAAAAAACAGCAAAAAAAAAATAAATAAAACACTTCTAACCGGCTACCTTTATACTTCACGTCCAACCCAAGCTCCTGCTCTCCAGATTCCAGCCGTCCAAGCTCTAGCCGTGGATCTCCAAGTGATTCTCTAAGATTGAATCCCCTCTCTCACGTCACAACCTCCTTTTATAGCTACTGGAAGGCTGGAGTCAGTGACAGAGTTGTAGCAGGACACGGAGTGCAATTTTCGCAGCCAAGTTTCAGTGACTCAAAACTCGCCACCTTCCTCACTTATTTTCCAAATAAACACCATCCCCTAGGACGTTTTTGAGCCCTCTACATGATAGACGGCTCAGATCCGCCATATGATGAAAGATGGTGGGCCACAACTGCCTAAAAAAATGGATTTTTGCGGATGTGCGAAAGCTTTCGCACCTCTTCGCTGCGTAGCTCAGTGGGCCCCACAGAAGTATTTTCATGAAAATCCACTCCGTCCATTAGATTCAGGATGAAATTTCAGTCAAGAATGACTGGTTTTGAACATCTATTGACGCGGCCCAGAGAAGAAATCACCAAAAAATTAGTTTTGAATGTCACAGAACTGACCTTTTGTGGCCTCTGTATTGCACACGTGTGCATGCATGGGTGAAAACAATCAGCATGATTTTGAAGGGCTCGAGGCCTTCTACAAGATGGACGGATTAGATCGTTCGTATAGACGATGGATGAGTCCCACAGACTCCCGCAAATAGCACACAGACCGTGCGTTTTTTGATGAAGACGGCAATTGCCGTTTTGAGGCTGGCGTAGGCACGGGTCAGCGTTGCTGGCCGTCTTACGCTGGTGCGATGCGGCGTCAACACGCATGTACAATGTGTACACTCGTACACATACAGGCCCTCCTTTGATGTTTTTACGAAATCCAATCCATCTATTCCTTTTCTCATATTATTTAAACCGTCGATGCCGATTTTGTAGCATTTTCAGATATCAGGTGGGCTCCAATTTGAAGATTAATGGGCTGATGTATCCGTTGGCCCACTTCCCAAGATCATCAATGGCTGAAATTTAATATTTACGGTTTATTTATGGCCCTCATCATATGTATGAAGTTTTGAGGCGAACAGATGGTGGGGACCCTATGATCTTGCATTCTGGATGCGTTTCAGGCCACTTGAGCTTCAGTTTCTTAGTTTTCTCGAATTTCTGACCGTGTAAATCCCTTAATCTTGGTCTTCTGAAGTCCGTCCCTTGCTTTGGTGACTTTGGATCGTTAAATCCATACTTTTAACACCTTTTTCAATCCATGCTCATAAAATCACCTTGCAACATAAACACGATAAAAACAGGCCGTTAAACAGTATCATACTCGTAAATACAGGAAATAACTGGGGTCTGATATGCAATATTTGACCCTCAACACAACCCCCAACCAGCATTTTGCTAGTCCCGAGCAAAGTATGCGAAAATAAGTTGAGACTTATAGCACAATTTCTAAGAACTCGAGTGATATTTTGAAAAACAATTCAGATACCAGGATTTCAAGATTCATAAATGTTGGGAATTACTTTCTTCTGGACTCGAGTGCATGGTAAACTTCCTAGTCCAGTTCAAAATATTAATCCACTAATTAGAAAGTTTCTAAACATTAAGATCCATGAGCGTATAGTGTACTCTCGGCTCATCAACATTAAGATTCAATTCTTTATTCTCAGAATATCATTGGTAATCAACAAGAGCATTCATAATAACCAACACTTGCCTCAAAGATCATCTTTTGATTTTTCGGTCTTTTTTTTTTTTTTTTTTTTTTTTAAATTTTATTTAAGAATGTTAAGAGAGGAATTAAATTTTCACCTATAGGGAGCAAACCTATGGTGAAGATAGTCACCAAACTCTTTCCAACTGTTAACCGTAGGGAATCGAATCTACACCTATAGGGAGCAAACCCATGGTGAAGATTAATTGCCCAACCTTTTCAATTTTTATACCCTGATGGCAAGATATTTCATGTTGGTTCCTTTCATGCCCAGTGATTACCAAGTTAATCCTTCGATATGGAACTAAAATCTAAATGTGTAGGCGAGACGTGAAATGTGAAATCATGACTCAATCAATGTTTACAACTTCTAATCATAGATTAATAACTCGATCTTAACTGTGAAATTTAACAGATACTGAATCCCAGAGTCCGAAATTACCAACATCACGTATCTTGAAAATATAAATTAGGGATATCTGTCAAAATCACTTCGAATTCACAAGAATTTTCTGAAAAAATTTTAAAAATTTTCACAATTTAATTTTCACAATTTTTGCTCAAGACCAAGAAAATACTGATTAGAAAGCCTAATCTCCCACCCCCAACCTAAAATCTACATTGTCCTCAATGTAAAAGATATGGGCATGCAATGTACATGAAACAACGAAAGTAAAGTGATGGGAAGATAGTACCTGGATAACGAATCAAGAGAGATTTTTCAAGAGATCGCTGAGATAGAGCAGGTTAGTACGAGAGAATAACAAAAAATAAAATCCTACCTATACCACTTTCGCAGGTGCTCTCGATTACATTTAGCGTATGCAACAAGCCTTTAAACCCCTAGGTTACCCCTAGTGGATGACTTGTAGTCTCGTGAGGGTTTGCAGTAATGTTACCCACAAACATTGATCTTACTAATTAAAAAAAATGAAATGGAATGAAAAGCTGGGTTGCCTCCTAGGAGCGCTAAGTTTACCGTCTTTAGCCAGATAAATAAAACAACTATCCTAAACCTATGAAAGCGATAAACCTACCTATACCTCCATCAGACTAGGAGATCAGTCCTGGTAAACAGGAGCAATTAGAGGCACAGACATGTCCTCTGAATCAAATGTCTCGACAAATGGCTTTAATCGATGTCCATTGACTTTAAACTCCTTGCCATTTTCGGGATCTTTTATCTCGATAGCCCCATGAGGATAAGCAGTGACAACAATGTAAGGACCGGTCCAACGAGATCGAAGCTTACCCGGAAAGAGATGTAGTCGAGAATCGTACAAAAGAACTTTTCTGACCTGGCGTGAATGATTTTCGTAGAATATGTTGATCATGAAACGCCTTCATCCTGTCCTTGTAAATTCTCGAGTTCTCATATGCATCGTTCCGGATTTCTTCAAGTTCATTTAATTGAAGTTTGCGTAACGAGCCAGCGTTGTCCAGATTGAAATTTAGATTTTTGATCGCCCAGTATGCTTTATGTTCCAATTCTACAGGCAAGTGACAGGCTTCCCATAGATAAGTCTAAAGGGAGATGTTCCAATAGGAGTTTTGAAAGCAGTACGGTACGCCCATAAGGCATCGGTCAATCAGATTGACTAATCCTTACGGTTAGGGTTAACCGTTTTCTCCAGGATATGTTTGATCTCTCTATTGGAAATCTCAGCTTGTCCACTTGTCTGTGGATGGTATGGGGTGCTCACCTAATGAGAGACACCGTATTTCTTCATTAAACTCTCAAATGGTCTATTACAAAAGTGTGAGCCCCCGTCACTAATGATGTCTCGAGGCGTTCCGAACCGCGACAGGATATTTTCTTTCAAAAATTTAATGACCGTGCAATGGTCATTTTTGCGGCACGGAATTGCTTCGACCCATTTAGCGACATAGTCTACGGCGAGAAAAATATACTAATTTCCAAATGATTGGGGGAATAGTCCCATGAAATCAATGCCCCAGCAATCAAATGCTTCAATGATAAGGATGGGATTCAAAGGCATTATATTTCGACGGGACAATGCTCTCAATTTTTGACAACGCTCACAAGCTTTGCAAAACTCATGAGTGTCCCTAAACATAGTGGGCCAGTAAAAGCCACACTGTAGAATCTTTGTCGTGGTCTTTTTAGCAGAAAAGTGACCACCACAGGCCTGTGAGTGATAGAAGGAGATAACACTCTGATGCTCATCGTCTGGCACACACCTCCTTAAGATTTGGTCTGGACAATATTTAAACAAATATGGATCGTCCCAGAAAAAGTTACGCACCTTGATAAAGAATTTCTTCTTATCTTGCGATGTCCAATGTGTCGGTATCGAACCTGTAGCAAGATAATTAGCAATATCAGTGAACCAAGGTGAATGGAAGACTCTAAACAGTTGTTCATCAAGGAACATAGCATTAATATGAGTCGCCTCAAGGGAATCAGAGGTATTAAGGCGAGAAAGGTGATCGTCCACTATGTTCTCTACTCCCTTTTTGTCTTTAATTTTCAAATCGAATTCTTGGAGTAGAAGGATCCATCGTATCAGGCGGGGCTTAGAATCATTTTTAGAAAGAAGATACTTAAGTGCCGCGTGATCTGTGTAGATAATGATCTTAGATCCGATCAGGTAAGATCTAAATTTGTCCAAAGCGAACACTACGGCTAAGAGTTCCTTTTCCGTAGTTGAGTAGTTCACTCGGGCAGGATTTAGAGTCCTACTTGCGTAGTAAATAACGTAAGGCCGCTTATCTTTTCTCTGGCCTAGAACCGCCCCAAGAGCATAATCAGAGGCGTCGCACATAAGTTCAAAAGGAAGACTTCAGTCGGGTGGCTGCATGATAGGTGCAGTGGTTAACATGCCCTTAAGCTTAGTGAAAGCTTCTTGGCACTGCTCAGTTCACTCGTATGGTGTATCCTTTTGAAGAAGATTACATAAAGGACGAGAGAGGAGACTAAAGTCCTTTATGCATCGTCTGTATAATCCTGCATGTCCCAAAAAGGATCGCACATCTCTGATGTTCTTGGGTGGAGGTAGGTTAAAGATAAGATCGATTTTTACCTTATCTACCTCGATTCCTTTGGACGAGATGATATGCCCAAGGATAATTCCCTTTTGAACCATAAAATGGCACTTCTCCCAGTTAAGTACCAAATTTTTTTCTTCACATCTTTTCAGCACACATTTAAGACTTGCTAAGCACTCGCTGAAAGATGAACCGAAAACAGAGAAATCGTCCATGAAGACCTCTAAATATTTCCCCACCATGTCAGAAAAGATACTCATCATGCATCGCTGAAAGGTGGTAGGGGCATTACATAACCCGAATGACATCCTTCTGTAAGCAAAGGAGCCATAGGGACATGTAAATGTGGTCTTTTCCTGATCTTCAGGGGCGATTTCAATCTAATTATAACCTGAATACCCGTCAAGGAAACAGTAATAGGAATGACCAGCTAACCTTTCCAAGATCTGATTTATAAAGGGCAAAGGAAAGTGGTCCTTCCTAGTGACGGTATTCAGCTTTCTGTAGTCAATGCACATTCTCCAACCAGTCGTAACTCTGGTTGGCACGAGTTCATTATTGGCATTGGCTACGATGGTGATCCCGGACTTCTTAGGAACCACCTGAGTTGGACTCACCCATTGACTATCGGATATGGGGTATATGATGCCCACTTCCAATAGTTTGAGAACTTCGGCCTTAACCACTTCCTTCATGTTTGGATTTAGTCTACGTTGTGATTGCCGAACAGGCTTTGCATTATCCTCAAGATATATGCGGTGAGTACAAATCGATGGGTTAATTCCCTTGAGGTCCGCTATCGTTCATCCAAGAGCTCCCTTTTGCTCAATGAGAGTAGATATCAGCATACTCTCCTGTTCTTTCTCCAGGTGGGCAGAGATCACCATCGGATATGTCTCATCTTGACCTAAATAGACATATTTAAATCAGAGGGCAAAGGTTTTAGGTCAAGCTTCGGTAGCTTGAGGTTAGACGGTAGAGGCAATACATCAGTTTGGGGCAACTCTTCAATTTGTGGCCTCCACCGGTTAACTTCAACTACCGGTGCAGTATCAAGCATGACACACGTCTCCCTAATTATATCATCATCAAGATCATGGGAGTGGGCCAGGCACGTCTCTAGAGGATCAGAGGATAAGGTGAGAGGTGTTCTATCTTCCACAAAAGAATCAATCATGTTAACATCGTGGAAATCATTATCATCCTCTGAGTTGCTGCCGTTATTGAAAAAGATATTCGATTCCAATGTCAAATTTTCAAAAGACATAGTCATGACACCATTCCTGCAGTTGATAATTGCATTTGAAGTGGACAGGAATGGGCGACCAAGAATGACAGGAATCTGAGTGCTCGTGTCATTGATGGGTTCGGTGTCCAAGATGATAAAATCAACAGGGTAGTAGAATCTATCAACCTGAACCAACACATCCTCGATGATCCCTCTTGGTACACGAAGAGAATGATCAGCAAGTTGTAGTGTGGTTCGGGTGGGTTTTAATTCACCCAAACCTAACTGTTGGTATACCGAATAGAAAATCAGATTGATGCTTGCTCCTAAGTCAAGAAGTGCGTGATCAATTAGATAGTTTCCGATTACACATGATATGGTTGGGCAACCGGGATCTTTGAATTTTTACGGCACATCTTGTTTTATGATGGCACTCACTTTCTCAGTCAAGGAGATCTTCTTTTGAACACTTTTCCGTTGTTTGGTAGTGCATAAGTCCTTTAGAAATTTAGCATATAAAGGAATCTGTTTTACAACATCAAGTAGAGGAATGTTGACTTTCATTTGTTTCAACACCTCTAAGATATCCTGAGAGTTAGAGAGACGTTTTGGTTCAACCAACCGTTAGGGAAACGGAGCAACTGGCTTTTCTAGAGGTTCCGGTTCAAATTTTTGTGGGGCGCCACTAGATCCATCATTGTTGTCCTCTTCTGATTCTTGAGGCTTTTCAGGCCTAACCGGAAGGGTTTTATCAATAACCTTCCCACTCCTAAGAGTGGTGATGGATTTAGCGTGCCCCATTTGATTTGAAGAGCTGGGATCACTAACTCCATAATGCGGTTTAGGATTGGGAAGAGGTTGAGCTGGGAAGCTCCCCTTGTTTCCAATCGTATTTTCAGCCTTAAGTTCATGTATTGCTTTTGTAAGGTCTTGAAAGGCTTGCATCATACCCTGATTGAAAAGCTCTTGCTTTTGAAAATGTTTTAGAACCAAATCCTCTTGAGGTTGCTCTTGAGTTGGATTTTGGTTTAGGAAACCTTGAGGTGTAGCCGTTGGTCCATTCCTCCAACTGAAATTTGGATGATTTTTCTAACCAGGATTGTATGTATTAGAAGGTGGTCCATTGAAAGGTCTTTGATAGTTATTGACGGCATTAGATTGTTCATTTAATACTTCTCGAAAGGCAGGTATTGAATGACAATTTTCAGTAGTATGAATGTTGCAATCACAGATGCCGTAAACACTTTCATTAACCTTTTCCTTCTTTCCTTCCATGTCCTTAAATTTTCTGGTGAGATTAGCCACCTTAGCGTTAAGATCATCATCCTCTTTCAGGAGATATATTCCTCCTTTTTTCCTTGAATGAGTTGGCCTAGACGTAGCGTTCGTCCTTGGGTAATAATCCCATGATTGTGTTTTTTCAACGAAACTATCGAGGTAATCCCATACCTCGTCGACATTTTTATTGATGAAATCTCGTTACACATTGTCTCGACCATTTGGCGCATGGAAGATGTTAGCCCATCATAGAAAAAATTCGTAATGCGCTATATTTCAAAGCCATGTTGTGGGCATGCATTAACCAGATCCTTGAACCTTTCCCAACATTGGAAGAATGTTTCATCTTCCTTTTGGGCAAAGTTCATGATTGCTCTCCTGAGGGTAATTGTCTTATGATGTGGGAAAATTTTCTTTATAAATTTCCTCTGCATATCATTCCATGTGCCAATGGACCTAGGACGCAGTGAATGTAACCACGTCTTGGCTTTTTCTTTCAAGGAAAATGGGAAGAGTTTCAGCCTAATTGTATCTTCAGATACATTAGAGAAATATAAGGTGCCTATGATTTCATCGAACTCTTTCAGATGCAAGTATGGTTCTTCAGACTGAAGCCCATGGAACTTGGGAAGGAGTTGGATGACCCCTGGCTTGATGTCCATATGTCCTGTATTCACAGGAAAAATCATGCATGAGGGCCTACTCACCCCCGCCGGTTGTAAATAATCTCATAAAGTACGAGGCGGGGGTGCATGGTGCACCTCATTCTCATCATGTACTTCCTCAACCCTAGGTTGGGGTAGTGCTTGAGGTTGATTTTCAGCCATAACGTCCTCTAACGTAGGAGAATTCAAGTGGTGTCTAGTCCTGCGATGGACAGTCAACCCCTCAACTAATCCTCCTTCAGTCACGAGACGTCGAGTGTAGTCGCGTGCCCACTGGGGCATAAAACACACTCAGCCCTCAAATTCTAACTTAAACCTAAGAGAAAGGAAGAAGTAGAAATATAGAAAATTAAAGGGAAAAGATGGAAAGAAGTTACCAAATTTGAAGTCCTAGGTTAAGAACCTGCAGAATAAACAAAACAAGTTAGTTTCTAAGAATAGAAAGTCCTAATTAAAAGTAAATTAATTTCTAGAGAAAAGAGGAAATTCCAAAGAAAGAAGAATTAGAAAGAGCTTACTAAATTAGAAGCTACCTACAAAACAGAAAAATTGAGTTAGTTCTAAAAATCAGATAGAATGAAGAATAACAAGTTTCTAAAGTTAGAAAAATTTTCTAATAAGGAAAATAACTAAGCTTCTAAACCTAGAATTAAAAATTTTTAAAAAGAAAATCTAATCTTAAACTAATCCTAAAACTAATTAATTTCAGAAAAACGTAACCGACAGTCCCCGGCAACGGCGCCAAAAACTTGTTCACTCCCCAAGTGCAGGGTTTTGATGTAGTAATAACTCGGTAAGACCGAGGTCGAATCCCAAGAGACTGAAACTTGTACGTTATCTAAAACTAACTAGAACTAGAATTAGAATGAGATATGATCTAAATCAAATAGAAATTAAGGGAATAATGATGAAATAATTATCAAAAACTTAGAAGAAATCAGAGATAGGAAACTAGGGATTCAGAGGATCCACTTGTAGAGATCAAGGAGATCTTATGCCTGTTTCATGAATCATGGAAATTAACTGAACTGTCATTGATCTAGTTTTAAAAGATGAAAAGTATATGAATTAGAATGAATTCCATCACCAAACCATGCCCAAGAGACTGGCAAACAACGGAATTAAACTAATTACCAACCAATCACATGTATGAAGGTTAGGAAGGGTACTGACATCCGACCATGCCCAGGAGACTATGGTGAACAACAGGGCTTCCTGACGTCATAAACATAAAAGAGGAAGGACATGATCAAAGCCATTGCAGACCCATTGTAATTTCAGTCACAACAGACCATTAAAGACTAAAACATGCCATTAATTAAACTAGCATCAACATTAATTCAATTCATAAATTAAACAAAAATCATAAATTAAACTCTCCCATCTCACTACAGGCTTCACCTCTTAGCCCTAGCTAAGAGGATTTAGCCCGTCATGGATGGACTAATCTCCATGTAAGACATAAAAAACAGCAAAAAAAAAATAAATAAAACACTTCTAACCGGCTGCCTTTATACTTCACGTCCAACCCAAGCTCCTGCTCTCCAGATTCCAGCCGTCCAAGCTCTGGCCGTGGATCTCCACGTGATTCTCTAAGATTGAATCCCCTCTCTCACGTCACAAACTCCTTTTATAGCTGCTGGAAGGCTGGAGTCAGTGACAGAGTTGTAGCAGGACACGGAGTGCAATTTTCGCAGCCAAGTTTCAGTGACTCAAAACTCGCCACCTTCCTCGCTTATTTTCCAAATAAACACCGTCCCCTAGGACGTTTTTGAGCCCTCTACATGATAGACGGCTCAGATCCGCCATATGATGAAAGATGGTGGGCCACAACTGCCTAAAAAATTGGATTTTTGCGGATGTGCGAAAGCTTTCACACCTCTTCGCTGCGTAGCTCAGTAGGCCCCACAGAAGTATTTTCATGGAAATCCACTCCGTCCATTAGATTCAGGATGAAATTTCAGTCAAGAATGGCTGGTTTTGAACATCCATTGACGCGGCCCAGAGAAGAAATCACCAAAAAATCAGTTTTGAATGTCACAGAACTGACCTTTTGTGGTCTCTGTATTGCACACGTGTGCATGCATGGGTGAAAACAATCAGCATGATTTTGAAGGGCTCGAGGCCTTCTACAAGATGGACGGATCAGATCGTTCGTATAGACGATGGATGAGCCCCACAGACTCCCGCAAATAGCACACAGACCGTCCGTTTTTTGATGAAGACGGCAATTGCCGTTTTGAGGCTGGCGTAGGCACGGGTCAGCGCTGCTTACCGTCTTACGCTGGTGCGATGCGGCGTCAACACGCATGTACAATGTGTACACTCGTACACATACAGGCCCTCCTTTGATGTTTTTACGAAATCCAATCCATCTATTCCTTTTCTCATATTATTTAAACCGTCGATGCCGATTTTGTAGCATTTTCAGATATCAGGTGGGCTCCAATTTGAAGATTAATGGGCTGATGTATCCGTTGGCCCACTTCCCAAGATCATCAATGGCTGAAATTTAATATTTACGGTTTATTTATGGCCCTCATCATATGTATGAAGTTTTGAGGCGAACAGATGGTGGGGACCCTATGATCTTGCATTCTGGATGCGTTTCAGGCCACTTGAGCTTCAGTTTCTTAGTTTTCTCAAATTTCTGACCGTGTAAATCCCTTAATCTTGGTCTTCTGAAGTCCGTCCCTTGCTTTGGTGACTTTGGATCGTTAAATCCATACTTTTAACACCTTTTTCAATCCATGCTCATAAAATCACCTTGCAACATAAACACGATAAAAACAGGCCGTTAAACAGTATCATACTCGTAAATACAGGAAATAACTGGGGTCTGATATGCAATATTTGACCCTCAACAGTGGTCCACTTGAGATTGGGTTATACCTCATTTTTGGTATCAGACCATAAAATGATCTAGAAAAATAGATGGACGGCATGGATGAAACACATACATCATGGTGGGCCCACATAGCACCAAGTGGTAGGGGAGTAGCCAATACATTTCCAATGGAAACCTCGGACGCGGATTCACTGGGGAAAGCCTTTTGCATGAAGTTCCAACGCTAGATGTATGGTGGGGTTCACCGTGATGTTTATAAGAATTCTAATCCATTCATCCATTTTTAGAGATCATTTTAAGACATATAACCAAAAATTAGGATGATCAAAAACTCAACTGGGTCATACAAGATGAAACAGTGGAGAAAGAAATTTCTACCGTTGAAACCTTCTCGGGACTCTTGATGTTTATATGCCATCTAAACTATTTATAAGGTCATTTTTACTAGGATGAAGTGAAAACACCAAAGTATTAGACCGATGCAAAACTTTTGTGGCCATATAAATATTTCAACGGTGGACACTAAATCCCCACTATTTACTCTCGTGTGGCCCATTTGAGTTTTGTATATTCATTAGTTTTGGTATGATGTTCTAAAATGATATCTAAAAATGGATGAACAAGTTGGATTTATTACAAACGTCGCAGTGAGCCCATCTGGAATCCTTGCACAGGTATCTTACTGCAAAAGGCTTTGGAAGGAAATCCGTGTCTAACGTGCATACCAGTCTTATTGTACTGAGTAAACTCTATTGAGCCCACTATGAATTCATGTGGTTTATCCAGGACGTCCATCCGTATTTTCAGATCATTTTAGGAGTTGAGCCTAAAACTGAAGTATATCAAAAGCTCAAGTAGGCCATACCAAAGGAAACAGTGGAAGTATTGATTTTCACCATTGAAGTGTTTTTAAGCCCCCAATGATTTTATTTTTCATCCAAACTGTTCATACGACCACAAAGACATGGATGAATGGAAAAAACAAATATCATCTTGATATAAAACTTTCATGGCCCCAAAAACTTTTCAACGGTAAAATTCAATTCACACTATTTCAGGTGGTGTGGTCCACTTGATCTTTGGATATGATTAATTTTTGTTGTAAAACCTTAAAATTAGATGATAAAAGAGATAGATGGAGTTGATACAATGCACGAATGAAATAACGGTGGGCTCCACAAACTTTACTCATTACACTTACCGTATTGAGTTACTCAGCACACAAACCGCTTCCGTTTAATGTCTCTGTTATAGTTTTTATTAAATATACTTTTTCTAATATATTTAAAAAATTGATGAGGTGGCATTTACAGTGAAGTTGACCAATGACAACGCTGGAGGCAGGGAGTTCCTGCTGGAGAGTAGCATGCACTTCATTACCTATCCATTTTGCCAGCTTGGCCATGTCATGCCACTGGGACATATATATAGGACTACCACAATGCAAGGCTTTTATCCACACAGACCATTTATTTTGCCAAATCATTTAAAGGTAGAAGCCCAGCAATAAAGCAGTTCTAAGGCTCAAGTGGACAATACAATAGGGGTTGAAACTTCTAGAATGTCACAACAAATTTGGATACTTGTCTTTTCCCTTCATCCATGTCTACGGGACCTTATGAATAAGTTAAATGGCAACTAACCATCACAGACGGCCCTAATAAAGTTTCAACTGGGGTGTCATTATAACCATTGCATCCTTTGGTGTGGTCCACTTGAGCCTTGGATTTACTTCTTGTTTTTGGCTTGTACTCTAGGATAATACGGTAAAATGGATGGATTGTGTAGATAAAACTCATAATTCACAGTGGCCCCACAAAGCCCCAGTTTGTTCCTAGGCAGGGACAGGCTGGGTAGTGCCCAATCCATGTGCTCGCATGCAGCACACGGATTTACTTGTGACTTCTGGCATAGAGACATCTCTGGTCCCCGGGCTGTATGGGGTCTACAGAAATGACCCTGAAAAATACATTGCATTATCTGTTTTGAAAGATCACAATGGATGTTATACTAAAAAATCAGGCAGATCTAGAACTCAGGTGGACTGTACCAATAAAACAGTAGGAACAACGATATCTACTGTTGAAACTTTTCTGGAGCTGACCATGATGTTCATATGCTTATTACCACTCAGATAAACTGCAGGAACGAAAATCATCCTGATACAAAACTTTTGTCACCACCGAGTGTTTGATCCCACTGTTTCGTATGGTATAGTCCACATGAGTTTTAAATTTGCCTGATTTTTAGAATCCTGTCCCATCGTGGTCTTTCAAAACAGGTTGGCAGAATAGATGTTTCACGGACATCTCTATGAGCCTCACATGCCCGGGCACAGAGACATATCTATGGGGTTCACAGGGTCACATATAATATGTGGGGGCCACTATATTCACTACAAAAAAATACCTGTATTAGGGGCGTTTTTATCACAGGCGGCCACAACAAACTGCCGCTATAGCGGAAAATCAGGGGCATTTTTATGTGGCCGCCCGTGTACAAGGAAGCCACTGCCGCTCGTTTTAAATGAAAAAAAACCTAAAATCGATTTTTTTGCGCGCCCTCCCCAAATCGTGCTTTTCTCTCCCGCGCGCCTCTTCTCTTCGAAAACCCTTCCCCCCTCCTCTCCCAAAACCCTTCTCCCCTCTTCTTTCCTCCCTTCGATAACCGACCGAAACTCTCTCTCTCTCTCTCTCTCTCTCTCTCTCTCTCTCTCTCTAACGTCTCTCGACCTCCATTTTCCACTCCGGTCTCGAACATTCTGCCCATCTGGTTCTGCTGCTGGCATGGTCAGTAGGAATACATGTGCAGGGTGGCCAGTGATTGCCATTAGCCCCCAGCATAAACCCATGTCACCTGGAGATCGTGTGTCCGTACATCAGCTAAGGAGGAGCGTGTATGTCTGCAAAGAGGGATGCAAACCCAAACTCAGCATGCTCTGCAGCACATGATGGGCGTCAGAGAACCAGTTGTTGGCCCGGAGGAATGCACTGAGCAGCGAATTGCAAGTGGGGACGTTTGGCCGCAGCCCTGCATCAAGCATCGACTGATGCCATCCTTGGGCCTTGTCAACGTCGCCAGCCTTCCCCCACAAGTCCACCAGGAGACCGTACACATGCTCATCAAGAACCCAATCCTCCCGTTTCATCTCTGCAAACACGGCTTCCGCTTCATCGAGATACCCACAGTGGCCAAGGACCTCCATAACAATGCTGTAAGTTACCTAATCAGGCTGGAAACCTGCAGTTTGCATGTCCCTGTATAGCCTCAACACTGATATCCCAACTACCTCGAAGTTCATCTATTTTGGGCTGGAAAGGGAACGTGCTGCATTCCTCCTACTGGTGGTGGTTACTATGGAGCATCCAATTCGGGCGTCAGGTGAATTAAGTTCCACTGAATGTTTACA
Source organism: Magnolia kwangsiensis (assembly GCA_037074715.1). Taxonomy (NCBI): domain Eukaryota; kingdom Viridiplantae; phylum Streptophyta; class Magnoliopsida; order Magnoliales; family Magnoliaceae; genus Magnolia; species Magnolia kwangsiensis. The sequence continues at coordinate 16,919,767 of CM073586.1, forward strand.
ATTATTTTTAGTCTTTGTTTCAACACATTTGAATTCCATGAAGTGAAAATTATCAGAGTGGGTCTAGCCCCTAAAAATCGATTCTCATAATTCCGTGTCCAACTTTAAACATGTTGAATTGCAATTAGGGTTTGATTGTAATTATGAATTAAAATGTTGGCACCTTCATGTTGTTAGTTCTTCTATATTCAGTCAAGGTATTGCTACTTTGCCCAATAGAGTAACAAGGAAACACTTGAAGTTCCCAAAGTAGTTCAACACTGACCGCTGTTTGTTTGTTTCTTTTTTTTTTTTTTTTTTTTTTCCTTTTAGATTTTATACTGACTGTTAGTAATCTTCCATGAACGATCAATTCTACAAAGAACATGACTGGATTGGTTGTTGGGATATCAGTTTCTGTTGGAGCAGTGATCATATTAACCATTTTTGCTGTTTATATTTTAATATGAAGAAGGAAAAGATTGGCCAATGACGAAGATGAAGGTATCTTTAATGTTAATAAACAACTAATACCTTGAATTCAGACATGCTAAAGTTACTTAGGATGTTTGGATGACTATCAAATTGAATTGCTAATATTAGTCTAATAAAGTGGAACCAGATTGTAGCTTCCATAGCATTCAAATTGAGGGTTTGGGCTCCAAAATGCAGTTATGTTGGTTTCTAGTTTGTACACTGTGAAATGTTACTGCAATTTGGGGGACTACCTCAGAGGAAGCCAAGGACAGTATCCTCAAGCCTCTAGTTTGTACAAGTGGGACCCGTGTCACTAAATCTGGGGCATTGATCTTGTGGGCCCCAATTTGGAGGAGTGATTCCCAATAATTTCCCTATTTGGAATATTGTAACACTCAATCTTTGGTCTCATGTCGTTTCAATGTGGAATGCTGCTGTATTTCTTCTTAATCGTCCATTCATAGGCCACCGACCAAAGGGTTAAGATTGTTCTAATGGGGATTTTTGGGTGTCACATATCCATGGTGGGGCCTTTTTGTTATCCACAGTGTAGATTACGAGGCCATGGATCTCACTTTGCCCAAAGTCAGGTCTTAAAGACACTGTATATCCTCAGCTTGGGTATCATATAATTGCTTGCTTCCTCTGTAAGGATCCTAGGGATGATCACTAGTTTCTGCCAATTCCTCTTTACTAAGCTGACTCTTCACAATAAAATTCACATTTGCATCCAAACATACAGTTATCGTGATTTGATTTAAGAATACATGACGGGCCAGTTTATTCATTGGGTATGATAGTATTGCTATGTGTAATTATAATTTTAATTCCCATACTTCTGCTAACTTTCATTTAAAATAACGCAATAAATCAATACTTAGAACATGGTGAATGAACTTCGTTAGTGGATGGACCATGTTTCTGGAATCTCCAAAATTGGAAGATCCTAGCCACCAATCTTGGAATTTTTTTCAGTTGAATGTGGACCATTGCTGTATTTCTCTTCTTAACATTCTATTTGCTAGCTATAGATTGAAATGTTAGGTTTTCGGGGTATGGTACATGCACTGCATGGCCCAATTAATTAACAGTCTGGATCATTGATCCATGGGACCCACTGCAGAAACAGGAAACCTGAGTATTCTGTGCATATCCTCTTCAGGTTGATGAATGTATATCCTTCGGAGTGAATTTTGAATGAAATCTGCCTTCTTGATTGTATGCAGATTTTCAAGGAATGGGCACAAAACCCAACACTTTCAGCTATGCCCAGCTTAGGGTTGCTACAGAAGACTTCAATCCTATGAATAAACTTGGAGAGGGAGGATTTGGACCAGTTTACCAGGTAAATTAGCGTCACAATCAGATGGTTGAGTTATATTGATTGAGTAAGAAGAACAGCTAAGAAGTTATGCTAGTTATTTCCTGGCGATTTAGGCTTACATTTGGATGCACAAATGAACTGAATCATAATAGTTTAGTAGCTTAATCAGGATGTAATGATAGAAATTAATTATGACTCCTAGCATTTTATCAGAAAAGTGCTAGGTTGATTTGCGTGAAGAGAGTCCAAAGAGACAGTTTATGGCACACATGGGGACATAATACACATGAGAGATATGGGCCATCATCTAGTGGGTACTGCTATGAATATGCTTGGCCCAAAGATCAGCCTGGTCCAGTCATCAGTTTAGCCATGCTTGTTTGAGAAAACTAAATGGTTAGAAGGAAGATTACCAGTAATCTATATCACCTATGCCATGAAGGCATAAACCGTGTGATACCCCTCTTCAATCTCACCTTATGGAAATTGCCTCAGCATTTTTCATTGTATAACAAGGATTCACCCTCAAATTGGAGTTATGTTTCTTTCAACTCCAACATTATATAACAAAATTGCAATTTGGAGCCTAGATCTTCAATATGAATTCTAAGGAGATCACAATTGGGCTAATTTCAATTCATTAGACTAATAATCACTATTTAAGTGGTAGTTCATCCAAACGCACCCTAAGGGTGTGTATGGATACAAGGAATCCAAGGTGTGGATTAGGACATTATAATGATTATGTAATGATTGTTTCCATATTTACTGTAGAAAATAGGATTCCAGAATTAGTGTTACATTTGGATGCAAGTGGAAATCTAAGTTTTATTTGACAAAAGTCACCTAGTATATTGTGCTACGGTGGACAAGTCTAATGATTATACTTTTGGAATCCTGAGTCTTCTTGCTATCTAAACAGCCCTAGCCATCTTTTTAATGGAAAAAAAAAAAAAAAATCCCCTTTCCCTTGGATTCCTGCTATCAATGCACACCCTTAGATTTGTTTAGCAGTGTGGGATTGAGCAAATATGTGTGCCTTTATCAATACATAAAGGCAGGCCTACTTACATACATGCACATGTGATTGAGAAAATATGTGATTATTAACCAATACAAGGTTCCAAATGGGCTCTTGCAATGCTTGGCTTGAATGATTGCAGTTTTGGCTTGAATGTCTGGATATTTTGGCTATAGCTTCCTACTTGGACTCAACTTTTACAATGCTTAGCTTGAACTATTGATGTTTTAGTTTGGTGAGCATGCTTTGGCCTTAACTTCCTATTTGAATATAGAAATTGGGATTCTTGGGCCGTAAGCTCTTTTAATGCTCTAAAACAGGGTGATTTTCACACCCACATTTCTTCAAAAGGTCCCATGACAGTCTTCAAAAGTTGTGACTTGAAAGTCATAGGTTTGGTTGATTGGACCAATCGATTAATAGATTCCCACTTGGGAGGTTGTAATTGGGCAAGGCTTGCTCTGTTAGAAAGGTTTTCCTACAATGTATATTCCATGTAATGGTGAAAGTTTCATCTGCAAGATCTTTGTAGTCTCCTAATCCAATTTTTAGGAAAGTAGATGCCTCCCTTGCTCAGTTGCTCATTGATGTGCTCTTGTGATTTGATTTTGTTCTCTATCTCGAGATTTGGTTACTAATCTGGTCAACCTCAATCCAACTCAAAACAAAATCATAGTGAAACACAATTAAACTTCCTTGATACCATTTTACATGTCAAAAATATCAAAGCACAAGAACATTTTATATTAAAAGAACTTGAGAACTCTACAAAAGGTTAGAGCTCTGAGGTGCACAAACCGCTACAACATGGCTGGCTTATACAACTTAGGCCCCCTGAAATCAATGAGTGTCTTCGGCTATTCTCTATGAATCCAGTGGGGATTAAACAACAATGTAATAATATAAACACATACTAGGAAAATTTAGGAATATGTTCTGTTTGTGTTCTCAGTGAGCTTTTTTTATCGGTTTATTATTATTATTATTATAGTTTTTTTGCTGTTTCCCGTTGCTATTGGGTCTGTATTTGTGCATTGATTCTGGGTCTATTTTGCTGTTATTGTCATGTTGTGGCTGCAGCACTGATGAATGGAAGTTTCATATCCTTATGAAGCACTTGGATAAGATATATATATTGTCACCTATATATATATATATATATATATATATATATATATTTAAAAAGATCAATTAAACTGACAGAATTATATGCTTCCTAAGTGGAGGACATGCTCAGTAAGCTTGAGCCTTGAGTTGGGACAAGTGGGTGATAGACCGTGACCCAAATCTCCCATATAGGATGCTCACCATCCAATCTTTGTTTTCCCATTGATTTTGAATATGGACCATTCATCTATTCAAAAAGAGAGGATTGTTCAGTCAGGGAAAACTTTGGGATATCTCCCATTGACAATGGCAACCATCATACCAATGGTATGGATCACTGAGCCATAGTCCACACTTGTTCAACCTTAAGGCTACAAGATATTGTGAATTCAGACTGATTGTTATGAGGGGGAAAAAAAAATAAAAAATCTTCCATCCATTGCTTGTGAATTAGTTCAACTCTTTGGGATGGACGGGGGGATGGCAGTGGACATTGGAACTAATTGGTTATTAGTCCAAGACTACATTTCCTTTTCTTTGCTATTTGGAGTGCTTCATGTAGCTGTTCCTTGTTTGACTGCAGGTTTGTATTCTTGAGTTGGGAGCTCTGTGTATCATGTCTTGACATCTTCACAAGTTCACATTTTCTTTTTCCTTTTTGTTCTGTTTTCCTTGTGCGGATTCATATTTTTACAGATGAATGTGAAGTTTCCTATTAATTGTTGTGGGTGTTTTTGGTGTATGGGTTGTTGTCCATCACAAAGCATACTGAAGCATGGACATTTTCCGCATGTAGTACTGAGTGTAAGAAATTCTATATCATGCTCAAGACAAAAAAAAAAAAAAAAGAAACTATGGACCTAGCTTGTATAATAGGGAGTAGCTTCATTTTTCTATAGAATATTGATGTCATGTTTGGATGAACCCGTTTGAAAATGATTAAACCATTGGGAGTGAAGGGCATATTATCCCTTGATCCCATCATCTAGATGTTAACATCCAATCACCAGATAAAAATAGCAAAGACCAGTTTTTTTTTTTTCCAACTAGCTATGGAAATGGGTATTCCTTGTTGTGTTAGAAATTGCTACTTACATCCATGTAATGATGAATGTACTGCTTGTTGATTTTTATTTATTTATTTATTTTTTAAGTCGTCATCATCATCTAAGCCTAAGCCTTTATCATAGCTAGTTGTGTTAGGCTTTGTCACGAGCTGAAATATGTTTGACTAATGCTCATCATGACTTGAAAATGTAAAGCATGTAGCAATTTTGCTATACAACATTGATTTCTTTGTGACATTCATGAGGAAGTAGGACTTATTTCATTTGAAAAAAAAATCTTCTTGAAAAACAACATACTACTATCTGCAAGCATGAGGAAATAAACACCATTAGGAGAAATCCATAGAATGGAAGTAGGACTTATTTCATTTCTTTCTGACCGACCATTCCCAGGATGATTATCAGAAGACTAGGATGGTCTGATGGTGGAGTTTCCTTACAGCATTGACCATTGACAGTGCCCCCAACTACGTGAGAACATAACATGCAAAAATCATCACCATCCATTGTTTAAGTGGACCACTAGTGTGCTATTAACTTGTACCATTGGAAGACTTTCCAATAAGTACCAATAGCTATAATGGTGATTGTTGGTTAAAAATGACTCAAATTATTTTTCAAATGTCCTTCAAACAGGTCCTTATGTTATTTCCTCATTTGTTTAGCCTTGATAATATCGTGGAGCATGGGGATCATGTACTTATATTAACCACTATACATGTGCAATACATGTACAACTCAGTTAAATCTATCAATATTCATCAATCATCATCATCAAAGTTTTATCGCAATTATATAATGGGGTTCATGTACATAAATCCTGTCATGCCATTTCACTTTATCAAGTATCATGTCATGAGTTGAACAGTGGATCTTTAATTCTCTTACTATCTCAACCCACCTGGGCTTTTCTTTTATCCTTTTATCACCTTTAACTTGAAAGACTACTAAACAATGACCAAACAATTTACATATAGTTTTCATCTTATTTCCTGTTGATGTTGTATCTAAATTCCCTCAAACGCATATTAGGGAACTCACATGCATAATATAATTAAGCTTTTCAGCACAGCAAGTATGTTCACCATAATCTAATGAGAAAATTTAAACATTTCAGCACAGCAAGTATGTTCGCCATAATCTAATGAGAAGATCTAATGAGTGGGTCTTCTTTACTGGAAAAGATAGCCCATAGCACACGCATTGACTGGAACATATACCATCAGATGACTATTAGCCGTGTAACCCATGCAATCAAGCCTGCATGTTGAATTGGATGGTAAGCCTCATGGCATGGGTTGGCTTCTATAGTGTGTTTTCATCTTCTAGATGGTGTATCATGATATACAAACAACACTTGCTTCTATATGGTAGTCATTGCACAATGTATATTGTTTTCATGGTAGCATGATACCTTTCTCAAATTTTGATATGCTGTGCACATTCAAGCACCTTCATCTTTAATTTTTCAATAGACTGGCATGGTTTATTGTAAACTTTAAGGCAAGCTGTGGATTGATGTATAGTTTTTGTGTTCTTTAATAATATTTAGCGGCAATTTTCCTGCTCTTCCAAGCAAAAGGAAGCTGCCTCAAGCCCACATGCATCTGTGAAAATCTCTGCTTTCCCAAACAACTCACTAACTCTTTGCAATTGTATTTGCAGGTGGTCTACATGTGAAAATCTCTGGTTTTGTGGGGGCCATTACAGATGACCCATGTACAAAAATCTTCTATATTGAAATACTATTCCCCTTTAATTGGCCAACAAATAGATTCTAATAATGAAAAAGGGAAAACATGTGAAATGACCCTTTATTTAGTGCTATTTTAGTTAAATGACCTGTGCATAAGATAATTGGTTGTACCACGTAGAGTGCTAGTTGAGAAGGGAATGCTTGTGTATGTTTTCTTTTGAAGGATGAATTTTATTATATATAATATTTTAAAAAAAGGCCCAAAGGGCGAAATGAGAAAACAAACAACAAAACAGACCAACAGAAAAGAAAAACTAAAAATACAACACCTTAACCCCCAGCTTAGTCACCCCACTCCCTAATCATGAAGAACAATCTGTTAACTATAAAAACCTAGCAACGACTATTATCCCTGAAACATCTTTCGTTCCTTTCCCACCATATGCCCCTCAAAGCTGCCAGCAATGCTATAAGCCATTTCCATTTGTCAGATGAAGAGGGGAAGCCACCATGCCAGGCCATAAAGAGTCGACTCAAAGAGAAATGCTGATAGGATGCTTTCCCAAACCCCTGCCACAAAGGTATGTAGTTGTAAGCATTCTAGCTACTAACAAATCTCATTCTCCAAAATTTCTTAAATTTACCAATTTCTCATGAGATTTTTAGGTTTCACTTAAGGGCCTGTTTTCATCATGCAAGTTGGCATGATGGCATTGGAATCTTTTGGTGTATAGTTGTTGTATTTGAGCATTTAAACAATTTGAACTTGGATGCAGATGGATCTATGTCAACCTCTGCAGGTAGAAACTTTATTTTTGAAAATGCATATGAAGATGTCATTAGTCAGATGAAGGATTTATCTGTTGAAGTTGGTGGGAAGGGCACTTCCAAGAAAGAACTCGATAGTTAACGCAGCCTTTTCTATGATATCATGGAATGCATTGAGTTTAGTACTCTCGTGAAGTGATTTTGAATGTTTGACAAACATACTGTAAGTGTATTTTTTATTTCTTTCGCATTGATAAATGCTAACTAATGCTCTTTTCATGAAAGTGGATGAAATTGTTGGTCCTGAAGGTACTGAAAAGGCAGCTGTTCTTGTTGAATATGTCTCACCTTCTTCCAATGCTCAGCCTACAACTACACAAGATAGTGCCTTTGTTCCTACTTCACTTCACATGGTAAGTGTGGCACTTCACTTTTTCCTTACCACATGGTTCTGCTGATCCGGTTCATGCAAATTACTACATGGTTCTCTCTCTCTCTCTCTCTCTCTCTTTTTTTTTCCATTCTCTTGCTCATGGTCTCTAATAACCTAGAGTTGTTCCTGACTCTTTCAAGTTTTATAGTATTCTACAAGAAAAGAGATTCATACTTCTATCCCGCATGGGCATTTTTACTCCATTTGTACTCGTAATTGTTCTAAGAGCACTCCACAAGAACAATTTTTGTGTAGGTGACTGCGACATACCCGTTAATGCAACTCTCGTCTACGACAATCTTTTTGTTGGCATTTACAAGTGAAGATCCAACAAGATGGAGAGATTTTATGGCATTGGGTAAGATGAGAAGGCCCCTTCGGTGTGATGGTAAGCTTCTTTTGTTGTGGTTCTTTTATCTTGAAATTGAACTTTACCCACTATTTCGTTAACGGTGTAGGGTACTAAGAAACATTAATCTGACCTGATATGATGCCAATGGTAAAGGTTTAGAGCAGAGGGAGTGAAGATTGATCATGGAGATATGAAATAGCAGTTGAACATCTGGTGCTTGAGATTGGTGGATAAATCTGTAGTATGGAATTTCACAATGTTGTGCTTGATTCAATTAGATGAACAGTCATGCAACCAATGTGTAGAGAGATATTAGGTGCCAACAAGCTCAGCTTCTGTAAAATTCAAGTCCATCCATATTGAGTTGCATGCTAGTTAATGCTTCTGTAAAAAGGCTCATATTGAGTTTCATGCTATGATGCTTATGATGCAGTTTTATCCTTGAAGAAAAAGGGAAGAAAAATTTGTCCACATATTTATTAAAAAAGATTCCATAGCTATTCTCCTCCATCTACTAGTTACAGGTATTTATTGGTTCCTTTTATTTTATACCAAATTTATTTTTTAGTTATTTTATTTTGTTTTGTAAACTTTTGTCTTTGCATTGGTAACTGAAGGTCGAGCATTTGGGGTGGAGCATTGGTAATAGAGGCGGGCTTTGTTGCTTCATCTGGGGATGGATATGGACTTCATTCGGTATGGTTGTTTTTGCAGAAAATATTTATGACTGAAAATTTAATTTTAGATAGTGTAACTCAGATTATGAGTGTATATACTGTTTTATTACCCGACCTCTATGCATGGCAGGGTGGTGCTGACAAAGGTCCTCTATATGGTATGAGTTCTGGTTCTTGGGGTGCATTTGAGAAGTCTCGTCTCGAGCGTTGCTGAAGTCCGTTGATTTTTTTTTATTTTTTTCCTTTTGCTTTTCCTTGTGTCTCAATCTGTAAATTTTCTGTCCATTATGTAACCTTTCATTCTCAGGCCCCCTGTAAATGAGGCTGGTTGTAAATGATTTACAAGTTGTGTTTGAATGTTAATTTAAGCCTATAAAGGTCTTTTGATTTAGAAGATTCAGCCTAGCAGAATTTTTAATTGTTTATATATATATATTTTTTACACTGTAAATGATTTACCAGCGTTTTAAATAGAGTTTACTAGCGTTTTTAATCTCTCATTAGCATTATTACATCTTTTTAGTGGCGTTTGTTGCAAAATTTACTTGTGTTTCTCATATGTTTACTGGCGTTTTTAAAACTTTTAGCGGCGCTTTGATAGTTTTTACCGGCAGCTAGAAGAGTCGCCGGTAAATGATAATATGCGCCGGTAAAGGATAACTTTTAGCGGTGGTCGTCAAAAACGCCGCAAAAAATGGACGAACGCCGCTAAATGATACAGCGATGCTTCCTTTTGCGGCAGCCGTCAAACCGCCGCTAATTCATATACCAGCGGTGTTTTGAACTTTTAGGGGCGGTTTTGGCCGCCGGCAATCTGCCCATCAGGTGAAGAACATACACATACAACATTTCAGATTGATAGAAAACTGATATGGGCCACACCAATGGAATCAATGTAAAATTGCTCCTAGAACCTATAGTTTCATGAGGTGTGAACTGTCTGATACTTTCATCAGCATTAATTTAGAATCTTAACTTTATCCACATGATTTAAAACTGATTGACGGTTTTGATGAAAGATACACAATACGGTGGCCACGAACACAAACCTATGGTTGAAATTCCATCCACATTATTCCCTGTGATGCGGCCCACCTGACTTGTGCTTCTAGCTGATGTTTTTCCCCAGGGTCTATAATCCAGGATAGAATCTGATGAACAAAGTGGCTTTTGCATATACAATGTGGTGGGCCTAAGGAGCTTGGGTGTTGAGCAAGCCGCGTAAAACAAGTGTCGAAAGTCTGGCAGGTGATTCTGGTCCATCGTCATGGTTGTCGACAGGAGAGATGATCCTCGCGCCATAGCCATGCGATGGGTTAGGACACCTAGAATCCCCACCATGAACACAGTGGACTTACCTAATGAGTGGCGTAGATTTTTCATAGATGTCAGGTTGCCACACGTGAGAGTCGGATTGGCCAAAAAAGTGCACCATGCAGTGCAGGCGAAGATAGTGACATTTTCTTTGTATCCGTTACTTAACTGGATGACGCCTGATTGTCACCGTGCGGATTGTGTCCTACCCCCGCCCGTCTCTATCTCCGAACGGGCAGTTCTGTGGGCGGGCCCACCGTGATGTATCTATATATCCAAGCCGTCAATCCCTTTTCTCATATCATTTAAAGGCATGAACACAAAAATGAGGCAGATCAAATGCTCAAGTGGACCACACAAAATAATAAGCTTAAATGCATCAAATGCAAGTTGCATCAAATGCAAGAGTAATATGTGGTGCGGTTATTTGATCGTTGGATCTGCATATTTTTGTTTTGATGCTTCAAATAATCTGAAAAAAGGGATAAACGGTTTGGATGTACAGATACATACACAGAACTGCCCGTTAGAGGCTAGGAACGGGCGGGGGTAGGACGCGATCTGCGTCCATTTTTTCTTATTATGGAGTAGGTATCCCATACTAGACTATCGTACCTAAGTCACTCAACACTCCCTTAAAATACACCTGCCAAGCAGGTGTAAGGTTAATGTGGGAAGTGGATTGGCCGGTGTACCACACATCAGCTATATAGCTGGTGTAGGTACGTGTCGTGCGAAGACTATCGCTGACGCTCCTCGAGCTCTGAGATTACGAACGGTTTAAAGGAGTTCAAACTTACATGGTCCCCACAGTGAATTATTTATTATATCCGCACCATTCATCCATTCTTCGAGATCATTTTAGAGCAACCTCAAAAAAATAAATTATAAAAAGATCAAATGGACCACACCACAAATACCATCGGGATAATGATTTTCACCGTTAAAAAATTCATAGGGCCCACCATAACATTTATTTTCCATCCGATCTGTTTATAAGATCAAAAACACCTAAATGAATAGGAAAAATAAATTTCATATTGATCCAAAACTTCCGTGACCCATAAAAGGGTTTTAATGGTAGACGTTTAATCCCCCACTATTTTTTTTTTTTTTTTTTTCACTGTGGTCTACTTGATAGTTACATTGTCTTATTTTTCATCTCAAGCCTTAAGACGAGCTCCCCAAATGGATGGACGGTTTGGATATAACATACCTCATGATTAAACCCACAAAACTTGCTGATGTCAATATAACAACTATACAGTGGGTTGTGGTACACCAGCTAATCCGATTCCGTTGACACGGATTTCCTCAAAATCCTTTCGCATGAAGTTCCTGTGCTGGAAATTTAGGTGGACTGCAGTTAGGGGTGTACATCGAGTTGAATCAAGTCGAGCTGGGCACCTCATCTCGACTCGGCTCGAACAGTGGCTGACCTTAGCTCGAACTTGGCTCGGCTCGATCCCCAAGCTTGACTGGCTAGCTCGTCTTAGTTTGGTCAGTAGCTCGGCCCGAGTTCAAGCCAAGATCGAGCTGAGTTCGCCATTGAGGCATTTCCACAAACACCTTAACTACAACTTCAAAAGAAGAAGAAAATCTTCCAATACATAGAAACCCATTTGTGAAAATCCCAAATTTAAAAAGAAGAAGAAGAAGAAGAATAAGAAGAAAATCTTCCATGTATAGAAACATAGATACAAATGGGTGTATTGAAAATGGTAATGGAGGAATGTTATGGGTAGAGGACTAAATGTTTGGAGCACAAGGTGCAATGGTATTTGCGTTTGGTTTTGAAATAAAGAGGGAGAAAGAAAAAGTTCCATTGGCTTTCAACATCCATGGCTTGGACTATTCCTCCATAGTAGGGGCATGATCCTGGTGCCTTCTCTATACCCAGCACCTTCTCTTCCTCATTGCATATGTATACTAGCCAGATCTCTCTCTCTCTCTCTCTCTCTCTCTCACACACACACACACACACACACACACACACACACACGCACACACATTTCGTTGAGTCATTTTATCAAATAGTTGGTGAGCAACATCAATGGCAAAGTAACCGAGTCACCGAACTAGTTTGATCTGAGTTGGATTTGATCCGAGTCGAGTTGAGTCGAGCTGGGGCTTGCTCGAACTCATTTTTGAGCTAAAAAAATCAGTTCGACTTAGCTCGAACTCAACTTCGAATTGAGTCGAATCGAGCTTTTTCGAGTCGAGTCGAGCGAGCTAACCGAGATAGCCCAGTTCGTGTACACCCCTAACTGTAGTGATGTTTTTGAGAAATCAAGCTAAAAAAATTTCTGCTGTTGAAACATTCCTGACGTCAACAATGATGTTTACATGCCATCTATACCGTTATAAACATCATTCCTATTGAGATGAAATGGAAACACAAATATTAGCTTGATTCAATGCTTCTATGGCCACACAAATATATCAACTGTAAATGTTTAATCATCACGTTTTTAGCCCACCTAAGTAATTGTTACGGATCAATTTTAGCCTTATATCTTAAAATGAGAACACGAAATAGATAGAGGGAGTGGATTTCCCAAAACATCACCACGAACCCACCTAAGTTCCTAGTGAAGGAACCTTCTGCCAAAGGCTTTCGCAGGAAATCCGCGTCCATTAATGTGGGAAGATAGATTGCGTCCTACACCCACCAGTCTCTAGCCAGGAATGATTAATTCTATGGGCGAGGCCACTGTGATGTATCTGTTTATCCACTTCGTGCATCCGTTCTCTCTGGTATCATTTCAAGGTGTGTGCACAAAACTGAGGCATATCCATTGCTCAAGTGGACCATGACAAATAATAAGCTTAGTTGTGTTAAATGCACAAAACATTAAATATAAGTTGCATTAAATGCAAGAGCCATATGCATGTGGTGTGGTCCACTTGAGCGTTGGATCTGCCTTAAGATGATCTAAGAGAAGGGATGGACAGCGTGGATAAACATATCATCACAGTAGGCCCACCTATAGAATTGACAGTTTATGGCTAGAGACCGGACGCAATCCGCGCTCATTGATGGGAACGAGGTATCCACAGAAAATCCAACTGGTCGGATGATCTTACCCGTCGATGACACCTACATTACCCCATCTTTGGGACCTTTGCTTAGCTGCAACTTGTAATGTCAACGGCTGTTTGTAGGGTTGTCAATAGGTACCTGGCCCGTGTAATGGACCCAAACCTGTTAAACAAGCTCGGGTCCCCTTTTGGACTAGGGGTGCACATCGAATTGGTAGAACCGTGGAACCAGACCGAAGCGATCAAATGGTCCGGTTCTAGAGTGCACCGGTTCCGGTTCCGGTTCCAAAAATCAAAGAACCGTTGGATATGGTTTGGTTCCGGTTTAGGGGCATGTAGAACCAAACCATGATCCGAATAGTGGACCTAAAACTTGGATCCAAACTGTGGATTCGAACTCATGTTTTTTTTTTTTTTTTTTTTTTTTTTTTTTTTTTTTTTTAAAAGAAAAAAAACCCTAAAGTCTCTCTCTCTCTCTCTCTCTCTCTCTCTCTCTCTCTCTCTGCATGCGGCTGCCCATGCCCCTTGGCTTCTCTCTCTCTCTCTCTCTCTCTCTCTCTCTCTCTCTCTCTCTGCATGCGGCTGCCCATGCCCCTTGGCTTCTCTCTCTCTCTCTCTCTCTCTCTCTCTCTCTCTCTCACCTTAGGAAGGTTTCAACTATAGGAGACATTACCTCCACTGTTTCATGTGATGCAATCTCTGGATGGATGGTGGATATGAATGCATTTCATACCAATTGGGCTTGATTTTAAAAAGCCCAGAACCGTGGAACCAATCTGGAACCAAACCGGTTTTCACTGTCCGGTTCCGTTTTGGTTCGAGGGTGCTAGTGGTCTGGTTCCGGTTTTGAAAATCCTAGAACTGTTAGGAACGGTTCGGTTCTGGTTTCACCCCAAAACCGGACCGATCCGACCCGCGTGCACCCCTATTTTGGACTCGCTCATAGATTGGGTTGGGCCTCACATTTTTGAACTGAGTTGAGTTGGATCAAGTTAGTTTTTATAATACTATCATATGCACTAAATATAAATTAACTATTCTAACAATGAAGTGAGTTTTCAATCGTGCGAATTTAAAAGAGACTTTTTTTTAAAATAATAATAATAAAGAAAATCCAATTGTATTCCAAATTGAAGCAACAATACAGGAACGAATGTAAAAGAGAGCCTTGTTTTTTATTTTATTTTATTTTTATTTTTTTATTTTTTTATGTGGGGGGGGGGTGGGGTGGTGGAGGTGGGGTTAGCTTGTTAGTACACACCCCACTGTCAGATCACACTTAACTGTTAGCCACCCCCACTAGGGAATCAATACCAAGACCTCAACGTAAAAGAGAGCCTGTTTACACACCATGCATGCTTCAAAGTGGCACCTATACTGTGTGATCTAACCCATCCGCGACTATGTAAATGTTCTTATTTGTCTAACCCAACTTAAAGCATAGATCCAAACACTTAATAGATATTAATTCTTCAAAAAAGTGGTCCAGGCACTTCATTTTTCTTTTTCTTTTTTTACATGCACTCACAGCCCACATATGGCGCTCATGCACTCACAACACACACACTTTTAACCGTAATGGGTAGTCAAACTCATGACCTCATGTTGAAACTCTTATATATACATGAGGCTACCACAGCAGCATGAGTAAAGACCCAAGGCTCATCAAGACCCGAACTTGATTAACCTAACATGTACTATAGACCTTGGCAAGACTTGGGCATGAGTACTATAGGACCCAACCCGTTGACAACCCTAGATATTTGGTGCAGGAGTGTTAAAATTTAAAATTGGCTTAGTATTTCTTAGTGGAAATAAGGATTTTTGGTTGACACATTGAGTTTTGATGGGGAATAAGAAGAGTTTTAAATTGCGTTTGGTTCAAGCTACGATTTTTCTTAGAAAATACTGTAATTGGGTGGGTCACAGCATCTCTATCACATATATTGCGCCTTTGACCGACCATGACTTGACCATCTCTTTAAAGATAGCTCCAGCTATCGATTAGTGGAAAAACAGGGCCAGTTTGATTATTCGTATTGGAAAATGTCATCTCATTGATTTGCATTCTCCATGACTATCCCATCTTTGATTACCCATCTCTATGGAAAAAACCACTTTTATCCCCATCTAATCAATGTCTTTGAAATGGACTATCCATATAGCTTACATTGGAGATAGTCCAACAGGGACCATCATGTGGGGCCCATCGATCTCAAAAGTCAAGGGATTATCCTAACCAATCTATTATCAATGGTTTTGAAAATGAGCAGTCCATATTGATTATACTAAAAACAGGTCTAGCCATTGATTTGGATCGTCCATGATGTTGGTCTACCTTTGATTATCCTTCGCTTGTAAATTCACTCTTGATCTAATGATCCCAACCATCTTATCAATACACAGGAATGGATGGTCCTATTTATTATTGTATAAAAGGTTTGATCAGCAATCCAGCCCATAAATCATGTGGGCCACATCTCTATTGAAGATTCATACCAAAAAGTTATTTTGATAGAGGATCTTAGCCATCCGATCAACAACTTAAAATGGGGGACAATATTTATTATATAGAATATGGTCCTATTTATTAACCATCACGCTGCTCCATCCTACTTAAAAATTACTTTAGTCAAATTATGCTAACCATCTGAGCAATGGCTTGAAAAATGGATGATCAATGTTGATTTGGACCTTACATTATGTAGGATCCACCTTTGATTTCCCTTTTAAAACTCACCTTTATTGCACGATAAATTCTTACAGTCGGTCGCGAGAATTGTAAAATGCCTTTCTGAGTAGAGAGCTTGCTTGAAATTGAATCCAACATATAAGCGTAGATCCAAATTATAATTAAAGTTAATAACTACTTGATTATTGATACTTGTTATTAAGACCGATTATACTAAAGAATGTGAACGACCGATAATGATAATGATAATGCTAATGCTAATTAAGGAGCACAAAATAATTGAAAAATAAATTTGATTTGGTTTGATTGGTATAAGACAACTTCTTCTACTGACTTCTTTCATTATTTATAGCATTAAATTGATCATCTAGATGCTTTCCACATCCTGATAGTTATCATAACCATTTTAGCACTACTTGCCTTCCTTGCCACTTGTCTTGATAACTGCTCTGGCACATTGACCTTTCACTCAACAACCCCCACTTAATGGATGACATGACACTGCTTGACATGTTAAAGCATGACCTAGGTTCCATTCACACATGTTAGACCAGAACATGTTTCCTTGAACAAATTGCCCTCTCTCTCTCTCTCTCTCTCTCTCTCTCTCTCTCTCTCTCTCTCTCTTCTTAGGACAATATTTCATCCCATTACAACCATTGATTTGCAAAATGGAAATTAACCATTGACATAGAAAATGGTAATTATACATTCCTAGCATGGTTGGACCATAAGAAGGCCAAATGAAAGTGGAAGTAGTCCGTCAAATCCGAGTCAGTTCTATATAGGGCATAACGTAATTGGGCCCTAGGTGCTTCCAGTTCAAAGAAATTTAATTGGTATATGTAGAAATTGTCGTTTGAAGTGTGAACCATAAATCAACCATGACTTTTGATTTGATTATCATTACGAGATGCACAAGCTATCAATCTTTACCAAAATGGGCGATCCACAATTAACCGACCCATTAAGTGGGTCGCATGCATCCATTTCCTGAGAAAACACACAATTTCAATTTAAAAACAAAATTTTAGAAAAAAAATATTATTTTTAATAATTTCAATTTTTGTCATATTTCCTTATTTTTAAAGTCTTAGATTTTCATCTTTTTTAGAAATGAATTGTAATCATGCTAGGACTCCTCTAATAAGGTTTATATGGACTTTATATTTTTCACAAATTAGGTTTTAGACGAGTTTTACTAATTTGGGTAACTTTTGTTAGGACTCGAATTTTACTATTATTGGTAGTTACAAATTAGGGTTTTTTTTTTTTTTTTTCTTTATAATGATATAATGGAGAAATCATACGTATTAGACATTATTCAGTAAAAATATTTGAGTTTTTTTTTTTTTTTTTTTTGGTCTTGTGGATTGGAGAATGATATTGAATACCTACCGTTGAAACCACCTCGCCATTGTCATGTGACCCACTGTAATGTTTTCGAGAAATCCACTACCGCCATCAGTTTTTCCATCTCATTTTACTTAGCGTGTCAAAATACACTGAAGATCAAATACTCAAGTAGGCCACAAAATTTGAAAAAGTATTATTAACCCCACATTGGAAGGTAGGAGCTCAAAAAATCAGAGCGTCCCACCATAATGTTTCGAGAAATCCACCCTACCCACCATTTTTATTGGCTTATTTTAAGCTGTGGTCCCAAATATGAGGTAGATCCACCACTCAAGTGGGTCATGCTATTTGAAACAGTGGTATTGAACCTCCGCTTTTGAAATAGTCATGAGGCTCACATTTTAATTTTTTTTGAAATGTCCACCTGTACACCTGTTTCTTCTTATGATCTTATGAGGTAGGAATTACCTAATAACCAGTTTGGATGGCATATAATCATATAGTGGGCCATAGAAATATTTCAATGGTGGTCATTGAATCTCCATCTTTTCCCTCAATGTAGCTCAGTTAAGGGCCTTTGATTTACCTTGTCTTTGGGTTCACTTCCTAACATGACATGGTAAAATAAATGTACATACTAGATTTCTAAGAAACATCATGGTGGGCCCTGGACACGTGTAGTTAGGTTTAACCAGCAATCCACGTCCCGCAAGGTCAGGGTACTAACGTCTTTACTCAACCCCTTACCGCGGACCCACTTGGATAGATGTGTTGTATATCCATGCCGTCCATCCATTTTTCCAGCTCATTTCAGAGCACAAGCCTAAAAATATCAGTTTTGGATCAAGCTGATATTTGTTTTTTTCCATTCATTTTGATCTACCTGATGCTATCAATGCAATATGTTAGATGGAAAATAATCACTACAGTGGGCATTAGGAAATTTTCAACCGTGGCGTTCAATGACCACTGTTTCCTGTGGTGAGCCACCTGAGATTTGGATTGGCTTATTTTTGGGCCTGTACATAAAATGATCTGGAAAATTGGATGGACAGAGTAGATATATAACCCATACATTATGGTGGGTTCCACTTTCACCGCATCGCTGGATTGGGGGTTTCAACCCAACGTCAGGTGTTTTACCGAACATACTTGCCAAACATGTTTATCTCCTAATTAAGTTGAAGCCAAGGTAAGTTACTGTTGGAATAAGTAAGGTATTTAAAGTAACTTATTATCCAAACGTGACTTAAATGCAAAGCATGTATTAAAATACCAACAACCAAAACGCCTGGCGTCTAAATATGTTATCTTATATGCATGCACATATATTTATGCATGTATGGAGAGATCGGATGCGTTCAACCTCGAGCAGCATCAGCTCTAAGTACCGTCACTCATAAAGCTGCTTATATAATTTTGGCTGCTGGAAGCTACATTAGTCGATTGTTTCAAAGTACCGTCACTCATGAAGCTGCTTGTATAATTCATGGGTGGCAAATCAGTCAAGTAGCCCGGTTTTGAGGCGATGGTGCTCACTTCATTGTCTCCCTGCAGCATGGCCACCACCCGTGACATGGGCGGCCTTAGTGATGGTGATGCCTGGATACATAGAAGACCAATGCTGATCATCCCAGCTGCTTCTTCTGCATCGAAGTTGGATAGTGTTGGATCAACCAGTTCCAATGTTATAGTTGAGGCGGAAAATTAGAAAAATAAATCACTTAAAGATAGGCTTAAGGTACGTTAGGATGTCGCTATCTTTAAGGCGATATTCGCACCCTATTGGTGATTAAACCAATTTGCAAGAGAGTTACAATCACCGAAGTCACAACTCTTCTTTTTCAATTTTCTTTTCTTATTATTTTGTAAAAAAAAACCCAACATCCAATGCGTGGTTGTTTTCATGGAGATGCCAAGCCTACAAGAATGGATTGGATACAACCAAAAACATTAACAAAAAGAAAAAAAGAAGAAGAAGAAGAAGACGAAAGAAACGAGAAATGAGATGTGGGTCACTTGTGCTGATGCCCCACCATTTAGAATTTAGATGATCTAACCCAAAAATCTGGCTGGACGGCCTATCAGGTGGACCAACTTGTATGCTGAATACAGCCTGTTGGTAGTTTTCTTTTAAATGTCCATTTTATCTCTGGGCACAAGGGTGGCTTACCTGATGAGGGGACAGACCACATATTCAGGTCAGGGAAGTTTGTGATGAGACCCGCCTGATGAATGGTGTGAATATTGCATAGGCGCCGCCCTTTTGGCATGGATATGCAATTTTGCGCTTCTCACGATCCGAAAAACTACTGAGAATCCATTACCAATTTGGACAGTTCTGAAACAACCTGTGCTTCTGAATTTCTGATGGTTGTTTCAGAATCAATCTCAAGCAAATCGAGATTGATTGCTGCTACGTACAAAACAATAAGGTGGATGCTTAAACATGAAAAATGAAGAATTTCAGTGTGCAAAAAGAGAACAGAGTCAAACATGCTACCCGCTGAATGATCCAGAGATCGGGATTGTTGATTGTTACCCAAACGAGGAGAATGCCGGGAGACTGGGGATAGCAGTGGGAGAGTGCTATTCCTGACTTTAGGTGGTTCTCGTGTTCTCTCTTGTTTCTTGTACTTCTAGTGATGGGTTTGCTAATACCCTTTAGAAAGACTCTAATCGACCATCCAAATTGTCAGATCAACACTCCTAACCGTTTTACAAAATAAGTAACATTAATAATGGTAGTACTAATACAAATCAAACCGTTTTTAGAAGTTGATTAACAAGCCGATCTAAGGATTACTAGGATCTCCACCATGGACAGCTAGGTTCAAGAGGGCTTCATGGCCATCGATCCATCTTCTGCAACAGAGAAATTTACTAATTCACAAGCTAATTTGGGAATGCTTGAGTTCCACTCTCCACCTTGAAAGGCTATTGTTTAACTTGGTAGAAATTGTTAATGGATTGCTAATCGTTATTCTATATTTCAAGATTTTGGAATTTTACAGCACACACACACACATATATATATATATATATATATATATATATATATATATATATATGTGTGTGTGTGTGTGTGTGTGTGTGTGTGTGTGTGTGTGTGTGTGAAAATTTTATTAAATGAGGGAAGGATCATTACACATTCGGGTGGGACCCCACAAAAAAGTTGGGGCCCCACCTATCATGTAAACCATATACAAAAGCAACAGGGAGCACAAGCCTACGGAAGCAACAATACAGTGACCATATTGGAAAATGTCCGCCCTGTTTATTGGATGGATATTTCAAGAGCCCCATATTGGTAGTTTAGAATGCATGTGCCCCATGTAGTTATTTAAGGTTACATTTGGATGCACCCTGTTGCTGCTATTTTTGGCTGTATATGTGTGTAGGCGTGCAAGAAATGAAATTGCGGCTTCAAGTCAAACCAAAATGCAATGGCCCCAAGCACCAAAATAGGTAGACAAGTAGTGTATGACCAAGATTTAATGAGATTGGTCACCTATTCAGCCCCAACATTACGATTGTTCTTGGACATTCGTTTAGGAGGCAGAACATCAGAAGTCAACTAAATCGTTACTAAAGTTAGCTGACATTGAGTTATTAACTAAGTGTTTTTTGTCTCATTTTTCTAATTAACTACCAAAGAACTTCGGATTCTCAAGAGTATTTTCCAAAATGAAAGAATCGAGTTTCAGCCTTTACGTGTCTGATTTGAGGCACTCCAATATGTTAGTAGGAAAATTAAATGTCATACCCATTCGACGAGATACATGTTCTCTGGATACACGTTCACACATGGGCCTGGCCTTCTGCTTACAATCACGAGAGCAACGACTCCAAATCCAAATATATCAGCCTTCTCCGTCAGATGCCCACGCATGGCGTACTCTGGTGCGATGTAGCCACTTCCAGAATAACAAGATAGCAGTTTGAGGCACTCCAATATATACCAACATCCCGTGATAAGAAATTTAGGCTGTGTTCGGATGCTCAATTGACTTGCATTGCAATAATTAAAAATCAAATTGGAAAATTACCAAACTGTGCAACCCCACTCCATTCATAATGACAAATCAACCCCTAGATTGAAATCATGAAATGGAACTTCTGCTTCAGTCTTGGGCTCTACATTGAGTTGGATTATTGCAATTTGTTCAATGAAGCATCCAAACATGACCTTAAGAAATGAAGGCGAATGGGAAGTTTCAACAATGCTTACATTGTCCCTGCAACACGGGTACTGATGTGGGACATCTTGTCATCGTAGAACTTGGCCAAACCAAAATCTGATATCTTTGGATTGAGATTAGCATCAAGCAGAATATTACTACTGGCTTTGACATCCCTATGAACAATGAGGGGCCTGGATTCCTTGTGAAGGTAAGCGAGACCTCTTGCTTTCCCCAAGCATATCTTGAAGCGTGTATGCCAATCCAGATGCAAGTTACTCTCTCCTGCAAGAAAATGGCAGCCATTAGTATTGAAATGTAGTACAATTACGCTCTCCTACATATACATGCGACGGTGGGATTTTGAATTGTACACTGCGTCACATGTGCCACTGCTGGCATGTGGGTTCGAGGTCCAGGTCGTTCCTTAATTGCGGCCCATCTTGTATGTGTAGTGGTCAGAAAACAAGCCAGTCTAATCATCAAATGGGCTACTATTCAGTCATGGTTTAATGTGAAATTTAGAGACGGAGGAATTGCTTGTTTTTCTATTGTGTATAAATACAGAGGAAATGGCTCCAATATGAAAGAAATATGTTGAGGAAGAATTAAATCTCAAAGAATATGGAAGGATATTGAGTCTTTCCTAACAAACATGGAGGAAGATTAATTCTTTCCTAATATACATGGAGGGAGATCAAATCATTCATAATATCCCCCCTCGAGTTGAAGCATGGAGATCTGTAACACCCGATTTGTGAAGAAGATGATGACGGAGTCTCGACCAATAGCTTTGGTAGAGATCTCTGCAAGTTGTTGATTGGTAGGCACATAAGAAGTGGAGAGAATCACACTAGTAATCCTTTTTTGGGACAAGATAACAATCAATCTCGATATGTCTAGTCTATTTGTGAAAAACAAGACTAGTGACAATATGAAAGGTAGCTTGATTGTCACAATGAAGCTGCATCAGTTGACGACATCAAGATCTTAAAGTAGTGATTTAAGCCAAATAAGTTCACAAGTTGCATTGGCCATGGCATGATATTTAGCTTCAGTACTGGATGATCTTAAAACTGTCAGCTATTTATGTTTCCAAGAAATAGGGCATTGACCAAGCATTATTAACTAGTTGTGGATCAACATGCTTGGAGTAATTGGACCAATCAAAGTCACGAGAAGAGTATAGTTGGAGGGAATTGCTAGAAGGAAGAATGATTCTCTTGCTAGAAGGAGAGGATTTGAGATCTCGAAGTACTCGAATGGCCGTGTGATAAAAAAGTTAGTGCGTATTGTGCATAAACTAACTTAGGATGTGGTCAGAGGCCTGCTCTTCCTTGACAAGGTGGGATTGGGAGCCATCAGAATGGTCTAACATGGTGTTATGGGTTTCTCTTGCAGCCCACCTTTGAACTTCTCCTGGGCCGTGGTTTTTTGGTTTGGTCGGATGTGGTCGTTGCCTTGTGGGTAGTTCTCCCACAGGTTCAAATTGGGTCGGCCTTTGTTTGTAGTTACGATATCGATAGGCTCTCCCTAGGTCCATTTTTCTCCTTGAGAGCCCGAATTGTAAATTTTAGTGCGATATATGGAAATTTAGCAACTGGGTTAAAAAAATAAATAATAAATAATAAATAAAAAACTTAGGATGTTCACCACATAAATGATGTCGGGATGAGTGATGGTTAAATGAGATGTCCAATGAGTTGATGATATGTAGTGGGATCTGGAAGAGGTGTGCCATGGTCTTCAATTAAGTGCAAATTTTGCCCAATGGGGAAAGTGGCTGGTCGAGCCCCAACATGGCCACTATCTAAGGATATGAAAAGTATACTTTCTTTGATTTAGTAAAATGTCATTTTGCAAGTGAGGCTGAGATCTTTACCATGAAACTTATTATTAATAAATGCCTATAAAGCAGTTATGACAATCGGGTCACTTCCTATATATCAAGATAATATTGTCAACATAGACAATGACTGTTGTAAAGTGAGGGCCATCTTAATGAGTGAATAGTAAATAATTTGCTAATAATTGAGGATAATTTCCGTCTTTCACTGTAGAGGACAATTTCTTAAATTAGTTTTTTGATGCTTTTTTTAAAAATCATATATGGATTTATTGAAACAGGAAACACATTGCTTCCTAGTTCTAGATAATCCAAGGGGATCATCATATATACTACCTTGTGAAGGTCTCTACGGAGGAAGGCATTGTTGACGTCTAATTGATGGAGTGACCAGTGGCAAATGACAGCTACAATTAGGAGACAATGAATAATGGCCACTTTGGCAACAAGTGTAAAAGTTTTATGAAAATTGAGACCCTTAATTTGATTGCATCCTATGGCCGCTAAGCATGCTTTGAAGCGTTAGATAACTCTGACAGTATGGCACTTAATTTTGATACCCACTTGCGTCCATTATCTTTTATGTCAAGCAGTAAGTACTGTAAAGTCCTTGTTCCATTTTGCTCTAATGCTTGAATTTCTATTGCCATTACTTCACATCAATGAGGAAGTTTCATGGCATTGGGAAAGAACGTAGGCTCATCATGTGAAGTTAGAGCGGTGAGGAGTGGTAGACACCCCTCACCAGCAATGATGCACATTTTCTTGGACCATGTGAGATAACTTCTAAGTTTAGAAAATCCTTAGGAATATAGCCTAGCCAACCCATAAACCCTAAAACCATAACAAGGCCTAGTGGGCCTAACCAACCCGATAAGTTTCACATACAATTTGAAGTACAAACAATGATTTGGGTGACACATTTCATCCCCTGGGCCACTCATAGTGGATAGTGGCCAACCATAGATTCACTACCATCACCTATGTTAACTGGGCCTCAAGACAAGCCCAATCTACCAAGCCTATACAAGGAATAGAGGCCTAAGACCCATTGTGAAAAAAGGGCAAAAATTGTGAATAGGCAGTAATGACATAGTCACCTGAATCTTTGTAAATCTAAATGGATTTTGGGATCTCTCTGAGGATCTTCCTGCATAGTGATTTGGGAAAACAAACAACAGGGCATGAATGGGATCCCCGCCTAGGGATAAAACGGTTATTTCTCTCCTCAAAGAGTGAAATTACCTATTTTACCACTTATCAAAGTGGATCAACAATGCCATGTGTCCTCCAACCATTTATATCATGTCAAATGGTAGTGAACTTACCTGATTTACCACTTATCAAAGTGGAAGAAGGTGTACCCAAGGCCCTGCCTACTTTAAAAATGTGGAAATAGTTGTTAAGGCTATGACAGATTGGCCCACTAGCAAATCAGCTCATTTTTTTGTTTTGTTTTGTTTTTTGAAAATGACTATGTGTTATATTCATTCTTGACAAAATTACAGAACTTTGGATCTTCCTTAGAAAAAAGGACCAAAGGAAGACCTATGGTAAAGGCCTAACAAAAAAAAAAACCAAAATTTACAAAAAAACCAGGGAGGGGACACAATCTAAATCTTCCTCTCCCTAATCTCTCTGAGCCCCACCTTGTTGAGGAAAAGGACGCCCCTCACCTGTCGAGAAAGATCTGCAGAACAAGAGAAAAATAATCGAGATTGGGACACGCTGCCCACCTGAGCAAGACCGTCAACCGTGTCGTTGCCCTCCCCGGAGCCTATCTGTAATGGTACTCCAACCATTCCATACCCAGCCAATGTTAGCCCCATCATTGAAAACCTTAATCACTAGATCTGAATTTGATTCCACTATGATTTGGGAGAAACCTTTCTCCAAGCACAAAAGGATTCCATCATGAACCGCCCTGAACTCAGCACCAATGTTCGTCATAGTACCATAACAAGAAGAAAATCCAAAAATAAACTCCCCCCTGTCGTTTCTACAAACTCCGCCAGCCCCTGCCAAGCCCACATTGACTGGATGGTTTTTACCCAACCAGTGGGTGGTTTCTACCATCGGACAACCGCTAGCGCCACTTGTTTTGGACATGTATCTTAAACCGACAAAAGCCCGTCCATAGATTAGAGTCGCTGGGCGAACCTATTTTTGGAAACCTCCTCCCTGTCTCATGACAGCCACCATGAGACTTTAGCGATGACCGACTGGTGGTTCATCAACCTGTCATCGAAAAAAGCCTCATTCCTAAATTTCCATAGTTCCCACAAAATGAATGCTGGAGTGTGAAGATGATGCTTCCCCTGGTTTCTCCTGTTCGCACAGGCACTTCTCCATTACATGATTCTGGATTATACTGTTAACGCCTGCATGATGGGGATCCCCGCTTGCACACCAAAGAAATTCCAAACAAATTTTGTAATCTGACCGTCCAGAAAAAGATGTGAATAAGATTCTGCAGCTGAGCCCGGCTCGGTGCCATCTCTGCAGCACAAACATTTAGAGGCAAGGGAAACACCTTTTGCTTGGATTGCTAACTGAAGAGGAACAACATTTTGGAGAGGCCTCCAAAGGAAGAGAGATATTTTAGGTGGTAGCTTACCGTGCCAAACCCACCTTGCCTAACCCTTTCTGGGGTCAGTCAGCCTACTGACGTCCCAAGAAGTCTTGATGGAAAAAGAACCTGAAGAGGTGAAGGGCCAAAGGGGGGAATCGGGCTCAGCTGAGATGCAGAAACTATGGTGGAAGATGAAATCAGTTACCTCATTGGGGAGCATGGACAGGGCAATCGATGGCGGAAGCGAACCCCTAGGGCCCAACACTTGATTTACCTTCAGGGGGATGGACGGTGGCTGCAACATCTGAAGACAGAAAGTTCTAAAGGGGGCCAAGGCCTGTCTAATTTGCCTGCTAAAAACTACATTCACCTGCTCCAACACTCCATTAAACCTTGTCATCAAGGAAAGAAAACTTACTAAGAATCTTCTTAAGGAAAGGGGAAGCTCTTCCCCAAATGAGATCATCCCTCATCGGTTCCTGAGTTAAATTATATTTAGCTGCCATAAAAGAGGCCCAGAGACTGGAATCTTTGTGAAATTTTAACACCCATGCCATTTTAATACTAAAGGCTTGCATCACTTCAGTAAGCTTCCTAATATCAAGACCACCTTCTTCCTTAGGCATCGAGAGAGTCTTCCAACTCTTCCAATGCAACTCTCTTTTACCCTTGCTCCACCCCTAAAAGAATGAGGTAAATTTTTTGTCAAGATCGGACAGGACCTGTTTTGGAATACAATAGGCAGCCATAGAGTGAATAGGAATACTGCTCAGTACATGATTAATGAGAACCATTCTACCTGCTTGCAACAAAAATCTAGATGTCCAACCCATTATATGACCCCCACTTTGTCCACCAATGGCTGAAAAGTAGAGGATTTCAGCCTACCAATAGACAGAGGGACACACCAAGGTAACAAAACGTGCCTGTGGATTTGGTAATTCCTAGCAAAGAGTTGATAGCACGAATCCTGGAGGCTGAGATCCTGTCCGAGAAGAAGAAGGAGCTTTTGTCTTTGTTAATAAGTTGCCCCGACGTTGTTTGGTACTCCTCCAACAAAGCCGCGATTTTCCGCATAGATGTCCTTCCTTTGTTAAGAAAAAGGAGGCTATCATTGGCATAGAGAAGTTGAGAAACCCACGTAGAGAAGGTGAGAAACCCATGGGCAGCCCATCCCGAGCGAGAAAGGAAGACAACTGCCATTTAACATCAAGTTATGGAGGCTATGGCTCAAGACATCCTCCCCCAAAATGAAAAGACTCGGCGATAGCGAGTTGCCTTGTCTCAACCCGCGAGATGACTTGAAAAACCCAATTGTTTCCCCATTAATGAGAACGGAGAACCAGTAGGAAGCCCAACAATTTTCAACGATGTTGGCCCATGTGTTGCAGAAACTGAAATAGAGCAAAACTTGCTTTAGATAGTTGTAGTCGACTTTATCGCACGCTTTTTCCATATCTAGCTTTAACACCTCATTTTCTCCTCTGGTCTTCCTATTCACCTCCCTAAACAATTCCTGGAAAAGTACAATATTTTCCAAGATAGCTCTTCCTTTGATGAAAGCACCCTGCTCTGGAGATATCAGGACGGGGAGAAAACAACTGAGTTGGATTGCAATGATCTTAGAGAAGATTTTGTAAAGGCAGTTGCATAAACTTATAGGTCTGAAATCAGTCCATTTTTTAGGCGCCTCCCTCTTGGGGATTAAACAGATAAATGTGGAATTAACTGGACGAGGAATCTTACCACCCTGGAATAAATATGCTATGGCCTTGTGGATGTCCAGTCCAATGATGTCACAACAAACGGAGTAGAACACTCCTGA
Organism: Magnolia kwangsiensis; assembly: GCA_037074715.1. Classification (NCBI taxonomy): domain Eukaryota; kingdom Viridiplantae; phylum Streptophyta; class Magnoliopsida; order Magnoliales; family Magnoliaceae; genus Magnolia; species Magnolia kwangsiensis. The sequence continues at coordinate 16,947,496 of CM073586.1, forward strand.
AAAGCCATTGGGCCCTGGCGCACTGTCAGATGGGATGGCTTGGATGACAACTTTAACCTCTTGGATGGTAGGCGGAGCAATGAGGAAGTTGTTCATGTCTTGCGTCATAAGCTTTGACACCAAATCCAGCAATTCCGAATTTATCTGACTATTTCTTCCCTTAAAGAGCTCTTCAAAATAATTGATGGTTTCCCTTTTAATGTCCTCATGTTCTGTCACAACCGCACCTGATTGCAGTTGAATGTTAGAGATCCTGGCTCTCCGCTGACGCTCAGTGGCTGTTGCATGAAAACATCTCATGTTTATAGATTTCTGTTTCCGAAATATCTCATGTTTAATCTTCCACTAGTTTAGCTGATTTGAAGCTTCTTGAAATCTGTTATGTAAAGGTCAGACTGTTGGAGCTGCCAATCAAGCTCCGCCACCTCAGATTCTGTTATCTTGAGCTTCTCAAAGATATCACTAAAATGCTCCTTGTTCTAGGGTTTAAGTTGTGCTTTCACATTTTTCATCTTAGCTAGTACGTTGAAGACTGGATGTTAGGAATCGACACTGTTCCAAGCCTCTTTGACTACCTGCATAAAGGAGTTATCCGTCGTCCACATCTTCTAAAATTTAAATGGCTTAGGTGCGGTCGACGGAGGAGGAGGAAAGGAAAGAAGGAGAGGGTTGTGGTCTGAGTTAGTCCTTGGAAGATGTTCAACTTGGAAAGTCGGGAAAGAGGAGGCCCAGGCTGAGTTGATGAACATTCTGTCTAGCCTGGCCCAACTCCTAGAAGTACCAGACTGATTGTTGCACCATGTGAATCGCGGCCCCGTGAAACCTACATCAATCAGGCTAGTGTTGTCTATTGCCTCACAGAAATCCCTGGCACTATGTCTATCAAATATTCCTCTGTTGCGTCTTTCTGTTGCTTCAGTGATAGCATTGAAATCCCCACAGACACCTTAAGGACCTTGCAACAAGATGGACAAATCCGCCAGATCCTCCGAGAGAAGCCTCCTGATAAGCCTGGAGCAGCTGGCGTAGATACAGGTTAGGTTGATGGAGATTTGTAAGATTTGAAAATTTATATTTACATACAATAGCTGGTAAGTTGCTTTTATAACTGAACAGGAAACAGAGTTTTTGTAGAAGAACTAGATCTTTCTCCCCTCCTCAACATTCGAGAAGGAGAAGTGAAAGCCCATTGAGAGACCAATTCTCTCTCTACTTGCATCATTGATCATAGGTTCAAGGATCACCACAATCCAGGGGTTATGAGTTCTCATTAAGTGTTTCAGCGTTCTAATAGTTCTGCAGTTTCTGACTCCCCGACATTCCAAACAAGAATCTTATCCATTTGTGACAAATCCTGTGTTCACTGCCCGACGTTGGATGCGTCTTAATCTGGACTCCCAGTCACCTTTACTATAGAAAATTTGCAGTCTTCTTCTTGGGGCCTTGTTTCAATTGGTTGACAACTTTCCTTGAAGATTTCCTTTCTGGTTTGCTTGATTTTCCTGGACTGCTTGTTGTTGCTGATTTACTGCTTCTTCCTGTAATTGATCACCCTCCTTCTGATTTTATTATTTTTGATTGCTCCTGTTGGATTATGTTTCTTGCTATTTTGTTTGTCTTATCTTGGTTTGAAAAAAAGGAGATAAATCAACCTCCAAGTGCTGGTTTAGCAGCAAGTCCCTACTCCTTGGGGAGCTGAATCCTTCTGAAAAGTGTGAGCCTCCCTATAGGAGATATGGATATGGAGGTCCCTATCTCTCGGTCATGCCATCTTCTGACTCAGTTCCTGAATCTTCATCTGAAGGGAGATCAGTTTCCTCCCTTTGAATGATGTGTTCCCCAAACTTATAGGGAGAATTACCCTCCGATCTAGCACTACGACATTCATAGTTTTTTACATTATTGCTGCTGTGTCTTGTCCCCAATTCCACACCTTGTTGATTTCCCAGATAAGAAGCTACAATAGGGGCAGAATCCAAGTGGGAAAGCTGTCTGGATATATCCACTATGTCCTTCTATCGCTGAAAATTGGATTGATGCAATGGACTGAGAGGTTGGCATTGTAGGATAGATGGGTTGGGACATGTAATCAGGGTGTTTCCTTCAGGTCTGCTATCAGGAAAAGGCTGTTGTAGAGGAACGACGATCAGTGCAGAGGCTTCTTTCAGATCAATTGCATTCCCAGTAGGTGGAAGGCAGTTTTCTGGCCTGATCAGAGATCATACAAAGGGATTGACCCACCATCTTGAACTTAGCCTAGACCTGCGCTGAAGTCCTGAACTAGTTCACGCACAGCACACTCATTCTCCCTTCCCTGGCATTGGTTTGGAACTTGAAAAACTGTTGCCTCACTTCTCTGGCACTGATGTGAGATGAGAGTAGTTCCCATATCCTGAGTTGTTCTACTAACTGCAAACACATTTCCACTTTCCTAGCACTGTTCTGGAATTTGAAGAGCTACTACATCACCTCCCTAGCATGAAGAGTTGCAACGATGTGATATAAATGGGGTCCTTCCATTTCCTTGTCGTTCTCTTTCAGATGTGCTATAGTTTTCCTTGGGGAAAATTGTTACTGAGGTCTTTTCTGAGAGCTGATTTGTTGCAAACATCGCAAGTCCAAGTCGACGAGATCCTCCTCTTTGGCAATATCACAAACATGTGAGGGACGTGAATTTTTGGCTGCCATATCGGAGGTAAACCTCCTTTCCACCAATTGTTTTGTGCTTTCCTGAGTTGCTGGAGCAACAATAGAGGCCCTGGATCTAAAAATGGGTTCCATTTCAACCATGCATTATCGGGAAGCATTTTTACAGGACCAAAAGGGACAGGACCTTCTACAGATTGTTTCCTGGACGAATGACCACTTTGATTCGAGCGAAATATTGGAAAATTTCGTACACGCTTATCGAATCAATATGGGTCACCCTTCCCAGCTGATTTCCCAAATCCAGCAGGACAGATTCCATTCAAGCGTGAGCCGGTATACCGTGTAACCTCAACCAAACTCCTTCCCCTCCAGGCAACTCCTTAGGGTACCATTTGGCCATGCTTTTAATGTTGATGGAGTTGTGAAGCGCCATGTCCGACAGAAATTTATCTTGAGCCAATTTGGATTTCCACACTAAGAGAAATTTAAGTTGGGAGACTCTCGTGATTTCCCCTGTAGAAGGGTCGAAACAGGAGTTTCAGATGGCACTTTGGATTTGAAGAATCGAAATGTCTGGACAGGAAATCGTAATCACAACTCCCCGTTTCAATGCCTCTAATCTAGTCTCAATTGATTTGTGATCTATAATGGTAACTTTAGTCTCCTCCTGAGGATCCTTATTAGGGCATGACCGCATCTTCTTTTTTTTTTTTTTTTTTTTTTTTTTTTAAAAATTTGATTTCATTTAACTAAAGAGAGGAAATACAACTCTACCAACAAGACATGTAACCTTTGGACTCCCCCTAGAAATAGCGAAGGAGCAGCCTATCATATAGAAACTACCTCGTGACCGCATCTCTGAAGTAACAACATTCGCGAAGGAAATATGAGGATTTAGAGACGCTTCCTCATTTCTCTGAGACGAGCTGGGTTGGATTAGAGGTACCCTAGATTGGGCTCCTTTCCTTTTGGCCCATCAAATTTCCACAATTCTACCGTCAATTCTTTTGCCATTCAAGACATCCAAGGCATTCTTTGCATCCTGCACATAACGGAACTGAGAAAATCCAAAGCCCGTAGGTTTGAGAGAACCAGGGAGCATTGGAATATATGTGTTTAAGACCTTACTGAATTTGCTGAAAATATGAAATAGGTCTTCCATTGCTGAATCGAATGAAATGTTCCTGATGAAGAGGCTAAAGTCTTTGTTATGGGTGTGGATGTACCTTCCGTTTGGGGAGGGGAGAGGCCTAATCTGCGTGCCATTGGTGCAGTAGGAGAGATTTCTATTGGATTTGGGACCTTGTCTCCCTCTAACCAGCTGCCAATCGTCAAAGGGTTTGGCATTGCCGGACTCGGAGCGACCCTCCATCAGAGGGCAAGAAACATGAGAGATGGAAACTGGGGTCACATTTGATCAAAGGTCAGGATGCATCAACTAGATCTCATCGAGCAGCCAATGAGGTTGCCAGAGAAAGCCGATAAGAATGAAGCGCCAGGGCGCCATCTAGCCGGTGGAGGCAGATAATTCAAATTTCAGAATTCCCGCCCGAGGTTATTCATTCGACTTGGGAATCCACTTTAGTCAAATATTTCCCCTAATAGGAGCCAGCTTTAATTACTGGAAAATGCCATGGGCGGGGACTGGTCTTAGTAGCCAGCCTACTCTCTAGAGAGTGAGATTCAGGTTTGACCCCACTAACAAAGTTTAATCTTAGCAAAATCTATCTTAGTTTCACTTAAATCCAATTAATTCCAGTTAAATTTAGCTCAATTCCAATTAAATTTATTTTAATTTTATTCAACTCCTCCCCTTAACAGGAGTCTTGCACAATTTTAATATCAATATTCCCCCACCAATGGGACTCATTTTTAGCATTTCGTTTAACATACTCCCCATAACGAGAGTAATAGTCAAGTCTAGACTACTGTTGCTTGAATCAGATGATGATAAAAAATAACTGTGCATTACCTCGTATTAATGAGTTGGTCAATCAGTTGAAAGGAGCTCATTGCTTCTCAAAGATTTATTTAAGGTCAGCATATCATCAGCTATGATAAAAGATGCAGAAGTTTCCAAGACGGCTTTGAGAATGCGTTATGGGCAATAATAATTATTGGTCATGCCCTTCAGACTGACTAATGCCTTGACAGTATTCAAGGACTTCATGAATAGAGATGTTTTAACCATATCTAGATTATTTTGTTATTATACTCATCAACAATATAATATTGATATATTCGAAGACCAGTGAATGCCATGAGTTGCTTTTAAGGGTAGTGCTGTAGACCCTAAAAGACAATTGACTATGCATTAAATTCTGTAAATATGAATTCTGAAAGGAAAACGTTAAGTTTCTTGATCATGTGGTGACAAACGAAGGAATTGCGGTAGATCCTGCAAAGATAGATGTTGTGGTAATGTGAGAGCAACCCACAAAATTTTCAGAAGTCAGAAGTTTCCTCAGACTTGTCGGTTACTACAAAAGGTTCATTAAGGACCTTTTCAAGATTTTTGGGCCGTTAATGTATCTGACTCGAAAAGGGGTACCTTTCAAATGGACCGAAAAGTGTGAAGAGGCTTTCGAAGAATTAAAGCATCTTTTGACTTCAACCCCCTGTTCTCCCTTCCACAAAATAGAGTAAATTAAATTCATACTTTATATTGATGCTTCAATCAAGAGTCTCGGTTGTGTAATTAATGTGATGAAGACTTTGAAGTAAAAAATTATATAAATACAAGGTGATGATGAATTGTTACTGAAAGTGGTGGCCAAATGTTAAGCAAATGATACGTCAGAATGGAGGATTGACATAGAAAAAGGAATTTGATATTGCAACCACCTGTGTGTACCCAATATTCCGAAACTGAAAGAAGAGTTTTTAAATGAAGCAAACTAAAATAAGTTTACCATCTATCTTAGGAGTATTAAAATGTATTAGGATGTGAAGCGATTGTTTTAGTTATAGAATATGAAGAGAGAAATCACCGATTACATCTCTCGATACTTTACTTGCCAGCAAGTGAAGGCAGATCATCAAAATCCATCAAGATCATTGTAGTTGTTAAAAATACCTAAATGAAAATGGGACTATATGTCTATGGACTTCATAGTTGGACTACCCATGACTCGAAAGAATTATGACTCAATTTGGGTGATCATTGATCAATTGACAAAGTTAGCTCACTTTATTTCCATTTGCATAGTTGAGTGTCAAATATTACATATTTTTTCCTATTTATATCTTGGTTTTATGAACATGAAAATGCTTAATGGTATATTTTATACATGTTTGTGTTGCAAGGTGAATCTGAGAGCTTGGATTGAAAAGAATGCTAAAAGCATGGATTTAATACTCAAGAATCACTAAGGTAAAAGAGGGATCTTAAGATACCAAGAATGAAGAGTTCACATGCCAAAGATCCAAGGAAACCAAGTGCAAAAGCTGGAGAAAGGACTCAAAAGATCGCAGAATCTGTAGCAGAAAACGGACAGGTTCGGTTTGACCGAATCCATGTTCGGTCTGACTGAACTTGCACAAAACATTCCAGTAACAAACGATGGAATTCAAAAGCTAATTCAATTCAATCGATGGACAATTCGGTCCGACCGAAACCTAGTTCGGTCTGACTGAAACCTAGTTCGGTCCGACCGAAAGGAGGATACGGTGTGACCGACAGTGCATAAAAAGCTTCAGTGAAGAACGATGAATTTTAGAGTTAATTTGGTTCGACTGAAGATTAATTTGGTCTAATGGACGACTTAAGTTCGGCCCGACCGAAGTTGGGCACCTGTTGAAACAAAATCCTTTCCAAATTCAGACTCGACTTCAGATTCGACTTCGATCCGACCGAAGGTGACTCCGGTCCGACTGAAGCGTAATGCGGAAAAGCTGCGGATTGGGTAACTTAAGGCGGTTTGAGGTAATTCCAAGTTGATGTGTAAGGTGGAACTTCACAATTATAAATAGGAGTCCTTGGGGCATTCCTAAAGATCATCTAGGGTTTAAGGAGTGGAGCAAAATTGTGGAGAGCCGTCGCCAATAGTTTTTTTTCTTCTTCCTTAGTTATTTTTATGTTTTATTCAAGAGTTCTTAGTTCAAACCTCTTAGCTAAGGCTAAGGGGTGAAACTTGTAGCATGATTGAGATGTTTACTTTGCTTTAATTCATGTTTATGTTGAACTTCTTTAATTTCTAGTTGATTTTAAGGAATAATTTATGTTTTCAAGGGTTTATTGTGACTCAAATTATAGTACATGCTGTGATAGCTTTGAGTATCTTCTTTTCTTATTTGAGATTTTGGGTTTGTAAATCCTGTTGTTTGCCATCATCTCTTAGGTATGGTTGGGTGACGGAATCCCTTCCAATCTCCATAATTCTCTTCCATTGAGGCTAGATCAATGAGAAGTTCAGAGATTTGATCATCTCATTTCTCCAACTGGATTAGATAGGACTCTGATTCTAGTTGGATCTTTTGAATCAAGTAAGGTAGCATCTTGATAGCTATAACGGGATCCTTGGCACCCTAGTTCCCACCTTTATATTCACAAGTTTCAATCTACAATATCACAATTACTCTTTCCAAATATTTAGGTTTAGATCTAGATCTTCTTCTAGTTTTACTTCTAGTTACTTGCAGAATAAGCACAAGTTTAGTCCCTATGGATTCGACCTCGGGCTTACTGAGATTATTACTATATCGCGACCCTACACTTGGGGTTGTAAACATGCATGAACTACTCGATGGACAAACTCGCCAAATTATATATCATTGAAGTAGTGCATCTTCATGGAGTGCCTAGTTCCATCCTATCTGATTACAACCCTCATTTCACCTCGCAATTTTGGATAAGTTTACAAGAAGCCATAGACACTACACTAGACTATAGCAGAACTTATCATCCCCAATCCAATGAGCAAATAGAGTAAGTGAATCAAATACTCAAAGGTATGATGCATGCTTACGTTCTCGATTTCAAAAGAAGTTGGGATGATAATCTTCATTCTGCCTAGTTCTCTTATAACAACAGTTACTAAGAAAGAATATGTATGACAACTTTATATGAGCATGTATGTTGTGTGTATAATTATTGGACAAAAGTTGGTGAAAAGTGATTCATTGGACTATATATTGTTCAAGAGGCTTCAGAGAAGGTCGAGATTATTAGGAAGCATCTACAAGCCACACAGATTCGATAGAAGAGTTATACAGATAACAGAGGGTGTGACTTGGAGTTCTTTGTGGAAGTTCACATATTTCTAAAGGTCTCTCTATTGAATGGACTTATGCATTTTGGCAATAAAGGAAAGCTTGCACCTTGTTATATCAGACCTTTTGAGGTGTGGGAGCAGTCGCTTATCGACTCACATTGTCACCTCAGCTTACAAGCGTCCACAATGTCTTTCATGTTTCAATGTTGTGGAAGTATGAAAGGGATGCTTTACTTGTCATAGATTGGAAAGATCTCGAACTACATGATGATACATCTTATATGGAAATGCCGGTGCATATCTTGGATCAGAAAACAAAAAAATAAAAAAATTATGCCCTAAGACCATGCCGCTAGTCAAAATCTTATGGACTCATCTTAGAGCTAATGAAGCATTATGAGACTAGGAAAAAGAAATTTGGTAAAAGCACCCCCATCTTTTCGATGATGTTTCACAGGTAAATTTTAAAGACAAAAATTTTCTTTTAGGGGATAGGATGTATAAACCCAAAAATTTATCCATAGGTAGTTCACACATGTGCCCTTTACGTAAATAATTAAATGGGTTTTAAAATATAATTCTCTCTTTAAGAAATAAAACTAGCCAACTAGCCAAGTGGTAACAACTCTCTTAGTTACTGAACAAGTTTTAATGAAATCTTTTCTTCTTGAAAAAAAAAATGTTATTGAACAAGTTAAGGGATTGATACCCGTCATCACAATAAAGTACCCCTTTTACTAAGAATTCTCGAGACCTCTATCAAAAGAGAGAGAATTTTAGGGTTTTAGTGTAAATTAAAGCTCTCCAGGTTAGTATATTTTATTTTATTTCATTATTTACTATTTACAGATGGGTACTATTTACAGATGGGTCGTACATGATAGACAGGTTGGATTAGCTATAGATCCATCTCGCCCCTAGTTTTTTGACTTTTAGGGAAATGATACGAAGAAAGATGTCTTTACGTATGATCAAAAAACTATTATCCCCGCTTTGTATATGCGTTTGGATTTTGGCATGGGAAATTGTTCAGGCCCATGCTGATGTGTGGGGTCCAATCCACATGGTCAATTGTGTAGGCAATAGGAGTTTAGAATTAAACAAATATTTGGCACCCTTCTTTAACCATTCTTTGCTAGGCCATTAATTGGTTTGGACATGACCCGTGAACCTCAAGTGGGACTAGATCTCTATTAAGAGGAATATAAAAACCATTAATTTAGTTCATTAAATCGGAGTGCATGTCAGAGTTTGTCAGTTCAACCCATAGGATTGTCGGTTCGACCGACAGAGTGATTTTTCTAAAATTTAACAAAGTCAAGACTCTGTCAGTTTGACCGATAGAGGGTGAAAAGGATAGAATTTATACTAGTAAGACTTAGTCAGTCCGACCAACAGTCAGATGGTTCAACCGGTAGAGCATAAGTCAATCTATTTTACACTCAAATTATAGGAATTTGATTAATCAGATCATTGAAATTATGGCTCATTCTTAAGTATACTTGAATGGGGTGTTTACGTGTCAAGGAAATGGTGGAGATCACTTTGATTGATCAAGTGAATTCTACATGAGATAGTGATGATTATAAACCTAATGTTAAGGGTTAGATGTATAGTGATCTAATTTGATAATGAATCAAAGGTAAGCCCCACCATATGAATTAAAATTAATTTATTAGGAGAATGATTATTGTTGTACATTGTATTTTAGGAATTCCTAAATCTTCCTAGTTCAATTATTCTAAAATAGTCAACCTCACCAAATCCTCAAGTTAGGGATCCCAACTTGTCTACCTTCCATTTAAATCAAGATGTTGTTTATTTGATGTATGACTTAATATTTCTACTTTGATAAATTTTTTTGATTATGCTACCTATTTGTGTTAATATTTTTTCACATGTATAGATGCCTAAAAATTGTGGACTGACTGTGATACATATATATGCATAAATTGTTGTAAATTGCAAATCTACAAATGAAAAGTGAAACTTAAACATCATGCATTCATAGCACTTCATAATTGATCTTAGGGGTCCTCTCCAGAAGAATTGTTTATCCTAGTAGACGCTTCCAGATATGGGTTTTACTCGTGCCTCTCTATATGGTGGAAGCCTTCCCTAATGGGTAGATGGGGGTTGATGAATTTCCAACTCATGCAGGTAGATACATCCTCTACATAGTGCACACATGTAATTCATGCATTTAATCAAATTAATACCTATTAAATGTGTCGTATGTTCCTTTTTTTTTCTTTTTCTTTTTTTTTTAAAGCTTTAATTTAATGTGAACAAACCATGATGAGAACTTTCACTAGGCATGGCCATCTCACCCTTTTATTGATGAAAAACAAAATATATGTAATTGAAATTGAACCATTGGTGTAAGAGATTGTCGATGCGGTTAAGCTAGTGAATGATCCACAGGACATTGACCCTATCTTACTGAATAAGAAGTTACTACACTAGACTGATTATCATTTTTCTTACATCTGAATAAGACCTCAAATGAGTGGGTCAATAAATAGCTCATAGATGAACAATATTGAATGAAACTTAGCTTTGACATAATGTATATGTGATTGTCGCCAATGATTATATACATGTTTTTTGGTTTAAGTACACTCAATGTATGAGTCACACCACAAAATGTGGGATTGGGATGTGCACTTGGTCTCTGAAGTTTAGGTCATGACATTGACATTTGTGGAACTAGATCAATTTGGGTACATGAATTTTTTGTTGTTCAATCTGAACGTGTGGCCATGAGTGTAACAAATGACCCATATTTGGTTAAATACGTGTGATTAAGATTATGTCGAGTGTGTTATAGTTGGAATTGATTCAAATCGATTGAATGCTTGTGACCCAAAGAAACAAATCGACGGTAGGATCATGTAGGCTTTGGGAAAGATAGTAGATTGTCTTCTCTTTTTGGTAGTCATTCTCTTACACTAATAGTGCATCAACCAATTTTTTTAGTGGCTATAATCTAGAGTTTGAATAGTTGATCTTTTCTCGGAGGAATCAACACTAGTGGCTTCGTAAGATACTCTTTTATTTTGTTTAAAGTAGCTTAATACTCCTCTTTTCACTCAATTTTTTTTCTCCAGCCTTTGACATGATTAACAGAGAGAAAGCATTGATCTTATAGGCCTAATTTAAGATAAGTTGGCATTGAAAATTAATCTGGATATATTAAACCTCCACATTTAAAAAAAAAAATTTATTTCTTGGTGGTTGGGCTTCTAAAATAACATGTACCTTATTTTGGTTGACTTCTATACCTCGCTAATGAATGATTAAACCTAAGAATTTTCCAACAAACACTCTAAAAGCACATTTGAGTGGATTGATCTTGAGCTTGTGTCTTCTCATGCACTAAAGCGAATGACTCAAGTATACAAAATGGTCTCCTAGGTAGATCAATTTTACCACTACATCATTGACATACACCTTTGTGAACTTGCCAATCATATCATGAAAAATGACATTCATGGCCCTTTGGTAAGTGGCTCTGGTGTTCTTCAATCAGAAAGGCATTACGACCCAACAATATGATCTAATTACTCCTGGGCATTAAAATGCCTCCTTATATAGGTCTTCCTCGACAATATAGATCTGTTTATAACTAAAGTGGTCATTAATGAACAACATGATCTTACGTCTGGTAGGCCTGTTGAGAAGATGATCTAAAATAAGCATAGGATACTCATCCTTTGGGGTCATTAGATTGAGGTTTCTGAAGTCTGCACAGACTCTCAGCTTTTGTTTTATTTATTTATGACTAGAATGATGTTATTAATCTAGTTAACATATCTGAGTGGTTGAACGAATCTGGCCTTCAGTAGTAGTTTAACTTCTTTGACTCTCAAAGTGACTATTGGTGTCATCCTCCTTGTCAGCTGATAAAACGGCTTAAACCCCTCTTTGATGGGAAGAGGTTCCTCTACAAGATCCCTATCGAAGCTAGACATCACATTATAATCCCAGATAGAGTAGTTACAATATTCTTTTAAGAGTGCAATCATTTCCATCTGAGGTTGAGAGTTGAGCTTTGCACTGATAAAAGTCAGTCATTATTTCTCTTATGTTCCTAGATTCACTTTCATGAGGGAATCTTGAAAATTGGCCTTAGTATCATTCATATTGGTAGGTGTAGGCTCTAATTTAAGGAATGCCACACCATCCTTTACTATTTCATCCTTCTAGAGGAAGCACTCAATAATGTTGACATGACACCCATTGTATTCACTAATTTCCTAAGATAATCTTCAAGGTAACAAAGAATGACAGTAATTTTAGCCTCTTTATCTATCTTGATTCCATAATCCATAGGGGAACCTCCTCGATAAGGTACTTAGTGGGTGGTTGATATGGAATGATTTCATTCGGTACTTAAGGGTTCCTTTATCATCGTAATTGTTGGATTGGTCAACTAATTATCTATCATTTTACTTATCGGCAGACTACGCCATTCATTAGCCATATTTGAGGCAGGATTGTTTAGCTGATCTTGCATTAGCATGGAGATGTTGCCAATGAAGGCATCAAGTTCTGACTTAGATTCTGCCGAGTCTACTATGTTGATCAATGTATCAAGATCTCACGAAGGATCAATGGTTAATGACTCCTGTTGGTCAATTGTATTTATCGCAATTGATAAGTGTAATGGGTTGATCTCCCCTTTGTAGATGTTGGCCTTAGTGATGTTTGGTTTGGCTAAAAATGCTCGATTGTCTATAGAGATGATCTTGGCCTTCCTCTTGTTCCAAAGGATTAGGAACTGATATAGAGATGAAGGGATACACCAATTTGAGTGCATCTAGTCTCTCCTTAGAAGGGTGTTATTGTTGGTCATTTGCTTGACGATGAAAATGGCCACGATGACCTTTCTACTACCAACCAACAATTCTTTAGGGAGGGCACCCTTAGTATTCATGACTCCCCTTGTGAAGTAGGAGACCACGACTTTGGTCGACATTAAGTCTTGTGCCATCTTTTCTAGCTTTTGAACCATCAACATTGGTATAATATTGATATATAGCATCATATAAAAAGCTTAAGGTGCTTGGTCATCAAGTAGGACAACTTTTTCAAAGTCACTTTTTTCACTCTTCTCCTTCTTCAATCATGATGGATGATCTAGTTCCATACACTCTGGTCGACTGTAGGGGAAACTATCTTTGCTTGTATAGAGGTTTCACCCACTTCTTCCACATTTCTAGCCATTTGGTTTCGCTAATCGAGTTTAACCTAGAATGTCATGGGCAAGAAAAAAGCCACATTGCAGGTGAGTGTAAGTGGTGAGAGGCTTTCGAATATAATTGTGGTTTTTCCACCACTTTCGTTAGAGTCCAGCACCTTAGTCTAGCTCCCGGTTCCATCCAATAAGTCCTTGGGGTGGGGTGATCCTTGGAAGAATTGGTTGGCTATATCATGATATTACTCGAAGGTGAAGTAATTTTTTCTAAGGTCATCCTACATAGGTGCTTCCTTCAGGGAAGGAGTCACCTTGTATGGCGCCTTTTACTCAACATGCTGCCCAAGTCTTTTAATGGTTGACCATGACCTTTTATGAATCACGCATTCTTCAATAGTGAACACTTTGGCCTTGGCTCTCTATTGCTAGAGCTTGCACTTAAGGGTTCTGGTTAGGCCTTGAGGAACTTGGGGGAAACTTTTCGATGGATCGTAATGGTCCATCATTTGGTCCGAGGCTCAATCGGCCTAACCATCCTCAACCTTGCTGGCCATAGTGGAATCCAAAGACTGTTATCATTAATGATATGCCTTCTTGGAGTGGCCATTCATTGACCCTGGGATAGCAATTCTCGAAATCCATACTTAGGTTACTCATGGCTCTTGCCTCTTGGGTATCAGCGCTAATTAGCGTCAGTTAATCTTTCCATGTTCGTAACTTGATTGTGAGATGTATGATTGTTGGACAGATACAACAATTGGTCGAATTCATCGCCGGCAGGTCCTGAACTAATTGATTTGATGGTCATGTTAGTGGATGATGTCTGCTTATAGGAGACACCCACTTGGGAGTTTCCTTAATATGCTTATAGCACAACTCGCAGATGATAGGTCACTTGGGTAGCTCTTTTAGAGGGGCCTTTCCCTTGTACTTTGTCCTACCCTATCCCTTGGAATGATCTGGATGCTATCACATGAGGAGGGGTGATCATTTAAGGTTACAAAGGTTGTTTGGTGGTGGCCTAAATAGCCATTATCTTCTACAATTCAAATCGGCCAAACCATTTTGATGTCAGTCAAAACAACAATGATATTGGTGGTCTTCGAGAAAGGGTCTTGGTTAACCCCCATGGCCTCCTTGTTAAAAAACTTGAGAAGTCCCTTATCGATGTTCTCTTGCATCATATTTTAGAAAATAACGTAATTTTTGGTAGCGTGAGTTTTAGTTATTCATTCGATAGAATCTCACCATATTTTAGAAAATAACGCAATTTTTGGTAGCGTGAGTTTTAGTTATTCATTCGATAGAATCTTCTTATATTCCGATAACTTAATGAACTTGACTTCTAAGAGAAGGTCAAAGATCATGTTGGCCTTAAAGGTATCAGAGGTATATTGCCTTGAATAGTCAGGGGCATTCCTTCGAGGGTTCATCCCTGTGGAGGTATGAGACTTTGTTCGTTTTAAGGATAAACCTTTATATGGCCATTTTGCCACCACTTTCACGAATCACGATGACCAACTCGTAGTTGGGGTCATAGTAATGTCCACTACAATGAGTTCATCCTTTATTCCTCCTCTTAAAGAATCCGTCCATAGTGGGTGGCCCTGGGCGAGAGTTGAAAAAGATCACTAATATGCATGCCTTCAAGCTTCTTGCAAAGCTCAAAGTCCATGCCATCAAGCGCAAGCTTAGTAAACTCAGCCTCTCATAAGATAATGGAGCATCATTTCTTAACTTTTTTAACTAGGCAATAATTTGCTAGGCTAATTCTCCATGTAACTGGTGAAGTTTGGATAAATCGGCAATTGAGACTTTAGGCTTTGTTTCATGAAATTGCATTTGAAACCTCTCCTCATCTCGAACCAAATTTAGATCGAGTTAGGGACAAGGTTAATGTACCAAGTAAAAGTCTCTCTCGTTAGGAAGTTAGCAAACAACCTCAATTTTAAAAAATCATGAGACAAGACTTAACCACATTGTATGGTAAACCAACCAATGTGCTTGATTGTGATAGATTCACCTTACCCTGAGAAGAGGGTGAATTCAATAACCCTAAATCCTCTTAGTAGTTCAAAATATTAATTCATAGTCTGGGTAGGGTTTTCAATAGATTGATCAAGCTACTTGTTGGCTGTTGGGCCGCACCTCGTATTCTTGAATGTGCCTAATAATGCCATCTTGGTCGAGAGGTTGTAGGATATTGCCTTTGTACCTTTGGGTTATTGGCTACCAAATGTGGGGGAATAAGAGGTGGTCCCATGGGCATCTCAAACCTCATGTAGCCTTGCTGAACCACCAACACAGTGGGAGGTTGCCTCCTGGGTATTTGGTCATTTAATAATAATTTTGTGGCGTTGGTGACAAGGGTGGTTGCCCCTCGACCTGTTCAACACCAGGATGGAGTTACCCTTATATGCATTCTGACAGTTAGGATAATCATGTTGGCCATTTTGTCAGCAATTTCGATGGTTTCTCCTTACCACCACTGCTGGTGATATGGAGTGGCCTTGAGCCCATACTCAACTTATCCTCATAGGTGGTTTAGTCAACCTTAGTAGGGTGTTGTTCACTTTGTGTTGAGTCTCTCAAACTGACCATCAACGAGCTTAGTGAAGCTCTCTGCTTGCACCTTGTTGTTTTTTATGAGTTGCCTCAAATCTCCTCACATGTAAAAGATGTGGTTCATAACTTCTCCTAAAGTTAAATTCGGTTGCAAAGAGGATCCTGCTTCCATGTCGATGGGTTCATCCTACTGTTGTTCCTCGCCTAGTGGCTCTCCTAAAACCTTAAGGAGACTACTAGCCCTAGTCTTTTCTATTCTTACCTTTTTTACCTTTCACTAAGAATTGCACATCATTGTCCCATTGAGTGTGCCAAAAAATAATGTTGTTGTTCAATCAGAATGTGTGGCCACACATGTAAAAGATTACCTATATTTGGTTAAACATATACGATTAAAATTATGTTGGACATGTCAGAGTCATAATCGATTTGAATTGACTAAGTGCTTGTGAGCCCAGGCACCAAATCAGCCATAAGATCAAACCTATGAAGGTTGATCTGATTGTCCATCCACTAATGTGGTAGTTATCAAGCGATTTATGAAGGGGAGGGTTAGTCCTTCTCATGAGTTCTTTTTGCCTTGAGCCAATGACTTTTGTTTTAGAGGTGATCGTGATCCTCAAGTTTCTCAATATAAAAGAATGGATAGTAGGAATCAAACTAAAAGGGCTAAACTATCGATTTTTATTGATTTGAATTTATAGATTACTATTGGTAGGTAATAAAATAATAAAATCAAATAAAAATGAATGATCATTACCTATGATTGCTCGTATGGACAAACGATCATGGTTAGCAAGATGTGACTTGTGTGATATCCCAAGTAAGGAATTGGTTGATCGATAATCGAACGACGATGGTCATGAATATTTATACTACTCCTAATGGCATATTGCAACGATGGCATTGGACAATAGAAGATTAAACTAAGATCTAAGCTAAATTTCAAACTTTTTGCAATGAGGGTTGGACAGAAGTGGAGGAATTAAGACTAAACTAGGGTAGATAATGTTGCATTGTGATAGATTGTGTGTGAATTTCGACAAGGGCCCCAAGCTCTTCTTCGAATGCTGCTTATATAGGTTCAGAGAAGTGATGGCTAGACCAAGATTTCCTTCTTGATCCTTAATGGTTCATCTGACATATCTTCAAAAGATTTAGATTTTATGCGTCATCACAATCTAATGTCCTTCTAAAGTGATTTGCTTCTGATTTACCCTGTCTAACCCATGGTGTTTGTGAAATCATCAATTGTCTCTAGAAATTCTCCCATTTGAGCATGATTATGTGAGACGACCTCTATGTAGCTTCTCTTAATTGTTGGAGTGTGATATGTGACATGCATACGATGGCCATTTGTCCTTTGGGCAGGGTCCCTTGCTTTTTGTCGCAAATGTGCAAACGAACCTTATCCGTTCTTTCTTTTAATGAGTAACATGTTGCCAACAAATGTGGATGAGAAGTTATCCCTAGGGCGTGAGTAGGATTTTGTCTATTCGTATGTAGTGCCGACATGTGGTGGCCTCTTATTGGATAATGTGGATTGGGACAAAATAGGTATAAATAAAATTAAGGTAGGGTCATGTACTTAAAATATGGTAGAGCATATGGTAGTCCACCTTGGAGGCTCTGTGACTATCCCTAGGTCATGCTCCAAGAGTTCATAGGTTGGTTCTTAACTTTTCCTTCATTTGTAATAGATTTGGGAGAGATCTTCTCATTTAGAGGATCGACATTAGTTATGTAGGGATGGATGTGATGAGGTCGATCACTGTCTTCCTTGGGAGATAATTACTCTGAATCCATTGTTTCGACCAGAAATAAAAGTATTCGATTTAGGGAATTATCTTACTTAATCATAATAGAGAAACGATATAGAAAACAATCATCAATTTTATTCATTCTGAATTCATTTACAACCTTTGATTTCCCTTGATCCTAAAATAGAATATTCAATATACAAATATGGAGACAACAAGGTACAGAGGCTTGACAATTTCAGAACTTAGCTCCACTCCGCCTGCGGCTGATGCCTACCTTGCGGAGCGGACACTGAGAGCTTGACAAACCATCTGTCGGAGGCTTGAAGCCGAAAGCCCACATGTAGTTTGCCCTAAAGAAAGTAATCTTCATGTTGAGAGTCCCGGTCAGCCAATTGGTGAGCCAGCAGTGCAGGAAAGAGAAGGAGACAATCAACTTGCACATCAGTTGGATGGCCCGTTCTGGTTAAGCCTAGTCCCTGTCCGGGAGATATCTCCCAATCCCACTTAAGCCATAGTGCCAGCAAGAGTCATATTCAGCAAGTCCGGAACAACCAGAAGCAGCGTAGCATATAAGGAAGGCCTGTTTGGGTTCAAAGGAAATTCAGATCAGAAGAAAATTCTCCAACCTCATCTCCAGATAGTAAAACAGGAGCGGACAACGTCTCTCCTTACCATAGGATGAAAGAAGATTGGCGCCCTTTGAGGGGAATTAGCAAGACGCCGAAGGATATGGATCTATGCATTCTACAGGGGAACTCTGATAGATTGGACCTATAGATTGATCTGTCTCCTTACTTCATGGCAGGAGATTAATCACCAACTCATATTCCAAGAGGTTGTGAAGAGCAGGGGAGTCCCTTCAACAGAATGTAGAGCTGGAAGATTCCTCTAATGGGGATGTTACAACAGAGGATCAAACACATCTAATAGACAAGTCAGAAGGGCATTCTAAGGAGAAGAATTTAAAACATAAATGTAACGCAAACCATCAAGACATTATTCAAATCGGAGTCAAAAGAAGAAGCCAAAAAAGTTATAAAGGCATAGGAGACTGGTATGGAAGGTTGAGAAGACACAAGAGGAGGGCTGTTAACATGGGGTGTATCACTGATGGATAGCATCCTTGTGTGGAATGTCCGTGGAGTGGGGAACGCACCCACGATTCGAACAGCCTCGAGGATCATTAGAAAGCATAATCCTTGAATCGTGGCCACTCTTGAACCCATGCTCAGTGATGATAGAACGGTGCAGATAGGCCTTAAGTTAGGCTTTCATTCGTCTTGCTCCAATGCAGACGTAGGAGGAAAGATTTGAGTATTTTTCAAAAGCTCTCTTAACATTTCTGTGTTTGGTGTCTCTAACCAAATGTTATCCCTGCTAATTTCTGTTCAGAATTTTCAGTCCCCTATCAGGCTTTCCATTGTATATGCTAGCTGTAACAGGATTCGAAGAAGGGATTTATGGTAGGAAATGACGTCCATCTCCAGCCTCCATAACTGATCCTTGGGCCATTTGTGGGGATTTCAACGTCGTTGCAAGCATTTCTGAGAGAAGAGGCGGTAGGAATCTAGATCTCCTTAGCTCTAGAGAGTTTGTAGAAGCAATAAATGCAGCGGCCCTGCAGGATGGTGGTTATTCTGGTAGCCGGTTCACTTGGTGCAACAACCAGTAGGGTGGAGCCAGAGTTTGGGTGAGACTTGATAGAGCTCTCTTTAATGTTCATTGGGCATCATTCTTCCCGTGGTTCAAAGTCCTCCACCTTTTGCAAGTTTCCTCAGATCATGCACCTCTGCTTCTCTCTTTTCCTAGGGATCCCTCTTGCAAGGCTAGGCCTTTCTGTTTCCAAAGGATGTTGACTTTTCATGAATCCTTTCTGCATGTGATGGAGAGAGCTTGGGATGGGCAAGCAGCAACAAATCCCATGTCAAATGTGCAGTTTAAATTGAAAAAGGTCAAGAAAATTCTGAAGCTTTGGAACAAGGAAACTTTTGTTAAGATTGACGTGAAAGTCAAAGAAGCAAAGCTTTCCTTGGAACAAATTGAAGTTCTTATGCAGAATTCCTCTAATGACGACCTCCACAGGCGGTTCTTGGAGGCAAAAACTCATCTTCAAAACATGAAAATCAGGTAGGAAGTTTTTTAGAAGCACAAATTCAGAAATTCTTGGTTGAAGGAGTGGGATAAAAACACTAAGTTCTTTCATGCAGCTGCCCTGGAGAGAGCTAGGAGAGCAGAAATTTCAGCTATCAAATCAAATCAAGAAGTGCTAATCACTGATCCGAATCAGATCAAGCTCGAAGCGGTGGCTTTTTTTCAAGCAGCCTTCACTTCTGAGGCTCGGTCCATTGCTGCTACCCTCCTCCAGTCTATTCCTGCGTGTGTCTCATCAGCTGACAACGAAAGTCTGATGGTCAGCCCGTCTCTAGAGGAAGTTCAAAGGGTTGTTTCTTCCATTCCGTCGGACGGGGCGCCCAACGCTGACTTGTTTTCTGGTAGTTTTTTTAAGGCCTACTCGAGCATCATTAGGGAAGACATTCATAGAACTGTCGTGCACCTATTCCATGGAGGGGATATTCCCAGGGCCTTCACCTCTTCGCTGATATATCTGATTCCTAAAGTCCCTAATCCAACTACTTTCTATGACTTCTGGTCCATAAGCTTATGCAACTGTATCAACAAGATCATGGCCAAGATAATTGTGTCTAGGCTGAAACTGTTACTTCCCTCTCTCATTTTTCAAGAGTAAGCGGCCTTTGTGAAGGACAGATCAACTGTGGAGAGCATAGCTTTAGCCCAAGAGATGTTTAGGGATATCAATAGAAAGACTGGAAGGGGCAATGTGGTGTTGAAGCTGAACTTGGAAAAAGCTTACGATAGAGTGCGTGGAGCTTCCTAAAGCAAGTCCTAAAGCAGTTCGGATTCAGTGACCCTTGGATTGAGATGGTTGAGAAGTGCTAGGCCAATTGTTAGTTCTCGATTATGGTTAATGGGGAAGCGACTGGTTTCTTTAAGTCCTCTAGAGGGTTAAGATAGGGCGATCCCATATCTCCTACTCTTTTTATCCTGGCGGCTAAAGTCCTTAGTATAGGAGTCAAAACCTTAATCAACAAAGGGGAATGCAACCCATTCAAGCTCAAGAAAATTTGCCCAGTCCTGTCCCACCTATTGTTTGTAGATGACACTTTTATGTTCTTAAATGGAGGTTTAACGTCTTTAAGAGCTGTGAAGAAATTCCTGGTAGAATTCCAAGCGGTCTCTAGCTAGCGAGTTAACCTGGGTAAAAGCTCTTTCATGGCTCCAGCTAGGATCTCAGCATCTAGGATCAGAGGTATGGAAGATTATCTAGGGATAAAAATTGCTGCCTCTGATCCCTTGTATTTGGGCGTCCCGATCTTTAGGGGCAGGGTCAGCTGTCACGCCCCAAACTCGGTAACCGGACCTCATAAGGAACCCGATGACCGGTTCTAGCTGCAACAGCCTCCGTAGTACCCCATTCTCGGCTCCTGAGGCAGGTTTCGATCTTGGGATCCTACAAGGAGGATTTCCACAATAATATAATCATTTCCAATACGAGCATACCCAAGATCACAACAAGTAAATTTGAGAATAACAAAGGCACACATCACAAAATCCACTATGAATTTGAACTTTTACAAGCTTACATCAGGTCCAAAAGGACATACATAAGATAACAGAAGAAAGAATGAAGAGAATCTGCAACACTGAGTCCTCGGCTCGTACACCTATCCAAGCTCTGCTGGTAAGACACCAACTTACGATCTCCTGCACGCATCAATTGTGCATAAGCTTATAGAAAGCTTAGAGGGTGGTGAAAGTGTGTGACAATGGTGCTCAGAAGAAGATAGAGAATGTAGAAGGGATTCACGATCAATACTAATATCACTAGCCTTACTAAGGCGATCATGAACATAAGAAACTATACCAAGGTAGTATGATAATGTAGGAAGTCATACCAAGGCTATATAGTGCAATGCGTAATATAATGCAATGAGTACTGGGCGCCATGCCAAGGTGATGCAATATGAGGCTTACACAGTCGATGCAAATACAATAATACGAAGTAATGCCAGTGCTCATATCCAATCCATATATCAAGTACATTTCTATCATAAGGAAATCAGTGTTGCCAGTGTTTATCAAGTACATTTTCATAATAAGGAAATCCACATATTAATTTGTTACATTTCCATCATAAGTAATGTTAGTGTTTATCAATGGGCCCAACTACATCAGCCTAATAACTAACAAATTAAGTGGGCAACAAAGGGACCAATACTGTCCTTATCTTAGCCCACAAGTCCATCAAAATGGTGGAAGTCGGCCCAATATATGGTTGGACCAAGCTAGGACGTTCCAACCCACTCTGGGCTAATGTGATACCCCAAAAATCTGATCTAAGATGGGGTCCTCATGTGATCACTAAAGGTGACCCAAAAGAATGCATTGATTAAGCCCAAAGATTATAAGAAAACATAAGCACGTAACACATACACAAGTTCTCAATATGGTGGGCCCCACAGCCAAACAACGTTTTAACCATACAATTTTAATTTAAGGCCCTTTGATAAACTTTTGGCCCGTTTGACTTCCTGGGCCTGCTAAGGTCCAGAAATTAGTCAAATAATCTCATGAAGGCCAACAATACTCACAGGGGGCCCCTGTTCACTCCCCAAGTGCAGGGTTGTGATGTAGTAATAACTCGGTAAGACCGAGGTCGAATCCCAAGGGACTGAAACTTGTACGTTATCTAAAACTAACTAGAACTAGAACTAGGCTAAGATGAATTCTAAATCAATTAGCAATGGTGGAATACTTGTAGAATAATTAATCAAAAACTTAGGAAACAAATCAGAGATAGGAAACTAGGGATTCAGAGGATCCACTTGTAGAGATCAGGGAGAACTTATGCTTGCATCAAAAATTATGAAAATTACTGAACTGCCGTTGATCTAGTTTTCAAAGAGATGAAAGGTGTATGAATTAGAATGGATTCCATCACCAAACCATGCCCAAAGACTATGGCAAACAATAGAATTAAACTAATTACCAACCAATCACATGTATGAAAGTTAGGAAGGGTACCGTCATCCAACCATGCCCAGGAGACTGGTGAACAACAGGGCTTCCTGACGTCATAAACATCAGAAAGAAAAAGGACATGCTCCAAGCCATTGCAGACCCATTGTAATTTCAGTCACAACAGACCATTAAAAACTAAACAGAACCTGCCATTAATAATCAACTAAAATCAACTTCAATTCATAAATAAATAAATAAAACATAAATTAAAAACCTCCCATCTCACTACAAGCTTCCCCTCCTAGCCTAGCTAGGAGGTTTAGCCACACATGGTCAGGCTAAATTCATATAAATAAAGAGAAAGAGCAAAAAAAAAGAAAATTGAAAAAATTAAAGAATCTCTCTCTCTTCACGTTTTCTTCTCTCCACCTCAAGCTCCGATCTCCCTTTTTCTTTTTCTTCTCCCTCTCTAAAGGATCCCCCCCTCCTCCACGTTTTGCTCCTTCTTTTATAGCAGTAAGAGGTCGGTGGGACCGACTTTCTTTCCTTGCTGAAGAAAAAAAACGTGCGTAAGCTGCACGTTACATAGGGAAAACCGCAAACCAGCTTGCGTTCGACTCAGATCTTTCGAGCAAAAACCGTCCCTTGATTGGATTTCTCTCCATGGCTGGGGTAAAGACCCCCTTCCAGACCTATTAGACGGTTCAGATCATTCGTATGATCACAGACAACGGGCCACAACTGCATGAAACTTCCTCTTTTTACGGTCGTGTGAATGCTTACGCAGGAGGCTACGCTGACTTGATCAGTGAGCCCCACAGTGATGTTTTCGGGGAAATCCACCCCGTCCATTGTATCCACATGAAAGTTTTGGTCAGAGAAGAACTATTTTGGACGATTTCTGATGTGGCCCACCTAATCTTTCATTCTGCCGTCCATTTCTGCGTTTAACGAAGATTCACATGCGTACGTGTGCATGGGGCCAGAATACGAGCTTGGCGAAGGTTGTAGCTACCCCCTTGATGCAATGGATGGTTCGGATCATCGAACCGGATGATGAGTGGGGCCCACAACGACGCACCGCAGCCTCTGTTGCGAGAACAGAGCTTCTGCGTTGATATTGTGACATTTGGTGGACCTCACAGCAAGGTTTTATGGAAGATCCATGTCGTCCATTGTCTTTATAACGAAAAACCGTCCGGGAATGACAGTTTTTTAATTGGGTTCGATGTGGCCCACCAAACTTCCTATTCCACCGTTCATCATGCGTAGGACCGAGATTTTTCCTTCATGTACAATCATTTTTCCAGAAAAACCTTACGTGTACGGTCGGTTTGACCTCCTTGACTTATTGGATGGGTCGGATCTATAAACTGTATCAGGAGTGGGCCCCACTATTCACCCATTGGACGGATAGCGTTAGACGCTGTTACGTCTTTTAAAAATTTTAGAAATTTCTATCGGTTAGCGTTTGTGCTGACCGATATAGTCGGCGCGGTGCACGTCCCACATATGTATATGCCGTGTACACACGTTGCACTGTGGGGCCCACTGCAATGGTTATTTGATATCCAATCCAGCCATCTGTTTTTTCACCACATTTAACGCGTTCATACGGAAACTGAAGTATATCCAGACTTCAGGCGAACCCAAATTTGATAATTCATGGGTTGATCTGTTCGTTGGGTTGCTTCTGTGATGATCCAACGAATGAATTTTGACGTGTACGGTTAATTTATGGTCCTCAGGCGACGTATGAAGTTTCGAGCCGAATGGATGGTGGGAACCTCGTGGTCTTGCATTCTGGAC
The DNA here is from genome assembly GCA_037074715.1 of Magnolia kwangsiensis. NCBI lineage: Eukaryota > Viridiplantae > Streptophyta > Magnoliopsida > Magnoliales > Magnoliaceae > Magnolia > Magnolia kwangsiensis. The sequence continues at coordinate 16,971,735 of CM073586.1, forward strand.
GTCCTTCAGGCCGCTTGAGCTTCAGTTCTTCGATTTTTGTGGATTTCAGGCGTTGATCTTGGTCCCCAGGAGTGTGTCCCATGCCTTGGGTGAATTTGGAGCGTTAAATCCATGCATTTAGTATCCTATTTCGATCCAAGCTTGTAAAATCAACCTGCAACATAAACACGATTAAATCAGCCGTTAAACACTATTATGCTCGTAACTCCGAACAATATTTGAGGTCTAATATGCACCATTTGACCCTCAACAGCCCCACCAGATGGAGGGTGTGCATACATCATGAAAAGGTCAAGTGGGCCTGCTAATGGACTGGGAGTCCAGTAGCAACCCAAGGCAGAGAGTATCTCCTTGATCGGGAAATGCAAGGCTTAGACAACCTGGACCAAACATGTGTTGAGGTAGGCTCCACATGCATCCATATTTAGCCTCAAATAAACAGTCAAGGGTCTATGGTGGGCCTTTAACCATCCATAGAGGAACCCATGTGCCTACCCTAGGATCACCCAGGAGGACATCCAACCTCAACTGGTTTCCAAGAGATAGCCCGCCACTACTCGTATAATGTAAGGTCTAAAGCCCAAGCAATGCATGACCTAATGGGCCATACACCAAGCCCAACTCATAGGCCATACAGTGGGCCCACAAGTAAGGTTTGGGCCCAACCACAAAGGCCATAATTTCACATATTGTGATGGGCTTCATGGGCAGCCCAATAATTCATTTACATGGCATGTTTCACATTTAACACAAATGAGTTGGGTCTCACTTTTGGCCCAAGCACAAGGTCAGTTTAAAGGGCAGTCAATGGCCCGACTTCTTGTGCATAATTGCCCCTAAGCCCATCACAATAGATAGGAGATTACAGGCCTAAGATCAATGGGCCTATCCAAAAGAATTGAGTCCACAAGGCCTACTTGCTAATACAAACATGCATATATTATATCACATAATGGGCCCTAAAGAAATGGCCCAAAATAAAAGTCATCCAATTCCTTCATTATGATGGATTTAAGGACAACCCATAAGTCCAAGAATACATAAGGGAGAGACCTATACTGATAGGGTGGGCCTTGCCTCGTCAGACAAAGACTTAACAAGGCCCTCCACAATATGCATTTATGTGGGCTTTGTAAGTCAGCCCATAATTAAACACTTCATGAGGGCATCACGTCCCATTAATACACATGGTCAGTTTATAGATAGCCCATTGGGTTCGTAAATCAATAAGGTCAGCCCTTGCATAATCTTGGGATTAAGAAAGAATCTCCCAGCCCATTGAGCCTATAAAACTATTAAAAATTCTGGTTAAGGCTAGCCCACAAAATCACCACAAAGGTGGGCCTCAAGGGGGTACTCATTAAGCCTAAAATTTCTAAGGGAGGAAAGCAAGGAGTGTGTGCAACACTCTCTCAAATCTGGTGTGCCACGATAGTTCCTAAACAATCAACCATGTAACAAATTTTGGGCCCCTTGATAGAATTCCAGCCCACCCATTTCCTGGGCCTACTGGAGTCCAGAAATTTATTTAATTTAGATCGGTTAATGACCCATGGTGATCCATAGTGGGCCCCACCAGATAAAAGAGAGATATACAATAGTTACTTCAAGTGGGCCATGCCATTAGAATGCAGGCCCAGCAACCCAGGGTAAGGGCGTGCCTGGGTATTTGGCCCAAAAATGATACAAATTGCAGGCCAAACCACGGTCGGTACAGAAGCCCGATGGCCCTGAAATTTTATACACAAGTCCTTCCATGTGTGGATCACACTCCCATAAAATTTTATAATTTTTAGACATCTGAAAATATTTTAATTAATTTAAATAAAACAATCTGTCCTAAAACTCGGACTGATTTGGACACCATATAATAGTGGGCCGGTCCAGCCACCACTATGGTGTGTACAGGCATCCATCGAGACCCATTGCAATGTTTGGTCATATGCATTATATACATGACTTATTTTTCTTCTTTCGCCAATTGTGAACATGATTGTTGAGGATAAGTCTTCAATCTTCAAGTTTTCATGTTGCTCGACCGGTCGTGGGGGAGCCACGACTAGTCGTGGGAGGTACTCGACCGGTCGTACGTTCGAGCCCTGGCACGACTCGAAGTCCAGTGAGTTGTGCTATTTTTTTTCCTGTCTAGGACCAGTCCTGGAATTTTCAGGACCGGTCGTAGGAGGCTAGGACTGGTCATAGGATAGCTAAGACCGGTCGTAGGTTACGCAGTTTGTTCCGCGATTTTGCACGAAACTGCGGATTTGAGTCTTTTCGCAACTAGGATGCGGAAGGAAAGTTACCTAAACTATAAATAGGTGTTCCTAGGGCTTTTCTAGGTATAATAAAAGCTTTCTAAAGGGTGTAGCAAAGGTGAGATTCGAGGTTGTTCGAATCGATTAAGTCCTTTTTCTTTGTAATTGATGCTTTCATAGTAGAGATCTGTCGCTTTGTGCCGTGGTTTTTTCCCAAAAGGATTTTTCACGTTAAATCTGTGTTCTCTTGTGTGCTTGGTGCCATTAGATTGCTATCCTAGATCTAGATCTGTGTGATTCCGCAGGTCAAAACCCCCAACAACTGGTATCAGAGCTAAAGTTGGGGCATAGATCTGAGTCTGAGGGATTAGTAATAATGGCGAGTGCTAGGTATGAGTTTGAGAAGTATTCAGGAAAAAATAATTTTGAGTTATGGAAGGTTAAGATGATTAGCCTGTTAACCAAGCAAGGCGAGGATGATGCTCTTGAGGAGCGGAAGTCTACTATGAAAGATGATGAATGGAATACTCTTGATAAGAAGGCTTTATCATCGATCCGTTTATGTCTCACGGATAAGGTTCTCTACAACGTCATGAGGGAGAAAACTGCGGCTGGTTTATGGGTGAAGTTAGAGGATGTCAATGCAAAGAAATTCTCAAAAAATTGCCTACACTTGAAGCGACAGTGGTATAACTTCAAGATGACAGAGGGTGGAGATCTGGAGGTTCACATCAGCAACTTTAATAAATTGTTTTGTAAATTGCTGGATATGGAGGAAGTGATGAAAGATGAAGAATAAGTATGTATGTTGCTGAATTCTCTCCCGGCGTCCTATGAGGCATTCAAGGACACTATGTGCAGCATGAATAAAATCCTGAGTGTCGACACAGTTATCTCAGCTCTTCAAGGAAAGGCTATGAGACAACTAAACAACGACATGGGGACGTCTTCTAATGCACTGTTTATAGTGGGTAGGAATTTTGGACAAGGTACAGGTTCTTCTGGTTCTAGATTCAAATCCAGGGGCAAGGGCAAAGAAAAGGTAAAGTGCTGGAATTGTGAAAAAGAAGGACATGTGAAGAGGAATTGTGAAAATCCTAAATCGAAGAGGGAAGATTTTGAGGCTTCATGTAGGGAGGCTAATGTTGCCACGTCAGATGGATCGAGTGAATATGATGAGGATGTTCTATCTGTGTTTTTGCTCGGACGGTCATACGATGATCGTAAGGATGAGTGGATGCTAGACACAGGGGCATCTTTTCACATGACTCCTCATCGAAGTTGGTTCACCAGCTACAGGGAGTGTGATGGTGAACAGGTATTTATGGGCAATGGCATTACCTGTAATGTTGTGGCGGTTGGTTCTATGCGCATCAGGATGTTTGATGGGGTGGAGCGTACCTTAACAGATGTGAGGCACGTTCCTGATTTGAAGCAGAATCTGATTTTTCTTGGTGTGCTTAAGGCAAAAGGATGTAAGTACACAGGTATTCATGATGCTCTTAATGTATCTAAGGGGGCACCGGTAGTCATGAAGGCGTAACGACTCGATAACTTGTAGAGGTTGATCGAGAGCACTTCAAAAGGTGGAGATGCAGTGGATGTAGCGGATTCCACCTCTGCACGTGTGTGGCATGTTGGACATGGCCACATGAGCTGGCAGGGTAGGAAGGCTGAGACGCGCAAATAGGGATACAGAGCAGGTGGAGCAGCCACCTGTGTGAACAATCACACGGCATGATCGCAGGACATCGGCGAGGTACATAGACGACTCCAATATTACAGGATATTTATCTTCTATTCAGATGGCTCTGGTGAGCCTATTGCTAAAAAGTGAAAGGTGACTGTGGTTGATGTGATGGATTCGTTGTACCGGACCAACATCTAGGAGCGGGTGGAGCTTCCAGTGGACTGGAGAGCGGTTGGATGCAGGTGGATCTTCAAGAGGATACAACATATATACAGGGCAAGGTTGGTACGAAGGGTTATGCTCAGAGAGAAGGGATCGGCTTCTCAAAGATATTCGCACTAACAGTATAATAGGTATCTATTAGATTGTTGATTGGCGCTAATTGGCCAATGTGATCTTGAGCTATGATGAGATGCAGAAATAAAAGAAGAGGTCAAGGAGCTACATGGTTGAAGAATGAAGACTTGGTGGAGATTGTTGAGGAGAAGCCTTAAATCTTCAAGTTTTCATGTTGCTCGACTGGTCGTAGGGGAGCCACGACTGGTCATGGGAGGTGCTCGACCGGTCATAGGTTCGAGCCCTGACACGACTCGAAGTCCAGCAAGTTGTGCTATTTTTTTTTCCCGTCTAGGATCAGTCCTGGAATTTTCAGGACCAGTCTTAGGGGTCTAGGACCGGTCGTAGGAGGGCTACGACCGGTCGTAGGATAGCTAGGATCGGTCGTAGGTTACGCAGTTTGTTCTGTGATTTTGCACAAAACTGCGGATTTGAATCCTTTCGCAACTGGGATGCGGAAGGGAAGTTGCCTAAACTATAAATAGGTGTTCCTAGGGCTTTTCTAGGTATGACAAAAGCTTTTTAAAAGGATTCTAGGATTTCTAAAGGGTATAGCAAAGGTAAGATTCGAGGTTGTTCGAATTGGGTAAGTCCTTTCTCTTTGTAATTGATGCTTTCATAGTGGAGATCTGTCGCTTTGTGCCGTGGTTTTTTCCCAAAAGAATTTTTCATGTTAAATCTGTGTTCTCTTATGTTCTTGGTGCCATTGGATTGCTATCCTAGATCTAGATCTGTGTGATTCCGCAGGTCAAAACCCCCAACAATGATGCCCCTAGTATCCTCCATCATTTGATGAATTCTTTGACTGACTCGTTTTCTCTTTGGCATATGGAGGCTAAGATGTTTGGACTAATTCCTCCGGTGGATGGCCTAGGAAACTGGAAATGAAAATACTAAATATTCTTGATGGGACTTACCGTATGAGATGTAGCAAATGGTAGTTTTCTTGTCATAATAGCCTTTCCTTTATCTTTCCACATCTTCGATGCATCCCTTGTGGAAACCATGTTTGTAGTTACTTTTCTCTCCCATTTTTCATCCTTTTTTTAATCACAATCTCACCTTGTTTTATCATCTTTCGTAATATATCTTTTAGTGTAAAGTAATTTTTTGTTGGGTGTCCCACATAATGATGATAATGGCAATACTTCCTTTCTTTAGTCATCTCAACTTCTTCTGGACGCCTGCGCTGAGGTAGTTGCATGGTTCCGGTAGCCAGTAACTGTTTCATCATCGGTATAATATCTTATTTTTCAGAATCGTATTCTTTATGATAATGATATGATTGAGTTTGTTTGTCATTCACATGTTCCTTATAACAACCTGAATCTTCTCTTTTCCTTGTCTCATGCTTATTGTAAAAGGTTCCTTTTTTTTTTCTTTTCATGATAAATAGTGTTTACCATTGATTTATTTGATCATCTTTTCTCTGTTCTGATTTGAAATACTGACATTTTCCTGGCTATCAACTCTAACGCATGTGCGTTTGTTGCGAAATCTTGAAAAGTCCTTATGTTAGCACTCGTGAGCCCAAAGGTAATTCTTGGTTCCATAGAATTTAGACACATATTTACTTGTTCTTTTTCTTCGGGTAACTGTCTACACGAAGCTCCCAAAGTTTTTCACCTGTCAATAAACTTTTCCATAGGTACATTTTCGCTCTGTCTTACTGAAGCAAATTCTGCAAAACTAATGTCATGGTCTGACGGGAAGAAGTTAGATATAAATGCATCTTACATTTGTTCCCAATTTCTTATAGATTCCAGTGCCAAATTAGAATACCATTGGAATGCTTTACCTATCAAGGAAGAACCAAATAGTCGCAAGTAGTATTGCGAAAAAATGGGGAGGTTACCCATTGTTGTGATGAAATGTACAAGATGTTCTTCTGAAGATCCATCTCCATTACATTTTTAAAAATTTGGATGCTTAAAATTGGCCGGAAATGGCACAACTTCCACTTCCTTAGGATATGGTGTTCTGTAGTAGAATCTCCCAGTACGTCTATGTTCACCGACGACTTTTGCAGCCATATATCATATTTCTTCTTGCGTTATGATTCTTGTCGCAGGAGCAGATGCATGTGACCCTGCTCTATGTGGTAATGAACCTTCGTGTTGTTGTTCAGGTTCATTCGTAGCAACCATTACCGATGAAGTCGTCACTTGAACCACGTTATGAACAAGAGTAGCCAAAGCTTCTCGAATGCTTCGACACTCTTCCATTAAAGTTCTTTAAGCTTATGCCATTTCAGCCATTCGCTCGTCGACACATAGTAGAGGGCCTTGACTGACTCCTACCATATGTACAGTGGCTTCTTTGCTCCTTGATGAAGCCGTTATCGGAATAAAATGGGAACACATTAGCATAATTAGGCTTAACGAGAGAGGAGTTTCACTTGACTCATCTGTACTTCCATAGAATTCAACTAATTGAGATGTAGCTTCTGAAGGTATATTCTGGGGTGATATGGAAACTGATAGATTTCTTATAGGTGATTTGCCCTTCTCCTTTCTTGTCCATCGGATGTTCACCACGAATAGGGCTGGAAAGTCCTCTAATGTTGGAGGTGGGAAAGATCTTCTCGGATTTAATGCTGGAGGAGCGAGTTTGAGATTCTTTCTAGCCACATTCTATGTAACCGGTCCTCTGACTTTCCTTCGAGTTGAATTTATCCTGGCAATTGCAGCGTTTCGGGCTCTTGTCCTTCGGGATGATACAAGAATCCAGTCATTATTATTATCCTGTGCCAATGGTGACACAGTTATGACTCCGGCCATAACTCAGGACTTGTCACTTTTACTTGCAGTAGATCGACCTTCATGATTCGCAGATCGATTTGTAGCATATTCTATTACAAACTCATTCGTTGTGAAGTAGAAGTTCATCTTGTTAGTAATGGTTGCCATTGATCATTTGGAGTTGTGTATTGTATCCTTCAATTAATGATATGAAATCTCAATTAGTATTTGAATAATAAAATATTCTATCTTAGGGATGAAGGGAAGGATATTCCTGTCGAGAGTCGCCATTTTGGCGTTGGTATGACACCAAACCATGATGAAATTCTCTAAACTTTCTCTTTTTTAATCTTAAATAAGATAAAGTCCCCTAACTAGAGATTTTGGGCTCTATCCCTAGCAGAGTCGTCATTTTGTTTCAACCAAAAAAATAAAAGTATTCGATTTAGGGAATTATCTTACTTAATCATAACAAAGAAAAGATATAGAGAACAATCATCAATTTTATTCATTCTGAATTCGTTTACATCCTTTGATTTCCCTTGATTCTAAGATAGAATATTCAATATACAAATATGGAGTGAGTTTAATTTTTAAATCCAAATATCAAATCTGGCAGCATTTCGTCTTTTCAATATGTTCATCTCTTTAAGAGGAATATGATCATCCTGTATCTTCTTTTTTGAAGAAACCCTATAATTGAAGAAAAGATGGTTTACCGACAGCTTTTAGGTCATTTCCACAGCATTTTGGGTCATTGATACAGATACCCACGTAATCATCTGTGATTGCGTGGGTCTGCGTAACACCATTGTTGGTTGCGCGGACCAGCATGATATGCTCCCTTCTTCTTTCCTTCTACTTCTTCCAAATACCTTCAAAGCCTTCTTTTCCTCCAGAGATCTAGTCTTCTTTGTAATTTTCTTTGGTGTCCAAATGAAAGGGGGAGTGGGGTATTTATAGGCCTCCACACGTGCGAACCCTCGATCTTTGTGCCATGGGGCCCATTCATCATTAGATTTCAACCATCCAACTCGATTTGCCCAAAATGGTGCTGCACAGGTGCGCGCAACCAATAACAGCATTTACGCGGACTTGCGCAATCAATATGCTTTGCGCGGGTCCGTGCAATCGCCATGAATTTTTTTTCTTTACATTTTCTCATTTTCTTCTTTGTTCTTCCTCTTAATCTTTCTTTTGATTTATCTTAAATCTTCATTTTTGTACCTCAACATCCACAGAGCTTCTCTGGACTTTGACGCAGGGTTGAATGTGATGATTTCAATCACCATCTTCCTCACAGGGATAGCTACTTCGAATCCATGAAGCTTCTTTAGACTCCTCACAGAGACTTTTCGATCGATGAGGAAAAAGAAAGAAAATAGAAATAGTATTCATGAAAATTTATAAATTGATTGATGATTAAAATAAACATGTCAAAAACCCTTTAAATAGGGATACCAAGCCTTGAAAGTATTTTAGGAATTAAACTATAACTAAAACTCCCTAAAATTCCCAACTTACTATATATAGTAAATTTACTATTTATAGTAAGTATCCATGTGGCTTAACCATGTTATTCTCCTAATTTTTCAAAACACTTATCATGTTGGACACAATTCCTAAAACCCAATAGATGAAAAGTTACAATTAAATCAAAACTTACTAAAAATAGTAAAAATGGAAATAAATAGGGAATTTGACCATTGATCTGATGGGATCTCGCAAATTTGGCATGGGCAACCTGGTAGTCAGGTTGGTTGGCTAAATTAGCTCGTCCTACCCCAAAATCATATATGGTACATCTAGTAACTCATTCCAATTTGTGAGATACGCCTGTTTTAAGGTTCTGACGGTTTTGATCACTTTTGTTATCGACTGGGCCTTTTCTGATCCATCTTCGCCATAAAAATGTCCACGACCCACTCTACATCGGACTCCTCATAGATATTCCTTGAATCCATGAGGAAAAATAGAAATTAGAAGTAAATTCTAATAAATTCAAAAACAAATTGATTGATGAAAAAAATGAATTTATAATCCTTTAAATAGTGATATAAAACCTAAGAAGAAGTTTCAGAATCAAACTCCCTAAACACATCACTTACTATAAATAGTAAACTTACTATTTAAAGACGGTCATGATTTCTACTATACTTCATGGTTTTCAGCCAAAATAGTATGTTTCCAATTTGGCCTAATCACATTATTCTCTAAATTTTTCTTAAGCCCTTTTCATGTTGGACACGACTCCTAAAGCTCAAAGGATCAAGGGTTATAATCGAACTAAAACTTACTATAAATAGTAAAAATGAAATTAAAAAGGACTTTTGACTGTCAATCTGATGGAATCTCGCAAATCCAATGTGGGTAACCCAGCATAGAGGGTTGGTTGGCTAAAGTAGCCTCTCTTACCCCAAAATCATATATGGTACATTGAATAACTCATTCCGTTTTACGAGATACGCCTGTTTTAAGGTTTTGTTAGTTCTGATCACTTTCACCTCTGATCGGGCCTTCTCTAGTCCATCTTGGCCATAAAAGTGTCTGTGACCCACTGTAAATCAGTCCCCTCCACTTTAAAAGAACTCGTCATTGAGTTCTCATCCCGCCTTGGTTCATGATACTCGATCAGGTCCACAACGTTGAAAGTATGCGAGATCTCCATGTTATTCGAAAAATCAACAACATAAACATTGTCATTGATCTTTCGAACACTATAAGAAAAAAAGGCAAAGGCTAAGGCCAAAAACCGTAGTAAAAACCCTTTTGCTACAGATATAATCTATAGCACGTCCGTCGCCATTGGTGGGGTAGCTAAAGGTATAGCTACGGATTATATCCGTAGCAATAGATACCAATAACTACAGATATAATCCGTAACAATAGATGCCAAGAGCTACGGATTATATCCGTAGCAACAGATACCAATAGCTACGGATTATATCCATAGCAATACCTTTAGCTACCCCACCAATAACGACGGATATGCTACAGATCATATCCATAGCAAAAGGATTTTATTTGTAACAATAGATACCAATAGTACCAATAATATCCGTAGCAATAGATACCAATAGCTATGGACAAAAGCCGTAGCTATAGCTACGGATTATATTTGTAGCTATTTTTTTTAATTGTAATAATACAACCTGTTTCCATTGCAAGAACTTGCTGTGATTGATAACTCATCTAAGCTTAATGCTAATGGAAATAGTACATAAAATGCAATTAGAAAAAAAAATGATGCATTTATTACAAATAGCAATCAAATCATACAATGCATTATACATTCACATTTCTAAATAAACAATACTTCAATTTGCTCAACCTATCATAAGAATTACAACTACCCTCATGTGTAAGAAACAAATACACTCCAACACAGTAAACACCCTTCATATCCATTCAATAATGCTCACATTTTTATAGAATTTTCTTCCTTCAGACAGTCAATTTCAGCAAATGCAGATGATAGAGCTTCTTTCTTCCTTGAAACTGCAGTTGTAACTTCTGTGGACTTCGACACAAGATCACTTTCAAGTTCTGAAACCCTTCCCTTAAGAAAATGAATTTCATCCTCCATTGACTTCTTTAGCTTATCGGCCTGTATAAAACAGCATTTGTAGACATAATCAAACAAGCATACCTTTGTACACATCTCAAAATGAAGAAAGATAAAAAAAAAAAAATACTTATATATGAAGAAATAAAAAATGTACCTACAAATCTTCTAAACTATGACAAAATCCAACATGAGTAATGTGTTCAAACTTAGGACAGACTTTTAAACTCAAAACCTAGTTTTAGGTTAAGGTTATAGGTTTAAGTTTAGGTTTAGGTTTAGGTTATAGGTTTTAGGTTATAGCTTTAGGGAATTGAGAATAGGTTAAGGTTTATGTTTAGGAAATCAGGTTCGGGTTTGAGATCCGGTTTAGGTTAAGGAGTTGAGATTAGGATTAGGTGTACGTTTAAGGAGTTGAGATTAGGATTAGGTGTAGGTTTAGGTTTAGGGATTTAAGAATACATTTAAGTTTTAGGTTTAGGTTTAGGTTTAGGTTAAGGTTAGGTTATGGGTTATAAGTTTAGGTTATAGGTTATGGGTTATAGGTTAAGGTTTAGGTTATAGGTTTTGGTTTAAGTTTATGTTAAGCTTTAGGTTTAAGTTATAGGTTTAAGTTTAGGTTATAGGTTATACGTTATAGGTTAAAGCTTTAGGGAATTGAGAATAGGTTAAGGTCTAGGTTTAGGAAATTGGGTTCGGGTTTGAGATCGAGTTTAGTTTGAGTTTTCAAGTTTAGGTTTAGGTTAAGGAGTTGAGATTATGATTAGGTGTAAGTTTAGGTTTAAGGATTTGAGAATACATTTAGGTTTTAGGTTTAGGTTAAGGGTATAGGTTTAGGTGTAGGTTATAGGTTATAACTTTAGGGAATTGAGAATAGGTTAAGGTTTAGGTTTAGGAAGTCAAGTTTGGGTTTAGGTTTGGGTTTTCAAGTTTATGTTTAGGTTTAGGTTAAGGAGTTGAGATTAGGATTAGGTGTAGGTTTAGGTTTAGGGATTTGAGAATACATTTAGGTTTAGGTTTAGGTTATAGGTTATAGCTTTAGGGAGTTGATAATAGGTTAAGGTTTAGGTTTAGGAAATTGAGATTGGGTTTAGTTTTGGGTTTTTTAGTTTAGGTTTAGGTTAAGGAGTTGAGATTAAGATTAGGTGTAGGTTTAGGTTTAGGGATTTGAGAATACATTTAGGTTTTAGGTTTAGGTTTAGGTTATAGGTTATAGGTTTAGGTTCAGGTTATAAGTGTAGGTTATAAGTTTAGGTTTAGGTTAGGTTATAGGTTAAGGCTTAGGGAATTGAGTTTAGGTTATAGGTTAAGGTTATAGGTTAAGGTTTAGGTTTAGGTTTAGGTTATAGGTTTTGGGATTTGAGAATAGGTTTAGGTTAAGGTTATAAGTTTAGGTTTAGGAAATCAGGTTCGAGTTCGAGTATAGGTTTAGGTTTTCAAGTTTAGGTTTAGGTTTAGGTTAGAGAGTTGAGATTAGGATTGGGTGTAGGTTTAGGTTTAGGGATTTGAGAATACGTTAAGGTTTAGGTTTAAGAAATTGGATTCAGGTTCGAGATTGGGTTTATGTTTGGGTTTTAGGTTAAGGGTGTGGTCCCTGTAAATACAGATATAAACACGGCCTGTCCAAATGGTCAGGCCCCTCCAATGTTATATACAGGAAATGGACAACTTCATCATGGTCATAACAGTGGTTCCTACCTTTCAAGGACCCCCGCTCATTCGGATAGCTCCGACGCACATCCGAGTCTGCTCCATTAGTTTTGTGTAAATACATAAACACGGCCTATCCAAATGGCCAGGCTCCTCCAATGATGTCCATAGAAAATGGACAGCTTCATCATGGTCATAACAGCGGTTCCCACCTTCCAAGGACCCCCGCTCATCCAGATAGCTCCGACACACATCAAGGTCTGCTTCATTAATTTCTAACAAATACATAAACTTCATTAATTTCTAGCAAATATATAAACACGGCCTGTTCCCAGGATCCACCAAATTCGTCTGATCCAGGGATCCAAGGAAGTCGGATACTATAATTTAGGCCATAGTTTCAGTCATCTGAAACGCTGAAATCATGCACACTAACATAATTCGAAAGGAAATTTCTTTCGTTGAAATATACCAACAAAAGTAAATGGAATTCTTGATTTTTAACTAGTAAGCACAAAATATGAATTGGAACATGAGAGCAGAGAAGTGTTGACTCACTTGTTCACTTTAACCCAAGTAACTTTTAGTGTTTCCTTCTTCTTTTCATCAAGCTCTTCAATCATCTTCTTGATTTTTGACTTATCATTCTAAGTAAGAGAAGAATACAGTAAACAAACAACTTCAGACATAAACAAATTCAATTTAAAAATAAAATAAAATAAAAGATGAGATCCTTTATAGGCTGAGAAATACAGCAATATACCTCAATGATGTTTTTCTTGGATAATAAGTCATTGTATTCATCTTTAGCTTTCTCGAACATTGCCATAACTTTTTTGTTGACCCTCTTCTCAAGGCTGAAAGCAATCAATCAGATTAATTGAGATGCATGTCCATTAATCTTCTTCTTTTAAAAAAAATGAAAAACCAAACATCAATTACGTGTTGAATCATACTATTTCATTGTCATGGAAAAGAAAATAAAGAAGCACAGGAAAGAACACAACAAGTAATCTAATCACACACGCAGATTGTACAGCTTGAAGTTTCTCAAGCTCCTCCCTTGATTTACAAGGGTCACGAGATGAAAAGTCATAATCTGTCCCACTTTTTTCAAATAATTGTTTCTCAACTATAATCCAACTATGCCTTTCTAGTAGTTTATCTACCTTCAGGGAGTAATCTTTCTGTTCCATCTCCATTCGCTTAATTTGTGTGAATGGGAAAGAGTGGGTTTCTATCAAGAACACATACACAATTTCATAGATTAATCAAGTTAAATAAAATAGGAACAGAATAACCACTGCAAGTACTTGATTTTCCAATTTTTTCCTCTCAACATTTGCATCACTAATTTTATGTTGAAGCTTCTGTTGCTCCTTGACAATGGCACTGATATCAACATCACATTCTTTCATTTTTGAACAACTCAAATTGAGCTCAGATTGGGCTTGATCATATTCCTTCTTTATGGAACTAACCTACAATAGGAAAGGCAATAAGGACGTGTGTATTTTGTATTCAACAAAAAAGGTTAGATGGTAAGTTTAAGCACCTTGCTTGTAAGGTTATCTACTTCTGCAGTGAGGCTATTTATCTGTGTTTGTAAAGAAACCAATTGATTTTCTAGGGAAGCATGCTCTTGAATGACTGCATCCTTCTCCATAATGAGCCTCTCTCTTTCATTTTCAAAGTCATAAATCCTTTCAAAATTAAATGCATCAAAATTTAAAAATAAACGTGTGCAAGAATGCACCAATTACAATTAGAAGTGTGTGCAAGAATGCACCTTGTTGTCTATTGAAGATGGAATTGAATCAGTCTTATTTTTGTTGGGATTGCTTTTGCCTATGTTGATCCTCAAATGCGAGACACATCCCATTTACATTCCCAAAACAATGCCCGACAACACTGACCGGAATCCCATGGTTTCCTGCAGCAACAGAAGCCAAAATGTTGTTATCCCTTTGTTTTACCAGTGAAATTAATAATCTAATCCTTCACAAAAAATTGTAATCATTCAGACAAGAAAAGATCCAATTAATATTTTTTAAAGGACTTGAAAATTGTACTAGAATATAACATACATCAACGTTGCTAGATTTATCGGTAGAGCCCAACTTGCCACCAAAAAAGAAAAAACACTGATGTCGTTTGTATTGGCAATTCACACACAAGAAGTTTTGAATTGTCTATGCCAAACCAACAATGTGAAGGTGAATGCCCCAAAATTTTGGAAGCAAGATGAACAAAAACATGACATATAGTAAAAACGAAAGATGGTTTCATAAGCGTGCATACTTTCACTTGAGCCTTAGACATGCCAAGAGATTTATAAGCTGTGTCAGCACCATCATCTTTAGTTGCATGGAAGGACCTCAAACACCTCCCTTCACAACTAATAAAAAATAGAGTGAAATGCATGTGTCATTCAGTCATGGAGAGACGGAAAAAAAAGGAAAGAAAGAAAGAAGCATCAAGCGATGTTTAATGTTGACTTGACTGAATATCAAACCTTGAGCATGAATATGGCTTGATACCAATAGACAAAAAAAAAATAGATATCATGCTGCATCAGCAAATTAGTTATAGATAAATAATGAGGGTAAACTGTCAAGATTCTTCAAAACAAAATTCTCGATTCATAAAGGCATAAAGGTTGTGCACTAATTAGGGTTGTTGTCCCTAGGCCTAAACGCTTGAGATTTTCAAGTCTCATTACATCCTCAAGCATTCAAGAAGATAGTAAGTGTCATGATTGTAAATGTGATATGCATATCGATATGCGATTGCATATGTGCATATGTGGTTGCACATGACAACACTGATTTCCCTTCTTGGCTATCTATTTTACATAACACAATTCAAAGGTTGAGATTGTCCTATCAAGAAGACTTCTAGGCCAAGGTCCATTGTCTAATCATGGAACCATGGGCCAATAAAAAAAACAACTATATTGTTCATATCCTTGGCTTGAGGATCATATGATTCCCTCTAGACGAAATCAATTTAGGTCACCATAACCTTATCCTAATTGCAACCCCACATCACTTCATGAGAGGAACTATTCCATGTAGAACACAACTATTGGATAGAACACTCACTTCATACAAGGATTCGAAGTATATAGGTTCCCGACACATATCTTTGTTCGTGGACCTGTGTGTGTGTGTGTGGGGGGGGAGAGAGAGAGAGAGAGAGAGAGAGAGAGAGAGAGAGAGAGAGAGAGAGAGAGAGAGAGAGAGAGAGAGAGAGAGAGAGAGACTAGAAATGAATGCATGCTATTAAATAATTAAAAAAAAAAGAAACTGATTCATCTTTTGCCGAATCCACTTTGTAAGCAGTTAGTATTAACCTCCTGTAGTACCTCCAAGCCATGACCATACATGCCATGGAAGACACCTGCTAAAAGAGGACCAAATGAACTCCATGTAGACCTTAAAGCATGTTTCAATCTGTTTTGGATCAAAATTTCAACTTGCCTCTATAGAATCTTAAAATAAGTTAAACACACGAATAAAGAAATATTCATGTCACTCAAAAACCTTGAATAGATTAACTTCTCAAAATAAGGATTTAATATAGATAAGATCAGTGGATGTAACCAATCAGTCTAGAAATAAAAGGATATTTACAAGTGACACAACTATGCCTTCAAGTATTCATGACAAAATAGGAGTTTTGAGTACACATTATGCTGAAATATTGAATGTGCCAGTTGATAAGAAAAGTACCTTCAGGGTTATTATACCAACAAAACCAGCTTTGACAGTGACGGGAAGATTTAGAGAAAGATCTGGTTACATGATTACGACCTGTTTGAAAACATAATGAGCCTATGTTAGCTAGATTAGATCATAAGTAAAAACAGAATGCAAATATGTCAACAGAACTTGATGGAATACTGCATATGCACTACTCCAAGTAATTCGTATTATTTTATTACAAGGTGGACTTCAGTTGTACCACTGCTGGGTTGAACAAACAAAAGACCATTTCTTTAGATCAAGAATAGAACCATCCTAGTAGTAGAAATCATGGTGTTGGGTGTGTTCAGCCACATGATTACCTGCGCACCGCATAGATCTAAGAATTTCAGATGTGGTAGAAATGCCATCAGATTGAATATTAGCCTGGTCTGTTAGATGGTAGTAGATCTAAGAACCACCCTAGTAGAAATGCCATCTTCCTATTAGATTGAATATTAGATCTAAGAACCACCCTAGTAGTAGAAATGCCATCTTCCTATAAGCCTGGTCTGTTAGCTAGTATGTTCCTAGTATGTTCCTATAAGCCTGGTCAGATTGAATATTACAGCTAGTATGTTCATTTGAGAAGTATGTTAGCTAGTATTTGAGAAGTATTACAACTAGTATTTGAGAAGTATTTGAGAAGTATGTTAGATTGAATATTACAGCTAGTATTACAGCTAGTATGTTCATTTGAATCTGTTAAGCTGCAAGATTGAATATGTTCATTTGAGAAAAGATTGAATATTACATTTGAGAAGTATGTTCATCTGGGTAGAAATTTGAGAAGTATGTTCATCTGGTAGAAGTATGTTCATTTGAGAAAAGATTGAATATGTTCATCTGGTAGAAATTTTATTACATTTGCATATTACATTTGAGAAGTATGGAGCTTCTTTGGACTTCTCATAGAGATTTCTCAAATCCATGAGGAAAAATAGAAATTAGAAATAAATTCGAAAATAAATTGATTAATGATAAAAACCAATTTACAATCCTTTAAACAGTGATACAAATATAGGAAGAAGTTTCATAATCAAACTCCAATTCGAGCTCCCTAAAAACATGACTTATGATAAATAGTAAACTTACTATTTATAGACTGTCATGATTTCTACTAGACATCATGATTTTTGGCCAAAAATAATAAGTGTCCAATCTGGCCTAACAACATTATTCTCCTCAATTTTATAAGCCCTTTTCATGTTAGGCACGACTCCTAAAACTCAAAGTATCAAGAGTTATGATCGAATTAAAACTTACTATAAATAGTAAAAACGAAATTAAAAAGGACTCTCAACTGTCAATCTGATGGAATTCGCAAATACGGCATGGGCAATATAGCATTGTAGGTTGGTTGGCTAAAGTAGCTTCTTCTATCCCAAAGTCATATATGGTATGTCCAATAACTCATTCTCATTTGTGGGATACACCTATTTTAAGGTTTTGGTGGTCCTTATCACTTCTGCCTCCAATCGGGCCTTCTCTGGTCGCTCTTGGCTACCAAAGTGTCCCCTACCCACTTAACATCAATCAGCAAATTAACTCATAGACTTAAGGTAATTTTAGTTCTTCAAATTATATTTTTTGTTATAAAAAGTTTGACAAATATCAAATGGGCATCCTTAGGCTAAATAAGATTAAATCTAGATTTCGAATAATCTTAAATTCTTCTGCACTCTAAAAATCCTAGTTGATTTTTTTTTTTCTATAAAGGTGAGACCTCAACACCTGTAAATTTTTAAATTCTAACAAATAGTGCAACTAAACGCACCCGAAAATCATATGTGATACAATAAAGCTAGTGTTGGTTTTCAAGTATAGTTTGATGGAGAAGGGAGAAGGTAGCAACGTACCGAAGTGTGCTTGATCCAGGCTCTTGTTTTCTAGATACTCATAAATAAGGAGCCGGTTAGCTCCGTTGATGTAGCATCCGTACAATGTCACCAGGTTTCGACGTTGGACGGCAGATATAGCGGTAATCTCTGCTAGAAACTGACTCTTTCCTTGGCGAGATGTTACTGAGAGTCGCTTTACAGCCACCATCCGCCCATCGAGTAATGTGCCCTGCAGTGCAAATGAGATCTATTAGTTTTCTTAAAAGCATTTTCAATTTGAGAATTGTAGCAGTATAAAAATGTACGAAACCTTTTTTTTTTTTGAAAAAAAAAGGAAAAGGAAAATGGGTCTCAACTTAAGGAATGAATGGTTTGGATGTAATCCCGACCATTGATTTCATGTGCAGCATTAAAGATGGTTGATGACTCAAATATCTCTCAAATTAGAAGATCCCAGCCATTTGATCATTGGCTTTTGTTCCATTGAATGTGAACAATAGTTGTGTTTTTTCCATATCTTTTCGTAGGCTACCAATCAAAGGCTTAGGATTGTTCCATCAGGAAGTGGGTGTCCCTCATCCGCAGCTTGGCCCCACATGCACGCAATCGCGATACAAAGGTCAAGGACCATTCAAATCTTCTGATCTTTGTAGTTTACATATAATAAAAGAAAACTGACCTTGAAAAGGGGCCCAAATCCTCCCTGTCCCAGCTTATTTGCCGGACTGAAGTCTTTGGTGGCGGTCTTCACTTCTCTGTAACTGAAAGTGATTGGTCTGGGACCCATTCTTAAAACCTCTGCAGATACACATAAAACGGCAGGTTGCATTTATACGTTCACTTCAATACCATACATGGGCTTAGAAACATTTGTACCATTTGGCGGTCCAAGTTTTATTTATTTTAATTGTTCATTGGATTTGAATATCTTTTTAATCAATCAAAAGAAAAAAAATTAAGGAAATAAAAATAAATCCAGTGGAAAAATGTTGAACCCGATGAATGGGATTGGCACATTTAGCGTGTGTTTCAATGCACTATCAAATTGAATTGCCATCGATCATCTAATAAAGTGGAAAGCATCATATTTTAGTTTCCTTTAACATTCATGTTGAGGATCTGCGCTTTAAATTCTCATTTCCTCTTGATAAGATGGAACTGATCTAGCAATTCAGTTGACTTGTGAATCCAAACACCGAATAAGGCCACATTTGGATTTCCCCACTAAACAAAGACAATTTGATAGGCTAGCACCAAATTTTGTGGTTTGGAACTATGATTCAGTGGTACATCCAAACACACCTTTTAATGTACTCATGAACTGTACTATGGTACTTGAATATTTCTGAAATTTCATTTTTGTTGTCTTTTAGTTATTTACAAACATCAGAATTACCTTCATCTTCATCAACACTCAACCTTTTACTCATTTTCCAAATCAAAAATACAGAAACAGATAAAATGCTCAGAGCAACAGAAGACAAAATTTCACCAGCCAAAGCAATCTTGTTCTTCTTTCGTCGAGTCCTGAAATCTGGACAAGAAAATATGATTAGTCAATGTTGAACTTTTACGTGTGCTACAATGTACTTTTAGAGGAATGCTACAAATGGAATTGCAAGGGGTTATTATGACTGTTGATTTGGTAAATCATCACATTAATAGTCCACAGATAGGACTCTTGTTGCCATCCAATTAGTAATTCACTATGACTTCCGAACCATGCTATGAAACTTTTAGAAAGAGAGTTTCGAGCAAAGAGTAAGGCATAAGTGTATCAAAAAATCAGTTTGGTTTCATGGCAGAGAGGTCTATCATTGAAGTAATTTGCCTACTTAGACAATTGGTTGAGAAATACAGAAAGAAGAAGGATCTCCACATGGTCTTTATATATTGACTTAAGAGAATGCTTACAATAGGGTCCTTGGATAGTTAATCTCATGGGTGCTAGAAAATAAAAGAATTTCAAGAAGATATATTGTCCTGATTAAGGATATGCATGAGAGAGCAGCGACAAGTGTGAGGACCACCAGTGGAGAGAGAAGCGAGTTCCCTATTACTATAGGCTTACTCCACATGTTGGCGTTAAGCTTATATCTCTTTGCCTTTGTTATAGACAAGTTAACCAGACATTTGCAAAAAAAGATTCCCATGGTGTATGTTGTTTGCAAATGACAGTCATGATTGACAAGCTGAGATAGGATGTAAACAAAAAGCTAAATTGATGGAGAGGTGCTTTAGAATATAAAGAATTTAAAATTAGTTGGACTAACACAAAATATATGGAATGTAATTTTAATAACAATAGGAGTGAGAATGAGAAATTAATTAAGATTGCTAACCAAAATATCTTTATAAATGACCAGTACTTCTGATACTTAAGTTGATAATTCATAAGAGTGGAGAGATTTAAAAGAATGATACCCATAGAATTCAAGCACATGGTAGAAGAAATGGAAATGTGCCTCTAGAGTTTTATATTATAGTCAGTGTACCACTGAACTAAAAGGGAACATGTTCAAAGCACGAGTGTAGCTTAAGAAGGGATGTTGAGATGGATAAGTGGCAAGACAAGGATGGATAGAATTAGAAATGAATGTATTAGTTAGAATTTAGGAGTAGCAGCAATTGGTAATAAAATGAGAAAAATAAATTTAGATGACATGCACAATGGAAACAAAAAATTGCATGAAGTGACTTGGTACAAGTTTGTTTCTCTAAAAGGGAAAGTAAAATGCCTAAGAGTAAGTGGGTAGATGGAGCAAAGAAAAGACTAGACAACCTATGGGCCGGAGGGAATAAGAAAAGATATGCCTCTGGAATTTCACGTGATCAATATTGAAGGAGTGGAATGGGGGAAAAGGATCTAAGGCTAGAGAGAGAGAGAGAGAGAGAGAGAGAGAGAGAGAGAGAGAGAGAGAGAGAGAGAGAGAGAGAGAGAGAGAGAGAGAGAGAGAGAGAGAGAGAGAGAGAGAGAGAGAGAGAGAGAGAGAGGCTTGGATGATGATGATGATTTTTGGCCAATGATCTATCCATGCGACAACCAGTTGCAATTACCAGCCACGATCACCACATTTATAATTGGGATCACACCACATAGAATTTCTATGAAGAGCATTGGGCAATAACAGCATTTCTATTAGGCATATTATAGAATCAAACTTCAATAATAATAATAATAATAATAATAAATCTTTAAATCTTACTAGGACTAACATGGATGGCTGAGATTGCAGGTCCGTAAGTGCCCTCAGAAGGTATACAGCAGGTCACCTTTCCAGCCCAAAGAAGATGAATTTCAAGAATATGTTCATTTACCATAAACCACTGTTTCTTCTCAATGCCTTTGAAGGCAATACCTGCTTCTTTTTTTTAATATCGAAGTCTTTCCATGCCAGATTGCCCTGCACCATTAACTTAGCTTCAAAACTAATATAATAGAAATGGCTGTCACAATGAAATAAAAATTTCAAAAACAGAATTTTGATTGGAGCAGATGGTAATTCGTTATGTTTGGAACTCTTTGAAATTACATGGAATTCAAGAAAACGTCTATGCCTTGATCATCTAAAACTTATATTGCCCCATGACTTTAAATGGTGGACTTCCAATCCCCACTGTTTCATGTGGTGTGCATGCCTCGCTTCAGTTTTGGATCTACTTCATTTTTAAGCAACGTGAGTGGGCACAACCAATGGGGGGAGTGGATTTCTAATGGACATCGCAGTGGGCCCACGTAGCTTCTGCCTCCCAGAAGTTGTTTTAGGCTGGGGCACAGGCAATTCTCATCCATTTGAGACATGAAACAAGTAGGCCCTGCTTCTTAGATGATCCAGACCATCCTTCGAACGTGAGCTGTTGCCAATTTTCAGAAACCTATCAATCATTTCACTCTTCTTAAATGTTTGGCCTACCAAACTTGGGCCAGATGATCTACACATTGGGTCCCGCGTGATGGACGCATCGAATGTCCTACACATGCCAGACTGGCACGTGTTTGCATGTAGAAGTACTTGTCGTGGGTCTATCAAACATATGGGATTATGAGTATAAAACAGGAACTTAAAAACTCAGGAAAATGTCTTAATAGACATACCTGAAGATAAATATCGAAAACACGCTTTCCAATGCTCTTCCAAGTTTTTGAATCTGGAAATTCCGTTTCTGCGAATTTCAGATTTGCAGTGTAGCTCCCGTTTTCAAGCCCGAGACCATAATATCTCAGCGATCCTGGTGATAGCCTTGCGTATTGGAATAGCTTCGAGTTTGTTGTATTCCGAAATACACCCTCAGTGTGCCTGTTATATATTCCGTTGCTGCCTTCAAACATGTAATCATCTCCGTAGCTGCTTGAAGCAAATATTCCTACATTGCTGACGGCCCACTTATCTGTGCTGGCCGTAAAGATTGATGGGCCCAGAGGTTCATTGTCCCCCTCATACTCTGTGTCGTTATTTTTCATTGGGGGTCCACCACACCTTATAATCGCGAATGAAGACTCTGTGGATCAATGGAACAATGGAACATTGATCAGTGCATGGCATGTTTGAAGGATCGTGGGGATCATCGCCTTATTGGATGGTCACTCTTAGATTATGATCTGCAGCGATCTTTTCAATGAACATGGAAGATCCAATGCATAAAAATGAAAATTCGATATCATTAAACTGAAACTTAACATGTTTACATAACACTTGTCCAACATGGACCCTATGACGTGTGGGCCATAAACCAATAACTATACCATTTAGATTCATTAGAACAGAAAGACACATTGATAAAAATATCCTCCATTCGAGCAATTAGGATCATCTAACTGGTGTTATTTAAGGCCATTGCCCATCTATGGTGAGTAACACATGATGATCTATATGGTGGGTCCAACTTGATACATGGCTTGGATGTCATACACATGTGCCAAATTGACAAGTCGAACCACACGTAGAGGTTTGACGTTGAATGTCATACACGTGTCAACTGGATGCATGACTTGGATGGACGCCGATTAGATACTGTCACTCTGTCAGGTTGAGTAGCCAGACTCGCCACTGAAGTGACGTCACCGAGTTTTGTGTGGCCCACCATGATATATGTGTTGTATCTACACCGTCCATCCATTTGGAGAGATCATTTTAAGGCATGAAACAAAGAATGATTCAGATTCAAATCTGAAGTGGACCCCACCACAGAAAACAGTGGGAAGAGGGACGCCCACTGTTGAAACCTTCCTAAGGTCCACTATGATGTTTACCTGAGATCCAATCTGTTTATAAGTTAAGACAGACATGAAAAAGAAAAAAATAAATAAATTTCAGCTCGATCAAAAACTTTGGTGGCCCTTAGAAATTTTTAATAGTGGACGTCGCTCTCTCCACTGTTTTCTGTGGTAGGATCCACTCGAGCATTGGATCTGAATCATTCTTTTTTCATGCCCTAAAATTATATTTCCAAATGGATGGACGGTGTGGATACAATACATACATCATGATGAGCCTCACATAACTTGGTGACGTCACTTCAGTAACGAGTCTAGGCTACTCAGTATCTAGTCCGCGTCCGCAAAAGAACTGCCACACGAGTAGGACTCAGCTATACAGAACAAAAACACAAAACTCTAAACTGACAGCTAAGAGCCCATTTGGGAAATTCAAGAGCACATCCAAGTCGGACGCGGATTTGGTACTGGCAGGTTGAGTAGCCGGCTCGCCATCACCAAGTTCTCTGTGAGGTCGACCATGATGTATGGATTGTATCCACGCTATCCATCCATTAAGGGATATAATTCTAGAGCATGATACAAAGAATGAGTCAGATCTCCAAAGCTCGAGAGGCCTCATATAGTTTTTAAGAGGGTAGTTGCTTTATTTGATAAGCTTAGATAATGTTTTTTTTTTTATTTTTTATTTTTTAATTAACAAAATTATATGAGGTTTCTTTTATCTTTCAGAAAATAAAAAATAAAATCTGATTAATTTTAGTGTTATATCATAATTAGATAAACCACGTGGAAGTGGATTGCCTGTGACCCTGGGCATAGAGATATTCCTGTGCCTGGGGTTGCGTGGGGCCACAGGAATGTTGGTTACAAATCCGCTCCGTCCACCTTTTTTTTAATACCACAATAGCACTTGAATTTAAAAAATCATGCAGATCCAAAACTCATGGGGGCAATACCCACGAAACAGAAGGTTTGTATCAGGGTGATATTTGTGTCTACAGTTTATCTGAGTGGTAATAACTTAATGAATGGTTTGGATGGAATAGAAACATTATAGTCAGGTAAAGGTATATGTCAGTGGTGGACATTTCAGTTCCCACTTTCGTTTGGTGTGGCCCACCTGGGACTTTGATCTGCTAGATGTTTAGATTCCTGTCCTATCGCAGTCTTTCAAAACAGAGTGGGGAGTAGATTTATCACAGACATCTATGTGGCCCCCACGCCCACGGCACAGGTATATCTCTGTGCCCAGGTTCACAGGCTATCATCCGCTTTGGAACAATATACACGTAAAGAAACAATAAGAGCAGAAAGCTCCCACTTTTGATTGGACAGCCATCTCGTGCCGTGGGGCCACTGTACAGTGCACATGTGGCAAATGTGGATGAGATCTGAACCGTTGGTTCAGCTGTTGCGGCAGTGAATAGGGTATATATAGACCAAGCATGACATTGATTGGATGATATTAAATGACTAACTTTACGGTGAACAAATATGGAAAGAAAAAAGAGCAACAGGATCGCAATCCATCATACTCGATGAGAATAAGTATACTGATCGGACAGCCAGGATTCCCTGATCAAAAACATTTCTGGTTGAGATCAACAATGGATGTATCAGATAACCATACACACATGCCACACGTCAGTACAGATAATGGACAAAGGATAACTCCAAATGCACACAGGGGCATAGGACCACTACCCCATTTTATTATTATGTATGTTGAAATAAATAAATAAATAAAAATAAACAAGAAGAAGAAAATTATCTATTGATATAAATTGAAAGGATGGCTTACGTATTGGAGATTCCTGATGGCATGGAAAGCTTCGCTGAAGACAATTCAAGCTTAAGGGCAAACCACTGAATGCACAAGAAAAATGACTGTTAAATAATGGCTATTATCTGATGGAACGACAGCCATTACTTACAGAGGATATTTAGTTTGTTTAACCAAGAAGCCAAAATGCAACAAGGATAAAATCAATGCAGGAAAAGGCATTATATATTCAGGTGGCTGGGTATAAAATGTCGTGTACCAATGCTTTTTCTTAGTGAACCAATGCTTCTTTTTAATAAACCTATATGACACATGGGAGGATGTGATGAGGTCGATCAATGTCTTCCTTGATTGATAAATACATTGAATCCACGAGGCTCTCTTAAATCTATAAGAGCTTTTTCAAATCTATTAGAAGAAAGAAAAAAATTTCTAAGGAAATTAATTTATTAAATGATTGATTGATAGATTAAAAAAGAAGAGATATTCCTAATTAATATAAGGAAACTATTCCTAAAAAACATGTAATTTCTGCTGTCGGTCAGCCAAAATGTGTCCAGAAATTTAAATCATAAATTATGTGATTTTCTACCTGTTGACCTGATCTGTCAACCGGCCGAATTGGATTTCAACCTGTCAACAAGATCTATTAATTTTTATAAACTGGCAGAAATCGGTAGGTATTTTGACATGTTTAAATTGACAGAAATCAACTAGCAAATAATTTAGAATTTTTGACAAAATTTTGACCTGGTTGACCGCTTGAACTATGTTCAATTTTTGTCTTCTGGTCTATGTACCTTACCAACGTGCTTGATCCACATCCTACATTAATGCTTTTATTGTCTTGACTCGTTTTAAGAAAATAATGACATTGATAATCACTTGCTTTTAAAATCATTGAATATGAAATTATTAGCTACCAAGTTCCCGCAAACAAGGTGCACAGTGTTAATATCATCGACAATGTGGAAAGAGAAGTGCTCTTATTATGTGCATTTGAAAATGTATGTCCTAATCAAGATTGTTGATCCAGTGGGCCATCATGTGAATGGGCCATGCACCAAAATTACAGTAATTGGATAGCTCTGACAGCTCTACATTTTTCAATTTTCCTACCAGTTACCTTCTAAATAATCATCCCTTTTGAGACCACAATTAATCCAGTCACTTTATCTTTGGAGGGCCCACCAAATCATCAGTCCTGATTGGTGTACACACATTCCAAATATACCCTAGAGATTTTTTTTTGAATATTTTGGACATCAAAACTTCAAAACCATGTTTATATTATGACAAGAAAGAAAGACTTCCATCCTAGCCCTAAAAATGTTACGCAGTCAGCATTTAAGTGTAAATCATGGTTTTACAAGTACAAAAAATGGTGATTAAAGGAGGAAAGTTTGTGCTTGCTGTTTACTCCCCAAGTGCAGGGTTGTGATGTAGTAATAAACTCGGTAAGACCGAGGTCGAATCCCAAAGGACTGAAACCTATACGTAACCTAAAATTAAGTAGAACTAGGACTAAAATTAGATAAAATCTAAAGCGAGTGTAAATTGAGGACTAATGATGGAATAATTATCTAAATTTAAGAGAAATCAGGTAAAGGAAACTAGGGATTCAGAGGATCCACTTATAAAGATCAGAGAGATTTTACGCCTGTTCTTGAAAATTAAACTGAACTGTCATTGATCTAATTTTCAAGAGATAAAAGGTATATGAATTAGAATGGATTTCATCACCAAACCATGCCCGGGAGACTATGACAAATAACAGAATTAAACTAACTACCAACCAATCACATGTATGAAGGTTAGGAAGGGTACCGACATCCGACTATGCCCAGGAGACTATGGTGAACAACAGGGCTTCCTGATGTCATAAACATAAAAGAGAAAAGAAAATATTCAAAGTCATCGCAAACCCACTGTAATTTCAGTCACAACAGACCATTAAAGACTAAAAATATTTTCATTAATAAAACCAAAACCAACGTCAATTCAATCTAAACAAAAGGCACAAGCAAGTCACTCCCATCACGCTACAAGTTTCACCTCTTAGCCCTAGCTAAGAGGTTTAGCCCACCATGATGGGCCTAGATCTCATAAAATTAAAAAGAAAAAGAAAAAGAAAACAACAAATAATAAAAAAAAAAAACTCTCCCTTTCTTTCTTGGCCTTCACGACTGCCTCCAAGATCCAGCTCTAGCTGTGGATTCTTGAATGCCATTCACGTTCTCTCTCTCTCTCCTTCTTATAGCTTGGTTGGAGGAAAGGCAGTCGGTGGCTGGAGAGTTGCAGTCGGTGCTATCTACGCACAGCAGAAGTCGGTCGCGTGCGTAAAGCTTCCGCAGCCAAAATCGGATCTCCAAAACTCCCCCATTCCAGTGATTTTTCTGAAGAGAATAACGTTTCTTGGGACGTGTTCGAGTGGCCTATACGATGGACGTTTCAGATCGACCATCCGAGCATTGATGGTGGGCCAAAAATAATCTGAAACGTCCGGTTTTTCCGGACTGTGTAACTGGACTGCGTACATCTTACGTTGTTCGGATGGTGGGGTTCACTTTGCTGTTGTTTCGAGAAATCCACACCGTCCATCAGCTTTGTACTGAAATTTCACTCAGAGACACAGTTTTGGCTGTCTTTTTCCGCGACCCACCTGATCTTTTGCATCCGTCGTTGATCTTCCGTTTAGACAGTTATAAACCGTCCTTCACTGTCCTTAGAGAAACTACCACCTAAGAAGTGGTAATAGGGGCCACGTAGGTCTAATGGATGGTCCGAATATTTCATTTGAACAATAGTGGTGGGCCACTAAAATCGTCCGCAGGCTTTGTTGTGAAACAGAGCCTGCGCGTTCCGCGTTGTGATGGCCGGTGGGCCATGAACGAAGTCAACAAGAAAATCCACTCCGTTCATTCAACTCGTGGCAAAAAACTGTCCGAGAAGAAGTGTTTTTGAAGCTGTTTCAGTGTGGCCTACAAGAATCTTCATTCCGCCGTACATCTTCCTTTTAACAACTCTGATCTTGCAATCGCCTGCATGGAACCAAAAGGACAACTAGGCGTTGGTGTTGGCCGTCTCCTGAGGCAAATGAACGGTTTGGATCATCGGACCAAAGGACAAGTGGGACCCACGATGAAAAAATGGACGGACAGCGTACGTCCACTGGCTGCCTTATGCAGAGAGGGAGAGAGAGACGGGTCAGCGCCCGTTTTGACAGGGCGGTCTGACCGGTACAGTGCACGTGTACGTGCACTATATGCACGCTCACCCTCGTATGGGTCCTATGTGATGCATGTGAGAAATCCGTTCCATCCAACCAATCTATCATATCTTTTGAACCGTCCAGAACATTTTTAAAGCATATCCATAACTCAGGTGGGTCCCAATTCACTGATTTATAGGTTGATTTGTCCACTGGGTTACTTTCAGAGGGATCTAATGGCTGAAAATTAACTTGTACGGTTAATTTCTTGTCCTCGGGCCACGTATGAAGTTTCGAGTCAAATGGATAGTTAGAACACTGTGATCTTGCATTCTGGATGTTTTTCGGGCCCCACTTAACACGAATGGCCTGGTTTCCCCGGATTCTGGCATATACTTTCCTCGATCTCGGTTCTCTGGAGTCCATCCCTTGATCTGGTGCCTCTGGAGCATCAAATCAGTACTTTTAATACTCTTTTTCAGTCAACTCTCCTAATCACACCCTACAACGAAACACGATTAAAACCGGGCGTTAAACGGTATTATGCTCGTAAATTTGAGTAATAAACGGGGTCTAATATGCAATATTTGACCCTCAACACAACCCTCAACCAGCATTTTGCTAGTCCCGAGCAAAGTATGCGAAAAATAAGTTGAGAATTAGAAGACGATTCCTATGAACTCGAGTGATTTATGAAAAATAATTCGGATACTAGAATTCTAAAACTCATGAATGTTGGACATTACTTTTGCTAGACTCAGGCACATGGTAAACTCATAATCAAGTTCAAAGTATTAATCCATAAATCAGACAATTTATAAACATTAAGATCCATGAGTGTATAGTGTAATCTCAGCTTATTACATTCAGCTTCACTTCTTTATTTTATGATATCATTGGTAACAACTAAGAGAATGTCTGACAGCCTAAACCTACACCAAAACTTGCCTCAAGAGTCATTTTTCCATTTTTTCAATTTTTTTTTTCATTAAAAGAATGTCAAGAGGGGAATCAAATTTTCACCTATAGGGAGCAAACCTAAGGTGAAACTAGTCGCCAACTCTTTCCAACTGTTAACCGTGGGGAATCGAATCCACACCTATAGGGAACAAACCCATGGTGAAGATTAATTGCCCAACCTTTTCAATTTTTATACCCTAATGGTAAGATATTTCAGGCTGGTTCCTTTCATGCTCAGTGATTACCAAGTTAATCCTTCGATATGGAACTGAAATCTTAATGTGTAAGCGAGACGTGTCCTGAAATCATGATTCAATCAATGTTTAAAACCTCTAATCATGGATTGATAACTCGATCTTAACTGTGACATTTAATAGATACTGAATCCAAGAGTCCTAAATTATCAACATCACTTATCTTGAACTTCTAAATCTAGGATATCCATCAAAAATCACTTCGAATTCATAAGAATTCCCAGAAAAATTTTAAAAATTTTCACAAAATTTGCTCAAGACTAAGAAAACACTGATTAAGTTTCCTAATCTCCCACCCCCAACCAAAAATCTACATTGTCCTCAAGGTAAAAGATCTAAACATGTAATGCACACGGGACAACGAAAGTAAATGAGAAGTGATGGGAGGATAATACCTGGATAATGAATCGAGAGCGTTTTTCAAGAGATCATTGGGAGAGAGCAAGTCAGTACGAGAGTGAAACCAACAAAAATAATAAAAATAAAATCCTACCTATACCACTTTCGCAGGTGTTCTCGATTGCATTTAGCGTATGCAACAAACCTTTAAACCCCTAGGTTACCCCCAATGGACGAGTTGTAGTCTCGTGAGGGTTTGCAGTAATGTTACTCACAAACATTAAATCGATCATGCCGCAAGGTTCCCCTTCCGGCCAATATCTTGATAAGTTTCTCAGTAAGTTCCTCAACAGGATCATCCAAAAGCCTTTTTTGCAATAGACTTGGGTACCCTGGAGCATGACTTTCCAGAGAGACTTATGTACCTCATAAAAAATCTTCTATTGAATTACTTGAGGTATCCGTAATATATACGATTCACCTATGATAGAAGAAGTTTCAACGTTAGTATTGCATGGTGAATCAGAGACTATAAGTAAATAAAGTTTTGAAAACTTCCTAAGAAGTGATGTAGTCTCAACATATTCCGAAGCTCTAAACTTCGGTTCAATTTTCAACTCATTTTCCTTTACTTGTAGACGTTTAGGATTAGAGGAAGAGAGGATTTCAGAATAAGGGTTCTCTCGGTCAGTGATGACTACCAAGATGTTGTCTCGCACGGCATCTGCTTTGTCTCTTAACATGAGATCATTTGAAACTACAAAGTGTGCCAAGCAATTCCAAGAGTTAGAAAGTTCAGCTGAGTGTAACTTATTGTGGCTTGTGATGATCTGCGCAAAGAATCCATCGTCCTTGAAAGTGGATGGAGGTACACTCTCTTGCTCTAGTCCTGCACAAACAGATTGAAAATTAGTAAGTGAGGCATTAATGTGATCACTCTATTCATTGAAATTACTTAATTGAGGCATTGAATCGTCAAACGTGTGCCGCTCAGATGGTGACCTCAAATAAGTGATTTTAAATTCCAGAGTCATAGTGGGCAACTCCTTCTTCCGAATCATATCATCATTCAATTCAGGGGAGTGATCTAAACATGTTTCACAAGAGTTAGAAGGGTTAGTTGTAAGGGGCTCATCCACCACCTTTAAATCAAACATGTCAGGTGATGGGAGTGGCTCATTATGACTGACCACTTCATGTACGCCTTGATCATTGATCTGGACCAAACTTGAGAGGGATTCCAGGGGGATTGTGGCTGCACATTCAGGATCGTAATCATGTTCTAGTCCAATGCAGTGCACATTTGGGATGGGATCACTTTCCTCACATTCTACACTTAACATGGGTTGAGGTTCGAATAAACTAACCTCCTCATCATTGAAATCATGTGTGTCATGTAAGACAGGTATGTCATCATTAATGTATTTAAAAGACACGCATGTATCTTCACCATTCTTTTGAACAGTTATCGAGATCGACTCATCGAGAAATTGAACCATATGCTCATTAACAAAATCCAAATCATTCCAAATTCTAGATTCTTTCAAAAGTGAGTGCGGATCACTTTCATCGCATTATATTTATGGATTGGATTGTGGTTGGGATGAGCAAGCCCCCTCTATCCTGTCGAGGCGCGAATTGAGTGTTTCCATTATTTCCATTGTTTTTCTCATTTCCTCAAGACAAGCCGAAAAAATATTACGCTGATATGAATCCTCTTGGATCATTTCTAGTTGGATCTCAAAGGTAGATGATACAAGAGAATAATCATTATAACATGTTGTTGGTTAATTTTCTCAATTTTGATATTTCCACTGGTTATAATCATACTGATCATAGGTGGAAGAATCTGATGGTTGGTAATACTTATCATCACTCATGATACAATCACACATTATTTTCTTTTTATCGGATGGGTGATAATAATTCTCACAACCATAGTTATGATAACCCCAACACTCGCGCACTGTTTTATTAATCCGTGGGGTGTAATTGTTCTCCTGCATATAATCACGTAAGGACTTCTTAGCCGGTGGATCTTCATATTATGATCGGTTCTCAATGATAGTTTCAGAAAGGTTTTGAGACATAGGTTGATTTATATCATCATCATCTCAAAATAAGTTATTCTTCTCAGCATACTAACGTTGCCACTCATGCATATACATAATGAAACCTTTAATCTGAATTTAATTTAATTTAATCCTATGAAAAATAGAAGAAAAAGTTCCTACAGCAATGTAGAAAGTAAGAGGAGGAGAAGTTAGAAGGAATGTACCAAATGAGAAATTCCTATGTTAAGATCCAAATTAGAACTTATTTCAAGATCCTACAAAACAGTAAAACAGATTAGTTTCTAAAAATAGAAAAAGAATTCTAACATAAAATTAGAAAATCCTAATATTAAACTAATACT
This sequence comes from Magnolia kwangsiensis, assembly GCA_037074715.1. NCBI lineage: Eukaryota > Viridiplantae > Streptophyta > Magnoliopsida > Magnoliales > Magnoliaceae > Magnolia > Magnolia kwangsiensis. The sequence goes on from CM073586.1 coordinate 17,003,740, forward strand.
AAAACTAGTTAATCTCAGAGAAACATAGTCGTCAGTCCCCGGCAACGGCGCCAAAAACTTGTTTACTCCCCAAGTGCAGGGTTGTGATGTAGTAATAAACTCAGTAAGACCGAGGTCGAATCCTAAAGGACTGAAACCTATACGTAACCTAAAATTAAGTAGAACTAGGACTAGAATAAGATAAAATCTAAAGCGAGTGTAAATTGAGGACTAATGATGGAATAATTATCTAAATTTAAGAGAAATCAGATAAAGAAAACTAGGGATTCAAAGGATCCACTTATAAAGATCAGGGAGCTCTTAGGCCTGTTCCTGGAAATTAAACTAAACTGTCATTGATCTAATTTTCAAGAGATGAAAGGTATATGAATTAGAATGGATTTCATCACCAAACCATACCCAGGAGACTATGGCAAACAACAGAATTAAACTAACTACCAACCAAGCACATGTATGAAGGTTAGGAAGGGTACCGACATCCGACCATGCCCAGGAGACTATGGTGAACAACAGGGCTTCCTGACGTCATAAACATAAAAGAGAAAAGAAAATATTCAAAGCCATCGTAGACCCACTATAATTTCAGTCACAACAGACCATTAAAGACTAAAAATATTTTCATTAATAAAACCAAAACTAACGTCAATTCAATCTAAACAAAAGGCACAAGCAAGTCACTCCCATCACGCTACAAGTTTCACCTTTTAGCCCTAGCTAAGAGGTTCAGCCCACCATGATGGGCCTAGATCTCATAAAATTAAAAAGAAAAAGAAAAAGAAACAACAAATAAAAAAAAAACAAACTCTCCCTTTCTTTCTCGGCCTTCCCGACTGCCTCCAAGATCTAGCTCTAGCCGTGAATTCTTGAATGTCATTCACGTTCTCTCTCTCTCTCTCTCTCTCTCTCTCTCTCTCTCTCTCTCTCTCTCTCTCTCTCTCTCTCTCTCTCTCTCTCTCTCTCCATCTTATAGCTTGGTTGGAGGTAAGGAAGTCGGTGGTTAGAGAGTTGCAGTCGGTGCTGTCTACGCACAACAGAAGTCGGTCGCGTGTGTATAGCTTCCGCAGCCAAAATCGGATCTCCAAAACTCCCCCATTCCAGTGATTTTTCTGAAGAGAATAACGTTTCTTGGGACGCTTGCGAGTGGCCTATACGATGGACGTTTCAGATCGACCATCCGAGCATTGATGGTGGGCCAAAAATAATCCAAAATGTCCAATTTTTTCGGACTACGTAACTGGGCTGCATACATCTTACGCTGTTTGGATGGTGGGCTTCCCTTTGCTGTCGTTTCGAGAAATCCACACCGTCCATCAGCTTTGTACTGAAATTTCACTCAGAGACGGTTTTGGCTGTCTTTTTTCGCTACCCGCCTGATCTTTTGCATCCGTCGTTCATCTTCCATTTAGACAGTTATAAACCGTCCTTCATCTTCCATTTAGACAGTTATAAACCGTCCTTCACTGTCCTTAGAGAAACTACCACCTAGGAAGTGGTAATAGGGGACACGTAGGTCTAATGGATGGTCCGGATCTTTCATTGGAACAATAGTGGTGGGCCACTAAAATCGTCCGCAGGCTCTGTTGCGAAACAGAGCCTGCGCATTCCGCGTTGTGATGGCCGATGGGCCATGAACGAAGTCAATAAGAAAATCCACTCCGTTCATTCAACTCGTGGTGAAAAACCATCCGAGAAGAAGTGTTTTTGAAGCTGTTTCAGTGTAGCCCACAAGAATCTTCATTCCGCCATACATCTTCCTTTTAACAACTCTGATCTTGCCATCGCCTGCATGGAACCAAAAGGATAGCTAAGCGTTGGTGTTGGCCATCTCCTGAGGCAAATGAACGGTTCGGATCATCGGACTAAAGGATAAGTGGGACCCACAACGAAAAAATGGAATGACGCTGTCCGTCCGCTGGCTGCCTTACGCAGAGAGGGAGAGAGAGATGGGTCAGCACCCGTTTTGACCGGGCGGTCTGACAGGTACAGTGCACGTGGACGTGCACTATATGCACGCTCACCCTCGTATGGGTCCTATGTGATGCATGTGAGAAATCCATTCCATCCAACCAATCTATCATATCATTTGAACCGTCCAAAACATTTTTGAAGCATATCCATAACTCAGGTGGGTCCTAATTCACTGATTTATAAGCTGATTTGTCTACTGGGTTACTTCTAGAGGGATCTAATGGCTAAAAATTGACTTGTATGGTTAATTTCTTATCCTCAGGCCACGTATGAAGTTTCGAGTCAAATGGATGGTTAGAACACTATGATCTTGCATTCTGGACATTTTTCGGGCCCCACTTAACCCGAATGGCCTGGTTTCCTCGGATTCTGGCATGTACTTTCCTCGATCTCGGTCCTCTGGAGTCCATCCCTTGATCTGGTGCCTCTGGAGCATCAAATCAGTACTTTTAATACTCTTTTTCAGTCAACTCTCCTAATCACACCCTGCAACGAAACATGATTAAAATCGGGCGTTAAACGGTATTATGCTCGTAAATCCGAGTAATAAATGGGGTCTAATATGCAATATTTGACCCTCAACACTTGCTCAGACATACAAGTTTAAGACTTCTTCTGAAACCCAAGATGGAAAGCTTCCTGATAAATAATTGTATGATAAATCTCTATAAATTAAAAAAATATATACATATATCAAAGATTATGTAAGATAGCATTTATCCGATAAACATGCACTAAGTTATATGATTGTGATCATTAAAATGCCTATCTTGATGGGTTTTTTTGACCCGTCTTCGACCGGTTGAGAGCCCTGCTCGACCAGTCGTGGGTCGTTGCTCGACCAGTCGTGGGTTGCACGACTCAAAGTCCAGCGAGTGCGAACTGTTTTTTCGGAGGTGCTCGACCGGTCGTAAGTGATCCACGACCGATTATAGGAGATACTTGACCGGTCGTAGGAGGTCCACGACCGGTCGAACCTATGCAGATTCGTTCCGCGATTTTGCGCGGATTTCGTTTCGCAAGTCCTTTCGCAACTGGGATGCGAAAGGGAGTTTCCTAAAACTATAAAAAGGGGTGCCTAGAGTTTTTTTGGATATGTTGTGTGAAGAAAAAGTACAAGAGGGTTTCCTAAAGAGTTTAGGGATATCAAAGGTGAGAGAGTGAGAGGAAAGAGAGAGAGGAAGCTTGTGGAAGGGAGCCGTCGTCTCAGCGCTTCTACGTCCTCGTGATCGGTGAGATCCCTCTGTTTTTCCTTTATTCTCTTATTGTTCATCCACTCCTGCGTAAGTGATGAAGTTTGTAATGTTCTACTTCATAGTGAATTATTGATCTGGACGAGGTCCCGTGATTTTTTCCTCTTTGAGGGTTTTTCACGTAAAAATCTCTTGTGTGGTGTGTGATTATTGCTTTGATTTATTTCATTGCTATTATTATCCCATAATTCTGGTTTGTTCGGGAGACTGGATCCTAAGGTTTTGTGCAAGCCCCCAACAAAGTGGTATCAGAGCTCTAAGTTCATTGAACGGGGAGGATCGGTTTGGAATTATGGAAGGTGGCTCATCAAGGATGATCAGACTCAATGGTTCTAATTAGACCATATTGAAGGCTATGATAGAGGACTTGCTTTATTACAAGGATCTATACTCTCTAATTTTAGGCATATCAGCAAAATCTAAGGATATGTTTGATGAAGATTGGAAGAAGTTGGACCGAAAGGTGGTAGGATTTATTAGACAATGGTTGGATGATTCTGTATTCCACCATGTGTCTACGAAAACCTCAACCGCTAGCCTATGGCTGAAACTACAAGGGCTGTAAGAGAGGCAGACAGTCGGTAATAAAATTTTTCTGATAAGACAACTTGTGAATCTTAAGTTCAAGGATGGTGGTTTTGTAGCCGAACACATGAATGAGGTCAGCAATATAGTGAAGCAACTCTCCTCTATGAAGATGGTCCTGAATGATTAATTGCAGGCTTTACTATTGCTTAGTTCGTTGCCTGACAGTTGAGAGGCATTGGTGGTGTCTCTAAGTAACTCCGCGCCAAACGAAAAGATATCCATGGAACAGGTTACTAGTTGTCTCTTCAATGAAGAGACAAGGAGGAAGTCTTAGGGGTCTACTCAGCAAGAGGCACTTGTGACACATGAACGGGAGAGAGAAAAGAACAGGAAGGGCGGGAAGGCCCGAAATAAATCAAAAGGTAAGTCGAGTAACAGAAAAGATGTTGAATGCTGAAATTATGACAAGAAGGGCCACTATAAGCATAAATGTCGTAAGGCTAAGAACGACAAGAAAGGAAAAGAAATGGAGAGGGAAGATGAATCAGATTCCACCGCGGTCACTTCAGATGGCGACGTTGTAGTTATTCTTTTTGCAGATCATGATGTATGTCTCACGGCTACGAGTCAGGGCACTGACTGGGTGATAGACTCGGGAACCTCTTTTCATATGACTCAATGTAGGGATTTCTTCACAAGATACAAGTCAGGTGACTATGGGACCGTGAAGATGGAAAATTCTGGCATATTGAAGATCGTAGGGGTTGGTGATATTTGTGTGAAGACCGATGTGGGTTGTACATTGGTTCTCAGGGATGTGAGTCATATCCCAAACCTTCGTCTCAACTTGATGTCGACGGGAAGGTTGGATGATGATGGTTATGAAAGCCAGTTTGTTGGTGGGCGTTGGAAGCTCATCAAGGGTTCGTTGATCGTAGCCAGAGGAAAGAAGTGTTACACCCTTTACAAGGCATGTCTCAGTGTATGCAAAGGTGGGTTAAACGCAGCGACAGATTCAGCTATAGACATGTGGCATAGGCGTCTAGGCCACATGAGTGAAAAAGGGCTTCATCTACTAGCGAGGAAGCAGCTCCTTTCAGACGTGACAGGTACACCTCTCAAAACCTGTCTTGATTGTTTATCAGGGAAACAACATAAAGTTTCATTTATTAAAACTGCTTCTCATGTTAATAAAGTGCATGTATTAGATTTGGTTTATTCTGATGTTTTTGGTCCTATGAAGATAAAAACCTTGGGTGGGGCATTGTACTTTGTTATACTTTTATATATGATGTATCTAGGAGGGTTTGGGTTTATGCTTTGAAATCTAAGGACGAGGTCTTTGGTGTGTTTAAGTTGTTTCATGCTATGGTCAAGAGAGAGACAGGTAGATCATTGAAGTGCATCCGCACTGACAATGATGGTGAATACATTGGCGACTTTCATGACTGCAAGTCCCTGGGTATACAGCATGAACAGAAGGTTCCAAAGACCCCTCAGCATAATGGTGTAGCTGAGCAATGAATCGTACCATTATAAAGAGAATCAGATGTATGTTATCCCATACGAAGTTACCCAAGACGTTCTGAGGAGAAGCAATGCACACGGCGGTGTATTTGATAAACAGGTCTCCATTAGCCCCATTGAATGGAGAAGTGCCCGAGAAGGTGTGGACTGGACAGGATCCATCGTACAGTCATCTCAGGGTGCTTGGACGTAGGGCATCCGTTCACGTACTAAAGGATGAGAGGTCCAAGCTCGATATGAAGATCAAGCAGTGTGTGTTCTTGGGGTACGGTGATGAAAAGTTCGGTTACAGATTGTGGGATCTGACGGAGAAGAAACTCTTCAGGAGCAGAGATGTGGTTTTCTTTGAAGATCAGTGTATAAAAGACATTGGAAAGCCAAAGAAGAACCAGCCTAGTTCAGGTGAGCTAGAGGACATGGATCTGGTTATTCCTCTCGTGGTTCCTGATGGCGGGGGAGTACAACAACGTGTAAAGGACGAGGGAGTTCCTTCAGAAGATGGACCAGGGGAGTAGCTCCCACTTGATCCACCTGTCGAGCCACAGGTGAGGAGGTCATCTAGGGACAGACAGCCGTCCAAGAGGTACTCGCCGCATGAGTACATTATGTTAACCGATGGGGGAGAGCCAGAAGATTATTCTAAGGCCCTAGCCGACGAGCATAAGGAGGAGTGGTTGAAAGCTATGCAAGAGGAGATGAAATCCTTTCATAAGAACCATACCTATAATATGGTGAAACTGCCTAAGGGCAAGAAAGCTCTAAGCAACAAGTGGGTGTTTAGAAAGAAGATTGAGCAGAAGAATTCACAGATGAGGTTCAAGGTCAGACTTGTGGTAAAAGGGTTCGGTCCGAAAAAAGGCATAGACTTCGAAGAGATATTCTCACCAATGGTGAAGATGACATCCATACGGATGTTTCTTGGGTTGGCAGCTAGCATGGATCTAAAGATAGAGCAGTTGGACGGTAAAACTATTTTTCTCTATGGTGACCTAGAAGAAGAGATCTACATACACCAACTAGAGGGGTTCGAAGTCAAGGGCAAAGAGCATATGGTGTGTAGGCTGAGGAAGAGCTTGTATGGGCTGAAACAAGCTCCACGGCAATGGTACAAGAAGTTTGATTCGTTCATATTAAAGCATGGATATGACAGAACGGAGTCAGACTACTGTGTGTGTTCACTCCCCAAGTGCAGGGTTGTGATGTAGTAATAACTCAGTAAGACCAAGGTCGAATCCCAAGGGACTGAAACTTGTACGTTATCTAAAACTAACTAGAACTAGAACTAGATTAAGATGAAATCTAAATCCAATAGGATTTAAGAAATAATGGTGGAATAATTGTTCTAAAACTTAGGAGAAATTCAGAGAAAGAAACTAGGGATTCAGAGGATCCACTTGTAGAGATCAGGGAGATCTTATTCATGTTTCATGGAAATTAACTGAACTGTCATTGATCTAGTTTTCAAGAGATGAAAGGTATATGTATTAGAATGGATTCCATCACCAAACCATGCCCAAAAGACTATAGCAAACAACAGAATTAAGCTAATTGCCACCCAATCACATGTATGAAAGTTAGGAAGGGTACCTTCATCCAACCATGCCCAGGAGACTATGGTGAACAACGGGACGTCCTGACGTCATAAACATAAAAGTAGGAGGACATGATCAAAGCCATTGCAGACCCATTGTAATTTTAGTCACAATAGACCATTAAAGACTAAAACATGCCATTAATTAAACTAGCATCAACATTAATTCTATTCATAAATTAAATAAAAAATTCATAAATTAAACTCTCCCATCTCACTACAAGCTTCACCTCCTAGCCCTAGCTAGGAGGTTTAGCCCAACATGAATAGGCTAGATATCTCAAAATAAAATAAAAATAAAAGAAATAAACAAACTCAACTCTCTCTCTTGCAGATGTCCGACCTGAGCCTTCCTTCCCAGCTCTGAATCTTCCTCCCAAGACCTGAATGAATGCTCCCCACGTCCAAAACCTCCTTATATAACTGCTGGAGTGGTGAAAATCGGATTTGAATCGGATTTGGAAAGCTATGCATGCCCATTGAAAGCTTTTTCGCAGCCAAGTTCGGTGCCTTGAAACACGCCACTTTCCTTGCTCAAATTCTAAAGAAACACCGTCCCTTAAGACTTTCTTGGGTCCTCTACATGATAGACGGTTCAGATCTGCCATATGATCAAAGATGGTGGGCCAAAACTGCCTGAAAAAGTCAGTTTTCACGGATGTACGAAACCTTTCGCACCATTTCGCTGTTGTGATCGGTGGGCCCCACAGAAGCATTTTTATAAAAAATCCACCCTGTCCATTGGATTAAAGATGAAATTTCAGTCAAGAATAGGTGGTTTTGAACGTCCATTGACGTGGTCCAGAGAATAAATCGTAATAAAATCAATTTTGAATGTCACAAGACAGCCCTTTTGTGGCCTCTGTAACGCATAGGTGTGTATGCATGAATGAAAAGAGTTAACATATTTTTGTAGTATTCGAACCCCTCTATACGGTGAATGGGTCAGATTTTCCGTACGGGTGACGTGTGGGTCCCACAGAGGTCTGTAAACATGGCCAGCGGCCGGTTACGCGGCACGTAAACTTGCGTTTTTTTTTTTTTTTTTTTGAATTGGAGAAGGAGACGTCGGTCAGCGGCGTTGACCGACTTTGGGAAATCACGTGCACGGCTAGTGCACATGTGCACACTCAAGCTAAAGTGGGGTCCACTATGATATTTTTGTGAAATCTGATCTAACCATCTGATTGGTCTCCTCATTTAAGGCGTTGATACTAAATTTGAGGCAATTCCAGATATCAGGTGGGCCTAGAATCGACAGTTTATAAGCTGATCTGTCAGTTGGAGCACTTTTATAGTGATCCAAGAGCTGAAATTTGAAATGTATGGTTAATTTATGGCCCTTATCTCATGTATAAAGTTTCGAACCGATCAGATGTCGGGAACCATGTGATCTTGCATTCTGGATGCGTTTTAAGCCACTTGAACTTCAGTTTCTTAGTTTTCTCATATTTCTGACCGTGTATATCTGTCAATCTTGGTCCCCTGGAGAGTGTCCCATGCTTTGGTGAATTTGGAGTGTTAAATCCATGCATTTAGTATCCTATTTCGATCTAAGCTTGTAAAATCAACCTGCAACATAAACACGATTAAATCAGCCGTTAAACACTATTATGCTCATAAATCCGGACAATATTTGGGATCTAATATGCACTATTTGACCCTCAACAGTGTGTTCACGTGCAAGTTCTTAGATGGCGATTTCTTAGTTCTGCTCTTATACGTTGATGACATGCTCATCATGGGAAAAGACATCAAGAAGATCAACAGGCTGAAACAGGAGTGGGGTAAGTTATTTACTATGAAAGACTTAGGCCTAGCTAAACAAATCCTAAGAATGGAGATAACTCATGAGAGAAGTAGCAGGAAGCTTTGGCTGTCACGAGAGCGGTATATTGAGAAAGTCCTAGAGTGGTTCAATATAAATGCAGCGAAGCTGGTTAGTACTCCATTGGATGGTCACTTCAGATTGAGCGACAGGCAGTGTCCCAAGACGAAGGCAGAGGTGGAAGAGATGTAGAAGATACCCTATACGTTATCTATAAGAAGTTTGATGTATGCTATGGTGTGTACATGCCCAGACATAACATATGCAGTTGATGTTGTCAGCCGGTATCTTGCCAATCCTGGAAAAGAGCATTGGGCAGCGGTGAAGTGGATACTACGGTATCTAAGAGACTCATCAAGGTTGAGCCTATGCTATGGTGATGGTAAACCTGTGCAAGACGGCTACACAGATGCAAATATGGCAGAAGACATAGACTCTAGGAAGTCTGCATCGGGGTTCATGTTCACATTTGCAGGGGGAGTGGTTTCTTGACAGAGCAAGCTGTAGAGGGTCGTAGCATTATCGATGACAGAGGCCGAGTACATTGCAGTCACAGAGGCATATAAAGAGATGCTTTGGATGAAGAGATTTCTACAGGAATTTAACCTGAAGCAGGATGAGCACGTGGTCTATTGCGATAGTTAGAGTTTTATACACTTGAGCAAGAATCCAAGTCAGCATTCCAAGTCGAAGCACATAGAGATTGGGTATCACTAGATTAGGGACACTTTGGAATAAAAAGGTGTTATAGCTTGAGAAGGTCCGCACGGACGATAATGGGTCAGACATGATGACCAAGGCTTTGCTCAAGGATAAGTTTGAGGTTTGTAAAAATCAGGATATCTTGAAGAAGGTGAATCCCTCCTAAGTCAAAAAGGGGGAGATTTGATGGGTTTTTTTTACCCGTCTTTGACCGGTCGAGAGCCCTGCTCGACCGGTCATGGGTCGTTGCTTGACCAGTCGTGGGTTGCACGACTCAAAGTCTTGCGAGTGCAGATGATTTTTTTTGGGGGCGCTCGACCGGTCATAGGAGGTGTTCGACCGGTCGTAGGAGGTCCACGACTGGTCGAACCTACGCAGATTCGTTCCATGATTTTATGTGAATTTCGTTTCGCAAGTCCTTTCGCAACTGGGATGTGGAAGGGAGTTTCCTAAAACTATAAAAAGGGGTCCTTAGGATTTTTCTAAGATATGTTTGTGAAGAAAAAGCACAAGAGGGTTTCCTAAAAAGTTTAGGGATATCAAAGGTGAGAGAGTGAGAGAAAAGAGAGAGAGGAAGCTTGTGGAAGGGAGTCGTCGTCTCAGTGCTTCTACGTTCTCGTGATTGGTAAGATCCCTCTGTTTTTCCTTTATTCTCTTATTGTTCATCCACTCCTGCGTGAGTGATAAAGTTTGTAACATTCTACTTTATAGTGGATTGTTGATCTGGATGAGGTCCCGTGGTTTTTTTTCCTCTTTGAGGATTTTTCACGTAAAAATCTTTTGTGTGGTGTGTGATTGTTGCTTTGATTTATTTCGTTACTATTATTATCCCATAATTCTGGTTTGTTCGGGAGGCTAGATCCTAAGGTTTTGTACAAGGCCCCCAACATATCTTTGTCATACAAAACACATTATCCCTGTTGTTGAAGAACAATGGAAATTTAACTGCCATAATGCCCATCTTTACAGAGAAAGCTAGTTTGATTTTGATTGCAAAAAGTTTATGATGACACGGGACCTGCCACAACATGCACTAAAACAAAATAAATCTTATTCGTGGGATCTCAGCCCCATAAGGCTACAACTATGATGATGTGGAGCCATGGGCCACGAATTGGTAGTAGCCTGTTGATGTTCACAATTCAAATGAGTTCCTATGTGAAAAAATGGTGCTTGATAGTAACAAAATGAACCAATGAAATCTAAGGTTGCATGTTAATGTAAAACAGAGTTCAATTCAAGCTATGAGTTCAGTAGAAAGAAAATAACCAAATTGTAGTAACCTTCAAATTCATAGAGTCAGAGAGAAGCAAATGTTATCTATTTATTTTTTAGTGTTTCCTAACTGTCAATTTTCCCAAATTCCTTTTCCATGCTCTTGTCCAGCAACACAATAAGACCTCGAGTGTTGAGAGAAATGTTGGAAATATCGTAAATTTTTTTAAAAAATATAAGTAAAATTATTTCCTTTGCTTCATCAGGCTGGATCACGTAAAAAATTACGTTGTCCTTAAAGCGTGATTCGCCTCCTTATTAATAACTGATGGGTTATAGGTAAATTGCTTCTAGGATAAGGCAAGCATATCTAGATCCTGCATGCAACAATCACGAAGGGTCCACTTAGGAACTATTCAATGCAGCTGATCTTCTGGTATATTCAAACAACGGACGTATTTACAATATTCTTAGAAAGAGATGTTTTCCATGATATTTGATGGATGAGGATAGATTTGTTGGAGTCAATTAAATTTTGGACCGGATTGGTCCAGTTTATATAGGCACCAGGGTAGTGGACTAGCTATCAATGGTTCAAAACATTTGAAAAATGTTTTTGACCATTGGTCATTTAATTTGGGCCATTTTATATCATTAGTTAGAAAGATTTGACTGTTGGATCATCAAGACCCATCCATTTTCGAGCCATTGTGGCTTTACAATCCTTCTCAAAATGGCTGACCATTTTGCATTAATAATCTGACCATTTTGTGTAGCCTATAAAACCCAAGCCCATATCAGCCACTCGCACCCAGGCTCATATCAGACCACTCGCATTGTGTATGTGCGAAGTGCAAAGTGCACCAACTAGTGCTATTACAACAACATTGCCCAAGCCCGAGCGCATGCACGCATGTGTGCATGCTAGCCCGAGCATCTCAACCTCCAAGACTTTGATTAAGAATACTACACATACCTCCACTTATAAACCGTAAAACTTTTTTCCTCATTTCTGATATGGGAATAAAGAAAAACTATACTTTTTCATTTGAAAATTTTCAACATTTTTTGGTAGCAAAAAGAAAATTTCAAATTTTTATTTTTTTTTAAAACCAAAATTTCAACAATCTCCCACTTAGTTTTAGAAAAAAAAAAATGTAGAAATTCTGTCAAAGATAAAAATATAACTATTATGCATAAAGAAAGATATGTCACGGTTTGAATCTTTTTTTAGTGTAAGTATTTTAAACTTTTGTCAAAATTCTTCGTTGCTGCATAATTAAACTAGTTATTCCATAATGACATAACCGAAAATACTACACACATAATAATTTCTATATTATGTGAATTTCTTTACATTACTCGCTTAGAACTTTTAATGGTCATGTGCTTATCCTGTTCCATGAACGATCTCGAGATAACACTAACTCTCATGAGAAGCGATACTACTTTTATGTTCATGTAGGTGAAATCCTTCCAGTGTTTTCATTACTTAACACACTTGTCTTATTTGACTGGATTTCATTAAGAGTTTCAAGACTTAACCCTCTCGATGTAACAACCAACACTTTCCATCCAAGATGAGGTTATATTTTAGATTTAGTGCCGAAACTTTTCACATATTAGTGATTTTTTATTACCCATCAAACCTAATTTTTAGAAATTTATTAACTTTGTATTGGGTTTCTATCACTGGTAGAACTTTGATTGAAGAGTTTCAACCTCATCCCTCTAGATGTTGTCCGTACTACCTCTCTCATTAGAGGTTTAGTAAAGGGATCAGTCAAATTATTACTTGACATCATAAATGAGATTATAATGATTCCATCTTAAATCAATTGCCTAACATAATCATGTCTCAAACTTATGTATCTGGACTTACCATTATATGTATCGTTGTAGACTCTCGCAAATGTGGCTTTACTATTGCAATGAAGTGAAACATCTGGTATAGGCTTCACATAGAATGTGATTTCTATCAAAAGATTCCTCTGTCACTTAGCCTCTTTTCTAATTGTAGCCAATGCTATGAGATCAAATTCCATTGTTGAGTGTGTTGTGCAAGTTTGTTTCTTGGATCCTAAAGATACAATTGCACGTCTTAAAGTGAATATCCACCCTGTTGTGGACTCTCTTTTTTTTTCTAGTAAGTAGACGCATGCCACAAGAATAGTATTGATCTGTAAAATATATAGACATTCAGGTGAGTCTCAAAAAAAAAGACTATGAACTACACCTATCATATCTCCTCAAGAAAACTAGACACTAAGACAGAAGAGAATCCCTAAGAGGTCCTCATCTCAACCATATACAAACTAAACAAAATCGTTGGGGAAAAGAAAGGGCAGCTAAGAAGATAGATCCCTGATTAAGGGCATCTAATGGTACCTAGGCCTGCATTATCCAATACTAGCACTCCTCTAACTAACCTCGGAAGATCAGAGTTACGCCTGTATATTTTGTCTGGGCACCCGTCACTTACCATTCTTACTAAAGCATCAGCCACCGCATTCCCCTCATGGAAGATGTGATTGAAAATTAGATTTAGGCTTCACCTTTTGGACTAAATATCTCCCAACGTGTACCAGAGTTTCGAGGGTTAGAGACTAATGGATCATCTGCCGCATTTGCAATGACTTTGGAGTCAGTTTCAACTATGACATTGACAAGGCCTAGGTTGGAGCAAATGTTCAGGCCATCAAGCATGACCTGAGCTTCTGCTACTTTGTAGTGGACTTGTTGTCACTTGCACTCCATATCCAACTTACATCAGTATATCCTTCCAATACGACCAGAAATTTTGAGTAAAATAGCCCTTGTTCTTTGGTTTATTTTAGATAACCTAGAACTCTACTTATATCTTTCCAGTATTATACAGTTGGATTACTAGTAAACCTACTTGGTTTACTCATAGCGTATATTATATCCAATCTTATGCATTAAATAGCATATATAAGACTATCTATAGCACTAGTACACTCTAGTTGTGCAACTGCTCTTTATTGTTTTCCTTCAATTTAATACTTGGATCAAACAAGGTTTTTGTCTCTTTGATTTTCAAGTGATTAAACTTGTTCAATATCTTCTCAATATAATGAGACTGACATAATGAATAATCCCCAATATGGTTTTTAATTTTGATACCTAATATAGTATCCACTTGTCCAGGATCCGTCATTTTGAAAACATAGTAGAGAAACCTCTTTGTTTCATTTACACATTCCATTTTGTTGTTGATTATTAACATATCATCTACATATAAATATACAATTACAATATAATTATTACAAAATTTTGAGTATATGCATTTATCAGTAATGTTATGTGCAAAACCATCAGACAATACTTTAGAATCAAACTTATCATACTACTGTTTTGGTGCTTATTTTAATCCATATAAAGATTTAACGAGTCTACACATTTTTCTATCATTTCCTGGTGGAAGAAGCCCTTCCAATTGCTCCATGTATACCTCCTCATCGAGGTCACTATTCATGAATATTGTCTTCACATCCATTTGATTGATATAAAGATGATGCGTGGATGCTAAAGCGAATAAAATCATAATCGACGTTATTCTAAATACTAGTGAATATTTGTCAAAATTATTGATTCATTATTTCCATTGGAAACCCTTAGCAACTAATCTTGTTTTGAAAGTTTCTATTGTACCAGAATACAACCACATTGCCTATGCTCGAGCCCAAGCACATTTCAACCTCCAAGACTCCAATAATAAACCTCAAAACATGTTTTCTCATTTCAAATGTAGGACTAAAGCAAAACCGCACTTTGTCATTTGAAAATTTACAATATCGTTTTGGTGGTAAAATGAAAATTCCAAATTTGTGATTTTTTCTTAAACCCAAATTTCAACATTGAATCGAAGTTATAATACAATTTCAATGTGGGGCCAAAAACTAGTTCTTCGCCATAGATACTATAGAAAGTAAGGGGTGTTTGGATGGTATAAAACCAAGAGGTGGATGTGGAAAAGTAAACTAGAATCCTCAGTAAATGGAAAACCATGGATTCCAATTTCCCTTCATTTGTATGCTTGGGATTGCAATTTTACATGGATTCCATGTATGATCACCTCGAATAGTGACATTATGAAGATTTAAGGCTTATTTGGATGCAATCCCATAGGTAACCTTTTTTATTTAACAATAAAAAAGTTGCTTTTTAAAGTTAGATTAACTTGATAAGTATATTTTCAAAAGTAATTTTTTTCTTCTTTTTCAAAAGTAAGTTAAACACCTCAAAATTGCTCAACTTGGTTGGTATAAAAAAATTACTTTTTAACTTTTTGCTTTTTCTCTCCTCATTCCTTTTCATTTCTTTGCATAATGGATAATCCATATCAAAGGTGGTCCTACATGATAAACGACTCATATCAAAATGGGCTCCACATGATGGGCAGTGGACATTTAAGTTGAGGTCCATATGATGGACAATTAACATCGAAGGTAGACCCATATAATAGATGATCCACATCAAGGTGGGCCTCACATAATGGGCACTCTACAGCCCTAATGATGAATGGTCCACATCAAAGGCAAGCCTCATATGATGGATGACTCACATTAAAGGTGGGCCCCGCATGATGGACAATCCACATCAAAGGTGGATTTCATAAGATGGGCAATGGACATTGAAGGTGGGCCCCACATGACAGATTACATCAAAGGACGCCCCTAATGATAATGGCCCACACCCAAGGTGCTCGCATGATGGGTGACCAACAATGAAGGTGGGTTCACATGAGGGACAATCCACATCAAAAGTGGGCACCATATGATGGGCGGTGGATATTAAAGGTAGGCCCCACATGATGGATGACCCATATCAAGATGAGCCCCACATGAGGAACAATCCCCATAGAAGTTTAGCCCCTCATGATGGATTCCCACATATGGATGCCCACATACAATGTCTAACATGATGGATTGTCCATGTCCAAGGTGGGGCCCGCATGATGGATAGCCCGCATCAAAAGTGGGCCTCGCATGGTGGATGGTCCACATTATAGGTAGGCCCTTCATGATGGATGGTTCACATTAAAGATAGGGCCAAGGTGGGCCCAACATAATGAACATTCCAAATCAAATGTCAACTCCACATGATGTATAGATGGTGTATATTACAGGTGGATCAAACAAACTTGAGGGATAAGTCCTTATGTGATGTTATTATTCTTTGGCTAATAAATATGTTATGAAATATACTTATCATCGATTGAGTGTAATCTATGCCAAAATAAAGCTTTTGATTCAATCGAAGGATCTATTGATCGAATCGAGAAAACCTTGAATTAAGTCAGAAATTCTAGATTACTCATTGGACGTTTTTGACATTATCTATTCGATCAATGATGCATCAAGTCTTGTCGATTTAATTGATAGACATATTGTTGGAATGTGTGAGGGTTTTGTTTCCTAATCTTATATGGGGTATAAATATGTATCTCTAATTGTGATTAGGCAAATGAGCAGAACATTTTATATGGTTTTGAACGGGGTTTGTCTATAGAGATGTGGGTTCCATTTGTAAGTTATTCCATCTCTTGTAACTTTCTGATTATAGTGGATTGTTTTTCACTTTCTGTCATGATTTTTTATGAGGGTTTTCTACGTAAAATTCATGTGTTCTCTATATTATCTTGATTTTTTCTTTCTCTATTATGTCTTTAATTCATTTCTAAGGTTGCTTCCATGCCCAACAAGTGGTATCAAAGCGTAGGTTGGAGTATCATATTGAATTTAAGAACGTGACATCGAGGGGATCGAATGTAAAATTCGAGACAAAGAAGTTCATAGGTAAAATCAATTTTGAACTATAGAGGTTGAAGATCAAAGCCCTTCTAATTTAGCAATGGCAGCAACACTTAGTCCTTGGAGAAGTAAAACATCATGAATCAATGAAGGAAGAGGATTGGCATGAACTGGATCAAAGAGTGATTAGCACAATCCAATTGTGCTTGGCCAATAAAGTCCTTTACAATGTCATTGATGAAACGACAATCACAAGATTATGGGCGAAGTTGGAGATCATTTATATAACGAAATTGCTCACTAATTATCTATATCTAAAGAGATATTTCTATACTATGAAAATGGCTGAAAGATCTAATCTCTCTGAGCACATTAATGCATTCAACAAACTGGTTTACAAATTAATAAGTGTGGAGGTGAAGATCGACGAAGAAGACAAAGACTTAATTTTGTTGACATCTCTTTATAGTCATACGAGTATTTAGTAGATACTATACGATATGGTAGGAATACCTTAGCTGTTGAGACCATTATCTCAGCCGTTCAATCAAAACAGTTAAGAAGTAATAATGAAGGTGAAAGTACTTCTATAGGTGCATTGTTTGCTCAAGGAAGATCATTTGAGTGAGAGAAGGGAAGTTATGATATAGGTATAAGTCAAAAGGTAAAGAAAAGTTGAAGTGTTAAAACGTCAGAGAATGAGATATATGAAGAATGATTGTACATATCCCGAAACCCAAAAGGAGAAGAAATCAGTTAATTCACCGAAGGAGACCAATTCAATGGAATCTAGTGAAGGATCAGGTGGTTGTGACGTGCTGTCAATGTCTAATATCAGTCTATCATAAGTGGATTTTAGATATAGGGGCATCATACCATATGTGTCTTCATTGGAGTTAGTTCACCACATATAGCAAGTATGATGGTGGCTTGGTTCGTATAAGCAGTGACCATGCTTGTAAGATGGTAGGAATTAGTTTAGTTCGCATTAGAATGTTTAATGGGGTGGAGTGTACTATGTCCGATGTGAGACATGTTATAAATTTAAAAAAGAGTCTAATCTCTCTAGGAGCTCTAGATGCACTCGGGTGTAAGTTCGTCAGTTATGAAGGTGTCGTAGAGGTTTCAAAAGGGGATACTCATAGTTATGAAGGCACATAGGAGCAAATTTTTTTTATAGGTTGATCATGAATACTATATCACGTGGAGTTACAATGTCTATAGCGGAGTCTACGTTGGCATGTTTGTGGCATACACTCTAGGAAACATGAGCTAATGCAGTATGACTGTACTTCTTGATCACAGTTTAAGTTCTAATTTTAAAAGTTTTTATTTAGATATATATGAGCATTACGTAAATGGAAAACAATCAACTTTAAGTTTTAAAATTGAAAAATATGTTAGTAAATGACAATTAGATTATGTGCATTTGGATGTGTGGGCACCTTCGCCCGTTGCTTTCGAAGGGTCATCATACTTTATTACATTCATTAATGATTTCTCTAGAAAGGTATTGGTTTATATTATGAGGCATAAATCTAGTGTTTTTGCCACTTTCAAGACATGAAAAATGATGGTTAAAAAGTAGAGAGGGTAGAAGGTAAAAATTCTGAGGGCATATAATGATGGAGAATTTACTTCTAAGGAATTTAATCAATATTATAAGAGTGAGGGGATAGTGAGACATGACATAGTGAGGCATACCACAGAACAAAATGGTGTAGTTAAATGTATAAACTGGACACCTTTGGAAAGGGCCTTGAGTATGTTTGAGAGATTCTAAATTGGACAACGAGCTATGGGTTGTCTCAACGGCTTATTATTTAATAAATCGATCCCGATATACACCTATTGATTATAAAATTCCAGAAGAAGTATGAAGTGGTCAAGTAATTGATTACTCGAGGCTGTTTATCCTTAGTTGTGATGCCTACCCTCATGTACCATCATTTGAAAGAGATAAGCTAAACTAAATGGGTAAAAAGTGTACTTTCGTCGGTTATGGTGATGGAGTGAAAGGATATAAATTGTATGATCGGGTTTTATGAAAAATCATATTTAGTCGGAATGTCAAATTTGATGAAGGTTCCTTATTTTGAAAGGATGATCATAAGAAAACAAAATAAATAAATAAATCAATTATTGATGTTGAAATATACAAATGTGACTCACTTAAAGAACCCGAGTTGTAGATAGATGTATAGGTGTTCACACCCCAAGTATAGGGTTACGATGTACTAATAATCTCGGTAAGACCAAGGTTGAATCCACAGGGACTAAACCTAGTACATAATCTGAAAGTAACTTGTACTAGAACTAGGTGAAGATGGATCTAAATCAAGGAGAAGTAAGAGAATAATGGTGAATAAATTTAACTAAAACTTGTAAAATTTAAAGGTGGAAAACTAGGGTGCCAAGGATCCACTTGTAAAGATCAGGGAGACCTATGCTTGATTCAAGAACACAATTGGATTTAGAGTCATATCTTTATCTAGTTGAAAGATAATCTATTAAAACACAAATATGAACTTCCTTTTGATCGAGTTTTCAAGAGATGAGAAGAATGTGAATTTGACTTGATTCCATCACAAAACCATGCTCATGAGACAAAGCAAATAACAGAAGTTTAACCAATCCACAATCAATCCAAGGGAATTATAAACATTAGGAAGGATTTCATCACCCAACCATGCCCATGAGACGATGGTGAACGATGGGATTCCCAAGTTCACTATTCCTATGATGAAAAGAGCATACTCAAAGCTATCACAGATCTATTGTAATTTAAGTCACAACAAACTATTAAAAACTAAAAGTATCTCTTATAATCAAACTAAAATCAAAGAGCATTCAACTTAAACATAAATCAAACCATAGAAAACATCCCATCACACTACAAGCTTCACCTCTTAGCCCTAGCTAAGAGGTTTAGCCTATCACAAACATGATTAGCCTAAAATCTCTTAGAAAAACATAAATGAAGATAAAAGAAAACTTGACGAGGAAGGAAGAAAATCCTGAGGATGTTGATAGCCGACCACACCCCTCTCTCTCTCTCTCTGTCACTTTCTCTTTCTTCCCTCCATGGCTTGGCCTCCACGGCGGCCCGAGATCCACACGTCCTTGGATACCCTTTTCTCTCTTTCTCTCTCCCTTTTATAAACTCAATAGGGTCAGTCAGGCTTGGGGAGAGTCGACTCCACGTTGTAGCAATAGGCGGCGGGGTGCATAGGCTTTATGTAGCAAGAAAATGAGTGCACAGCGAAAGTGCAAAAGCGTCTTGCGTTTGGTATGCTTTTTGGGACGGTGAATGGCTTAAAGTTCACATCTAACTCCATGGCTAGGGTCAACCCTGGCCAAGGCTCTACTTAGACTGTTCAGATTGACCTTCCGATCACCAGTACGGTCGCACAATGGCCTGCAACGTCTGGTTTTCTCGGACGTGCGTAGGTGTGAATTTTCTTACATTGAGATGATCGGTGGGTCGGGAAATCTACCCTGTCCGTTAGATTCTTGGTGAAAAACAAGTCCGTATAGAGTACTTTTTCTTGAGTTTTGGTGCGGTCCAATGTATTAACTCACTTCGTCATTCATCTTACATTTTTCATCGATCTATGTGTAAACACGCGCATGGGACCAAAAGGCCACCATGTCTAGGGACGTGCCCCCCCTCTAGAGTATATGGATGGTCCGGATCATCCATTTAGATGATGGGTGGGCCCCACTACTCAAAAACACGTCGGACAACGTTCTACACTGTTTGCTTGCGTGAGAAAGGTCGAGTCGGCCCAGCTTTGACCGAGCTGCCCGACTGGTATGGTATAGGAAGGCAACGCACTATGCACTCCCACATTGTATGTGGGGTCCACTGTGATGCTTGTGAGAAATTTGCTCCGTCCATCCATTTTTTAATCCCATTTAAGTGGTTGAGTCTGAAATTAGAGCATATCTAAAGATCAGGTGGGCCTCAAATCAGGGATTTAGTGGCTGATCTGTCCTTTATGCCACTTTCATAATGATCCAATGGGTGAAATTCGACGTGTACAGTTAATTTAGGGTTCTCAGGCCAGATATAAAGTTTCGAGCCAAACGAATGGTGTGAACCTTGTGATCTTGCATTCTGGATGATTTTCAGGCATCTTTAATGTAAATTGCTTGATTTTCTCAGATTTCTGACATGTAAATTCTTTGATCTTAGTCCCCTAGGGTCCGTCCCTTGTCTTTGTAATTTCTAAACATTAAATCCATACTTTTAATACATATTTTCAGTACAAGCTCCGAATTTCACCTTGCAATATAAACACGATTAAAATAGGACGTTAATTAGTATCGTGTTCATAAAATCAGGTAATAACTGGGGTCTAACATGCAATATTTAGCCCTCAACAATAGGATGATGTAATTACACCACCTATTAAGAGAAATCCACTTAAAAATCCTATAGTACCATTGAGATCCATGGATAACTCAAATATTGTATTTACTCTCCTTACAAATGAGGGAGATCCATCTACTTTTCAAGAAGGATTAAAAGAAAGAGATGTAGAGAAGTGGATAGCAACAATGCATGCTTAGATGGACTCTCTATACAAGAATGAAATGTGAGTGTTGGTAGAGCTGCCCATTGAGAGGAAAGCAATTGGTTGTATGGTTGTAAGTTGATTTTTTAAAAGAAACTGGATAGGTACAAGGTTAGATTGGTAGCAAAGGGTTATGCTCGAAAGGAGGGTGACGACTTCAGTGAGATATTTACACATTCGGTAAGATAAGTATCTATCATATGTATATTAGTTTTGATTGCCCAATACAATCTATAAGTAGAACAATTAGATATGAAGATTGCGTTTCTACATGAGGAACTAGAAGAGGAGATCTACATAAAACAACCTTAGCAGTTCGTGGTGTAGGAAAATGAGAATATGGTTTATAGGTTAAAGAGGTCATTGTATGACCTTAAACAATGTCGTAAGAAGTTGTATAAGAAGTTTGATTCTTTCATGTTGAGTTAATGATTTATCATAGGTGGATTCGATCATTGTGTCTACTTTAAAACACCGAATGATAAAGAATTCATTGTTCTGGTATTGTTTATTGATAATATGCTTATTGTCAATAATAACATGTCTAAAATTAACATATTGAAAACATTTGAGATGAAAGGTCTGTAGTCTACAAAAAGGATTCTCGGCATCAATATACACATAGGTAGGAAAAGGGCATGCTATGGTTATCTCAGGAGGAGTGTCTTAAGAAGGTCTTGGTCAAGTTTAGACTAAAAAGGATAAACCAGTTAACACACCCCATGTTACTCATTTTCAGCTTTCCTTGAAACTATATCCTATGTCAGGCAATCTTATATGTGTCAAGATCTGTACAAGACCAGATATTTCACATGCGATATGTATTGTGAGTAGATATATATCAAACCCAGACAAGTAAGATTAGGAAGCAGTGAAGTAATTATTTAGGTACATACGAGGTACGATAGACTATGTCTTGACATTCGAAAAATATGAGGAGGAACTTATAAGTTATGCGAATGCAGATTATGCAAGGAATGCGGACAATAGAAGAGTACCTTTCGATTACTCGTTTGTATCGGTGGGTAGATATATCATTTAGATGTCGAAGCTTCAGTCTATAGTTGTAATTTTTTCAACTGAAGCTGAATATATTGAAGTAATAAAAGCATTCAAGGAAGCTGTGATTGTGCATTGTGACAGCGAGGGCACTGTCAATTTAGTAAAAAAACTCAGTGCATCATTTCTGTACTAAGCATATTAATATTTGTTATCATTTTATCTAACAGATGCTTAAGGAAGATGGCGTTACTCTTGAGAAGGTTCACATTAATGAGAATCTAGCAAACATGCTTACGGAAGTTGTTCCTGTAGAGAAGTTCAAGTTTTTCTCAATTTCTTTGGGCTTGATGAAGAAGAAATGAAGATGGAGTGTGCACAAGAAGCAATGATGTTGTTACTCTGAATATGAGTAGAAATGTGAATAAAAGCTTAGAGTAGTGGAGCTTGAGGATTAAAGCCACAGTAGAGATTGTTGATTGAGTGCCTTTAATATATGCTAGAATAGAGCTTTCAATTCGATCAAAGGATCTGTCGATCGAATCAAGAAAACCTTGAATTAACTTTGAAATTCTAGATTGTCAGTTAGATGTTTTTGGACGATATCGATTCAATATATGATGCGTCGAATCTTGTTGATTCAATCGATAAACAAATCGATAGAATACGTAAGTGTAGGTTTGTTTTCTAATTTTATACGGGGGTGTATATATATATATATATATATATATATATATATATATATATATAGACACACACATATATATATATATATATACATATATATATATATATATATATATATATATATATATATATATATATATATATATATATATATATATATATATATACATATATATATATATATATATACATATATATATATATATATATATCTAATTGTGATTAAGGCAATGAACATAACGTTTTCAAGGCTTTTGAAGGGAGTCATCTAATAAGACATGGGTTCCATCTCTTGTAACTTGTTGACTATTTTGGATTGTTTGTCACTCTGCATCCGCAAGAGTTTTTCATGTAAAATTTGTGTGTTCTCTATGTTTACTTGAGTTTCTTTTCTTCTCTATTATGTGTTTAATTCATATCTAAGGTTGGTTCCATTCCCAACACTTATTTGTTGAAAAAAAAAGAAGATAGAAACCAAGATAAGCTATTGGAGATGTAAATAGCTTATGTGAAGTGACCTATGATCCAAATGAAGTGGGAAATTGGAACTGGTTTTCAATTTTTATTTTTATTTTTATTTTTTTTTTGTTTCAAATGGAGGAAATGTAGTTTTTCCATGAAAATTGATTTCATTTCCAGGTTTTCCATACCCCTAAACACCCTTTCAGTTTCATTTGGTCATTTCCCTTTATTAGGCCATGTTTATTGATATACCCAAGTTGATACTTTTTGAGTATGCCAACAGGATCACATATTAAATTGGAAAAATTGACAGTTTATGCTAGGCCAGGAATGAGACCTCTTTAATTTGTGGAATTGATTCTTCTCACCCGAAAAAGGATTGTGCACATTCAATTGAACCATATATATATATATATATATATATATATATATATATATATATATATATATATATATATATAGAGAGAGAGAGAGAGAGAGAGAGAGAGAGAGAGATGTCTCTATCACTGTTTCTCCCTGGATTACTCCAAAGTGGTGGTCGAATCAGATTCTCTCCTTGCGGTTAAAGTCATGAATGATGGCGCGAATATGGGGAGGAAATGGAAATACTAGCTCACCAAGATAGAAAGGCTTCGGCTCAGAGGGCCGCTTGAGTTTAAACATATATTCAGGGATGGAAATGCCTCAACTGATGCCTTAGGGCGCCTAAGCAACAATTGCTAATCCCCCTTTTCCTATATTCGTATCGTTGACCTCCCTCCCCACCTTAGAGGGCTCCTCTTCCTAGATAAGGTGGTGCTGGGAGCGCTTTGGGTGCCTTAATGTCATGTTGGCCCCTGTCTTTTTTCTGGTTGTTCTTTTCATTGAGTTTCTAAGGATAGACTTCCTCGAGGTCCTTTTTCTCCTAGGGAAGTCCGAATGTATATTTTGGAACATTTTGAATGCTAAATGAAATGGGCAGTCTTTTTGGAAAAAAAAATTAGTTGACTTGGGGGGACCACCATGATGTTTGTGTGACATCTCGTCTATCCAGAAAGGTTGTCCCACCATAAGAATAGGATGCCGCAAAAATCAAGATGATCTAACCATGAAAATGGGATGTTCTACTTGAATGTGAAATTTTTATATGTTGTTTCATAGTTTTCTATGGTGTACCCCACCTAATAGTTAGATCAACCTGATTTTTAGGGCATCTAATTTTCATGATGGAAAAAGTTTAATGGAGGGGCAAGATGTTGTACAAACACCATGGTGGGCCTCACATGCAAACTATTTGGGTGTACAACTAGTTGCATGTGACCATTACTCACACACACTTCAATGCTCCCACGAGAACATACCTCTTGCAAATACTCTTTTCATAAAATAAGTGTTGGGGAGTCATTTTCTCCTGAACAGAACATTTCTCCCCCAAATTCTTCTCCCCTTTGCATGGTACCAGAGTTAGGGTTTTCTTTAACCTTAGTTTTATTCTTCTATTCTTTCTCTTCTCTCTTTTACTATCAAAGCTAGGGATTGGAATTCAACTCAATACTGTATCCAAACATGCCTAAGGCTATAAGGTAAGTACAAATGAGTTAGATGAACATACATATTAAGATGTGTCTTGCTTTTTTGGCATGACAGTGTACCAGATAAGCTGTTGTTTCCAAGAAACCTGAAAATTGTGATGACGAAATACATACATCAAAGAGACTTATGTAAAGAACATTTTATTGAGGAAAGACTGTTTGATTCTTACAAGTTAGCAAGTGAAGTAATAAAGAAGAGTGACGCTGGAATTGGGCCACTTAAATTGTTGAAGCTCAAATCCCTACAAAAGTAAACAACTTAATATCATAAACAAAAACAAAAGTGAGATGGAATTGCTAAGAAGGAGATTTAGAGATCAAAAGAATGTGACGGGTCCTTTGTATAGCCTACTAGATGAATGGACCAGATTATAGTGTGGGGAGGCACAAGACGTGAGCATGAGTGTGCAAAGCAATAAATGGTGAGAATCGCAACCAAAATTCATATCCATGACATAGTTCAAAAGCCTAAAAATTAAGTTGAAGCCTTCCACAAAAAGTTGAAAGTAAAAACTAAATTGTATCCAAAAATTCAAGTTAATGACATTCCAATAACATCCTTTGACTTTTCATATTTATCAAAGCATTCTTGTGACAGTACCAATGGTGAGTAAAAAGTATAATCTACTCTTATATGGAATTAGGAGAACAAATTAAAGATAGTGCGGAGAATAATGAAAACTACCAAAAATTGTCCTAACTAGATATGTTTCTGAAAACCAATTCAATTACTCAAAAGCCAGTCCCATCCCAGATTTAGGTGGATCATATGATTGGAAATAGTGTATAAAGAAATGCTCACCCTCTAAACTACTTCCCACAATATAGTCCACCTGAATTATATATTGTCCTGACTTTTGGGCCCTGAGCTTTAAATGTAATTTTGACATCTAATGGTTTGAGTGAATTTCACATAATAACCATGGTAGGCTTCCTAAGAAATCAATGGTGGACGCATTTCTCCCAGCTACTTTCTTTGATATGGTCCATTTAAATCAGTAAGATTGATTTTTTGGTTGTGGGCAGTGGATTTCATGGTGGGCCTCGTAAAAATTGGTCTGAATGCCTCTCACAGTTGTTCGATGAGATTTTTGGGAGGGAATTGCCTACAACACGAGCACAGGTTGGGTACTACCCCACTAGGACCTAGCTAGAGATGGTCAGTCATGTCAGACGGTTTTTTGGGCCTCACCGTGATCTATATGTTTTATCTATGCCATCCATTTGTTTTGACATATCAATTTACTGCATGAGCCAAAAAAAGGAGATAGATAAAATCCTCTGTTGGACCACACCATAGGGATTTATAGCCTACCGTTAAGAACTTCTTACAGGCCACAAACGTTTTGGATCAATTTGATATTTATGTTTTCTATTCATACAGGTCTCCATGACCTTATGAAAGGGTTGGATGGAAAATAAACATCACCCTAGGCCTTAGGAAGTTTTTAACGGTGAGAGTTCAATCCCCACAGCTTCATGGGGTTGGTCCACTTGATCCTTCAATGTATCTCCTTTTGGGATCACACTTTAAAATGATCTTTCAAAATAAATAGAAGGTGTGGATAAAACATATAGATCATGGTGTGTTCCATGGGCTTGACCGTTCGTCACTACCTAGGTCTTGGTGGGGACAACCTCCCCATCTTAGTCATAATCAACTAGGAGGCACAACGTGCCCGTTCTAGCTAGTCAAGGGGACAACATTCCCATCTCAGTCATAATCAACCACGCGCATAACCTTCCCACCTCCATCAATCAAGAAGACAACTTCCCCATCTCACTCGTAGTCAACCAGGGGCATAAACTGCCCACTCTCGCCATCCAAGGGCATGATTTGCTTGCTCAACCTTCCAGCCAGGGATGCAACATGCCCACATTAGCAGCCCACCGCCAAGGGAAATGATATCATACATCCAACCATAAGCAAAAGGAGTCCATCCATTGAACCATGAAAAGGAAATGACCAGTCCTAGATTTGTCTGATAATCCAAGTGTCACAACCAACTGAGGAGTTAGAACAACTCCAATGCGTGGTAAGTGATCCAAGAGGGACAAAGTACAACTCTAGCCTTAATCCTGACCCCGACCAGGCGAAGGAAATGGTCAAAAGTCTAGTCCATGATCCTCCACCCATCTCATCAACTTTAGTCGGAAGGGTTGGGGGTCTTACTTGGACTTCAGACCCCTTGACAATTGAATCAGCCGGTGATCCACCTAAGGGCATTAGTGCTAAAAAATGTCAATTTAAGAAAGCATTTGGGATCCAAAGCTAGGTCAGCCTCAATCTTGGTTTGCAATGTCGACCTATTCTGAATCCCTTGGAGCTAAAATACACACACACACACACACACACACACACATATATGGGAAAAAGGTACTATGCGCTCGACCTCACGGGTCCATCCCATGAGGTCGAGCTATGTGGGCCCCACCGTGATGCGTTTCGAACATCTACCCCATCAGTCAGATGCACCATTCCATCGTGGGCCTAAGTCTCAAAAATCAAGTCAATCAGTGACTTTTGTGGGCCACACCACATACAGAAGTTGAGAGGGGTCGTGCTCCATTAAAACATTCATAATCATTTTTTGGGCCCACCGAGATGTGGTTTGCAAATCCAGCCCATCAATTATGTGTGTCCCACTAGGATGAGGGGTCATACCAAGTTTCAATAGCATTCAAGACTCAGGTGGGCCCCACAAAGTGCTTTTATATGTTTTAACGGTGTCTTCACATGATTTTAGATGGTATGGCCCACCTGAGTTCCGTATACAGCTGATTTTTGGGATATCCCATAATTTAAAGGGACTCATCAAATGCACGGTGTTGATGGTCAACACGCATCACGGTGGCGCCCACACAGCTCGACCTCACAGGAGCTTATCGTGAGGTCGAGTGCATAGTATATATATATATATATATATATTTCAAAATCCAAAAACATCGAATTTTTAGCTTTACAAAACATCAAAACATCAATTAATCTTTCAAAACTTGCATGCAATAATCTGCCTAGTTCGTCTATGGAGTCACATGAATTCATGGTCAATACATGATTTTAACATCAAGTTAGACTTTGAACTCATGGCTCTAGACATAGTCCAAGATGGGGAAGATGATGACACAACTTCCGAGCTAGATGATCTCCTTAAAAAGTTTGAAACCAAGGCTAACGTTATGGTAGACAACTTCAAGATTATAAACTTGGGGACTCCTGAAGTTCCTTGGGAAGTGCGGTAAAAAAATTGTTCTTTCCATAATACAAGTAGAATATGGTAGACTTCCTGACTTTGAGGTTGTCGAACATCTTGTTCCCATATGAAGACATGCTTGGACTCGATAAAGAACTTGTAGTGCATTACTTGCTGACTAAGCCTAAAATGAAGCCAATTAAATAAAGGCTGAGAAAAATGAAGCCATAATGGGCTCTTAAGGTCTGAGAAGAATTCATCAAATAATACAATGCGGGAGCTTTTGTAGACCCTAAGTACCCTGAATGGCTCACCAACATTGTGCCAGTACCAAAGAAGGTTGGCAAGGTTCGAATGTGCATCGACTTCCGAGACCTCAACAAAGCCAGTCCTAATGATAACTTCACCCTACCACATATCAATACGCTGATCGACAACACTATAGGGCACTGATGGGTTTTCCTCTTCAGTTCAAAGGAGATGTGGTGCGAATCAGATGCCAAAAATTTTAGCTTTACCGCGCTGCTCGACCAGTCGAGGGCAATGCTTGACTAGTTGAGTGGTGCTTGTCATGCCCCAAACTCAGAAATCGGGCTCACAAAATTCTCGATCACCAAATTCGGCGCAGACAGCCTCCGTAGAACCCCATTCTCGGATCCCAGCGTCCATTCGCCAGGTTCCGATCCTGAGATGTTACGAGGAGGATTTTCAACGTTATTTTGATTTGTAATAAGCATAACCAAAGGCATAACCCACAAACAACAACCAAAAACTTCATTACATTTTCACTATGATCAAAAACTTTACAAGTACAATGAGCATAAAGGAAAATACAATGATGATGAATAAAATCTCCAAAGTGATCTGAAAGGTGCTCCTGCCTCAGTGCTGCTGCGATCCAACGTCACCTGCACTCAACGGTCGTGCATAAGTGTAACACTCCGGATTTTGGCTAATCTGGGATTAGACGTCCTTAGGCAATGGGTTAACTAAAACACCTGAGAAATCGCTCAGAACCCAATTCCATAGCCAAAGAAATCACGTAGGATTAATTCCTTTGAAAAATAAGTATAAGTTAGCTAGCGCGACGCTGGAGTAGCTGGGAAATAGTCCTTGATCACTTTAAATACGTTCTACAAGACCCAAATCGAGTAGAACCAACGACTCTATAATACACTATAACCTCGGACCAAACTCTAAGCAGGTTTGTTCTCTGGACCACTTTGAATCTTTGTATTGGATCTAGTTCGCTCGTCGAAAGTCCGATACCTCTTATCTTAGACCGTTAGAACCGCCTATCTGGACTTGACACTCATTCCGAAAATCAAGTCAAACCAATAATCACAGGCTATTTCATTGAGCCCAGACCGAAGAGAGTCCGAATAGGGACAGTTAAAATTTCAAATTCAAATCTGGCACACGACTTGACGCGTTAGTATTGAGCGTTCTGACCGTCAGAATTCATCAAGATTACACCCTCGGATTAGGAGAAATTTCTATTTTTATATCATGAGACTTTCAGCCTTGATCTACGTGCGGTGACCGCTGAACTGAAACTGGCCCGCCACGTGCGATCTGCGAACCCTGCCGGACTGAAAACTTAATATGTGCTAGATCTGGTACGCATGAGCTTAAGTCCGATCGCATTCGACCAGGGGACCACCAGAAAATATCTTTTGAACCGAAACAGCCCCGAATTGGATATGCATTAAGTAAACTTCGTTCCGGAGCCTGTTTTCGGCATTTTTAAGCTTATAAAAGGGGTTGAAACCCTCATTCCTCTCTCCCATCTGAAATTGCAAAAATCTCTAGATTAGGAGAGAGAAAAGGTAAGAGTTTGTGAGAGAGAGTAGGAGAGAATTTCTTGCTGCTCGTGCCACCTGCTGCAAGTGCCTAAGCAACGCACTCCAACCACTTTCTCGGCAATTCCAACGCACTTCTAGGTGAGGAAAACCTTCAACACTTGCTAATTTAAGCTTCTGTCAATTCCATTAGCGATGTAGCTTATGTAGCTTGTGTATTAGGTTCCCTATTCGCCGTAGACGAAGCGTATACGCTCCGTTCGAATTTACACATCCATAAGAGACAAGGTGCGGATTTTAAACGCTTTGATTGACTATTTCCAAAGCTTTCAATGTCGTTTAATAGTAGATTCTCGACGGAAACGCCGTTTGACATGTACAACATGCTGTCCGTTTCCTGTTTCGTAAACCAACGAAGAATATGAGATTTAAGGCATTTTAGTCATTTGTAGGAAGTACTGTTTTTATTCATATTTTGCTGATGTGATTGACATGGTTTATTGTCGTATTAGAATATTAGGAATACGTGCATAATTATTTTGGCGAAGAGATTTGCCAAAATGTGCACTTCGGGTCGACATGCTATATGTAGACTTAAGTGTGTAGTGTAAGTGTTTGTATAAATGTTTGTATTAGTATGTATTGAGTTAAATGGTGTTATGAATTAGTTTGAGATTGATTTCTCGATTAATATGCTGATGAAAATGATTTCCTACATGCTATCCATATGTACGATTTCATTATATGTATGAAATGCATATGCTTGATGTTGTACTCAAGTGGTATGATATAACATGTACTTGATGATTTCCTTATGATTTAGTTTGAGATTGAATTCTCAATTAATATGTTGATGGAGAGGATTTCCTATATGTTGGCGACATGCGTAATTTCATCATATGTGTGAAAGACATGTGTAAGATGATTTGCTTAAGTTGTATGTAATAACATGTGTTAACATGCTCACATGGTTGTGTTTCATTTCTATTACCCTTACACAACTGCTGATGTGATTCTATGATTGTTTGGGACTATGCCTAGTCCAGGCAGTCGGTAACCGAACGAATTCGTGGTTAGCTTATCTTCGCCACGAACGACGCGTCGATGAACGCGAGCCGTGTTCTGGAGTAAGCGGCAGTGGTTAGGCCACACGAAGTGTTTTATGCACTTCATGTCGTTCAACTTGAGATGCGATCGCGCTAGTCGAGCCCGTCAAGTAACCCGACTGGCCATTGTATGTTCACCCTGCATGAGTCATAACTGCTTGAACCTAGGGTACTGAACTTACCATTGTAAACTCTGTTAACCATTGTACCTTGATCCACGAAGACTCATGAGCCGGGCATGGTGGTATGGGACACCGTGGTCCAGCGTTGGCCTACGTTGGGGCCACAAACCTCCCCGTAGTGACCAGTGAGCACCTGTCTCGTGAGTAGATTATGATGGTATGGGACACTATATTCTTGTTGTCGGCCTACATTGATAAGGTGATGGGGGAGCGGTGCAACGAGTGCGAGCAACAGCCCTGGCAGCCCTTTGTAGTGACCGCGAGCGTATTCTGAGTCTACGGGAGGCGACGACCCTTCCGTAGCAGTAGAGTACAGTAGGCCTGTATTGATAAGGTGATGGGCGAGCGGTGCAATGAGTGCGTGCAACAGCCCTGGTAGCCCTTGCAGCGACCTACAAAATATACATCGTATGAGATTACTAGGAGTGACGACCCTAGACAGGATCTGTGTTGGGATTGATATAAGGGAGGTACCTTAGTTTTCCAATCCTGCTGTTTGAATGGACTAATAACAACTTGAAAATCATATCACCATAACATTGCATGTGCCTGGAAGATGTGGAGCACTCTAGGGAGTGTGGCATGCCGCGGTCGTAAGATGTTGCCGTATGAGGGAGATCGTCGGTGAGGGCATACATCACGTCATGTCATATTGCATTAACAACAGTATTAGGATTGTTTGATTTACTGCTTTACTATTATCGCATGATTGATTTGATAACATGCTAATCTCTGCTCTCTCATCCCACTGAGTTGATCACTCACTCCCAAGTTACGGGATGGTGTTTTCAGACACCCACCAGTCCCTATTGTGATTGCAGATGATGGCGCGGCCTGCGAGGCGAAGCTGGATTTGATGATGAGGAGGAGGATCTCTCCTTTATGCGTGATCTGATTGACGGGATTACAGGGAGGTTGATTAAATACATTGACACTTGTCATTTTATATTTTTAGCGCCCTCATGTATATTCATTTTGTTTACTTTTGAAGTATACATGTATGTGTATAACCTGGTAATATATTCACACTCTGGAGACATACAACAGTTTATATATGTTATACATACTATTACAGTCTTCCGCTTGCAAATTTAACTGTCTCTGGAGTATGATATGCTGTTCTGGCTTAATCTCACTCATGTTTAATACATTATCACAGACAACATTCAATCATACATATCTATGTTGCATAAATAACATTTTGGAACTCGGGAATTGGGTTTTTGCTCGACCCCCCGATTTTCGGGATGTTACAATAAGCTTATAGAAAGCTTAGAGGGTGGTGAAATTATGTGCGCAAGGTAGTAATATGAACATGTAATATCCAAGAAAATGCGGAATATACAGATGGATCCATGAAAACCATTAGCCGTACCAAAGCTATGCGATGCAAGATATGAATGATATAGGCCATCCTAAGGCCATGCGATGTGAAATGCAACTCAAGCATACAAATCCTCATCTATGTCCACACATCAATACAGCTCAAATATGAGATATCACCGAGGTCTAGTACAATCTAAATCAGATCGCCGCCTCAACTCGCACAATAAGGTAAGTAGAAGAGACCTCACTATCCGTCTGCCAATATCGGGCTTGACACGTCGATAGCGGATCCATTCCTCGAGCTGGTCAAACTCAGCCGCACCCCCTTCCAACCGACCACGACACAGTGGAGAGCGCAACCATCTGGTAATCAGCACTCAACCCTCATCTACCCACTCGGTTTAGACGTTGGAGCAACCTCTTGGTACTATAAGGGTTTAGGTACTTTCACTCAGGGATATCTATAGTACCCATGTAGAATAAAATTTTTGGTATCCAATCCTGCCAACCACGATACGTCTGTGGAGGCTATAGCCCCGATGTCGCTAGGGCGTACAGTAACCATATCACATAATGTGAAATATATGAATCACACTATCAAATCATGCAGCAAATCTTGCGCGTATCGTGCACTCATGTAGGGCAACACCGCCTAACCGGGAGCACATAACTAACCTACCTGAAGGCATATGCTATGATCAGTCACTTCTCATATCAAGCATACATATGATGCGTATGATCATAAGTCATGAAACTATACTAAACATGTAATTAAAGTAATGAAATATCCTTATAATGCAGATGGGTCTAGACGGCCTATACACAACAAGTACGAGCCTTCCAATGGGCCCTAAAGGAGAGTCATAATGTGGATATTTAACCAACATTATACTCGCAATGTGGACCTCAAACCAACATCACTCCCAAGGCATAGTCCGTAGTGAATATCATTACATAAACCAGGTTGGGATCACACATTGCAATGAACCTTAGGTACATCCCATTGGGCCTTAAATACATCAAATTGTTCATATCATATGGGCCTTTTATTCATCAAGTGGGCCACGTCAATGGGCTGCACCAATGGGCCTTATGTGCATTGCAATGAATCATAACCCGTGGGTCTTAGATTGCATCAAATGGGCCTAATCTCTTGGGTCTTATATGTAAAAAATGGGCTACATCAATTTGGGCCCCATATGTGCATCAAATGGGCCTCAACCCATAGGCCCTAGTACATCTCAATGGGCCTTAACCCATTGGCCCTCTAACATAACAAGTGGGCCTCAACCCATGGGCCATAAGTACGTTAATATGGGCCTCATACACATCAAATGGGTCACACCCAAACATAAGTGGTGGCAATGATTGCCACCATTAAAATTCCTAAGGCTCACCATAACATATGTTTTCCATCCACCTGACCATAAATTAATATAGTGACGGATGAAGTGGAAGCAAATATAACTTAAAAGAAAGCTCATGGGGTCCCTAGAAAGTTTTAAACGGTGGACATCATTGACCACAACATTAAATGGTGGGGTCCACTTGAACTTTAGATCTAACTCTTTCTTTAGCTCATGCAATGAGCTTTCAAATGGTTGGATGGTTGGATGCAACACATGCATCATGGTGGGGGGTCCACATGGATGGGCAGCATGGAGAGAACACATGCATCGTTGGGGTCCCACCGTCCAGCCCTGGACAGTGTGGTGAAGACACACGCACCATGGTGGTTTCCACCGTCCATGGTGGACTGTGTGAATAAAACAAATACACCACTGTGTATACACCATAACATATATTTTCCATCCAAACTGTTGGTAAGGTCGTGCAGACCTGGATGAAGGGGAAATACAAATTTCAGTTTGATCCAAAACTCCTATGGCCCAAAAAAAAGGGGTTCAATGGTGTAACGCCCGTGAAAAATCCGTACTTGGGTTCGAGTACCGATTTGACCCGAAATCGCGTAGAAATAATTTCCATGGAAATTAAGCGTAAGTTAGCTAGCGCAACGCTAGAGTAGCTGGAAAATAGTCCCTGATCACTTTAAATACGTTCTACAAGACCCAAATCGAGTAGAACAAACAACTCTACAATACTCTATAACCTCGAATCAAACTCTAAGCAGGTTTGTTCTCTGGACCACATTGAATTCTTGAATTGGATCTAGACCGCGCGTCGAAGGTCCGATACCTCCTATCTTAGACCGTTAGAACCGCCCAGCTGGACTTGACAATCATCTCTAAAATCAAGTCAAACTGATAATCACAGACGATTTCGTTGAACCCGGACTGAAGCGACCGCGAATAGGGACGGATTTGGAATTTTAAATTCAAATCTGGCACACGACTTGGCGCGTCAGTATTAAGCGTTCTGACCATCAGAATTCATCCAGATTACACCCTCGGATCAGGAAAAATTTCTATTTATTATCATGAGACTTTCAGCCCTGATCTATGTGCGGTGACCGCTGAACTGAAACTGGTCCGCCACGTGCGATCTGCGAACCCTGCCAGACTGAAAACTTAATACGAGGTACATCTGGTACTCATGAGCTTAAGTCTGATCGCAATCGACCAGGGGACCACCAGAAAGCAGTTTTTGAACCGAAACAGCCCCGAAATGGATAGGCACCAAGTAAACTTCGTCCCAGAGCCTATTTCCGGCGATTTCAAGCTTATAAAAGGGGTTGAAACCCTCATTTCTCCCTTCCATCCGAAAATCACAAACCCTAGGAGAAAAAGAGAGAGAGTTTGAGAGAAAGAGAAGAAAAGAATTTTCCCGCTTCCGAGCCCCTGACAGTTGCTGCTTCAGCACTTCTTTCCAATCACCTGGCTGGTGATTTCTCCATTTTTCAGGTATAAAATAACCCCAAAAACTTGCTGATTTAGGGTTTACTTAGTTGCATAACATGTTAGCTAATGTATTCGATAAATCAGGCTCTCCTACTGCCGTAGACGAAGCGTACACGCTCCGTTCAAAATCCTGCAACCGTAAGAGACTAGGTGAGGATTTTAGACGCTTTGATTGACGGTTTACAACGCTTTCAATGTCGTTTAATAGTAGATTATCGACGGCATCGCCGTTTGACATGTACAACATGCTCTCCGTTTCCTGTTTCGTAAATTAACGAAGAATATGAGATTTAGGGCATTTTAGTCATTTGTAGGAAGTACGGTCTACATGCATATTTTGCTGACGTGATTGACATGGTTTGTCGCCGCATTAGAGAGTTAGGAATGCTTACATAATCAGTTTGGCGAAGAGATTCGCCAAGTTGCGCACTTTGGGTCGACATACTATATGTGGACTTAAGTGTGTAGTGTATGTATTTGTATAAATGCTTGTATTAGTATGTATTGAATTAAATGATGTTATGTAGTAGTTTGAGATTGATTTCTTGATTAATATGCTGACCTAAATGATTTCCTATATGTTTACCTTATGCATGATTGCATTACATGCATAGAAAGTATGCCTTGAAGATTTGCTTACGTTGAATGTTATAACATGTGTTAACATGCTCACTTGATGTATTTCAATTCCCATACCTTTGCACATAGTGATAATATGATTCCATAGATATGTGGGACTAGACTTAGTCCAGGCAGTCGGTAACCGAGCGAATTCGTGGCTGACGGGTCATAGCCACGAACGACGCGTCGATGAACGTGATTCGTGTTTAGAGTTGGCGGCAGTGGTTAGGCCACGCGAAGTGTTTTACGCACTTCATGTCGTTCGACTTGAGATGCGATCGCGCTAGTCGAGCCCGTCAAGTAACCCGACTGGCCGATGTATGTTCACCTTGTATGTGTCATAACTGCTTGAACCTAGGGTACTGAACTTACCATTGTAAACCCTGTTAACCATGGTACCTTGATCCACGAAGACTCATGAGCCGGGCATGGTGGTATGGGACACCGTGGTCGAGCTGTCGGCCTACGCTGGGGCCACAAACCTCCCCGTAGTGACCAGTGAGCACCTAAACTCGTGAGCAGATTATGGTGGTATGGGACGCTATATTCTAGCTGTCGGCCTACACTGATCAGGCGACGAGCCCTTTGTAGTGACCGCGAGCGTATTCTGAGTCCACGGGAGGCGACGACCCTTCCGTTGCAGTAGAGTACGGTAGGCCTGTATTGATAAGGTGATGGGGGAGCGGTGCAACGAGTGCGAGCAACAGCCCTGGCAGCCCTTGCAGTGACCTACGAAATATACATCGTATGAAATTACTAGGAGTGACGACCCTAGACAGGATCTGTGTTGGGATTGATACAAGGGAAGTACCTTAGTTTCTCAATCCTGCTGTTTGAATGGACTAATAACAACTTGAAAATCATATCACCATAGCATTGCATGTGCCTGGAAGATGTGGAGCACTCTAGGGAGTGTGGCATGCCGCGGTCGTAAGATGTTGCCGCATGAGGGTGATCATCGGTGAGGGCATACATCACGTCATATCATCTTGCATTAACAACAGTATTAGGATTGTCTGATTTACTGCTTTACTATTATCGCGTGATTGAATTGTGAACATGCTAATCCTTGCTCTATGATTCCACTGAGTTGATCACTCATTCCCACGTTACGGGATGGTGTTTGCAACACCCACCAGACCCTGTTATAGTTGCAGGTGAGGACGAGATCCAGGAGGTGGAGCCAGAGATCGACGAGGACCAGGATGAGTTCTCATATATGCAGTATCATGACGGCTTCCCGTAGGCGACCTGGATCGAGGGGACATCAGTGGGACTTTCTTTTTGAACATTATTCTTTTGTCATGTATATGTACATGAGACTCAGAGATGTAGTCATACTTTGGAGACAGATGAGATTACTTTGTTTTTCCATACAGTGATATTTACATTGTTTAGTGTTCCGCTTGCTTTTATCACTGGATCTGAAGTATGAATTGCAGTTTTGGTATACTTTTACTCATGTGAATGCTTTAAATCAGACAACATTGAATCATAACCATTTTTGTTGCATAAGTGACGGTCTGGAACTCGGGAGTTGAGTTTATACACGACCCCCGATTTTTAGGGTGTTACAAATGGTAGAGGTTCAATCCCACTGTTTCTTATAGTGTGGGCCACCCAAGCCATGGATGGGGCTGAAATTTGGAGGGGGCCCATTACTAAGGGTGGCCCACCTCATGAACGGTGTGGATATAAAATTTACACATGGTGGGGCCTATGCGAGTGGCCCTTCCCAAGAGCTTAAACAAGCTCATATTTGTGTTTCCATTTCATGTCCAGGGACGTCCTTGGACGTGGACGGTCTTTGTAAAAACAAGGTGGGCCTTGCTCAGGTGGGCCACTGAATGATAAACAGCATAGATACAACACATATAAAGGGGCCCCCACTTAAGGATCACTTGGATAAAAATACATATTGTATGGTGGGGTCCATCCAAGTGGGCCACACGGCCAAATCATCACACAAAAATATATATAAAAAAAGAAAGGAAGAGAGAGAGAGATAGAGAGTGGGACACGCTTGTGATGGAGGGCTCCGCCACTATGAGCCCTCTCTTATATGAAATCATACATCAACGGATCCCTCTACACATGGATTCATCAAAAATTGAAAATCAACGGTGGAGATCCTCTCCCCACCAATATGGACGGTCTAGATGACCTTTTTAATGCAAGGAAATAAATATCGTGATGGGGTCCATGGAGAATAGCCCCATCATGGAATGATCATGATGATCCTAGTGGTTCATCGGCCACACCTTAGGGTCCCAAATAAGATCCAAATCGTTGATCGGTTGGCCTCACTTGGCCTATCTTAAAAACATGAAAACCAACTCTTATCAAGCACCCACTGTTCGATCTTCTTGCTCATATGGATTCCTTAGCACCTTAGCTTTGGTTTCAATGGAGGAGATGAGAAAAGGATGGCTAGGATGGGAGATCTTGGGATGAAGAGGTGGGCCACACTTGGAGTTTTGGAAAGAGAGGGAGAATTCTCATATGTATGAAATTTTCTTGCTTGGATTTGAGTTTAAAAATGAGAGAGAGAGAGAGAGTTATAAAGGGGGAGAGAGAGAGAGAGAGTGATGGGTGATGGATGTGGTGAGTGATGGGTGTGTAAGAATTTCTTGACTTTTCTGGCCATTTGTGTAAGAAAGGCATGGGAGGTGTAAGAACTTTTTGACTTTGAGGGTTTTTGATGTAAGAAAGGTATGGACTTTGTAAGAGATTCTTGACTTTTGTGGTTTCTTGGGTATGTGTGAAAGGTGATGTGTACTTGACATGAGATGTGATGGGATTTGATTGATTGATGGGATTGAGGTGACACCTCGTAGAGATTCTCTTGGATTTCACAACGTGCGGCATTTTCCTCGCACCGAACGCTAACCCACATCTCTTGACCAGGGTATCACCTCGGCACAAGTCGCGGCATCGGAACTGCAGTGATGGCGCGGTCGCTATTGTTCACTCCCCAAGTGCAGGGTTGTGATGTAGTAATAAACTCGGTAAGACCGAGGTCGAATCCCAAGGGACTGATACCTATACGTTATCTAAAACTAACTAGAACTAGAACTAGGCTAAGATGAATTCTAAATCAATTAGCAATGGTGGAATACTTATAGAATAATTAATCTAAAACTTAGGAAACAAATCAGAGATAGGAAACTAGGGATTCAGAGGATCCACTTGTAGAGATCAGGGAGATCTTATGCTTGTTTCATGAATAATAAAATTTACTGAACTGTCATTGATCTAGTTTTCAAAGAGATGAAAGGTATATGAATTAGAACGGATTCCATCACCAAACCATGCCCAAGAGACTATGGAAAATAACAGAATTAAACTAATTACCAACCAATCGAATGCTATGAAAGTTAGGAAAGGTACCGTCATCCGACCATGCCCAGGAGACTATGGTGAACAACCGGGCTTCCTGACGTCATAAACATAAAAAGGAATAGGAAACATTTAAAGCCATCGTAGGCCTACTGTAATTTCAGTCACAACAGACCATTAAAGACTAAA
Source organism: Magnolia kwangsiensis (assembly GCA_037074715.1). Taxonomy (NCBI): domain Eukaryota; kingdom Viridiplantae; phylum Streptophyta; class Magnoliopsida; order Magnoliales; family Magnoliaceae; genus Magnolia; species Magnolia kwangsiensis. The sequence goes on from CM073586.1 coordinate 17,043,042, forward strand.
AATATTCCTATTAATCAACTATCATCAAAATCAGTTCACAAATTAAATAGAAATCATAAAATAAACTCTCCCATCTCACTACAGGCTTCACCTCTTAGCCCTAGCTAAGAGGTTTAGCCGCAAATGAGTGGCTAGATCTCTAAAAAAAATCAAGGGAAAAAAAATAGAAAGAAACAAAGAAAAAGGAAAGAAACTTGAGCCGTTCTACCCCTCTCTCTCTCTCTTCCACGTTCTTCCCTCGTCACCAAGCTCCAGCCGTCCAGCCTCCCCTCCAAGCTTCTTCTTTTCTTTCCCTATCTCTCTCACTGTTTTATAGGTATGTAGGGTCGGTTGCTGGCTTTCCTCGAAGCACAACAAGTGCGGAACCTGTTCGCACTTCCCGTGTAACAGGTTAGCGCTGAACTGAAAGTGGGGCCCATTATCAGATTTTTCTGAGAAATCCAGTCCGCTCATTGGAACCCCCATGAAATTTTAGTAAACTAGGCTATTTTTTTTTACCGCAATTGGTGAGTCCCACCCATCTTTTTCTTGCACCGTTAGTCCTCGATTTGGACGAATGGAAACTGATCTTCATTAATTTCTAAGAGTTGGTCACCTAGGCTTTGATGCAGGAGACCATAGGTTCATGATGAACGGCTCAGATCAAGCTTTTGAAGTGTGATGGTGGCCCATAAGACTGGTCCGCAACCTTTGTTTGTGAAACAGAGGTTCCGCACCGCACTATGACCGATGGTGGGGCCCAATATCAATGTCAGACGGGGAATCCACCCCATCCATTACGCTATCCTCGGAAAACCGCTCAGGACAGGTTGATTTTCCTCGAATTTCGATGTGGTCCCTTAAATATTTTCTTCCACCGTTCATTCCACGTTCAACGGCTAGAATTTTTCAATCATATGCATGATGTGCAAAGGACACCTAGGCACTGGTTTTGGCCATCCTACAGATCGAATGGACGGCTCGGATCTTTTAAATCAATGATGGGTGGGCCACACAACTCAAAACTGGTCAGCGCCCTTAGGACGCTGTTGCGTCTCTGCGATTTCAAGAAAAACGTCGGTCAGCGAGTGCACTGACCGACTTTCTTATTCGGTGTTCAGCCTCCGTACGTGTGCTGTGCACACGCACGATGTAAGGTGGGTCCCCATTTGACGTATGTGAGAAATCCGCTCCGTTCATCTTTTCCATCATATCATTTAAACCATAGGTACCGAAGATGAGGTATATCTGGATATCCAGCGGGCCCCAATTCAATGTTTTATAGGCTGATCCGTCCATTGGGCCACTTGCAGAGGGATCCACTGGCTGAAAATTTACTTGTATGGTTAATTTGTTGTCCTCAGGCCACGTATGAAGTTTCGAACCAAACGGATGGTGGGAAACATATGATCTTGCATTCTGGATGAGTTTTAGGCCATTTGAGCTTCAGTTCTTTGATTTTTGCTAATCCCTAGCGTTGATCTTGGTCCCCTGGAGTCCGTATCTTGCCTTGGTGTCATCAGGGTGTTAAATTCATGCTTTAAACATCCTTTTCAGTCCCCACTTGTAAATCCACCTTGCAGCACAAACATGATTAAACCAGGCCGTTAAACAGTATCATATACGTAAAATTAGGTAATTACTAGGGTCTGATATGCAATATTTGACCCTCAACACAACTCCCAACCAGCATTTTGCTAGTCCCGAGCAAAGTATGCGAAAAATAAGTTGAGAATTATAGGACAGTTTCTATGAACTTAAATGATATTTGAAAAACTATCCAAATCCCAGAATTCTAAAATTCATGAATGTTAGATATTGCTTTCTCCTAGACTCAAGCACTCGGTAGATTTCATAATCAAGTTCAAAGTATTACTCCATCAATTAGAATAATTCTAAACATTGAGTTTCACGGGTGTATAGTGTAATATCGGCTTATTGACATTAAAATTCACTTCTATATTTCAGGATCTCATTGGTAACCAGTAAGAGAATTTATGAAAGCAAAAACTTGCCTCACAGATCTTCTTGTCATTCTTTTAACTTTTGATTTTTTCATTAAAAGTACATCAAGAAGGGGAATTAAAGCCTTACCTATAGGGAGCAAACCTATGGCGAAGACTGTACACCCGACTCTTTTTCACATATCATTCAAGGAGTATTAAATCTACACCTCTAGGGAGCAAACCTATGGTGAAGATTATTCGCTCAAATCTTTCCAATGACACCTTTTTTTTTTCATATCGATCCTGTTAGGCAAATGTTCTAGGCTAGTTCCTTTCATACTGAATTATTACCAAGATAACCTTTCAATATCGAACTGAAACCTTGATGTGAAAGCGAGATGTGACATGTGAAATCATGACGCGATCAATGTTTAAAACTTCTAATCATGGCTTAATGATTCAAACTTAACTGTGAAGTCTAACAGATACTGAATCCAAGACTCATAAATTATCAACATCACGAATCTTGAAAATCTAAATTAGGGATATCTGTCAAAATCACTTCGAATTCATAGGAATTTTCAGAAAAAATTTTCACAATTGGCACAATTGTTGCGCAAGACCAAGAAAATATGGATTAAGAAGCCTAATCTCCTACCCCCAACCTAAAATCTACATTGTCCTCAATGTAAAAGATATGAGCATGCAATGCATATGGAACAACGAAAGTAAAGTGATGGGAAGATAGTACCTGGATAACGAATCAAGAGAGAGACTTTCCAAGAGATCGCAGCATGAAAGTTGGTCAGCCAAGAGAGAAAATAAAACAAAAATAACAACGAATAAAATCCTACCTATACCACTTTCGCAGGTGCTCTCGATTGCATTTAGCGAATGCAACAAGCCTTTAAACCCCTAGGTTACCCCTAGTGGATGAGTTGTAGTCTCGTGAGGGTTTGCAGTAATGTTACCCACAAACATTAAATCATCTACTAAAGAATGAAAAAAAATAAAAAAAGCTGGGTTGCCTCCCAGGAGCGCTAAATTTACAGTCTTTAGACAGACAAATAAAATAACTACCCTTGTCCTATGAAAGCGATAAACCTACCTATACCTCCATCCGACTAGGAGTTCAATCCTGGTAATCAGGCGCAATCAGAGGAATGGACATATCCTTTAAATCAAATGTCTCGACAAATGGTTTTAATCGATGTCCATTGACTTTAAACTCCTTGCCATTTTCGGGATCTTTTATCTCGACGGCCCCATGAGGATAAGCAGTGACAACAATGTAAGGGCCGGTTCAACGAGATCGAAGCTTACCCGAAAAGAGATGTAGTCGAGAATCGTACAAAAGGACTTTCTGACCTGGCGTGAATGATTTCCGTAGAATATGTTGATCATGAAACACCTTCATCTTGTCCTTATAAATTCTTGAGTTTTCGTACGCATCATTCCGGATTTCTTCAAGTTCATTCAACTGAAGTTTGCGTAACAAGCCAACGTTGTCCAAATTAAAATTTAGATTTTTGATCGCCCAGTATGCTTTATGTTCCAATTCCACAGGCAAGTGACAGGCTTTTCCATAAACAAGTCTAAAGAGAGATGTTCCAATAGGAGTTTTAAAAGCAGTATGGTACGCCCATAAGGCATCGGTCAATCGGATTGACCAATCCTTATGGTTAGGGTTAACCATTTTTTTCAGGATATGTTTGATCTCTCTAATGGAAATCTCAGCTTGTCCACTTGTCTGTGGATGGTATGAGGTGCTCACCTTATGAGAGATACCGTATTTATTCATTAAACTCTCAAATGGTCTATTACAAAAGTGTGAGCCCCCGTCACTAATGATTGCTCGAGGCGTTCTGAACCGCGACAGGATATTTTCTTTCAAAAATTTAATGACCGTGCGATGGTCATTTTTGCGGCACGGAATTGCTTTGACCCATTTAGTGACATAGTCTTCGGCGAGCAAAATATACAGATTTCCAAATGATTGGGGGAATGGTCCCATGAAATCAATACCCCAGCAATCAAATGCTTCAATGATAAGGATGGGATTCAAAGGCATCATATTTCGACGGGACAATGCTCCCAATTTTTGACAACGCTCACAAGCTTTGCAAAACTCATGAGTGTCCCTGAACATAGTGGGCCAGTAAAAGTTATACTGTAGAATCTTAGCCGTGGTCTTTTTAGCAGAAAAGTGACCACCACAGGCCTGTGAGTGACAGAAGGAGATGACACTCTGATGCTCATTGTCTGGCACACATTTCCTTAAGATTTGGTCTGGACAATATTTAAACAAATATGGATCATCCCAGAAAAAGTTACGCACCTTGGTAAAGAATTTCTTCTTATCTTGTGACGTCCAGTGTGTCGGTATGGCACCTGTAGCAAGATAATTAGCAATATCAGCGAACCAAGGTGAATGGGAGACTCTAAACAGTTGTTCATCAGGGAATATGTTATTGATATGGGTCGCCTCAAGGGAATCAGATGTATTAAGGTGAGAAAGATGATCGGCCACTACGTTCTTCACTCCCTTTTTGTCTTTAATTTCTAAATCAAATTCTTGAAGTAGAAGGATCCATCGTATCAGGCGGGGCTTAGAATCATTCTTAGAAAGAAGATACTTGAGTGCCGCATGATCTGTGTAGATGATGATCTTAAATCCGATCAGGTAGGACCTAAATTTGTCGAAAGCGAACACTACGGCTAAGAGTTTCTTTTCCGTAGTCGAGTAATTCATTTGGACAGGATTTAGAGTCCTACTTGCGTAGTGAATAACGTAAGGCTGCTTATTTTTTCTCTGGCCTAGAACCGCTCCAAGAGCATAATCAGAGGCGTCGCACATAAGTTCAAAAGGAAGACTCCAGTCAGGTGGCTGCATGATAGGTGCAGTGGTTAACATGCCCTTAAGCTTAGTAAAAGCTTCTTGGCACTGCTCAGTCCACTCGTATGGTGTATCCTTTTGAAGAAGATTACATAAAGGACGAGAGAGGAGACTAAAGTCCTTTATGAATCGTCTGTAGAATCCTACATGTCCTAAGAAGGATCGCATGTCTCTGATGTTCTTGGGTGAAGTTAGGTTAGAGATAAGATCAATTTTTGCCTTATCTACCGCGATTTCTTTGGATGAGGTGATGTGTCCAAGGACAATTTCCTTCTGAACCATGAAATGACACTTCTCCCAATTAAGTACCAGATTCTTTTCTTCACATCTTTTCAGCACACATTTAAGACTTGCCAAGCACTCGCTGAAAGATGAACCGAAAACAGAGAAATTGTCCATGAAGACCTCTAAATATTTTCCCACCATGTCAGAGAAGATACTCATCATGCATTGCTGAAAGGTGGCAGGGGCATTATATAACCCGAATGACATCTTTCTGTAAGCAAAGGTGCCATAGGGACATGTAAATGTGGTTTTTTCCTGATCTTCAGGGGCAATTTCAATCTAATTATAACCTGAATACCCGTCAAGAAAACAGTAATAGGAATGACCAGCTAATCTTTCCAAGATCTAATCTATAAAGGGCAAAGGAAAGTGGTCCTTCCTAGTGACGGTATTCAGCTTTCTGTAGTCAATGCACATTCTCCAACCAGTAGTAACTCTGGTCGGCAAGAGTTCATTATTGGCATTGGCTACGATGGTGATCCCGGACTTCTTACGAACCACCTGAGTTGGACTCACCCATTGACTATCGGATATGGGGTATATGATCCCCACTTTCCATAGTTTGAGAACCTCGGCCTTAATCACTTCCTTCATGTTTAGATTCAGTCTACGTTGTGATTGCCGAACAGCCTTTGCATTGTCCTCAAGATATATGTGGTGAGTACAAATCGATGGGTTAATTCCTTTGAGGTCCACTATCGTCCATCCAAGAGCTCCCTTATGCTCAATGAGAGTAGATATGAGCATACTCTCCTGTTCTTTTTCCAGGTGGGCAGAGATCACCACCGGGTATGTCTTATCTTGACCTAAATAGACATATTTTAAATCAGAGGGTAAAGGTATTAGGTCAAGCTTCGGTGGCTTGAGGTTAGACGGTAGAGGCACTACATCAGTTTGGAGCAACTCTTCAATTTGTGGCCTCCACCGGTTAACTTCAAGTACCGGTGCAGTATCCAGAATGGCACATGTCTCTCTAATTATATCATCATCAAGATCATGGGAGTGGGCCAGGCACGTCTCTAGAGGATCAGAGGATAAGGTGAGAGGTGTTCTTTCTTCCACAAAAGAATCAATCATGTTAACATCGTGGAAATTGTCATCATACTCTGAGTTGCTGCCGTTATTGAAAAAGATATTAGATTCCAATGTCAAATTTTCAAAGGACATAGTCATGACACCATTCCTACAATTGATAATTGCATTTGAAGTGGACAGGAATGGGCGACCAAGAATGACGGGAATCTGAGTGCTTGTGTCGTTGATGGGTTCGGTGTCCAAGATGATAAAATCAACAGGGTAATAAAATCTATCAACCTGGACCAACACATCCTCGATGATCCCTCTTGGTACACGAACAGAACGATCAGGAAGTTGTAGTGTGGTTCGGGTGGATTTTAATTCACCCAAACCTAACTGTTGGTATACTGAATAGGGAATTAGATTGACGCTTGCTCCTAAGTCAAGAAGTGCGTGATCAATTCGATAGTTTCCGATTACACATGATATGGTTGGGCAAGCGGGATCTTTGAATTTTTACGGCACGTCTTGTTTCAGGATGGCACTCACTTTCTCAGTTAAGGAAATTTTCTTTTAAACACTTTTTCGTCGTTTGGTCGTGCATAAGTCTTTTAGAAATTTAGCATATAAAGGTATCTGTTTTACAACATCAAGCAGAGGAATATTGACTTTCACTTGTTTCAACACCTCTAGGATATCCTGAGAGTTAGAGAGACGTTTTAGTTCAACCAACCGTTGAGAAAACGGAGCAACTGGCTTCTCTAGAGGTTCTGGTTCAAATTTTTGTGGGGCGTCACTAGATCCATCATTGTTGTCCTCTTCTGGTTCTTGAGGCTTTTCAGGCCTAACCGAAAGAGTTTTATCAATAATCTTCCCACTCCTAAGAGTGGTGATGGATTTAGCGTGCCCCATTTGAATTGAAGAGCTGGGATCATTAACTCCATAATGCGGTTTAGGATTGGGAAGAGGTTGAGCTGGGAAGCTCCCCTTATTTCCAATCGTATTTTCAGCCTTAAGTTCATGTATTTCTTTTGTAAGGTCTTGAAAAGCTTGCATCATACCCTGATTGAAAAGCTCTTGCTTTTGAAAATGTTTTAGAACCAAATCCTCTTGAAGTTTCTCTTGAGTTGGATTTTGGTTTAGGAAACCTTGAGGTGTAGCCGTTGGTCCATTCCTCCAACTGAAATTGGAATGATTTTTCCAACCAGGATTGTATGTATTAGAGGGTGGTCCATTGAAAGGTCTTTGATAGTTATTTACGGCATTAGATTGTTCATTCAACACTTCTCGAAAGGCAGGTATTGAAGGATAATTTTTAGTAGTATGAATGTTGCAATCACAGATGCCGCAAACACTTTCATTAACCTTTTTCTTCTTTCCTTCCATGGCCTCAAATTTTCTGGTGAGATTAGCCACCTTAGCGTTAAGATCATTATCCTCTTTCATGAGATATATTCTTCCTTTTTCCCTTGAATGAGTTGGCCTAGACGTAGCATTCGTCCTTGGGTAATAGTCCCATGATTGTGTTTTTTCAGCGAGACTATCGAGGTAATCTCATACCTCGTCGACATTTTTATTGATGAAATCTTCGTTACACATTGTCTTGACCATTTGGCACATGGAAGATGTTAGCCCATCATAGAAAAAATTCGTAATGCGCCATATTTCAAAGCCATGTTGTGGGCATACATTAACCAGATTCTTGAACCTTTCCCAACATTGGAAGAATGTTTTATCTTCCTTTTGGGAAAAGTTCATGATTGCTCTTCTGAGGGTAATTGTCTTATGATGTGGAAAAATTTTCTTTATAAATTCCCTCTGCATATCATTCCATGTGCCAATGGATCTAGGACGCAGTGAATGTAACCACGTCTTGGCTTTTTCTTTCAAGGAAAATGGAAAGAGTTTCAGCCTAATAGTATCCTCAGATACATTAGAAAAGTATAAGGTGCCTATGATTTCGTCAAACTCTTTCAGATGCAAGTATGGTTCTTCAGATTCAAGCCCATAGAACTTGGGAAGGAGTTGGATAACCCCTGGCTTGATGTCCATATGTCCTGTATTCGCAGGAAAAATCATGCATGAGGGCGTATTCACCCCCGCCGGTTGTAAATAATCTCGTAAAGAACGAGGCGAGGGTGTGTGGTGTACCTCATTCTCATCATGTACTTCCTCAACCCTAGGTTGGGGTAGCGCTTGAGGTTGATTTTCAGCCATAACCTCCTCTGTCTCAGGAGAATTCAAGTGGTGTCTAGTCCTGCGATGGATAGTCAACCCCTCAACTAATCCTCCTTCAGTCACAAGACGTCGAGTGTTGTCGCGAGCCCACTGGGGCATAAAACACACTCAGCCCTCAAATTCTAACTTAAACCTAAGAGAAAGGAAGAAGTAGAAATCTAGAAAATAAAAGGGAAAGATGAAACGAAGTTACCAAATTTGGAGCCCTAGGTTAAGAATCTGCAAAACAAAACAAAATAAGTTAGTTTCTAAGAATAGAAAGTCCTAATTAAAAGTAAATTAATTTCTAGAGAAAAGAAGAAATTCCAAAGAAAGAAGAATTAGAAAGAGCTTACTAAATTAGAAGCTTTCTACAAAACAGAAAAATTGAGTTAGTTCTAAAAATCAGATAGAATGAAAAATAGCAAGTTTCTAAAGTTAGGAAAATTTTCTAACAAGGAAAATAACTAAGCTTCTAAACCTAGAATTAGAAAATTCTAAAAAGAAAATCTAATCTTAAACTAATCTTAAAACTAATTAATTTCATAAAAATGTATCCAACAGTCCCCGGCAACGGCGCCAAAAACTTGTTCACTCCCCAAGTGCAAGGTTGTGATGTAGTAATAAACTCGGTCAGACCAAGGTCGAATCCCAAGGGACTGATACCTGTACGTTATCTAAAACTAACTAGAACTAGAACTAGAACTAGGCTAAGATGAATTCTAAATCAATTAGCAATGGTGGAATACTTGTAGAATAATTAATCTAAAACTTAGGAAACAAATCAGAGATAGGAAACTACGGATTCAGAGGATCCACTTGTAGAGATCAGGGAGATCTTATGCTTGTTTCATGAATAATAAAATTTACTGAACTGTCATTGATCTAGTTTTCAAAGAGATGAAAGGTATATGAATTAGAACGGATTCCATCACCAAACCATGCCCAAGAGACTATGGCAAACAACAGAATTAAACTAATTACCAACCAATCGCATGCTATGAAAGTTAGGAAAGGTACTGTCATCCGACCATGCCCAGAAGACTATGGTGAACAACAGGGCTTCCTGACGTCATAAACATAAAAAGGAACAGGAAACATTCAAAGCCATCATAGGCCTACTATAATTTCAGTCACAATAGACCATTAAAGACTAAAAATATTCCTATTAATCAACTATCATCAAAATCAGTTCACAAATTAAATAGAAATCATAAAATAAACTCTCCCATCTCACTACAGGCTTCACCTCTTAGCCCTAGCTAAGAGGTTTATCCGCACATGAGTGGATAGATCTCTAAAAAAAATCAAGGAAAAAAAATAGAAAGAAACAAAGAAAAAGGAAAGAAACTTGAGCCGTTCTACCCCTCTCTCTCTCTTCCACGTTCTTCCCTCGTCGCCAAGCTCCAGCCGTCCAGCCTCCCCTCCAAGCTTCTTCTTTTCTTTCCCTATCTCTCTCACTGTTTTATAGGTATGTAGGGTCGGTTGCTGGCTTTCCGCGAAGCACAACAGGTGCGGAACCTGTTCGCACTTCCCGTGTAACAGGTTAGCGCTGAACTGAAAGTGGGGCCCATTATCAGATTTTTCTGAGAAATCCAGTCCGCTCATTGGAACCCCCATGAAATTTTAGTAAACTAGGCTATTTTTTTGACCGCAATTGGTGAGTCCCACCCATCTTTTTCTTGCACCGTTAGTCCTCGATTTGGACGAATGGAAACTGATCTTCATTAATTTCTAAGAGTTGGTCACCTAGGCTTTGATGCAGGAGACCATAGGTTCACGATGAACGGCTCAGATCAAGCTTTTGAAGTGTGATGGTGGCCCACAAGACTGGTCCGCAACCTCTATTTGTGAAACAGAGGTTCCGCACCGCACTATGACCGATGGTGGGGCCTAATATCAATGTCAGACGGGGAATCCACCCCGTCCATTACGTTATCCTCGGAAAACCGCTCTGGACAGGTTGATTTTCCTCGAATTTCGATGTGGTCCCTTGAATATTTTCTTCCACTGTTCATTCCACGTTCAACGGCTAGAATTTTTCAATCATATGCATGATGTGCAAAGGACACCTAGGCACTGGTTTTGGCCATCCTACAGATCGAATGGACGGCTCGGATCTTTTAAATCAATGATGGGTGGGCCACACAACTCAAAACTGGCCAGCGCCCTTAGGACGCTGTTGCGTCTCTGCGATTTCAAGAAAAACGTCGGTCAGCGAGTGCACTGACTGACTTTCTTATTTGGTGTTCAGCCTCCGTACGTGTGCTGTGCATACGCACGATGTAAGGTGGGTCCCCCTTTAACGTATGTGAGAAATCCGCTCCGTTTATCTTTTCCATCATATCATTTAAACCATAGGTACCAAAGATGAGGTATATTTGGATATCCAGCGGGCCCCAATTCACTATTTTATGGGCTGATCCGTCCATTGGGCCACTTGCAGAGGGATCCACTAGCTGAAAATTTACTTGTACGGTTAATTTCTTGTCCTCAGGCCACGTATGAAGTTTCGAACTAAACAGATGGTGGGAAACATATGATCTTGCATTCTGGATGAGTTTTAGGCCATTTGAGCTTCAGTTCTTTTATTTTTGCTGATCCCTGGTGTTGATCTTGGTCCCCTGTAGTCCGTTTCTTGCCTTGGTGTCATCAGGGTGTTAAATTCATGCTTTAAACATCCTTTTCAATCCCCGCTTGTAAATTCACCTTGCAGCACAAACATTATTAAACCGGGCCGTTAAACAGTATCATATACGTAAAATTAGGTAATTAATAGGGTCTGATATGCAATATTTGACCCTTAACAGCTATGGTAAGGGTGTTGAGTTGAGTCGACTCAGGTTGACGGCATACGAATCAGGGTCGCGTGCAAATATCGATTAAGGGTCGAAGGTTATCGAAATTCGACCGGTAAGACCACGGAAGTCTATGGAATGGTACGGACTAAGATACGGGTCTTACAGTGCTCGACTCAAAGTCCAGCGAGCTATTTATTTTAGAATTTCGTGGGACTCGACCAGTCGAGTGGGCCGCTTGACCAGTCGAGGGCCCGGCTCGACTAGTCGAGAGTTACGCAGATTCAGTCCAGATTTAGTGTGGACTGCGTAAATTTGAGGCAGTTTTGCAAGAGGTGTAAAAGAGAGTTGCCTAAACTATAAATAGGGGTGCCTAGAGCTTTTCTAGAGTATTGAAAAGGCTTTCTAAAGCTATTATGCTAAGATGTTTTCATGGCAAAGGTGAGAGAGAGAAAAAAAAAAAGAGGAAGCTTGTGGAAGGGAGGGTTCTTCTCATAGAGGTGATCTACTTCGCAATCGACATCTCAGCACTTGTATGTCCTCGTGATCGATGAGATCTCTCCATTTTTCTTTTATTCTCTTATTGTTCATCCGCTCCTACGTGAGTGAAGAAGGTTTGATCCAAGTGGTGTGTGCTTGTGATCAGTTGTAATATTCTACTTCATAGTGAATTGTTGCTCTAAACGAGGTCCCATAGTTTTTACCTCTTTGAGGGTTTTCCACGTAAAAATCTCTTGTGTTGTGTGGTTTATGCTTTGATTTATTTCATTGCTCTATTATATTCCATAATTCTAATATTTTTAGGAGGCGAGATCCTAAGGTTTTTGTACAACGCCCCCAATAAAGTGGTATCAGAGCGTTCAAGTTAGTTGAACGGAGTGGGATTAGTTCTGAATTATGGAAGGTGGCTTATCAAGGATGATCAGTCTCAATGGTTCTAACTAGACCATATGGAAGGCTAAGATGGAGGACTTGCTTTATTGCAAGGACTTATATGCTCCAATTCTATGCATATTAGTGAAGATAAAGGATATGTTAGATGAAGATTGGAAGAAGTTGGACAGGAAGGTGGTGAGGTTTATTAGACAATGGTTGGACGATTTCGTATTCCACCATATGTCTACAGAGACCTCAGCCGTTAGCTTATGGATGAAATTGCAAGGGTTGTATGAGAGGAAGACAGCTGGCAATAAGATTTTTCTAATAAGACGACTTGTGAATCTCGAGTTCAAAGATGATGGTTTTGTGGCTGAGCACATGAATGAGGTCAGCAATATATTGGACCAGCTTTCCACTATGAAGATGATCCTGGACGATGAAGTACAGACTTTACTATTACCTAGTTTATTGTCTGATAGTTGGGAGACATTGGTGGTGTCTCTGAGTTACTCTACGCCAAATGGAAAGGTGTCCATAAAACAGGTAACTAGTTATCTCTTCAATGAGGAGACAAGGAGGAAATCTTAGGAGTCTACAAGAAAGGAAAAGGAAAGGAGACAGAAGATGAATCAAACTTTACCACGGTCACTTTAGATGACAACGTTGTAGTTATTCTTTTAGCAGATCATGAAGTTTGTCTCACGGCTACGAGTCAGGACACTGACTGGGTGATAGACTCGAAAGCCTCGTTTTATACAACTTCGCTCTGAGATTTCTTCACAAGCTATAAGTCAAGTGACTATGGGACCGTGAAGATGGAAAATTCTACCATATCGAAGATCCTAGGGGTCAGTGATATTTGTGTGAAGACCGATGTCGATTGCACATTGGTTCTTAGGGATGTGAGACACATTTCAGACCTCACCTCAACGTGATGTCAATGGAAAAGTTGGATGATGATAGCTATGAAAGCCGATTTGTTGGTCGGCGTTGGAAGCTCATTAAGGGTTCGTTGATCGCAACCAGAGGGAAGAAGTGTTGTACCCATTACAAGGCAAGTGTTACTGTGTGTAACGATGGGTCGAACGCAGTAGAGGATTCAACTATTGACATATGACATAGGTGTCTAGGCTACATGAGTGAAAAAGGGCTTCAACTACTAGTAAAGAAATAGCTCCTTCCAGACATGACAAGTATACCTCTCTAAAAATTTATATTGATTGTTTATCAGGAAAATATCATAAAGTTTCATTTGTTAAATCTGTTTCCCATGTTAATAAAATGCATGCATTAGATTCGGTTTATTCTGATGTTTGTGGTCCTATGAGGATAAAAATCTTAGATGGGGCATTATATTTTGTCACTTTTATAGATGATGCATATAGGAGGGTTTGGGTTTATGCTTTGAAATCCAAGGATGAGGTCTTTGGTGTGTTTAAAATGTTTCATGCTATGATCGAGAGAGAAACAGGAAGATGATTAGAGTGCATTCGCACTGACAATAGTGGTGAATACATTAGTGACTTCCATGAGTATTGTAAGTCCCTAGGTATACAGCTTGAACAGACGATTCCCAAGACCTCCCATTATAATGGTGTGGTTAAGCGAATAACTCGCACTATTATAGAGAGAATCAAATGCATTTTATCCCATGCAAAGTTGCCCAAGACGTTCTGGGGAGAAGCAATGCACACAATAATATATTTGATAAACAGGTCTCCATTAGCCCCGTTAAATGGAGAAGTACCTGAGAATGTGTGGACTAGATAAGATCCATTGTACAGGATGTTTGGATGGAAGGCATCCGTTCATATACCAAAGGACGAGAGGTTTAAACTCAATATGAAGATCAGGCAATGTGTATTCTTGGGGTACGGTGATGGAAAGTTTGGTTACAGATTATGGAATCTGACCGAGAAGAAGCTTGTCAGGAGCAGATATGTAGTTTTCTTTGAAGATCAATGTATAGAAGACATTCGTAAGCTAGAAAAGACTCAGCCTATGTTCACTCCCCAAGTGTAGGGTTGTGATGTAGTAATAAACTCGGTAAGACCGAGGTCGAATCCCAAGGGACTGAAACTTGTACATTATATAAAACTAAGTAGAACTAGAATTAGAATGAGATGAAATCTAAATAAAATATAAATTAATGAATAATAGTGAGAGATTAATCTAAAACTTAAGAGAAATCAGAGATATGAAACTAGGGATTCAGAGGATCCACTCGTAGAGATCAGGGAGATCTTACGCCTGCTTCAAGAATCATGAAATCAGACTGAACTTACTTTGATCTAGTTTTCAAGAGATGAAAGGTATATGAATTAGAATAGATTCCATCACCAAACCATGCCCATGAGACAAAGCAAACAACAGAATTAAACTAATTACCAACCAATCACATGTATGAAGGTTGGGAAGGGTACCGACATCCAACCATGCCCAAGAGACTATGGTGAACAACAGGGCTTCCTGACATCATGAACATGAAAAGGAAATAGAAATACTCAAAGCCATCGCAGATCTATTATAATTTCAGTCACAACAGACCATTAAAAACTAAAAATATTCTCATAATAAAATTAAATCAAAATTCATTCAGTCTACACAAAAGGCACAAGCATCAATTCTCCCATCTCACTACAAGCTTCACCTCTTAGCCCTAGCGAAGAGGTTTAGCCACTCATAAACATGATTAAACTAAATATCTTAAGAATAAAATGAAATAAAAATAGAAAAACTCTAACAACTCTCCCTGGTTGACGCTCTCTCCCTGATGTCTCTTTCTCCCCTTTATATAGCCAGCAAGGACGGTGGCTGAAAAAGTCGGTGTGGAGTCGGTCACGCAGTAGAAAATGCAAGAAATGGGAATAGTTGCGTTTGCACCAAGTTTTGGGATGGTGGACATTCAAGAAACCCATTCTAGCTTCATGGTTAGGGTAAACACACCCTGGTGTATCGTCTGAACGGTTCAGATCATCCAACCGATTATGATCATGGTCGTACAACGGCCCACGGAGGCCGTGTGCGTCGGACTGCGTAAAAGGAGGATTTGTACGCTGAGATGCTCAGTGGGCCCCATGGTGATATTTTTGGTGAAATCCACTCCGTTCATTGAATTTCTGGTGAAAATCCGGTCAGGAATGGATAGTTTTGGATTATTTTTGACGTGGTCCATTGACGTTCTACTTCTGCCGTTCACCCTACATTTTCTGACGATTCACGTACGTACAAGTGCATAGGCCAAAAAGGCAAGCTTAGAGATGGTCACGACCCACCTCTGGACACGTTGAATGGTCTAAATCATCAAAAAATGTTGATTTGTGGGCCCCACTACTCAACATCGAACGGGTAGCATAAAGACACTGCCCGTTTTGGAAATTTCCAAAATTTTATCGGTCAATGCCTGCTGACCGACTATGAGTGAATGGGTGCACGGCTGGTACACGTTCACACTGTGCATATGCAGTGCATATGTGGGGTCCATCATGATGTATTTACAAAATCCGTTCCATCCATCCATTCTTCCATATCAATTAAGGCATTGAGTCCAAAATTTAGGCATATCCAGATGTCATGTGGGCTTAAAATTGACGGTTTATAGGCTGATCTATCCATTGAGCCACTTCTACTGGGATCCAATGGCTAAAATTCGACGTGTACGGTTAATTTAAGTCCCTCAGATCATGTATGAAGTTTCGAGCCAAACGGATGATGGGATCCCCGTGATCTTACATTTCGGAACAATTTTGGGCCACTTAAACTTCAGTTTCTCAATTTTTGTGGATCTTTGACATGTAAATGCGTCGATCTTGGTCCCTTGGAGTCTGTACCTAACCTTGGTGACATCAGAGCGTTAAATCCACGCTCTTAGCATCCTTTTCAGTCACATGCTCGTAAATTCGCCCTGCAACATAAACACGATTTAAACAGGCCTTTAAATAGTTTCATGATCATAAATTCATGTAATAACTGGGGTTTAATATGAAATATTTGACCCTCAACACAATCCCCAACCAGCATTTTGCTACTCCCGAGCAAAGTATGCGAAAATAAGTTGAGAATTACAAGACAATTTATATGAACTCGAGTGATTTTTGAAAAGCAATCCAGATACTAAAATTCTAATATTCCTAAATGTTGGGTATTACTTTCTTATGGGCTCAAGCGCATGGTAAATTTCATAGTCAAGTTCAAATTATTTATCCATCAATTAGAAAAATTCTAAACATCGAGTTCCATAGGTGTATAGTGTAATCTCAGCTCATCAACATTAAGATTCACTTCGTTATTCCATGATATCATTGGTAACCAGCAGAGCATTCAGGACACCCAAAACCTAAACTAAAGCATGCCTCATAGATCATTCTTCTTTCTTTCAGCCTTTGATTTTTTTCAGTAAAAGTAATGTCAAGAAGGGGAATCAAATCCACACCTACAGGGAGCAAACCTATGATGAAGACTGTACGCCCAACCCTTTTCTTCATATCATCCATGGGGAATTAAATCATCACATATAGGGAGCAAACCTATGGTGAAAATTATTCGCCCAACTTTTTCCAAAGGTATTCATTTTTTTTCTTTAATTGATCATGACGGGCAAATTTTCAAGTTGATTCCTTACATGCTTAGTGATTACCATGTTAACCTTTCAATATCAAACTAAATCCTTAATGTAAAAGTAAGATGTGACATGTGAAATCATGACTCAATCAATGTTTACAACTTCTAATTTTGGATTAACAATTCAAACTTAACTGTGAAATCTAACAGATACTGAATTCAAGAGTCATAAATTACCAACATCACGTATCTTGAAATTCTAAATCTAAGAAAGTCGTCAAAATCACTTCGAATTCACAAGAATTCCCAGAAAATTTTAAAAATTTTCACAATTTTTACTCAAGACCAAGAAAGTACTGATTAGGTAACCTAATCTCCCACCCCTAACCTGAAATCTACATTATCCTCAATGTAAAAGAAATGAGCATGCAATGCACATGAGACAACGAAAGTAAATGAAAAGTAATGGAAAGATAGTACCTGAATAACGAATCGAAAGAGTTTTCAAAAATATCTACATAAGAGCGAGTCAGCACAAGAGAGTAACAGAAGTAAAATAAAAATAAAAATCCTACCTACACCACTTTCGTAGGTACTCTCGATTGCATTTAGCGTATGCAACAAGCCTTTAAACCCCTAGGTTGCCCCTAGTGGACGAGTTGTAGTCTCGTGAGGGTTTGCAGTAATGTTACCCATAAACATTGAATCGATCATGCCGCAAGGTTCCTCTTTCGGCCAATATCTTGATAAGTTTCTCAATAAGTTCCTCAACAGGATCATCCAGAAGCTCCTTTTTGCAATAGGCTTAGGCGCCCTTCCAGAGAGACTTATGTACCTCATAAGAAATCTTTCATTGCATTGCTTGAGGTATCCGTAATATATACGATTCACCTATGACAGAAGAAGTTTCAACGTTAATATCGCATGATGAATCAAAGACTACAAATAAATAAAGTTTAGAAAACTTTCTAAGAAGTGATGTAGTCTCAATACATTCCGAAGCTCCAAACTTCGGTTCAATTTTCAGCTCCTCTTCCTTTACTGGTAGACGTTTACTATTAGGGAAAGAGAGGATTTAAGAATAAGAGTTCTCTCGGTCAGTGATGACTACCGAGATGTTGTCTCGCAAGGCATCCACTTTGTCATTTAACAAGGGATCGTTTGAAACTGTAAAGTGTGTCAAGCAATCCCAAGAGCTGGGAAATTCAGCTGAGTGTAACTTATTTTTCACATTAGAGCTCGTGATGATTTGCCCAAGGAATCCATCATCCTTAAAAGTAGATGAATGTACGCTCTCTTCCTCCAGTCCTGCACAGACAGATTGAAGATCAATAGGTGAAGCATTAATGTGATCACTCTGTTCATTGAAATTACTCAATCGAAGCGTTGAATTGTCAAACGTGTACAACTCAGATGGTGGCCTCAATTGAGTAGTTTCAAATTCCAGGGTCGTAACGAGCAACTCATCCTTCTCCTAAATTACATCATCATTTGATTCAGAGGAGTAGTCCACACATGTTGCACGAGAGTTAGAAGGGTCAGTTGTAAGGGGCTCATCCTCCACCTTTAAATCAGACATATCGGTGAGGGGAGTGGCTCATTATGACCGACCACTTTGTGTACGTCTTGATCATTGACCTGGACTAAACTTGAGATTTATTCTAAGGGAATTGTGGCTGCACATTCAGGATCGCAGTCATATTCTAGTTCAGTGCAGTGCATATTTGGGATGAGATCACTTTCCTCACATTCTATACCTAGAATGGGTTGAGGTCCGCATAAACTAACCTCTTCTTCATTATTGGAATCTAGTGTATCCTGTGAGGGAAGTGTGTCATAATCATTATATTTAAAAGACACCCATGTATCTTCACCATTCTTTTGAACAGTCATCGAGATCGACTCATCGAAAAATTGAGTCGTATGCTCATTAATGGAATCCAACTCCTCATTCCAAATTCCAGATTTCTTCAAAAGTGAGTGCGGATCACTTTCTTCACATTATGCTTCTAGATTGAGATGAGACTAGGATAACCTAGCCTCTTCCTTCTTCATAAGATGTGACTGAATTATTGGAATTGAGGATTTGAGCAATTCGCATGACTATGATAAGCTGATTGAACTGCTCTCGTGCTTTCATGAGCTTTTGAAATGAATCCTCTAGGATTGTTTCTAATTAGGTTTCAAAGGTAGAGGACCCAAGAGAATTATCACTATGATATATAGCTGGTTCAGCTTCCCGACATTGATGTTTCCACTGGTTATAGATATACGGATCATAAGTAGGAGAATCTGATGATTGGTAATACTTATTATCACTCATGATATAATCACGCATTGTTTTCTTTTTATCGGATGGGTGATAATAATTCTCATAATCATAGTTATGATAACCCCAACACTCACATACTGTTTTATTAATCTGTGGGGTGTAATTGTTCTCCTGCATATAATCACGTAAGGACTTCTTAGCCGGTGGATCTTTATATTCTGATCGGTTCTCAATAATAGTTTCAGAAAAGTTTTGAGACATAGGTTGATTTATATCATCATCATCCCAAAATAGGTTATTTTTCTCAGCATACTGACGTTGCCGCTCATGCATATACATGATGAAACCCTTAATCTGAATTTAATCCTAAGAAAAATAGAAGAAAAAATCTTATAGCAATGTCGAAAGTAAGAGGAGGAGAAGTTAGAAAGAAGTTACCCGATTAGATATTCCTAAGTTAAAACTTTAAAAACAAAACAAAATAAAATAGGCTAGTTTCTAAAAGTAAAAAATTTCTAAAAGAATGTTCTGAACCTATAATCAGAAAGTAAGTTAGATACTAAAAATAAGAGGAATCCTAGAATTAGAAAATTTTTAAAAAATAAAAACTCAGAAAAACTAGGAAGAGATTACCAAATTAGAAAGTCCACCAATAACCCTAAAAAAATAGGAAAGTTAGTTCTAAAAATTAAATAAAAAGAAAAGTCTAAAATTAAAGTTAGTACAACCCTAATCTTAATCTAATTCTAAAACCAATTAATTTCAAAAAAGCATAACCGTCAATCCCGGGCAACGGTGCCAAAAACTTGTTCACTCCTCAAGTGTAGGGTTGTGATGTAGTAATAAACTCGGTAAGACCGAGGTCGAATCCCAAGGGACCGAAACTTGTATGTTATATAAAAATAAGTAGAACTAGAACTAGAATAAGATGAAATCTAAATAAAATATAAATTGATGAATAATGGTGAGAGATTAATCTAAAACTTAAGAGAAATCAGAGATATGAAACTAGGGATTCAGATGATCCACTCGTAGAGATCAGGGAGATCTAACGCCTGCTTCAAGAATCATGAAATCAGACTGAACTTACTTTGATCTAGTTTTCAAGAGATGAAATGTATATGAATTAGAATGGATTCCATCACCAAACCATGCCTATGAGACAAAGCAAACAACAGAATTAAACTAATTACCAACCAATCACATGTATGAAGGTTAGGAAGGGTACCGACATCCGACCATACCCAGGAGACTATGGTGAACAACAGGGCTTCCTGACATCATAAACATAAAAGGAAATAGAAATACTCAAAGCCATCGCAGATCCATTGTAATTTCAGTCACAACAGACCATTAAAAACTAAAAATATTCTCATAATAAAATTAAATCAAAATCCATTCAATCTACACAAAAGGCACAAGCATCAATTCTTCCATCTCACTACAAGCTTCACCTCTTAGCCCTAGCTAAAAGGTTTAGCCACTCATAAACATGATTAAACTAAATCTCTTAAGAATAAAATGAAATAAAAATAAAAAAACTCTAACAACT
Source organism: Magnolia kwangsiensis (assembly GCA_037074715.1). Lineage (NCBI taxonomy): Eukaryota > Viridiplantae > Streptophyta > Magnoliopsida > Magnoliales > Magnoliaceae > Magnolia > Magnolia kwangsiensis. The sequence continues at coordinate 17,063,443 of CM073586.1, forward strand.
CTCCCTGGTTGTCACTCTCTCCCTAGCGTCTCTTTCTCCCCTTTATATAGCCAGCAAGGACGGTGGCTGGAAAAGTCGATGTGGAGTCGGTCACGCAGCAGAAAACGTAAGAAACGGGAATAGTTGCGTTTGAATCGAGTTTTGGGACGGTGGACATTCAAGAAACCCATTCTAGCTTCATTGTTGGGGTAAACACACCCTGTTGTATCATCTGAACGGTTCAGATCATCCAACCGATCATGATCATGGTCATACAACGGCCCACGGAAGTCGTGTGCGTCGGACGTGCGTAAAAGGAGGACTTGTACGCTGAGATGCTCGGTGGACCCCATGGTGATATTTTTAGTGAAATCCACTCCGTTCATTAAATTCCTGGTGAAAATCCGGTCAGGAATGGATAGTTTTGGATTGTTTTTGACGTGGTCCATTGACGTTTTACTTCCACCGTTCATCCTACATTTTCTGACGATTCACGTACGTACAAGTGCATAGGCCAAAAAGGCAACCTTAGAGATGGTCACGACCCACCTCTGGACATGTTGAACGGTCTAGATCATCAAAAAATGTTGATTTGTGGGCCCCACTACTCAAAATCGGACGGGCAGTGTAAAGACGCTGCCCGTTTTGAAAATTTTCAATTATTTGTCGGTCAGCGCCTGCTGACCGACTATGAGTGAATGGGTGCACGGCTAGTACATGTTCACACTGTGCATATGCAGTGCATATGTGGGGTCCATCATGATGTATTTACAAAATTCGTTCCGTCCATTCATTCTTCCATATCAATTAAGGCGTTGAGTCCAAAATTTAGGCATATCCAGATGTCATGTGGACCCAAAATTGACAGTTTATAGGCTGATCTATCCATTGAGCCACTTCTACTGGGATCCAATGGCTGAAATTCGACGTGTACTGTTAATTTATATCCCTCAGACCATGTATGAAGTTTCGAGCCGAACGGATGATGGGATCCCCGTGATATTGCATTCCGGAACAATTTTGGGCCACTTAAGCTTCAGTTTCTCGATTTTCGTGGATCCCTAACATGTAAATCCGTCGATCTTGGTCCCTTGGAGTCTGTACCTAACCTTGGTGACATCAGAGCGTTAAATCTACGCTCTTAGCATCCTTTTTAGTCACATGCTCGTAAATTCATCCTGCAATACAAACACAATTTAAATAGGCCTTTAAACAGTTTCATGGTCGTAAATCCATGTAATAATTGGGGTTTAATATGAAATATTTGACCCTCAACAGCCTAGTTTAAGTGAGCTAGAGGACATGAATCCATTTATTCTTCTTGTGGTGCCTGATGATGGGGGAGTACAGTACGGTGCAAAAGATAAGGGAGTTCTTATAGAAGATGGACCTGGAGAGTAGCCCGTTCTTGATCTACTTGTTGAGCCACAAGTGAGGAGGTCTTTTAGGAATAGACATCCATCCAAGAAGTACTAACCGCATGAGTACATTATGCTTACTAATGGGAGAGAGCCAGAAGATTATTCTAAGGCCCTAGCCGATGAGCATAAGGGGGAATGGTTGAAAGCTATGCAAGAGGAGATGAAATCCTTACACAAGAACCACACTTATGACATGATGAAATTGCCTAAGGGCAAGAAACCTTTGAGCAATAAGTGAGTGTTCAAAAAGAAGGTTGAGCAGTAGAATTCACATATGAGGTTCAAGACCAAACTTATGGTGAAAGGATTTGGTCAGAGGAAAGGTATAGACTTCGAGGAGATATTCTCACCAGTGGTGAAGATGACATCCATACGGGTGTTTCTTGGATTGACAGCTAGCATGGATATAAAGATAGAGTAGTTAGAAAAACTGTCTTTTTTCATGGTAACCTAGAAGAAGAGATCTGCATGCACGAACCAGAGGGGTTCGAAATTAAGGGCAACGATCATATGGTGTGTAGGCTAAGGAAGTACTTGTATAGGTTGAAACAAGCTCCACGACAATGGTACAAGAAGTTCGACTCGTTCATGTTAAAGCATGGATATGACAGAACGAAGTCGGACTACTATGGGTTCACGCGCAAGTTCTCAGATGGTGATTTCTTAGTTCTGTTGTTATGCGTTGATGACATGATCATCATGGGTAAAGACATCAAAAAGATCGACAGGCTGAAACAGGAGTTGGGCAAGTCGTTTGTGATGAAAGACTTGGGCCCGGCTAAATAGATCATAGGAATGGAGATAACTCGTGACAGAAGCACAAAAATATTTGGTTATCACAAGAGAGGTATATTGAGAAAATCCTATAACGGTGCAATATAAATGCAAAAAAGCTAGTTAGTACTCCTCTGGATAGTCGCTTCAAATTGAACAACAAGTAGTGTCTGAAGATAAAGGCAGAGGTGGATGAGATGCGGAAGATACCCTACGTATCAGCGGTAGGAAGTTCGATGTATGTTATAGAATGTACGCACCTAGACATAGCATATGCGGTTGGTGTTGTCAGCCAATATCTTGTCAATCCTGACAAAGAACATTAGGCAGCGGTGAAATGGATATTGTGGTATCTAAGAGGCTCATCCAGGTTGAGCCTATGTTATGGTGATAGAAAACTTATGGTGGAAGGCTACACACGTACAGATATGGCAGGTGATATAGACTCCAGGAAGTCTACATTGAGGTTCATGTTCACGTTTATAGGGGGAGCAGTCTCTCGGTAGAGCAAGCCATAGAAGTTGTAGCATTGTCGACAACAGAGATCAAGTACATTCCGGTCACAGAAGCATGTAAAGATATTCTTTGAATGAAAAGGTTCCTAAAAGAACTTAACCTGAAGTAAGAGTAGCACGTGGTCTATTGTGATAGTCAAAGTGCTATACACTTGAGCAAGAATCCAAGTCAGCACTCTAAGTCGAAGCACATAGAGATTTGGTATCACTGGATCAAGGATACTTTAGAACAGAAGGTGTTACAGTTTGAGAAGTTCCATACGGACGATAATGGGTCAGACATGATGACCATTGCATTGTTCAAGGGCAAGTTTGAGGTTTGTAGAAAGCTAGCTGGCTTGAAGAAGGTTAATTCCTCCTGAGTCGGAAAGGGAGAGATTTGATGAGGTTTTCCTTCTCAGTTTAGAGGAGATGTGATGAGAATCAGATGCCATAAATCTTGGCATTACCGCACTGCTCGACCAGTCGAGCGGTGCTCGTCTCAGAGTCCAGCAAGCTATTTGTTTTGGAATTTCGTGGGGCTCAACCAATCGAGGGTCATGCTCGACCGGTCGAGTGGGCCGCTCGACCAGTTAAGGGCCCGGCTCGACTAGTCGAGAGTTAAGCAGATTCAGTCTGGATTAGGTGCGGACTGCTAAATTTAAGGCAGTTTCGTAAGAGGTGCAAAAGGGAGTTGCCTAAATTATAAATAGGGGTCCCTAGGGCTTTTCTAGGATATTGAGAAAGCTTTCTAAATCTATTGTGCTAAGGTGTTTTCACAGCCAAAGTGAGAGATAGAGAAAAGAGAGAGATGAAGCTTGTAGAAGGGAGGGTTCTGCTCATAGAGGTGATGGACTTCTCAGTCGACGTCTTGATCGGCACTTCTACGTCCTCGTGATTGGTGAGATCTCTCTGTTTTTTCTTTATTCTCTTATTGTTCATCCACTCCTGCGTGAGTGAAGAAGGTTTGATCCAAGTGGTGTATGCTTGTGATCAGTTATAACGTTATACTTCATAGTGAATTATTGCTCTAGATGAGGTCCCGTAGTTTTTACCGCTTTGAGGGTTTTCCTCATAAAAATCTCTTTTGTCGTGTGGTTTATACTTTCATTTATTTCATTGCTTTATTATATTCCATAATTCTAGTGTTTTGGGGAGGCGAGATCTTATGGTTTTTGTGCAACGCCCCCAATAGGCACATGATCTTCTCATGGACAGATTCTCGAGCTAAAACCAAATCAAGATGGTTGTAGAAGATCGTAAGAAGACTTCATTCATCACATCATAGGGGTCATTTTGTTACAAGGTTATGTCATTCGATCTAAAGAATGTCAGGGCCACATATCAAAAAGCAATGAAGGCCTTGTTTCATGACATGATGAACAAGGAAATGAAAGTGTACATAGATGACATGATCATCATATCTCGTACAATTGAAGGATACTTTGTAGACCTAAAGAAGCTTTTTAACAGGTTAGAAAAGTCAAGCTCTGTTTAAACCCTCAAAAATGTGTCTTTGGTGTAAGCGAAGGCAAACTTCTCAGCTTTGTAGTCAGTGAGGAAGGCATTAGGGTCGATGAGAGAAAGACACAAGCTATTATGGAAATGCCTCCTCTAAGGAATGAAAAAGAAATTCGAGGCTTCCTGAGAAGGATCTAGTACATCAGTTGCTTCATTACACAGATCACTCCCATCTGTGAGCTGATATTCAAGCTCCTAAGAAAGAATTTGCTAAAAGAATGGAATGAAGATTGCCTAGCTGTTTTTGATAAAATTGAGAAATACGTAATGAATCCATTAATTCTAGTGCCACCAACTCCTAGACGACATCTGTTGTTATACATATCAGTAGCAATAGACACCATTAGCTATTCCTCAATCAATACGACAAAAGGGGAAGGAAGGAACAAGTAGTGTATTATTTTAGTTGTAGGTCCACCTACTACAATACTCGGTATTCAGTACTCAAGAAAACATGTCTCGCCCTAGTCTGGGCAACTTAATGACTTAGGCAATATATGATTGCATATCCTAACCTCTTTACTTATATGGACCCATTCAAGTACTTATTCAAAAAGTCAGCACTTGCATTAAGGATAGCAAAGTGAATATGACTTCTGTCTAAGTTTAACATCACCTATGTCACTCAAAAGGCAATCAAGGGATAAACTTTCGTCAATCATCTATCTGGCCACTTGTTACCAAATTACCAGCCTTTGAAGACCTTTTTCCTAAATAAGGGAAGCCATAATCTTAGGTATAAAGAAGCTACGAGTATTTAGAGATTCACAGCTTATCATTAACCAAACTAATGATGATTGAAAAAACGAAGGATGAGAAGTTGATACCATATCACATATATCTCGAAAAAATAGTCGAGGACTTCAAAGAAATCATCTTCTCACACATGCCAAGAATGAATAACCAATTCGTAGATGATCTCGCCACCCCAGTATCAATGCTAGACATTCCTAAAGGAGCTTCGGAATGGGAGCTCACAGTAAAAATCTAAGAAGAGCCAGTCTTCTGCCTGCAAATAGAAGAGGCCGAAGCTGCACCTAGTAAACCCCGATACACCGATATTAAGCGTTACATCGAAAGCTAGGAATACCAAAAAGAAGCTACATTAACCGATTATCGAACCATCTAACGTTTGGCGGGACAGTTTACGATCAGCAGCAAAGTTCTCTATAAGCGATCCTTCAACTGAGTCCTTCTTCGATGTATGGATGAAACCAAAGTTGTAAGAATCATGAAAGAAATTCACGACAAAGTGTGCAACCCACATATGAACAACATATGATGGCAAAGAAGATCTTACGTCTTGGTTACTATTGGATGACAATGGAGACAGACTGCTATTAACATGTTAGGAAATGTTTCAAGTGTCAAGAACATATAAACCAAATTCATGTCCCGGCATCAGAATTATACAACATGACTATACCTTGACCCTTCTCTATGTGGGATCTCAACATCATTGGAAAGGTGAACCCAAAAGCTTCAAATGGCCATGGGTATATACTCGTGGCAATTGATTACTTCACCAAGTGGGTAGAAACAACATCTTACATCAATATAACAACATCTCATATGATCAAGTTCATGAAGAATAGTCTCATCAACTGATATGGAGTTCTACATACCATTATCACTGACAATGAGACACCCTTCATCAATAAGAAGATGGACAATTTTCTCGATAAATTCAAGATTCAATGACATCAATCTAGCCCTTATTGTCCGCAAATGAACAGAGGGGTCGAAATAGCCAACAAGACGCTTGTTAAAATGCTCAAGAAGATGGTCAAAACATATCGAGATTGGTCAGAGATACTTCCATATGCACTCTGGCCACTCAAATGTCTATACGGCCTGTTGCATGTGTAACTCCTTTCGAGCTTATATACTGAATATAGGTAGTTCTACCGGTCGTTATAGAAATTCCATCACTACAAGTATTGTTGGAAAGTAAAGTTGAGGAATGGGAAGTGCAACAAGCCAAAATCAATTGCACATTGCAAACGAAAAGCACATGTGTGCACTAAGTTACTCTCAATGCTATCAGAAAAAGATTGTTTGGGCTTACAACAAGAGAATCCGAAAGAAAAACTTCAAAGTGAGTATCATGGTCATAAAGAGTAAAAATAAAGGGTCAAATCAGATAAGAGTATGAAAAAAAAAAATGAAAATTATATAAGACATTTGCAAAAGCCAAAGATCTACAATGTATGTCCAATGATCTGCAATACATGTTATAAATACAACAAGTGAACTAAATAAAGGGTTAAATTGCAAAATAGTGAAAAATAATAATAATATAGGACCTTTGCAAAAGCCCAAAATCTATAATGTACGTCCACTGGTCCTCCTAACCATTACTACGGGAGTAGAGAGGTCTTATCACCCATTTGATTCTATGGTTAAGATGGCCCTAAATCAGGATCGATGGTTTGGATCATATAAAGAATAGGTCAGATGGACATGATCTATAATTTATTATTTTTTTCATTTCTCTCTCTAAAACTTTTGGAATTACAAGATACCATCCCATCCCTATTTAAAGAGAATGACTGACAAGTTTGGATAAGGCCGAAATTTATCCAGTGTCATCCGATCTCACGATATCTAGTTTGAAGTCCAATTTAAACCTCAGAGTTTGATATTCAAATTTAAACTGCAAAGGGAAATCAGAAAGGATAAATGAGAAAAACTTATATGGACCATCCATTAGTGGTTGACCACAAGTGGGCCCCATGGGCCACGTGCAACACATCAAGCATTCATGAACTTCATTTCCGTATAGCATGCACCATACACCGGACCAACATCTCATCTGCTCTTCCATGGATGGGCCACTTGCACAAAATTGCTGTGATTGGGCTATCCTAACCATCTTTAAAATGAACCCTCTTCTCACTAAACGTCAATAGTTACTAACTTGCGATGATGCAAGCAGTGTGATTATTGGACTATGGACAATTCACTACCAAATAAACAGTTTTGATCTCATTCACTTATGCCCCATGTAATCCATTGACTGAAGGCACTGGTTCCACTCCCGTTATGCATACTGCAAATGTTTGAATGCAGTAAACAAAAAGAAACTATAATTTGAACCAAACATAATTAGAAAAACTCACATATGCTTCAATGATTGATGTTTTACAATGGTGGACGGGATAGTACCAAAAAGCATATTGTTTCTTAGGAATCTGTAGACGAAGCATAAAAGTAATATGAGTATGTCATGTTAACTTTCTAAGCATGGATGAAAAAAGAAAAATATAATCTAACAGATTAGTATTAAAACATATGCTGAAATCAAATAGCCTTACAAGCTAGATGTCATATTCTCAATAAAATTCAACGAGGAGCTTCCATTGGACACATCACTTATCCGCCTGTATGAGTACACAGTTGAGGCCATGTTTGGAGAAAAAACAATTCACAATTTTCAAGAGTTTTACTTTAAAAATCAAATGATATTTGCCTCGATACAAAAGAACTACTTCCTTCCTGCACAACATAGGAGACCCAATTTCGTGATTTTTGGAAATTCTACTTGGGGTTTGTTTGGTTTCACCAAATATCATGAAATTTCATAATGTTTAGTGCAACCAAACACACCCTTAGAGCACAAATTCCAATTTCAGAAATTAGTAATATGAAGAAAGACTATTGAAGATTAAAACAAGTTAATGAACATTTACACTCACAAATATTTCAGTGAGGTCAAATTAGAAAAACTGGATGGTATGGGACCCTCGAAAGCATTGCCTTGCATACTCCTGCATCAACATTTTCAGCGTTACAAATACTCTTTAAAGAAGTATACCATGGCATATCAAGAAAATGAGATCTGCTAAGTGCACTCACTATGCTACTCACATAGTAGGTCCCACTTGCAGGTAAAAAAAGGCCAGTTGTCCACATTTAACGTACACATGTGGCCCACTACATGACCGATCATTGAACGTGGTGGAAATTTCTATCCACATTCAGAACAGGATGTGGCACCAAACCTACTTTGAGTGTGGATAGAATTCCTGTCCACCACCAATGGATGGTGGGAGACTTTGTTATGCAATCCCATGCGTACCAAATGAGAAAGGAGTTATTATCAGTGTAGAACTCTTTAGTACTAGCTTACAAATCAGTGAGAGGCCAACTCCCAATGAAATCAGGTATTTTTCCTGTGAAGTTGTTATCAGATGCCAACCTGAAATTCAATCATATTTTCCACCGCAAATGTGGATATTATTAAATTAAGCGATAAGGAAAGATTGGCATGGCATATATACAAGCAACAAAAATTGAACCATCCGAAATCATGGGCCCCACAGTAGATGGGTTATAACCCAAAAATCAGATCACTTGAATGATCCTAAGCTCTGGATAATAGGCATTAGTATGTTGAATTCGGACAATTGTGAATTTTTCCATTTTAATGCCCATTGGATTGCACACCATAAGTTGTACTAGTGTTAGTTCAAGAGAAATCTAAGGTGGGGCCTACGATTTTGATGGTTTCCATGCGGCTTATAATCACGAGCTCTTACAAGGTATTCACGTTTCTCAAGCGGGCAAATGTTGAAGGAATCTTGCCGCTTAGCCCACTGCTATCCATGTATCTGTGAAAATCAAGCATAGATCATGAATCCAGTTGTACAATTTCTTATGCTCTTATCTGTTAGAGGAATGCTCACACTATTTCAATGGACCAAGAGTAGCTGACCATTGAGTTATATTTTTAAAATGGTCAAAGCAGTTAAAATGGCTGAAATAGTACTTTGAACAGCCATGTAAATGTAAACAAAGCGTCCAGGCAGGGGAATTTTACTCATTCCAACAACCACTCAAGGCTAACATTTTGCTGCTACCAGACCACCGTAAAGAGTTTTGTTCAGCTGCATCAATGCTTCCTAATGCCATTTATAATAAATAAAAAATAATAAAAATAATAAAATAAAATCATGAGGAAAGGTTAAAAATAAAGAGTCCAACTGGTTACAGTCCACTTAGCAAATAAATTCCAATATTTGATGTGTGTTTGACATCCATCCTTGTCCTATAAGTTGGCCTAATTATTGGGATTACGTTTTCTGAAGATCACCACATCCACTCATCGAGTGAACCACACATGTATTTTATTACTTATCAATTGTAAATATTGTTGTTATGGTGTGGTCCACTTAATGAGTGGATGGGTTTGAATTTTGTACAAGGCTATTCTTATGGTGGAGCCAACCTATAAGAAGGTTGTATGTAATTCACTGGGTGGACAGTAACTTATGATTCAGCTAGTCCGACTTAAAAGCTTCTCAGAAAGAAAACTTAGAGAAAAGAAAGGCAAAAAAAAATACTTGCATATTAATCTCTATAAAGTGGGTGGCAAATTTGAAATTCCAAATGCACTATCACTGTGCCAAAATAGCAAAAAAAGGACAGTTGAAAACTGTCTCAAAAGGCCAAAAAGGACGGTCCTGGACCGTCTCAATGGCCGACAAATTTTGACGTGTCGTATTTTTTAAAGGACGGCCATAAACCGTCTCTAAAGAAAGACGGTCATGGACCGTCTATAAAGAAGGACGGTCTCGTCTCTAAAGAATGACGGTCATAAACCGTCTATAATGGTAGGTAATAGTGGACTTATATGAAGCTGAAAAGGACGGTCTATGACCGTACGTAAAAAGGACGACCCATGACCGTCAATAAAAAGGACGGTTATAAACCATCTCGTATTACTTGAAAAAGATGGTTATAGACCGTCTCTTATGAACCGGAAAAGGACGATCATGAACCGTGTCTTATGAGTCTAAAAATGACAGTCATGTACCGTCTCTTATGAACCTGAAAAGGACGGTCGTGAACCGTCCTTTAAAAGGATGGTCTTTAGCCATCTCATATTTGCATATACACCTATTCATATCATATTCTTCCTGATATACACCTATTACAACATCGTATTCTTCCTGATATACACCTGTTATATAATATATTTCATCATATTCACATTCACATCCATCTAAACCCAAACTACGTATACGTAAATCCATCCAAACAAAAACTACAATCATCCAAACGTAAACTACATCCATCCAAACACAAACAATATACACCTGTTACAATATCATATTCTTCCTAATATACACCTGATACAACATCGTATTCTTCCTGATATACACCTGTTATATAATATTTCATCATATTCACATTCACATTCATCTAAACCCAAACTACATAAATCCATCTAAACATAAACTACATTCATCCAAACATAAACTACATCCATCCAAACACAAAAAATCTTATCCACATTACATTCATCCATGCATAAATACGCTCACGGCAACCCTGAAAAAATCTAAATCATGAGCCAAAATACCAAACAGTTTCTCATCCAAGAAAAACCAAGACTAAATCATAATATTCATACTCTATAGAGACTCCCAAGGTGAAGAATTACCTATAGAATATGATGCGATGAGGCTTCTATCCCATTGCTTGCCTGAATGCAATCAGTTGTTCTTTGCCAAATACCATAGATATTCTTTAAACACTGAATTCAAACACTTGCACCAAAGATCATAAAAAAATAGAAGAGAAAAAGACTTACCAGATCATCCCTTTGTTCATAAAACCTCTCTGAGGATCCTGCACAACTTGAAAAAGATCTCTTATCAGCTCCTACCGATGCGGCTGTGCTGAGAACAACTTCAAAAGAGGCAAAAGAAGAAACACATTAGACATTCAAAGTTCAACAACTTCAAAGAATCACAAACCTTGACATTAATTTTTAAGGCAACATTTTCGAGATACTGTTTATTGACTCTAGATGACTGTCTCGGTTAGCAACACTGCGACACTATGCCCAACTCCGTTTCGCAAAAAAGTTTTATTTTTCCTGCAAAATCAGAAAATAAAATGCTTTAGTTGATTCATTCCATCTCTCTAGGATTTAGAGTCTTGTTTGCACTCACCATATGAACCACTCATGTTAAGTAAAATGATAATATGCAATTGGAGATATTTCTTCTTATCTCCACTTTGTAGGTTTGCAGTGGCTTATTTGTGTACATCCATCAGAGTCATCTCAATCCTATTAGGGCAATCGGTTTTAGGTTTAGGTTTAAGTTTTAGGCTTAGGTTTAGGTTATAAGTGCAGGTTATAGGTTTAGGTTTAGGTTTAAGTTAGGTTATAGGTTAAGGTTTAGGGAATTGAGAATAGGTTAAGGTTTAGGTTTAGGAAATTGGGTTCGGGTTCAGGATCAAGTTTAGGTTTAGGTTTTCAAGTTTAGGTTTAGGTTTAAGTTAGGGAGTTGAGATTAGGATTAGGTGTAGGTCTAGGTTTATGGATTTGAGAATACATTTAGGTTTTAGGTTTAGGTTTAGGTTTTAGGTTATAGGTTTAGGTTTAGGTTTAGGTTTTAGGTTTAGGTTAAAGTTAAGTAATAGGTTATAAGTTTAGGTTATAGGGTATAGGTTAAGGTTTAGGTTATAAGTTTTGGCTTAGGTTTAGGTTAAGGTTTAGGTTTAGGTTATAGGTTTAGGTTTAGGTTATAGGTTATAGCTTTAGGGAATTGAGAATAGGTTAAGGTTAAGGTTTAGGAAATAGAAATTGGGTTCGGGTTCGGGATTGGGTTTAGGTTTGGATTTTTAAGTTTAGGTTTAAGTTTAGGTTAGGGAGTTGAGATTAGGATTAGGTGTAGGGTTTAAGGATTTGAGAATACATTTCGGTTTTAAGTTTAAGTTTAGGTTTTAGGCTTAGGTTTAGGTTATAAGTGCAGGTTGTAGGTTTAGGTTTAGGTTAGGTTATAGGTTAAGGTTTAGGGAATTGAGAATAGGTTAAGGTTTAAGTTTAGAAAATCGAGTTCGGGTTCAGGATCGGGTTTAGGTTTGGGTTTTCAAGTTTAGGTTTAGGTATATGTAACACTCCGAATTTTTTGTCAACTTAGAGTTAGACATCCTTAGTCAATGGGTCAACCATAACACTTTCAAAGCTCAATCCCAATCCCAAAGAAATCGCTTTTCAATCCATTTCCTTTAAAACTCACCATCACCACCTCACTCTTCAAATTTCACTAAGTACTTTCATATTAGACATGACTCCTCAAGTTTAAATAGTAAAGAACACCAATCCTAGGGTATTAATGATGAAGAACAATACCGAAGCTAAAAATTACCGTGAATAGTAAATAAATGGGTAAAATGGGTTTCGACCCTTAACCTTTAGGAATCTAACAAAATAGATAATTTAGTTGGATAGATTAGCGTCTCCTACCCCAAAATCATATGTTATATGCAATAGAAATTCATTTCGATTTGTAAATTGGCCCCGAAACACCTCGAACGGAGTCGTGGGCCCACCCACGCTATCCACAATGATCCAAGGTGGTCCCCACATATATTTAGGGTCCCTAGGGTAGGGGGAACCCAGCTCATATAGCGGTCATCGCCAGATGTGAGTTTGGTCGGCGATGGCATCGCCGATTCCACGATGCATCCCTGGTCAAAATGCTCGGTTGGGTCCGAGATTCGGGCCGGAGGTGTTTGGGGGCTAGGCTAGCCCCCTGGTATGTTGCCCGTTCGTTAAAATCCCTCTAAAATGGTACTTCCTTCACAAAGTGACCCTCCAAGCCCTCCTTTCTCACCAAAACGCCTGATTTTTGGTAAAAACCATCCCTCCAAACTCTTTCTTCTTCCGTTTCCAAACACCCTCGCTCCACCCGTCAAATCTCATCTCAAACAAAAATCAATAAAGGCTACTTCCTTTACAAATCCAACGAGAATTAACTAGCGCTGCACTAGATGGCCTATGAAATTCTCACCAATCACTTTCAATACGATCTGCTGGAGTTAAAACGTATAGGATAGGTGACGCTATAATACCGTAAAACCTAAGATCAAACTCTATTCCCGATTGCTCTAGGGAGCACCTTGAAACTTTGTATCGGGTCTAGACTGCACGTCGGATTATCCCGAACTTAGAAAATCCTGACCGCCTAGTTGGACTTGACAATCACCTTGAAAATTAAGTCCAAATGATATCCCACGACGATTTCCTTGAGTCCAGAGTGAAGAGTGTGAGAAATAAATATAATTTATGAAATCTGGCACGTTCGCTTGTGCGCTTTTTCTAAGCGTTCTGACCATCATAATTCAATCAAATTTCAGCTTCGGATCAGGAAAAGTTTTCCTTAAATGTCATAGTACTTGTACCTCTGATCGAGTTCCCGTAACCGTTGAACTGAAACTGGTCCGCCATGGTCGATCTGGCTATCCGATCGGACTGAAAACTCTGCCTGACCTAGATCCAATGTCAGGGAGCTTAAGTCCGACCGCATTCAGTTACAGGACCTCCAGAAATGCTCCGTAGGATCAGAACAAGCCCACTTTGGTTACAAAATAAGTATACCTTGGCCCCAAGTCTATGTTGGTCATGTTTGGTCTTATAAAAAGGGCTTAAACCCTTGCTCTTTCATTCCATACGAATTTGGGGAGAGAAGAGAGAAAAGAGAGAGAAAGTGAGGGAGAAGTTGGGGCTTTCTCCTGGGATTCTTCCCTGCTGCTTCACGTGCCAAAGCCACCCATCTGCATCGCTTTTCCGGCGACTCCAGCTTCGTTCTAGATAAGAAAACCCTAACCTCAACCTGTTTTAGAGATTCCTTCGATACATGTAGCGAAGTAGCTGATGTATCTTGTGTTATAGGTCGTCATACAGGCGTTGACAAAGCGTAGACTTCCTATTTGATTCGTTACACTTCTACGACAAAAGGTGCGAATTTTAGACGCTTTGATTGACTGATTTTAAAGCTTTTGATGTCGTTTAATAGTAGATTATCGACGGCAACGCTGTTTGACATGTACAACATGCTGTCCATTTTCCGTTTTGTAAACGTACGGTAAATATGAGATTTAGGGTATTTTAGGCATTTATAGAAAATACTGTATACGTCCGTATTTGGCTGAAATGCTTGACATATAAATTCATCGTGTTATGATATTATGTATGCGTATATAATCTGTTTGGCGAAGAGATTCACCCTAATGCGCACTTTGAGTCGACATACGCTATGTAGACTAAAGTGTGTAGGCTAAGTGTTTGTATAAATGTTTGTATTAGTATGTATTGAGTAAATAGTGTTGTGAATGAGTTTTGAGATTGAATTCTCAAGTAATATGCTGATGTAAATGATTTCCATCATGTTGGCTATATGTATTGATTTCGTTATATATATGAAATGCGTGTGTTGGATGATTTGCTTAAGTTGTATGTTATAACATGTGCCAACATGCTTACATTATTGTATTTCATTTCTGTTACTCTCATATGATTACTGATGTTGATATTCAAGTGTTTGGAGCTATACGTTAGTCTAGGCAGTCGGTAATGGATTGAATTCGTGGTTGGCTTCTATTTGCCACGAAGGACGCGTCGATGAACGTAAGTCGTATTTTAAGTTGGCGGCAGTAATTAGGCCACACGAAGTGTTTTATGCGCTTCATGTCGCTCAGCTTGAGATGCGCTCGTACTAATCGAGCCCGTCAAGTAACCCGACTGGTCATTGTATGTTCACCTTGTATGAGTCATAACTGCTTGAACTTAGGGTACTAAACTTACCATTGAAAATCCCGTTAACCATGATACCTTGATCCATAAAGACTCATGAGCCGGGCATGGTGGTATGGGACATCGTGGTCGAGCTGTCGGCCTACGCTGGGGCCACAAACCTTCCCGTAGTGACCAGTGAGCAACCTAGACTCGTGAGCATATTATGGTGGTATGGGACACTATATTCTTGTTGTCGGCCTACACTGATCAGGTGACGAGCCCTTTGTAGTAACCTCGAGCGTATTCTGAGTCTGCGGGAGGCGACGACCCTTCCGTAGCGATAAGAGTACATTAGGCCTATATTGATAAGGTGATGGGGGAGCAGTGCAACGAGTGCGAGCAACAGCCCTTGCAGTGACCTATAAATATAACATCGTATGAGATTACTAGGAGTGACGACCCTAGACAGGATCTGTGTTGGGATTGATATAAGGAAGGTACCCTAGTTTCCCAATACTGCTGTATGAAAAGGACTAATAAAAACTTGGTAATCATTATCCATATCACATTGCATGTGCCTGGAAGATGTGGAGCACTAAGGAACGTAAGCATACCGCGGTCGTAAGATGGTGCCGTATGAGGGAGTATGTTGGTGAGGGCATCCATCATGTCATTTCATGCATACATTAACAATAGTATCTAGGAATGTTTGATTATTTGCTTTACTATTAATGCATGACTGATTTGATAACATGCTAATCTTTGCTATATTCTCCCACCGAGTTGTATACTCACTCCCACATTACGGGATGGTGTTCCGGACACCCAACAGTCCCTATTTTAGTTGCAGATGATGTCGCTGCTTGAGAAGCGAAGATGGACTTGTATGATGACGAGGAGGACTTCTCCTCTATGTTCTGATCGATGGGATTACAGGGAGGTTGAGTAGATGTCTGGACACTTGTCATTTTATATTTTTGGGGCACTCATGTATATTCTTTTCTTTCCATTTTTGGAGTATACATGTATTTAATTAACCTGATAACATGTTCACACTCTGGGGACTTACAATTAATTATATATTTTATGTATTTATCACAGTCTTTCGCTTGCTAATTTAATTATTTCTGGAGTATGCTATGCTGTTTTGGCTTAGCCTCAATCTTGTTTAATGCCATTCTACAGACAACATACATTTATCATTATCTATGTTGCATAAGTGACGTTCTGGAACTTGGGAGTTAATTTTTTACCTGACCCCAGATTTTCAGGGTGTTACAGATGGTATCAGAGCATGATTTGGATTAAAACGGACCTGGGTTATGATAACACAACGCACACTGACGCAGTCTGACATATCAGGGGGCGATGGAATCTAGAAACCACATTAGAATCCCAAGTTTCGCCGATGGGCGAGATTAACTACCGTAGAATAGCCGACATGTAACCGAGACCATGTGAAATGATCTCATATCCCCACTATTCTTTTGTAACACCCCAAAAATCAGGGGGTCGGGTAGAAACCCAACTCCCGAGTTTCAAAACGTCACTTATGTAACATAGATAATGATAAATGCATGTTGTCTGTAGAATGTCATTAAACAAGATTGAGACTAAGCCAAAACAGTATATCATACTCCAGAGACAGTTAAATGAGCAAGCGAAAGACTGATAAATACATAAAATATATAATTGATTGTAAGTCTCCAGAGTGTGAACAAGTTACCAGGTTAGTTAAATACATGTATACTCCAAAACTAGAAAGAAAAGAATATACATGAGTGCTCCAAAAATATAAAATGACAAGTGTCAAGGTATCTACTCAACTTCCCTGTAATCCCGTCGATCAGAACAAGCATAAAGGAGGGATCATCCTCATCATCATCAAGTCCGGCTCTGCCTCGCAGGCCGCGCCATCATCTGTAATTACAAAAGGGTCTGGTGGGTGTTCGAAACACCATCCCGTAACGTGGGAGTAAGTAATTAACTAAGTGGGAGAATAGAGTAAAGATTAGCATGTTATCAAATCAGTCACGTGTTAATAGCAAAGCAAACAATCAAACATTCCTAGATACTGTTGTTAATGTATGCATGAAATGACATGATGGATGCCCTCACCGACATACTCCCTCATGCGGCACCATCTGCATCCGCAGCATGCTTTCTTCCCACAGTGCTCCACATCTTCCAAGCATATGCAATGTGATATGGATAATGATTACCGAGTTGTTATTAGTCCTTTTCATACAGAAGGATTGGGAAACTAGGGTACTTTACTTATATCAATCCCAATACAGATCCTGTCTAGGGTCGTCACTCCTAGTAATCTCATACGATGTTATATTTGTAGGTCGCTGCAAGGGTTGTCAGGGCTGTTGCTCGCACTTGTTGCACCTCTCCCCCATCACTTTATCAATACAGGCCTAATTATCCTTAAGACTGCATCAGAACTCGTCGTCCCCATGCGGTGTCAGGATAAACTCAAGGTCACTACAAAGGCCTCGTCACCTGATCAGTGTAGGCCGACAGCAAGAATATAATGTCCCATACCACCATAATCTGCTCAGAGTAGGGTACTCACTGGTCACTACGGGAAGGTTTGTGGCCCCAGCGTAGGCCAACAGCTCGACCACAGTGTCCCATACCACCATGCCCGGCTCATGAGTCTTTATGGATCAAGGTACCATGGTTGACAAGGTTTTCAATAGTATGTTCAGTACCCTAGGTTCAAGCAGTTATGACTCATACATGGTGAACATACAATGGCCAATCGGGTTACTTGACGGGCTCGACTAGTACGAGCGCATCTCAAGCTGAACAACATGAAGTGCATGAAACACTTCGTGTGGCCTAACCACTGCCGCCAACCCAAAACACGACTCGCGTTCATCGGCGCGTCCTTCGTGGCAAAGAGAAGCCAACCACGAATTCAATCCGTTATCGACTACCTGAACTAGGTCATAGCCCCAAGCATTTGTATATCAACATTAGTACGCATATGAGATTAACAGAAATGAATATAAACCATACAAGTATGTTAACACATGTTATAACATACAATGTAAGCAATCAACCAACACATGTATTCCATACATATAAGGAAATCAATTCATATAGCAAACATGCGGGAAATCATATACAACATCATGTGGATTGAGAATTCATTCTTAAGACTAATTTACAACACCATTTATTCAATACATACTAATACAAACATTTATACAAACACTTAGTCTACACACTTTAGTCTACATAGCGTATGTCGACCCAAAGTGGGCATTAGGGTGAATCTCTTCGCCAAACAGATTATACACGCATATATAATATTACAATGAATTTACATGTCGAGCATTTCAGCAAAATACGGATGTATACAGTATTTTCTATAAATGCCTAAAATATCCTAAATCTCATATTTACCGTACGTTTACGAAACGAAAAATGGACAGCACATTGTACATGTCAAACGGCGTTGCCGTCGATAATCTTCTATTAAACGACAGTGAAAGCTTTGAAATCAGTCAATCAAAGCGTTTAAATCCTCACCTTTTGCCCTAGATGTGTATCGTTTTGAACGGAATGAATACGCTTCGTCAACGACGTAACGGCGTCCTAATACACAAGTTACATAAGTTACTTTGCTATTGAATCAAAGGAATCCCTAAATCAGCAAGTGGTTTAGGGTTTTTCTTACCTAGGAGTGCGTTGAAATTGTCGGGAAAGTGATTGGAGTGCGGTGCTTCGATACGTGCAAATGCTGCAGCAAGTGGCGGGAATTCTTTCCCACACTCTCTCACAAACTCTCACTTTCTCTCTCTCTCTCTCAATCTAGGGTTTTATCCAAATTCGGATGGGAGAGATATGAGAGGGTTTCAAGCCCTTATATAGGCTAAAACTTCACCAAAACAGACTTGGGAACAAAGTATACTTGAGTTATAACCAAATCGGGACTTTTTCGATCCAAAAGAGTGTTTCGGGAGGTCCCCTGGCCGAACGCGGTCGGACTTAAGCTCATGGATACTGGATCTAGTACACATCAAGTTTTCAGACCGGTAGAGTTCCCAGATCGCAGTGGCAGTCCAGTTTCAATTCAGCGGTCATCGGACCTAAATCAGGTCTACAAGTCTCATGATATGAAAGAGAAATTTTTCCTGATCCGAGGCTGTAATTTGGCTGAATTTTACGGTCAGAACGCTTAATAATAACGAGCTAAGTCACGTGCCAGATTTGGATTAAAATTTCCAAATCTAACCCATTTCTTACTCTCTTCACTCCAGGCTCAATGAAATAACCTCTGAACGTCGGTTGGGCTTGATTTTCGAAACGATTATCAAGTCCAGCTAAGCGGTCATAACCGTCTAAGATTGTAGGTATCGGACTTTCGACGCGCGGTCTAGATCCAATATAAAGTTTCAAAGGGTTCCTGAGAGCAAACGGGTTTAGAGTTTGATCCTAGGTTTCAGGGTATTATAGCGTCATTGATTCTATAAGTTTTGGGTCTTGCAGAACGTATTTAAAGCGATCAGGGACAATTTCGCAGCTACTCTAGCGTAGCGCTAGCTAACTTACGCTTAATTTCTAAAGGAATTAATCCTAAGTGATTTCTTTGGCTTTGAAAGTGGGTTCTGAGAGGTTACCAAGGTGTTATGGTTAACCCATTGCCTAAGGACGTCTAATCCCAGGTTGGCAAAAATCCAGGGTGTTACATCTTTACAACTCTTCACCTTCTTTATACCCCCTCATTTGGGCACAGAACCCACACCTTTGAGTCTTATAACCTTCTCAACCTCCAAATGTTGAGACATATAGGGCCCGTTCAACCAACTGCAATACGTAGGATTAGGGCCAATGGAATTGTAAAAGTAGCAAGAAATGCATGTGTATGGTATTGTCCCTAGATTGGGCGTATCCCATGATCCCTAATACTATGCTCAGGATGTAGGTAATTAGAAGTAAATCCCGGTATCTCCTTTCAAATTACGCTTGGAAATTTATCATCATGGGACTTGGAAATCCCATCTCACACTTTCCAACACAAGATGCATTTTTCAAAGTCTATGAATCAATTTTTAATCCCAACCCACCCTCTTACCAAACATGTCGTGCCACAACTCATACATGCCCCTGAACTCAACCACAATAGAGATTAGGCTTCTTTCTACAACCATAGGTACCAATGCCATAGAACGCATCATTAACAAAGGAAGACCAATGTCGCGAGAGGTTGTTTCCCCTTTCATGTCAAGGATAGGTCCAAAGTTACACCTCGTTCCGATATACGAATCGAGACATAGATTCTTAAGCCCTAAGTAGAACTTTGTTTTAAGGGGGGTAGAACGGATTGAGTCCAATCTAGTTAGGTCAGTTAATATAGCCGTTAGATCAGAGTGGCACAGCGGAAGCGTGGTTGGCCTTTCCCCACTGGCCTAGGATCGAAAGAAATTGGTCCAGGTTAGACGAAAAGATAGAAACCCTTAACTCCCACCATGAATATAAATCAAGACGAGGACTCTTTAGACCAAGACCTAAATAGGAAATTTGAACCTTTCATGATGGGCATTCCCTAAGCTTTAAGAGTGATCGACTATACGGAGTTACTGAAATATACAACTGCGAAGTATTCGTGGCTTGACCCAAATTCTCAATCCTGGACGACTACCAATGGACTCACTGCTTAGCCGAGCAGAAGATCAGGATCCACCAGGATTAGGAAGGGATACAACATTGTCTACCCTGGCCAGGCGGACACTCGACGTATCGGGATCAAGCCCACTACAACCGTCCCTCTGTACTGGTCAACTACTGAAAATATATATCTTACTCTAAGTAAATGGAAATTGTCGCCAAGATGCCAAACAGGTAAGGAAATAAATTGTAGCAAACCGTTGGGGTATAAGTCATGCATAAAGAAGTAGGTTTTAAGGGGGGTAGACCAAAAGGAACCAGACTTATATAGAGTGTAGACACCCTACTACGTATAGAAATATGAAATCAACAAAACTTAGGTGAAGGAAATGATTAATCTTTCCTTATTATCCTTAGGTAAATTTCGGGGACGAAATTTTATTTTAAGGGGGGTAGATTGTGACACCCCGAATTTTTTGTCAACCTGGAGTTAGACGTCCTTAGGCAATGGGTCAACCATAACACTTTCAGAGCTCAATCTCAATCCCAAAGAAATCATTTTTCAATCCATTTCCTTCAAAACTCACCATTCACCACCTCATTCTTCAAATTTCACCAAGTACTTTCATATTAGACACAACTTCTCAAGTTTAAATAGTAAAGAACACCAATCCTAGGGTATTAATGATGAAGAATAATACCGAAGCTAAAAATTACCGTGAATAGTAAATAAATGGGTAAAATGGGTTTCGACCCTTAACCTTTAAGAATCTAACAAAATAGATAATTTAGTTGGATAGATTAGTGTCACCTACCCCAAAATCATATGCTATATGCAATAGAAATTCATTCCGGTTTACAAATTGGCCCCGAAACACCTCGAACGGAGTCGTGGGCCCACCCACGCTATCCACAATGATCCAAGGTGGTCCCCACATATATTTAGGGTCCCTAGGGCAGGGGGAACCCAGCTCATATGGCGGTCATCGCCAGATGTGAGTTTAGTCGGCGATGGCATCGCCGATTCTGCTTCGCATCCCCTGTCAAAATACTCGGTTGGGTCCGGGCTTCGGGCCGGAGGTGTTTAGGGGCTAGGGTAGTCCCCTGGTATGTTGCTCATTCGTTTAAATCCCTCCAAAATGGTACTTCCTTCACAAAGTGACCCTCCAAGCCCTCCTTTTTCACCAAAACGCCTGATTTTTGGCAAAAACCATCCCTCCAAACTTTTTCTTCTTCCGTTTCCAAACACCCTCGCTCCACTCGTCAAATCTCATCTCAAAAAAAAATCAATAAAGGCTACTTTCTTTAGAAATCCAACGAGAATTAACTAGCGCTGCACTAGATGACCTAAGAAATTCTCACCAATCACTTTCAATACGATCTGCTGGAGTCAAAACGTATAGGATAGGTGACGCTACAATACCGTAAAACCTACGATCAAACTCTATTCCCGATTGCTCTCGGGAGCACCTTGAAACTTTGTATCGGCTCTAGACCGCACGTCGGAAGTCCGATTACCCCGAACTTAGAAAATCCTGACCGCCTAGTTGGACTTGACAATCACCTCAAAAATTAAGTCCAAATGATATCACACGATGATTTCCTTGAGTCCAGAGTGAAGAGTGTGAGAAATAAATATAATTTATGAAATCTGGCACGTTCGCTTGTGCGCTTTTTCTAAGCGTTCTGACCGTCAGAATTCAATCAAATTTCACCCTCGAATCAGGAAAATTTCCCTTAAATGTCATAGTACTTGTAGCTCTGATCGAGTTCCCGTAACCGTTGAACTGAAACTGGTCCGTCGTGGTCGATCTGAATATCCGATCGGACTGAAAACTCTGTCTGACCTAGATCTAATGTCGGGGAGCTTAATTCCACCGCATTTAGTTACAAGACTTCTAGAAATGCTCCGTTGGATCAGAACAAGCCCACTTTGGTTACAAAATAAGTACACCTTGGCCCCAAGTCTATTTTGGTCATGTTTGGGCTTATAAAAAGGGCTTAAACCCTTACTCTTTCATTCCATAATAATTTGGGATGAGAAGAGAGAAAAGAGAGAGAAAGTGAGGGAGAAGTTGGGGCTTTCTCCTGGGATTCTTCCCTACTGCTCCACGTGCCAAAGTCACCCATCTGCATCGCTTTTCCGGCGACTCCGGCTTCGTTCTAGGTAAGAAAACCCTAACCTCAACCTGTTTTAGAGATTCCTTCGATACATGTAGCGAAGTAGCTGATGTATCTTGTGTTATAGGTCGTCATACAGGCGTTGACGAAGCGTAGACTTCCTGTTCGATTCATTACACTTCTACTGCAAAAGGTGCGGATTTTAGACGCTTTGATTGACTGATTTTAAAGCTTTCAATGTCGTTTAATAGTAGATTATCGACGGCAACGCCGTTTGACATGTACAACATGCTGTCCGTTTTCCGTTTCGTAAACGTACGGTAAAGATGAGATTTAGGGTATTTTAGGCATTTATAGAAAATACTGTATACGTCCGTATTTTGCTGAAATGCTTGACATGTAAATTCATCATGTTATGATATTATGTATGCGTGTATAATCTGTTTGGCGAAGAGATTCGCCCTAATGCGCACTTTGAGTCGACATACGCTATGTAGACTAAAGTGTGTAGGCTGTGTTTGTATAAATGTTTGTATTAGTATGTATTGAGTAGATGGTGTTGTGAATGAGTTTTGAGATTGAATTCTCAAGTAATATGCTGATGTAAATGATTTTCATCATGTTGGCTATATGTATCGATTTCATTATATATATGAAATGCGTGTGTTGGATGATTTGCTTAAGTTGTATGTTATAACATGTGTCAACATGCTTACATTATTGTATTTCATTTCTGTTACTCTCATATGATTACTAATGTTGATATTCAAGTGTTTGTGGCTATACGTTAGTCCAGGAAGTCGGTAATGGATTGAATTCATGGTTGGCTTCTATTTGCCACGAAGGACGTGTCGATGAACGCGAGTCGTGTTTTGAGTTGGCGGCAGTGGTTAGGCCACACGAAGTATTTTATGCACTTCATGTCGCTCAGCTAGAGATACGCTCGTACTAATCGAGTCCGTCAAGTAACCCAACTGGCCATTGTATGTTCACCTTGTATGAGTCATAACTGCTTGAACCTAGGGTACTGAACTTACCATTGGAAACCTTGTTAACCATGGTACCTTGATCCATAAAGACTTATGAGCCAAGCATGGTAGTATGGGACACCGTGGTCAAGCTGTCAGCCTACGCTGGGGCCACAAACCTCCCCGTAGTGACCAGTGAGCAACCCAGACTCGTGAACAGATTATGGTGGTATGGGACACTATATTCTTGCTGTCGGCCTACACTGATCAAGTGACAAGCCCTTTGTAGTGACCTCGAGCGTATTCTGAGTCTGTGGGAGGCGATGACCATTCCGTAGCGACATGAGTACATTAGGCATGTATTGTTAAGGTGATGGGGGAGCGGTGCAACGAGTGCGAGCAACAGCCCTTGCAGCGACGTATAAATATAACATCGTATGAGATTACTAGGAGTGACGACCCTAGACAGGATCTGTGTTGGGATTGATATAAGGAAGGTATCCTAGTTTCCCAATACTGCTGTATGAAAAGGACTAATAACAACTTGGTAATCATTATCCATATCGCATTGCATGTGCCTAAAAGATGTGGAGCACTGAGGAACGTAAGCATGCCGCGGGCGTAAGATGGTGCCGTATGAGGGAGTATGTCGGTGAGGGCATCCATCGTGTCATTTCATGCATACATTAATAATAGTATCTAGGAATGTTTGATTGTTTGCTTTACTATTAACACGTGACTGATTTGATAACATGATAATCTTTGCTCTATTCTCTCACTGAGTTGTACACTCACTCCCACATTACGGGATGGTGTTCCGGACACCCATCAGTCCCTATTTTAGTTGCAGATGATGGCGCTGCTTGAGAAGCGGAGCTGGACTTGTATGATGACGAGGAGGACTTCTCCTCTGTGTTCTGATCGACGGGATTACAGGGAGGTTGAGTAGATGCCTTGACACTTGTCATTTTATATTTTTGGAGCACTCATGTATATTCTTTTCTTTCCATTTTTAGAGTATACATGTATTTAATTAACCTGGTAACATGTTCACACTCTGGGGACTTACAATTAATTATATATTTTATGTATTTATCATAGTCTTCCGCTTGCTAATTTAACTGTCTTTGGAGTATGATATGTTGTTTTGGCTTAGTCTCAATCTTATTTAATGTCATTTTACAGACAACATGCATTTATCATTATCTATGTTGCATAAGTGACGTTCTGGAACTCGGGAGTTGGGTTTCTACCCGACCCCTGATTTTCGGAGTGTTACAGTATAGGTTAAGGAGTTGAGATTAGGATTAGGTGTAGGTCTAGGTTTAGGGATTTGAGAATACATTTAGGTTTTAGGTTTAGGTTTAGGTTATAGGTTATAGGTTTAGGTTTAGGTTTAGGTTTTAGGTTTAGGTTAAGGTTGGGTAATAGGTTATAAGCTTAGGTTATAGGTTATAGGTTAAGGTTTAGGTTATAGGTTTTGATTTAGGTTTAGGTTAAGGTTTAGGTTTAGGTTATAGGTTTAGGTTAAGGTTTAGGTTTAGGTTATAGGTTACAGTATATAGGTTATAGCTTTAAGGAATTAAGAATAGGTTAAGGTTAAGGTTTAGGAAATGAAAATCAGGTTCGGGTTCGGGATCCGGTTTAGGTTTGGATTTTCAAGTTTAGGTTTAAGTTTAGGTTAGGGAGTTGAGATTAGAATTAGGTGTAGGTTTAGGTTTAAGGATTTGAGAATACATTTCGGTTTTAGGTTTAAGTTTAG
Organism: Magnolia kwangsiensis; assembly: GCA_037074715.1. Classification (NCBI taxonomy): domain Eukaryota; kingdom Viridiplantae; phylum Streptophyta; class Magnoliopsida; order Magnoliales; family Magnoliaceae; genus Magnolia; species Magnolia kwangsiensis. Next base: position 17,088,642 of record CM073586.1, read on the forward strand.
GTTTTAGGCTTAGGTTTTGGTTATAAGTGCAGGTTATAGGTTTAGGTTTAGGTTAGGTTATAGGTTAAGGTTTGGGGAATTGAGAATAGGTTAAGGTTTAAGTTAGGAAATCGGGTTTAGGTTTAGGTTTAGGTTTAGGTAAGGGAGTTGAGATTACGATTAGGTGTAGGTCTAGGTTTAGGGATTTGAGAATACATTTAAATTTTAGGTTTAGGAAATCAGGTTCGGGTTTTAGGTTTGGGTTTTCAAGTTTAGGTTTAGGTTTAGGTTAGGGAGTTGAGATTAGGATTAGGTTAGGTTTTGGGTTTGGAGATTTGAGAATACATTTAGGTTTTAGGTCATAGGTTTTGGTTTAGGTTAATGTTATAGGTTTAGGTTAAGGTTTAGGTTTAGGTTATAAGCTATAGGTTTAGGGAATTGAGAATAAGTTAAGGTTTAGGTTTAGAAAATCGGGTTCGGGTTCGAGATCGGGTTTAGTTTTGGGTTTTCAAGTTTAGGTTTAGGTTTAGGTTAAGGAGTTGAGATTAGGATTAGGTGTAGGTTTAGGTTTAGGGAGTTGAGAATACATTTATGTTTTAGGTTTAGATTTAAGTTTTAGGTTTTAGGTTAAGCTTTAGGTTTTAGGTTTAGGTTCAGGTTCGGTTATAGGTTATAAGTTAAGGTTTTAGGTCATAGGTTTTGGTTTAGGTTAAGTTTATAGGTTTAGGTTAAGGTTTAGGTTTAAGTTATAAGCTATAGGTTTAGGGAATTGAGAATAAATTAAGGTTTAGGTTTAGGAAATCGGATTCAGGTTCAGGATCGGGTTTAGGTTTGGGTTTTCATGTTTAGGTTTAGGTTTAGATTAGGGAGTTGAGATTAGGATTAGGTGTAAGTTTAGGTTTAGGGATTTGAGAATACATTTAGGTTTTAGGTTTTAGGTTTAGGTTTAGGTTTAGGTTATAGGTTAAGGTTTAGGTTTAGGTTTAGGTTTCGGTTATAAGCTATAGGTTTAGGGAATTGAGAATATGTTAAGGTTTAGTTTTAGGTTTAGGAAATCGAGTTCGGGTTTAGGTTTGGGTTTTCTAGTTTAGGTTTAGGTTTAGGCTAGGGAGTTGAGATTAGGATTAGGTGTAGGTTTAGGTTTAGGGAGTTGAGAATACATTTAGGTTATAGGTTTAGGTTTAGGTTTTAGGTTATAGGTAAAGGTTTAGGTTTTAGGTTTAGGTTAAGGTTAGGTTATAGGTTATAGGTTAAGGTTTTAGGTCATAGGTTTTGGTTTTGGTCAAGTTTATAGGTTTAGGTTTAGGTTTAGGTTAAGGTTTAGGTTTAGGTTATAAGCTATAGGTTTAGGTTTAAGGATTCGATAATACATTTAGGTTTTAGGTTAAGGTTATAGGTTAAGGTTTAGGTTTAGGTTTAGGTTTCGGTTATAAGCTATAGGTTTAGGGAATTGAGAATAGGTTAAGGTTTAGGTTTAGGTTTAGAAAATCGGGTTCGGGTTTGGGATCGAGTTTAGGTTTGGGTTTTCAAGTTTATGTTTATGTTTAGGTTAGGGAGTTGAGATTAGGATTAGGTGTAGGTTTAGGTTTAGGGATTTGAGAATACATTTAGGTTTTAGGTTTAGGAAATCTGGTTCGGGTTCGGGATCGGGTTTTAGGTTTTGGTTTTCAAGTTTAGGTTGAGGTTTAGGTTAGGTAGTTGAGATTAGGATTAGGTGTAGGTTTAGGTTTAGAGATTTGAGAATGCATTTAGGTTTTAGGTCAGAGGTTTTGGTTTAGGTTAAGGTTATAGGTTTAGGTTAAGGTTTAGGTTTAGGTTATAAGCTATAGGTTTAGAGAATTGAGAATAGATTGAGGTTTAGGTTTAGAAAATCGGGTTCGGGTTTAGGATCGGGTTTAGTTTTGGGTTTTCAAGTTTAGGTTTAGGTTTAGGTTAGGGAGTTGAGATTAGGATTAGGTGTAGGTTTAGGTTTAGAGAGTTGAGAATACATTTAGGTTTTAGGTTTAGGTTTAGGTTTTATGTTATAAGTAAAGGTTTAGGTTTTAGGTTTAGGTTAAGGTTAGGTTTTAGGTTATAGGTTAAGGTTTTAGGTCATAGGTTTTGGTTTAGGTAAAGTTTATGGGTTTAGGTTTAGGTTATAAGCTATAGGTTTAGGTTTAAGGATTTGAGAATACATTTAGGTTTTAGGTTTAGGTTTATGTTATTGGTTAAGGTTTAGGTTTAGGTTTATGTTTCGATTATAAGCTATAGGTTTAGGGAATTGAGAATAGGCTAAAGTTTAGGTTTAGGTTTATGTTTCGGTTATAAGCAATAGGTTTAGGGAATTGAGAATAGGTTAAGGTTTAGGTTTAGGAAATCGGGTTCGGGTTTGGGATCGGGTTTAGGTTTGGGTTTTCAAGTTTAGGTTTAAGTTTAGGTTAGGGAGTTAGGATTAGGATTAGGTGTAGGTTTAGATTTAGGAATTTGAGAATACATTTAGGTTTTAGGTTTAGGAAATCGGGTTCAGGATCGGGATTGGGTTTTAGGTTTGGGTTTCAAGTTTAGGTTTAGGTTTAGGTTAGGGAGTTGAGATTAGGATTAGGTGTAGGTTTAGGTTTAGAGATTTGAGAATACATTTAGGTTTTAGGTCATAGGTTTTAGTTTAGGTTAAGGTTATAGGTTTAGGTTAAGGTTTAGGTTTAGGTTATAAGCTATAGGTTTAGGGATTTGAGAATAGATTAAGGTTTAGGTTTAGGAAATCGGGTTCGGGTTTAGGTTTAGGTTTAGGTTTTCAGGTTTAGGTTAAGGAGTTGAGATTAGGATTAGGTGTAGGTTTAGGTTTAGAGATTTGAGAATACATTTAGGTTTTAGGTTTAAGTTTAGGTTTTAGGTTAAGGTTAAGGTTACAGGTTTAGGTTTGGGTTTAGGTTAAGGTTATAGGTTTAGGTTTGATTTTAGTTTATAGGTTTTAGGTTTAGGGGTTTGAGAATACATTTAGGTTATAGGTTTAGGTTTAAGTTTTAGGTTTAGGTTAAGGTTATAGGTTTAGGTTTGGGTTTAGGTTTTGGTTATAGGGTTTAGGTATTCTCTAGTATTATCTACTATTGAACTTAGTATTATCTGCTACATACTAGTAACATACAACTAATATTGGGGCACCATACCATAAGCTACAAGAATTTCATGTCCCCCTTAGATAAGGTATCCTCCATTGATAACATAATATATATATATATATATATATATATATATATATATATATATATATATATATATATATATATATATATATATATATATATATATATTATAAGTTCTTTATTTTCATTTACATTCACAAATACATTCATCATCAATCCAAGAAATTGAAACATTCATCATCCTCAAACGAGTAACTAATTATGTAACTTACAAATACAATTATCAATATTCAAGCACTAATTCAGAAAATAAAATTTCAAGCTTACGTTACTTTTCACATAAGTTTCCAGATAAGCTAAACTTCTCGCTTTCAGTAACCTTCTCCAAAATCTAAGATACGTTTGTTGTCGGGCCACTTGCTTTTCCCACCTTTACTTGCATAAGATTGCTTAGATACTCCTTAATTACAATAAACAAAGGATAGTCATGAAGCAGATTGATGCTAATGCTGCATTATACTCGACAAGACACTGCATGAATTAAACATCTTGTGCTCAGCCAAGAGTCCAAATAACAATATAAGGAATAGTTTTGGAGCGATATTAGTCAAGGAAATGCTAAAGAAAATTCATATGGATGTTGGACTTGGAAAACAACTAGTTGTTTTGTGGATTAGGCAGTTCTAGAATAAAAAAAAAAAGGATCACAGTAATTCTTAAGAAGGGTAAAGAAAACAAATGTAACAAGTAAATATGAATCTTTCTTTACCTGTTGTCACCAACAAAGTCTTTATAATTTAAAATTCTACCAAGATTTAAAATTCAAAACGTTTACGGCCTACAAGCATTCAATAACCACCGTTTCATGATGTATGGTTCACTTTCGATTTGGATTTGCCTCGGTTTTTCGCTCATTTTATTTAAAAATGGCTGATTTCTTTCCAATGCTACCTTAATGGCTATGAATCAAATGGAATGGTGGATGGGATTGTCCATGACAAATAAGTTGTCTAACCATGCCATAAAGGTAGCATTGGAAAACTCTTTAGAAAAAGTCTTTGACAAGAACTAGAAAACTCTTTAGAAAAAGAAAAGAAAAAACTAGAATAACCTGAGAGCATTAAATACTACTACCTCCTGAGGCATAAACGAAAGGGGCGGAAACACAAAGGATAGTTAAATTATTGATTGTACTTAGTTAACTTTAAACTTTTAAACTACATTAGAACCAAACTATCCATGTTCAGATACTTGGAGGGCAAAGCATTTTGAACCTTAACTATGTCCATGCTCTCCTTTTGAGAGATGAGCGATGCATGAAGGCACTGGAAACACCCATATCAGTCTAAGAAATGTCCTTTATCTCTAATGGACCATTAAGTAGAGGAAGATGGTTTGATCAGGATCCCAGAGGACAAAATGACCATCAAGGATTTGGAGGGTGTGGATGAGCTAAAGGGGAACAATTATGCCCTCATAGTAAATAGAGAAATCGATTCATTGATACAAACTGGAAATTGCATGACAAACCTTCCTTAGCTCCTAGATGATGTGCTAATAATGTCTCTCTTAAACCTAGTGAGAATTCGGATGTTAATCATACTCGTGGTAGCAACCCCTCTGGTGAACTCATTCAAGTATCTCATACTGAATATGAGTCCATGCTTTGAAAAATGGCAAACGTCTAGGGAAACTCCGCTTCTTAGTCCTCATCCCACACAGCTCTTGTGCAATCAGGTAGTTCAACCTTTGCAATTAGCCAAAGAGCTTATAATTATGTTTGGTACGTTAAAATCCTTTTTTTCCCTAATTGATCATACTTCTGTTGAGAAAGCGAAGGTAGTGACTGCAACCTATACTAACAAAGCTGGGAAAAGTGATGTCGCTATTTCTACCAACTTGTCCTTATCATCATTTCTTTTTGTTCCTGATCTCTCTGCTAACTTATTATCTATTGTTCATCTTACAAAGTCTTTATACTACTTAATAACCTTATTTAAAGATAAAGGTGACTGGTGGTCATGAAGAATGGACTGTATGTTCTTAATTCTCATAGCAGCATTCACATACTAGCTATTTCAGTACGGATAAGGATGAAGTTCATGTGTGGCATTATCATTTTGGTCATTTGTAGAGTTTTAAAACATTTTTACCTTTGGCTTTAAATCTAAATTAGTTTAAGTGTGAACCTTGTGAACTTCAAGACATAACCGTAATGTGTTTCCTCTACGAGAAAAAAAAAAAAAAAAAAAAAGCATGAAACCTTGTTTTCGATAATACATTTGATTTTTGGGTTGCTCCTTTGCCGCAAATATTGGATCTTCTTACTTTATATCCTTCATTGATGATGCTTCCCATATGGCATGGATATATCTCATGAAAAATAAAAAATTTCAAGTATTCCATTACTTTAAAACTTTTCACAAATGCGTTTACAACCAATTTAAGACCAGCATCCAAACTCTTCGAAGTGACAATGGAGAAGAATACGTTTCTACAAAATTTCACGCATACTTAAGAGGAAGAGCATGGGGCTGCGTCTCAAACCTCATGTCCACACTCCTCATCTAGGATGTAGTACACTTTGACATGTTGGCTTGAGTGCTTGGTGTGGACTCTCATCTTGGACTTGTATATTCGTTTACTACAGACTGTTCTCTTACAATCCAAATAGTAAAAACCAGTGATTTTGTAGAAAAAAGTAATTATAATTTTTCTGTCAACAAATGCCCTTGACCAGTGCTTAGAATGGATTGCTCATTATTTCTTGCAATGCAATCAGTGGAGACCAATGATTTCATGGAATAATTAATTATGATATTGAAGATTTTTCATCATTTCTTACATCCAAACAATGAATGACAATGATTTATTTTCATGAAGATTTCTCTTATGAAACAGACCAGGCTTGAACAAACTCAGGTGGAAATTCCTTTTGCAAAATTAGAACTGGGCAAGGGATGACTCATTTAAACCCAACTTGACCCAAACTGAGTGGGTTAGTTGGGTATGAATAACAATTTGAAAAGATTTGTGAACTGTCCATTTTGAGAAAGCAAAATATGCTATGGGCGTACCTGATACAATAGTTAAGTGGTGTAGTAGATGAGTCATCCTATTTTGAAAATGGCGGCGCCCCACATCATGATGACGGTCGTGGATAAGGATGGGAAGTGGCACATTCCAGCGGGCCGTGCAACGATGTGTTAAATCCATGCTTTAAGCATCCTTTTCAGTCCTACGCTTGTGAATACACCTTGCATCACAAACACGATTAAATAGGATATTAAACAGTATCATGTTCGTAAAAACAAGTAATAACTGGGGTCTAATATGCAATATTCGACCCTCAATAGGGGGCCATATAAAGTTTTGGATCAATCTGATATTTTTTCCCTTCATCTGGGTCTATATGACCTAATCAATTTATTAGATGTCAAATAAAAAGTACAGTGGGCCTTAGGAGGGTTTTAATGGTGGATATCCAATCACTATTTTTTTCATGTGGTGTGGTCCACCTAAGATTTATATCCCTCTCATTTTTGGCATCAAGCCCTAATATGATTTGTAAAAATGGATGGACAACATGGATGAAACACATACATCATGGTGGGACCCATAGAGTACCGACCAACATCCACCAAGTTTTGTGGGCCCCACTATGATGTATTTGTTATATCCACGCCGTCCATCCATTTTGAGATGTCATTTTACGTCATGAGCCAAAGAATAAGGCAGATAAAAATCTGTAGTGGACCCCACCACAGAAATCTTAGGTGCACCACACCACATGAAATTAATAGTAATTGGATATCCATCACTAAAATCCTCCTAAGGCTTACTGTACTGTTTATTTGACATACAATATGTTGATTAGGTCATACAGGGCCAGATGAAGGGAAAAAATAAAAATCAGCTTGATCCAAAACTTTTATGGCCCCAAAATGGTATGACATCCAATATTGTACTATTTATATTTTTTTAAAATGTCTTCACATAGTTTTAGATGGTAAGCAACACCTGAGATTTGTATACGAATGATTTTTGAGATATCTCATAAGCTAAAGGGGAGACATCAAATGTACAGTGTTGATGTTCGACACACATCATGATGGGCCCATTTTACATGTCTGGTCCATTTACTCTATTTTACTGATCATTACCCTCAATTTGACTAGTTACTTGCCTCGATCGTACTACATATGAGAAAGATATTGGGCAAACAAGATTGATTTAAACATCTGAAGTTATTTACTCTTCATGTCCGGACTGATCAGATTGTCCAAAAATAATTAAAGGTTGTTCATAATATCAAAAATATATAAATGAATAGAAAACACAAACATCAGCTTGATCCAAAACTTCTATGGCCTCCAAGAAATTTTAAATGGTAGAGGTTCAATCACACTATTTCCTGTGGTGTGGTCCAGTTGAGCTTTGGATATGCTTCCTTTTTGTTCTTTAGACCTCAAATTATCTGTTGACATGGATGAATGGAGCAGATAAAATAAATAAATAACGGTGAAGCCCACAGAGTTTACTCTAGTAAAGGTAACAAGTAACTTACTTAAATGTAGTGGAGAAAGGTTTCCTTAAAACATTCATAATCATATATTGGGCCTGCCTAAATGTGATTCACATATCCAACCCACTCATTATGTGTGTCCCACTTGGATGAGGGGTTAGACCAAGTTTCAACCGCATTCAAAACTCATGTGGGCCACACCAAGTGCTTTTATATTTTTTAAGATGTCTTCACATAGTTTTAAATGGTATGGCCCACTTGAGTAGTTTTAAATGGTATGGCCCACTTGAGTTTCGTTAACCGATGATTTTTGAGATATCTCATAACCTGTTGATGTTCGACACATCAAATCCACGGTGTTGATGTTCGACACACATCATGATGGGGCCCACAAAACTTACAAACATCAATTCTTAGGTTCTCACGAGGTCAGTAAGTTGGGTCACAATTTTAACCAGAATATTTAGCCCATTTTACATGTCTGGTCCATTCACTTTATTTTACTGATCAATACTCTCAATTTGACTAGTTACTCGCCTCAATCAGGCAACATATGAGAAAGATATTGGGCATACAAGATTGATCAACAATTTCAGTGAAATTTGATTTAAACATCTGAAGTTCTTTTTTCTTTAATTTGAACAGATTAGATTGTCTAAAAATGATTAAAGGTTCAATTAGTAGATGTGCCTAATAATTTAGTAATTTTATTTTTCACAAATAAATTTAACATTTTTTTTCAAAATGTATAATTTTTTTTACTCTTTTAACTAAATATCATTTTTATTATAAAATATTTCAAAAATATTTAAAATACAAATTTTGAATTTTTATTTTCAAAATCTCAAAAAATTTCTCATATTTTAATTTTTTCTTTAAAAATTTCATAATGTCAATTTTTTCCTTCAAAAGCATTATTTTGTTCTCAAATTTTTCTTAAACATAGTTAAAATGTAACGTCCCGGAAAAATCTGTACGAAGACCCGAGTACCACCTCAAGCAGAAATCACTAAGGACTAAATCCTTTAGAAATTAAACAATAATTAACTAGCACTAAACTAGATTACCTAGGAAATTAGCACCAATCACTTTAAATGCGATCTGCAAGACTTAAAACTTGTAGAATTATTAACGCTACATTACCCTAAAATCTAGGATCGATCTCTAAACCCAGTTGCTCTCGGGAGCATTCAGAAACTCCGTATCTAACCTGGACTGCATGTCGAAAGTCCAATAGCTACGAAACTATACAATTATGACCGCCTAGTTGGACTTGACAATCACCTCGAAAATCAAGTCCAGGTGATGTCCTGACACTATTTACTTGAATCCGGAGCGAAGTGTGTGAGAAACGTAAATGTTTTAGAAATTAAATCCGAATTTAAGTAATCTGAGTCATCTCGTGTGCGGGCCAATTATAAACATTTAGACCATCAGAATCTGTACCAAATATACCCTTGGATCAGGAGAAATGTCCCACACATGGCAATATGCTTGTGGCCCTAATTGAATACCGGTGACCGTCGAATTGAAACTGGTCTGCCACGGTCGATCTGTAAAACTTAACTTGATCAAGATTCATTATTTGTGAGCTTAAGTCCGACCGCATTCAATAAAGGAACCTCCAGAAATGCTCCGTTGGATCGGAACAGACCCGACTTGGACATAACCTAAGTATACCTTGGTCCTGGGGCCATTCCCATCAGTTCTGAGCCTATATACGGGTCTTAAAACCTCTCTCTTTCACTCCATACGAATTTGGGGAAAGCCCTAGGAAAGAGACGAGAGTAAAGAGAGAGAAAGTGAGAGAGAAGTTGATGAATATTCCTGGGATTCTTCCCTGCTAATCCACCTGCTGAAACGCCAATCCCATATAGTTCTTCTGGTAGCTCCAACGTTGTACTTGGCTAAGTAAACCTAAACCTAATCCATTCTAGAGTTTCAAATAGTCTAAGTGATGAAATAGCTAACCTATTGCGTGCTATAGGTGGCCGTCGCATTGTGGGAAGCAACTTGACATACAAATTGAGTTCGATGCACGTTTACCGGCGTAAGGTGCGGACTATATACATATAGGTTATGTTTTTCAAGGTTTTCAATGTCATTTAATGATTTATTACTGACGTGGATGCTATTTCACATGCCAAATGTAATGTTTGTTTTGCTTTTCAGTTATATATGAACTATGTTGCGTTTAGTGTGTTTCATGTATTTGTAGAAAGGATCGTATGCATATGAAATTTGGAATTGCATTTACCATGATTAATTGTCGTGTATGTATGTTAGTTGTATGTGTAACAATTTCTTGGCGAAAGGATTCACCCTAATACATGTTATGCCAACATACGTTGTGTATGTTATATTGTGAAGCCTAGGTGTTTGTGAAAATGTCTGAATGAGTATAGAATGTGTATTCGTGCTCGCCATAATTAACTATTGTGGGTATATGATTGTTGTGTAGACGACAATTCCTTGATGGAAGGATTTGCCCTAATATGTATTATAACCAACGTATGTTATATACGCTGGAAGGTGTAGTCTAAGTGTTTGTAAAAAATGTTTGAATGAGTTAGTAGTTAGTAAAGTTTGATTCATAACGGAGTTGAGATATAAATACCAACTACCTTAATAGTGTGTATGATTTCCTCCATGACCTGCATACGATAGAGTTTGTTCATTCATGTTTAACTGTGAGTATGATTTCCTCTATGTATTGTATAATCATATTAAGTTGTATTCCATAACATGCTCACATGATTGTAGGATTTGACTTAAGTATTCCTTACTGCTTGCTTACCTCATATGCTTATTTGTTGTGATTGAACGTGATTGGGGCTATATCATAGTCTAGGCAATCAGTAATAAGTCTTGTTTTAATGGCTGAGGTTGTTTTCGCCACGCAGGATGTGTTCGATGAATTCAAGTCGTACTTGGGATGTCGGCAGTGGTTAGGCCACACGGAATGCTTATGCACTTCATGTCGATCGTCTTGATGTGCACTCGTACTAGTCGAGCTCATCAAGTAACCCGATTGACCCAATGTATGTTCAGCATGTATAGACGCTATTGCTTGAAACTAAGATACCAAACTTACTAGTGAAATGTCCGTTTAACCTTGGTACCACGATCCGCTAAGACTTATGAGCTGGGCATGGTGGTATGGGACACCATGGTCGAGCTATCAGCATACGCTGGGGCAACGAGCCTCCTCGTAGTGACCAGTGAGTAACCCAAACTTGTGAGCTGAATACGGTAGTATGGGACACTGTATTCGAGTTGTCGGCCTACACTGGCGCAGCCTGGCTGTGGTCCCCAGTCAGGTTGGCGATGAGCCTTTGAAAATAAACTGCTAGTTGGTAGGGCGTTAGTGGAGTGACCTCGAGTATGAATAGGCCTACATCGACGCAGCCTAGCTGTGGTCTCCAGTCAGGTTGGTGAAGAACCTTCGAAAATAGACTGCCAGTTGGTAGGGCGTTGGTGGTAGTGACCTGAACTTGCCGATCATATGTGATTAACTAAGATTGACGACCCTAGATGGATCAATGTTGGGCAAATGATATAAAAGGTGATACCTTAGCTTCCCAAATCCTACTGTATGAAAGGGACTAATAAGAACTTAGTAATCATGCCCATAACATAACACTGCATATGCTGTTGGCATTGGTGTAGAGCCCAGTGGTAGTGATTCATGTCGCGATCGTTAGATGTTGTCGCAAGAGGGAGTACAGGTAAGGGCATGCATCATTACCTCATATCATTCTTGCATTAACAAGAGTAACTAGGACATGTCTGCTGAATTGCTTTATCATTATTGTTTGATTGAATTGACAACATGTTAACCTTTGTTGTATAGCTCCACTGAGTTGATCACTCACTCTCACATTCTGAGAAGATGTTTAAACACCAATCAGACTGTCTTAGTTGCAGATGATGATACGACCCACGAGGCAGAGCCGAAGTTTGAGGATGATGAGGCAGTATTCTCTTACATGTAGTTTTCGGGCAGATTGGCATGAGTTGAGTTCGGATTGACAGGGCTTCAGGGATTATACTTGTAGAGGACTATTGCATTCCTTTTAACATTTTGTATCTTGACACAATACTTGTAAATATTGACCTAGCATTGCATACATACTTTAGGGACTTACACTAGTATATATATATTTTTAGTCTTCTGCTTGCGTATTACAACTGTCCCTAGATTATGTTTGTTGATTTAGCTTAATCTAATTCATGTTTTTATGCACTAATATAGACAACATTCATCCATCATTAAAAATGTTACATAAGTGATGTTTTGGAACTCAGGAGCTGAGTTATACTCAACTCTCGATTTTCATGGCGTTATAAGTTGGTATCAGAGTATGATTTGGATTAAACCGGACCTGGGTTATGGTCACACGACGTACGCTGATGCCAATATAATGTAGGAAGGTGTGAGAAAAATATAGAAACACATTTAGGATTCTCAGTTTCGCTATTTGATAAAGGATTACTGAAAACAATCGCTGAGATCAAGTCCGTTCGCACCCTTGATCACGCACAACGACCCTACTCCACTTCTAGACCTTCGATTGACGGGTTTAGATCGTGTTTTATCTAATCCCAGCGTTTAAATTTTGTTAATGTGAATATACATCATATTCTATTCGAAATGACCCGAAATGAGTCGAAATAAAGTAGGGGGCCCAATCGGGGCACTTTCAGGGGGACCCAAGGTGGAACCCACATGTTTTTAGACCCAAGGGGGGCAGGAAATCTCCCCAATGGCGAGTCCTCACCGGACTGTCCAGAGACCGACGAGGCCTCGCTGCCCAATGGGCCTGAACAGCTGGGCCGATGGGGTCGACGCCTCTAGGGCATTGTATGGCCCACTGATGTAGGTGGGGTCAATTTTAAGCACCCCCAAATCATCCTCTCTTCACAAACTATCCCTCTAAACATTCCTTTGCCTTCAAAACTTCTCATTTCTCTCTCAAATCTCCCATCTATTCTCTTTTTTCCCTCATTTTCTTCAACCTTTACATCCCTCTACCGTTTTTAGCAACACCCACCTCCCAACCCTCTCATTTCCTTCCATTTGAGCACTCAAATTCCTACTTTGAGTCTCAAATTCGTTGGAACCCTCTATCTCATCTCATTCTTCTTATTTCTTTCATTTTTCATGGCCCTATTCGAGCTTGTTATGGTCATATTTTTCATTTTCACCATTCTCTCTTTCATGGGAAAGAAGAGAGCTCCTGTAGATAAAGTCGGGCCTAGTCGCCCAACCCATTCAAGGAGGCCGAGAGGTGCTGCCATGAGTTCAAACGCCACTCGAGAGTTACAGACGAAGCGGGATCTAGATCCCCGGGCTCCCATAAGAAGGGCTTTGTTGGTAGAATTATCTCATGGAGTCTATGAGGGCCGTAAGGTCCTTTTTGAAGCTCATGTAGATGCGCGGCTATTTGGAGAATTTTTGTTGTTCGAACGCTGGTAAAAGCTAAGTGGGGTCCGTTATTTGAGGGTGAGCATCGTGTAAATGTGGGTACAATTCGAGCTTTCTATGCCCACATTCGAGAGCTAACATTGGAGCCCTTGCAATTTAAAATTCCATTTGGAAGAGATCAGGAGGCTACAATCAACGTTGCTTTCATATCTCGGCTTCTGAATGTGTCACTTGGCGAGGTTCATGCAAGTGAGAAGAATCTGAGTAGTGCACGTGAAAGAGATCGCCGCACACAGTTCCTTTGTGGTCGTCTGGTTAAATGGCAGCCTAACAAAAGCCTTTTAGCGAGCAATATGACAGACGACTTCTGCCTGCTTCACCACATCTGTACGTTCAACGTCTATCCCAGGTGGAGCAACCGCAGTGAGTGCACACGCCTGATGGTGGACTTCCTGTATCAAGTGGGGCAAGAAGAGAAGTTGTGTGTGCCTACGTATGTCTTGCGGCAGATAGTCCTCATCACACGTTCAAATAGAAGGACTGAATCGCTCCCATTCGGCCGACTCATATGTAGGATTACACTGGAGTTTGGTTACAGACTTGGGACGGAATTGTCAGCGCTGATCCATTACATCACCGAGACTACTCTCAATCAGATGGATATCGGGCCTCAACAACGACAAACCCTACTTGAGGAGAGTGAGGATGAGATAGAAAGCGAAGAGAAAAAGAGTGAAGAAGAAGGTGGAGCCGAAATAGAAGAAGAAGAAGAGCAGGACGAGGAAGAAGAGGAGGCCCAAGATATGGATGAGAGCCCTCCTCCTGCGACTCGAGGGCATGATCCTGATCGGGCTGATAGGGAAGCCCATTTAGTTAGACTTGAGGAGAGTTAGGCCACCCTACGACAGGATATTATCGATCTGCGAGGCCTCATGAAACACAAGTTTAAAAAAGCATCTCGTACTTTGAAGTCTATCCTATGCTGCCTGCAGGATAAGGGTGCCCTCCTCCATCACCAGATTTCAACAAATAGTCGAACGTGTAGTCGTTGTTTGTTTATTTGTTGCTTGTTCTTATGTGTAGCCTTTGTAGGCGTAGTAGTTTGGTAGTTGTTTTAGTATTTGAAGCTTAGTTGTATTAGTTCACATGCATTCTCTGTTGCGATCCATGTAACTCTGCACTTCGTGTATTGTGACAATTTTGTTAAATAAAATGCATGATGTTTCCTTAAGTTGAGCTATGAATGTTGTGTGGGTGGATTGTGTGTATGCTAAATCTCACAGGTTGCACCCTCTGTTGAATGCAGAGTATGCCACTTAAGGGCACGAGGACTTCGGCCCGTCTCTCTTTGGGCGAGTCGCTTGACGGGGCCTCTCCCCTAAGCAATACCCATACGGACCCCAGTTCGGGCCCATCTCACTTTGACCCTATGCCAGATTCTCAGCCGGCCACTAGCTCGGCTGCTGGGTCGACACCTATGACACCGCCTGTGGTACCACCTATCACACCTTCGGTTCCTGAGCAGAACTGTGTGTCTACGTTGACGCCACATGTATTTTCGTCCGCTCCACCTCCTAATAGGCTAGAGTAGATGGTGTTGTTGATGCACCAGCAGAAGCAGTAGTAGCAACAGTTTTTGACCTCCATGGCTGGTATTTTTGTCCAGAATATGAGTGTGGTTCTGCCTGCATCACCTACGCACCGTGCTGGGAACATGAATACCAGCAGACTTTTTGAGCGCTTTAAGCGTTTTCGTCCTTCCACTTTTATGGGTACTCATGGACCCGAGGAGGCTGATTACTGGCTAGATCGTATCTCTAAGATGTTAAAGTCGTTACACTGTAATGAGGCAGAGTAAGTCGAGCTAGCCACCTATATGTTCGAGAAGGAGGCCAGTTTATGGTGGGACAGCATCCTACGAATAATTTCTGCAGGACATGTGTGGACCTAGGATGCATTTGAGACATGCTTCCATGAGAAGTACATTCCCCTCACATACTGTGATGAAAAGGAGGGTGAGTTTCTTTGCCTCCGACAAGGAGGGATGACCGTGTCAGAATATGAGAACAGATTCATGGAGCTAGCCAGACATGCTCCTTTGATCCTAGCTAGCGAATTGATGAAAATGCGATATTTTTCAGATGAGTTGCGGCTTAATATCCGCTCTCAAATGAGTTGCGCTAACATTTCCAATTACGTCGAGCTAGTCAACTTGTCTCTACAAGCTAAGCAACATAGTGACGAAGTTTTCCAAACAAGCAATCCAATGGGCCCAAGGCCTCGTCCTGAATTGCAGCACCAGCCAATCCTAGGTAAGAGGCTAATGTAGACTCGCCTCCCAGGCTCGTGGCTCCACCGACCTAGCAAAGGTGAACGAAACGTTGGTGTACATATTACAAGAAAGGGGGACACACTGACCACTTCTATTTTACCTAGATGAAAGACAATGGTATCACACCACCTCAGAAGATCGCTCGTCAGCCACCAAGTGGTATAACGACTCCACCTCTACGATCTGTACCACCGGCGCAACCATATTACCGATCGCCTGTACCTCAAAATAGGTCAGCTCAACGACCTATGGCAGCGCAACCAAATCATCCTCAACAAGCCTGTGTGCATGCACTTATAGCTGAAACATCTGAGTCAGCAACCGCAACACCTTGGACCTTTGGGGTCACTGCCCATATTCAAGGTACACCTGTATTCCTATTGCTAGACACTGGGTCCACTATTTTGAGAGTGTCATGCTTTACAGTCAAGTGTTTGGGGGTTGAACACTACCCCTATGGGTGTGTTGAGAGTCCTTACTACGACAGAGACCTTCTCTGACACTACCAAACTCTTTAAGGATTGCCCGATAAACTTAGGAAACAGAAAGTGCACATTGACCTAATAATCTACCCACTCATAAGCGCGTGGGTGCTTGGCGGGCTAATAGCCACTGGCACGGGGTCAAAGGAAACTAATCTAGGTTATACTTAAAGTTAGGTCACTAGATAAGAGCTGGATCTTCCTTGGTAGGTTAATAACGAAGCCGTCGAAGGAAAGCAACTAAGATCCAAATATTAAACCAATTCATATGAAAGAATAGGCCTAATGATGGATTAAAAATAATATGGTAACTAGAGGTAACAAATAAGGGAAGGGTTGACAAATATTTATATATAAACAAAATCTACAACTTCGATTTACCAATAGACTGGTCATACCTTGTCATATTAAAGTTTAGTATTCGGTGTCTATTTAGGAATTATTTATAGTCAAACTAGGAATTATCCTGTGACTAAATTTGATTAAACATAAAGATATATATGTTTTTAGTCATTTTTGGTACAATTAAATTAGAAAACTCAGGTAGGATTGGATTTTATAATTTAATACTCCGTAAGCTCATTTTGGAGGTGGACCATAGTAAAAGATTATAGGTTTCTTATTCCCTTGTAGATTCAAGGTTCATACCGGGTCGAGGACATGTCCCTCTTCTTTCCTGTCTCGCGGCCTTATGGCGCTAACATTCCAAACTTCTAAAATATTTTAAAACTCTCAACTCTTCCTTTCCTTCCAAAGTTAAGAAAACCAAAGTGCAATCTGCCCATAACCCCATAGCCGTATGATCAAAATGATGACATGCAAATATAATTTTAGGAGGTTAAAAACCCTTCTAGCACAATCTTTTAACTATGATCATCATGGAAGAACTTATTATCCACCAAGTTAAACATAAGTTGAATAAGAACACTCGTTAAATAGGATCCGAAGGACAACCTTATAAACATAAGGCTTGAACCTCCTAATAAACTATAATACCCCTTAAATACTTAGGATGAGCAGATTTCAGAATTTCAAATACATATCCCGACGAGGCATTCGCAGCTTAACTCAATTCTCAATCCTGAGTTATTACCAAAGGACTCACTACTTTGACCGAGCAGAAGACCAGGATCCATCAGGATTAGGAAGGGATACAACGTTGTCTACCCTGGTCAGGCGGACAATCGACGTATCGGATTTAACACTACCACAACTGTCCTTCCATATTAGCTCAATCATAAAGAGTAAATTATACCACCCTTAAGTAAACTTTATCATTAAACACTTAGCATGATAATAATGAATTAGACATTTGTTTTTGAACCTCAAAGGTAGAAACTTTTAGGGGGGCGTAGACCAATATGAGCTAGGCTGATGTAGTTCTTATATACCCTAAGCAAATGAAAAAAAAAAAAACCTTTATTGGTTACCCTTAGGCAACTTCGGGGATGAAATTATTCTTTAAGGGGGGTAGAATGTAACATCCCAAAAAAATCTTTACGAAGACCCGAGTACCACCTCAAACAGAAATCACTAAGGGCTAAATCCTTTAGAAATTAAACAAGAATTAACAAGCGCTAAAATAGATTACCTGGGAAATTAGCACCAATCACTTTAAATACGATCTGCAAGACTTAAAACTTGTAGAATTATTAACGCTACATTACCCTAAAATCTAGAATCGATCTCTAAACCCAGTTGCTCTCGGGAGCATTCAGAAACTCCGTATTAGACCTGGACCGCATGTCAAAAGTTTGATAGCTACAAAACTATACAATTATGACCGCCTAGTTGGACTTGACAATCACCTCGAAAATCAAGTCTAGATGATGTCCTGACACTATTTACTTGAATCCGGAGCGAAGTATGTGAGAAACGTAAATGTTTTAGAAATTAAATCTAAATTTAAGTAATCTGAGTCGTGTCATGTGCAGGCCAATTATAAACATTTAGACCATCAGAATCTGTCCCAAATATACCCTCGGATCATGGAAAATGTACCACACATGGCAATGTACTTGTGGCCCTGATCGAATACCGGTGACCGTCGAACTGAAACCGGTCCGCCATGGTCGATCTGTAAACCAGATCGGACTGAAAATTTAACTTGATCAAGATCCAACATTTGTGAGCTTAAATCCAACCGCATTCAGTAAAGGGACCTCCAGAAATGCTCCGTTGGATCGAAACAAACTCAACTTGGACATAACCTAAGTATACCTTGGCCATGGGGCCATTCCCATCAGTTCTAAGCCTATATAAGGATCTTAAACCCTCTCTCTTTCACTTCATACGAATTTGGGAAAAGCCCTAGGAGAGAGACGAGAGTAAAGAGAGAGAAAGTGAGAGAGAAGTTGGTAAAGATTCGTGGGATTCTTCCCTGCTAATCCACCTGCTGAAACGCCAATCCTGTATACTTCTTCTGGTAGCTCCAACGTTGTACTTGGGTAAGTAAACCTAACCCTAATCCATTCTAGGGTTTCAAATAGTCTATGTGATGAAATAGCTAACCTATTGCATGTTATAGGTGGCCCTCGCATTGTGGGCAGCAACTTGACATACAAATTGAGTTTGATGCACGTTTACCAGCGTAAGGTGCGGACTATATACATATAGGTTATGTTTTTCAAGGCTTTCAATGTTAGTTAATGATTTATTACTGACGTGGATATTATTTCACATGCCAAATGTGATGTTTGTTTCACTTTTCAGTTATATATGAACTATGTTACGTTTAGTGTATTTCATGTATTTGTAGAAAGGATCGTATACGTATGAAATTTGGAATTGCATTTTCCATGATTAATTGTCGTGTATATATGCTAGTTGTTTGTGTAACAATTTCTTAGCGAAAGGATTCGTCCTAATACATGTTATGCCAACATACGTTGTGTATGTTATATTGTGAAGCCTAAGCGTTTGTGAAAATGTCTAAATGAGTATAGAATGTGTATTCGTGCTCGCAATAATTAACTATTGTGGGTATATGATTGTTGTGTAAATGACAATTCCTTGACAGAAGGATTTTTCATAATACGTATTATAACCAATGTATGTTATATACGTTGGTAGGTGTAGTCTAAGTATTTGTAAAAAATGTCTGAATGAGTTAGTAGTTAGTAAAGTGTGATTTATAAGGGAGTTGAGATATGAATCCCAACTACCTTAATAGTGTGTATGATTTCCTCCATGACCTGGATATGATAAAGTCTGTTCATTCATGTTTAACTGTGTGAATGATTTCCTCCATGTATTGTATAATCATGTTAAGTTATATTCCATAACATGCTCACATGATTGTAGGATTTGACTTAAGTATTCCTTACTGCTTACTTACCTCATATGCTTATTTATTGTGATTGAACGCGATTGGGGCTATATCATAGTCCAGGCAATCGGTAATAAGCCTTGTTCTCATGGCTGAGGTTATTTTCGCCACGCAGGATGTCTTCGATGAATCCGAGCGATATTTGGGATGTCGGCAGTGGTTAGGCCACACGGAGTGCTTACACACTTCATGTCGATCATCTCATTGTACGCTCGTACCAGTCGAGCTCGTCAAGTAACCCGATTGACCCAATGTATGTTCACCATGTATGGACGCTACTGCTTGAAGCTAAGATACAAAACTTACCAGTGAAATGCCCATTTAACCTTGGTACCCTGATCCGCTAAGACTCATGAGCTGGACATGGTGATATGGGACACCATGGTCGAGCTATTGGCCTACGCTGGGGTGACGAGCCTCCCCGTAGTGACCAGTGAGCAATCCAAACTTGTGAGCTAAATACGGTGGTATGGGACACTGTATTCGAGTTATCGGATTACACTGGCGTAGCCTGGCTGTGGTCCCCAGTCGAGTTGGTTACAAGCCTTCGAAAATAGACTGCCAGTTGGTAGGGCATTAGTGGAGTGACCTCGAGTATGAATAGGCCTACCTCGGCATAGTCTAGCTATGGTCCCCAGTTGGGTTGGTGACGAGCCTTGAAAAATAGACTGACAGTTGGTAGGGCGTTGGTTCAATTTTTCAATGAGTCGATCTCGATGACTGTTCAAAAGAATGGAGAAGAGACATGGGTGTCTTTCAAATATAATGATGATGACACACTTTACTCACAGGATACACTAGATCTCAATGATGAGGAAGAGGTTGGTTTATTCGAACTTCAACCAAATTTAGGTATAGAATGTGAGGAAAGCGATCCCATCTCAAGTGTGCATTACACGAAATTAGACAATGATGCATATTGGGATGATGATCATGAACATGTAGCCCAAATTCTCCTAGAATCAATCTAAAGTTTGGTCCAGGTCAATGATCAAGACGTACAAGAAGTGGTCGGTCATAATGAGCCACTCCCCTCACCTGACATGTCTGATTTAAAGGTGGAGGATGAGTCCCTTACAATCGACCCTTCTAACTCTTGTGAAACATGTTTGGACCACTCCTCTGAATTGAGTGATGATGTGATTCAGGAGAAGGACGAGTTACTCGCTACGACCTTAGAATTTAAAACCACTTAGTTAAGGCTGCCATCTAAGTTGTACACGTTTGACAATTCAACACCTCGATTGAGTAGTTTCAATGAACAAAGTGATTACATCGATGCTTTCCCTACTAATTTTCAATCTGTCCGTACAAAACTGGAGTAAGAGAGCGTACATCCGTCTACTTTTAAGGATGATGGATTCCTTGGACAGATCATCACAAGCTCCAATGTGGAGAATAAGTCACACTCAGCTGAACTTCTCAACTCTTGGGATTGCTTGGCACACTTTGTAGATTTAAATGATCCCATGTCAAGAGATAAAGTGGATGCCTTGCAAGACAACATCTTGGTAGTCATCACTGACTGAGAGAACCCTTTTTCTGAAGCCCCTTTCTTTCCCTGATCCTAAATGTCTATCATTAAAGGAGAAAGAGCTGACAATGGAATCAAAGTCTGATACTTCGGAATGTGTTGAGACTACATCACTTTTTAAGAAGTTTTCTAAACTTTATTTACTTATAGTCTCTGATTCACCACACGATACTAACGTTGAAAATTCTTCTGTCACAGGTGAATCATATATACTCTGGATACCTCAAACAATTCAATGAAAAATTTCTTATAAGGTACAGAAGTCTCTCTGGAAGGTCATGCTCCAGGGCGCCCAACCCTATTGTAAAAAGAGATTTTGGATGATCTTATTGAGGAACTTACTGAGAAACTTATCAAGATACTGGCCAGAAGAGGAACCGTGTAGCATGATTGAGTAGTTTTTCCCTACTTTCATAAAACTAGGTAGTTTGTTTTATGTTGTTATAGGTTAGATGGTTTTATGCCATTAGGTTAGTTTGCTTCCTGTATTGTTTTAGGATAGTTTGCTTAATTTCATATCTTCACTCTCGTGCTAACCGCTCTCATGTTGAGATCTTTATGGAAAAGTCTCTCTCGATTCGTTATCCAGGTACTATCTTCTCATCACTTCTCATTTACTTTCGATGTCCCTTGTGTATTGCATGATCATACTTTTTACATTGAGGACAATGTAGATTTTAGGTTAGGGGTGAGAAATTAGGTTACCTAATCAGTGTTTTCTTGGTCTTGAGCAAAAAAAAAATGTGAAAATTTTTAAAACTTTTAAAATTTTTTGGCATTTCTTGTGAATTCAAAGTAATTTGACAGCCATCTAAGGCACTTAGAATGTCAAGATACGTAATGTTGGTAATCTATGACTTTTGGATTCAGTATCTATTAAATTTCATAGTTAAGTTTAAATTGTTAATCCAGAATTAGAAGTTGTAAACATTGATTGAGTCATGATTCCATATTTCACATCTCGCTTTCACATTAAGATTTCAGTTTGATATTGAAGGGTTAACTTGGTAATCACTAAGCGTGTAAGGAATCAGCCTGGGAATTTTACTCGTCATGATCAATTGAAGAAAAAGAAAATACCTAGCTAAAAAAAATAGATACCTTTGGAAAGGGTTGGGCGAATAATCTTCACCATAGGTTTGCTCCCTATAAGTGTAGATTTAATTCCCCATAAATGATATGTGAAAAAGGTTGGGTGTACGGTCTTCACCATAGGTTTGCTCCCTATAGGTGAGGATTTGATTCCCCTTCTTGGCATTGCTTTTAATGGAAAAATCAAATGCTGAAGAAGAAAAAAAAAATGATCTATGACGCATTTTAGTTCAGGTTTTGGGTGTCCTGAATACTCTTTTGGTTACCAATGATATCCTGAAATAGAGAAGTGAATTTTAACGATGATAAGTCGAGATTAGACTATACACCCATGGAACTCAATGTTTAGAATTGTTCTAATTAATAGATGAATACTTTGACTTGATTATGAAGTTTACTGTGTGCTTGAGTCTAGAAGAGAATAAGGCCCAACATTCATGAATCTTAGATTTCTCGTATCTGAATCATTTTTCAAAAATATCACTCGGTTCCATAGAAATTGCCCTGTAATTCTCAACTTATTTTTCGCGTACTTTACTCGGGACTAGAAAAATGTTGGTTGGGGGTTGTGTTGAGGGTCAAATATTGCATATTAGACCCTAGTTTCTTCTAGATTTACGAACATGATACTGCTTAACGGTCTATTTTAATCGTGTTTATGGTGCATGGTGAAGTTATGAGCCTGGATCGAAAAAGATATTAAAAGCAGGGATTTAACACTCAGGAATCACCAAGGTAATGGATGGGACTCCAGGGGACCAAGATTAAAGAGTTTACACGCCAGGGTCCCAAGAAAGTTAAGTCGTTCACATTAAAGAGGCCTAAAAAGTGTCCTGAATGTAAGATCACAGGGTTCCCACCATTCGTTCGGCTCAAGACTTCATATATGGCCTGAAGACCATAAATTAACCGTACACGTCAATTTTCAGCCATTGGATCCCTCTAGAAGGGGCCGAATGGACAGATAAGCCCCTTAAATCCTTAAGTGGGGTCCACCTGATCTCTGAATACTCTTCAATTTTGGACTCACGCCTTAATGAGGCGAAAAAATGGATGGACGATACGGATTTCTCACAAGCATCACAACAAATCCCACCTGTGCATTGCACGTGCACAGTGTGTACAAAGACTCGCCGTACACCGAATAAACAAAAGTCAGTCAGCATGCGCTGACTGACGTTTCTAACAAAAAATGTTTCTCTGTTGCGATTTTTAACAGGGACTTGCGGTCCTCTGTTGTGGGCCACCATTATGACTCGAAGGTCCAATCTGGACCATCCATTAGCCCAGCATGGCCCATATTACCACTGCCTAGGTGGCAGTATTTCAAATGACAGCGAAGAGCAGGTTTTGATCGTCCAAACGGAAGATGGATGGTGAACTGTACCGGCAACAGGGCCACGTCAGAAGAGATCCAAAACCAGTCATCTCTCGATGATTTTTTGTTGGTAATCTAATGGTCGGCGTGGATTTCTCCATCACTGTCAATCTGTGGGCCACCGACCATCACAGAGCGAAAACAGAAACTCTTTTTCACAACGGAGGTTGTGGATGAATCTTGTGGGCCACCTCCGTGTTTTAGCGGTCTGATCCGGACCGTCCATCACAGTCCTACAGGCCCACTAACCAAGACCTAGGTGGACTATTTCCAAGAAGCAGCGAGCATCCAGTTTTCAACCGTTCAAACAGAAGATGGACGGTACAAGAAAAACTCCATGGACCACATAGAATTTGATTAGAAACCAATCATTCTCACCTAGTTTTTGGAGCTGTGACGAGTAGACGGAGTGGATTTCTTGTCCGACCACAATCATGGGCCCCACCACTCACCAATGCAAGATAGTTTGCGTTTCTCTGCTACGCGTGTGCATGCTATTCCGCAGCCGACTGGTTTCTACCGCCTCTGCTATGCATGTCACCGACTCTCCTTGGCTATAAAAGAAAGAGAAGAAAGAGAGGGAAGCATTCAACTTCGAGGGGACGTGGAGCAAAGAGAGAGAGAGAGAGAGAGAGAGAGAGAGAGAGAGAGCAGTATTTATTTTCTATTTCTACTATTTCTTTTTGTTATTTCTTTAGGATGATTAGCCTAATCATGTTGGGCTAAACCTCTTACTAGGGCTAAGAGGTGAAGCTTGTAACGTGATGGGAGATTCTTTTGCTTATATTTTTTGTTTATATTGAACTGATGTTGATATTAGTTTAATTAAGAGAATATTTTTAGTTTTTAATGGTCTGTTGTGATTGAAATTACAATGGGTCTACGATAGCTTTGAGCATGTTCCTTTCCTTCTATGTTATGACGTCAGGAAGCTCTGTTGTTTACCATCGTCTCCTAGGCATGGTCGGATGACGGTACCCTTCCTAACCTTCATACATTGTTGATTGGTTGACAATTAGTTTAATTTTATTGTTTGCTTTGTCTCTTAGACATGGTTTGGTAATGAAATCCATTCTAATTCATATACCTTTCATATCTTGAAAACTATATTAAAGGAAGTTCAGTCTTGATTTCCATGGTTACACTCTTCAACGAGATGAAGATGAGACTCTAAGTCCAATTGAGTTCTTAAAGTAGGCATAATATTTCCCTGATCTCTACAAGTAGATCCTCTGAATCCCTAGTTTCCTACCTCTGATTTTTCTAAAATTTAGATAAATATTTCATCATTACTCCTTAAATTTGTTTCATTTAGATTTCATCTTAGTCTAGTTCTAGTTCTACTTAGTTTCAGATAACGTACAGGTATCAGTCCCTTGGGATTCGACCTCAGTCTCACCAAGTTTATTACTACATCACAACCCTGCACTTGGGGAGTGAACATGTTGCAATCATTGTTGAATTAAAAGGCCTCTCATCTTCACCTTTCATAGTTCAAAATTATTTCTATCGGTGAACTTTTCCATATTGTACTTCACATTTGATCCCTTCGACGACAAGTTTCAGATTTAAACTTGAAACCCAATATTATCTTTGATACTATTTGTTGGGAAATTATGGAAGCAAACCTGAATTTGTATCAAACAAGAGAAAATCAAATACAAACAAAGCACACGGAGAACACATGATTTTATGTGAAAAAATCCTCATGGGAAAAAAATCACAACATAAAGCGATAATAAATCCACTATGAAAATGATTTTACAATAGGTGAATGGACTTACCAATTCGAGAAACCTCAAAATTCCTTTACAAAACCCTAGCTTTGCTATAGAATACCTTAAAAACGTCTTAGAATACCCTAATCCTAATTACACCCACTTATATAGTGTTAGAACCAAAGTAGGAAATAAAATATGCACTTCTGTAAAATCACACAATTCCGCCAATAGGATTGACAATCATCAAGGCAGGTCGATAGGATCAAATAATGCCTAAAAAACTATCAAACGACCATAAAGGAAAAATCAAGATTTTCTCGATATGATTGAGTGGTCTGTCGATCCCCATCGACAGACCCCAAAAAACTATCAAATTGCATATGACAACAAGCTTCATGATTGTGAGCATGTATGTAGTAAAGATGATGCAAGTGTTGAAGAAGGTCTTCACAAAATGCAATTCACGAAAGATAACATTGTGCAAGGTAATTAAGAGCTTGTCTACAGTAGTGAAAATGATTGTTTACTTTGATTCGAATTCTTCTTACAGAAGATGAAATGGACCGTAAGCACCAAGAGATGTGCAAATCATGGGTCCCTGACCATCTGATTCTGTTCAATGAATTTCAACTGCCAAACATTTTCATTTTAAGCATCCATTAGTAACTGTCGATTCTCAATGGTTAAGATCGCCTGATCAATTCAATTTTGAATAATGATCCATCCATGGTTGGACCCATGATTTGAACATTCTGGATTGAGCAACACATAAGAACAAAGTCTAGACTTGAGCTGCCAATATTGACTAAGAATTTTGGATCAAGTGATCATGGGCTCATTCAAGTTGTTGTCTCCTCATCTTGCTTTTGACCAAATTCCATTATTTTTTGCAAAGTGGTCCTGCAAACCCCGAAATCAGATGGCCAGATCAAGTCACCATTCGATGTAATTTTTATGAGGTTTATCCAATGATCGATCGAAGGAAAAACACTTTTTATATTCGAATCAACATTTGTACATTTGGGTATTCTAAGCCAAAAGTTTGGTGCACCACATAATATGATAGGTCATAATTTCAGTCTATTGCGGGTGCATAATACCAGCTTTTTGGATTTGCGGCTAAGTGGGCCCCACATTATTACAATCAAGGATCGAAATCCTACTTTCTTTCTACCAGTGCTTGAGAGAGGAATGTGGTAAGAAAACTAAGGCATTCAAGAGCTACAGATCGTCTAACTAGAAGTTATTTTTGCTTTTTGAACATTGTGCCAGTTCTTTTACACCCATTTTCGGTGTCCTGACGTGGATCAATGAAAAGCTTCCATGTGCTGACAATACCGAAAGAATACTGTCAGAAATCCTACTCACAGTCGAGAGTATCTTTGGTCGATCTTTCTTCAGCATTATGCATTCCGTTATTAATGTGGAAGCGCATACTCTTACACGTGCCTTTATAAGAATATATCAACGCATGCCACGCGGCCATGATTAACATGCCAATTAATTAGATAACATACCCAGCACGTTTATAAAAGATCTACCGAGATAACAGATCTTATCACATATCTGACAATGATATACTTGACGAGGCTATCTTTTACTGTCCTTCCAAAATGAGAGATTTTTCCAAAGATGTTCGGAGAGTCTATAGTATTCAAGAAAGTTCCAAATACTGCAAGATCATACCGATATCCAAGTAAACCCAACTATGCTTCAGGCCCAAATCAGGAGAAAATAAACAGCGATTATACCCAATCCTGTATTCGTGATTCAATTAGAATAAAAAGAATGGGATAACTAAATCTAACCCATCTCCGATAATAGATGGGTATCAAGTGGATCATGTCCGTCTATTCTCTCCAGCACTCTAAACCATCATGGAGTGGATGGTTAAATACAGGAGGTGGTTTGATCCATACCGCCCAACACCTCGAGCTAAAGAGATGGAGAGTCCAATCAGATGAGTAACCATGATTGATTTTAGGTCCAGGATCAGCCCTTGAGGTTCCTTGAATTGATATCAAATCCAATTAGTGGGCCATGAGATATTTGTGAAGGGACTAGCTACAAGAAGAAGATCCTAGAAGCCAGTGGTTTTGGATCCTTCCATGAGTTTTTCTTATTCGAAAAGCACGTCTTAAATGCAAAGGATCCAGGATCAACAAGGAAACACAGTAAGGGTTTTACCGCCTCAACAAGGTATAAAAGGAGAACATGAAGAAGATCTCTAGGCCCTACTACACATCTATTCACTTTTCAATTTACCTTTAATTTATCCAAGTATAACATAGCCTAACCTAGTTCTGGCATAGATCACTACTACCTAGTAACTCCCACCATAATACCATAGGAGTAGATTAAATGTCCGCAACCTTAAGTTGTTGGATCATGATCAACTAAGTTCCGATTTAAGTGATCATACCTATCCAATCCTATCTTGCTGGTCATTCGCCTTGATCGTCTATTT
Organism: Magnolia kwangsiensis; assembly: GCA_037074715.1. Lineage (NCBI taxonomy): Eukaryota > Viridiplantae > Streptophyta > Magnoliopsida > Magnoliales > Magnoliaceae > Magnolia > Magnolia kwangsiensis. The sequence goes on from CM073586.1 coordinate 17,116,027, forward strand.
TGATAGATAAATCAGATATTTATCTCTCGTTTATTTTATTTCTTTGGTTGTTTGATACTTTAACGATTGTAATAGGCCATAAGTCAAATATTAATAAAATCAACATTGTTTAGCCTTCTTTTTGTTTATTTGTACATCTCTTTAAGAATATCAAGCTAAAGTACTATTGAAAAAATAATCCTTGAGTCCATTGACATAAGACAAAAAGAATCCATTCAAAAGGGCAAACCCCTTACCCTTTCAGAAATCATCTGATCATTGATCACAACTAGTGGTTGACAGGATAGCTAGATCATTGTGTCTAACCTCTAATCAGTCTGGCTCAATGCCGAGGACACTAGTGTGGTGGTGACGGTTTAAGGGCAGATGGGGTTTTGGTCTCGGATGGGCTGTGGCAGTTAGATGGCTAAAGGATTTTTGAAGTGACAAGTAGGAGGAGGTTGTCACGATAGACAGTGATGTTGTGATTACACAACAACAATGATGAGGACTGCAATGGAAAAGAGCTTAATGATCAATGGGCTACGACGACAAGCAACGACTTGTGGAGCAATGGGCTCAATGATCGATTCCGTTTAACCCCAATATGAGAGATATACAAAGTGCATACATGGAAAGAAATTAAAAGAATATATATACATGGAAGGAAATCAATCAGGATATACAGGATAATTTATGAGCCTCTAAATATCAGCTGATGTTTACACCTGACACACTCATATGGAGATAAAAGAGAAACACACTCGTAGTAGGAAAATACCACAGATACCTATTTGCTGAGGACACATATCCTGCTAAGAAGGCTATGTACTCAAACATGTACTTATGGCCAGAACCCAAAAGGCGGTTATCCTAAGACAAATGACCAATAGACATAAGAAACACTTGATTAAATAACGTATAAAGGAAGTTTTGCCAAAAACCTACCATTGTTGGACTCTCGTTAATTAATTATTACATGGCATGACCATTCCAGGACTCTAATTTAGAAAGAGAGATACCTCTAGAGAATATTTGAGGACCTTCTAGAAGACTACAAAACTAGAAATGTGAATGGTAAAGAAGCCATCCATAGACAAATATATTCCTCCATGGCAGTATAGTGCTTGAAAGACTCAAGATCGAAATAGAGCACATTACCAGAAAGGTCGTTACCTAATGTGAAAGGTACAAAATCTTGCGCATGGCCACCGTCTTTACAAACCTATAAAAACAACACACGAAAAAGATCTCGAGGCCTTAGCTAATAAAATCACACAAACTTTTCAGCTCTATGAAGCCAATCTCTTTTTCACCCCTCATGGATATCTGCACATTAATTTTCATTTTAGTTTCCTCCATTTCTGTGTAGAACTTTAACACCCCATACTTTTAGTGCTTGGGTGTTACCATAAATTCCTAGCTTATTAAACAATTTCACCTACACTAAAAAAAATCTAACCATAGGAATGATCTTCATCTATAGATCAAGCTATCCAACTATAGATTTTAAAGATAAGCCATCACGAAACCCACATTTTATCCTGAATCTAGCCCCTAAGATTGATCTACTTTTATAGATCAACTCCATAATGCTCGATTTTCCAATCCACCACTAGATCATTGAATCGATAGTTAGACTCCAAATTAGCAATTCTTAAGGACTTAAGAACCCCACGTGAGTCAAATATGGAATAGATCTAACCATTGGAAGTAACCTACATCAACAACTCAAAATTTGAGATTAGCTATTAGTTTAGATGATCCTTGAAATCATCCATTAAAATTTGAGGTTAGCTATTGGTTTAGATGATAAACCTAACCACAAAATTGACCATCTATTCATCCGTTGTGGACCGGGAAGTGTCCTGACCACCCAAACAATCTCTAAAACTATTGAAGTCCAAGCCGGGATCAATTTGATTGTTGGATCGATATGAACTAACAAAATAAATAAGGAATCGCTTGATGTGTCCCATCCAAGCTTTGGATCTACCACACCTTCAATTCCCTGTCCTAGCAGGGTCTTGAAAAATGAGTTGATGGATTGGATCATCTATATAATCCTTAATAGACCCCACTTTAGATTCATGATAATGTAAATATTGTTTGCAAAGAAATCTGACCGCCAAACTCCTATCAGTAGGGCCACTCTAGTTATGGACCTACATTTAAATTAGCTTGGGGTCCTATTTTGAGCCCGTGAAATGATTGAACAGAGTGGATTTATCATATCCATCATGGTGGACCTCACATCAGTGTGAGTGTGAACCATGGACAGTGCACCCGCGGTGCACTGGATCGTCAACACAGTTAAATACGTGTTGACCCGAGATTTTTGCTAAAAGGAGAAATTCTCCTCTCTTTCCCCGCGACTGCGGTTTAAACAAGAGAATATCATTGGGTCGATCGTGGCCCACCATCATGGACCATTGCACCGATCTGAACCGTCTATCACATTCGCGACGTAGATCTAACTGAAATTCTATGGGTCCCACACATAGTTTCCTTCGTGTATTCACACAAGCATGGGCTCAGGAGGAGTTGTGCGTGCGAATGTTTTCGAAAATAGAAACCGTTTCTACGCTAGCTGGCATCACACCTGTCTCCTCATCCTTGAATCCTAGTCCTTGGTGCAAAACAATCCTAGCCATCCATTCCTGTTCGCGCTGTAGGATTTTCATTACAATAAGAGAACTGCCGCCGCAATGAATAACTCCGAACCAACCAGGTTTTCATGTCTATCCATCCAAAAAGTGGGTCCCACAACCATCCAGAAGCACTGGATCAGAGGCTAAGGCCGTTAAGAAGATGTCACCATGTGTGGTTGTGTCATCTTCTCCATCCGACTGGTGAAACCCATCACCTTGCATTGGACCCTGATCGCTAATCTGATCGGTCCATTAGATGGACCAGGACCCTAAAAGTTCATCCCCAGCATCGAATTAGAGCCATGCGAATTAATTTGTTCAACAAAACTAGAATCGTAAAATGACACCATGTTGCAATCAGTTTTAAAAACCAACATTTAACTGATCTTAAGATTAATTGCTGTAGAACCCTCTAGAAGAGGATTAGAAAACCCTTATAAACCTCCTTTTTTTAGGGCATCCAATTACCAAATATAGAAAACGAAAAGAGAAAAGAGAGATGGCACTGCTTCCGAAGCCGCACCACATCGGGTCGACTCAGTTCAAGTCACTAGGCATCAGGCTAGTTCAGAATCCTTCTGGTTGAGCAGAGAGAGAGAGAGAGAGAGAGAGAGAGAGAGAGAGAGAGAGAGAGAGAGAGAGAGAGCCATAAGTGTGTGCGGCCGAACCCTGTGTTGGGTTGCTGAGCTTTCCAAGTCGGGGGCTATTGCACTAGCTCGACTCGGTTGGGTTCTCTGGCGGAGCTGTCGATCAGAAGAAAAGAAAGGGAGAAAGAACAGAGAAAAAGAAGATGAAGGAGACATAAGAGAGAGAGAGAGAGAGAGAGAGAGAGAATTTCTCATTTTTGCAAAAATCTCGGGTCTACACGTATTTGACTGTATTGACGGCCTAGTGCATCGCAGGTGCACTATCCATGGTTCACACTCACACTAATGTGGGGTCCACCGTGATGATTTGACAAATCCTCTCCGTCCAATCATTTCACCAGCTCAAATTAAGACCCCAAGCTGATTTAAATGTAGGTCCATAACTAGAGTGGCCCTACTGATAGAGTTTGGTGGTTAGATTTCTTTGCAAACAATATTCACATTATCGTGAATCCAAAGTGGGGTCTACTGAGGATTATATGGATGATCCAATCCATCAGCTCATTTTGCAAGACCCTGCTAGGACAGGGAATTGAAGATATGGTAGATCCAAAGCTTGGATGGGCCACATTAAGCGATTCCTTATTTATTTTGTTAGTTCATATCAATCCGATGATCAAATTGATCTCGGCCTGGACTTCAATAGTTTTGGAAATTGTTCGGGTGATCAGGATGCTTCCTGGTCCACAACAGACAAGTAGATGGTCAATTTTGTGGTTAGGTTTATCATTTAAACCAATAGGTGATCTCAAAATTTAATGGATGATTTCAAGGATCAACTGCTGACTTGTTTTAAGTTGTCAAATAAAATCCTTAGAAAGTGTGATGGCTCATCTTGAGGATTAATGAACGGATGATACGAGTTGTTGATGCAGGTTACTTTCGATGGTTATATTTATTCCATATTTGACTCATGTGTGTTCTTAAGTCCTTAAGAATTGCTAATTTGGAGTCTAACTATCGATTCAATGATCTAGTGATGGATTAGAAAATCGGGCATTATGGAGTTGATCTATAAATGTAGATTAATCTTAGAGGCAAGATTTAGGCTAAATGTGGGTTTCATGATGGTTTATCTTTAAAATCTATAGTTTGATAGCTTTATCTATAGATGAAGATCATTCCTATAGTTAGAATTTTATTAGAGTGTAGGTGAATTGTTTAATAAGCTAGGAATTTATGGTAACACCCAAGCACTTAGAGTACAGGGTGTTATAATCTACCCCTCTTAAAGAGAATTTCATCCTCGAAATTCAGATCTTCTGTTATGATTAAGGGCGATGACAATATAATTTGTGGTGATTTTAAGCATTTATTATTTTTCTATGAATTGTTTGTGAGTCCAAACACATATCACTATCTATCAGAACTGGAGTCGTTACAAGAACCGTGCTACAACAAGTTTGAAATGCTTAGTTTAATCTTAGCTTAGTTTTGACAAGTGCACTATTACAGTAAGTTGGTTAGTTAGCGTAAATATATATAATGTAAGACCCGTATCCTAAACCATACCACTCCGTAAACTTCCGCGATCGTCCTCGTTGAATTTCGGTGACCCATGACCTGTAATCGGCATTTGCACGTAACCCTGAGTCATACCCTGTCAACCCGAGTCGGCTCAACCCGAGACTTGTACCCTCTCGACCGCGTCGTCGCCTTGGTTTCAACGTTGCGTCTCATGCATCGATACAATACCTTGGCCAGGAGTTGTGGGCCCGCGTTTATTTTGAGAAAACGCCGTGTGTTGTAAATCCCGAGAAAAGAATCTCTACCCAACATCACATCAATTACATCAATCAAATCACTCACTCATCACTTACCCATACCTCTCTCACCCAAAAGTCAACACTCTCTTACATACACCCATACCTCACATGTCAAGTACACTCATTACTCACCCATCACACCATCCCTCTCTCCTTACATCACCACTCCTCTCTCTCTCATTTCTCACTCCATCCCAAGCACCAAGAGAGAGTGGACATTCAAGCTTCCCAAGGAGAAGCTAAGAGTGTGGCCCACCTTCTTACCCCTCTCATCTCTCATCTCCACCCTTCAATCTTCATCTTCCACCATCAAAGGAAAAACTTAGGAGCTAAGGAGTCCATGGCGCCTAAAAGAAGCGAAATCGGTGGGTGATTTATAGGTTAGATTGTGTTTTTAATGATGGGCCAAGTGGAGCCTACCGATTGATGGTATGGATCTCACTTTGGACCCTAGGGGTGGCCGATGGCCCACCATGATTCATATGATCATCTCATGATGGGGCCATTCTCCATAGACCCCATCATGATGTTATTTTTCCATTATGAAAGGTCATCTAGACCTTATATTTTTTGTGGAAAGGGGATCTCTACCATTGATTTTGATCGGTGGGCCCACATGTATTGAGACCCACTTGATGTATGTATTATAATTACATTGCTCACCCAGGGAGGGCTCATACAGGCGGAGCCCTTCCCCTCCCACAACTGTCTTCTCTCTCCCTATCTCTCTCTCTCTCTTTCTCTTTCTCATCTTGTGGCCCACCATGATGTATCTGACCCACACCGCCCAGGGCAGTGGCCGCCATGATGCGTGCATTGTATACCCATGCTGCCCATTATGGTGTCCACCTTGCAGCGTCCAGTAGCATTGCTGCCTGGACCGTCTGGGGTAGGCCATCTGCATGAAGGAAAAACACAAATATCAGCTTTAATTTGAAAGTCGGTGGGTCACACACATGTGGACCCCACCTTGATGTATGTATCATATCCACACCATCCAACCAACTTCCCAGCTCATTTTAGGCATTAACCCAAAAAATGAAGCTAATCCAAATCTCTGGTAGGCCACACCATCAAAAATGTTATTTTAATAATGAAAAACTTTTAGGGCCCATAGTGATGTTTCTGTGCCTTAGAAAATATTGAATATTGGGCTCATTAGACCCGTCATGAGATAGAGAACCCGGCCGATGGAACAAATCATCCTGATGTGGGCCCCACCTATGAAAAACTAAGGAATATATATATATATATATATATATATATATATATATATATATATATATATATATATATATATATATATATGGGAACAACGTCCTTACTACTTGTTGAGGGGTGGGACCGTGAGCCCCACCACAGGCCCCACCATGATGCGTGTTAAACATCAACACCGTCCATTTGATAGGTCCCCTTTAATTATTAGGATATCCCAAAAATCAGCCATACATGGGGCTCAGGTGGTCCACACCACCAAAAGTAGCAGGTAATTGAGCATCTACCATTGAAACCCTTTTTGGGTAACAGACGTTTTGGATCGATATGAAATTTATTTTTCCTCTTCATTTGAGTCTTTGTGACCTTATGAGACCCACCTACCGTGGAAGCGAATGGGCTGGTCTACAACGCACCAACTATATAGCTAATTTACGTCAGCAAGCTCTGTGGGCTCCTAGATGTATGTGTTCTCCAAACTATCCATCCATTTTGGAAGTGGGCCCACCCCTCACGTGTGGCACATGTGGGGTGGGACCTTGCAGTGTTGTGGAACGCACCATGATGTATGTATTTTATTTGCCCACTGTCCATCTGGACGATGCATGTGAGGCCCATCTTGAGGTATATGTTGTATATCTACACTAGGCCATGGGGCGGTATGATGTATGTGTTTCACCCTTGCTGGCCATCAGTGATAGAGCCCACCATGATATATGCATTGTATATCCTAGTTGTCCATCTGGTGGGGGCCCATTTAGAATGTGCAAGGCCCACTCCAATATGATGTATTTATGGCCCATTGGTGAGGCCCATCATGATGTATATGCAGCCCGTATACGAGCCCAACTTGATGTATATGAGGCCCATATGTGAGGCCCAATTTAATGTATATGAGGCCCATATGTGAGGCACGATCTGATGTGTATGAGGCCCATATGCAAGGCCCAATTTGATGTGTATGAGGCCCATATGTGAGGCTCGATCTGATGTGTATGAGGCTCATATGTGAGGCCCAATTTAATGTATATGAGGCCCAAAATGAGATGTATTTATGGCCCATTCGGCGAGGCCCATTGTGGTGTATTTATGGCCCATTTAGCGAGGCCTATTTGGTGTATTTATGGCCCATTTAGCAAGGCCCGTTGTGGTGTATTTATGGCCTATTTGGAGAGGCCCATTGTGGTGTATTTATGGCCCATTTGGCGAGGCCCATTGTGGTGTATTTGTGGCCCATTTGGAATATGCAGGGACCACCTTAATGTGATGTATTTATGGCCCATTATGATGTATATGTGGCCCATGAGTGAGGCCCAATCTGTTGTATATGAGGCTCATATGATGAGGCCTGATGTGTTGTATATGAAGCCCAAGTGATGCGGCCCATTGTAATGAGTATTAGGCCCATGCGATGCAGCCCATCGTAATATGTCAGGCCCATATGATGAGGCCCAGTGTGATGTATGAGAAACCCATGTGATGAGGCCCATTGTGATGTATGAGACCCTTGTATAAGGCCCATTGTGATGTATGAGACCCTTGTATAAGGCCCATTGAGATTGTATGTGGCCCATGGTGATGTATATTAGGCCCTTGTATGAGGCCATGGGCCCACTATATGTTTGGCTCTATGTGAGCCGCTCCTTAGTAGCAATGTTGGTTAAATGTCCACATTGATGGGCAATGATGGTTAAATGTCTACATTGTGACCTTCCCTTAGGCCATTTGTTAGGCCGATTATCAATACCGATTATGAGTACGTGATAATGTAGCATCATGATACATGCACATATGCATCACCTGCATGTTTATCATGAATTGCGGTTGACCATTCATATGTCAAAGGGCAGGTTGTTTATGGGACTCCCTGATAGGTGGAGTTTTCCGCGCACGGTATGCGCAGAATTGATGCATGATTGGACTGTGACTCATACATCTTGCATTTTATGATGGGACTACTATATGCCTTAGCGACATCAGGGTCGTGGCTTCTACAGACATGTCATAGATGGCCAGATGGGACACTGAAAATATTTGGTTCTAGCATACGGGCGCCATAGATGTCCTCAGGTGAAAATCCCTAAGCCTTCATGACCAGGAGATGCTCCAACTTTTAGACTGAGTGGATACATAAGCGTCTGAGTGCTGAATACTAGTAGGCTGCATCTCTCACTATATCGTGGTCGGTTGGGAGGGGTGTAGCCTTACCAGTCCGAGGGATTAGGCAATGTTAGGCCAAGTCTGACCTGCTCATAAATGAGTCTGCTATTGACGAGTCGGGTAGGCATTGGTATACTGCTAGCAGGCGGATAGTGAGATCTCTTCTACTTACCCAGTTGTATGCTTAATGGGCCGGCATGTGGTGTCGAGTGTACTAGACCCCAGTAATGATCCCAGAGTTGTATGGTACCGATATGTGGACTTATTGAGCAGGAGTTGTATACTCAACATTTTACTCATTCATTCATTCGATCACTATCTACTTGGGCTGGTGGTGCGCAACTAATTATTTTGTACCTTCGCAATGACCACTATTGGGGCGTGTGACTAACCTGAGATCAGGAGTTTACCACATTGAGTCTGGCTATCCAAATTTGGGTATGTGACTGGTTTAAATAGAAGTCTCTTGTGATGGACCTCATAGCTTGCGATACTACGTACTATTATCCCGACTTCACGCTCCAGCTTGGTCATTTTATTCGCACTGCATATTGTATAACATTCGCAGCATATAACATTTTGAGTTGCTACGTTTCTGCATTTATATGGCCTAGATGAGGTTGACGGTACTCGTGAACTCGTCAAGATTTGTATATTGCATTACATCCTTAATATATGATATTAGTTTATTATATTCTTTTTGCATCGCACAGCCTGGATAAGGCTAATGGTTTTTATGGATTTACCAGCATGTTTTCACATTACTTTGATATTGCATACTCCGATATTGTATAACTCTTGGACTTATTAGTATTTTCGACATTATATGATTTAAGAATTTGAATTGTATAATTGGCACTTACCTTGCACACACTTACACCACCCTTTAAGCTTTCTATAAGCTTATGCGTAATAGATGTGTGCAGGTGGTGTTAGGTCACAGCAGCATTGAACTTGGAGCATGCAACTATATTCTGGAGCTTTGATTTTCAATATATGTATTTTCCTTTCAACATTGTATTTAACTGTTTATATTAGTGGACACGTGATGATGATGTTGCCTTTGTGATTTGGGTAAACTTGTGGTTATGCTTTTTATGAGATAAATTATGTTGAAAAATCCTCCTTATAGGATCTCAGGATCAGAATTTGGCATATAGGCACTGAGAGTCGAGAATAGGGTACTACAGAGGCTGTTAACACTAGATTTGGGGATCAGAAATTTTGTGAGCCCAGTTTACGAGTTTGGGGCATGACATATAAAGTGTTTAATTTATTTTTATTTTTGATGTTTTCAGGAATAGTCCCATATCAGAAAGGAGAGAAGAAAATCTTATATTTATGTATAGGGTGTTAAGTACCTTATTATTTTCTTGGTGGATCAAGGGAGTACGGAGACTTACGTTTCTCACTGGAACACATGCGCATAGGTTAGGGCTTAGTGCGAGGCATGGGAATGTGAGGCAGTGTGGCTATAATGGCACACTTTGCACTTCTCACGTACGCATTTCTTCGTGCTTTATTGAATGCAGAACCACATACAAGCTCTTTATATCCTAGAAGTTACTTGCCTACAACTTATTAGCAATCTCATTTATTTTGAGAAGGGGCGAATAACTCTTTAAGGATAAGGCGATCACACGTGCTTCAGGATGTCTTTAATATTTTCAATTTTTTATTATTGTACAAAAATTATAAATTTGTAATTTGAGAATATTAGTTTTATAACGATCTTAAAATATTATTACTATGGTAAGTGAAGGCATATCATCCATAAAACTGATGAACCAAGATCTGATTCGTATCGATCGGTTCAACAAAACCAATTTTAAAAGGTGGTAAAACAAGATAAAGTTTCTCCTGATGACCTTAAAGATTTACTACATCTTACATCCAAATCTACAACTGCTGGTAAAAGCAATAGACAAGGACACACCCAAACAAATTATTGCCTACAACAAACGAGCTAAAGATGAACTCGTGTGCCCTGGACACATTGAACATTCTCTCTGAGTGGCTATACGATTTGTACACACAAACATCGTCTGTAAAAGAAATTTGGATCACCCTAAATTTCAAATATATGGCTGAATAAGAAGTTACACACAAGTTCCTAATAGTCAGGTACTTCGACTATAACATGGTATATAATAAACCATTGTTGCCCCATATATAAGAATTGCAGCTAATTGTGAATAAAATTAAGGCTATTAAAGTTGATCTTTCTGAATCATTCTAAGTTAGGGGCTATTATCATAAAATTTCCCCCAATATAGAAAGACTATAGAAAGAAGTTACTCTATAAAATTGAAAACTACACACTAGAACAAATCTAAAAAAAATTGTAAATTGAAAAAATAATCCTATAACTGCAATAAGAAAGCTAAAAATGAAAATTCCTCATCCAAAGTACATGCAATAGAGCAATTACACAAACTTTTCAACTCTATGTTGCATCTCTTTTTCACTCCTCATGCATTTCTACTCAAAATAATTTTAATTCCAGCTTCCTCCACTTCTATCTAGAACAATGCTACAACAAGTTCAAAATGTTTAGTTTAATCTTAGCTTAGTTTCCACTACTAACAAGCGCACCGCTGTAGTACGCTGGTTAGTATAAATATCCACGATCTTGTTATTGGATCTTCAAATTGTTGAATTCTTACTTTGTATTTTTTTTGTCACCCCCAGTCTATTGACCATAAACCATGACTTCATGGCCATACACCACGACCATCTCATAATTGTCTAGCACTTCCCATGACCATCTAGGTCTGGAACACCGTAAAGACCATGGTCGTTTCAGTAGTACAAATCACCGTCTATAATATGTTTTACTTATTTATTTTTCTCTTTACTGATTATATTGCATTCATATTTAGATTAATAAATTCGACATTAAACCATTTTTCTAGCCTTTTATCTTTATTGATTTTGTTAAGAAATATGACCAAAGATGTTATCGTTATAAGAAAAGGCCTTATTTTCATGGCCAGAAAGATCCATCAAAAGGATTAACCCTATCATTTGTAAATTACATAATTGCTTTAACAATCGGTGACTGAATAGTTTAATCAATCTTCACAGATTTGGTCCTAATTTGGCACCTAGTGTCACAAGGCATTCAGTTTGATTCAAATCTAAAACGAATCTGGAATGCTCAGCACTTAACTTAATCATAGACTTTTAATTACAATTGGGTCATTCGTTAGTAGTGTGACCATATGTCTGAATTGAATAGCAACAACTGAGTCCTACGATTGATAGAAGTTAATAAGTCTTGAATGTCATTCAATATCTATGACAAAATCTCCTATCTCTCTTCAATATTTACTAAATTTTCGTATGCGGATTAAGTTATCTGCTTCAATTCATCCACTAATATTTGTATTTCGTGCTTGAATGTATGCATCTTATAAAACCAGAATCGAAGTTACTTAATGAAAAACAAAGGACACCAATTTTAAATGTGGGGCCCACCTTAAGTAAGATAAATCATTGGTGATTTGTTCTGAACCATCCATCATGGGTCATGCTCAAATGTCTTTCCTATCAGATGATCATATGTCACACCCCAAACTCACAAAATTCCTGATCATCGAATCCGGTGCCGACAGCCTCCGTAGTACCTTATTCTCGGCTCCCAGCGTTCATACGCCAGATTCCGATCCTGGGATTCTACAAGGAGGATTTTCCAATGTACATTTAACTCGTAATAAGCATAATTATAAGTTTACCCAAATCACAAGGTCAACATCATCATCACATATCCACTAATATATACATTTGAATACAATGCTGAAAGGGAAAAATATATATATATCAAAATCAAAGCTCTAGAAGACCGTTGCATGCTCCAAGCTCAATGCTGCCACGACCTAATGACACCTACAGGCATCTATCGTGTATAAGCTTATAGAAAGCTTAGAGGGTGGTGTAAGTGTCAAGTATAAAATACAATGCCATAATCATACAATATCAAAAATATTGGCAAGATCATTAATCATACGATATCAGAGTAAGCAAAAATACTAACAAGTCATCATAATAAGCCAAATATCATATACTGAGGAAGCAATGTAATATGCAAATCATGTTAAGTCCGTCCAGGCCATACAAGTGCAGAAACATAGCAACCCAAAATGTCATGTGCCGCGAATGTAATGCAATATGCGATGTAAATGAAATGACCAAGCTGGAGTATGAAGTCGGGATGATAGTACGTAGTATCGTAGGCTAGGGGGTCCACCACAAGGGACTTTTATCCAAACCAGTCTCATACCTAAATTTGGATAGTCAGACTCAATGTGGTAAACTCCTACTCTCAGGTTAGTCACGTGCCCCAACGAAAATCCTGGCCATTGCAAAGGTACACGTAACAAATAGTTACACACCACCAGCCCGAGTAAATAGTGAATGAATGAATAAGTATGCAACTCCTACTCCATAAATCTATTACACTCTACGCCAGCTTTACGCCCCTATCCGAGCGCACAACTGGGTAAGTGGAAGAGACCTCACTATTCGCCTGTCAATATTGGGCTCGGCTCGTCGATAGTGGGCCCATTCCTCAAGCTAGTCAAACTTAACTTAGATATTGCCCCCACTTAGGTTGGTAAAGTCACACCCCCTTCCAACTGACCACAACACAGTGGGAGATGCGGCCTACTGGTATATCCACTCGGTCTAGACATTGGGGCATCCTCTGGTACTAAGAGGGTTTAGGAATTTTCACCCAAGGCCATCTATGGCGGTCCTATGCTATTAATAGATTTTTGATGTCCCATCTGGTCATCTACGATATGCTTGTAGAGGCTATGTCGCTGATGTTGTTAGGGCATACAATAATCACAACACATAATGCAAGATACATGAGTCATACAATCCAGTCATGCATTAATCCTGCGTATACCGTGTGCTCATGTGAGAAAATCTACACCTATCAGGAAGTATCATAATAACATACCCCATGACATATACAATGGTCAACCACATCTCATAACAAACATGCAGATGATGCGTATGGGCATGTACCATGATGTTATGCTGTCACATACTCATAATCGACATCGATAATTCGCCTCGACAATCGGAATTGGCCTCTACAATTAGAATCGGCCTCGATAATCCAAATCGACCTTGATAATCAGAATCAGCCTTGACAATCAGAATCGGCCTTAATAATCAACCTCAACAATCGGAATCGGCTTCGACAATCGGAATCGGCCTCGATAATCAGAATCGGCTTCGACAATCAAGATCGACGTAACAGAGGGTCTAAAGGAAGGTCACAATATGGACATTCAACCATCACTGCCCATCAATGTTGACATTTTAACCAACATTGCTCCCAATGAGTGGCCCACATAGAGCTAAACGTATCGTGGGCCCATGGCCTCATAGAAAGGCCTAATATACATCGCAATGGGCCTCATACAAGGACTACATACACATCACTATGGGCCGCATCACAAGGTCCTAATACACGTCATGATGGGCCGCATCACATGGGCCTCGACCACATCACAATGAGCCTCACTCATGGGCCTCATATACACAACAGGTGGGCCCTGCACATGGGCCTCAAATACATAACTTGTGGGCCCTACACATGGGTCTCATATGCATCAAATGGGCCTCGAACACATCACAATGAGCCTCACTCATGGGCCTCATATACACAACAGGTGGGCCCTGCACATGGGCCTCAAATACATAACATGTGGGCCCTACACATGGGTCTCATATGCATCAAATGGGCCATGTGTCATGGGCTTAATATATATCACAATAGGCCTTGCCCATAAGCCACGAATACATCAAAATGGGCCTTACCCATAGGCCATGAATACATACAATGGGCCCTGCCCATGGGCCTCAGATTCAAGCAGGTGAACCCCATCCTATGGGCCTTAAATACAAGGTAAGTGGGCCTTATCATATGGGTCTTAAAATGCAAAATAGGTGGGCCCCATACTTGGGCCAAAAATACATCATGATGGGCCCCATGGATGGGCCGCACCAATGGGCCTCAATAGGCTTGGACCACACCAAAAATCATTTCACTAGTTGCAGGTATAAAATGTATATTACTGTACACTTTCATTCTATGGGGCACATGGCCACAAATGATGATCAACACTGTCCAACATTGGACGTGAAAATCAGCACCGTCTAACCATTGTCCATGTCATTTAACACCATCCAAACATTACCCATGTAAATCAGCACCTCCCAAACATTGTCCAGCACCGTCTAAGCATTATGGACGGTGTGGATGAAACACATATAACACAGTGGAGTCCATAGCACTGTACACAAATTGTCCAACACCGTTCAGACATTCTAGACGGTGTGGATGAAACACATACAGCGTGGCAGGTTCCCACGGTCCAGATGAATGGCGGGGATAAAATACATAATTCACGGTGGATCCCGTTGTCCCTGATGGACGGTGGATGGTGTGGATCAAAATCTACATCATGGTCAGCTCCTACTGCTGATGGACACCGTGGACAAGACATACATCACGGTGGGCACCACACATACCTTAAGGTGGAGCCATGTGGGCGGCCCACCAGCCAGGAGACCCAGCCGTTGTTGCAGCTGGTATATCAAGTGGGTCCACCGTCCTGTAATGGACGATGGTCAAATACATAAATCGTGGTGGCCCCACGGCGTGTGGGCCACACGTGCTGCTGGGTAGGCCCCACCTGTCCTAGCCGCTGAACGGTCTAGATGGACAGATACAACATAGTGGGGGCCACATCCTGATGATGGACGAACAAGATAAAATACATATATCATGATGGGGTCCATGAGGTGGACGGTTGACAAAACCCATACAGCATGGTCGGCCCTACACAACATGTCCAGATGGACGGTTGGATGAAACACATACATCATGGCGCCATCCCACTGTCCAGATGATGGACAGCTGGGATAAAATACTTACATCATGGTGGACAACAAGCTAACAAGGTCGGCCCCACTAGACGAACGGCCTAGATTTACTGATCAGGTGGGCCACATCATCACCAACCAAAAAAAGGGAAGAAAGAGAGAGAGAGAGAGAGAGAGAGAGAGAGAGAGAGAGAGAGAGAGAGAGACGGAGATCAGAGTAGCGAAGGGACCCCACCACTATGGGCCCCTTATACAAATCATATATCAAGATGGGTCCCACCATATGTGAGCCCTCAATTCATCAAAACCACACAAATCAACTCTAGAAAGCACCCACCGTTAGATCTCCTCTTCCTTCTTCCGTCAATGCATGCTAGAGCTCCAATGGATGGACTTTAATGGTTAAGATCGATCATGGAGGGTGGGATTGGATGGTAGGAAGGTGGGCCACACCTAGCTCTTTCTCATGAAGAGCTTGGACATCCACCTCCCATGGTTGCTTGGGAGAATGAGTTTGAAATGAGAGACAGAGAGAGGATGGGATGTAAGAGAGAGAGAGGGGTGGGTGAGTGACTGATGGGCGATGGGGAGAGTTGACTTTAGGGTACTTGTGTAAAAAAGAGGTAAGGGTTGCTTGTACTTGAGGATGGGGTGTAGTACTTGACATTTGATGTGATGGATTCTCTCGGGATTGCAACACGCGATGTTTTTCTCAAACTGAACGCAGGCCCACATCTCCTGGCCCGAGTATCGCCTCAGTGTGAGAGACGCGGCGACGGTGCGGTTGCAATGATACAAGTTTCGAGTCGAGCTGACTCTGATATATAGGACACTACTCAGGATTACGGATAAACGCCGATAACAGATCGTGGGTCACCGAAATTTGACTGTTAGGATCGCGGAAGCATATGGAATGGTACGGACAAGGATACGGGTCTTACATCATATTTATCCACTAAAAACGAACAATTTTAAATTCACATCACATTTAATGGGACCAAAATAGATGGTTAGGATCATCAATGGGAGACATTTTTTCTTATTCTTTTTAGGTATCTCCATCCACCATGGGTCCACTAAATGAACGACTTGGAACTTAAAAAGTGGACCCCACATGCATATTTCAATGCACCAATCAAATGCATTTAATTATAACTGATGGCTAAGGGAGTTGGTTTGGAGGAAGAATTTGTTTTTCTTAATGGTAGTTGTGTAATGCAGAAATTTGAATGTCCTCCTTAGACCACATGATACCTGCCAGAGAAGACAAATGGAGACCCTGGCTACTACAGGGGACCCTCCAATGCCAAAGTCAAAAATGCAAGCTAGGTCTAGTAGAACGTAGGACTTTTTGGAGTGTTTTGGGTATTATATTGTGTGTACCTTCCACCATCGAAAATGCTCTTATTTATAGCTGAGATGGGCGGTAGTGTAGATGGTAATCTCCTGTTTAGTAGGTGCGTATTATAGAGGGGATTGTATCTTGAGTATGTCGTGGATATGTTCCGAGATCTTTAGCTGAGATCTCGAATAAATCCGTGTCGTGGTTATCTTCCAAGATCTTCGGCTGAGATCTTGGATAGGTCTTTTTGATAAGAACTGAGTAGTCGGAATCAGAGGAAATATGTAGTAGAAGGCCGATGTCGAGAGTTCGAGGTGGCCTACATAGCCATCCCGATGAGTAGTTTACCGACCTGGATTCTCTAGCAAGTCGTGGTCTAGTTTTCCTTTAACATTGAGCAGATTATCAATCTACCGACTTGCTCTTGGATGTTATATCAGAGCGCTGAGACCGCGCTCCCTCCCTTAGTAGAACGTAGACAAAATTGGGGATGACCATACTCTTCATCTTATTGCATGGTGCAGGGCTTTCTTGAGTGTAGCGGCTCGAAGTCTTGCTCCACACTGAGTCATACCTCGGGGGGCTCTTACCAAGAGATGATCCAAGCAACAACTCGAAAATGGATGGGACCATCGAAGAGCTCAGTGTTTAATGGAAGAGGAGATACTTCATCTTTTGATAGTCGAACTCGAGGAATGGGCATGTTTCCCAACAGCGGATTATTACTTTCTGGTCATCAAGGAGTTCATTGGTCTTGCTTGGCGTTGGCTGACCACGTGATGAGCCCAGATGTCTGAACTGACCTCTTTTCCTTAGTCAGTCCATTTTTACCCATAACAGTAGTAAAGATTGAAATCAAAATAAATGGAACCAAGCTTTGAAGCACGTATGTGATATGTTTTCCTTTTAAGTGTTATTCACCCCCTCTTATAGGTATATATGAAATGGTTGTTGGGTTACTAGTGAATCACTTCCAAGATACAACAAGCCTTAGTAATTTTGTGTGCAACAAGCACAAAGAAATCACAATAGGAACTTGGCGATGCAGTTTCTGTTGACATGTGGAGCCAACACACCAGGGCGCTACTCGATCAAAACTGCAGCTCGCTAGACTTTGAGTCGAGAGAACCCTTCACTGGTTGAGTGGGCCACTCGACCGGTCAAGCAGCCTACTCGACTAGTCGAGTAGCGCCTTGGTTTGCTGGCTTCACACCTCAACAATCTCTCACTTGGAGATACATCTCCATAATCATTCGTCTTCTATATCCAGAGTGCACCACCTCCTCGTCTTCAAGCCTGAAAATCAATCAAAGTTTAACAGAGTTTCAGCTTCTCCCGTGTGACCACCTTGGTCAGCATATCCGCGGGATTCTCACTTGTATGAATCTTCTCCAGAGTAATCGATCCATCTTCCAGTAACGAACATATAAAGTGATATCTGATGTCAAAATATTTGGTCATTGAATGAAAGGCTGAATTCTTAGCCAAGTGTATTGCACTCTTACTGTAACTGTACAGCTTGCAATCTGTTTACTTTTTACCCAACTCTTCCATAAAACCTTGCATCCATACCATCTTCTTGGACGCTTCTGTAGCTACAACATATTCTACTTCCATTGTACTGATAGATACTATCTTTTATAACTGAGAGACCTAACTGACTGCAAAACTACCCAGAGTAAAGACATACCCTGTAGTGCTTCTTCTGCTGTCGATATCTCCTGCCAAATCTGAAGTTAACGTAACCTTGTAGCTTAATTTTCGATCCTCCATAACATAGCCCTACATCCATAGTACCTACCAAGTATCTAAGGATCCACTTCAAAGCTTTCCAATGTTCCTTCCCAGGGTTATTCATAAACCTGCTAACAACTCCCACTGCTTAAGCAATATCTGGTCTCGTGGTCACTATAGTATCTATGAGGTTCCCAACAGCTAACGTGTATGGGACTCTAGCCATGTAGTCTCGTTCCTCCTGCATCTTTGCACCTTGCTCCTTAGAAATCTTGAAGTAGTCGGCTAATTGAGTGCTAACCGATTTAGCACCTCTCATACTGAATCGATTAAGTATCTTAGTTATGTACTCTGCCTATGACAAAAGTAGTTTCTTATTTTCACTGTCACGCTTTATCCTCATGTTTAGGATTTGTTTTGCAGCTCCTAAATCCTTCATGGTAAATTTTTTGGACAGTTGTCTTTTGATATCAGAGATATCCTTCATGCTTGATCCAACCACAAGCACATCATCAACGTATAAAAGAAGGATGATGTACAACGTATCAAACTTCTTTAAATAACAACAGTGGTCTGCATAACATATCCTAAAAAAATTTTTTGACATGAAACTGTCGAACTTCTTATATCACTGCCTTAGGGCCTGCTGCAGGCCATATAGACTCTTCTTCAGTTTACACACATTGTTCTCCATTCTTAGTGCTACATATCCTGTCAGTTGATACATGTACATCTCTTTTTCAATGTCCCCATGAAGAAAGATTGTCTTAACATCTAGCTGTTTTAGATGTTATACTCAAGACCATGCGAATCTTAGACATTTTCACCACTGGTGAAAATATTTCAGTGAAATTGATACATGCCTTTGGTTAGAACCCTTTTACAACCAATCTGGCCTTGTACCATTTTCACTACGTCAAAATTGTGAATTTGCGATGGACCAAATCCGTCATTAAACCAAATAAACAACGGACTCCGTCCGTTGCTTGGTCCGTTGCTGTTTACTGGGTCGTTTTTCTTTTTCGACGGATATAATCCGTCGTTTAATCTGTCACGGATAAGGTCCGTCGCCTAGTAGCGACAGATAAGATCCGTTGTTAAAAATAAACAATCCGTCGCTAAAATTCGAAAAAGCGTCGTTAAAATCGCTTTTTCGAATTTTAGCGACGGATGAAGTCCGTCACCAATGAGTAGAGCGACGGACCTCCAATCCGTCGTCATTTTGAACTTGTGCCGAACTTAGCGACGGATTTGGTCCGTCGCTAAAATATCTGTGAATAACAAAAAAAAATTCTCCAAATTTGAAATTTTTATTTTTTTTTAATTATCATTATTTTTTTTGTCTTACACCTAATGGTCATTCAAAAAATAATTCACACAATTGTTTAATAAGAATCCTATTAAAGGATTAAAAAAATTGTGATGGATCTTGTTCCACCATCAAGGAAAATAATAATTACAAACACTATGCTACAAAACAATGTCTACAGCAAGAGAATACCTATTGGACGCCAAAAAAAAAAAAATGATTAGGATAAGAGCCCCGTGACTTTAGTTGAGTCACTTTGTTGAGTTCATGGCCTTGTTTTGGGTAGACTCAACAAGTTGTAGAACTATGGCTGAGGATCTGCCTATTGGATGCACCCTCTTCGACACGCGATCAGTCCCTCAACATATGAACTCACATTAAGCGATTGTGAAAACAATTAATTAACCAAGTGATTTCCTGAGTGCAGGAAGAAATCAAAAACGGAAATATGATCTCATAATGTCACAAAGACTTGGAGATTAGCTTTGGGAATAGTGTTCTATTAACAAGAAAGAAACCACTAATTTCTGATGCATAATCAGGACATCCTTGCTTAATATAGAAATCAGAGAATGCATCTAACTGTTACTTGTGTAAAAATGACTATAAAATGATTAAAACCAACAACCTTGAGATCTCACACAAAATTAGCCGGAAAATAATGGTATCATCCAACTAGCACCTGAGTGTTAACATGCCATGTGCCTATGGCATCCAACCCATCCAACTGAGTTGGACTGGCCTTCAAGAACAAATGGTGCAAAAATCAGGCCAATCCACTAATCAGGCGAGCCACGCCTACACTTTTGACCAGATTGGCGGTTATCCATTCTATGGTGTGGCCCACACGATGAGTGGATCAGCCTGATTTTAACGTATTCTTCATGGTGGGACCAGTTTGTTGAATGGATTGGACGCCATATACACATGACAAGTTCACATTTAGTCACTACTTGGGCAATAACATTGCCGTCCAATGAGTTGTCAATAATATTGGGCAACTCATTAATATTGGGCTATGTGTGAGCTGTCAGTAATTTCTTTGCTCAATTAAGGATGGTACCAAGATTTAAGAATGAGTTCTACAACGTACGAGCATGGTCAAGAGGGCCGCCAGAACTTGGCAGAAAAATAGCTTTTAGAGCTCCCATACATAACAATTTAAAGTATTTGTGGAAGTTTTGGAGGTTCTATGACCTCATTAAGTGAATCCTTGTTCTCTAGCGGTTCACTTTTTTGAGCGAATGCCACGCATTGTTTGAAAAAAAAAAATTTCAAAGAAAAGATTGGACAAGTGAAATTGTTGCAATTACCTGTAGCAAAGCAAAAGCTGCGCATGCCCTGAGAATAGAAGAAGAATTCCAAAGCATAGCAACAAGTCTCCCAATCTCAGCTCCACTGAACAAAGTGGAAAATGGAATAAGGCAAGAGTTACTGAGAAAAATGCATAACAAAAAATCATACAACTAATAAGTCAATGGCAATGTGAATGAACAAACTTTAAAAAAAAGTATTAACCTGTGTCAGCATAAAAGGTTTTCTTCTTTCTTTTTTTCCTGGAAGTTTATAGATGGAGTTCTCTAACAAATAATTAACTAAAATGAGATCAAATCATTTTTAGGCATCTACCAAACATGGTATTAGTTGTTTACATATATAGGCTCTCCTGTATTGGTTCTGCATCTGGCCTTTGCTGCTACTGGAATCAGCATCAGCTCTTCTGATGACCCCTGCCACTTCTTCAACTACACTTGCATGGATGTTTTCTTTACATTGTTGTTGTTGATCCTTTGAGCATCTGCAACACAAAAAGAAGTTGATCACTAAACAGGCCAACTAGGTAAGTGTGGGACATCTGAGTGGTACCTAAGATGGCACCCCAACTGTGAAAATGACGGTGTGGTGTTGTTTGGTGTAAGGAAGCTCACCAACGGTTCATATCCAACATGTAACTGTGCCCTGCCTGATGAGTAGAATGGTATGATTGTACATCTGGTCATCTTGGCCTGTGGTGGCCAGCTTATTCACCACTTAGATGTCCCACGGACTCGTTGAGAGGACCAAGAAAGGCCTGTTTTGTTACCTTCAAATTTCTATTCCAATAGGCTATTTTGGATGTATCTATCCTACTAAGGCCCACGTAAATAGGCTATTCTGCTACAACCCACAATAGAGATTGACCGACAATCACATGTGGTGGTCGTACACATTTGATGCACTGGCACCTGTAGATTGATAGTGTCACATATGGCACATGTCAGACACTAAAAGATGGACGACAACACATTTGGCAGATGTGGGGGGGCTTGAAGATGCACCTTATTATCTAGATTAGCTTCTACAGTATTGCTTTTTTGGATGTCTTAAATTCTCTATGGACCTTTTTTCTTAATCATGGCCTACTCAACATACTAGCCCCCAGGTGGGCTAAGTTTCAGTGAGTCCATGTAATTGAAAATGCATGTCAGGAACCTAACAATACATAACATTCTGTGTTCAAACAGGAAGTTCGGCAACTCAAGAGATGACTGATTTTGGAAATGCAAAGGCAGAATTTATCAGCCTTTCTCCCTTTGTCACCTTGTCTAAAACCTCGACCAAAATCAACAAGAGCTCCACCTCTAAGAGATTATTTGCCCAGTCCAAATCATCCATGATTACCGAATTAATGTGGGTTAGCTTGATTTTTGGACCATAGCGTGTTCTCGTCAGCAGCCACTACCTAGTGAGTAGCTTGGATCTACATGTGTTACATTGGCACATATGCAGTAATCAATTACCCACTTGATCACTCATCAAAATCAGCTCGTGCTTCTTTTATTATCATAAAATCATCATCTTCATCTAAGCCTTAGACCAGCTAATTGGTTGGCTACACATTCTGTTCTGTAATCATCTCTATCAAGGATCATATCATTGTATGGCTGAAGATATTAGAAACAAATGGACAAGTTAGAAACCTTCAGCTAAATTTTCTAAGCCATACATAAGTATCGTACCCCACTTGACTCATTAACCAACCCCATTCTTTGTCCGAAAATTAGGCTAGCCCATGTATCAGGTGAGTCGTCCTGACCGAATTTCTACAGCATGAAGAAAGCCAAGTCAACATTAAGCTAAAGGGTTTTAGATGACCTAATCACGAGTTACTGGTTCTTGGAAAGTTTTAAGTGCAAAGAAACACAATGAAATCAATTATATTAGCATTCCTAGTTGGAACCTGTGGTTTAGAAGCTCCACTCTTGAAGAGTGTTAACCTCTTCAAGGGCACTTGATCACGGCTTACAATCTTGTATCTAATAAATATAGATAGAATTGTCATCCATTGTGAAGATTGATCTTGATTTTGGGATGGAGATGGACTAGAACTGTAATGGCAAAAAAAATCTTAAATGGGATAAGAAAACCAAAGAACTTTTATTCTGATTCAAGATGAGAAATGAGAATGTAAATGCAAGACTAGAAAATATAACTTTATACAGTAAACTATGGATTCTGAAATAGTTTAGAAATCAAACTGGTTTATTTGGCACAAAAAAGTATTATCTACACAACTACACTTACCAAAAGTGAATAGTATTTTTTTGAAAGAAGTAGAGCACTCGGTAAGGGGAGCAATGACTCACAAATGGAGCAAGGATTGCATCAGAACAATTCTTGAATCCTGACTCAGCCCAATAATAAATTTCTGCACAGACAGTAAAGAATTGAGTGTTAATCTTGAAGTCATATAGCCTGAAATTTCCTCAATGGTTATATTTGACAATAAAATAATGCAAACAGCTATAAATTCTAAACTAAATAAAATAAAAGCAAAATTACGAAATGGAAAATAGGATAATATCCAACTGGGTGGTTACCTGGTCAGTGGGCTTAAAAGGTACAGTTAACTCAAAATACAAACATCCATCCACATTCAACAAGCGAAACTTTCCATAAATGGGTGATCAGAGCAGTCCAATCTCTGTCAATTTTGGCTCATTGCTCACCAATGTAGTGTCAACCGGTGCACAGTCCCAATCACTATAAATAAATAGAAAACGAGATGTGAAAATCTTAAAATTAAAGATTTTACATATATTCCAACCATCCACATTCGAAAGAAAAGAAAAAAAAAAAAAAATTGCTAATTTTATGAAGTGACACATTTCATTACAAAGATTATCTGAAAATAAACAATTCTAAATAAATAGAACATGAGATGTGAATATCTGAGCTAAGGCATGCATGTGTAGATCTAATGATTCTATATGTACTCCAACCATCTGCACTCAAAAGAAAAAGAAAAGAAAAGAAAAATCTTTTTTTTTTGGCCAAATTTTATGAACTAACACCATTCATTTGAAAAATTAGCTGAAAATAAAATATAAAAACAATAGAAAATGAAATGCAAAAATATGATCTAAGGCATGCATTTGTACATTTAATGAAGGTAATAAATGCATAACATTGAGATAGAGAAGAAAAATCTATTATGTCAAACCTTAATACTGTAATCATCCCTTTCAGCGACCAGCTGGAGAAAATGTTGGTTCTACGTCTGCATATCTTCATATGCTTGACCAATTGTCTGTACGTACAAAGTTTAAAACATTGAGTAGCTAATTCGGCTTCACAATGAACAACATGTAGGACTTTAAGGACCATCCGGACCTCAATTTCAGAAATATAAGCGTCTGCTTCTCCATCTTTTATATATATGGCCTCCTTAAGCTCCAACACTTGTTTGCAACAACAAATGCTAATTAATACAAATAATAATAATAATAATAAATGCAGCATACACTTCTAAAGCATCTATTGCAAACAACATGATTTAAGACGAACGAAATCACTCAAACATGTATTCTTAAAAGAGTGACGGCATTATCTGCTGCATATTCATCAGCGCAAATATAAACAAATTTTTTTCTGTAAAACCATGCAATTTAAGCTACGAGCACAGGAATTAATTGGTAACAGCCCATTTGGATGCCCTCACCAATCCAGATCTGTTCCTCTATTCTGGCAGACTGTTCCACTACTTCAGCAGAAGCAATCTGCTCGCAATTTGGGGTGCTTGGGAAGTGGAAAACGCAGCAACCAGATTCCTGTTTCCCCACTTCATATGCCATAAATCACAAGTAAGATGAGTTGTTTCTTATCTCAATTACGATTTGGATGGATGGAAGCATGATCATTTGCATTCTCCCAAATGTACCCTAAAGCAACAGGATACATGCGAGACAATTGGATGCAATATTGTTGAAGAACTAATATAAAAACTCTCGGGGAAAATCAGCTTAGTGTAGTGATGATGTGGTCATAAAGAATGATGATAGTTCTGAAGTATTTGATAGGATCGAGACGCCATTGTAAAAAAGTCAAAAATAATTACACATAACAGTAAATTTACCTTATTTCATATATTCCATATAACCTACTAATGAAACGATGTAAAAGTAACCTCCATATGCACATACAAATACTTACGTAAATACATATACAAAGCTAACCTCTCAGAAGCATCTAATTTTGCCCTTAAATCAACAATTTCAGCTTCAGCGGCAGAAAGCCTTTGTTGGCAAGCTGCCTCAGCCTCATTCGTAGCCTTCACTCGCAACTCTAGACTGTGTTCATCCAAAGCATTTATCAAGATTTCAGCTTGCACCTGAGCTCTACATTCTGATTCCTTGATTTCTATCACATCTCTGGAATTCGTAGTAGAAAGCCTATAACATTAGAATGCATTATATAACCATACACAATATCAGGAAAATTGTACAACTTAAAAACATATCTATAATGAAACCAATCAGGCAAAAACAGGTGCAGAGAAAATCTAATGAACGTATCAGATTTTGAATTCTGAAAGTTTACACTCCTGTTCCTTCTTAATTTGCCAATTCAGACAATAACAGAAGTGCAGAGGCTGAAATTTTCATAAATTCATAGAATACCTCTTTTCAAAGTAATCTTGTCCATACGTATCCAAAAAGATGTGGAGCTCCTGCTTTTGCTTCTGCAGGTTTTCAATATGCAAATTTCATTTCCTACAGTTGTAAATACCTTCTCATTCAGAGATAGTAATCCCTAAAAGTATTCTTGAAAGAGCTGTAGCTCAATCTAATTGCAAGGAAAATGTTAAGATAGATGACAGTGAAATTAGATGATAAGCAGGAGCTAATGCAGAATGAAGATTGTCCCAGATCATGAACAAACCAGTGCTTTAAGAGACTTGATCTCTACCATTTGTTCAACACACCTATTCAAATGGACTGTATATATTAATTATGTTAAAAAGGTCTAACCATCTCTCTCCCCTCGTCACATGTGCGCCATACCTACTAGTAAAATAAGAACTTCAAATCTTAAGTTGTTTTCTTATTGGTCTTTTGGCCTTAATAATATTAATCATCTTTAAATAAAATAAAATAAAAAATGAAGTGCCATTTTCAAAAATCCGCATATCACCAAAATTTTAAAATCCCCAAATCCCTAATTTGTAAGACAGAAAAACCCCAAATCGGGTTCCACATTCAAATCTGTACACCCTAAAATCCCCAAATCCCTAGATAAGGGTCCACATCAAATTAGGAATCCACAAATTACTAAATCCCCAAATTCCTAAATCGGCATTGAGAGACATTGAGAGAGAGAGATACCTCACAGTCGTGAATGAGCTAGCCTTCAATCGAGTATCACAGAGAGAGAGAGGATGCGCGTGGGTAAGGTGTTCGGAAACAGTAGATTGTGGGTGGAGAGAGAGAGAGGGAACGAGGGAGACGCGGGAAAGGATTAGGGCAGCGCCCATTCCTGGCTAGGGAATATGGATTGCGTACCGAGTAACTCAAGGGGAAGCGGATTGGCTGGTATACCTCACACCAGCTATATGGTTACGGTATTGATGTCAGCATGAGGTATATGTTATATCCAAACCGTCCATCCATTTAGCGAGCTCGTCTTAAGGCTTGACACGAAAAATAAAGTAGATCTAACTATCAAGTAGACCACATTGCAAAACGAAGTGGGAGATTGAACGTCTACCATTGACACCCTTTTGGGGGTCACGGAAGTTTTGGATCAATATGAAATTTGTTTTTCCTCTTAATTTAAGTCTTTTTGGCCTTATGAACAGATTGGATGGAGAGTAAACATTATAATGGGCCTTTCAAATTTTTTAACGGTGAAAATCATTATCTCCGCTGCTATTTGTTGTGTGGTCCAGATGATCTGTGAATATGATTCATTTTTTGAATAGTACTTTAAAATGATCTCTAAAAATAGATGTACGGTGTAGATATGATAAATACATCACTGTGGGGCCATGCAACTTTGATCTCCTTTGAACTTGGAGCTCGAAGAGTGTCAGAGCTCGTCTTCGCAGGACCCGTACCTACAGCAGCTATATAGCTAGTGTGTGGTACACCAGCCAATCCGTGCGTACTGAATAAAATCTTGTGGGGCCCACCGTGAATGCATATGTTTTATCCACTCCACTCCATCCATCCATCCATTTTTCCAGATAATTTTAGAGTATGACCTATAGTTTAAGGTAGATGTAACTATCAAGTGGACCACAAGATCAAAAGTATGTGGGGGGATTGAATGTCTACCATTGAAACCCTTTTGAGGGCCACAGAAGTTTTGAATCAATATGAAAATTGTTTTTCCTCTTCATTCTGGTCTTTGTGACCTTATGAACTAATTGGATGGAAACTTAACATTATGGTGGGCCCTACGAAATTTTTAACTGTGAAAATCATCACCCCTGCTAGTATTTGTGGTGTGGCTCATTTAATATTTGGATATGATTCATTTTTTGGATAATTCTCTAAAATGATCTTGAAAAATGGATGAACAGTGTGGGTTGATTTCAAATTTTCGATAAATCGAAAGCTCAAGTGGATCATGCCACACGAAACAGTGTGTAATAATGATTTTCACCTATGATACCTTCCTTGGGCCCACAATAATGTTTATTTGGCATCCAATCTGTTCATGATATCAATAGGATATGGATGAAGAGAAAACATAAACATCAGCTTGATCCAAAACTTCTGTAGACCTCTAAGAATTTTTCAATGGTAGGTTTAATTACGCTATTACCTGTGCTGTGGTCCACTTGAGCTTTGGATTTGCTTCCTTTTTGTTCTTTAGACCTAAAATTATCTGTTAACTTAGATGAACGGGATAGATAAAATAAATAAATAATGGTGGACCCCACATATTTTACTCAATATACTAAGGGTAATGAGTAACTCACCTAAATGTGGTGGAAAAGGGGTTTCCTTAAAACATTCATAATCATATATTAGGCCTGCCTAAATGTGATTCACATATCCAACTCACTCATTATGTGTGTCCCACTTGGATGAGGGATCAAACCAAGTTTCAGTTGCATCTAAAACTAAGGTGGGCCCTACAAAGTGCTTTTATATATTTTTTAGGATGTCTTCACATGGTTTTAGATGGTATGGCCCACCTGAGTTTCATATATGAATAATTTTTGAGATATCTCATAACCTAAAGGGGACACATCAAATGCACGTTGTTGATGTTCGACACACGTCATGATGAAGCCCACAAAACTTACTAACATCAATTCTTAGGTTCCCATGGGGTCAATAAGTTGGGTCACAATTTTTATCAAAATATTTGGCCCGTTTTATATGTCTGGTCCATTCACTCTATTTTACTGATTAATACCTTCAATTTGACTAGTTACTCACCCCGATCAAGATACATATGAGAAAGATATTGGGCATGCAAGATTGATCAACAATTTAAGTGAAATTTAATTTAAACACATGAAATTATTTACTCTTCAATCTGGACTAATTAGATTGTCCAAAAATGGTTAAAGGTTCAATTAGTGGATATGTCTGATAATTTATATATATATATATATATGTTTTTTCACACATAAGTTTTAATTTGCATTTAAAAATAACATTTTTTTCAAAATGTATATTTTTTTACTCTTAATTTTTTCTTGAAAACATTTAACAAAATATCATTTTTATTATGAAATATTTTAAAAAAATTAAAATACAAATTCTGAATTTTTATTTTCAAAATCTCAAAAATTTTCTCAAATTTTAATTTTTTTCCCAAAAATTCCAAAATGCTGATGTTTTTCTTCAAAAGCAACATTTTGTTTTCAACTTTTCAATTTTCTTTTTTAAAATGATATATTTTTTTTCAAAATCTCAGTGTTTTTATAAATAAATTTTTCTTTTAATTTCAAATTTTGAATATTTTCAATTATTTTTCAAAATCACAAATTTTTTCAACATCTTTAATTTTCTTTTCAAAATGTTTGTATTTTTGTTAAAGTATCGATTTTTTAATGTCGTTTTATTTTAAAATTTTCAATTCTTTCTAACTTCTCCAATTTTTTTTTAAAGCATTTTTTTTTTAACTTGTCAATTTTTATCGAACTTCTCAAATTTATTTTATTTTTCAAAATATTTTTATTTTTCAACATTGTGAAAATTTTCGCATTTTAAAAAAAAAAATTTAATTTTCATTTTCAGGATATTATTTTTTTCTCAAAATCAAATTCTTTTTTTTCAAAATTATCAACTTTATTCAATATTCTTTTTTTTTCCCACAAAACAGATTTTTATTAAATCACAATTTTTATTTTTTCTAAATCTATTTTTTTTCTCAAACATTGTTAAATTTTTTTAACTTCTCAATATTCTTTTTCATGTGATATTACAAATCATTTAAATATTAGTTTTTTTTAAGGATAAATCATTTAAATATTAGTTTTAAATTAAAAAAAATTCCACTCATTTGATATAAAAACAAAATAATTTTTTTTTTTTTTTTTTGCATTCAATCAATTATTAAAAAATAATCTTAGATACAAATATGTACAATTAAACAACTGAAATTCTATTAAAAAACAATTATTAGACTACAAAAAAAAAAAAACATAATTTTCCTCCATATTCTAAAAAAAAAATGAAAAAAATTAATGTTCAAAGCGAAAGTTCTTTTACGACGGACCACGATCCATCGCAAAAGCAACTTAAAAGCATCGCCAATTAGTACTTTGGACGGGAATTTGCAACTGATCAGATTCCATCGCAAAAATCAAATTTTGTAACTAAATGATTTTGCGACGGATTTAGTCCGTCGCTAATGTGCGACGGACCGCAATCCGTTGTAAATTAGATTCTAGCGATGGATTTAGGTCCATCACGAAATTTTGCAACGTTTGAACTACGGATTTTCAAGAAAGACGGACTTGGCGACGGACTTTTTCCATTAGTGACGGATTAAATCCGTCCTTAAACTAAGAGATTTTTGCGACGAACTTTGTAAATTTACGATTTTGGCGTAGTGTTTGAACCATCGTGCTCCTTCAGTCTGTAAACCCACTTGTTATGAAGAGATTTCTTACCCTTAGGTAGAGTGACTGGCTCCCACGTATAATTTGACTCAAGAGAGTCCATCTCATCATCCATGGTCTACTCCCACTTAACCCATGTATCCGAATATAATGCCTCTTCAAAACACTTTGGCTCACCATTATCTGTCAGTAGTAGATAATGTAAAGAGGGTGAGTATCGGACCGTGGGTCTCCTCTCCCAAGTAAACCAACACACAACCGGTGTTTGAGGCTCTGCCTCATAATACTCTTGTGCATGATCATCCTGTGGCACTGTAACACCCGTGTCCGATAACTCTTCTAACTCTACAAATTCTTTCTCATCGACTTTATTTTGCTGCACATTGTCCTTATGCATCACTTTTTCATTGAAGATTACATCCTTGCTTCTGATGATTTTTCGGTTCTCTGCATCCCAAAACCTGTAGCCAAAATCATGGTGCCTGTAGCCTATAAATGTGCACTTCCTGGACTTTGCATCGAGCTTGTTTATATGCTCTACATCAATGTGAATATATAAAGTGTAATTGAAAACTTTGAGATGTACAAGGTTCACTTCTTTTCCATTCTACGTTTCTTCTGGTAGCTCACCATCCAATGGTGTTGAGGGACTTCTAATGATGAGATATAAGGCAGTATTCGCTGCATCTGCCCAAAACGTCTTGGGCAACCCTACATGTAACCTTATGCTCCTGACGCGCTCAAGGATGGTCTTGTTAATGCGCTCAGCCACACCGTTCTGCTGCAGTGTCCCTGAAATCATTTTCTAATGTTTTAATTTCATTTGATGCACAATACTCCTCAAACCTCTTATCACAGTACTCTCCTCCATTATCTGATCTGAGACATTTTACTGATTTACATGTCTCATTTTCTAACATTATTTTTCACTTCTTAAATACATCAAATACATCAGATTTATGTTTTAAGAAATAGACCCACAGTTTTCTACTTGCATCATCAATAAAAAGAACAAAATAACGTAAGCCACAAAGAGATGATACCTATGCTGGTTCCCATACATCAGTGTGTATAGCTCCAATAGATACATCTTTAGAGCCCGTCCTGTCACGCCCCAATCCCGAAAATCAGATTCACAGGAATCCCGATCGCCAAATCCGGTGCCGACAGCCTCTGTAGCACCCCATTTTCGGCTCTCAGCGCAGCATACGCCAGATTCTGATCTTGGGATCCTACAAGGAGAATTTTTCAATGTACAATTTGTCTTATAATAAGCATAACCACAAGTTTACCCAAATCATAAAGGCAACATCATCATCACATATCCACTAATATAATCACTTAAATACAATGCTGAAAGGAAAGTACATATATCAAAATCAGAGCTCCTGAAAACCGTTGCACGCTCCAAGCTCAATGCTGCTGCAACCTAACGTCACCTGCACACATTAGTCGTGCATAAGCTTACAAAAGCTTAGAGGGTGGTGTAAGTGTGTGTAAGGTAAGTGGCGAGTGTACAATCGAGTCCATAAATCATACATCATCGAGATAAACAGAAAAAATGATAAGGTCACGAATCATACGATATCAGAGTAAGCAGAAATAATGATATGCCCGTAAATCATACAATATCGGGAATACTAACAAGACAAATCAACTATGTGAACGAGGAGTCATAGATAGTCAAATGTCAGATGTCGAGGGTACAATACAATATGTAAATCCTACTAAGTCCGTTTAGGCCATATATGTGTAACAACATAGTAACCAAAAATGCTAAGTACTGCGGATGCAATGTATTATGCGGTGCGAATGAAATGATCATGCTAGAATGTGAAGTCGAGATGATAGTACGTAGTATCGCAGGCTACGGGGTCCATCACAAGAAAATTCTATCCAAACCAGTCCCATACCTAAATTTGGATAGTCAAACACAATGTGGCAAACTCCTGATCTCAGGTTAGTTGCACACCTCAACCAAAATCCTGGCCATTGCGAAGGTATACGTAACAAATAGTTGCGCACCGCCAACCCGAGTGGATAGTGAATGGATGGATGAATGAGTATGCAACTCGTACTCAGTAGCCTATCAGCACAGTAGCCTGTCAACCGCTGGTAGCTTGCCCAGTGTGGTAGTTCACCCAGGCCTCATCCCCGCCCACATGTACAACAGTGACAGGGTGTCATAATATCATGTCAGTCCTCATATCAAGTCCACATATCAGTACAGTTCTTCTCTGGAAAATCATCGGGGTCTATTACACTCCACTCCGACTGCCTCCTCCCTATCTGCACAGCCCAACTAGTGTAAGAGACCTCACTATCCGCCTGGCCAATAGTCTACCAATACCTATCCGGTACGTTGATAGCGGACCCATTTACGAGCTGGTCATACTCAGCCTAGCTTATAGCCCCCTCACTCGAGCGAATAAGGCCACACCCCCTTCCAACCGACCACGACACAGTGAGAGACACGGCCTCATGATATAGGCACCGACGCTCATATTCCACTCGGTCTAGACGTTGGAGCATCTCCTAGTATTAAGGAGGTTCTGAAATTTTCACCCAAGGACATCCTACGTGCCTATAGTGCTAGAACCAAGCATTTTCGGTGTCCCATCTGGCCATCCACGATGGGCCTGTGGAGGCCACGACCTTGATGTCGCTAGGGCGTACAATGATCAAGTCACATATGTGCGAGATGCATGAATCACACTATCCAGTCATGCAGCAATCCTACGCGTACGGCGCGATAATGTGGGCACTCCGTCTCATAAGGAGTCCCGTAAATGGTCTGCCCAATGACGTATGCTATGATCAAACATTCCTCATATCAGGCATACATATGATGCGTATGGGCATGAATCATGGAGTTACACTAAGCATGTTATAAGGTGATGAACTACTCTTATAACGAAGATGGGCCTAGACAGCCTACACATAACAAGTATGGGCCTATCAATGGGCCCTAGGGAGAGTCATAATACGGACATTTAACCAACATTATTCTTACAATGTGGACGTCAAACCAACATTGCTCCCAAGGCATGGCTTGCCATAAGGTCAACACATACACCACGGTGGAATCACATCTAATGGGCTTTAGGTACATCCCATTGGGCCTCGACCCATGGGCCTCCAATACATTAAACGGGCCTCATAACTTGGGCCTCATATATATCAAGGTGGGCCTCACAAGACGGCCACAAATAAATCAAGATGGGCCTCTTACATAGGCCTTACATTCAATCAAGGTGGGCCTCAACAACGGTCCCATACACATCAAGGTGGGCCTCAACAATGGGTCATACACATCAAGGGAGCCTTAATAACAACCTTGAATACATCACAATGGGCCTCAACCCATGGGCCTCCAATACGTCACAATAGGCCTTAACCCATGGGCTCTAATACATCACAATGGGCCTCGACCCATGGACTCCAAATATATCACAATGGGTTTTGCCAAATGGGTCGGAAATACATCACAATGAGCCTCAACCCACGGGCCCTAAATACATAACAGGTGGGCCCTGCACCTGAGCCTCAAACGCGCAATAGGTGGGCCCCGCTCATGGGTCAAAGATACATCTTGTTGAGTCACAGGTATATCAAAGTGGGCCCCTCGATTGGGCCACAAAATACATCAAAGTGGGCCTGATGGATAGGCCACAAAGTACATCAAGGTGGGCCTCACAGATGGCCACAAAACATATCAAAGGTGGGCCTTAGAATACATCAACATGGGCT
Organism: Magnolia kwangsiensis; assembly: GCA_037074715.1. NCBI lineage: Eukaryota > Viridiplantae > Streptophyta > Magnoliopsida > Magnoliales > Magnoliaceae > Magnolia > Magnolia kwangsiensis. Next base: position 17,149,828 of record CM073586.1, read on the forward strand.
TACTCACATGGGCCTTACGTTCACATCAAAGTGGGCCTAAATGGACGGCCATAAATAAATCAACGTGGGCCGTATATGGAAGACGGAGGGCATAGATACCATGTCTAAGGTGGGCCCACCAGCAAATGGATGCGCAGTTGGGATATAACTCGGACCACGTGAATCCCATCACGTGGTTAGCCAACGGCAATACAGCAGCTATATTGCTGTTGTAGGTACACCGTCCGTCAGTTTCCATCAAAAGTGGGTCCCACATGGGGCCCACCATAATATTTTATATATATATATACATATATATATATATATTATTATATTGATCCAGAACTTCAATAAAAGGATTTCAATGGTTGACGTTCAATCCTCTACTGTCAGCGCAGTCCACCTGATAGACCTGCCTCATTAGGATGACCGGTGCGGATGAAGGTGAGTCCATGAGCGTGGCCCATCTAAGATGAGTACACTACTGGATGGGCGGCTGGGATGAAACACCTGTACCAGATGGGCTTCACCGTCAGAGTGGATGGACGGCTGGGGTGTACATATACCTCATGTGGGATCCACGGAACTTGTGGACGTCAACCGGCAAGTGGGTCCCACCATATAAAAAAAATGGGTGGACGGCATAGATATTACACATACATCATGGCAGGGGCGCACGTGGCCTGGGACGTCAATACAGCAGCGTAATAGCTGCTGTATGCGTGCACCAGCCAACCCTCTTGCAGGTGGGTCCCTCGTGGGGCCCGCCATAGTGCCTACCTCCCATCCAATCGGTTGATAAGGTCACGCAGGCAGGAATGAAGAGGAAAAAATAATTTTCATAATGATCTAAAACTTCTAGGACCCACACAGGGATTTCAGTGGTTGACATCCAATCACACTGTTTCCTATGATGTGGGCCACCTGAGCTTCAGATGTGGTTGAAATTTGGAGGGGGCCCACTTAAGGAAGTGGCCCACCTCATGAACGGGTTAGATGACAAATAAACATCAAGGTGGGGCCATGCTTGGAGACCCACGGTTGGCCAGGGCCATCCCAGCGTCAGGACGCTGCGTCCTTGCATCAGCAGTAGCGTCAGCTGCTGGTGTTTATTATTATATTTTTAAAAAATATATATATTGAAGGTTTTTCATATGTGGGACCCTCATCCGAAAAATCCAATCCGACCATTGGATCTCATAGCTCAACACCAACCAAACAAGTTCAATAATTGATATAGTTTGGGGTACAACAACCTCAGCGTGCAATTTAACGATGAAAACCACTATTTCCTATGCTATTGCCCGCCAATAAATCGGATCAGCTTGGAAGGACGGCTTGGATTAAGAATATACATCAAGGTGGGGCTTACATGTGCGACCCACTCCAAGGCTTGAACCAAGCCAATATTTGTGTTTTCCTAGTCCATGTCCAGCGTCCAGACGCTGGACGGTTGGGTATAACCCATGCATTGAAGTGGGCCCTGTTTAGGTGGGCCACCAAATGGTGGGTGGTATAGATACAATACATATGAGAGTTGGACCCCCACCTGCAAATGGCTTGGATCAAATACATGATTTATGGTGGGGTCCAACCGAGTGGGCCACACAACCACACCATCATCATTAAAAAAAATATAAGGAGATAGGGAGAGAGAGAAAAAGAATGGGAGTGGGACACGCGTGATGGAAAGACCCCGACACTATGGGTCCTCCCTTGCAATCATTCATACAATAAGTGGGTCCCAATTCATGTGGGCCCACTAAATCGGAATCCAATGGTGGAGATCCTTTCTCCACTAGAATAGACGGTCTAGATGACCCTATGTATGCAAGGAAAATAAACATCATGATGGGGTCCATGGAGAATGGCCCCATCATAGAGTGATTATGAGCATCAAGGTGGGTCATCGGCCACACCTAAGGTCCAAAGTGAGATCCATACCATCAATCGGTAGGCCTCACTTGGCTCTTCATCAAAAAAAAGGAAATCTAGGCCTAATAGAGCACCCACCTTTCGATCTCTTGGTCCGTTGGAACGCCAACATCCTTGTGCTTTACTTTGATGGTGAAAGATGAGGTTTGAATGGCTAGGATGGAGGTTTTGGGATGGGAAAGTGGGCCACACATCTCATTTTTCTCTCATGGAGGAGCTTGGACGTCCACCACTCTTACTTCTTGGAAAAACGTGAATGAGAAAGAGAGAGAAAGAGAGGGTTGTAAGGAGAGATGTGAGGTGAGTGATGGGGTGATGGTTGATGGATGTGAGTGATGGGTGAGGTGATGGGTTGGTTGACTTTTGGGTTTGCTTAACTTGTGGAGAAAGGAAGCATGAGTGCTTTGTACTTGACATGAGAGGTGATTGATGAGATTAATTAATGGGATTGATGGGATGAGATTGCAAACGCGCGGCGTTTTCTCCAAATAAACGCCGGCTCACATCTCTTAGTCAGGGTATCGGATCGGTACATGAGTCGCGGCGTTGGAACCGCGGCGACTGTGCAGTCGCAATAGTACAAGTTTCGGATCAAGCCAACTCAATTCTATAGGATACGGCTTAGGTTTGCACGCAAACATCGATTATCGGTCGCAGGTTGTCGGAATTTGATAGAAAAGATTGCGGGAGTTGACGGAATAGTACGTACTAGGATATGGGTCTTATACGTCCTGTCTTCTTGAAACTTACCCTCTTCTGCTCGCCATACAAGCAATCCTCATAGAATTCCAAGTCAATAGACTTTAGCCCTAGTAGCTTCCCTTTTGACAATAACACTTTCATCCCTTTCTCACTCATATGTCCCAACCTTTGATGTCATAACTGCCCATTCACTTTAGTTGATGCAACTGCAAGTGAACCATATGATCCTGAAGACACATACAAAGTATATTCCTTTTTGCCTTGAGATATCATCAAGGCACCTTTTGTGACCTTTCAGGAATTACTAGTGAATATCGTCACATATCCGGTATCAGCCAACTGCCCCACTGAGATTAAATTTCGTCTTAAACTTGGTACATGTCTAACATCCTTCAATTTCAAAGTCATTCCATCTTTCTAACTTATATGAACGTCTCCCTTTCCAATAATACTGCACGGCTCATCATCACCCAGGTAGACTTTTCCGAAGTCACCAGACACATAATCACGCAGAACTTCCTTACACAAAGTGGCATGAAATGAAGCACCCGAGTCTATGACCCAAGACTCATTCCTCGCATCAAGAGATAAGATCAACGCCTCTGTATCACTCTCCTTAGATAGATTCACTGGATCCTTCCTACCTTGAGAGCTTCCTTCTTGTTTCTTGAGTGCCTTGTAGTCACGTTCATGTGTCACTTCTTCTCGAAATGCCAACACCCATCTTTATCTTTTGGTCCCTTGGACTTCTTCCTCTACTTAGAACATCCGTATTTATTGTCTCCTTTGATTAGCGATCTTTATCTTCCTTCAACGTTTAGAGCATTCCCTGAATCCCCTGAAACTATCGATGCCTTCCTTTTAGATTCTTCGCTGAGAATTAGACCAGCCACATCATCGAATTTCAGCTTTGTCGACCCTGAAAAATTGCTCACGGTAATTACCACATCATCCCAACTGTCTGGCAAATTGGACAAGATCAATAACGCCCTGACCTCGTCATCTAAGATAATGTCAACGGATTCCAATTGGCTCGTGACTGTATTGACCTCGATTAAATGTTCAACCACACTCTCACCATCTGACATCTTTATATTGAATAACCGTTTCATAAGATGAACCTTGTTGGATGTTGAGGGTTTCTCATACATCATAGATAGGGCTTCCATTAATTCTTTTATGGTCTTTATCTTGGATATATTAAAGGCGACACTCTTAGACAAGGAGAGTAGGATTGTTCTTAGAGCCTTCTGATCCAATAAAGACCATTTATCATCTGTTATCTTCTCTGGTTTCTTCTCTTTTCCTTCTGATACAGATAATCTTCCATCTACATCTTTTGAAAGACAAAGTTTGAACTATCAAACTTCTCAATTCTAGTCTTCCCTTCTTCCTTTATTGCTCCCACTTAAACTAACCAATAGCTTTGATACTAGTTGTTGCGCAACATGCCAACAACACAGTGAACCAAGATCAAATCTCTGGTCTCACCCACAAACAATAAGCAATAAGAAAAATAATCTAGAAGAAGAATCAAAGTATTCCAAACAAATCACAAGACAATTGGGTCCTTACTCTTGCCCGGGTGGTAGACTTTCAGGAGTTTCAACTCCCGGTCAAGGGTTAGAATACCCATAGGTGGTGAAATTCCACCAGCGTGAGTGTGTGGGGTGTGTGTGTGTGTAAAAAAAATATAAAAAAAACAAACCACATGACAAAATATACGTGGAAAAACCCCAACAAGGGTAAAAAAATTACGGGTACAAACTTTCACTATGAAGAAAACCAATATTATAATTAATATACTAACCTTCTCGATGCTCCCATGCACAAACAAAAACCCTTAGCTTTTCTTAAAAAACCATTTTTTCATACCTTAGAATAACCCTAGGACTCCTATTTATAGTTTAAGAAACTTATTTCCGCACCTCTGCGAAAACTGCCTCAAATTTACACAGTCCACATCAAATCCGAAAATGAATCTGTGTAACCTTGACTGGTTGAGACAGACCCTTGACTGGTCGAGTGGTCACTCGACCAATCGATCATAGGCCTCAACCAATCGAGCACCTCAGACCCAAAAAACTGTAACTCACTGGACATTGAGTCGAGCAAACCCTTGACTGGTCGAGTGGGCCACTCGATCGATCGGGAAGCCTAGGTGCTTAACCCGTCGAGACCCATGCTCAACCGATCGAGGTTATGCAGATTCGTTTCCAAATTTGATGCGGATTGTGTAAATTTGAGGCGGTTTTCGCAAAGGTGCGAAAATAAGTTTTCTAAACTATAAATAAGGGTCTCGGGGTTATTTTAGGTATGAAAAAGGATTTTCTAAGAAAAGATAAGGATTTTTGTCTGTGCATGAGAGCATCGAGAAGGTTAGTATATTGATTGTAATATTGGTTTTCTTCATAGTGGAAGTTTGCACCTATGATTTTATACCCTTATTGGGGTTTTTCCATGTATATTCTGTCTTGTGGTTTGTTTGGAATGCTTTGATTCTTCTTCTATATTATTTTTCTTCTTGTTTATCGTTTGTGGGTGAGACTGGAGATTTGATCTTAGTTCACTGCATTGTTGGCGTGTTGTGCAACAGTTCTGTTATGGTAGACTATGTATTGTGAAAAATGGAGAACCCACAACTTGTTTTTAGATAGAGAACAACGAGAAGAGATGTAGTTAGAGAATTGAGTGACCCTTAATTTACATGAGTTTTTATAGAGAATGAAAAGCCACGCATTTTTCACAAAATATGTTTCTTAAAGACGCATTGGAAACCGTTTGCAACGGTCATGTCTTTTAAAAAAATGACCTGAAACCATCTAAAACAGTCGACCCAACACAAAAAAGAAAGCGTAACCATTTCTTATGGCCAAAAGGTAGAACAATTGTAATGGTCATAATCCAACAGTAATGATGCAACTTTAAGTCATGGCCGACCAATTCCACAACGGCATTTTCGTCAAGCTGATCATGCAATGGACTTACTCGAATGCATATATATGAAGCGCGCCACTAGTACCTTTACAGCCACACTTCATAATTTACACATGTGCAAGTGTTTCGGTACTTTACATTCAAACACATGAACTAGCGTTCCTCTCTCTCTCTCTCTCTCTCAATTCTCCAAGTAAAAAAAATACTACAAGAGACATTATATAAACTTTTCAACTTTCTTTCCGCTGACCATCGCAGATTAAAGATTTGCTAGAGTTTACTTTTTCAAATCCAATTTGAAAAAAAAAATTAAAAATTCTAATACATTTGAATAAAGTTTTTTTAAAAAAATTACTTGTGCAGATAACTCTGTACAATTTCTAATATATACAATTTAACCAACCATGAGATTTTGGAGGTAGATGTTATGCGCAAACTCATCCTGATTGTTGAGGTAGTTCATCATGGGTATTTGTGAATCGGATGATGGGAAGGTGGGCCGCCCTAATTCCTTCGCGCCATGCAAGCCTACATTGCTTCTCTCTGTCTGCGAATCTTCTAGAAACTGGTGAATAGATTCTAATAAGCATTCTCCCACCACAAATTCGAAACTGTCAATCTCGGCCTGGCGTTTTTGACCAACTTGATTCCCTTCGGATCGTCTGAGCTTTCATGGAGAATTCTGCGATGGCCACACTATCAGACGGCTCTATCTTTATACATGTGTCATCATTTGGTTGGACATTACTGATGGGATTTTTTTATCCCGTGATCGACTAGTCGTGAGCCCTATACGATCGGTTGAGGGCTGGTGCACGACCATTCGTGGAGTCGAGCCCTAACTCGACTCAAAGTCCAATGACTTTGGACTAATTTTTTTAGGGGTTCGATCGAGGACTCGGCTCGACCAGTCGTGGTTATGCAAATTTGTTCCACGATTTTGCGAATGGCAGAAATCCGAGTCCTTTCGCAACTGGGATGCGGAAAAGAGTTTCATAAAACTATAAATAGGGGTTCCTATGATTTTCCTATGTACATGAAAAATATAAGCGGGCTATCAAAGGTGTGTGTGTGAGGGAGAGAGAGAGGAAGCTTATAGAAGGGAGGTTATGCTCGTGGAGGTTATCTACTGTGCAACTTATATCTCAGCGCTTCTACGTCCTCGTAATCGATGAGATCTCTCCGTTTTTCTTTTATTCTCTCATTATTTATCCACTCTTGTGTGAGTGAAGAAGGTTGTAACATTTTACTTCATAGTGGATTGTTGATCTGGACGAGATCCCGTGGTTTTTACCTCTTTTGAGAGTTTTTCACGTAAAAATCTTGTGTGTGGTGTGTGATGTATGCATTGATTTATTTCATTGCTTTATTATCCATAATTTCGATTTGTTTCAGGAGGCTAGATCCTAAGATTTTGTGCAAGGCCCCCAACAAAGTGGTATCAGAGCTATGTTCATTGAACAGGTAGGATCTGTTTTGAATTATGGAAGATAGCTCATCAAAGATGATCAGCGTCAATGGTTCTAATTGAACCATATGGAAGGCTAAGATGGAGGACTTACTTTATTACAAGGACCTATATTCTCTAATTTAAGGCATATTAGCAAAATCCAAGGATATGACTAATGATAATTGGAAGATGGACTAGAAAGCGGTGGGGTTTATTAGACAATGGCTGGATGATTTTGTGTTCTACCATGTGTCTACAAAGACCTCAGCCGCTGGCCTATGGCTAAAACTAGAAGGGTTATATGAAAGGAAGACAACCGGTAATAAAAATTTTCTGATAAGGCAACTTGTGAATCTCAAGTTCAAGGATGGTGGTTCTGTGGCTGAGCACATGAATGAGGTTAGCAATATAGTGAATCACCTCTCTGCTATGAAGAAGGTCCTGGATGATGAATTGTAAACTTTGCTATTTCTTAGTTCGTTGCCTGACAGTTAGGAGACATTAGTGGTGTCTCTAAGTAACTCCGAGCTAGACGGAAAAATATCCATAGAACAGGTTACTAGTTGTCTCTTCAATGAGGAGACAAGGAGGAAATCTTATGGGTCTACTCAGTAAGAAGCCCTTATGACACAGGAACGAGGGAGATAAAAGAACAGGAACGGCAGGAAGGCCTGAGATAAATCAAGAAGCAAGTCAAGTAACAAAAAAGATGTTGAATGCTGGAATTGTGGCAAGAAGGGTCACTATAAGCATGAATGTCGTAAGGCTGAGAATGACAAGAAAGGAAAAGGAAAGGAGAAGGAAGATGAATCAGATTCCACCGCGGTCGCTTCAGATTGCGACATTGTAGTTATTCTTTCTGCAGATTATGATGTATATCTAACGGCTACGAGTCAGGACACCGACTGGGTGATAGACTCAGGAGCCTCTTTTCATGTGACTCCATGCAAGAATTTCTTCAAAAGCTACAAGTCAGGTAACTATAGGACCGTAAAGATAAGAAATTCTGGCGTATCGAAGATCGTAGGGGTCGGTGATATTTGTGTGAAGACCGATGTGGGCTGCATATTGGTTCTCAGGGATGTGAGGCATATCACAGACCTTTGCCTCAACTTGATATCGACAGGAAGGTTGGATGATGATGGTTATCAAAGCCGGTTTGCTGGTGGGCACTGAAAGCTCATCAAGGGTTCGTTGATCGCAGCAAGAGGAAAGAAGTGTTACACTCATTGTAAGGCAAGTGTTAGTGTGTGCAAGGGTGGGTTAAACGCAGCGGAAGATTCAGATATTGACATGTGGCATAGGCGTCTAGGCCACATGAGTGAAAAAGGGCTTCAGTTACTAGCAAGGAAGCGGCTCCTTCCAGACGTGACAGGTACACCTCTCAAAAGTTGTCTTGATAATTTATCAGGGAAACAACATAGAATTTCATTTATTAAATCTGCTTCTCATGTTAATAAAGTGCATGCATTAGATTTGGTTTATTTTTATGTTTGTGGTCCTATGAGGACAAAAACCTTGGGTAGGGCATTGTATTTTGTCACTTTTATAGATGATGCATCTAGGAGGGTTTGAGTTTATGCTTTGAAATTCAAGGACGAGTTCTTTGGTGTGTTTAAATTATTTCATACTATGGTCGAGAGAGAGAGAGAGGTAGATCATTAAAGTGCATTCGTACTAATAATGGTGGTGAGTATATTGGTAACTTTCATGAGTATTGTAAGTCCTTGGGTATACGACATGAATAGATAGTTCCCAAGACCCCCTAGCATAATAGTATAGCTGAGCAAATGAATCGCACCATTATAAAGAGAACCAGATGCATGTTGTCCCATGTGAAATTGCCCAAGACGTTCTAAGGAGAAGCAATGCACACGGCGGTGTATTTGATAAATAGGTCTCCATCAGCCCTGTTGAAGGGAGAAGTACCTGAGAAGATGTGGACTGGACAGGATCCAACGTACAGTCATCTCAGGGTGTTTGGATGCAGGGCATCCGTTCACGTACCAAAGGATGAGAGGTCCAAGCTCGATATGAAGATTAGGCAGTGTGTATTCTTGGGGTACGATGATAAAAAATTTGACTACAGATTATAAGATCTGACTAAGAAGAAACTCGTTAGGAGCAGAGATGTGCTATTTTTTTAAAATCAGTGTATAAAAGACATTGGTAAGCCAGAGAAGAACCAACCTAGTTCAGGTGAGCTAGAGGACATGGATCCAGTTATTCCTCCAGTGGTGCCTGATAACGGGGGAGTCAGCTAGATGCAGAGGACGAGGGAGTTCCTTTAGAAGATGGACCAGGAGAGCAGCCCCCACTTGATCCACCTGTTGAGCCACAGGTGAGGAGGTCATTTAGGGACAGATAGCCCTCCAAGAGGTACTCGCGGCATGAGAACATTATGTTGACTGATGGGGGAGAGCCAGAAAACTATTCTAAGGCCCTAGCAGATGAACGTAAGGGGGAGTAGTTGAAAACTATGCAAGAGGAGATGAAATCCTTGCATAAAAACTACACCTATGATATGGTGAAATTGCCTAATGTAAGGCTCGTAACTTACCTCGTACTGTTCCGTCGACTCCCGCAATCCTTCTCAATGAATTTCGGTGATCTATGACCTATAGTCGACGTTTGCGCGCAACTCTAAGTCGTATTCCGTAGATTTGAGTCGGCTTAATCCGAGACTAATACAAGTCCGACCACAATGTCGCCGCGGTTCTAATGCCGCGTCTTACATGCCATTGCGGTACCCTGGCCAGGAGATGGGACCCCCGTTCAGTTCTAAAAAAATACCGCATATTACAAAACCCGAGAGAATCCATCACATCAATCACCTCACTTGTCAAAAGTACACCCATCATTCAACCCCTTACCCTCCCCATTCCCAAGTATAAAAAGCAACTCCCAAAAGTCAACTTTCCTATCACCTCACCATCCCTCTCTCTCTCCCATCACTTCCTTTACATCACTCTCTCTTTCTCTCTCTTTTTTTTCCTCCCAAGAAACTCTAACGTCCAAGCCTCCCATGGAGAGGCTAGTGTGGCCCACCTTCCTATCTCCTATCTTCACCACCCAATGATCATTCCACCGTTGGTAAGCATCCCTCAGAGCTCTAGGATGCATTGATGGAAGAAGAGGTTCAAGAAAATCAAAGGTGGGTGCTTTTTTTTTCTCTCTCTTTCCCTCTCTCTTTCAATATTTTGGTGTGATGATGTGGCCATGTGGCCCACCCGGATGTACCCCACCTCAATGTGTGCCTTATCCAACCATTTAAGCCATGTGGGCCCTACCCTTGGTGATGGAAAACACGGACATCAGGTTGATTCAAATCATGTGGGCCACATCCACTTAGAACCCACCAGATGTGGTCCCCACACGTGGGACCCACCTTGATGAATTTCATATAAACACCATCCGTCCAGCGTCCAGGGATGCTAGACGTGTTCTTTGGAATTAAGCAGGCAGTGAGGTTTACTCGCTGCAACGAAAAAAAAAGTACTTGATTTTTTGGCTTTTTGATGGACCACTCCTACAGGCCTCACCTTGAAGCATTAATTTAATCCACGCCATTCATTCCATTCTCCAGGTCATTTTAGGTATCGATCCAAAAAATAAAGCCAATCCGACTTTCTGGCGAGCCACAACAAAGAAAACAGTAGTTCTCATCGTTAAAATCCACTTTGACATTCCTGTACACTGAAAACATACTAGATATTATACTCTTTTGGACGGTATCGAGCCAAGGAATCCAATGGGTGGGTTGGATCTTCCGGATATGGGCCCCACCTAAGAAAAACTACGGATAAACACATTTCCTTAAAAAAAGGATTTTAAACAAGGCAGGGACGCTACTGCTAATGTCCTCAGCAACGTCTTGCTGCGTATGGACAAAATGGGTAGGGACGTGGTCCCACTTGTAGGCCCCACTATGATGTGTGTTGTTCATCAACACCATGCATTTGTTGGGTCCCTTTGGGGCAATGGGCCACCTCAAAAATTAGATGTATTTGGGACTCAGGTGGCTCACGTAACAGGGAATAGTGTGATTGAATACTTACCATTGAAACCGTTTTGGGTGTCCTAGAAGTTTTGGGCCATTATGAAATTTATTTTTCTTCTCCATCCGGGTCTGTGTGACCTTATTAAACGTTATGGTGGGCCCACCACGTGGGACCCACTGCTAATGGATATATTCCATCTAAGCTGTCCATCCAGTGTCCAGGGGTCTGGACGCTGGCTATTTGCACTCTCGCACACACACACACACACACACACACACACACACACACTTATAAATACTTTAATATAATATATTGTTATATAATATAATATATTATATTACTTTATGATGGTGGGCCACTTCTACGTGGAACCCACCTTTAGTATAAAAGAATTCTGCACCGTCCAGATTCAACTGGACGGTGGGTTACAACATATATATATATATATATATATATATATATATATATATATATATATATATATAATATTATATTATATTTAAAGGAATGAGATGGTGGGCCACTTCCATGTGGAACCCACCAGATGCACATATCCCGTCCATTCCTCCACCGTCCAGCTATGAACGGTGGAGCCCACCTTGATATATGGCTGTGCACACCGTCCAATCCAGGACGTGGTTAGAAGCAAATTGCCTAGCGCACCTCACACCAGCTGTGGGGTCGTTGTACTGACGTCAACAACTGTATGGGTCCTACCTACCTACTGTGGTGACACCAGCAAGAGGGTCTGATCATGGGGTATGTGTAACATCCAGACCGTTCATCTCCACCGTACGCTGACTAGGATAGTGGAGATCCCACTCTAATGTATATGTTTTAGTCATGCCATCCATCTGCCCACCCTGACTGAGGACTATCCAGTCGTCCATCCATTTGGCTAGCTTGTCTCAAGGCTTGAGACTAAAAATAAGGCAGATCTAAGGTTCAAGTGGACCCCATCATTGAAAATAGTGGAGACTGACATCTACCATTCAATCTTCTTAGGAGCCACATCAACTTCCAATTAAACTTATATTTTTCTTTCACTTCATCTAGCTCTATGTTAAACTTATGAATTGGTTGGATCTCAAACCCATCACGGCGGGCCACTCCGTGATATGATCATCCATTGAGGACCACTTGGATGTGTTTTGTGGCCATCTGTGAGGCCCACCTTGATGTACTTTGTGGCCCATCCGTCAGGCCCACTTTGATGTATTTTGTGGCCCAATTGAGAGGCCCACTTTGATATACATGTGACTCATCAGGATGTATCTTTGACCCATGAGCGGAGCCCACCTGTTGCGTGTTTTGAGGCCAGGTGCACGACCCACCTGTTATGTATTTGAGGCCCCTGCAATAAGGCCCATTGTGATATGTTTCCGACCCATTTACAAAGCCCATTGTAATGTATTAGGGCCCATGGGTTGAGGCCCATTGTGATGTATTTGGGGCCCATGGGTCGAGGCCCATTGTGCTGTATTAGGGCCCGTGGGTTGAGGCACATTGTGATGTATTTCTGACCCATCTGGCAAGGTCCATCGTGATGTGTTTCCGACTCATATGTTGTGGTCCATTGTGATGTATTTTCAACCCATGTGATGAGGCCCATCTTGACGTATTTATGGCCATCCGTTGAGGCCCACCTTAGTATATTGAGGCCCATTGATGTGGCCCACTCGATGTATATGATGGCCCATTAGTGCGACCCATTGATGCAACCTGCTTGATGTGTATGAGGCCTATTAGTGCGGCCCATTGATGCAAGGCCCATTGTGATATGTATTGAGCCCATGATGGGTGGCCCATTTGATGTGTTCAGGGCTCAGATATGTGGCCCATTTAATGCATATGAGACCCATGTGTAGGGCTCACATGCTATGTATTTGAGGCCCATGAGTAGGGCCCACATGAGGTATATAGGGCCCATTGATGCGGCCCACTTGTTGTATTTGAGGCCCGCGGGTGTCGGCCCATTATGATGTACTAGGGCTCATGGGTCGTAGCCCATTGAGATGTATACTTGGCCCATACGTCGTGACCCATTGTGATGTATTTTCGACCCATTTAGTGACGCCCATTGTGATATATGTCTGCTCATATGATGAGGCCTATTGAGATGTATTCCCTGTCCATATGATGTGGTCCCATAGCGATGTGCATTAGGCCTATGCGATGTGACCTATCTGATTTATGAAACCATTATGTGAGGCCATGGGTCCACTCTATGTTTGGCCCTATGTGGGCCACTCGTTGGGAGCAATGTTGGTTAGATGTCCATATTGATGGGCAATGACGGTTAGATATCCTCGTTGTGACCTTTCCTTAGGCCTCATTAGGTCATTCTCATCGATGTCGATTGTCGATTCTGATCATTGAGGCCGATTTCAAGTACCAAATCGGATTGTCGAAACTTATATGATGTATATGCGACCCGTAGTTAAGGCACATTATAATATATTTAAGGCCCATGGACAAGGCCCATTGTGATGTATCCGTGGCCTATGGGCAAGGCTTATTGTGATATGTATTAGGCTTATAATGCATGTACCATTTGATGTATTCGAGACCCATGTGTAGGGCCCACATGTCCTGTATTTAAGGCCTATGAGCAGGGCCCACCTGTTGTGTATATGTGGTCCTTAGGCAAGGCCACTGTGTTGTATATTAGGCCTTTGTGTGAGGCCGTTAGCCCATTATGTGTTTGGTTCTATGTGGGCAATTCCTTGGGGCAATGCTGGTTAGATATCCACATTGTCGAGGCTGATTGTCGAGGCTGATTGCCGGTGCAGGTTATTGATACCGATTATGAGTATGTGACAGCATAGCATCACGATACTTGCCCATACGCATCATCTGCATGTTTGATATGAGATGTGGTTGATCATTGCATATGTCATTGGGCATGTTATTATGAGATTCCCTAATAGGCGAAGATTATCTCACATGAGTACATCGTATGCGCAGGATTGATGCATGACTGGATTGTATGACTCATGCACCTTATATTGTGTGTTGTGATTACTGTACGCCCTAGCGACATCAGGGTCGTAGCCTCCACAGGTACTTCGTGGATGGTCAGATGGGACACCGAAAATCTGTTATACATGGGGTGTTATAGATATCCCTGGGTGAAAGTTCCTAAACCCTCTTGGTTCCAGAGGTTGCTTCAACGTCTAGACCGAGTGGATGGATGAGCGCATAAGGGCCGTATACCGTTAGGCTGTGTCTCTCACTGTATCGTGGTCGGTTGGAAGGGGGTGCGGCCTTACCTGCCCGAAAGGAGGGGGCAATGCTAAACTGAGTCTGACCAGCTTGAGGAATGGGTCCGCTATCGACGAGTCGGGCCTGATATTGGCAGGCGGATAGTGAGGTTTCTTCCACTCACCTTATTGTGCGCGATGGGGTGGCAATCTGGTTTGGAGTGTAATAGACCCCAGTGATTTCCTAGAGAGGAACCGTACTGATATGTGGACATATTGAGTAGGAGTTGTTTGCTCATTCATTCATTCATTCACTATCCACTCGGGCTGGTGGTGCTCAACTAATTATTATGTACCTTCGTTATAGCAAGGATTTCGGTTGAGCGCGCGACTAACCTGAGATCAGGAGTGTACCACGTTGAGTCTGACTATCCAAATTTAGGTATGTGACTGGTTTGGATAGAAGTTCCTTGTGGTGGACCCTGTAGCCTGCGATACTACGTACTATCATCCCGACTTCACACTCCAGTATAGTCATTTCATTCGCATCGCATATTGCATTACATCCACAGGCATATGACATTTTGGGTTGCTATGTTTTTGCACTTATATGGCCTAAACAGACTAAGCAGGATTTGTATATTGCATTGCATCCTTGGCATCTGATATTTGGCTCTTTATGACTCTTTGTCGCATAGATGTTCTATATTACGTATTCTGATATTGATTGACTTATGGACTTGTCCATACTTTCACTTACTCTATTATCGTATGATTATGATCTTGTCAGTATTTCTATTTACTTTGATAATTCCTGCTCTTGTCAGTATTTTTTCTTACTTTGATAATTATGATCTTATCAGTGTTTCTGTTTATTCAGACATTGTATGGTTTATACATTACCAGTTTTCTGGTATTGTATGATTATGACACTATATTGAATACTTGACACTTACCTTGTGCACACACTTACACCACCCTCTAAGCTTTCTATAAGCTTATGCACGATGATACGTGCAGCTGATGTTAGGTTGCAGCAGTGTTGAGCTTGGAGCATGCAGTGGTCTTCTGGAGCTTGATTTTTTATTTATGTATTTCTCTTTCAGTGTTGTACTCAAATGATTATATTAGTGGATATGTGATGATGATGTTACCTTTGTGAATTGGGTAATCTTGTTGTTATGCTTATTACTAGTCAAAAGTACATTGAAAAAAAATCCTCCTTGTAAGATCCCAGGATCGGAATCTGGTATATGAATGCTAGGAGCCGAGAATGGGGTATTACGGAGGCTGTCGGCACCAGATTCGGCAATCGGGATTCATATGAATCCGATTTTTGGGTTTGGGGTGTGACACCTGAGGGCAAGAAATCTTTGAGTAATAAGTGAGTGTTCAAAAAGAAGGTTGAGCAGAAGAATTCACAGACAAGGTTCAAAGCCAGACTTGTGGTGAAAGGGTTTAGTCAGAGGAAAGGCATAGACTTCGAGGAGATATTCTCACCAGTGGTAAAGATAATATCCATACGGGTGTTGCTTGGGTTGGCGGCTAGCATGGATCTGGAGATAGAGCAGTTGGATGTCAAAACTGCTTTCTTCCTTGGTGACCTAGAAGAAGAGATCTACATGCACTAACCAGAGGGGTTCGAAGTCAAGGGCAAAAAGCATATGGTGTGTAAGCTGAGGAAGAGCTTGCATGGGCTGAAACCAGCTCCACGGTAATGGTATAAGAAGTTTGACTCGTTTATGTTGCAGCATGGGTGTGACAGAACGGAGTCGAACCACTATGTGTTCACGCGCAAGTTCTCATATGGTAATTTCTTAGTTCTACTGTTATACGTTGATGACATGCTCATCATGAGAAAAGACATCAAGAAGATTGACAGGCTGAAACAGGAGTTGGACAAGTCATTGGTGATGAAAGACTTGGGCCCAGCTAAACAGATCTTAGGAATGGAGATAACCCGTGATAGAAGCAGCATGAAGCTTTCACTGTCACAAGAGCAGTATATTGAGAAAGTCCTAAAGCGCTTCAAAATGAATGCAGCGAAGCCGGTTAGTACTCCACTAGATGGTCACTTCAGATTGATCAACAAGCAGTGTCCCAAGTCAAAGGCAGATGTGGAAGAGATGTAGAAGATACCCTACATGTCAGCTGCAGGAAGTTTGATGTATGTTATGGTGTGTACACGCCCAGACATAGCATATGTGGTTGGTGTTGTTAGCCGGTATCTTGCCAATCCTGACATAAAGTATTGGGCAGCGGTGAAATGGATATTGCGGTATCTAAGAAGCTCATCCAAGTTGAGCCTATGCTATGGTGACGAAAAACTTGTGTTAGAGGGCTACACAGATGAAGATATAGCAGGCGACATAGTCTCTAGGAAGTCTACATCGGGGTTCATGTTCATGTTTGCAAGGAGAACGGTTTTTTGGCAAAGCAAGCTATAGAAGGTCGTAGCATTGTCGACGACAGAGGCCAAGTGCATTGCAGTCATAAAGGCATGTAAAGAGATGTTTTGGATGAAATGTTCCTACGGGAACTTAGCCTGAAGCAGAAGCAGCATATGGTTTATTGCGATAGTAAGAGTGTTATACACTTGAGCAAGAATCCAAGTCAACATTAAGTCGAAGCACATAGAGATTCGGTATCACTGGATCAAGGATACTTTGGAACAGAAGGTGTTACAGCTTGAGAAGGTCCACACGGACGATAATGGGTCAGACATGATGACCAAGGCTTTGCTCAAGGGCAAGTTTGAGGTTTGTAAAAACTAGGCTGGCTTGAAGAAGACGAATCTCTCCTGGGACAAAAAGGAGGAGATTTTATGAAATTTTTTATCTCGTGCTCAACCGATTGTGAGCCCTACACGACCGGTCGAGGGTTGGTGCACGACCGGTCGTGGAGGCGAGTCCTGACTCGACTCAAAGTCCAGCGACTTTAGACTAATTTTTTCAGGAGTTTTTGATCGGTCATAGGTGGGTTCAACCGGTCGTGGGTGGCGCTCGACCGATCGAGGACTCGGTTCAATCAGTCGTGGTTACGCAGATTCGTTCCGCGATTTTGTAGATTGTGAAAATTCAAGTCCGTTTACAACTGGGATGCGGAAAAGAGTTTCCTAAAAATATAAATAGGGGTTTCAAGGGTTTTTCTATGGACATGAAAAATAAAAGAGGGCTATTAAAGGTGAGAGAGAAAGAGAGGAAGCTTGTAGAAGAGAGGTTATGCTCGTGGAGGTTATCTACTTTACAACTTATATCTCAACGCTTCTATGTCCTCATAATCGGTGAGTTCTCTCTATTTTTCTTTTATTCTCTCATTATTTATCCACTCCTGCGTGAGTAAAGAAGGTTGTAACGTTAAACTTCATAGTGGATTGTTGATCTAAACAAGGTCCTGTGGTTTTTACCTCTTTGAGGGTTTTTCACATAAAAATCTCGTGTGGTGTGTGATTTATGCTTTTTTGCTTTATTATCCATAATTCTGGTTTGTTTTGGGAGGCTAGATCCTAAGGTTTTATGCAAGGCCTCTAACAACCACTTCGGTGGATCCCTGACTATGGAGCCTTCGGTGATGTATTTTCCTTACATCCATGCTATCCATATGTTTTTAAAGCTCATTTTTTTCTATGATCTTAAAAATTAAGTAGATTCAAATCTCATTTGGACCACACCACAGGAAACAGTGGTGATTGACCATTAAAAAACTCTTGTGGGGAGGCATAAGTTTTTAAGAATATGATGTTTGTGTGGTCCCTTCATCCAGGTCCTTTTGACCTTATCAACATGTTGGATGGTAAATAAACATTCTAGTGGCCCCCAAGATGATTTTGATGTTGTGTATTCAATCACCACTATTTCCTATGATGTGGTCCACCTAAGAGTTGGATCTGCTTCATTTTTGGATAATTTCCCTGTAATGAGCTATAAAAACGGATGGACGGCATGGATTTAAGGCACATACGTCATAGTGGCCCTACGATCAGGGGATCCACTAAAGCTGCACCCCACTGGGTTCGCGTCTTCCAGAACCAATTCCATGAATGGATCCCACAGAACATTGAGATCATAGCTAATGAAGCCAGACTAAAATGCAGATTAGCCATTAACGTTTGAGATAACTATCTCTTAAAACCGGCAATCACCATTCAAAAAATGGGAGGGTTATGTTGGTCATTTGGCAATCGATGCATCATCCATGGCCAACCATGTGGGGTCCACGTAAGCTGGGCCTATGTAGCATCAGGTGGTGTGAGACACATTCATCACTAGAGCTGGATCTTATACTAATTGTCTAATCTTTGACCCTTTCCAGGTGAGTAGATTCACCAAATGTGACAGACATTTTGGTTGACCGTGCCATAGGAGTGGAGAGAGACTTCGTTCCATCCATATGAATTTGACAGATGATATCAAGAATGTAAGAAAAATTATATAACAAACTCAATTCCAAGTTGATGTAAGACTGTGTGAATGAAGTAATTATTATTTACTGTCAAACGAATATCATCAACATATATATATATATATATATATATATATATATATATATATATATATATATATATATATATATATATATATATAAGAATGTAAGTTATAAAACAACCATCATTGTAAATAAATAGCGATGTATCGCTCATAGAGCTAATAAATTCAAGTTTCATGAATGTACTTAGTCATTGAAACCATGCCCTTTATGCCTATTTTAAGTCATGTAAAGCTTTCTTGATATGGTAAATGTGATGAGGATGTTGTTGATCAACAAAGCTTAAAGGTTGAGCCATAAAAATATCCTCAATAAAGCGCCCATGTAGGAATGCATTTTGCACATCAAGTTGAGGAATGTACCAAGCTTTAGAAACTGCAATACTAGGATCCTTACTCTTGCTCCAGTGGTAGACTCTCATGAGTTTCAACACCCGGTCAAGGGTTCGAGTATCCATAGGTGGTGAAATCCTACTACAGCGTGATTGTGTACAGGTGTGTGTGCTTGTGTAGAAAAAAATAAATAAATAAAAGAATCTTCAATACCAAAGAGAAGGGCATTTGGCATAGGATGTTTTGAGGATGGATAAACTTTTAGTTTAATGATGTCGGGTTGAGATCTAGTGTGCATTTTATGAGTACAATAAGGACTTATAGGTGAATTATGGGATGGTATGGGAGGCAAGTAATGCAGACATTAGTGGTGTGCCCTTTAAAATGTACCAGAGGAGGAGGTGTCATTGACAGAGTACCAGAGTAGAGGAGTTGATATGGATTGACAACAGGTCCATCGGACCCACTTTCTGACGCACTACGAGTGCAAGAGCGGCATGACTACACCTCGACGATAGATCTATGGGTCATATTTCACACCCTACCACACAGGTGTTCACCCCGTGTAAGGCCTATATCATAGTCTGTATTGTTCCTTAGACTTTCGCAATCCTTCTCGTCGAATTTTGACAACCCGCAACCTATAATCAATGTTTGAACATGGCCCTAAGTTGCATCCCATATATGTAAGTCGACTTGACCCGAGACTTATACCCTAACAACCGTACCATCACCGCAGTTCCAACGCCACGTCTTGTGCATCAATGCAATACCCAAGCCAGGAGTTGTGGGCACGCGTTAATTTTGAAAAAAATGTCGCGCGTTGCGAATTTTGAGAGAATATCTATCCAAACATCACATCAATCAATCAAGTACACATCCCATCACAAGTCAAGTACAAACCCATACCGTACTCATCCCTCTCTCACCTAAAATTCAACAATACCCATACATTTCCATCCCATCTCTTACACAACACCACTCTACCCATCACTCACACATCACTCACCCATCCCCTTTCATCCCATCACCTCTCTCTCTCTCTCTCTCTCTTTCTCAATCCATTTCTCAAGCAAACTAAGAGAGAGCAACCGTCCAATTTCTCAAGGAGAAGCTAGGTGTGGCCCACTTCCTACCCCTTAAGCTCCCATCTTCACCCTTCAATCCTCATCCACAATCAAAGAGAGAGCTTAAGAGCTTAGCATTCTAAGGAGCCAAGAAGGAGTGAACTCGATGGGTGATCTTAAGATTTCCACCATTGATTTTTATTTGAGGGCCCACTTGTGGTGGGACCCATTTTGATGTATGTGTTATAAGCAAAGAGGAGCTCATAGTGGCAGAGCTCCTCCCTTCACTACATCGTCGCTCTCTCTCTCTCTCTCTCTCTCTCTCTCTCTCTCTCTCTCTTTTGTGATGGAGTGTGGCCCACCTGATCTAGACCGTCCATATGTTGGGCCCCACCTTGTTGCTTGTCCATTTGGACAGGCTTGGATGAAGTAAAAATGCAAATATTAGCTTGATGCTGACGTAGTGGGCCCCACACGTGTGGACCCACCTTGATGATGCGCTGGATCCACACCATCTAAGCAGGACGGTGGGTCCCATGCAGCAGGCAGTTGCTGCTACTCAGGACGTCAGCAAGTTCTGTGGCCCCATCACGAGGTATGTGGTATATCCTATACCATCCATCCAATGGCAAGAAGTGGGACCTACTCCACACATGCTGCACGTGTGGAGGTAGGACCCACATTGATGTATGCATTTTGTCAGCCACGTCATTCGTCCATCTGGACCGTGAACCACACCATGATATATGTGTTTTATCTCCACCATCCAGACTGGGTTGCACCATGATGCAAGTGTTTTATCAACACCATCCATTTGATGGTGGACCCCATTTATGATGTACATGTTTCATCTGCTCGTCTGTCTTCTGGACGGTGGGCTAGCAGCCCACCCAGCTGTATAATGTTGTATCACGTCAGCAAGTTCTGTGGGTCCGACCAAGATGTATGGGTCCTATCCACACCGTCCAGATGGCTGGACGGTGGGACCCATTGTTGACGTATATGTTCTATATCCCCACCGTTTATCAAGTGGACCACACTACATAAATTAGTGGAGGATTGTACGTCTACCATTGGAACCCGTTTGGGGTCACGGAAGTTCTGGATCAATATGGAATTTGTCTTTCCTCTTAATTCAAGTCTTTGTGACCTTGTGATCAGATTGGATGGAAAATAAATGTTACGGTGGGCCCCTGCCTTGATAATGTACACACACCGTCCCTCTATAGGACCACCCTCGATGTGCAGGATTTATCCATCTCGTCCATCCAGATGGGCTGGACCTGGGCCTATCATGATGTACGTGTTTTATCAGCACCGTCCAGCCCATGGACCCCACAATGATGTATGCGTTGTATATCCGGCTGGTGGGGTCCAATTCGTGATACAATAGGCCCACCTTGATGTATGTGTTGTAAATCCTTGTTGTTCATTTGGTGGGCCCTTTGGAATGTGCAAGGCCCACCCCAATATGATGCATTTGGAGCCCATATGTTAAGGCCCATCTGATGCATTTATGGCCTATTCGGTGAGGCCCAATATGATGTATTTATGGCCCATTTGATTAGGCCCGGTGTGATGTATAATGGCCCATTTGATGAGGCCCAATATGATGCATTTGAGGCTCATATGTTAAGGCCCATGTGATGTATTTGTGGCCTATTGGCGAGGCCCAATATGAAATATTTGCAGCCCATTTGATAAGGCCTAATATAATGTATATTAGCCCATATGATGAGGTCCAATATGATGTATATGAGGCTCATGAGTGAGGCCTAATGTGATGCATATGTGTCCCATGAGTGAGACCCATCGTGATGTGTATTAGACCCTTTGTGTGAGGCCTATTATGTAGTATATGAGGCCCTTGTGTGAGGCCATGGGCCCACTATATGTTATGCTCTATGTGGGCCACTCCTTAAAAGTAATGTTAGTTAAATGTCCACATCGATGGGCAATGATGGTTAGATATCCACCTTGTGACCTTCCCTCAGGCCTTATTAGGCCCATTCTCATCCTTCTCTAAGTAGGTTGACTCAAATCGTTGGGCCCCATTGATATTGCATGATCCATCTATTCTTCTTAGGCTAACTAAAAATGTTAGGCCCCCATTAGCTGCTAGTAGGGTTGTTTTAATCTTAGAATCCATTTAGGACTTATTTAGGAACCCTAGGGCATCTAGCGGGCCATATGATAGTACGATGAAGGAAGCTCATTTCGGATCCTTAGATTTATAGGTAGGCTAAGGTTCAACCTTGATATGAGGAGAGATCATCATTACCATAGACGGAAGGATCCATGCTATCAGATTTGGTATATCCACAGTTGAGGATTGACCCTCATGTTATAGATCTGCTGTCCATCTATGGACCCGCTGTCATGCCCCAAACTCAGAAACCGGGCTCATAAAATTTTTGATCGTCGAATCCAGTATCAACAGCCTCTATAGTATCTCATTCTTAGTTTTCAGTGCCTATACACCAAATTTTAATCCTAAGATCCTACAAGGAGGATTTGCTAACATACATTTATCTCGTAAGTAGCATAACCACAAGTATACCTAAATCACAAAGGCAACATCATCATCATATATCTACTAATATAAATAATTGAATATAGTGCTAAAAAGGAATTATACATATATTAAAAATCAAGCTCCAGAAAACCGCTGCATGCTCCAAGTTCAACGCTGCTGCAACATAACGCCACCTGCACGCATTTATCATGCATAAGCTTATAGAAACCTTAGAAGGTGATGTAAGTATGCTTAAGGTAAGTGTCAAGGATGCAATATCAGAGCAATACGAAAACATGCTAGTAAGTCCATAAATACCATCAGCCTCATGTTTCGTGATGCAAAACATAATAAGATAATATAATATATAAAGGAAGTAATGTAGATTGGTTATGCAATGCGGAGACATAGTAAGCCAAATAGTATGTGCTGAGGATCCAATGCAATATGTAGTACGAATGAAATGACCAAACTGAAGTATCAAGTCGGGATGATAGTACATAGTAGCGCAGGCTATAGGGTCCATCACGAGACTTCTATCCAAACCAGTCCCATACCTAAATTTGGATAGCCAGACTCAATGTGGTAAACTCCTGATCTCAGGTTAGTCGCACGCCCCAACTGAAATTCTGGCCATTGTGAAACTGCACAACAATCAATTGCGCACTACCAGCCCAAGTGGATAGTAAATGAATAAATCAAATGCTGAGTATGCAACTGCTACTTAGTAAGTCTACATATTAGTACCATATATCTTTAGGATTATCACCAAGGGCTATTATACTCTACGAGCTTGCTACCCCTAACCAAGCACACAACTAGGTAAGTGGAAGAGACCTCACTATCTGTCAGCCAATATCGGGCCCAGCTCATCGATAGCGGACCCATTCATCAAGCTAGTCAAACTGAACCTAGATATTGCCTCCTCACTTAGGCGGGTAAGGTCACATCCCCTCCCAACCGACCACAACACAGTGAGAGATGCAGCCTACTGGTATACGATCCTCACGTGCTCAAAAATATCCACTCGGTTTAGATGTTGGGGTGTCTCCTAGACACGGAGGTTTAGAAATTTTTACCTAGGGACATCTAGCACCCGTACGCTAGAACCAAACATTTTTGATGTCCCATCTGGTCATCCACAACATGCCCGTGGAGGCCACAGCCCTGATGTCGCTACCATCCAGTCATACATCAAACCTACGCGTACTACGCGCTCATGTGGGGTAACTCCATCTCTCAGGGAATCCCATAAACAACCTGCCCTATGGCATATGCAATGGTCAATTACATCTCATAACAAACATGTAGATAATGCGTATGGGCATGTACCATAATGCTATACTATCACATACTCATAATTGGCATCGATAATTGGCCTCGACAATCGGCTTCGATATTTAACCTCAATAATCTGCCCCGACAATCGGCCTCGACAATCGACCTTGATAATTGGCCTCGATAATCGATCCTCAACAATTAGCCTCGATAATCAGCCTCGATATTGGGCCTCGGCCTTGACAATCAGCCTTGAAAATTGGCCTGCCTCGACAATTGGCCTCAACAATCATCATAGGCCTCGACAGTTAGCCTCGATAATCGGCCTAGTCAATCGGCCTAATAAAGGGCCTAAGGGAAGGTCATAATGTGGACATTTAACCATTATCACCCATCAATGTAGTATTTAACCAACATTGCTCCCAAGGCGTGGCCCTCATAGGGCCAAGCATATAGTGGGCCCATGGCCACACACAAGGGCCTAACATATATCACAATGGGCCTCACTCAAGGGCCACATATACATCGCATCGAGCCTCACCATATGAGCCTCATGTACATTACATTGGGCCTAATATCAAGGCCTCAAATACATCACAATGGCCCGCATCACATATGCTTACACATCGCAACGGGCCGCATCTCATGGCTTAATTCACATCAAAATGGGCCACCCACACGGGCCTAATATACATCACAATGGCCACTCACACGGGCCTAATATACATCACAATGGACCACATCACATGGGCTTCATGTGCATCAAGTGGGCCACATCACATGGGTTGTAAATACATCACAATGGACTGTCCCATGGGCCTTAAGTATATCACAATGGGCCTCGCACAGGAGCCTCATGTACATCACATTGGGCCTCATTCACGGACCGCATATACATCACAATGGGCCCCCTACACAGTTCGCATATATACACAATGAGCCTCATTTACGGACTGCATATACATCATAATGGGCCCCTTACACGGTTCACATATATACACAATGAGCCTCATACACGGGCCGAATATGCAATACAATGGGCCCCATACAGCGGCCGCATATATATCATAATGGGCCTCATACACAGGCCAAATATGCAACACAATGGGCCCCATACATGGGCCGCATATATATCATAATGGGCCTCATACACGGGTTGCAAATATACCACAATTGGGCCTCACTCATGGGCCACTAGAACATCATAGTGGACCGCATTGCATCAGCCTCATATACATCAAATGGGCCGCATCACATAAGATGGATGATGTGGATGTAAAACAGATGGACAGCAGTACAGATAAAATACATATATCAATGCAGGCCTCACGTGCTGAATACAGTACACATACAGGGTGGGCAGTGTAAATAAAACACTTACATTATAGTGGGGCCACGTGCTGCTAGCACGTACATCAGGTGGATCCCCACCGTCCAAAAACCTCTGGACGGTGAAGATAAAAGATATACATTAAAGGTGGGTCCCACCGCCCAAACCGCTGGACGGTGAGGATGTAAAATATATACATCACGTGTGGGCCCCACATCCATGTGTGGACAGTGTGGGTGAAGTACATACATCACATGTGGGCCCCAAGATAGATGGTGTTGATAAAGCACATGCATCACGTGCATCCCACCGTCCAGTAATCTTGACGGTGGAGATAAAACTCATTACATCAGGTGGGTGGGTCCCACCATCCTACTAGATGGATAGTGGACCAAATATATATCAGGTGGCTCCCACGTGAGGGGGCCACCCGACGATCAAGCTAATATCAACATTTTCCCACCGTTCAGACCTGCTGGACGGTGAGGGTGTAACATTCATCAGGTCGGTACATACGGACGAAAGGTGTGGATGCAACCCATACAACATGTGGGTCCCACATGTCCCATGTGGACGAACGGTGTGGATTAGAACCCATACATCATGGTGGTCCCCCATCCCAGAACGGCGTGGATGAAATCATACATTAAGGTGGAGTCGTACATGGCATCGTCCAGATGGACGGTGCTGATGAAATATACATTTAAGGTGGGTCCCACGGAACTTACTGACATCATACATCAACGATATGGCTAGTGTGGGATACACCAACCAACCTGCTTCCATCCACCATCCACAGATGGACGGTTAGGATAAAATACATATACCAGGGTGGGTCCGCATCAACGTGGCCCACCAGGGTTTTGAATTAAACTGGTATTTGTGATTTCCTTCATCCAGGCCCATCCAGGATTGACAGTCAGGATCAACATACATAAATCAAGGTGGATCCCCATAGAACTTGTTGTGGTCATTACAGCAGCTAAATAACTGGTGTGAGGTACTCCAGCCATGCACCAGGTGGGGTCCACGTACACGTGGCCCAGTAAGATTTTGGATCAGCTGATATTTATATTTTCCTTCAATCAGGCCCATCCAAATGAACTGCCAAGTGCGCCCACTCGATAGACGACATGGATAAAAATACATAGTTCATGCTGGGGTCCATTAGGGTCGGCCACACGACCATATAATCACCAAAAGAAATGAAAAGGAAGAAGAGAGAGAGAGAGAGAAAGAGACGGTGTGATGAAGGACCCTACCACTATGGCCCCTCTAGGATCTACAACACATACATCAAGACAAGTCCCACCACAAGTGGGCCTTACATCAAAATTAAGATCTAATGCTTTAAACACCCACCGATTCTGTTTCTTCTAGGCTCCATGGACTCCTTAGCTCCTAGGCTTTCTCTTTGATGGTGGGAGATGAAGATTGAAGGGTTGGATGGTGAGGATTGAGGGGGGTAGGAAGTGAGCCACACCTAGCTTCTCCTCTCCCTTGGACGTTCCCTCTCCTTGAGTTTCTTGAGAGAGTGGATGAAGAAAAAGAGAGAGAGGGGGGGATGTAAGGAATGAGGGATGGGTGATGGATGGAATGATGGCTGATGGGTGTACTTGACTAGGTATGGGTTGCTTTAACTTTAGGTGAGAAGGGATGGGGTGATAGGATATGTACTTGTCTTGTATATTGATAGATTGATTTGATATTGGGTAGAGATTCTCTTGCGTGGCATTTTTCTCAAAATAAATACGGGCTCACATCTCCTGGCTAGGGTATCACTTCAGCAAGTGAGACGCGGCGTTAGAACCACGGTGATGGCGCAGTCACTAGGGTACAAGTCTTGGGTTAAGTTGACATAGATATATACGATACAACTTAGGGTCACATGTAAATTCTGACTATAGGTCGCTGGTCACCAGAATTCGATGGGGACGATCGCGGAAGTCTATAGAATAGTATGGTCTAGAATATAAGCCTTACACCCGCCTTGTGTATAGGCTGATTATCGATGCCGACTATGAACCGTACTAGTATAACATCATGATACAAACTATTGAGATGGTATGAGGCCCATTGCGATTGTATTAGGCCCATTCTCATTTTTATTTAGTAGGTTAACCCAAATTGATGGGCCTCTATTATTATTAGAATGATCCATCTCACCTTATTGGGCTATCCTAATTCTTTGGGTCTCCATTGATGCTAGTGCATTCTACCTCGCCTTATAGGATTATCCAAGCCTTGAGGCCCTCCTTATTAGTACTAGACCTCCATAAGGGAGCCCAGTTCATGGCATGATAGAGTGGATAAGAAGCTCGCTTATTATACGTAGGCTCACCTTCTTGACTCCCTTTGTTGTATAACCATTAGATTCGCCCCATGAGGTCTATCCCCACTGATGTTAGTAATCTCTCATCTATCCTTATTGGGCAATCCCATACCATTGGGCCCCCATTGATAATGATGTTTTCCACCATACCCTGTAGGACTACTCAAACCTTGGAGCCCTCCTTGTGTTCCTACCGGGCCTTCCATAGTAAACGTAGTCCACCTAGATATGTGTGTTACTCAAGCTTAGTGACCCTAGCCCAAGGGCCACTTAGATGTTAAGCGGGCTACCCGATCCATTTGTAAGGACACATAGCCCTAGATGTGTGAACCCTGTCAAGGCTCGCCTTGTATTCATACCACCCCCCCCCCCCCCCCCCCCCTTAGGAAATCCCAATTGCTACATGATAACGAGGGTCAGAAAGCCCACTTGTTGTGCCTAGACTTATCCTCTTAACTCACCTTGTTGTATACCTGCTTGACTCACCCCCCTGTGATGTGTCCTACCCTTGTAATCGATTGCTACGATCTTAATGTTATGAAAGTATCATCCACACCGTCTATGTACCCTCTTAGGACGAGTATGAGGTCCATCCTTGACATTAATATATATATATATATATATATATATATATATATATATATATATATATATATATATATATATATATATATAACATCTAAGCCATCCACTATCTATAGGAGAGTACATCATTATCCCTTGCTGTAGATGGAAGAATATGCAGTATTAGCTTTGGTATATCCACTATGTAGAACCTATCTCGACATATGGACTAGACCTATCATCCTCGTCTTGGATCATGCAGAGCCTTGGAAGGCTAATGTAAGATGTGAGACCTATATCCTAGCCTATATTGTTCCGTAGGTTTCTGCGGTCCTCCCGGTTGACTTCCGATGACCTAGGACTCGTAGACAACAATTGCACACGATCATAATTCGTATCTCATAGATTTTAGTCGACTCAATCCAAGACTTGTACCATTGTGATCGCACCATCGTCGCAGTTCCTGATGCAGCGTATTATGCGCTGAGGGGATACTCAGGCCAGGAGATATGGGCCTGAGTTCAGTTCAAGAAAACATCACACATTTACAATCCCAAGAGAATCTCTACAACATGTCTCATCAATCAATCAATCAATCACCTTATGTCAAGTACAAGAGTAACCCTAAAATTAACTCTCTCTCACTCTCTCTCGTACACACCTATACATTTAAAGTACACCTATCAACTCACATCCATCACCTCTCTCTTATAACCACTCTCTCTCTCTCTTTCTCTTCACAAATTCTAAGCAAAAGAGTGGTGGACGTCTAAACAACTTCAAGAGAGAAAAGTGGTGTTGTGTGGCCCACTTCCAATCCCAAGATCCATCATCCTAGCCCTTCCTTTCTCAACATCTTCTATCAAAGTGAAGCACAAAGAGCTCGACATTCCATCAGACCAAGAAGATCGAATGGTAGGTGTTTCTATATGCTTAAATTTTATTCTTTTGATGATGAAAAAAGTAGGGCCTACCAATTGATGGTATAGATCTCAATTTGAACCTTATATATGGTCGATGGCCCACTTTAATTCTTCCATGATGGGGTCATTCTCCATGGACCCCATCATGATGTTTATGTTTCTTGCATGGATAGGGTCATCTAAACCTTGCATTTTGGTGGAGAAAGGATCTCCACTATTGATTTTGATCAGTGGGCCCATATGTAATGGGACCCACTTGATGTATGTTGTAAATCATGGAAGGGAGGGCCCATAATGTCGGGGTCCCTCCATCACTCGATCTCTCTCTTTCTCTCTTCCTTTTCTCTTGATTTTGGCCCCTTGATGTATGCAATTCATCCTTGTCGTCCACCTTCGTGAGACCCACTTGATGAACGTGTTAGATCTACACCATCCAAGCCATATGGGCCCTACCTTGGGGTGATGAGAAAATACAAGTATCAGATTGATCCAAATCAAGTGGGCCACATATATGTAGGACCCACCTTGATTAATATATGCACACGTCCCGTCCAACTCCCTAGATGCTGGACATGGGCATTGTGAAGTGTGAACAGGCAGTGGATGTGCTATATATATATATATATATTAGCTTGGTTTAAGCTTTTGGGGTGGGCTGCTCATGCAGGCCCCACCTTGATGCATTGATCTAATCTACATCGTCCATCCCATTCCCCTACTCATTTTAGGCATTGAGCTGAAAAATGAAGCAAATCCGATTATCTGGCGGACCATAACATAGAAAACAATAGTTTTCACTGTTAAAATTCACTTTGATCTTTCTACACACCGAAACATGTCAAATATTGGGCTTGTTTGGTCGGTCTTGAGCCATGTAATGTAATGGCTGGAATGGATTCACCTAATGCGGGCCCCACCTTCAAAAAACCACAGCAATACCATTTTTCAATAAAAAATAACAACAGCAACAGGCGCTGCTGCGCTATGGACGGGCAGGCAGGGACCACAGGTCCCAGCCATGGGCCCCACTGTGATGCGTGGGAACATCAACACCGTGCATTTTGATGGGCCCCTTAGGGCAGTGCCCCCCCCCCCCCAAAAAATATATATATATATATATATATATATATATATATATATATATATATATATATATATATATATATATATATATATATATATATATATATATATATATATAAATAAAATAAAATAATCAGCCGTATACGTGGCTCAGGTGATCCACGCCACTAAAGCAGTGGGGATTAAGCGTCTATCATTAAAACCCATTTGGGTTTTTACAGAAGTTTTAGATTATTATGAAATTTATTTTTCCACTTTATTCAGGTCCCTGTGAGCTTATTAACAGATTGGACGATAGATAAACGTTATGGTGGGCCCCACGTAGGACCCACTGATGTATGTATTTTAATCCACACATTCCATCAGTGTGGACCCCACCATAAGGTATGTACTTTATCTATGTCGTCCATCCCTATGGTACTTACCATAATGTATGTGTTGTATCCATACCGCCCAACCTTTTTAAAAGATAATTTTAAGGCTTGAGACTAAAAATAAGACAGATCCAGTTATCAAGTGGACCACATTATAGGAAACAGTGGGTTTGAATATCCACCATTAAAACCCTTGGACTATAGGGTTGGACAAATTGATATTTGTTTTTCCTCTAAATCTAGGTCCTTATGACCTTATGAATAGGCTGGATGAGAAATAAACCCTATGATGGGGCCCGGTGGAACTTAACCATGGAAATCATTATTAACACGGTTAAATAGGGTATGGTCCCAGTTGATCTTTTAATATGATTCATTTTTATACAATACTCTATAGTGATCTCTAAAAATAGATGAGTTGGGTTAGGCCTATTTGAATTGGCCCATTCAACTTGGCCCATTCAACTCGGCCCATATAATTTGGCCCGTTTGATTCCGTCCATTGATTCAACCCATCTGATAAGGCCTAATGTGATATATGAGGCTTGTTGTTGAGGCCCACCTTGATGTATATGAGGCCCATGTTATGCGGTCCATTTGATGTATCCAAGGCTTATGGGTTAAGGCCCAATGGGATGTAAACAAGGTCCATTGCATTGTGTGATTCCACCATGGTTTATGTAATGATATTTATGGCAGGTCATGCCTTGGGAACAATGATGGCTTGACATCCACATTGTAGAAATAATGTTGGTTAAATGTTCGCATTGTAACTCTCACTAGGGCCCATTAATAGGCCCATACTTATTGTGTGTATGTCGTCTAGGCCCATCCTCATTATAAGGATAGTTCATCACTATATAACATGCTTAGTATAACTCCATGTCTCATACTCATACGCATCATATGTATGCTTGATATGAGTAGTGACTGATCATAGCATATGTTATTAGGCAGACTATTTATGGGACTCACTGATAGGAATTACCCACATGAGCGCATGGTACGTGCGAGATTGCTGCATAACTGGACAGTGTGACTCATGCATCTTACATTATGTGACTGTGATTACTATACGCCCTAGCGACATCAAGGCTATGACCTCTACAGGCATGTCGTGGATGGCCAAATGGGACACCGAAAATATTTGGTTCGAACATCTGGGCACTTTGGATGTCCATGGGTGAAAGTCCATAAACCTCCGAGGCCAGGAGACGCCCCAACATTTAGTCTGAGTGGATACATCAGTGTCCGAGTGCCGAATATCAGTACACCGCTTCTCCCACTGTGTCATGGTCAGTTGGGAGGAGGTGTGGCCTTATTCGCCCGAGTGAGGGGGCTGTAAGCTAGGCTGAGTTTAACCAGCTCACAAATGAGTCCACTATCGATGAGCCGGGTAGGTATTAGCAGACTACTGGTTAGGTGAATAGTGTAGTCTCTTCCACTCGCTGGGTTGCACGGCTAAAGAGGCGACAGTCAGTGTGGAGTGTAATGACCCCGGTGATTCTCCAGAGAGGAACCGTACTAATATGTGGACTTGATATGAGGACTAACATGATATTATGACACTCCATCATTGTTGTATATGTGGACGGGTGCACGTGGGCGGACGCTGATGTGGGCGGGTGTGATGTGGGCAGGGCTAAGGCCTGGGCAAGCTACCACACTGGGCGAGCTACTAGTGGTTGGCAAGCTACTGTGCTTGCAGGCTATTGAGCAGGAGTTGCATACTCATTCATTCATCTATTCATATCCACTCGGGTTGGTGGTGAGCAACTATTTTTTATGTGTACCTTCGCAATGGCCAGGATTTCGGTTAGGGCGCGCGACTAACCTGAGATCAGGAGTTTACCACATTGTGTTTGACTATCCAAATTTAGGTATAGGACTGATTTGGATAGAATTCCCTTGTGATGGACCCTATAGCCTACGATACTTCATACTATCATCCCGACTTCACTCCAGCTTGGTCATTTCATTCCCATTGCATATTACATTTCATCCACGACATATGGCATTTTGAATTGCTACATTCTGCACTTATATGGCTTAGACGGACTTGGCAGGATCTGCATATTGCATTGCATCCACAGTCTATGATATTGGGTTCATTATAATCTACATTGCGTACTCTGATATTATATTATTCATGGACTTATCAGTATATTTATGCTTACTCTGATATCGTTTAATTCATAATCTTGTCAGTATTTTCATTTATTCTGATGATGTATGATTTTTAGGTTTTATTGTATACTTGGCACTTACCTTACACACACTTTCACCATCCACTAAGCTTTCTATAAGCTTATGCACGATAGATGCATGCAGGTGGTGTTAGGTTGCAGCAGCGTTGAGCTTGGAGCATGCAGCAGACTTTTGGAGCTTTGATTTTAATATATGTATTTCTCTTTCAGCATTGTATTCAAATGATTATGTTAGTGGATATGTGATGATGATGTTGACTTTGTGATTTGGGTAAACTTGTAATTATGCTTATTACGGACAAAAGTACATTACAAAATTATCCTTGTAGGATCCCCGAATCAGAATCTGGCGTATGGATTGTAGGAGCTGAGAATGGGGTACTATGAAGGCTGTCGGCACCGGATTTGGCGATAAGAAATTTTGTGAGCCCGTTTTTCGAGTTTGGAGCGTGACATAAGATATACCACATAAGCTCCTATAGTTGTAGAAGGAGCACGTCGTTCAGTTTATACTCGTAGTATGTGATATGCCGATAATGGTCGATTGTGGATTATTGTTGTTTGCCCTAACAGATAATCATGCCTATGTACTTTATTATATAATGATATATACCCATACGCATGATATGTATACTTGTTATGAGGAGTGACTGATCATAGTATATGTCATTGGTTTATTATGGGACTCCTTGTGAGACAGAGTTGCCCCACATGATCGAACGGTAAGTGTAAGTCTGATGCATGACTGAATGGTATGACTTATAAATCTCGCATTTGTGTGACAGGATCAGTTGGAGCCCTAGCGATATTAAGGCTGTGGCCTCCACAGGCACATCATAAATGGTCAAATGGGATACCAAAAATATTTAATTTTATCACTGTGGGCACTTTAGATGTCCTTAGGTGAAAGTCTCAAAATTCTTTTAGTACGGAGGAGACTCCAATGTCTAGACTGATTAGATACATGAGCGCCTAGGTGCCGACTACCGGTAGGTGGCGTCTCCCACTGTGTCATGGTCGGTTGGAAGGGGATGTGACTTTACCCACCTGAGTGAGGGGGTAATATCTAGGTTGAGTTTGACGAGCTTGAGGAATGGGTTCGCTTCGACCAGCCCGGCCTGATATTGGCAGACGGATAGTGAAGTCTCTTACACTTACCTAGTTGCGCGCTCGGATAGGGGCAGCAAACTTGCATAGAGTATACTAGACCCCGATGATATCCTAAAGATGAACTATATTGATATGTGGACTCGCTGAGTAGGTATTGCGTACTCAAGATTTGATTCATTCATTCACTATCCACTCGGGCTAATGGTGCGCAATTAGAGTATTACATGCACCTTCGTAATGACCATGGTTTCGGTTGAGTACACGACCAACCTATGATGAGAAGTTTACCACATTGAGTCTAGCTATCCAAATTTAGGTATGAGACTAGTTTACATAGAAGTCTCTTGTGATGGACCCCACAGCTTGTGATACTGCATACTATTATCTCGACTACACACTCTAACTTTGTCATCTCTTTTGCATTGCATACTACATTGCATCCTCTCCATATGACATATAATTTACTATGATTCTGTACTGCATGGTTTATAAATGGCTGACGATATTCATGGACTCGTCGGAATTTGCATATTGCATTGCATCCTCTGTATATGATATTTGGCTTACTATATCTCCGCATTGCATACCCGATCTACGTTGCTTCTTCAGTATATGACATTGTCTTGTGATGTCCTTGCTTCGTTTAGTCTGGATAAGTCTGATTGTATTTATGGACCTGCTAGTATTTTCGCTCTCTAATATTTATGTGCTTGGCACATGCAGTGCACACACGTACACCACCCTCTAAGCTTCTTTGTAAGCTTTGGCATGACTGTTGCATGTAGGTGACGTTATGTTACAAAAGCATTGAGGCAGGAGCATGCATCGAGCTTGTGGAGATGTTGTTATTCAGGTATTTTCCTTTTTAGCATTGTAATCAAATGTTCATATTGGTAGATATGCAATGATGATGTTGCCTTTGTGATTTGGGTACACTTGTGGTTATGCTCCTTTACAAAAAATTCATATTGAAAATCTTCCTTGCAGAATCCCAGGATCAGAATTTGGCATATGGACGCTGGAAGCTGAGAATGGAGTACCACAGAGGCTATCGGCACTGGATTCGGTGATCGGGAATTCTGTGAGCCCGATTTCTGAGTTTGGGGCGTGACACCCCGACCATAGATCCATGGGTCGGATTTCACACCTTACCACATTTTAGTTTTGAACTTTTTTTTAATTATTTTTCTTATTTTAGGAGCTTTATTGCAACTTTCTTTATTTTTCATCTTTTTATTATTTTTCTTGTTTTCAGGGACTTTAGTGCACTTTTACTTTTTCCATAGCTTATATATACGTTATGAAGAACCCTATTTTCATTATTATTGAATGAATTAGAATTCATCTATTTTTTCCTCTTTATTCAAGAGATTAGGGTTTCTAGATTGGCCCTTGGGTGTTGAGGATTTCACCCTGATTTTGGATTTCCCTCTTTCTAAGATCTTCGAGGTGCAGAAAAAGGTAAGAATCATCCTCCTTTTCTTTTAATGACAAAGGACCTATGCCTTCTTCATCTCGAACCCTTCATCCTTCACCGCTTTCATTTCTCTCTAAATATACGTTTTTAGTTTGAAAGGAAAAGATGGATGGTTAGTCAGTATAATCAGATCCAAGCTTACTCATGGACTAACTTATGCTAGATCTGGGATATCCTTATATCCCAAGGTCTTTCCCTTTTACTGTTTACATGATCTTATGCTAAAGGGCATGATCCTGACGGAATAACCTCATCTTTGTATTAAAATTTACCTAATCCCTTTATTTGGAAATAGTTAGTTAATTGATGTATTTATTTGAATATTCTTTAAGCTTATTATACATCCATCTAGGGTTGGGTTATCACATGTCCCTGCATCAAATTTGGTATCAAAGCGATTTTAGCATAGCTCGACCCGCATGACCAACTCTGTGTAGGGATCATATTTTATTGATTTTAGTTAGTCCTTTTTTTCCTAGATTTTGTTGAGTCCCCATATAGATCAAAGCATGCATTGGTATCATCATTTTTACCCCTTTTTCACACATAAATCTAGGACCATTCACTTGTCATTCCCTGGTGTATGCCCACGCGCGTTGGTCGTGGGTTAGATCTCCATTACACCATGGACTCCGATCAATTTATCAAGGCTATGTAGGGCTTAACTAAGAAAATGGATTAACGGTTTTAAACCTAAAGGGATAATATCGCGCAGCAGTTTTCACATCAAAATGGTAGGTTCGCACGACTAGAGGAGAAAGTTGTGCGTCTAGAGATTGGTATTCTAATTACCACTGTAGGTGGAGCGCAGGTGACCCCCGATACTGTGGTTATCGATTAGTCCTAAGTTGTGGGCCCAAATCCACCTAGGGATGGTTTGAGCGCAGACCAGGCCTGTGGGCCTGACAACAAACATGATGGGGTGTATTCATTACCACCCACACACAATTGTAATCCTATTCTTCCCACCCATTGGGAGAGCCATGATGAGGTGTGTCGTCAGCACTCCCTGAGATATCATGAGTAAGAGGACCCTTCGTCTAGGGTCATAAAGGGCATCAAGGTAGACGCCCCCAGTTTTGATGGGAGATTGGACCCCAAAGTTTTTTCTGACTGGTTAACAAACATGGACCACTTCTTTGAGTGGCACAGTCTACCAGACCCGTGACAAGTCGGGTTCTCTAAGATGAAATTGGTGGGCTAAGAAAAATTATACTGGGGGAATGTGGAGCGTCGCCGTAAGCGATCTAGAGAGGGGCCAGTTCTCTTTTGGATTAAGATGAAAGAGTTGTTGCGAGAGAAGTATGTTCCCCTTTCTTACAGGCAGAAGTTGTTGGATCAATGACACATTTTGCATCAAAGATCTATGATGGTGATGGAATACATCACCAAGTTTGACGAATATATGATGAGGTGCGATGTGGATAAGAACCCTGCTGTGGTTCTCTCCCGTTCTGTATGGGCCTCAAGCCTGATCTTTAGTCGGAGCTCATGCTTCACATGGTCACCAGTCTAGAACATGCTTACCAGGTGGTGCAGGAACTGGAGCACTGTGTGCACTAGT
The DNA here is from genome assembly GCA_037074715.1 of Magnolia kwangsiensis. NCBI lineage: Eukaryota > Viridiplantae > Streptophyta > Magnoliopsida > Magnoliales > Magnoliaceae > Magnolia > Magnolia kwangsiensis. Next base: position 17,186,676 of record CM073586.1, read on the forward strand.
CCAATGTAAGGGATTTTTGACCTATTATGCCTATAGTAGCTCCACAAGGAGTGAGACCTCAAGTTGGAATTCAACCCAGGGCTCAACCAGGTACACAACCAGTCAACAAAAATAGAAGTAATAATATGGCTAGACCAAGTACTAGGCCCGCGATGCCAGAGCAGTGCTACAGCTGTGGTGGCATGGGTCACATCATTGTCGAGTGTTAAAATAAGGGTGGGCACATTGCCTTTGTTTCTGAACACCCCACAGAAGAAGAAGTGGCAGGTAAAGTTAATGGTGACCAGGGTGATGAGGAGATCATTATCCCTTCCCTTGACTCAACTAGTGATGTTGAGGATGATACTATGGAGACTATCTCACTTGCATTAGTGAGGTGTGCCTTGACCCAAATGTAGGAAAGCAAAGATTGGTGCAAAACCACCATTTTCCACACTTACGCCAAGTACGGAGAAAAGAGCTGCAAAGTGATCATAGACAGTGTAAGCTGTGAGAACGTAGTTTCCCTAGTTACTTTGAGTCACTTGGGGTTGAAGTCAGTCCCTCACCCCAACCCATATAGAGTTTCTTAGGTGTATGCGACATCCCTCCCTGTGACCCAGTGATGCCTTGTTCCGAATGAGTTTGGACCATATGAGGACAAGTTGTGGTGTGATGTGGTCACGATGGATGTTGGCTATATCATCTTGGAAAGGCCATGGCTCTATGACAAAGATGTCACAATATTCAGGCGTACGAATAATTATGTATTTAAGCATGAAGGAAAGAAGCTTGTCTTGAGCCTGCTCCCTTCCAAATCATCAACGGGAGAAAAAGAAGTTGCGCCCCCAGGTAGTCCTAAGAGTCAAAGGGTGTCTCAGTTGAAGTCTCTTCACATCATAGATGCTAAGAAGTTTAAGAGAGAGAGACTAAGGTGGGGATTATGATGTACAGCGTACTTGCTAGGAAGAGTACACTTAAGGTTGCTATAGGGATACCTTAAGAGGCTCGTCCGGTCCTAGAGGAGTTTTGGGATGTTTTCCCTGAAAACTTACCAAACGAACTTCCACCGATGCGAGATATTTAGCATGCGATAGATCTCGTCCCAGGGGTGACCCTCCAAAACCTCCCTCACTACAGAATGAATCCCACTGAGCATGCTAAGTTGAAGAGGCAGGTGGATGAATTGCTTAAAAAGGGATTCATTCGTGAGAGTCTAAGCCCTACGCCATGCCCGCACGTCTTACGCCCAAGAAAGACGGCACATGGCACATTTGTGTTGATAGTAGAGCCATAAACAAGATCACTGTCAAGTATCAGTTTTCTATCCTAAGACTTGATGACATGCTTGACATGATGGTCACCTTTACTATCTTTTCAAAAATTGACCTCAAGAGTGGTTATTACCAAATTCGTGTTCGCTCGGAAGATGAATAGAAAATTGCCTTCAAGATGAAGGACAGATATATGAGTGGCCGGTTATGCCCTTCCGGTTAACCAATGCCCCAAGTACGTTTATGAGGGTGATGACCCAAGTGCTGGGACCCTTTATGGGTAAGTTTTTAGTTGTGTACTTTGATGATATCCTCATCTATAATACGTCCCCTAACCAGCACATTGAGCACTTGAGGCAGGTCTGCAACACCTTGCGTGCAAAAAAGCTCTATGCGAACCTTAAGAAGTGTGTCTTCTTTACTTCTTGTGTTATCTTCATGGGGTTCATTGTATCATCAAAGGGTAATTCTACAGACCCTGAGAAAGTTAAGGTCATTGTCAATTAGCCTAAGCCGCATACCATACACGATATGTGAAGCTTTCATGGCCTAACTACATTCTATTGGCGGTTCATCCGTTGATTTAACTCAATTATGGCTCCCATCTCATATTGCATATGAAAAAGGGAGTTTCAATGGACTAAAGCAGCCGCACGGGCTTTCTTGAAAATTAAAAAGAAGATGACAGAAGCGTCAGTCATGCATCTACCTGACTTTACTAAAGCCTTTGAGGTAGCGTGTGATGTGTCAGGGATTGCCATAGGCGGAGTGTTAAGCCAAGAGAGACATCCTGTGGCCTTTTTCAATGAGAAGCTGAACGAGGCTAAACAACACTATTCCACTTATGACAAGGAGTTCTATGCAGTTGTGCAATCACTGCGCCATTGGCAGCATTATTTATTATCGTAAGAATTCATCTTGTTTTCTGATCATGATGCCTTGAAATATTTGAGCTCTCAAAAGAAGTTGAGCCCTAGGCATGTCAAGTGGGCACAATTTCTTTAAGAGTACATATTTGTGCTTAAGCACAAGGCTGGAAAAGAGAATAAGGTTGTCGGCACGCTTAGCCTTCGTATCATGATGTTGCGGTCCATTAGCATTGAAGTTATAAGCTTTGAGCAACTCAAGGGTAAGTACTCAAACTGTCCTGATTTTAGGATCATTTATGCATCATTGTCTAGTGACCCACCATTAAGGAGTGCGGAGTTCGTCCTTATAGATGGATATCTTTTTAGACGAGACAAGCTCTATATCCCATGCACATCCCTCCGTGATTTCATAGTTTGGGAGCTGCATGCTGGAGGGATGGCAGGTCATTTTGGTCGAGATAAAACAATTGCCCTTGTGTCTGATTGTTTCTATTGGCCAAATCTCTAGCGAGATGTGGCTAAGATTGTAGGGTAATGTCGGACATGTCAACTAGCAAAGCAGAGGAAGCAAAATACAGGTTTATATAGTCCTTTGCCAGTTCCACATGCTCCATGGTAGGATGTTAGTTTGGACTTCGTGCTTGGGCTTCCCAAGACTATTCGTAAGCACGACTCTATACTCGTGGTTGTTGATTGATTTTCTAAGATGGCCTATTTTCTACCATGTTATAAGACCTCAAATGCCTCCCACGTCGCTAAGTTATTCTTTCAGGAAGTTGTGTGACTCTACGGAGTACCTAGATCCATTGTGTCTAACAAAGATACTAAGTTCACTAGTTATTTTTGAAAGACTCTCTGGCATCTTTTGGGTACAAGGCTCCAGTTTTCTTTAGCATATCATCCCCAGTCAGATGGTCAAACAAAGGTAGTGAACTATAGCCTAGGAAATTTGTTAAGATGTCTGGTTGGAGACCACCACAAGACTTGGGACACTGTTCTTCCCACATCAGAGTTCGCATATAATTCTTCAGTGAAAAGTTCCATAGAAATGAGCCAGTTTGAAATTGTTTCAGGTCTTAGACCCCGAGCCCCCATAGATTTGATCCTCATGCCTACCCCCATAGTGTCCGTCAGAGTTAGGAGAGTCCTTCGCCTATCATATACGTGGATTGCATAGTGAGATCAAGCGAAAGATTAATTTGAGTAATGAACATTATAAACTTTCTGCTGACACTCATAGGAGATTTAAGGAATTTCAAACTGGATATGACATCATGGTTTGTATTAGGTCAAATCGGTTTCCACCCGGATCCATGAAGAAGCTTCATGCCCGTAGCATAGGCCCACATAAAATTGTGAAAAGGTTGGGGTTTAATGCTTATGTTGTTGATATCCTTGCTACCATAGGCATCAGTTCCACATTTAATGGGAAAGATCTAGTTCCCTTTCACGAGCCATTACCTCTATCCACTGGTTCCCCTGTTTCTTCCCAGACCCCCCTATATATGGACATTCGCTACAGCTTGATCTTCATGTACTTATCTTACCTTCTTTTCCACCTACACCGAGAAGAGACAAGATTGAGGAAATTTTGGACTCAGATGCGATTTCTACTCGCTCTGAGAGTTTTCAGAAATTCTTAGTCAAATGAAGGAACAAGCCCATTACAGATAACTCTTGGATCACAAAGGTAGAGCTGCAACGCATCGACCCCAATTTGCTCGAGAGATACAGGAGTTCACTTTTTCCAGTAGCGAATTCTTCCTACCCAAGGAGAATTGATGCAAACATCAGTGGTGCACCCTTTAGAGTGTACCAGAGGAGGAGGTGTCGCTGATGAAGTGCCAGAGCAGAGGAGTTGATGTGAATGGATGATGGGTCCATCGGATCCACTTCCTGACGCACTACGAGTGTAGGAGCGGCATGACCACACCCCGACCATAGATCCATAGGTTGGATTTGACACCCTACCACACGGGTGTTCACCCCGACTATAAATTCATGGGTCTGATTTTACACCCTATCATATGGGTATTTTAGTTTTGAATTTTTTTTATTATTTTTCTTATTTCAGGGGCTTTATTGCAACTTTCTTTATTTTTCATCTTTTTATTATTTTTCTTACTTACAGGGACTTTAGTGCACTTTTACTTTTTCCATAGCTTATATATACGTTGTGAGGAACCCTATTTTCATTATTATTGAATGAATAAGAATTTATCTATTTTCTTTCTCTTTATTCAAAAGATTAGGGTTTCAGGATTGGCCCTTGAGTGTTAAGGATTCCACCCTGAGTTTGGGTTTCCCTCTTTGTAAGATCTTCGAGGTGCAAGAAAGGGTAAGAATCATCCTCCTTTTCTTTTGACAAAAAATGACCTATACCTTCTTCATCTCGAACCCCTTATCCTTCACCCCTTTTGTTTCTCTCTAGATATCCCTTTCTAGTTTGAACGGAAAAGAGGGATAGTTAATCAGTAGAATCATACGGACTGACTTATGCTAAATCTGGGATATCTTCATATCCGAGGTCCTCCCTTTTTACTATTTATGTGATCTTATGTTAAGGGGCGCAATTCTGACAGAATAACATCATCTTTGTGTTGAGATTTACCTAATCCCTTTGTTTGGAAACAGTTAGCTAATTGGTGTATTTATTTGAATATTCTTTAACATGATTATACATGCATCTAGGATTAGGTTATCATATGTCCCTGCATTAGCAAGTGGTTAGTTGAGATAGGTGTACGAGGGATTAGTGAATGTGGAGATGATAGTGGTTAATTTAAAGACGTAAGTTAATATTGTATGGTAGACGGCTTGGACAAAGGTAATAAGGTTGGACTATATGATGAATCATTTATAGTTGTAGAAGAGATTGGGAGGATGGGCTGAATTAAAAATGGTATGATTAGAGTCATGGGCAGCGTATTAGAATCTGGCTAAGGCAATTTTGTGTGGTTATGATGGCCTGCAAAAGAAAATTGATGCTTGTCAAAAACTACGTGACGAGAGACAATGACCTTATTATTGGCAATACTAAGGCATTCGTAGCCTTTGTGGTGTGGGTTATAACCAAGAAAAATGCGCTTAACATATCTGAATTTCATTTTGCGTGTGTTAAATAGTTGCACGTAAGGATAGCAAAGCACATTAGAAAACCTTAATAAATGAATAGTTTGGTGGAACCTGAAGCAACTTTTCAATGAGTGTTGTGTTGCCAAGAACATGTGACAGAGGGCGATTAATATATATATATATATATATATATATATATATATATATATATATATATATATATATATATATAAGTTGTGCATTCAAAGGCATGATTCCAATATTGAAATGGAACGAAGTTGTGAGCAAGGAAAATTAATCCTGTTTTGACTATATGCCAATGTTTCTTCCCTGTAAATCCATTTTGCCCATGTATATGATTACAACTTAAACAATGATCCATGCTACATGATGTTAGTTCGGGAAATAATCAATGATACTCACCACCCCAATTAGTTTGCAAGTATTGTATTAAATTTGCAATTAATGCCTTAATTTAAGAAATGTATCATAAACCTTTGATTTGTGTGTAAGAAAAAATATTCAAATAAAGCGACTAAAGGTGTCTAAAAAATGCACATAGTAACAGTAGCCTTAAGTAGATACACCTAGTGCAAGTCCCTATATTATTGAAGATTAATGCAAGGAAAATTTATGACTATTTCCTTTCAAGCATGCTTCATAAATGTGAATATGTTTATTGAAGAGGACAGGTAATTAATTCTGAATAATGATTCACCCAACCAGTGCATAGGGCGTGTCCAAGTCCATTGTATAGTTGCTTCATGTCGATTTTCTCTCCTCGTGTTGACCTCATGCCTTGATTCATCTTATTATTATTTTCATTGTTGTTGTTGCTGTTGTTATTGTGATTGAACCATCCTTGGTTGACTCGTGAAGTAGAGTTCTCCTCATAGCTCCATCTTTGGTAAGAAAATGTTAAGGTGAAAACCCAATATAACATTAGTCCTAGATAAACTGACTAACAAATAACAAATTTGGACTGATAAAAGAAGCATGTAGTATATTTGATATGGTAAATGAAGTATTCTTGGTAATAAACTTGGAGGAGCTAACATGTTTGATTTGTAAACCTATACCATCACCCATCTTTATTTGATCTTATCCCATATAATCCAAATTCAGTGAAAGATTATAAATGTTTACAGTGAAATGGCTAGATGCTTCTAAATCTGGGTATTGGGTATAATCAAAGTTTGATGGAGCCACACAAAAAGCATTTAGATTGACGCCCAATTCAGGTTGAAATGAATGATCAAATCAATGTCGGCATTTTAGTGCCAAATGACCCACAAAATTGCATACCTAACACGGTAAACATGGGCGATTGCCTTACTAATTACCTTGTTGTCCAGTTGATTGAGTTTGTGTGTGTGTGTGTACAGAGAGAGAGAGAGAGAGAGAGAGTTTAGGGTATTACTCCGACCACAATGTTGTTTCCTCCTTTGTAATAGTTAGGAGTTTGATTACCATGACCTTTATTTTGGGGTGAAAAGTTGTTAATTCAGGGCCATTTGCAGACATAGCTTGAGTGGGGTGGCCTGTGGGATGCATGGGCATACTTAGGGTGGGCGGCTCATGTGAAGCAGGTGGCTCGTGTGAGGTGGTACCTATGTGATGCAGGGCCCACAAGGAGATTCGACCAAGATCCTAACTGGTACATGGACCTGAGCTATGAGATAAATAGATTAATTCACCGCTTTTTGTCAGTTCAAACTTTTAAAGCTAGAAATAATTTTCCTACCAAGGTTGATTAATGCAAGAGATTTTCTTTTGGGACGACTTTCTCAATTTTTATAAAATGATGAGGGATAAAATGATCCAGCGTAGCTCTTCGTATCGTTGCCAACTTATGAAGGCAGCATTAATTAAATGCTCTTCGCATATCCCAAGAGATGCAACTTTTAAGCTATGGCCATACTAATGGACGGTCATGATTAATGAGCAAGTGGGCCATTTGCAACAAGAGAGTCTATACACCGAATATGAAGATATATATATTCACATGTCGGTGTGGAGACTCCACCATACGCACGAATTGGGTTGGGGCCCTCTGTGATGAGTGTCAACCATTCAAATCACGTAGTGGAGGAGGCACGACATCAGGAACAGTGTAAAATCATGAGTAAAACCACTAAATCACGTGGTGTGGGCCCACCTCAGCTTTGGAATGGCTAGTTTTTGGGCTGTTAGTTCATCCACGTCTCCGCACACAATGTGGCGTATAAACAACATGGTGGGCCCTACACGAAAACCAACGGTAGGCGTCCCCTCTCTACTTCTTGCCGTGGTGTGGCCCACCTGAGTTTTGAAATGGCTAATTTTTGAGATGTTGGTTCATCCACGTGGGGGTCACATAATGAACTGGTTGGATGACGTACAAACAACATGGCACGCCCTACATGGAAACCAATAGTAGGCGTCCCCCACTTCCTGCGGTGTGCCAATAGATGGGCACAGGATGACTTGAACCGTCTAACTCGACCTGTCCAACTTGTTCAAATCTGGCTCGTCCAACTCGTTCAAACTTGACTCGATCTGAACCGAATGGGTGAGTCAGTCTGAACCAAATAGGCTTCGCCCAATCCAAATTCAAATCGAGTCGAGTCCGAGTTACCCAGTAACTCGATCTGAAACTCAATCCGATCAGACCGAAACCCGACTCGACTCGGATTCGAGTGTATATATAATAAGAAAAACCCTAATTTCTAAGTAACTCTAACTCTACCCGCCGCACCTGACTCCGACGCTAACCTGATCCCAAACTCTCTCTCTCCTTCCCTCATCCTCCTCTTCCAAGCCTGGCAACCACCCACCACCATCACCGCCCTCCTCCTCCCCTCTTTCTCCTCTCTACTCCCTCCCTCCATCTCCTTCCCTCTTCTTCCAAGCCCGGTAGCCACACACCGCCATCACCACCCTCCTCCTCCCTCCCTCCTCTCCTCTCCACTCCTTCCTACCTCATCTCTTGATCCACTTTGGTGTCAATTGGACCCGATTCAGTACTTTTGACCGGGTTGGACTCGGTTCAGATTAGTCCAGACAAGACCCAAACTCAGATCAGGGCAGGCATGCTGAACTCGGTACTGAGTCGAGTTGTTCAAACAGGGCCTATTTCAAAACCGGATCGAGTCAGGTCCACCTTGGTCCGACTCGACTTGATGCCCAGCTCTATGTGTGCCCCACATGAAATGTGGATCGGGCTGCTTTTTGGGGCGTGGGCCTAAAACCGCTGGGGACGCGTGATGGATGGCTTCAGGAACACATCATGGTGGGACCCACAGAGTAAGACTACACTATTAGATCAAAATTTGTATATATCAAGGGGTATATCAGAATATCCTTAGATCTAGTATCATCAGCCCCTTATTTTGTACATGTGGGCCAGTTCCCAACAATCCAGACCGTTCATCTCATGGACCCCACCATAGATGGCCCTTGCCCCAGAAAATCCTTCCCCCACTGGAGATCCTGGCAAGGTGCTATTCCACATCCCATCAAGGATCTTCAGGGGCATGGTCAATTGATAGCGGGGCCCACTAAATCAACAAGATGGGCCATCAAACCGTGAGCCCCACTCGTACAACTCAGCACCCGAGACAACATACACCTCCCTGGGCCAAGCATGACTGAGTCCAAGTCAACTCGTCCGAGTCATCAATCAATGCCGACCAGGCTCCTTACAACATACTCACAGACAAGTCCGAGTCCTCGATTCAAGATCATAAGCTTCCTCATGACATACACATGGTCGAGTCCGAGTTGAGTCGTCAATCTGTGATCACCTTGTAACATAACATGGCCAGGTCCAAGTCGACTCGTCCGAGTCATCAATCCATAATCACAAGCTTCCTCATAATAGCATGGCTTAAACCACTTTTTTTAAAACCAACTTGCATAATCAAAACATCCAAAATCTACAAAAAACCAGCACTTAAAAAAGCATGGCATCAAACACACACCCCATCCATCATCATCATCACCATCCATCATTACCATCATCATCATCATCACCACGGTCGACACCATACATCCACCTCTCTTCATACCCATTGCTGCTTCGTTGCCTCCATCCGCTTCAACAAGCCCTTAATCTCCTCCTCCATCCGTAACTTCATTTTATAATAGTCACATTGCGAGTTCTCCAACACCTTGAGCTCCTCCAGCTTCTTCCGCCGCCTCTCCTCCGTCTCCTGCAAACACAGCTTCGCGAGCTTGCTGGCATACTCCTCCTCCAGCTTGTCACTGCTTGCGCGGACCAGCTGCCGGAACTTCTCCGCCTCCCGCCGCGCATCATCTGCCTTGCTCTGGAACATCCTTGCTTCTGCCTCCTTTATCCGGACAATGCTCTCCAAGCTGTCGAAGTCATCCTTCTTCGGCATCCCAAACTTCAGCTCTGCCTCGATGAGCTGATCGGCCGAGAGGGGCTTTGCGCTGCTTTGGTGGGTGTTCCGATGCGGGTCTGTCCAGACGCTCGAACCATTCGTGTTGTAACTAGATTTTGGGGGCATGGGAGCGGGTGGTGGAAGCTGGACAACATCTGACCTTTGGATGGATTGGGCCAAGTCCTTGGAAGAGCCCCCCGAGTGAGAAACTTCAGAAACTCCATCTGTGTGCATTGCATTGAGATTGTCAGCATTGGCATTGCATGAAAAGAAAAAGAAGAACAATGTCTGCTGGGTTCTATTGCAATTCTATTGGCTAGTGCATCCAAACACAACCTAACCAAAAAAAAACACTACTAAACTTAAATTCAGGATTCTTTCAGATTGTCATGCCATCTATGAAATGCTGATTTTTAACACAAATAAATAAAAATGAAGTGTCTCTCATATAGCATAGAACCATACACAATGCCATTGCTTAATGCAGTTTCTGTTTTCCACACCGCCCCAAATGCCAAGTGGACCCCATCTGCCCAAAAACACTAAACCAGAGAGAATTGGGGTCGCAACCAAATGGCCAATAATTTTTTATTATTCTTCTATTTCTAGGTTAATTGGTACTAATATAATCTTGTGGGACATTGTTTTAAAAGGTTATTGGAGCAGAATGTGGGCCCCCACTCCTTTGATGATCACATGATCTGCTGTAAGCTTCAATATCAACAATCATTGTTGCAAACACTCCAAATCTTACATGAGAAATGATTCTTCATCTCCCCTTTCTTTTTGTTTTGTTTTCTTATCTTATTTATTGTTTGTGTTTTTCCTTTTCTTTCTTTTTGTCTCATGTTTTCCCCAAAAAAACTCTGCCAGTGGAGTTTTGCACTCCCTTGTTGCTACTCCCAAGCCCGGATGAAGGAGGGTTGCATCAGGTTGGCAGCTGGTGTCGAACCTAGGTCACATATTTTCTCATGAATCCTAACAACGGGACAGGATTCGTGTAGCCGACCCCAATTAGTGGGGTTAAGGCTTAGAAGATGATGATGATGATGATGACAACTACGATGATGATAACCATGATGACAATGACAAGGATAACGACGACGACAACAATGATTATGACCATGATGACAATGACAAGGATGATGATGACGGCGACATTCTCCACATTAAATCCCACTCCTCCCATTTGTACCTACATCACTTTCCTTTTAGGGGTTGTTTGGATGAGAGGAAACCTTCATTTAGACAACGGTGTCCATGAATAGTGAAGGCTTCCTGGGTTTGGATGCGTTAGCAAGGTACTTAGAATCCCTCTTCTATGAGCCTACTCCAGAAGATGCAAATACATGGCCCAGATTTCGGGAGAGCAAGTTCAATTGTAAGGACTGACTTTAGTACATGGCCCATATCTCAGATGTGTGTACCACATTCACACATATGCATAGACCTCTCTTCAACATGAGTATGACTTCCAGGAGCTGTCATCCAAAGACAATCTCGAATGAGTTTTAAGCATCCAAACACAGCCTAAATATCCATGGACTCTAAAATGTGGGCATCCAAACACGACATCTCAACATTCATTCAACCCTGACAGTCTAAATATCCACGGACATGGGAATTCCCCTTGCAAACCCTCTTCAGCACATCCAAAAGATTCCTTAGCCCATCCCAACTATATGATATCTTCACCACTGGACTGAACAGCATCGTGATTTTTTGTTCTTTTTGTTAGAGAAAGACTACTAACATTGAAGCGGGAAAATAATTACTGGTTTCAAGAGACAACATACAGAGGTGGGAGAGTATTGGATAAGCAGTTCCATATTAGCTCATGACTAAATCCCCAAGTAAGGAAGCATTTTTTTCATCATAGATCAGGAATATATTACCCTCTCCATATAAGAAGAGAGCTAGGGCTCATAGGTGCCTAAAATGGCCATGGCCCACCATCAAGAATCTCTGAAGCAATCACATAAACCTCAAGCTGAGATATTAACTATATCCTTGAGCATTGAATTTGTAGAAGTGGGCCCTGTGGCTCCATGATCCCGGTCTGCTAATCCGAGAATAACTGAAGAGTTATCATGTAAACCTCAAGCTAAGAGGGCCCCACAGCTCCATGATACCATTTTGCTAACTGATGGTACCGTATTTGATAGACCAGGAAGATTGGAAGCTCAGAGCCATTTGTGATTGAAAAAGAAGAAAGGTACAAAGACAACTATCCATTAAGACAATTGCTAAGATGATTCCTTGTGAGACCTTCCTTAACTAGTAAATCTGCTCATTCATTTGCCTCTCTAGCATGGCTCTAAAACTCAATGACTCAACTTAAAACTCAGCTGAATCAACTCGACTCGGTGAGACTTGTCAATTTGACTTGCTAACTTGGTCGACTCAACACAACTCGCTCTTACTCAGGTCAACTCAGTCACCTTGTCAGACCTCTTTCTAATTTTTATTTTTATTTTTTTTGAAAGATTCAGACCTCTTTCTAATTAAAAGGAAAAAAGAACATGGGTGGGATTGGAACCCAGAGACTCCTTTTAGAGATACGGGATTGCTCAACCAATGAGCTATGCAACGACTAACGAGCGTATACCAAAGATAACTAATTTAAATATTTGTAACCATTCATACTACTTTCAATTTATAGCTATTAACTATCGAGTTGAGTCAGGTCTACCCAAGTTGACCCTGATCCGAATGAACATAGATTTGGGTTTTGGGGTTCTTAAACTATGCTCTCTAAGGCACAACATTAAAAGAAATATTGATAAAAGTAAGAAATGCTCTCCGTAGACACTAAGAAACTTGATAAAGGCAACGACTACTCTAATCACATTGACCATGAAGCTGCTTTTCCAAGGTGGGGTGCAGGAACAGAGACCCAAGCAATGGTGTTGGATAAGAACCTTTCCAAAATGAGAAGGGCACCAAAGGAGTCGCTGAACAATTTTACTCCAATCCCCACAGCTTCAAATTCCACAACACTCCAGTCCCCAATCCCAGATGTACCCAAGAACACCAATTTGACATTTATCTTCTTTTCTTTTCTTTTTTTTCTTTTTCTTTTGAAAGGTGAGAAATTTATTTATTTGGCAAAGCTGAAAAGAAGAAGAGAGAACAAACAAAACAAACAAAATTAAAAATAAAAATACAACAACCAGTCCCAAGCTGGCCAGGGACCACCAAGGAACAAAATTGCTAAAGGGCCCAATCCCTAAAAAAGAGAGAACTCTAGAGAACACCCCAGAAGAGGAAATCTTAAGGTTTCTAAAACAACAATTGTTTTCTTAGCCTACACAGCCCATAAGACTGCCAAAAGAAGAACCCGCACTTCTTTTTTTCCAATAACTCCACCCAGATCCGCATGCCAGATGCGGAAGAGGCTGCCCATAGAGATGGGCATAGCCCATGAAATCCCCGCTAGACAGAGAAAACTCCACGAGACATCCATAGAGAGAGGACAGTGAATAAAGAGGTGATCCATTGATTCCTTAGAGTGAAGGCACAATAAGCAGACATTCAGCAAATTCATGCCTCTGTTTCTCAAGTTATTGATCGTTAGCACACAATTTCTACTCACGAGCCACCCAAACACCGCAACCTTTGGGGAGACACCATAGATCATTTTTCACCACACTCCAAATCCTGGAAGCACCCATGGACACATGGTTTCAAATATCATCCAGTACGACTCAGTATCCTCCAAGTTGTATCATTTTTGGACCAAAATGAAACGAGCCACCACACAGATAAGGGACTGGAACGGGACCAAGAGTCAGATTGAACTGGACTGATTCAGACTGGCTTTGGAGCCCAGCTGAGTCACACTCTGAAACCACTACTTATGTGGACCCCATATAAAGCTACCATCAGTATTTAGCTTCCACTGTCCCATAGGAGGAGCTTTCCAAACAGCAGTATTTCCATTCCTTCCAATGAGATCAGTGAATCTCACTACTTAAATATGTGGACCCCATCTGCAAAGAGCAAAGTCTTGAGGTTAAATCTCCAGCTCACTATCGGATAAATTTTTTTCATTGTTGTGTTTTTTATTTTAATTTTTTTAGTAGACAACCAAACCCATATATGAGGTAGATAATGTGCCAATCATCATTTACAAGTGGAGAACTCAAAAGAGAACCATTACCATTTGTTATATCATGGCATCCATGCATGCATCCACCATTTTTTTAATACTACTGCATATGTACATACACGAAAACAGATCCACATACAACACAAACAATGAAAAAAATGTGTATGCATTTGCGTATGCATACACGTTAGTTTTGTGGAACAAAGACGGCTTAACATCCACATGCATCTACATATCTATCACATCAGAATTGTGAGAAACAACTTCTCTGATGGATGTTGTCAGTGAAGAAGAAACTACTTTTGTCATGCTCATCGAGGGAGTAGATATGCCACCTGCTGATGTTTGGGATTCAATTCCCACAATTTGCTAATATCATAGTCATGTCTTCTTCTTAATACCATTGGACTTTTATTAAACAATGCACATGACTTGAATTTTTTCCATATAAAAGCAAACTGCTACCGGGTATGACTAGAAATCATGCCATGGAAGGGTGGACATGTTGGATGGATGGTCAGGCATGACTAGATATCATGTGACCTCTGACCGTGCAGGTTAGAATCCTGCCATCCCCTTCCTGAAGGGATCTGATCGCTCATAGACTCATTGAACACAAGGCTTTAGATAGGAATGATTGCCAAAGGAGCATCCATAAAGCAAATCCAAATAGCCAGGATAATGCTCTCATGATGATAAAGTAGACCACTACATCATCATATCAGCAGTTCCCATATTTATGTACAATAGCTAGAACAAGGCTTTGATGATGATAAAGTTCAGCCCTACCATCATATGAGCTTTGCTAAGCCCACACACATGTACAAGTCATCTAAAGTGCATGACACCACATATACCTGCATGGAAGACAGGTGCAATATCCAAGCCATCCATCAGAAGGGTACCACTATGTAGATTGCCTATCCCAAGAATCAGATAGGTCCACTAGTTAGGTGGGCCACTATTAACTGAACATATTTACGGTTGTGAAAAAAACAGTCTGAATTTTTCTTAACCTGTCCACTTATTTCTAATATCACATCAACTGAGTGGATCACCTTTATCTTTCAGCAGTAACATCTGATTCTACACGGTGAGGGGTCCACCTGATGGATGGCTTGGATATTTTGCCTGTCTGCCACACTGGCATGTGTGGTGGCGTGTGCATTAGCGGACTTGTACACACGTGGGCTTAGCAAATCTCCCATCATATTTTTATACAACTCATATTTATGTAACATACAACTCGTATTTATGTAACATAGCTACTACTACTAGCTGAAGAGAAGATTATAACATGTCCTCAGCCAGTGGTTCATGTCATTCCCACTACGTGCTATTAAACACCGTTCCAACGGACTCAAGTCCAACCCGACTACAATTTACTGTGATTATCACCATACAACAAACAAGAAATGGTTATGGAAGCGGCAAGAATTGCAAATGGAAATGCCCACAAACACCAAACAACAAGACTAGAAGTACTAAGCGCTCGCCAAAAAAAAAAACAGTGAAATTTGTAACATGTGAAGTGGGAAAAGCAATGAAGAATCGGTTGAAGGCTTGAAATAGAACTACGTTGAGTAAAGGTATCCACAACTAATAAGCAGCAATAGATAATATGATGATGGTACATAGGAAAACACAAACATATTACAAACATGAAAGGAAATGTGAGATCAGTGAATAACTTGTTCATGCACATGAGATTTGCTAAACCCACATGCACCCTCCATGCGCGGACAGAACCAGGACTTCCAAATCAACCAAAAATCAGGTCAGTCCACTCATCAGGCAGGCCACAAGTTTACATTCGAATGCGGACAGTTGGTGACTGTTATAAACCGTCCATAGTTTCCATACATGTGTGGACCAACCTGATGAGTTGGCTGGCCCACTATTGGGCCAGGTCATCTACATTGTGGACGAACCCAATGTATGCACTCAGTGGTGTTTGTGGGCCTACCAAAGCTCCATGACTGAAAGTCGAAGTAGAAAATGTGCGCTAACAAGCCAACCATCTCAGACATTTTGGGTGAGTTTGGATGCAATATTGAATCGAATTGCAATAATTAGTCTAGTACAGTGGAAATGACCAAAAATTGTAATTTTCTCCTTCAGCATTCATATCGAGGCCCGCCCATTAGTCTCGAATTTGCAATTACATTACTTTCATGTATGACCTGAACAGAATCTGGTAATTGTAATACAATGGCTACTTCCTCATTACGAATACTAGGGAAATCACACTCAATTTGTGCATCCAAACACAGCCTTGAATGAAAGCATAAACTACAACAGTAAAATGGAATTAAAGAACTTACACTTGAATGACTGCATGATGCTATTACAGGCCTCTACAGGCAAAACAAGCTTCTCGTTGAGCTTGACAAACATCTCCTCGGCCTTGCTATGCAGCTCTCTGTCTCTGAAATCTACACTGCCTTGGAAGATTTTCCGGACACAATCGAGCTCTTTCATCAACGTCTCCAAACCCCAATCCTTCGCGCAGAACATGAACACATCCTTCACAAAACCAAACATTTCGGAAGGTTGCCCACACCCAAGGCAATGGAACTGCATCCGGGCCGTTCCCACAGCCCCTTCCGAGCTGGGGCCTGGCTTGATAAGATGCATCTGCATGCCGCAGACCGCATGGCACCAATGTGAGCAGGCGTCACACCCGACCCAACTGCACGTGTTTGAGGCACAGTCGAAGTTCATGCAGATCGGGCACATGCACGCGCTACAGAACCCCTTCTTCGTCGCGCATATCTTGCAATCGCAATCCTCGACTGGTAGCATGTTCTTGCAGGTCACGTTCCGGCACCTCAAAAGCAAGAAGATCTCGATCAATTCGGTCGTGGGAAGACGATTCTTCGCCGACACATAATTCACGAGTCCCGTCTTCACTGTGACCAAAATGTCAAGCTGGGTCTTGTGGCATTTCGACAGCGTCTCAAAAGTCAGATCCAACCGCCGATCAAGCCGCCTCTGGAGGCTCGCAAGCTCCTCCTTCTTGTCAGCCCTACCCACGAGATTCCTCAAATACTCCTTTACAGCTTCCACCACGTCATCTGGAAGCTCCTGAAGGGTTTGGGCTATGACAGAAACCGACCCCGAAATGATTTCTCTCAAAATCTTCTCTGGCCTTGAAACAAGTCCTCTTCCACCATCCGAACTCGCAAAACTGTTCTCAACAATCTTTCGTTGCTCCGAACCTCTACCAGTCGAATTGGCCGATTGGGTATCTTTCCTCTGGCGGGCCGGCAATTCAGATGGAAAGAATGAAAGATTCTCTGAACTATTTGTCCGGTAAAGACCATTGTACCCATCCTTATTGGCCGGGCGGCCTGCTGGAAATCCACTATTATTCGAGAAAGTGACGGCATCACCGATAGGTTTGAATCGACTATGAACTGACCCGTTTGTTCCCTCCCCACAATACCAAATCTGATCACTCTCCTTCCGGCGGCTCCCGACCGAGTACTCATAATTCTCAGTTGAATTCCGCGTGAGCGAGCAGCTAGGATTGTGTGAGAAAGGATGCGAGTACGAGTATGAGATCGACGGCGCAAAATCATCAGAGTATGTCGTTCGAGTGTTGTTATTGGACGGGGCTAGCGACTGAATGCTGCGGGACATCTTGATCGAAGGATCAGGATTCGGCAATGGATTGGACGAGGCAAGGGAGAGCGATACATCGGGTAAAGCCAACGACAGGTTGAGGGTCTCGATTTTTGCCTTCTTCTCTTTCATCCCCGGTTCGATTTCATCGTCTATGGTTGGGTCGGACCGCTTCGATCCTTTATTCTCATTGAGTTGAAGAAAATCTCTTTCGACCCTGCGATCATCTCTCTCTCCCCACCGATCATCGCCGTTGCTTGCAGGGTCCCAAATGACTTCCTTTCCCTTATAACTACCGCCTTTTTCCAACGAACACAACAGATTCTTGCCTGAATCCTCCTTATCTAGAAAACCCATCTTGGGATTTTCGCAGAGATAGCTGAGGGTCAGCTCCTGTGAGCTGGGGTGGCCGCTTTTCTGGCTTTCCGAGCCGGATTTCTGCGGTTTTATGCAGAAACCGGCATGACCCAGATCCGATTTTGGGAAAAAATCGCAGCCCGGGTCTGAAATTCCGACTTTTTTATCTGGATCTTCGAGATCTTGTATTGAAATGGGCGGATTTTGGGAGAAATTGCTTGAGAGGTCGTGTTCTTTCATGGTAGAGAGAGAGAGAGAGAGAGAGAGAGAGAGAGAGAGAGGAAACTACCCGGAAAGAGAAGGATCTGAAGGATGGTTGGAGATGTTTTTCTGCCTATTTTTGGGATTTTTTTTTTTTATCCTTCAAAATGGTCTTTTTCCCGAGTCTGCTTCTTCGTGGAATCTCTCCCTCTCCCCGCAACGGGAAGAATTTCTGGCGCTTACACGGCAGAAAGTGGGGTGAGGAATCTTGTGATCCTCAGGCACAGGATTTGCTAGTATCCTCAGGAGCTTCTATAGTCTGTAGACGGAGGAAGTATAGGTAGTTTTCATTTCTTACATGCGGGCCCACAGTTCTAGACCTACATATCTGTTTAACTTCACTGTCCGACGACAGCATAGGCTATATAAAGCATCGCTACTGAAAACAGCTAAACATATGAGATTTAGGTCGTTTTGGTTTTTACGTTTTTGAATCCACTGCTATTCATAACTTGGGAGCCAGTCTGATTTTTCATTTATGTAGTAAATAAATGAGTATTCCTGACTTGCAATTTGGTACGAAAAGGACTGATTTAAATTTATGGGCCCACCATAATATATGTGTATATCCATCTTGTCCATCCATTTTACCAAAACACTTTAGCATATGAGCCCAAAAATAAGACATACAATGCTCATTTATCAGACATAGTAAGAAACAATGGTAATAAAAATTTCACCATTGAAACTTATTTTCTTCCCAAGGCTCATAAAATTATTTATTTGCCATCTAAATTATTCATACGATCACACAAACATGAAGGAAAAAATGTGAGTTTGACTTGATTTAAAACTTATGGTACTCCTAATAAATTCTTAACGATCAACATTCTATTCCATTGTTGTGGTGTGGTCTACTTGGGCTTTGGATGTGCAACAATTTTTGGCACATGCCCTAAATGATCTAGCAGAACAAAGGATGGCATGGCTAAGGCATTTACATCATAGTGAGCTCCACATGTAATTTACAAGCCTCCATTTTAGTGTTCAAAAAGTAAAAATGTGCACTGAGAGTAATGTTGAAATTATATTGATAGATAATAAATATATATTTAACATGGATTTGAGAAAACAAACAACCCTTTTAATGGTGATTTGAGTGGAATGTTTTTTTCTCTCTTTTTAATAAGAGGAGAGTTACATGTGTAAAAGAGGTGTTAATAGGTTTATAATTCATTACAGATGATACCCAACACAACCAAATCATCAATTGCAACACTAAAATTGCATTAAAAGAATGATCCGAACAACCTAAACATTGGTAACGTAAATCAATGATTAAAAAGATGTTAGCAGGTCACTCAATTCTAATCTTATACCACTAACTCACCTGAGGTTTGGAATTTCGCCAGTTTTTACCAAAGTATGCATATTTCAATGGAATTATTTCAATTATTCCAGCAAATATTACATATGTAAAATAATTTGGTTTGTTAAAATTGATTAATCAAAATTAAATTTTTATAAATATAACATAAAATTCAAAGCATTCAATTTTTTTCTATTACATTTTGTTTATAAATTGTCAAACATAATTAGTATCTGTGGGAGTTGAGCTTCCACTCATAGTCATGTACACGGAGGAAGCAATCATAGTTTTTAATTCTTAAAGTGGGCCAACAGTTTTAGACCCATTGATCCGTTTAACCTCACCGTCTGAGGACCTTGCCCATAACATATAAACATAGGATCATTGAAAATAGTTAAACAATGAGTAAAAAAAGTGATGATTTAGTGGTCGTTTGGCTTCACATATTTGGGATCCACGGGCATTTGGATTATACAACTTTTGGGCGGTTTGATTTATAATTTATGTGGTAAAATATGTAAATATTTCTGCCTCGAAAATTGGTACAAAAATAATTGACTTAAATTTGTGAGCCCACTGTGATGCATGTGGCATTTCCATGTGGTCCATTTGTTTTAACGAAACATTTTAAGATAGGAGCCCAAAAATGAGGTAGATCCAAAGCTAGAGTGGCCCACATCACAAGAAACGATAGTTGCAAAATTTCTATCATTGAAAGCTTTTTTCTTCTTAAGGCCTACAAGATTGCTTATATATCACTGTAACCCGTTCATATGATGACATAGACATGAAGAAGGAGAAAACGTAAGTATCAACTTGATCCATAACTTATGGGGCTCCCAACAAGTATTTAACAATCAATGTTCAATTCCCACTGTTTTCTAAGGTATGGCCCACTTGAGTTCTAAATCTACCTCAATTTTTGGCTCATGCTCTAAATTCATCTAGCGAAACAGATGGTTGGTGTGGATAAGCCATATACATCACAGTAAGCCTTACATGAAATTCACACACCTCAATTTTAATGTTCAAAAAACAAAAAACGTGCAATGAGAGTAATGTTGAAATTATATTGATAAATAATAAATACATATTTATCATAGAACTGAGAAAGCAAACAATCCTTTTAGTGGTGAATCGAATGAAATGGCATTTTTTCTCTTTTTAGTAAGAGGAGAGTTGCATGTAAAAACGAGGTGTCTATATATATACATGTATAAAAGAGGTGTGTGTGTGTGTGTGTGTATCAATGGGCTTATTTCAATTATTCCATCAAATATTGCATATGTAAAATAATTTGGTTTGTTAAAGTTGATTTAGTAATCGAATTTAAATTCTTATAAATATACCATAAAATTCAAAGCATTCCTTTTCTTTTTTTTAATATATTTTGTTTGTAAGTTGTCAAATATAATTAAGGATTCAAAATCACCTTAATTTATTATTTAGATTTCAATGCCTTTCAAATACAAGTTCCTAACTAACCTGAAGAAATCATTATACCTTTTTCATAGTTGGACTTTTATGTCATGAAAGTTAGTGGCCCTTATCTCATACATATAAAATTTTCACTCATCATCTGATTGAGTTTTTAAAAAGGTATTCATGATTTAATAATGCTCATGTTAATACTCATTTTAAATTTAAAAGAATGATTACTAACCATGGGCTTACTTGCACAATAGAGGATTTTTAGCCCAAAAAAAATTAAGTAGATTAAAAAAATAATTCAAGATTTCTTATGACTAGGAATGGCTTACATGGCTCTTGCCATGCTGATGGCTTATTGCAAATCAATTCTCTCCAACTTATTTATTTTATTTTCTTTTTTCATGAATTCAAACATTATCTAAATTCAGAAGCTAATGGGACGGTTCATTATATCAAAATATATATTAAGGAGTGTTTGGGAGCATGTAAGCAATGCTAATTAATGCATTTGAAAGAGTATATTTGATGTAAATTGGATTGTGAATTGAAATTCAATTCACATTATAATTACCAGTTCTTTTTTTTTAAATCATAATAAATCTGTGTAATTCCATTTTGCATGGATTATGATTATTACTTGGTTACCATTGATGTCCAACTCACTAGTCTTTCTCCCGCTCTCTCTAGTAATGCAATCTAAATATAATATTTCCAAACACATTCGCTTTGATTGACGTAAATTTTGATTACAGCTAAACGCTACTGCTGGATCAAAATTCATGTGAATTATATGGTAATTACTAATACATATCAAATACACTCAACAAAAAAATCCCTTAGCATTGAAAACCTTATTATACTTGTCGCTCGTACATTAGTCACTCCCATGCTAAGATGGACTATTTACGACAAAGTTCTAGGACTCAGCTGCCCTCATCAGCCATCGGTTGTAATAACATTAGGCGATTTGTGGATGGATGTAGGTTATGTTGTTGATGTCTCAAATATTTTTAACAACAGGGTCTATCAATGCTATCGAGCGTTGTTCGATGCCATTGACAGTCGCTCAATGTCATCGTAAAAATCTAAAATTTCTCATGTTGGTTGTTGGACATTTTAGGTGTCCTGTTCGATGCCATCGAACAAGGGTTTGATGCCATCGAAGACTGTTTGATGATATCGAAGCCTCATTGAAATGACATTGAGAAAATTCAAAAAATCCACATTTAGTCACTGGAACTTTTTGATATTTAATTCGATGACATTGAAGATGTTCGATGACATCAAAGGTTGTTCAATGCCATCAAAGATACTATCGAACTATCACATAGAGTTATGCAGAGTTGAATAGGCGCGAAATTTGTTTCTTATTTCGATTGTGATTCACCTAAAGGTTGTATATATGGGCGTAATCGAGAATAGGGAGTATTCCAAGGCTTTATAATTCGTTCATGGGGTTTCAAGTGCTTGTAAGGGGAGATTCGAAGCTTGTTCGAATCGGGTATTCTCTCTATCTATTGTAATTTCTGCTTTCATGGTGTATTATTGTTGCTTTGTGTCATAATTTTTTTTCGAATGAGTTTTTCCATTTTAAATTCAAAGTTTTTGTGATTGAACTTGGCAGTTGTGTTTGGAATACTTTGTTTGATTCATCTTTGTGTGCTTCCATGATCCCCCAACAGGTTAGTCCTTCACGATGGATTCTCTTTGCCATATATCTTAAGGACTTGTGTCTTTGAACATGATTGTGATCATAGTTCAACAATATAAATAATAAAGAAAGAAGATAAAAATTGAAAGCATTATTCTATTAATGATTTTTAGAATATTATCACTCACAATCAGTTTGAGGGACTACGATCTGTTCATTGACCAGTGTGGAATGAGTTTCATAGTAGGACAGTCGTGATATGTGGGATGATCGTTTATTTGTTGCTCGATCAGAAATTGGTCCTCGTGATGAGACGACCGATGAAGGGAGGATCTTTGACAATCTGTTCATTGCTTGATCAAAACCGAGCTTTGTGGTGAGATGATTGGTGAGGTGACAGTCTGTTCGTGGTCTTGATGGAACCCAAGCACATGGCAAGACAGTCGTGATTCAACTATTCGTTTGTCATTTAATGTAGACCAAGCTTCGTGGTGAGATGGCTAGAGGAATCACAGGAATCACCTAGTACATAAATTGAAAGTCCCACAATCTTTTATTCAAAACTGAGCGATCTTCTTTACAATTCAATAAGAAATCATGGATAAAAGGTGAAGAGATAAACTAAGAATTAAAAACTAAGCTACATGCTATGAAGGATTAAAATAAAATAAATTAAAAAGATAAATGTCCACGGTGGATGATTAGTGTAGAGGTAGGTTTAGTTATAACGGTGTATGATGTGGAGTTATTAGTGGATTGATACTTTTATAGGCTTCTGGGAGGCGACAGACATGCTTAGGTTTTCATGTCATGAAATATTTGAATAATTGTTCATGTAAGTCTCATTGATTATCTGCGTAAGCATAGTTTATCGTATAGGACCATGTGTATAATCGAAAATTTGCTAGAGTTCCTGCGTTACTTGTCTTTAGCATCCGTAAAATTTTTTGATATGATTCTAGCATCTAATACTAGGTAGAAATTATTTTTTGTAGGATTCTAGCATTTAATGCTTGTAGAGAGACTTTCTTTAATAAGACTATTGATTCGTAGAAAGATATTTTTGACATAACTCTAGTATTTAATGCTTTCAGACATCTCTAACTCATTTTTAAGTCATCTGTACCACATATGGCATAACTGTAATGTGGATTTTTCTAGATTGTTTAATATGGCCACACCAAATCAGGTGTAAATAATATTCTTTATAGGCGAGTTATGACAACCTCACATTAATCCATGTAGGTGTGCAAAAAATAAGTGCAACTAAGTGTAGTTATTCCAAATATTTTTAAGACATGATGGATAAACATAATGAAGGAATTGGATGTCATTCACACATCATGGTGGCTGCACACATTGCCTTGTAGGTTAAGCTTTGCCCACACAGCTTATAGTGAATCCACTCTCATATATATTCCTATCATACAGTAGGTACCAACAACTCGTTGATCTATAGTTATTGGTCTTAGTTTGACGGTTCAGATTATGCATAGAGATGTTTTATATTACAGCATCAGCTCATCCTTTTTTACCACATTTTTCATCTGATGGGTCATTTCATCAAGGTTTAAGATTGTAGTGTTTATGACATCTTTGAGATAGAATTATCTCCGGCTAGGATCATTAGATCAGTACAGATCACTTAAAGGTGGGGCACACTTGATGAATTGAAGTCTATAGGGCAATGTACATATCATTAGGCTGATGATCATACGATTTTCAAAAGTATTCTTTTATCAATGATTTTTACAATACTAGTACTCAATCGATTTGAGGGACGATGATTCGTTCATTGCCCAATGTGGACCGAGCTTCGTAGTAGGACGACCGTGATATGTGGGATGGTCGTCTGTTCGTTGCTTGACTGGAAATTAGGCCTCGTGGCAAGACAGCCAATGGAGGGATGATCTTTAACAATATGTTAGTTGCTCGATTGAAATCGAGCTTTGTGGTGAGATGATTGGTTAGGTAACAGTCTGTTCATGGTCTTGATGGGACCCACGCACATGAGAAGACGATCATGATTTGACTATTCATTTATCATTTGGTGTATACTAAACATCATGGTGAGATGGCCGGAGGAATCACTTAGCACACAGCAGGAAAGCCCTATAATCTTTTATTTAAAACTGAGCGATCTTCCTTACGACCCAATGAAATATCTTGGATGAAAGGTATAGAGATAGACTACGAAATAAATATTAGGCCTCATACTATGAATAGTGATAGGGAATTAAACTAAAATAAAATAAAAAGATAAATGTTTATGGTAAACGATTAGTATAGAGGTAAGGTTAGTTATAATGGTGTGTGATGTGGAGCTCTTAGTGGATTGCTGCTTTTACAGGCTTCTAGGAGGCAATGGACATGTGTAAGTTTCCATGTAGTGAGAGATTTGAATAGTTGTTCATGCAAGTCTCATTGATTCTCCCCGTAAGCATAGCCTATCACGTAGGACCATGTGTATAAGAGAAAACTTGCTAGAGTCCCTACGTTACTTGACTTTGGCATCCGTAAAAAATTACTTTTGATATGACTCTAACATCTAATACTAAATTAAGATGATTTTTTATAGGATTCTAATATTTAATGCTTATAGAGAGATTAGCTTTAATGAGACTTTTGCTTTGTAGAGAGATATTTTTTACATAGCTCTAGCATTTAATGCTTTTAGATAATTTTTAAAGACATCTATATTGTAAGACCCGTATCTTAGTCCATACCATTCCATAGACTTTCGCGGTCTTACCGGTCGAATTCCGGCAACCTTTGACCCTTAACCGATATTTACGCGCGACCCTGATTTGTATACCGTCAACCCATATTGACTCAACCCAAGACCTTTACCATAGCGACCGCATCGTCGCTGTAGTTCCGATGCCGTGACTCACGAGCAGAGGCGATACCCTGGTCTAGAGATATGGGTCAGCATTCGGTGCGAGAAAAACACCGCGCGTTGCGAAATACAAGAAAATCTTTACGACTTGTCACACCAATCCCATCAATCAATCAAATCCCATCACATCTCATGTCAAGTATACATCACTTTTCACCCTTTCCCAAGAAAGCCACAAAAGTTAAAAGTTTCTTACACAAACCATACCTTTCTTACACAAATGGCCACAAAAGTCAAAAAGATGCTCTTATACCCATCACTCACCACATCAACACATCCATCACCCATCTCTCTCTCCCTTAAAAGTCTCTCTCTCTCATTTTCAAACTCATTCCCAAGCAAGAGGGAAAAACCCCATACGTATGAGCCTCTCCCATCTCTCCAAGAGAGCTACAAGTGTGGCCCACCTCTCCATCCCAAGATCTCTCATCCTAGTCATCCATTCCTCATCTCTTCCATTGAAACTAAAGCTAAGGTGCTAAGGAACCCATAGGAGTAAGAAGATCGAACGGTGGGTGCTTAATGATAGTAGTTTTTCATATTTTTAAGATGGGCCAAGTGAGGCCAACCGATCAATGGTTTGGATCTCACTTGGGACCCTAAGATGTGGCCGATGGTCCACTTTGATCATCATAATCATTCCGTGATGGGGTCATTCTCCATGGACCCCATCATGATGTTTATTTTATTACATTAAGAAGGTCATCTAGACCATCCATATTGGTGGGGAAAGGATCTCCACCGTTGATTTTCGATTTAGGTGGTCCCATGTGTAAAGGGACCCATTTAATTGTATGATTTCTTCAAGGGAGGGTTCATAGTGGCGGAGCCCTCCATCACACGCGTGTCCCACCCTTTTTCTCTCTCTCCATCCCTTTTCTTTCTTTTCTCATGTGATGATAATGTAGTTGTGTGGCCCACTTGAATGGACCTCACCATGAAGTACTTACTTTATCCAAGTTATCCTCAAGTGGGGCCCACCTTAAATGTATTGTACCCACCCTATCCTCCATGAGGTGGCCCACCATAAGCAGGGCCCACCTCCAATGTATTTATTTTACAACGTCCAGCGTCTACAAACGCTGGACGTGGGTTGGATAAAAACATAAATATAAGATTTTTTTAGCTTTAGGGGTGGCTGTAACACCCTGAAAATCAGGGGTTGTGCATAAACCCGACTCCCGAGTTCTAGACCGTCACTTATGCAACAAATATGATTATGATTCCCTGTTGTCTGAGTTAAAGCATTCGCATGAGTAAAATTATACCAAAACTGCAATCCATACTCCAGATTCAGTGATAAAAGCAACCAGAAGACTGAAGAATATATATATCTCACTGTATGGAAAACAAAATAAATCTCAGCTGTCTCCAAAGTATGAATACATATCTGAGTCTCATATACATATAATAAAACAAAATCAAAATGTCAGAAGTCCAACTAGTATGTCCCGCCAATCCGGGCCACCTATGCAAAGCCGTCGTGAAACTGCAAATATGAGAACTCGTCCTGGTCCTCATCATAATTCGGCTCTGCCTCCTGAATCGTTGCCTCACCTGCATCTAAGACAGGGTCTGGTGGGTGTTGCAAACACCATCCCATAACGTGGGAGTGAGTGATCAACTCAGTGGAATAATAGAGCAGAGATTAGTATGTTCTCAAATCAATCATGCGATAATAGTAAAGCAGTTAATCAAACATTCCTAAATACTGTTGTTAATGCAATATGACATGACATGATGGATGCCCTCACCGACGATCTCCCTCATACGACACCATCTTACGCCCGCGGCATTCTTTCTTCCCACAGTGCTCCACATCTTCCAGGCACATGCAATGTGACGGTGATATGATTACCGAGTTATTATTAGTCAATTCATATAGCAGTATTGGGAAACTAAGGTACCTTACTTATATCAATTCCAACACAGATCCTGTCTAGGGTCGTCACTCCTAGTAATCTCATACGATGTATATTTTGTAGGTCACTGCAAGGGCTGTCAGGGCTGTTTCTCGCACTCGTTGCACCGCTCCCCCATCACCTTATCAATACAGGCCTACTGTACTCTCATTGCTACGGAAGGGTCGTCGCCTCCTGTAGACTCAGAATACGCTCGCGGTCACTACAAAGGGCTCGTCACTTGATCAGTATAGGCCGACAGCAAGAATATAGTGTCTCATACCACCATAATCTGCTCACGAGTCGTAGGTGCTCACTGGTCACTACGGGGAGGTTTGTGGCCCCAGCGTAGGCCGACAGCTCGACCACGGTGTCCCATACCACCATGCCCGGCTCATGAATCTTTGTGGATTAAGGCACCATGGTTAATAGGGTTTCCAACGGTAAATTCAGTACCCTAGGTTCAAGCAGTTATGATTCATACAGGGTGAATAATCAACGGCCAGTCGGGTTACTTGACGGGCTCGACTAGCATGAGCGCATCGCAAGTCGAACGACATGAAGTGCGTGAAACACTCCGCGTGGCCTAACCACTGCCGCCAACTCCAAACACGACTCGCGTTCATCGACGCGTCCTTCGTGGCAAATACAAGCCAGCCACGAATTTTCTTTATTACCGACTGCCTGGACTAAGTATAGCCTCAAACATTTGTGAATCCACAACATCAATCATATAAGAGTAATGGAAATGAAATACAACAATATAAGCATGTTGAAACATGTTATAACATACAACTCAAGTGAATCATCTATCACATGCATTTCATACAGATAATGAAATCATGCATATCGCCAACATGAAGGAAATCATTTACATCAGCATATTATATGAGAATTCAATCTCAAACTAATTCACAACACCATTTAATTCAATACATACTAATACAAATATTTATACAAACACTTAGTCTACACACTTAAGTCTACATAGTGTATGTTGACTCACAGTACGCATTTGGACGAATCTCTTCGCCAATCCAATTATACACGCATTCCTAATATCCTAATGCAAAAAAAATCCATGTCAACCATTTCAGTAAAATATGAATGTATACAGTATTTTCTACAAATGACTAAAATGTCCTAAATCTCATATTTTTCCTACATTTACGAAACAGGAAACGGACAGCATGTTGTACATGTCAAACGGCGTTGCCGTCGATAATTTACTATTAAACGACATTGAAAGCTTTAAAATCAGTCAATCAAAGCATCTAAAATCCACACCTTTTTCTCTAAAGGTATATCGTTTCGAACGGAGCGTATACGCTTCGTCTACGACGAACAAACAACCTAATACACAAGATTCGTAAGCTACATCGCTAAGAAATCGATGGAACCTTAAATCAGCAAGTAGTTAGGGTCTTTTCTTACCTAAAAATGTGGCGGAATCACCGAAAAAGTGATTGAGATGCAACAGGTAGTGCAAGTGGCAGGAAGATCACTCCCACTTTCTCTCACAAACTCTCACTTTCTCCCTCACACCAGCTAGGGTTTCTAGCAAATTCGGATGGGTGAGATAAGTGAGGGTTTAAAGCCCTTTTATAAGCAAAAATATTCTCAAAATAGGCTTGGGAACAATGTTTACTTGAGGTCTAACCAAATCGGGGCTGTTCTGGTCCAAAAAGGTATTTTGGGAGGTCCCCTGGCTGAACGCGATCGGACTTAAGCTCTTAGTCGCCGGATGTTGCTCACATCTCATTTTCAGACTAGTAGCATTCGTATATCGCACGTGGAGGTTCAGTTTCAGTTCAGCAGTCATCGCACGTAGATCAGGTCTACAAGTCTCATGATATGAAAGAGAAATTTTTCCTAATCCGAGGGTGTAATTTGGCTGAATTCTGACGGTCAGAACGCTTAATAATAACGTGCCAAGTCACGTGCCAGATTTGAATTTAATTTCTTAAGCATTTGCCCTATTCTCACTCTCTTCACTCCATGCTCAATGAAATAGCCTCTGAACGTCGATTGGGCTTGATTTTCGAAATGATTGTCAAGTCCAGCTAAGCGGTCATAACAGTCTAAGATTATAAGTATCGAAATTTCGACGCACAGTCTAGATCCAATACAAAGTTTTAAAGGGTTCCTGAGGACAAACCGGTTTAGAGTTTGACCCTAGGTTTCATGATATTATAGCGTCATAAATTCTACAAGTTTTGGGTCTTGTAGAACGTATTTAAAGTGATCAAGGACTATTTCACAGCTACTCTAGCGTTGCGTAGCTAACTTACACTTATTTTCTAAAGGAATTAATCCTACGTGATTTCTGGTTGAGTTAGTACTCGAGTTTCAGTACGGATTTTTTCAGGGCGTTACAATCTACCCCCCTTAACAAAAAAATTTATCCTTAAAATTTGTACCTTTTCATACTCCTCGAGAAGCTATGGATAGTTCTTTCTGATCTCGGCTTCTATCTCCTAGGTAGTCTCTTCCTTAGAGTGATGCGTCCACAATACATTCACAAGGGGAATCACCTTGCTACGCAGCACCTGCTCCTTCCTGTTTAGGATACGTGTCAGTCGAAGGATATATGTAACATCCTCTCCTAACTGCACCTGCTCTCATCGGATGATATGGGAAGGATCAGAAACGTATTTCTTCAGCATAGAAATATGAAATACGTTGTGAACGCTCGTGAAAGGCGTAGGTAAAGCCAAACGGTATGCCACTGCTCCCATACGATCAAAGATCTGTAATGGACCAATGAATCGCGGTGCCAGCTTCCCCTTCTTCCCAAACCGAAGGACTCCCTTCATAGGGAAAACTCGTAAAAATACATGATCCCCAACTGTGAACTCTAGCTGCCGCCGTCTCGTATCGGCATAACTCTTCTGTCTACTCTACGCTGTGAGAAGCCGGCGCCTAATGATGTCAATCTTCTTCGACGTCGCCTGTACTAACTCTGGGCCGATCAATCTACGCTCACCAACCTTTGCCCAGCAATGCGGTGCTCGACAAGGTCGCCCATACAACGCCTCGTAAGGTGCCGTACCGATACTCGCCTGGTAACTGTTATTGTACGCGAACTCCGCATATGCAAGACAATCATCCCAACTATCCTTAAAGTCCAATGCGCAAGCTCGCAACATGTCCTTTAAGATCTGGTTCACCCGCTCTGTCTGTCCGTCTGTCTGTGGGTGGAAGGCAGTACTGAACTTCAACTTCACACCCATAGCCTCCTGAATGCGAGTCCAGAAAATAAAAGTGAACCGCGTGTCTCTGTCCGACACGATCTCCAACGGAACTCCATGCAGACGCACGATCTCTCTGATATATAGTCTAGCCAGCTCGTCTGCAGAGTTCGTAACTCTGATCGGTAGGAAGTTCGCTGACTTCGTCAAACGGTCGATGATCACCCATATGGAATCATGTCCCTTCCTCATTTTCGGCAGCCCTGAAAAGAAATCCATGGAAATGAAGCCCCACTTCCACTCTGCGATCGGCATAGGCTGAAGAAGTCCAGGTGGTCGGCGATGCTCTGCCTTCACCTGCTTGCAAGTAAGACAATGGGACACGAACTCTGCTATGTGGGTCTTCATACCTTCCCACCAATAGGTCCTCCTCACGTCGCGATACATCTTCGTACTGCCTGTATGCATCACTAGTCTGGTACAATGCGCAGCCTCGAGAATCTCTCGTCTCAAGTCAGGGATATCTGGGATGCATAGGCGGCCACGATAACGTAAGCCCTCATCCGTGCCAACTCGCCACTCGACGTCTGCATCATCACTGGCCTGCTCTCAAAGCTCAGTCAGACGCGCATCATCCCTCTGCGCCTCGATGACCCGGTCATCGATCTGAGATCGCACCTGTACATGTACGATGAACTCATATGGCTCCTCTACAGTGAGTTTCTGCTCAAAGTCTAGCAAAAACTCAACCATATCCCACTCAGTAACCATCAGCGGAGCCGCAAACTCTATCGCCTTCTTGCGGCTCAACGCGTCAACCACAAGGTTCATCTTCCCATGATGGTAAGAGACTTCGAACTTGAAGTCCTTCAAAGTCTTCATCCATCTCCGCTGCCTCATATTCAAGTCTCGCTGCGTGAATATGTACTTGAGGCTCTTATGGTCGCAAAAGAGCTCGAACTCCTCTCCATAGAGGTAATGTCTCCAGAGCCTCAGTGCGAATATGACGGCTGCCAACTCCAGGTCGTGTGTAGGGTAATTCTTCTCGTGCTTCCTTAATTGTCTCGAGGCATACGAAATTACCCTGTCCTTCTGCATGAGGACACAACCTAGACCAACGCTAGACGCGTCAGTGTATATAGTGTATCTAACCCCTTGCTCTGGCAATACTAGCACAGGGGCGGACGTAAGTCTGTCCTTCAGCTCCTGAAAAACTGACTCCGCCTTGTCATTCCAGGCAAACTTCACGTCCTTCCGTGTCAACTGAGATAAAGGTCTCGCGATCTTCAAAAAATTCTGAATGAAGCGTCGATAATAGCCAGCGAGACCCAAAAAACTCCTCACCTTAGTGACAGAACCAGAATACTCCCAGTCCTGAACTGCAGCTACCTTCGCCAGGTCAACTGCCATCCCATCCTTGGACACCACGTGTCCTAGAAACTTCACTTCCTTCTTCCAGAAGTCGCACTTCTTATACTGTGCGAACAACTGATGTTGTCTGAGTATATCCAGGACCAAGCGCAAGTGCTCCTCATGCTCCTCTCGACTCCTGAAGTATACCAAAATGTCGTCAATGAACACAACGACGAATCGATAGAGGAAAGGCCAAAATACCCGGCTCATCAGATCCATGAATACGGCTGGTGCGTTCGTAAGACCGAACGACATCACAAGGAACTCGTAGTGGCCAAAGCTGGTCCTGAATGCTGTCTTTTGCACGTCCTCATCCCTGACACGCAACTGATGATATCCTGACTGAAGATCAATCTTCGAGAAGTACTGCGCTCCTCTCAATTAATCAAACAAGTCATCGATCCTGGGTAAAGGGTACTTGTTCTTCACCGTGATCTGGTTCAGCCTGCGATAATCAATACACAATCACATCGAACCATCCTTCTTCCTTACAAATAGGACTGGTGCTCCCCAAGGAGACACACTGGATCGAATAAGACCAAGCTCCAACAGACCATCAATCTGCGTCTTCAACTCCTCCATCTCACACGGTGTCATGCGATACTTCGGCAGTGAGACGGGCGCGGAACCAGGCACCAGATCGATAGTGAAATCAATCTCTCGTCGAGGCGGCAAACCAGGGATCTTCCTGAACGGATCCCCAAAATCACAAACGATTGGCGTATGCTCAAGCGTCGGGGCATTAGCGTCCCGAAGTAAAGAAGCATAGCTAAGTATGCGGAAGGAGAGATTTATCCAAACTGAAAATGTTAAAGGCATGCCCTCTGGCTCGTATACAGTCACCATACGAGTCTCGCAGTCAATATCGGCCCTCCCAGCAGTCAACCAGTCCATGCCAAGAATGACGTCGAGATAAATAAGAGAGGGGTCGACGACAAGATCAAGAGCCATCGTCCTACCTCCTAGATCCACCAAGCAACCCTCACACATCAAGGTGGCATCAGAAAAATCCCCATGAGCTGAAAGAACTCGCACTCCATCCATACGAATAGTCGGTAGTCCAAGACGTATGACTATGGAATGCGATATCAAAGAAAGTGTGGATCCAGTATCCACCATCACAAGTATAGGAGTACCTCCGATGTGGACAGTGACCTCAAAGGCCGAATGCTAAGAAGTCTCTATCTCGGCTGCCTCAGCTGTCAAGGCATGCACCCGCACCTGCTGTGGCCGGTTCGGTCGCTGTACCATGGGCCGTAGAGGCGGCCTGACTCTCCTCAATTTGGTCAATGTGATCATCTCTAGTAGCCCGAGTCGCAGAAGGAGGGCTCTCATAAGTATCCTGAGCCTCCTCTTCTTCTTCTTCATGGGCTTCTTCCTCTATTTCTACCCCAGGTTCTCCTTCACTTGAACCTTTCCGATCATCATAGTCACCTTCACTGTCATCATCAAGCTGAGTCTCACGGTACCGAGACCCGATCTTCATCTTGTCCATGGTAGACTTGTCAATGTGGTGAATCGATACAGGCAACTCCGACCCAAGCCTGTAAGTAAATTCAAGTGCAATCTTGCATATGAGCCGGCCAAAAGGAAGCGACTCAGACGTTCTTCTTGACTTTGCTATGAGGACGATCTGTCGCAATATAAACGTGGCCATGCACACATTTTCACCCTGGCACACTTGATACAAGAAATCGACCATGAGGCATGTACACTCACAGCAGTTAGTCGACCTAGGATATACGTTGAACGTGCAAATGTGGTGCAGCAGGCGTAAATCATCTGACATATGAGACGCCAAGAGGCTATTGTTAGGCTGTCATGGAACCAGACTACCACATAGGAATTTAGTACGGCGATCTCGCTCACGCCTACTCTTCAGATTCTTAGCACTGGGATGAACTTCACCAAGAGGCACCTTCAGAATGCGAGCTATCAACCGAACATCGATCGTAACCATCCGGTATCTATCAAAGAAAATCTTGAACTGCAATAGCTCCAACGTAGGATCCCGGATACGAGCGTATAAGGCACGAACGGTGCTCACATTAGCACGAGAACAGGCTTCAAAGAGCGGACCCCAGTGTGCCGCTTCAATGCGCTCAAACAATAGGAATTCGCCAAAGAGCCGCTCATCCACATGAGTTTCAAATAGTACCTTACGGTCAGTATACTCACCATGAGGCATCTCTGCTAACAATACACGCCCTATTTGAACATGGGAATCCAGATCCCGCTTTTTATAAAACTCTCGGGTTGTGCTTGGACTTGCGGAAGAGCTTGAGCTAGCAGCGCCACCCCTCGGTCTTCTTGATTGTGCAGGACGACTAGGCCCAGCTTCGTCTGTTGCGGTTTTTCTCTTCCCCATCAAAGAGAGGATGGTGGAGAAAGAAAAAAGAGCTAAAATGGCTTCAACAAAAGCCATGAAAAATAAGGAAAAAGGAGAGAAATGGCTGCCCAAACGGACTGAAGCGAATATAGGCGTTGTAGAGGGATGCTTCAAGCTTCCAAGGGCTAAAATTTCAAAGGAAAAAGGGAAATCTAAAAGGGTTTAGAACTCCACACGATTTCAGCACGTTTTGGGGGTTGTAAGAGCTCCAACGGACGAGATCGGAGAGGGAGAGGGCTGTTAATCACAATGGAAGGATGGACAAGCGTCGTTTTTAGCAATGGAAGGGATTGAAAGGGATTTGGAGCTGCATTTTGAGATAGGGCAGCAAGAAAAATGAAAATGGAGGCTTGGAGGGGGGCTGTTGTGAAGGAAGTACCTATTCTAAGGGTTTTTAAGGGATGGGTGGTGTATGGAAGGGGTGCCCTACCCTAAAAACATCATGCGCCCAAATTTCAAGTCGTGTGGGGCCCATTGTACGGCGATCCATCGCCGGATCGGCTATGGCATCGCCGGACGGCCACCAATCCGACCGGTGGGACCACATGGGTTGGGTCCCCCCTGCCCTAGGAACCCCAAATATATATGGGCCCCACTCCAAATCATACTGATTTGGCCTAGAGAGGCCCAAACTTCCCTCCGGGGCATTTCGGGGCCATTCTGTAACCCAGAATACGTTTACCCATCATGTAGCATATGATTTTGGGGTAGAAGGAGCTAATCCATCCAACTAACCCATCAGTCACAAAATATTTCAAGGTTGTGGTGGACCAAAGGCCAATTTTCACGTATTTTTACTATTCATTATAAAATTTTATCTAAGTATGATTTTATATCATTTTCACATTAGGATCAATGCCTAACATGAAAATACTGAGAAAGAATTGAAGAATTGAGTGGTGAGGGGAAGGATTCTGAAAAAATTGAGTGAAACGGGATTTTTAAGCCCTAGCGATTGAATGTAAGGGTCATGGTTGCCCCACTGCCCAAGGATTCGTATTTCCAGATTTAAAACCTTTCAGAAAATGTCTCAAACCCGCCTACTTACAACCTAGGAGCTACTTAGGTCGCTTCACGCAACCCTAGATGCGTTATGGACTCGATCGAATGATCGACTTGAGTAGACTTCGCCTATTGGCGAAACTGCGATCCTACGAGTGTTTCTAGACCTCTCCACACCCACTTAACTCAAAGGAGTGACAGCGTATGTCGCGTGTCCATAACCCAGGCCCGGTTTAATCTCATTCATTCTCTGATACCAACTTGTAACACCCTGAAAATCGGGGGTCGTGCATAAACCCGACTCCCGAGTTTCAGACAGTCACTTATGCAACAAATATGATTATGATTCCCTGTTGTCTGAGTTAAAGCATTCGCATGAGTAAAATTATACCAAAACTGCAATCCATACTCCAGATTCAGTGATAAAAGCAAGCAGAAGACTGAAGAATATATATATATCACTGTATGAAAAATAAAATAAATCTCAGCTATCTCCAAAGTATGAATACATCTCTGAGTCTCATATACATGTAATAAAATAAAATCAAAATGTGAGAAGTCCAACTAGTATGTCTCGCCAATCCAGGCCACCTATGCAAAGCCGTCGTGAAACTGCATATATGAGAACTCGTCCTGGTCTTCATCATAATCCGGCTCTGCCTCCTGAATCGCTGCCTCACCTGCATCTAAGACAGGGTCTGGTGGGTGTTGCAAACACCATCCCGTAATGTGGGAGTGAGTGATCAACTCAGTAGAATAATAGAACAGAGATTAGCATGTTCTCAAATCAATCATGCGATAATAGTAAAGCAATTAATCAAACAGTCCTAAATACTGTTGTTAATGCATTATGACATGACATGATGGATGCCCTTACCTACGATCTCCCTCATACGACACCATCTTACGCCCGCGGCATGCTTTCTTCCCACAGTGCTCCACATCTTTCAGGCACATGCAATATGATGGTGATATGCTTACCGAGTTATTATTAGTCCATTCATACAGCAATATTGGAAAACTAAGGTACCTTACTTATATCAATCCCAACACAGATCCTGTCTAGGGTCGTCACTCCTAGTAATCTCATACGATGTATATTTTGTAAGTCGTTGCAAGGGCTGTCATGGCTGTTGCTCGCACTCGTTGCACCGCTCCCCCATCACCTTATCAATACAGGCCTACTGTACTCTCATTGCTACGGAAGGGTCGTCGCCTCCCGTAGACTCAGAATACGCTCGCGGTCACTACAAAGGGCTCGTCACCTGATCAGTGTAGGCCGACAGCAAGAATATAGTGTCCCATACCACCATAATCTACTCACGAGTCGTAGGTGCTCACTGGTCACTACGGGGAGATTTGTGGCCCCAGCGTAGGCTGACAGCTCGATCACGGTGTTCCATACCACCATGCCCGGCTCATGAGTCTTTGTGGATCAAGGCACCATGGTTAATAGGGTTTCCAACGGTAAATTCAGTACCCTAGGTTCAAGCAGTTATAATTCATACAGGGTGAACAATCAACGGCCAGTCGGGTTACTTGACGGGCTCGACTAGCACGAGCGCATCGCAAGTCGAACAACATGAAGTGCGTGAAACACTCCGCATGGCCTAACCACTGCCGCCAACTCCAAACACGACTCGCGTTCATCGACGCGTCCTTTGTGGCAAATACAAGCCAGCCACGAATTTTCTCTTTTACCGACTGCCTGGACTAAGTATAGCCCCAAACATTTGTGAATCCACAACATCAATCATATAAGAGTAATGGAAATGAAATACAACAATATAAGCATGTTGAAACATGTTATAACATACAACTTAAGTGAATCATCTATCACATGCATTTCATACAGATAATGAAATCATGCGTATCGCCAACATGAAGGAAATCATTTACATCAGCATATTATATGAGAATTCAATCTCAAACTAATTCACAACACCATTTAATTCAATACATACTAATACAAATATTTATACAAACACTTAGTCTACACACTTAAGTCTACATAGTGTATGTCGACTCAAAGTGCGCATTTGGACGAATCTCTTCGCCAATCCAATTATACACGCATTCCTAATATCCTAATGCAAAAAAAAGCCATGTCAACCATTTCAGCAAAATATGAATGTATACAGTATTTCCTACAAATGATTAAAATATCCTAAATCTCATATTTTTCCTACGTTTACGAAACAGGAAACGAACAACATGTTGTACATGTCAAACGGCATTGCCGTCGATAATCTACTATTAAACGACATTGAGCGCTTTAAAATCAGTCAATCAAAGCGTCTAAAATCTGCACCTTTTTCCCTAAAGGTGTATCGTTTCGAACGGAGCGTATACGCTTCGTCTACGGCGAACAGACAACCTAATACACAAGATTCGTAAGCTAAATTGCTAAGGAATCGATGGAACCTTAAATTAGCAAGTATTTAGGGTCTTTTTTTACCTAAAAATGTGGCGGAATCACCGAAAAAGTGATTGAGATGCGTTGCTTAAGCACGTACAACAGGTAGTGCAAGTGGCAGGAGGATCACTCCCACTTTCTCTCACAAACTCTCACTTTCTCCCTCACACCAGCTAGAGTTTCTAGCAAATTTGGATGGGTGAGATAAGTGAGGGTTTAAAGCCCTTTTATAAGCTAAAACATTCTCAAAATAGGCTTGAGAATAATGTTTACTTGAGGTCTAACCAAATCGGGGCTGTTCTGGTCCAAAAAGGCATTTCGGGAGGTCCCCTGGCCGAACGCGATCGGACTTAAGCTCTTAGTCGCCGGATGTTGCTCACATCCCATTTTCAGACCAGTAGTATTCGTAGATCGCATGTGGCGGTCCAGTTTCAGTTCAGCGGTTATCGCATGTAGATCAGGTCTACAAGTCTCATGATATGAAAGAGAAATTTTTCCTGATCCGAGGGTGTAATTTAGCTGAATTCTGACGGTCAGAACGCTTAATAATAACGCGTCAAGTCACGTGCCAGATTTGAATTTAATTTCTTAAGCATTTGCCCTATTCTCACTCTCTTCACTCCAGGCTCAATGAAATAGCCTCTGAACGTCGGTTGGGCTTGATTTTTGAAATGATTGTCAAGTCCAGCTAAGTAGTCATAACGGTCTAAGATTGTAAGTATCAGAATTTCGACGCGCGGTATAGATCCAATACAAAGTTTCAAAGGGTTCCTGAGGACAAACCGGTTTAGAGTTTGATCCTAGGTTTCAGGATATTATAGCGTCATGAATTCTACAAGTTTTGGGTCTTGTAGAACGTATTTAAAGTGATCAGGGACTATTTCACAGCTACTCTAGCGTTGCGCTAGCTAACTTACGCTTATTTTCTAAAGGAATTAATCCTACGTGATTTCTGGTCGAGTTAGTACTCGAGTTTCAGTACGAATTTTTCCAGGGCGTTACAGTGGCCCACTCACATAGGCCCCACCTCGATGTGTGTATTCAATCCATATCGTCCATTCCTTTCACCAACTCATGTTAGGCGTTGAGCCAGAAAATGAGATTGATCGGAGCATCTGGTGGGCCATAACTTAGTAAATGTGATCTCCACCATCTAAAGTCCCCCAGAATTTTTCTATACGCTGAAAAATGTCTCATATTGGACTCATTGGGCTTGTTTTGAGCCACAAAACGTAATGGACGAGTTGGATTTTCTGATGGTGGGCCATACCTGTGAAAAACCACAGGATTAGTATTTTTTAAAAAATTAAAATTAAAATGCACATATAAGGGGCAGCACCTGCTGCCCCTGACAACTGCAGCAGCACGCTGCAGCGTGCTTAAAGCGGGCGGACGCCAGGGGCCCACGGCCCCACATGTGGGCCCCACCATAATGTATATTTTGCATCCACACCTTTTAAGAGGTGGGCCACTCTCAGAAGTGGGCCCCCTCCAAGTTTTAGCTCCATCCAGCGTTCAAGTGGCCCACGCTGCAGAAAACAGTGGGATTGGACCTCTGCCATTGAAACCCTTCTGTGGGTCACATAAGTTTTGGATCAAGATGAAATTTATGATTTCCTTTCACTCAGGTCTGTATGACCTCGTCAACGGGTTGGATGGCATGTAAACATCGTGGTGGGCCCCACATGGGACCCACAGTGATGTATGTGCTTTACATCCACCGTCCGGGCGGATGGTGGTACCCACCATGATATATTTGTTTTATTTGCACCGTCCGACCAGCGATCGGTGGAGCCCACTGTGATGCATGTGTTTTGTCTGCACTGTCTAGCGACAGTGGGACCCGCCATGATGCATGTGATGCATCCAGACCGTCTATCCACTTGGAAAGATCATTTTAAGGCATGAGTTGAAGAATGAGACCGATCTATGATCAAGTGGGCCACCTATGTTTGGGTGTGGCCCATTTGACATATAAGACCTATGGGTTTAGGCCCATTTGATTTATATAAGGCCTATGGATTTAGGCTCATTTGATATATAAGGCCTATGGATTTAGACCCATTTGATATATAAGCCCTATGGGTTTAGGCCCATTTGATTTATATAAGGCCTATGGATTTAGGCCCATTTGATATATAAGGCCTATGGGTTTAGGCCCACTTGATTTATATAAGGCCTATAGGATTAGGCCTATTTGATATGTATAAAGCCCATGACATTAGGCCCATTTAAGGCACATAAGGCCCATGTGATTAGACCCATTATGATGTACTCTGAGGCCCATGGGTTATGACCCATTACAATATACCTAAGGCCATTAGTGAAGCCCAGTAATACGGCCCATTTGATGAACGTAAGGCCCATTAATGTATACCATTTGATGTAATGAAGGCCCAATAGGATGTACCTAAGGTCCATTACAATGTGTGAACCCAACATGGTTTGTGTAATGATGTTTACTACGGGTTATGGCTTGGGAGCAATGGCGGTTTAACGTCCACATCGCAAGTATAGTGTTGGTTAAATGTCCGCATTATGACTTTTCCTAGGGCCATTGATAGGCCGTAATTGTTGTGTATAGGCCGTCTAGGCCCATTTGCGTTGTAAGGATAATTCATTACTTTGTAACATGCTTAATATAATTCCATTACTCATGCCCATACGCATCATATGTATGCTTGATATGAAGAATGTTTGATCATCGCATAAGCCGTCGGGCCAAGACATTTACGGGACTCCTTATGAGACGAAGTGTCCCACATGAGCGCATGGTGCGCACGAGATTATTACATGATTGTATAGTATGACTCATGCATCTCGCATTTACATGACATGTGACATCAAGACCATAGCCTCTATAGGCATATCGTGGTTGGCAGGATTGGATACCGAAAATCTTGTTCTACATGGGGTGCTATAAATATTCCTAAGTGAAAGTCCCTAAACCCTTATGGTACCAAGAGGTTGCTCCAACGTCTAGACCGAGTGGGTAGATGAGCGTTGAGTGCCGATTACTAAATGGTTGCGCTCTCCACTGTGTCGTGGCCTGTTGGAAGGGGGTGCGGCCTTACCCGCCAGAGAGTAGGGGGCAAAGCCAGGCTGAGTCTAACCAGCTCGAGGAATGGGTCCGCTATTGAAGAGTCGAGCCCGATATTGACAGACGGATAGTGAGGTCTCTTTCACTTACCTTATTGCGCGCGATGGGGCGATGATCTGGTTTAGAGTGTACTAAACCCCGGTGATATCCCAGATTTGAGTTGTATTGATATGTGGACTTAGATGATGATTGTATGCTTGACTTATATTTGCATCACATAGCCCTAGTATGACTGACATCATTCATGCTTTGCATCGCATAGCCTTGGTAGGCTAATAGTATTCATGGATCTATTAGTATATTCCGCATTACTTTGATATTGCATAATCATATTACTACCTTGCGACACACTTTCACCACCCTCTAAGCTTTCTATAAGCTTATGCACGACCGTTGCGTGTAGGTGACGTTGGATCGCAGCAGCGCTGAGGCTTGACCACGTGGCAGATTATTTTGGAGCTTTTGGTCTATCATCATTGTATTTCCCGTTATGCTCATTATACTTGCAAAGTTTTTTATCATAGTGGAAATGTAATGGAGTTTTTGGTTGTTGTTTGTGAGTTATGTCTTTGGTTATGCTTATTACGAATCGAACTGACATTGAAAATCCTGCTCGTAGCATCTCAGGATCGGAACCTGACGAATAGGCGCTGGGAGCCGAGAATGGAGTTCTACGGAGGCTTTCGGTGCCAGATTCGGCGATCTGAAATTTTGTGAGCCCAGTTTCCGAGTTTGGAGCGTGACATATATCATATATGATACAATTATAATATGGTGTTTTATGGATTGTTTGATATGGCCACACCAAATCAGATGTAAATAATATTCTTAATAGACGAGTTGTGACAACTTCACATTAATCTACATAGATGTACAAAAAATAGATGGAACTAAGTATAGTTACTCCAATTGTTTTTAAGTGGCTGTTTGATCTCCTAATTGCAATGGTAATTTAAGATAAATGGGTGATAATTATTTACCTTTGAATTTTCAGTTACAATTTCAAGGTGATGTTGACAATTGCCTTCATTGTTAGCACTCTCACATCATCGGAGTAAAAAAAATGTTACATTTGTAGGGTCCACCATGATATATGTGTCTTATTCACACTGTCCATCCCCTTAGCCAGCTCATTTTAGGGCATGAGCTGAAAAGATGAGGCAGATCTAAATCTCAAGTGGACCACACCATTGGAAACACTGGGAATTGAGCTCCTACCATTGAAAACTTTTTTAGGGCCCCAAAAGTTTTGGATCAAGCTAATATTTTTATTTTCTCTTTATCCATGACTTTGTGACCTTATGAACAGGTTGAATTACAAAAAAACATCAATGTGGGCTGTAAAGAGAAAATAGTTTTCAATGGTAAATGTTTTTACGATCATTATTTCTTAATGAGTAGCTCATACCCTAAAATGTGATGTTAAAAAGGTTGGATGGTTGGATAAGTAACATACATCATGATGGGCCCTAAAAGTTTAAATAGGTAATAAAATGGTGTTTGTGGCCCAATTTTGGAGATGTAATTACCGGCAGATTTTAAACCAATGAAGTTAGTCATAATTACTTAATTACAAGAATTTATTAGGAAAATTAAAAATAAAACAAAAACAATGTCCAAATGTGAGGAAGTAAGCAGATTTTTATTTTTATTTTTTGTATATATATATTTTTTTTACACACACCCTCACACTGACGCTATAGTGGGATTTCACCACTTATCTTTATTTTTTGTATATGTTTTTTTGTTTTACACACACACCCTCACACTGACGCTATAGTGGGATTTCACCACTTATGGGTACTCGAACCCTTGGCCTGGTGTCGAAACTCCTAGAGGCCACAGCCGGCGGATTTCATTCACACATCAAGTGAGATATATATAACCTTGTAGGTTAAGCTTTACTCTCTTATAAGTCCTCCAGTATAATAGGACCGGCAGTTCCATTATCTATATTTATTAGCCTTAGTTTGACTGTTTAGATTAAAAATGTTTTATATTACAACAGTAGCCCATCATTTTTTATTACGTTTTTTTTCTAACAATCATTCCATCAAGGTTTTAGACTGCGTTGTCTGCAGTATCTTTTAGATTTAATTATCTACGGCTAGATCATTAGATCACTGGTGTGGATAACTTGAATGTGGGGCCCACTTGACGAACTGAAGTCCACAGGACAGTATACATGTCATCAGGCCGAGGATCATACGATTTCTGCTTCACTACAACGGCACGAGTTTTTCCGCATTTACACGGCTCAAGAGCAGGTACGTGTTAATGGGTGGTTGATCAAATTACGGTCATGCCCTAATTTCTCAATGAAATTACGAAAATAGCCCAAGGGGCAATAAGGGGATTCAGGATTTTAGCGGCGAAAATGCCACTGAATGAAGCTGAGAAACTTTAATACTCTGGCAGAGTGTGAAAACCCTCAGCAGGCATTTAAATGTTAGTTAGAAATTGTTTACGTGGAATTTAATTAATTAAATCTAAACTGTCCAAGTTATGTTACGCAACTATATGCATCAAGAAACAAAAATTAATAATATATAATCATCTCTATATAAAATTTATGGACATCTTTTAGATGGCTAAAAATGAAACCTCATCAACGGTCCTATTTCAACAAACAAATTCCCAAGAATCACATGTAATAACGGTTCGATGAATCTGATTTTAATAGTGTAATTTATATAGAGTAAATTAAATAATTTAGTACGTTTATTTTAAATTAATTATTTTCCATGTGTACAATTTCCAAGTACCTGCGTATCAATTGTATTATCCGGCCTGAGTATCATGAACTCGCGAGGTCTTGCTATCGATCTCTAGCGGGGGTGGCTAACACGGAGTGTGTGTACTGACATGCGTGTGTCCTAACAAGCCAACCCGAATAAAAAAGAAGAAGGAGAAGAACTCGCCTTTGAAATTCGTAGGTGTGAAAGCGAGGAAAAAGAACGCGTCTCACTCTCTCACCCCATCTCGACGCGCGCGGATGAGTTACTATCCTCGACGTTTGGGAGTTCCGGACAGCGGAGGATCTGAGGGCCACTGAGGGGCCAACGTGATGTATGAATTTTATCCACACCGTCCATCCATTTTTTCATATCATGTTAGAGTGGTGAGCAAAAAAGAAGTAAGATAAAATTCTCAAGTAGACCACACCATAGGAAGAGTCTGTGCAAAGGATGCCCATCATTGAAACCTTTCTAGGGTCCACCGTGTTACTTATTTTCCATTCAACCTGGATGAAGTGATAAAAACAAATATCATCTTGATTGAAAGCTTACGTGGCCTTCAAGAAATTTCAACGGCAAGAATTTAATATCTAATTTGTGGTCCATTTGAGTATTTAATATTTTATATTTTTCTATAATAATTTAAAATTATATATAAAAATTGATAGACGGTGGGGATAAATTTCATACATCATGTTGGGGCCCTAGTGGCCCTTGGAGCCTCCGCCTTTCCCAAGATGTGAAAATGTGAGGGGAAGTACCTAATCCGCGCCCCACGTCGACAGGCAACACGGACACTGTGGAGCTGGTTTTCCGTGTGTCGAAGTACAAGATCAAGCATGTATCACCACCTACTGGGCCCCACAATCTGACAAGGGCCATGATTTTAATGGAAACGGATTGGCTAGTCCCCTGCCAACAGCCCGGTGGCTGGTCGTCGGTGCTCTATGGCCCCGTGATGTA
This sequence comes from Magnolia kwangsiensis, assembly GCA_037074715.1. Classification (NCBI taxonomy): domain Eukaryota; kingdom Viridiplantae; phylum Streptophyta; class Magnoliopsida; order Magnoliales; family Magnoliaceae; genus Magnolia; species Magnolia kwangsiensis. The sequence goes on from CM073586.1 coordinate 17,231,017, forward strand.
TGTGTTTCATCTATTCTACGTATCATCTCAGGTCTCCAGTTCGCCCATTTTACAGATCATTTTGGGGCTTGTTAAAAAAATGTAAAGGATATAAATCTCAGGAGGACCACACTATAGTAAAACAATAGTAATTAGATATCCACCATTAAAATCCTCAATAGGCCCATTGTACTGTTTATTTGACATCCAATTTGGTGATTAGGTCATACACACTCAGGCTTAGAGAAAAAACAAATATCATCTTGATCCAAAACTTTTATGGACCCAAAAAGTTTTCCATGGTAAACGTTCATCTAACATTGTTTCCTGTAATGTGGTTCAATTGAGATCGGGATATATACCTCATTTTTTTGTCTCATACGATAAAATGATGTAGAAAAATAAATGGACAGCATAGATGAAACACATATATCATGGTGGCCCACATAGCATTGACCATCAGCCATATTATGGTGGCCGGGGAGTAGCCAATCCGTTCGAGATGTGAATCATCCATCTTTTATTTACAACCATAAATAAGCCATTTGTTCATAATCTTATATGGTAATCCCAACCTTTGACTTTTAGAATTTTAATGAAAGGGGTTCGAAATTTTCTTTTTGATTGTTCTAAGTGGTGGGCATAACTAGGGGTGTATAAGAACTGAGCTAGCTCAATTAGCTTGCTCGGCTCTACTCAAAAAAGCTTGATTTGATTCGGTTTGAAGTTGAGTTCGAGTTGAGTTGAGTTAATTTTTTGAGCTCGAAAATGAGTTCGAGCAGGCCCCAACTCAACTTGACTCAGTTCGAATCCAGGTTGAATTGAACTCGGATCGAACTAGTTTGATGACTCAGTTACATTGTCATTAATGTTGCTCACCAACTATTTGATAAAATGACTCAACCAAATGTGGCCAGTGGCAAGGAAGATTTAGCCAGTGGTGGTGACACCCGGATCCATAGCTCAACTGGTAGACTAATTGGAGATACCTCGTTTCAACACTTGAGGTCATGGTATCGATCCTTAGTGAGGGTTGCTAACATGGAGTGTGTGTACTGACGTGGTGTGTACTAACAAGCTAACCCAAGAAAAAAAAAGAAACTTTGGCTAGTGGCAAGGATGGCTTGATTGGTAGCTGACAAAATATGTACATTAAACAAATTTTTTTTTTTATTTTGGTATTTATGTTATTCAGTAAGTGTTTAATAAAATACCTATAAAACTATTATCTCTATGTTACAAATAATGGGATTGTAAAGTTACGGATCAAGTATTCGTGAAATGACTCAATGATGAACTCAGCTGAGCTGTTGACCGAATCAAACCGAGCTGCCCACTTAGGCTTGAGGACCAAGCTGAGCCGGGTACAAGTTGAGGTCAACTCAACTCTGTTTGACTCGATGAACACCCTTAGCCACAACCATCAGTCCAGCTTAAGGATCTTAGAGTGATCCATATATCATACAAAAATGTGGACAGTCCTGATCATCGGAAGCCCTAATGGGGGGTGACATACGGTGGATCCTGACTCAGGTCCATGTTCCAATGTCGGAACTGATCACCAGTAGGGGCCTACCATCAGTGAAAATTTTCGTAGTGGTACATTTTTAACCGTCGATTAGTGGCCCATGATTGATCGGATCAAAGATCTTTTGGCTGGATCTTGCATTTTAGAACAACCTCGTATGGATGGAAGGAGCATTGTGCCCCTCGTGTAAGGTGTGATGAGCAGCATGGACTTTGATTAGCACTGCATAACATTGAAGTGGTCGTCCAGATAATGTTGCAGTGGTTCTCCAGTATACCAATTCAGGTAGTGCGCACCAGAAAATGAGCTACTCCAGCTTAGACAAAGTATATCCATCATATGACAATGATTGAATAATCCTATCCATCCAATTAATGACTATCAAGTGAATGGTCTAGTGTAAAGTAATAAGTGATCCAAATTTAAAGGAAACATTATCATGCTTTATTTACCAATTGGGTTAATACTTTGGACCGTCTATATTACTCTTCATTTTTAGTCATAAAAATTAGAAAAAATAAATAAATTTTCATCTCTCATGCTCAAATGATTTTGATTTGAAAACGCCCTGCGTCCAAAAATATAATGCCACGTGTGTTGAACTGAGGACCCGAGTTTCCAACAAACGGATCCGGTGGACTACCTGAATGGTTTACCCGCCGGCTACCATTTTTTTCCCCGTGCATGGTGGTCCTTACCTAATCCACCAATGCAGAGTCAAATTGTAATGATAAATGTTCACGTACGATGCTGTATGTAACCATTCAAATACAACCATCTCTTGGTGGGCCAACGTGTCTCTTTCATCCGAGCAATGTGATGTACTATAAAGATCATCTGGGTCGTACATCTGTCCAATCCACTTAGTAGGTGGATCACACCTGCACGCTGATTCATATCATCATCCATCCGTTGATTTAAAGTTTATCTCTTAACAGATTATTGGACATCACGTTTTATCTACCGCTGATATTTTAGTCACATACACCTTTTGAACGGCTGAGATGATTTACTTAAGTGACATGTTGGTAGAAAAGAAACAGTTGCTTGTAAAACTTTACATACGACACTGTACGGGAGGTGCGAATGCGGATTAGCTGAGACGCCGGATCCAGCGTGGTGAGTACGACACTGACCGTGGGGCCCACTTTCATAAATTTTTTGTATATCCACGCCGTTCATCCGTTTTTAAAGTTTATTTGAGAGTATTTTACCAAAACTTAAGAAAATATATATCTCATGTGGACCACACGGTGGCCATTGGATTCCTACCACAAAAAGCTTCTTGGGGGCCGCGAAAGTTTTGGATCAAGCTACTATTTGTGTTTTACCTTCAGCAAAGTCTATGTGACCTTGTCAACAAGTTGGATGGAAAATAAATATTACGGTGGGCCCCAGGAATTTTTTAATGGTGGATGTTTAATGACTGCTGTTCCAGTGGCGTGGTCCACCTTAAATTTGTATCTGTTTAATTATTGGGACCATAACCTAAAATAAGTTGGAAAAAAACGGATAGACCGTGTGGATATACATTGCATGTATTCAGGTGAGCCCAACGGTTAGGATCGCATCCACTGGCTGGATCCAAGTCGCAGCTAATCCACGTTCAGTGCTTGTGGGAACTATTTGATACTCTGTCAGAGTGCGATGCTCGATACGCAGGCACTCAGAAAATTGTATACGTGGCATACAATTACTCAAATTAGTTGTGGAACTCAATGCCGCTGAGTCACAGCACAAGATCAGATTGGTGATTGATCCTAACCTTTCATTTGTGGACACTTCTTTATCAAAATAGGACCGTTGAATATTTTATTTTTTAAATTTTTCATCAAAGTAGTCAATAGTCAAAATGTTTTAATTTTTAGTTTATGATACGGACGCATGATTTAGACAATTTAATTTTAATTAGTTATACGACACATGCGATTTCCAATTTCTAAGTGACTGGGTATCATTGACTAATGAAGTGGCCATCAGCTGGTCCACGTGGATCATTGTAAGAACCAGTTGATAAGGTAGGCGCCACCAATAACAGGTCATGGACGCTCTCTGTTTTCTGTAAAGATGATCCTGACCGTTTGAAAAAGATAGTTGAATCTAAGCTGTTGACCTTTCTACGATTTCATCATTCCATAGATAAGACGACTAAGATCAAAATTACCTTCCCGTTGACTGCACACGTTGGGACCTATCTCATGAGCTGTTCAGATCATGGCATGGCCCAACTAAGGATACAGCAGAATACAGACGGAGATCAAATAAAACTGCAGTGCGTCAGATGGAGAATATTATACATGCCACCATATGTGCCATCGTGGCCAATCAGGCGCAATATCCAAGCTGTCCACTTGGTGGGCCCGACTGTAAAGATGTTCTCGCTCAAAAATATATCCGCTCAGCAGGTGGTCACGATGTTAGAGATGGATGGACAGTTAGGAAAAATTCAGCCACTGAACGGATTGGATCAACTCCCAATGTTCTATGTTGGCACATGTGTGGCGTGTACATGTGTTGCATTGCACACGCGTGTGGCTTATGAATACTCGTTCTTTGGCAACTGAAACCCTTGGTTTGGTAATCCAGACCATTGATCTATTTCGTCCACAGTGAATAGACCATGTGGCAAAAATCTCCTATATTGAAAGATCTCAGCCACATATCTTGGAACTTTTGTCAGCTGATCGAATATGGACCCTTGCTTCCATTTCTCTTCTCAATCATGTATTTCCAGACCAAAAGCTGAATGTTTAAGATTTTTCTATTGAGGGGCCGTACTTATTAGTGATACTTAACAGACCAATGGTCTGGATTACCCGTCTATGGACCCCACCATGCTTGAGTGCCGCTCCTTTTCATTTTCCATTAAATCTGCAACGCACTACGACTTGTGACATTTGACATTTGTCGAGAAAGCTGTGGCCCGATTCAAATAATGGAGGGACGAGGCTTTCATGGGAAAGCCTTTGGCAGGAAGTTCCTGTGCAAGGATGCTTGGTGGGGCCCACTGTAATGTATGTGAGAAATCCATTCCGTACATCAGTTTTACGAGATCATTTTAAGACTTTCTACCAAAATGAGGTGGATAAAAAACTGAAGTGGGTCACACGAGAGGGAAAATTGGGAAAAGAAATTCCTACTGTTGAAACCTTCCTGGGCTACACCTTGATGATGTTTATATGCTATCCAAACCGTTTATAAGGTCATTCCAAATGGGATGAAGTGAAAAAACTAAAAATATAGCGTGATATAAAAATTTTATGGCATAAAAATGACTCAACGGTGCTCACTGAATGCCCACTGTTCCATCTCGTGTGGTCCACTTGAGTGTTGGATATACCTCATTTTTTGTCGCACGTCCTAAATTGAGCTCGAAAAACGGTTGGACAAGGTGGATTTCTCACAAACATCGCAGTGGGCCTCACCCATCATCCTTGCGCATGAACTTCCTGCCGAAGGCTTTAGCAGGAAATCCGCATCCGTGGGGACCACCTTGGGTGTGTGGGGCAAACGGACCACTAATTTCAATCGCAGAATCAAAGGCTGAGATCCCACAAAACTAAAATCTAAGTATGCAACAAGGTATCCCAACTATAAGTTAACCCTCCCCACGTGGTGTTGGCCCGGGATCAAGTTTTACCACAGCCGTTCACTTGGGTCCTCAGTTCATGCACTTCTGACTTCACTGGCCGTGTCAGTATACTATGAAATATAAATTAATTATTTTAGAAATGAAATAAGGTGCGTTGGTGTTGGTATTCAATTTGTAGATATAGCCACACATGCATGAATGACTCAATTTTAATTATGTATGTGTGAGCATGTATATATGAGTATAGCTAGAAACGTAATTGACTTAAATGAACTGAATGCCTCGTTACCCTAAGCATTGAAACAGCTTATTTAAGATCAAATTTGTGTAGATTGACTTAACCACCAATTAATAAAGAATTAGACAATTAGAGAAGGGATTAGTTTTTCCGATGAATTCCTTTTTACCAACAAAATAAATGGTTAGAAAAAAAAAGATTTAAGGGTCAATTTTATTAATCTAAATTTACATTGGTAGATAAATAAAATAAAATGAAAATTATTGACAGTGGTTTGAGTTGGCAAGACAGCTGTAGACAATTGACGGTCTCCTAAGCTTGAATGGCTAAGAGACTCGTCAAATTTTAGATGGTTATGAGATGGTTGTAGTCTAGTTAACATGATGTGACTGAATAATCACCAAGTACTTAGAGATTTTGGGGTATTTGACAACAAAGTCATGAATGATTAACTAAAGTAATTTGATGTGCTACAATGATACACTAAATAGAAGTAGAGGCTAAATTAAGTTACACTAATCAATCTAGATTTGCTATAACATGGTGTTGAACAAAAGTAAACAGTTTAAGTAAGATTAAATAAGATTAAGCTTTAAAAACAAGTATTGATGTGGGATGAAAGATTGATAAACAACCTAATGTGAGGGGCCGTTACATAAAACCTTAAGATCTAGCATCCCAAAACATCAAAATTATGAGATAATAAAGCAATGAAATAAATCAAAGTACAAACCACACGACATAAGAGATTTTTACGTGAAAAACTCTCAAAGAGATAAAAACCATGGGACCTTGTCCAGATCAACAATTCACTATGAAGTAAAATGTTACAATCGAGCCTAAGCACATAACGCTTGGATCAAACCTTCTTTACTCATGCAAAAGTAGATAAACAATAAGAGAATAAAGAAAAATAGAGAGATCTCACCGATTACGACGACGTAAAAGCGCTGAGATGTCGAATGCACAGTAAATCACCTCTACGAGCAGAACCTCAATTCCACAAGCTTCCTCTCTCTTTCTCTCTCTCTCTCTCTCACACACACATACACACACTTTTGATAGCCCTGAACCCTTTAACAAATCCGTATAAAATTTTAGGAAACTCTTTTACATATCCTAAAACAGCCCTAGGGACCCATATTTATAGTTTAGGAAACTCCTTTCTGCACGTCTGTGAAAACTGCTTCAAATTTACGCAGTTTACATAATATCCGGATATGAATCTGCGTAACCTTGATTGGTCAAGCAGGGTCCTCGACTGGTCAAGCAGATCCTTGACCGGTCGAGCAGCACGGAAGAATAAACACAATTGGTTGCTGGACTTTGAGTTGAGCATCGTTCGACTGGTCAAACACCACCCTCGATCGATCATGCATGGCACCCGACCAGTCGAGGTATGAGGAGAAAATTCCTATCACCTAGGGTTGAAAAGAATTGTTTAATTGGATTGATAATGGTTTGAAAGTACTCTTCTATATTATGCTACTTTTATAGACTTTAATTAGGTAGTGGTCTTGCATATGATTTCTTAGCCTTTGAGAATGACATTTTAATTAGCCAACAAATTTGGTCTAGTAAGTTTTTATTTTGAAGCAGAGTCAACTAACTATTACATTACTCTGTATGGTTGTATTTTTGCTCTTCAATAGCTTTTTCCTTCTGGTGCATCATTTAGGAGTTTACAACTGCACGTGGTTAACTAAATCCGACCATGTATCACTATCTTTCCCTGCCTTTGCGTTGTGGTCGGTTACGTGTGCTTTTTAGGCACTTTATGAGTATATCTCTGAGCATCCTAACTTTCCTCACCTGACATGCGCACCCCGCGCGCAAAGATCCATTTAGAATCCTCATAATATCTCTTCTATGTTCCTTGATTACCTTTTTAAATTTTGGGATAAGTGTACTAATGCATAAAGACATTCTCTTCGTTGGATCTAGCTGTGACAAGATGGGTATAAACAGCAAGATATCTCATTTACAACCATCTATGGGTGTGTGATCTAATCCATATCTATGGGTGGCCCCATATAAATGCCCATATTTTCCCCATATAAAAACCCATGGTTTTGGGTCCCAGTTCTGAAAAAAACGAGACCTTGACCTGAAAAGACACACACTTCCAATTTTGATCAGCCAGGTATAAGTAATGTAGAACCCAATGTAAACCCCACCCATTGATAGCCCTAAGTAGCAGTGGGTGGACCATAGGTCAACTAATCACTTCTATTGCAAATCCATAGTCCATTTTTTCTACGTTGATTGTCAGGATGTTGAATAGGTTTTCCAGAAAGACAAGCCCTTGGCACAAGAAGATATAGGGTCAGTTTTGACCCTGTGCACATTCTTACATTGATATAAATCATCCATGTTGTCATTACTACCATATAAAAGCTATGGTCTTATAATAATGATTCATTGATGATGCTGGCCGTTGAATCTTGAATTGGAATAGCTATTAAATATTCACCACCGTACCTAATCACTAAATGTTTCTTACTATGCGGTGGATAGCATAAAATCCAAACAATGAACGGTTCTCATCACCATTTAAGGTGAACTGGAGGTGGAAACCGTACCATAGCGTACTGTTGTAGTGGGCACTGTACCCTAACAAAACCATCCATCTTGAACAATTTAAGGCCGCAATCGATAAGTGTGGCAAATCAAAATTTCGGCAATATTCTTGAAAAAAATAAATAAATTTAATGAAATGATCTTGCAGGGATAATATAATGAGATTTTTAAAATATTAGTGTAATTCATAAAAATAATTTTTTAATTTTATTTTTAGTGATATTTTCCCAATAAAAATATTAACATTTATATTATTCTGTATGATAGATTCGGCATTGTCTAAAATAGTCTATAATACTTCTATGGGCCTATTTGATTTTCAAATTATAACATAAATACATTCTACAATAATCATAACTAATTACACTTGTAATTATAGCTCTTGCTCTAAAGTTGATGTGGACTACTCTAATGTTTGGGTGTAAATATTTGTGGGTGTAGAAGCTATGGAGCCTACCATGATGTATATATTATATTTATGAAATTCATCTAATAAGCTAAAAAATGAGGCAAATCCAAAGCTTAAGTAAATCACACCACAATCAAAATTGAGAATTGAACACCACCATCAATAATTTCCTAGAGTGTATAAATGTTTTGAATCAAATTGGTTTATATATTTTTTCTCTACCAATGTTGATAAGAACTTATGAACAAGCAAGATGATAAATAAATGTCATTATAAATGACAAATAAGCATTTTTGTAAACCTCAGGAAAGTATTAACTTTCAATAGTCAATGTATGCTACAATCATCATTTCATAATGTGTGGTCCACTTGATATTTTATTCCCTAGTAGGGGTGGTTAACAGTGAAGTGTGAACTGATACTCTACCACTTGATCTAACAGAGTGAAGTGTGAACTGACAATCTGCCAAATGTACATGCCATGACCTCAGTGTTGAAACCGTGTATCTTTCACACAATCTACCATGAGCTATGGATGTAGGCGTCACGTAATATTCGAATTTACCTTTTAAGTTTGTGGAATAAATGAAGGACATGAATATAAGATATTCATAACCATGGCTCCATAATTTTTTTGTAGGGTATAAAAACACATGAAATCCACATGGTGTGTCACATGAGTCGTAATTAAAGATAAGAACCGAATATAACTTAATCAGGAAATTCAAACTGCCCCGGCCCTATATGTACTCATTTTCTTCTCCCTAAAAGTATAGGCGGGAAAAATTTCCAACTTTCTCTTTAGTGCTTTCATATTCTTGTTGTTGAATTCCACGTTCTCACATTCCTCCACTGATGTACAAGATCTATCACCGTAGATGAGAAATTGACGAGATTTCATTATATATGTCATGAGAAACATTTTTAAGCCATTTCTCTTTTGGTTAGGACCACATTTACCATTGGTCCGTTGGATTTATTATGGATGGTGTACATTTATTAGAAGCTAGTAGATGAAAAAATCCAATGGTCCTAATTCAATAAATAAGTGTCCACGGATCAGAGGTTACGATCATTCAATTTCTATCAAACATGGACAATTTTTGAGCGCCTGCGTATAAAGCTCCGTACCCTGCGAGAGTAATATCAAACACCTCTAATTATTGTGATTTTGGCAGAGGTTTCTGTCTGAATCCGTGCATGCATGCCACGTGGGCAGTGAATGGTTTGGTAAAGGGTGGCGGAAGGATGAGTTATGCACGACATGGCAACTTCGTAAATTTCTACTGAAATATGGGGAGATTAGTGTCAGTAAAGTCAACGATTGTCTGATGCAATTCTTCACGCGCAATGCCGACGGACGGTCGTTCTTTGCTGCCCTGTCCTTTTCCCATTCCATGCTGCATGACATGAAGATGATAAGTACCCATGTACTTTACGTTTATTACAAAAGAGGAATCCTCCAATGATCTTCGTCGCACTGGATACTTGTACAGCCGATTCAATTGATCGAGTTCGTTCATTAGGTCGAAGACGGATGTGGTGGGATGCGGATTGCGTACCACCCCCGCCCGTCCCTAGCTCCGAACGGGCAGTTCTGTCAGCGGGCTCACCGTGATGTATCTGTACATCCAAGCCGTGAATCCCTTTTCTTAGATTATTTTAAGGCACATGAATAAAAATGAGGCAGATCCAACGCTCTAGTAAGCTGGGTTGCACAAAGCATTAAATGTCAATTGCATTAAATGCAAGAGTCATCTGTGGTGTGGTCTACTTGAGCGTTGGATCTGCCTCATTTTTGTTCCGATACCTTTAAATAATATGAGAAAAGGGATAGACGGCTTAGATGTACAGATACATCTCGGTGGGCCCACTCACAGAACTGTCCGATCGGAGCTAGGGACGGGCGGGGTAGTACGCAATCCGCGTCCGACATGGTGAGTCGCGTTCGGATTGTGGGATCCAAAGGGATGTACGTGTTTTATGTCCACGCTGTCTATTCATTTTGTCAGCTTATTTAAGCCTCCCATTGCAATTTATTTGTTTTATTTCTATACCTTTTGCAGCTCACATCAGCAAAAAGATAAAATAGATCCATATCTCAAGTGGACCACACCACAAGGGGATAGTATTTATTTGTCATCTAAGCCGTCTATAAATTAATAAAGGCTCGTACAAAGCGAAAGTATGAATATAAACTTAGTTCAAAACTTTTGCACCATCAGTAAAGTTCTTAATTTTGGGCCTTTTATCAACGTTGTTTTTTGTTGTGTGGTACACTTGAATTTTTTATTTGATTCAAATTTTAAGCTCATGCCTTAAAAATGAGATGCCAAAATAGATAATCAATGCGAATAATACACACATCATGGTGGGCATTAGAATGCCCAACACCAACTATCTCAGGATGGGATTGCATCGTATTAACGCTACGATATGATGATTAAATACTATGGTGCATATTGGGATGTATGTATCCAATTCACGCTATCTACCCTATTCGCAGGCTTATTTTACAGTATGAGCCTAAAATTAAAGCAAATTAAAAAAACAAGTACACCACAACACAAGAAATGGTTTGAATTAGGACATCCTTCCATAGGATCTTACAGTTATGTTTATTTGTCACCTAATTTGTTCATAAGATGACATGGAGATGAATGAATGAAGGCACAAATATTAGCTTGATCCAAAACTTTTGTGGGACTTAGAAGTTTTCGGCGATAGGCATTCAACTACCATTATTTTCTGTGGTGTGGCCCACTTGAGTCCATGCCCTAAAATGAGTTGAAAAAAAATGAATGAAGAGAATGAACAAGGCACATACATAACAGTGGGCCTATAGAAGTTACTCAGTATGCTATATAACAAAGTTACTCAGCCCAATCGGCACTCCCCAGCTGGGCAACAATCGCCACTCCCTAGCTGGGCAACAATCGCCCAACGTGTTTCCCTTTTTTATGGTCTCCACTGTAAATATTACACGTTTAGACCAATAACAGACACTTGATTAATGACCTTTAAAAGGAAAGTTAATATCACTTGAAATAGGCTCACTGAACAAATTGACCCATTCATTTATTAGTGACCATCATGGATTTGCATGATTCTAAAAGATTTCCTTTTGTTCGGCAACCATAACCATTCCGTATCTATGGCTTGAAAAAAGGATTGCTATAGAAAATAAGCTCTAATCAAGGATGTGTTGGATAATCCGATCAGTGCTATGGGTTTTTCAGTACCCATAAATAGTGTTTTGTACTTAATTGGATAGTTCAAATTGACCTATTGAACTGTCCATTTGAACCGTTGCTGCATAGAGAACTATAGCTTAAAGTCCTCTCATTTATGTTACAAAATATACCTGCCAAATCATTCAGGCGATTAACTTTTTATCTCCAAATTAATGTACCTTTAAGGGCATGTTTTATTTTTTTAATTTTTACTAATTACCTTAGTAAATATAAAAAAATGGACAATGATTATAATTTTAAGAATGGATTGAGATTTTATAATTTAAAAATGTAATGATGGATTAAGATTTTATAATTTAAAAATACAACGATTACAAATACATTTCTCTCTCTTTTATTATATATGCATTTGACCTTGGACTTATGTATCATATTACTTTTTTAAAACAACAGTGAGAAATAATGATATTTTATCACAAAATTTGAAAAACCTAACATACTCTAAATGTAAAAATATTTGAAAGTTGTCATAAATTAATTTAGAAATAATGCTTTTTAAATGTAGAGTTATTTACAAAAACTCGCCTGCCTTTTGGTCCTTTTGAAAAAATATGCCTGCTTTTGGCATATTTTAAGGGAGCCACCTACCTTTTGTGCTTCATTACTGCCTGCCATTGTATGCCGTGAGGATTACATATGATTTTACAACAATATTTATTAAAAGGTAAAAATACCCCTAATATCAAATTAAACTAGAGAAGGGATTTTTGTTTGGTGTTCTGAAGCTAGGTGGGGCCATCAAGGTGTTTGTGAGAAATCCAACTGATCCATATGTTTTGCCTGCTTATTTTATGGCAAGACCCCAAAAATGAGATAGATGCAATGCTTAAGTGGGCCACACAACAGAAAATTATGGAGATTGTATGCCCACCAATGAAACATTCGTGTATCCACGGAAGATTTAGATTAGGCTAAAACTTTTTTCTTCAATCATCCCAGTGTTAATGACCTTTTGAAGGGTTGGACCATTTTATGAACAATTTGGATTGCATATAAACATCAGGTGGAGCCCAAAAAGGTTTGAACAATAGCAGCCCCTTTCCACTGTTTCTAATCATGTGACCAAATTGAGTTTCATATCCTATTGATTTTATTTTTTATTTTTATTTTTTTTTGTTTTGTTTTATCTCATGTCTTAAAATTACCTGCCAAAATGGATAAACGGAGCGGATTTCTCACAAACATCATGGTGGGCCCCATCTCACATCATTAAGGGCCTGTTTGGCCAGCCACATTAGGAGGGATTAAGGTGGATGGAATTGTAAAAGTTACAATAAATGCATTTGTAAGATATTGTGTCTGGATTGAGTGTATCCCATGTTTTCTAGTACCATATTTGGAATGTATGTATTAAAAAAGTATATCTACTATCAAATTGCATTTGGATTGAACTTGGATGAAGTAAAAATTCATCATCCATGGGATTAGTAATCCCATCTTACACTTTCAAACACAAGCCTCAATTTTTAAGCTTACAAAGTTAATTTTAATTCCATCTCAGACTCCTTCCAAATATGCCATTATGAATTTCAAAGTGGGATTAGTAATGCATTCCCATTTAATACAACTTCATGCCACTGTAAAAGTCCTCTCAAGTCACATCAACTAGCTTGTAACAGGCCAGTTGGCAGCGAAGAGAGATGAATGGATTAGGTGACTTGATGAATGCATTCTATATCCATATCGTTCAACCTAAGATGGTGCGGTCCTTACCGTAGGGCCCACCTTGATGAATGCATTCTATATCCATATCGTTCAACCATTTTCCTAGATCATTTTACGGCATTATTGCACATCTAATTATCGAGTGGACTGTACCAGAAAAATAGTGGTGATCAAGTGAACCGTATCATAAAAGTAGTGGTGATTGACCATTAATAGCTACAAAAGTTTTGGATCAATATGATATTTATTATTTCCCTTCATCTAGGCTTATGTGACCTTATCAACATATTGGATGGTAAATAAACACAATGAAAATATTAAGATGCTCCCTGATAAGCTTTTAATAGTTAGAAGTTTAAACAACACTCTTTCTTATGGTATGGTCGACTTGACAATTGGATATGCTTCATTTTTGGTATCTTGCCCTAAAATTAGCTGTCAAAATGGATGGGCAATGTGAATGTAATTTACATGCATCACAGTGGGCCCCACGGTTAGGGATGCATATAAACATCAGGTGGAGCCCATAAAGGTTTGAATGGTAACCAACCCCTTTCCACTATTTCCCGTTCATGTGACTCACTTGAGCATCATATCCCCTTGACATTTTGTCTCATGCCTTAAAATGACCTACAAAAAATAATGAATGAAGGTGGATCTCGTATCCATAGAAGTCGGTGGGATCCCTAACCATGGGGCCCACCTTGATGTATTTGACTTATATCCACCCTGTCCATCCGTTTTGAAAACTCATTTTATGGCAAAGTCTAAAAAATGAAGTAGATCCAAATCTCAGGTGGACCATAATACAGAAAATAGTGGTAATCAACCATTAAAAACATTTCATGGGCCACAAAAGTTCTGGATTAAGATGATATTTGTGTGGTCTCTTTATCTAGGTCTTTGTGACCTTATCAATAAGTTGGATGGCAAATAAACATTTTGGTGGCCTTGTGAAGTTTTTAATGATGGGGATTCAATCACGACTCTAACTCATATAAAAATCAGCCATATTTGACCCAAATACGGCTCACAACAATAAAACCAAATCCGAATGACGAACTTCGTTGAAGCCTTCATGGGACACAGGTGATTAGTATGTGAAATGGCCTTACAAAATGAATGGACGACATGAATCACTTTATATGCTAAAGGTGAGCCCCAAATACATTGACGAAAAAGTAAGCATGAAAAATTGGGGGCCAATTGTGAATATGACTGACAACAACGGTACAATGGTCTTTTAGATTCCTTAATGACGTAATCGTTAGTCAAAGTTAAACAAGCTACTTTTCATCATATTTTTAAATGGAAGGCGTGTATTCGTAAGCATTTCTAAATGAGGTGTGTATTAAAAAATAAACCAAAAAGTATGTGGGTTTTCAAAATTAATTCTTAAATGTATTTATTAATTTATATTTTTATATTTTTAATATTTTATTTTTCAATCATATTTCCTAATAATATTGAGAGTAAGGGTGGCAATGGGTTGGGTAGTCCTACTAACCTAATGAACCCAACCTGACTTTCTCACAGGCTTGGACCTAAGTGTGCTATGCTTGGGCATTACATGCATGGCTAGGTCAATTTTGGAGATGAGCTTGCATTGAAGTCATTTTACCTTGATCTCACTCGTCAGACTTTATATATTCCAGTTAGATGAGTTTCTGGGTGTGAACCTAACAAGAATGTATGTGGGTGAGTTTGTACGTTCCAACGCAGTCCAATTAACATTCACCTATAATCAATAACTAGAGTAGCTTTAAATGAATAGCATCAAAAGTTAAGGAGAGATAACTAAATTCAAAAATATATGGCTAATATTTAAAATGTACAATTTCAAAAGTGGTGTCCACTTAAATGGAAACTACACAAGCCGTAATATACATTTAATAAAATCAAACCATGAAGTCCACCCACCTAGAGACTCTAATATACACATATCCAAAATGAATAAAATGTAAAGTTTTCTGTTTCTGCCTGACCCTCTTAAAACATTAGGGTGATAGTGCAAGCCGGTTTAAGCCTGCCGTCTAAGATCTCGATGATACCTGCATCAATAATATCATCTACTTGGTATTTTAAAACATCGTCCCAGATGAGAGTGAGTAGTTAACTCAATGATTATATTTTCTAAGTTATACATGTTATCAAACAATCAAGCGTGGGTAATGACAGTATACTAAAGCAAGCAATTTCCTAAGCTAGTTATTAAGGTGTATGTATGTCATGATATGCGAATGCACATCCCAGAAAAAGAAAAAAAAGGGGTTCAAACAGTGCACTGGCCTTTAACAGTAAGCTAGGCATGATGCCCAAGCATTTAATAGTCAGCTAGGCACTCAATTACACTATAACAATTTTCCATATCAACACTGTCACCAACAAGACGTCAATCATATGTACAATCGTTGGCCCATAGTTTAACTCACCAATGTCTGTCATGCCATACATGATTAATTAACCAAGTAATTATTAATAACAATTCATACTGTAGATTGGTAAAGCTAGGATACCTCAATTCTATTAAAAGTTGCTAAATTGACTCACATGGCTCATGAAAGCACATAGCTGCCCCTCATAAGTGTCCCTTGATTTTGTTACAAGTTTATCACTTAAAAGTCCAACTTATATAATTAAACAACAGTAAAGGATCATTGCCAAGGATGATCACAGATAATGTAAGGGCTTGTCAGCCAACTTAAATCAATGTGAGAAGTTCTCGTTAATTCCATTAGCACTCGGGTCATTCGAACAATACTCTGGCATGGAACCATCGGCCGAGTATATGATGTGGGTCGTTCGAACAATAATTTATCACTTCCATTAATGCTCATTGGTTATTATGGGAAGGGACCACAAGACTTTCATTAATGCTCATTAGTCATTATGGGGGGGCACCACCCCGACGTAGGCCAATAGCTCAGACATGATGTCCCATACTAGTATGCCCGGCTCATGTTTTTGTAGGATCGTAATGTACTAACAGTTATGGATAGACTTAAATCAATGGTAATAGTGGTATCTCATATTTCATCGAATGTTATACGATCACCAAGTATAAGAATGATCGACTTTGCATTGGAGCGATTCGATTGACTATGGAGAACCTTGTGCAAAACTGCCATTGGATGCAAAGCATCTCATATAGTTCCAATTACTACTGGTCGGCTGTGTTCAACCTCGGTCGACCGTATAAGTCTGGGAGAGTGAAGCCAAAGTGCGCGACTCATTTATGAGATTTATAGGGCTCAATCTACCATATCAATAATTCATATTATCATTACATAATCATAATCATAAATCAACTTAATATCATATTAGGTTATACAAATTAAACACATGTACGAGCCAACATAATCCAATATATATCGATCCAATCCAATGTATATAAACAATAAAAATTAATATCATACTCGGGTATATCAATAGAATACATACTAATCAATACAATTCAATGTACATCAATACGAACCAACGTGTATCAACAATATTTATTAAATAGCATAAAAAATATTCTAACAATATAAATTTTATATTGATCAAGCATTTCATCAAACATATTGGCTACCAATAAAAAGTAATATTAGGGTTACAATAATAAAGTAATTTGACACAAATAACACACAGTATCCTAACAACAAGTAAAAATTATTATCTAACACTATCAAGGGTTAATAAAAGGAAAACGTGAAAGAATATTGGTCCACACCTTAGGATGATTTCAGGAGATCTAATCATACCTAGGGTTAGGGTTTCATAGAAAAAATATCAAATCCTAATAAAGGTTAAAGAAAATCTCATTAAGAATTAAGAAGCTATCATCAACTCACTAAATCGAAAGGTTAGATGCGATTCTTATCTCTAATCGCAATTACGAGCGGACACCCAATGAAGGATGTGATAATGATTAAGGTTTAATTGCGAGAACTCAACAAGAACCAACACTAAGTTCCCCTCACTCACTCACTCACTCTCTCGTTCTAGAGAAATTTCATATGGAATGGAGAGGCTACCCATGTATAAGTATTTATAGTGCCAGAAGTGGCCCGATTAGCCATAATGACTAGGTGTTCAATATTATAACCTTATGGGAGGTTGATTCTATCTTTTGGGGTCCACGTGGAGGGGTATATGTTAATTTATGCTATATGATAACTAGCACTAGTGATGATTTACGTATAGATACGATCGGACCACCATTGATTGCACTGATCGACATGTATGATTATAAGTTAGTTCGATGACTAGCGATTGTTCATTGGGGCCGCGGCTATAAGAATATATAGTTGTAGGGTATTAACTTAAATTGATGCTCTAAATTTGGCCATGATCTAACAGACTGAAAGCCATAACTTTCGTACGAACCAGATATGAGCAATTAACTTTAGTTTCTGTTTAATTTCAGAAACATTCACACATCTCATGCACTCTCCTTTACAAGTTTAAGTTTAGCAATTTGACAAATAATCTTAGCTCGATGTCTCACGATTGACGTCAAGCCCGCTAATAGGAACATCTTCCTATAGTTTCGAGTTTAGTGACATACGAACGAGTAGTCTAAGGGTTGTTTGGTTAATTTATGCATTTCTAAAATAAGTTAAGTAATGAGATTTCTTGTGCATGACAATTAGGATTTGGATTAGCTAAGTTTATAGTGTGACATATTCACAATTAGCGAAAATAGTAGTTTGATTTAAATTACCCTAAACCATTGATTCTTGAGCCAAAAAGGTAGTTTGGTCAATATGGGTTTTGTACATGAGGTAATTATGATCTAACCCCTTGATTAAGTAGATTTTAGGTGGATCTCTACTAACACAATCATTTTGACTAGTCGATGGTGGGTCGCCTAGATCTTGGCTTTCGACTAATAGATCACATGGTTAGGCAAAAGATTTAGGTGATCGGACGTATTCGTAAGTTTCTTATGGGTAATTAATCAAACTTGTACGGTTCTTTGACAATAACGCTCGGGTAATGTTAAGGTCAATTATGAAAAAATCTAAGACGTTACAGTTGATTTCATTGCTCTAAAATGTCTATTTCATTAGAGCATATAGCTTGCTTGATCAATGGATAGATTAGGAGAATTCAAGTGGGAATTAGGAATTTTATCAATTTTTAGGTTGAGTAAGATAAGGTTGGGTTGGAATCGAGCAAGACAAGGTCGGGTCAGCCTTATGCCTAAACTTTTTTTTTTTTGTGCGAAGGGGGGGGGGGGGGGGGGGGGTTGATGTAGAGTGGGCCGCAGACCTATTCCTGGTCCAGATGGAGTAAAAAGGCCCAAATGGAAATGGACATAATCCATTAGATCTGGGCCCAGTCTTACGTGGGGCATGATGTAACTAGGCCCTAGGTGCATCCCGGTCAGAAAAAATCATTCTAGATTGAGAAAAAATGTCGTTCAAAGTGCAAACTGTAAATCAATCATATTGATCTTGAATGAGTTACGGTATGCGCGACGTATGAATTTCAAATGAAATTTCATTCTTGGGCCAACCGACACCTGTAAGCATGTCGCGTCGCTCAATTTCACAAGAAAACGACTCGTTCCTACTTAAGTCTTCCATTTTTTGAAAAATTTATTATTTTTAGTAAGTTTTAGGTTGGATGTAACTTTTTATTCTTATAGTTTTAGTATTTTGTGTCTTCTTAGAGTTTACTTCTTATCATGCCAGGAATCATCCTATATGGTTAGATTAAAACTTTTTTTTTTTAATAGTAAGTTTTACTATTTTAGAAAAGTTTTAGTTTATTTGTATTAGGATTCTTAATTAAAGTTTTGTTTTATTATTTAAAACATTGTAATCTTGATTAAGAGGCTGATTTCAATAAAGTATTTCAAAATTTCTTAACTCTTGTGAATTCAAGAACCATGCCTTGTGGACTTAAGGTCTTATTCACTCAAGGAAGACAGTGATCTTTCTCTTTATCCCTTTATGCTCTTGCCTATTTCAAGGCTTTAGGTCTTAAGTTGTAACAGCCCCACCAACACTGTACGATACTGTTTGCTTTGGGCATGCACGCGCGCCCGCATGGCTTTATTCTCGGAATTTTTCCTAAAAGGCCTCATACAGGGAAGGTGGGAGCTCCACATATAGCACAAGGTCAAGGCGCCCATCCATCTGATGTTGGACTAACCTTACCCATCGCCCTACCAACTGGAGCGTTATTTTCGAAGCCCGACCGATCCCAACGGGTCCCGAATGACAACCCATGCTCAGACCATAGCCAGGCTGCACCAGGGTGTTAGATAAGTGCTAGGCAAGATCAGGTCTAATGCAATGCAGCCCAAAGCTAGCCCATTGCAACCCTACGTTCGAGAAAAAACATCAAAAATATGAAATTCACTAGAGAAATCCCCAAGACATCTGCTAAGTACAAGATTTATCACTACAATAAGGAAAACTTCTAGGTGTCATCATCTTATACCATCAAACACTTTATATTAATACATATTGTACGTACACATTGACAACTTCATCTAGAAAGACTTAAGAAGATAGTTATATAATTAAGTCAGGTAATTTTATTAACTGATTGAATTTTAAAAAGCAATTATTATCCAAACATATACATACACACGACTTTCAAATGCTCAAGAAAATATGAACCTTCCCAACTGTTGTTTTCTCTTACTTTTTTGATAACATCACCCTTGCAAGATCTCCTACCCAAACAAACCCTTTAAAGAACAACAATAGGAATTGCAATAAATGTAAATTTCCATGGAATCTTCCCACCTATTTGAGTAGAAAGCTGTGCCATCATTTTTGGATTGAACTTTTCATATGGAAATTGAGTTCCATAAGAAGGAACACATCCAAAAAATGGCAACTTAAGATTTTAATGGAATTTCAATGCCTTTCCATACAAACTAAAGAAGTTCCCACATATTGCAAGGAATACACCAATGATTCCAATGCATTAATAACTCCTTTAAGGCAATGATGTCCATATCCACTCAATATAGATGTCCGGATAGCATATTTTCAGATCCATGGACAAGAGTGTCTATGTATGTGGATATTTTGCTTTGGGGTGACACCTATTAATTGTACCTTTCTTGATAGAGTGCATTGCATGAACATATATTTAAGAAGTGACTACATGTGCTACCATGGCACACTTGCATGAGATACACGCCCTATAAGCATAGTTCTACAACCAAAAACTCAACTAGACGTTGGGTTTACTAGAAGACTTGACTTGACATGACTCGTAGACTCATTCTGATTTTACGCGATATTTAATGATATAAAGTTTAGAAATTAAGGGTAAGAGTAAATATTTAACTTTGTTAAGATTTGCTTTAATATAAAATAAAAATAATGTTATCAAACTACTTAATTCTGATTTGTTAAAGTTCACTCACCTTACCTTGATCAAAGACTCAGGGATCAATTCTTATCCAATTGGGTGGATTCACATGATTTGACTGTATCCATATGATCTTAGAGACCTTCATAAAAAGTTTAAAATTGATGATCCACATTCATAGTGATTTTCTTAACTATTGTAGGAACAGAAATGATCTAATTATTCTTCTTAACGATTTTGTTAACTATTATAGGAACGAAAATGATCTGATTACTCCTCTTCATATATAAAGAAACGGAAATGATCTAATTACTCTGATCTTATGGTCAAGATGGCCATCAGATACGATCAATTGTTCAGATTATTTAATGGCAACTTAATGGACAATAGATTTTCCTCTTTCAATTTTTTGTCTCGAAAATCATTCAGTTAGGATGCATTTAGTGAGAAAATGCTTCCCTTTTTTTAAAAGAAAGAATTGAGAGAATTACGAGTTCAAATATAGTAGGGCCTGGTCCTATTACACCTGAATGTTATGAGAATTAACTGGGCGACCCACCCACTACTTAACTACTCACAAGTGGGTCCCACTAGCTCAAATCCATCAATTCTCTCCTTTCCCATTCATATTTTATTATAACAATACTCATACTATAATTAATTGAGTGAGTGATTCATGCCCAGTCAACTTAACAAGTTGTCCTAAGTAAGGATCCATGAAAACTTAGGACACTCGACCCAGTTTCTAGTTAACAAGTTTTAGAACTATGGTTGTAATAAGTGGGTCCTTAGATGTGAATATATTCTCTCTAAAACCCAAGCCATGTACTATTGATAAGCATCTATTGGAGTAGAACTAATTTGGGAGTATAGAGCTATAGACACCCCACTAATTAAAATACAACCATTTGGCTTTGTACTTTGGGGGGTCTTCAATATGAGAGGATACACGACTCAAAACATGCCAGACATGTAGCTAACGGACCAAATTGGGGCAGACCTGACAGAAATGGCTCTGTCAGGGCCACAATTTTGACATAAAAAGAGCAACTGGCCCTGACTTTGCCAGTTCTCGGCAAAACCGACCTTGGCTACGTTGGTCTACACAAACTGGTCCCGGTTGTGTGTGTATGTTTTTTTTTTTTTTTTTTTTTTTTTTTTTCAGTTTCATGCACTAGCTTCATCTTGAGCTCATGCTAGCTCCATCGAGAGCTCGTTTATTCTTATCTCTTCAATAGTGGTTCGGTTTTCCTAAGCCTGGCATTGATGTTGAAGCTAGCTATGGCTCGAGAGAACCAAGCCTGCTTAAATCCTACCCACATGTCCCTTTGAAAACACCTATAAAATGAGGGTTTTGCCTTCACAAATGAAGAGAGGAAAAGAGAGCCCCAAAGTCCAGAGGTCAAGAGCCAGAGAAAAGAAAAATCTGATAGTTCTATTTCTAGTTTTGAGATAGAGATAGAGAGTCCGTCTCTTTTATTCTCTCAATCTCTTTTAGTCTTTCGATCTCTGTTCTTCTATTTCTATTTGCAAAGCCAATCTCACATTCTTAATTTATTCTTTTCCAATCTATATATTCCAACCCCACTGCTTTGAACACCTGAGGCAACAGACTCTACTCTGACATCATGTAAAGTATGTTATATAGTTATCTTTCTTGAAGATCTTTTGTATTAGAATACATAACTTAAATGAGTAACTAGAAACTTCGTGTTTTTTTTTTCCCCCTATTTCTATTGGATTTTATTTATTTATTATTATTTTTTATCGTTTTCATTTCATTTTTAGTTTATCTTTTGTAATTTAGACATCTAAAGATTAATATTTTACTAGAAGTTCTTTGATCAATCCCCTTTGAAAGCATATATCCTAGTAAAGTAGAGACCATGTTTCAGATAGGTGGTAAAAGGATGCTTAACTTTTTCCTTTTCTATAACTGTGGCCCTTACCAAAAATTCATGATGTTAACTTATCCAAGAGTTAATCGAGTTAGGAATTTTTTAGTTTTCTTGACCTGAATGTGATTCTACGAATTCTAGCCAACTATAGATTTTGGAGCCTTCCTTTAACTATTGGTGACTCTAAAACAATACTTAGTTGATCCATTCTATCCATATTGCGAAAGGTAGTGCACAACCCAAAACCAAACCAGGTTATTGCAAACCAGGTGTACACCCCCTAGGGGCACAACGTTAAAGGATGTGAATGAAATGCATGTGATGTAAGCGGCATGAGCATATCATCATTACTTTCTCTTCTCCATCCTTTTGTGGGGTTTAGGTATGGAGGTCTTAGCTATGGGTTCTATTGGATCTGAATGGACTTCAGATCTGGGCCTTCATATGTTACAACCCATGTTAACTAAGCACACATGTATCTGCATTCTAAGTTTGAGAAAGACGCATGCTCTATGACTTGTTGGGTATCCGGAACCTATCAGATCAGAAATTTGAGTAAATTCTAGTCCTGTATCCATTACTCTATCATATATCCATCCTCTGCATGTGCAAACATATCTGGTCTGATAGGGACACCTAGTGGACAACATGAGTGAAAAATTTTCTTGAGAGCATTCACAAAATGACGACTTCGATGGGGAAAAAGCCAATAGCCAAAGGTCCATCTTGAAATGTCAGGTGGTGCATTTTGAGGGGATTCATTCAAACTTCCAGATAAATAGAAAAGGACAGGGAGGAGAGCCAGAAGCAGAGGCAGATCTAGCTGACCTAACTTAACTTTCAGTAATCAAAAGCCCTATAAAATCCCACAAGCTTTCCTCTTCTTTCATTTTTTATAACCAGTCGACACCAGAGCTATTCCCTAACTCTGTTCTGTTCTCAATTTCTTTCACTGAAAAAGAATAGAAAATAAGACAGAGATATTCTGAGTATGTTCATGTGAGAGTTAAAACAACCTACAATCATTACACCCAGGATGCAATTAGGGGTCCGACGCCCTGCAAAGCCAGCCTATCGAAGCATCATCCGAACACGCACACACAAGCTAACATGTCAGTCCAGGGAGATTTTTCGGATCCTATCCCAATTCAACTGTGCAACAAACCTTCCAACCCATGACAGACCTTGCAATAGCCAGTCTAACTTCTAGCATGAATAGGATAGAGAACTTGATGACCCAATTTTTTCAAACAACAGCCAACAGTCCATTCATAGTGCACAACAACCTCCTACTCATATGAATCTTTCAGATCTTATCATTAACCAGCTCTAGCCTATCCATCCCGAGGGAAATTGGGTCCATGTCACGCCCCAAACTCGAAAACCGGGCTCACAAAATTCTCGATCGTCGAATCTGGTGCCAACAGCCACCGTAGAACCCCATTCTCGGCTCCCAGCTCCAATTCGCTAGGTTCCGATCCTGGGATGCTACGAGGAGAATTTTCAAAATTAGTTTGATTCGTGATAAGCATAACCAAAGGCATAACCCACAAACAATAATCAAAAACTCCATTACATTTTCACTATGATAAAAAACTTTACAAGTACAATGAGCATAAAGGAAAATACAATGATGAAGAATAAGAATTCCAAAATGATCTGCAAAGTACTCCTGCCTCAGCGCTGCTGCTATCCAACGTCACCTGCATGCAACGGTCGTGCATAAGCTTATAGAAAGCTTAGAGGGTGGTGAAAGTGTGTGCGCAAGGTAGTAATATGAACATGTAATATCAGAGTAATGCAGAATATACAGATGGATCCATGAAAACCATTAGCCGTACCAAAGCTATGCAATGCAACATATGAATGATATCGGCCATCCCAAGGCCATGCGATGTGAAATGCAACTCAAGCATACAAATCCTCATCTATGTCCACACATCAATACAACTCAAATCTGGGATATCACCGGGGTCTAGTACACTCTAAACCAGATCGCCGCCTCATCGCGCGTAATAAGGTAAGTGAAAGAGACCTCACTATCCGTTTGCCAATATCGGGCTTGACTCGTCGATAGCGGACCCATTCCTCGAGCTGGTCAGACTCAACCTAACATTACCCCCTACACTCGGGTGGGTAAGGCCGCACCCCCTTTCAACCGACCACGACACAGTGGAGAGTGCAACCATCTAGTATTCGGCACTCAACGCTCATCTACCCACTCGGTCTAGACGTTGGAGTAACCTCTTGGTACCATAAGAATTTAGGAACTTTCACCCAGGGATATCTATAGCACCCCATGTAGAACGAGATTTTTGGTATTCAATCCTGTCAACCACGATACGCCTGTGGAAGCTATGGTCCTGATGTCGCTAGGGCGTATAGTAACCATATCACACAATACGAAATGCATGAATCACGCCATCTAGTTATGCAGTAAATCCTATGCGTATCGTGCGCTCATGCAGGGTAACACCGCCTAACTGGGAGCCCATAAATAACCTGCCCGAAGGCATATGCTATGATCAGTCACCTCTTATATCAAGCATACATATGATGCGTATGATCATGAGTCCTGGAACTATACTAAACATGTAATTTAAAGTAATGAAATATCCTTACAATACAGGTGGGTCTAGACGGCCTATACACAACAAGTACGGGCCTTCCAATGGGCCCTAAAGGAGAGTCGTAATGCGAACATTTAACAAACATTATACTTGCAATGTGGACGTCAAACTAACATTTCTCCCAAGGCATAGTCCATAGTGAATATCATTACACAAACCATGTTGGTTTCATACATTGCAATGGACCTTAGGTACACCCTATTGGGCCTTCATTACATCAAATGGGCTACATAAGTGGGCCTTATGTTCATCAAATGGGCCGCATTACCGGGCTTCACCAATGGCCTTAGGTACATTGCAATGGGTCATAACCCATGGGCCTCAGAGTACATCATAATGGGTCTAATCACATGGGCCTTATGTGTCTTAAATGGGCCTAATCCTATGGGCTTTATACATATCAAATGGGCCTAATCCTGTAGGCCTTATATAAATCAAATGGGCCTAAACTCATAGGCCTTATATATTAAATGGGCCTAAATCCATAGGCCTTATATAACTCAAATGGGCTTAAACCCATAGACCTTATATGTCAAATGGGCCTAAATCCATAGGCCTTATATAATTCAAGTGGGTCACACCCAAAATAAGCGGTCCACTTGATCATAAATCTACCTCATTCTTAAACTCATGCCATTGAAATGATCCTTCCAAGTGGGTAGACGGTTTGGATGCTGCACACGCATCATGGTGGGTCCCACTGTCGTTGGATAGTGTATATAAAACACATGCAACACAGTGGGCTCCACCGTCCGCTGGACGGATGGTGGAAATAAATAAATATATCATGGTAGGTACCACCGTCCGCCTGGACGGTGGATGTAAAACACATACATCACTGTGGGTTCCCATGTGGGGCCCACTATAATGTTTACTTGTCATCCAATCTGTTCATAAGGTCACTCAGACCTAGATGAAGGGAAAACACAAATTTCAGATTGATTCAAAACTTATGTGGGCCCAAAAAAGTGTTTTAATAGTAGAGGTTCAATCTCACTGTTTCCTGCAGTGTGGGCCACTCGAGCCATGGATGGGGCTGAAATTCAGAGGCGGCCCATTACTGAGGGTGGCCCACCTCGTGAACGGTGTGGATACAAAATTTACATCATGGTGGGGCCCACGGGTAGAGTCGTGGGTAGCTGGTTGTCCGCTCGTGCGTCAAAGCCGTAGGCGCGCTGCCTGCGCTGGCGGCAGCAGCAGCAACTGTTGCTGCAAAGTTCTTTTTTTTTTTAAAAAAACCTCTGATTTTGAGGTTTTTCACAGGTGGGGTCTGCATCAGAGAAATCCATACCATCCATTGGATTCCACGACTCGAATCAAGCTAAATGAGACCAATGTTCGAAATATTTCAGGTGTATAAACACATCAGGAGAGTTTTCAAGGGTAAAACATACTATTTGCTAGGCTATGGCCCGTTTAAGAGTCAGATTGACCTCATTTTTTGGCTCAACGCCTAATATGGTCCGCTGAATGGGATGAATGACATGGATTGAATATATATATCAAGGTGGGGCCTGCATGAGCGGCCCACCCCAAAAAAACAAATCTTCCTTTCTGTTTTTTTTTGCTACTGACGTGAATACACCCACGTCAGTACACAGACACCATGTTAGCCACCCCTCAGGGATCCATACCAAGACCTCCAGTGTTGAAACGGGGGACCATTCACTCGGTCTGCCACTTGAGCTATGGATCAAGGGTGTAGGGCCCCACGTGCACACATGGGTGGGCCACATCCTGGATGAGGATGGACGGTTGGGATGTCATATAAACATCATGATGAGTCCCATATGGATGGGATCCACCGATAGATGGCTTGGATGCAAACATCATGGTGGGCCACACATCTTGTCATCATCATAACCACACAAGAGGAAAAGAGAGAGGAAAAAAAAGAAAAGAAAAGAGAGATCGGATGGTGGTGGAGGGACCCCGCCACTATGGGCCCTCCATGATCATAATACAAACATAAAAAAAAAGGGTCTCATCACAAGTGGACCTTGTAATAGCAAATCAACGGTGGATCACCCACCTTAGATCTTTTCTTCTTGGCTCCAATGACTTCTTTGCTCCTTAGCTTCAATCCTAACGGAGGAGATGAGGTTTGAAAGGTTGAGATGAGAGATGATGGGGTAGGAAAGGTGGGCCACACTTAGAGTTTTGGAAGAGAGGGAGAGGCTCATACGTATGAGGGGTTTTGGTTGCTTGGAATGAATTTGAAAATGAGAAAGAGAGAGAGAGTTGTAAAGGGAGAGAGAGATGGGTGATGGATGGATGTGGTGAGTGATGGGTGTATAAGAAAATCTTAACTTTTGTGGCCATTTGTGTAAGAAAAGTATGGGTGGTATAAGAACTTTTTGACTTTAAGGGTTTTTGGTGTAAGAAAGGTATGAGCTTGTAAGAGATTTTTGACTTTTGTGGTTGCTTGGGAATGGGTGAAAGGTGATGTGTACTTGACATGTACTTGACATATGATGTGATAAGATTTGATTGATTGATGGGATTGATGTGTCACCTCGTAGAGATTCTCTTGGGTTTCGCAACGCACTACATTTTTCTCACACCAAACGTTGGCCCACATCTCTTGACTTGCGTATCGCCTCGGCGCGTGAGTCGCGGCATCGAAACCGCAGCGACGACGCGGTCGCTATAGTAATGGTCTTGGGTTGAGTAGACTCGGGTTGACGACATACGAATCAGGGTCGCACGTGAATATCGGTTAAGGGTTGAAGATTACCGGAATTCAACCGGTAAGACTGCGGAAGTCTACGGAACGGTACAGACTAAGATACGGGTCTTACAGTCCATTTTCAATATCTTGCAGTAGCTCAAAGTCCAACGCATCCGCAGCCAAGTGTGGGCCAACAAGTCTTTCGCCAAGCATACTCTAGCTAGTCTTAATCTAGCAATTTCCATCCACCTCCCCCTTGTGGGAGCAATGCCTAATTCCAATTTAGATAGCCACATTCACAATCTAGTCCATCTCAAGCTTCGCCCTCTACACCTTCTTATCCCGAGAGAC
The DNA here is from genome assembly GCA_037074715.1 of Magnolia kwangsiensis. Classification (NCBI taxonomy): domain Eukaryota; kingdom Viridiplantae; phylum Streptophyta; class Magnoliopsida; order Magnoliales; family Magnoliaceae; genus Magnolia; species Magnolia kwangsiensis. Next base: position 17,259,135 of record CM073586.1, read on the forward strand.
TTATGCACCCTGTGGTAGAAAATCCATTCCAACCTCCTTAATTGTCAGTACACCACTAACAAAATACTTTCGTCACGGACAACCAAAACACAGGAGAGGTAAATTATTATAAAGAGGAAACCATTCGAGCTTCTCAAGGGGCATGAGTCCCCGCTCAACAATCACCACCATCTGAGATCGACGAACTCTAAAGGCATTTCGAGGATCAGCTTAAAGCTATGAGAAATGACCTTCAGAAGCAACATGGAGTGGAATTGATGTCCACTTGATTCAGGGGCCTTTTTTCCCTTCCCCAACATAAGGTTACCTCTCAACTTTGAAATCCTTAAGTTTCAAAGGTATGATGGAGCAGGATGTCCCACCACCCCATCTGAAAGCCTTTTGTGGTGAACTCAATGGCATGGCAGGGGATGATGGAATATTGATCCGATTATTTTAAAAGTCCCCGAGAGGTGACACCTTAGTTAGTACATATCGCTTGACCATCACAAAGTCAGAACTTGGGAAGACATGTCCTAAGGATTCATTGATCGCTTTGCACATAATTTAAATGTAGCACCCGGAAGGGCGAATCTTGTTGCTTTGAGACAAAGGAATAACGAGTCTTTATCAACTAATGTTGGATGGTGGTGGGCCAAGGCTGTCAAAATGAAAACATATATCAATGAGGAAGAGCATATCTCCATGATTATCCACTTGATAGACCAACGTATATCTGGTTATCTCGTCTTGTATCCATATGCCAACTTCATCCAACTAATTTGCACTCGGGAATAAGTTGAAACCAAAATAAGGGTTGGGACAATCTCCCCCTAGCCAAATCAGGCCACCCCAGAAAAGTGGGATTATGTGGATGAAGAGTTCACCGAATATGAGCTTAACGAATAAGAGCCTACTAAATACAAGAGCAATGATGACAATATCCTCGTTCCCTATCCAACAGAAGATGAGAATTGTGTCGCCTTTTCCCAAGCCGCACCTGCACAATTGATTCTTCAAGGAAAATCCCTAGAAACAACATATTCATCCTCCTTCAACTCCAACTGGTTGTAGACCAATCATTCATTGGTCCTTCAAGGGAAGACCCTTGATCCAACTTGCAATCCGGTTTCTAATCAGATGCGAGCTAATCAACCATTGGTCATTCAGGAAAAGACCCACCAGCCAACATTCACCACTACTCCCTACTTAGTCTAACGTGGTCCGATCAACTGCTCATCCTTCAAGAAAGGACACTCGAGCCGAATTGCCCACCACATATCTTGGCCGAGTTAGAGCAACATGCTGACCAACTAGCTTTCTTCTAGGCTCAGAGTCCGGCTCCCTCCCTGGGTTCCCCAAGATGCAGCGAGCTCGTGATCCTCCAAGGAAAGAGCCCAGTAAGTCACTTCGACCCATTGGCCTACGTCTCTCATGGACCTTAGACCCCAACCTCCTAATCCTCAATCACTTACATACAACAATCTAAAAAGGATACACTAAACAACAATTTCAAACCAAAGATTGTAAACTACATTCCATCTACATGTTCGATTGGATCAAACTATGTGTTTTCTCCTTCTATGCATTAAATTTTTCATTATCAGCTTGAATATCAAGATTCGATACGAGTCATAGATGTTCGAGAAAATTCAGGAAGGACTAGATCAGGATATCAACCTACTTTAAATTTGAGGCTAATGCAACAATGTCAAACAAAAGAACGAGGCTAAGGGGAGGAAAACGATCCCTTCACCTGCCCACCAATTAGACATATTAGTGCAGGGATTATTTATCTCAATGACCAGTTGGATTATGCCCTAGAGGACCAATTACATGGGCTGACCTTGACAGAGCTAATAGATGAGTGCCGGAACGAGGGGTAAAAGTTAACCTTCATTGATTGGACTACCGTCCACATCCCATCTAAGCTGGACATACCCGAGGAGCTTCAATGCTTCGGGGAGTACCCAAATGCTACCGCATCTGCCACTAACTCAGAGCCCAACTCCAGATCCATCATAACGCTTAAAAACAATAGTGAAGGTTCGCCTATTACAATCTTTGGCCCTACCTCCTGAGGGAAAGAAGTGCATGGCATCCATCAAATCATCGTCCTCATGACAACCGAATAAGCTGACCAATCCTTTAATGTTGTCGGTCACAATAAATAGAACCCATGAGTTAAGTGTCGTCTTGCTCAAGGTCCATAAAAGTTTTTCAAAAGCCACAGAACATTTAAAAAAAAATTCAAAATCCCAAAAAGAAAGACAATTTTTTCAAAAATAAATAAAAAACTTTTAAAAAATCAGTATTAAATTGTCATCCTTGTCTAACGAGCCACATGAATTTGAAGTCGACTTTCGCGATTTCAATCAAGAAGTAGACTTCAGACTCATAGGTTTGGGAGGAAGTCAAGTACTTTTATAGGATATGATGATCCAACTCCTAAACTAGAGGACCTCCTCAAAAAGGTCGATTGAAAAGCCTACGTTGTTCAACCTGGGGGCATTTGAAATTCCTAGGGAAGTGCATATTGGAAAATTCTTACCCCTGAGAATAAGCAGAGAAAAAACTAAATTCTCGGAATCGCGATTGTCAAAATTTGTCTTTCCTCATGCCGGACTCAACCAATACCCAACTTTCTACCTAAAAGTCAAATTGCCACATGATAGCAACCCTTGATATGCCAATATCAAACCATATCTAGAAGCCGAAACACACTCTGAAGAAAATACATAGATCATCGCCCATTGTTTGCTTGCCTCCAAGTGCAAAGGTTCATAAGTAGTATCCTGTAAATACAGGGTCAATCCCACAAAGAGAATGATAAATCAAATGCAAAACTAACTAAGGTAAACTGACCTATAAGAATTCTAATTAATGGATGCAATGATTTTTGAGGGTTTTATTTTTAAATGAAATTTAATTAAATTAAAAACAACACTCAAGCTTCAAAGTTCCACACATAGGTTAATAACCTATAAATCATGACGATTTTGATAACACAATTAGGATCCGAGCACTATGGCTGGCTTAATCAGAAAATAAAACAGTTCAAATCTTTTTAATAAATGATGAGAGGTTAGAGAATCATGAATTTGCACCATTAACATATATTCTCAAGTGCCAGTGATTGTAAGTATTCAATATCCATGAGCTAATGAATCAAACAATGCAACAGGTTGAAAATATCTCTCATCTAGGAAATCTAATGATCTAGGTTAAGCCTATCCATCAATATGGATCTTACATGATAGAAACATATGGATCTCATATCAGGATAAAAATATAAACCTAGATAATTGATGACATGCATCTCATTATTAAAAACAAATCAACATAACTTATGAATCATTAAACCCATGTGTTTCCCTTTTATCTTGGGCTAGATAGAACTAGAAAGACATAATTAAAATAAAGAAAATAAAAAGTAAATACATAAACAAATAAAGATCTAAAAAAAACTTGTAATGAAAAACTAAAACTAAAATCATGAAACTTGAAACTTTTTTTAAAAATCTAGAAAGCTCTCCAAAAATCCTAGATCTTGCCCTTGAATGCTTTGAATGATTCCTAGAAATGCCCTATGAAGCCCTATTTATAAGTGAAGAATTCTCTCCTTTAAACCGACTTGAAAAATCCATAAACCGCCTTAAATTTTCTCACTCCACGTAAAATTTATGTAACCTTAGGCTAGCCAATAGACACTTGGGCTAGCCGAAGTAGAACTTAGGCTAGCTGAATCCCCACAAATTTCAGAAGAACATATTGCTAGATTTTCAGCTGAACTTTCTCGCGTTGGCCGAATTCTTGGGCTAGCTGAATTAAAACTTGGGCTAGCCGACCAACACTTCAAATCTTGGATTCTCTTCATTCCTCACTTGGTTTCCTTGGATCTTTGGCATGTGACTTCTTCAATCTTAATCTCCATAGGTCCATTCTTTGCCTTGGTGATTATTGAGTATCAAATTCATGCTTTTAACATTCTTTTCAATCTAAGCTCTTAAACTCACCTTACAACACAAACATGTATAAAATATACCATTAAGCATTATCATATTTATAAAATCAAGATATAAATGGGAGAAAATATGCAATAGTTGAGTCTTAACACACCCCCCAACCAGCATTTTGCTAGTTTCGAGCAAAATAAGTGAAGATTTTTTTTTAAAATAAGAATAAAAACTAATTCTAGAAATAAAAATAAAAATTTTAATTACACTTTCACAGGTAATCTCGATTACATTTAGCATATGCAACAAACCTTTAAATCCCTAGGTTTCCCCTAGTGGACGAGTTATAGTCTTGTGATGGTTTTCAGAAATGTTACCCACAAATATTGAAAACATGGAAAATAGTTCAAAACTCAAAAATTTATACAATTATGCATCCATTCACCATGTGAATTCCAAAACAAAGGAACACATGTGTCCTCAGTCTGAAGTTAGTTAGAATCTCAATTTTCTAATCCATTACATCCTTGAGTTTAGAGATCTAATCAAAATTTAAAATATTTATGATCCAATATACGTGGGTACTCGGTGACACTAGTCTAACTTTGACAAATATGCATGTTTCCTATTCTAAATCATTTCAATCATCCCAACTCCATAAACTTATTCTCATATTTCGTCACCGACATCACTCCCTGAAGGAGGCGAAGGAACTCACTCTCCTTCTCGTGCTGGTAGGTGACTGAAAAATACTTCTCGTGGAAGCGGGTCTCGAATGCCTCCCACATCCATACAAATCCCTCCGCAACAGTGCGAAGGACACTATCCCACCACAAACTAGCCTCCTTCTCAACCACGAAGGTGGCAAGCTCGACCTGCTCCCCCTCAGAACAGTGTAGCAGCCTCAGCATCTTAGAGATGCGGTCAATCTAGTACTCGGCCTCCTCTGGTCTATGAGTACTCGTAAAAGTGGGAAGCTGCAAGCGCTGGATCGCTCAAATGTGCCGCTGACACTAATATTTCCAACTGGGTGTATAGGTGAAGCAGGTGGAGTCACCCCCATCGTCTGAGCAAAGATACCAGCCATGGTGGTCAAGAACTGCTGCTGCTATTGGATCTGCTGTTGCTGCATCAACAACATCATCTGCTCTAGCCTATCAGGAGGCAGAGTGGACTGAGATGCATGAGGCGTCGATGCAGATGCACAGTTCTGCTCAGGAACCGAAGGTGTGACAGGTGGTACCAGAGGTGGTGTCACAGGCGTCGACCCAGCAGCAGGGCCAGAAGCCGGCTGAAAATTCGACATAGAATCAGGATGAGACAGTCCCGAACGGGGGTCCGTGTAGCTATCGCTTAGGGGAGGGACCCCGTCAAGCGACTCGCCCAAAGAGAGATGGGCCGAAGTCCTCGTGCCCTTGGTGGCATGACCTACATACGACAGAGAGTACAACCCGTGAGATTAAGCATACACACAATCCATCTATACAATATTTACATCACAACTTAAAGAAACAACATGCATTCCATTTAACAAAATTATCACAATACACGAGGTGCTGCATTACATGGATCGTGCCAGAGATTGCATGTGAGCTAATACAATTAAGCTTTAAACACTAAGCTTCAAACACTAAAATAACTACCAAACTACTACACCTATAAAGGCTATTGTCATGCCCCAAACTCGAAAATCGGGCTCATAAAATTCTCGATCGCTGAATCCAGCGCCGACAGCCTCCGTAGAACCCCATTCTCGGCTCCTAGCGTCCATTCGCCAGGTTCCGATCCTGGGATGCTACGAGGAGGATTTTCAACGTCAGTTTGATTCGTAATAAGCATAACCAAAGGCATAACACACAAACAACAACCAAGAATTTCATTACATTTTCACTATGATCAAAAACTTTACAAGTACAATGAGCATAAATGAAAATACAATGATGATAGACCAAAAACTCCAGAGTAATCTGCCATGTGCTCACGCCTTAGCGCTGCTGTGATCCAACGTCACCTGCACGCAACGGTCGTGCATAAGCTTATAGAAAGCTTAGAGGGTAGTGAAAGCGTGTGCGCAAGGTAGTAATATGATCATGCAGTATCAGAGTAATACGGAATATGCAGATGGATCCATAAATATCATGAGCCGTACCAAGGATGTGTGATGCAAGATGTAAGTCAAGTATACAATCCTCATCTAAGTCCACATATCAATATAGCTCATCTCTGAGATATCACCGGGGTCTAGTATACTCTAAACCAGATCGCTGCCTCATCGTGCGCAATAAGGTAAGTGGAAGAGACCTCACTATCCGTCTGCCAATATCGGGCACGACTCGTCAATAGCAAACCCATTCCTCGAGCTGGTCAGACTCAGCCTAGCATTGCCCCCTACACTCGGGCGGGTAAGGCCGCACCCCCTTCCAACCGACTACAACACAGTGGAGAGCACAGCCATCTGGTAATCAGCCCTCAACGCTCATCTACCCACTCGGTCTAGACGTTAGAGCAACCTCTTGGTACCATAAGGGTTTAGGGACTTTCACCCAGGGATATCTATAGCACCCCATGTAGAATGAGATTTTCGGTATCCAATCCTACCAACCACGATCTATATGTGGAGGCTACGGCCCCTATGTCGCTAGGGCGTACAGTAACCATATCACACAATGCGAAATGTATGAATCACGCTATCCAGTCATGCAACAAATTCTGCGCATATTGCGCGCTCATGTAGGGCAACACCGCCTAATCGGGAGCCCATAAACAACCTGCCCGAAGGCATATGCTATGATCAGTCACCTCTCATATCAAGCATACATATGACGCGTATGATTATGAGTTATGGAACTATACTAAATATGGTATAATGAAATGGACTATCCTTACAATGCTGATGGGCCTGGACGGCCTATACACAATAAGTACGGGCCTAACAATGGGCCCCAGGGAGAGTCGTAATGCTGACATTTAACCAACATTAAACTCGTAACGTGGACGTTAAACCAACATTACTCCCAAGGCGCGGTCGTCATGAACATCATTACATAATCCGTGTTGGGATCACACATTACAATGGACCTTAGGTACTTCCCATTGGGCCTTAAATACATCAAATGGGCCATGTCGTGTGGGCCTTTTATTCATCAAGTGAGCCACATAAATGGACCACACCAATGAGCCTTATGTGCATTGCAATGGGTCAAAACCCGTGGGCCTTCGTATCAAATGGGCCTAATCTCATGGGCTTTAAAATACATCAAATGGGTCTAATCCCATGGACCTTGGAACACATCAAATGGGTCCACTCTATCGGCCTTAAATTACATCAAATGGGCCTAATCCCATGGGCCTTGGAACACATCAAATGAGTCCACTCTATGGGCCTTAAATAGTTCAACAACTGGCTACATTCATGGACCCAATTAAATTCAACTGTGGTGGGCCTCAAAAGTGCATTCATTAAGTCTAAAATTTAAGGAACTAAAGGTATAAATCATTTTCTCTAAGATCTTTATAATATGGTGGGCCCTACTCCTCAAAATTTCAGTCCAAGGCCAGTATAATTATAACATGTTGCTGTCCTAAATTTGGGCACTCCATTGGGGTGGGTCCAAGGCCTCTAAAACTCTGAAAATTGAGGGCCAAGGTCCCTTATCATGCATACAATGAGAGGAAACCCAAAAAGGTGGCCCGCCATCAGAAGAAATATTTTTGAATTATAGCTTTTTATTAAGGCATTTTGCTGGACTACATAGTAGAAAAAATATGGGAGTCCAGCCATCTTGGACCATTCTTTTGGATACCCAAACGGGGTCACTTGAGGTTGAAATTTTACAGAGTAATACTTCCATAGGTGGGCTACACCCCCACAAAATTTCATAATTTTTAGATATCTCTAAGTATTTTAATTAATTTAAACAAAACAGACTGTCCAGAAAAAAATCGGACAGACCTGGACGTCTTAACGTGGTGGGCCAGTCCGACCCTCACCACGGTGTGTATAGGGGTCCATTGGCCCTGAAATTTGGTAGATGGGTTCTAACATAAGTGAACCACACTTTTAAAAAATTTCAAAATTTTTGGACATCTTTAAGTATTTTAATTCATTTACATAAATCAATCTATCTTAAAAATTGGACTGATCTGGACACCATATTATAATGGGCCGGTCCCGCCATCACCATGGTGTGTACAGGCGTCCATTGGCCCCAAAATTTTGTAGGTGGGTCCTACCATAAGTAGTCCACCCCCTAAAATTTTTTATAATTTTTAAACACCCATAGGTATTTTAATAAATTTTAAAAATCTAACTGTTCATGGTGGAATGTTGCTGGAACAGTACAGAAAATCCAAACTGTCCACCTCACTTGGACCACACCTTTGGGACCCCAATGAAGGTCAGTTGGGGCTAAAATTTGGGAGACATCAAGATGAGATCCCCACCTTTCAGAAAATTATATTTAATAAGTATGAATAGTCCCCCAAACAGTCCCAAAATCTGATCCAAAAACAACCAGAAACTGTCCAGAAAAATCTGGACAGCAACATGTACTTAGATAAAATTTATTAAATAAGTTAAATAAAAAGGGAAATACATTAATGAGCCACACACATCAGGAAATAAAATGAGAGAAAAGAGAGATAGAAGGACAATCCGGCCATAGGAAAAGGGGCTCCGCCACTATTGAGCCCTCCCAAGATCAATCACACCCGCACATCATACCTAGATTTACATCAACATGGATCTTGCACATGCATGGCCTATAATTAAAATGTATGGTGAGGATGCCATCCCCACCATGGTTATAAGGTCTAGATGACCCAAACATAATATGATATGAAATAAAACTACCATGATGGGGCCCATAGAGAAAGGCCCCATGCATGGATCATGCATGCATAAGGTAGGCCATTAGGCCACAACTATGGAATTGTGTGGGATCTCCACCATTGATTGGTGGGTCCTACACTTTTCTCATGAAAGAAAAAAAATATCTAGGCTATAAAAATTAGATTTTTACATCTAGAGGAGCACCCACCGTCTGATCTTTTTGCTCCTAGGGGTTCCTTAGCACCTTAGCTTGGATTTCAATGGAGGAGATGGGGAATGGATGGTTAGGATGGAGAGATCATGGGCTAGAAAGTGGGCCACCTTGGAGTTTTGGAAATGCTTGGAGAGCTCTCATACGTATGAATTTTTTTGCTTGAGAGAATGAGATGGGAAATGAGAAAGAGAGAGAGTTGTAAAGAGAGAGAGAGAGTGATGGATGAATGTGGTGAGTGATGGTTGTGTAAGAAAATCTTGACTTTTGTGGCCTTTTGTGTAAGAAAGGCATGGGAGGTGTAAGAACTTTTTGACTTTGATGGCTTTTGGTGTAAGAGAGGTATGGGCTTTGTAAGAGATTCTTGACTTTTGTGGTTGCTTGGGAATGGGTGAAAGGTGATGTGTACTTGACATGTACTTGACATGTGATGGATTGATTGATGGGATTGATGTGACATCTAGTAGAGATTGTCTTGGATTTCGCAACGCGCGGCATTTTCCTCGCACCGAACGTTGGCCCACATCTCTTGACCAGGGTATCGCCTTGGTGCGTAAGTCACGGCATCGGAACTGCAGCGATGAAGAGGTCACTATGGTATTGGTCTTGAGTTGAGTCGATACAGGTTGACGGCATATAAATCAGGGTCGTGCGTCAATATCGGTTAAGGGTCGAAGGTTGCCGGAATTCGACCGGTAAGACCGCGAAAGTCTATGGAATGGTACGGACTAAGATACGGGTCTTACAGCTACAGACAAGAACAAGCAGCAAAATAAATAAACAACGACTACATATAGGACTATTCGTCGAAATCTGGTGATGGAGGAGGGGCACCCTTATCGTGCAAGCAACACAGGATAGACTTCAAAGTGTGAGTTACTTTCTTAAACTTGTGTTTCACGAGGCCCTGCAGATCCATAATATCGTATCGTAGGGTGGCCTGACCCTCCTCAAATCTAGCTAAATGGGCTTCCCTATCAGCCCGATTAGGATCATACTCTCGAGTCGTAGGAGGAGGGCTCTCATCTGTATCTTAGGCCTACTCTTCTTCCTAGTCCTGCTCTTCTTCTTCTTCTATTTCGACTCCACCTTCTTCATCACTCTCTTCCTCTACGCTTTCTGTCTCATCCTCACTCTCCTCGAGTAGGGCTTGTCGTTGCCGAGGCCCGATATCCATCTGATTGAGAGTAGTCTCGGTAATGTAATGGATCGGCGCCGGTAATTCTGCCCCGAGTCTATAGCTAAACTCAAGTGCAATCCTGCATATGAGTAGGCCGAATGGGAGCAATTTAGTCCTTCTATTAGAACGTGCGATAAGGACTATCTATCATAAGACATACGTAGGCACACACAAATTCTCTCCCTGCCCTACCTGATACAGGAAATCCACCATCAAGCGTATGCACTCACACTGGTTGTTCCACCTGGGATAGACGTTGAACGTGAAGATGTGGTGAAGCAGGCCGAAGTCGTCCATTATATTGGTCGCTAAAAGGCTTTTGTTAGGCTGTCATTCAACCAGACGACCATAAAGGAACTGTGTGCGGCAATCTCTTTCATGTGCACTACTCAGATTCTTCTCGCTTACATGAACCTCGCTAAGTGGCACATTCAGAAGCCGAGATATGAAAACAACGTTGATCGTGGCCTCCTGATCTCTTCTAAATGGAATTTTAAATTGTAAGGGCTCCAATGTTGGCTCTCGAATGTGGGCATAGAAAGCTCAGACAGTGCCCACATTTACATGGTGCTCGCCCTCAAATAGAGGACCCCACTTGGCTTCAACCAGGCGCTCGAACAACAAGTATTCTCCAACTAGCTGTGCATCAACATGATCTTCAAAAAGGACCCTACGGCCCTCATAAACTCCATGAGATAACTCCGCCAAAAAAGCCCTTCCTATGGGAGCCTGGGGATCTAGATCCCGCTTCGTCTGCAACTCTCGATTGGCTCTTGAACTCACAGCGGCACCTCTCAGCCTCCTTGAACGGGTGGGGCGACTAGGCCCGGCTTCATCTACGGAAGCTCTCTTCTTTTCCATGAAAGAGAGAATGGTGGAAATGGAGAAGATTGTTGTCACAAGCTCAAAAAGAGCCATTAGAGTGGACTAAAAGGTGGGAATAGGATGGGTTATAGGCTGTCAAAACCGTTGAAGCACACAATGGTACTTGTGTGTTTAAAATGAGAAGGAATGATGAAAATAGAAGAGAGATTGTTGGGTTTAGGAATAATGAGCTACCAAAAGGGGATGTGTAGGCTCAAAATGGAAGGAAAAAGGAGAGGGTAACGGCTGTGAAAGAAGGCTTTAAGGGGGGTGGTGTGGAATGGTGCACGAAAATGGAAGGGAAAGTGATTGGAGAGGGATTTTTGTGAAGATTTGAGACATTTTTTGAAGAAAAGAAAGCTTGGAGGGATGGTTTATGAAGGGAAGACATTGTAGGAAGGTTTACATTCGACCAACCGTGCACCAGTGGGCCACACAAGGCCCTAGAAGAATCGGCCTGATCGGCTCAGCCCGTCCGGGCCCACTGGGCAGCGAGGCCTCGCCGAACCGGCGAGGCCCTCGCTGGTCGCTGGACAGTCCAGCGATGGCTCACTGGTGGGCGAGGTCCTCCCCCCCAGGTCCAAAAAATGTATGGGTCCTACTTTGGATCCCCCTGAAAGTGCCCTGATTAGGCCCCTACTCCGTTTCGACTCGTTTCAAGTTATTTCGAATAAAATCTGATGTATATTCACACTAACCGATTTTAAACGGCTGGGATGGGGTGAAATATAATCTAAACCCGTCAATTAATGGTCTAGAAGTAGATTAGGGTCATTGTGCGTGATTAGGGGTGTGAACGGACCCAATCTCAGTGATCATTTACAGTAATCCTTCGCCAATTGGTGAAACCGGGAATCCTAAATGTATTTCTAGATTTTTCTCGACGTTATATTGGCGTCAGCATACATCGTGTGACCATAACCCAGGTTCGGTATAATCCAAATCATGCTCTGATACCAACTTGTAATGCCCTGAAAATCAGGGGTCGAGCATAACTCAGCTCCCGAGTTCCAAAACATCACTTATGCAACATGTTTAATGATGGTTTTATGTTGTCTGTATTAGTGCATGAAACATGAAGTAGATTAAGATAAATCAACAAACATAATCTAGGGATAATTAGAATACACAAGTGGAAGTCTGAAATAAATATATAAACCATTACAAGTCCCTAAAGTATGTATGCTGTACCAGGTCAATATTTACAAGTGTTGTGTCAAGATACAAAATATCAAAGGAATGTAATAGTCCTCTATAAGTATAATCCCTAAAGCCCCGTCGATCCAGACTCGGCTCATGCGAATCCGCCCGAAAACTGCATGCACGAGAATGCCTCCTCGTCATCATTAAACTCCGGCTCTGCCTCGAGTGTCACATCATCACCTGCAGCTAAGTCAGAGTCTGGTTGGTGTTTAAGCACCGTCCCAGAATGTGAGAGTGAGTGATCAACTCAGTGGAACTATACAGTAAAGGTTAACATGTTATCAATTCAGTCAAGCAGTAATAATAATGCAATACAATCAAACATCCCTAATTACTTTGATTAATGCAAGAATGTATGAAGCAATGATGCATGCCCTCGCGTATACTCCTTCTGCAATCTTCATATTACGGTCACGCATATCAGTCACTTCCTCAGTACTTTGCCCAACGCCAAAGGACACATGCAGTGCGGTGCATGTACATGATTACCAAGTTCTTATTAGTCCTTTTTATATAGCAGGATTGGGAAGCTAAGATACCTCCCTTATATCAATACCCAAACAATGATCCATTCTAGGGTCGTCAGTCCTAGTAAATCTCATACGATGTTATGGTTCTAAGTCACTGCAAAGGGCTCATCACCAATCAATGCAGGCCTAATTATACCTTAGGTACTACAAAAAGGCTCGTCGCCTCCATGCAGTGTCAAGGTATGCTCGAGGTCACTACAAAGGGCTCGTCACCAATCAATGTAGGTCGACAACACAAATATAGTGTCCCATACCACCATATTCGGCTCATGAGTCTGAGTTGCCCATTGGTCACTACGGGGAGGTTGGTCGCCCAGCATAGGCCGACAGCTCGACCACGGTGTCCCATACCACCATGTTCAGTTCATGAGTCTTAGCGGATCGAGGTACCGAGGTTAACAGGATTTCAATGGTGAGTTTGGTACTTAGATTCAAGCAGTAGCATCCAAACATGATGAACATACATTGGTCAATCGAGTTAATTGACGAGCTCAACTAGGACGATCACACATTGAGTTGAACGACATGAAATGCATAAGCACTCCGTGTGGCCTAACCACTGTCGAACATCTTAAGTACGGCTCGGATTCGTCGAACACATCCTGTGTGGTGAAAACAACCTCAACCACCAGTTTGATAACTATTACCGATTACCTGGACTGTGATACAGTCCCAACTACATACAATTATAATAATGAATATTTAAATCAAATCCTATAATCATATGAACATGTTATGGAATATAACTTAAACATGAATACACAGTACATGGAAGAAATCATACACATAATTAACATAAATAATTAGGATAAACAGTTCATGGAGAAAATCATACACACAAGTGAGGTAGTTGGGATTCATACCTCAACTCCCTTATAAATCACACATTACTAACTACTAACTCATTCAGACATTTTCACAAACACTTAAACTATACTTTTCAACATACATCATGTATGTTAGCTGTATTACGTATTAGGACAAATCCTTTTGCCAAGGAGTTGTCGCATACATAACAATCATATACCTATGACAATTAATCGTGGTAATCACAACATCAGATTCCAAATGCATACAAACATTTCAACAAACACATGAAATACTCTATTTACAACCTAAGTTATACATATATGTAAAACAAAACAGATAGCGTATTTAGCATGTGCAATGACACCCACGTCAGTAATAAATTATTAACTGACATTGAAAGTCTTGAAAACCATAACCTATACGTATATAGTCCGTACCTTAAACCGAAAAATGCATAACATATATGATTTAGACGATAAGTCTTCGTCAACGGCGAATTGACAACCTAGAACATGAAATAAATTAGCTACATCATCACTTAAACTATACTATGCCCTAAAACAGGATAGGGTTAGGTTTTCTTACTCAAGTATAGAATTAGAATCGCCGAAATAACGATTCGAATAGGTGGATTAGATACGAAGTGAAGCTGGGAAGAGTCCCAGGGTAAATCACCAACTTCTCTCTCACTTTCTCTCTCTTTTCTTAGCTAGGGTTTGAGAATTCGTATGAAATATATGAGAGGGGTTTTAAAGCCCTTATATAAGCCTAGAACTGACGAAAATAGTCTCAGGGCCATGGTATACTTAGGTGATAACCAAATCGGGCTTGTTCCGATCCAACGGAGCATTTCTGAATGTCTCTTTGCTGAATGTGGTCAGCCTTAAGCTCACAGATATTGGATCAAGGTCAAAATAAGTTTTCAGTTCGATCAGGTTTACAGATCTACCATGGCGGACCAGTTTCAGTTCAATGGTCACCGATACTCAATCAGGGCCGCAAGTATATTGGCATATGTAGGACATCTTCCCTAATTCAAGGGTGTATTTGGGTCAGAATCAAATGGTCAGAACGCTTAAAATCAGCCCGCAAGCGACACGACTTAGATTACTTAAATTCATATTTAATTTCTAAATATATTTACTTTTCAACGGTCACCGATACTCGATCAGGGCCGCAAGTATATTGGCATATGTGGGACATCTTTCCTAATTCGAGGGTGTATTTGGGTCAGAATCAAATGGTCAGAACGCTTAAAATTAGCCCGCAAGCGACACGACTTAGATTACTTAAATTCATATTTAATTTCTAAATATATTTACTTTTCTTACACTCTTCACTCCAAACTCAAGAAAATAGTCTCAGGACATCATCTGGACATGAATTTCGAGGTGATTGTCAAGTCCAACTAGGCGGTAATTTTCTAAGTTCATCACTATCGGACTTTCGATGTGCGGTCCAGGTCTGATACGAAGTTTCATTGTGCTCCCGAGAGCAACTGGGTTTAGAGTTTGATCCTAGATTTTAGGATAATGTAGCGTCAACAATTGTATGAGTTTTGGGTTTTGCAGATCGTATTTAAAGTGATTGGTGCTAATTTCACAGGTAATCTAGTTTAGCGCTAGTTAGTTCTCGTTAAATTTCTAAAGGATTTGGTCTTAAGTGATTTCTGCTCGAGGTGGTACTTGGGTCTTCGTACGGATTTTTCCAGGACGTTACAATCCATCTATCCATTCCATTATAGATCAAATCAATCAATAAACATATACGATCTTGACCATTTAATGCTCTGATCGAGGCCTTTAAACGCTATATGATGGGTTGGATTTACATATCGATCACCCATCATGCATAACATTTCATTAGGACACTCGATCTTGATCATCCCATATCTATTTGGAGCTATTTAAACGTCAGATGATAGACCATGTCTATTTCATTCCATGCATGCATTACATTTCATTACTATCCTTGTTCTTGATCATCCTACATCCATTTGGAGCCCTTTAGACGTCGGATGACGGATCAGGTCTATTCCATTCCATGCATGCATTACATTTCATAAGGGTCCCTAATCTTGTCCGTCCCACATCCATTTGGAACCATTCAGACGTTGGATGGTAGATTAGGTCCATTCCACTTCATCCGGGCATGCATTTCATTTCATCACACATATTTTGATTTTGACTGTCAGATGCTCTGGTCGAGGCATTCTGATACTGTATGACAGATCGAATTTACATTTCGATCATACATCATGCATTCACACACATCGTGCATTTCATTTACTCCATTTTTGATTCCCCAATGGATCCTTGGTCTTGACCGTCCCTCATCCACTTAGAGGCCTTTAGATGCCGGATGATGGATCAGATCCATTCCATTTCATTCTATGAATTTATTTTATTTTATTTCCCTAGGGGATACCTGGTCTTTATTGTCCTATGTCCATTTGGAGCCCTTGAGACGTTGGATGATGGAACAAGTCCATTTCATTTTATTCATGCATGCATTTCGTTTCATCAATCATTTTTTGATCTTGACCGTTAAATGCTCTGATCGAGGCATTCTGATATTGTATGACGGATCATATTCGTACATCGATCACACATTTTCCGATCTTGACTATCAAATGCTCTAATCGAGGCATTATGATTATGTATGACATCATATTTACATATCGATTACACATCATGCACCATTCCACTGCATTCCATTTACATCCATTCCATTTCCATTTGCATCATTCAATAAGAGGAACCCTGATTCTGACATCCAAAACTCCAATTGGAAACCCTTTAGATGCCCAGTGGTAAATCAGGTCTGCTCCATTACATATGCATTATTTGAACCTAATCGTCTAAAGCTTTAATCAAGGTCATTAGACGTCGTATGACGGATCGGGTCCACATCTTCCACATCGGTCAAACCCTAATTCTGACCATCCAAAATTTCCTAAAATACCTTTTGGATGTCGGGTGGCATATTAGGTCCATTCCATTTCATTCGGCATATCCGATCTTGACAATCTAATGGTCTAATCAAGGTCATATGATGGATCAAATCTATCCCGAGCCATACCACAAGACCAAACTCTGTAAGCACAACATCCATGCGAACGCTGGAAGGCAAATATGTTTACTCAATACAAAATGCCAAAAAAAGTTTTTTTTTTTAATTATAAAAAAAAACAGACATAAGATGGTCGACCTAACCTGCCAGCTTCAGGCTGCATCCTAGAAAAGGATAAATCTAAAATGCTTTATTTTGATACCTAAATTAGCATAACCATGCTCCAACTTGTGAAAAGAATCTTTACAAACCACAGTGACAAAATTTAGAACTTGAATGGCTACAGAATAATCTAGACAACTCTAGTTGGGACACATGCTAAATTATTGCATTGTAATGCGGGAAATTTGTAAAGCCACAAAACGCGCAAACAACTGCCTATTACAAATAATAGGCTTGCAAGTGATTTTAGGGGATCGTGCAGAATAGAAAACACTATTATTTCTAGATCCAATGTATGTTATCCTCATAAGGCCGCACACGTACAGGGGCTCTAACCACTCAAACATCCAACCCAATAGATTTCTTTGATGCGTACGATGATCAATGATATGAAAGGGTTGTAATCAAATATTGTAACGTTTTCCCCACCCTCATGAATTGTCTGAGTTAAGCTTCTAACCAAGCAAGTTTCTTGATCATGACACTCTGACAAGTAGAGGAACTTATCACCTCTTCGACTCCAGGTGGGGTATCCACTCGCTTTTGCATTCAATTTTATACCAACCTCTACTAAAGAGGGGAATCTATAGACACCCCACTAATCAAAACACGATCACTTGGCTTTATACTTTAGTGAGCCGTCGATCCGAGTGGATACGTGGCTCAAAACTTGTTAGATAGTCAGTTAACCAACTAGATTGGGGCAAACTTGATAGAAATGGTCCTATCGGGGCTAGTTTTGATATAAATGTCCTTTTGGGTCCAATTTTAACATAAAATGTGCAACCGATGCTGGATCCACCTGTTCTATGTGAAATCGGCCCTGGTTGCATTTTTTTTGTGGTTTCATGCACTGGCTCCATCTCAGGCTCAAGTTGGCTCCCTTAGAGGCTCGTTTATTCTTATCTTTTCTGTAGTGGTTCAGTTTTCCCCAGCTTGACATTGATGCCAAAACTATGGATAGAGAGAATTGAAGCTGCTTAAATCTTAGCCACGTGTCCCTTTGAAAATACCTATAAAAGGTGGGTTTTACCTTTACAAATGAAGAGAAGGAGAGAGAGAGAGAGAGAGAGAGAGAGAGAGAGAGAGAGAGAGAGAGAGAGAGAGAGAGAGAGAGAGAGCCCTAGAGTTCAAAGGCCAAGAGCCAGAGAGAAAAGAAAAAGATAAGAATTCTATTTATATTTCTAAGCCAGAGACAAAGTCTATCTCTTTTATTCTCTTAATATCTTATAGTTTTTCAATCTATTCTCTTATATTTCTATTTACAAAGCTTAACCCATATTTTAAATTTATTATTTTTAAGTTTATATATTCCAACCCCAATGCTTTGAATACCCCTACTCTGACATCATGTAAAGTATGCTCTATAGTTACATCTCTTGAGGATCTTTTGTATCAGAATACGTAACTTAAATGAGTAACCGAAAACGTTGTGTTTTTTTTTTCCCTACTTCTATAGAAAAATCTTTTTTTTTTTTACCATTTTCATTTCATTTTCAGTTTATCTTTTGTAGTTTAGACATCAAAAGATTAATATTTTACTAGAAGTTTTTTTTATCAAATCCCCTTTAAAAGCGTATAACCTGGAAAAGTAAAGACCGTGTTTCACACCGGTGGTAAGATACTTAACCTCTTCATTTTCTATAACCGAGGCCCTTACTCAGAATTCATGGCATTGACCTATCTAAGAGTCACTCAAGTCGAAAATTCTTTGGTATTCCTGATGCAAGGCAATTCCACGAATTCTAGCTAACCGTGGATTTTGGAGCCTTCCTTTCACTAGTGGTAACTCAAAAGCAGTGCTCAGTCGACCCATTTTGTCCATCTTATGAACGGTAGTGCACAACCTAAAACCAAATCGGGTTATTGCAAACTAGCTATAAACCCCCTAGGGGAACAATGTTAAAGGATGCATGTTCACACCCCAAGTGCAGGGTTGTGATGTAGTAATAAACTTGGTGAGACCGAAGTCGAACCTACAGGGACTGAAACCTGTACGTTATCTGAAACTAAGTAGAACTAGAACTAGACTAAGATGAAATCTGAATTAAATAAAAGTGAAAGAATAATGGTGAAACGTTAATCTAAAACTTGAGGAATTCAGAAATAGGAAACTAGGGATTCAGAGGATCCACTTGTAGAGATTAGGGAGATCTTATGCCTGCATCAAAAACTCAACTAGACTTAGAGTCTCATCTTCATCCAGTTGAAGGGTGTAATCTTGAAAATTAAACTGAACTTCCTTTGATATAGTTTTCAAGAGATGAAAGGTATATGAATTAGAATGGATTCCATCACCAAACCATGCCCAGGAGACAAAGTAAACAACAGAATTGAACTAATTATTAACCAATTAACCTGCTATGAAGGTTAGGAAGGGTACCGTCATCTGACCATGCCCAGGAGACGATGGTGAACAATAGGGCTTCCTGACGTCATAAACATAAAGAGAAAAGAAATACTTAAAGTCATCATAGATCTATTGTAATTTCAGTCACAACAAACCATTAAAAACTAAAAGTATTCCCTTAATAATCAAACTAAAATCCACATCAGTTCAGAATAAATAACGAGCATCAACTAAAGGTCTCCCATCATGCTACAGGCTTCACCTCTTAGCCCTAGCTAAGAGGTTTAGCCACTCATAGACATGAGTAGGTAAAAATCTCTTAAAAGTATTAAAGAAGAATAAAAAAATAAAAATAAAATAAGAAAAAAGAAAAAAACAACTCCGGCTGCTTGTGCTTCACGTCCACGCTCCAACCAAGATCTCCTCTCTCTTTCTCTCTCTATCTTTCTCTCTCTTTATAGCTACCAAGGGTAGTGGACAGGTCAATTGCATAACTCTTCGCAGCATCAAAATCGGAAACATCTTGCGCAGCTGAAAATTCCCCTGCGTAAGCTCTGTTACGCAGTCAAGATGATAGGCCAAGAAAATGATATTTTCCTTACTCCGTCAAAAAGAACGATGTCCCCTGTGGGGTTTTTGGACGAGCAACATGATGGACGGTTTGGATCTCCCAACTGATCAATGATAGTGGCCCACTTGTGTTCGTGTGTAGCTCTGTTTCACAACAGAGCATCATACGTACGACGCTGTGAAGCTCGTGGGCTCGTGATCAGCGTCAGATGAAAAATCAAGTCCATTCATTGGATTTATCACAGAAAATCGGTCGAGAATGGTGAGATTGGAGTGATTTTTGGTGCAGCCCACTAGATCTTTGCTCCCATAATCCATCTTACGTTTTGGACGAATATTTATTGTGATCAGGTGCATGGGTCCAAAAGGTCACCTAGGTGAGGATCACGCCCCACCTATGTACACAATGGACCGTTCAAATCCTTCAAATGGCTGATGGGTGGGGCCCATAATTAATAAACGGACGGTCGGCCTGCGGACGCTATTGCGTCTTGATTTTGGAAGAAGAATCGTTGGTCAGCACAATCGCTGACCTACTTGCTTCGTTCAGTGCACGACGTGCGCACACGTACATTATGTACATACGACGTACATGTGGGGTCCATAATGATGTTCTTGAGAAATCCGCTCCGTCCATTCATTTTTTCACCTCATTTTAACGGTTGAGACCAAAATTGAAGCGTATCCAGATATCATGTGGGCCCCAGATTGACGATCTGTGGGATGATTTGTCCATTGGGCCACTTCCACAGGGCTCTGGGGGCTGAAATTTGACGTGTACGGTTAATTTATGGTCCTCAGGCCATATGTGAAGTTTCTAATTGAACGGATGGTGGGAACCCCGTGATCTTGCATCTGGAAGATTTTTGGGTCACTTGAGCTTCAGTTTTCCGATTTTCTCAGATCTTTGGTGTGTAATTTTGTCAATCTTGGTCTCCTGGAGTTTGTCTCTTGCCTTAGTGTCTTTAGAACGTTAAATCTAAGCTTTTAGCATTCTTTTGCAATCCAAACTCATAAATCCACCTTGCAACATAAACATGAACAAAATAGGCCGTTACACAGTATCATGTTCATAAATACAGGTAATAACTGGGGTCTAGTATGTAATATTTGTCCCTCAACAATGCGAGTGGAATGCATGTAATGTGTGCGGCATGGGCATATCATCATTACTTTCTCTTCTTAACTGTTCCATGGAGTTCGAGCATGTAGGTCATAGCTATGGGTTCTACAAGATTTGGATGGACTTCGAATCTTGGTCTTCATATGTTATAGTCCGTGTCAATTGAACACACTTACATCTCTGCATTCCAATTTTGCAAAAGACTTACACTTTGTGACTTTCTGAGTATTCGGATCCTGTCATATCATCAATCTGAGTAAATTCTAGTCCAATATTCATTACTCTATCATATATCCATTGTCATGCCCTGAAATTTAACACCTAAGTACAGAGACTCCGATTACGAGTTCCCAGGTGTGAACCTACCAAAAATGCACATGGGCAAGTTTCCACGTGCCTGCGCAGTCCGGTTAACATTCACCAATGATAAATGATCAGAATATCTTTAAATCAACGGTATTAAAAGTCAAACATAGATAAGTAAATCCATAAATATAAGGCTAATATTCAAAATATTCAATTTTAAAAGTGGTGTCTACCCAGATGTGGACTACACAAGCCATAATATACATGTCCAAACTGAAATAAAAAATGTAAAGAAGTTTGTTTTCACTCCAAAACATCATGATGGTGGTGCAAACCGTGTAAGCCAGTTCATATGAGATCTTGATGTTATCTACATCAATAATATCATCTGCTTGGTGTTTTAAAACACTGTTTTAGGTGGGAGTGAGTAGTTAATTCAGTGGTACCATTTTCTAAACTATACATGTTATCAATACGATCAAGTGTAAGTAATGATAGCATAACAAAGCAAACAATTTACTATCTCATCCTTTTATGTGTATGATTATTATAATGTGATGATGTATAATCCTCACAATCCAACACTTCCTTAACAAGTGACTTTAACAATTATTTCATAGAATGCTAATACTCCCTCAACAAAAGACTAGCATCTTTCACAAACTACTTATCTAAGAAAATGCTATGATATGCATGATTAGCCAAATAATTAGTAATCCCAGTTTAAGCAGAAATTTAGTGAAGCCATGACCATTGTATCACGAGTCTTTACCTGGATCACAAGGCTCGATGTGGCCGTAACGGCTCATCATCTGTGTTCCTTGATCTATTTTAGGGTTCATCACCCAAGGATGACCATAAACAATGTAAGGGTTGTCACCTAAACACAGATGTGGTTAAGTCACGACATCAATTTCATTAATAATACGGCAGGCTCGTGACATTCAATAGTACTCAATAGTCACTATGGGGAAGCTCACATCCAATTTTGTACCAATATAGTGGGCTCATCACCTTATTTTTTTACCAATATGATCGGCATGTTAACCCAACATAGGCTGACAATTTGGACACGATGTCCCATACCACTATGCCAGTTCATGAGTTTTTGTAGGATCGTAAAGTACTAACAGTTATGAATGGACTTAAATTAATGGTAACAATGGTATCCCAGATTTCTTTGAATATTATACAACCGCCAAATATAAGAATGATCATGCCATGTATTGGATTGATATGATCAACATTGGGAACCCTGGACAAAGCTGACATTAGGTGCATAACATCCCATATAACTTCAACTACTACCAATTTTCCTGGTTGAACCTCGGTTAACCCTATAAATCTACGATGACCAACTTAAAGTGGCATCCACTTAACATTTTGCATGACTTAATCCACACGACTACAAATCAGATTATCAAATACATGAACATAATCATGAAACAACTTAATACCACAATAGGGTACATTAACCACATGTATGAATCGGTACAATTCAATTTATATTAATACAATCCATTGTTTATCAACATTACTTATCAATTTACATACAAGAGTTTTAACTGTAGGAGTTTCATTTTGTTCAAAGATTTCATCAAACATGTTGACTACTATTAACAAGTAACAGTAGGGTTGAGATAATGAAGCAATTTAAGCACACATAACATATGAAATCCTAACAATAACAAAAAAAACATTATCTAATACTATCAAGGGTTGATAAAAGGAAACATGGAAGAATAGTTTTAACCTCAAGAGGGTTTGACCCAAATCAAAACACTTCTAGGATTATAGTTTTAGAAAAAATTATCCTTTCTTCCGATTGCCAATGTAATGAATCTGTCGAAGATTCCACGAGTGGCTAAGGTTTTGTTTGAAGGGAAGAAGGGAAAGGGTGTGTAATCCTCACCTACACTCTATCCGTCCTCTTTCCATTATCTTTCTCTCCTCTTTTTCTTCTCTCTCTCTCTCTCTCTCTCTCTCTCTCTCTCTCTCTGTCTCAGAGGGCATAATTCGTATGGGATAAATGGTTGTCCATTAGGACCCTTTTTATAGCATCAGAAGTGGTACAAATGGCCCTAATGACCAAGTGTTAGGTATACTAATTATATGGGAGGTTGTTTCCCATTATCGGGACCATCTGTGCTATGGGACAAGTGAACCCAGTGGTGATCTTTTTATAAATATGATCACTCCGATATTCGAATGCGACAATTAACAGGTATGATCTTATTTCTCTTTGACAGCCACCGATCGTCAATTGGAGTCGAGATTATACAGATATGTAGGATATTAATTTAGGTCAATGCCCTAAATTTGGTCATGATCTAACAGTTCAAAAGACACAACTTTGGAAAAAATCGGATAAGGAAAACTAACTTAAGTTCTTCACAAATTCTAAGGATATTCGCACATCTCATGTACTGGCCTTATGAGTCCAATTTAAGCGATTTGAGACATGATCGCAGCCTGATTTCCTACGATGTATGTCAAGCTCGTTAAGATAAACATATTTCTATTGTTTCAGGTTTAGTGGCCCACCAACGAGTGGTATAGAGCTTGGTTGGATAATCATGACATTTTTTGAATAAATTATACGACAAGATTTTTTTTACATAATGATTATAGTTTTTTATTAGCTAAGTTCATAGTGTGACTTATTCGCAATGAGCGAAAATAGTGATTTGACTCCAATCATCATAAATCATTGATTTAGGCTAAAAAGGTGAGTAGGTCAATATGTGGTTTAAGTGTGTGGGAAAATCAAGATTTAAATCATTAATTATCTTAGCTTTATGTATATTTTATTAAGTTGTAATTATCTTAATTAATATGTGGCATGTTGTCTAGATTTATGCCTTGGATGAATAAATCATAAGGCTAGGCCTAAGGTTTAAGTGGTTGAGCGGATTTGATAACTTTCCAAGGGGGTCTATATGGCCTTGTACAATTTTTTTAAGGGTATCACTTGCATTTTAGTTAGGATCACGTATTAGGGATCATTAGATAATAAAATAAATTAATTCTAGCTAGATAAATTTTAATTTTTTTAATTCCAAGTTAACGAAAATTCGAAACATTACATCCATCATCCTCTGTACGTGGAACCACAACTTGTCCAGTGGGGACGCCTAGTGGGCAGCCCTAAGAGCGTCCACATGAGCACCTTTTTTTTTTTCTTGGAAATCTTTGTCCATGAACAGCTACATTCCAAACTCCTTCACTTCGACAACCCAAACTACAAAATTTTGGACAATGCTATGCAAATGGAAGCCCTTGTCCATGAATAATGTCGCCAATCGTAAAATGTATTCCATATTCAGCTGTGCACACTGCTCGAGTTTGGCATGGCATATGCACCACTCCAGATGATATACCTCATGAATATGTTGTAGTGTGGACTGACTACCTAAAACTGATTGCAGGTTAACCTATAATCTACTAATACATATGGCACATGCAACTCGCACAGAGAGATGGAGTTGTTTGCAAGATGTGGGTGACGGTTGAAAAAATAATTGGAAAAGAGGGGTTATTTGATACTCTAATAAAGTATGTCACTTGATATGCATGTATTTAGAACTTGTACATATGTCATGTACTACTTATTAGTTTGACTCTCCTAATAGGAGAGTCCATGAATGGAATCATCCTCCAAAAATCATGTTTTCTGAGCAATTGGACCTTTTAATAGTAGACAAATATCTGGCGGATTCAAACCATAGCTATGTTTTTAATGGACCATACTAAAATATCCACCAATTGGCTATTAAAAGTAATCAAATCAGAATAATGACTTGGTCTATAGTCAATTAAATTATTAATAACAATTTTAATAGTTGAATTTTAACGACTTGTATGCCAAGTCCACAATTTTTCTTTAAAATTGGATTGGAAGCATGGATTTAAATTTAAATTACCTAAATACTTTACATTTGATTTAAAAGCCTTCCCATGGCTTTAAATAATGTTTGTTGCTTGTAATCAACAATGGTTGATTATAATAATGCTTGTAATCAACAATGGTTGATTATAATAAACCTATGTAATAGATTGTTAGATATTGCTTTATTATAACCTACTTATGTAATAGTTTATTATATATATTGAGCATGTGTGAGTTTTGTGCTCTTATTACCAATTCCAACTCCAAATAAAAGAGGAAGGTTGTGTTAGGTTGACGGTCGGTGTCAAACTTATATCATAACTACGCTTAGATGATAATGATGATGTTAGATTATATTAGATTACATCCGATCCTACACTAGATCAGTCTAAATCCTCTATTATCTCACAAGATCTATTTAGATACCAACCTTTCTTATGAGGTTGAGCTCTGTGGGCCCTACTGTGGTGTACGATGGACATTTACGCCGTGTATTTAGTGGCCCCTCTAAGTTATGGGATGTGCCAAAAATCAGTCATACCTAGAACTCAAATGAGCCACACCATCCGACACTATGGTAAATCATGCTTAAAATATCTAAAAGTACTTGTTGGGGCTCACCTGAATTTTGAAAAGACTTAAAATTTTGAGAGCTTCTTATGAGGTCGAGCTCTATGGCCCACTATAGGGCATGATGGACATTCATGCCATGTGTTTAGTGGGCCCCCTCTAAGTTATGGGATGTACCAAAAATGAGTCATATCTTAAAGTCAAGCGTGCCACACCATCCGAAACTAGGAGAAGTCATGCTTAAAATATCTAAAAGCATTTGGTGGTCCCACCTGAGTTTTGGAAAGACTTAAAATTTGGTGTAACCCATCATCCAAAGGGAACATACACAAAGAATGGGTTGGATGTCTAAACCACATCTCTTTGGGCCCCATACACAATCGGAAAGGTTTCAATAAGCAGACTGTCACTCTCAACTATTTTCTATGGTTTGGTCCACCTAAGTCATGGATTTGGCCTGATTTTTAAGCCCATGGCTCACCATGGAAGGGTGCATATGATTAATGAGATGGATGCCCAACCCACATCACAATGGGGCCCACTGAGCTGGACTTGTGTGTATGTCTTTTAAAATAACCAATGAAATAGGCGTAAGTTTCTACTATGTAAATAAGTTAACATGGTACCTGACGGTCCAGCTTCCTTTTCTCCCACCCTTTAATCCTCACTGTTCATCAGCCCATGCCCCATTTCCATCACCATTTTAGATTACATTATCACGTGGGCCCATAAAATGAGGTAATAAATAAAGGAAAAAAATCGATATCATAACAATAATAAATAATAAATACAAGCTTTAAGTCATAAAATAATTTATTTTTATCTTATTTTATTATTAGCATTAATTTAAATTAATAAAATCTAAACTCATTAGAGCTAAGGTGTAGTCTAATCAGTTGAACTTGAGAGTGCCCCACTATAACTACACCTCTATCAATTGATAAATAGCAAAATAAAATTGCGGTCCAATTAAAAAAATGCAACTGATTTTTTCACCAATTAATTCTCATTACGAGGACAACCTATGATGCAAGTTGATGTTATATAGACATAAGAAATTAGAAGATAATTCTTGTGTGGACAGCTTTAGCTTTTAAAGTCCAACTGGCAGGACCTGAGATCCTCTTTTCTATTATTCCACTCAATGGACGGGTTCCACCCCAATCATTCTCCTAAAAGATGGTCCTACCATGCAAAACGACCATTACAACCAACGGTCCACATTTAATTGAACCTATTCAGATGGTTAGGACGGTCCATCTGCGAGATGAGACTTTTGTGTAACTCCCATCCATCCACCACGCATTCCACCGTATGAACGGGATGGATTGATCCAAAAAATGAAGCAGATCCAAATCTTAGGTGGACCACACCAAAGGAAACAGTGGTGATTGAATACCCGCCATTAAAAATGAGCTTTCAAAACAAATGGACGTCGTGGATGTAAGCCACGTACATCAAGGTGGGCCCCACAGTTAGAATCCACGGAAGCCGCGCCTGGCCCAGTGAGGGTATTTTTGTGATTTGGTAGAACATCTGGGCCCTTTTGTTGAAAAAGAAGAAAATCTGTTTGTTGGAATCACATTCGGTGGTCTGGTGGGCCACTATCCTTTTCCTCGTCCATAAATGCAAGTGGATGTGACAAATGGCGGAGATTTTCTTCCTGACCGCGTCAAAGTTTCCATGGTACATCAAAAGATCCGTTATTACCCAAATAACTCTAGCTCTACTGAAAACTACGGCGGAGTGCTAGAGCTTCTGAAGTTTAAGAATCGAAACAGAAAGGCGGACTTGTGCGTTAGTCTTCAACACTAAAAATGAAAAAGAAAAAAAAGAAAAAAAAAAAAAAAGAGAGGGTGACCATTGCCGTAGCATGTGACGCCGCCGTATAGCTATCCATACCATACGAATTGTGGGTCCCATTGCGTGTATCAATCCTAACCATCCAATGGTTATCAAATGGATGGCTAAAGGAAAAATATTGATTGCCTTGGTTCAAAGGGAAAACATTGGATGCAATTTTTAGGGGGCACGGATTGGGTGCTACCGGCGGGGACCAAGTTACACACACACACATATATATATATATATATAAGTCCAAAATCTGAACATTCAAGATGATTCAGCACCCCATGAAACCTTGAGGGCTCAACCTTTACTTTGATCAAAACTTTGGTGGACCATGCCAAAAAGAAAATAATTTCTTCAATTGATATGCATCTCTCTTTGCTATGGCCCACTAGGGTTTTAAATTAGGTTAAAAATTGGTTCATAGAGATGTCACAAGATGATGCATTATAGACCATTTGGATTAGAAGCCTATGACACGCATGCAAAAAGGCGCGCAGGTGCACAAGTGAGCCTATATATGTGTGCCTGGGGAAAGGTTCTATGACGTCTAGCAGTTCCCATGAGGTGAAGCTGTGTGGGCTCAACCGTGATGTATGTTGAACATCAATACCATGCATTTGATGGGTCATCTTTAAATTATAGGATATCCCAAAAATCAGCTGTATATTGAACTCAAGTGGGCCATATCATCTAAAATCATGTCAAGACAAGCCTAAAACATCTAAAGGCACTTGGTGAGGCCCACTTGAAATTTGAATGCGTCTGAAACTTGGTCTAAGCCCTCATCTAAGTGAGACACACACAAGGGATGGGCTGTGAACCACATCTCAGTCGGTCTAAAAATGATTATGAATGTTTTAATGGAGGGAAACCCTCACAACTTTTGTATGTGGTGTGGTCCAGAAAATTCACGCATTGACTTGATTTTTAAGTCATAGGCCCACCATGGAATGGTGCATCTGACTGATGGGGTAGATGTTCAACACGCATCACAGTGGGCACACACAACTCGACCTCATGAGAAGTTCCCATGAGCTCCACCATATATATATCTATATATACCCGTGGCCATTCATTTTCCCGTCATTTTAGGTAGCCCACTATGCCCATCATAATATTTATTTACCATCCAACTTACTCACGAGGTCACCGCATAATGGGATGGAAGAGAATATATATATATATATATATATATATATATATATATATATATATATATATATATATATATATATATATATATATATAAAAGCTTGATTCAAAACTTTCATAGCGCCCCGAGGTTTTCAGATGTGTGTTCCAGCCCTACATTCTCATGTAGTGTGATCCACTTAAACATTTGATTTGCATTACTTTTAAGCACATCACTTAAAATGATTTTTAAAAATAAATGAATGGGGTAGACCAAAGACATACATTGGTATGAGCTCCATGGATCCTTTTACAAAGTGTAGAAAGCTTGGTGGGAATAGTGGGGATTGGGTACTACCCCCACCATGACCCAGCTAGAGAAGGTGAATCCTGTCAAGACCTTTACTAGCCCACCATGTTTTATGTGTTATATATATATGCTATTATTTTATTTTGGCAAATCATTTTAGGTGATGAGACCAAAATAAAGAAAAGCAGATCAAATGTTCAAATGATCCACATTATAGGAGACCATGAGGATTAAATGCCTGCAACTGAAAATCTATTAAGAGCTACTAAAGTTTTGGATCACCCTAATATTTAAGTTTTAATTTCATCCAAAAGTCCATGTGACCTTGAATAAGTTAGACAGTGGAGCATAAGAGAGTTTCAACTATAAGAGTGATTGTCACCGGAGCTTTCTGTCGTGTGATCCCCTCAAGCCTTCCATCTATGTATTTTTGTTTTTTGGCTCGCATCTTAAAATAACATTTTTAAATTGATATGCGGCTTGGAAAAAGAAAAACACATATAACGGTGGGCCCCATAGAACCCCTGACAGGACCGGTCTCCAGTGGGGATGGTACCCAATCAGCGTCAGTTTTTAAGTTATGGTCCGACCTGGGTCAGAGTTTTGGACTGTCTGGATTACCGTTCAACCCTGTCTGTCATGTTTAAACAGTGCCAAACCAACACAGGAATCTATAAAAAAATAATAGTAATAACAAATCAAACAGCTGACTTTGACTGCTGCTAAGACTCGGATGGCAACTCATCCTCCTTACACGTGGCAGATATGTTTGCCATCCAAACCACACAAATTGCCGAGCACATTGTAGATGGAGCAAAGCTCCAAAATCAAACTGATCGAGTTATCCTAACCATCCTATTTGTGGGCCACCGCCCATTTTCAAATGGAAGTGGATATCACATGGATCTGATCCTAGTCACACGAGGGTTTCTGCCCCACACGCACCTTTGTATCCATCACACGTGCCAGCACGAGTTTGGGACATGGTTTTCACAAGTGGGGCCTACGTTTCATTGACCCAAAAAAGTTGGTCTTTGATCTCCTCCGTTGATTGATAATGACCCAAAGATCTGGTAGATTTGAACACGACGTTGACTAATATTTAAACTTTCTTTGTTGAATTTGGACAGTTGCAATAGCTCTGTTTGACCATTCTCGAGGCCACAGATAGAAAGGCAGTAATACTCCGGCGATTCATTTGAACAGTTTTATAGTCCCACGTAAATTCCTACAGGGCTCACCTTGATATGTGTCACATCCCCTCCGTCCATTACTATATATCGGCCTCACCACAAGACAGTGAG
The DNA here is from genome assembly GCA_037074715.1 of Magnolia kwangsiensis. NCBI lineage: Eukaryota > Viridiplantae > Streptophyta > Magnoliopsida > Magnoliales > Magnoliaceae > Magnolia > Magnolia kwangsiensis. The sequence continues at coordinate 17,289,337 of CM073586.1, forward strand.
GACCGCCCGCCACTGAAACCTACATGGGACCTAGTGAATTTTTGAAAGATAATTGGGTATTTCCTTCCTCCCGTTTGTTACTATCTTATGAATAGTTTGCATATCATGTACATATCACGTAGCCGGTAAAAATTTTGTTAGAATTTATGTTCTTATATATATATATATATATATCAATTTTTTAATGCTTTGTTTATGGTTCATTATCCTTATATATACATGAATCGAATTCAATTGAAACTTGATTTGTTGGAATTAGGAGGCTTCACCAAGCTCGTATTAATAAAGAATGAAAAAGGACTAGTTCGCATATTGTAGGGCCCAACTTGTCTTATTTTTATTAATTTACAATAATATCGTGGCTAGTGGAAAAGTCAAGATTGCATGATCCATGAGCAACTACACATTTCATGAACATCACGTGTATAGTCTTTACTATGAGATATTGTCCTCACATATGTGTAAGTGTGTATATATGTACACATTGATTGGATCTGAAATGTTAAATTGGAATAAATGATTTCATATTAATTTGCAATATATATGCTTGCTATGCTTATCTTTAAATTTGAAAGAGCCTAGGATCTTAATTGGGATTTGATAAATTGTTTTAATTCACTAATGAATAAGTCTCTTAGATGAATTGTGCCGAGTTGGGTAATAAATCATATTTTCATTAGGATTATAATTCATAACAAAAGAACTAGGAGTCTAATGAGTTTTGTTGTATATTAAGAATTGAAATGATTGTTCGACATGGCTGGCTAAACTAGTTTTATAACATTTTGGTCAAATAATTGATTTAAAAATTATTATCTACACTGTTTTGTAAAATTAATGTTCGAATCTAATTTTCGATAATTAATCATAGTCTTTGAATAGGGTGGACTTAGTATGAGCCTTAAAATAGTGTATAGAGAATATATATATGATAGAATGAGATATGGTAATCATATACATTTATGTAGTGTACATATGGAAACGTTAAAAATTAAATGAGTTTGACTAGGTCAAAGTTTTTGTGTGGTTGGGTAGATATGATGTGGATGTATTTTGTAATTTAATAACCCATAAAGATCATCTTAAAAAATTCCTTGTATGACAATAAAAGCTTGATATCCAAGACTTTTAATTGATAAATACATAAGAATAGCTTAGAAAGCTTTATAGAGTTTTATGCTTTTAAAAAATCTTTGTTGACACATGGAATTAGAGGCATACACGAACCATGCTAGCTTGGTTAACTTGCTGGACTTGATTCAAAAAAGCTCGATTCGAAATCGAGTTGAAGCCAAGTTGAGCTGATTTTTTGAGCTCGAAGCTTTTTCGAGTTGAGTCGAGTTGATTTTTTGAGCTCAAAAATGAGTTCGAGCCAAGTTCAAGTTAGCCCCAGCTCGACTTAACTCGGATTGAACCCAGCTTGAATCGAACTCGGATCAAACTAGTTTGGTGACTCAGTTACTTTGATATTGATGTTGCTCATCAAGTGTGTGATGAAATGACTCGAAGAAGTGTGGTTGGTGGCAAGGAAGATATGTATATTAAACCAACATTTTTTTTTTTAATTTTTTATGTTGCTTAGAAGGTGTTTGATAAAATACCTGTAAAATTATTATTGTTGCCTCAAATACAGTGAAATTTTAAAAGTGCAGTCCGGGTGTTTGTGAAAATGTTACAATGACGAACTTGACTCGATCTTGGCTCGAATTCAGCTCGAATTGGCCCGAGCTGCTGATTGAACTGAGCCGAGCTGGCCAGTCAGGCTCAAGGACCGAGCTGAGCTGAGTTCGAGCTGAGGTCAACTAGTATCCGAGCTAATTCGAGCTAAGGCCAACTTGACTCGCTTCGACTCGATTACACCCCTACATGGAATAGAAATTCTAGAGTGTGTAGTTCAAGAGAAGAAGGAAATAGAAATAAGCAGAGATAAATACTCCATTTGAATATAGCACACCAATTTTGGACTCTCTCTCTCTCTCTCTCTCTATATATATATGTGGGTCTAAATAGTTCCGAGGTCTAAAATCCTCTTCAAAAGCTGTTTATAACATCAGCAAGCTCTTTATGGCCCACCATGTTGTATAACATCCACTCATCTATAAGTTCCATCCTTGATTCTAAGATCTTTTTTCTTAAAAACAAACAAAAAAAAAAAAATACAAAAAACAAAAAAACCAGCCTAACCCGCAACTCAGGTGGGTCAGAGCATTGGTGAATAGGGATGTGATGTCAACCACATGTTTATATATGGGGCCCATCATGTTATCTTTCATCAAGCCAGTTAATCATGTCTAACTCACCGTGATGAAATGAAGATAAAAAAGATACGCCTGATCCAATTCTCAGCTGGCCGCACTGCATGAACTTCGGTGGTTTTAAGAGTAACTTTAAATTGTTATCATTGGTGTGGCCCATAGGAGCTTCCTATTAGACTTACCTTTTGTACATACCGTTCATATAATGGTTTGCACCTGATGGAGGGCGTGGATTTATACAGACAACATATAGACAATATGTCCGGCCCCACAGAGTTTAGGTGTTTTCTGCTTTTGAAAAACAGGGTTCACGGACTGTTCCAGTCCGGTCTCAAGCCTGGGAGTGGATTGCGTACTGAGAAACTCTGTACGGCTAAGCTGATGAGTAAACTATGTGGGATCCACTGTAATTTATGAATTTTATCCACTCCGTTCATACATTTTATTAGATAATTTTATGGCTTGAGCCCAAAACTGAAGCATATCCAAAGCTCAAGTGGACCACACTATAAGAAACGGTGTGAATTGAACATCTACCGTTGAAAAGTTCTTGGGGCCCACAGAAGTTTTGGATCAAGCTAATAATCATTTTTTCCCCTTCATCCACGTCTGTTTGATCTTATGAATAGGTTATATGACAAATAAATATCACTTTGGCCCCTAGGTAGATTTCAACTGTGGAAATCATTATTACCACTATTTCCTTTGGTGTGGTCCACTTGAGCATTGGATATGCTTCGATTTTGGTTTCAACCCGTAAAATAATCTGGAAAAACGGATGAACGGCATGGATAAACCACAAACATTTACGGTGGGCCCAACAGAGTTTACTCGGTATGCAATCCGATTTCCTAAAGCGTAAGACAATCTGACCCATTCATTCTTCTTATTTTATAAATCTTCTCTCTGGCACATTTATTTTCTAATCGTTCGTTTCTCTCACTCTCATGTGGCCACCTGATAAGTGGGCCACCCATTTTCAGGATGGGCATGTTCAAGGCAGGACCAACTAGATGAATGGTCTGGATTTTGCTCACTTGTGCCACATTAGCATGTGTGCAGCGAATCACCTCCTCAGTCTCTCCTCAGACTAAGGATTATGCTCGTTTACTCGTCATGTAGACCACACACAAACCATTAAAAACAAATGGATATTTAATATACATCAAGCAACAATCTTAGTTCCTATGGTCCACTTGGTAAGCCGACTAGGCAGATATTTGGGCCAGAACATGTTCATGGGCCCACCTGATGAACGGTCCACATCTCGTCACACGGCGTGCATATGTGTCAGTTGTCCAATCCTCTTCACACAGATATTCCGTTGTTCCATGCACTTTTTTGGAGAAGAATCCCAGCATCATTTGCCAGCCTGTCTGGTCCTTCTGCAAAAGAAAAAAAAAAAGTAATTTTCTTTGCTAATCATGCTGTGGAAAGGCTTCTGGGGCCCACCTAAATAGTCCAATGTGGTCACGTTCACACGTGAAATAGAAATCGTCAAAGGAATAGGTATTTCCCTGTATTTTAACCAGGAGTGCCAATGGGATCCTTACTCTTACTCCGGTGGTAGACTCTCAGGAGTTTCAACACCCGTGAGTGTGTGGGTTGTGTGTGCGTGTGCAAAAAAAAGAAAGAAAAAAGACTATGAGTTTCAATGGGCCGCTCGGGCTTAAAAATCAGATTTTGACCTCTCAGGCCCGGCCCGTAACACCCCTGCTTAAGCCCAACCTCCGTTTGGGTTTTGATAGGGTACGGTGCTACTGTACCACAGCTACTGTGTAGGGCGCTGGATCACATCTTATATGATGATCGGAACCGTTCATATTCTGTATTATATGCCCCAGGGTCCACATTAAGAAAATTTGTTGAAAAAAATGATTTTCATAAATTTTATGTGAAGATGAATTTGGAACATTGAAAAGTAAAGCTTTAATGGTTCATATTCAAGTTTGAGATTCAAAGGATAGGATCATCCATAAGGATAGTTATTAGATCATTCCTTCTATAAGTCAGTGAGGATCACAAGAATAGTTCAGATCATCATATAAGATGTTCAAGACCCACCCGGCACGTTACTGCGGCAGGGGTGCACTGTACCCTATACATACATAATGTAATATGGGCATGAAAAAATAAGAGTATTTTACAAATATATACTTAATCATTATGAAATTTATATTCTAGCACTTTTTTTTAAAGGGTTCTAAAAAAGCCATTCCATTAACTGATATGGTTATCATTCCACTGCCTTGGCTGGTTGGTTGGGCATGGAGTAAATGGGTTGGCTGCTTGGGTGGGTCCCACCGTAATGTTTATGCTAAAATTCATCCCGACCACAAGGTGCATCACTTCATGCTATGCCAAGAGCTCAAAAATCACTCTATCCATAATTCAGGAGCTCAAAAATCACCCCATCCATAAATCAGGTGGACCACGTGATGGGAAACAGTATATGGGGCAATGATTACCCTCCAAACTGTTTCCCTTGGCGTAGCCAGCTTGAATTATGATTGAGCTGGATTTATAGGCCTTGGGCCTAAGTTTTTGTGCGGCATCTAATGGTTGAAACGGATTTCATAAAATCGTGTGGGCTCTGTAAAAATAGTGGACTTCTGTCTCTCAGCTATTTTCTTTGTGTGGCTCACCTGAATAACAAATCAGCCTGATTTTTTATCATTGAGCCTAAATTAGGATTACACATCCAATGGTTGGAGTGGACATCACATACACATCATGAAGGGTCCAGTAAAAAATCAAGTGGCATCCCCTCTCCAATTGTAAATAGATATTATTTAAAAATAATAATTGTATATACGCCACTCTTGATTTTTTATGGGCTGCGCTCGGGCTTGCCAAAATCAAAATTTTGAGTAGGTCAGGCATGACCGCCCAGTCTGAAATAGTTCAAAATCCAGACAGAGGCCAACCATAAGCTTAGTTCGCTGACAACCCTAATCGTGATGTTTACGTAAGACCCACTCCAATCATTAGATATGTACCCTGATGTTAGGCAACCGACCTGTGATTTTAATGGTCCATACCAAAGGAAACAGTTGATAAAAAGACATCTATCCTTACTTCTACAGGCCCATTGTAATAATTACATGAAATCTATTCCAACAATTAGATTTCACACGAAAATTTAAACCTAGAGCCCAAAAATCATACCTATCTGTGATTTATGAAGGCTATACTAACGAAAATAGTTTGGAGGGCGAATGTCACCTTCAAATTATTTTCAACCATGTGGTCCACTTGCATCACAGATGGAGCTGATTTTGGGCCTTCAATTAATATAAGATGACACGCCTAGTGGTTGAGGTAGATTTTATGTAAATATCAGGGTGGGGTCCAACAAGCCACCAATCCATTTTCTGGCCCAGGTTGTGTAATGGAGGATATATTGGTAATTGGTTAATGGGATAGGTTTTTGAATATAAATTCTATATTAATTAAGTAGTTATTTGTAAAATTCCCAAAAAGTCACGTGGAAGGGTGGTGAGTCAATTGGCATCATCCATCTAGTGGGCCACATTAGAGATGGCCTATGTTTCAAAAACCAAACTTATTAGATGGTCACAGTCTTCTTTTCTTCATTGTTTTTTTGGCATTCCATATTGACCGTTAATTGGATCTTTACTCATGCCTCAGTGGTAGCCTCAACAGAGGGGTTATGGGTTGGGGGAGCCATTGTAGTGTGAGCATGGGTGCGTGGAGTGTGAGTGAGGTGTGCAGACCGTGGACTCTTTGGATAGTAAGTTACAGAAAAGCTTAAGCCATAAGCAACTTATCCTTGTTTCTATTTCATCGGCAAATGAATGTTTGATAAATAACATATTTATCATTCAAAAAGTAGAAAAGCATATTTGGTCCCCCTCACATTCACTGTCCATCATGTGGGGCAATCTTTGATGTGGATCGTTCATTGTGTGGGCCAGCCTATGATGTGGGCCTTCCATCATGTAGGGCCCACCTTGATTGTAGGCCACTTATCATTAAGGGCTAACCTTTAATGTTCACAGTTCATTAGGTAGGGCTCACCTTTGGTGTTAGTCATCCATTAAGTGGGCCCACTATCAATGTTATTGTCCATCATGTGGGCCCATCCTTGATATCTACTGGCCAACATGTGGAGCCACTTTTGATGTAGACCGCCCATCATGTGGGCCCACCTTTGATGTGGGCTGTCCATCATGCGGGACCCACCTTGGATATGGCCCACTCATCATTAGGCTGACCTTTGATGTGAATTGTCCATCATGTGGGGCCCATCTTGATGTGGATCATCCATCATGTGGGGCCCACCTTTATTAATTGCCCATCATGTGGATCCCACCTTAGATATGGGTTGCCCATTGATGTAGAGCGGGTCACAGATACTTTCATGGCAAAGATGGACCAGAGAATGCCCAATCAGATACAGAAACGATTATGACCATCTGAACCTTAAAATAGTCATATCTCGCAAACCAAGATAAGTTTTTAGACATATCATATATAATTTTGGAGTAGGAGAAGCTAATTTAGCCAACCAACTTGCTATACCAGGTTGCCCACGCCGGATTTGCAAGATTCCATCAAATCGGCGATCAAAAGTCCAATTTATTTTCATTTTTACTATAAATAGTAAGTTTTAGTTCGAGTATAACTTTTGATGCTTTGAGTTGTAGAAGTTGTGCCCAACATGAAAATGGCTTAGAAATATTAGGAGAATATCATGGTTAGGCCAAATTGGACACTTACCATTTTTTGCCAAAAATCATGAAGTCTAATAGGAGTGGTGGTCGTCTACTATTTATAGCAAGTCACATTTTTAGGGTGTCTAAGTCTAAAATTCTGTCTTAGGTTTGAGTTCATTATTTAATGATTGCATTTATTTATTTATCATCAATCAATTTATTTGGAATTTATTAGAATTATTTTTAGTTTTATCTATTGTGGATTCGAGAAAGCTCTACGAGGAATCTAGAGAGCTCCTTTTGGATTTGAAGTAGATATCCCCTGAGGAAGACGGTGATCGAACTCATTACATCCCTCCTTGCGTCAAGTGGTATCAGAGTAAGGACTTCCCTTGGGCTAATGACAACTAACGATAGAATGAACTAAAATCCTATGGACAGTAATCTAGATATTCATTATTTATAAAAAAGAATGGAAGCTTTCCATTAAGAGAGTCGGTTAACCATGCAAGGGCTACGGGCAACACTCAACCATATTATAGAAGCCCTAATTCTTCCCCAAGCCTAAGGCGATGCTTAGTTGCTAGTGATCACTATATGATACAACTTTAATTTTCATAAAGCTCTTCCGGAGATAAATCGTAAGGCCACCCTAGATGAGTCGATATCCTGCGATGAGGAAGTCATTGTTGTTGATGCCAGATGATCGGTCCATGGAGACGTTCGACTAGATCATGCGTAAAGAGACTATCGAGGTAAGGCCAAACTTTCCAGTTTTAATGGGTTATTGTGTATAAAAGAATTCATCGATTGGTTAGCTGAAGTAGAGCATTATTTTGATTACATGGACGTGATGGAACATAAGAAAGTGAAATTGTTTATGTTCAAACTGAAATTCGGTGCTTCTACATTGTGGGTGTAATTACAACTCTTACATGCCCAACAGAACAAGGCGCCCATCCGATCATGGTCACATACACCTTTTTCGATGACGATTCCTCCTCAGTGATTATGAATAAGTGTTGTTCCAGCAATACCAAAATTGGTGACAGGGAAATCGAACCGTCACAGATTACACTGAAGAATTCCATTGGTTGGTAACATGGAATGATTTTTTGGAGACTAAATTGCAGAAGGTAGCACAGTTCATAAGCGGTTTATGATCAATAATTTAGGACTGAGTTCAGATGCACCTGGTCAGGATCATGGATAAAGCAGTTTAGTTGACAGACTGGGCGGAAACACAACTTGCAAGAGTCCTTACTCATCCTTATCCTTTGACTCGACCTCACATGACAAGTCTCGCGCAAGGTTCAACACTAGTCAAAGAAATGGAACTAGTAGGAGGGCATCCTCAACCTCCTACAATCACAAACTGTGATGCAAGCCAAAGAAATGAAACTAATAGGAGGGCTAAACAATTGTTACCAATGTGGCCAACTAGGCCACTTATGAAACACCTGCCCTCAATGCCCTGCAACCCACTTGGCAATTAATGAAGGGGCACTGAAGGTGAGGCAGAGGAAGAAGGCCCTGGATTTGCTGAGTATGAATAATGAGCTGGTGACAAAAAATAGTTGGTTGAGGATCATGACGAATCCTTGGTCGTGAGGCGATTGTAGTACACTTCGAGAAAGGAGGTGCACCCGCAATAGCACAATATATTCTGTACGTGGTGTAGTGTCAACAGGAAGGTCAGTGATTTCATCATAGATGGTGGTAGTAGCGGCAACATCGTCTTAAAGATGATGGTGGACAAGTTGTCGCTACCTACTATAAAGCATCATTCCCCTTACTTGATTAGCTGGAGAAAAAAAGGTGAATAAGACCAAGGTAACTAAACAATGCATTGTCTCATTTTCAATTGGTAAAAATTATAAAAATCAAGTATTTAGTGACATGGTCAGTATGGAAGCATGTCATATGTTAGTTGGTCGACCATGACAATCAGACTGTGATACAACCCACCTAGGACGAGACAATGTTTATGCCTTTGTCAAGGATGGTCGAAAGACAATCTTTGCCCCTATGGCACCAGAGAACCACCCCAAAGCTTCTAAAGTGAAGGGGAGATCCCTCCTGACTAGTCAAGATTTTATGGAAGAATTCAAGGAAACTGACAAGGTGTATGCCGTGGTGGTAAAGGGCGAGGAATCAGAGCCCTTAGACATTCCTCCAAGTTTAAGGTTGTTGCTAAATGAATTCAAAGAAATCTGACCTAAAGAGTTACCTAATAGATTGTCCCCATGTGAAAAATTCAACATCATATAGATCTCATCCCTAAGGTTAGCTTGTCCAACCGCCCTCACTATTGGATGAGTCCGAAAATTTATGAGATACTTAAGGGGCAGTTGAGGAATTGATCTGTAAGGGTCTTTTGAGAGGGAGCATGAGCCCATGCGTCGTGCCAGCTTTATTAATGAAGACGAAATATGGGAGCTATTGTATATGTGTTGACATCCAGGCAATTAACAAGATTACCATTAAATATGGATTTTCGATACCGCAGTTAGACGACATTCTTGATATGTTAGAAGGTGCTAAAGCGTTATATAAACTAAATCTGAGGAACAGGTACCATCAGATTCATATCTAGCCTAGTGATTTCACCAGGCCATGCCCAGTTGGCCAAACCACGACCATCTCTCGATTGTCCAAGTTCTTGTGATTGTCAACCATGCATGGTCACTTTGCCCTCTCAGACTGTCGTTGGTAAATTGTCTTCTTTACATTATTTATTTATTTGCCGATTATACTACATTCTTGAGCAATTCAATAAAAATTAACGCTTCAAACCATGACCATCTCTTGACTATTCAGGTTTAAATGATTATCAACCATGCATGGTCACTTTGCCCTCTCATATTGTCGTTGGTAAATTGTCTTCTTTACATTACTTATTTATTTGCCGATTGTACTACATTCTTGATCAATTCAATAAAAATTAACGCTTCAAACCATGACTATCTTTCAACTATCCAGGTTCAAATGTTTATCAACCATGCATGGCCGCTTTGCCCTCTCAGATTGTCACATATAAATTGTCTTCTCTACATTATTTATTTATTTGTTGATTGTACTGCAGTCTTGATCGATTCAATAAAAATTAGTGCTTAGCCTTATTTCTTGGTTTCGAGTGATGCATTGTTGTTAAATAATACAAGCTACATTGTTATAATAAAAAGTGGGTACCTTGGGTTACAGGGATTTCGTTTTGATTCAAGTCGTATTTTAGCTCTGACATGCCCAACACATGCATATACGCATCGAGCGTGATCAAATCTCGGCCAAGCACTAAACGTGTGGGCATGTGTACCAATTAAAGCCAACAATTTTTTTTTTTTTTTACATTACTAGGTTATTAACAAAACAAACTTTCTATAAGAAAAAACCAACCACTGTTATTTGCCTTACTTTTGCACTAATAAAATAACGGTCGAAAACAACCTAGAAAGATGGAAGCTCAAAATCATATGTAGAAAATGAAAGAAGAGAGTTTGCAGAGAATGTGTTGATTATATGTGCACGCAGAGTGCAAAATGTGCCTTAAATGCCATTACACCCAAGCTCTTGCTAGCATGCACGCCGTTGAGTGTGAAATATTGCATATTTAACTTTTTACGTAAATTTGAGGCAGTTTCAAAGTCGGTCCAAACAAATACTATAAATATGAGTCTCTTAATTGTTTCTAATAATGAATTAGGGTTGGACGAATGAAGCAAGGCGTTAGAGAACTTTAAGGAGTCCTTCCTTCTTCCCCAATCTTCTTCTTCTAGTTAGTTTTTATGTTTTCTTTATGAGTTTTGATTTCAATCATATCTTTGGTTGGGTAAACCTCTTAGCTAGAGCTAAGAGGTGAAGCTTGTATAATGTTTAGATGATTATCTTACTTTGATTTACATTTATATTAAACTTTTATTGATTTATGGTTTGAATGAAGGAATATTTTTAGTTTTTGTAGTTTATTGTGACTTCAATTACAGTAGATGCTGAATTTTTGACCTGTCGACCTGATTAAATTTCGACCTGTCGACCTGATTGGTCGACATGTCGAGTAGGGCCTTTGACCTGTCAACCGATCGATAAAGGCAGAAATCGTCCAACAACAATTTTAGAATTTCTAGCATAATTTTGACCTGTCGACCGGTTAAACTATGTTGAATTTTCAACTCTGCTTTGGGCTTATTGATTCATGTCTTACATTAGTCTCATTCACTTCAAGGAAACTCGTCCTCGAGTTATCCTCCAGTCTCAGTTCATGATACTCTATACGTCTGCCACATTGAACGTGCATTCAATTTCTATGTATTCAGGAAGATCAACAACATAAGCATTGCCATTGATTTTACGAAGAATGGATACCGGTCCAATCTTCTTATTCTTTAATTTATTGTATATCTTGGTTGAAAATCTTTCTTTGCGCAGATGAAACATCACATTGTCGCCCACATTGAACGCCTTCAAACACTGATGCGTGTCAACCATTTCCTTGTACTTGTCGATGGATGCCTTCAACTAGACTCAAAAATCAATGTGTACACTAATGATTCGGTCCACCATATGTTTTGTAGCAGCGCTCAATTTCGGTAGCTTGGGCAATCGAACCAAATCAAAAATATGTCTAGACACTCTTCTATACACAACTACAAACGGAAACTTGTTGGTGGAATTGTAACACCCCGAATTTTGGCTAACCTAGGATTTGACGTCCTTAGGCAGTGGGTCAATTAAAACACCTGAAAAAATCGTTCAGAACCCAATTCCATAGCCAAAGAAACCACTTAGGATAAATTTCTTTAGAAACTAAGCATAAGTTAGCTAGCGCAACGTTGGAGTGGCTGGGAAACAGTCCCTGATCACTTTAAATACGTTCTACAAGACCCAAATCGAGTAGAACCAATGACTCTAGAATACTCTATAACCTTGGATCAAACTCTAAGCGGGTTTGTCCTCTGGACCATGTTGAACTTTTGTATTGGATTTAGACCGCGCGTCGAAGGTCTGATACCTCCTATCTTAGACCGTTAGAACCGCCCCGCTGGACTTGACAATCATCTCGAAAATCAAGTCAAACCGATAATCACAGAGTATTTCGTTGAACCCGAACTGAAGCGACTGCGAATAGGGACGAATTTGGAATTTCAAATTCAAATCTGGCACACGACTTGACGCGTCAGTATTGAGCGTTCTGACCGTCAGAATTCATCCAGATTACACCCTCGGATCAGAAAAAATTTCTATTTATTATCATGAGACTTTCAGCCCTAATCTATGTGCGGTGACCGCTGAACTGAAACTGGTCCGCCACGTGCGATCTGCGAACCCTGCCAGACTGAAAACTTAATACGAGGTACATCTGGTACCCATGAGCTTAAGTCTGATCGCAATCGACCAGGGGACCACCAGAAAGCAGTTTTTGGACCGAAACAGCCCCGAAATGGATAGGCATCAAGTAAACTTCGTCCCGGAGCCTATTTCCGGCAATTTCAAGCTTATAAAAGGGGTTGAAACCCTCACTTCTCTCACCCATCCGAATTTGCTAGAAACCCTAGCAAGAGTGAGAGAGAAAGTGAGAGTTTGTGAGAGAAGGTGGGAGAGCTTTTCCTGCTGCTGCTGCACGTGCTTAAGCGGCGTATTCTAATCACTTTGCCGGTGATTTCTCCGCGTTTCTAGGTAAGAAATAACCCTAATAAGTTGCTGATTTGAGATTCTTTCCGTTCCATAGCTTGTTAACTCATAGATCTTGTAAATTAGGTTGTCTATTCGCCGTAGACGAAGCGTATACGCTCCGTTCGAATTTCAACATCCGTAAGAGACTAGGTGAGGATTTTAGACGCTTTGATTGACGGTTTACAACGCTTTCAATGTCGTTTAATAGTAGATTATCGACGGCATCGCCGTTTGACATGTACAACATGCTCTCCGTTTCCTGTTTCGTAAATTAACGAAGAATATGAGATTTAGGGCATTTTAGTCATTTGTAGGAAGTACGGTCTACATGCATATTTTGCTGACGTGATTGACATGGTTTGTCGCTGCATTAGGGAGTTAGGAATGCTTGCATAATCAGTTTGGCGAAGAGATTCGCCAAGTTGCGCATTTTCGATCGACATACTATATGTGGACTTAAGTGTGCAGTGTATGTGTTTGTATAAATGCTTGTATTAGTATGTATTGAATTAAATGATGTTATGTAGTAGTTTGAGATTGATTTCTTGACTAATATGCTGACCTAAATGATTTCTCACATGTTTACCTTACGCATGATTGCATTACATGCATGGAAAGTATGCCTTGAAGATTTGCTTAAGTTGAATGTTATAACATGTGTTAACATGCTCACATGATGTATTTCAATTCCAATACTTTAACCTGTAATGCTAATATGATTCCATAGATGTGTGGGACTTGACCTAGTCCAGGCAGTCGGTAACCGAGCGAATTCGTGGCTGACTGGTCATAGCCACGAACGACGCGTCGATGAACGTGATTCGTGTTGAGAGTTGGCGACAGTGGTTAGGCCACGCGAAGTGTTTTACGTACTTCATGTCGTTCGACTTGAGATGCGATCGCGCTAGTCGAGCACGTCAAGTAACCCGACTGGCCGATGTATGTTCACCTTGTATGTATCATAACTGCTTGAACCTAGGGTACTGAACTTACCATTGTAAACCCTATTAACCGTGGTACCTTGATCCACGAAGACTCATGAGCCGGGCATGGTGGTATGGGACACCGTGGTCGAGCTGTCGGCCTACGCTGGGGCCACAAACCTCCCCGTAGTGACCAGTGAGCACCTAAACTCGTGAGCAGATTATGGTGGTATGGGACACTATATTCTAGCTGTCGGCCTACACTGATCAGGCGACGAGCCCTTTGTAGTGACCTCGAGCGTATTCTGAGTCCACGGGAGGCGACGACCCTTCCGTGCAGTAGAGTACAGTAGGCCTGTATTGATAAGGTGATGGGGGAGCGGTGCAACGAGTGCGAGCAACAGCCCTGGCAGCCCTTGCAGTGACCTACGAAATATACATCGTATGAGATTACTAGGAGTGACGACCCTAGACAGGATCTGTGTTGGGATTGATACAAGGGAAGTACCTTAGTTTCCCAATCCTGCTGTTTGAATGGACTAATAACAACTAGGTAATCATATCACCATGACATTGCATGTGCCTGGAAGATGTGGAGCACTTGAGGGAGTGCGGCATGCCGCGGTCGTAAGATGTTGCCGCATGAGGGTGATCGTCGGTGAGGGCATACATCACGTCATGTCATCTTGCATTAACAACAGTATTAGGATTGTCTGATTTACTGCTTTACTATTATCGCGTGATTGAATTGTGAACATGCTAATCCCTGCTCTCTTATCCCACTGAGTTGATCACTCACTCCCACGTTACGGGATGGTGTTTCCGGACACCCACCAGTCCCTTTTGTGATTGCAGATGATGGCGCGGCCTGTGAGGCGGAGCTGGACTTGATGATGAGAAGGAGGATTCCTCCTTTATGCGTGTTCTGATTGACGGGATTGCAGGGAGGTTGATTAGATACTTTGACATTTGTCATTTTGATTTTTAGCGCCCTCATGTATATTCATTTTGTTTACTTTTGAAGTATACATGTATGTGCATAACCTGGTAATATATTCACACTCTGGAGACATACAACAGTTTATGTACGTTATACATACTATTACAGTCTTCCGCTTGCAAATTTCACTGTCTTTGGAGTATGATATGCTGTTCTGGCTTAATCTCACTCATGTTTAATACATTATCACAGACAACATTCAATCATACATATCCATGTTGCATAAATAACATTTTGGAACTCGGGAGTTGGGTTTTTGCTCGACCCCCCGATTTTCGGGATGTTACAGATGGTATCAGAGCATGATTTGGATTAAACCGGGCCTGGGTTATGGTCTCGCGACGTACGCTGTCGCTTCCTTTGACTTAGGTGGGTGCGAGAAGGGTCTAGAAACACTTCTAGGATTGCAGATTCGCCGATAGGCGAAGTCTAATAGGATCGATCGCAAGATCGAGTCTGTAACGTATCTCGGGTCGCGTAAAGCAACTCGAATCACTTCTAAGCTGTAGGAAGTCAGGTGGAGACGTCCTATGAGCGGTTTTAAACCGCAAAAGTGAATCCATGGGCCGTGGGATGACCACGACTCCAGTAATCAATCGCCAGGGCTTAAAAACCCCGTTTCACCAAAAATCTTCAAAATTCCTCCTCTAAACACTCCAATCTTTATTTCTTTCTTATCCATTTCATATTAGGTATCAAACCTAATGTGAAAATAACACAAATTAGTACATTCACCAAATTTTATAGTGAATAGTAAAATTTCATGAAAAATGGCCATAAGGCCATTCTAACTTCACTTTATTTAGCAAATAAGGATCTAGATAGGTGTACTGGCTCCTTATACCCCAAATTCATATGCTGCATCATATGGTTTGGTATTCGGGATTGCAATGTGGACCCAGAAAGTCTCGAACACATGTTTGGGCTCATACAGACCAAATTATTGTGAACTAAGGGGTGGGACCTAACTTTTTGGGACCCTGGGACCATGGGGGACCAGACCCATGGGGTCCCACCGGCCAACTTAAAAGTTGGCCGGCGATGCCATCGCCGGTCGGGCGATGCATCGCCGGCCGGCGGTGTCTGTTGGTGCCGTCCTTCGGGCGCACCCCCTTAAATGAGGTCCACACCATCCCTAGGTACCTCCCACCTCACGAAAACCCCCAAATATTACCCCTCCTTCACAAACAGCCCCCTACGTAGCCCTAGATTCGATTTTCAGCAACCCATTCCAAACCCCAGCGTCCCAAACCACTCCTAAAACCTTCCTTGGCCAAAACCAACCACCACCCATCATTTATTGGGTGTTGGCAGCCTCTTTCCTTGAAGATCTCACCATTTGGAGCTCCAAAATCCCCCAAATATAGCTGAAATCGTGAGGTGCTCCATCTCATCTTTTTGTTTGTATTTTTCCCTGAAAGTACAGCCTTGGGAAGCTTGAAGCAACCCTCTACGATGCCTAGATTTCCTTTTCTCAGATTGGGCAGCCATTTCTCCGTATTTTTGGCATTTTCCATGGCTTTTGTGGAAGCCATTTTGGGCCTTTTGTCACTCTCATCCATCATATCTTTGATGGGTAAGAGAAAAATCGCGACAGACGAGGCTGGGCCGAGCCGCCCTGCTCGATCAAGAAGACCGCGGGGTGGTGCCGCAAGTTCAAGCACCGCCGCAGGTCCAGCTGCAGTCCTGGAGTGCCGTACAAAGCGGGATTTGGATCCCCATGCATACCTTGGACAAACCATTCTATCAGAGATGCCTCATGGTGAATACACTGATCGTAGAGTGTTATTTGAGGCGGACGTAGATGGGCGATTGTTCTGCGAGTATCTGTTGTTCGAACACATTGAAGCTGCGCACTGGGGACCAATCTTTGAAGCTCGCGCTCGTGCTAATGTGAGCACTGTTCGTGCCTTCTATGCTAGCATCCAGAATCCTACCTTGGAGCCTTTGCAGTTCAAAATCCCTTTTGGTAGAGATCGGATGGCTACGATCGACGTCCGATTGATTGCGCGACTTCTCAACGTGCCTCTAGGTGATGTGCATCCAAGTGAGAAGAATTTGAGGACTAGACGCGAACGAGATCGCCGCACCAGGTTTCTGTGCGGTAAGTTGGTTCCATGGCAGCCTAATAATAGCCTCAAGGCAACGTACATGTCTGAGGATTTGCGCCTGCTGCATCATATCTGCACGTTCAATGTCTATCCCAGGTCGACGAACCGCATTGAATGTACACGTCTTATGGTCGATTTCTTATTTCTGGTGGCCCAGGGAGAGAACGTATGTATGGCCACTTTTATCTTACGGCAGATAGTTCTCATAGCCAGGTCGAGGAGAACATCCGAATCGCTTCCCTTTGGCCGACTCATTTGCAAGATTGCGCTTGAGTTTGCCTATAGACTTGGGCCCGAATTGCCGGTATCGATTCACACCATCGATGAGTCGACAATGGTCAAGATGAAGATTGGGTCGCAATACCGTGAAAATCAACTTGAAAGGGATAGTGGAGATGACTTTGATGAAGAGGAAGATCAAAGCGAAGAAGAACCTAGAGCAGAGGTTCAGGAAGAGGTTCAGGAAGAAACAGAAGAGGAGGCTCAGGATACTGATGAGAGCCCTCCTCCTTCTGCGCAGACTACTATCGACGACCGCATTGCTCGGATGGAGGAGAGTCAGACCGCTTTGCGTAGGGAAGTCCAAGAACTTCGAGCAGAAGTCGCTGATGCCAAGGCCGTTACAAAGAAGAAGTTTGGTAAGGTGACTCGCACCTTGAAGGCAATCTTGTGTTGCTTACAGGATAAGGGTGCTCCTCCTCCATCACCAGACTCCGACTAGCGATGCGATCTTTGATGTTATTATTAGTAGTTAGTCATTTTCTGTTTTAAGTTGTGTTTTGTAAGCCTGATAAGGCTGATAGTTTACCTATGTTGCTGTAGTAGCTGACGGACATAGCTCCCATGTACTTTTTGTCATGATACTTATAGGGAGATATCCCTTGTATTATGACAATTTCGGTTTAATGAAATGCATGATGCTTTTCGACTTGTTATGTGAATGTTTGTGTTGTGGTTTGGGCTTAATGTAGCCAAAATTTGTGGAATGGAGTGCATGCCGTCTCATTTCACTGTAAGGTATTGTCCCTGGATCGGGAGTATTGTAACTCCCGGGATTCAGCCTACAAATTAGTTTTTATCCCACCCCACCCTCCTACCAAGCATGCCACTTCCGATCCCACTATGGGACTAAGAACGCGATTCTATTTAATACAACTGAATGCTACTGGCCACATAGGCCCTTGGCGTTTTGGTCCTAGAGTTAGCACTCCTAGATTTGAAGAGTCTGACGACATAAGAAATCCAATTCCATTTAGACAATCTTGACCCTAAGCGATAGAACAACTCTCTGTAGTAGAAATGGTATGGAAAGCCATTTACCGTATAATCTTAAGCTTTAGATTATAGCTACTGAGTTACAGACTAGCCTACTAGTTACCTAGAGTAGGGTAAAGCCTGTATATGTTAAGGAATGATAGATTAGTTTTGATTGGAATGAGACTCCCTTCCTTGGATAGATCCCCTTATGACTTATAGACTCCTGTTGTTGCCCATAGGAAGGAACCATACACTCTCAGGGAACATTTATAACTCCCTCAGATTGAACTTAGAATGAACTAGCACGCCCCTTAGAATTGCCTTTCCCAAGGACTTATTGCATTCGAGAACGCAGAGTAAAGGAACTACATGTAAGCGATGTATTCGCGGTTTGAGTCGATTTCTTACTCCTAGTGGTTACCAATGAATCCAATGCTCTGATCAAGCAGAGGATCGGCATCGACTTGGATTAAGAACTGATACAACACATTTTCTGTCCTGATTAGACAGAAGGTTCAACGTATCCGGCTTTGACCCACTATACAACCTTTCTTCTGTGATGGCCCAACCATCTACAACTAAACAGGATCACATTGTCTTTGGGAAATGGCAAGGACTTAAAACCATGTAGAGAAAGGTTAAGGATAGCCCCTAAGTTACGCCCCGTTCCGATATACGGATCGATGCAACGATTCTTAGACTTTAAGTAGAACCAAGTTTTAAGGGGGGTAGAACGTATTAAGTCCAATCCAGTTAGGATTAGTCAACACTGCCGTTCGATCAGTGTGGCGCAGCGGAAGAGTGGTTGGCCTCTTTCCCACTGGCCCAGGATCGAAACATTTGATTTAGGTTATATGTACGATTAGGTTATTAAATAGAATTTGAACCTTCCTTAGAGAAAGTACTTCTCGCCCTTCGCCAATGTCGGGGACGACATTGTGTTTTAAGGGGGGTAGATTGTAACACCCCGGATTTTGGCTAACCTGGGATTTGACGTCCTTAGGCAGTGGGTCAATTAAAACACCTGAAAAAATCGTTCAGAACCCAATTCCATAGCCAAAGAAACCACTTAGGATAAATTTCTTTAGAAACTAAGCATAAGTTAGCTAGCGCAACGTTGGAGTGGCTGAGAAACAGTCCCTGATCACTTTAAATACGTTCTACAAGACCCAAATCGAGTAGAACCAATGACTCTAGAATACTCTATAACCTTGGATCAAACTCTAAGCGGGTTTGTCCTCTGGACCATGTTGAACTTTTGTATTGGATTTAGACCGCGCGTCGAAGGTCTGATACCTCCTATCTTAGACAGTTAGAACCGCCCCGCTGGACTTGACAATCATCTCGAAAATCAAGTCAAACCGATAATCACAGAGTATTTCGTTGAACCCGGACTGAAGCGACCGCGAATAGGGACAAATTTGGAATTTCAAATTCAAATCTGACACACGACTTGACGCGTCAGTATTGAGCGTTCTGACCGTCAGAATTCATCCAGATTACACCCTCGGATCAGGAAAAATTTCTATTTATTATCATGAGACTTTCAGCCCTGATCTATGTGCGGTGACCGCTGAACTGAAACTGGTCCGCCACGTGCGATCTGCGAACCCTGCCAGACTGAAAACTTAATACGAGGTACATCTGGTACCCATGAGCTTAAGTCTGATCGCAATCGACCAGGGGACCACCAGAAAGCAGTTTTTGGACCGAAACAGCCCCGAAATGGATAGGCATCAAGTAAACTTCGTCCCGGAGCCTATTTCCGGCAATTTCAAGCTTATAAAAGGGGTTGAAACCCTCACTTCTCTCACCCATCCGAATTTGCTAGAAACCCTAGCAAGAGTGAGAGAGAAAGTGAGAGTTTGTGAGAGAAGGTGGGAGAGCTTTTCCTGCTGCTGCTGCACGTGCTTAAGCGGCGTATTCTAATCACTTTGCCGGTGATTTCTCCGCGTTTCTAGGTAAGAAATAACCCTAATAAGTTGCTGATTTGAGATTCTTTCCGTTCCATAGCTTGTTAACTCATAGATCTTGTAAATTAGGTTGTCTATTCGCCGTAGACGAAGCGTATACGCTCCGTTCGAATTTCAACATCCGTAAGAGACTAGGTGAGGATTTTAGACGCTTTGATTGACGGTTTACAACGCTTTCAATGTCGTTTAATAGTAGATTATCGACGGCATCGCCGTTTGACATGTACAACATGCTCTCCGTTTCCTGTTTCGTAAATTAACGAAGAATATGAGATTTAGGGCATTTTAGTCATTTGTAGGAAGTACGGTCTACATGCATATTTTGCTGACGTGATTGACATGGTTTGTCGCCGCATTAGGGAGTTAGGAATACTTGCATAATCAGTTTGGCGAAGAGATTTTCCAAGTTGCGCATTTTCGGTCGACATACTATATGTGGACTTAAGTGTGCAGTGTATGTGTTTGTATAAATGCTTGTATTAGTATGTATTGAATTAAATGATGTTATGTAGTAGTTTGAGATTGATTTCTTGACTAATATGCTGACCTAAATGATTTTCCACATGTTTACCTTACGCATGATTGCATTACATGCATGGAAAGTATGCCTTGAAGATTTGCTTAAGTTGAATGTTATAACATGTGTTAACATGCTCACATGATGTATTTCAATTCCAATACTTTAACCTGTAATGCTAATATGATTCCATAGATGTGTGGGACTTGACCTAGTCCAGGCAGTCGGTAACCGAGCGAATTCGTGGCTGACTGGTCATAGCCACGAACGACGCGTCGATGAACGTGATTCGTGTTGAGAGTTGGCGACAGTGGTTAGGCCACGCGAAGTGTTTTACGTACTTCATGTCGTTCGACTTGAGATGCGATCGCGCTAGTCGAGCACGTCAAGTAACCCGACTGGCCGATGTATGTTCACCTTGTATGTATCATAACTGCTTGAACCTAGGGTACTGAACTTACCATTGTAAACCCTATTAACCGTGGTACCTTGATCCACGAAGACTCATGAGCCGGGCATGGTGGTATGGGACACCGTGGTCGAGCTGTCGGCCTACGCTGGGGCCACAAACCTCCCCGTAGTGACCAGTGAGCACCTAAACTCGTGAGCAGATTATGGTGGTATGGGACACTATATTCTAGCTGTCGGCCTACACTGATCAGGCGACGAGCCCTTTGTAGTGACCTCGAGCGTATTCTGAGTCCACGGGAGGCGACGACCCTTCCGTGCAGTAGAGTACAGTAGGCCTGTATTGATAAGGTGATGGGGGAGCGGTGCAACGAGTGCGAGCAACAGCCCTGGCAGCCCTTGTAGTGACCTACGAAATATACATCGTATGAGATTACTAGGAGTGACGACCCTAGACAGGATCTGTGTTGGGATTGATACAAGGGAAGTACCTTAGTTTCCCAATCCTGCTGTTTGAATGGACTAATAACAACTAGGTAATCATATCACCATGACATTGCATGTGCCTGGAAGATGTGGAGCACTTGAGGGAGTGCGGCATGCCGCGGTCGTAAGATGTTGCCGCATGAGGGTGATCGTCGGTGAGGGCATACATCACGTCATGTCATCTTGCATTAACAACAGTATTAGGATTGTCTGATTTACTGCTTTACTATTATCGCGTGATTGAATTGTGAACATGCTAATCCCTGCTCTCTTATCCCACTGAGTTGATCACTCACTCCCACGTTACGGGATGGTGTTTCCGGACACCCACCAGTCCCTTTTGTGATTGCAGATGATGGCGCGGCCTGTGAGGCGGAGCTGGACTTGATGATGAGAAGGAGGATTCCTCCTTTATGCGTGTTCTGATTGACGGGATTGCAGGGAGGTTGATTAGATACTTTGACATTTGTCATTTTGATTTTTAGCGCCCTCATGTATATTCATTTTGTTTACTTTTGAAGTATACATGTATGTGCATAACCTGGTAATATATTCACACTCTGGAGACATACAACAGTTTATGTACGTTATACATACTATTACAGTCTTCCGCTTGCAAATTTCACTGTCTTTGGAGTATGATATGCTGTTCTGGCTTAATCTCACTCATGTTTAATACATTATCACAGACAACATTCAATCATACATATCCATGTTGCATAAATAACATTTTGGAACTCGGGAGTTGGGTTTTTGCTCGACCCCCCGATTTTCGGGATGTTACAGGAATGGTTTGGAATATTGTTGAATGCAAATTTCGCTTAAGCCAAGGAGAAATTCTGCAGTTTGGGCTTATCACTCGAAATGCATCGTATAATGTTTTCAAGTGTACGATTCACCACCTCGGTCTTCCCATCTATCTGCAAGTGATATGCACTGTTGAACTGTAGTTTTGTGTCAAATCGCCACCATTAAGTCCTCTAAAAGTGATTGAGGAACTTATTCTCATGATCTGAGGTGATAAATTTTAGGACCCCACCATGTAGCCAAATAACCTCTTGGAAGAATAGATTTGCAACATGTGTAATGTCGAGAGTCTTCTTATATGGTATGAAATAAGCTATCTTGGAGAATCTATAAACCATGATGAACATTGAATCCATTCCACATTGGGTTTATAGACTAGTGTTCTATGACCGTTCCTTGGATGCCTGATACATGTGGCATTGTTGTACTGCCTTTCCTATATTTCATTTCAGTTGTGGCCAATAATAATGCTCCTTTAGGAAAGCTATTGTCTTGTCTCACCCCAAATGACCATCGATGCCACCTCCATGTAGCTCTTAAATGATACAATCTTACAACGAACTCCATGGAATGCACAACTAATTTCCTTTAAAGAGAAATCCATCCTAAATATGGAGGTTGTTGGGCTGACCTTCCTAGCATTTAATCCATGTGTCCTTGAAGTTATCGTTGTTTGCATATAGGTTTTTGAGGCATTCGAACCCGACAACTTCATTGCTCATGATGATTAATAAGGTTACATGTCAGCTAAGTGCATCAGCCACCTTGTTTTATTACCTGGACTTATGCTCTAGTACAAATGTGAATTCCTTCAAGAATGAAATCCAACTAGCATGCATACGATTCACGTTAGCCTGACTATTTATAAAATTTAGAGCTTGATGATCTGTGTAAAGAATGAACTTCCGCTGAATCAAATAATGTCTCCAATGTTGTAATACTCGGACCACTGTATATAATTTAAGCTCATATGTCAATCACTTTTTATGGGCATCACTGAGCTTCTCGTTGTATAAGGTTATTGACCTACCATCTTCTAATAATACGCTCTCAATTCTGACATATGAAGCATCACATTCGACTTCGAATAGTTTGTCAAAGCTGAAAAACACAAGAATTGAAGTAGTGGATAATTTATGTTTGATTTCAACAAAGCTCTTTTCAGCTTCATCAGTACACTAAAATGGTCTCTTCTTCATGCAATATGTAATTAGTCCTACAATGGTGTTGAAATTCTTCACGAACCGACGATAAAATGTCGCCAACTCATGAAAACTTTACACTTTGTGGAGGTTTGTCGGAACCATCTATTCTCTAATGACTCACATTTTCGTTATCCATCTGAATGCCTGTGGACATCACGAGAAAACTTAAAAATAATGGGCTCTCGATCAAAAAGCTGCATTTTTTCAGATTAAGGTACAACTTGTTCTTAGTGAGCACTTAAAGGACTTGTTTGAGATGTTTCATATGGTTTGCTTTGTTCTTACTATATATAAAGATGTCATCGAAATAAACTATCATGAATCGCCCAATGAATGGCTTCAAAATTTGGTTCATCACCCTCTTAAATGTATTAGGTGCATTCAAGAACTCGAATGACATGACCATCCATTCATAAAGCCTTCCTTGGTCTTAAATGTTATCTTCCACTCATCGCTTAGCCGAATACGGATCTGATGATAGTCGCTTCTCAAATTTAGTTTGAAAAATACTTTTGCCCCCTTTAGCATGTCTAACATATCATCTAATCGAATTATAAGAAATTTGTACTTAACAATGACTTTATTTATGGCTCGGTTGTCACACACATGCGCCAACCTCATCCTTCTTAGACATTAATAAAGCTAACATGACACATAGGCTCATACTCTCTCTCACTAGACCCTTCTAGATCAATTTCTCACTTGTCTTTGCAAACTATTGCACTCCTTCAAACTCATCCGATAATGTTGTTGATTGGATAAGCTGGGCTTTGGGACGATGTCGATATGGTGCTGAATATCTCACATGGGAGGCAATTCGTTTGGAAGCTCATTGGGCTAAATTGCCTTAATTTCTTATAGCAATGGTTTTAATTTCTAGGGAATGATGGTGGGTTCAGCCTCTTCGTCCTTTACAATCAATGCATATATTTTTTTTTCCGTCTCTTTGGATTCCTCCATAAAGTCTTATATGACTAGGAGAGAATGCCCCTCTAATTTAGAAGTTTTGGGTTGCTCCTCTGGGCACATAAGGGCTATTATGATTTTTTGGCCATCCTTGATGAAAATATATATATTTCTCATCATCTATGAGCGATGTCACGATCTGATTGCCATAGTCGATCAAGTAGTAAGTGATAGGCCTCAATGTCAACTACGTTGCATATGACTTGGTCCTTATAATGCTTACCAATTGAAAGAGATATAGTACATTGTTCAATTACATTTTATCTTGTTGACCTTCTTAATCCATTCGATTGTATACGAGGAGGGATGTCATTTTATTTTCATATGCAGCTTCTCCACCATGACCTTGGAGATAATGTTCTCGTTGCTCCCACTGTCGATGATCACGTCGTAGACTTTTCAATTCATCGTACACATTGTTGAGAAGATGTTGTGTTGCTGCAGGTGTACCTTCTTCTTTGGTGCATACAATAGCTGCTTCACTATTTGGGACTTAACGTGATCCCACAGAACCCAATCTATTTCATCCACTTATTATCCGTGATGTGCTCAATTCATCAACATTCGGATATTTCTCTGCATTTTCAACGCTACCATCATTAATGGTGATGTTAACCACTTATCACTGAGGGCAAGTGTTTGATATGTGACTTGATTGGCCACATCGATAGCAATGGTTAGGCCGTGGTTGACCATAGGGGTTTGGAATCCTGCTTGGACCAATGTAGTGGTCGCACCCCTTTGGGGTCTAACTTGCCTTTTCCCCGACTCTCGGTTTGTAGGTGTATGAGGTTGATGGCGCCCCCTATAGGTTCTTTCCCTTTGGCCTGTGGTACTCCCTACACATGACCTGTAACGGCTACACTAGTAGTAGGATAGGTCTGTGTGTTGGACCATTTAAGCTATGCTTCCACTTAAGTGGCCAGTTTGATCGCTTCGTTAATCATCCAAACGGGTTACATCTAAACCCAATCTAGGATCGCAACACGTAGCCTGCTGTTAAATTGGGCAACTTGTTGCGATTTTGTTTCGATCAAATCATTCCACATCGCTAAATGGTAGAACTCATCAGTGTAAACTCTTACTATTCGACTACGCTACCGGTAATTTTGGTACTGATGGAACAATGCTTGATCGTAGTCACTAGGGAGGAAATGTGCATGCATTAGTTGCTTCATCTTCTGTCACATATGGATTGGTGCTTTCATCTACCTCATCCGTGTGGGCTGAAGTTGCTCCCACTAAGCCAAAGCTCTGCACTACAATTTGTATGCCACAAATTTGACCTTCTTCTCCTCTAGGATTTTTATGTAGTAGAAAAAATGTTCGACTTCAAGCATGCAATTGAGGAAGTCCTCAACGTGGAATTGGCCATTGAAACTAGGAAAATCGACTTTCATCTTGAATTCTTGATCCACCTGATCTACCTGATCGCCTCTTGGTCCGAGATGTTGGAGGATCATGTCATCGATCTCCTCATCATTGGATCTCACCTCCTCAACTGTGATTCTGCAATTCACCACCCACCGGCATTGCCCTGCATCAGCACGATTGCGAATTCCAATGCTTACCAGAGGCGGATCATCGCCATGAACATGGAGTCATCCTAGGGCCTTCGTTATGGGATTGATGACAACCCTTGTATGACTTTCCGATTCTCTTGTTGCACCGTTTTGAAAGCTGTCGTAGTTAAATGATAATTCATTGGAGTATCATCCATGGGATTGTTGCCTGACCCGTCATTAAAAGCTATCTATCCGAGGAAAAACCTTACTCTGATACTAAATTGACACAGTGAATGACATGATGAGGTCGATCACCATTTTCCTCGATCAATCAACACCTTGAATTTACAAGGCACAAGAGAAAATTTTCAAATCCACGAGAGATAACAGTTTCTAAGAAATTTTGATTTATTGATGATGAAAAATGAGCTTAACATGCTTAAAGAACCTTAAACAAACCCTAGAATGTAATCAAAAGAGTCCTAATTGAATCAGGAAACAAATTCTAAAAACACCTAAATTTCCACATCTATCGATTTGTCGAGTCAATCGGTCGAACGGGCTAAAATACGTCCAAAGACTAAAACTAAATTCTATAAATTTTGACATGTTGATCTGATTGGTCTATCTATTGAACAAGGCCTTTGACATGTCAACCAAATCTGCCGACCTATTGATGCGAGCAAAAATTGTCTAGCAACAATTCTGGAAATTTTGGTGAAATTTTAACCTATTGACTAGATCTATCGACCGATCAAACTATGCTGAATTTTCAACTCTTCTTTGGGCTCTTCTTTGAGCTTATTGATTCATGTCCTATATCACAAGCCATATGAGTACCTCAACATTTGAAAATATGTTTGGGTGTACCCCAAATCACTAGGGAGTTAATTTGGTGGAATAGGATGACCTTTTTATGGGATACATGGAACTTTATTACTAGGGATGCCATTTTTCCACCTTTTCCACCTCAAATCAATAACTCCCCAAACGATTGTCGATCTTATTTTAATAAGAAAAGCATCCATCCACCTCGCTTCTTTTGGTCATCCATAAAGAATCTGATGTATAGCGGGTCGCGGACAATTACATGGCCACGATGGATCAAAAAAGGACCGGTCGACGACAGAAGTGATCCAGACCATCTGACCTTAAATCGGGCGTATCTCGCAATCCGGAATGAGTTATTTGACGTAAAATATATGATTTTGGGGTAGAACGAGCTACTTTAGCCAACTAATCCTGCTATGTTGGGTTTCCCAAGCTGAATTTATGAAATACCGCCAAATTGATGTTCGTTTCCCTATTTTAATTTTATTTTTACTATAAGTAGTAAGTTTTAATCTGATTATAAATCTTCATCCGTTGGGCTTTAGGAGTTACGTCCAACACGAAAAGAGCTTAGAAAAATAAGGAGAATGATTTGGTGAAACCAAATAGGACACTTACTATTTTTGGCCGAAAACCTTGCGCACTAGTAGACATCACGACCGTCTATAAATAGTAAGTTTACTATTTATAGTAAGTCGCGAATTATAAGAGTTTTAGTTGTAGTTTGATTCTGATTTCTTTCCCATAGCTTGGTACCCCTATTTAAAGGGTTGTGAACTCATTTTTATTTTCATTAATCAATTTCAAATATATTAAAATTTATTTTTATTTCCTGCTTTCTTTCCTCGTGGATTCGAGAAGTCTCTGTGAGGAGTTTAGAAAAGTTCCATGGATTCGAAATAGTTATCCTCTTGAGGAAGATGATGCTCGACCTCACATCCTCCCCTACATCAGTTTGGTATCAAAACGAGGTTTCTCCTCAGATCGATGACTTCTAATGACGGGTCGGGCAATAATCCAATGGGCGATGCTCTAGAAAATTTACCTTTAACAGCGACAGCTTTCGAAGCAACGCAACGAGAGAATCGGCAAACCATGCAAGGGCTGCAGGCTTCCATCGACCGCATAGCGGATCTCTTGGCGAAAACCCTAGGGCAACTCCGTGTTCCTAGTGATAATCCTTCACAGTCAATTGCTGAAACTCGTAATTTCCTTGATCGCAGGATATGACTGGTAGTGCATCCAAGGGTCATTCCTGAGGAAGGGGGATCAAATGAGGAGGAGATTGACGACATAATCTTCCAACACCACAGACAAGGCGATCGAGTAGATCAAATAGATCGAGAATTCAAGATGCGGGTTGATATTTTTAACTTCAATGACTAACTACAAATTGAGGATTTCCTCAATTGACTTTCTAAAGTTGAGCGATTTTTCGACTATATGGACATCCCTGAGGCAAATAAGGTCAAGCTCATGACCTATAAATTAAAAGGCGGAGTTTCAGCTTAGTGGGAACAACTACAACTCGCACGAACCAGACAAATGAAAGCACTAATCTGCATATGGCAGCGGATGAAGCAGCTACTACATGACCAATTCCTCCCTAATGATTACGATAAGGTATTATTCCAACAATACCAAAATTATCGATAGGGTAGTCGGTCAGTGAGAGAATATGTAGAAGAATTTTATCGCCTGACGACGCGTAATGATTTGGTCGAGACTGAATCGCAGCAAGTCGCCCGATTCAACGATGGATTGCGTATGACTATACAGGATCGAGTCCAGATGCGGTCCGTCTGGACAATGAATGATGCAATCAAGTTGCCTACTCGGGTGGAAGCGCAACTTGAACGTCCTATGACATGGACATATCCTACTGAAAGGATCCCTGTAGCAGGTCTGCCCCAGGGAGCTCCACCGCCCAAGGGGAAGGAGCTCATAGGAGCACGCACTCAACCTCCTACGTCTGAGAACCAAGATCAAGGAAGCGGGCAAGCTAGACTCTAAAGGGGTGTATTGACTACTGCTGGTCCAAGTAGAATCCCGGACCTCTATGCTCGGCCAAGGCCTAACAACTGCTGTGTTGTGGCCAACTGGGCCATCTATCAAATACTTGTCCCCACCGAAAAGTGACAAATCTCGCCATCAATGATGGTAATGCTGATAACGCTTATGAAGATCCAGATATTGAAGAACAGAAGTATACCACCGAGGACGAGGCAGATGATTCAGGTTGGGTTCAACAAGATCACGGCGAATCGCTCGTTATGAGGCGACTATTATATGTGTCAAGAAAAGAAGTGCATTTACAGCGACATAACATCTTCCGCACTAGGTGTATAGTGAATCAAAAGGTTTTTGATGTGATTATTGATAGTGGAAGCAGTGAGAACATCGTCTCCAAGGTCATGGTGGAAAAATTGTAATTGAAAACAGAGCGTCATCCATCTCCATATACAATCGGTTGGATCAAGAAGGTTAGTAAAACAAAGGTAACTGAACAGTGCACTATATCCTTTTCAATTGACAAACATTATAAGGATAAAGTAGTATGCGATGTGGTTGACGTGGAAGCATGTCACATACTACTCGATCGACCTTGACAATCTGACCGTGACGCCACTCATAAAGGGTGAGATAACATATATATCTTCGTCAAGGACGGGTAGAAGATCATATTGGCTTCTATGGATCCAAAGGGACTACCTGAAACTTCTAAAGTGGAGGGTCATTTTCTCTTAACCATAAGGGACTTCATGGAAGAATCCAAAGAAACAGGACAGGTTTATGCATTAATTGTAAAAGGGGAAGAACTTGAGCCTACCATTATCCCTAGAAGACTAAGGCCCTTGCTACATGAATTCAAAGAAATCTAGCCCGATGACCTTCCCGATGGGTTCCCCCCCATGCGGGATATCCAACACCATATTGACTTTGTCCCTGGGTCCAGTTTACCTAATTGTCCTCATTATCGAATGAGTCCAAATGAGTGCGAGATTCTGTAGGGACAAGTAGAGGAGCTGATTCGTAAGGGTCTTATTCGAGAAAGTATGAGCCCATGTGTCGTACTAGATCTATTAACTCCAAAGAAAGATGGGAGTTGACGGATGTGTGTCGAAAGCTCGGCCATCAACAAAATCACCATAAAATATAGGTTTCCTATACCATGGTTGGACGATATGTTGGACATACTAGAGGGCGTAAAAATATTTTCTAAATTGGCCCTAAAGAGCGGCTACCATTAGATTCGAATATGGTCGGATGATGAGTGGAAAACAGCTTTTAAGACCAAGGAAGGATTGTACGAATAGATGGTCATGCCCTTAGGTCTTTCGAATGCGCCTAACACATTTATAAAATTGATGAATCAAATTTTGAAACCTTTCATTGGGTGGTTTATTGTGGTTTATTTCAATGATATTTTGATATACAATCAAGACGAAACCACCCATATGGAACACTTAAGAAGGTCCTTCAAGTGCTCACTAAAAATAAACTGTATCTTGATTTAAAAAAGTACAGCTTCATGACTGATAGCCTATTGTTTCTGAGTTTTATCGTAACATCCACGAACATTCGTGTGAATGAGGAAAAAGTGAAGGCAATCAGAGAATGGACGGTTCCTA
Source organism: Magnolia kwangsiensis (assembly GCA_037074715.1). Lineage (NCBI taxonomy): Eukaryota > Viridiplantae > Streptophyta > Magnoliopsida > Magnoliales > Magnoliaceae > Magnolia > Magnolia kwangsiensis. Next base: position 17,319,562 of record CM073586.1, read on the forward strand.
CAAATATTTATGAAGTGCGAAGTTTTTATGGATAAACGACATTATATTGTCGGTTCGTGAAAATTTTCAGTACCATTGTGTCACCAATCACAGATTACATGAAAAAAGGACAGTTTTAGTGGACTGACGAAGCCGATAGGAGCTTTACCGAAATCAAGCGCAGATTATCCACGACCTCGGTTCTTGTACTTTTCAACTTCGACAAACTATTTGAAGTCGAATGTGATGCCTCATGTCGGAATTGGGGGAGTTTTGTCTTAAGAAGGTAGGCCAGTAGCCTTTTACAGTAAGAAACTTAGCGATGTACGCAAGAAGTGGTCTACATATGAGAGTTGTACGCGGTGGTCTAGGCATTGCGACATTATTTGATTCAAATGAAATTCATACTTTACACGGACCATCAAACTCTCAAATTCATTAATAGTCAAGCTAACAGTAACCGTGTGCATGCTAGATGGATCTCGTTTTTGCAGGAATTCACGTTCGTACTAAAATATAAGTCAGGGCAATAGAACAAAGTAGCTAATGCGCTGAGTCGCCGTGCAACTTTGTTAGTCACTATGAGCAATGAGGTTATTGGGTTCAAGCGCCTCAAAGACATATATGCCGATGACGATGACTTCAAGGACGCATGAGTTAGATGTCAAGAAGGTCACCCCGGTGACTTACATATACAAGACGGGTTCCTTTTCAAGAAAAATTGACTGTGCATCCGGAACAGTTCGCTAAGGGAATAGATAATCCAAGAGCTACATAGAGGTGGCCTCAGTGGACACCTTTGGCGAGACAAGACGCGAGCTCTTGTGGAAGAACGGTATTACTGGCCGCAATTGGTACGTAATGTGGGAAAGACAGTCCAACGTTGTTATATTTGTTAGACCTCTAAGGAAAAATCTCATAATACGGGCCTCTATATCCCGTTACTCGTGCCTAACGGCCATTGGGAGGATTTATCTATGGACTTCGTGCTTGGTCTCCCATAAACACAACGCAGTATGAATTCTGTATTCGTGGTAGTAGATCGTTTCTCCAAGATGCCGCACTTTATTCCTTGCAAGAAGACTCTCGATGCAATACACATGACGAATCTATTCTTCAGAGAATTGTGCAGCTACACGGCGTTTCCAAGACTATTACTTCTGATCGTGACACGAAGTTCATAAGACACTTTTGACGGACTTTGTGGACTCGATTCAATACACGACTTTAGTTCAGTAGTGCCTACCACCCACAAACTGACGATCAAATTTAGGTTGTGAGTCGCACGTTGGGAAACCTCCTTTGATGTATTTCAAGAGAAAAACCGAAGCAGTGAGATTTGGCTTTGTCTCGAGCAGAGTTTGCATTCAACAACATGGTGAACCGCTCGACAGAAAAATCCTCATTCTAGGTTATTTACAGATAAGTACCTTGCTACACACTAGACTTAATCCCTCTACCCAAGCTCCCAGACATGAGCATTGCAGTAGAACATATGACAGACAAGATCACGGGCATTCATGCGGAGGTACAGACCAAGCTACATGCCTCGAATGAAAAGTATAAGAAGCAAGCAGACAAGCATCAGCGACAAAAAATGTTTGAGATGGGCGACCAAACAATGGTTCATCTGCGCAAAAGAAAGATTTCCGACCGAAACGTACAACGAGTTGAAGAATAAAAAGATTGGACAGGTACCAATCATCTGAAAGATTAATGACAACGCTTATGTTGTTGATCTTCTAGATGACATGGTGATCTCACGGACTTTCAATGTCGCAGACCTAACCGAGTATCATGAACCAGAGCATGATGAGAACTCGAAGATGAGTTCTTTTGAAGTAGAGGAGACTGATGTAGAGTAGGTCGCGGACAGTTACATAGCTAAAATGGATCAGAAAAGGCTCGGTTGACAACAAAAGTGATCTAGACCATCGGACCTTAAATTGGGCGTATCTCGCAATCCAGAATGAGTTATCTGACGTAAAATATATGATTTGGGGTAGAACGAGCTACTTTAGCCAACCAACCCTGCTATGCCGGGTTGCCCAAGCCAAATTTGCAAAATACCGCCAAATCGATGTTCGTTTCCCTATTTTAATTTCGTTTTTACTATAAATAGTAAGTTTTAGTTTGATTATAACTCTTCATCCATTGGGCTTAGGAGTTGCGTCCAACGTGAAAAGAGCTTAGAAAAATTAGGAGAATGGTTTGGTGAAACCAAACAAGACACTATTTTTGGCCAAAAACCTTGCGCACTAGTAGACATCACGACTGTCTATAAATAGTAAGTTTGCTATTTATAGTACGTCACGAATTCTAGGAGTTTTAGTTGTTTGATTCTGATTTCTTTCCCATTGCTTGGTACCCCTATTTAAATAGTTGTGAACTCATTTGTATTTTCATTAATCAATTTTAAATTTATTAGAATTTATTTTTATTTCCTGCTTTCTTTCCTCGTGGATTCGAGGAGTCCAAAGAAGTTTCATGGATTTGAAATAGTTATCCTTTTGAGGAAGACAGTGCTCGGTCTCATGTCCTCCCCTTTGTCAGAATCTCATATATGGAAAGATAATATAAATAAGAAGACAAAAAGGAAAGAAAGGAAACATGCATTGGCATTGAAAATTCACCACATATTTCCACCCTATAACAAGCATTAACACTGAAAATTTTTAAAGACCCAATACAACAACAGATTCAGTACAAAACTGCAATTAAAAAAAAAAAAACAAAACAAAACTCGTATCTCGGATTCTCTCATTTATCTCACTGTACATAGAATCTAGCATTGCACTCACCATGAAGAGAGAAGAGACGAGAGAGAGAGAGAGAGAGCGACCTCTTTTAAAGTCTCAATGTAAGATCAGGCATGGAGGAATCCTCTTGGGGTGGGGGAGGACCAACGGATATAAAATTCAAATTTGAACTTCCTGCCAGTTCGAATCCTTGCCCACCGTCCGGAATCTGCCTAAAACTCCCAGGCCAGTACATGTCCATCTCGTCATCCTCCATGTAAACAGGCAGCCCAAGAAGCCCGTGTTGGAATCTTGCGCCACCCCGACTTTCAGGCCTCACCAACATGCCATCATGCGTGAGGGAGTGCGCTTTGATTCCTAGAGTCCGGCATGCCGACCCGTGCAGTGGTAGTGACGCCAGGCTAGCATACCTCTCTGAGAAGATGCCCATCCTCATGGCCCGCTTCGCCAGCGTCCGCTCCCTCTTGTGTGCATTCTGGTGGCCACCCAAAGCCTGGGAGCTGAAGAACTTGCGCTGGCAGTAGTTGCACGAGAAGACTCTTGGGATGACTGAGGATTGGTGGGCCCCACTGCTGCTCTCGCTTGTGCTTGATAATGAAAATCCAACTGTTGGATTCTGTCCCAATTCGTTAACACGACCATTGCAGCTCAGTGTCAGGTCGAGGGAGATTGTATCGGGAGTTGGGTGGAGGTTGATAGGATCTGTGGGGGAGGAGACGGTAAGGCACATGGAGGGATCCTGGGAGGTTTCTTGGATGGAGACGTTGGAAGCGACTTGGCTGCTGATATCAGATTCATCTTCAGAAGGGGCTTCAGGTTCGAAATCAGAGTTGGGTGTTGTCATGTTTCCGTAGACAGAAGGAAAAATTGTCAAATGCTGAAATTCTCAATAGAAATGCTGGGTCCCACCACACAATGGCTGTAGGCACGCTACCCCTTCACCTGAATTCAGAGAGAAATCACAAATTAGATTTCTGTTGAGTTCAACCTCCGTGAAAGAGAAAACATAAGAGATGTAATAGACATTGCATAAACATTGCTCAAGAAGACTGTTATTACTGTTATAATAGGACACTGACTGCAATCGGAGATGCTACTCAGTCTGATAGGCCTTAGTTTCAGAAGATTGTGTAGAAAATTAGTTTTGCAGAGCCCAAATGTGCATAGAGTGTAGGCCCCAATGTACAGTTACACGCACCAACCTGTGCGCAATCCAACCTGCTCATCAGGCGGGCTCATCATAAATGTTCCCTAGCACACAAAACAGGCCAATCTACTCATCAGGTGGGCCACACTAGGAGAATGGGTAAAATTAGATAAATAAAAGGGGGGAAAAAAACAGACTCATAATAATTCCACAAAGCTAGAAAACTCCAGAGGAAATAACTCCAAAGATTATTTGCTGCATAAGCTATCTCCAATACCAGAATCCTTCAACCAAGGAGCTCGGTTCACTCTAACCATCCCGAAACAATGCCACTGATGGACATCTGAAAAAAAAGGATCATGGTAAGGATTAAAGTACAAGTGAAGGGACTACCCAACGTCTTTGTTTAATGATTATGTTTCAAAATCATCGAATCAGATGCTTCAAATATCAGATGTGAGGAGAAATCCTAAAATAAGTGAGCCACCCAATCAGCCTCTAGAATGTTGGACGAAGCACAATGCCACAAAAGAGGCTTTTGGAGTGATATTAAATACCAAGTGCAAATAAACCCGAATAAAGAAATCCTTAATATATATGCAAAAGATTCTGCCACTAAGCAAATCTTAGCTAGATAGAAGTAGCTTTTCCCATCTAGGAAATTTTAAATTGGATGCATCTAGGTGGAGAAAGCAATGGATTGGAAAAGCCAGCCCTGAATAACTCAACCATAGTAATTCTTATGTAACAAATTCAGCCTGATACCAAATCCCAAGACATGGCTAAAGAACTACTTCATGAGACCATGGCATAGAAACTTGGCGCTTACACAACATATGTGCAGTCTCTTGGTGTTCCATAATGGCAATGGGGTGGTCATTACCATTATGGTTTTTTTTTTATTTTTTTTGAAAAAACGTTTGTTTCGGGGCCATTATAGTTCATTTCTTTTTTCCATAATGGCCGTTTTGGCGCTGTTACGCGTAACAGTTACCGCTGTAACTGTTAATGGCTGCTATGTAACCATTTTGGCATACCATGAGTCTGTGTGTGTGTGTGTGTGTGTGTGTGTGGTGTGGTGGTGGTGGTGGTGGTGGTGGTGGTGGTGGTGTGCATAGTGCCACTGGGAGCAAGCCATGGTTTTTTATACACACCCCCACACACTCACGCCGTAGTGGGATTTCACCACCTATGGATACTCGAACCCTTGACCGGGTGTTGAAACTCCTAAGAGTCTACCACCAGAGCAAGAGCAAGGATCCATGCCGATCGGATCTTAAACCTTTGTATGTGGGCAATAAACACACACACACACATATCAACTAAACTATTTTTTAATAAAATTCTATTTAAAAATGAAAATTAACCGAGTTGATAGTTTAGTTTGTTGGTTTTCTAGAAACAAAATAAATCGTATTCTTTTAAATCTTTTCTTCATAGATAAACTCAACTATTGGGTCAGCTGAGTTTTGAACAATTTCAAAAAATTCATCTCAATTATACTCAGTTGGGAATGACCAAGTTCCGAGGTCATTTCAATTTTTTAAATGTTGGGTGGTTTCAAGCACACCACTGACGTAGACTTCATTAGACATTATTGCATGATGGACATTTGTTCTAATGGTTCCAGATTAAATTAGTGGCTGATGGCCAAGAGAAAGTACAAGTAGGAAAGGTGATGAGAAACCATCCTTCCCCAAACACACAAGAATCACCTCCCCACATTCCTTCAGATTTATTCTTAACAATACCTCAAAACCTCTTTAAGGCACATCGTCCATGCAAAATGCATTATTCAACTCTTTGAAAGACCTTGTCCAAAGAAAATAACCAATGTTGTACTAACCTCACAAGAAAATAACATAATAATATATAACAAAAAGACAGAAGAAATAAAACTTTCTTTTGAGCTTCTTCTCTATAGATCAGAATTTCAACTATTGGGAGATTCTCCTATAGTGCGATGAGAGGTGGAGGCATATACACAGAATCTCTAAACTGGCACTTACAAAAAAAAAAAAGTAATAATGAAATTTCTAGAATTAAAAAACCTGTTTCACAAGGACCAGCAATATATATTTGATATTTGCTCCCATCTGTCTCCATGGAGCACAATAATTTAATTTGACCCTAGGATTATTCTGGTCACAAAGTAAAACCTTAATGATTTCTCATCACAAGTGTATTAGTGTCAAATGAAAATGGATTGATTCCTCAAGTTGTGATAATATAAAATGGGAACTTATGCTAATTGACACGCCGAAAGTAATATCCTTGCCAATGTCAAGATCTGGCGCTTTTGAAGTGGGAGGAAATCGTGGCCTATCAAATGAAACTGTTTTCTTAAGCTACGTATGCAATTCCCCATGTTGGCCTAGTTTAAAATTCATAATCTCTACTTTCATCTACATGTTGTGCGGTTCTTCATTTTATTTCTTCAGCATCCTGCTGAGGTTGTAAGGAGGCATTTGGATCATAAGTTACATTAGGAAGATGAGTATGCATGGTAAACAACATACTTATCATCCAAACGGTAGAAAAGCATTTTTGGTTTCCAACATCATAAGTAATTATCCCTTAAGTCTGTTTGGTCCCCCTCACATCCACTGTCCATCATGTGGGGCCATCCCTTGATGTTGATCGTTCATTGTGTGGGCCCCACCTTTGATGTGGACTATCCATCATGCGGGGCTCACCTTGGATGTGGGCAATTCATCATTAGGGGCCGATCTTTAATGTGCATCATTCATTATGTAGGGCCCACCTTTGATGTTAGTTATCCATCATATAAGGCCCACTATCAATGTTATTGTCCATCATGTGGGGCCCATCCTCAATATCCACCACCATCTTGTAGAGCCCACATTTGATGTGGATTGTCCATCATGTGGGCCCCACCTTTGATGTGGGTTGTCCATCATGCGGGGCCCATCTTGGATATGGGTCATTCATCATTAAGGCCAACCTTTGATGTGGACCATCCATCATGTGGGCCCCACCTTGATGTGGATCATCCATCATGCGGGGCCCACCATTATTAATTGACCATCATGTGGAGCCTCCCTTTGAGGTAGATTGTCCAAAGGCCTCACCTTCAATGTGAGTTGCCCATCATGCGGGGCTCGCGTTAGATGTGGGCCATTCATCATTAGGGGCCAACCTTTGATGTGGACTGTCTATCGTGTGGGGCCACCTCAATATGGGTCATCCATCATGTGAAGCCAAGCTTCAATGTCCACCAGCCATCATGTGGAGCCCACCTTTGATGTGGACCTTCCATTGTATAGGCCCCACCTTTGAAGTGGGTCATCCATCATACCAGCCCACTTTGGATGTGGGCTATTATCATTATGGGCCGACCTTTAATGTGGACCATCCATCCATCCATTATGTGGGCCCACATTAATATGGGGTCATCCATCAAGTGGGGGCCCACCTTTGATATGGGTTGTCCATTGTGTGAGCCCCACCTTCGATGTGGACAATCCATCATGTGGGCCTCCTTTGATATAGACCATGAGAGAGAGCCTCCTTTGACATGGATCCTGAGAGAGGGCCTCCTTTGACATGACCGTGAGAGAGAGAATATTAGAAAAGTAGTAAGTTAAAAAGCTATAAAAAAAATTACGTATTAAGATAAGTAGCTTTAGCACATAAGTTACTTTTACAATGATGTTTACCAAACTAACTTAAGTGAAAAAATAACTTAATGACTTAACGTAAGTTAAAAGTACCTTTTTTGGTGTTATCAAAACAGGCCTTAAAAGACTGCAATGTACAACTTACATAGCCTGCCATCAAAATGGTATATCTCCTAGAATACAAGTCGGATTCAGATGATTAAAAAGCCAAAATAAACCTTACTAAGTCTAGCTTTAAAGCAAACAAAAGAGGAGGAGGGGGGGTGGGGGGTGGGGGAAGATTCAAATAGGACCCCTTTTAGCATGTCCACAAACTGTGAAGAAAATCCTTATTTTCAGATAGCTAGCACCCCAGAATATTCAAGTAATTGGTATGTCCTGAAATTTTGTAGGCTGAAAGTAGACTTGATGGGAAATAACCAGAAAAAAATTTATCATCTGACCAGAAGTACTAGGAACATTGCAACAAACAGAGTTTTCAGAACTAGACATTTTCTGAATGCAAATGCAACAGAATTGGTGCTGATGGACCAAGAATCACTCGATTCACAACCAAAGGGGAATCACTCAACTCATTCTTCTGCTAGAAATTAGCGGGAATTTTTATTTTTATTTTTCCAAAATCAAAATGATTTTTTTTTTTGTTCTCATTATAACATTAATAATTTTCCACAAATTTGTTGCAACAACAATGAGTCCTTATGCATACTATATCTTTCCGATACAAAATACAAATTTCAAAACCACACAAAAAACCATCCCAAGACGTGTATGAGTTTTAAAATTTCTTTCCTTTTCACATGCATGCAACATGATCACGAAGCAATGCATTATACAAACTCTTAACAAGTGCATTTGGGCTTAAAATAATGGGCTGGATGCCATTGGACCTGATTGATGTCCTGGACATGGCCTGGACTCTTATCGTGAATTGGGCTAAAGGTGCATCGTTTTCCTAATGCGTCTGATGTGTATTTCGGTCATCCAATTGCCATTTAGGCAGCAGCTATTGAGTGCCTTAGAAAAGAAAACATTTGATGGCTTTGGGTCATATTAAGATTTCATGGTTTTTAATTTTCCATGACTTATTCATGAATAGGTGCTCCAGTGATCCCTGGGCATAATGGGACCATCAACGTTCAAAGCATCATTTGAACATAATGTATTTCTGTATGAGTTTATCACAATACATTCTTAATATGATATGATACATCTGATATTATCACATATTGAATTCTACTAAAATTATGTTAGAGGACACATGTATCAACAATGCATCTGGAAACCATCTGTTTGCATCGGAATGTAGTAACAATATAAACTGATACAAAAGAAGCGATACTCTTCACTACATATCCAAATCGTCATACGGACATTTGCATCATATTGATGAACAAATTTATAGACATACATTCCCGATACAGTACAATGCATTCCACAATTTTGAACCTTGGAAGCCCTGAACCAGATAGGCATTTTTCACATAACATCACTCACATAGGCAATAGTCACAAGGCAAGTGCAGGAGTCTTCAAGTCAAGGTATTCAATAACGTTACCGTTACGATAGGGGCCATTATGGACCATTTTTTTAATACTGTATTGGCCCAATAACGGCCATCACCGGCCTTGTAAAAAAAAAAATTTGTTTTTTTTTTTTAAAAAAAAAACAGTAACAGCTGTTACAGCCCCATAACAATGGCCACTGTTAATGTAACTTAACGGCCATTACGTAACCATTTTTTGATACCTCGCCTCAAGGTGGTTCTTGCAAGCATACTAAACTACTAGTTTTCACAACCTGTAGTTGTCAGATGCACAAATGACTAATAAGTGTTCGGTTTTTTATTTGGAGGATGGAGTAGTGAGCTGTCACTTGGAGTCAAATTTGTAGAGTAGAAAGGCCAAAAGTTTCACCCATTCACTTGTTCTAGATGGAAATTTTTTTAATCTGGGAACACATAAATAATAACCGTCTTTCAGCATGCCATAATTCATCTATTCTCTATATGCATTGCCCCATCACACTGAGAAGCACGATCACGATTGCAGTGTTGCAGGCATTCTGTAAAAAATATTTGATAGCAAAAGCATTCCCCATGAGTGATATGAGCAACTGTTTCCAACCAATAAGAGGTCTCGGTCAAAAAAGATAATTCAAGACATTCATTTTTTAGAGACCATTTGGAAAGAGGGGTCAAGAACAAAGGAGATGATTGGACAATGGAAGAAGGACAAGGGAAGAGGAAATGTTACTACTATTATATGATTTTCAGAAAAAGTTAAGAAAGAAAGCTAGGTTTCAAGAACAAGGTGTGAATTTTCTTTCAACCCTTGATCTTCTCTTATTCTGAAGAGAAGGGAGGAGGGGGGAAGTTATGAACTAGGGTAGGAGAAGCCCAAGGAAAAAAGGGAACCTGGGGAAAAATAGAGAGATAAGAGAGAAATTGCTCTCTGGCCCTATTTTATTAAGATAACCCAATATAGAAAAAAAAAGGGCTCCCAAGGGAGCACCGAAATACATATATATTCTAACACCATCAAGAAATTGGAGCAAGGTGAAGAGAATGATCATTCTCTGATACCATATAAATAGCCTAATCAATGGTTGGAGATGAAATATATATATATATATATATATCAATTTGATCCTAAATAATACTTAACACAAACAAAATACATGCAATACAAAGGCAGAAAACAGGTCCACAGAATATATGAAATTATGGTCAAACTGAGAGATTGTAGAGCCCCTTAGTGCCCCTATATCGACGGCGGCACCTCGTTTTAGGAGGGAAGGTAATTAGGGAGTTTCTGTGTGCAGAGGTCCAGTAGACATTCGGACTTTCCTTCCCACACTAGAACCTCGATTTCAGTTTGTAAAAGTGGCAAAGATATGATGGGACATTGTGTATGGCACATGAACCAAACAGATCCTAGTCATTATTACCTTTTATTGGTTCAATCGGAACTGCTGCTGTTTTTTCTTTGCCGGCCACCAATCGAAATGTTTGGGAATTTTCTATTAGGACTCTTCTGGTGCGTGGACCATTCACACCAGGGAAAACAGAATCAACGGTTCAAATGACAAAATAACGGGCCCAACTTGTACAGACTGAAAACACAGACAGTACCATACTACCTCTCCACATATCTAAATGTCTTGATATTCATTAAATGAATTTCCTATGAAGCTTCTCTACTCAACAAGTTCTGAAATCACAGAATTCTGCTCTAAAAGTCCAACTCTTAATAAAAGGGTGCTATCAAGCTCTAGAGAACATGCAAAATCCTCAGCCCGAACTGCTGCAGATCAAGGGAGATCATTTGAATTGTGTGTAATAGCACTACATGTTTTTCCTTATATTTAAACAAATATAAAATCTCTTGGTTCATGCAGAGGCTCAAAAGAAAGAAGTTCTCATATTAGAAATGGCAAATGGACTACATAAATGAATGGGCCACTCATTCGATTAAGGTATCGCTGATAGAATGTTTAGATTCATGGAAATTTACATAAATAGTAACCAATTCACAAGTACATGATTCGCCATTCTAGGCTAAAAATCCATTCGGTATTGCATTCCTACGGAGGGCAGAATAGAAGGCAGCAAGTCCACATGAACAACAGATGTTACTCTGCCCTCCCCCATTTCCATATTCTTAGCCTTTAATTTACGATGTTCTCATTGAAATTAAGCGTGCCTAAAATTCATGAACTTCTTCACTTGAACAAGTTTTGTGTTGGAGCATGGATTTAAGAAGAGGTTTTAGGAGTGAAACTCGCCTGGGGACTGAAACCGGTATGGCTTGCCATGATTTGTCTGACTTGGTCCCATATCAGTGTGGTGACTCGTTTCGTTTCCTAGTGAAATCAATACAACTCAGATGATACCAAGTTGAATCAAACAATCAGAAGAGGAGTGGCGCATAGAAAATTCAATAACCATAAGTTCTAGTGTTAGGCCAGCGATTCCAAAAGAGGTGTATCGGCCAAATGGCCATCTACTGGAATATTGTTCAATGTGGTATGTCCTTGTTTTTTCAAATGACTGGTGATATGAGAAAAACCATGTGAATGTCACCTAATATAAATATGGTATCATCCAAAATTGACCCATATCAGTTTGTTTTGGTACCCATACTGGATTTGAAGGTGGGGTATGTATTCCAATTCCTTTGTTTTAATCCTTGCAAATGATTGCCTGTCAGTAAGCAACAAATAAATCTATTCATCAGATTGGCAGTTTGGAAGATGGTTTAACATTTTTCAAGTTTTTGATGAGATCACAGCAGCATAGAAAAACGGATTCAACTCTCGGGCCCAAATCAATGCAGATGGTAGGAACAAAGAATCAAATTTCAGACATGGTTTTTCTTGACTATTAAGTTTTAAGCTGCAAGTTTGACCCAACCCAAGATTGGCACCATGCAACTGCAACAGGCTTTCCAATACACCAAGTGCACACCTATTCAAAGACGGCTGATTGATGAGCCTGAAAACTTCATAACATCTGAAAATCAGTTTCAGATACCATTCGTAATCGTTTTCAGATGAAAATAAGATCAAAAGCTTACAACTCCTTGGTATCTTATCGAGCTAAACTCATGAAAAAATAACAGAGATCAACCGCAACCTGCATAATCTTTCATACAGGTTGGACCTCCTGATGAGTGGACCAGCCTGATTCTTGCATCATCTGATCTTCACATGGGGTCACCATGTGGACCCCACCATGTGACTTTCATATGCAACCAGCTGTGGGTGACCATTCCTCTTAGCAGCCAATAAATTCTTCATACTTAAAGGGGCGGGAAATCAAAGAATTAAACATATCTCAACTGTAATTAATGGTCATTGATGAATTCATATTAATGAAACTTTCACTATAAAGTAACTTGTTCGAGTCTACATGATTGAGATTTCCTCTATTTTCTTTGTTTCTTGGAAAGTATCAGTTGATCCAGTTCTATTAAGAGAAACGAAAAAGAAAGAGAGATCTGTAAGTAGGGCTGCAACTTGAGTTTGGGTCAACCTGAACTCGACTGACCGAAACTTAGATTGGGATGGGACGGGTTGGGTAGGGTTGTTAGGGTCCTCGGGTTGGGTTAGGGTTGGAAAACTCCAACCCGATTTGAATTCAGGTTTGGTTCAAGTTGAGCAAATTCGGGTTAGGTTAGGTTAGGTTGGGCTGGGAATGAACACATTTATACGGGTCAAGTTGGACTGGGTCAGGTCCAGTTGGGTTGGTTTAGGGTTGAGTATACGGGAGTTCAGGTTGGGCATCTTGGGTTGGAATTCGGATCGGGCGGGTTGGGTCTTCTTGAGGCTCGTTCGGATTTGGGTTGACCCTCAATCCAACCCAACCTGCCCGAGTTGCACCCCTATCCGTAACCAAGAGAGAGGAAAATGCCCCCAAATACATAGAAACAGCCTCTAATTGCCTTGTTAGTAAGAAATTCAGTGATCTCATTCGAATTTTGAGATCAAATGAACCAAATCCATCTTCAGATTGAAAGTTCGAAAAAATGCTACAAAAATCATTGGGGTTCACCTACATCATAAAACAATAAAAAGTGGTTCAACGCTCAAGCCAGAACAAAAACAGCTATTTTCACTTTCTGTAGTTATAAGCTACTCGGACAACTCGACCCAACATTCAAAAATGCCATCATGCCTAGATCCATCCACGAACCAGGCCAGACTTGGTTTGGGCCAGGATTTTGAAGTGATCAGTCCAGGCCTATTCAAAATTTTGATTTCACTCAGCCCAGGCACGGCCCACTAACAGCTTAAAAATCAATTCGTTGATGTCAATTCATATAATCATGCGTAAAAGAAAATAGGATAGAAAATCATAATTCATCGCAACAAGTAGCCCATACAATCCCATTCTTTTGAAAAATCTAACTAGTGACACTGTAAGCAAGAAAAGGAAATTCTTTAATTTTCAATCTTTACAGAAATTTGAAACATCTATCCTAATGTTCGTATTTTCTGCCTACTAATCCATCAAAATACCCACACCAAATGCATCAATGAAATAACTACTGGCAAAACAAATCACAAGAACATAACAGATTCCAACCATCCAAAATCTCCAAACACCCACTAAAAGTTGGCAACATAAATAGCCAGAATAGTCAAAGAGCCCACGGGAAACGGCAACATGCGAGGACTTATGTTCGATCCGAATCAGATATGGATCGAGATTTTTGACAACTCCTCTTTTTCTTTTTTATCCTTTTACTTTTTTCTTATTCCTTTGAATGAATCAGTCCTTAAAACACCAGTACAAGAAGAATCTCAATCTTTCACAAACCATATTAAAAGCCAGATTTGCCAAACACCCAGAACAGAACAAAATTCAACATACCCAAAAAAGGAAAAGAAAAACCCAAATCATCCAAACAGAGAAACCCAATACCAAAACAGCCCAAACACCATAAAAAGCAACAGAAAGACACAAACAAAGAACATAAACTCATTAAAAAAATCAGAATCAGAAAAAACCCAATTCAGAGCCAATTCAAAATCCACTAAACACCATTACCCACCACACAAATAGCAGTAAAACAGGATAAGGATCAAGCCCAAAAGCCATCAGGCAATGGAAGAGAAAGGTGGATGTTTTGCAAAACATACCATATGGGGAATTGCAGGCACTTCAATGGTGGTGACTGAGATGTTGGGGTGGGGTGTTCTTTTTTATGCACTAGAAGAGTGGTTGGGTGATAAAAAGGGGGGAGAGAGAGAGAGAGAGAGAGAGAGAGAGAGAGAGAGAGAGAGCTGTTTGATTGTAGAAAGCAAGGCTTGGGAGATTAAGGTGGGACGTCAGATATGTCAGGAAAAGGTGTGGGGATCAAAAACTAAGAAAAAAGAGATACGAGCACTCTTCTGTTGAATTTTTGATGAGAGAGAGAGAGAGAGAGATGACATGCCTCTCTTATCCAGTCATCTTCAGACTTGCAGAAGGATTCAACTCTTCACACTTTCAGAAGTATTCAAGTGACCACTGCATGCATGGACATGATTCATCCATCTTACATGCATGACATGCATTGGGTCTGCTGTGACATGCATGCATCCACGTCAGAATTCAAACTGTTTCTTTTCCCTGGAAGATCAAAATCTACAGAAGCGATATGTATTCCTAGTTGAGTAGGGACACATGGACAGCCCAATAAATCATCTGGACCGTAGATTAGATGCAAAAATAAATCTGGGCCCGACGTATAAAAATTCACAGTGATCAAACAATTCTAGCCATCAGATGAGTAGCCTATAAAATGGATGGACGATATTGCTTTTAATGGAAAACTGGCCTAATGGAAATTTTGAACAAAACCCAATTGGCCAGGCCCATCATCGATTTCTTATGGGTTGCACGAAGAATTTTGGTCAGACCATCCTAACCATTCCTTCTTTGGGTGGAAAGATGCATGCTACAAAACAGAAGGCCAACTTTTGAACGGATATGATAGTCCGATCCTTTTAGTTTTTTCATGATGGACTGTTCACATCGAGCTTAATCAAAACCACTTGAATCAATGACCTCATTCTTGTCAGCCTTGCCCAAAAATTATATCAACGGTCTATTCCAGTCACCATCATGATCAACGGTTCAGATCAAACATTCAGAAGTTTTCCATGGTTAGGATCACCCAACGTGATGATTCTTGGTTAGTGGGACCATGATTTGGACGGTTCTGATTCAAACGCTGCACAACATGTGTGCAGCATCCATGCGCATGTGCATGACATTCTATGCTCCAGCATGGTACGGTGCAATTCTTATGTCGATGTGGACGGATGCTGGGCATGAATGATGCATGTACATGAGATAGGATACTCTCATATCCACTTCAAGTAAGTTAGATTAGTTGCATGGGTGCATGGCCTGCTTCACAAGCCTTTCATGCACGACATGTAGTTTTGGGACATGCATGATGCATGTCGGAGCTGAAAAGACGAAAGTGCCCACGTCTTGTAATTATTTATTGAATGATTGGCAAGGCAGTTTGGTCATTCAGTGAATTAGTAGGAGAGTGTTTTGGATGGTATGTACGAATTCCAAAGCATTGGCTTCTCATAAAGGGAAAAAAGGATAATAAGAACAAGAGAAGGGATGGGCGGTTGATGACATGAGATGGGCCACCAGATTTATTGATTGGACGGTGCTGCTTTTCAACGCATGGGCAGTGTTTTTCTCATGTATTGGATTTTCTTCTTTGCTTTTTGATAGATGATACGGTAACAATGATGGCAATGGTGAGTGGTAGGGCTATCCTTGCCAAACTATCAATCAGGACTGTCCATCTAGTGGACCATATGATAGATGGCATCTCTACACCTGCAGGAGTACTGTGGTTTGATTTGTTACATCACATTTGGGCCCACCCTAACTAACTTTAGCCTCTTTTTTTTCTTTGAAAAAATTAGCACAGTAGACGCTTACCTTTTATGTGGATTTTTTTTTCTTTTTTTTTTTTTTTTTCCTGGATGGCTGAAAATTCATGTCATGAAAGTAGATTTTTCCAAGTAGGGTTATACATCGAGCCGAGTGGAGTCAAGGTGGGCCAAGCTTGGCTTGGCTTGTCCGTACTATTCTCGAGTTTGAGCTTAAGCTCAAGCTCGGCCTTGAGCTTACTATCGAAGCTTGGCTTGTTTGCCAAAACTTCCAAGTCGAGCTTGAGGCGAGCTAATGGATCGAGTTAAGGCGAGCTTATCTCAAGTTGAGTCGAGCTTGCTCCCAATCTGGCCCAACCCGCAACCCGCGCCTGACTTAACCCAACAATCTAACCTAACCGACCCAACCCCCAAATGAAATATTTAATTAATAACACACACACACATACACACACATATATATAATATTAGATAAAACCATAGATGGTACTTTATTGTTGATACTAAGAGAGAGAGAGAGAGGAGCTCGAGCACGGAGGGTTATGTAAGGAAGGGAAATGGTATAAGAGAGATGGATGGGTACGATAGGATTTATGTTTTATTTTTTAATTTTTATTTAAATATAATATAATATACATTAATATAATAATAATAATAATAATATATTCAAGTCGAGTCGAGCTCGAGCTTCGAGCTAAGCCGAGTTCAAGTAAAGTCGAGTCAAACTCCACTATGTTTGAACTTGACTTGTTTTCAAAACGAGCTAGGTTATATAAAGCTTGGCTCGCCTTGATTCATCATTCAAATCAAGTCACGTCGAGCTAAATTGAGCCAAGCCGAGCAAGCTTTTCGAGCTATCTTGACTCGTGTGCGGCCCTAGTTTTAGACAAAAATATTCCTGATTTTCAGCTAAAAGCAGCTAAAAAAGTATGAGTATTTTCATCTTTATTGATTTGTCCATACGGCTAGAGGTCTATATTAGTAAGGTAGGTTTGTCCAGGTCATAAAAAGGAAGGTAGATGGAAAGTCACGTCTATAGTAAAAAAATTACCCTTTTTATTTCTTCTTTGTTTTTTTTCTCAGATACGATACACCAACCAGCGTATTGGAATGTTATGTGGGCTCAGCTGCAATGTTAAAGAGAAAAATGTTGATCGGTTGTGTTTTGTTGAAGAAATAAATTGCTATCTTATTTTCGGATAAGAATTATTTTTTCAATGGTAAAATAATATTTTATATGTTAAATGAAAAATATTATTTTAAAAGGAAAATAAATCTTTTATATCTTTATGTTAGTGTGTGGATAAAATAAAATATGATATTTCTTTTTATTTATTTATTTATTTATTTCAGATATTGTTCAATAAGTATGAATTTGAGTTAGGATATCCATATGGGCATCCAATCGTGTATGTTGGGGTGATCTTAATCTCTTTATTTTATGACAATGAGTTAATGAAAATGTGGCTATGAGAATCAAGTGCCCATGTGGTGTAGATGAGTGTGTGGGTGTGTGTAAAAGGCAAAAAGAATGTGACTGAAGAAGTTGGAGCCGATCTTTGTATTTTACCTTCATCTAACTTGTGTGACCTTAACAATAGGTTGGATGGCAAATAAACATTACATTGGGCCTTATGAAGTTTTTAAGAAAATTTTAACCGTGGGCATTTAATCAACATTATATCCCTTGGTATGTCATTTGGATTTGCTTAATTTTTTAGACCACGGCCTAAAATGGGCCAAAAAAAATGGATGGACAACATGTATATATGGAACATCATCAAGGTGGGCTTCACTGTAAGAGTAACACCCAAGTAACACCTAAACCACTCCCAATTCTCATAGTCACCTCTGATGATGTTTGTACAATCCAAACCATTCATTAAATTGAATTTTAGCAATCCAATTGTTTATATTGTGGGCCTCAAATTGGATGGAGGATATCTAAATAATAATAATAATAATTCTTTTTTGTTAAAAGTGAGAATATTGTATTTTGGGTAGTCATGCGCAGTATCATGTGTCTCTTATTAGTCAATTAATATAAATTAGAGAGGGGTGTGGTTAGCCCTAATCTCAATCTAAGAATATCTATTTACAAAATCATATGGTAGTTAAAGGAAACTAGCATGCTTGGATGTAGGCCAGTTGATATGTACCTGGAACTAGTGAGAAGTTATTGGATGGCTAAGGAGAATTGTTTGATGACTTAGGTAAATATAGAAGGATGGTAGGTAACGTAGGGTTGGACATGATGAGGACGTTCACCGTCTTCCTTAGGGGATAATTACTCCGAATCCACAGAGAAAAATAGGAAAATAAAAATAAATTCTACTAAATTTGAAAATAAATTGATTTATGATTAAATAAAAAAAATTACAATCCTTTAAATAGTGATATCAAACCTAGGAAGAAGTTTCATAATCAAACTCCAACTCAAACTCCCTAAAAAACGTGACTACTATTTATAGATGGTCATGATTTCTACTAGACTTTATGGTTTTCGGTCAAAAATGGTAAGTGTCCAATTTGGCCTGACTACTATATTCTCTTAATTTTTCTAAGCCCTTTTCATGTTGGGCACCACTCCTAAAGCTCAAAGGATTAAGAGTTATGATCGAACTAAAACTTACTATAAATAATAAAAATGAAATTAAAATGAACTTTACACTATCGATCTAATGAAATCTCACAAATACGTCATGGGCAACCTACCATAGTAGGGTTGGTTGGCTAAAGTAGATTCTCCTAGCCCAAAATCATCTAATGTATGTCGAATAACTCATTTGGTTTGCGAGATATGCTTTAGAGTTCTAACGATCGCAATCACTTTCGCCTCCAATCGGGCCTTCGCTAGTCCATCTTGGCCATGAAAGTGTCTGTGATCCGCTCTACATCAATATGCAAGTTAATATATCTTACAATTACCCAACCAGATATTACATTTGTTGTCAGCATTATGAGTAGATACATGCACCAACCGATAGTTTGACATTGGGAGCCAGTTCTCGGGATTCTTAAATATCTTAAGAAAGCACCTAGTTAGGGGATTTTATATCAGGCTAACAATCATCTTCAGGTAGAGAGGCATTTGTTGATTTTGATTGGGCAAGTTTCATAATGGATAGGCGATCTACTTTAGGATAATGTACTTTTATTGGAGGAAATTTAGTCACTTGAAAGACTAAGAAGTAGAATGTGGTGGCTGGTTCTAATGTAGAGGCAGAGTACTGGGCCATGGGTCATGTAGTTGCGAGTTGTTATGGCTTAAGTCCTCATTATAAGAACTTCATTTGTTTTCAGGTGATCCTATGATGCTTTATTTGGATAATTAAGTAGCATCCCATATTGCAAATATTCTCATTTTCCATGAGAGGACTAAGATCATAGAAGTTGGTTGTCATTTCATCCGAGAAAAGATCACATCCAAAGATATTACTAACCCCTATATTCAATTTAAATCATAGATGGTGGATATTCTCACTAAGGTGTTATTATATGCACAATTTTCTTTACTATGTTCAAAATTGGCATGATAGATATCTATGGTCTAGCTTAAGGGAAAGTGTTAAAGGTGAGAACATTGTATTTTGGGCAATCTTATGGGCTACCATATGCGTCTCTTATTAGTCCATTAATATAAATTAGATAGAGGGGTATAATTAGCCCTAATCTCAATTTAAGAAAATCTAATTACAAAATTACACTTTTCCTATCTAATATTCTAAACTCTTCTTGTTTTACTCTTTTCCTTTGAATGTGATTAGTGCTCTTAACTTTTAAATAATTAAAAGGTTAGAATAATTAACATAAATTAGTTGTGTCACTAAAAAAGATGTAGTTCTAAATTCTACTTACTAAAGTGCCACTTATTCTTTAATTTGGTAAAGCAAGAGAATGCTAAAATCGATTTCATTTTCATAAATATGGTGTTTTTCGTTGCTTGTAATTTAAAAAAACCTATAATCTTAAATGCTATGATTAAGTTTCCTAAAAATTAATAAATTGATTTCCTCTAAAATAAGTGAGATGAATTCTACAATAATATGAGATGCTTGCTTTGTTGTTGATCATTAACCTTTTAACACTTTCATAAACACTAATTTAAAAAGAAAAATTATATATTGATCATTGACCTTTCAACATTTTTATTACTTGTATTGTTGACTGATTTCATAATTTATGGTCTTAAAGAGTCATCTTAATTCATTCACGTTCATTTAGAGTCATGGTTAAATTAGACTGACTAACTTGGGGATTCATCACAATTCATTCAAGTACTAGTCTCGAACAAGTCCAGGTTGGCTCCCTATGACCCTGACTTGTGCTAGGTGATCTCTGAGAGGTTTTTCATGTCCATGTTTAGGATTCACTCAATACAACTAGGCAGTATTTATACCCACCCAGTGAAACCATGAAAGCAACTTGGGGATCTCAGAGAGGTTTTCCATGTCCATGTTTAGGATCCACTCAATCTAACTAGGCAGTATTTTTATTACTTGTATTGTTGACTGATTTCATAATTTATGGTCTTAAAGAGTCATCTTAATTCATTCACGTTCATTTAAAGTCATGGTTAAATTAGACTAACTAACTTTGGGATTCATCACAATTCATTCAAATACTAGTCTCGAACAAGTCCAGGTTGGCTCTCTATGACCCCGACTTGTGCTAGGTGATCTCTGAGAGGTTTTCCATGTCCATGTTTAGGATTCACTCAATCCAACTAGGCAGTATTTATACCCACCCAGTGAAACCATGAAAGCAACTATACCATGTTAGAGCAATAACTATCATAATACAATCATTCAAAGTTGTACTATTTCTATCACAAAAGATAGAAAGGGGTGCACCTATCTAGAAGGGTAAACATAAACCATCATGGAATGTGTTCAACAAGGCTAAAGCACATCCTATTTGATGAGACAAGCTACTGAAAAGTACCACATGTGCATATTAGGTATGAGCTTACAAAAATGGAGAAAAATATTATTTCAAATAGAGGTACATTTACTTTTTATTGTAAGCTTATATTTTGAATGGACGCATAATGCTTTTTCATTAGTAGCATGTCATGATTAGACCGATACATGATGACACTTAGAGTTGTACACAAGACGAACTAAATCGAGCTTGAACCAGCTCGACTTAGCTCGGCCAGCAGGCTACCCCAACTTGAACTTGGCTCATCTCGGTCATCGAGCCTGACTAGCCAGCTTGGCTCGGCTCGACCAACAACTCAGGCCTGCTTGAGCCGAGTTTGAGCCAAGCTTGAGCTCGATCTTTCGAACCAAGTTTGAGTTCGAGCCTACGAGATGAGTTCGAGTTTAGATTTTAAGATTTTTAATATATATAATATATAATATATAGTATAATATATATAATATAATTTATTTAAATATAAGTATTTACAAAATGTTTATATTAAGTGAACCTAATTCAAGTTGAATCGATTTAAAATGAGTCAAGTTTTGAGTAGAGTCGAGTCGAGCTTGGTCTAGCTTAGAATCAGCTCAAAATAATTTTGAGCTAAAAAAATCAGCTCGACTGAGCTTGAACCCAGTTTCGAGTCGAGTCGAATCGAGCTTTTCTGAATCGAGTTGAGTGAGTTAACCAAGCTAACTCAATACGTGTACAACCCTAAATTGGTGCTGTTGGACGTAATCTACCTTCGATGTAAACGGTGGCTTACCTGGCTAAAGAGAAAATTCACTAGATTTTTTAATATGGAATGTGCATGCATCATCATCAATTCATCATGCAGGCCATTAATCATGAGGCCCCACTATGAACATGTT
The DNA here is from genome assembly GCA_037074715.1 of Magnolia kwangsiensis. NCBI lineage: Eukaryota > Viridiplantae > Streptophyta > Magnoliopsida > Magnoliales > Magnoliaceae > Magnolia > Magnolia kwangsiensis. The sequence goes on from CM073586.1 coordinate 17,341,295, forward strand.
CTAGCTCAGTAATCAAGTCGATACACCAATTAAATGGTCCACAATCCATAACCATAATTTTACTGTAGACCATTGACCTTTTTTCTCATGTCATCTATTTTCTCATGCACATTGCTTGGTTAATTAGTGGAAACTGACAAATGCTTTGATCAAGGCACGTTCATTGTGCCCATCTGATGAATAGACAGGTTTTGACTACAGATTGACACAAATGGCACTAGCACCTTCACGACACACCATTTTTTAGGTGTATGCAAGTAAAAAAAAAAAACGATACGTGGATTGTTAGAAATTGAAGGTCAGGTTAGTCGATGAAACGTGAGAATTCGATCGTGGTGTATTTTTCATAGGAGAGATAAGATGAACTGTTCCAATTGTTGGACACTCTCATCATGTGGGCCCTAAAGGCGTGACACATGTTGGCCATTTGAATCACGACATATGGAAAATGAACTCATATACATAAGTTGGTTAATTCCTCACATGCGTAGAATCGTCCACATCCACACACACTACATGTGCAAATAAAAAACAAGTTTTAAGGTATATGAGCTTTCCGTAAGGTTGCAAATAATACTTAGATCTCTTTTGTAAAAAATAGATAATTTCATTCTACATGTGGACCATGACATTGTGGACACCAGCTGGAGGTTTTCCCTGGGTTGTTGACTGAGTGTCCAGGTTGGACAGTCTAATGGTTGCATGAGTTGAACGATGTGTGTGTGTGTGTGTATTGTATGCTCAATTGATGCGGGAAATAGCATGTGAAGGCTTTGTTCACTTCCCAAGTATAGGGTTGTGATGTAGTAATAAACTCGGTAAGACCGAGGTTGAATCCCAAGGGACTGGTATCTATACGTAATCTAAAACTAAATAGAACTAGAACTAGAATGAGATGAAATCTAAATCGAGTGTAATTTGAGGAATAATTGTGAATTATTAATGTAAAACTTAAGAAATTCAGAAATAGGATATTAGGGATTCAGAGGATCCACTTGTAGAGATCAGGGAGATCTTATGCCGACATAAAAAGACTCAACTGGACTTAGAGTCTCATCTTCATCCAGTTGAAGGGTGTAACTATGGAAATCAAGACCGAATTTCCTTTGATATAGTTTTCAAGAGATGAAGGGTATATGAATTAGAATGGATTCCATCACCAAACCATGCCCAAGAGACAAAGTAAACAACAGAATTAAACTAATTACCAACCAATCACATGCATGAAGGTTGAGAAGGGTACTGTCATCCGACCATGCCTAGGAGACTATGGTGAACAACAGGGCTTCCTGACATCATAAACATAAAGGAAAGGAAGATGCTCAAACCTATGGCAGACCCATTATAATTTTAGTCACAACGGACCATTAAAAACTAAAATATTCCCATTAATAAACTAAAATCAACATCAGTTCAGTCTTAAACAAAAGGCACAAGCAACAGGTCCTCCCATCACGCTACAAGCTTCACCTCTTAGCCCTATCTAAGAGGTTCAGTCACGCATAAACATGATATGGCTTATCTCTAAGAAAAATAAAACAGAAACAAAGAAAGCAAAAGAAGAAGAAACCACAAACTATACTCCATTTCTCTCTCTCTCTACATTCACACCTTGCCAAGATTGGACCCCCCACATTCTCTCTCTCTCTTTCTTATAGCAATAAGGAGTCGGTTGGAGTGGAGAGACTTCTTACAGAAGTTGTAGCAACAAGCAGTGGCTGCATAAGGAGTAACGCAGAATGTGCGTAGCAATAACTTGCGTTGATTGCTTGATGGATCCCACAGACGAGTCTTGATAGCAAATCTACTCCATTCACTGAGACGAGCACAGAAAAACGGTCAGACATACCTTTTTCTTCTATTTTGGTGTGGCTCACATGTAAGACCCGTATCCTAGACCGTACCATTTCGTAGACTTCCGCGGTCTTACCGGTCGAATTCTGGCAACCTTCGACCCTTAACCGATATTTACGTGCGACTCTGATTCGAATGTCGTCAACCCGTATCGACTCAACCCAAGACCATTACCATAGCGACCGCGCCATTACTCCGGTTCCGATGCCGCGACTTGCGCGCTGAGGCGATACCCTGGTCAAGAGATGTGGGCCAACGTTCGGTGTGAGAAAACACCGCGCGTTACGAAACCCAAGAGAATCTCTACGATGTGTCATATCAATTCCATCAATCAATCAATCTCATCACATCACATGTCAAGTACATGTCAAGTACACATCACCTTTCACCTTTTTCCCAAGCAAGCCTCAAAAGTTAAGAATCTCTTACACCTCTCATGCCTTTCTTACACAAAAGGCCACCAAAGTCAAAATGTGGCTCTTACACCCATCACCACCATATCAAACATCTATCACCCATCTCTCTCTCTCCCTTTACAAGTCTCTCTCATTTTCAAACTCTCTCCCAAGAAAGAAAAAAATCCTACGTATGAACCTCTCCCTCTCTTCCAAAAACTCTAAGTGTGGCCCACCTCTCCATCCCAAGATCTTCAATCCTAGCCATCCATTCCTCATCTCCTCTATTGAAATCAAAGCTAAGGTGCTAAGGAACCCATAGGAGAAAGAAGATCGAACAGTGGGTGCTAGATAATAGTAGTTTTTCATGTTTTTGGGATGGACCAAGTGAGGCCAACCGATCAATGGTTTGGATCTTACTTAGGATCCTAAAATGTGGCCGATCGCCCACTTTGATCATCATGATCATTCCATGATGGGGCCATTCTCCATGGACCCCATCATGATGTTTATTTCATGGTATTATGAAGGTCATCTAGACCGTCCATATTAGTGGGAAAAGGATCTCCACCGTTGATTTTCAATTTTGGTGGTCCCATGTGTTAAGGGATTCGATTGATGTATGATTTGTTTTACAAGGGATGGCTCATAGTGTCGGAGCCCTCCATCACAAAGCGTGTCCCACTCTATCTCTCTCTCCCTCTCTTTTCTTTTAATTATTTGTTTTGTGAGATGAAATGGCCTTATGGCCTACTTGGATGGACCCCACTATGGAGCATGTATTGAATCCAAACCATCTAAAGGAGGGGCCCACTTTACACATGTATTGTAACCTCACCACCTCACCATGTGGTGGTCCACCTAAACAGGGCCCACCCTAAATGTATTTGATAAGGCCAAAACAACAAAAAAAAGAAGGAAAACGTCCAGGGACGTTGCTGGACGTGGAAGGAAAGCACATATATTGGCTTGGCTTTTAAAGGTCATTGGGGTGGGCCACTTGTATAGGACCCACCTTGATGTATGTATTCAATCCAGGCCGCCCATCCTCTTCCCCATATCATTTTAAGCGTTGAGCCAAGAGTTGAGATTGATAGGAAGATCTGGTGGGCCATAGCGTCGAAGATTACATCATTACCTTTCAAAGATCATTTTCTTATTTTATTTTATTTTCTAAACATAAAAATATCCTTTATTAGACTCGTTGGATCTATTACGAGCCAGAGAAGCCAATAGACGGAGTGGATTTATGCGATGTGGGCCCCACACTCTAAAATCCTCAAACCAACGATTTTTTTTTTAAAAAAAGCAATGCAAGAGGCATTGCCTCTGCCCATGACACTGCAGCAGACGCTGCAGCGTCTTCCAACATGTGAGCGGGCGAGTAGCCACCCACGGCTGCTTCCGTGGGCCCCACCATGATGTATATATGAGATCCAATCTGTTCATGAGGTGGGCCACCCCAAGCAGTGGGCCCCCTCCAAGTTTCAGCTCCATCCAATACTCGGGTGGCCCACGTTGCAGGAAACAGTGGGGTTGAACCTCTACCATTGAAATCCATTGTTGGGCCCACCTAAGTTCCAAAGCAATCTAAAATTTGTGTTTTCACTTCATCCAGGTCTGAGTGACCTTATGAACGGATTGGATGGCGTATAAACATTGAGGTGGGCCCCACGTGGAGCCCACAGTGATGTATGTGTTGCCTCCACCGTCCGCTAGACGGAGGAGCCCACTTAATCATGTGTTTTATTCATGTCACTCCAGGCGTGCGTGTGTTGTGTGTGGGTGTGCGTGTGTGTTTGCTATGTGTGTGCAGCGTGTGTGTGTATATATAAATATATTATATTATTTATAATATTGTATATCTATATATATACATATATATACATATACTATATGTAATTTATATATTATACTATTTGTAATATGCATGATAGTGGGCCTTCATGTGGGCCCCCACCCTTGATACAGATGAAAAGAGTTAAAGAATGGGCCAAAATCCATAGTCCGAGTGGACCCCACCTTGGCATATTTTTGAGGCCCATCTTTATGTAATCGTAGTGGTTCATTAGGGTCCACTTTGATGTGGATCTCAGGCCCATGGAATGGGGTCATTTGGTGTATTAAAGGCCCATGGGAATGAACCCATTTGATGTGTTCCAAGGCCCATGGGATTAGGCCCATTTAATGTAATTTAAGGCGCATGGGAGTGAACCCATTTGATGTATTCCAAGGTCTATGGGATTGGACCCATTTGATTTATTTTAAAGCCTATGAGGTTAGGCCCATTTGATGCAATCTACGGCCCACGGGTTATGACCCATTGCAATGCACATAAGGCCCATTGGTGTGGTCCATTTATGTGGCCCATTTGATGAATAAAAGGCCCATATGACATGGCCCATTTGATGTATTTAAGGCCCAATGGGATGTACCTAAGGTTCATTGCAATGTGGGATCCCAACACGGATTATGTAACGATGTTTGCGATGATCGTACCTTGGGAGCAATGTTGGTTTGACGTCCACATTGCAAGTGTAATGATGGTTGGATGTCCACATTACGACTCTCCCTAGGGCCCCTTTGATAGACAGTACTTGTTGTGTATAGGCCGCCTAGGTCCATCTGCGTTGTAAGAATGATTCATCACTTATTTGCATGTTTAGTATAGTTTCATGACTCATGATTATACGCATCATATATATGCTTGATATGAGAGGTGACTGATCATAGCATATGCCTTCGGGCAAGTTGTTTATGGGTTCCCGGTTAGGCGGTGTTGCCCTACATGAGCGCATGATACGCGCACGATTTATTGCATGACTGGATAGCGTGATTTATGCATTTCGCATTGTGTGATATGGTTACTCTACGCCCTAGTAATATCAGGGCTGTAGCCTCTACAGACGTATCGTGGTTGATAGGATTGGATACCGAAAATTTTGTTCTACATGGGGTGCTATATATATCCCTAGGTGAAAGTCCCTAAACCCTTATGGTACCAAGAGGTTGCTCCAACGTCTAGACCGAGTGGGTAGATGAGCGTTGAGTGCCGATTACCAGATGGTTACGCTCTCCACTATGTCATGATCGGTTGAAAGGGGGTGTGGCCTTACCCGCCCGAGTGTAGGGGCAATGCTAGGCTGAGTCTGATTAGCTCGAGGAATGGGTCCGCTATCGACGAGTCGAGCCCGATATTGGCAGACGGATAGTGAGGTCTCTTCCACTTACCTTATTGCACGCGATGAGGTGACGATCTGGTTTAGAGTGTACTAGACCCCAGTGATATCCCAGAGTTGAGCTGTATTGACATGTGGACTTAGATGAGGATTGTATGCTTGACTTGCATCTTGCATCGCATAGCCTTGGTGCGGCTCATGATACTTATGGATCCATCTGCATATTCCGCATTACTCTGATACTGCATGATCATATTATACCTTTTGCACACACTTTCACCACCCTCTAAGCTTTCTATAAGCTTATGCATGACCGTTGCGTGTAGGTGACGTTGGGGCGCAACAGTGCTGAGGTAGGAGCGCTTTGCAGATCATTTTAGAGTTTTTATTCTTCATCATTGTATTTCCCTTTATGCTCATTGTACTTGTAAAGTTTTTGATCATAGTGGAAATGTAATGGAGTTCTTAGTTGTTGTTTGTGGGTTATGCCTTTGGTTATGCTTATTACGAATCAAACTGAAGTTGAAAATTCTCCTCGTAGCATCCCAGGATCGGAACCTGGCGAATGGGCGCTAGGAGCCGAGAATGGGATTTTACGGAGGCTGTCAGTGCCGGATTCGGCGATTGAAAATTTTGTGAGCCCAGTTTCCGAGTTTGGGGCATGACACCACATGACTTTTCTGTTGCACTATTCGTCCTCCCTTTAGACGGTTAAAAATTGATCTTTGCTATTTCTTGAAATTCCGCCATCCAGACTAGGATGATAGGGATCGTGGACTTCTGATGGACAGTCCAGATCAGACTCTTGAAGTACAATGGTGGCCCACAAAGCTTCGTCCGCAGGCTCTGTTGCGAACAGAGCCTGCGTCAGCGTTACGCAGTGATGATGTGGGACCCATAATCAGTGATTTTGAGAAACTCCACTCCGTCCATTGGTTTCAGGACAAAAAACCATCCGGGAAGGAGTATGTTTGGAGTAAAATTAGTGTGGCCTACAAGCTGATTTACTCTGCCGTCCATTTTACATTTAACGGTTAGGATCTTGCAGTAGATTGCATGGTGTCAAAAGGACACCTAGGCATTGGGTTTGGGCGTCTCCTGAGATAAATGAACGGTTTGGATCATCGGACCAAATGATTAATGGTGCCCACAATGTAAAAATGGACGAACAACGTCCGTCCGGTGTTCTTGGCATGAAACAGATCGGGCCAGCGCTCGCTGACCCGATTTCTTGGTCCGGTGCATACCCGGTGCACTTGCGTACCTTGCACATGCACTACATGTATGGGTCCCACAGAGATGTTTGTGAGAAATCTGCTTTGTCCATCCATTCTGCCATATCATTTAAGGTATTGAGTCCAAAATTGAGGCATATCCAGATGTAATGTGGGCCAAAATCGACAGTTTATGGGCTGATCTGTCTGTTGGGCCACTTTTACTAAGATCTGGGAGCTAAAATTCGACGTGTATGGTTAATTTATGGTCCTCAGGCAATGTATGAAGTTTCAAACAGAACAGATGGTGGGAACCCCATGATCTTGCATATGGATGACTTTTAGGCCACTTGAACTTCAGTTTCCTGATTTTCTCTGATCTTTGGCATGTAATTTTGTCGATCTTGGTCCCCTGGAGTTTGTCTCTTGCTTTTAGTGTCATCAGAGCGTTAAATCCATGCTTTAAGCATCATTTTTCAGTCAATGCTCATAAATACACTCTACATCACAAACATGATTAAATCGAGCCATTAAATGGTATCATGCTCGTAAATCCAGTCAATAACTGCATATTTGACCCTCAACAAGCCTCGATCTAACGTTTATTTAAATTTAGTGAAACCTATAGCTAAGACTTCTATACTTAACCTCACAAATGGGTTAAGAACAGAATGTTAGTGATTTTAAATGCTTGGTTGATATGGGTAGTAGCATATGAAGGCCTAGATCTGAAGTCTATTTAAATCCAGTGAACCCATAGCTAAGACTTCCATACCTGAACATCGCAGAGGCGTTGAGAGAAGAGAAGGTTAATGATTATACTTATACCATTTGTAATATCTCATGTAATACACTTGTGTCTATGTATTGATCAAAGTCACCACTAGCCAAAATGAAGGCTTCAAAATCTACAGTTGGCTAGAATCTTTGGAATCGCATAGAGATCGGGAAAACTATAGAATTCCTGACTCGCATGACTCTGGGATAGGTCTGCGTTGTGAATTCTAGATAAGGGCCTTGATTACGGAAAAGGAAGAGATTAGGCACAATTTTACTACTCGTGTGAAACACATTCTCTACTTTGCCTGGATGTACACTTTCGAAGGGGGACTCAAGAAACTTCTAGTAACATATTAAGATTTAGATATCTAAACTACAAAAGATAAACTGAAAATGAAATGAAAATGGTAGAAAAAGAGTTTTTCAATAAAAGTACGGAAAAGAAAAGAACACAGAGTTTTCGGTTACTCTTTTAAGTCACATATTTGATATAGAGGATCCTCAAGAGAGGCAACTGTAGAGCATACTTTACGTGATGTCAAAACAGAGCCTACTTCCTTAGGTATTCAAAGCAAGAGGGTTGGAATGTACAAACTGAAAAAGGATAGTATTTTCCAACTTGGCTTTGAAGTTGAAATGGGAAAAAAGTGACCGAAAGAGTAAAGGAGATCGAGAAAACAATAAGAATAGATGAGATTAAGAGAGATAAAGAGTCTCTGTATGTCTCAGAACCCCAGACAGATCATTGTCGGTCTCAGAATTCTCTTCACTCTCTCTCACTGGCTCTCTCTTGGCTATCTCTCTGCACAGAAGCTCCTCCCACAACCTCTTCCTCTAGGCGTAAAAAATGCTCTCCCTTTCTGAAGGTGAGAACGCTTTTTCATAGGTGTTTCAGGGGCCAGGTTCGGATCACAAGCTTGCCTTCGAAGTTTGGTTCGTGTGAACTGAACCATCACATGGGTCATGGGTAAGTATGATGGATTACGGGTAATCATAGATGATTATCAAGCAAAGCCTTAGGCGCCTGTGTGAGGCTCTTGTGAGCCAAGATGACGTGTCAACAAGTGGTTATTTGGCTAGATCCCGCAAAATCCACCAAAATCTAGTTTTTTGGGCAAAGACAATAGTGGCACCACCATCTTCGCACCATTGCTAACCCTCACTCAATCTAGACTGTTAGTTGCCTTCCTATGATGATTTTAGCTACTCAAATCAAGGGACCACCCAAATTTTAAAACCAAGTGGTCATGTTTTGATGTTGGGGTGTCTACAAATGTTCCTCTTTGGTAGTGATTGATATACAACCGAATGCCAAAGCGAGCGGACACCCACCTAAAGTAAATGAAAAGGCAATTGGTTCCTCTACTTTCTAGAGTATTATGATCGAGAAGCTTTCTTGGTTAGAAACTTAAGTTAGACAATTCACAAGGGTGGGGAAAATGTTGCAATATCTTATTGCAACCCTTTCATGTTGTTGATCGGCATACGGATTGAAGAAATCTACTAGGTTGATGTTCGAGTTGTTAAAGCCTATGTGCGTGCAGCCATATGAGGATAACACATGTTGAATATCGAAGAGTAATTTTTTTTGATGTTGTATAATCCTTTAAGATCGCTTGTGAGCATATTGTTTACAATGGGTAGGTACTTGTGCATTTTATGGCTTTACAAATCTCTCATATTACAATGCAATAGTTTTACAGGTGTCCTAGACTAGAGTTGCCTATATTATGCCTTTAAAATTCGAGTTTTGGATTTTGTCACCATGGTTCATAAAATTTCTTTTCGCAAGTTGGAGCATGATTACAATAGTCCATGTACCAAAATAAAATATTTTGAATCTATCCTTTTCCTAGGATGATCAAACTGGCATTGTGAGTTCATGCCAATCATCTTATGTCTACCCTTTTTTTATAAAATAAAAAATAAAAAATCTTTAGTTGAAATCCACTGAATTAAACTGAAATCAAATTTATTATTGCATTGACATCCACTAAGGAGTATGGTGAACTGATCTATGTATAAGATGTCAAACACATTTGATATTTTTGAAAGTTTTTTATTATTTTTTGTGGATTAGGTTTAATAGACATGCATGCCTTCTATTGTTCACATTAATGTGGTGTGTAAAGAATGTGGTATGTCTCGGGATGGATTTAATCCATTATACGATGTCAAATAGGTTTTGATAAGAACTTTGGGCAGTCAAGATATGAGATGATTAATATTTGTCGATCTGGTCTTTCATACTGTGCTTAATGGCCTTGATCAAAATATTAGATGGTCAAGATCGAAGATGTTAGATGAAACAGAACGGACTTGATTTTCCACCTGATGTCCAAATGCTTTTTTGGAAAATTTGGACTGTCAAAATCAATGTTTGAACAATGTGGATGATGTGAATTCAATCCATCATACGACGTCTAGTGGCCTCGATCAAAGCTTTAAACGGTCAAGATCCACTATGCTGGATGAAATGGATGGGACCTGATTTGCCACCTGATGTCCAAAAGGTCTTTTTGAAAATTTGGACAGTCGGAACCAGGGTCCCTTATTGAATGGTACATGGAAATGAGATGGATGCAAATGTGTGGTATAATGAAATGCAATGCATGAAATGATAAAATGGAATAGATCAAATCTGTCATCTAACGTTCAAAAAACTCCAAATGGATGCGGGATTGTCAACCTCAGATCTCCGCTAGAGAAATAAAAGGAAAATGTATAGAATGGAATAGATCTTATCTGTCATCCAACATCCAATGGGCTCCGGTGGATGTGGGATGATCAAGATCAGATATCCTGGACGTTACACAGTCAAGATCAGGGATCCACCGAGGAATGGAAGAATGTATGATGTGTGTTAATGCATGATGTGCAATCGATATGTAAATCCAATCCACCATATAGTGTTAGAATGCCTCAATTAGAACATTCGATGATCAAGATTGAATAATGCATGATGAAATGAAATGTGTGCATGGACGAAGTGGGATGGTCCTGATTTGCCATCCGATGTTCGAATGGCTCCAAATGAATACGGGATGGTCAAGATTAGGGATCTTGATGAAATGCAATGCATGCATGAGTGATCGATGTACAAATCAGAGCAGTCATATGGTGTCCAAATGCCTCGATCAAAGCATTGGACAGTCAAGATCGAAAAATGTGTTTATCGATGTGCAAATCCGATTCATCATACATTGCCAAAATGTCTCAATCAAAGTATTTGACGGTCAAGATCAGATTATATGAGTGATTGATATATGCGAATGGAAATGGAATGGATAGATGAATAGATGCTTACATCGGACATGATGATTTCGATTTTGATTTGATGCTTGATGTAGAGAGCCTGTGGTAGCTTGTGGGTGTCACTAATGTGGGACCCACTTTGCTGCTAGTTGGGCCTTGTGTTCTGAACGTGGACCCACCTTGGCATTAAAGGGCATGTGGTATAGTCTAGGAGGGATGCTTTGGTAAGAGAGAGCGATCACCTCCAGATCAAGGTGGATTTTCTGCACACAAAGAGAGATTCTTCATTTGAATAGAGAGAATATTGCAACCTTGGCTCGAGATTTCTTTCAATGGGCTTGTATGTCTTGGTCGATAGTATTCAATCCGTGGAACCCTTTGGAAAAGCATCCTACGAATTAAATAAGTTGGTGACATTGGTGCGGAGATGGGTGTACACACACACACACACACACACACACACACATATATATATATATATATATTGGCACAGGTATGAGTTAGTGGTATACTTATCTGTATGCAGTTGATGATGACATACATGTATGTAAAATGATAAAATGAAATGAAAGAAACTTTTTTCTTTTTATGTACATGTGTATGTATGTGCGTAAACCATTGTATTCCTTTCTGTCAATGGTTTGTACCATGGTGTTTTGGACATAGGGATCAGACATGTGAGTGGCCCATCATTCATCCTTGATGGACTCTAAGATGATTCTTAAAGGCTTTAAAGGGTCCTTAGAAGTAAATGCTCGAAAGCATCTCTTAAATAGAGTCGTTCTTAACATCAAGGTTATCCCACATTGCCTTTGAGATACAAGCATAGCCAGGGATTCATAATTATCTGATGACATGCCTGGACTTTTTTCTTATTCTTCTTTTTTTTCTCTCTTTTTTTATTATTTATTTTTATTGTCATTTTTACCCATAGCGCCCTTTTAGGTTTTTACTTTGTTTAGCCTCCTCGTCATTTTTGCCAGTAGCACCCTTTCGGGTTTTCACTGTCCCTTGACAGTAGTGCATTTTTTCCCTTGGTGGTGAATTATACGAGTCTAGGTATTTAATCTTGTCTGCCCCTTGACAGTAGTGCATTTTTTCCCTTGGTGCCCTTTCAGGTTTTCACCAAGTACATGGTGCATCTGTTTTTTTTACTCGAGGAGTCCTTATGTATTTTCACCTCGCCCTTTATACTTTGGATACCTTTCTTCTTCTTCTTCTTCTTCTTCTTCTTCTTTGACTTGGATTTTCATTATTGCCTTTCAAAGATGGCTTCGTAGAGTAACATATAATTTTTATGAGATTAATGGCCTAAGATGGATAAGACGGGTGAGATGGAAATGGGGATAATGCCCTTGATTTTTCTTCTCTTCTTTCATTTTTTTTTTCTTTTTTCTTTCCTTTTCACATATACATCCTTATTTTTTTTTTTTCGAAGTCTGGATGATTTTATTGTTGTTTTTTATACATTGCCTCTTTTTTTTGTGGATTATTTTTGGTTGAGGGAAAATAGGTGGGGGAATGTGAGAACTAACCTTGGGCACCTTATCCTTTTTTACTAATGTATTACTTGTACTGAAGCTTGATATTCACAACCCCAAGTGTAGGGTCATGATGTAGTAATAATCTTGGTAAGACTAAGGTCGAATCCACAGGGATTGATTTGTGCGTTTCTAAAATTAACTAGAAGTAGAACTAGAAGAAGATGTAAAACTAATTCTGAGGTGATTAAGAGAGTAATTGTGAATTAAGTAATTAAAACTAAGAATTTAAAGGTGAGAACTAGGGTGCCAAGGATCCACTTGTAGTGATCAGGGAGCCCTCTTGTTTGATTCAAGTAACACAATTAGAATTGAAGTCCTATCCTATCCAATTGAAAAATATATCAATAAAATCAAATCTGAACTTCCATTGACCTAATTCTCAATGAAGGAGAACTATGATAATTGGCAGGGATTCCATCACCAAACCATGCCTAGGAGACAATGACAAACAACAGGATTTACCAATCTCATAATCTCAAAGCAGGAGAATTGTGAAGATTAGGAAGGATTCCATCACCCTACCATGCCCAAGGGACGATGGTGAACAACAGGACTTACTAATTTCACAATCTCAAATCAGGAAAAGAAGATACTCAAATCTATTACAGATCTATTGTAATTTGAGTCACAATGAACCATTAATGACCAAAAGTATTCCTTAAATATCAAATTAGAATCTATAAAGTTCAACATAAATATGAATTAAAGAAATAGAAACATCTCATCATGCTACAAGCTTCACCTCTTAGTTCTAACTAAGAGGTTTAGCCAACCTTTGACATGATTGGACCAAATTCTCTTATGAAAAACATGAAAACAATTAACAAAGAAGAAGAAAAACTCTTAGCGACGACTTCTCCACCCTTTTACTCTACTCTTTAAACCCTAAACGATGCCTAGGAACATCCTAGAGAGTTCTATTTATAGTTATGGAACTCCAACTTTCACACCTAGTTGGAAAACTCTAGAAACTCCCTCAAATTTATGCAGTTTGCTAAAATAGACATCGCTCTGCGCACTATTTCAAAATAGGCTTCACTATGCGCAATTTCACAAAATGACCTAGAGTTTCAGAATATACTTTTTCAAGACGATTTCATGATATCTTTCATTCACTTCAAATCTTTAATTCTCTTCATTCCTCACTTGGTTTTCTTAGATCCTTGGCCTGTGAATTCTTCAATCTTAGTCTCCTATGTCCATCCCTTGCCTTGGTGATTCTTTAGTATCAAATTCATGCTTTTAGCACTATTTTCAATCCAAGCTCTTAAATTCACCTTGCAACACAAACATGAGTTAAATAGAACATTAAGATTTATCATGTTCATAAAACCAAGATATAAATGGGAGAATAATATGCAATATTTGACCCTCAACACAATCCCTAACCAGCATTTTGCTAGTCTCAAGCAAAGTATGTGAAAAATATTTCGAGAACCATGGGATAATTTCTATAAGCTCAAGTGGTTTTAAAAATAATAATTCAGATAATAGAATTCTAAAATACATCAATGTTGTGCATTACATTCTCCTAAACTCTAGCACTCAGTAAGTTTTATAATCAAGTTCAAAGCATTAATCCTCTAATTAGAACAATTCCAAACATTGAGTTCTATGGGTGTATAATGAAGTCTAGACTTATCACAATCAAAGGTTCAATTTATCACTTTCATGATAACATTGAAAATTAAAAGAGCATTCAGGACAACCAAAACCTAAACCGAAACTTGCCTTACAGTTCATCTTTTAGTTCTTTCTTTTATTCTTCCATCTTTTGATTTTTTCATCGATGGCTTTCATGTTATGTCACCCTTTTTAAAGATCTTTAATAAGTAGTCCTTTTTGATGAAAAGTATTTTTTTTAACTGGGTATTTTCTTTTTCTTTCTTTTCAATTCTTCCCATTGAACATGATAGACAAATTCCTCAGGTTGGTTCCTTCCATACTTAATAATCATCAAGTTAACAATCCAATATCAAACTGACATTTTAATGTGTAAGCTGGATGTGACATGTGAAATCATGACTCAATCAATGTTTAAAACTTCTAATCGAGGATTAATGACTTAACTTAATTTTGAGACTTCTCAAGTGATTAAAATTTCAGAGACATAAGGCATCAACATTAAATATATTGTAATTCTAATTCATAGATTAACTTCGAGATCACTTAAATTTGTAAAAAATTCAGAAAATTTTTACAACTTCACCCAAAGACTAAGAAAATAACTGATTAGCCTACCTAATCCACGCCCCTCGACCTAAAATCTACATTGTCCTCAATGTAAAAGAAATAAGCACGTAATGCAAAAAAGGCAATGAAAAGAAAAAGAAAGTGATAGAAAGATAATACCTGAAGAAGAAAATTTTTTAGGCTTTTCTAATGATCTCAGTGTGAAGATGGGTTAGCATAAAAGACTCAACAGACAATATGAAAACTATCCTAAACAATGAAAAATAAACTATCCTAAAACAGTAGAAAGCAAACTATTTTAATCTTAAATTCTTTGAAAGCAATAAACCTAACTAGAAAAATAGGGAAAAGATACTCAGTCATGCCGCAAGGTTCCTCCTCCAGCCAATATCTTGATAAATTTCTCAGTAGGTTTCTCAATATGATCATCCCAAAGCCATTTTTGTAATACACTTGGATGTCCTGGAGCATGAATTTTCAGATAAATTTGTGAATCTCAGCATAAGGTTTCCTTTTAATCTCCTGAGGTGTCCAAAGTACATATGATTCACCTAAGATAAAGAAAGTTTCAGAGTTATCACAACATGGTGAATCAGAAACTACAAGTAGATAAAATTCAGATAAATTCTCAGTAGGTGATGTGGCCTTAATGTATTTCGAAGTTTCAGACTTTGGTTCAACTTTCAGCTCCTCTTTCCTTAATGGTAAATATTTAAGATCTATGGAAGGAGGGGCTTCAGAATAAGGGTTCTCTCGATCAATAACAACCACCGAGGTATTATTTTGCAAGGCATCCATTATTTCTTTTATCATGTGATCATTTGAATTTGTAAAATATATCAAGTGATCTTTTAGAGAGTTGAGATAGTCAATTGAGAGAGACATATTTTCCACATTAAGGTTTGCGATGATATACCCAATGATTCATTCTTTTTCTCTTAGAATAGAGGGAAACATGATCTCTTACTCTTCACCTTGGTGAGAGTCAATTGTCACCGGATACATCTTGCCCTGTCTTACATAAGCAGATTGTGGATCAGTAGGCACATTGATGTGAAGACACTATTCATTATTACTACTCAATAGAGACATTAATTATATCATCAAGTGTTGATGGCTCAGAAGGTAACCTTAACTGAGTGGTTTCAAATTCCAGAGTCGTCTCGAGTAATTTGTCCATCTCCATAATCATATTATAATCTAAATCAAGGGAGTGGTCTACACACGCCTTAAAAGAGTCATGCGGTTCACTTGGAATGGACTCTTCCTCTACATGTAAATCAAACGTGTCAGATGAGTGGAGTAAATCATTATGATCAACAATGTCCTGTATCTTGTGATCACTTTCCTAAACCATAATTAAAATCGATTCCTATGAATCTTGGGCTGTAAACTCATGATTCTCATCCCAATACCTATAATCTTCCAATTCAGTACAGTTCACAAGTGGGATGAGATCACTTTCCTCACACTATTTTCCTAGGTCGAGTTGAGGCTCGAATAAACTAGCCTCTTCCTCCTCATTGAAGTCAAGTGTGTCAAATGATTGAAGCCTGTCAGTATCACTATATTTGAAAGACACCCATGTCTCTTAATCATTCCTTTGGACAGTCATCGAGATCGACTCTTTGAGAAATTGAGTCGTATGCTCGTTAACATAATCGAACTCTTCATTCTCAATTTCAACACTCTCCACAAGCGAGTTAGGATCAATTTTCTCACATTATGTTTCTAAATTGGGTTGAGATTGTGATAACCTAGCCTCTTCAACCTTATCGAGGCGCAATTCAATCGCTTTCAATGCTTTCATCATGCCTGCGACAAGTTGGTTGAACTATTCTAAATAGTTCATGAAATTCAAACGTGAATCCTCTTGGATTGTTTCTGGTTGGATTTCAAAGTTGTTTTGATAATAAATGAAAGTATTTCATTTGTGAAATTATCATGAAATGATAATAAAGAAAATAGAAGAACATTCGTCATTATAGATTTCATTAATCATGAGTTTGTTTACATCCTCATGTTTTCCTTAATTCAGAAACAAAGTACAATGAAAGAAACGAAGAGTAGTTTAATTGTAATTTTATAAGCATTTTGGTTCAAAAAGTGTCTGTTGCATTGATAGAGGGTTGCGCAAGCTTGAGATCTTAGGTTCTTCACTCATATGTGTATAGTTTGTACACAAGAGGACAAGTCATGAATATGTCAAACTGTTGTGCGGGTATTACTGTTATGGGAGACTTTCATTGTGGGGGACTTCCATTGTGTGGGATTTCCATTGTACGGGATTTCCATTATGGGGGATTTCCGTTGTGCGGGATTTTCGTTGCGGGGGACTTTCGTTGTGCGGGAAATTTTGTTGTGCTCTGAGAGCTCCTTGAGTTTCTCTTACTTGTGTCCTCCTCCAAATGAGGATGAGAGAGGGGTATTTATAGGCTTTTTCACACGTGTGAAGGCCATTTGTGCACAATAAAGAGTGGAGTGAGGATTAAACTTGTCATGCCACAAACCCAGAAATCGGATTCATAGGAATCCTGATCGCCGAATCCGGTGCCGACAGCCTCCGTAGTACCCCATTCTCGGCTCCTAGCATTCATATGCCAGATTCCGATCCTAAGATCCTATAAGGAGGATTTTTTTTAATGTACATTTAACTAGTAATAAGCATAACCACAAGATTACCCAATTCACAAAGGCAACATCATCATCACATATTCACTAATATAATCATTTGATTACAACACTGAAAGGGAAATATATAAATAGAAAATCAAGCTCCAGAAGACCACTGCACACTCCAAGCTCAACACTGCTACAACCTAACATCACCTGCACGCATCTATCATGCATAAGTTTATAGAAAACTTAGAGGGTGGTGTAAGTGTGTGCACAAGGTAAGTGTCAAGTATTCAATACAATGCCATAATCATACAATACCGAAAAACTGGTAATCCATAAACCATACGATGTCTGAATAAGCAGAAACACTGACAAGAGCAGGAATTATTAGAGTAAGCAGAAATACTGACAAGATATAAATCATATGATAACAGAGTAAGTAGAAGTATGGACAAGTCTATAAGTTAATCAATATCAGAATACACAATATAGAACAGCTATTCGATAAGGAGTCATAAAGAGCCAAATATCAGATGTCGAGGATGCAATGCAATATACAAATCCTGCTAAATCTGTCTAGGCCATATAAGTGCAGAAATAGCAACTTAAGATGCCATATGCCTGCGAATGTAATGCAATATGCGATGTAAATGAAATAACCATGCTGAAGTGTGAAGTCGGGATGATAGTACGTAGTATCGCAGGCTATGGGATCCACCACAAGAGACTTCTATCCAAACCAGTCCCATACCTAAATTTGGATAGTCAGACTCAACGTGGTAAACTTCTGATCTCAAGTTAGTCGCGCGTCCAACCGAAATCCTTACCGTAACGAAGGTACACAATAATTAGTTGCGCACCACCAGCCCGAGTGGATAATGAATGAATGAATGAATGAGCATGCAACTCCTACTCAATAAGTACACATACCAGTATGGTTCCTCTCTGAAAAATCACCGGGGTCTATTACACTCCAAACCAAATTGCCACCCCATCGCGCGCAACAAGGCGAGTGAAAGAGACCTCACTATCTGCCTGCCAATATCGGGCCCAGCTCGTCGAAAGCGGACCATTCCTTGAGCTGGTCAAACTCAGCCTAGCTTTGCCCCCTCTTCTCAGGCAGGTAAGGCCACACCCCCTTCAAACTGACCATGACACAGTGGGAGACGCGGCCTAACAGTATACGGCCCTCATGCGCTCATACATCCACTTGGTTTAGACGTTAGAGCAACTTCTGGAACCAAGAGGGTTTAGGGACTTTCACTCAAGGAAATCTATAGCACCCCATGTAGAACAGATTTTCAGTATCCCATCTGGCCATCCACGAAATGCATATGGAGGCTACGACCCTGATGTCACTAGGGCGTATAGTACAACACAATGCAATGCAAGATGCATGAGTCATGCAATCCAGTTATGCATCAATCCTGCGCATACTGTGCACTCATGTAAGAAAATTTTCGCTTATCAGAGAGTCTCATAACAACCAGTACTATGACATATGCAATGGTTAATTATATCTCATAATAGACATGCAGATGATGCGTATGGGCATGTATCATGATGCTATGCAGTCACATACTTATAATCGGTATCAACGATTGGCTTCGACAATGTGGACATTTAACCAACATTGTCCCCAAGGAATGGCCCACATAGACTCAAACATATAATAGGCCCACGGTCTCACATAAGGGCCTAATATATAACACAATGGGCCTTACTCAAGGGCTACATATACACAATAAGTGAGCCCTGCTCATGGGCCTCAAAGACATGGCATGTGGGCCCTGCACATGGGTCCCGAATACATCAAATAGGTCATGCATCATGGGCCTAATACATATCACAATGGGCCTTGCCCATAGGCCACGAATACATCACAATGAGCCTCAACTACGGGTTGCATATACATCATACAGGTCTCGACAATCGGCCTTGGCAATCAAAAATCAACACTCAAAATCGGCCTCTATACTCGACCTTGACAAATCGGAATCAGCCTCGATACTCGGCCTCGATAAATCGAAATCGGCCAATGCAATCGGTCTCAACAAATCAGAATCGACCATCAACGTCGATGAGAATGGCCTAACAAGGCCTACGGGAAGGTCATAATGAGGACATCTAACCGTCATTACCCATCAATGTGGATATTCAACCAACACTATTCCTAACCAGTGGTCCACATAGAGTTAAACATAAGGTGGGCCCAAATGTCCAACAAGTAGCCTGAAATAGTCATCACAGGTGGGCCTTACACATGCAGCACGTGGGCCTACACATCACGGTGGGTCGATACATTGGGCCGCACCATTGGCCTAATATACACATCACGGTGGGTCGCATCAATGAGCCACACTAATGGGCCTTGTACACACCAGGTTGGGCCTCGATAACTGGGCTGGAAACATATCACAATGGGCCACAACATATGGGTCGAAAATACATCACAATGGGCCTTGACCCATGGGCCAAAAATACATCTCAGTGGGCCTTACCAAATGGGTCATAAACACATCTTAATGGGCCTCAACCATGGGCTTGTAACATATCATAACGGGCCACAACCATGGGCCTCAACCATGGGCTTGTAACATATCATAACGGGCCACAACCATGGGCCTCAAATGGCCATAACTATGGGCCTCAATGTACATCGCAATGGCCCACAACCCATGGGCCTCACATACATCATGTGGGCCGCAATACACGGGCCTCAGATACATCCCAATGGACCCTAACACCTCGACTGGGTATACGTCATTTGGGCCTTGAACATGGGCGATATATACATTGCATTGGGCCTCGCCATCTGGGCCTTAAATACGTACATCACGTGGGGGTCACATGAATGGACGATGTGAATATACAACATATATATCATGGTGGGTCCCACTATGATATGGGTCTCCCAGGAAGGTGGGGGGTATGTAGATCACAATGAGAGCTAGGATTACATCTAAAATCATTTCAATAGTTGTAGGTGCAACATGTACATCACTGTACACAATCACTCTATGGGGGTACATGGCTCACTGATGGTAATCAACATTGTCCCAATTTTGCCCATGTGAATCAACACCTTCCAGACATTGCCCAGCACCATCCAAACACTCTGAACGGTGTGGATACAAAACGTACATCGAGGTGGGGTCTGCAGCACCGTCCTAGCACTATTCGGCACCGTCCAAGCATGTCCAGCACTGTCCAGATCATCTGGACAGTGTGGATGAAACAAATACATCATTGTGGTCCCCACGTGGGTCCCACAACATATACATGTATATATGTATAATAATAATAATAATAATCATAATAATAATGTAATACTATCATTATATTTGACCAGCCCCCAACCCTGGACGGGCGGCCTGGATGCAAAATATATACATCATGTGGGCTCAAAATACATCTTATTGGGCCTTATCAAGTAGGCCCCATATATATCAAATCGGCCTCATCAAATGAGCCCCTATAAATATCAAGGTGGGCCTCAACAACGGGCCACAAATACATCAAGGTGGGTCCTATTTACTAAAGATGGTCAGTATAGATATACATCATATGGGCCCCATGTCCCAGCTCATGGACAACATCGGAAAGACACATACATTAAGGAGTCCCACATGGATAGGGTCCACATCCCAGCAGGTGGACGGACGGTGGGGATGGAACCCATATGCCAGGGTGGCCCCACATCAAAGATGGATGGTGTTGATACATCAGAAATACATCCAGGTAAGATCCACGTGAGTGGGCCACCCCACACCGAAATCAAGTGGGTTGCGTCAATGGGCCACACTAATGGGCTGTATACACATCAAGATGGGGGGTACAACATACATCGCGGTGGGCTGGACAAGTGGACGACATAGATATACAATACATATTTAAGGTGGGCCTCACATTGACAGTCAAACTGGTGAACGGCGTGGCTGCAAAGTACATCAATTACGGGGCACGACAGCATCGTCCAAGCAGTCCAACACCATCCAGCACATCTGGACAATATGGGTGGACAATATGGATGGAACAAATACATCAAGGTGTGGTTCACACATCATGAGGTGCCCACATCGGTACACGGTTTGGATATAAAACATACATCAAGGTCAGGGCCCCCCTAACCTACTGATGACATATAACAACTATATGGCTGATGGGGGGCCACATCCAAACATATGGATGGTTAAGATATAACATATACGTCATGGTCAAGGCTCCACTAGCAGATGGATGGTGGAGCTCATATTATACATATCACGGTGGGTGTCTTCACATGCACCATCCAGATGCAGGTAAAACACATACATATGTTAAGGTGGCCCCACATCCAAGGAAAAGTGGACGGAAGGTGTAGATGTACACATACATCTTGCTGGCCCACACATCAATTGGATGGACGGTGTATATAAAGCGCATACATCAGGGTGGTGCTCCACCGTCTAGTTGATAGACGACATGGATACAAAATACATACATCACGTGGGTGCCACATCTCACATGTGGTCGTGCGGCCATCACACAGCAAGTAGGTCCCATGGATGCATGGCATGGATGAAGCACAAACACCACAGGGCGCCCACATGTGGAGGGATAAAATACATAGATCAAGGTAGGGTCCACATGCTGGACAATGCGCCCCACCTGATATTTGAATCTACCTCCATGGGCCTGGGATGATAAGGAACGGACGGACTGTGTGGATGGCACCCTTACATCACAGTGGGCTCCTCCACATCAAGTGTTTTTATAAATTAAGCATGTCTTCACTTGATTTAAGATGGTGTGGGCCACCTAAGTGCAATGAACGGTTGATTCTTGGGGTGACCCACTAATTAAAGGAGACCCATCAAATGCAAGGATCAGATGTTCAACATACATCACAGTGGGGCATGTAATGGGGCCCACCGTTCCACCCTGCAAAAACAAGCAGCAAGGACGTTGCTTGCTGCAGTGTCCAGAGGACGCTGACAGCAACAGCGTCCCATCATTATTATTTTTTTTGGACATTTTGTAGGTGGGGCCCGCATCAGGTGGATCCACTCCACCCATTATATTCTATGGCTGAAAATAGTGCCACGATCCTAACATCCAGCATGTTTCAGCATGTATAAAAAAGATAAAGTGGGCCCTAAAAGTGTTTAACAGTCAATATCTCTGTTTCCTATGGTATGGCCCGCTTGATTATCGGATTAACTTCATTTTTCGGCTCAACGCCTAAAATGAGCTCGGAAAAGGAATGGACGGCTTGGATTAAAATCATACACCAAAGTGGGGCCTATAAAGCAGTCCCTCAAAAAGCCTAAAACACCTAAGTACCCTCTGCCAGCGAGTAAACCTCACGGTCTACTCAATTCTAAGGAACACGTCCAGCATCCCTAGACACTGGACAGATGGTGTTTAAATGAAATTCATTAAGGTGGGTCCCACGTGTGGGGACCACGGCTGGTGGGTCCCACAAGAACGTGGCCCACATGATTTGGACCAATCTGATATTCGTGTTTTTCATCACCAAGGGTAGGGCCCACATGACTTAAACGGTTGGATAAGACACACATTGAGGTAGGGTACTTCCGGGTGGGTCACATGGCCATATCATCACACCAAAATATTGAAAGAGAGAGGGAGAAAGAGAGAAAGAAGCACCCACCTTTTATCTTCTTGAATTTCTTCTTCCATCAACGTATCTTAGAGCTCCAAGGGATGCATTTGAACGGTGGAGATGGTTTTCGCATGGTGGGATTGAGCGGTAGGGAGGTGGGCCACACCTAGCCTCTCCATGGAAGCCATGGACGTTGGAGTTGCTCTCATGGAGCTTGGGAGAGAAATGAGAGAGAGGTGAGAGATGATGGGAGAGGAGTGATGGGGTGTGTAAGAGATAGGATGGGAAGGTTGACTTTGGAGATGGTGTAGTGTGCTTAGGGGTGGGATAGGGTACTTGACTTGATGGGTGTACTTTGACAAGTGAAGTGATTGATGTGATGGATTCTCTTAGGATTTGCAACGTGCGGCATTTTTTCTCAAATTGAACGCGAGCCCACATCTCCTGGCCAGGATATCGCCTCAGTACGTAATACGCGGCGTCGAAACTGCGGCGAGGGTGCAGTCACACTGGTACAGGTCTCGGGTCAAGCCGACTTTGTATACCTGACACGTCTTGGGATCATGCGCAAATTCTAGTAATAGATTGTGGGTTGCTAGAATTCGACCGAGAGAACTGCGGAAGCCTACAGAATGGTACGGTTTAAGATACGGGTCTCACAAAACCCGCACAACAGTGCTTTTACACTTTAATAAGGGGGCGCACAACAATGAGCACGCAACAGTGGGATGCACAATAGTGGCACACAATAGGGGTTTGAGGAGAGAGAGTGTGCGTAATGGAAATGATAGGTTAGGGTACTAACTCGCGCAATACAGGGAGTAATCTGGGGAGTTGACCCACGCAATGAAATTTCCACACTAAGGCGATAGACATACGATGAGACTTACAAAGAGAGAAAGATAGAATATTTTTTGTGCCCCAACAGATGCCCCCTTGATCCTTCTTTGATTTTTCCTATGAAATCAAGTGGAGGATCAATCTTCTTCTACACAAAAATCTTTTCACATTAGAGAAGGATCGCTTAAACGGAGATCTTCAACAGTCGAGTTCGAATGGAAGACTGAATGATTGCACTCGAACGGAAAACTGAATACCTCTAGTCAAAAGCATTGAACGAATATTTTGATAAGGTAGACAATGGCAGCAACGAAAGCACTCTATCTTCATAGCGGTCAATCAGATAGAACTCTTTTCTATGAACATGGCCACATTTGCATCCTTCATAGTTTTAACTCCCTTATTCGGACAATTTTCTTTTCATCAAAACTTGTCACTATAATAGCTGTGACAACTCCATCTTTGAGTAACTTGATCATAGAATTATCTTTCAATGTTGCTTCTACTGAAACAATCTCTTCGATCAACTCCAGTGACTCTTTCTTTGAACTCTATGGCTAGAGAATTGTTCTTTAATACTGCTCCTATCACAACAATATTTTTAATTGTCTCCTTTATTCATAGTCTACATAATCCAAGATTTCGAATGGTAATCTTTCCTGCCAAATTAATCAAAATTAGTATTTCAAGATATCATAATTTTTCAATTTAGTTTCATGAAGTATTGAAAATTTTGAAATATATTGAAAGCTTTTAGAATAATTGTAATATTTGTAATATGATAATGATTTGGTCATTCCATCTTTGTGTTTGTTATCATGCTTTACATTGTATTTGTTACATTTTTGCTCATTATATTGTGCTTTTGGAGATATTTTTTCTAGCTCTAGATGTTCAATCGTTGAGTCTTTTCTAGTTTGTGCTTCTTGGCATTTCTTCGTAGGCTGGCTAGGAGTGTATTTTCCTTAGACCTTTGTTAATTTTAAAAGAGCTTATTCAAATCCTCATCGGCTTCTACTCCAGCATTATCAACTGAGAAAGATGATCGAAAATCGAATGGTTAGGTTACCAGAAAAAAATAGAGAACAGTGATCCTATCGATTTCATTCAATTTTCCTTTACTAGCTTTCTTGAGGACATAGAAGTGACTGATAATGGTTCTATCAATCTCTTTTGGTGAACATTTGTTCCTTGTCTCCATCAGGTCCAGTACTTTTCCAGTGAGGGAAGATGTTCATTTTGGCATGAACCATATTACCCAAGTAGATTTACTCGTCAATTTGGATTTGACTACACTGTACTGGAGACTTGCGATATCATTATTAGAACAATGAGAAGTAATGGCATCAGACCATATAACTAAGGCTTGATATAGAAGCAACTTTTGAACGTTCACACTGGATCACACTTTATAATTCCCAGTTATAATTATCCAGTTCATACTTCTTGTAGTTGGATGCATTAGTGGGCTCATCAATATTACTTAGTGTGTGATTATTGCCCAGTTGATTGTTTCATATCGATTCCTCCGCCATACATAAGAAATTATCAGAAAGACCAAGGATAGATTACTTTGAAGAAATAGTTCATGCCCCCTCTTCAGGTCAACTTATATAAAG
This sequence comes from Magnolia kwangsiensis, assembly GCA_037074715.1. NCBI lineage: Eukaryota > Viridiplantae > Streptophyta > Magnoliopsida > Magnoliales > Magnoliaceae > Magnolia > Magnolia kwangsiensis. The sequence goes on from CM073586.1 coordinate 17,366,395, forward strand.
ATATCTTCAGAAGGTAATATTTACGAAATGAAGCTTGCTAATACCCTTGAAGGATGGATAACATTTAGTGCTCTTTTGAGGAATTCAAAGAATACATCTAAATTTTTAGATCGTTCAGGAGAGAATGATAATTCTTCATATTTTCATTCTCCTCCACCTCTACAGATTTTACGAGATAACCTTCCTTCATTGTCAGGAAAACAAGAGACATGAAGGCATTGTTATTCTCTTTGGAAGGATAAGTATATTATAATTGAAGATTCATAGTCGATCTTGAAGAATTTAATTTTTGAATAAAAAGTAGCAAGCATTTTGAACAAACTTGCTATTGCTGTAATTTGAACATAATTCAAAAGAAATGCATTTTTGTATGTTGTTTAATTAGTGTTTAATATTTTCATCAGGCAATTACATATTTGAGCATATCTTAAAATAGATGATCATATATGTATTTGTAGCATTTTGATGCTACACATAGTTTAAGCTCTTGAATAGTGGAGCTAGTATTCTTTTGACTAAACATTTTTTTTGGGGGTTAGCTTGTTAGTACACACCCATGTTAGTAGACACACTCCATGTTAGCCACCCCCAGTAGGGATCAATACCAAGACCTCAAGTGTTGAAATGAGGTATCTCCACTTAGTCTGCCAGTGAACTATAGATCTAGGTGTTCTTTTGACTAAACATACTTTGACTAGACTTTACTTAACTTGACTGGACATGACTGAACTTGACTTAACTGGACTTGACATGACTTAACTAGACTAGACACTTTCACACATAGTTTATGCTCATGAGTAGTGGAGCAATCACAGTTTTTTAGACTCATAAGTAGTTGGAGTTGGGTCTTATATGAATGGTCCCTGTAACTCTTATGAGTTCGCTGGACTTATCACGACCAGAGAGTTCACAAACTGCGATCCATTAGAGGGGCCCAGTGAAGCTACCGGGGCAGTGAACTTGGCGGGTTTTAAGCACAAGGTTGGCTGTAGTAACTCTCTAGAGTTCACAGGGCACGTAAGGCTACCTTAGGGTATCAAATCTAAGGTCGTCAGTCCATCAATGAGGGGGAGGGTAATTTGTCTTAGAGATCCTATCCTCATGAGTTACTACTGAAATCAAGCTAGGAATCTAGGAGGTCTTACGCATGGTTAGCCTATCTATGGACAATGACCAAAAAGCGCACACTGCAACTTGCTTTTTCTTCATCTACCAGGTTGGACCCATTCACGGGAGGACATTTTCTCTCACCTTCCTTTGTGATGTTGTCGAAAGCTATACAGACGGCATTACTCTCATGCGTGATTGGCCGTTGTGGACTTTTTGGCCACTCAAGGCTTTTAGTCATTGGCTCCATCCTCTGCTCGCATGGGTCTAAGCATGTAATGGCCTATACAGGCTTTTTATGTTCACTAGCTTCTCATTATTGCTCGCATAATATTTGATGTATCACTAATTGTGATAGGTATTATGCATGATATTCCACTGCCATAGATAATAAATCGATAACTGTAGTACTTATGCCGTAGACAATAACATCATTTCAACACTAATGACTTTTGTAATAGTGGTCAACAACAATTAGCGATGGCGATAAATATCAATTTGGCGATAATCATCAACACTGGTGATAATCGACGATAAATTTGATACGCTTGAGAATCTGCCTTTTATATAAGGAGAAGAATAAATGGCATTACCTTTTGAAACTTTTTCATCATTCTGCTTGTCTTGTCCCCTTTTGATTGGGAAGTATTATAATAATAATCTTTGGAATCAAAATTGCAGCGATCTTCATGAATATACCTGCCTCCAGTCTTCTGAATATACTTGTCTTGCAGCTTCACATTGAAAGTGCTCTGGTTTGTCAATTAGCGTGAGTGTTAAGTCAGCAAGACAAGTGAGCCTCATAGGAAGATTGTTCAAGCGTCTGCCTCAACAAGATGTGTACCCGAACTCATCAAAGATAAAACTTAACCTCACATCCCATGTCCCAAAATACCAGGTATATAAATCCCTTAAAAAATGCATAGAACACCTTAGGGTTTAAGGTGGGAAAACTACTTTGCAAAATTATGAAAAACTCTAAGTTTTCTACCTATGTCGATTTATCGATAAGTTGTTCGATGAAACCGAAAGTTTCTATCGATGTCCTCGAAACTCACTCGATATTATCGAATTGAGGACTTTAAATGTCTAGCAACTTCAATGAATTCTGGACTAAATTACCGATGAATCGATGACATGTTTGATATCATTAAATTTCAAATCTTGAGTTCATGGAGAAGGCTCGATAACACCAGCATCTGGTCAGTTGTGTCCAATATGGTCTTAAGGAAAATCATGTGATTCTCGATATCTCGAAGAGAGCCTCGATATCCTTGAAATTCAAAACTCAATGATATCGATGGACTTTCGACGATATCGGATTAAGACACAACACTATTCAACCAACTTTTAGGTAAAATCTTTCAAGTATCGAGGATCACATAATATCGATATTCAAATATCGATCATATTGAGACCAGGTCAATGTCATCAATATAGGACACAAACTGTCCAACAATCTTATAGGAAAATTCCTTAAAAATATCAATGAATCGACGCTGTTATCGATATCATCGACATTCAAATTTTGATGATATCGAGGGATGCTCGATCATATTAAATACCTGTTATGCTTCAAAGGTAAGTTTGCTCTCATGTTTTCAAATGTTGAGGAATTGAACCTTGCATCGATGAAATCGGAGTTCGAAATCCGATGACATCGAAGAGTGTTCGATCTCCTCGACCAATTGGTAAAAATTATCAACAGCGTTTAACAACTTGAGTTCGTGTCATCAAGTGGTCATTCAATGGTATCGAGAATATACACTCGATGATATCAAATCCTGCTTGATGATATCAAAATCTGTAAAAACATATGACCGTTTTATTTGTGTTGGAACTTTTTGCTTATGTAATGAGAGCTTGCCTTTGGTTGTTTGCAGAGAAAATAGATAGAGCTTTTGAGTGCTTAATCTAGATCATATACCCTAAAAAATTTTCTATCATGGGAGTTCATCCTCCAATCCACCCTCATCATTAATATTCAATAGAGTGGATTGGGGAATGAACTTCTGCATTCAAGGATCTTACAGCTACCACCTTAATGGCAAATCATTAAGCTGGGATACCTTGAATGCATGAATGATTGGAATCACTCTATTTCTCAAATAGAAAAATATTTAATAGAGTTAGATTCCAACATAACCTTGACACAACTTGTTGCCTTACATTGGAGCATCATCTGTATTGCGGCTCAAGGGAGCTGAAGATTCTTCGTCATCAAAGGAGGAGATCTTCATCAACGTGCTAAATGGGGCTCATCTACTTATCTGTAAGTCATTAGAGTCCAGAGACCCATTTGATCATTCCTTTTGTAGGATTACGTCAAAGGTGCTTCTCTCCCCTTTCAAGTCCTCATAGGAGGCCTCCGACGGGAGCATACGTAGGGGTGTTGTATACTGACCCTTGCTCTGTGGAGAGCATAAAATTAGGTCCTTGTATAGGTCCTTAACCCATATGGACTATGTTGAGAATGTGGAGCCACAATTGGGCCGCCTTCGACCGGTCGTAGGACGTCTACGACCGGTCGTGGGGCGTGTTCGATCGGTCGTGGGGGAGCCACGACTGGTCGTGAGAGGCACTCGACCGGTCGTGGGTTTGAGCCCTGGCACGACTCAAAGTCCAGCGAGTTGTGCTATTTTTTCTCGGGGCCTAGGACTGGTCGTAGGAGAGCTACGACTGGTCGTAGGAGCCTAGGACCAGTCGTAGCGGAGCCAGGACCGGTCGTAGGTTACACAGTTTGTTTCGCGATTTTGTGCGAAACTGCGGATTTGAGTCCTTTCGCAACTGGGATGCAGAAGGGAAGTTGCCTAAACTATAAATAGGAGTTCCTAGGGCTTTTCTAGGGTATTCTAAGGAATGAAAAATATTGAAAAATATTTCTAAAGGTGTGGCCTCAGGATTTTCTATTCTTCTAAGGGAGAGGTTAGTATTTTACCTTGTAATCTTTGTTTCTTCATAGTGAAAGTTTGCATCTGTGGTTTTTTACCCTAGTTTAGAATTTTTCCACGTATATCTTGTATTATGGTTTGTTTGGATTACTTTGATCTGTTTCTAGTTTATTTTTCATCCGTTTATCGTTTGTGGGTGAGGCCTGAGATTGGATCTCGGCCCACTGCGTTGTTGTCGTGCTGCGCAACAACTGGTATCAGAGCTATTGGTTTAGTTCTATTGAGACCGATGGCGGAAGATGGAAAAATTAGAATTGAGAAGTTTGATGGTTCAAACTTTACCTTCTGGAAGATGTAGATGGAGGATTATCTGTATCAGAAGGACCTCTACATTCCTCTAGAAAGAAAAGAGAAGAAATCAGAAAAGATGACAGATGATGAATGGTTTTTACTAGATAGGAAGGCTTTAGGAACGATCTGACTCTCTTTGTCTACGAGCATCGCCTTTAATATATCCAAGATGAAAATGATAAAAGAATTAATGGAAGCCCTAGCCACCATGTATGAAAAGCCCTCAACATCCAACAAGGTTCATCTTATGAAACAGCTATTCAACATGAAGATGTCAGATGGTGGGAGCGTGGCTGAACATCTAAACAAGTTCAATACAGTCACGACCAGTTGGAATCCGTTGGCATCATTTTTGAGGATGAGGTTAGGGCACTATTGATCTTATCCAGTCTGTCAGACAGTTGGGATGGTTTGGTGATTGCTGTGAGCAATTCTTCAGGGTCGACAAAGCTGAAATTTGATGATGTGGCCGGTCTAATTCTCAGCGAAGAATCTAGAAGGAAGGCATCAGGAGTTTCAGGGGATTTAGGGAATGCTCTAAACGTTGAAGGAAGAGGAAGATCGCAAAACAGAGGAGGCAATAAACACGGGCATTCTAAGTCGAGGAAGAAGTCCAAGGGACCAAAAGATAAAGATGGGTGTTGGCATTGTGACAAGAAGGGGCACATGTAAGACCCGTATCTTAGTCCGTACCATTCCATAGACTTTCGCGGTCTTACCGGTCGAATTTCGGCAACCTTCAACCCTTAACCGATAGTCACACACGACCCTGATTCATTCGCCGTCAACCCGAGTCGACTCAACCCAAGATCTGTACCTTAGCGACTGCGCCTTCGCCGAGGTTCTAATGCCGCGACTCGCACACCGAGGCGATACCCTGGTCGAGAGTTGTAGACCGACGTTCGGTGCGAGGAAACGCCGCGCGTTGCGAAACTCAAGGAAATCTCTACGATGTGTCACATCAATCCCATCAATCCCATCAATCAATCAATCCATCAATCCATCAATCCATCACATGTCAAGTACATGTCAAGTACACATCACTTTTACCTTCTCCCAAGCAAGCCACAAAAGTCTTCCGTGCCCATACCTTTCTTACACAAATGCCTCAAAAGTCTTCCAATGTCATACCTCTCTTACATAAAAGGCCACAAAAGTCAAGGTTTTCTTACACAACCATCACTCACCACATCCATCCATCACTCTCTCTCTCTCTCCCTTTACAACTCCTCTCTTTCTCATTTTCAAAAAAAAAAAAAGAAATCCAAAGGAGAGAACCCTCCATACATATGAACTCTCTAAGCTTTCCCAAACTTCAATTGTGGCCCACTTTCCTACCCCATCATCTCTCATCCTAGCCATCCATTCGTCATTCATCCATTGAAGTTGAAGCTAAGGTGCTAAGGAGCCCATAGGAGCAAGAAGATCGGACGGTGGTGCCTATATAGGGTAGTTTTTCTTATTTTTATGATGGGCCAAGTGAGGCCCACCGATCCATGGTGTGGATCTCACTTGGGACCCTAAGTTGTGGCCAATGGCCCACTTTGATCATCATGATCATTCCATGATGGGGCCATTCTCCATGGACCCTATCATGATGTTTAATTACTTTCACACTTAGGGTCATCTAGACCGTTGGTTTTAGTGGAGAATGGATCTCCACCGTTGAATTTTGAATCTAATGGGCCCATGGGTAATGAGACCCACTTGATGTATGTTGTAGAGTATGAAAGGGAGGGCCCATAGTGCCGGGGTCCCTCCGTCATCCGGTCTTCCTTTCTCTTTTCTTTTCCTCTCTTTTTATTTTATGTTATTTTATTTATTTATTATTTGTGTGTGATGGTGTGGCTGTGTGGCCCACTTGGATGGACCCCACTTGACGTACACATTTCACCATGTCCTCCACCCCCCTTTCTTTAGTGGCCCTTCTTTATAGGTGGGGCCCACTTCAACGTAAGTATTGAGTCCAGGGACGCTAGACGTTCCCTGGACATGCTGGGTGAAATCAAAAGAAAAAAAAAAAAAAAAAAGGAAAAGAAGTTTTATGGAGAGAGATACTTGCTTAGGCCCCACCTTGATGTATAGTTTTAATCCAAGCCATCCATCCCTTTCACCAACTCATTTTAGGCGTTGAGCCAGAAAGTGGGATTGAACGGAGAATCTGGTGGGCCATAAATCAGTAAATAGCGACTTCCACCATCTAAAGTTCCCCATAATTGTTCTACATGCTGAAAAATGTCCAACCTTGGACTCATTGAGCTTGTTTTGAGCCACTGAACACAATGGACGGGGTGGATCTGTTAGATGTGGGCCCCAAATGTGAAAAACCCCGAAATATGGGTTTTCCCAAATTTTTAAGAAAATGAGGTGCAGAGACAAGCCTCTACCTCTGACGTTGCAGCAGCAGCACGCGCTGCGTGCAGCGGCGACCGTGCAGCCACCCACGGCTGCTGCCATGGGCCCCACCATGATTTATATGTTTTATCCATGCCCTTCATATGGTGGCCCACCCCCTGAGGTGGGCCCCCTCCAAAAATGAGGCCGATCCGACGCTCGGGTGGCCCACACCATAAGAAACGGTGTGAATGAACATCTACCATTGAAACCCATTCTGGGGCCCACAGGAGTTTCAGATCAAGTTGAAATTTGTGTTTTCCCTTCACATAGGTCCTTGTGACCTTATGAACGGCCTGGATGGCCTATAAACATAATGGTGGGCCCCACATTGATGTATGCGTCTTATATCCACCGTCCAGGCGGACGGTGGATGCCACCGTGATATTTGTGTTTTACCTTGCGTGTGGGTGTGCGTGCGTGTGTGTGTAGCGTGTGGGTGTGTGTGTGTGTGTATATATATATATATATATATATACATATATATATATATATATATATTATATTGTTTATATACTATATATATTTATATACTATATATATACAACATTCACAATGGTGAGCCTTCACGTGGGCTCCACCCGTGATGTAGGTGTTGCATCCAATCTGTCCATCCATTTGATTTATAATAGGCCTATGGGTTAGGCCCATTTGATATAACAGGTTTATGGATTTAGGCCCACTTGATATATAAGGCCGATGGGTTAGGCCCATTTGATTTATATACGGCCTATGAGTTTAAGCCCATTTGACTTATAAGAAGGCCTATGGGTTTAGGCCCATTTTGATGTGTATAAAGTCCATGGAATTAGACCCATTTAATGTATTTAAGGCCCATGGGATTGGACCAGATCGATGTATTCCAAGGCCCATGGGATTAGGTTCATTTGACATTTGGGGGCCCATGGATCAAGGCCCATTGAGATATACTAGGGCTTATAGATTGAGGCCCATTGGATGTACATATGGGGCCCAATTGGTGTGGCCCATTTGTTACCTTTGAGACCCATGAGTTTAAGCTCATTTGATGCAATCTAAGGCCCATGGGTTTTAGCCCATTACAATGCACTTAAGGCCTATTGGTGTGGCCCATTGATGTGACCCATTGATGAATAAAAGGCCCATATGATATAGCCCATTTGATATATTTAAGGCCTAATGGGATGTACCTAAGGTCCATTGCAATGTGTGATCCCGACACGGATTATGTAACGATGTTTACGAAGATCGTACCTTGGGAGCAATGTTGGTTTGACGTCCACATTGCGAGTGTAATGCTGGTTGGATGTCCGCATTAAGACTCTCCCTAGGACCTTTGATAGGCGGTACTTGCTGTGTATATGCCGTCTAGGCCCATCTGCATTGTAAGAATAGTTCATCACTTATTTACATGTTTAGTTTAGTTTCATGACTCATGATCATACGCACCATATGTATGCTTGATATGAGAATTACCTGATCATAGCATATGCCTTCGGGCAGGTTGTTTATGGACTCCCGGTTAAGCGGTGTTGCCCTACATGAGTGCACGATATGTGCAGGATTTGATGCATGACTGGATAGCGTGAATCATGCATATCGCATTTGTATGACATGGATATTGTACGCCCTAGCGACATCGGGGTCGTAGTTTCCACAGACGTATCGTGGTTGGTAGGATTGGATACCGAAAATCTTGTTCTACATGGGGTGCTATAGATATCCCTAGGTGAAAGTCCCTAAACCCTTATGGTACCAAGAGGTTGCTCCAACGTTTAGACCGAGTGGGTAGATGAGCGTTGAATGCCGAATACCAGATAGTTACGCTCTCCACTGTGTCGTGGTCGGTTGGAAGGGGGTGCAACCTTACCCGCCCGAGTGTAGGGGGCAATGCTAGGCTGAGTCTGACCAGCTCGATGAATGGGTCCGCTATCGACGAGTCGTGCCCGATATTGGCAGACGGATAGTGAGGTCTCTTCCGCTTACCTTATTGTGCGCGATGAGGCGGCAATCTGGTTTAGAGTATACTAGACCCCGGTGATATCCCAGATTTAAGCTGTATTGACATGTGGACTTAGACGAGGATTGCATGCTTGACTTGCACCTTGCATTGCATAGCCTTAGTATGGCTCATGATATTTATAGATCCATCTGCATATTTCTCATTACTCTGATACTGCATGATCATACTACTACCTTGTGCACACACTTTCACCACCCTCTAAGCTTTCTATAAGCTTATGCACGACCGTTGCGTGCAGGTGATGTTGGATCGTATCAGCGCTGAGGTTTGAGCACGTGGTAGATTACTCCGAAGTTTTTTTTCATCATCATTGTATTTCCCTTTATGCTCATTGTACTTGTAAAGTTTTTGATCATAGTGAAAATGTAATGGAATTCTTGGTTGTTGTTTGTGGGTTATGCTTTTGGTTATGCTTATTACGAATCAAACTGACGTTGAAAATCCTCCTCGTAGCATCCCATGATCGGAATCTGGCGAATGGGAGCTGTGAGCCGAGAATGGAGTTCTACGGAGGCTGTCGGTGCCGGATTTGGTAATCGAAAATTTTGTGAGCCCGTTTTTCGAGTTTGGGGCATGACAGCACATGAAACGTGATTGCAGGGCGCTCAAGAAACAAGAAGGAAGCTCTCAAGGTGGGAAGGATTCAGTGAATCTGTCTGAGGAGAGCGACACAGAGGCGTTGATCTTGTCTCTTGATGCAAAAAATGAGTCATGGATTATAGACTCGGGTGCTTCGTTTCATGCCACTTCATGTAAGGAAGTTCTGCGTGATTATGTGTCAGGTGACTTTGGGAGAGTCTACCTGGGTGATGATGAGCCGTGCAGTATTGTTGGAAAGGGAGACGATCACGTCAATCAGAAAGATGGAACGGTTTTGAAACTGAAGGATGTCAGACATGTACTCAGTTTGAGAAGGAATCTGATCTCAGTGGGGCAGTTAGCCGATACCAGTTATGTGACGACATTCACCAGTGATTCTTGGAAGATCACAAAAGGTGCCTTGGTGATATCTCGAGGCAAAAAGGAAGACAGTTTGTACGTGACTTCAGGATCATATGGTTCACTCTCAGTCACATCAACTGGAGTGAATGGGCAGTTATGGCATCAGAGGTTGGGACATATGAGTGACAAAGGGATGAAAGTGCTGTTGTCAAAAGGGAAGCTACCAGGGCTGAAGTCTCTTGACTTGAAATTCTGCGAGGACTGCATATATGGCAAGTAGAATAGGGTAAGCTTCAAGAAGACAGGACGCACTCCAAAGATGCATCTATTGAAGTTTGTTCACACTGACGTATAAGGACCAGCACAGGTATCATCTCTTGGTGGCTCACATTATTTTGTTTCCTTTGTTGATGATGCTAGTAGAAAACTGTGGGTTTATTTCTTAAAGCATAAATCTGATGTATTTGATGCGTTTAAGAAGTGGAAAGTTATGGTAAAAAATGAGACAGGTAAAACAGTAAAGTGTCTCAGATCTGATAATGGGGGAGAATATTGTGATAAGAGGTTTAAGGAGTATTGTGCAGCAAGTGGAATCAGACATCAGAAAATGATTCCAGGGACACCACAACAGAATGGTGTGGCTGAGCGCATTAACAGGACCATCCTTGATCCCGCCAGGAGCATGAGGTTACATGCAGGGTTGTCCAAGACCTTTTGGACAAATGCTGTAAATACTGCCGTATATCTTATCAATAGAAGTCCCTCAGCACCATTGGATGGTGGGCTACCAGAAGAAACGTGGATTGGAAAAGAAGTGAACCTTACACATCTCAGAGTGTTCGGTTGCACTTCATATGTTCACATTGATGCAGAGCACAGAAACAAGCTGGATGCGAAGTCCAAGAGGTACACGTTTATAAGTTACGGGCAGGATGATTTTGGCTACAGGTTTTGGGATGCAGAAAATAGGAAAATCATCAGAAGCAAAGACGTAGTATTCAACAAAAAAGTGATGCATAAGGACAGTGTGCAGGAAAATAAGGCCGAGAAAAAAGAATTCGTAGAGTTGGAAGAGTTACCGGACATGGGTGTTACAGCGCCACAGGATGATCATGCACAAGAGTATCATGAGGCAGAGCCACAAACACTTGTTTTGAGGAGGTCTACTCGGGAGAGGAGACCCACGGTCCGATACTCACCCTCCTTACATTACTGCTGACAGATAATGGTGAGCCAGAATGTTTTGAAGAGGCATTACAGTCAGATACACGGGTTAAGTGGGAGCAAGCCATAGATGAGGAGATGGACTCTCTTGAGTCTAATCATACATGGGAGCTAGTCACTTTACCTAAGGGTAAGAAAGCTCTTCATAACAAGTGAGTTTACAGACTGAAGGAGGAGCATGATGGTTCGAAATAGTACAAGGCGAGACTGGTTGTAAAAGTTTTCAACAGAAGGCAGGTATCGATTTCACTGAAATATTTTCACCGGTAGTGAAAATGTCTACGATTCGCATGGTCATAAGTATAGTGGCTACAGAGAACTTACATCTAGAGCAACTAGATGTTAAGACAGCCTTTCTTCATGGGGATCTTGAAGAAGAAATATAAATGCATCAGCCGACAGGATACGTGGCACCAGGTAATGAGAACAAGGTGTGTAGACTGAAGAAAAGTTTATATGGCCTGAAGCAGGCCCTGAGGTAGTGGTACAAGAAGTTTGATAGTTTCATGTCGAGAAACAGTTTTAGGAGATGTCATACAGACCACTGTTATTACTTAAAGAAGTTTGATACGTCATACATCATCCTTCTTTTGTATGTTGATGATATGCTTATTGCCGGTTCAAGCATGAAGGACATCTCAGATCTCAAAAGACAACTGTCTAGAGAATTTGCCATGAAGGATTTAGGAGCTGCAAAATAAATCCTAGAAATGAGGATAAAGCGTGATAGGGAAAATAAGAAACTGGTTTTGTCACAGCAGAGTACATAGCCAAGGTACTTGATCGATTCAATATGGGAGGTGCTAAGCCGGTTAGCACTCCATTAGCCAACCACTTCAAGCTATCTAAGGAGCAAGGTGCAAAGACGTAGGAGGAACGGGACTACATGGCCAAAGTCTCATATGCGTCAGCGATTGGGAGTCTCATGTATGCTATGGTGAGCACGAGGCCAGACATTGCTCAAGCAGTGGGAGTTGTTAGCATGTTCATGAACAACCCTGGGAAGGAACATTGGGAAGCTGTGAAGTGGATCCTTAGATACCTTGTGGGTACTAAGGATGTAGAGCTGTGTTATGGTGGATCGAAAATCAAGCTGCAAGGCTACATGGACTCAGATTTTGTAAGAGATATCGACAACAAAAGAAGCACTACAGGTTATGTCTTTACTTTGGGTAGTGCTGCAGTCAGTTGGGTCTCTCAGTTACAGAAGATAGTATCTATCAGTACGACAGAAGAAGAACATGTTGCGGCTACAGAAGCATGCAAGGAGATGGTGTGGATGCAAGATTTTATGGAAGAGTTGGGTAAGAAGCAAGTAGATTACAAGCTGTACAGTGACAGTAAGAGTGCAATACACTTGGCTAGGAATTCAGCCTTTCATTTAAGGACCAAGCATATTGCCATCAGATATCACTTCATACGTTCGTTACTAGAAGATGGATCGATTATTCTGGAGAAGATTCATACAAGTGAGAATCCTTCAGATATGTTGACCAAGGTGGTCACAAGAGAGAAGCTGAAGCTCTGTTCAGCTTTGATTGGTCTTCAGGCTTGAAGACGGGGAGGTGGTGCACTCCGGATGAAGAAGACGAAGGTTTATGGCAATGTGACTCCAAGTGGGAGATTGTTGAGAATGTGGAGCCACAATTGGGTCTCCTTCGACCGGTCGTAGGACGTCTACGACCGGTCATGGGGCGTGTTCGACCGGTCGTGGGGGAGCCACGACTGGTCGTGGGAGGCGCTCGACCGGTAGTGGGTTCGAGCCCTGGCACAACTCAAAGTCCAGCGAGTTGTGCTGTTTTTTTCCCGGGGCCTAGGACTGGTCGTAGGAGAGCTATGACTGGTCGTAGGGACCTAGGACCGGTCGTAGCGGAGCCAGGACCGATCGTAGGTTTTCCATGATTTTACGTGAAACTGCAGATTTGAGTCCTTTCGCAACTGGGATGCGGAAGGAAAGTTACCTAAACTATAAATAGGGGTTCCTAGGGCTTTTCTAGGGTATTCTAAGGAATGAGAAATATTGAAAAATATTTCTAAAGGAATGGGCTCAGGGTTTTCTATTCTTCCAAGGGAGAGGTTAGTATTTTGTCTTGTAATCTTTGTTTCTTCATAGTGAAAGTTTGCATCCGTGGTTTTTTACCCTAGTTTGGGGTTTTTTCACGTATATCTTATCTTGTGGTTTGTTTAGATTGCTTTGATCTGTTTCTAGTTTATTTTTCATCCGTTTATCGTTTGTGGGTGAGGCCTGAGATTGAATCTCGGCCCACTGCGTTGTTGGCGTGCTGCGCAATAACTAGGTGTCGTGTGTTGGCCTTTGCTCTTGTGTAAGGCATAAACTGGTAGGTTCCTTATGTGGATCCTTTACCTGTGTGGTCTAAAATCTGGATGCTGTGTGTTAACCCTTGCTCCTGTGTGGGGCATAAACTTGTGTCTCGTGGAGACACGTTAGAGTCAGCCTAGTGTAGGTTGTGTTGGTTTGAGGTGAACCTGATTTGAAACCTCCGTCAGTGAGATCCGGTATACTCAAGGGTTGAGTGCGTCCACCGAAAGTGGAGTAGACATGTAGTCAAATCACTATAAAAACACTGTGTTTGAGATTGCTATTTACTTTTCCTGCTTGTGTGAATTCTCTGAATGTTCTCATATTGCATGTGTACATGATTATCTGGAACTAATTAGAATCACACCTCACACACAGTCACATCCATCATGAACTATGTTATACATTTTGTTTATATTTTGATTAGTCTTATGATTAGATCCTCTATTTGGCTTGGAAGCCATTAAAGTTACACTAAAGAAATCCTATTATTTGCATATTAGTTCAGGATAAGGTTGATAGGTTTTTAACCATCATAAAATATTAAAAAGTCTTATTCACCCCCCTCTAAGACATCTTAGCATATTCTCACTTCAACTAAAGTGATCATTACCGTAATTTCAATTGGTATCAGAGAGGATCTCTCTTAAGGGTTTCGCCACCTAGAGAGTGATCTTAATTGAAGTTGGTAACATGGCCAACGGAGAGGGCTCATCTATAACTAGACCTCCTATATTTGATGGTTTAAATTATGCGTACTTAAAGGCTAGAATGCACTACTTTTTGAGATCATTAGATCATGATATTTAGGACATTATTGAAACCGGATGTGCTGCCAACTGAACAAATAGTACTTGAAAATGACACAACCATATCAAAACTAAAACCCAAAGAAAAATTGATAGTATTCGATAAAGAAAAATAAACTGTTGAAGAAAAAGTAATGAATTCAATTTATTGTGTTGTGTCCCAAGAAGTTTTTAATCAAATCAGTATGTGTGGTACTTCTAAAGAAGCATAGGACTTGTTGGAAATAACTCATGAGGGAACCAGCACAGTGAAAAGATCCAAACTACAACTCCTAATATCACAGTTTGAAAGTCTCATAATGAAAGAGTATGAGACCTTCACGGAGTTTCTCACAAAACTAAACATCATCTGCAACTCCATGGGTGAATTAGGAGAAAAGGTTCCAGTTTCAAAAACTTGTAGGAAAATTTTGAGATCCTTATTGGAACGGTTCAACTTGAAAGTCACAACTATTGAAGAATGTAGAAACATGGATGTGATGAAAGTAGAAGAACTCATAGGTTCCCTACAAACATTTGAACTACACTTCAAGCAAACTCCTAAACCACAAAATACTATCCTCAAAACTTCAAAGAATACTACAAATGAGGAAAATGAAAGTGAAAGGGAGAATGAAGATGATGAAGTGGCTCTTCTGGCTTAACGGTTCAGAAATTCTTCCATAAAAATCGTGGTCGACCATTTAAAGGTAGAAAGTTGGACAACAAACATTTTACAAGTAAATCTAGTAAAAAGTCCAAGGAGCCACAATACTACACTTGCCAAAAGTTTGGACATCTGTCCACTAAATGCCCAAATAGGAAAATCAAAGGAATAGCAATGGCAGCCACATGGGATGATACTGAAGAGTCAAATTCAGAATGTAGTAACTCAGAAAGTGATGGAGACAAAAAATCACTGAAAATTCTTATGATCTCTACAGCCTCCAACATTCCCATAGAAACTGAGAAAATTAAATAATCTCAAGCCATTGAATCATTTTCATCTGATGATGAGGAAACAGAGAAAGAAGAAGAAGAAAAGGATAAACTGTAGGATGCCTATAATCAACTTTATATCCATAACATCAATATCCATAAAAGACTTGGGATAAATGAAAGTAAAAATAAATTGCTGCAAACAGATCTAGACAAAACATTAAAAATCAATACACACTTGATTAATGATCTACAACAATACCACTCTGAAAATGATAAGCTAGAAAGAATCAATCTGTCCCTTAAATATGAATCATTGAAACTTACTAAACAGATTGATCTATAGAAAGATGAAAATGAGCATCTAAAGAATGAAAATCACACACTCATGTTTGATGTAGAGAAATTCAGAAAATCTGCTGAATTGAATTATAAATTTTCTCAGAGTAGTGAAAAATTAGAAAAACTCTTGGGGATGGGAAGATGTGGGAAAGATAAGCATGGATTAGGATATGAAAAATTCAAAACAAAATCCAAAATACAACACCAATGTTTGAGAAATCAATTACATAAGGAAGTAAAACAACAACTACTTCTATGTGTTATTCTTGTGGACACTCTGGCCATTTCAAATTTGAATGTATTGCTCCAAGATGGACTCAATCTGATTCTGGTCTGAATCATACTGGTAATACAAACAAACTGGAAAATCAATATAAAATGCTAAGAATCCACTAAACAATATGGCAAAAGGAACATACCCATCTCCACCCAGAATGACCAAAAGAATGAAGGAGCTATTGAATCAAGTGGCTGAATTAAATTAGAAAACTAATGAATTTGTGAAACAAGGAAACATGTATCAATTACCCAACATGCCTACCAAAATCTGTAATGAAACAAAAACTACCATACTAAGAAACCCTGTCTCAAAATGGGTAGTGAAAGAAAAGAACAATTGTCTTGTTATTCACTCAAATCATTCAACAAACAATAGTACTAAATGGTACCTAGACAGCAGGTGCTCAAGACATGTCACGGGTGACAAATCCCTTCTTTCAAACTACTCAAATCTTAATAATGGGATAGTCACTTATGGGGATGGAAGCACCGCTAAGGTAATAGGGTAGGGAACTATCAAAGGAATGGATATGTTCAAAATGAGAATGCCTTTTGCATAAAATGATTGACACATAATCTTCTAAGCATATCTCCAATATGTGACAACAAACATGCGGTTACCTTTGACAAACTAAAATGCAAGATCCTGGACCTATTAGGAAAATCAATTATGGAGGGTCTTCGCACCAGTAACCACTATTATGTGATCAATGGCAATGAGAAGGTTGATCCATTTGTCGGTAACAATTGAGCATGGAAAACATGTCCAAGCTATAACATCTAAGTCTGGATGAATACATGCAAATGATGCATTTTTTGATGATTATTATGATATATCAGAGGTTTCTATACCTCAAGAACTTCTTTTTGTGCATTAACATTGTTGATGTTTATAATTTTGGTACAACGTTTGTACAAATTTTGATGTATATAGACTAATATGAAAATATACTAAGTTATATATATATGAACGCACATCAAAATACTGAAATGAATGTTTTACACCTTCTCTTCGATAAGTCTGTCAATGAATCATACGAATCCTCGATTAGATCGAACAAATATCGATATCATCGATGCCCCTTTGGAATCAGAAGCGTCACATGTTCTAAAAATGTTAACGAGGATATATTCGATAACATCGAATGAGGTATATCGATATCATCGAAACAAATTTGATGATATCGAAGTTCACCGCCCGATAAATAGCTGGCGAGCGGGAAAATTTCATTTTTGCTTTCTTTTTTCATTGTTCGATTTCTCTGGAAATTTCTTCTGTGGCTCTCATCTTTTGTCAACCATATGTCATCTAGGGTGTCTTGAATGAGGTCATATACTTCATTATGTTAGGGCCTTTCTAGATTGATTGACATCCTTCAGTTGAAAATTTCGGGTTTGTCCTCGTAATCCTCAGATTCCTTTTCTTTGACATTTCCTTCTAAGTTATTCTAATGAGTAAGGATAAAGGAAAATCTCATGTTATCGGTGAGTCATCCAGGCCCACTAGAAAGAAATCCGTGGCCTCATGAGAAAGAGGAAGAGCTCAGTCTCAACGATCCCCTGCACGCCCACGAAGCTCCTCTACTCGGCAGTCGTCTCGTATAGAAGCTCCAGTTACAACACCTGCACCACCACATACTGTTGTGGGTCTTCCTCCACACATACTTGAAAAGTACTTAGGGAGGCGCTTGGTGTACGAGCGCAGGATTGACTCGGAATGGTTTGTGGATATCCTCCACATGAGGAAAATACTTGTTTTTTTAAGCTTATGGTTGGGCTAGATATTTGATATTGTTGGTTTGGGATGGATGTTGCAATACTTCCAAGCTGAGGCAGTTCTTATTTTGGATATTTTTGATGGCTGATTTATAATTCATATATCTTTGATGTCATATCTCTCTGCTCTCAATTATGCATGAAATTCTATGAAATGCTGGCATGAATTGTGATTGTCTTCTCTTGCATATTCCTTAACAATTGAGAATTGGTTTGTGATTTATGTCATTTAAAGCTACACTACTATTTTCTATTAAAATCATATCTCTCCTTTGACCTGGTATGCATAAATGATTTTCTTGAACTTAGAGATGTCATTATGTGTTATGCATTGAACTATCCCAGTCTCTATTGGTTCTCCCATATCTTTATGCTTCAACTTCAGTCAACTAGTATTGCTATATTTCCCTTTGCCAATGACTGACAAAAAGGGAGAGAACAAATCCCACCACAACAAAAAATTGGGTGTATCCATGTATGATGGTGATACAGGTATTAGGGGGAGAAACTGTAAGAAAATAGAGGGAGCAGCTACTACTGAATGATACAATTGTGTGTGTGAACTCAATAGCATTGTTAAATTGTGTAAAGTTCATGTACGCACAATTTAGGGTGCTAGTATAGATGTTGTTCTAAGACTTTACGTGTTTTGTCACGTAATTGACAAAGGGGGAGATTGAAAGTGCCCTGGTTTATCAATTAGCCTGATTGTTAAGTGAACAAGACAAGTGAGCCCCATAGGAAGATTGTTCAAGTGTCTGTTTCAACAGGATGTGTGCTCGAACTCGTCAAAGGTAAATCTTAGCCTCACATCCCATGTCCCAAAACACCATGTATATAAATCCCTTAAAAAATGCATAAAACATTAGGGTTTAAGGTGAGAAAACTACTCTACAAAATTAGAAAAAACTATAAGTTTTCTACCTTTGTTGATTTATCGATAAGTTGTTCGATGAAATCTAATTCTGCTATCGATGTCCTCGAAACTTACTCGATATGATCGAATTAAGGACTTTAGATGTCCAGCAACTTCAATGAATTCTGGACTAAATTATCGATGACTCGATGGCATGTTGATATCATCGAATTTTGAATCTAGAGTTCATTGAGAAGGCTCGATAACATCGACATCTGGTCAGTTGTTTCCAATATGCTGTTAAGGAAAATCATGTGATTCTCGATATCTTGAAGAGAGCCTCGATATCGTCAAAATTCAAAACTCGATGATATCGACGGACCTTCAATGATATCGAATTGGGACACAAAACTATCCAGCAAAATTTTAGGTAAAATCTTTCAACTATTGAGGATCACTCGATAGAATCGATATTCAAATATTGATCATATCGAGACCAGGTCGATGTCATTGAAATAGGACACAAACTGTCCATCAAGATTATAGGAAAATTCCTTAAAAATATTGATGAATCGACACTGTTATCGATATCATCGACATTCAAATTCCAATGATATCGAGGGATGCTCGATTATATCAAATTCCTGTTATGCTTCAAAGGCAATTCTGCTCTCATGTTTTCAAATATTGAGGAATCGAACCTCGTATCAATGAAATCAGAATTCGAAATCTAATGACATTGAAGAGTGTTCTATTTCCTCGACTAGTTGGCAAAAAGGGTCAAAAGCGTTTGACAACTTGAGTTCGTGTCATCGAGCGGTCATTCGATGGTATCGAGAATATACACTCGATGATATCAAATCCTACTCGATGATATAAAACTCTGTAAAAAATATGACTGTTTTATTTTTGTTAGAACTTTTTGTCTATTTAATGAGAGCTTGCCTTTGGTTGTTTGCAGAGAAAATAGATAGAGCTTTTGAGTGTTTAATTCAGATTATATACCCTAAGCCTTTTTCTCTCATGGGAGTTCATCCTTCAATCTACCCTCATCATTGATATTTAATAGAGTGAATTGGGGAATGAACTTCTGCATTCAAGGATCCTACAGCTACCACCTTAATGGCAAATCATTGAGCTGGGATACCTTGAATGCATAAATGATTGGAATCACTCTGTTTCTCAAATAGGAAAACATTTAATAGAGTTAGATTCCAACATAACCTTGATACAACCTATCACCTTACATTGGAGCATCATCTGTGTTGCAGCTCAAGGGAGCTGAAGATTCTTCTTCATCAAAGGAAGAGATCTTCATCAACGTGCTAAATGGGGCTCATCTACTTATCTATAAGTCATTAGAGTCCAAAGACCCTTTTGATCATTCCTTTTGTAGGATTGGGTCAAAGGTGCTTCTCACCCCTTTCAAGTCCTCATAAGAGGCTTCTGACAGGAGAGGGGGTGTTGTGTGTTGACCCTTGCTCTGTGGAGAAGATAAACTTAGGTCCTTGACCTGTATGGTCTAAAACTTACTTGCTATGTATTGACCTTTGCTCTTGTGTAGGGCATAAACTAGTAGGTTCCTTATGTGGATCCTTGACCTGTGTAGTCTAAAATCTAGATATTGTGTGTTGACCATTGCTCCCGTGTGGGGCATAAACATATGTCTTGTAGAGACACATTAGAGTCAGGTTGATGTAGGTTGTACTGGTTTGAGGTGAACCTGATTTAAAACCTCTGTTAGTGAGATCTGGTACACTCAAGGGTTAAGTGGGTCCGCCACAAGTGGAGTAGACATGTAGTCGAACCACTATAAAAATGACTGTGTTTAAGATTACTATTTACTTTTCCTACTTATGTGAATTCTCTGAATGTTCTCATATTGCATGTGTACATGATTATCTGGAACTAAGTAGAATTACACCTTACACACAATCACATCCATCATGAACTATGTTATACATCCTGTTTATATGTAACATCCCGAAAATCGGGGGTCGGGTAGAAACCTAAC
Organism: Magnolia kwangsiensis; assembly: GCA_037074715.1. Lineage (NCBI taxonomy): Eukaryota > Viridiplantae > Streptophyta > Magnoliopsida > Magnoliales > Magnoliaceae > Magnolia > Magnolia kwangsiensis. The sequence goes on from CM073586.1 coordinate 17,386,620, forward strand.
TCCCGAGTTTCAGAACGTCACTTATGCAACATAGATAATGATAAATGCATGTTGTCTGCAGAATGGCATTAAAAAAGATTGAGACTAAGCTAAAACAATATATCATACTCCAGAGACAGTTAAATTAGCAAGCGGAAGACTATGATAAATATATAAAATATATAATTCATTGTAAGTCTCCAGAGTGTGAACATGTTACCAGGTTAATTAAATAAATGTATACTCCAAAAATATAAAAATGATAAGAGTCATGGTGTCTAATCAACCTCCCTGTAATACCGTCGATCAGAACACGCATAAAGGAGGGATCTTCCTCATCATCATTAAGTCCGGCTCCGCTTCACAAGCAGCGCCATCATCTGCAACTAAAACAGAGACTGGTTGGTGTCGCGACACGGTCCCGTATCATGGGAGTGAGTGATCAACTCAGTGGAATAATAGAGTAGAGATTAGCATGTTCTCAAATCAATCATGCGATAATAGTAAAATAATTAATCAAACATTCCTAAATACTGTTGTTAATGTAATATGACATGACATGATAGATGCCCTCATCGACGATCTCCATCAAATGGCACCATCTTACGCCCGCGGCATGCTTTCTTCCCACAGTGCTCCACATCTTCCAGGCACATGCAATGTAATGTGGATATGATTACCAAGTTATTATTAGTCCTTTTCATACAGCAATATTGGGAAACTAAGGTACCTTGCTTATATCAATCCCAACACAGATCCTGTCTAGGGTCGTCACTCTTAGTAATCTCATATGATGTTATATTTATAGGTCGCTGCAAGGGCTGCCAGGGCTATTGCTCGCACTCGTTGTACCTCTCCCCCATCACCTTATCAATACAGGCCTAATTATCCTTAAGACTGCATCAGGACTCGTCGCCCCCATGCGGTGTCAGGATAAACTCAAGGTCACTACAAAGGGCTCGTCACCTGATCAGTGTAGGCCGACAGCAAGAATATAGTGTCCCATACCACGATAATCTGCTCAGAGTAGGGTGCTCACTGGTCACTACAGGGAGGTTTGTGGCCCCAGCGTAGGCCGACAGCTCGACCATGGTGTCCCATACCACCATGCTCGGCTCATGAGTCTTTGTGGATCAAGGTACCATGGTTAACAGAGTTTCCAACGGTAAGTTCAGTACCTTAGGTTCAAGCAGTTATGATTCATACAGGGTGAACAATCAACGGCCAGTCGGGTTACTTGACGGGCTCAACTAGCACGAGCGCATCGCAAGTCGAATGAAATAAAGTGCGTGAAATACTTCACGTGGCCTAACCACTGCCGCTAACTCAAAACACGACTCGCGTTCATCGAAGCGTCCTTCGTGGCCAATAGAAGCCAACCATGAATTTACTCTGTTACCGATTGCCTGGACTAAGCATAGTCCCAAACATTTATAAATCAGCATCAATAATCATGTGAGAGTAATTGAAATACAATACAACAATACAAGCATGTTATCACATGTTATAACATACAACTTAAGCAATTTATTCAACACATGCATTTCATACATACAATGTAATCCCTATATATTGCCAACATGATGGAAATCATTTACATCAGCATATTACTTGAGAATTCAATCTCAAAACTATTTCATAACACCATATACTCAATACATACTAATACAAACATTCATACAAATACTTAGTGTACACACTTAAGTCTACATAGTGTATGTCGACTCAAAGTGCGCCTTTGGGTGAATCTCTTTGCCAAACCAATTATGCACGCATTCCTAATATCCTAATGCGACGAAAAGCCATGTCAACCATTTCAGCAAAATATGGATACAAACAGTATTTCCTACAAATGACTAAAATGCCCTAAATCTCATATTTTTCGTCTGCTTACGAAACAGGAAACAGACAGCATGTTGTACATGTCAAACGGTGTTGCCGTCGATAATCTACTATTAAACGACATTGAAAGCTTTGAAATCAGTCAATCAAAGCGTCTAAAATTCGCACCTTTTTCCTTAAAGGTGTATCATTTCGAACGGAGCGTATACGCTTCGTCTACGGCGAACAGATAACCTAATACACAAGATTCGTAAGCTACATCACTAAGGAATCGATGGAACCTTAAATCAGCAAGTAATTAGGGTCTTTTCTTACCTAGAAATGCGGCGGAATCACCGGAAAAGTGATTGAGATGCATTGCTTAAGCACGTGCAACAGGTAGTGCAAGTGGCAGGAAGATCACTCCCACTTTCTCTCACAAACTCTCACTTTTTCCCTCACACCAGCTAGGGTTTCCAGCAAATTCGAATGGGTGAGATAAGTGAGGGTTTAAAGCCCTTTTATAAGCTAAAACATTCCCAAAATAGGCTTGGGAACAATGTTTACTTGAGGTCTAACCAAATCAGGGTTGTTCTTGTCCAAAAAGGCATTTCGGGAGGTCCCCTGGCCGAACGCGGTCGGACTTAAGCTCATGCATACTGGATCTAGCACACATCAAGTTTTCAGACCGAAAGAGTTCGCAGATCGCACGTGGTGGTCCAATTTCAGTTCAGCGGTCACCGTACCTAGATCAGGTCTACAAGTCTCATGATATGAAAGAGAAATTTTTCCTGATCCGAGGGTGTAATTTGGCTGAATTCTAACGGTCAGAATGCTTAATAATAACGCGCCAAGTCACGTGCCAGATTTGGATTAAAATTTCCAAATTTAACCCTCTTCTCACTCTCTTCACTCTAGCCTCTGAACGTCGGTTGGCCTTGATTTTCGAAACGATTGTCAAGTCCAGCCAAGCGGTCATAACGGTCTAAGATAGTAGATATCAGACTTTCGACGTGCGGTCTAGATCCAATACAAAGTTTCAAAGGGTTCCCGGGAACAAATCGGTTTAGAGTTTGATCCTGGATTTTAGGGTAATATAGCATCAACGATTATACAAGTTTTAGATCTTGCAGAACATATTTAAAGCGATCAAGGACAATTTCACAGCTACTCCAGCGTAGCGCTAGCTAACTTACGCTTAATTTCTAAAGGAATTAATCCTAAGTGATTTCTTTGGCTTTGGAATTGGATTCTGAGAGGTTACCAAGGTGTTTTGGTTGACCCATTGCCTAAGGACGTCTAATCCCAGGTTGGCAAAAATCCGGGGTGTTACATTATATTTTGATTAGTTTTATGATTAGATCCTCTATTTGGCTTAGAAGCCATTAGAGTTTAACTAAAAAAATCTTGCTATTTGCATATTAGTTCAGGATAAGGTTGATAGGTTTTTAATCATCATAAAGTATTAAAAAGTCCTATTCCCCCTCTAGGACATCTTGGCATATTCCCACTTCAACTAAAGTGATCATTACCACAATTTCACACATTCCAATCACAAAGATATGAAGAGTCGTGTCCATATTAGAATATTGTTCTTCTTTCAAATGATCCTAACTATCTTCGATCGGGATTGCATGCCATTACATTCTCTCTTATATCATACGTTTTCCTTATTACTATTTCATCATTGTTCATAAAATATTCTTCAAGGCGAAACAATTCTCAGTTCGATGTCCGAGAAAACAATGATAATAGCAGTATTTTCTCTTATCTTCTTCATTTCCTTTGGACACTTTGGCCATGAAAATTTAATTTTCTTTATGGCCATTAATTGGTTCATCATAGGAAATCTATCGTCTTCTTTAAATATATACTTCATGCAGTTCTTGAATTGCCCATATCCTTTCTTAGCTTTCTTAGTTGTGGAATCACTCATATTTCTTTCACCAAAGTTCTTTTTTATTTATCCTGACAATTTTTCATTTTTCTTTTCCCTTCGGTAGTATCAGTCGAAGTTCTTTTGAGATTTTGAAACAGCCGGCTCATATGAGAATCGAATACTTATGTACTAACCTTTTCTAGATTACACACCTTCTCGATCAAATCTTAAAAGGTTTGTATATTCAGATCAATAAGACCCAATGTAATATTTGGTCTTATACATTTTACACATAACTTGATTTGTTCTTCTTCTTCAGCAAATTGTGGGCACAATGCCCGCAGGATTCTTTATTGATCGATGAATTCTTTGACCAGTTTATCTTCTGGTTGACATATAGAAGCTAGATCATTCAGACTAATTTCTTCAGCGGATGGCTCGGGAAGCCATGAATAATGATGAATATTCTTGACAAAACCCGTTGCATGAAGTATTGTAAGTGAAAACTCCCTTGTCGCAGTAGTTTTCTCTTTGTCTTTCCATATCTTTGACAGATCTCTTGCAAATGCAATATTTATAGTTATTTTTCATCTCATTCTTTGCCTTTCTTTATTTCTATCTCTCCTTATTTTATCATTTTCTGTAACATATCCTTCACTATGAAGCAGTCTTCTATGGAATGTCCTAGGAAACGATGATAATGACAACAATTATTTTCTTTTGTCATCTCAACTTCCTCTGGATATTTGGGCTGAGGTAACTTAATAGCTCCAACAGTTTACCATTGATTTATTCGATCCTCTTCTTTCTATTCTGTTTTAAAACCCCTGGCATTTTCCTAGCCATCAATTCTAATGCATGTGCTTTTGTAGCAAGATCTCGGAAGGTCTTTATGTTGGACGCTTGTGAGTCTGAACGGATTCCCGTTTCCATAGAGTTTAGGTACAACTTCACGTAATCGTCTTACTTATAACAGTTGCCATTAGTTGCAACTTGAACGTATGTATTGTATCATAATGCTTTCAATCGTTGTTTAACTTTACTCTTCGATCTTTCCTTAACTTTTGCGTTAGAACTTTGCATTGAAGCTTTGAGGGTGGAGCATAGAGCTTTGTATTGGAGATTTATTGCTAATTTGCCCCCTTTTAATTGAGTGAGATTTTCTCTGAGAATTTTCACAATCAAAACTATTTTACCTTTTGGCCGTAGCAACAATTTTATCATATAATAGTTCAGCCGTAGTAATAATACTGGCTCCAATGTTGACCTACAAAATTAATACTGACAATTATTATCTCAAAAAATTAACAATTACCTTGTCCAAGATCAAAGAATCAGGAGGTTCACATGGTTGTTCGGAAGGAAAAGAATATTTAAAAATCATGTTTTTCTCTAATTTCTCTATTCATTAAGCATTCTTCATTCGTGCTTCATCAAAGAACGAAGGTCATCAAGACATATGGCTGAAATAATGCTTGTCTTATGTTATGTTGTTTGTTTTTTTAAAAATCATCAATACTCTGGACTCATTGTTCTCCTCTTTCTCTGTCATGCTCTCTTTCATATGTCATCGTAATTGCACATTTCTATCTTCTTCATCATTATTTCTTTTGTCATCCTGAACATAACTTGACCCGATCCGATTCTCCGGGAAGATATCAACATGATGCCCCCAAGTCTTTCCATCGACTAATGAATTCGCCATCTGATTCGTCTTTCTTGTTGGCAAGCAGAGACCAATTCAGCTAAACTGAATTCTTTGGTCTCACCTATCTTTAATTGTAATTGCTTCAACTTTCCTTGGTATTTTCTGTGGTGGTGATTGTGTATTATCGATGCAATTTTGCGCGAATCTGTTGAATATGAAGTAAACGATCGCGTTAGTGGGGAGAAAAGCTATTGCAGTCATGTAAGGACGGAATACTTGTTATTTAAAACAGAGTATTAATTATTTTAATTAAATAAAATTGTAATTTATTTTAGAGATGAAGGGGAGGATGTTCCCATTGAGAGTCGCCATTTTGACGTCTATTTGACGTCAAACAGTGATAAAAGTTCTCTGAATATTTTCTATGTTATCACTGAATAATAACAATTCCCTAGTGGAGTCGCTATTTTATTTCGACAAGAAATGAAAGTATTTCGTTTGGAGAATCATCATTCAACGATAATAAAGAAAATAGAAGAACATTCATAATCATAGATTTTATTAATTCTGAGTTTGTTTACATCCTCATGTTTCCCTTGATTTAAAAACAAAGTACAATGAAAGAAATGAAGAATAGTTTAATGGTAATTTCAAAAGCATTTCAATTTGAAAAGTGTCTATTGCATTGATAAAGATTTGCACAAGCTTGAGTTCCTAGGTTCTTCAGTCACATGTATACAATTTGTACACAGGAGGACAAGTCGCAAATATGTCGAACTGTTATGCGAGTATTGCTATTATGGGAGGCTTCCATTATAGGGGACTTCCATTGTGGGAGATTTCTGTTGCACGGGATTTCCATTGTGGGGGACTTCCATTGTGTGAGATTTCTGTTGCAGGGGACTTCCATTGTGCAAGAAATTCCATTGTGTGGGAATTTCATTGTGCTTCGGGAGCTCCTTGAGTTTCTCTTACTTCTGTCCTCCTCCAAATGAGGATGAGAGATGGGTAGTTATAAGCTTTTTAACACATACGAAGCCCATTTGCACGCAACAAAGAGTGGAGTGAGGATTGAACCCACACAACAATGCTTCTGCACTCTAACAAGGGAGCACACAACAGGGGGCGTACAACAAGGGGCACACAACAGTGGCGCACAACAGGGGTTCAAGGAGAGAGAGTGTGCGCAATGGAAATGATAGTCTGGGGTGCTAACTCGTGCAATACAATGAGCAATCTGGGGAGTTAACCCACGCAATAGAATTTCCACACTAAGGCGATGGACCTGCAATGAGACTTATAGAGAGAGAATATTTTTTGTGCTTCAACAAAAGGTAAGGGATTCAAGAGAATAGTCATTATAATCAATTGTTGATTCATCTCTCCAATGTTGATGTTTTCACTGATCATAGTCGTATGAGTCGTTGGTGGAAGAGTTTGATGGTTGTTGGTACATATTATCACCTATAATATAATCTCTCATTGTTTTTTTCTTGTTTGATGGGTGATAATTGTTCACAACCCCAAGTGTAGGGTCATGATGTAGTAATAATCTCGGTGAGACCAATGTCGAATACACAGGGACTAATCTCATGAGTATTCTGAAAGTAACTAAAACTAAAACTAGAAGAAGATGTATATCTAAATTTGGAATATTTGAAAGTAATTGTGAGAGATTTAATGAAAAACTTAAGAATTCAAAGGTGGAAAACTAGGGTTTCCAAGGATCCACTTATAGAGATCTGAGAGATCTATGCTTGGTTCAAATCACACGATTGAAATCGAAGTCCTATCCTATCCAATTTAAAGATATCTCAGTAAAATCAAATCTGAACTTCCTTTGACCTAATTCTTAGTGGAAGAGCGATGTGAGATCTAAAAGTGATTCTATTACAACACCATGCCCATGAGACAATGGCTTACAACAGGATTTACCAATCCCACAATTAATTCAAGAGAATTGTGAAAGTTAGGAAGGATTCCATCATCCAACCATGCCCAAGGGACAATGGTGAACAATAGGAATTTTAAAATTCACATTCTCAAAATATGAAAAGAACATACTCAAAGCTATCACAGTTCCATTGTAATTTGAGTCACAACTAACTATTAAAAATTCAAAGTATTCCTTAGAATCAAACTAGAATCAAAGTAAGTTCATCATAAATATGAATCAAAGCAATAAAAACATCCCGTCACGCTTCAAGCTTCACCTCTTAGCCCTAGTTATGAGGTTTAGCCAATCATAGACATGATTGAACGAAAATCTCTAGAAGAAAACTTGAAAAACTAAGGAATAAAAGAAGAAAAATCATTAGCGACGACTCTCCACCCTTGTGCTTTACTCCTCTAAACCCTAAATGATTCCTAAGAATGCCCTAAAGACTCATATTTATAGTTTTGTAGCACCTCCTTTCACACTGACTTGGAAAAATCTAGAAACCGCCTCAAATTTATGTAGATTCGATATTATCTAAGGGTCTTTGATATGTCCTTCGATATTATCAACAAGTCTTCGATAGTATCGAAGATTGGTCCAGAATGTCTAGCGAGTTTGGCCAAAAATCCTGAATTTCTGAATATTATCTACGGGTCTTCGATATGTCTCTTCAATATTATCTACAGTTCTTCGATATTAGCAAAGGTCATTCTGACAATTTTTCAAATTAGACTTTTCTGGCCCCAGAATTTATTTTCAGGACGATTTTTAGGCTTCCTTATCTTCACTTCAATTCTTCGATTCTCTTCCTTCATTACTTGGTTTCCTTGGATATTTGGTATATGAATTCTTTAATCTTGGTATCCTAAGATCCATCCCTTGACTTGGTGATTCTTGAGTATTAAATCCACGCTTTTGGCACTTTTTTCAATTTAAGCTCTTAAATTCACCTTGCAATACAAACATGAGTAAAATAGAACATTAACCATTATCATGCACATAAAACCAAGATATAAATGGGGTCCAATATGTAATATTTGACCCCTAACACTGTCACGCCCCAAACCCAAAAATCGGATTCACAAGAATCCCGATCGCCTAATCCGGTGCCGACAGCCTCCGTAGTATCCCATTCTCGGCTCCTAGCATTCATATACCAGATTTCCGATCCTGGGATCCTACAAGGAGAATTTTTTCTTTTTGTACATTTAACTAGTAATAAGCATAACCACAAGTTTACCCAAATCATAAAGGCAACATCATCATCACATATCCACTAATATAATCATTTGAATACAATGCTAAAAGGGAAATATATATGTCAAAATCAAAGCTCCAGAAAATAGCTGCACGCTCCAAGTTCAATGCTACTGCAACCTAAAATCACCTGCACGCATCTATCGTGCATAAGCTTATAGAAAGCTTAGAGGGTGGTGTAAGTGTGTGCACGAGATAAGTGACAAGTATTCAATACAATATCATAATCATACAATACCGGAAAGCTATTAATCAATAAACCATACAATGACTGAATAAGCAGAAACACTGATAAGAGTAGGAATTATCAGCGTAAACAGAAATACTGACAAGATTATAATCATGCGATAACAGAATAAGTGGAAGTATAAATAAGTTCATAAGTTAATCAATATCAGAATACGCAATATAGGACAGCTATACAAATGATGAGTCATATATAATCAAATATCAAATGACAAGGATATAATGTAATACACAATTCGAAAGAGCTAACAAATATCATCACTCTCATCTAAGTCACAGGAATACAGAAACATAACAACACACAATGCCACACACCGAAGATATAATGGAATATGCAGTATATGGTGCTAATGGAATGACCATGCTGGAGTGTGATGTCGGTATGATAGTACGTAGTATCGCAGGCTACGGGGTCCACCACAAGGAACCTCTATTCAAACCAGTCTCATACCTAAATTTGGATAGTCTGACTCAACGTGGTAAACTCCTGATCTCACGTTAGTCACGCGCCCAACTAAAATCCTTACCATAACGAAGATACACAACAATTAGTTGCACACCACCAGCCCAAGTGGATAGTGAATGGATGAATGAATGAGTATACAACTCCTACTCAGTAACCTCTCAGCACAGTAGCCTTCCAACCGTTAGTAGCTCGCCCAGGCCTCAGCCCCGCCCACATCACACCCGCCCACATCAGCGTCCGCCCACGTGCGCCCGTCCACATGCACAACAGTGACGGGGTGTCATAATATCATGTCAAACCTCATATCAGTACGGTTCCTCTCTGGAAAAATCACCGGAGTCTATTACACTTCACACCACCTGCCGCCCCAATCAAGCGCACAACTGGATAAGTGGAAAAGACCTCACTATCCGCCTGTCAGTAGTCTGCCAATACCTACTCGGCTTGCCGATAACGGACCCATTTCTCGAGCTGGTCAAACTCAGCCTAGCCATGCCTACTCCCTCGGGCAGGTAAGGTCGCACCCCCTTCCAACCAACCATGACACAGTGGAGAGCGCAGCCATCTGGTAATCGGCACTCAACGCTCATCGACCCACTCGGTCTAGACGTTGGAGCATCCTCTGAAACCAAGAGGGTGTTTAGGGATTTTCACCCAGGGCCATCTATGGCGGCCCGATGCTCGAACAGATTTTCGGTGTCCCATCTGGCCATCCACGATATGCCTGTGGAGACTACGGCCCTAATGTCACTAGGGCGTTCAGTAATCACAACACAATGCAAGATGCATGAGTCATACAATCCAATCATTAATCAATCCTGCGCATGTCATGCGCTCATGTGAGATAATCTTCACCTATTAGGGAGTCTCACATCATCCTGCTCAATGACATATGCAATGGTCAATCACATCTCATAACAAACATACAGATGATGCGAATGGGCATGTATCATGATGTTATCATGTCACATACTCATAAACGGTATTAATAACCGGCGTCGACAATGTGGACTTTTAACCAACATTGCCGCCAAGGAATGGCCCACATAGAATCAAATATATAATGGGCACATGACCTCACACAAGGGCCAAATATACGAAACAGGTGGGCCCTGGTCATGGGCCTAACACATATCACAATGGGCCTTGCCCATAGGCCTCAAATACATCTGGATGGGTCGCACCCATGGGCCTCAAATATATCACAATGGGCCTCAAATATACTTCGCAGGTGAGTCACATACTTGGGTCTAATACACATCAGTATGGGCTACATTACATAGGCCTAATATACATCACTATGGCCACAACCCATGGGCTTTAAATACACAATAGGTGGGCCCTACACATGGGCCTCAAATATATACCACGGATGAGCCTCAATGGACGGGTCACCAATACAACAAGATGGGCCTAATGACATGGACCCCATAAATATATCGAATAGGCCGCACCAATTGGGCCTTACATACATTGCAATGGGCCATGACCCATGGGCCTTGCATACATCATAATGGGCCTTACAACATGGGCCTCATATATATTTAAGGTGGGCCTCAACAACGAGCCTCATACACATCAAGGTGGGCCTCAACAACGGGCCTCATACACATCAAGGTGGGCCTCAACAATGGACCTCATACACATCAAGGTGGGCCTCAACAACGAGCCTCATATATGGCCTTAGAAACAGGCCACAAATATATCAAGATGGGCCTAATCAATCATATGGGCTAAATCAAACAAATGGCCAATATGAGCAGGCCGATCAAATAGACCGATACAAATGGGTTGTGCGTCATGGAGTTATACTAAGCATGTTATAAAGCAATGCCCTATCCTTACAACGCAGCTGGCCTAGACGGCTTGCATACAACAAGTATGGGCCTACCAATAGGCCCTAGGGAGAGTCGCAATGCGGACATTTAACCAACATTATACTCGCAATGTGGACGTCAAACCAACATTGCTCCCAAGGTGTAACCTGTAGTGAATAACATTACGTAAACCAGGTTGGGATCACACATTGCAATGGACCTTAGGTACACCCCATTGGGCCTTAAATACATCAAATGGGCCATTTCATATAGGCCTTTTACTCATCAAATGGGCCACATCAATGGGCCGCACCAATGGGCCTTATGTGCATTACAATGGGTCATAACCCGTGGGCCTTAGATTGCATCAAATGGTTCTCGACCCATGGGCCTAATCCCATGGGCTTTAAAATACATCAAATGGGTCCAATCCCATGGACCTTGGAACACATCAAATGGGTCCACTCTATGGGCCTTAAATTACATCAAATGGGCCTAATCCCATGGGCCTTGGAACACATCAAATGGGTCCACTCTATGGGCCTTAAATAGTTTAACAACTAGCTACATTCATGGACCCAATTAAAATCAACTGTGGTGGGCCTTAAAAGTGCATTCATTAAGCCAAACATTTAAGGAACTAAAGGTATAAATTATTTCCTCTAAGATCTTTATAATATGGTGGGCCCCACTCCTCAAAATTTCAGCCCAAGGCCAGCATAATTATAACATGTTGCTGTCCTAAATTTGGGCACACCATTGGAGTGGGTCCAAGGCCTCTAAAACTCTAAAAATTAAGGGCCAAGGGCCCTCATCATGCATACAATGAGAGGAAACCCCAAAAGGTGGCCCACCATCAGAAGAAATATTTTTGAATTATAGTTTTTTATCAAGGCATATTGCTGGACTGCACAGCAGAAAAAATTTGGCAGTCCAACCATCTTGGCCTATTCTTTTGGATACCCAAACGAGGTCACTTGAGGCTGAAATTTTACAGAGTGATACTTCCATAGGTAGTCAACACTCCCACAAAATTTCATAATTTTTAGATATCTCTAAGTATTTTAATTAATTTAAACAAAACAGACTGTCCATAAAAAAATCGGACAGACCTGGACGTCCCAACGTGGTGGGCCAGTCCGACCCTCACCACGGTGTGTACAGAGGTCCATTGGCCCTAAAATTTGGTAGGTGGGTTCTAACATAAGTGGAAAACACTCTTAAAAAATTTTGAAATTTTTAGACATCTGTAAATATTTTAATTCATTTATATTAATCAATCTGTCCAGAAAAATCGGACTGATCTGGACACCATATTATAATGGGCCGGTCCCACCATTGCCATGGTGTGTACAGGCGTCCATTGGCCTTAAAATTTTGTAGGTGGGTCCTACCATAAGTAGGTCACCCCCTTGAAAATTTTTATAATTTTTAAATACCTATAAGTATTTTAATAAATTTCAAAAATCCAACTGTACATGGTGAAATGTTGCTGGAACAGTGCATAAAATCCAGACTGTCCACCTCACTTGGACCACACCTTTGGGACCCCCAATGAAGGTCAGTTGGGGCTGAAATTTGGGGGACATCAAGATGAGATCCTCACCTTTCAGAAAAGTATATTTAATAGGTATGAATAGTCCCCCAAACAGTCCCAAAATCTGGTCCAAAAACAACCAGAAACTGTCCAGAAATTTCTGGACAGCAACATGTACTTAGATAAAATTTATTATATAAGTTAAATAAAAAGGGAAATACATTGATGGGTCACACACATCAGGAAATAAAATGAGAAAAAAAAAAGATAGAAGGACAATCCAGCCATAGGGAAAGGGGCTCCACCACTATTGAGCCCTCCCAAGATCAATCACACCCGCACATCATACCTAGATCTATATTTACAACATGGATTTGCACATGCATGGCCTATAATTAAAATGCATGGTGAGGATGTCATCCCCACCATGGTTATAAGGTCTAGATAACCCAAACATAATATGATATGAAATAAAATTACCATGATGGAGCCCATAGAGAAAGGCCTCATGCATGGATCATGCATGCATAAGGTAGGCCATTAGGCCACAACCATGGGATTGTGTGGGATCTCCACCATTGATTGGTGGGTCCTACACTTTCCTCATGAAAGAAAGAAAACATATAGGTTATAAAAATTAGATTTTTTACATCTAGAGGAGTACCCACTGTTCGATCTTCTTGCTCCTATGAGTTCCTTAGCACCTTAGCTTTGATTCCAATGGAGGAGATGGGGAATGGATGGTTAGGATGGGAGATCATGGGGTAGGAAAGTGAGCCATACTTGAAGTTTTGAAAGAGAGGGAGAGGCTTGGAGAATTCTCATACGTATGGGATTTCTCTCCTTAGATTTTTTTGAGTTTGAAAATGAGAAAGAGAGAGAGAGAGAGAGAGAGAGAGAGTTGTAAAGGGAGAGAGAGATGGGTGATGGATGTGGTGAGTGATGGGTGTAAGAAAATCTTGACTTTTGTGGCCATTTGTGTAAGAAAAGCATGGGTGGTGTAAGAACTTTTTGACTTTGAGGGCTTTTGGTGTAAGAGAGGTATGGGCTTGTAAGAGATTCTTGACTTTTGTAGTTGCTTGGGAATGGGTGAAAGGTGATGTGTACTTGACATGTACTTGACATGTGATGGATTGATGGATTGATGAGATTGATGTGACACCTCATAGAGATTCTCTTGGGTTTCGCAATGCACGGCATTTTCTTCGCACCAAATGTTAGCCCACATCTCTTGACCAGGGTATCGCCTCGGCGCGCAAGTCACGGCATCGGAACCACAGCGACGGCGCGGTCGCTATGGTAAAGGTCTTGGGTTAAGTCGATACGGGTTGACGGCATACGAATCAGGGTCGCACGCAAATATTGATTGAGGGTCGAAGGTTGCCAAAATTCGACGGGTAAGACCGCGAAAGTCTATGGAATGGTACGGTTTAGGATACGGGGCTTACAAACACAATCCCCAACCAGCATTTTGCTAATCCCAAGCAAAGTATGTGGAAAATGAACCTTAATGCACAATGTTCAACCATTTTTCAGAAAATAATCTTTTATATAATCAAGTATGAATGAGTAGACACAATGATTAGAAAGTGAGATTTTGAAAACCTAGAGTCGAATCACATAAGCAATCAATCAAAGAAGTTCTTTATCCATTAAGTCAGAGCATTGTTCACATATCAAGTTTTTCAATGTGCGTAGTGAAGATCAACTTACTTTCTATAAGGATACTATTAATACATCATGTTTGCCCTGCTCATCACTTTAAGATTGGTTGAAAACACAAGTACTGATTCCGAACTTATCTCATTTTCCTTTTTTTTCCAGTTTTTAATTTTCTATCGACGATTATTTGTATTCATTCAATCTTCTTCAGACATTACATTATTTTTTCATTTTTTTTGCAAATCTTTTTCACCACACATGACCTTTTTGTCGATCTCTTATTTTTTAACTGGTTCTTTCTTCTTTTAAGATGGATAAAATAATGATCATCATACTAACAATCAAAAAATCTAGTACTATTTACCAAAAATAATTTAAATAACATAATATTCGAACTTACTCTTAATCAATTGAATGTAAGAACCATAAGTGATAGGTTACTTAGTTGCTCCAACTCCAACAATTTCAAAATTCAATTTTTATCCTATCATCATACTCAAAATAGTCTTAAATACACAACTTATCATTTTTCAAACAGATAAACATTGAAAATTTTTAAAAAATTTTACAAATTTTGTTTGAAACTGAGAAAATATTGATTAATTTACCTAATCTCTCATCCCCAACCTAAAATCAACATTGTCCTCAATGTAAAAGAAATAAACATGATTTACAAAAGAGAAAACGTAATTGAAGGAGAAGTCATGGAAAGATAATACCTGATGAAGGAATTTTGAAGCTTTTTCCAAAGGATCTTAGCGTGAAGGTGGGTTGGCACAAGAATTAATTAACCAGAAAAAACTATCCTAAAATAAGTGAAAAGCAAACTTTCTTAAACAGCATAAAGCCGACTATCCTAAACGGCGGAAAGCAATAAACCTAACTACACCTCCGGCAAACTAGGAGATCAATCCTGATAAACAGGATCATTCAGAGGTATGGACATATCCTCGGAATCAAATTTCTCAACAAATGACTTTAATCGGTGTCCATTCACTTTAAATTCATTATCATTGTTTAGATTTCGAATCTCGACAGTCCTATGAGGATAAACATTGGTAACAGTGAAAGAGTCGATCTGATAAGATTGGAGTTTTTCCGGAAAGAGATGTAACCAAGAATTGTACAAGAGGACTTTCTGACTTGGTGTAATTGATTTCCAAAGAATGTGTTGGTATGAAACACCTTCATCCTGTCTTTATAAATTCTCAAATTCTCGTATGCATCATTCTGGATTTCTTCAAGTTCATTTAATTAGAATTTGCATAGCGAGTCAGCGTTGTCTAGATTGAAATTCAAGTTTTTGATCACCCAATGGGCCCTATGTTCCAACTCCATAGGCAAGTGGCAAGCCTTTCCATAGACAAGCCTAAAGGAGGACATTCCAATAGGGGTCTTAAATGCAGTACGGTAAGCCCATAAAGCATCGGTTAATCAGATTGATAAATCCTTACGGTTAAGGTTAACCGTCTTTTTCAAAATATGTTTACTCTCCCTATTGAAAATCTTAGCTTTCCCACTTGTTTGTGAGTGGTATGGAGTGCACACCTTATAAGAGATGTCATATTTCTTCATTAAATTTACAGATGACCTGTTACAAAAATATGAGCCCCCATCACTAATGATGGCTCGAGGCATTCCACACTGGGAAAGTATGTTCTCTTTTAAGAATTTAATGACCATTTGATGGTTATTATTCTGACATGGAATTGCTTCAACCCATTTAGTGACATAGTCTACAATGAGCAAAATATATAAATTTTTAAAAGATTGGGGGAATGGTCTCATAAAATCAATGTCCTAGCAATTAAATGCTTCAATGATCATAATGGGATTCAAGGGAATCATATTTCAACGGGACAATACTCTCAATTTGACAATGCTCACAGACTTTGCAAAACTCATAAGTGTTTATGAACATAGTGGACCAATAAAAGCCACACTGTAGAATCTTGGCCATGGTCTTTTTAGCAGAAAAGTGACCACCACAGGCCTGAGAGTGACAAAAGGAGATGACACTTTGATGTTCATTTTCTAACACACATCTTCTTAAGATTTAGTTTGAAAAATATTTAAACAAATATGGATCATCCCAGAAGAACTTATAAACCTCGGCGAAGAATTTCTTCTTATCTTGCACAGTCCAATGTGTCGACGTGAAACCTGTGGCAAGATAATTAGAAATATCAACAAACCAAGGTGAATGGGAGACTTTGAACAATTGTTCGTTAGGGAACATATCATTTATATGTGTCATTTTAAGGGAATCAGAGAGATCAAGCCAGGAAAGATGGTCAACCACTACGTTCTTTACTCCCTATTTATCTTTTATTTACAAATCAAATTCTTGGAGTAGGAGGATTCATCTAATCAAGCAGGGCTTAACATTATTCTTAAAAAGAAGATACTTGAGCGCCACATGATTTATGTAAATGATGATCTTAGATCCGATCAAGTAGAACCTAAATTTGTCCAAAGAAAATACTACGACTAAAAGTTCCTTTTCCGTAGTCAAGTAGTTCACTTGGGTAGGATTTAAAGTTCTACTCACGTAATGAATAACGTAGGGCTTCTTTTCTTTTCTCTTACCTAAAATCGCCCTAAGAACATAGTCAGACACGTCACACATAAGTTCAAAAGGAAGGCTCCAGTCGGTTGGCTGCATGATAGGTGCAATAGTTAACATACCCTTGAGCTTAGTAAAAGCTTCCTAGCATTGCTCAGTCTACTCGTATGGTGTATCCTTTTAAA
Source organism: Magnolia kwangsiensis (assembly GCA_037074715.1). Classification (NCBI taxonomy): domain Eukaryota; kingdom Viridiplantae; phylum Streptophyta; class Magnoliopsida; order Magnoliales; family Magnoliaceae; genus Magnolia; species Magnolia kwangsiensis. Next base: position 17,403,622 of record CM073586.1, read on the forward strand.
GTAAATTACATAAAGGTAAGAGAGGTGAGTAAATTCATTTATGAATCTTTTGTAAAACCCGGCATGTCATGCCCTAAACTTGGAAACCAGACTCATAAAATTTTCGATCGCCAAATCCAGTGCCGACAGCCTCCATAGTACCCCATTCTCGGCTCCTAACGTCCATACGCCAGATTCCGATCCTAGGATCCTACAATGAGGATTTTCTAATGTACATTTACTTGTAATAAGAATAACCACAAGCATACCCAAATCACAAAGTCAACATCATCATCACATATCCACTAATATAAACATTTAAATATAATGCTGAAAGGGAAATACATATATCAAAATCAAAGCTTTAGAAGTCAGCTACATGCTCCAAGCTCCACGCTGTTGCAACCTAATGCCACCTGCATGCATCTATCGTACATATGCTGATAGAAAGCTTAGATGGTGGTGAAAGTGTGTGCATAAGGTAAGTGTCAAGTATTCAATACAATGTCATAATCGCACAATATCAAAATTACTGATAAGATCATGAATCATACAATATCAAGGTAAGAGGAAACATACTGGTAAGTCCACAAGTCATTCAATATCAGAGTATGCAATGTAAATCATAATGAGCCAAATATCAGATGTTGAGGGTACAATGCAATATGTAAATCCTGCTGAGTCCGTTTAGGTCATTTAAGTGCAGAAACATAACAACCCAAAATGTCATATGCTTGCGGATGTAATACAATATGCGATGCGAATGAAATGACCAAGCTGGAGTGTGAAGTCGGGATGATAGTACGTAGTACCACAAGCTATGGGGTCCATCACAAGGGACTTATATCCAAACCAGTCCCATACCTAAATTTGGATAGTCAGACTCAATGCGGTAAACTCCTAATCTCAGATTAGTCACATGCCCCAACTGAAATTCTGGTCATTGTGAAGGCACACGTAACAAATAGTTGTGCACCACCAACCCGAGTGGAGAGTGAATGAATAAATAAATGAATGAGTATGCAATGTCTGCTCAATAAATCCATATATCAGTACTGTACATCTCTATGATCATCACCGAGGTGTAATACACTCTACACTAACTTGTCATCCCATCAAGTGCACAACTAGTAAAGTGGAAAAGACCTCACTATCCACCTACCAATATCTGCCCAGCTTGTCAATAGCGGACCCATTTATGAGCTGGTCAGACTCAGCCTAATATTGCCTACTCCCTCAGGCAAGTAAGGCTACACCCCCTCCCAACTGACCACGACACAGTGAGAGACTCGGCCTCCTGGTATTTCGACACTCAGGCGCTCATATATCCAGTCGATCTCGACGTTGGGGCGTCCTCTGGTACCAAGAGGATATAGAGATTTTCACTCAGGGCCATCTATGGCAACCCGATGCTAATATCATATTTTTGGTGTCCCATCTGGTCATCCACGATATGCCTGTGGAGGCTACGATCCTGATGTCGTTAGGGCGTGTAGTAATCACAACACACAATGCAAGTGCATGAGTCATATAATCCAGTCATGCATCAATTTTGCGCATACCGTGTGTTCATGTGAGATAACTTACGCCTATCAAGGAGTCTCATAACAGCCTGCCCAATGACATATGCAATGGTCAACCACATCTCATAACAAACATGCAGATACGCTCTATCATGATACTATGTCATTTTTGCGCATACCGTGTGCTCATGTGCATGTATCATGATACTATACTGTCACATACTCATAATCGGTACCAATAACCGGCCTCGATAATCGGCATCGACGGTCGACCTCGACAATGTGGACATTTAACCAACATTGCCCCCAAGGAGTGGCCCATATAGAGCGTAATGTATGGTGGACCCATGGCCTCACAAAGGGCCTAATATATAACACCATGGGCCACATTCGAGGACTTAATACACATCATAATGGGCCTCTCCCATGGGCCTAATATACTTCACAATGGACTCCATCACCTAGCCCTCAAATGCATCTCAATGGGCCTTGTCATATAGGCCTAATATACATCACAATGGACTCTATCACCTGGCCCTCAAATGCATCGCAATGGGCCTTGTCATATAGGCCTAATATACATCACAATGGACTCCATCACATGTCCCTCAAATGCATCACAATGGACCTCGTCATATAGGCCTAATATACATCACAATGGGCCTTCAACACGGGCTGAAAACACATCACAAATGGGCCTCAAATACGGGCCGCATATACATCACAATGGGTCTTGTCAATCGGCCTCGGTAATCAGAATCAGCCTCGGTGGTCAACCTCGATAATCAGAATTAGCCTTAACATTCGAAATTGGCCTCGTTGATCGGCCTCAACAATCAAAATCAGCCTCGACAATAAGAATAGGCCTCAATAATCATAATCAGCCTCGATAATCAGAATCGGCCTCGATAATCATAATCAGCCTAGATGATCGACCTCAACATTCAGAATCGGCCTCGATGATCGGCTTCAACAACCGAAATTGGCCTCGATAATTGAAATCGGCCTCGACAATCAGAATCGGCCTCGATAATCATAATCAGAATTGGCCTCTATAATCAGAATATGCCTCGATAATCAGAATGGGCCTCGATAATCAGAATTAGTCTCGACAATCGAAATCGGCCTCGATAATCATAATCGGCCTAAGGGAAGGTCACAATGCGGACATTTAACCATCATTGCCCATCAATGTGGACATTTAACTAACATTGCCCCCAAGAAGTGGCCCACATAGAGCCTAACATATAGTGGGTTCATGGCCTCACACAAGGGCCCAATATACATCACCATGGGCCTCACTCAAGGGCCAAATAAACATCACCATGGATCACATCCATGGGCCTCTCAGACATCAAGTGGGCCACATATACATCATAATGGGCCTCTGACACAGGCCTAATATACATCATAATGGGCCTCTAATACAGGTCTAATATACATCACAAAGGGCCACATCCCATGGGCTTCAAATATAACACAATGACCTCTACCCATGGGCTCCAAATACATCAAAATGGGCCTCAATCCATGGGCCCCAAATACATCACAATGGGTTGGGCCATAAATACATCACATCGGGCCTGATTCAAAGGCCATAAATACATCACATCGGGCCTGATTCAAAGGCCATAAATACATCACGATGAGCCTTACACAAGGGCCTTAGCATATCAGGGTGGGCCCCTGCACATTCCAAATGGGCTCCATACACATCATCTAGGTCTCACGTGGCAGCCAAAATGAATGGACAGTGTAGATGTGAAGTACATCAAAGTTAGTCATACCATCAAATGGACTGTGTAAGACCCGTGTCCTAATCTGTACCGTTTCGTATTCTTTCGCAGTCCTTCTGGTCGAATTTTGATGACCTTCGACCTGTATTCGACGTTTACGCTCGAACCTAAGCCGAGTCCCGCATATCAGAGTCGACTCGACCCAAAACCTGTACCTTAGCGACCGTGCCGTCGCTGCGGTTCTAACACCGTGACTCGCGCACTGACCCGATACCCAGGGTAGAAGATATAGGCTCGCGTTCAATTCGAAGAAACACCACATGTTGTGAATTACGAGGGAATCTCTACGAGATGTCCCATCAATCAAGTACACATCATACATCAAGTCAGGTACAACAAACCATACCTTTCTCTTACACAAGCAAGCTCAAAGTCAACTCTCTCTCCCATCACCCATCACTTTTTTACAACCCACCACTCCACCCATCACCCATCACACCACATCACTCCATCACCCTTTTCACCCATCACTTCTCTCTCTCTCTCTCATTCATTCTCAAAATCAAAATCCCAAGCAACCATAAGCCTCACACGTCCAAGCTCTCTCTCCCTCTCCTAAATCCCAAGTGTGGCCTACCTTCTCATCTTCCATCTACATCTCATCTCTCATCCACACCATCAATGTCCATCATCCACCGTCCAAAGTGAAGGTAAGGAGCTAAGGAGGCTAGGGGAGCAAGAAGGAAGCCAAGAGGTGGGTGATCCACCGTTAATTCATGTTTTTAGGGCCACTTGTTGTGGGACCCAAATTGATGTATACAATGTAAAGAGGAGCCCATAGTGGCGGGGTCCCTCTATCTCACCGTATATCTCTCTCTACCTCCCTCTTTTCTCTCCCTTGAATGTGGTGGGCCCCACCAAATTGTGCTAAATCAACTCCATCTATCAAATGGGTGGCCCATCACATTTTAGGTGAGATGACCTAAATCGTATGGTAAATTGTATTTATATATATATATATATATATATATATATATATATATGTATATATATATATGTATATATATATATGTATATATACATGTATACAAATACGTATGTATACACGTATACATACATCAGGTGGGCCATGTCCCTATGGGACCCACCATTTTGTATCTGTTTAGCACGTTGTCCAGCGTCTCTTGATGCTAGACTGGCAGCACACTGCACGGTTTTTTTAAAAAAAAAGGAAAAAGGTATTCTTTTGGAGTGGCCACTCATGCAGGCCCCAACATGATGCTTGTATTCAATCCAAGCCTTCCACCATCTTCCTCAGATTATTTTAAGCGTTGAGCCAAAATTTGGGATCAATCCGATTCTCAGGTGGGCCATACCATCTAAATTTATGTGGAGACATGCCTGAACATATAAAAGCACTTGGTGGGGCCTACTTGAAATTTGGATGCATCTTAAACTTGGACTGAACGGTCAACCACGTGGGACACACACAATAGACGGATTGGATCATCTTAATGTGGGCCCCATATTTAAAAAAAAAAGAGGTAGCAGCGTCAGACGCTGCTGCAGACGCTAGGTGGGCAGCCGGTCTGGGCTGCCCCACGGGTCCCAGTTGTGGGCCCCACCATGATGTGTTCGGCCATCAACACCGTGCATTTGATAGGTCCCCTTTGGGACAGCTTACCCTCCAAAATTCAGCCGTATACAAAACTCAGGTGGGCCATACCGTCTAAAATCATGTGAAGACATGCCTAAAACATATAAAATACTTGGTGGGGCCTACCTAAATTTTGAATGTGGCTGAAACTTGGTCTGGACCCTCAGCCAGGTGGGACACACATAATGAGTGGGTTGGATTGGTGAACCACCCTATGGTGGGCCCCTGGTTGTGGCTTCATGAATTGGTTGAATGGTAAATAACATTTCAGTGGGCCCACGCTGCCGCTGGGGACGTGCCAGCGCCCAGCGGACGGTCTGGCATGGCCATGGGCCCACCTAAATGTATGTGTTGTGTCCACACCGTCCATCACAGTGGGCCCTTGGTCCCACGTGACCACATGAACAGGTTTGGATGACAAATAAATAGTACAGTGGGCCCATGTTGGGTAGAAAATATACATTACGGTGGGCCTTGGGTCTATATGACCTTATCAACAGGTTTGAATGGAAAATAAACATTTTGGTGGGCCCCTTGCCACATGGCCTTATCAACAGGTTAGATGTAAAATAAACATTATAGTGGAGCCCTTGCTCACGTGGTCTTACCAACAGGTTGGGTGGCAAATAAGCATTTCAGTGGGCCCAGGATTGGATGGAAAATAAATGTTATAGTGGGCCCACATGGGAGCCTACCATGATGCATGAGTTTCATCCAAACCGTCCAACCATTTTGAGATTTTTTTAAGGCCATTGTTAAGGTCCATCTTAATGTATTTGTGGCCTGCCTACTAAGGCCCACTTTGTTATATATGGGCCCATGTGTGTAGGCCCATTTAATGTATTTATGGCCCATTGTTGAGGCCCACTTTGGTATATATAAGGCCTATGTGATTAGGCCCATTTGATGCACATAAAGCTCATATGATTGGGCTCATTTTTAATGAATTCTAAGGCCCATGGGTTATGACCCATTGCAAAGGACCTAAGGCCCATTGGTGAGGCTCATTGAGGTGATCCATTTGATGAATGTAAAGCCCATATGATATGGCCCAATTGATGTACTTAAGGCCCAATTGGGTGCAACTAGGTCCATTGCAATGCGTGATCCCTCCATGGCATATAATGATATTTATAACAAGTAATGCCTTGGGAACAATGATGGTTAGATGCCCACATTGTAAGGACGATGTCGGTTAAATGCCTGCATTGTCACCCTCCCTAAGGCCCACTAATAGGCCCATACTTGTAGTAAGTAGGCTGTCTCGAACCGTCTCAGTTATACGCAGAGCCCATCTCTATATACATATTTAGTATAGATTCATGATTCATTATCATACGCATCATATGTATGACTGATATGAGAAGTGATTGATCATAGCATATGCCTTTGGGTGAACTGTTTATGGACTCCCTGATAGGCGGAGTTTCCCTACATGAGTGCATGGTACACATAGGACTGTTGCATGACTAGTAGTGTGACTCATGCACTTGCATTTGTGTGATTGTGATTATTGTATGCCCTAGCGACATCAGGGTTATAGCCTTCACAGATGCATCGTGGGTGGCTGGATTGGATACCGAAAATATTTGGTTCTAGCATACGGACGCCATAAATGTCTCTGGGTGAAAATCTCTAAACCCGATGGTACCAGAGGATGACTCCAACGTCGAGACTGAGTGGATACATGAGTGCGCGAGGGCCGTATACCAGTAGGCCACATCTCCCACTGTGTCGTGGTCGGTTGAAAAGGGGTGTGACCTTACCCGCCTAAGTGAGGGGGCAACTTCTAGGTTGAGTTTGACCAGCTTAAGGAATCAGTCCGCTATCGACGAGCCGGGCCCGATATTGGCAGGCGGATAGTGAGGTCTCTTCCGCTCTTCCAGTTGTGCGTTCGGATAGGGATGACAAGCTGGCGTAGAGTGTACTAGACCCCGGTGATTATTCAAAAATGAAAACTGTACTGATATATGATGAGGATTGACATGCTTGACTTGCATTCTGCATCGCATGGCCTGGATGTGGTCGATTGCATTCATATCTTGCACCGCATAGCCTTGGTACAGTTAATTGCGTTCATGTACTCATCAGCACATTACAGCATTATTTTGACCTTATATTCTGAGCACGCTTATATTACGCACACAATTACACCGCCCTCTAAGCTTTCTATAAGCTTATGCACGATTGATGCATGCAGGTGACGCCAGGATGCAACCTTAGTCTCACCACAGTTAGAGCGTGCAGTCGAGCTTCTGGAGTTTTTTATTATTGTCACTATTTTGTATTTTCCTTTTCTATGCATTGTACTTAAAGTTTTTGATCATAGTGAAATTTGTGGTGGTGTTCTTGTGGTTATTGTTCGTGGGTTATGCTTGTGTTATGCTCATTACGAATCAAATAGATATTAAAAATCTTCCTTATAGCATCCCAGGATCGGAACCTGGTATATGGGTGCCGAAAGCTGAAAATGGAATACTATGGAGGCTGTCAGCGCCGGATTCGACGATCGAAAATTTTATGAGCCCGATTTCCGAGTTTGGGGCGTGACAGACTATGAGAATACAACGCATACATCATGGTGGGCCACACCTGTCTAACAAACGGAATGGACAGCGAGGATGAAAATACATAACATCAAGGTATACTCCATAGTAGATGGACAGTGTAGAATACATTACATCATCAAGGTGGGTCCCACCTGCCCACACGTGTCACACGTGTGGGGTGGGCCCACTCCATCAAACAGATTGATGGTATGAATAAAATACATATGTAGGTGAATTCCCACCGTCCTTTGCTAGTGGACGGTGAGGATATACTTCACATACATCATGGTGGCTGGTGGGAGATATTCCATCCAACCTACTTCCGATATAGGTGGGTCTTAGGTGGGGCCCACCACATGCATATATATATATACATATATATATATATATATACATATATATATATATATATATGATTATATATAATTATATATAATATTATATTATTAAAAAATGTAATGTTAAGAGGGTAAGAACGCCTAGGATGGACGGTTGGATTTAAACCATACGTCAATGTGGCTACTCAAAGCTCCTGCCCGTCCCTACAAATAGGATGGACGGTTTAGATGGAAATCATCCATCATGGAGATCCACGTGCTACACTCAGCATGTCACCAAGGTGATCCATGTAACTAAATGATGTGGATGAAACAATACATCATGGCGGTCTCCACCGTCCAGCCATCTAGACAATGGAATAAAACACATACATCACGATATGCACCACCGACGATGGATGCAAAACAGATGGACGACTTTGATAAACACGTGCATGTGGAGTCCACATGTGCATGGGTCCCACAGCTGCTCTGCAGCATGGATGAATCACATATATTAAGAGTGGGGTCCATAGGACCGTCCAACCTATCCAGCTCCGTCCAGATGATCTAGATGGTGTGGATGAAACAAATACAACATGGCGTGGCCCCAAAAGGCTGTCCAATCTGTCCAGCACCGTCCAGATGGTTTGGATGGTGTGGATGAAATAAATACATCATTGTGTGGCCCAACAGCAGGTGGGCGGTTGGGATCTAACACATATAATCACGTGGGACCCACTGAACTTGCTAACATCAGTCAGCTGATGGGTCCCACCATCTGGATGGTTTGGGTATAACACATGTATCACATGGGACCCACAAAACCTACTAACATTAGTCAGTCGGTTGGGGTCCCACCGTCAAATGGTTTGGATGCAACACACACATCATGGTGGGCTCCGCAGTGATGGGTGGCGTGGATATGTCACACACATCGGGTGGGCCACACATCAAGAGAGAGAGGGAAAGAGAGAGAGAGAGAGAGAGAGAGAGAGAGAGAGAAAGAGAGATGATCATGAGAGGGGAGGTACCCGGCCACTATGGGCCCTCCCTACATGCATACATCAAGATGGGTCCCACATATGTGGGCCCTCAAATCGCAAAATCAACAAATAAAAGCACCCATCGTCGATCTCCTCTCCCCTTCTTCCGCTAACACAATCTAGAGCTCTAAGGAAATGATTCCAATGGTCGAGATGATCTTTGGAGGGGGGAAATGGGAGATAGGAAGTGGGCCACACAAAGCTCTCTCATGGAGCTTACTTGGACATGGGTTGCATGCTTGGGAGAAATAAGAGAGATAAGAGAGATAAGAGATGTGAGTGATGGGTGAGTGAGTGATGGGAATACTTGTGTAAGAGAGATAGTTGACTTTGGGGATGGGTAGTTGTACTTGGGAATAGGTGTGAGTGATGGGAGTGATGTGTAGTTGATTGATTGATTGATGGGATTGATGTGATGTTCTCTAGGGATCACAGCACACGACATTTTTCCTCGAACTGAACGCGAGCCCACATCTCCTGACCCTGTTATCACCTCGGCACATAACGCGTGGCATCGGAACGCAGCGATGGCATGGTTGTAAGTGTACAAGTCTCAGGTCAAGCCAGCTCTTGAATACGAGACACAACTCAGGATCGCATGCAAACACCGATAATAGATCACAGGTCAGTGGAATTTGACCTGGGGAACCGCAGAAGCATATGGAACAGTACGGGCTAGGACATGAGTCTCACACGGCATGTCCTAGGAAGGATCACACGTCTCGTATATTCTTGGGTGTAGGTAGGTTAGAGATAAGATTAATTTTATCCTTATCTACCTCAATTCCCTTAAACAAGATGATATGTCCAAGGACAATTCCCTTACGAACCATGAAGTGACATTTTTTCCAATTTAGTACCAAGTTCTTTTCCTCACATTACTTCAGCACATTTTTTAAATTTTTCAAACATTTGTTAAAGGATGGACCAAAGACCAAGAAGTTATTCATAAAGATCTCTAAATATTGCCCCACCCTATCAGAAAAAATACTCAACATACGTCGCTGAAGAGTGGCGGGGGCATTACATAACCCGAATGACATCCTTTGGTAGGCAAAGGTGCCGTAAGGACATGTAAATGTAGTCTTTTCCTGTCCTTCAAGGGCTATCTCGATCTTATTGTAGCCCGAATAACCATTAAGGAAACAGTAATAGGAATGACTAGCTAGCTTTTCTAAAATTTAGTTGATGAAGGGCAAAGGAAAGTGGTCCTTCCTCATGACGGTATTCAACTTCTTGTAGTTAATGCACATTCTCCAACCAGTAGTAACTCTAGTTGGCACGAGTTCATTGTTGGTATTGGATATGATGGTGATTCAAGACTTCTTGGGAACCACTTGAGTTGGACTCACCCATTGGCTATCGGATATTGGGTATATGATACCTATATCCAATAGTTTAAGAACCTCGGATTTAACCACTTCTTTCATATTTGGATTTAGTCCATATTGTGGTCGTCGTTAGGTCTTCACATTATTTTCAAAATGAATGCGGTGTGTACAAATTAAAGGGTCAATTCCCTTGAGGTTTACAATCAACTATCCAAGGGCTTCTTTGTGCTCAATGAGAGTAGAGATGAGTATAATCTCCTGTTCTTGCTCAAGGTGGGAAGAAATCACCACCGATTATGTCTCATCTTAACCTAAGTAGACATATTTCAAATCAGAGGGCAAAGGTTTTAGGTCAAGTTTTGGTGCCTTGAGGTTAGAAGGTAGAGGCACTATATCAGTTTGAGGAAATTCTTCAAATTATGGCCTCCACTGGTTAACTTCAAGCACCGGTACAGTATCAAGCAGGGCACCTGTCTCCCTAATCATGTCATCATCAAAATCATGAGAGTGAGCCAGACATATCTCTAGAGGGTCAGAGGATAAGGTTATCAAAGTTCCATCTTCACGAAAGCATCCATCATGTTAATGTTATGGAAATCATCATCATCCTCTAACTGTTTGCCTATGTTGAAAAAGATATTTAACTCTAATGACATATTCCTGAAAGACATACTCATAACCTCATTCCTGCAATTAATGATTATGTTTGAAGTGGCAAGGAATGGGCGACCAAGAATGACAGGAATTTAAGTGCTCATGTTACTGATGGGTTCTGTATCTGGGATGATAAAATCTATTGGGTAGTAGAATCTGTCAATATGGACCAACACATCCTCAATTACCCCTCTCGATACACGAATTGAGCGGTTAGTAAGTTGTAATGTGGTTAGGGTGGGTTTCAATTCTCCCAAACCTAACTGTTTGTAGACCGAGTAAGGAATCGGACTTACACTTGCTCCTAAGTCAAGAAGTCCATGATTAATTTGGTAGTTCCCAATTACGTAAGCAATGGTTAGGCTACTGGGATCTTTATACTTTTATGGCACATCTTGTTTTAGGATGACACTCACTTTTTCAGTTAAAAAGATTTTCTTTTTAATATTTTGTCGTCTTTTGGTCGTACATAAGTCTTTTAAAAATTTGGCATATGAAGGTATTTATTTTACGGCATCAAGTAGAGAAATATTGACCTTCACTTGTTTCAACACCTCTATAATGTCTTGAGAGTTAAAGAGAGGTTTTGGTGCAACCAACTAATGGGGAAATGGAGCAATCGGCTAGTTGGAAGTTTCGATTCTAATTCTTGTGGAGCAGTGTTAGGTTTATCATCATTGTCCTCTTCTTGGTCTTTAAACTTCTCAACCCTTACCGGAATAGATTTGTCAATTATCTTCCCGCTCTTAAAAGTGGTGATAGATTTAGCTTGCTCCATTTGATTTGTAGAGTTTGGATCACTTATCTCGTATTGCGGTTTAGGATTAGGGAGAGGTTGAGCAGGAAGCATCTCCCTTTATATAACCATAACACGTGAATCCATCTTTTGTATACATTTTGTAAGTTCTCGTATTGCTTGAATAAGCTCTTGAGTTTGCGTAGAATTTTGAACCAGTTCTTCCTAAGGTTTCACTTGATTTGGAATTTGATTAAAGAAACCTTATGGGGTTGCAGTTTGTCCACTCCTCCAACTGAAGTTTGGATGATTTCTCCAAATAGGATTATATGTATTGGAGGTAGGTCCATTGAAAGGTCTTTAGTAATTGTTCACAACATTGGATTGCTCATTCAACACCTCTTAAAAGACAGGTATTGTTGGACAATTTTTAGTTGTGTGAACGTTGTAAGCACAAAAACTGCAAACATCTTCCTTAACCTTATCCTTCTTTAGTTTCATGGCCTCAAATTTTCTTATGAGATTAGCCATTTTAGCATTGATATCATCATCCTCTTCAGAAGGTATAATCTGCCCCTTTCCTTTGATTGATTGAGCCTAGAAGTGGTGCTTGATTTTGGGTAAGTGTCCTATGATTGTGTGTTTTCAACAAGTCTATCCAAATAGTCCCACACGTCATCGATATTTTTATTCATGAATTCCTTATTGCACATTATCTCAACCAATTGGCGCATGGAAGATGTCAATCCATCATAATAAAAAAGTGTGTAATGCGCCACGTTTCAAAATCGTGTTGTGGGCATGAACTGACAAGATCCTTGAACAGCTCCCAACATTGGAAGAATGTTTCATCCTCCTTTTGTGCAAAGTTCATGATTGACTTTCTAAGGGTGTTTATTTTACGATGTGAAAAAAATTTCTTTATGAACTCCCTTATTATGTTATTCCATGTGCCAATAGATCTGGGACACAGTGAATGCAACCACATCTTAGCTTTCTCTTTTAAAGAAAAGGGAAAGAGTTTCAATCTGACCATGTCTTCAGACACGTTTGGAAAATATAAAGTGGCTATAATCTCATTAAACTCTTTCATGTACAAATATGGACTTTCACATTCAAGTCCATGAAATTTTGGAAGGAGTTGGATCACCCCTGGATTAATGTCCATATGTCTCACATTTTTTGGAAAAACCATGTAAGAGGGTGTACTCACACCTACCGGTTGAAACTAATCTTGAAAAGTACGAGGCGGGGGTGCTTGATGCACCTTATTCTCATCTTCGACTTCCTCAACCCTAGGTTGAGGTTGTTTTCCCGGTTGATTAATTAGTTGATTTGCTGTCATTACTTTAATTACCTCTAATGGTCTTGAGTGGTGTCTAATCTTGTGATGGATAGATAACTCCTCAAACAATCCTCCTCCACTCAAAAAAAAATTGAGTGTTATCAGAGACTCACTTGGGCATGAAACACTCTCAACCCTCAATTTCATATTCTAACCTAAATCTAAAAGAAAGAAGGGAAATAGAAATCAATAAATAGAAAGAGAGGGGGAATTAGAAAGAAGTTATTATATTAGAAGTTCCTAATTAAAATCCCACAAAACAAAACAAAACAAGTTAGTTTCTAAAAACAGAAATTCTAAAATTAAAAAGTTTCTAAACGTAAAAATAGAAAGTAAACTAGTTTCTATAAAAGAAAGTTTTTAAAAACAGAAAATAGAAAGTTTCTAAGAACTTATTAGGAAAGTGTTAAACCTAGAATTAGAAAGTAAGTTTCTAAAAATAAATGAAATCCTAGAATTAGAAAGTTTCTAAAAATAGAAAATAAACCCTAATCCTAAAAATAGAAAAAAAAAAAACTAATCTTACCTAATTCCAAAACTACTTAATCTCAGAAAAATGCAACCATTAATCCCTAGCAACGGCGCCAAAAACCTGTTCATAACCCCAAGTATAGGGTCGCGATGTAGTAATAATCTTGGTGAGACCGAGGTCGAATCCACAGAGATTAATCTTATGAGTATTCTGAAAGCAACTAGAACGAAAACTAGAAGAAGATGTATATCTAAATCTGAAATATTTGAAAGTAATTTTGAGAGATTTAATGAAAAACTTAAGAAATTCAAAGGTGGGAAACTAGGGTTTCTAAGGATCCACTTGTAGAGGCCAGAGAGATCTATGCTTGATTTAAATCACACGATTGTAATCGAAGTCCTATCTTATCCAATTGGAAGATATCTCAGTAAAATCAAATCTGAACTTCCTTTAACCTAATTCTCAATGGAAGAGTGGTGTGAGAACTAGAAGCGATTCCATCAGAAAACCATACCCATGAGAATGGCTCACAACAGGATTTACCAATCCCACAATCAATTCAAGAGAATTGTGAAAGTTAAGGAGGATTCTGTCATTCAACCATGCCCAAGGGATGGCGATGAACAATAGGAATTCCTAGATTCACAATCCCAAAATATGCAAAGAACATACTCAAAGCTATCACAAATCCATTGTAATTTGAGTCACAAATAACCATTAAAAACTGAAAGTATTCCTTATAATCAAACTAGAATCAAAGTAAGTTCATCATAAACATGAATCAAAGTAATAGAAACATCCCGTCACACTTCAAGATTCACCTCTTAGCCCTATCTATGAGGTTTAGCCAACCATAGACATGATTGAACTAAAATCTCTAAAAGAAAACATGAAAAACTAAGGAATAAAAGAAGAAAAATCATTGGCGACAGCTCTCCACCCTTGTGCTTTACTCTTCCAAACCCTAGATGATCCCTAAGAGTTCCCTAGAGACTCCTATTTATAGTTTTGCAGTACTTCCTTTCGCACCAACTTGGAAAAATCTAGAAATTGCCTCAAATTTACGCAGATTCGATATTCTTTAAGGGCCTTCAATATGTCCTTCAATATTATTGACAGGTCTTCGATAGTATTAAAGATCAGTCTTAAATGTCCAATGAGTTTGGCCAAAAATTCCGAATTTCTCGATATTATCTACAGGTCTTCGATATGTCCCTTTGATATTATCTACATGTCTTCGATATTATCAAAGGCCATCATTACAGTTTTCTATAATTAGACTTTTTGACCCCGGAATCTATTTTCATGAAAATTTTCAGGCTTTCTTATCTTCACTTCAATTCTTCGATGCTGCTCCTTCATCACTTGATTTCCTTAAATCTTTTGTATGTGAATTCTTCAATCTTAGTCTTCTAAGATCCATCCCTTGACTTGGTGATTTTTGAGCATTAAATTCACGCTTTTGGCACTGTTTTCAATCTAAGCTCTTAAATTAACTTTGTAACACAAACATGAGTAAAATAGAACATTAAGCATTATCATTTTCATAAAACCAAGATATAAATGGGGTCCAATATGCAATTTAGACTCATCCAAAGTGATTTACTCCACCTGTTTGACATGACCGATTTAAATGTGGAGGATAAACCACTTTCAACTAACCCTTCTACTCCCCTAAATTAAATGATGATATGATTCGGGAGGTGGATGATTTTCTCAATATGACTCTAGAATTTGAAACCACCCAGTTGAGGTCGCCATCTGAGTTGTACACTTCAGAAAATTCAATGTCTCTCCTGAGTAACTTCAATGAACAAAGTGTTCACATCAATTCTTTGCCTATTGATTTTCAATTTGTCTCTGTGAGACAAGAGCAAGAAAGCATGCATCCATCCACTTTTAAAGACGATGGAATCTTTAGGCAGATCGTCACAAGCTTCAATGCAGACAATGAGTCACTCTCGATTGAATTTTCTAACTCTTTGAATGAATGTTTGGCACACTTTGTGGATTCAAACGATCCCATGATGCAAGAAATAGTGGATGCCTCGTAAAGACAATATCTCGATAATTATCATGGACCGAGAGACCCCTTATTCTGAAGCCCCTCCTTCCCCAGATTCTAAATGTCTACCATTAAAAGAGGAGCTAAAAATTGAACCGGAATCCAAAACTTTGGCATGTGTTAAGACTACATTACTTCTTGAAATTCTTTCTGAATTTTATATACTTGTAGTCTCTAATTCACCATGTTATACTAACATTGAAACTTCTTCTGTCACAAGGGAATCGTATATACTTTGAATACCTTAGGCGAATCAATGATAATTTTTTGCTGAGGTACATAAGTTTCTCTAGACATTCATACTCAAGGGCATCCAAGCCTATTGCAAAAATGGCTTTTGGATGATCCTGTTGAGAAACTTATTGAGAAATTTATCAAGATATTGGCCAGAGGAGAAACCTTGCGGCATGACTAAGTAGCTTTTCCCTTGCTTTCATAAGAGTAAGGTAGTTTGCTTTACGATGTTCTAGGATAATCAGCTTTATGCCATTAGGTTAGTTTACTTTCGAAGTTATTTTAGAATAGTATGCTTTTGTTAGTTTAAACTTTTGTGCTGACCCACCTTCCTACTAAAATCTCTTAGGAAAAAACCTATTGATTCCTTCATCCAAGTATTATTTTTCCATTACTTCTCCTTCATTTTTGTTGTCTCATGTGCATTACATGCTTATATCTCTTACATTGAGGACAATGTAGATTTTAGGTTGGGGATGGAAAATTAGGTAACCTAATCAGTATTTTCTTGGTCTTGAGTGAAAATTGTAAAATTTTTTAAATTTTTCTAAAAATTTTGTGAATTCAAAGTGATTTTGGAAGCCATCTTTAATTTAGAAGTATAAGATACGTAATGTTGGTAATTTATGAATCTTGGGATTATTTACTTGTTAGATTTTAGAGTTAAGTTTGAATTATTGATCCATGATTAGAAATTTTAAACATTGATTGAGTCATGACTACACGTATCACATCTAGCTTACACATTAAGTTTTCAGTACGATATTGAAGGGCTTCACTTGGTGATCACTAAGCATGGAAGGAACCAGCCTAGGAAATTTTCTCATCATGCTCGATAAGAAGAAGTGAAAAGAAAGAAAATTAAATAAATGCCCAACTAAAAAATAGTTGTCATCGAAAAGCGCTACCTATTAAAGATCTTTAAAAAGATTGATATAGCGAGAAAGTCATTGATGGAAAAATCAAAAGCTGAAAAAAATGAAAATTTGAATTGTAAGGCAAGTTATGGTTATCCTGAATGCTTTTGTGATTATGAATGTTATCATAAAAATTGAGAATTGAATCCTTAATTGTGATAAGTCAAGGTTACACTCTACACTCATGGAACTCAATATTTAGAATTGGTTTAATTAATGGATTAATATTTTGAACTTGACCATGAAGTTTACCATGCAATTGAGTTTAGGAGAAGGTAATGCCCAACATTGATGTATTTTGAAATTCTATTGCTCGAGTTTACAGAAATTATCCTGTGGTTCTCAACTTATTTTTCACATACTTTGCTTGGGACTAGAAAAATGCTAGTTGGGGATTGTGTTGAGGGTCAAATATTGGATATTAAACCCCAGTTATTACCTGAATTTATGAACATGATACTATTTAACGACTTATTTATGGTGCAAGGTAAATTTAGGAAGCTTGGACTAAAAAGGGTATTAAAAGCATGGATTTAACGTTCAAGAATTACTAAGGCAAGGGACGGACCTCAGGGGACCGAGATCGAAGAATTTACACGCCAGAGTTCCTAAAAAATCAAGCAATTCACGTTATAAAGACCTGAAAATCATCTAAAATGTAAGATCACAGGGTTCCCACCATCCATTCAACTCAAAACTTTATATCTTGCCTGAGGACTCTAAATTAACCGTGCACGTTTAATTTCAACCATTGGAGCTTTGTGAAAGTGGCCCAACGGACAAATCAGCCCATAAATCATTAATATGAAACCCACCTAATCTCTAGATATGCTTCAATTTTGGTTTCAACCCCTTAAATTAGATGAGGAAGTAGATGGTCAGAGTAGATTTCTCATGTACATCAGAATGTACCCCACCTTGAGGGTGTGCGTGTACACAACATACGTGCACTCGCTATGCACCAAAATCAAGAGATGGGTCAGTGTGCGATGATCTAATCTCTCCTTCTTTAAAATGGAAAGTTGTTTTCGTTCTACCAGTATCCGCACGCTGTTCATACGGGGGGTTGATTTGGGCCACCATGATTCTCTATTCAGACGATCTGGACTGACCATTCGCCCCGGGGGGTGGCCAAGACCGTACCCATGCTTCCCTTTTTGTCCCATGCATGTGTGCACACATAAATCACCCGAAAACGCAGGATGAATAGTGGGAAGATTTAATACAGTGGGTCGCACCAAACTTGACCAAAACTACTCTTTTCTGACTGAAATTTTGTTAGGAATCTAATGGACGGGGTGAATTTCTTCGAAAACATCACTATGGGGCCCACCGAACACGTCAGTGTAAGAAGGTTAGCAGTTACACGTGTCTGGGAAAATCGGACATTGCAGGGCGTTGTACGACCACTTCTGTGATCGGATCAATGATCCAAACCGTTCAGAAGATCCACAAGGGGACCATGACCCCAACCATGAAGTCAAAATCCAAGAACAAGTTGTCCATCATCCAGAAATTCAAGCCAAAAGCAACTTAAGTTGCGTTGCTGGCTGCGTAAGTTTTTTCTGCAAAAAATCTCTTCACACCGACTCCTCCTGATGTCTCTCCAAGCTCGACCAACCTTCATGCCTATAAAAGCGAGAGATCCAAAGACATGAGGACCATCGAGGTAGCTGTGCAGCCGTGGAGGCAGATTCTTGGATGTGTGGAGTGGAGCACGAAAGAGAGAGAGAGAGAGAGAGAGAGAGAGAGAGAGAGTCGTGGCCGGCTTCTTCCTTCTTCTTCCTTTTTCCTCCTCCTTCCTTTTTCTTTCTTAGTTTGGTTTATTTCTTTCCTTTAAGAGATTAGCATGATCATGTCAGGCTAAACCTCTTAGCTAGGGCTAAGAGGTGAAGCTTGTAGTGTGATGGATGGTTTTCTATGCTTTGATTCATATTTTAGTTGAAATATCATTGATTCTAGTTTGATTATAAGGAATGCTTTCAGATTTTAATGGTTTATCGTGACTTAAATTACAATGGATCTGCGATCGCTTTGAGCATTTTCTTAGCATTAGAAGGATTGTGAATTTAGGAGTCCCTATTGTTCACCATCGTCTCCTAGGCATGGTTGGATGATGTAATCCTTCTTAATATTCATACATCTCTCAGATTGGATATGGATTAGTTAAATTTTTTTGTTTACTTTGTCTCATGGGCATGGTTTTTTTATGGAATCAAGTCTAATCCACATCCTTCTTATCTATTGAAAAATGGATCAAAGGAAGTTCAGATTTGATTTTTAATGTTATATCCTCCAACTGGATGAAGATGGGACTCTAAATCTAGTTGTGCTCTTGAATCAAGCGTAGATATCCCTAATCTCTACAAGTGGATCCTTGGAAACTCTAGTTTCCCACCTTTGAAGTTTACAAATTTTAGTTAATTAAGTTCACCATTATTCCCCTAACTTTCCTTGGTTTAAATACATCTTCGCATAGTTCTAGTTCAAATTACTTTCAGATTACGTACAAGGTTCAGTCCTGGTGGATTCGACCTCAGTCTTACCGAGATTATGACTAGATCGCAACCCTATACTTGGGGTGTGAACATATTTTTAGATCGGTAAGCTCTTCCATCTCTTGTAACATTGATTATCATAGTGGATATGTTGTCACTTTATGCCATGGTTTTTCCCCGCGAGGGTTTTTCCTCATAAAAACTTGTATTCTTTATGTGATTAATTTATTGGATCTCATATTGTTTGATTCTAACTCAAGATTTCTTTCGTGCATCCTCCTAACAAGTGGTATCAGAGATAATATTAGGATTTTTTGAGTTTTTTGAATCTGAAAATATGTTTTCTAAGGGAGATAATATTAAGTATGAAACAAAGTAGTTCACTGAGAGAAATAATTTTGAACTATGAAAGGTTAACATGAGAGGCATCCTAGTTTAGCAAGGATTACAACACTCTTTCCTTGCTATGGTGAAGCGTCCTTCATATATGACTGATGAAGAGTGGTATGAACTAGACAAGTGGGATAGAACCTCGATACAATTATTTCTAGTAAACAATGTCCTATATAATGTCTTATATCAAAGGACCGTCGTAAGGATATGGATGAAACTGGATGGTTTACACATGAAGAAATCCCTAGGTAGCCAATTGTATATTAAGAAGCAATTCTATAATCCTAAGATGACAAATGGGTCTGACATTATGAACACAGGAGCACTTTCAGCAAATTGCTGTATAAACTGACGAATGCAGGATTTAAGATCAAAGAGGAAGATTAAGCTTTAATTCTTTTGAATTCACTTCCATCATCTTTCGAGAATATGGTAGACACGCTAATCCACGGTAGAGATACCATCGATGTAGAGACTTTTATCTCAACCCTTTATGAGAAGTAATTGAGAAAGAATTACGGTAATGGATGTATCTCTACAAACGCATTGGTTGCTAGGGGAAGGTATATATATTGAAAAGAAGAAGAGCAATTCTCAATCATAATCTAAATCGAAAGTGAATTGGCAAGATGAAGTGTTGGAATTGCAAGATGACAAGGCATATAAAGAAGGACCACAAGAACCCTAAGGCTCAAAAGGGAGAAAAATCAAGGAATGCACCAAAAGAGGTCAACAGTGCAATCATGCAAGGAGATGGATAATGGTGATGTCTTGACCTTATATAAATCTAGTTACCTTAATAACGACTGAATTATGGATTTGGGAGTCTCATACTACATGAATTCTCACACTGATTGGTTCACCACATCTAACGAGTACAATGGTGGATAGATTTTTATGGGCAATGACATTGTCTATAAAGTTGTTGGAATCGGTTTAGTGCACATTAGAATGTTCAATGGTATGGAGTGTACTCTAACAGATATTCGATATATTTCCAACCTCAAGAAGAATTTGATATCTCTGTGGATTCTTAAGGCACTTGGTTGTAAGTTCACTGGTTATGAAAGGGTCCTTAAAGCTTCAAAAAGAGCACTTACTGTCAGAAAGCGCAGTAGAGTAGTAATCTAAACAAGTTGATCAAAACACTAAAATGGGTAGAGTTGCAGCGTCTATAGAGGAATTCATATCAGCACAATTGTAGTGTACATACATAAGTCACATGAGAGACTGCGGTATGAAGGTACTTTTTAATCGTTGTTTTATTCCTGTTTTTAAAAGTATTGAACATATTATATGTGAGCATTGTATATATAGTAAACAATTAGTGTTAACTTTTAAAACTGGAAAACATGTTTGTAAAGGTGTGCTTGAGAATGTGCATTCAGATGTATGGGGCCCATCACCCATTGTTTTTGTTGCGGGTCATCGATTTTATCTCATCCATCAATGACTACTCCAGGAAAGTGTGGGTTTATTTTCTTAAAAATAAATCTAATATTTTCACCATATTTAAAGTCTAAAAGGAAATGGTTGAATGGTAGACAAGGCATGAACTGAAGGTTTTAAGGATTAATAGCAGAGGTAAATTCACTTCAAAGGAATTCAATCGGTTTTGCAAAAATGAGGGGATTATGAGGCACAATATAATGAGGCATACTCTTGAGCAGAATGAAATGAAAAAATGCATAAATTAGACTCTCTTAGAGAGAACTCGAAGTATGTTGAGTAATGCTAGATTGGAAAAAAATTTATAGATGGAGACCATTAATATGGGTCTATGTCGATAGGCTGCAAGATTCTTGAAGAAGTGTGGAGTGGACATGAGGTAAACTACCCATAGTTGCTTATATTTGATTGCGACACTTACTCTCATATATTATCAGTTGAGAAAGATAAGCTAAACCAAAGGGCTAAAAAATGTATTTTTGTGGACTATGATGATGGTGTGAAAGAGTATAGGTTATATGATTTAGTCATGGGTAAGATCATAATTAGTTGATATGTCAAGTTTAATAAAGATTTCTTATTTCATTAGGACGAATACAAAGAACCATAGAAATCAATGATCATTGATGTCGAGATTGAAAAAGTAGATACACAAGTAGAGCTTAAGCCACATGTAGAGGTACAGGAGTAGGTGGAGCAGTCACCACTGAGAAGAAATATGCCGAGAGATCGCAAATTGCCAATCAAAAATAGGGATGACTTGAATGTTGCATTTACCCTTATTAGGATGATGAAAAATTTGTCTACCTTCCAGGAAGCATTAGATGGTTCTGATGCTGAGGAGTGGGTATGACGAGATGGATTCCATTTATAAGAATAAGACATGCGAGCTGATGAAGCTTCTAGTGACGCATAAAGCGATCAGTTGTAAGTGAATTTATAAGAAGAAGCAAGATAGATACAATGCAAGATTGGTCTTAAAAGGGTATGCGTAAAAGGAGGATATCAACTTCAGTGAGATTCGCACCTATAGTCAAGCAGGTGTTTATCAGATTTGTATTGGTGTTGGTTGCTCAATACAACTTGGAATTGAAACAGATAAATGTGAAGATTTGTTTCCCACATGGAGAGTTGGAAGTGCATATTTACATGAAGAAATCATAAGGGTTCGAATTAAAAGAGATAGAGAATAAAGTTTGCAACTTAAGGAGGTCATTATATGGCTTAAAACTGTCACTTAGTGGTACAAAAAGTTTGATACTTTCATGATGGGTCAACGATTTACAAGAACTGAATATGGTTACTGTGTTTTCCACAAGACACTAAATGATGGACAGTTCATCATATTAGTATTATATGTAGATAACATGCTTATTGCAGCCATAGCATGTCTAAGATCGACACGTTGAAGACTTAGTTATCAAGGACATTCGAAATGAAAGATTCGGGAAATGCAAAGATGATTCTTGATATAGATATTCACAATGATAAATAGAGGAGCAAGCTACGGTTATCACGGGTAGAATACCATGAGAAGGTATTAGTTATGTTTGGTATAGACAAGGCGAAAACGGTTAGCACACCCTATGCTACTCACTTTATACTTTCTTCTGAACAATCTCCTACTACAGATGAAGAAAACCAAGTGATGTCTTGAATGCCCTATTTAAGCATTGTTGGTAGTTTGATGTATTTCATGGTCTCTATGTGTAACACCCTGAAAATCGGGGGTCGTATATAAACTCAACTCCCGAGTTCCAGACCGTCACTTATGCAACAAAAATGGTTATGATTCAATGTTGTCTGATTTAAAGCATTCACATGAGTAAAAGTATACCAAAACTGTAATTCATACTTCAGATCCAGTGATAAAAGCAAGCGGAAGACTAAACAATATATATATCACTGTATGGAAAAATAAAGTAAATCTCATCTGTCTCCAAAGTATGACTACATCTCTGCGTCTCATATACATATACATAAACAAAAAATAATGTTCAAAATAGTCCCACTGATGTCCCCTCGATCCAGGTCGCCTACGGGAAGCCGTCGTGATACTGCATATACGAGAACTCGTCCTGGTCCTCGTCGATCTCTGGCTCCACCTCCTGGATCTCGGCCTCACCTGCATCTACAACAGGGTCTGGTGGGTGTTGCAAACACCATCCCGTAACGTGGGAGTGAGTGATCAACTCAGTGGAATCATAGAGCAAAGATTAGCATGTTCACAATTCAATCACGCGATAATAGTAAAGCAGTAAATCAGACAATCCTAATACTGTTGTTAATGCAATATGACATGACGTGATGTATGCCCTCACCGACGATCACCCTCATGCGGCAACATCTTACGACCGTGGCATACCACACTCCCTAGAGTGCTCCACATCTTCCAAGCACATACAATGCTATGGTGATATGAATTCCAAGTTGTTATTAGTCCATTCAAACAGCAGGATTGGAAAACTAAGGTACTTTCCTTGTATCAATCCCAACACAGATCCTGTCTAGGGTCGTCACTCCTAGTAATCTCATACGATGTATATTTCGTAGGTCACTGCAAGGGCTGCCAGGGCTGTTGCTCGCACTCGTTGCACTGCTCCCCCATCACCTTATCAATACAGGCCTACCGTACTCTACTACAATGGAAGGGTCATCGCCTCCCGTGGACTCAGAATACGCTCGCGGTCACTACAAAGGGCTCGTCGCCTGATCAGTGTAGGCCGACAGCTAGAATATAGTGTCCCATACCACCATAATCTACTCACGAGTCTAGGTGCTCACTGGTCACTACGGGGAGGTTTATGGCCCCAGCGTAGGCCGACAGCTCGACCACGGTGTCCCATACCACCATGCCCGGCTCATGAGTCTTCATGGATCAAGGTACCATGGTTAACAGGGTTTACAATGGTAAGTTCAGTACCCTAGGTTCAAGCAGTTATGACACATACAAGGTGAACATACATCGGCCAGTCGGGTTACTTGACGGGCTCGACTAGCGCGATCGCATCTCAAGTCGAACGACATGAAGTGCGTAAAACACTTCGCGTGGCCTAACCACTGCCGCCAACTCTAAACACGAATCACGTTCATCGACGCGTCGTTCGTGGCTATGACCAGTCAGCCACGAATTTGCTCGGTTACCAACTGCCTGGACTAAGTCTAGTCCCACACATCTATGGAATCACATTAGCAATATATGTAAAGGTATTGGAATTTAGATACAATCATGTGAGCATGTTAACACATGTTATAACATTCAACTTAAGCAAATCTTCAAACACATACTTTCCATGCATGTAATGGAATCATGCATATGGTCAACATGTAGGAAATCATTTAGGTCAGCATATTAACCTAGAAATCAATCTCAAACTACTACATAACATCATTTAATTCAATACATACTAATACAAGCATTTATACAAACACATACACTACACACTTAAGTCTACATATAGTATGTCGACCCAAAGTGCGCAACTAGGCGAATCTCTTCGCCGAACTAATTATGCAAGCATTCCTAACTCCCTAATGTGACAACAAACCATGTCAATCACGTCAGCGAAATATGAATGTAGACCGCACTTCCTACAAATGACTAAAATTCTCTAAATCTCATATTCTTCGTTAATTTACGAAACAGGAAACGGAGAGCATGTTGTACATGTCAAACGGCGGTGCCGTCGATAATCTACTATTAAACGACATTGAAAGCGTTGTAAATCGTCAATCAAAGCGTCTAAAATCCTCACCTAGTCTCTTACGGATGCAGAATTTTGAACGGAGCATGTACGCTTCGTCTACGGCAGTAGGAGAACCTGTTTTACGAAATACGTTAGCTAACACGCTACGAATCCAAGTAATCCCTAAATCAGCAACTTTTAGGGTCGTTTCATACCTGAAAAAGCGGAGAAATCACCGTCCAAGTGATTGGGAAGAGTTGCTGAAACAGCAGCTATCGGTGGCTCGGAAGCGGGAAAAATTCCTTCTTCTCTTTCTCTCAAACTCTCTCTCCTTTATCCTAGGGTTTACAATTTTCGGATGGGAGAGAGAAATGAGGGTTTCAACCCCTTTTATAAGCTCAAAAACGCCGGAAACAGGCTCCGGAACGAAGTTTACTTGGTGCCATCCATTTCGGGGCTGTTTCGGTCCAAAAGCTATTTTCTGGTGGTCTCCTGGTCGATTGCGGTCAGACTTAAGCTCATGCGTACCAGATGTAGCACGTATTAAGTTTTCAGTCTGGCAGGGTTCGCAGATCGCACGTGGCGGACCAGTTTCAGTTCAGCGGTCACCGCACGTAGATTAGGGCTGAAAGTCTCATGATAATAAATAGAAATTTTTCCTGATCCGAGGGTGTAATCTGGATGAATTCTGACGGTCAGAATGCTTAATACTGACGCGTCAAGTCGTGTGCCAGATTTGAATTTGAAATTCCAAATCTGTCCCTATTCGCGGTCTCTTCAGTCCGGGTTCAACGAAATAGTCTGTGATTATCGGTTTAACTTGATTTTCGAGATGATTGTCAAGTCCAGCTGGGCGGTTCTAACGGTCTAAGATAGGAGGTATCGGACCTTCGACGCGCGGTCTAAATCCAATACAAAAATTCAATGTGGTCCAGAGAACAGACCTGCTTAGAGTTTGATCCGAGGTTATAAAGTATTGTAGAGTTGTTTGTTCTACTCAATTTGGGTCTTGTAGAACGTATTTAAAGTGATCAGGGACTATTTTCCAGCTACTCTAGCGTTGCGCTAGCTAACTTACGCTTAATTTCCATGAAAATTAATTCTATGCGATTTTGGGTCGAGTTGGTACTCGAGCCCAAGTACGGATTTTTCACGGGCGTTACACTATGACACCTGATATTTCACATGCAGAGGATGTTGTAAGCATATACATGTCTAGGGACAAGTTGGTAGGCTATGTGGATGTTAATTACATAGGTAATGTGTATAATAAGAGATCAACTTTCGAGTACTCGTTCATGCTAACAGGTGGAGTGATCAGTTGGATGTCGAAGCTTTAGTCTATGGTAGATCTTTCCATAACTGAAGCAAAGTATATGGCAGTGACAGAAGCATTCAAAGAAGGTGTTTTCTTGAGAAGGATGATAAATTAATTTGGGCTTCAATAGGAAGCCATGCCAGTAAATTGTGACAGCGAAAGCATGATCAATTTTGTGAATAACTCGATTTACCATTCTTGTACTAAACATATTAATGTCCGTCATCATTTTATCTGATAGATGCTTCAAGAAGGTCGAGTGACTCTTAAGAAGATCCACACAAACATAAATTCGGTAAACATGCTTAAGAAAGTAGTTCCTATAAAGAAGTTCAAGTTCTATGCGACTTATTTGGGTTTAGCGAAGGCTTAACAAAGACAAAGTGTGCATGAGAAACGACGAAGATGATGGAGCTATGGTAGAGGTAATTAGAGATGGAGCTGTGGTTTGTAATAATTGAAGACATAGTGGAGATTGTTGTCAGGTGTCTTCAATTTGTCTGTAACTAGGTCTGTTGATGGCATCGACAGACCACTCAATCCCATCGAACAGCTATCAATTCCATCGATAGCCAACTTGATTCCATCAAGGAAATCCCATTTTTTGCCTTTGCTCATTAGATGATGTTTGGGTCCAAATTGATCTGATCGAAGATGACTTCAATATTTAATCCTATTTAAGGGTTTGTAATTGAGGATTAAGGTATTAGAAACGTGCTTAGGGCTTTCGACGGGAAAAGAGAGATAAAAGTTAGGGTTTTTTGTATGCTTTTTTAAGGTGCATTCTTGAATCGATAAGCTCTCCAACTCTTATAACATTAATTATTACAGTGGATTTGTTGTCGCTTTATACTGTGGTTTTTTCTTATGAGAGATTTTCAATATAAAACCTTATATTCTTTATGTGCTTGTTTTACTTAATCTATTATTGTTTGATTCTAACTCGGAGTTACTTCTACGCATCCCCCCAGCAAGCTTACAGTGTTGTTATCTTTAAGGTTATATTTGCATTCTATCTTCTTAAGAAGGAAAACTAAAACCTCCTTTTCATCTGGGAAAATATAAATTCCAAATCCCAAAAAAAAGACCTACAACAAGCATAGTCTTCAACACATGCCGGTGATTTTTTAACTATACAATTTCTATAAAGATAAAAGTGTTAAACAATTATTTCTTAAGACTTAGAACTAAAATCAACATGTCCATGGAAAATTAGTCCAACAGTGGATAGCATCTTACTACACAACTTTACTTAATCCAAACGACTCATCTCTGTGTGGGCCATAGGTAGTAGATCCCACTGGCCACAGATCCTACTTTTATGTTGGGGTGATGTTTCTCACCATTGTTTATATGAAGCATGGAGATGTATGGTGAGCCTATTGACAGTGCATCCCACTAAATGAACGGTCTAGATTCGCATGTCGTGAGGTGCAAGAGGTGAGCAATGAGGGCACAGCTCCCATTGATCCCTAGATCCACCAATGTGGGTGAATCCTTAACTGTGGAGCTACCATGATGTATGTTCCTTATACCGACGCCGTCCATCTATTTTGATGGCTCATTGTAGGGCACGATCTAAAAAATGAAGTAGATCCAATCTCATGTGGACCCCACCATAGGAAACAATGGTGATTAAATATCACCATTAAAACCTTCTTAGGGGCCACCAGAATGTTTATTTGCCATCGAACATGTTGATAAGGTCACAAAATCTTGGATGAAGATACCAAACAAATATCATCTTGATCCAAAACCTCAGTGGTCCATAAGAAGTTTTTAATGGTCAATCACCACTGTTTCCTATGGTGTTGTCCACCTAAGATTTGGATCTACTTCATTTTTATGATCATGCCCTAAAATGATCTTTCGAAACCAATGGACAATGTGGATATAAGGCACATACATCAAGGTGGGCCCCATAGTCAGGGATACACCTTTGTGGATCCAAGGATCCACCAAAGCCATGCTTGAGCAACAATGTGAGAGCAACAAACGCAAATGGCAATAATGCCCTAACTATGAGGCCCAACTCAATTTATGTATTTTGTATATATTCCATCATTATTTTGGGCCAACTTATTTTATAGCATAACTGTTCACAACCTCATGTGTAGGGTTGCGATGTAGTAATAATCTCGGTGAGACCGAAGTCAAATCCACAGGGACTAATCTTCTGTGTTTATTCTGAAAGTAATTAAAATCAAAACTAGGAGAAGATCTAACCTAAATCAGGAAAGTAGGAAGTAATTGTGAGATGATGAATTTAGAAACTTAATAATTTAAAGGTGGAAAATAGGGTTTTCAGGGATCCACTTGCAGCTACTAGGATGTTTCCTTGTTTGATTCAAGGCACTCAATTGGAATTGAAGTCTTATCCTATCCAATTGGAAGATATTCAACAAGATCAGATCTAAACTTCCATTGACCTATGTGACGCCCTGAAAATCGGGGGTCGAGGATAAACTCCACTCCCGAGTTCCAGAACATCACTTATGCAATATTTTCAATGATGGATGAATGTCGGCTGTAATAGTGCATAAAACATGAAGTGGATTAAGCCAAAACAGCATATCATACTCCAGAGACAGTTAAATTATCAAGCGGAAGAATGTGATAGATATATAAAATATATAAATGATTGTAAGTCTCTAGAGTATGAACATGTTACCAAGTTAACTAAATACATGTATACTCCAAAATAGAAAGAAAAGAATATACATAGGTGTGGAAATAAAAGGCAAAATACCAAGTGTATTGGCATCTAATCAGTAACCCTGTAAACCCGTCGATCAGAACCTTCATATAGGAGAGATCCTCCTCATCATCATCAAGTCCGGCTCTGCTTCGTAAGCATCGTCATCATCTAAAACTAAAATAGGGACTGATTGGTGTGTGCAACACCGTCCCGTAACGTGGGAGTGAGTAGCTAACTCAGTGGAATCATAGAGCAAAGATTAACATGTTATCAAATCAATCACGCGGTAATGGTAAAGCAAGCAATTCAAACATTCCTAAATACTGTGATTAATGTAAGAATGAAATGACATGATGGATGCCCTCACCGACATACTCCCTCATGCGACACCATCTTACGTCCGCGGCATGCTTTCTTCCCTCAATGCTCCACATCTTCCAGGCACATGCAGTGCGATATGAATATGATTACTGAGTTGTTATTAGTCCTTTTCATACAGCAGGATTGGGAAACTAAGGTACTTCCCTTATATCATTCCTAACAAGGATCCTGTCTAGGGTCGTCACTCCTAGTAATCTGTAACATCCTGAATTTTTGCCAACCTGGGGTTAGACGTCCTTAGGCAATAGGCCAACCATGACACCTTGGTAACCTCTCAGAACTCAATTCCAAAGCCAAAGAAATCATTTAGAACCAAATTCTTTAGAAATTTAGTGTAAGTTAACTAGTGCTACGTTAGATTAGCTGTGAAATTATCCCTGATCACTTTAAATACGTTCTACAAGACCCAAAACTTGTACAACCAATGACGCTACAATACTCCGAAATCTAGGATCAAACTCTAAACCCATTTGCTCTCAGGAACCCTCTGAAACTTCGTATTGGATTTAGACCGCGCGTCAAAAGTCCGATATCTCCAATCTTAGACCATTAAGACCGCTTAGCTGGACTTGATAATCGTTTCGAAAATCAAGCCCAACCGATGTTCTGAGGCTATTTCATTGAGCCTGGAGCAAGGAGTGTGAGGAAGAGTTACAATTAAATGGGATTTAAATAAATCTGGCACGTTTCGTTTGCGGGATCAGTATAAGCATTCAGACGGTCGGAATCGGACCCAAATACACCCTCGGATCAGGAAACATTTCTCACGCAGGTTAATATACTTAGAATCCCTGATTGAGTCTCCGTGACCACTGAACTGAAACTGGACCGACACGTGCGATCTAGGAACTCTACCGGTTTAAAAACTTCGTGTGAGCAAGATCCAATATACATGAACTTAAGTCCGACCGCGTTCGGCTAGGGACTTCCCGAAACGCTCTTTTGGATCGAAAAAGACCCGATTTGGTTATAACTCAAGTATACCTTGTTCCCAAGTCTGTTTAGATGAAGTTTTAGCCTATATAAGGGCTTGAAATCCTCTCATATATCTCCCATCCGAATTTACTTTAAACCCTAGATTGAGAGAGAGAGAGAAAGTGAGAGATTGTGAGAGAGTTGTGGAAGGGAATTCCTACCACCTGCACCAGCTTTTGCTCATATCGAAGCACCGCTTCCAAATCACTTTTTCGGTGATTTCCAACTCACTTTTAGGTAAGAAAACCCTAACCACTTGCTGTTTTGGAGATTCCTTCGATTCAAATAGCGAAATAGCTTATGTATCTTGTGCATTAGGTCGCCTTTACGCAGTTGACGAAGCGTATACATTCTATTCGAATCGATACACGTCTAAGGCGAAAGGTGAGGATATTAGACGCTTAGATTGGCTGATTTCAAAGCTTTCAATGTCGTTTAATAGTAGATTATCGATGAGAATTTCGTTTGACATGTAGAACATGCTGTCCGTTTTCTTTTTTGACTGCGTACGGGAAATATGAGATTTAGGGCATTTTAGGTATTTGTAGAAAATACAGTATATGTCCGTATTTTGTTGAAATGTTTGTCATGGTTATTTATTGTGTTATGATATTAGGAATGCGTGTATGATCTGTTTGGCGAAGAGATTCGCCCTAATGCGTACTTTGAGTCGACATACGCTATGTAGACTAAAGTGTGTAGACTAAGTGTTGTATAAATGTTTGTATTAGTATGTATTGTGTAAATGGTGTTGTGAATTAGTTTTGAGATCGAATTCTCAATTAATATGTTGATGTATATGATTTTCACATGTTGGCTACATGAATTGATTTCATTATATATATGGAATGCATGAGGTGGTTGATTTGCTTATGTAGTATGTTATAACATGTGACAACATGCTTGTATTGTTTATATTCATTTCGGTTACTCTCATATGCTTACTGATATTGTAATACAAATGCTTGGGGCTATGACCTAGTCCAGGCAGTCGGTAATAAATCGAATTCGTGGTTGGCCTCTATTTGCCACGAAGGACGTGTCGATGAACGCGAGTCATGTTTTAGGCAGGCGACAGTGGTTAGGCCACACGAAGTATTTCATACACTTCATGTCGCTCAGCTTGAGATGCGCTCGTACTAGTCGAGCCCTTCAAGTAACCCGACTGGTCATTGTATGTTCACCATGTATGAGTCATAACTGCTTGAACCTAGGGTACTGAACTTACCATTGAAACCCCTAATAACCATGGTACCTTGGTCCATAAAGACTCATGAGTCAGGCATGGTGGTATGGGACACCGTGGTCGAGCTGTGAGCCTACGCTGGGGCCACAAACCTCCCCGTAGTGACTAGTGAACACCTTTGACTCGTGAGCCGATTGTGGTGGTATGGGACACTACATTCGAGCTGTCGGCCTACTCTGATTGGTGACGAGCCCTTTGTAGTAACCGTGAGCGTATTCTGAGTCTACGGGAGGCGACGACCCTTCCATAGCAACAAGAGTATATTAGGCCTGTATTGATAAGGTAATGGGGGAGCGGTGCAACGAGTGCGAGCAACAGTCCTGGCAGCCCTTGCAGCGACCTACAAATATAACATCGTATGAGATTACCATGAGTGACGACCCTAGACAGGATCTGTGTTGGGATGGATATAAGGAAGGTACCTTAGTTTTCCAATACTGCTGTCTGAATGGACTAATAACAACTCGGTAATCATTATCCATATCGCACTGCATGTTCCTGGAAGATGTGGAGCACTGAGGAAAGAAAGCATGCCGCGGGCGTAAGATGGTGCCGCATGAGGGAGTATATTGGTGAGGGCATCCATCATGTCATTTCATGTTTGCATTAACAACAGTATCTAAGAATGTTTGATTGTTTGCTTTACCATTATCGCGTGATTGATTTGATAACATGCTAATCTTTGCTCTATGATTCCACTGAGTTGATCACTCACTCCCACGTTACGGGATGGTGTTCCGGACACCCACCAGTTCTCATTTTAGTTTCAGATGATGGCGATGCTTGCGAAGCAGAGCCGGACTTGATGATGATGAGGAGGATCCTTCCTATATGCAGGTTCTGATCGACGGGATTACAGGGTTACTGATTAGATGCCGGTACACATAGTATTTTACCTTTTATTTTCACACTCATGTATATTCTCTTCTTTCTATTTTGGAGTATACATGTATTTAGTTAACCTGGTAACATGTTCACACTCTGGAGACTTACAATCATTTATATATTTTATATATCTATCACATTCTTTCGCTTGCTAATTTAATTATCTCTGGAATATGATATGTTATTTTGGCTTAATTCACCTCATGTTTTATGTACTATTACCGCCAACATTCATCCATCATTAAAAATGTTGCATAAGTAATGTTCTGGAACTCAGGAGTTGGGTTTCTACCTGACCCCCAATTTTTGAGGCGTTACATAATCTCATACGATGATATATTTCTAGGTCACTGCAAGGGCTGCTAGGGCTGTTGCACGCACTCGTTGCTCCACTCCCCCATCACCTTATCAATATAGGCCTAGTTGTACTCTTGTTGCTACGGAAGGGTCGTCGCCTCACGTAGACTTAGAGTACACTCGAGGTCACTACAAAGGTCTGTCAGGGCTGTTGCTCACACTTGTTGCACCGCTCCCCCATCATCTTATCAATGTAGGCCGACAGTAAGAATATAGTGTCCCATACCACCATAATCTGCTCACGAGTCTAGGTTGCTCACTGGTCACTACGGGAAGATTTGTGGCCCCAGCGTAGGCCGACAGCTCGATCACGATGTCTCATACCACCATGCCCGGCTCATGAGTCTTAGTGGATCAAGGTACCACAGTTATCAGGGTTATCACTGGTAAGTTCAGTACCCTAGGTTCAAGCAGTTATGACCTATACAAGGTGAACATACAATGGTCAGTCGGGTTGCTTGATGAGTCCGACTAGCACGAGCGCACTTTGAATCGACCGACATGAAGTGCACAAGCACTTCATGTGGCCTAACCACTGCCGATGACTCTAGTACGACTCGGGTTCGTCATACACATCCTTCGTGGCAAATAGAATCCAACCACGAATTCAAATCTGTTACCGACTGCCTGGACTAGAGTATAGCCCCAATCACATACAAATCTAACAACTAGCATATGATTCATATCCTGTATCCATATGAACAATCGTGAAGTATAACTTGAATGTAAACAGTACATGCAGAAATTCATCCACACATTTAACATGCTTCAACTAAGTAAACAATCCATGGAGGAAATCATACACTCACTTAGCATGGATAATCTAAGTTACACTATTTATGGAGGAGTTCATAGACTTACAAATTGTGATGGAGATCCATATGTAAACCAGCTTATCAATTATACTTTACTAACTACTAATTCACTTAGGCATTTATTCAGCCACTTAGATTACACATTATATCATACATATTTTACATTCATAAGCATACGTATTAGGGCAAATCCTTTCATCAAAGGGGTATTGCCCATACAACAATCATATATCCATGACAATTAGTCATGGTGAGCATGAAAGCAAATTCCATACTCATTCCGTCATTTTCACAAACACTTAGTCTACACACTTTAGTCTACATAGCATATGTCGGCCAAAATGTGCATTAGGGCGAATCTCTTCGCCAAACAGATTATACATGCATAATTAGTATAGGTACACGGCAAATACTCATGGTAATCATATCGAAGAAATACGTACGTATACGGTATTTCCTACAAATACCCAAAATACCCTAAATCTCATATTCTTCGTATGTATTCGAAACAGAAATCGGTCGGCATGTTCTACATGTGAAACAGCATTCTTGACAATAATCTACCATTAAACAACATTGAAAGCTTTGATAAATGGTAAACCAAGCGTCTAAAATCCGCACCTTAAACCAGAAATTGCGAAATGGAGTTGATTCAGACGATAAGTCTTCGTCAACGGTGAATAGGTTACCTAAGGCATGAAACAGGTTAGCTACAACATCACTACAGCTATTCTAAGCTTCAAAAAAGGTTAGGGTTAGGGTTTCTTACCTAAGAATGACGCCAGAATCACCGAAAAAGCGATGCAGATGGATGGCTTTGGCACGTAGAGCAGCAGGGAAGAATCCCAGGAGAAAGCTCCAACTCTCTCTCACTTTCTCTCTTCTATCCTCTCTCTCCTAGAATTTTCTCCAAATTCGTATGGGTTAGAAAGTTAAGGGTTTAAGCTCCTTATATAAGCTAAAAACTCACCTATATAGACTTAGGACCAAGGTATACTTGAGTTACGGCCAAATTGGGTCTTTCCCAATCCAAAAGAACGTTTCTGGAGGTCCCCTGACTGAATGCGGTCGGACTTAAGCTCACGGATGTTGGATCCTGATCACATTAAGTTTTCAGTTCGATAGAGTTCCCAGATCGCACGTGGCGGACCAGTTTCAGTTCAGCGGTCACTGAGACTCGATAGAGGATTCCAAGTACACTGACCTGAGTGGAAAATGTTCCCTGATTCGAGGGTGTATTTGGGTCAGATTTTAATGGTCTGAATGCTTAAAAAATGTCACGCAAGCGACATGTGCCAGATTTATTTAAATCACATTTAATTTCTAAAGAATTTCACTATTTCTCACACTCCTTGCTCCAAGCTCAATGAAATAGCCTCAGGACATCAGTTGGGTTTAATTTTTGAAACGATTCTCAAGTCCAACTAAGCGATCATAATGATCTGAGATTATAGATATCAGACTTTCGACACACGGTCTAGATCCAATACAAAGTTTCAAAGGGTTCCTGAGAGCAAACAGGTTTAGAGTTTGATCATGGATTTTAGGGTAAGATAGCGTCAATGATTCTATAGGTTTTGGGTCTTACAGATCGTATTTAAAATGGTTGGTGCTAATTTTGCAGAAAATCTAGTGTAGCAATGGCTAATTCACATTAAATTTCTAAAGAATTAGGTTCTAACTGATTTCTTTGGCTTTAGAATTGAGTTCTGAGAGTGATATGGTTGAATCATTGCCTAAGGACGTTTAACCCCAAGTTGGTAAAAATCCGGAGTGTTACAACCTAATTCTCAATGGATGAAAGTTGTGAAAATTGGAAGTGATTCCATCACCTAACCATGCCTAGTAGACTATGATAGACAATAAGATATACCGATTCAACAACCAATATGGGAGACTTGTGAAGAATAAAAGGGATTCCATCACTCAGCCATGCCCAAGGGGCAATAAAGAACAACAGGATTTCCTATTTCCATAAACTCCAAATAAAAAAAGAAGATACTTCAAGCTATTACAAATCTATTGTAACTTTAAGTCACAACAAACCATTAAAAACAAAAAGTATTCTTAAATATCAAACTAGAATCAAAGGAGTTCAACAATAACAAGAATCAAACAAGAAAAACATCTCAACCATGCTACAAGCTTCATCCCTTAGCCCTAGCTAAGGGATCTAGCTAACCATAAACATAATTGGATTAAAAACCCTAAAAGAAAGCATTACAAACTAAGAAGAAGGGAAGAAGAACTCTTGGAAAGTAGCTCCACCCTTTTCCTCTACTTCTCCAAACCCTAGATATCCTAAAAAGTGCCTAAGAAACCCCTATTTATAAGCCAAGTTTCACATATCTAAAAAATCGAATCAAATTTATGCACTCTGTGTAACTCTGCATAACGCCTTCGATGTCATCGAACACCCTTCGATGCCTTCGATGTCATAGAAGGGGTTTGAATCCGGAGGTCACACTTTTTCGCTCTTTCGCATTGCGTAGTCTTTGTGTCATTGAACCGTCCTTCGATGTCATCGAGCAAAGCTTTGATCCATCGAACAAGTCTTTGAGTCATCGAGAATGTGTCTAAACTAGTCTAGCGAGTTGCTACAATTTCTTCAATAAATTCGATGTTATCGAGTAGTCTTCGATGCCATCAAGCACCTTCAATCTAGTCATCAAACATGTCTTTGATTGATCGAGAAAAGCACCCAATATGTCGAGCAACAAACTCAATTTTCCCTCATCAATTCGATGTCATCGACCATTATTCGATATCATCGAATAGATATTTGATGTCATTGAATGGTTCTCAATGACATAGTCTTTGTGATTTTTACGTTTGTTCTTTCGACTCCTTCCTTCTCCACTTGGTTTTCTTGGATCTTGAGTTCTTAAAATCTTCAATCTTGGTCTCCAAAGATCCCTTCTTTTCTTTGAAAATTCTTGAGCACTAAATCCATGCTTTTAACATTCTTTTCAATCCAAGCTCTTAAATTCACCTTGCAACACAAACACATGTAAAATATACCATTAAGCCATATTATGTTTGTAAAACCAAGAGATAAATGGTGGATAATATGTAATATTTGACCCTCAATAATAACCCAAAAAAATGAAGCAGAAGCAGATAAAAATCTCAAGTAGACCACATCATAGGAAATAATGGTCATTGTACAGCCATCATTAAATCTGAGCATATCAACAGTAAGGCAACCGACCCAACAAGACTCATCCCCATTTGAAGGTCAACAGTAAGCAGAAGGTATGGATGACAAAATCAACTTGAGGACCGCTTCTCTCCATAGGTTGCCTCTTTCGAGGACTTTTGAGCTGTGATTGATTGATTATGTTTGAGCAAAATCGTCACTAGCCAATTTCTCTGTCTCTATAATAGGTTAGACCTTATAGAAATGTTAGGGTATGGATCTGAACATTTCCTGCCCTAAGACAACTCTTCAGTTATGTGATCAGATATTCTAAGGGACCCTGGTTATACAGAGAGAAGGTTACAAATTTATGGTCTCTACTTCACAGGATTTGACTATTCTTAAGGGTGAGGATTCAATTCTCGTATGGGAATGTGTACAATGCTGGTGACAAATTGCAAAGTAATCAGCAAGTTTTTTGTTTGGGAAAGATCCAATTAAATCAGCAAGCCTTAGAGCATACTTTCGAGCCAATTTGGTGCAAAGAACGTTGGACGATGAGGTAAATGTTGCGCTATGTAAATGTTATAGCTAGATAAAGCTTAGCTGAAGATCGAATGGTTAGATGGATGGTAGTGTCACAAAGGTTAGGATAAGAGGGGTTAGATAAAGACTTGGATGACTTAAGTGGGTTTGGATTTGTCTAGACTTAGTTGTACCTGGCTAGACTATTTTCTATAGCTCTTTTCTCTCTTTGGTGGATGGATGAAATTGTTAAAGTAGGGGCTTAAGGGGTGAATGAAAAGGCTTGAAATGAGAGTGAATTCTTCCCAAATGCATGATATGTGAAAGAAATTGGGGTATTTATAGCCCTCAAGCCTGATTTTTATTTTTTTTTTTTGTAATTCCTACAAAGCTTGAGGTT
The DNA here is from genome assembly GCA_037074715.1 of Magnolia kwangsiensis. Lineage (NCBI taxonomy): Eukaryota > Viridiplantae > Streptophyta > Magnoliopsida > Magnoliales > Magnoliaceae > Magnolia > Magnolia kwangsiensis. The sequence continues at coordinate 17,440,948 of CM073586.1, forward strand.
AAAAAGGGTTTGCATGGCTGAAATTTGAGATTTCCATTTGGCAAGATCTCATGTATTGGTTTAGATGAGATACGGTGTAATTTTGGCTTAAGAGAGAGGCATCGAAGTAACTTCTAAATTTTACACATGCATGAAATGGGCAGGAAAGATAGCAGCGCATGAGTGAGCAGCTGGCCAAAGTACGTCCAGCGTCGCATGGTAAGTGGAGCCCTGGGTCCCACTCGTCCTTTCTATTTTAATTCAGTTTCATAGGGAGGTTCCTCCTATACACGTGGACAACTTTAACTCTCTGAAACTATCTTATTGTCTCCCCTCTTCTTCAATGTGGGCTTTAAAATGGGCTTGGGCCAAAATTGGTTATGAGATTGGTTTAACAATGTGAGTTAACTAGGTGAGCTATGTGGACTGACTAGGTGAGTTGACTCAGTGAGTTAACTCGAGGGTTGACTCTTTAAGCTAGGTTTTTCTAGGTTTTTTATTCAAAACCAGGTTTAAGATTGGTTTTCTAGGGTTAAAGAGTTTAGATTAAGATTCGGATCAAGGTTTGGGGTTTAGATTAGGGTTAAGGGTATGGATCAAGGTTTCTATTCAATCTTCATCAAGTTTATTAGCCTGAGCTAAGGTGTCTACAGATGCCCCTGTTTAGCGGAGGTTGTGTGTAACTAAATGCCAAAGTGAGTGGGCATGCCACCCTTCATAGTCAGTTTAGAGTGTGATATGAACTTGTTTCTTACCTTTGTATCTTAGTCATCTAATTGTTCGAAAGTAGATGACTTGCACATGCCATGGGGTTTGGTGAAAATGTTATGATTTTCTATGAGCTTTCTGTAACTTTATGGGTAACCAATCGTAACCTTTTCGTTCATAATCGATACTAACATCGGAAGAACCTGGTACAATAGAGCCCTTGTGCTTTCTATAGCCTTACAAGGATACTATCTGAAATTGGAATGTCCGTTACTTCCCAGATCATCCCAAGAATACTTATTTCATTTTTTCGTTAAAATGGTTAGCTTACCCTGCGCTTTCTGCGGCCTTACAAGGACCTCAATATGCTGACTTAAACTCGATCAAGGTACATAAATATCCAGGACTAGGTATGTGCAGGTAATCCTTTTTCACGTAGTTTACTAGTTTTGATACTTGGGTTACAATTTGTCTTTTCCACCTTTTTGAATGGTTTCTTCCGACTAGGATTCGTCCTATCATCTATTCATAGCATTAACATTTGGTATGATGTTCTATCACTCTAAGTTCAAACCGATCGTACGTTGTGCACATGAGGATCCAATGGTTCTAAGGAAACTAAAAGTTGTCAGATCTTATTTATTTTTGCGTTGGCTTCTACCTAGAGACATGGAAGATCTCTTAGTGCCTCGGAAGCCAGACACTCTGTTTGAAGTTTTGATATAAAAGTCACCCCACACTAGGGAGTGATACTTCAAAATGATTTTGAAATGTGTCCAGTTTATTGGTCGTCTCCACTAGGGATGCCTCTGAGACTTCAAACAAGCTGGTTTTTATTGAAAATATGTAAGAGATTAATGTGTATGATGGTTGCGATTTGAATTAACTTGGTTGGTGATTATGGATTTTTAGGATTTTGTGCTTTTATTGCTTGGATTTTGGTTGTCATAATCAAGGCTGAGATATGTTGGGGATGGTTCATTAAGCACAAGTCTGATTAGTGGTTATGATCAAGAATCTGATTTATTAAGGATGGTTAATTGGTTCCATCGTCTCATTGGGTAATCCAACTTGATTGTTTTTGGGCTAATCTGGATCATTCTTTGTGATCGATCAACTTCAGCTTTTATTATGGATAGTGCAAATAAGTCCTTCATTAACGATCAAGATTTTGATCTGCGGCAAATCAGGACCATTATCCTAGTATAATTGTGACTCTCTGGGATTAGAAAGTGTTTTTTTAATATTTTTGTCAGATGATCTGGTCCATTAGATTCCCTTTTTGCAAGATTTTTTAAACTTTTATTGAATATATTTTTTAAAGATTTTTTAAGATGATCCGATCCATCATATTGCAAAATCGATGGTCGCGATCAATGATGGTTTCTATTGAAGACAAATTTTGAGACTTTTTCAAAATGATCTAGTCCATAGGATTGTAAAATCAACATCGCGATCGATGTTGGTTTTTATTGGAGATATTTTTTTAGATTTTGTTAAATGATCTAGTCCATTGGATCATGAAATCATTGGTCACGATTGATGCTAGTTTTTATTAAAATCTTTTTGAGATTTTAAAAATGATCCAGTCCATCGGATCGTGAAATTGACAGTCTCGATCAGTGCTAGTTTTTATTGAAATCTTTTTGAGATTTTGAGAATGATCCAATCCATCGGAACAAAAAATCGATGGTCGTGATCAATGCTAATTTTTATTGAAACCATATTAAGATTTTGAAAATGATCGAGTGCATTGGATCGTGAAATCGACGGTCATGATCAATGTTAGTTTTTATTGAAATATTTTTATGATTTTTAAAGATGATCCAATCCATTAGATTGTGAAATCGATGTTCATGACCGACATTGGTTTTTATTAGAATATTTTTTAGATTTTTTAAAAAATGATCCAATCCATTCGATCCTGAAATCAACGTTGCGATCGATGTTGGTTTTTATTTGAACTTTTATGTGATTTTAAAAGTGATCTAATCTATCATCTCGCGAAATCGACTGTCGTGATTAATGTCAGTTTTATTGAAATATTTTTATGATTTTAAAAGTGATCCAATCCATCAGCTCGCGAAATCAACTGTCGTGATCGATGCTGGTTTTTATTCAAAGGCAAACTTATCATGTCATGTTTGGCTTATGGGTTGCTTTTGATTAACGGTTGGACTCTGATGCTAAATATCTCTATTATGAGCCTTGTTTTTTTAGAGATCAAATGCCTCGAGGAGGTTTTGAATAGCATGGATCATGCTTTTGATGGATTGGATTACATATTACACCATCCATCCATGGTTGTCCATTTCTGCTCTTGATGGCCCCACTCTATGTTGTGTTTTTCACCATTTGATATCTTGAGAAGGTCCTAGATGGTCTGGATTGCATTATGGACAAAGTTGAGGGCCATCGGAAGTATTGGCGTCCCAGAGGTTGTTTGTTGACTCAGCTCTGTAATTTCACCTACCACGTGGCCCATGAGCCAGCGAGGACAAAAGCCAAGGACAAACGACAGCCTAGGGAGCTCTTATTGCTTTGTACATGGGTTACTTTGGCCCATCTTGGTTCGAACAATCCAAAAATTCTTCCCTCTTGATTCCCTTTACTCCCAAGTTTCCGGATCTAGCAATTTGATCATTTTTTTCATCTTATGCCTTCTTTCTTTGTCTTCTTCTTCATCCTTATTTTGTTTCCTTCTTATGGGTTCATCTTGACCTTTGATGTTGAGTCACTGGAGGGTTTTGACGCATACTTCAAATTCATTCTTCATCCCATGGCTTTCATTCCTATAATGGTGCCTCATTTTCCTTGATTGGTGATGGCATTAATGATGGGTTAGATGGGGGCATTAAAGAAGTGGTGATGGGGGTAGCAAGGAATGCCCTCATAATGGCTAGAATTCTAGATTTTCCTGATGGGTTTGTGGATAAGGGGTTTAATGGTTTTTATGGATTGGAGAGGGAGGTTATAGGTGATGGTATTGATTAATTGGATGTGCACAATGGGGATGGGTTGATTGATGGTGTGGATGAGGTTAGGATTGAAAAGGGGGAGTTGGCCTTCTTGTTAGATGATTGGGATAGCATGGATGTTGCCATGGATGAGCTAGATTAGCCTTTTGATGGCCTAGATGAGGGATCGGGCCCATTGGATGGCTTGGATGTGATGATTGATGGTGGACATTGTATCTCTTTTATAATGATGGTGTAGTCAGCCGAATGGTTATTTTGGATGGCTGGGATTATGGGCTTTAACACATGTAAGGACATGGAGATCATTTTAATAAGAGGATTAAAGTAGTGGAGCAATGAGAGGATACTTACCTTCTAGGGAAGACGACTATGGGAAGGGCATTCGCGGGAGGCCCCTGTGAGTTGATTAGAAGGATTGGAGGATGTTTGTTTTAGAAGCCTTACATGAATTTATTTCTTCTCTGTATGTGTATGGATGAGGGGAAAATGTGTCTTTTGAAAAACTATGTGCACAAATCATGCATGAGATGAGATGAAAATTTATGCCAAGTGCATGTTTGTCTGAGCGAGTGTAGTTTGACTCAACGTGCCTGTATGAATCAGAACACTTGACCCAACTAGATGTCATGCCTGATTTTCTATTGTTCACCAAGGGTTCCGATCCCTTTAAGGTAGTGTGCAATGGTATTATGCCCTTAGGATTTGGGAATAATTTTAAAGAATTCTTTACTCATGGTTTTTATCCTTTCATCTGTTAAATTTTCATGTTGTTCGGACATTTGGGAAGAATTTTAAAGAATTCTCTACTCATGGTTGTTATCCTTTCATCTATTGAATCTTCATGTTGTTCAAACCCTTGATGTACCTGCTTTTTTTTTTCTTTTTCTTCTTTTTTCTCTAGCAATTGTTACCCGCAGCACCCTCTTGGGTATTTACCACATCTAGCTTGGCTGTCATTTTTGCCTGTGGTGCTCTTTGGGTTTTCACTACATCCTGAGTGTTAGATCTTACCTGCCCCTTGCCAGTTGTGTTATTTTTACCCTTAACGCCCTTTTGGATTTTCACCAAGTCCGTTGCGTGCTCATTTTTTTTACTCTGAATGTCCTTTTGGATTTTTACTTCGTCCATTTTGCTTATGCACATTTTTTCTCTTTTTATTTTTCTTAAATTTTTTCAGTTGTTAAGAGCTTGGATTTCAATCATTGCTGGCCTATTGGCTTACTTTTCCAAAGTTGTTGACCCAAACTGAAGTTAACCTAAGGTGTTGTGCAGTATGCCAACAACGCAGTGAGCCAAGATCTAATCTCAAGTCTCACCCACAAACGATAAACAAGAAGAAATATAAAATAGAAACAGATCAAAGTAATCCAAACAAACCATAAGATAAGATATATGTGGAAAAATCCCAAATTAGGATAAAAAATCATGGATGCAAACTTTCACTATGAAAAAAAAATAAAGATTACAAGGCAAAATACTAACTCCACCCTTGGAAGAACATAGAAAACTCTTTACCCACACCTTAGAATTATTTCTCAATCTCTTCAATACAATTAGAAAAGCCCTAGGGACACCTATATATAGTTTAAGCAACTTTCCTTTCTCACCCTTGCGAAAGGCGACTCAAAAATCTGCAGTCCGCATCAAATCCGAAAATGAATCTGCGTAACCACGACCGGTCGAGCAAACTGCACGACCGGTTGAGAGGACCCCATGACTGGTCGTGCTAGGGCCACGACCGGTCGAGCACCTCGGAACCCAAAATTGATGCTCGATAGACTTTGAGTCGAGTCAGTCCGCGACTGGTCACAACTGGTCGTGTAGGCTCCATGACCGGTCGAGCAGGGGCCACGACCGATCGTGCACGGCCCCAAATGTGGTTCCACTTCTCAACAATCTCTCACTTGTAAACACATCACTATAAACCTTTGTCTTCTTCATCCGAAGTGCACCGCCTCCCCATCTTCAACCCTGAAGACCAATCAAAGTTAAACAGAGACTCAACTTCTCCCATGTGACTGCCTTGGTCAGCATATCCGCAGGATTCTTACTATGAATCTTCTCTAGACCAATCGATCCATCTTCTAGTAACGAACGTATGAAGCGATATCTGATGGCAATATGCTTAGTCCTTGAATGAAATGATGAATTCTTAGCCAAGTATATTACACTCTGACTGTCACTGTATAACTTGTGATCTGCTTGCTTCTTATCCAACTCTTCCATAAAACCTTGCATCCATACCATCTCCTTGCATGCTTCTGTAACCATAACATATTTTGCTTCCGTCGTCCTAATATATACTATCTTTTGTAACTGAGAGACCCAACTGACTGCAGCACTACCCAGAGTAAAGACATAACCTGTAGTGCTTCTTCTGCTGTCGATATCTCCTACCAAATATGAATTCACGTAGCCTTGTAGCTTGATTTTCGATCCACCATAGCATAGTCATACATCCTTAGTACCTACCAGGTATCTAAGGATCCACTTCACAACTTCTCAATGTTCCTTTTCGGGGTTGTTCATGAACCTGCTAACAACTCTCACTGCTAGAGTAATGTCTGGCCTCGTGCTCACCATAGCATATATGAGACTCTCAATATGTAAGACCCGTATCTTAGTCCGTACCGTTCCGTAGACTTTCGTGGTCTTACCGGTTGAATTTCGGCAACCTTCGACCCTTAACCGATAGTTTCACGCGACCCTGATTCATATGCCGTCAACCCGAGCCGACTCAACCCAATACTATTATCATAGCGACTGCGTCATCGCTGCAGTTCTGATGCCACGACTTGCGCGTCGAGGCGATACCCTGGTCAAGAGATGTGGGCTAACGTTCGGTGTGAGGAAAACGCCGCGCGTTGTGAAACCCAAGAGAATCTCTATGAGATGTCACATCAATCCCATCAATCAATCCATCACATGTCAAGTATACATCACCTTTCACCTTTTCCCAAATAAGCCTCAAAAGTCAAAAATTCTCTTACAAACCCATGCCTTTCTTACACAAAAGGCCACTAAAGTCAAAAAGCTCTAACACCCATCTCTCTCCCATCCATCGCTCCATCACCCATCACTCTCTCTCTCTCCCTTTACAACTCCTTCTCTCTTTCTCATTTTTAAAAAAATCCAAGCAAGAACCCTCCATACGTATGAGAATTTCTCCAAGCATTCCTAAGCTCCAAGTGTGGCCCACTTTTCTACCCCATCATCTCCCATCCTAGCCATTCATTCCTCATCTCACCCATTGAAATCAAAGCTAAGGATCTAAGGAGCCCATAGGAGCAAGAAGATCGGACGGTGGGTGCTAGATAATAGTAATTTTTCATGTTTTCAAGTTGGTCCAAGTGAGACCAACCGATCAATAGTTTGGATCTCGCTTGGAACCCTAAGTTGTGGCCAATGGCCCACTTTGATCATCATGATCATCCATGGTGGGGCCATTCTCCATGGACCCCATCATGATATTTATTTCATTGCATTAGGAAGCTCATTTAGACCGTCCATATTGGTGGGAAAAGGATCCTCACCGTTGATTTTCAATTTCGATAATCCCATGTGTAGAGGGATCCATTGATGTATGTTTCAAATCAAGCTAGGAAGGGCCCATAGTGGCGAGGCCCCTCCATCACTCGATCGCTCTTTCTTTCTCTCTCCTTCCCTATTTTGTGGTCCACTCTAAAGGTTGTGAGATGTCTAACCATTCCTCAAAGGGGGCCTTACCTTGATGTGGGCCTCATGCACACCATCCAATCATTTGGTGGCCCACCTTAATAACATATATGAGGGTGGGGGCCACCTTAAATATATGTGCTATATACAACCGTCCAATTTCCAGGGACGCTGGACGTTGCTAACATGAGAAGTGTGCGCTACCAGTGTGTGTACTGACGCTGCAAGTTTTTAAAAAAAAAATTAATTTGGAAGGGTGTACATGAAGGTCCTACCTTGATGTATATATCCAATCCAGGCCGCCCATCCTCTTTCCCATATCATTTTAGGCGTTGAGCCAAAGCATGAGGTCAATCCGGTGATCAGGCGGGCCAAACCATAGAAAATGGTATTTCTTATCCTTCAAAGGCTTTTAGGGCCCATTTTGTTGCATTTACACATCAAAAATGCTGGACATTGGTCTTGTTCAGTGTATTTTGGGCCCCTAAATCCATTGGATGATACAGATCTTCGAGAAGTGGGCCCCACAGGTGATTTTTCTCAAGAAACTGAAATCAAAAAAATAAATAAATAACTACCTCTCTGACAAACGGCAGCGGCTGCACGCTGCTGCGTGCAGTGCTTGGGCGGGCGGAAGGCAGCGTCCCACGGCTGCTGCCGTGGGCCCCACCATGATGTATATGTCCAATCCACGCCATTCATGTGGTGGGCCCCCTCGTCAGGTGGGCCCCCTTCAAGTTTCAGCCGGATCCAAAACTCAGGTGGCCCACACCACACGAAACAGTGGGTCGAACCTCTACCATTAAAACTCTCTTTTAGGCCCACAAAAGTGCTGGATCAAGGTGAAATTTGTGTTTTCCCTTCATCCATGTCTGAGAGACCCTATGAACGGTTTGGATGGCATTTAAACATGATGGTGGGCCCCACATGGGACCCACAGTGATGTATGTGTCTTTTCCATCTGGACGGACGGTGGTACCCACCATGATGTATTGTTTTCATCCACCGTCCAGCGAATGGTGGAGCCCTCCAGGTGCATGTGCCCTCTCTCTCTCTCCATGCTGTCCATTTACATGGGACCCACCATGATGCATATGTTGCATCCTGTCCGTCCATCCATTTTGGTGATAGCCCATGCACGACGTATGTGTTTTTCACAATGTTGTATGTCTGTTTTGATGGTGGGGTCCACTATTGTACGATGACATCAAGTTATGTGGGTCCCACTCCTTAGGAAACTTGATATATTATGTGTATATATATTATATTATATATGTTATATATTATACTATATAATATATATATTATATATCATATATACATAATGGAGGGCCCTGCGTGGGACCCACCATGATGCATGTGTTATATCCATGCCGTCCAACCAATTGTTAGATTTATTTATGGTATGGGATAATGAGCTAGATCCATAGTCCAAGTGAACCCCACCTGGGTACGCTTTGAGGCCCGTTTTTATGTATTTGTGGTAGTTCATTGGGGCCCACTTTGATGTGTATGTAAGGCCCATGTCATTAAGCCATTTGATGTACTTTAAGGCCCATGGGATTAGACCCATTTGATATATTTAAGGCCCATGGGTTGAGGCCCATTTGATGTGTTAGGGGCCCATGAGTTAAGGCCCATTGAGACGTACTAGAGCCTATCAGTTGAGGCTCATTTGATGTACATATGGGGCTCAATTGGTGTGGCCCATTTGTTACATATAAGATCCATGAGATTAGGCCCACTTGATGCATTCTAAGGGCCAACGGGTTATGACTTATTGCAATGCACATAAGGCCCATTGGTGCGGCCCATTGATGTGGCCCACTTGATGAATATAAGGCCCATGAGATATGGCCCATTTGATATATTTAAAGGCCCAATGGGATGTACCTAAGGTCTATTGCAATGTGTGATCCCAACACAGATTATGTAATGATGTTTATGACGATCACGCCTTGGGAGTAATGTTGGTTTGACATCCACATTACGAGTTTAATGTTGGTTAAATGTCCGCATTACGACTCTCCCTAAGTCCCATTGATAGGCCCGTACTTATTGTGTATAGGCAGTCCAGGCCCATCTGCATCGTAAGGATAGTTCATTTCATTATAACATGTTTAGTATAGTTCCATGACTCATGATCATACGCATCATGTGTATGCTTGATATGAGAAGTGACTGATCATAGCATATGCCTTCGAGTAGATGGTTTATGGGACCCCGATTAGGCGGTGTTGCCCTACATGAGCGCACGCTACACGTAGGATTTGCTGCAAGATTGGATAGTATGATTTATGCATTTTGCATTGTGTAACATAGTTATTGTATGCCCTAACGACATCGGAGCCGTAGCCTCCATAGGCGTATCGTGGTTGGCAGGATTGGATACCAAAAATCTTGTTCTACATGGGGTGCTATAGATATCCCTAGATGAAAGTCCCTAAACCCTTATGGTACCAAGATGTTGCTCCAATGTCTAGACTGAGTGGGTAGATGAGCGTTGAGTACTGATTACCAGATGGCTGCACTCTCCACTGTGTCGTGGTCAGTTGGAAGGGGATGCGGCCTTACCCGCCCGAGTGTAGGGGGCAATACTAGGCTGATTTTGACCAGCTCGAGGAATGGGTCCGCTATCGACGAGTCTAGCCCGATATTGGCAGACGAATAGTGAGGTCTCTTCCACTTACCTTATTGTGCGCGATGTGGCGGTGATCTAGTTTAGAGTGTACTAGACCCCGGCGATATCCCAGAGTTAAGCTGTATTGACATGTGGACTTATATGAGGATTGTATGCTTGACTTGCATCTTGCATCGCATAACCTTGGTACGGGTCATGATATTATGGATCCATCTGCATATTCTGCATTACTCTAATATTGCATGAGCATATTACTACCTTGTGCACACACTTTCACCACCCTCTAAGCTTTCTATAAGCTTATGCACGACCGTTGCGTGCAGGTGACGTTGGGGCGCAGCAGCGCTGAGGCAGGAGCGCTTTGTAGATCATTTTGGAGTTTTTATTCTTCATCATTGTATTTCCCTTTATGCTCATTGTACTTGTAAAGTTTTTTATCATAGTGAAAATGTAATGGAGTTTTTGGTTATTGTTTGTGGGTTATGCCTTTGGTTATGCTTATTACGAATCAAACTGATGTTGAAAATCCTCCTCGTAGCATCCCAGGATCGGAACCTGGAGAATGGGGGCTAGGAGCCGAGAATGGGGTTCTACGGAGGCTGTCGGCACCGGATTCGACGATCGAGAATTTTATGAGCCCGATTTTTGAGTTTGGGACGTGACACAATAGCTGACGCGTATGGGACTTTAGCCATATAGTCTCGTTCCTCCTGCGTCTTTGCGCTTTACTCCTTAGATAGCTTGAAGTGGTTGGCAAATGGAGTACTAACCGGCTTCGCACCTCTCATATTGAATCGATCAAGTACCTTGGCTATATACTCTGCCTGTGATAAAATCAGTTTCTTATTTTCCCTATCACGCTTTATCCACATGCCCAAGATTTATTTTGCATCTCCTAAATCCTTCATGAAAAATTCTCTAGACATTTGTCTTTTGAGATCTGAGATGTCCTTTATGCTTGAACCGGCCATAAGCATATCATCAACGTACAGAAGAAGGATGATGCATGACGTATTAAACTTCTTCAGGTAACAACAGTGGTCTGCATGACATCTCCTAAAATTGTTTCCCGACATGAAACTATCAAACTTCTTGTACCACTTCCTCGGGGCCTTCTTCAAGTCATATAGACTCTTCTTTAGTCCACACACCTTATTCTTCTTTCCTGGTGCCACGTATCCTGTCAGCTGATGCATATATATCTCTTCTTCAAGGTCCCTATGAAGAAAGGTTGTCTTAACATCTAGCTGCTCTAGATGTAAGTCCTCTGTAGCCACTATACTCAAGACCATATCAAACAATCGTGCTCCTCCTTCAGTCTGTAAACCTACTTATTATGAAGACCTTTCTTACCCTTAGGTAGAGTGACTAGCTCCCATGTGTGATTAGACTCAAGAGAGTCCATCTCCTCATTTATGGTCTGCTCCCACTTAACCCGTGTATCTAACCGTAATGCCTCTTCAAAACACTGGCTCACCATTATCTATCAGCAATAGATAATGTAAGGAGGGTGAGTATCAGACCGTGGGTCTCCTCTCCCGAGTAGACCTCCTCACAATCGGTGTATGAGGCTCTACCTTATAATGCTCCCATCCATGATCATCATGTGGTGTTGTAACACCCTTGTCCGGTAACTCTTCCAACTCTACGAATTCCTTTTTCTCGACCTTATTTTCCTACACACTGTCCTTATGCATTACTTTTTTATTGAAAACTACGCCTTTGCTTCTAATGATTTTTTTATTTTTTACGTCCCAAAATCTGTAACCAAAATCATGCTACCCGTAGCCTAACGTGCACCACCTGGACTTCGCATCCAGCTTGTTTTTGTGCTCTGCATCAATGTGAATATATGAAGTGCAACTGAACACTCTGAGATGTGTAAGGTTCACTTCTTTTTCAGTCTATATTTCTTCTGGTAGCCCATCATTTAATGGTGCTGAGGGACTTCTATTGATGAGATATGTGGCAATATTTACAACATCTGCTCAAAAGGTCTTGGGCAATCTTTCATATAACCTCATGGTCCTGGCGCGCTCAAGGATGGTCTTGTTAATGCGCTCAGCCACACCATTCTACTGCAGTGTCCCTGAAATCATTTTCTGATGTTTGATTCCATTTGCTGCACAATACTAATCAAACTTCTTTTCGCAATACTCTCCCCTATTATTAGATCTGAGACATTTTACTTTTTACCTGTCTCATTTTTTACCATAACTTTTTACTTCTTAAATACATCAAATTTATATTTTAAGAAATAGACCCATAATTTTCTACTAGCATCATCATTAAAAGAAACAAAATAACGTGAGCCACCAACAGATTATACCTGTGCCAGTCCCCACACATCAGTGTGTACAAGCTTCAACAAATATGTCTTTGGAGTGTGTCCTGTCTTCTTCAAGCTTATCCTCTTCTGCTTTTTATACACGCAGTCCTTATAGAATTCCAAGTCAATAGACTTCGACCCTGGTAGTTTCTCCTTTGACAATAGCACTTTCATCCATTTCTCACTCATATATCCCAACCTCTGATGCCGTAACTGCCCTTTCACTCCAGTTGATGCGACTGCGAATGAACTATACAATCCTGAAGTCACGTACAAAGTACCTTCCTTTTTACCTTGAGATATCACTAAGGCACCTTTTGTGATCTTCCAGGAATCACTGATGAATATCATTACATAACCGCTATCGACCAATTACCCCACCGAGATCAGATTCCTTCTCAAACTCGGTACATGTCTGACATCTTTCAATTTCAACGTCGTTTCGTCTTTCTGATTTATATGAATGTCTCCCTTTTCAATGATACCGCACGGCTCATATCACCTAAGTAGACTCTCCCGAAGTCACCTGACATATAATCACACAGAACTTCCTTACACGAAGTGGCATGAAATGAAGCACCCAAGTCTATAACCCAAGACTCATTCCTCGCATCAAGAGATAAGATCAACACCTTTGTGTAACTCTCCTCAGATAGATTTACTGAATCCTTCCCACCTTGAGGGCTTCCTTCTTGTTTCTTAAGCGCCCTGCAATCACATTACATGTGCCCCTTCTTGCCCCAATGCCAACACCCATCTTTATCTTTCTGTCCCTTGGACTTCTTCCTCGACTTAGAACACCCGTGTTTATTGCCTCCTTTATTTAGCGATCTTCGTATTCCTTCAACGTTTAGAGCATTCCCTGAAACTCCAATGCCTTTCTTCTAGATTCCTCACTGAGAATTAAACCGGTTACATCATCAAATTTCATCTTTATCGACCCTGAAGAATTGCTCACAGTAATCACCAAACCATCCCAACTGTCTAGCAAACTAGATAAGATCAATAACACCCTGACCTCATCCTCAAAAATAATGTCAACGGATTCCAGCTGGCTCATGACTGTAATGAACTCGTTTAGATGTTTAGTCACGCTCACACCATCTGACATCTTCATGTTGAATAGTTGTTTCATAAGATGAACTTATTGGACGCAGAGGGTTTTTCATACATGGTGGCTAGGACTTCCATTAATTCTTTTGTAGTTTTCATCTTTGATATGTTGAAGGCGAGGCTCTTAGACAAAGAGAGACGAATCGTTCCTAAAGCCTTCCTATCCAGTAAAAATCATTCATCATCTGTCATCTTTTTCAGTTTCTTATCTTTTCCTCCTAGAGGAATATAGAGGTCCTTCTGATACAGATAATCCTCTATCTGCATCTTTCAGAAGGCAAAGTTTGAACCATCAAACTTCTCAATTCTAGTTTTCACTTCTTCCGTCATCGATCCCAATAGAACTAAACCAATAGCTTTGATACCAGTTGTTCCGTAATATACCAATAATGCAGTGAGCCAAGATCTAATCTTAAGTCTCACCCACAAATGATAAACAAGAAGAAATATAAACTAGAAACAAATCAAAGCAATCCAAACAAACCACAAGACAAGATATATGTGGAAAAATCTCAAACTACGGTAAAAAACTACAGATGCAAACTTCCACTATGAAGAAAAATAAAGATTACAAGACAAAATACTAACCTCTCCCTTGGAAGAACATAGAAAACCCTTTTTTTCACACTTTAGAATTATTTCTCAATCTCCTCAATACACCTAAAAAATCTATAGGGACACTTATTTATAGTTTAGGCAACTTTCCTTTCGTACCCCTGCGAAAGGCGAATCAAAAATCCGCAGTTCGCATCAAATCCAGAAACGAATCTATATAACCACGACCGGTCGAGCAGACTACACGACTGATCGAGAGGACCCCACGACTGGTCATGTCAGGGCCACGACTGGTCAAGCACCTCAGAACCCAAAATTGATGTTCGCTAGACTTTGAGTTGAGCTAGTCCACGACTGGTCGTGTGGGCTCCCTGACCAGCGAGCAGGGGCCACAACCGGTCGTGCGCGGCCCCAGATGTGGCTCCACTTCTCAACATAAGGAGAGGGGATTAAGATGGGTATTGTGCTTCTTTTTTGGGTTAACTTTTCTCTATTTTTTATTTTCTTTTCCTTTTCCTCCTTTCTTCTTTTCATTTTTTATTATCTTGGATTGTGTGCACTTCTTTTGTCCTTAGCTCTTCTTTTTCTCTTCTTCTATTTGTTTCTCTCTTTTTTATTTTGAATTTTCTTATTAAAGCACTTATTCGGGGACAGGAGAGTGATTCTCAGGATGACCAACTTTGGTTAGTTGACTTCAACTTTAATATTGTAAATCTTGACAGGGTTAGATGAGCTTACCTATGAAATATCTTCACATTATTGGCGCTGATTGAATTTAAAAGATTCTCTCCCTTCATGTTGGTGAGTTGGAGGGCGCCTCCCGATTTTCATGGCTGATGTGGCCCACTATCCGTAAGTCCGATCAGTGATCTGGACCGTCCATTATGAAGGTCTGCCAGAAGCATCCTAGGGGACGTTGATTTTTTAGAAAAGAAAGTAAAGGAGGGAAGGTAAGGTGGTACCGTTTTCTTGGTGCAAAAATCCTTACGCAGAGCAACAGACTTTTGCTATGTAGACTTCTGCACGAATCCGAATTCCGCACTGCCTCGACACCCAGCAGACCACATTTCATCAGCCTATAAAAGAAAGAAAACGCAAAGGGAGAGGGATAGCTCGAGTCCAGAGCCAGAGTCTGGGGAGAGCTGGAGGAGTCAAGATCCAGAGCCAAGGTGAAGAAAGAGAAGAGAGAGAGAGAGAAGAAGGGAGAAGAGAGATAAGGGAGATGTCTATAATATTTTTATTTTATATTTCCTTTTTTCTAATTAATTTTATGGATTACTAGACTTCTCAGCTAGGGCTGAGATGAAACCCCTAATTTGATTGACTATTGTTTATTGTTGAATTCATGTTGATTTGATTGATTTGTTTCTTTTTCTAGTGTGCTTTCCTAAGATTTTCGTACTTCTCCATTCTATGAGCTCGACTAAAGTGTAGATATGGATGTTGTTTGGAATATTATACTAGGTGCTTGTGTTTGACCATGAACAGGTTTTCTATAGAGGAAGAAACAGGATTTACATCTCTCCATGCCTGACCATGGATGGAAAGATGTGATCCATACGCTTTAAAGAATTATACATTCGGTGTGCCCGACCAAGGACATAGGATGTGCTTTGTTTATTAAATTTATATCAATCCGAATTAGGGTAAATCAACAGGTAAAACAAGGGTTAGGATAATTAGGGGTGGATTCGAAAGTCCTAGTCTTCTCATCGATTGGATTTTACTCACTACTCTCAGTTATTTTCCATAAATTTATGTTAGTTTACTTAATAATTTGTTAAACCATTCGTTGGATTAGTTAAGAAGAGTTGTAAATTTTAAATTGTGACAACCAGTCCTCGTGGGAATGATATCGTAATACGTACCAAATCTACATCTGATTCATATACTTGCGAGTTAAAAATCATTTAAATCAAATTGGTTTAAATTAAAACATCAAGTTTTTGGCGCCGTTGCCGGGGACTGTTTCGGTCCAATAGGATTTAGGATTCTCTCTTATCATAATTCATAGCCTTAGGATTTTACTAACTTTAGGTGAAAGTTTTTTTTTTATTTTTCTGTTTTGTAGGGTCTTGACTTCTAATTTGGTAATTTCTTTCTAAATTCTCTATTTTTTCTAATTTCTATTTTTAGAATTATGATTTTATTTTTTAGAAATTTTCTAAGTTTAGGATTTCTTCTTAAAAAATTTTCTATTTTCTAATTTTAGATTTGGATTCTTCTTTTAAGTAACTTTCTATTTTCTATTTTTATAAATTTTTTCCTTTTTAGAAACTAACTTGGCTTTTTATTTCTAAGATTAGAAACTTTCTTTTTTGTTAGAAACTAACTTTTTATTTTTATTTTTAGTAACTTTCTAATTCTAGGATTTTCTTCCTTTTTAGAAACTAACTCTTCTTTGTTGTTCTTTAGAAAATTTTTAATTTTAGATTTTCTGTTTTTAAAAACTAACTTGTTTTGTTTTCTTTTACAGGATTCTAACATAGACCTCCAAATTGGTAACTTCTTTCTAATTATCTCTTCCTATTTCTAGATTGGTGTAGGATTTTTCCTTTATAATTAGATTCAGAGTTAGAGTTTCACCATGTATATGCACGGGTGGGAATATCAGTATGCTGAGAAGAATAACATATATTGGGATGATGATTATGATAGAAATCCACCAATGTCTCAAAACTTTTCTGAAACTATCATTAAGAACCAACCTGAATCTAATGATCCACGGGTTAAGAAGTCCTTACTCAATCATATGCGGGAGAATAATTACACCCCACGGATTAATAAGACAATACGTGAGTGTTGGGATTATCATAAATATAGGCGTGAGGACTATTATCAACCATCAGATTCTCTCACCTATGATCCGTATGACTATAATCAGTGGAAACATCAAAATTGGGAAAATGAACCAACAACATATTATAATGATTATTCTCTTGAGTTCCCTACTTCTGAATATCCACCAGAAACGATTCAAGAGGAGTCATCTCCGAGTTACACAGCCTATGACTTGATGAAATTATTAGGTGCACTTGAATCACGCATTGATAGGCTAATGGAGACTAATTCATCCCGACTACAACCCGTTGATTACTCCTTTAGATTCCCTACTTATGATGCGCTAATGGAAGCTAGTTCATCTCAGCTACAACCCAATCCAGAAATACAATGCAAGGAAGGTGATCCTCACTCACTTTTAAAACACTCTAGAATTTGGGATGAAGAATTAAATTATATTAATGAGCATACGGTTCAATTTCCAGATGAATCAATTTCGATGAAAGTTCAAAGGAATGGTGAAGAGACATGGGTGTCTTTCGAATACAATGATGATAACACATTTCACTCACATGAGACACTCGAGTTGAATGATGATGAAGAGGTCAACTCATTTGAACCTCCGCCCAATTTAGGAATAGAATGTGAGGAAGGCAATCCCATCATAAGTGTGCATGACAGGGAATTAGACAATGATATATATTGGGATGATGATCATGAATGTTTAGCCCAAATTCTCCCGGAATCAATCTCGAGTATGGTCCAGGTCAATGATCAAGAAGTACACGAAGTGGTCGGTCAAAATGAGTCACTCCTCTCATCTAACATGTATGATTTAAAAGTGGAGGATGAGCCTATTACAACCGACCCTTCTAACTCTCATGAAACATGTTTGGGCCACTCCTCTGAATTGAATGATGATATGATTCAAAAAATGAATGAACCGCTTGATATGACTCTTGAAGTTGATGCCACCATTTAAGTCATACACTTTTGAGGATTCAATACCTCTTCTGAGTAGTATCAATGAGCAGAGTCCTCACATCAATACTTCGTTTCTTGATCATAAAATTGTTTGCGCTGGGTTGGAGCAAGAGAGTGTACTTCCATCCACTTTCAAAGATGATGGATTCCTTAAGCAGATCATCACAATCTCCAATGTGAAAAATAAATCATGCTCAGCTGAACGTCCCAACTCTTTAGATAATTGCTTAGCGCATTTTGTAGATTCAAATGATCCCCTGTTACAAGAAATAGTGAATGCCTTGTAAAATAATACCTCATCAATTGTCAAGAATCGAGAAAACTCATATTCTGAAGTACCTCCTTTCCCAGATCCTGAATGTTTACCATTAAATGAGGAAGAGTTAAAAATTGAACTACATAGTGAAACATCGGCGTTTGTTGAGACTACACCACCTACTATAATTTTTTCTAAATTTCATTTACGAGTAGTCTCTGATTCACCATGGGATACTAACATTGAAACTTTTTCTGTCACAGGTGAATCATATATATTCTAGATACCTCAAGTAATTCAATGAAAAATTTCTTATGAGGTACATAAGTCTCTCTGGAAAGTCATGCTCCAGGGCGCCCAAGCCTATTGCAAAAAGAGCTTTTGTATGATCCTGTTGAGAAACTTACTAAGAAACTTATCAAGATATTGGCCGAAAGAGGAACCTTGTGACATGATCGAGTAGTTTTTTTCTGCTTTCATAGGAGTAGGGTAGTTTGTTTTATGCTGTTTTAGGATAGATGGTAAACTTAGCACTACTGGGAGGCAACCCGGTTTTTCATTCTATTTCATTTTCCTAGTTAGTTAATTCAATGTTTGTGGGTAACATTGATACAAACCCTCACGAGACTACAACTCGTCCACTAGGGGCAACCTAGGGGTTTAAAGGCTTATTGCATACGCTAAATGCAATCGAGAGCACCTGTGAAAGTGGTATAGGTAGGATTTTCTTTTTGTGATTTTTATTTTTGTTATTTTATTTTTTGTTGATTTCTCTCTTGTGCTGACTCGCTTTTACGTTGATATTTTTGTGAAAGCCTCTTGATTCTCTGTTCCAGGTACTATCTTTCCATCACTCCTTTTTTACTTCCGTTGTCCTATGTGTATTGCATGATTATTTCTTTTACATTGAGGACAATGTAGATTTTAGGTTGGGGTGGGAGATTAGGTTACCTAATCAGTATTTTACTGGTCTTGAGCAAAAATTGTGAAATTTTTTATAATTTTTTGAAATTTCTTATGAATTTGAAGTGATTTTGAAGGATAGTTATGATTTTAAAGTTAAAAGATATGTGATGTTGGTAATTTATGACTCTTAGATTTAGTATATGATAGATTCCATAGTTAAGTTTGAATTGTTAACCCATGATTAGAAGTTTTAAATATTGATTGAGTCATGATTTCACAGGAGACATCTCGCTTACACATTGAATGATTAACTTGGTAATCACTAAGTATGAAAGAACTAGCCTGGAAAAAAAAATAAAATTTTTTTTGAATTGAAAGGGTAAGTCGTATAATCGTCACAATAGGTTTGCTCCCTATAAGTGAGGATTCGATCTCCCCTGGTTGACATGTGAAAAAAAGTTAGGCGACAAGTTTTCACCATAGGTTTGCTCCCTATAAGTGAGGATTTGATTCCCCTCCTTGGTGTTACTGTTCATGCAAAAAAATCAAGGGCTAGTAGATTGAAAAGTTAATCTGTTGGCATGTGTTGGTTTCAGGTTTGGTTGTCTAGAATTCTATTGTTAATTACCAATGATATCCTGAAATTGACAATTAGATCTTTTAATAGTTGTGAGCCGAGATTACACTATACACTCATGGACTCAATGTTTAGAATGTTCTAATCAATGGATTAATAGTTTGAACTTGATTATGAAGTTTACCATGAGCTTGATTCCAGAATAAAAATTCTACTCACCATTCATGAATCCTAGAATTTTCGCATCTCAACTATCTATTCACAAGTCACTCAGGTCTACAAGAATTGTCATATATTTCTAAAATTATTTTTCACATGTTTTGCTCGGGACTAGCAAAATGCTGGCTGGGGGTTGTGATGAGGGTCAAATATTGCATATCAGACCCCAGTTAGTGCCTGATTTTACGTAAATGATAACGCCTAATGTCATAGTTTAATTGTGTTTTTGTTGCAGGATGAAATAAAGAGCGTTAATTAAAAACTAGTATTAAAAGCGTGATTTGACGCTGTGAAGTCACCAGAGCAAGGGATGGACTTCAGAGGACCAATAGTGACAGATTTACACATTAGGGATCCGAGAAAATCAAGCCGTTCGCATCAAACGGGCCCGAAAACCAGCTAGAATGCAAGATCACAGGGTTTCCACCATCCGACCGGTCCGAAACTTCATACATGGTCTGAGGGACATAAAGTAACCGTACACATCGAATTTTAGCTCCCAGATCTTTGTAGAAGTGCCCCAACTGACAAATCATCCCACAAACCATTGATTCCCGACCCACCTACAATCTGGATATGCCTCAACTTTGGTTTCAACCCCTTAAATGTGAAGACAAACTAAATGGATGGAACGGATTTTCCAGAAATATCAAGGTGGACCCCACCTGAGTTGGGCGTACATAGTGCACTAGCTATGTAAGGCAACGAAGAGCTGGTCAAACCCAGTTTTGACAGACTCTTCTTCACAAAAATGGAAAGAGTCATTTCTTTCTCCAGCGCTCGCAATAGAGACCTGTCGTTTGCAGTTGTGGGACCCATCCATTGTCCAAATGGACAATCCAAACCGTTCATATGATCCACAGTGGGGCCAAAAACCACGCCTAGGTGGCGGTATTTCAAATGAAATCAGAGATCAGATTGTAACCGTCCAAACATAGGACTGACGGTAGAGCAAAAAAAATAAGGTGGACCGCATCAAAAGTAATAAAAAAGCAGCCCTTCCCAACCGAAATTTCTAGGAGAATTTAATGGTCAGAGTGGATTTCTCAAATGCCATAGAAAGTGGGCCCCACCGAGCAACCAGCGCAGCAACATGTGAAAGAACATCCATGCTGCCAGTTTTCACGGCTGATGTGGCCCACTATCCGTAAGTCCGATCAGTGATCTGGACCGTTCATCATGAAGGTCTGCCAGAAGCGTCGTAGGGGACGTTGATTTTTTAGAAAAGAAAGTAAAGGAGGGAAGGTAAGGTGGTACCATTTTCTTGGTGCAAAAATCCTTAGGCAGAGCAACCGACTTTTGCTGTGTATACTTCCGCACGAATCCGAATTCCGAACAGCCTCTACACCCAGCCGACCACATTCCATCAGCCTATAAAAGAAAGAAAACTCAAAGGGAGAGGGACAGCTCGAGTCCAGAGCCAGAGTCTGGGGAGAGCCGGAGGAGTCAAGATCCAGAGCCAAGGTGAATAAATAGAAGAGAGAGAGAAGAAGGGAGAAGAGAGATAAGGGAGATGTTTATAGTATTTTTATTTTATATTTTCTTTTTTTTAATTAATTTTATGGATTGCTAGACTTCTCAGCTAGAGCTGAGATGAAGCCCCTAATTTGATTGACTATTGTTTATTGTTGAATTTATGTTGATTTGTTTCTTTTTCTAGTGTGCTTTCCTGAGATTTCCGTACTTCTCCATTCTATGAGCTCGACCAAAGTCTAGATATGGATGTTGTTTGGAATATTATACTAGGTGCTTGTGTTTGACTATGAACAGGTTTCCTATAGAGGAAGAAACAGGATGTACATCTCTCCATGCCTGACCATGGATGGAAAGATGTGATCCATACGCTTTAAAGGATTATACATTGTGTGCCCGACCAAGGACATAGGATGTGCTTTGTTTATTAAATTTATATCAATATGAATTAGGGTGAATCAATAGGTAAAACAAGGGTTAGGATAATTAGGGGTGTATTCGAAAGTCCTAGTCTTCTCATCGATTGGATTTTACTCACTACTCTCAGTTATTTTCCATAGATTTATGCTAGTTTACTTAATAATTTGTTAAACCATTCGTTGGATTAGTTAAGAAGAGTCATAAATTTTAAATTATGACAACCAGTCCTCGTGGGAACGATCTCTTAATACGTACCAAATCTACATCTGATTCGTATACTTGCGAGTTAAAAATCATTTTAATCAAATTAGTTTAAATTAAAACATCAATGGTTTTGACAACTTCTACTTGAAAATCTTGATTTTGGGCTTCATTGGTAGACGATGTATAACTGGCTCTTCCTCGAGTTTAGATAAGTCTTCATAAGATGCAAAATTGGGTAGTCATAACTTCAAGAATTCGATCATTCTCTACTTATTTTTCAGGGACGAGGATTCTAAATGTGCACTTCCATAAGGGCTTCGGGAGATCATAGGCTTACAATTTTGAAGATTTTTAGGATGATAACAGCTTTTGATTTCGAACTTTCTAAGGAAATCCTCTAGTTTGGAAGACGACTCATCATCTTCCACATTATCGACTTTGTCCAAAGGCTTAAGTTCAAACTCCAACTCTGGATCAATATCATACGAGTTGACTTTATACTCAAATGCTTTGATAGATAGACTTGACAGTTTATTGTTTAGGATTTTTTAAAGCATTTCTGGGAAAAAAAATTTAAGGTTTTAAAAAGTTTTCTGGTTATATACATTTGAAAATATATGGATTTTTTACAAAAAAAACAAAATTTGAAATATCTAAAATTTTAAAAAATTCTAAAATATTTTAATTTTTAAAAATTTTGAAATATTTGAAGTTTTGGTTTTTAGATCTTCTAATTTTTTATAATTTTAATTAAAAGGGATCCCAAGCAAGAAGACGATGTAAACTAGGGGCTGCCTAATTCGGCTCGGGAGCCAAGCACTGTGGCTTTTATTGCTATCACAGGGACTATGAATCTACTACTGCTCTATACTCCTTCCCCTCAGGAGTCAGGGCCAGAGGGATCAATAGGCGGCCCTCACTATCATGTCCAAACGTCATGATAAACTTGTGATTGAACTCTGAGTCGGTGTTAGATGTGGTTTCTCTTAGTTCATCTCCGATGCATTGCAACTCCTCAGGTTCTTCCAGCTTGGGAGAAACTAAAATTGTGGTCCATTCAATCAGAGGCAATTCTTGCCCCTTGGCTGAGTCCTCGTTGGACAGCTCATTCAAGCTCAAACCACCCATTTAGTCATTTGGGGTAGAATATGTCTTGCCATCGGGATAAATGATCAGTGTACTAATATATCAAATAGATATGCAGATGAAGGGATCCTTCTTTTCTCGACAACCTCATCTTCTTTTGTATTTTTACGCCTTAGTTTCTCTCCTGACTGATATCATAGTCTTCTCATATTCACATTCCCTCAATTCTCAATAACTGGGATCGAGTCTTGATATTATAACTGATAGTGGAAGATTTGATGCTTAACAAGATGAAAGTCATAGTTTGATCCGATGGGACATGCAAGGGGAATGAAATTCATAGTCTTAAACTTGAGACTATGGTCTGGGATGTCCTCATCGGAGCATTGTACGTCTATGGCTAAAATGTCAGGCTCCTTTTGTCTCTCATTATTGTGGCTAGATAGTGGGGACTTCTGTCCCTGGTTGTCAACTGATGGTTTTAGCATGGATAGTAGTGCTGGTGTTACGAGCAAGTTGTGCCTCAAGTTGATAGTTGTAGGCAGGTTGTGCCCCCGGACGATTAGAATGGACAGGTTGTGCCCCTGGTTGGTTAGAATGGGCAGGATGTGCCTGGCTTATTGGAGTGGACGGGTTGTGCCCCTGGCTGACTACTGAAGAGGACAAGTTGTACCCCTAGCTGACGGTTGCTGCATCGGGGAGGTTTTCCCCTTAGTAGATGTTGGAGGGGGGGGGGGGGGAGGTTATCCCCCTGGATGACTGATGCTGCGACAGAGAAATTGTCAACTTGTGGACTTAGGATTTTAAAAACTTGATTCACTAGAGATGCCCCTTATATATTTAGGGACAGAAAGATTGGACTGTCTGGGGGTGTCCTTAGTAAGATGAGGGGCTCTGAGATCAGACCATCTGTGGGTGCCCCTTACAAGATGAGGGGCTCGAACTTTGAACGATAATCAATGGCGTGGATGAATTGGACTGGATGGAGAGGAGACTCTTCTTGGATAATACTGATTACACAAGTGCTCAATAATATGTTAGATTAGGGTATTGTGGATTTCATTTACCAACTGTGATCAGGATATTATGGGTTCAATGTTGGCTGTTGTAGTTGTCCCTATTGAGAGGTGAATGGTGTGCCTTAGGTAGAGGCAAACATATTATCTGCTTCCATTGGATAGGGGACAAAAATACTTTCATCACCGTTCTCATATCTGGTAGGCCTTTTTTTCACTATCAATTGTACCGGGGATGCCTAATAATGCCACCAAGGGGACATCATCTTAGCCCTTATTTCATCTTCGACTTGTTCCCCAAAGCAAATGAGTTGGGTAAAGTTGGCATACGGATACAAGATAAGGTATCCAAAGATACTCAGGTTTGTCGAGTGGATGATCATGAAAACTTTTTCCTCGTCATTGATGGGTATCTTCATTCTGGCAGTCATGGCACGCCACCATCTAACGTAAGTTGACAACAATTCAACATTTCTCTGCCTTAAGACAGCAAGATCTTCTCTAATGGGTGTTGAGTTAAGATTGTATACAAAACGATAGACAAATGCTTGGGAAAGTTGTTCTAAAGTCTTGATTCGATGGTAGTCTAGTAATGCATACCAATCTAATGTGTTACCTTTCAAGGACTTCTTAAACAACTGAATCAATGCTCCATTATTTTCTACCAAGATATTAAGCTCTCCATATAATGCTCTCGGGTGGTCTACAGGACACCTCGTACCATCATATCTTTTAAATTTTGGCACCTCAAAGCTTAAAGGTACATTGACGTCAAGAAAGGGACAGAGGTCCCTGAACTTGGTGGATAAAAGATCTACCTACTATTGCTTCTGCAACTTTCTCTTCATCTCTTATATTTCCTCTAGGATTTGTTCGATTTCAGATGTATTGGATGAAAGGGATTTTACCCCTAGCCCCATCTAGACTAACCCTCGCTCATAGTAATTGGCCTCACTAATGCCCATATGACTCCTGCTTGGAGGAGGTTGGACCCAGTAATTACTCTCATTATAAGGAGTTTATTAGATTGGAACTGTGATGGGAGACTGTGACTGGAAAGAAATTCTGGTTACATGATGATGTTAACATTGACTGGGATTCTTGGTTGTTGGATGTGAATAGAATTGGCTCCCATTCGTGGAAGGATACGGGAAGAAATGCCCTAAGGTATATGGTTGTTCTGGCTAAAGGTCTCCATTGGGAGGGTATCGGAACTCTTGTGTAAATCCTGACAGCTGTTGTCGTTGAGCTAGTCCAGCCTGAATGCTGACTATCGGAACTAGCACACTTATGCTTTGAATAAATTGTAGGAGATATTCTTGCATGATTTTCATATTTTATGCCAACTCCTTGATGCAGGTAGTGGCCTCTAATTTAGTCAGATGTGACTGTGAAGGAGTATCCTTAGGCATTTCAAGAATAGGGAAGAAGAGAGCCATGATTGTTCTGGATCGAATTATGGTAGGGAAAGTTTTCTTTGGAGCACTTGAGAGCAATATTTTGGATTTTATTTTATTTTTTAATAAGATGAATGCTAGATGCTTATGTGAATGTGCAAGAACTGTTAATCCTCAAGAATTAGTGAGATCCTGATTTTCGAATCAGGTTACTACTGGTGTGGTTAGCACATCCCCAGTAGAGTTGTCATTCTTTGGGCACTGGGATCCCAGGCCATAATTGACTCGAGGGTTGCTTCACTTCAAGGGTTGCCTTTTTGAGGGCTTTCGCACTGTAATTGGTTGATTATGTTTGACCAATTTCTTCATCTTTACAGTCGGCTAGACCCTATAAAAACATTAAGGTATGGATCTAAAGATTTCTTGTCCTAAGATGACTCTTCGATTATTTTTTTTTATCAGAGATTCTAAAAGACCTCGGTTATAGAGAGAGTAGGTGTTAGGCACCCGCTCTGCCCATACAAATGTACGTCTTTACTTCAAAGGATCTGACTATTTTTTAGGGTGAAGATTCACTTCTCGTATGCGAATGTATGTAATGTTGGTGACAAAATGTGAAGTATTGACAAGTTTTCTTTTTAGCAAGATTCGATTAAATCGAGAAGCCTTAGAGCATACTTATGAGCCAATTTGCTGGAAAGTGTGTTGGATGATGAAGTGAATGTTGCATATGCAAATGTTATGGCTAGATGAATCTTAACTGAAGATCAAACGGTTGAATGGACGATAGTGTCACAAAGGTAGGTATAAGAGGGGTTAGATTGAGACCTAGATGGCTCAGATGGGTTTGGATTTAGCTGAACTTAGCTGTAACTGGTTGGACTCTTTCCTATAGGTCTTTCCTCTCCTTGATGGAGGGATGAAATATCTAGACTAAGTGCTTAAGGGGTGAGTGAAATGGCTTAAAATTAGAGTGGATTCTTCTTAAATGCTTAAAATGTGAAGGGAATGAGAGGTATTTATAGCCCTCCAACCCAGTTTTCTGATAATTCCTGCAAAGGTTGAGGTTAAAAAGGGTTCGAATGGTTAGGATTTGAGATTGTCATATAGCAAGATCTCATGTGTTGGTTTGGATGGCATAAGGTATAATTTTAGCGCAAGGGAAGGCCATCGAAGTGTAACATCCCGAAAATCGGGGGGTCGAACAAAAACCCAACTCCCGAGTTCCAAAATGTTATTTATGCAACATGGATATGTATGATTGAATGTTGTCTGTGATAATGTATTAAACATGAGTGAGATTAAGCCAGAACAGCATATCATACTCCAGAGATAGTTAAATTTGTAAGCGGAAGACTGTAATAGTATGTATAACGTATATAAACTGTTGTATGTCTCCAGAGTGTGAATATATTACCAGGTTATACACATACATGTATACCTCAAAAGTAAACAACATGAATATACATGAAGGCGCTAAAAATAAAAAATGACAATGTCAAAGTATCTAATCAACCTCCCTGCAATCCCGTCAATCAGAACACGCATAAAGGAGGAATCCTCCTCCTCATCATCAAGTCCAGCTCCGCCTCACAGGCCGCGCCATCATCTGCAATCACAAAAGGGACTGGTGGGTGTCCGGAAACACCATCCCGTAACGTGGGAGTGAGTGATCAACTCAGTGGGATAAGAGAGTAGAGATTAGCATGTTATCAAATCAATCATGCGATAATAGTAAAGCAGTAAATCAAATAATCTTAATACTGTTGTTAATGCAATATGACGTGACATGATGGATGCCCTCACCGACGATCTCCCTCATACGGCACCATCTTACGACCGCGGCATGCCGCACTCCCTCAAGTGCTCCACATCTTCCAGGCACATGCAATGTCATGGTGATATGATTACCTAGTTGTTATTAGTCCTTTTCATACAGCAATATTGGGAAACTAAGGTATTTCCCTTATATCAATCCCAACACAAATCCTGTCTAGGGTCGTCACTCCTAGTAATCTCATACGATGTATATTTTGTAGGTCGCTGCAAGGGCTGCCAGGGCTGTTGCACGCACTCGTTGCTCCGCTCCCCCATCACCTTATCAATACAGGCCTACTGTACTCTACTGCTATGGAAGGGTCGTCGCCTCCCGTAGACTCAGAATACGCTCGCGGTCACTACAAAGGGCTGTCAGGGCTGTTGCTCGCACTCGTTGCACCGCTCCCCCATCACCTTATCAATGTAGGCCGACAGCAAGAATATAGTGTCTCATACCACCATAATCTGCTCACGAGTCATAGGTGCTCACTGGTCACTACGGGGAGGTTTGTGGCCCCAGCGTAGGCCGACAGCTCGACCACGGTGTCCCATACCACCATGCTCGGCTCATGAGTCTTCGTGGATCAAGGTACCATGGTTGACAGGGTTTACAATGGTAAGTTCAGTACCCTAGGTTCAAGCAGTTGTGACTCATACAGGGTGAACGTACAATGGCCAGTTGGGTTACTTGACGGGCTCGACTAGCACGAGCGCATCTCGAGATGAACGACATGAAGTGCATGAAACACTTCGTGTGGCCTAACCACTGCCGCCAACTCAAAACACGACTCGCGTTCATCGACGCGTCGCTCGTGGCAAAGGTGAGCCATTCACGGATTTACTCGGTTACCGACTGCCTGGACTAGGCATAGTCCCAAACAATCATAGAATCACATCAGCATTCATGTAAGAGTA
The DNA here is from genome assembly GCA_037074715.1 of Magnolia kwangsiensis. Classification (NCBI taxonomy): domain Eukaryota; kingdom Viridiplantae; phylum Streptophyta; class Magnoliopsida; order Magnoliales; family Magnoliaceae; genus Magnolia; species Magnolia kwangsiensis. The sequence goes on from CM073586.1 coordinate 17,468,978, forward strand.
ATGGAAATGAAATACAACCATGTGAGCATGTTAACACATGTTATAACGTACAACTTAAGTAAATCATCCTACACATATCTTTCACACATATAATGAAATTATGCATATCGCCAACATATAGGAAATCCTCTCCATTAGCCTATTAATTGAGAATTCAATCTCAACTAAATCATAATGAAATCATCAAGTACATGTTATAGCATACCACTTAAGTGCAACATCAAACATATGCATTTCATACATATAATGTTCATACATATAATGAAATCGTACATATGGCTAACATGTAGGAAATCATTTACATCAGCATATTAATTGAGAAATCAATCTCAAATTAATTCATAACACCATTTAATTCAATACATACTAATACAAGCATTTATACAAACACTTACACTACACACTTGAGTCTACATATAGTATGTCGACCCGAAATGCGCATTTAGGCGAATCTCTTCGCCAAACTAATTATGCACGCATTCCTAATATTCTAATGCGACAACAATTCATGTCAATCACATCAGCAAACTATGAATGAAAGCAGTACTTCCTACAAATGACTAAAATGCCCTAAATCTCATATTCTTCGTTGATTTACGAAACAGGAAACGGACAGCATGTTGTACATGTCAAATGGCGTTGCCGTCAAGAATCTACTATTAAACGACATTGAAAGCTTTGGAAACAGTCAATCAAAGCGTCTAAAATCCGCACCTTGTCTCTTATGGATGTTGAAATTCGAACGGAGCGTATACGCTTCGTCTACAGCGATAAGAGAACCTGTTTTACGAGATTTACTAACTATCAAGCTATGGAACGGAAGAAACATCAAATCAGCAACTTTCTAGGGTTTTTCTTACCTGAAAACGCGGAGGAATCGCCGGGAAAGTGATCGGAGTGCGTTGCCTAAGCACGTACAGCAACAGCAACAGGTGGCAGGAAGATCTCTCCCACCTTCTCTCACAAACTCTCACCTTTTCTCTCTCCCAATCTAGGATTTTTACAAATTCGGATGGGAGAGAGGAGTGAGGGTTTCAAGCCCTTTTATAAACCCAAACTTGCCTGAAATAGGCTCGGGAACAAGTTTCACTTGAGGGGTAACCAAATCGGGGCTGTTTCGGTCCAAAAGATGCTTTCTGGTGATCCCCTGGTCGAATGCGATCGGACTTAAGCTCATGCGTATCAGATCTAGCGCGCATTAAGTTTTCAGTCCGGCAGGGTTCGCAGATCGCACGTGGCGGACCAGTTTCAGTTCAGCGGTCACCGCACGTAGATCAGGGCTGAAAGTCTCATAATAATAAATAGAAATTTTTTCTGATCCGAGGGTGTAATCTAGATGAATTCTGACGGTCAGAACGCTTAATACTGACGTGTCAAGTCGTGTGCCAGATTTGAATTTGAAATTCCAATTCTGTCCCTATTCGCAGTCTCTTCAGTCCGGGCTCAATGAAATAGTCTGTGATTATCGGTTTGACTTGATTTTCGAAATGATTGTCAAGTCCAGCTGGGCGGTTCTAACGGTCTAAGATAGGAAGTAACGGACTTTCGACGCGCGGTCTAAATCCAATACAAGAATTCAAAGTGGTCCAGAGAACAAACCCGCTTAGAGTTTGATCCGAGGTTATAGAGTATTATGGAGTCATACGTTCTACTCGATTTGGGTCTTGTAGAACGTATTTAAAGTGATCAGGGACTGTTTCCCAGCTACTCCAGCGTTGCGCTAGCTAACTTACGCTGAATTTCTATAGGAATTAATCCTAAGTGGTTTCTTTGGCTATGAAATTGGGTTCTGAGCAATTTTCCAGGTGTTTTAGTTGACCCATTGCCTAAGGACGTTTAATCCCAGGTTGGCCAAAATTCGGGGTGTTACATGAAGTAACTTCCATATTTTGAATATGCATGAAATAGGCAGGGAGGATAACAGCACACGAATGAGCAGTTGACCGATGTACGGCCAATGCCATGAGGTGAGCAACACCCTAGGTGTCGCTCGTCCTTTCTTTTTACTTCAATTTTGGAGGGAGGTTCTTCTTATACACGTGGACAACTTTGGCTATCTGAAGCCGCCTTATTGTGTCTCCTATTCTCCGAATTAGCTTTGGAATGGGCTTGGGCCAAAATGGATTATGGGCTTTGTTTGACAATGTGAGTTGGCCAGGTAGGTTATGTGGTCTGACTAGGTGAGTTGACTCCATAGGCTGGGTTTTTCCTATGGTTTGGGTTCAAGATCAAGTTTCGGATTGGTTTTCTAAGGTTCAAAGGTTTGGATTAGAGTTCAAATCAGAGTTTGGCATTTAGATTAAGGTTAATGTATGGATCGAGATTTCTATTCAATTTTTATCAAGCTTATTGGCCAGAGATGGGGTGTCCTATATCCATCCATCCTTTTTGCCAACTCATTTTATTGCACAAGCCCAAAAATAAAACAGAAGTCGGTAAAATTCTCAAGTGGACCACACCACATAAAACAATGGTAATTTAACACCTACCTTTAAAAACTTCCTAAGGTACAATGTAATGTTTATTTGGCACCCAACCTAATGATAAGGTCACGTAGACAGCCGAGCCACGCCCTCCATGGATGCCTACTACATGCCTCACCATGTATGTGCTCACCATCTCCATGCACATGCTCCATAATTCAAAAGTGCAATTGCCTCTAAAAGGCATATAATTTATATATGGTAGGCAACACATCAAAAGCATACTTAAAAATGGGCTTAAAGGATATTCCAGTGTTGCTATCTTCAATATTACTATATCTGCACTCTATGGATGTTTGTAAGAAGGTTGAATAAAACCTCTTCCTTAAATAGAAAAATGTCTACGTACGTCCACTCCAAAACAAAAAACCTAACCCCAAACATGGTCTTCAACACACGCCTGTAACTTTCCAACTATATAATTTTTATAAAGAGAAAAGAGCCAAACAACTATTTTTATAGACTTGAAATGAAAATCAACATATCCATGGACAATTACTCCAACGGCATGTTTATGTATAGCAATGTCAGCTTTGCTTGAATCCAAACGGCTCATTTTTTCGTGGGCCACATGTAGTAGATTCCATAGGCCACAGATCTTACTTCTTTTAGCCCATCGACAGCAGAGCCCACCAAATGAACGGTCTAGATTAGCAAGCCGCGAGGTGCAAGAGGTGAGCAATGAAGGAGTGGCTTCATGGATGAATCCTTGACTGTGGGGCCCACCGTGATTTATGTTCCTTATAGTACGGTTCATTGTAGGGCATGATTCCAAAAATGAAGCAGATCCAATTTCAGGTGGACCGTGATTGAATACCAACATTAAAATCTTTTATGGGGCTACCGGAAATATTTACTTGCCATCAAACCTGTTGGTAAGGTTAAAAAGGCCTGGATTAAGGGACTACACAAATATCAGCTTTATTAAAAACTTCAATGGCCCACAAAAAGTTTTAATGATCATTCACCACTTTTTTCTGTGGTGTGGTCCATTTGAGATTTGGAAATATTTAATTTTTAAGATCATGTCATAAAATGATCTTTAAAAACAGATGGACGGAGTGGATATAAGTTTTATATATCAAGGTGGGCCTTACAGTGAGGGATCCACCGAAGCCGCGCCTGAGAGCAACGGTCACAAACATCTTCTAGGGATGTACAGTGGTATGCTTTGTCTCGACATGCGGTTGGCGTTTTCACCGCAGACAGCGGAGTTTCCCGACACGTGTCAGATGGGTTGTCTCTTGCCTCTCACCTCTCACACCTTTTCCCCGAGAACCGGCGGATCCCGGTTTCCGCTCACCGAGAACCGGTTGGTCTGACCGCAGCATTGCTCCACGTACCATGATATGGTCCCGTGAAAGATCTGGACCAGCTAGTGGTCCCCACCACTGCACGTGCATTGATTGTTCCCGCCCCCAAATTAAAAAAAGGGTTTCACATGTAGGCATGCTGATGCACAGGGCCATTAGCTGCACACGTGCCCACGCAACACGCGCGAGAGGTCCTGACCATTCACATGGTGGGCCCCATCAGAATACCTCGGTCCAAGAATTAAGAAAGGACCGCACATCATTTGGGTCAGAGGCGTATGTCGAATATAGACGGTTGATAATCTTTTTCCCAGAACGCGGAATGCACACTGAGTAACTCAGTACCCTAATCGTACTACTCAGTTAGCGTATTGAGTAAACTATGTGGGGCCCACCGTGATCTATGTATTTTATCCACTCCGTCCATCAATTTTATCGGATAATTTTAGTACTGGATCCTAAAAATGAAGCATATCCAAAGATAAAGTGGACCACACTATAAGAAACAGTGTGAATTGAACATCTACCGGTGAAAATTTCTTGGGGGCCACAAAAGTTTTGGATCAAGCTGATATTTATATTTTCCCTTCGTCCATATCTGTGTGATCTTATGAGATGACAAATAAACATCATTCTAGACCCTAGAAAGGTTTCAACGGTAGAAATCATTATTCCTACTGTTTTCTGTGGTGTGGTCCACTTGAGATTTGGATATGCTTCAATTTTGGGCTCAACCTCTAAAATGAGCTGGAAAAGCGGACGGACGGCATGGATAAACCACATACATTAGAAGTAGGCCTAACGGAGTTTAGCCAGTACCCAAAAAGTCCCATTTATACCCATTGTTCTTATAGACTTGGTTGGCCCACCTGATGAATGGACTGGATCTTCCATACATACCCAATATTGGCACGTGTGATCCGAATGCCCAGTTCCCATGATGAAAAATCAGGTTTATCAAATCAATCAGGAGCTGTGTAGATATAATTTCTCGCTTAAAAAATAAATAAAATAAAATATTTTAAAATAAGTTAATTAGTGTAGATTGCTTCGACCGTTTAACCCTCTATATTATATTACTTAAACCAAAGTGTAAGCGTGAAAACATTCCGAATTTTTTATTTTTTTCATTTACTTTGGGAACTGATTTTTTTTATTTTCGGCTCCACTAGAGTCTAAATCAGACATATAGCGCGTGGTCTATTGATTTGGATTGTTCATTTAGTGGGCCATGGCCCAAAAATCTCACATACAAGATTGGAACGATTGGTCAGCGCCAATGGACGGTTAGAAAATCAGATATACAGATTCAACGACTAGGATTAATCCGTGTCAGGTAATGGCCCAAAAATCTCACGTATCAATAGAATCGAGATATACTCTCTCTTAAAGAAGTGTGCTGGCATACATCCAACCTATCATAATATGATTGGATCACGGATCCTATTCAGTGATCCAAACCGTTGATATGACAAAATACCACAATAAATGAATCTCTGTCACAAATTCTCAAGATTGGGAAATCATAAGTATTCAAATTAATAACCCACAAAGCATCAGTCAAAGAGACGGTCCTTATTCAACAGAAAGGTTAAATAGCCAGACTGCTTAGGTATTCCAATCGAATAGAGTTCGTTATCACCGTTGGTGGTGAGGCCCATCTTGTAAACGATTCGGATCGCAGAACATGACCATTGATTCAACCGATACAGTCCTGAATATAATAATAATTATAATACGTCATCCGAGCAAACCTCTCCACTCGAAAGTCATACATTCTTATACAACCAGGTTAATGGGAAATTACCAAAGTTCTACCATATTATGATTTTAGATTTCTAGATTGAAATGGGCCCAAGTAGGGTTTGATTAGCTAGACCAGGTGATTGGACGGACATGGATTGGTGGTCCAATCAGTGTTTTAAGGGCGTGTTTGTTTTTACATCTGCCTCAGTAAATAAAAGGCAATATTATAATAATATGTTTTCGCTGTCAAATGTTATATCGGATTTAGCTTTCACGATTCCGCATTCTTGAACCACTAAATGTTTGGTTTCCATTTGGGTTGTAGGCATAACCAACCCACAATTAAGGATATAATAGAAAGAAATAATAGAAAGGGAGCTCCCATCACCATAACTCATCTGCTTATTCTTCAATATCACCCGGTTTAAACCTCCATTTAGTTTCACCCAAGCCTCGTACTGATCATGGATAGATCACCTAGGTTCGAGTTCATCTAATATCCTTGATTCTCATCTAATTTGTCCAGATCCTCATTTTCTTATGAACAAAGGGAGGAATCTTTTTCAGTGGATGCATCTTGTTCTTGTTCATTCCTCTTCGTTTTGTAAGTTGTTTTTATTTCTATACCCGTATCTTCCACACTTTCTCGTCTTCTATTTCCAAGGTTGTAATTGGCGCATACAGTATGCCCAGTTGCTTCTTATGGATTTTCATGACCCTGTTGCGCAAAAATAGAATATGCATTTGAAATAGATATTTGTGTTACGACATATATCATGATCGATACAGACATTAATTGAGTCATGTATTCCTTTACCTAAGAAAAGGTATTTCTATTTTGCATGGTTCAATTATTGATTCCAAAAATATCTACTAGGTTTGGCCTCAATGAAAAAATGGAGCACCTAAGAATGCATCTTTACCAACTAGTAAATACGAGATCATCCCCTTTATTATGAGGTGATGGAGGGTCCGTACCATTGAAGCCTCTTTTTTTTTTCATGCTTTTCCGAAAAGTTTGGAGAAAGCAACAATTAATAGGATTTTTCTAATTTTCCTTTCTTGAAAGGAAAAACGTTAGGGCCTTTCAATTCATGGTTATGGATCCCAGATCAATGAATAGAGATATTCCTAAAACACAGAAAAAAAAGGAAAGTGACTTAGACAAAAAGAGAAATGACTTAGACAAAAAGATGTATATCTCCTATAAAATGTGCATTTAACTCTCGAATTATATGCCATAATACTTATTTAAATAAATATTGAGAAATAATATGATGTCTCACTTATATTACTTTAGTATGAAATTTGAAAAAAAAAAAAACAAACAAACAAACTAGTCCTAAATGGTCACTACTAAAAACAAATAAGATTAAACTTCTACATTGCAAGCGACCCAATGAATTTAGTTTTGCAATAATAAGAAGGTTAATATCAAAATCAAATGCATCAATCAATAAATATATGAATTTTGATAAGAGATGATTCATCAAACTTCAATCAGGGTATGCACGTCTCATGCATGCCCCTCCCACATGCATGCACCCATCACATTGGTTGAGTTCCCTTGATAAGTAAAGATCGAATGCTTGTGAATATTAGTAGGTTTAAATTAGCCTACTTAGATAACTAGGCACATACTGAAAGGGTTAGATGGGTGGAAAGGATATGATCATATTTATACTATTTTAGGGACTTTGGTCAAAGCTGAGGATGTATGGTATGTGTTTAAGAGTATGCCTAACTACGATGGGAGCAGAAAGGATCTAATCATTCCTTTGATCCTATGGAAAACATGGCCCCTGAACATGATCAACGGTTTAGATCAACTAGAGAGAGCCCAGTGGACAATGGATTATCTCATTGGATGATTTTACTCAGGGTATGCTGAATTTTTATTAAAGAGGTGTTAGATTTTTATTTTACCTGGTAAATGTTGTGAAATATGCCATCATTACTTCCTTTGGCAACTAGAGATACATGGCAGGAGAGATTTGACTTTTTAAACGCGGTTTGATTCCATGACGCATGTTATGAATGAATTCGGATCCTCTGCTTGTGGGAAAATCCTCCTTGCGGCAATCTAATTGGGTCATATCATCACATGTTGCATTTAATGCATAATACTAACAACAGTAGTGATCACGCTGGGCTGATGATTTGGAAAAAATTTCCTTTAGAGTAAGATTTTTCAATTTGTGACAAATAAAGAATCATGTTGGTCTATAAAAAGTGTAAAATCATGCGCCCAATTCAATGCAGCAGGGTTGATAATTTCTGCAGTAATGTGGACTAATCCTGATACAAGAAAGTAAGATATTTTTATTTGTGACAAACGGAGGATTATATTGTATATTAGCCATTAACATGTTTGCCTATAAAAAGTATAAAATCATGCACCCAATTCAATGCAGCAGGGTTGACAATTTCTGCAGTAATGTGGACCAATGGTAATACGGGAAAGAAAGATTTTTTTATTTGTGACCAACAGAGGATCATATTGCACATTAGCCAAAAACATAGAATGGCGCCCAGTTCAAAACGAGTCCAGTGTCCAGCTGCCCTCTATCTTGAAGTGGATATTGGATGACATTGTGATGGAAAAAATGAAGCAGGGGACATGAGGTTGAGCACCATCTTCCTCGAGGAGGTAACTATTCTAAATTTACATAACTTTTCTGGACTCCCCGAAGAGACCTCTCAAATCCATGGAGAAAAGAACTAGAAAATAAAAAATAAATTTTATAAAATTCGAAATTAATTGATAATTGACTAATTTGTATGTGTCTATTCCATCATTAATATAGAAAAAAATAAAATTCATAATTATCAAAAATAGCAAATTACTAACTCTAATAAAAATCATAATTCTACTAAAACTCTTCTAAATCCTAATTTTTTAAAATAAAAATTTCAAATAAACTTTCGATAAAAAAATTCTAGCATAATTACAAATTTTTTCTAAAAAGGAAGAAAATCTAAAACTCTAAAAATAAAAAAATATTAAAAAATTCAGAATTACTAAAAATAGTATTTTTTTTTTCCCCTAAAAATTCGTTTTTGAGCTGAAACAGATAAATGTGACGGTTAATTCATCTCGGATGGCCCGTTTCAGTAAAGATCGATAGGTTGTGTGCCCCGTAATGTGACGCAGGGAAGGACGTGAAGTCGAGCACCGTCTTCCTCAAGATGATAAATATTCCGAATCTATGAAACTTCTCTGGACTCCTCACAGAGACTTCTCAAATCCACGAGGAAAGAAAGCAGAAAATAAAAATAATTTCTAATAAATTCGAAATTGATTAATGAATAATTCATAAAATCGAGTTCATAACCCTTTAAATAAGGGTACTAAGCAATAGAAAAGAAATCAGACTCAAACTACAACTAAAACTCATAGAATCCACGACTTACTATAAATAGTAAACTTACTATTTATAGACGGTCGTGATGTCTACTAGTGCGCAAGGTTTTCGACCAAAAATAGTAAGTGTCCTATTTGGCTTTACCAAACCGTCCTCTTAATTATCCTAAGCACTTTTCATGTTGGACACAACTCCTAAAGCCCAACGGATGAAAAGTTATACTCAAACTAAAACTTACTATTTATAGTAGAGACAAAAATAAAACGGGGAAACGACCGTCGATCAGGGGGTTTCTCGCAAATCCGGGCTGCGCAACCCGACGTAGCGGGTTGGTTGGCTAAAGTAGCTCGTTCTACCCCAAATTCATATATTTTACATCGGATAACTCATTCTGGATTGCAAGATATGCCCGATCTAAGGTCTTATGGTCCGGATCACTTCTGTCGTCGACCGTGCCTTTTCTGATCCATCTTGGTCATGAAATTGTCCGCGAACCGTTCTACATCATAATGATACTTGAATCAAAAGTTACAGTCAATTTACAGTCCACCTTCTTTTGGCCCAAGCATGTTAGGAACGTATATGTAACACGTTCTACATCAAACCCCTCCACTTAAAAAAAAAAAAAACATCCTCGAGTTACTCAAGGAACTTATCTCATGTTTCTAAAATAACTTCTGACGCTGATGTTTATTAGCCCTTTTATTGAACTTGACATTAGGTTCTTGAGCTGACACAATATATGTACTCATGTTTTTCTTAACTTAACTAGTATCAATCAGTTCCTTCGATTCTGCCCTCAAGATTTCACATTCATTCTGATAATGTAGACAATTAGGCAGACTTGCCTCTTAAACAAGATCGATGTAGTTTTTCATATCTCGTATGGGAGGCAATTTATTAGGGAGTTCATCGAGCACAACTGCCTTAAATTTCTACAACACTGGTTTTAATTCCTCTGGGATGTTCACATGCTCCACATATTTTTTTATTTTCAACTAATGCATATATATCTCTACCATTTTTAGTTATGAGAGACTGTCCCTCCACTTTAGAAGCCTTGGGTTGGTTCTCCATTCCCATAGGGATCATATGTTTGACATCGATGAATCATATGGCCCGTTACAACTCCGTTTTGACGCGATCATCCTTCACTGACAAATAATGGGATTTCTCTACATATCTCCTTACTGATCGATTATACTGCCAATAATTTTAGTTTTGTTGGAATAGTACATGATCGTAGTTGTTATGGAGGAATTTCATGCACAATAACTTTTTCATTCGTGACCACATGCGGATTGATGCCTTCATCTGTGTCGTCCACTCGAGTTGAAATTGTTCCCACCAAGTTGAAGCTCTGCCTGTCAACTTGTAAGTCATAAGTTTAACTTTCTTTTCTTCCACGATGTCCATGTAGTCGAAGAAACGTTCGACTTTAAGCAACCAAACGAGGAAGTCCTTGAAGCAGAGTTGGCCTTTGAAAATAAAAAAATCAACCTTCATCATAAAATCTTGATCCGTCTAATATATCTGATCAATGCCTCATTTAGGATGTTGTGGAATCATGTTGTTGGATCCCACCTTCTCAGGAGTAATCTCATGGTTCACTGCTAGCATCGCCCTATGATCAGTGCGAACCACCATGAACATGGATCTACCCTAGGGCCTCCATTATGCGATCCTCTATGAGATCCACCATGCGATCGATGGAAGCTTGCAGCCCCTACATAGCTTGCCGATTCTCTTGCTGTACCGCTTTAAAAGCTGCCACCGTTAAAGGTAAATTTCCTAAAGCACCGTTCATAGGATTGTTATTCAACCCATCGATAGAAGCCATAAATCTGAGAAAAAATCTCACTCTGATACCAAACTGACGCAGAGAAGGACGTGAAGTCAAGCACCATCTTCCTTAGGGGATAACTCTTCCGAATCCACGGAACTTTTTGGGACTTCTCACAGAGACTCCTCGAATCCATAAGGAAAAGAACAAGAAAATAAAAAATAAATTCTATAAAATTCAAAATTGATTAATAATTAATTAATTTGTATGCATCTGTTACATCATTAATATAGAAAAAAAAATCGTAATTACCAAAAATAGAAAATTTCTAACTCTAACAAAAATCCTAATTCTACTAAAACTCTTCTAGAGCCTGATTTCTAAAAATAAAAATTCCAAATAAACTTTTGCTAGTTACAAGTTATTTGTAAAAAGGAAGAAAATTTAAAACTCTAAAAATAGGAAAAAATTAAAAAATTCAGAATTACTAAAAAATAGTATTTTTTTTCCTAAAATTCATTTTTGAGTTGAAAGTGCCTATTTTCTGACAAAACCGACAGATGTGACCCCACTTTGTGGGTCAGTTCATGTCGGATGGCCTGTTTCAGTAAAGATTGATAGGTTGGGTGCCCGTAACAATACCTGGATCAAAAGTTACAATCAATTTACAGTCCACCTTCTTTTAGCCTAACCATGTTAGGAACGTATCTGTGACACGTTCTACAGCAGAAAATAGGTTACACCTACCTTAACATTTGTGATAAATCCACACCATCTATATATTTTCCCTCATGGTTATAACATCGCCACAAAAAATAGGTAAATCCACAACTCAAGTGAGTTGTACGATAAAAATTAGGAGTAGGGATATGTATACAGTCGAAAACTTCCTGAGCTCCACCTTCAAGTTTATATATCATCTATACCACTCATAATGTCATTCGTTTTGGGAAGAATTGAGACAAAAAAAAGAAGAAGAAGAAATAAATAATATCTTGTTTAAGTACTGTTGTGGTTCGAGTCAAATACATCATCTACAAACCTGATGTATTGGATGGATTGCTCACAAACATCATGATGACCCCCACCTACCTGCCCATCGTAACATGTTCTTCCGTAAGTACTTTCCCAGGAAATCGTGGGCCTGATTTCGATGGATCCCTCGAAACACTAAGGTGGCTATAACCAATTGTAAGTCCCACCATGATGTATTTTGGTTATCCATGCCACCTACCTGTCTTGACAACTCATGTTAGGGTTGTTGCTATGGTTTTTGGTTGTAAGTGTACAGGCGTGCCAGAATTGAAATTGTGGCTCAGTTCAAACCGAAAAACAATGACCACAAGCACTAAGATAGGCAGACACATAGTGTATGACCGAGATACGATGAGATTGGTTGCCTATTCAGCCACCCACTCAATGTGTAGAAAGGATCAAGCGATTTTCAAAGGATGGGGTTCATTCTCTAATGATGGGTTGCACATTTGACTTCCGTATAAAAGGAATTTTCAATACAAATAAATGGAAATGAGAAAAGGGATTCTTACATTCAGTCACGAATAAAAGCTGCAAAATACATTTCCAAATGAAGAATTGAAGCCAACATGCAAGCGTAAACTCAAATTACAGCTAAAATTACCAGCTATTTGATTAATGCTAGAAATTACACTATGAAATGTAAACAGCAAGCTAAAAGTAAACAGTTACACTAAGAAATATATTTTACTTGGCTAGAAAAGCAAATGATTACACCATGGAATGTAAATTAACCGTTAATTGAAAGATAATGTTTGGTTTGATTGGGTTGGTATAAGACAAAATTTTTCTTTTAGATTACTCTTCTATTTATAGCTTTAATCCAGTTATCTAGATCCTTCTTACGTCCTGACAATCGCCACAACCGTTTGCCACTACTTGACTTACTTTGTTTCTCCTCTAGCCATCTGTATTGTAATTGTTCCTTCACAATTGCTTCTTCATCGACCGCTTAGATATTGACGTGGCATTGTTTGATACGTTCCAGGTGTTATTTGCTAAGAAATTTTTCTAATCTCCAAATAGACCATATAGATTTGTATAAATCACACATAATCATTTTTTATTGGCTCTCATGAGAAATGATGATAATAGGGATGAACATTGCCCTCATGTTTCTTCGCCTTTGAAAAAAGGTGAAAGTGACGTGCGACTCCTCATTAATGCGGTACTTATTATTTACATGTGGTCATCCCAGAAGACTTTTCGTTTCTGGACGAACAGATCAATATCTACCAAATGCGGTCGAAAATATGTTTCAGCGCAAGGAGAGAAGCCAAGAATAGGGTTTCTTCAAACAACATCCGTGTCGGCCAGCTGCTTCACCTTCTTCTGATCATCATCGAGAAAAGAGTGGGTTAGGCACCAAAATAAGAGAAGAATGAGGTTGAGATGCAAGCTCTTGTCAAGAAGTTTGAGAGAAAGAAGATCAAGATGAATTAAGTCACTCGGTCACTCTGTGTTTTCCTTTTTTTATCTCTCTTTTCCTGCATATGTAATGCAGTCAATGACCGGCAATATAAATCTTCTTTTACCAATAAGATCGTTATGACATCATGGGAAGTATGGGGAATTTTCTCCTCAGGAATCAAATCTTCTACCATCGGTCATGGCTAGAAATGTTCAGAAAAGATAATTGGTTTGAACATGTTCCACAACCGACTGAGTCTCTCTATCACAAATCGGTCACTCAATATTTAGCTTCTTTTTTCACGTATGTTCTACCATATGTTGACTCAGTAGGAGAAATACGCAACGTTCCTTAAGGAACCTCATTTATTCTATTGCATATCCCCATATTCTAGGAAACGAATCGATAACCCAGCCGTCCGCTTCGGGTTCCCAATCATCGAATCTTATCCACTATATACATTTATTACTCTTCATGACCTTTATAAAAAGAACTCTCCACTTAAATTTGTAGCACACCATGAACATGAAACCTCAGCAGTGAGCCTTAACACCACAAATTCTTTTTTGTTCTTCTCTCAATCCTTGAGTGTTTTGAAACAAATCCTCGAGGAAGGGATTGACTCCTTCTCCCACTCTCCTTTTATATATGATGCATATCCCTTCCTTAGGGATGCGACTGAAGTAGCTAAGACTGATCAACCTCCACAAGAGGTTCTCAAGGTCATTTCGGACCTCCAGCAGCTTGGAGAGGCATACTCCAAGGCCGATTCTGAGCTTGAACGATGCACTACCCCTCTGATGGAACTATCAACCCTCCGAGCCGAGTCTACAACTCTTTCAGCTCACTATGATGCAGCTTGGATGAATAATTTGCACTGGACCTACCAACATTGTTTTAACCAAAAGATGTTGCGATCCATGGAGGTTGTACTTAACAATCGCTTCACTGACCTCTCTGAGGCCTGACAACTCTATCTAGGGCATGATCGGCCGAAAAATCAGGACTTTCAAAACTTCATCGAGTCCCAGATAGAACTCTATTGGACTTGGGGAGAGTAAAATAAGTCTGAAAGGTCGGAGGCAGAGAAGGAATTTGCAGTCGTCGACCATCGCATCAATGACATCAACAACTTTCTCCACAAGCTCACAGACCAGTAACCATTGCGGAGAAATAAACTCACACTAGCTATGAAGGCCAAAGAGTCAGTTGCCAAGAAATTCGAAGAACTCAAGGCAACCCACTTGTAATTCGGTCGATTGGCCATAGATTGCATTTTTTGTGTAATCAAATGACCCTATTTGAAGGCCCTTTTATTGCAATATATATATATATAATTTTGTTTGAATTATTGTCTCTTAAATTCACTTGGCTTGTTCCCAAATAACTTTCCACAAGGAAGGAAAGTGCGGCTTTAGGAATCGGCCGTTAAAGTGCGGCTTCAGGAATCGGCCGATCGGAAGTATAGACTTCCATACCATATCTCACACCCCCAAAGGATTTTCCTTTCACCCTCTTATTATAGGCACGAGTAATGACTGCTTTGTTGGCGATGATCGCATCAAGGGCCCTCATGCGAACTTCCTCTAGCCCTTCAAATTCAGTCAATATTGCTTTTACAAACTCAGCTGGGAGAAATATCCATGTTGGGTGGATATTTCTAGTCACATGTACCAATTTCACTTCTTCGAAATGGTCCAACATTTGGGTGGCTAAGGAATAGTATGGCAACAAGGTTGCACCAGTGCATTTGAACAACCCTGCCATTTGATTGATCAATAGTTGTGAATCACCAATTACATTCATAGTCCTTGCACCCAATTCTATCAATCACTCCAGGTTGATTATCATAGCTTCGTACTTAGCTTGGTTATTAGTGCTGTCGAATTCCAGTGTAAATGCAAATTCATGTCTGCTCCCATTTGGAGCAATCAGAATTATACCAGCTTTTGATGCTTTATGCATTTTTGACCCATCGAAGATCAACTTCCATGTCGTCAATTGTACATAATATAAATTCAAGATCTCTAGAGGAATTTTCTCTTCCAGATTAGAGGGGTGGTCTGTCAAAAAATTAGCTATGGCTCGACCCTTTATTGCTTTCCATGGGATATAACAAAGATCAAACTCAGACAAAACTAACACCCATTTTTCAATTTAGCTGTTAAGAATCAGTTGATTCAACATGTATTTCACTAAATCAGTCATCGCTATTACATTTACTCTCTCATCCAATAAAATACAAGGACAAGCATAACTTTTCTATAATGGAGTATCGTCTCTCGGCATCTAGTAATGTCCGACTTAAATAATAGACTGCGCGCACCTTCCACATATTGTCATTATGGGCTTGGAGAGCTCCCATTGACTTTACAGAGGCTGCTACATATAGTTTGAGCGGTTGACCTTTAATTAGTGGCATCAAAATTGGTGGCCTTATCAGATACTCATTAATTCTATCGAAGGCCAGATGGTGCTCTGCTTCCCAAACAAACTCGACCCCTTACTTTACCTTTATTAATGAAAAGAAAATATTAGTCTTTCCTGCACAATTAGGTATGAATCTTCGCATAAAATCAACTTGCCCGGGAATTTTTGCAACTCTTATCTATTCCTTGGCGAACAAGCATTAATGATGTCTCGATTCCTATTTTAAGAGACCTCAATCCCTTACTAATGTACTAAGAATATCAGAAAATTATCGGTCGAGACTTCGAAAGCACACTTCAAGGGGTTCATTTTTAGTTTATGGAACATCATCCACTCAAATGATTTATGCAGTTGGGTCACATGATCTCCCATGTCGGCCGACTTAATGACTACATCATCCATATATACTTTCATAAAACGGTCAATCATATCATGGAATATAACATCCATTGCCCTTTAATATGTGGTTCTTGCGTTATTAAGTCCAAAAGGTATTATTACCCACTAATAAGTTCATAATGGACTTGGGCATCTGAATATCATTTTTGGCACGTTGTTCGTTGCAATGTAAAACTGATTGAATCCAAAATGTCCATCCATGAAACACACAATTCCATGCCCGGCAGCCCGATCGATTAGCTAATCGGCCACTGGCATGGGGTATTCATCTTTTGGTGTAGCTAAATTTAAATTTTTGAAATTAATACAAATCCTCAACTTGCCATTCTTTTTTATTATTGGACCAATATTTGACATTCATTCGACGTACTTAATAGGCCTAATAAAACTATCCTTTAAAAGTCATTCAATTTCTTCTTTTATTTTATGGGTTACTTCTATTGTCATTCACCGGGGTGGTTGTTTGTGTAGCCAATATCCTTCTTTTATTGATTGTCACGCCTCAAACCCGAAAATTGGATTCACGGGAATCCCGATCGCCGAATCCAGTGCCGACAGCCACCGTAGTGCCCCATTCTCAGCTCCTGGTAATCATATGCCAGATCCTGGGACCCTATAAGGAGGATTTTCAGAATGAATTTTTTTTTGTAATGGAGCATAACCACAAGCATAATCAAGTCACAAAACAACATCACCATATATCCACTATATCAAAAACTTTAAGTACAATAGGAAAGGAAAATATAAGGTGATCAAAAACTCTAAAATAGCCAGATGCGCACTTCTGTCTCAGCGCTGCTGCTGTCCAACTCTACCTGTACGCAACGGTCTTGCATAAGCATACAAAAGCTTAGAGGGTGGTGTAAGTGTATGCGCAAGGCAAACGCCAAGTGTACAATATCAGAGTAGTGCGGAAGTATGCGGTAAGTCCATGAATACAATCAACCATACCAAGGCTATGTAATGCAAGGCATGAATGCTCTCGGCCATACCAAGGTCATGCGATGCGAGATATGAATGCCATCGGCCACACCGATGTAATGCAAGGCCTACATAACCGAATGTCATATGCAAAATGTAATCCAAGAAAGTCGGTACTCATCAAGTACACATATCAGTACAGTTCCTCTCTGGATATCACCGGGGTCTAATACAATTTGCAGTGACTGTTACCTCCCTAGCTGCACAGTCCAGCAAGCGGAATAGACCTCACTATCCGCCTGACCAATAGTCTGCCAATACCTACCTGGCTCATCGATAACAAACTCATTTGCGAGCTGGTCAAACTCAGTCTAGCTTATAGCCCCCTCACTCAGGCGGATAAGGCCACACCCCCTTCCAACCGACCACGACACAGTGGGAGACGCGGCCTACTGGTATTCGGTACTCGGGTGCTCGTGTATCCACTCGGTTTAGACATTGGAGCATCTCCTGGTACCAAAAAGGTTCTGGGCTTTCACCCAAGGACATCCTAAGTGCCCACAGTGCTAGAACAAAGTATTTTCGGTATCCAATACGGCCATCCACGATGTACCTGTGGAGCCACGGCCCTGATGTCGCTAGGGCGTGCAGTAATCAAGTCACACATATGCGAGATGTATGAATCACACCGTCAAATCATGCAGTAATCCAGCGCGTACTGCGCGATCATGTGGGCACTCTGTCTCATAACGAGTCCCATAAATGGTCTGCCCAATGGCATATGCTATGATCTGTCATTACTCATATCAAGCATACATATGATGCGTATGGGCATAAGTCATGGGATTATACTAAGCATGTTATAAAGTAATAGACTACTCTTACGATGTGAATGAGCCTAGACGGCCTATACACAACTGGTATGGGCTTACCAATGGGCCCTAAGGAGAGATACAATGTGGACATTTAACCAACATTATACTTACAATGTGGGCGTCAAACCATCATTGCTCCTAAGGCACGGTCTGCCGTAAAACATCATTACATAAACCGTGGAGGAATCATACATTGCAATGGACCTTAGGTAACTCCCATTGGACCTTAAATACATCAAATGGGCCATATCACATGGGCTTTCTGGTTATCAAGTAAGTGAGCCACATTAATGGGCCTAGTGTACATTGCAATGGGCTATAACCTGCGGACCTTAGAGTACGTCACAATGGGCCTTAACCCACGGCCTTGAAATACATCAAAATGGGCCTAATCCCATGGGCCTTATATATGTCAAATGGGCCAGATCCCATGGGCCTTATATATATATATATATATATATATATATATATATATATATATATATATATATATATATATATATATATATATATATATATATATATATATATATATATATATCAAATGGGCCTGATCTCATGAGCCTTATATGTGTCAAATGGGCTTAATCCCACGGGCCTTATATATGTCAAATGGGCTTAATCCCATGGACCTTATATATGCCAAATGGGCTTAATCCCATGGGCCTTAGATCCATAGTTCGGTGGACCCCATCTTGATTGGTTTGTGGCCGTCCATTGGTTTGAACTGTAGATCTATCTTATTTTTAGTCTCAAGCCTATTCATTTAGGCTTGCCAAATGGTTGGACCGTTTGGATGAAACACATGCATCAAGGGTGGGGTCCACCGAACTATGGATCTGGCTCATTCTTTAGCTCCTACCCATAAGATGAGCTCTCAAAATGGATGGACGGTTTGGATACAGCTCGTGCATCATGGCGGGGGTCCACTGACCGTCTAGCAGCCAAAGAAAATGGTTGGATGGTGTGGGAGATACACACTTCACAGGGGGCTCCACCGTCCGAGCGGACGATGGAAATAAGGCACATACATCATTGTGGGTCCCACGTGGGGGGCCCACCATAATGTTTACTTACCATCCAACCTGTTGATAAGGTCACAGAGACCTGGGTGAGGAGGAAAAATAAATTTCAGCTTGATCCAAAACTTCTATGGGCCCCAAAAGAAGTTTTCAAGGGTAGACATTCAATCACACTCTTTCAAATGGTGTGGGCCACTTGAGTCTCAGACGTGGCTGAAACTTGGAGGGGACCCACTTGAGAAGGGGACCCACCATATGAACGGTTCAGATGAAAAAAAAAACATCAGGGTGGGGCCCACAGCTGGAGCCGTGGGTCTGCCTCCGTCTGCCCGCCCGCCCGCCAACCGCTGGCGCAACCAGCCCTCTGACACAGCTGGTGCTTATATATTTTTAAAAAAAAAAAATCATGATTTCTCACGGTTTTTCATGCATGGGGCCCGCATCTGATGAATCCACTCCAACCATTGGATTCTACGACCCAGAACCCATCCATCAAGACCAATATCGGGCTCCTTTCAACATGTAGAAGAATTTTAGTAAGATTTCAACGGTAAAGATACAGTTTTCAACGCTATGGCCCACCAGATACTCTGATTAAGCTCATTTTTCGGCTCAACGCGTAAAATGAGTTGATAAACATGATAGACGGCATGGATTGAATACATTCATCAAGATGGGGCCTACACAAGAGGGTCACCCCCATTAGCTTGGAACCAAGATAATATTTATGTTTTCCAATCACGTCCAGCGTCTGGACGCTGGACGGTGTGGGCCTAGCACACGCACAGGGTGGGCCCTATTTAGGTGGGCCACCAAATGGTAGGTGGTGTGGGTGCAACACATATAAGATGGGCCCCACTTTTAGATGACTTTGGTCAATACATACCAAATGGTGGGGTCCATCCAAGTGGGCCACACGGCCATTTCATCAGACACAAAAAAAAAAATAATAAATAGAAAGAGAGGGAGAGAGAGAGAGTGGGACACACGTGTGATGGAGGGACCCCGACACTATAGGCCCTCCGTTCCATAATCTACATCACAAATTAAGTAGGTCCTATTACATGTGGGCCCATAAAATTGAAATCCAAAAGTGGAGATCCCTTCTCCATGAAATTAGACGGTCTAGATGACCCATATACAAGCTAGGAAGGTAAATATCATGATGGGGTCCATGGAGAATGGCCCCATCATGAAATGATATTGATGATCAAGATGGGCCATCGGCTACATCTTAGGGTCCAAAGAGAGATCCATACCATTGATCGGTAGGCCTCACTTGGCCCATCATAAAAATATAAAAATTTAGCTTATGGAAACACCCACCACTTGATTTTCTTGGTCCATTGGGATGCCTATCTCCTTGTGCTTCTTTTTTATGGTAGAAGATGGAAGATGGATGGCTAGGATGGGAGATCTTGGGGAGGGAAAGTGGGCCACACAAACTCTCTCTTCTCTCACTTAGAAGCTTGGACGTGGGAGCCTCTTGCTTGCTTGGGAATGTGTTGGGAAATGAGAGAGAGAGAGAGAGAGTTGTAAGAGAGAGAGTTGTAAGAGAGATGAGGGATGGGTGTGATGAGTGAAAGGGTGAGGTGAGTGATGGAAGTGAGTGTTGGGTGAGGTGATGGATTGGTTGACTTTTGGGTTTGCTTAACTTGTGGAGAAAGGAAGCATGAATGCTTTGTACTTGACTGAGAGGTGATTGATGGGATTGATTGATGGGATTGATTTGACATGTTGTAGAGATTTCCTTGGGATTTCCAACGTGAGGCATTTTCTTCGAAATAAATGCCGACCCACATCTCTTAGTCAGGATATCGGATTGATATGCGAGTCATGGCGTTGGAACCGCGGCGACGGTACGGTCGCAATGATACAAGTCTCGAATTAAGCTGACTCAAATGTATAAGATATGACTTACGGTCGTGCGCAAACGTCGATTACAGGTCACAGATTGTCGAAATTCGACGGGAAGGATCGCGGCAATCGATGGAACGGTACGGACTAGGATACGGGTCTTACATTGATAACATATACTAAACTAAACCCCAATCGAACCCAGGCATATCAAGATAATCCTATGCAAAACAGTTCACAAATTCATTTAGTAGACTCGTCAATTGTTCCTACTCATGAGGCTTCAATCGCTAATGAATGTAGGCTTTGGATCTTGTTTGGTCCTAAAGTTAATTTCGACCAATGGGTCTTGGACTTGGGGTTAAGAATCTTCCATATTATTGGGAGCCTCTTTGAGCTCGATGCCCTCATCTTTGGCTAAAACATCCACATCGGTCAAGTTTACATGGCAGTCGTCATCTATCACTTTCAGACTTTCTTCAAACCTTCTTATTCTGGCCGTGAAATTGGCTCGAAATTGTTCATTTCTTGGTGTATTGATCATGAAATTTCTTCAATAATGCAACGTGGGACCGGGGGATAAGGGACAATGTCCCTCGACAGGGTGTCACTTTCCTGTGTTACTTTGGTGATAGCCTGCACAATACTTTCTAAATTCTTCTTTATTGATATTCCAGTTTGTTGTCCAAACTTGGTTTCTTTCAGTGAACCGAATCGGTCTCACTTCCTTCCCATAATAATAAGCCTCATTGCCTTTCGAGATGGCCAAGAAAGGTTTATTATCAGTCAGGACCAGTTCGACCTTATCTTGGTTCCAAAAAATCAGGAACTCATGTAAAGAGGACAAGATACATGCAAATGAATAAATTCAATCCATGCCTAGCAAAGCATTATAGCTTGATAAAGTATTGACCACAAAGACCAGCAAAATTACTAACGATCACCTTTGATGGAATCAAATTTCTCGTTGTCTTCCCCAATTTAGACATCATTCTCAGTGGCAAAAGGTTTGAGATGTTGCATCATGTTGTGGGTAGGTCTCTCTATGACCACCCTTTCAATCGTGGCCCCCGCCTCCACTGTGATGGTGTTGACTTGAGATGCTTTATTCACCTTGAGTTCATTTCTAGCATCTTCTCCAAATGAGAAAGAAGCATGTTGTATTATTATCAAGGGGTATTTTCTTCTACATCGCTTGTCATACTATTTGGCTAGGTTGGTCTACCTTAGAAACTAGAAGGCAACATGAAAACCATGTTACAATGAAACACAACTGGTGGCATGTCTCAAACATAATTCCTTCATTTGGACATTGCCCCCTTAGTGTTTTTGGGTCTTCTTCCATTATAAGATCTTCTGTTAGGTCAGCGCTTTCATCAATCGCAAGGCTGACTGAGGCGTCTGTTGGTGAGACATATTTCAGTGTTTTAGCGGTCGAGTCAGTTCATTAGACAACCATTCATCCGCTGGGACGTACCCATCACTGAGGTTGTCTGATAGGTTACCACAACTGTCTTCCTCTTTAGGACTCACCGACTGATTACATCGACTAAGAGCATCGGAGTCCTAGTTTTGTAATATTAAAGATAACACTACCCCTGCTGTGTTTACAACCACCCGTCCTTCAATCACAGGGATCCTCCAAAAAGGCTTAGGTTGAGTTACCTCTGAACAAGGCGATCTTACAGGTTCTTCTAATTTTCTCTTTAACGTGACCCGATATCTTTGCCATCGATGCTTTTGAGTCCGGGTCAGCACCTCTGGTACCGCTAAAAATTTCATATGCATAACTCACTTCCATATTCCTTCTCCAGTCATTGGGGGTTTAACTATCCTTTAGCTCGGAAGTTCAACTCATTGGTGGTAGTCAAGAGTCATCTCTTCTAGTTGATGCTGGTTGTTCCCTTTGACTGGCCTAGGGGCCATGTAATGACCTCTTTATCTTGATTCAGGATGATCCCCCCATCTATGAATAGTTTTTCGAGCACATCGGTCACACAGATGTGAGCCTTGACCATCCTGTCAAACGACGTTCGACCGATTGTCATTCAAATGAGAAGGCCAACGTCACCCCCGTACTGGTCATCATGATACCTCTCCTTGATTTTTTAGGCCAAGATCAACCTTTAACCATGGCTAATTCTTCAAATTAGTTAAGACCACATTGACCTCAAGGTTGGATGGGAATGGGTTTGAATCAATCAAAATGGCTTCTTCACCTTTTTCAGAAAACTTCAACAATCTGGGTTCGAAGTGGTCCTGAATGACGTTCCTAAATACAACGCATTTATTAGTCGAATGAGACCAAGTTTCGTGCCATTTACAATATTCAGTCTTTTGCAATTCGTCGGGTGAGGATATCTTATGATTCATAAGAATTTTGACAAATTTCATGGCCAACAGAATATCGAATATATCTTCAGCTCTTGTGATGTCAAAAGTGTAGATCTTTTGAGCTTTATGTACGATTGATGTGGTCGATTCCACTTTGACAAATGCCAAACACACCAATGGCTTCTTAGCCACCACTTCGGCAATTGCAACCTCATAATCCGGATTGTTGTAATATGTCCCTAATGATGAGTTCTTTTACATGGTTCCTATAGGAATTCCTCACAGCGAGGGACCTTCTTGGTTAGGTCATATAAATCTATGAACTATGTGCCTATGAACTTCTTACGTAGTTTATACTCAAGCTTATCTTATGTAAGTTGCATAAATTCGGCTTCAGTCATAGCAACTTTATAACGGCTATTTGCCCAGAAGAACTGAGCTCGGAACTTTTCTTCCATTTCTTGCCAAGTGTGTACTGAATCTGGCAATATGTTCGAATACCATATGAAGGCCGCTTCTGTTAAGGAATGACCAAACAATTACAATTTGTGAAAATTATTATTGGCCAATTCTCCACATTGCATAGTAAATTGACCAACATGTTCAATAATCGATTGACCTGGTTTGCCTAAAAATAGGGTAAAATCCGGTTGATAGTTCCTTAGTAATGGGTGTTGCCGATCTATCCATTTGGGGTATGGTTTATGATACACCAGGATAGTGTTGCGGCCGAGTATTTGACTAGCAACTTCTTAAAAAATTTGCACAATCTTGTCGTGATCCATCCACTGAGGTTCTAAGATCGGCGGTGGGTCAAGGCCAAATCGGTTCAAATTATACTGGAATCTAGAGAATTGTTAGGGATTAAATCCTCTTAGCAACCCATGATTTTAATTCTTAGGTATAAAGTTCTTAGCGTCTCGCTCCAGTTGCCTATCTTCCACAAAAGGTGGAACATTTCTCATCTCTTGAACTAGGACCGGTGGTAGATTTTGTTGCAGAGGCGGCATGGATAGCAAAGGAGCTGCATTGTTGATAGAACTTTCATCGGCATTGTATTGCATTACCGATCGGCATTGTATTTCGTTCACTCGGCCATCATAGTCATCAATTGATGCATGGCCTCTGTCTGGCTAGCCATATATCAATTAGTATTTTCAAATTGAATGCGGAATTGCTCTCATTGAGCCCTTCCCTATATTCTTGTACAAGTTGAATGCTTAGTTTTACATCTCAAAGTACGATAGTTATCTCATCTGGAAGAACAGTCTGAGAAGTCAATGCTCCTCCCTGGTCCCCAGTACCAGGCGTTGGACTATTGTTTAGATTTAATGCCTCAAGGGCCGCTGGAACCAGCATGTCCTCTACTAGAGGTATTGCGATTAGCGTAGAGGGATAGATCTCAGCAATGAAAGCACTTCTTCTATTCATAATTGGTAATACACCAACAAATTAGAGACGGGGTCCCATCGGGCATGCTAAAAACTTGTTGTGGTTTTCTGTTATACGTGTGCGGATATGCAAGAATTGAAATTGAAGCTCAATTCAAACCAAACAACTATAACCCCAAGCACTAAGATAGGCAAAGAAGTAGTGTATGACTGAGATCTGATGATATCGATTGCCTATTCAGGCACTCGCTCAATATGTAAACAAGATTAGACAATTTTTAAAGGGTGGGGTTCGTCCTCTAATGTGAGTAACACATTTGCCTTTCGTACGAAAGGACTTTTCAATACAGATAAATGAAAATGAGAAAAAGGATTCTTATAGTTGGTCACGAAGAACAGCTGCAAAACACATTTTCGAATGAAGAACTAAATCTAGTGTACAAGTATAGACTCAAATTACAACTAAAATTACTAATTATTCGATTAATGCCATGGATTACACAACGAAATGTAAACAACAAGTTGAAAATAAAGGATTACACTATGAAATGTAATTTACTTGACCGGAAATGTAAATGACTACATTATGGAATGTAAATTGACTGGTAATTGAAAGGATAATTGAAAGATAATGTTTGGTTTGATTAGGTTGGTATGAGACGAAACTTTTCTCTTGCATTACTCTTCTATTTATAGCTTTAATCCAATCATCTGGATCATTCTCACATCCTGATGATTGTTATAACCGTTTGCCACTACTTGACTTCCTTTGTTTCTCCTTTAGTCATCTGTCTTATAATTATTCCTTCACGATTGCTTCTTCATCAGCCACTTAGACATTGACGTGGCGCTATTTAATACGTTCCAGCTATTGTTTACTAAGAAATCTTTTTAAATCTCAAAATACACCATGCAGATTTGTATAAATCACACATAATCTATTCTGATTGGCTCTCATGAGCAATGACGATAATGGGGATGAACAAGGGCGCCATCTTAAAAATGAAGGAGATATAAATCCTGGGTGGACCAAGCACCAGAAATTGTGGTGATTGAAAACCCACCATTACAAACTTTTTATTGTAACACCCCAAATCCTCCAATACTTTGGTGTTGGAAATTTTTAGATTTTACTATTGAAATTTTAAATTAATATGCATGTATATATGTAACGCCCGTGAAAAATCCATCCTTGGGCTCGAGTACCAACTCGACCCGACTTTGCGTAGAATTCATTCCTTTGGAAAATTTGACTAGGTTAGCTAGTGCAACGTTAGAATAGCTGGGAAATGGTCCCTGATCACTTTAAATACGTTCTACAAGGCCCGAAGCGAGTGGAACTAAGGGTGCTATAATGCTCTAAAGCCTCGGATCAAACTCTAAGCCGGTTTGTTCTCTGGACCACTTTGAATCTTTGTATTGGATCTAGACCGCACGTTGAAAGTCCGATACCTCCTATCTTAGACCGTTAGGACCGTCTAGCTGGGCTTGACACTCATTCCAAAAATCAAGTCAAACCGATGATTACAGGCTATTTCATTGAGCCCGGACCGAAGAGAGTGTGAATAGGGACATAGTTGGAATTTCAAATTCAAATCTGGCACACAAATTTGACGCATCAGTATTAAGCATTCTGACCGTCAGAATACAGCCAAATTACACCCTTGGATCAGGAAAAATATCTATTATATATCACGGGACTTATAGGCCTGATCTTAATGCGGTGACCGTTAAACTGAAACTGGGCCGCCACGTGCGATCTGGGAACCCAACCGGTCTGAAAACTGGATGTATGCTAGATCTAGTATGCATGAGCTTAAGTCCGACCGCATTTGGCCTGGGGACCTCCAGAAATGCCCTTTTGGACCGAAACGGCCCCGATTTGGTTAGGCACCAAGTAAACATTGTTCCCAAGCCTATTTTGGGAATGTTTTAGGCTATAAAAGGGGTTGAAACCCTCACTCCTCTCTCCCATCCGAATTTGAGAGAAGCCCTAGCTTGGGAGAGAGAAAAAGAGTGAGAGATTGTGAGAGAGTGGGAGAGTTCTTCCCGCCACTTGTGCTACGTGTTGCACATGCTTAAGCGACACTCCTTTACCGCTTTCCCGGCGATTCCACCGCAATCCTAGGTAAGTAAAAACCCTAAATAGTTGGTGATTTGAGTTTTTCTTGTTTCCATGGCGATGTAGCTTATGGATCTTATGTATTAGGCTCCTTACTCGCCGTAGACGAAGCATATACACTCCGCTTCAATTCCCGAGTCTACAAGACACTAGGTGAGGATTTTAGACGCTTGGATTGACGGTTCCCAATGCTTTCAATGTCGTTTAATAGTAGATTCTTGACGGCATCGCCGTTTGACATGTACAAAATGCTCTCCGTTTCCCGTTTCGTAAGCTAACGAAGAATATGAGATTTAGGGCATTTTAGTCATTTGTAGGAAGTACTGTTTGCATTCATATTTTGCTGATGTGATTGACATGGTTTGTTGTCGCATTAGGAAGTTAGGAATGCGTGCATAATTAGTTTGGCGAAGAGATTCGCCTAGTTGCACACTTTGGGTCGACATGCTATATGTAGACCTAAGTGTGTAGTGCATGTGTTTGTATAAATGCTTGTATTAGTATGTATTGAACTAAATGATGTTATTTGCTACTTTGTGATCGATTTTTCAATTATTATGCCGACCTAAATGATTTTCTACATGTTGACAAAATGCATGATTTCATTACATGCATGGAATGTATGTGCTTGAGGATTTGCTTAAGTTGAATATGCATGGGAAGTATGCCTTGAAGATTTGCTTAAGTTGAAAGTTATAACATGTGTTAACATGCTCACATGATGTATTTCAATTCCAATACCTTGTATAGTAATTCCATAGATGTGTGGGACTTGACTTAGTCCAGGCAGTCGGTAACCGAGCGATTTCGTGGCTGACTGGTCATAGCCACGAACGACGCGTAGATGAATGTGATTCGTGTTGAGAGTTGGCGGCAGTGGTTAGGCCACGCGAAGTGTTTTACGCACTTCATGTCGTTCAATTCGATATGCGATCGCGCTAGTCGAGCCCGTCAAGTAACCCGACTGGCCGATGTTTGTTCACCATGTATGTATCATAACTGCTTGAACCTAGGGTACTGAACTTACCATTGTAAACCCTATTAACCGTGGTACCTTGATCCACGAAGACTCATGAGCCGGGCATGGTGGTATGGGACACCGTGGTCGAGCTGTCGGCCTACGCTGGGGCCACAAACCTCCCCGTAGTGACCAGTGAGCACCTAGACTCGTGAGCAGATTATGGTGGTATGGGACACTATATTCTAGCTGTCGGCCTACACTGATCAGGCGACGAGCCCTTTGTAGTGACCGCGAGCGTATTCTGAGTTCACGGGAGGCGACGACCCTTCCGTGCAGTAGAGTACAGTAGGCCTGTATTGATAAGGTGATGGGGGAGCGGTGCAACGAGTGCGAGCAACAGCCCTGGCAGCCCTTGCAGTGACCTACGAAATGTACATCGTATGAGATTACTAGGAGTGACGACCCTAGACAGGATCCGTGTTGGGATTGATACAAGGGAGGTACCTTAGTTTCCCAATCCTGCTGTTTGAATGGACTAATAATAACTTGGTAATCATATCACCATAGCATTGCATGTGCCTGGAAGATGTGGAGCACTCTAGGGAGTGTGGCATGCCGCGGTCGTAAGATGTTGCCGTATGAGGGTGATCGTCGGTGAGGGCATACATCACGTCATATCATCTTGCATTAACAACAGTATTAGGACTTGTCTGATTTACTGCTTTACTATTATCGCGTGACTGAATTGTGAACATGCTAATCTTTGCTCTATGATTCCACTGAGTTGATCACTCATTCCCACGTTACGGGATGGTGTTTGCAACACCCACCAGACCCTGTTGTAGTTGCAGGTGACGATGAGATCCAGGAGGTGGAGCTAGATGATGACGAGGACCAGGATGAGTTCTCGTATATGCAGTATCATGACGGCTTCCCGTAGGTGACCTGGATCGAGGGGACATCAGTGGGACTTTTCTTTTTGAACATTATTCTTTTGTTATGTACATGTATATGAGACTCAGAGATGTAGTCATACTTTGGAGACAGTTGAGATTACTTTGTTTTTCCATACAGTGATATATATCTTGTTTAGTCTTCCGCTTGCTTTTATCACTGGATCTGAAGTATGAATTGCAGTTTTGGTATACTTTTACTCATGTGAATGCTTTAAATCAGACAACATTGAACCATAACCATTTTTTGTTGCATAAGTGACGGTCTGGAACTCGGGAGTTGAGTTTATACACGACCCCCGATTTTCAGGGTGTTACAAGTTGGTATCAGAGCATGAATGAGAGTATACTGGGCCTGGGTTATGGTCTTGCGACGTACGCTGTCGCTTCATTTGACTTAGGTGGGTGCGAGAAGGGTCTAGAAACACTTCTAGGATCACAGATTCGCCGATAAGCGAAGTCTATAAGGATCGATCGCAAGATCGAGTCTGTAACGCATCTCGGGTCGCGTAAAGCGACCCGAATCACTTCTAAGCTGTAGGAAGTCGGGTGGAGACGTCCTATGAGCGGTTTTAAACCGAAAAAGTGAATCTTTGGGCCGTGGAATGACCACGACTCCAGTAATCAATCGCCAGGGCTTAAAAATCCCGTTTTGCCAAAAATTCTTAAAATTCCTTCTCTAAACACTTCAACCTTCAGTTCTTTTGTATCCATTTCATGTTAGGCATCAAACCTAATGTGAAAATAACACAAATTAGTACATACACCAAATTTTACAGTGAATAGTAAAATTTCATGAAAAATGGCCATAAGGCCATTCTAACTTCACTTTCTTTAGCAACTAAGGAGCTAGAAAGATGTACTGGATCCTTCTACCCCAAATTCATATGCTGCATCATGTGGTTTGGTATTCGGGATTGCGATGTGGACCCGGAAAGCCCCAAAAACATGTTTGGGCCCATAGGGACCAAAATACTATGAACTAAGGGGTGGGACTAGGCTTTTTGGGACCCTGGGACCATGGGGGACCAGACCCATGGGGTCCCGCTGGCCAACCTGGAGGTTGGCCGGCGATGCCATCGCCGGCCGGGCGATGCATCGCCGGCCGGCCACCTCGGACGGTGCTGCCCTTTGGGCGCACCCACTTAAATACACCCCCCAACACCCCTAGCTACCTCCCATCCCACGAAAACCCCTAAAACACCCCTCTCCTTCACAAACAGCCCCCTTGCATGCCCTAGATTTGAGTTTCAGCGCTCCATTCCAAATCCCGGCGACCCAAACCCATCCTAATCCCATCCTTGGCCAAAACCGACCACCACCCATTGATTATTGGGTGTTGGCAGCCCCTTTCCTTGAAGATTTTCCCATTTGGAGCTCCAAAATCCCCCAAATAGTGCTGAAATCGTGAGCAGCTCCATTCCACCTTTTTGTTTTTATTTTTCCCTGAAACTACAGCCTTGGGAAGCTTGAAGCATCCCTCTACGACGCCTAGATTTCCTTTTGTCAGATTGGGCAGCCATTTCTCCGCATTTTCGGCGTTTTCCATGGCTTTCGTGGAAGCTATTTTGGGTCTTTTGTCACTCTCATCCATCCTGTCTTTGATGGGTAAGAGGAAAACTGCAACAGATGAGGCTGGGCCGAGCCGCCCTGCTCAATCGAGAAGACCGCGGGGTGGTGCCGCAAGTTCAAGCGCCGCCGCAGGTCCAGCTGCAGTCCTGGAGTGCCGTACGAAGCGGGATTTGGATCCCCATGCACACCTTGGACGAACCATCCTATCAGAGATGCCTCATGGTGAATACACTGATCGTAGAGTGTTATTTGAGGCGGACGTAGATGGGCGATTGTTCGGCGAATATCTGTTGTTCGAACGCATTGAAGCTGCGCACTGGGGACCGATCTTTGAAGCTCGCGCTCGTGCTAATGTGAGCACTGTTCGTGCCTTCTATGCTAGCATCCAGAGTCCTACCTTGGAGCCCTTGCAGTTCAAAATCCCTTTTGGTAGAGATCGGATGGCTACGATCGACGTCCAGTTGGTTGCGCGACTTCTCAACGTGCCTCTAGGTGATGTACATCCAAGTGAGAAAAATTTGAGGACTAGACGTGAACGAGATCGCCGCACCAGGTTTCTGTGCGGTAAGTTGGTTCCATGGCAGCCTAATAATAGCCTCAAGGCGACGTACATGTCTGAGGATTTGCGTCTGCTGCATCACATCTGCACGTTCAATGTTTATCCTAGGTCGACGAACCGCATTGAATGTACACGTCTTATGGTCGATTTCTTATTTCTGGTGGCTCAGGGAGAGAATGTATGTATGGCCACTTTCATCTTACGGCAGATAGTTCTCATAGCCAGGTCGAGAAGAACATCCGAATCCCTTCCCTTTGGCCGACTCATTTGCAGAATTGCGCTTGAGTTTGCCTATAGACTGGGACCCGAGTTGCCGGTATCGATTCACACCATCGATGAGTCGACGATGGTTAAGATGAAGATTGGGTCGCAATATCGTGAAAATCAACTTGAAAGGGATAGTGGGGACGACTTTGATGAAGAGGAAGATCAAAGCGAAGGAGAACCTAGTGCAGAAGCTCAGGAAGAGACTCAGGAAGAAGCAGAAGAGGAGGCTCAGGATACTGATGAGAGTCCTCCTCCTTCTGCGCAGACTACTATTGACGATCGCATTGCTCGGATGGAGGAGAGTCAGACCGCTTTGCGAAGGGAAGTCCAAGAACTTCGAGCAGAGGTCGCTGATGCCAAGGCCGTTACGAAGAAGAAATTTGGCAAGGTGACTCGCACCTTGAAGGCAATCCTGTGTTGCTTACAGGATAAGGGTGCTCCTCCTCCGTCGCCAGACTCCGACTAGCAACGCGATCTTTGATGTTGTTATGAGTAGTTAGCTATTTTCTGTTTCATGTGTGTAAAGCCTATTAGGGCTAGTGCTTTGCGTTTGTCGCTGTTGCTTAACTGTCTTAATTTCCATGTCATTCTAGTCATGATGCTTGTAAGGATATATCCCTTGTATTGTGACAATTTTGATTAATTGAAATGCATGGAATGCCCTTGACCCTTTAGTGAATGATTGTGGTGTATTTGTGCAATTGAGACTGACAAGGTTGCGCCCTATTTTGAATATAGGGAATGCCACCTAAGACTACGAGGAGCGCGGTTCGGCTTTCATTGTTAGAGCAGATGGATCAGGCTCCTTCTCAGTCTGGCACTCGTCCGGACCCTGCTGTGGGCCCGATTCCTGAGACTGTTCGATCGTCTCAGCCTGCTACTGGTCCTACAGATGGACCACCGCCATTTACACCATCAGTTAGAGAGCCACAGCGCGCATCTACTTCCGCACCTCATCCGCCACAGCCTGCTCCACCCCCTGATAGATTCGAGCAGATGATGGCTATGATGCTACAGCAGCAGCAGCTTCTGACC
The DNA here is from genome assembly GCA_037074715.1 of Magnolia kwangsiensis. NCBI lineage: Eukaryota > Viridiplantae > Streptophyta > Magnoliopsida > Magnoliales > Magnoliaceae > Magnolia > Magnolia kwangsiensis. The sequence goes on from CM073586.1 coordinate 17,500,812, forward strand.
ACCATAGTTGGGACTTTAGCCCAGGGTGGGGGTGCGACTGCATCTACTCCGCCTGCACCACCTGCGCATCCAGCTGAGGATGCCTATGCTTACGCCCAGGATGAGGGCATAGCACTTCCTGCGCAGCCTGCTTTCCCTGCGGGGAACCCTGCCGACACACGGGGCCTTCTGGAGCGATTTCAGCGCTTGCGGCCTCCTACCTTCACGGGTTCTCACAGACCCGAGGAGGCTGAGTTTTGGCTCGACCGAGTGTCGAAGATTCTGCGCATGTTGCACTGTACTGAGGCAGAGCAGGTAGAGCTGGCTACCTTCCAGTTTGAGAGAGAGGCCAGTATGTGGTGGGATAGTGTATTGCGGACTGTTACCGCAGACTTCGTATGGACATGGGCAGCATTCGAGTTTCGCTTCCATGAGAAGTATTATCCTCAGACCTACAGACACGAGAGGGAGAATGAGTTTCTCCGTCTCAGGCAGGCAGCGATGACGGTCACCGAGTATGAGCATCGGTTCACAGAGTTGGGCAGGTACGTCCCGACGATTTTAGCTGATGAGCAGATGCGCATACGGCGCTTTTTGGAGGGCTTGCGACCGGATATTCGGTCGAAGATGTGCTGCATCAGTTTCTCCTCCTATGCGGAGTTGGTTCACATGTCCATGCGGGCAGAGCAGGACGTGGATCGACTTGCGCGGTCACGAGGCCCGACTACTCCTAGGCCGCGACCGGAGTTGCCAGATAGGCCCTTCGCGGGCAAGAGGCCTCGCATTGATCCTCCTACCAGGACCACGGCGCCAGTAGGACCGTTTCGGCGCCCTGATCTATCATGCACATACTGTGGGAGGACGGGCCACCTAGCGCCGAGTTGCTTTGCGAGGATGCGGGACAGTGGGTTCTCGCCGCCGCAGAAGATTGATCGTGTACGTCCACAGGCGATATCAGCACCGCCTATACGGTCAGCTCCTGCGCAGTCCTCTTTCAGACCCACAGTATCGCAGATTCGACAGCCCCCACGGCCCTTGACACAGCGGCCGAACCGGCCACAGCAGGCTCGAGTTCATGCGCTGACCGCTGAGGCAGCTACGACGCCGACTTTCCAGCATTCAGCCTTCGAGGTCACGGGCCATATCGGAGGTACTCCCGTTCTTGTCATGGTGGACACTGGTTCCACGATTTCTTTGATATCGCGTGCCGTAGTCAGACGTCTTGGGTTGCAGACTATTACTATGGATAGCGTGCGAGTCCTTGCAGCTCATGGAGATTATTCGGATGTCACCCAGATGTGTGAGGGTTGTTTACTTGATCTGGGAGGCAGGACGATGACTCTTGATTTGGTCGTCGATCCCTCGCTCGTATATCTCGACGTCATCCTTGGCATGGACTGGTTGACTGCAGCGAGAGCCGAGATTGACTGCGAGGCTCGTGTGGTGACGGTGTACGAGCCTGAGGGCACGCCTTTCACATTTTCAGTGCGGGTAAATCTTCCTTTCCGCATTCTTAGCTACGCCACCCTGTTGCACGACGCTGGTGCCCAGGTACTTGAGCAGACGCCGGTTGTTTCTGAGTTCGGGGATCTGTTCAGGAAGATCCCTGGTTTGCCGCCCCGACGTGAGATCGATTTCACTATCGATCTGATTCCTGGTTCTACACCCGTCTCACTGCCGACGTATCGCATGGCACCATGTAAGATGGAGGAGTTGAGGACACAGATTGATGGTCTACTAGAGCTTGGCCTTATACGGCCTAGCGTATCTCCTTGGGGAGCACCGGTCTTGTTCGTGAAGAAGAAGGATGGTTCGCTGCGATTGTGTATTGATTATCGCAGGTTGAACCAACTCACAGTGAAGAACAAGTACCCTTTGCCCAGGATCGATGACTTGTTTGATCAGTTGAGAGGAGCGCAGTACTTCTCGAAGATTGATCTTCAGTCAGGATATCATCAGCTGCGCGTCAGAGATGAGGACGTGCAGAAGACAGCGTTCAGGACCAGTTTTGGTCATTACGAGTTCCTTGTGATGTCGTTCGGTCTCACGAACGCACCGGCCGTGTTCATGGATCTGATGAACCGGGTACTACGGCCTTTCCTCTATCGATTCGTCGTTGTCTTCATCGACGACATTTTGGTATACTCTAGGAGTCGAGAGGAGCATGAGGAGCACTTGCGTTTGGTCCTTGATACGCTCAGACAGCATCAGTTGTTCGCACAGTATAAGAAGTGCGACTTCTGGAAGCAGGAGGTGAAGTTTCTGGGACACGTGGTGTCCAAGGATGGCATGGCAGTTGACCTGTCTAAGGTAGCTGCGGTGCAGGACTGGGAGCAGCCTGGTTCTGTCACTGAGGTGAGGAGTTTCTTGGGTCTCGCTGGCTACTATCGGCGCTTCATTCAGGATTTCTCGAAGATCGCGAGACCCTTATCTCAGTTGACACGGAAGGACGTGAAGTTCGCCTGGAATGATAAGGCGGAGTCAGCTTTTCAGGAGCTGAAGGACAGACTTACGTCCGCCCCTGTGCTAGTATTGCCAGAGCAAGGGGTTAAATACACTATATACACTGACGCGTCTAGCGTTGGTTTGGGTTGTGTCCTTATGCAGAGGGACAGGGTAATTTCGTATGCCTCGAGACAATTAAGGAAGCACGAGGAGAATTACCCTACACACGACCTGGAGTTGGCAGCCGTGATATTCGCACTGAGACTCTGGAGACATTACCTCTATGGAGAGGAGTTCGAGCTCTTTTGCGACCACAAGAGCCTCAAGTACATATTCACACAGCGGGACTTGAATATGAGGCAGCGGCGATGGATGGAGACGCTGAAGGACTTCAAGTTTGAAGTCTCTTACCATCCTGGGAAGGCGAACCTTGTGGCTGATGCGTTGAGCCGCAAGAAGGCGATAGAGTTTGCGGCTCCGCTGATGGTTGTCGAGTGGGATATGGTTGAGTTTTTGCGAGACTTTGAGCAGAAACTCACCGTAGAGGAGCCATTTGAGTTCATCGCACATGTTCAGGTGCGATCCCCGATCGATGACCGTGTCATCGAGGCGCAGAGGGACGACGCGCATCTTACTGAGCTTCGAGAGCAGGCCAGTGATGATGATGACGCCGACTGGCGAGTTGGCATGGATGGGGGTTTACGTTACCGTGGCCGCCTATACGTTCCTGATGTCCCTGACTTGAGACGAGAGATTCTCGAGGCTGCGCATTCTACTAGACTCGCGATGCATCCTGGCAGCACGAAGATGTATCGTGACGTGAAGAGGACGTACTGGTGGGAAGGTATGAAGACCCACATTGCTGAGTTCGTGTCCCGTTGTCTCACTTGTCAACAGGTGAAGGCAGAGCATCGCCGACCACCTGGACTTTTGCAGCCTATGCCGATTGCAGAGTGGAAGTGGGATTTCATTTCCATGGACTTCATTTCTGGGTTGCCGAAGACGAGGAAGGGGCATGATTCTATTTGGGTGATCGTCGACCGATTGACGAAGTCGGCGCACTTCCTACCGATCAGAGTTACGAACTCTGCAGACGAGCTGGCTAGATTGTATATTAGAGAGATCGTGCGTCTGCATGGAGTTCCGTTGGAGATCGTGTCGGACAGAGACACGCGGTTCACTTCTATCTTCTGGACTCGCATTCAGGAGGCTATGGGTGTGAAGTTGAAGTTCAGTACTGCCTTCCACCCACAGACGGACGGACAGACAGAGCGAGTGAACCAGATCCTGGAGGACATGTTGCGAGCTTGCGCATTGGACTTCAAGGACAGTTGGGATGACTGTCTTGCATATGCGGAGTTTGCATACAACAATAGCTTCCAGGCGAGTATCGGCATGGCACCTTATGAGGCGCTGTATGGGCGACCTTGTCGCGCACCGCATTGCTGGTTAGAGGTCGGTGAGCGCAGCTTGATTGGCCCAGAGTTGGTGCAGGCGACGTCAGAGAAGATTGATATTATTCGACGTCGGCTTCTTACAGCGCAGAGCAGACAGAAGAGCTACGCCGATACGAGACGGAGACCACTAGAGTTCACAGTCGGGGATCATGTGTTTTTGCGAGTTTCCCCTATGAAGGGAGTCCTTCGGTTCGGAAAGAAGGGGAAGCTGGCACCGCGATACATTGGTCCATTTCAGATCCTCGATCGTGTGGGAGCAGTGGCTTACCGATTGGCTTTACCCACGCCCCTCGCGAGCGTCCACAACGTATTTCATGTTTCTATGCTGAAGAAGTACGTTGCTGATCCTTCTCATATCATCAGATGGGAGCAGGTGCAGTTAGGAGAGGATGTTACTTATATCCTGCGACCGACACGCATCTTAGACCGGAAGGAGCAGGTACTGCGTAGCAAGGTGATTCCCCTTGTGAAGGTACTATGGACGCATCATACTGAGGAGGAGGCTACTTGGGAGACAGAAGCCGAGATCAGAAAGAACTACCCACAGCTTCTCGAGGAGTACGAAAAGGTACAAAATTTCGAGGACGAAATTATTTGTTAAGGGGGGTAGATTGTAACGCCCGTGAAAAATCCATCCTTGGGCTCGAGTACCAACTCGACCCGACTTTGCGTAGAATTCATTCCTTTGGAAAATTTGACTAGGTTAGCTAGTGCAACGTTAGAATAGCTGGGAAATGGTCCCTGATCACTTTAAATACGTTCTACAAGGCCCGAAGCGAGTGGAACTAAGGGTGCTATAATGCTCTAAAGCCTCGGATCAAACTCTAAGCCGGTTTGTTCTCTGGACCACTTTGAATCTTTGTATTGGATCTAGACCGCACGTTGAAAGTCCGATACCTCCTATCTTAGACCGTTAGGACCGTCTAGCTGGGCTTGACACTCATTCCAAAAATCAAGTCAAACCGATGATTACAGGCTATTTCATTGAGCCCGGACCGAAGAGAGTGTGAATAGGGACATAGTTGGAATTTCAAATTCAAATCTGGCACACAAATTTGACGCATCAGTATTAAGCATTCTGACCGTCAGAATACAGCCAAATTACACCCTTGGATCAGGAAAAATATCTATTATATATCACGGGACTTATAGGCCTGATCTTAATGCGGTGACCGTTAAACTGAAACTGGGCCGCCACGTGCGATCTGGGAACCCAACCGGTCTGAAAACTGGATGTATGCTAGATCTAGTATGCATGAGCTTAAGTCCGACCGCATTTGGCCTGGGGACCTCCAGAAATGCCCTTTTGGACCGAAACGGCCCCGATTTGGTTAGGCACCAAGTAAACATTGTTCCCAAGCCTATTTTGGGAATGTTTTAGGCTATAAAAGGGGTTGAAACCCTCACTCCTCTCTCCCATCCGAATTTGAGAGAAGCCCTAGCTTGGGAGAGAGAAAAAGAGTGAGAGATTGTGAGAGAGTGGGAGAGTTCTTCCCGCCACTTGTGCTACGTGTTGCACATGCTTAAGCGACACTCCTTTACCGCTTTCCCGGCGATTCCACCGCAATCCTAGGTAAGTAAAAACCCTAAATAGTTGGTGATTTGAGTTTTTCTTGTTTCCATGGCGATGTAGCTTATGGATCTTATGTATTAGGCTCCTTACTCGCCGTAGACGAAGCATATACACTCCGCTTCAATTCCCGAGTCTACAAGACACTAGGTGAGGATTTTAGACGCTTGGATTGACGGTTCCCAATGCTTTCAATGTCGTTTAATAGTAGATTCTTGACGGCATCGCCGTTTGACATGTACAAAATGCTCTCCGTTTCCCGTTTCGTAAGCTAACGAAGAATATGAGATTTAGGGCATTTTAGTCATTTGTAGGAAGTACTGTTTGCATTCATATTTTGCTGATGTGATTGACATGGTTTGTTGTCGCATTAGGAAGTTAGGAATGCGTGCATAATTAGTTTGGCGAAGAGATTCGCCTAGTTGCACACTTTGGGTCGACATGCTATATGTAGACCTAAGTGTGTAGTGCATGTGTTTGTATAAATGCTTGTATTAGTATGTATTGAACTAAATGATGTTATTTGCTACTTTGTGATCGATTTTTCAATTATTATGCCGACCTAAATGATTTTCTACATGTTGACAAAATGCATGATTTCATTACATGCATGGAATGTATGTGCTTGAGGATTTGCTTAAGTTGAATATGCATGGGAAGTATGCCTTGAAGATTTGCTTAAGTTGAAAGTTATAACATGTGTTAACATGCTCACATGATGTATTTCAATTCCAATACCTTGTATAGTAATTCCATAGATGTGTGGGACTTGACTTAGTCCAGGCAGTCGGTAACCGAGCGATTTCGTGGCTGACTGGTCATAGCCACGAACGACGCGTAGATGAATGTGATTCGTGTTGAGAGTTGGCGGCAGTGGTTAGGCCACGCGAAGTGTTTTACGCACTTCATGTCGTTCAATTCGATATGCGATCGCGCTAGTCGAGCCCGTCAAGTAACCCGACTGGCCGATGTTTGTTCACCATGTATGTATCATAACTGCTTGAACCTAGGGTACTGAACTTACCATTGTAAACCCTATTAACCGTGGTACCTTGATCCACGAAGACTCATGAGCCGGGCATGGTGGTATGGGACACCGTGGTCGAGCTGTCGGCCTACGCTGGGGCCACAAACCTCCCCGTAGTGACCAGTGAGCACCTAGACTCGTGAGCAGATTATGGTGGTATGGGACACTATATTCTAGCTGTCGGCCTACACTGATCAGGCGACGAGCCCTTTGTAGTGACCGCGAGCGTATTCTGAGTTCACGGGAGGCGACGACCCTTCCGTGCAGTAGAGTACAGTAGGCCTGTATTGATAAGGTGATGGGGGAGCGGTGCAACGAGTGCGAGCAACAGCCCTGGCAGCCCTTGCAGTGACCTACGAAATGTACATCGTATGAGATTACTAGGAGTGACGACCCTAGACAGGATCCGTGTTGGGATTGATACAAGGGAGGTACCTTAGTTTCCCAATCCTGCTGTTTGAATGGACTAATAATAACTTGGTAATCATATCACCATAGCATTGCATGTGCCTGGAAGATGTGGAGCACTCTAGGGAGTGTGGCATGCCGCGGTCGTAAGATGTTGCCGTATGAGGGTGATCGTCGGTGAGGGCATACATCACGTCATATCATCTTGCATTAACAACAGTATTAGGACTTGTCTGATTTACTGCTTTACTATTATCGCGTGACTGAATTGTGAACATGCTAATCTTTGCTCTATGATTCCACTGAGTTGATCACTCATTCCCACGTTACGGGATGGTGTTTGCAACACCCACCAGACCCTGTTGTAGTTGCAGGTGACGATGAGATCCAGGAGGTGGAGCTAGATGATGACGAGGACCAGGATGAGTTCTCGTATATGCAGTATCATGACGGCTTCCCGTAGGTGACCTGGATCGAGGGGACATCAGTGGGACTTTTCTTTTTGAACATTATTCTTTTGTTATGTACATGTATATGAGACTCAGAGATGTAGTCATACTTTGGAGACAGTTGAGATTACTTTGTTTTTCCATACAGTGATATATATCTTGTTTAGTCTTCCGCTTGCTTTTATCACTGGATCTGAAGTATGAATTGCAGTTTTGGTATACTTTTACTCATGTGAATGCTTTAAATCAGACAACATTGAACCATAACCATTTTTTGTTGCATAAGTGACGGTCTGGAACTCGGGAGTTGAGTTTATACACGACCCCCGATTTTCAGGGTGTTACAATATACATGTGTGTGTGTGAGAGAGAGAGTTCACATTAAAATTTTTAGAAACTTTACACATGAAAATTTTCTTTTAGGTATCAGATTATGACAAAACTTCAAACAAAGCATCTAGAGATAACTTGAACCGTACATTATAAATCTCAGAAATTTTATCACAGGTTCCATCATTCATTGAGTCCACAACACTCAATTAGACGATTGAATACTAGATCACATTATTTTCACCATTAAATTGTAAAATTAACACTTCAAAAGATACCTAAACAATTTCAGGGCCTTTGGGATCATGGCTAAAAGAATTAGAAACAGTCTAACCATTGGATTGTCGAAAATTGGTAGTTAACATGCAAAGTTTATGTCGTGTGGCCCACTCATGTATTAAGATCATTTGATTTTCAAAACCATGGCCCATAAAGGGCTAATCTATGTGATGGATGGCTTAGTTCGAACCATTGATGTATAAAATGGGCCTACAAAAAAATTAAAAATAATAATAAATAAATAATAAAAAAAAGTGATTAAACTTAACCAAGGGACCCACAGGTCCCTCCTTCATTTGAAAATAGAGACCCGTTTCATCAACAGCTGAAAACCGTCATCTGTCATCTGTGTGGCCCACCGCGGCCCGATCTAAACCGTTAAAGTTGTAGATTTCATCATTCCAATTAGGATAGTGATGTCCACATGAATGTATGTGCATGTACATGCTCAAAATATCAGGAAAAAGTTGTTGTGTATGCAGTATACGTTTCAAACTGGAAGCTTCTATTTCAACCTGAATGGTTGCAATCTAGGAGAATATCTCTTCGCTCAATCTTAACCTTATGATTAGGAGGATCCTATCCCTCCATCTATTATCCACAAATCCCTAATTTTCTCTACAAGGAGAAACCATTTTGGAAAGTTTCTTCTATTGATGTTAAAAGAGAGGAACTATAGTCGATTTGGGTCATTCATGGAGTCCCAAATTGTCTTGGGATCGAGAGAGAAGTTTCGAGAGAAGCTAGTTAATAGTTCCCATAACGGAAATAGATTCCTCTTGTGAGATATCCTGTTTTCGCAAGAGAGGCATGCATAGCAAGAAAAACTTGGTACCCATTGAGTTTTTTATCACATTCTCTTAAATTGTAGGTCCCACAGGTTTCCCCTGACCAATTTTGACCATCCACCGATAATAAATCGAAGGAAAATCCAATCAATTGGTTGGTTAGCAAAACTCAGTATAGAAATGAGTTAGCTAGCCAATCCATCTCTATTTCATTTATGAGTCACTGAGTTATTGACTTAGTGAATTACACTTGTTCTAGGGTGATCTAGACCAGTTTGAGTCTATTTTGGGTTTAGTTACCTCGTAATATTAGGCTTGAAAGGCGAATTCATAAGTAGACTCCGGTTGGAGCCGAGTGGAGTCAAAATAAGTCAAACTGGATCAATTGAGGTAAGTAACCTCTCAAAACCTTATATTAGAAGAGTAATTAGAGAAAATTTTAAGTTTATTGATTGTTGATTTGTTTGATTAATGTAGAAAATCTGTTTTCCCCAAATCTCTTATTGGATCTACACTCAATTGAGTGCATCTAAACTGAATTGTCCTTTCGAATTCAATTTCCTTAAGTAGGTTTTCTTACCTCTAATTCTATGTAATTATGTGCCCCATTAGACTAATTCTCACGAGTGAGGATTGTTTAATCACACAAAAAGTTGGGGCACTCGCACAAGGGTGTGATCTCACACATAATTTAGCCAAGAAGTGTTTGGGAATGCGCTTGAGAAGACTAGGGGTATTATACTTCACATATATAAGATTTTCTAGGCCGCTTCACACATATGTATAATGGTCTTCTTAGCTCATTACAAACTCAAAGGATGTAATTACTAAGTGAAACCTCATGTACTATTGGCCCGAAGATTTCTTTAGCCTATAAAAAGATTGTACCAGCTTATAAACTTTCTTTGGATTCTTATTTATATATCTCATGGATTGTTGCCTGTATATTTCTTCATCTAGATAACCATTTAAAATACAATATTTATGTCTATTTTTTATAACTTTTTTTACACACACAACTTGGGTACTTGAACCCATGACCTCAGTGTTGAAATGCACCATGTCCACCACTAAATCATGCATTAGATAATTATATTTTAACTTTATCTCTATAAGAAGCGAATAATAAAACATCTTGTAGAAATACTTAAAAGTGTAGGTCAACAAGAGAAGAAATACCCTCGTCCATATATCAAATGGGGTCTTAAAAATAGATTTAGCTTTTTTTTGTTAAAAACATAAATGAATGCAAGCAATGCGTCTCCTCAAAATATGGTAGAAAGATTAACATGTGTGATTATCAATCTATGTCCAACAATATTATATTCATTCTCTCTGTAAATCCATTTTATTGTGGATTATAAACTATCATATACTCTTATACGATCCCAACACTTTTACAGTATGATTTGAACATTTCAAATGTATACTCACTACCTCTGTCAGATATAAAAATTTTGATCTTATTCTTTAGTTAATTTTTCATTTGAACTTTGTATTTAGAAAACATATGATATATATAGCACAAGTAATCATTAATGAAAGTGATAAAGTGTTAACATTCATTTTTAGCACATGCATTTAGGGTTTATATATTTCAGAATGAATTGTCTCTAATAAACATTTAAATATAACCTCTTTAGAAAAATATTTTTTTGTAGTTTTTTTTTCTAGAAACATGGTGTTAATAAAATGATAGATCAACTTCGTATAAAGAGCCTAACATTCCAAAATAAGTTAGTCTTGTCATATGGTTATTTTCTGTATGACTTAACCTCGTATGCTATTTTACATATTTATCTATAATTGATTAATTAGAAATAACTAGCAAAGTAAGAGATACATCATTATTATCAATGTTTAGAATAAATTAATCTAAAATGAAACTCCCCTATGTATAGATAAGGTTATGAAATCCTAAAGAAACTCTAATTTAGAAATTTTTTTTTTTTTAAAAAAAAAGAATATCGAAATCATCTTTTGACGATCTAGAAACAAAAATAAAACTCTGGCTTATGCTCAGTGCATAAAGAATACTACGGAGAATTATTGTTTAACGTCAATGTTAATGCACTTATTTGTGCACCTTGTTTGTCGATCACATGCGTCTATGTATCAAGGAGTCAGTCAAGCCCTTAGTAGCTAAAGACCAAAGACACATAAAGACTTGTAATATCAAAGAGTGAAGAACAGGTAAATGAGGTGTCTTGGTAATACTAAACTTTGACTCAAAACAACCATAACATCTAGATGATCCTAACCTTTATTGATAAACCTTCATTGATAAAATAGTCTGTCGATGGGTCTCGATGGCATCGAAGGACTTACTCTATCCAGTCGAAGAAATAGTCCAACAACCCAACAGATAAATTCATGTATTTTCTCGATGGGATCGACAGACAATTCGATCCTATCAAAGGATCTTCGATCTCATCGATAAATCTATTAACTAGCTGTTGGAACATGATTTCCTATAAAAGAGCATTCGGTTATTGGGTATTTTAATGGATTTTGGTGCAATAGAAGTTTAGGAGATTTCACACTCATATCTCTCATCCTAAGCCTCAAAACCCATGTGATTTAAGTCATCTTCCTTGTGATTTATTACTTGAGAGAGGATTTCACCCTTGATTATAAAGATGAGTCTGATCTCTGTCTCGTTCTAGATATTAGACTTAAACCAATAGTCAAATTCTTGTCTAAACCCTCTAGAACACTCATTTAGGTGAATCCCCTTGGATTTCAACTATGACAATAGGTGTAGGAGATTCTACCATCCTCCTATCACTTTTATCACTACATTGGAGCATTGCATGAAAGGTGTTTATTCGTGGAGCTGAACCATCACCATCAACAAATGTGGGAGCAATTAAGGAGCTGATTCAACAATGGGAGAGTTTTGAAGAAGCAACTCAAGCAAGGCACAACAAAGTAGCTCAATTCGATTAGTAAATGTCAAATATAAGTCCATATATTCTTTCTATATGTAGGATTGAGTGTAAGAGTTTATGACTTAAGCTCGAATAGGTTCTTGGGTAAGACTTACACTCTTGTCTATGGTCAAATCTACCTGACATGAGAGTGTACGTGTTAGCCTCCGTGAGAGCCTTTAACGGGAGTAAATGTAGGTTTTTGGACTAGAACCAATGTTATTGGTTAGCTGATAGAAAATCAACTAAGTCTTCGAGGAAGCCTAGGGTAAGAGTGTACATTAGGTCCCTGTATAGAGTTGAACCCATTGAAAACCTCCGATAGTAAATACTGGTACACCCGAAGAAAGTACATCCGCCAGGAGTGAAATAGGTAAACCAAACCACTATACATCCTTGTATTTGGAATTATCTTTTAAGCACATTTCTAATCATGCTTGTAGATTTAATTTACTGAATTATATGCATACATGATTAGATAAATGCTAGGAGTTAAATAGTTACCACATTCCACACACAAGTTCATTATTTACATTATAAATTAGTTGCTTATTAATGCATGTTTTAAAGTCTATTTGATTGGACCCTCTTTCCTTTTGGAAGCATTATTATTAAATTGCCTTATTAATTTTAAATTAGTAAATTATTTAATTACGTAATTATAAATTTAATTGGTAAAATTTTAAGTGGTCCTATTCACTAACTCCACATAGCCGTTTATTTTATAACTCCGCCAAGTTTCAGCATGCGCAGTGGTAGACTACCCCACATAATTTCAGCCAATTCCTAACATATTTTCAGCAGTAATATTTCTCATTTATACCTTGTAGCTCTCGTTTATTACAAGTCAGAATTCCTCGCTTAAAATATAAGGCTATAACACAACTTACAAAATAAGGCAAGGCTAATCCATTCATCGCATAGGCAACAGCTATATGTTGAGTAGGCCAATTCGCTCACTGCATAGGGCACATCCTCGTGTTGAGACAGACCTTTGCAGTCCACAACCCCCCAAAATGAGGAGATCCTTGTGGTGGGGCATACCATTTTCATGGCACTGATGTCCCACACAAGTATCATGCTTGCCATGAAGATGGTTTGGGACCATAGGTTGCAGTACGTTCCCTCTTATGTGATCAATTGGCTGTATTAAATTATTAAAGGAGTTATCAATAGGCATTCTCCCATGTGTCGAGCATCCTCTTATGTTTCATGATGAGGTGCATTTGGGCCCCACAATGATTCGCCCCGACTACTCATGTAATAGGGCCCACATTCGATTGCCAATGGCTCCAAAGTCAAGGTAATCAGATGATTGCAACTGCTCAATCACATGGATTTTTTTTTGGTTGATTCCGGACATTTCCCATGTTTTTTGTTACCATCCATTTGAAAGGTATTGGATGGATGATTAGAATCAACCAATCTGGACAAATTTCGTCCATTAGAATTCAAGGTGCGGACGGTCCATATCAAATCAAGACAGGGCACATCTATTTAATAAAAACATTCTTCGTGGCACCCTACCTACGTGGATGCTAATCCAGATGGTCCGAACCGTGGGCCCCAGTGTAAATGGAACGTAAGCCAGAAACCCCACCAAACAGATTATCTAGACAAACTCATTTCGCTCGTTAAATCTGAGCCACTGATCATCTCCACTTTTTACATTCCTTTCACGGTCACCAACTAGACGGTTCAAAACAGGAAGACCCAAACCCTCAGTCGCCTCCCCCAAATAGACGGTTGAGATTAAAGAGATCCACATTCACCAATTGGAAAGTGGCACCTATAAAATCGGAAACAGTTTGACATTCATCTGTCAGCTGTCATCACACGGATCCGCCATGTAGAAAATCTGACCCCGCTAAGGATTTTACAGAACGGGCCACCTCATTGACAGCTAGAGTTGTACACGAACTGAGTTAGCTCGGTTAACTAGCTCCACTCGAAAAAGCTCAACTTGGTTCGAAACTGAGTTTGAGCCGAGTCAAGCTGTTTTTTGGAGTTCTAAAAAATTTCGAGCCGAGTTCAAGCTTAGCCGAGCTCGAATCAACTCGGATCGAACCTCAACTCGAATCGAACTCGGATCAAAATAGTTTGGTAACTCAGCTATTTTGATATTGATGTTGCTCACCAAGTGTTTGATGAAATGACTCAACGAAGTGTTATTTCGGGTGAATGCATTCTTCATGGAATCGGTCAGCAGCGAGGAAGGTATGGATATGAAAAAAATCACTACCAAAAAAAAGAAAAAAACATTATATGATAAAACTTTTGATAATGCTTAGTGTTTGATGAAATACTTATAAACTAATGCTGCTGTTTTGCAAATGGTGAGAAACTGAAGTGCATTTCATGAGTTTGAGAAAATGCCACACAGGTTCAAACTGGCCTGAGCTGCTGACCGAACTGAGCCGAGCTGGCCAGTCATGCTCGAGGAACGAGCCAAGTCAAGCTGTGCTAAGCTCGACTCGTGTACAGCTCTATGGACGGCTAAGATTTTGTGAGTGTACTGCTCATGGCAACTTGTAGAGGAGATGCTGCTGTGATATTAGCAAGTTTCTCAGGAAAAAAAAAAAAATTTGCAGGTAGCCTTGAGCCCAAAATGGCCAAAAGCAAGGACCTAAGCCTGACAAAAATGATGGATCTGGCCCACTATTTCAACAGAAAATGACGGGCCATAATCCTCCAGGATTAGGATTTGCAAGGATTGCTAACTGGGCCCCACTCATTGTAGTAATCCTAACCATTTAAAATATGGTGTATCATATTTGCGGCCATCCAACCACTGTTAGGATTCTCCAAGCCCTATGAATTTTGGCATTTGTGACATTTGTGGCGTCTTACAATGACCGAACGGTTTGGATCATCACGGATCATCACATACACACGCCGGGTGTACAGTATAAATTTGAGAGGCAAGTGGATTATCACAAAAGCAAGATAGTAAAATACTTCCTTTTTTTTGTATCTACCACAAAAACAGTACCGTTGGTGGAGACCAATCCTCATGCTTCCATTGCTTTCGTATTTTTTTCAAGAGATTCCAACCACTTCTTCCGTCTCCTTTCCAGCATGAGCTAAAAGGGGGAAGTAGAGCATTGATCTGATGGGCCATCCTGACGTGGTAGACCATGCCCCAAAAGTCTCTTGAATTGTTCTTCCATTCTGGTATACACATGCAAGATCAGGCCATTCATCATGTTGCTCCCATGGTCAGCAAACCTGGCTCAAGAATAGGTTGGTTCACTCATCAGATGGGAGACATGTAGAATCACTGGCTGAGTCGACCGGGTGAGTCCTGAGTCAATTATTGTATATCTTCTTCTCCTGAAATTTACCTAAACGCCGTTTCTTTGACTCTGGCTGCCTCACTGAAACCAGGCCGTGTTTCGAGTTGACCCAGGAAAACGACCCGACCCAGTGACGCAGCCCATGACCTGCCCAGGTTGATCGGGTGAATCCTGAGTTGACCCACCAGGTTTGCAAACTATGGAATGAACATGGACTCTTTTGTAATTTATCTAACCTTCTATTTTCTTTGCACCCATGTGGCCCACCTAACGAGCGAACAGCCCTGAATTCCAGACCAGGGTGGTATCAGACTGGGACCCACACAATGAGTAGCCAATGTCTCTTCAACTTCTCGTCACGCAGATCATGGCAGGAGTAATTCTACAATGGACACAAGTAGTAATTTCTAACAATACAATATATAATATATATTATGTATGAATTCATTATAGTGTCCCTTGGTTAGCAATAGCTTAGCAGTCACCTCTCTATTTCACCAATTACACCTAACCCTCCTCTAATGAGCCCTCTCACTTGTTGTTACACAAAGGATAGTGGGACAGGCCACAATAGCATCAGCAGATGTCAGCCGTTGATCATTTAAAAGAAAAAAGAAGAAAGAAGAAGAAAAAGGGGAAAAAAAAAACAGAAGAAGAAGCTTGGCTACTTAGGGTGTGAGCTACAGTACCCGCTTTCAGCAGTCACTCTTCCTGGGTTTCTATGTTACTTGCCTCTCTGGACCACGAACGTCTTCCGATCTTGGTTCCTGCCCCTGGTGCTTCTCAAGTCTCTCCTGCAACCAGTTCCATGGACATCCAGTAAACGATGAATGCACAGAGAGAGAGAGAGAGAGAGAGGCATTGAGATGATAATGATAGTTTTAGAGAAGAACTTTGATACTTTGGCAGTGTGATGGATGATACACAGGCACTTTTAAAAAATTTAGACATTGCATGTGCAGCATACAAGTCAAATTAAACTATCCAAAATGGTTCCCGGTTTAGATGTATCATGAATGAAAAATTATGCTTATTTCATGATCTGATTATTGGATTGGCAGACATTTATTGGATAGTTAAAAGGAAACATCCAATCTTCCTATTCAAGTTTCAAGAAACAAGTGTCCACAAATAAGAGGTTAGGATTGTTCAACCAATCTGAGTTTTGGGTCTTAGCCACAGTGGGTTCCATAATGTAGTTGGTTTAACTTGGGTTAACATATGCTATGTGTACAATTTCTGAGTGCCTGCCCCTCAAGTGTCATAATCTACCCGAGTATGATACATCTCCCCATAGTTTTAATGAGAGCAACCCTACTTTTGACGTGCAACTGCAGTTACCAGAAGGCCTGAAACCAGACGATCTGGCACAAGCAAGATCCTTGTTGTTCAATAGGCAAGCCACGCCGTCAATGCACCCTGTCCAATCAAACCAGGTGAGCTGCTCGTGATCAGGTTGATTCACAGGTTTTTGGAGAAATGGACGGTCAAAGGAAGATAACCAAATTTCTGCATTTAACATGCATGTGCTGCCTCCACCTGATGAGCAGATCAGTCTGACTTTTGAGCCAGGGCAAGTTAAAATCTCATACACGTGTGTCACATTAGGAAGTAGGGGGACATGGATCTCCTAAATGTGCCATATTCCCATGTGCGACGGCATCCAGATTTGGTGATGATAGGACTCTCAATCCTATGTGCGTGAAAGAAAAAGGCACCAGTGCTGATATGTGCTTTCATTGGGCATATAGGAAGTCAACCCAAGTAGAAAGAGAGTTCCATCCTTGGATGTGTGGGTCCCACTGCCCATGTCAACCGATCAAACTGCAAGTAGGGACCTTTTCTTGCATGCTGATATTCACTATAGGCAGTCAAAACCCAAGTAGGAAAAGGCCACCACACTCTGATGTGTAGGTCCCACTGCCTATCTGAACCAAACAAGTGTGCCCGCATGCACATGCAAGATTAGCATTTTCCAGGCCACAAGATGGAACTTACTGTAAGAGAAACATTTTCAGCCGTGAGTTTCTGACATTCCTCCCGCATATGCTCCAATTCATCTCTGAGCAAACTGTTCTCCTCCTTTAGAGTTTCCACACGCTGGGCCAGTTCTTCACACTCAGCCTGGCTCCAAACCAAACAATCATTAGAGGAAAAAACAAAAGTAAATATAGAGCATTTAACCACCTTTGCTAAAGAATGCCATCTTGGTACATTATTTTTATTTTACTTTTTATTATGTCCCGTTCGCCACTGGGTTCTCATTTTGCCCATGAATGTTTCTTCAACACAACGAAGAAAGTTGGTGGTCCATGGTCTCAGAAACTAGACTGGTAGAAGAATGTATCCAAAGCCAAAAGAGATTGTTCAAAAGACGGGTAAGGAACAAATATTGCCAAAATGGATACATGGGAAGAGTAGGAAGGATAGGATCAAGAATGAGGACCTTTGAAGCAATAGGAGAAAAAATGATCGCAAGCTGATTGAGATGGTTCCGTCGTGTGGTAGGAAAACCAGAGGCAACTCCAGTAAAGGAAATTTGACTACGAGTGAACGGCATGTAACATGAATGAGTAAAAGATCGAAAAGAACTTCGATCAAAGTGGTGAGATTGAGAAGGATCCAGACCATTGATCTTCTAGGAACCATCATTATGTAGCATTGCCACACACGTGCGCACGCGCACACGCACACAAAAAGAAGAAGAAGAAGAAGAAGAAGAAAATGCCTAACGATCCTGACTTTTCCACTGAGGTCTGGAATAGATGGATCCCAATTCTTTTGAGAAACAACCCAAAATCGGTAGCCAAGACCATCAAGGAGATTTTGGGGCATAGTTCATCCACAACGGAGCCCTACAGACCGATGGTCTGAATTACTGAATCATGGGCCAAAACTGTAAACGAATATTGTACATATACTTGGTTAAGGATCATATAAAGTGTTATGCATGCAAGGAAGCAAGATGGGAGTTACAAATTTGGATGGTTCAGATCAGGCGGCCTGCACAGGTCAGTCGTGGTTTAAAAAATAAAAAAAATAATTTAAAAAAAAAAAGGCCCTTAAAAGAGCCCCTTTTGCAATGTATTCATGCCCATAACATGGAAACTGTTGACTGCCACCCTCAGATAGCCAGACAATCAAGGCAGGGTCTGGTTCCTGCAAGTGTGGTCATGCACACACAAGCATGCTCCATGCCAGCATATCTGCAGCTTAAACAGTAGTGTGCTGCACTTATGTGCCTACAAGTAGAGAGGCATTGATCCACACCGGAAATCTCATGAGAAGGCCATATGCCAGTTTTCTAACGTTGGGATGGACATAAAAGCTGTTAGGATATAAGCTACAATAACATCAGGATGTCTCTAACCTGCTTCCTCAGCCTTGAACGGCGCGCTGATTCCCTGTTAGACTGTTTTCTTCGTTGCCTCTTAAGCTCTCTTTCGTCCTGTGTTTCAGGAAAGGAAGAAACCTCAGAGACATGCATAGAAAGACACAAACCAACGGGAGAGAGGGAAAACCTGTAACCAGAGTTCCGAAGGAACGCCATCACGTGATCCCAAAAGACTGGTGGGAACCATGGCTGCTGTAGTTGGTGCAATAGGGAGCTTGCCTCGGATTGGTGTCATGGGGGAAGCAGCAGTCCCTCCCCAAAAGTCCATGCCAATATTCAGGTTCGTTGTCGGACCAGTCATGGCACTTGGTGGAATGGGCATCATTGGCACAGTTTGATTCGCCGTGGTCTGGATTGAGGGGGCCTGTGTGACCCTACTTGGTGCACTGCAACTAGTGGCCCCATTCTGGGCGTCATCAGCTGCCATTAGATGTAGTATCCAGATTAAGAAATAGATTATAGAGTAAAAGACAAATTTCAACAGAACTGATATTTAAGGCTGCCTTTGGTTGCACCAAATATCATGATATTTTGCACTAAATAAGACTGATTAATCATGAAATTTAATGATATTTGGTGCAACCAAATGCACCCTAACCAGCTACACACACCCTCTATATTCCATATCAATTAGAATAAGATCAACAATCACACACAAGAACTGTATGTGAAGTTTCAAATACAGCCCTCATCTTTTCTGCCAATGCTTCACTAGTGTAAAACATCCAGGCCAAAAGGGAAACACCATGAAAATCACCATGGTGAAAATCAGGCTGATTCACTCATTAGGAGGCCCACAACTGTCAAAATCAATAAGCGGCAAATGGTGTAACTCAAAATAGAGGTGTGGCCCATCTACTGAGTGGATTGGCCTGATTTTCATGTCAGGTAAGCTTCATTCTGTGGCCCATTGTTTGCATGGCTTGGATTTCCCATAACACAGTACCTGGAAATGCATGGTTGTATCTGAAAATTCACATATAACACTAGTACATGATCATTTCTCTTCGAATAAATAGATTTTTCCACTGGTCTAAACCCAAAAGTAGAAAAAGGAATAGGATGTATATATCACTCCCATTTAAAATGCACTTGGGCCCAAATATTTTATGTACATGGGAGAACCATATGGACCTGTCACTCCTGACCCGAAGTTCAAACCTTACCACTCAATGAGCCTTGATGGCAGCTTGTTTTTTGCTGTGAACCCTGTGAGGAAAAAAATGGATTACATTATTTTGATTTTTAAATAGTGAAAGAAAATGGTACCTGTAGCTTTATGTCCCCAGAGTTGCAAGAAGCACATGGTTTTTTAGAGCAAGCAGGCAATAGACATGAACATTGCAGAGCAAAGAAACACAAGGTAAGCTATGGAACTTGGACACGAACACATTTATCATCATCGACAAGGACAGGGAATTGTGGAGCTGATAGATGATGATGATCATCACCATAGCCTTGTCCCAGCTATATGGGTTCCACAATACGAATCCAAAGACGATTGCTAGTATGCAGAGCAAGCTGCATAAAAGTTCTATCTAGTTCCCTCCAAGGTGCAATCTGCAGACTTGGTGGTTGAGGATGTCGATCTGGCGGGCAACCCACTCACACCCGCAACACATTAAAAATAGGTTTTTCAGTTCGTTCCAGGTAGGATTGATTCAGAATCTGCAGTTGACCCTCATCCATTTGGTGATCATCAACCCATTTTTCTACCAAATCAGGAGCCAACAACTAGCTCCAACATATGTTAGCTTCCAGTGGAAAGGCTTCCTTCATTTAGAACTTGACATCAACCTATTCCATATTCTCTTTTCTGCTCACCCATCATTTCAAGCAGATAACTAATATTAGGATTCAGCTTCACTAGGAATGGATTTTGTCCCTCCCACTTGAGCTCTGGTGAACCCAATGCATCTATTTTTTATTTTTTTTTTTTATTTTGAGAGATATCGCAAAGGATTATATTAATGAAAGAAAAAACAGAAAAAGGAACAAAAAGATCACTGTTCTGCTGAGATAGCAGAACAGTTAGACATGTAAAAACGCAAAGTTACAATCAATAGGTTTTACAGAATACGTGGCCCACTCAACCAAATAGTGAATCGCCCTACTGAAAGTACCATCCGCAGAACTGGCTCTATCTTAGAAGCAGCTACCATTCCTTTCAACCGAAACGGCCCACCAAATAGCTAGAAGAGCCATCCGCCATAGGAGGGTGTGCTGTTTCCCACAGTTGACCCCCTGCCAAGAATGAAGGAGGTAGGAGGTGGAGGCCAGGAAGCACCAAGAGACATTGAACCGGGATAGCATTTCCAACCAGATCTGATAAGTATAGGGGCAGTGAATGAAAAGATGATTCACCGACTCTTCATTGGCCAAATGCATATATTAGTTATTAACATGCCCCGCTTCCTCGAATTGTCGAAAGTAAGGACTTTCCTTTTACCAACTAGCCAGCTGAATATCGCAATTTTAGGGGGAACATTATATTTCCAGCCGTAAAATTGCAACAGCCCAGCGGGACGAGATAGTCTTCCGATCAGAAGATCAGAAGGCCATAAAGAGATTGGACTGAGAATGTGCCTTGTTTATCCGGGCTCCAAAGCAGGCGATCAGGCACATTGGGGAAGGCCAATGCATCTATTGCCTCCCCAATTGGAAAAAGATGGATATTACTGTTTATCGAGTCAAGATGGGAATTATTTACTAATTCATGAAACCAATGGATCGAACTCTCCCTATGCACTATTGGATCAGTCGGTCCACCCATTGCCAACAGCTGCTTAGTGACCCAACATGACCCTGCCTACCACCACCACCACCACCACCCCACCCCCCCCCCCCCCCCCTCTCCCTCTCTTAGTTGAATTCTAGTGGTTCGGGGGAGGGGCGAAGCATGCCCCGCAAAGCTCAAAAAATTGCAATGGTTGGACAACTCTTGAGTTGTAATGATTCCAAGTTCCGAGTTTGAATGGTTCAACGTAGACCACTGCTCTAATCATTCCTTTTGCAGGAGACTTATCATATATAGTTATGACAGTCCTTCCCCTTGACAACAGTTCTAGTGAGCCATCACCTATCCATGTGATGGCCCAATAGAACAACAGTTCCCATCACCACATGTTTGACATGTGCATCATGAGGGTCCATGGCTTCGCATTCTGTATTATTTAGCTTTTGTGGAGAAGTGTCTTTTTGTAGGATGTTTTCTTTGTTTCTCTATGAGATATTGACATCTGTGGTGTTGATAGATCATAGAGAAACAAAGAAAATATCCCACAAAAACACAGTTTGCTGAAACTAACAGATGGCAGAACTTTAAGCAAGAACTTAAGGGTGCAAGAACCAGCAGTATTAAGCACAAAAGTGCGAAGAAAAAAAAAAGAAACTAGAAAGATCTCAATGATTGAGGGCCTCATACAACAATTTCAAGTGACCACAAGTCAAAATCCCCCTAAGAGCAACCAGCTCTCAACAAA
The DNA here is from genome assembly GCA_037074715.1 of Magnolia kwangsiensis. Classification (NCBI taxonomy): domain Eukaryota; kingdom Viridiplantae; phylum Streptophyta; class Magnoliopsida; order Magnoliales; family Magnoliaceae; genus Magnolia; species Magnolia kwangsiensis. The sequence goes on from CM073586.1 coordinate 17,522,646, forward strand.
GAGAATCACAAAAAGATGGTATCATAAGACTCCAAAACAACCCTAGTTCTAACCTAACCAGGAAACTTACCACAATAAGAAACTACATCGAAACAATTAAATAATGATAAGACCACTGCTAAAATCTCTACAACTTAATTTACTGAAACAATCTATGGAAATCTGGATTTTATTTTTTTATTTTTTATGTGGGGGGGGGGGGGGGGGGGGAGGAATGATTGGATGTGTTGAAAATGACTACACCAAAACATAGCCTAAAGTGAGTAGATATCAGACTATTGTCCAAAAGCCAGACACCCGAGCACAAATCTGGCTGATCACAGTTACATCAAAGAAGCAATTGAAATAAAATCAACCACAATTACTCAGGTCTTCAAAACAATTCAATGAATTTTAAGTAAAGGAAACTCCAAAGAGGACTTGGTAAGTACTTAGAAACAGCTTATTAAAAAGAAAGTACTTAAAAAATGGATCTGGAAGTGTGTTTTTTACCCCAGAAAGAAGTTTGCTTGAATACAACCCAAACTATACAATAAGATACCGTGGATTTGGGCCTTTTTAAATGACCAGACCATTTATTTGACTGGGCTCCCCTTGGATAGGGGATCCCCAAAAAAAAAACCTCCGATTAAGTATTTCAACCCATCAATCACAAAAAGGCTATGTTGGCCATTCATGTTCAAAGTAAAATAGCCAAATTATCGAAGGGTTGAAATAATCTAATTGAGAGCTTTTATTTGTTGTCTTTCCACCATACATAAGTGAGACTTGTTATGTAACCGGTTTGGATCATTAGAAGATGACCCAGATTCAAAGGCTAAAGTTTATCATATTGCAATGCATCGGATGCATTCGAGCAAATCTCTACACCACCACGTGATGGATGACAGCATTACCAGATAAGCACTAAGTCTAAACCAGGAATCTTGATCGTGCTCTAAACAAGAACATGCCAGCACTTGATAAGTTTTTTGAGATACTTTTGGCAAGCAATTGAAGTGCCGACCTCAGCTTAAACAAAGAATATATACCCCAGCCTCATAAACACTCATGAATAAGTGTTCTTCCATAGAATGTGAGTCCAAGGGAAAATTCATAAAATATCCCAAAGTACACAATTCAAGAGGTCTAGTAACCCCACATTTGCATAATGCATCCTATCTACGTGCCACACACGTGACCTATAGTTCTTTGAATCTGTACATATCTTTCTTACATAATGCATCCTATCTACGTGCCACACACGTGACCTATAGTTCTTTGAATCTGTACATATCTTTCTTACATTGTGGGCCATGTAATGGGTGGACCAACCTGATTTTGGGCAAGGGTATCTACATAGTGGGACCCAACTAATGGACAGCTTGGATCAGGGGGTGGGGGAATTAGCAACCTCTACAACTCAAAGAAAAATAAGTAATAAGTTTTTTTTTTTTTTTTTTTTGGAAGACACGGTGTCCCCACCCCTTTTGAAAAGATAAGTAAAAGTTGGATCAGCAGCTCTACAACTCAAAGAAAAATAAGTAAACAAGAAATCAGTAAGTTTGGGATTGCTTACATTTTGAGAATTGGCATCACTTCCTTCACTTGAACCATCATTTCCACTCTCACCACTGCATGTCTCCTTAGTTTAGGCATGAATATGTCGCCAGCACATTAAAGACATACTAGAAAACTATTCCTGGACTAGTTTACCTTTGTGACAGGGCTCCATTGGTGGAAGCTCCAGATGCTTTATCCATCTCATTACTCTTTCCTGTAAGCATAGTCAGACTCCCTAGGCTTCCTTTGGATGTCTTTAGGGGACTCCTGTTCTTACCTTCGACTGACTTACCCTCTAGTTCTGTGCCACCAGCTGCAGCAACCTGAAAACATGCCTCAATGGTTAAGACTTTCACATCTAAATAACAAAGATGATGAATCACACACATGGATAATTTTCCCTTGAAGAAATGTGCCATCTGAATCCTACTCCCACACACATGGAAATGATGCATGTGTGCACAATCAGGGTTGTCCATCTGTGGTGGTACGTTTCTTTTTCTTTTCTTTTCTTTTTTTTTTTTTTGAAAGATGATAACATTAGGTGGTAGTATGTGTTGTGGCCCAAAAATCAGACAAGTGCAGCAAAAAACTCAGACAGTTAAAAATGACCAATGATCTACATTCAACTTACACATGGCCCATTTGATGAACTGATTTTTGGGCCATGGCCAATAAAAGTAAGACCCACCTAGTGAATGGCCCATATCTAGGAGACATGCAGCATTTCGCGAGGGCAGACAGTAGGATCCGGATGGCTACTCAGCTACCTGTCATTCACTGCTCTTGCCATTGTCTTCAATTGAATAACATATAATAGCAGTCTTACAGCTATTGTTTAGGCTAATATAACAAAGGGTGCACTTGTCATTTTACCAGATGTGTGTATGCTTGCAATTTACCAAGGTACTGATTTGAGAGGTTTGCTCGAATACATCTGGACGTATTGCAATGTGATACCTTAGGACTTTGTCCTTTGAATCTGGATCTTATTCTAATTATCCAAACCATTCATACGATCAATGTCAACTTTTATGGTGGATATACAACAAAAAGAATGTCCTAAATTTGATTATCTCAACCATTTGAAATTTGTTTTTTTTTTTATTTGCAAATGGGTGGTCAACAATACCTTTTGCATAATCAAAATTCAAAGGGTTGAGATATTCAATCTGGAAAGGGTTTCGGGGATTCACCATCGAAGGGGAGCCCTATCACATTAACGATTTGGATCATGGAGGGAAAAAAAAAACAATTCCAATTTATAAAATCCCAACGCATCATATTGCAATATGTTGGGATCTATTCAAGCAAACCTCCTGACTTGATTGTAAGCCAGGGGTAATTTGAAATCTTTTGGTTGCAATTAAACTTATAATTTCTTGGAGAATATGGATCAACATGATTTCATGCACTATCCAAGAAAGGAAAGCTGACACTTACAGCAGCTTCAGCAGTCCCACTTGGGGAAGGGATTGCATAAGGGCCATATGGATGAGATCCCTGACAAAGATGAATGAAAAGCACATAGTAAACATAATGGAACTCAGGTGTATGGATGCTAAAAAAGTAATGAAGTCACTGATGCATGAATGCTAAAACATAACTACACGGATCCCTGACAAACATGACTTCCCAATAAATTGGTGTCTCCCAAGCAGGCAAGAAAGTACACATGATTAGCACATACATACCGGTGGCATGGATGGATGAGGATAAAGTCCCCCAGGAGGAAACATAGTAACATAAGGAGGCGGCGTCCCATATGGAGGCATCATGTGCTGCAAGATGAATATGTTAGAGGTGCTTCCAAATTATTGGATAGCATTCTGTAATAAGGGATTTAAAAGCTGATTCAGAAGAAAAACATTGATACTCTGTCAAAGCATGATCATCCGTATGCAAATGTAAATGTGGTATGCGTGTACATTGTCCAAACCATCCAAATCAGTACTGACATCAACATGTGCACAGCCACACAATTGGATTCATTGAATGATCCCAACTACCCAGTAATGAGAGTTTGTTTGCCTAAGTTGAACCATTGATTTTTCAATTTTGTTTTCACCATACATTTGATATCCCCAATCAAACAATTGGGATTACCCATTCAGTGCAATTTTTGGGTAATGATTGATCTGTAATGGGCCTCAGAATCTGGACAGTTAATTACATGTATGGCGTGTGTACGGTGGCTGTGAACAAGCACATGGATCGTCATACTATGCCAATATATCAAATAAATCCTCTTAAGTGAACCTCTCTTGTGGAGCACTCCATTTCAAGTTCAACTATATCAGAAGAGAAGATCAGCCAGCTACAACTAAAATGTTGAATTCCTAAGGGAGAGTTTGGTGGTACCAGATATCATGATACTTGGTGCCGCCAAACGCACCCTAAAGTAATAACAATAACACAAGAGTTTGAGAAGAGAATACCTGTGCGCCCCACATGTATGGATGAGTTTGAGGACTGGATGCGACAGAAGAATGAAAGAAACCAAGTGGTGGTGGAATAGGAGGGGTTCCAGCAGGGTTATAGTATGCCTACAAGTGTACAAATATCACAAAATAAGATCGCTGAAACCTAAAACTACAACACAACCTTCCACACAATTGTAATGGACTTGTGGCACCTGATATGAAGCCCAGTCGGCATAAGGCGTGGCAGGGCTGCTAGGAGGAGGCTGCTCCTGCAGAATGAAAACAAAAGATAACAAACATTCTCATTAAAAAAAAAAAAAAAAAAAATCAACAGAATTCAATTTTCTAGACTGGGTTAATGTTATACAGACCTGTGCTGATGACGCCTTTGGGGTCTTTGCTGGAGTACCCGCCTCTTCATTGCCCATGATTCAAGCTTGTTGCATGCCCCTCAAAACAGCTCTGGATCTTCCAAATCCATTTCTAGTGCATGGTGCCAATCAATTTAACTAATCAATTTAACTTAAGCCAAGAGTACGAAAAACAAATATAGATTTGAAAAATCCTACTGACAAAAAGAAAAGAAGCTCTGTTGAAACATTTCAGGAAAATACTCTGCCACGCAAGAGAATACCTTATAACCAAAAAGAAGATAAGGGATATGCACGTGTGTGTGGGTGTGCATGCAAATTGGAAGAACTTTCACACCTTACAATCCATTCAAGAAGATAACTAAATTGCCATTGTTAAATTCGTTCTTCTAGAGAGAGAAAAAGAGCCATCTATGCAGTTGATGAAACTTTGGATTGTCGAGTGATATAGAGGTCTGAATGATGTAGGACAATTAACCACTTGCTCTAAAAGCTCGAACTGTTAGAGCATGGAGAATTAATCCCTTTATCTCATTGCCCAGGCCCCATGTCTCATGGGTTAGGCCCTCAGTCGAACCCCCCTCATGGGCCCCAAATCACATGGGTACCGCCTCACACGAGCCACCCGAGTCACACGGGTGGGGCCCGCATCTCACGAGCCACCTGCATCACACAGGCCTCCCACCCCGAGTGTGCCCCTGCATCTCACAGGCCACCCCACTCGAGCCCGGTGTGAAAATGCCCTCGCATTAATCACCCCCGGTGAGGAGTCTCGAACACGAGACCTCCCGCTCTGATACCAATTTGATGTAGGACAATTAACCACTTGCTCTAAAAGCTCGAACTGTTAGAGCATGGAGAATTAATCCCTTTATCTCATTGCCCAGGCCCCACGTCTCATGGGTTAGGCCCTCGGTCGAACCCCCCTCATGGGCCCCAAATCACATGGGTACCGCCTCACACGAGCCACCCGAGTCACACGGGTGGGGCCCGCATCTCACGAGCCACCTGCATAACACAAGCCGCCCACCCCGAGTGTGACCTTGCATCTCACAGGCCACCCCACTCGAGCCCGGTGTGAAAATGCCCGCGCATTACTGAAGGTATGAGATAAAGAAACATAACTTTTTATGGATAAGCTGGGATAGAAAACACACAACTATGTACCTTACCAAATGATGCAGTTCTTTGGTGTGTATCATGCAAACATGGAAAGACCTCAAGAAGTTAAAGTTGCAACTCGTTGAGAATAAGTGATGAAGAGTCTTAAAACACTTTGACATAATGGATCTTGTGGATCGATTCATGACCTTGCTGCTTGAAATCACAGACATGATAGAGAGTGACAACCTCTTCTTCATGGATAGCCTTCAGTGGTGGAGGGAGCATACTTCTGACAACACAGGGTCGAAGACCTTGCATCAACATTGGTGTGGACCGAGTAGCTCATGGCATTCACTATCAATGCCAAGGGACCTTCCAAGACCACACTAGCCAAGCACCCCCAATTGGCAAAGGTGGAGGAGAGGAGCCAAATGGTAGCACCAAGGACTTTATGAAACCATAAGATGTAAAGGGCAAGCACAATGACCAAGAAAGGAACTCGAGTTGCTTCATCTGTGATGGTGACTATCAAGCTTGAAGTGCTCATAAAAGAAGGCCATAAACAATAACCAAGCCAGTGATGGGGGCGAGGAGCCAAGGATGGGGACATAGGGTTTTGATATGGGCAAGACACACAACTTTGTTTCAAGCAAGGAGGCGAAGCGGTTGGGTCTATAGTTGGTGAAGAACTCTGACAGGATGATGGTGGTCGACTCAGAAACCAAGCCTTTTCATGATGTGGGCAAGGATGTGAAGATACCTGTCAGTGGGTGGACCAACAAAGAAGTCCCTTCATGGATTTCCTAAGGTGCACATGGAGAAGGACAAGGTTTAGATCATTTCAACCTTGAAGATAATCAAATGTCTCAAGAAGAGAGACAACATGTAGAGCCGAGGGTACAAGGAGTGTATACAAAAACCACTTCCCAAGAAGATAGAAATTGTAATTTGAGAATTCAAGGACAAGTTGTCAAAGAAGCTACCTCTATGGAGAGAGGTAGGTAAGCGGATCGAATTAAAGCCGAGAGCAAAGGCACTTACAAAAACAACATTTGAAGCCCTTGCGTTGTTCCAAAAGAAGCATGATGGGCATCTATGACTATGTATCAATTATCAGGCAATGAATGATCTAAATTGGACCTGAGATAGGGTTACTAACAGGTGTGGATTGCCCAAGGAGATGAGCCAAAGGCAAAATGTGTGACAAAGTATGAACATGGATTCAAATAGCATTGTTTTGAAAAGAATCCAAAACCGAAATGACTTGACCTAACTCATCCATTTTAGTCATGTATCAGTTAGTCTCAATCTCATATCATCATGACGGCTCATTTCATTCTGATGCAGGACAATTAACCACTTACTCCAAAAGTTTGAACTATTAGAGTATGGCGAATTAATCCATTTATCTCATAGCTCAAGCCCCACATCGCATGGGTTAGGACCTCGGCCAAACCCCCTTCGTGGGCCCCCAAATCACATGGGTACCGCCTCACACAAGCCACCTGCCTCACACAGGCCGCCCACCCCGAGTGTGTCCCCGCATCCCACAGGCTACCCCACTCGAGCCTGTTGTGAAATGCGCATTAATCACCCTCGATGAGGAATCTCGAACATGAGACCTCTCCCATGGACCCCAAATCACATGGGTCACTCACCCCGAGTGTGCCCCCGCATCCCAAGGGCTATCCCACTCGAACCCGGTATGAAAATGCCCCTGCATTACATTCTAGACCAAAACTAGCATGAGCAAGGTATTTTGTATCAGTAACAGTAGCCATAACGATCATCGTTGTTACCGATACGGAGTATTGGATTAACAGCCGATATAGGGGGCATAACAGCCAATACACCCTCGTATTGGTTGGGGTAAAAAAAAATCGCATGAAAAATTCTAAAGAAATATACAGAAAATCCAAAAAAATGTAAATATTGCAAATATGCATTTGTTTTTTGTTTTGAATATGTTTATGGTAGTGTAACAATCCAATCTTTGGTAAGAATGTTGTATCAGGCTGTCTAATAGATTTGTGAACCCTAACAACCTGGGATTGATTGCAAACCTTTTATATTTAATTTTCTAACTATATAATATCAATGATAAGTTTATTAGAATGAATGCAATACTAAAACATCTCTCGATTGCATGTTTTACTATTATTTATAGTATTGGTGTATTGCGTACCTCACGACTCACGAACATTTTATTTCAACATACCGAATCTAGAAATTTTTGTGTCGTATTATGTAATTCACATACCTAACAATTTAAGATCATTTTCCCCAATAGATCTCAAGAAAAAATTGAAATTAAATTTGGGTGAATAATGATACCGATTTGGTGTTAATTTTGCGGACCACTTGATGCGCCAAGGCAACTTCAAATTTATGCAATTATTGGCGCTCATCCCACTAATGTAATTGGCCCCAAATTGATGGATATTTATTTGACAATGAAGAATGAAAAATATTCAATGGTCCTATTTTAAAAAACAAGTGTCCACAAATCAACAATTAAAATCGTTCAAACAATTTGATTTTGGGACTATGTTATAGTAACAATGGTCCCATAATATAATTGGTTGATTTTGAGTTAACATACAATTTTTTTAGGGGACAGATTATGTGAGGCAAGGTAACAACTTAGTGGGTGAGGCCCTAAACATGGGCCCAACTCGATGTATGCGTTGTATATCCATGTCGTCCATCTGTGTTGCCAGCTCATTTTAGGGTATGGTCTAAAAAATGAGGTAGATCCAAATCTTGGGTGGTCACAGATCCAAACAATGATGAATGGCTATTAAAAACTTTGTGGGCCATGAGCTTTGGATCAATTTTATATTTGCATTTTCCCTTCATGCAAGTCTGTGTGTGACCTTATCAATAGGTTGGATGGAAAATAAACATTACAATGGGGCCTAGGAAGTTTTTAGTGGTGAGCATTCAATGACCATTGTTTCATTTGGTGTGGTCCCCCTGAGATTTGTATTTCCTTCATTTTTGGGCTCATGCCATAAGATGAGTTCACAAAACGGACAAACAGCATAGATATAACACATGCATTGAGGTGGGCTCCACAGTCAAGTACCACCCGCGTTGTTGGTTCCGAGGTACTAGCCATGATGCGTCCTTTAATGGGACTCAGACCGGGTAGCGTAGTGTTGACATGGCAAAGTTCTGTGGGCCCCACCATGATGCATGTGTACCATCCATCCACTTTGCTAAATTATTTTATGGGATGAGCCTAAAAATGAGGCAGATCCAAAGCTCAAGTGAACCACACCATAGAAACAGTGGGGGTTGAATACCTACTATTGAAAACTTCTTGGGGCCATAGAAGTTTTGGATCAAGCAAATATTTGTGTTTTCCCTTCATCCAGGTTTGTGTGACCTTATGAACAAGTTGGATGGCAAATAAACATCATGCCGGAGCTTTGGATCAAATATTTGTGTTTTCCCTTCATCCAAGTTTGTGTGGGCCCTAGCAAGGCTTCAATGGCTAGCGTCACTATCCACACTACTTTTTGGGGTGCTCCACTAGAGCTTTGGATCTACCTCATTTTTGAGCTCATGCCCTAAAATAATATGGCAAAATGGATGGACGGTGTGGATGTAACACAAACATCATGATGGGGGCCACAAAATTATCACATCGACACACCACCAACTCATAAATGAAGAGAGAGAGAGAGAGAGAGAGAGGGGGGGGGGGGGGGGGGGGGACTTCGAAAAGAGAGAGGGGATGCTTCAAAAATGGAGGATTCGTAAATGGGGTGAGAGAGAGAGAGAGAGATGCACACGGCTCCCTTCGAGTTCAAAACCCTAAAGATACGCACATGGCTACAATTTATTTTTATTTTTTTTTGGGGGGGGGGGGGGGGGGGGGGGGATTTATACCATGTAACAGCCGATTGGCCCATATAGCGGTTGTTATGTGCCTTTTTTTTTACCCTCATCGATTCAGCCCCATATTGCGTAATAGTTACAGCCGTTACCATTACGGCCAATACATAACCGATTTGGGATACCTTGAGCATGAGCTTGTATGACTTAAAAGGCTAAGGGCCTATTTGGTTGGGCGGATTAAGAGGGATTAGGAGGGATGGGATGGTAAAATCTCGGGATATGCCAAACGAGCCAAACAGACCAGATGAACTTGTCCCAGGATATAGCAAACCCATGGATCTTAAACCAATCCACTGACATCACGATCATTACCTTAAAATTGATCTCATCCCTCCTAATCCCATTCAATCATGCCTGGGGCGTGTTTGGTTGGACGGATTGGAAGGGATCGGAAGGGATTGGAAGGTAAAATCCCAGAATATGCCGAGCATGCCAAACAGACTCGGTGAACTTGTCCCGAGATATAGCAATCCCATGGATCTTAAACCAATCCACTGACACCACCATCATTACCTTAAAATCCATCCCATCCCTCCTAATCCCATGGTATCCGTCCGGCCAAATAGGCCCTAAGAGATTTTAGTGATAGGTGGAGGATGGTCTCTCCGTCACAAAGGAAGATAGACCTTATGTGTCTATCATGGTGTGTCGTAAAGACTGTTACGTAAAGGTAATGATGGCAATCATTATACATTACAAAGTCGTAAAGGCCATAACAGTTGTTACAGGAAAAATGACCCATAAAGGCCATTACAGCCTTCATAACGGCTCATTACACCTCCCGTAAAGATCATAACGGCCCCGTAACGGTCCATTACAGGCCCATATAAGTTTTTCGGCTTTTTTTTCAATTTAAAAATAAATAAATAAATAAATAAAAAGAGAGAGAGAGTACATAGTAGCTATTACAGTGACCGTAACAGCCGTTACAACCTGTATCGTAAAGGTAACGGTGGTGGCCGTTATGGCCACCGTTACCGTTACAAAATACCTTGACTGAGATAGAGACACCAAGCAGATGAAGAAGTGGGTGAATGCGAAGATGCAGCTCATTGAGTAAAAAATGAAAGATGATGATGATGATGACGATGTCACCTTAACTGTTTGAAAGATGCACAAGGGCTTAGTATGATGCTACAATGGACCTTTTTCAACATTTTTAAAAAAGGTAACCAAGGTGTTCCCAACTTCAGCTACCAACCTACTTGAAGATTCACTCCATTTTTTATGTAAGTTGCTTTGAAGTCATATCATGAAGCTATAAAGATCAGACAAAAGACATGTCAAAATGCCCTGTGATGGTGTTGACTCCTCCAATAAGATGGTAGAATATGTGCTAGTAGACTACATGACGAGTGGGCATGGCATCCTTGTGTACAAGACTACTTAGTAAAGCGGGGAGGACTGACCAAGAGAGAAGCCAGCTAGGAGGGGGCTGACATGTTGTGGCAATTTGATGAGCCAATACAGAGGTTTATCCATGAAGACTCAACAAAATGTCACAATAGGTGGGGTAGAATTGTCAGAGAAAAAGACGTCAACACCATGAACCTAGCCATTTTTTGGCTCTATATACACATAATAGCAAGGCTTATAGGTGTAGAAGCACCGTAGAAGGTTATAAAGTAAGCCAGAGCCTTGTAAAGTTGAAAGAGTGCGTACTGATCTCCAGAAGACTCTGCATTCTATGAGGCTCTGTAGCTACTAGCTAGACGTGTAGTATAGTTTGGATTGCGAGACCACAGATAGGATTTATTTCAAAAAAGAGATGTGTAGAATGGTCAAGGACATGAAAGCTCTTAGACAGTTGGATGAATGCCAAATAGCATAATCAGGACATTGATGAAAGGTTATTGGATCTCACTCCTCAAAACCATAACAACTTCCTCATGAGTGCCATACATGTTCTTTCCCACCCGCTCATGTTATCTAAGCATCTAGCCAAGTTCCAATGCATGGCATCTGGTTGTTCACGCAGGTGTAAGCTAACTTGAGTAGAATCGGGGCGCTGAGTGAATGCTCATGGGGGAGAGGGTTAAGGGATTACTGAATCTGAAAATCACAACCGAATGATCTTCTCATTATCTTCTCTTCTAACTGCCCGTTGGATTTGAAAATCTGAAGTACAGATGATTTTGTCCTCGAATCCCAGTTTAATGGCCAATCCGACACTTTGGATCCTCCCATCGATATAATTTTCAGGCTGCGTTCTGCCCATGATGCAGCCAGAAATTTAGACGATCAGGATAAACATGAGTATGACACGTGTTCGATGGATGGGTGGGTCATCAGGAATTATAGTCTAGACGCTATGCCGCACTGAAAATCAAACAAATACATGACTGTGAAATCATAATTCCCAACCTAATGCCGATGAACAACACCACGGTTGGACAAGAAATGTGAAAGTCACCACTCAAACAATCTGCTGCAACGGCCGCATTCCAAGCACTTAACATGCAAAATCCTCAAATCCCAACTAATCAACCATTTAAAAAAAAAAAAAAAAAAAAATTCACAACACCACCCTCTCCTTTTGACGGATACACCCATTTCTTCTACTTTTGGTACTAAAAAAGCAACAAAATTGTACTATTTTATCAAAACAATCAATCGAACGACATGCAAAATCCTGAGCTGAATCACACTCCGCTGCGAATGACAGATATAACCCCCAGCAAACAAAAAGAAGGAGATTTCACATACCTGATGGAGAGAATCTGTTAATCCGTAGCTTTCTTCTTCTGTTGAGGGAGAAACAGAGAAACCCTAGAAACGAAAAGAGACTGGATTTATAGGGATTTTGAGGATGAAATAGGGATTTCAGAATACAAAGCTGAAAAATCGAAAGAGGGTTCGTTCAACTATCTGTTTTTTTTATTTTTTTTAAAATTTTGTAAATCTCTCTCTCTCTCTCTCTCTAACCGCTTTCAACCCAACTCCTCTGCGACAGCTACGGCGGCTTGCTCTCCTGCAGCACGGGCGCGGTAACAAGTACTTCCTGCGCATGTTAGAGGAACTTACGCCGTCTTTTTTCAGAATTTAAATAAATAAATAAATAAACCTAATTAACACAATCCAGTAACTATTCTAAAAAGGCTTTCAAGCTGCCTACTAATCTAATACCAATCGTTAAAAAAATAAAAAATAAAAAATAAAAATTCTAATTAATACCATCGGATATGTTTTTATACTTCAAGAATGTAAATATTTATAATTAGATTAGGCGGCGGCTGGGGCAGGTTCCACTGCCATGGTCATGTGAAATTCACCTCCACCACCAGCAGCTGTGCTACATATTATAAGGCTCAAGGCTCAAATATCAACCTCATTTATGATTAGGCAATACACTTTTCAATTGAAAATATTGTAAGAGCCAAGCTCACTTTCCAAGTTATTTCTTACACTACCTAAATTATGTTTCCAAGTAATTTCTTACACTACCTAAATTATGATTAATTTTATTATTAAGTTTCTTTGGCTAAATTTTACTGTAGCATATAATGGTCGAATTGATTATTATATAATAATTATATTAGGCTGTGGATCTCTCCTAATTTCAAATAGCGTGGCATTTCTCTCTCAAACTATTCTAAAATATTTTTATTTATTGAATTGTATAGACACCCACCCACCCGTTCTTCTTTTACAAAGCTGATGTGTATACAAGCTTCGAACCAACAACTAAATGTGTAATTCAATGCTAGGCTTAAGCAATAAATTAATTAATTACCCCATTGATCAGGGGGCCATATTAAAGGAAATAGATGGTATAGATGTCCACTATCAGGTCTATTGTGATGATTATATAAAACCTATACTAGTTATTAAATGTCATACTAAAACTTATACATGAGGCCCAAAAATCATGACTATTCATGCTCTAGGTTGGTCATGCCAAAGGAAGCAATTTAAAGGACGAGTGTCCTGTACACTATTTTTTACTGTGGTCTACCTTAATCACGTATGAAAATAAGTGGGCCCGATGGTAGGTGATGTACCTGGTGGGTAGGGTGGATTTTATGTGAGGCATTAGAGGTGCAAATCATTTGCTGACATGTGGACAGGCAATCTCTGAGAATCTAATGAAAGGTATTACATTTATTACATTAATGAAAAAGCTTTTGAAAATCTTTTTGAGAAAGGTATTGAATATAAATTCTACAACAAGCGGATAGTTTTCTGTAAACTGTCCTTTTCTTTTCGTGAAAATTGCCGAGGATTGAAAAGTGCTGCGGCGAATCGCGAGGAAAGGTTGGACGAGGGAGAGGCACACGTGCTGTGATAATACGTATGGAAAATTTAGCACATTTTATCTGGTCAGGCCCACTTGCCTACGATTAAAATCTACGATATGAAATAGGTACCTATACAATAAATAATTATCAAGGGTTTAGATTGAATATTTACGTGTTTGATTCTTGCCATACGATGAGTGGGCCTTAATGATTTTTGGACCGGAGAATGTTCACGGTGCCCCCGGCTTGATAAACGGAACGGATCACTCACACGTTTACAGTGTCAAGGGCACGCAATTGTCACAACGTTGCACGTGCGTGAGATATCCCAGCTGTTGGTCATGTGGACCCCATCTTACCAAATGATCCAAGCAATTTTTTCTTTTACGAAAATATCTGGTGGGCTCCACCTTTTGAGTGGCTTCGATCTTTCACACGGGGCTGATTGTCACGTGTTACCAGGAATACTTACAAGTGTCTTCACTCGATCTTACTTGCGGGATTCACGATTTTGTCAGACTGCTCCTCAGGACACAGTCGCACGAATCGAATTGAAGATGATATTCGCAGCACACGTGCCTACCTGGTACATATGCATCACATCTGGACCATTCATGAAATCAGGTTCGTCCATTCATTAGGTGGGGCATATGGATGGATGTACGTTTGTTTATAATTTTCTCCTACGTGTGGCCCACCTGATGAGTGAACGGCCCGAATTTTGGGCAAGGGAATGTTAGCAGGGGCCTAACTAGCTTAATGGCCTGGATTTGTACAATTGTCTGGAATTGGCACGTGCCATGAAGATCCTCTTCTCTCAAAAATCCTTAACATTGGTGCATGCACATCAAACGTTGGGAATCTAAGACGGGACCGACGGCTGTTATGTTCAGGCTTTCAGACCAGCCTTCCTGTAATCTGAACCATCCTTTTAATTATTCTGACCGCTCATAGGGTGGCCAACCTTGAATGGCAAATGACAGATCAAAAGTCGACCAGTAAAAAATCCCAGCCATTGGTCGGTGGGCCTTTCTTTCCATCCACCATATCTTCGATGAGAAATGCTCCAGTGCTCTCAGCTATAGTGCTCCTAGTAGGATACACCCATTTGGACAGTTCAATTTATGAATCTGAACCGTATATTAAGTTCAAAAAACATTCCAGGAAGTACTACGCAAAATTTTCACTGATCGAATATTCTAATCTATCCTTCATTTGATCCTATTTTCTATAGCCATCCATTTTCCAATCTATAAATAAAATGAATATGATCGCCTAACAAAAGTGATTCTTCAAAATCACAAGAAATCCGTGATGGAATCTAACAAATAGATGGATCAGATTGTTGATTGGACCTATTTTCGTGTAAAAAATCTTGACCATCCACGTCAAAAGCCGTTGATCAATGGTTAATTTTTGTTAGATAGGTACAATGTTTGCATGGTAGCGCATGAAACATGGACTGTATCTTATGAACAATATGGACCGATGGATTGGATTGAATAAGACTTTCTAAGTGGACCAATACAACCCGGAGTACAGTAAGTTAAAGTGCTCCAAGAGCACTGGAGCATTTCACGTCTATAATTTTGAGTACAGGGTGTACAAGCCCCCCCCAACTACCAACACTGAGGTTTTCGGGGATAATCGCGACGTATGTTGAGAAGAAATGTGGGACCTTAGTCTCTGACTACGGGTCATCTTCCACCGATCCGAACCGTTTACACGATGTTTCTCGCTTTTTAATGATGGATATAAACAGAATTTAATCTCTCAATTGTTGAAATTTATGGTTTTCTGGAAAATATTCAAAATTTCAAGAATTCGCCACCAAAACGGTTGATGAGATTTTCAAATTAAAAAGTGTGGTATGTGCCTTTAATCCCACATCTTAAATTATAGAAAAGTTTTTGAAGTTTATATGTGGATATGCATATAGTATTTTTACTTGAATGTTTTGAAGATGGAGATGCTTGGGTTGCTAGAACACACGCGCACTCACTCGGGCGTGGACATGGGTGTAACACTCCGGATTTTCAGTGGCCGTATAGGAACTCGACCTCCCAATTTTCAGGTGTCGCTTATATCCTAATTATGGTGATTCGTACATAAATGTGACTAAGAAATATAAGTCAATAGGAATATCAAACAGGTCGCACAAGACGTCGTCCAAAAAAAAATTATAAAATAAATATCCAAAAGAAATAGTACGCTAGATCAGCTCAACAACCCATAATCAACCCGCACAGTCTACAGTGATCTGCCTATAAGTTAGAAGTAGGAAGTTCATCTTCCTCATTCATGCTCACCTCGCTCAACTTCTCGAGTTTTGCCTCACCTGCATCTAATAACGTGTCTGGTTGGTGTTTTAAAACACCGTCCCAGAGTGTGAGTGAGCAGCTAACTCAGTAGGTGTCATTAGCCATAAGTTACATCAAATAACAATTCCATAATGAATTTAATAGAAAGCATAAATTCATAAATCGTTAACTAGTCTTTGTTAATGCGTACACATGAGTTATGTATGATGCATGACCTCACCCACAACCACAACACTCCCTTAAGCGACTTCGACTCACTGTCACGCATGACCAACATTCCATCATTGCGACCTCAACTGTTGAGTCACCAAATCCTAGTTAATGCAATGCGCGAATAATGTATTAGCCGAGTTTTTAATTAATTTCATTTATCCAATAGTTTGGGGAAACTGGTACACCTTAACGATATCAATGCCTTCATCTATTTGCGAGGTCCAGACCTCTCAACGTGCGAGGCCATGACCCCGCAATCCTTGATCTCATCAGCGTCCCCAACCACGATTGCAAGCACATGGGGAGCGCTAGAAAGCGGGATCGCTCGCTGTCACTACGGGGAGGCTCGTCACCCCAACATAAGCCGATAGCTCGGATACAGTGTCTCATTCTACCATGCCTGGCTCACAAGACTGTGAATCAGTTTCTAACTATTGTTAGTGGGTGTCAGTGGGCCAGGGGTGTTCTAGGTTCCAAACAGGCGTGAGAAAACATGGTTAACAAGCATGGTTGGTCAGTCAGTGAACTAGACTACTCAAGTTTAAGCGAGCACATAACACACGATATTAGGTGCAAGCAACCATGTAGTCTCACTACTGTCGCTCATTCATGTCCACCCAAATCAGTCAGACTAGTCACAGGACGATCCAACCAACTGGACTACCCTCAAGAATTTCAGTTTACTATCTAACCCAGAAAATTGGTTGTATTCTATATCATTTCAGCTAAAAAATTCATCTTGGTACAGATGGAATTATGCACAATATACATCCAGCATAGAATTCAGAATATTACAATGAATACATCTACTCTTAACAACAAAGGTTATACATGTGTGCATATGGTGCCGGATTACCTAGGAGACAAGAGACAACACAACATATATAATGTAGAAAATACAGCAGTAAAAATACAATAATGTACACTACAAGGATGAATATGCAAAGATCTTATGCAAGGATGAACATGCAGCAGCAATTTCATGCCCAAACAATTTGAAGATCATTCAAACAATAATCTATTAACGCATGCATGTTCAGTTGACTTATCATGTAGGTTCCTAGCTAGTTTATCCCAAAATTACTCAAGCAAATCTATCTAAGATCCACAATCATTAAATTTATCCTAAAATTGGTACTTGGCAACCTAAGGATAATGGCCTGCACCTATAAATCGCCGAGATCGCCAAGGGCTTGTGGAATCGTCCTAGGGGTGTTGGACTCGCGGGAGGGTTTGTCAAGGTCTTGAGTCAAATGCACCTGCATGTTAAAATACATGCAAGGGCCTAGCTTACAGCATGCATATATGGAGAAGATTTGTGATTACCTAGGAATCTTGCTCTTATGGTAGTAGATGCAAGGTTCTTATGGTTAGGGATTTTGAAAAAAATCACAAATTCTTATACAAACACCAAAAACTATATGAGATTCATATAATCCATTTTAGAAAGAACCTAGGTTAGGAAGTAAGTTTGTTTCTTACCTACCAATCGTAAATGGGGTGGATTCGGCGGAGGAAAGTGATTGATGTTAGAGCTTTATTGGAAAAAATTGACGAATGGAAACACTAAAGCTTCCCCACCCTATTCTCACTCTTCTTCTCTTCTTCTTTCTCCTTCTCTTTCTCTCTTTCTCTCCCTTGGAGGATGTAAATTCGTATGGAAAGATAGGGTGCCCAAACGAGGCCCTTATATAGTGCTAGATTTGGTGTAAATGGCCTCAATGGTTGGATTTTTACTATACTAGCTTTATGAAAGGATTTTTCTAACCTCTAAGGCCCATTATGGGGTGTACGTGTTGATATACACCGTAGGATAGTTAGACCTAATGATGATCTACATATGGACATGATCGGCCCACCATTTAGATATGTCAATCTACAGATATGATTAAAAGTCTGTTGAATGGTTACCGATGGTCGATCAGGGCCGCGACTATACGGATATAGATAAGGAAATATCCTTACTCTACGTGTGAAGTTTGGTCGTAAACCAATGATCCAAAATTCTCAACTTTACATAAGAGTGGACGACCCAATTCACTTAACTTTTAACTTCTTCCTTTAGGGAATTTACACTTCTCATGCACTCGTCCTTCAGCTCAAGTTAAGCGATTCTGGACACTACCCAGGTCCGACTCCCGTGATGGACATCGAGTCCAGTAATATAGACATTATTCTATAGTTTTGGAACAAGTGACCCACTAACGAGTGGTCTAGAGCTTGTTGAAAAATTGGAGCATTTCTGGAATGAATTAGGTATTGAGATTTCTTATGAGCAATGATTAGGGTTTGGATTAACTATGTTTATAGGGTGGCTTTTTATAACTAGTGAAAGTGAAGATTTGGTCATGATTACTCTAAATCGTTGGTTTTAGGCTAAAAGAGTGATGGGGTTGATTTGGTCCATTAATCAAGATCTGGGCCTTGTCTAACTCGGCTTCAAGTAGATCTTTTAATTTAGTTACGATTGTCTTGATTAATCAGTATTAGGTCGGTTAGATTTAAGCTCTGTGTGAGCAAATCATGTGGCTAAATTTAGTGTTTAAGTGATTGGGCGAATTTTTTGGCTTCATATGGTTGATTAATCGGACTTGTGCAATTCTTTACTGGTACCACCCATGTATAAACTAACACTGAGTGCTAATGGTCAGTAAGTGATAATATAAGTTAATTACATTAAAAAAATTTAAGAATTTTTGAAAATCCAAAACAGTGAAAATTCAAAACGTTAAAGTGGGCAGTGTGGCTGTAGTAGCGCTAGTTGGCGCACTTCACACGTGTGCATCATGTCGCAGAGTACTCGCTCCCTGACGACTTCACTCGAGATAGTGTGAGAGGTCTAGTAGGAGCCTAGGTGCTATGGGTCTGAAATGAGCCAGCGCTCTATAGATGACTGAGAACGATCGAATCATAAATCTGAAACGTTCAGCCGTTTCTAAAAACAGTTAGCTACCTTGAAAGCCACAATGGTCCAAAAATGGACAAGCCATGATGATCCAACGGTAAGATCTTATGACCCAACGACCAGAAACGGCTGGAATTAATGGTCAATGGTCACAAACGTGTTTCAAATGTTTTGAATCATTGATGGCCACCTAGCAACGGTCCACTCCTTGGTGCCTATATAAACTGGACCATTCCGGTCCAAAATTAATTATCTCAACACCATCTCTCCCATCAAATACTCCAAATCTCCTTTATAGAATATTGTGAACATTTCCACAGTCTGATTATACTAGAACAGATCTACTACGTTAAATTGTTCCTAAGTGGACCCATCGTGATTGTTGCACGCTAGATCCAAACATGCTTGTCTTATCCTAGAAGCAATTCGCTTGTAACCCATGAATAATTGATAAAGGGGCGAATCACACTTTAAGGATAGCATATTGTTTTACGTGATTCAGTCTACTGAAACAAAATTTATATTTTATTTTATTCTTTATTTCCGGTGTATCCAACACATTATTTTCTAACATCAATAGATTGTTTCAACTATTTGGTAATTTAACTATTTTTCTTTAAATACGGACAGTCACCATAGCTTCTTATGATCAAGTGGTCGAAATGTTAAATCTAAGAGCAACTTATAGCATCCCTGATCCAAAGAGCATCCTATAACATGGACGCTTTTGAATCATTTAAAAATCTGAAATCTTGCGGCTAGAGTCCCGAAGTATCTTATGCATTATGCGGGAAAGTATTCCAACCAATATTGGGATTTTGATCAAAGTGGCCCCTAAATATCCTTAAATAGCTTAAACCACCCCCCTTAAAAATAAGTCTTCGTGGTTCCCCAACAACTTTTTGAATTTTTTCGGACCATTTTACTCTTCACTCCATATGGCCGTTGAGTTTCTCAATAGATAAAGGCCCACCTTCCTACAAAATGGCAGTGTGTTCCCTCAACATTGAAAAGGCTCACTCCATGAAAGATCAGATCCATTGATTGTAAGCGGATAGCCATAAAACCTTGGGAGAGTGATCTCTTCGTAATCGGTCAACATCTCAATGGCCTATGAGACCTTTAGAATTTCACGTTCATTTAGAGATTGTTTCCTCCAGTGTGGTCCACCTGTAATGCATTTTTCCCTTAAACTTAGTCCTACTATACGAAATTAAAACCCCTACCCTGCGAATTACAGGATGGATCCCTCTCATGCCAAGTCGACGAGCCCCAAACATTGCACTTCAAATCCCCATATAAATGGTCTGTGTCGGTTGGGCCCAAAACCATATTTTTCAATTTTATGTTTATTATCTTTGGCAAGGACAAGACCACTATCATTGGAAGCTTCGACCGTTGGTTGTAACAGTACGAAACAACTGCAATCTCCGACAAAACTCTAGTTACTCTCCAACATCTTTCCAACTACATTATGGCGGCGAAAGGTGGGTTTACTCATCTTTTTTTTTTTTTTTTAGTTTATCTAGACAATGAAAATAATGGAGTTTATGGAAATAATGCTTAATGAAGATAATGGAGTTTGTGGAACGGAGGTTGTGTAATAGAGTTTGTGAATATGTACACATAGCCCACACCTTTGACTTTGTATGACCCACATCTAGGACCTTCTTTAACTCGCCGATGTACACATGGCTCGCTGATGTGCATATGGCTTGCCGATCCGCATAGGGCCTGCAACTGGGACCTCTAGATCGCTGATGTACACATGGCTTGCACATGCCATGTGTCCATGTGTGAGCCATGTGTACCAGGTGCGAGCTATGTTGACATTGGTGAGCAATGAAGGTGACAAGTGCGAGCCATGTGTACATCGATAGGCCATGCAAGGTCCTAGGTGCGGGCCATGTGTATATAGACAAGTCACACCAGGATCTCAGCTACAATGGTAGTATAACCCAAGAGGGGATAAGCAACATTGGTCGATAATTTTTACAACTCTTAAAAGGGGGTATACGATGATCAAGTCAGGACATTCATTGTGGGTATGAGATAGCTATTTCATTTTTTTTAGTGGGAATAAGTGTTGGGAAGTGCAATGAAGATTTTATATACTGAAGGAGATACTAAAACAAAAAACTTATTATGATTGTGGGATATTCATCCTCAAATACATTGACTTCCTATGTAGTAATGAAAAAATCAAATTTATCTAGGTTTATATTAATTGGAAGAATACTTTCTAATTTAATTTTCTTTACTATTCAATTGTAATAACTTTATTAAATGCAAGATGATATCCCAAATTCCAGACAAACTATCACCTTTGATTGTCTTCAGTAACAACGGAGTGTATCGAAACCTATGGATAAAAATAATAATAAGGCTAAGGAAAAGGGGAAAAATGAAGACAAGGCGGCAGTTGAGAAGAACGAGGGGAATGATGGAAAAGGGATAGAGACTGAGAAGATAAAAGAATATGAAGTTGTAAAAAGAATGTCCGATGATAAGATGATACTAAAGAGAAAGACAACTAGCCCAAAGTAATACATAATGAGAAATAAAATGAAGAATGATGTGTTGTTTTAATTTATTTATTTTTAATCTTTAATTCATTCCTTTTTGTAAAAATGTTGTACATCAACATTTGCCAAAATCAGTATACATTATCCATTTTAATTTTTTATTAGTACCATTTTTTTA
Organism: Magnolia kwangsiensis; assembly: GCA_037074715.1. Taxonomy (NCBI): domain Eukaryota; kingdom Viridiplantae; phylum Streptophyta; class Magnoliopsida; order Magnoliales; family Magnoliaceae; genus Magnolia; species Magnolia kwangsiensis. The sequence continues at coordinate 17,544,372 of CM073586.1, forward strand.
AAAAAAAATTCAAGTTAGGCACAAAAATGAAAGGAAATTGTCTAAATAAAAGTTCACTGTAACTCACACCTAGACAAATGGCTTGCACCTGAGACCTTTTGTGGCTCACTGAAGTACACATTTTCATTTGCGAGCCACGCTGATCTTAAGGGGGGCACATGTCCCATCGGTAAGCCATGTGTCCCATTGGTGAGCCATGTGTTCAAGATGCGAGCCACATAAACTCAAGTGTAAGTATTGTGTTTCATTTGCGAGCCACATTGAACTTAGGTGGGAGGGTTCGATCTATATGTGACATCGCCAAGTCATGTGTCTCTTCGAAGATTCATGTGTTACATGTGCCGGCCATAAAGACTTATGTACGAGCCATGTGTTCCGGGTGTGAGCCACATTGAACTTGGGTGGGAGGGTTCGAGCTATGTGTTTTGGTCAACATCCTTAGACATATTCATCACTCCAACATATATATTCACATAAAAAGTTCATACTCAAATACATGTCCATCATTACATCATACATATTATAATACAAAAATTTACAAGCCGTATTATATATTGCAAAAAATCTAAACAATATAAGCTTCAAGGATCCTATTTAAATACACAATTAATTTTCTTTAGCAGCAGAAATGAATTTGCATGTCAACTGATTATAACCCATTTTCCCACAGTTTTCACACTTTATCTTAGTCGTGTCTTCCCCGGTGCTAGTAATCTTGATAATATTTTATTTACCCTTAGTTGTTGTTTTTTTTTTTTTTTTTTGTATTGGGAGACATATCCAATTATATATCACTTTAATATCTGATAGGGTGACCATTGACTAGTATCGGTGAGAGGATACACCAATTCTTGGTATATTTTACGGTCAAGTCATGTTGTGTAAAACCCATAACATAACTTGTATATATCGATTTTGTACTTACCGCAAGCTGTAGTTACATGAAGGGAAGGCAATACTATAGTTTGAAGCTCACCACGTGTACATTATGTAGAAGATAACTATACTGGTCAAACCTTCCCCCTTTACTTCGAACTTATTTATTGACATTGTCTTACTTACTACCCGTCAAGAAGAGGGATATAATTCTTTTTATCTATTCTCTACCTAGGAAGTTAGATATCACGGGAATAATATGTCATCTTATCTATGAATTTGGTAAAACTGTTATATCTTACTTCTCATTATTTCGAGGAGTGTGATTAAAGGATATTTTTATACTTCCTTGAAAAGTGCATTTACTCTCTTAGACACGTTTGTAGTTATAATGTTGTATCTTTTTTTCTCAAATCAAGAAAACACTCATATTTTATTTTTGGATATTAAGAAGCCAGTTTATGCAGAGGCATTAATTATGCCTATGGAGTGGATTAAATAATCAAATCTAACTTTCATGTACGTCTTAGCGACTGGCCAGTAATATTTATTTAACATATTGTCTATAAACGAATGAGTCAAATTTGTAAAAATATGGCATGCACAATACCCATGGGTAGCAATAGGAATACAACTTTCATTTAACTCACTGAGCCTTTCTAACAATCAGAAATAATAACGAGTTTGTCGACCCGTCCAATCACTTTTTGTAATTTATTAAGGAAGTAATTCTAGCTGTTACTATTCTTCGCAACTCTCTAATCCCATGAGCAATTGGGGATATGTGATTATTTTCATCTAATGATGTAACTATAAAAAATACTCACATATATATATATATATATATATATATATATATATATATATATATATATATATATATATATATATATATATATATTTCAAATGAACTTCATCCACATACACAAAACCCTCTGAAAATACTTAAAAAACTTATAATGCATTATCTGAGTGAAATAAACATCTCTCAAAACAATTCCTTTCACTATTTATGTGCAAATCCGTTCAAATTTTAAAGTTTGCTTTTGTCAATTCGTGAAGTTAAGACGAAAGCACAAGTAAGATATTTCATAAGATCTCATCACCTTATTCATTATAATTTCTTTGCCCTTGACCGCATTCGCGTAACTGATCTCAACTATGTATTCTTCATATATTAGATGTTGTATATCACATGGCCTTACTGGTAGACTCGACCTCATGTGACTAGCAACAAACTCACTGCTTATCTTTGCAGTAGCCTTGCGATGATGTCTCCCTATGCCTGTAGACGCTTTTCATTTACAACAATTGATCTATTAGGAGTTGCATCACCAATTGATATCATCATTGAAGTTGTGTGTCGATAAGCTATTTCATCAGCAACCTATGTACATGTGTGTTCGAGCATGTATGTCTTTATTTTGAAAACGTTAGACATGTCTAATCTCGATGCAAGCACCATCCAACCACAACTTTCTATAATGCATTTAAAAGTGTATCTCTTCTTGTTTGATTTCACCACTTTTATTTGTAATCATGTGCTTCTTATTTAAGAGTTCATGGTATGTTATGTTTGTGCTCACAATAGTTATTTTAGCCTCACGGTCCTTATGGTCTCATTTATCATTTATGTATACTAGCTCCTCATCATAATATTACAATATTTTTCATAAAACTATGATCTTCAACTATTTTCGTACATGTGATGAAAAATTGAGGCTATTAGTCCATGAAATACAAGAGGAAACTTGTACAAAAAATCTATCGTAATTTTTTATTAGAACACTCACAGTGGCTCGCACCTAGGCAATGTGGTTCGCACATCCCACTTAGGCCACATGACTCACACCTAGGCAATGTAGCTCACATCTAGCCTACACTTGGGGCCATGTGGCTCCTCTTAGGCCATATGGCTCGCACATGGGCCACAAGGCTTGCACATAGCTTGCACCTGATCCATATGGCTCAGACTTGGATGGCTCGCGGCTAGGTGACATCTCCCCCTTTGTGGGTACTATAGCCCAAGTGTAACTCACAATGACCACTTCCAAGCCATATCCTCCTTGAAGGGGTTGGTATTGTGAGATATACAATACCAACTTCGTAAAACAACGAAAAAGTAAGATAGAAATATGAATAATCTACTCTTATGTCTAAAAATACATTAACCAGAGAGTTGCCGAAGAGTGTGGTGATCTTCGTATAACTATATCCAACCGTTGTCGAAAGTGGTCCCTCCCTATGCAAGAAAACAAAACTAAATGACCTACGAGAAAGTGCCAGTGACTTATTTATTGTTAATTGACCCCACAAGGGGATCTGAGGTGATTGTTTGGGGCCCACCGGCTTGGCATGGAGGAGATCCATCCCATTAATATGGAATGTGTTTTAATTGAGATTGTGAGGAATGAGATACCACAACTATGTACAGAAGCTTGATGGAGCTAAAGAATGATGACTATGTCCTAGAGGAGAGGTGATTAAGACTAAATAAAAAAAGTATACATTTTATACACGATTTCCTACTTAAACTAAGCAAAATAATTAACTATAAGGCTTCCAAGTCATTAGAGGAGCTAATCATATAGATTACAAATGATGTAGCAATTAATTAACTAATTTATAAACATGATAGTGTACATGCGTGTGAGATGTGCTAACTATCTACATCTAGCATTCATCTAATCATGTATACATATAATTAAACATTCACCACATAAATATAATTAAACAAGTATTTAAATAACAATCACAAACACAAGCATGTATAGTGGTTCGGTTTTCCTACTCCACTTCTAACAGATCACTCAACCTGTGAGTTTACTGAATTTTATTATCAGAAATTTTAAATCAAGTTCGCCTCTAGCCTTTACGATCATACACAATAACTAGCTCCCATAACAAACTCTATGTGATTTTTTATAAGCTTTTCATGAATCTCTATACAACAGAGGAACCTACTGATGTACACTCACACATGAAGCCCCCATAAGAGACTTTACTTGGTTTTCCATAGGCTAGCCAACAACATCGGTCATAATCCAATGACTTACATTTACTCCCACCAGAGGCTCCCATAGAGACTAACATATACGCACCCGTGTCCAATAGCCTATACAAGACTTTGACTTAAGCCCTACACATGAGTTAATTTCCTACACAAGAACCTAGTCGAGTTCGGTAATTTAAACTCTTACACTCAATCCTACATGAGGAATGAGTGTATACGGACTCTTATATATGACAACTTGTTGGATTGAGCCCCTTTTGTAGCGCTTTCTTGAGTTAGTTGATCAATGCTCTCCCGTACTTCAATCAACACTCCCTTACTCCACGATCATGATGCTAATACTTTGCTAACGCTTCAACTCCAAAATCAAATACATTAAATGTGATTCTCCAATGCAGTGACCAAGGTGATGAGTGGTTGGGTAGAATCTCCTGTAACTAATAAGAAGTTATAAAGTCTATGGGATTTTACTTAATGGACATTCTAGAGGTTGATAGATACTTGAGTTTACCATAAAAATGATGTCTAAACTCTAGAGGTGGCTTGAGATCATGGTCTTTTTGTAAAGGAGCTTGGAATGTTCATTAGAGGTGGCTTGAGATCATGGTCTTTTTGTAAAGGAGTTTGGAGTATTCATTAGAGTAAAAAATTACTAAGAAGATAGCATGAATCTCATTGAGATAGAGCCTAGGAGGTTTGGTTGAGCTTGGGATGGATTAAGGTATTTAAAATGACAAAATTCATCATTTTTATAAGGATCTAGTTGTTAGATTTATAAGAAAAAAATTCCAACGAATCTATAATGGCTAGGCTTCAGTCGTACCGAATGGAGGTTCGGTTACACCGAATCGAAGTTTGGTTGAATCGAATTAAATAGGAAAGCCATTGGACAGATTTGGGCACTTCGGTTGCACTTAGCGTGGTCTTTGGTCGCATCAAAAGTGGTCTTCAGTGAGACCGAAGGTGGCACTCAGTCGTAGCCGAATTACTCATAATTTTACATAAGCTCGCTGTCTTGTTTTAGTCGTTTTTAGTGGAACCAAAGGTTACTGAAATTGTGCAATTTTTTCAGTAATACGGGACCTCTAAAGCTAATATAAGGATGATTAATTTAGGCTCATATGACTTAAGAGATGATTAATAAAATATTTACCTATTGGGTTTAAGATTATCGAGAGGTTTAAGTTGTTTTGGGTTAAGGGTTAGGATCATCAAAGTACCGTTTTTACCTGTTCTTTGCTCCTTGATGCTCCACTTTCACTTGCATTTTTAGTCTTTAGCTTCTAAGAACTCAACCGATTACATGACACAAGGACTAACATGATTGAAAAATAAGGTGCATAAATTAATGCACTAAAATTAATGTTGTGAGGCCAAACCAAGTTTGAGGAGGAAATGCATTATAGGTGGACCACACTAGAGGAAGCAATATATGAATGAACATGAACTTCTAAGGGTCTTGTGGGCCACCGAGAGGTTGATCGGTTATGAAGAGATCACTCTCCTAAGGTTTCACGGCTACCTGATTACAATTAACAGATCTGGTCTTTTATGAAGTGGGTCCTTTCAACATTGAGGGACACACCGCCACTTCGTAGAAAGGAGGGTTTTTACGCATCGAGAAACTCAACGATCATACAGGGTGAAAGGCAAAATGGTCTAAAAAAAGTTAGAAAGTTATTAGGAGGCCACAAATTCTTGTTTTTAGCAAGAGAGATTTTAAGTCCATTTTAGGATAGTTGGGGGCTACTTTGACTGAAAACCCCCAACTTTGGTAGCCAATTACTTGCGTCCCCACTTTAATCAATACTATGTTGACCCTTACCATGGGGCTATATTGATGTACTTTTTCTATATCTATGCTGTCCTTCCATTTTTCCAAATCTTTTTAGGAATGAGCTTAAAATTGAAGCATATCCAAGTCTCAAGTGAACCATATTGGGAGAAACAGTGGCAATGAACACCCTCTCATAAAAAATTCTTTAAGACCACCATAATGTCTTTTTATTATTCAAAAGGGTTGATAAAATTACATAAACCCAGATGAAGGAAAAGAATAAATATTAGCTTAATCCAAAACTTTTGTGACCCATTATAAGAGACGGTCCACCTCTTGAAAATTCCATTTGCTCCATAGTTTGGCTCAAGCCTTAAAATGTATAGAAAAACAGATAGCCGGTGTGAATATAGAGTAAATAAGTGCGGCCCCACCTGACTTAAATGTATCTATTTTATATCCACACTACTCATTTTAGAGCATGAACCCAAAATTAGAATAGATTCAAATCTCAGGTGTACCATGGGAAACAAGATAATTAAAAACTTACTGTAAGCTAGAAAAGTTTTGAATCAAATAAGTATTCTCTTTTGTTTTTTTCCCTTCATTCATGTTTGTACGACCTTATTGCCAGGTTGCTTACAAATAACACTACGGAAACACAGGCCTTTAAGTAAGTTTCCAACGGTGGAGCCATCAATTACCGGTGTTTCAATGGTAAGGTCCACGAGAGATTTTGATCTACTTCATTTCCGGCTAACGTCTTGAAATAATCTAGCAAAATGTACGGAGGGAATGGATTAGAGTACGTAGATCACGGTGGGTCCCACGTAAGGGCCGCACCGTATTGGGGTAATGCCGGGGCACACCTAATCGGCTCTCGCTTTTCATATATGTGGAGCCAAACAATCCAGACCGTTCATCTGGTAGTACTGTTGTAGAAGAGCAGTCCTGGATATACTTCGATATTGAGCATTCTTCAGGTGAACCCCACGTGTAGGAAATAACGGACCATCGAAAATGCGGTTAGTGTGGGCGTACGTTTGACCCACGTACGAGTGAGTTGAACGGCTAGGATTTTTCAAAGGCTGTGTCCTTGGAGCACCGTCCTCTATGTGTCCCAACAGGGGAACAATCTGCTGCATTACTAAAAGTGGGCCCCACCTTCATACTATGGTGAACCGGGCAAAGAGTACTTTGGGTTTGGAGGGTTCAATGTCTTGATGGGCCAGCGTACACAAGCGGGCCCAGAACACTGATCCATCGTCATCCAGATCATTGATCCATCGTCGATGGCCCCCAAAAACTCGCAGATAAGAAGATCCTACGGCTTTGATCAGAAGAGATGTCCGAAAGTAAATCGACGATCCAGAAGAGATGCTGAAGATTGGAAGGCTAGGATTTCCCATTCTTAAAAAAAAAAAAAGGATTATCTGCCATCCAACGTGGATCCCATCAGATCCACATTCTCGATCAACGAACCATGGGCTCCATTTTTATGCAGAGGATGCATGCATCACGACCCTACGATTTCCCTTCTACCCTCATCATGCTTGCGCATCAGTTTTTTTTTTTTTTTCGATCCATATTCTCATTCTCTGTTATTGTCACATATGAGAATTAAGTGGGCCCCACCATATACACGGTGTGGATTTTAGATAAACATCACTGATGGCCTCGACATAGCTCGAACGTATAAAAATCAACATACATCCGAACGCATGTGATAATTTATTATCACGCGTGCATGCTGAGGTGCCATATACCGACTGTCCGCATTCCGTAGATGATACGGTAGAACCTCCAGAAACAAGATATGCTAGATCCATCCATCCACGGAGCACTTGGTAAGTTTATGCATCAATCAGTTCCATCCATTTAGTGGATCCTACCATGGATGGCCTATATTTTAAAAATAAATTCTATTAAAAAATCCTATCCGACACAGTTCTTATTTAAACCCACTAAATATTTGACCGTTAACTATTTCGTTTTTTTACCCTTCTTTTAACGACCACCAATACGATGAATAGAGTCGTGTATTTTTGAAACAAAAACTAATCATAGTGGGTCCAATTAGACGAACGGACTGATCGATGCGTAATCCTGCCACGTGTAATGTGTAGGATTGGTCTACGATATTCGGGTTCATGTGGGTGCACCGTATCATGTCCTGGGTTAGCTAAATATGACCATGTATCATCTTCCGAGCTAGATAACGACGAGTCCAGTTTGGAAACACGTGGCCATTCGTGTCATGTTGCCAGCCATGAAAACCGACCTTTTTGAACAACGCGGGGACAGTAGTACTCGTTGGTCGCGGATTTGCTGCGAAAGACTTTCGCATGAAGTTCTGTGCTGTCAACCTAGGTGGGACCCACAGTGACGTTTGTGAGAAATCTACTCCGTCCATCCGTTTTTTGAGATCATTTTAGTTCATGATAACAAAAGTGAGCAGTATCCAATTCTCAGATGGGCTGTACTAAAGGAAAAGGTAGGTTGAGAAATTCCTACCGTTGAAACCTTTCTGGGATCAACAGTGATGTTTATATGCCATCCATACCGTTAATAACGTCATTCATATTGGGATGAACTAATAACACAAATATTAGCTTGATTCAAAATTAAATGTCCCCACGAATATTTCAACTGTAGAAGTTTAATTCTTATGTTTTAGGCCCACTTGAGTATTGGATACGGTTCATTTTTAGTGTTTGGTACTAAAATAATCTAAAAAAACGGATGGACGGGGTGGATTTCTCAAAAACATCACGGTGGGCCCCACATAGGTTTCCAGCCCAGGAACTTTTCGTCAAAGGCTCGCAGAAAATCCGCGTCAGTACTCGTTCTGCTTGAGTTTTAGATCTAGCCAATCTCTACCATCCATGTGGACTTTTGGACCGTTCAATGTGGGCCACTGTTCGTCTTCTGGTGTAGGCGTTGCACTAGTGGCGACCTGGTCGGGGCGCGGATAGGGTGAATCTCGGGATTCACGAAATTGGGTGTATCCCTGAGTGTGGGGCCATCTTGATGTGTGTTCCTTATATCCACGCCGTCCATACATTTTGACAGATGATTTTAGTTTATTAACGGATCACGCCAGAGGAAACAGTGGTGATTGACTACCCACCGTTAAACACTTCTTCAGTGCGACCGGAATGTTTATTAGACATATAACAGGCTTATAAGGTCAAAAAATCGTTGATGAACGGAACAAATAAATTTAAGCTTGGTCAAAAAAATTTTGGCACACAAGAAGTTTTTAATTGTCCATAGCTACTGTTTCCTATGGTATAATCCTCCCGATATGTGGATCTCCTTCAATTTTGGGAATATGAGCTAAGGGACTGTCTGGCCGGGCGAATCCCATAGGAATATGAGGGATGGGATGGATTTTAAGGTAACGGTGGCGGTGTCCGTGGATTGGTTTAAGATCCATAAGGACCTGTTTGGCCAGGCAGATCCCAGGAGGTATGGGATCGGCAATATCCTGGGATAGACATTATGATCCAAACAGATCCGGTGAACTTGTCCTGGGATATGAGTAATCCCATGGATCTTTAGACAATTCACTGACATCACCATCATTACCTTAAAATTGATCCTATCCGTTGGTTGGATGGATTGGAAGGTAAAATCCCAGGATATGCAGGGCGTGCCAAACAGACCCAGTGAACTTGTCCTGAGATGTAAGCAATCCCATGGATCTTAAGACAATCCACTGACACCACCATCAATACCTTAAAATTGATCCCATCCCTCCTAATACCATGGGATCTGCTCAGCCAAACAAGCCCTAAGATTGTGATATCCTGGGGCAAGTTCACTGTGTCTGTTTGGCACACCCCGCATTTATTGGGATTTTACTTTTCAATCCGTCCAACTAAGGGATGGGATCAATTTTAAGGTAATGATGGTGATGTCAGTGGATTGTTTTAAGATCCATGAGATTGCTTATATCCAGAGACAAGTTCATCGCGTCTGTTTGTTCGTCATGCATATCCTGGGATATTGCGATCCCATCCCTTCTAATACCGTGGGATCGGTCCGGCCAAACTGGCCCTAAAATGAGCTTTGAAAACGGAAGGATGGAATAGATTTAAGGAAAATACATCCAGGCGGGTTCCGAATTCAGAGATAGACTGACCTTGGTGGATCTGGGGATCCACCGAAGCAGCGCCCGACCAGGCCGGGGTTTAAAACCTTTATGCGGCGCATGTGGATTAGGAGGTGTTACCACCGAGAGTGGATTGAGTGCGACTTGCGCTGCACCACCTCACCCAAGATGGGTGGCCCTTGCTTTGGGGCACACCTTGATGCATGTATTCTATATCCATGCCTCCATGCCTTGCAAACGTTTTTCCAGATCATTTAGGGCATGATCCAAAAAAGGTAGAACCAGTAGTTATTGTCTATTAAAAATTTATTACAGGGCATAAAAGTTTTGGATCAAGCATTTGTTTTTACGCCTCATCCAATTTTATGTGATCTTATCATCAGCTTGGATGGTAAATAAATATTTAGGTAAGCTTAGGAAGTTTGTAGTAGTCAAGTGTTTAATCACCACTGTTTTCTACAATATGGTACCCCTGATATTTGGATCTTCCTTATTTTGGGCGAGTAAAATTGACCACTGTAAATACCACCTTTTAATAAGCATTTTTTATAAACAATCTCAAACTTAAATTATCAGTCTAAACCTCTCACCTCCGATAGATTAAGGGCCTGTCTGTTTTTGAGTGATCCAGTGAAATCCCAGTGAAATGGGTTATAATGACGCTTTCGCCTGTTTGATTGATGGAAGGGCGGCGTGCAGATGGCAGATGGAAAACACAGTTCACTTGCAAGAGATTTCACAAGGAAATCTCGCGCGGATGCCTACTGCTAACGTGGAAAGCGGTGAAACGGATTGACTACTCCCCTTAGCTGGTGGTTGGTGATACGTGGGCCCCACCATGATGTATGTGTTTCATCCATTCTGTTCATTCATTTTTATTGATCATTTTAGCGCTTGATTCAAAAAATTAGAGGGATATAAATATCAAGTGGACCACACCACATGAAAACAATAGTTACTAGATATCCACCGTTAAAATCCTCCTAAGGCCCACTGTACTGTTTATTTGACATCCAATCTGTTGATTAGGTCATATAGGCCCAGATGAAGTGAAAAAACAAAGATCAGCGTAATCCAAAACTTTTATAGTTCCTAAAAAGTTTTTAATGGTTAACGCTCATTCAACAATTTTTCTTGTAATGTGGTCCACCTGAGATTTTGTTATAACTCATTTTTTGTCTCATATTATAAAATGATCTAGAAAAATAGATGGACAGCATGGATGGAACACATACATCATGGTAGGGCCTACAGAGCACCAACCACTGTCGCACGTACTGCTTACAGCGAGCCGGTCATAGGCTAAAAACAAACGCGCATAGTATCATTCCTGGGCATTTGCAATCCCGCCCAATAATTTCAAATGGGTGAATTCATAATGATGCCTGGTTACCTTAACAATGCATTTACCCGAGTAAATAATAAATGCCTAAGGAGAATATAGTTACCCGTGAAATGTAAAAACAAACAGTCCCTAGCGGGGAACAAAAATACCCTTGTTTTTCAAAGAAATAGTTTTGAAAAGTAAAGATATTTTCATCCTTAATTAATCTGTAGTGCATAAAAGCTTTATACAAAAAACGTAAGTTTGGGAGCGTTTGGAAAAGACGTTAGATAAAAGGTGACGTTCACAGTGGTCAATTTTTATTTTTTTCTCACGCCCTAAAATGATAGGATGAAACGTACGGACATGATGGAGGTAGATGTATATGTTTAATATCCAAGCCGTTTATCCATTTCTCCTGATCATTTTAGTGCACTAACCCAAAAACGAAACAGATACAAATCTCAAGTGGACCCTACCACAAGAAATAGTAGGGATAATGACATCGGTTGAAACATTTCTAAGGCCCACCGTAATGCTTATTTGTAATCTAACTAATTGATAAGGTCAATAAGACATTGGATGAAGGGAAATCGCATATATCAGCATGATCCAAAACATTTGTACTCTCATAAGTCTTTTAATAGTGGGCGTTCAATCACTACTATTTCCTATGGTGTGGTCCACTTGAGCTTTGGATCTGCTTTGTGCTTTGATTCATGCCTAAAATGAGGTGCCAAAACGGATGGACGGCGTGGATGTAAAACACGTACATCACGTTGGACCCATAGGCCCAACACATAGACACTCCCCCGGGATTGGTGTTGGCAACACCACCCGATCCGCGTCCTTCCTCGGTAAGTATGCTGTCCTTTAAATCAGATCCGTCCATTCACCAGGTGAGCCCCAGAAGAAATGAATGGCTTGAAAGACGATATTCGTTCCTCACTAAACTCGCAATTTCGCACAAAGGACATAAATTTCGTACAACTGTTTATGTAGAGACCTGCCGACAAGCTACTCCGCACGCATGAATAGTGCTTGTGTGACATCAACTCCAGTAATCGGACAAGCTCATGTTAAGGATGTCAACTCATAAAAAAGGCTGATTTATGGGGAAGCGACCCGTCAGAGTTTTAAGCGTCCGACTATATCCGTTCCGGGTCCACTACGATGTATCTGTTTATCCACGCCGTCCATCCCCTTTTAAGATTACATTAATGGAACGCGTTACGTAGAAAGTTTTTGCGCTCGAAACCTACCTAAGAACAAAAGTGAGCTGAATCTAAGATTGAGGCCGCACCAAAAGAAAAGGTGAGTACGAAAATTCTTGACGTTGAAACCTCCTCGGCATTGGCGGTGATATTTACATGCCATCATATCCTTGCCGTTCATCGCATTATTAATAATGGGATAAATGGAAAACACAAATATTAGCCTGACTCAGAATTTTCAGGGCCTCGCGAATATTTCAATTATGAAAGTTACATATGTACATTTTTGGCTTATCTGAGGATTAGTCTCAATTAGTTTTTTGCATTACGTCATAAAATGATCTTAAAAAATTGAATGAATGAAATAGATTTCACACGAACATGAAATTGGATGAATGGGATAGATTTCTCACAAACATAACACTATGCCTTACATAGATTAACTTCTTGTGAAAGGTTTCATCATAAAATCTGCATACATATCAAGGCATGGCCCTAAAAAATGAGGCAAATCCAATGCTCTAATGGACAACACCAAATAATAAGCTTGGATTACATTAAATGCAAGTTACATTAAATGAAAGTGTCATATTTAGCCTAGTGGTCTACTTGAGTGTTTCATCCACATCCTTTTTTTAGCATAAATTAACATGATCCGGGAAAAAGAAAGGATGGGATAAACAAATACATCACAGTGGGCCCTCACACGGATCTGATCAGATGCTTAAAGGTCTGAGTGGGTCAGACACAAGCTACTTCTGATTTGTGATAAAGGAAAAGTTGAGGATGTAGTGGTCGACAATCAAATCCTTATTTGGGTCCACCAAAATTTTTGATCAGGCTCAGATTTGATTTTACTCTTCATACCAGTGTAATCTCCTCTCCGCAGGGGTTGGGTTGCACGAAAGCATCATGGTGGCCCTAGGAAGGTTTTAGTTGTGGGTGTCAACATCCCCACTCTTACTTATGAAGTGGCTCACTCAAATTTTGGTTTGATCTGATTTGCAGTTCATGTCATTCTAACAAGAGCACTGGAATGATGAGGCCAATGGAGGAGATGTCACACATGCAAATTTGAAAGTGAGCCTCATGGAGCTTTTGTTGAACGGGCTCTTTACAACCATTGTCGTAGGAAAATTGGGTAATTTATTAGGTAGGCTGCTCAACATGTGCTAAGAAATAGATGGCTAAAAAAAGGATATTCAATGGTCACTATTCACTCATGGTGGGTTGTTTGAATTTTGGGGAGAAAATTCATTGAGAACACCAGCTAATGGTCTAATGAACATATCATATCATTATTTTCATAATATATATTACGGTTAGGGTTTACCTTGTCCTCTGCTCTTAAATTATAGAGAAGGACCATGTGGTAGTCCCATGGACCATTGAATACACACACACATATATAGGCAAAAGGTACTATATGCTCAACCATATTATACCTTCCATAAGGTCGAGTGCTGGCGGCACATTATTGGTCAGATAGTAAAAGTTTTAAACAACCGGGAGATTTATTTTATAGGAAACTGAAGAAACACGGCGTGGATTGACGTCACCAAGTTCCATGGGCCCACCATGATGTATGTTTTGTATCCACACCTTCCATCCATATGACGAGATCATTTTAGGGTAATATGCAAAGAATGAGTTAAATCCAAAGCTCCAATGGACCCCACATAGAAAACAGTGGGGATAGTGAGGCCTATCATTGAAAACTTCTGAAGGCCACGAAAGTTTTAGATCAAGCTGGTATTTGTGTTTTCTCTTATTTCATGTCTTTTTTAACTTTCAAACAGGTTGGATTTCAAATAAACATTATGGTGGGCCTTGGGATAGTTTCAATGGTGGGAATCACTCTCTCCACTGTTTTTTATGGTGGGTCCGGTACAGATTTTTATCTGCCTCATTCTTTGACTCATGCCCTAAAATGATATTTCAAAATAGATGGACGGTGTGGACACAACACATACGTCATAGTGGGGCTCACAGAACTTGGTGACGTAGCTTCAGTAGCCGACTTGCTACTCAACTGTGCGTACGTTTACTTCCAGATTAAAAGGGGAGGCGGATTGGCTGGTGTACCTCACCCTATATTGACGTTAGCAAGTTTTTTTGGTCTAATCATGAGATATGTGTTATATATATCCAAACCGTCCATCCATTTGGTGAGCTCGTTTTAAGGCTGTGGACGAAAAATAAGACAAATCTAACTATCAATTCGACCACACTGCAAAAAGCAGTGTGAGATTGAACGTCTACCATTGAAACCCTTTTTGGGTCACAAAAGTTTTAGATCAGTACGATTTTTTTTCCCCTCTTCATTCAAGTCCTTTTGACCTTATGAACAGATTAGATAGAAAATAAACGTTATGGTAGGCCCTACAAAATTTTCAACGGTAAAAATCATTATCTCCGCTGCTATTTGTGGTGTGGTCCAGATGATCTTTGGATATGATTCATTTTTTGAATAATGCTCTAAAATGATCTCTAAAAATAGATGAACCGTATAGATATAATAAATACATCAGTGTGCGCCATGTAACTTTGATCTCCTTTAAACCGTTCGTACAACTCGGAGATGGAGGAGCGTCAGTGCTCATCTCGTACAACACATACCTACAACAACTATATGGCTGGTGTGAGGTACACTAGCCAATCCCAATCCACTTCCATTAGAATGCGGATTGTGTCCAACCACCTCTTGTACGGTAATCCGTCTGGACAGTGCTTTGTGGGGCCCAACATGATGTAAGTGTTTTATATCCACGCCGTTCAATGATTTTCTCAGATCATTTTAATATACATACCAAAAAATGAGGCATGTTCAAGGCTTAAGTGGACCACAAGGTGGGATTGAACATCTACCATTAAAAACTTCTTATGAGCTAGAGAAGTTTGGGATCAAGCTGATATTTGTGTTTTCACTTCATCCATGTCTACATGACCTTATGAATAGGTTGGATGGTAAAAATTCAATAACAACTTATTTTTCCCTACATAACCATTACAGTGCGCCCTAGGAGTCTGTAATGGTAGAAATTCAAGAACAACTGTTTTCCCATGGTGTGGTCCATTCGAGATTCGGATATAACTTATTTTTGGTGTAAATCCCTTAAATTTCCAGATTTCCTATAAAATTCACGCCGTGTTTCTTCGGTTTCCTATAAAATCTCCCTGTTGTTTAAAACTTTTACCATCTGACCAATAATGTGCCGCCAACACTCGACCTTATGAAAGGTATAATACGGTCGAGCGTATAGTACCTTTTCCCATATATGTATATATGTGTGTGTGGGTGTATGTATGTATGTATGTATGTATGTATGTATATACCCTCTCAAACTAGAGCATCAATATTAATCATGTACAGTTTAAATACAATGTTAAATAGATGAGGCCTGGTAATTCCCTTAGTAAAAATATTAGCCAGCTACTCTTTTGTTAATAATAAGAAGTGCAACAATACCATTGGATAACTTTTACGGTAGAAAATGACAATCCACTTCAATGTGCTTTATATGTTTATGAAACACCAGATTAGAGGCAATATGAATGGCCATTTGCTTGTTACGAAATAGATTGACATAAACTAAAATATTAACACTAAGTTGATAGAGAAATGAATGAAGCCGAAGAATTTCACTTGTTCCATGTCTCATGAATTACTATATATATTTCTTACTCACAAGTGATCGTCATCCATGAAAGTATAAAAATTGGACACAAATCATCAATCAATAGCACAACTAGCCTAGACAACATCACATAAGTACAAATGTTAAAATGACCATGGTATGTAAAAATACAGAATGCCCTGCATCAAGTTCATTTGAGATAACGAAGTATGCAGTGGACTACTTCAAGGTGATGAGAGCATGGTTTCTACATAAATGAACTAACAATACTCATAGCATAAGTGATGTCTAAATGAGTAAGAGTCAGATAGATATATATCCTAACCAAAAAACGATATTACTCCAAATTATTAAGAGGAGAAAACTCAATAGTAAACAACTAATAATTAGCTTTGATTGTGTCTCATATAAGCATTAACAAAGCATACTGGTGCTATTAAGAAGATCTAGTTTATATTTCCTTTGAGATATTAAAATTTTTCGAACAAACTGAGCAATCTTGATGCCGAGGAAGTATCATAAGTGTCCCAATTCTTTCATATCAAAGGAGTGAGTGAGAAAATAAGCAATTCCATCAAAATTATTGCCAAGCATCACATATAATTAACATATATTGCAATAATCGTAACAAAAATCTCACTTTTCTTAACAAATATAATATGATTAAAGGAACACAAATGGAATCCAAGTGGTATGACAGATGAACTAAAGTGCTCAAATCAAATATATGACTTTTTAAAGACCATACAATGCCTTTTTTAATCGAAACACTTTTCATTACTTCCATGAGGGTCAAATTCTAGAGGTAGATGTATATAGATCTCTTCACGAAGATCTCTATGAAGGAATACATTCTTGACATATAACTAGTGAAGTGGGAAATGTTGATGAGTTGTAATAGAGAAAATAACTTGAATGAACTTCATTGTGCAACAAGAGAGAATGTATTTATAGACACCCACCCGAAACTCATGAGATTAAAACTACTCTTGACTTCAGTTAAGCTTCAATCAAAAGTATTCATACGTTTTGATGCTCATTGTATGACCATATAGGTTGGACAGGGTACAATTCAATGCAAGTTTTGGAAGCAATCAATGGGCCGAATCGGCTAATCGAGGGGTCCACCAACTCACTTTCGTCCAAAATCGTCGGGGTGTCCAGAACATTCAAACATAGATAATTTTGATAAAGATGCTCCTAACTACCCTAAAAAGCTTGGGAGATAGCTCAGAAAGGCCCTCCACACAACCTGAAAATGATCAAAGAGACGGATTGATGAACCCACTAATCATTTAACTTGATCTTGGCTGCTCACCCAAAGGTGCTTCTAAGTCGTAAAGCAATTACTTGATCTTGGCTGCTCACCCAAAGGTACTTCTAAGTCACAAAGCAATTAAAGGCACATTTTTCTAATCAAATGGCACCAAGAGTCTATGAAAGGCTAGTTGAAAGGATTCCTGATTGCTCTTAGAGATAACCACCAGATTAGATTAATTAGAACTAAAACAAGCATGTGACAAAGATCAAGATGAACATGTGAACTCCAAAAGACCCTAAGAGCACCGGATGGCCGGATACACAAAGCACCAGCACAACAAAAGGTGCATCCTTGGAAATAACCCTTAAAGGGCCAATGGAATAAAGTGTTTCGACTTTACTGAAAACTTAAAAAGTTTAAGGAAAAGAGCTAAAAAAGGGCCCTTGAAGGACCATTATTTGAAAAGTAAAAGCACATCAAATAACAACCCTTGAATGGCCATTATTTGACATGATTAGCCAAATAACGGTCCTTGACATGCTTAAGCCTATTTAAAGGCTACTGTTGGTGGCCAATGGGGGCACGACGGAGGCCCCAGATGGGGAGATAAATGGCTGTTGTTGAGGAAGCTTGCAGAACTGTTCATGGGTTATTTGAAGCCTAGCTAGGGTATTAGTGTGTTGATGCCTACTCGAAGTTACATGTATTGAAATTCATTCTGATCATTTGTAAATTCCGAAAAGGGTTCAACCGCACTGTTACTTTGTCCAATTAAAATCATAAAAATTTCAAAGTTGAAGAAAATACTGAAGTCAAAAGAGTATAGTTGTTGTTGATGACAAAATCTGGTCGGCCCTCCCTCCACGTCACCCTCTGCGTATCGTCCCTAAAGCCTGCACCAAGAGAAAAGGCAAAGGTGACCCTGGCTAAGCCAGGGGACCCTCCGATGCCTAAGTCAGGACAAGGAAATTATGGTCTATGTCGAGAGTAGAGGAGAGCTCGATTTTACGTACCTGTAGATATGGTGTGATGTGCTATTTATACTTTCCAGTGAGGCGGTCTGGATCCGATAATTTCGGCATAATCAGAGGGATTCTAGGATCATGGAGATACTGCCCGCAATCTACTGATTGCGCAGCATATTTGATGGATCGTGTGCATCTGCGAACGAAGTTACCGGCCACGTTCGGTTGTGGCAGTTTCCATGTTTAGCGGACGGGGTATACGCCTCTGAATACTGACTCGGCTCAGCTCATCCGACCACGGAGTAAAGGACTATTCGGCTCGGACCATCCAACCACGGAGTGAAGTCAAGTGTCTAGTACTGCCTGATCAAGTGTCTAGTACTGTCTGGCTGGTCATGTTGAGCGGAGGGTAGGTCATCTGGTCGAAATATGAGGACTGTCCCGAGCCGTATCTCAGACGTGTCGGCTGCTCGGACGGGTTGCATTTCGAAATAGGTCAAAGGAGTCACGCCTCAGCTTTGACTGGCGATCGGACCAGTGTTGTATCATGAGCTCAGATTTCTCATAACAGAAGCTCCCTACTCTTCGAGTTTGCTCACAGGCTCGGAGAGTAATTGTAAGACCCGTATCCTAGTCCGTACTGTTCCATCGACTCCTACGATCCTTCCGGTCAAATTTCGGCGACCCGCGATCAGTTATCGGTGTTTGCACGTGATCATGAGTCATGACTTGTATATTAGAGTCAGCTCGACCCGAGACTTGTACTAGTGCGATCGCGGCGTCGCTGCAGTTCCGATGCAGCGTCTCGCGCGCCTAGGCGGTACCCAGGCCAGGAGATGTGGACCCGCGTTCAGTTTGAAGTAGACGCCGCGCATTACAAATCCTGAGAAAAGAATCTCTACCCAACATCACATCAATCACATCAATCAAATCACTCACCCATACCTCTCTCACCAACTAATTAAAGCAACCCATGCTTAGCATATTCCTCTTATCCCAAAAGTCAAAGAGACCCATACTTCCCATGCCTTATCTCTTACACACCACTCCTCCCTCTCTCCCATCACTCCTCTCCCATCATCTCTCTCTCTTTCATTCTCTTTCTCATTTTCCTTCCAAGCAAACCACGTCCATGGCTTCCATGGAGAGCAAGTGTGGCCCACTTTTCTATCTCTCATCTCCACCATCCTAAGTCGATCTCAACCGTTGAAGTGCATCCATTGGATCTCTGGCATACATTGATGGAAGAAAAAGTCCAAGAAGATCAAAGGTGGGTGAGTTTATTTGTTGATTTTAATGATTTGATGGCCCACATATGGTGGGACCCATCTTGATGTATGCATTGTATAGGGAAGGCCCATAGTGGCGGGGTCCCTCCCCTCCATCACAGTTTCTCTCTCTCTCTCTCTCTCTCTCTCTCTCTCTCTCTCTCTCTCTCTCTCGTGATGGGTGTGACCCACTTGATCCACCCATGCAAAGCTATATGGACTCCACCTTAGTCTATGTGTAATACACCCACACCGTGCATCCAGATGATGGGCTCCACGCAACAGCTGCTATTGCTACATCAAAGTTAGCAAGTTATGTGGGCCTCAAGATCGTATGTGTTATAT
The DNA here is from genome assembly GCA_037074715.1 of Magnolia kwangsiensis. NCBI lineage: Eukaryota > Viridiplantae > Streptophyta > Magnoliopsida > Magnoliales > Magnoliaceae > Magnolia > Magnolia kwangsiensis. The sequence continues at coordinate 17,564,170 of CM073586.1, forward strand.
CCAAAACCGTCCATCTGAGTGGCCCACGTGATGTAAGTATTGTGAGCCACACCGTCCTTCCATGTCGGACCCATCAGCCGTAGGCCCCACACGTGGGACCCACCTTCAATGCATGTGTTGTATCCATACTGTCCAGCGTCTAAGGACGCTGGACGTTGTTACAATGAAGGTGAACTGACTTGGGGGGGGGGGGGGGGGGGGGGGGGGGGGCGGTGTCCTAACCAGCACTAGCAAACAAAAGAAAAATAATATTAATATAATAATATGATATTATATATATAATGTAAGATATGTTGTGGTGGCTCCACGTGGGACCTACCACATGTATCTCATATGTTCTTCCACACGTCCAGAACATGGACGGTGGGTCCCACCATGATGTATGTGTGGTGGGCCAGATTTGATGTACGTGCTGTACATCTATACCATCCGTCCTGAGGACATGGACCCCACCATAGATGTATGTGTCCTCCACCGACCATCCATATGGAGGCGTGGCCCACCCACACGTGTTGCACGTGTGAGATGGGACCCACCTAATGTACGTGCATTACAACCCTGCCATTCATCACATGGACCCTATGTGGGTAATCCTCACTATCCGTCCAGATTGAGAAGGCCATAGGCCTGGGAGTTGGTTTATATATATATTATATAATATTATATTATATATATGATGGGCCACATGTGTGGACCCACCTTACATGTGCAGGATCCACACCATCCAGTGGTCTGGACGGTGAGATCCAAGTGATGTATGTGCCTTATAGTCTTGCCGTCCATCCAGGGCTGATGTGAGGACAGCCACATGTGTAGCCTTCCACATGGGATGTGGATTCCCTATGATGTATGTGTTGCATGATCCACACCGTCCATTGATAGGGACGGTGGGTCTCACCTACTGATTGACGTCAGCAAGTACTTGGGTACAGCATGATGACCATCCATTCATTCACTGGGGACCCACCAAACATATGTATTTCATATCGTCACAAGTGTGGGTGAGGATAGGCTTGGATACTTGGGTACAACATGATGACCATCCATTCATTTGCTGGGGACCCACCAAACATATGTATTTCATATCGTCACACGTGTTGTGTGAGGATGAGCTAGTATACTTCACACGTGTGAGGTGTGGGTTGGCTAGTATACCTCACACCCATTGACGTTACAAGTTCTGTGGGTTTCATCCCCACCGTCTAATCGCTGGACATGTGGGACACACCTCTTATGCATGTATTTATCTGCACAGTCCATTTTGAACGGTGCCACATGGGGCCTACCATTGATATATATGTATTACAACCTAGCCGTCCATCCAATCTACTGGACGTGGACCCTACCATAATGCAAGTGTTCCATCCGTGCTGGCCTGGTATCCATCGTGAATCCATGATGCAAGTGTTTTATCCCTAATGCCTAATAGTGTGGCCCCACATGTGGAAACCACTTTGATGTATGTGTTTTATATGCACCATCCATTTCTGGACAGGTGTAGGGTGGGGCCACATGATGTAAGTATTTTATTTCCACCATCCACGCCGAGGTGCACCCCATTTGCGGTGTGCATTGCAACCACACCGCCACCCATGCGGCCTACTATGATGTATGTGTTTTACAACCATGTCGTTCATCTGTTTCACATCCACTCCGCTCATCCATTTTTTGGACCATGGGTTGCTCCTAGGCCCATATGATATGGCCCCTTTGATGCATGTTTGGCCCATTGGAACAGACCACATGATGCGGCCCACTTGATGTATTTAAGGCCCATGTGCAGGGCCCACCTGTTATGTACTTAAGCTCGTGCGATAAGGCCCATAGTGATGTATTCCCGACCTATAAGATGCAGCCCAATGTGATGTATATAGGCCTAGGTATGTGGCCCGTTGTAATGTATTTGTGGCCCATTTGGTGAGGCCCGATGTAGTGTATATGTGGCCCTTGAGTGATGCCCATTTCGATGTGTATTAGGCTTTTGTGTAAGGCCATGGGCCCACTATATGTTTGGCCCTATGTAGGTCACTCCTTGGGAGCAATGTTGGTTAGATGTCCACATTGAAGGGCAATGATGGTTAGACGTCCTCATTGTGACCTTCCCTTAGGCCTTGTTAGGCCCATTCTCTTCATAGGTTAACCCGAATAAGCGGGCCCCATTCACCGTAGACGGATGACTCTGTGCTATTGGATTTGATATAACCACGGTCGAGTGTCGATCTTTATACTATGGTTGATCAGCTGATCATTTATGGACCCCGCTTTGTTTATCTATTGATTATCAATTCTGATTGTTGTGACCGATTTACCGATTTTGATTATTGATCGATTCCGATTGTCGTGACCGATTTCTGATCCCGATTGTCATGACCGATCTGTCGACTTTGATTATCGATCGATTTCGATTGTCGTGACCGATTTTTGATCTCGATTGACATGACTGATCTGCCGACTTTGATTATCGATCGATCCCGATTGCGTGACCGATTTCTGATCCCGATTGACGTGACCGATTTGCCGACTCTGATTATCGATTGATACCGATTGTCGTAACCGATCTCCGATTCCTATTGTCGTGGCCCATTTGATATATATGAGGTCGAGTATCGAGGCCGATTCTGAGCATCGATTCTGATTGTTAAGGCCGATTTTGAATGCCGAGGCCGATTGTCGAGACCTATATGAGGTATACGCGACCCATAATTAAGACCTATTGTGATATGTATCCAGCCCGTTTTTAAGGCCTAATGTGATGAATAGGAGGTCTATGAAATGAGGCCATTGTGATGTATTTAGGGCCCATGGGCGAGGCCCATTGTGATGTATTTGTGGCCTATGGGCAAGGCCTATTGTGATATGTATTAGGCCCATAAGCAGGGCCCACCTATTGTGTTGTGTATATGTGGCCCTTGAGTAAGGCCCATTTGTTGAGTATTAGACCTTTGTGTGAGGCCGCGGGCCCATTATATGTTTGGCTCTATGTGGGCCATTCCTTGGGGGCGATGTTGGTTAAATGTCCACATTGTCGAGGTCGATCGTTGATACCGATTATGAGTATGTGACAGTATAGCATCATGATACATGCCCATACGCATCATCTGCATGTTTGTTATGAGACGGGATTGACCATTGCATATGCCATATGGCAGGTTGTTCATGGGGCTCCCTGATAGGCGGAGTTACCCCACATGAGCGCACGGTATGCGCAGGATTGATGCATGATTGCACTGTGTGACTCATGCATCTCGCATTTGTATGACATGACCACCGTACGCCCTAGTGACATCAGGGCTGTAGCCTTTATAGGAATATCGTGGATGGTCAGATGGAATATCGAAAATCTGTTCTACATGGGGTGCTATAGATATCCTTGGGTGAAAGTCCCAGAACCCTCTTGGTTCCAGAGGTTGCTCCAATGTCTATACCAAGTGGGTAGATGAGCGCCGAGTGCCGATTACCAGATGGCTACACTCTCCACTGTGTCGTGGTCGGTTGGAAGGGGGTGTGGCCTTACCTGTATGAGAGGAGGGGGTAATGCTAGGCTGAGTCTGACCAGCTCGAGGAATGGGTCCGTTATTGATGAGCCGGGCCCGATATTGGCAGGCGGATAGTGAGGTCTCTTCCACTCACCTTATTGCGCACGATGGGGCGATAATCTGGTTTGAAGTGTAATAGACCCCGGTGATTTCCCAGAGAGGAACCGTACTGATATGTGGACTTATAGAGCAGGAGTTGCATAGGCATTCTTTCATGCATTCACTATCCACTCAGGTTGGTAGTGCGCAACTATTTGTTACGTGTACCTTCAAAATGACCAGGATTTCGGTTGGGGCGCGTGACTAACCTGAGATCAGGAGTTTACCACATTGAGTCTGACTATCCAAATTTAGGTATAAGACTGGTTTGGATAGAAGCCCCTTGTGATGGACCCCATAGCCTGCGATACTACGTACTACCATCCCGACTTCACACTTTAGCATGGTTAGTCTATTCACACTGCATATTGCATTACATCCACTGCATATGGTACGGCTGATGCTATTTGTGTTACTCATCAGGAATGTATACTATATTGCATCCTCTGCATCTGATATTTGACTCTTCATGACTCCTCATTTGCATAGTTGATTTGTACTGCGTATTCTAATATTGTATGACTCATGGACTTGTCAGTATTTCCATTTAGTCTGTTATCATGCGATTTATGATTTTGTCAGTACTTCTGTTTACTCTGATAATTTATTATCTTCTCAGTATTTCTGCTTATTCTGACATTGTAGGATTTTTGGATTACCAGTATTTTTGGTATTGTATGATTATGACATTATATTGAATTCTTAGCACTTACCTTGTACACACACTTACACCACCATCTAAGCTTTCTATAAGCTTATGCACGATAGATGCGTGTAGGTGATGTTAGGTTGCGGCAGTGTTGAGCTTGGAGCGTGCAGCGGTCTTCTGGAGCTTGATTTTTGATTTATGTATTTCCCTTTCAGCAGTGTACTCAAATGATTATATTAGTGAATATGTGATGATGATGTTGCCTTTGTGAATTGGGTAATCTTGCGGTTATGCTTTACGAGATGAATGTATATAAAAAAATCCTCCTTGTAGGATCACAGGATCAGAATTTGGCATATGGATGCTAGGAGCCTAGAATGGGGTTCTATGGAGGCTGTCTGCGCCGGATTTGGCTATCGAAAATTTTGTGAGCTCAGTTTCCGAGTTTGGGGCTTGACAGTAATTACGTAGAAAATCTCTCGCCCTTATTGCCATGATGATGAGTCTTAGATTGCGAGCGCACTGATCGCCTTGGCTGACGCGTGGCTACAGTTACGATCCCGAATCTCCTCCAGCCTATGAGAGGCTGCCACGCAGGCTAGAGGAGACGTGTACCTGACGGCTCCGAGTGCCTGGGCGTCGCTTCGCGTATGGAGGAACGCTGCCCGATGTCAGAGCCGTGCGATCGGTTCGGTATCCCTCCAATGCAACGCTGCCATGTGTCCTCGGAGATCGGCTCATGCCGATTCGGCTGCTGCCATTAAGGCTCGCCATTAATGCAGAATCCCTTCGCTGCCTATATAAGACGCTTCAGATTTTCATTTGCTACTTTACATTCTGAATTAGAAGAGCACACCGGAGGAGGCGATTTTGGCCGAATTTGAAGTTTCCGGTAGAAGGTGATTTTCGGCAGTCACCCGGTGAGTCTCGCTGATCTTCACCCTTCTTTCTCCCATGTCTTCCGACCTCGAGATGGTCCGTGAATATGCAGATGACTCCGAGCCGGGGAGTACTGAAAGTGGGAGTGGGACCTCCGAAGGCCCTTTTGAGACCACTACCCTATACCCCCCCTTCCGAGGCAAAAAATGTTGGGTTCTAAGACCAAGCAGCTCAGTAAGAAGACAGCCACCCCAGCCCTCCGAGTCGAGACCACTACCACTACCGAAATGCCCACGAATTTATGCACCACAGAGGTAGTCCCACGAGGTTCTGTCATGTTAGAATCTCAGATGGAGTGGATTCGTTCGGAGTTTCAAATCCCTGACTCCGTTCAGATAAGGGCTTCTGGTCCTTTGGACGTTACTGACGCTCTTGCCAAGGGAGAGGTAGCCATCTTTCTTTGCGCGCTGCAGTGCGGGGTTCGGCTCCCACTACACCCATTCATCAGGAAGGTTGCGACCTACCTCGGATTGGCTCTCGGACAGTTCACTCCGAATGCATGGAGAGAGATGATTTCCGCCTACATCATCTGGAGACAAGTTGGAAACTCCGAGCTGACCCAAGAGGAACTGATGAATCTGTACATGGTCAAGCATGACAACAACGATCCATGGTACTATTTTGTGACTCGAGGGAGCAAGGGGTTGGGGTTAGTGATGCACCTGTCGTCCTCTAACAAGGACTGAAAAAATAAGTGGTTCTAGGCGGCAGGTGAATGGGAGGCACCAGCGGCGGAGCTCAGAACCTCAACGACTCGGTTTTCGACCCATTTTACAAAACCAGGTCGGACTTCATTTTACATCTGGGTTGCTGCTTTAGTTTTCCCCTGTTTCAGTAGAAGTAAAATTTCTTTTTCCTTTTGCAGCTTTCCAAAAGGGGTTGCCGCTCCTCGACTTGGACAAGAAAAATCGCATAGCGAAAGCCAGAGCACGATCGGAGATGCTCCGTTCCTGGGCTGATTTGATCACCGCGGCCAACCTCCACTGGTTCAGGCTCTGTAAATCCCAGCCTTTGTCCACATCACTCAGTAAGCTGTCCTGATCTCTCCGATGGACTTTCTTTTGATTATTTAGTAGCTGACAACCTTTTCTTTCGCAGGCATGACCGAGGCATCCGGGGCTGGGAAGAGGAAAGCAGCTCCGACCGCGGCAGAGTTGCTGAAAGAAGTCCCCCGAGTGAAGATCACTCGGAAGAAGCAGGCTCCCCCTCGCGTGAGGAAATCTTTCGCTGCGCCGACCCTAGCAGCCCCAGCGCCGGGACTGGTCGGCTCTTCCTTCGTATAGCCGACTCTGGCGCAACCTAGCACTGCCGTGACTCCCTCGGCAGTCTTGCGCCCGGTGGTACGTCCTCCTCCAGGGCTCGTACGAACGACTGTGGCCGGCACCGCAGTCGTTCTGAGCTCCGTTGCTCCTCGTGTCCCTGCCGTCACCGTTTCCCCCACTACGGAGGCTCTTGCCGCAGCTCTTGAGCCCCTCATCGCTGTCCCCTCTTCCTCCAAGCGGGAGGAGGCTATGAGAATGACCGATAATATGACTTCCCCCTGAGGTCGGGAGAGATACCCGCGTCGAGGGTCAAAACTCGACCGGCAGTAGGGTGGGGAATGAGGAAACTGAGGCCTCGCCCCAGGTGGGCACGAGCACGGGAGGTTCCAGTCGGGTTATCATATGGCGTGCTTGGCTCCGTGGGCCGCTAAGCATGCTGAGGAGGATATCGCTCAGACCCTTGAGCGGTCGGAAAGCGACTTTCTGAATGACTTCGCCTCCGTGTGTTACATGGTATACTTCCGAGAGGACTCCCTTTCTTTCATATCGTTATGTACATATTTTGTATATTCTGATCTTTGCTTCCTGTTCAGGCCGTCCCGGTGCTGCTCTCGATTCGAGAGAGAGTGCCGGAGCACAGGAGGAGGGAGGTAGAGTTGGAGGCTCTCCAGGCCGAGGCAGCGGCCTTGAGGTCTGAGCAGACCAATCTGCGCCAACAACTTTCGGACGAGAGGGCCAGGGCGAGGCGACTATAAGGAGTCGTCATCGACTTGGAAGCTAGGGAGCTGCATCTGCAGGATAAGGCAGATAACTTTAAAGCAAGTGGTGATGCAGTGACCACCGAGCTGACCTGTGCCAGGGCCCACGCGGACTCTTTAACCATGGAAACCACTCGGCTCGGTGAAGCCCTGAAATGTGCCAAGGCCGAGGCGGTTGAAGAGTGGACACGAGCCGTGAAGCAGGCTGTGGAGGCTCAGTGATCCAAGGACGAGGCCTCCCTGGCCACAGCAGTTGCTGCCGCGGTAGATGACTTCAAGACCTCCAAGGAGAGGGACACTGAAGCTGCGGCATTCTACAACCTCAGCTTCGATGTTTCTCTCGAGGCAGTATTGGGTTTATACCCAGACCTCGATCTTGACTCTCTCCTGCCAGAGGACCCCGAGGACGCCCCTACTGAAGTTGTCCGCTCGGACCAAGCCCCCGACGCCCAAGCTCCTCCAGCATGAAGACATTCTATTTTTATTTTTATCTTTGGACTATCGACATTAATTTCTGTTGATGTACTTTTTACCCCTTCGAGGGAATTTAATGAGAAATATTCTTTTGGACTTGTCTATTTTTTACTCACAATGTCGTTTTGTGACTGAGCTGACTTCTTTGTGGGTCTAACCCTTTGTTTGTTGCTTAATCCATTTTTTGCCCAAGTCTTAGTTAGATCCGAGTGCTCCTGCTCCTGGCTCAGCTGTATTCTGGAAGATCCGTCGGAGGACTAAGTTCCCTGGTCGGAAGTGCTTGACTTTGACCTTCAAATTGTAGAAGCGCGCTACCTGTTGGTGCCAAGCTGCCTTTTGGAGCTTGAAAATATAGCCGCAGTCTTCTAACCGCTACGACGAGGCAGAGCGCCAGTTTTTTCAAGGACTGGTACCTTATTTCAGCTGGTACCATGGCTTTACTTACGTAGTACACGGGGTACTGCTTGCTTCCGACCTCTCTAATCAAAGCCGAACTGACAGCTGAAGTCGAGACTGCGAGGTAGAGGAACAGGGGCTCCCCTTCTTCAGGCTTGGACAATAGAGGTGATGAACCTAAGTATTGTTTCAACTGTTGAAAGGCTTGCTCACACTCTGGCGTCCACTCCGCCTTCTTATGGCCCTTCAGCTGCTGAAAGATGGGAAGACATTTATCTTTAGCCCTGGATATGAAGCGTCCGAGGGCGACAACTCTTCCCGTGAGACACTGTATCTCCTTAAGAGTCTGAAGTGAGTTCATGTCGAGGAGGGCCTTGATTTTATCCGGGTTGGCCTCGATCCCTCGCTGGCTGACTTGAAAGCCAAGGAACTTCCCTGACTCAACTCCGAACGCACACTTAGCAGGGTTAAGCTTCATCTGATACTCTCGGAGGATGTTGAACGTTTCTTCGAGATCAGCAAGGTGGATACTTTTTACTAGCATGTCATCCACGTACACCTCCATGGTGCGCCCGATCTGTTTGGCGAACATCTGATTTACCAGCCTTTGGTATGTTGCCACAGCATTTTTCAGGCTGAATGGCATGACCCGGTAACAGTAGAGTCCTTTGTCTATGACAAAGGTCGTCTTCTGCCTGTCTGGGGGATACATAACAATCTAATTATACCCGGAATAAACTTCTAGGAACGAGAGCAGCTCATGCCCGGCTGTGCTGTCCACCAGTTGGTCGATCCGAGGCAACGGGAAGCTATATTTAGGGCACGCTTTATTCAGATTGGAGTAGTCTACACAGACCCGCCACTTTCCGTTGGATTTCCTGACGAGAACCACATTCGCTATCCAGTCAGATTAATATACTTCTTCTATGAAGCCCGCATCGAGCAGGACGGAGACCTCCTCGACAATGGCTTCATATCGTTTGACATCAAATGACCTTCTCTTTTACTTGACCGGCTTATGACTTGGGTCCACGTTCAACCTGTGAACCAACACGTCAGGAGAGATCCCTGACATATCTGCATGCGACCATACGAAGACGTCTCGATGCTGCCTCAAGAAGGCTAGTAGTTCGTTTCTCCGCTCAGAATTTAATGATGACCCGAGCTGCACAGTCTTGCCCGGGTCTGATTTATCGAGGGAGACTTTTTCCAGATCCTTGACTGATAAACTTTCTTGTGGTCCTCGGGGGTCCAAGGCGTCCACGACGAGAGCTTGTTTGGCAGCTCCTTTCCTAACCGCTATAACATAACATCTTCGGGCCTCGCATTGATCACCTCGGAGATAGCCAATCCCTCCTTCGGCTGGAAACTTCATCATCAGATGGTAAGTTGAGACGACCGCTCTCATTACATTGAGGGAGGGTCGGCCCAGGATTAAATTATGGACTGATGGAACATTGACAACTAAAAAGTCCACCAGAAGTGTGACTTGATGTTGCCCTTCTCCCGCTGTTACAGGGAGGGAGATAGCTCCTTCGGAGATTACTCTCTCTCCGGCAAAGCCGTGCAAGGGAGTCTTCACGGGTCGGAGTCGAGACCATGGAATTTTCATCTTTTCGAATGCCTCAGAATACATAACATCGGCTGAACTCCCGGTGTCGACCAGGATGCGAAACACCTTGTGATTCGCTATGATCATGGTAACCATTAGCGCATCATCGTGTGGATGTTGGATCCCACGTGCATCATCTTCCGTGAAGGTCAGGCTGCACGGAGCGACTCGGAGTTCCTTGCTGGGACGTTCCATCAGGTGAACGTGATGTTCCGGCTCGGATCTCTGGGAATGGGCTTTTCGAGCCCTGTTTGAATCCCCTCCTCCAGCTGAACCCCCAAAGATGGTACGAATTTTGGCTGGTTCTTCTGGGGGGTTGTTTGGCTTTTCCCGCAGCTGCTCCTCTCTCCGAGTAGATCGTTCTCTTTTGGTGTAATGACATAGATGTCCCTTACGGATGAGGAACTCGATCTCGTCTTTCAGGTCCATGCAGTCGTCCGTGTTATACCCATGATCTTAGTGGAAGCGGTAGATTTTTATTTGTCCCATTGCTCGGGGTCAGCCCTCATGCAGACTGGCCAATTAAGTAGCCTGTCTCCACGGATATCTATCAGAATCTGCTCGGCAGATGTGTTGAGAGGAGTATAGGAACAAAATTTCCCTTCTGGCCTACGACTCGGTCGACGATTGTGGGGAGCGCGGTCATCGGTCCCTTTGCCGTTTGGTTGAGAGTCTTCGTTCCTTGACCTCTTCCCTTTGTTCACCTAGTTAGCGACTTGTAGTCCTTTACTGGTGTTAGTGAACTCCTCGGCGTTAGTGTACTTTTGAGCCTTCGCCATGAAGTCCGCTAGCATTTTCGGGAGATTTTTACCGATGGAGAAGGTGAACTTTCCTTCCTTCAGTCCGCTCAGGATGGCAGCAAGAGCCATCTTGTCATCGTAGTCTTCGACATGCAACACCTTTTCATTGAAACAAGCGATGTAGTCTTTTAATGACTCCTTCGGAGCCTGCTTGATGGTAAGCAGGTGGGTGTTAGGTTTCCAACTTCTCTTACCACTTATAAATTGTGTAAGGAATAGTCAGCTTAGTTCTGCGAAGGAGCCCACGGAGTTTGGCTTGAGCTGGCGATACCAAATCCGAGCGGATCCTGTGAGAGTGATGGAAAATCCCCTACACATCATTGCATCCATCGCAGTCTGGATCTGCATCCACGATCGATAGGCCTCCAGGTGTTCGGATGGATCCCCGGATCCTGAGTACTGGATGGCGGGAGGCATCCGAAACCTTTGCGGCATCACTTCAGCCATGATGGCTGAGGTGAAGGGAGGCTCGGTCTCTTCCATCATCGCCTGGATTGTGGCTGGAACTGTCGATTGTTGTTGCTTCTTCTCCAATGTCAGGAACTTGTCCTTCAACTCTACAAATCGTGCTTCCCATGGGTCCCTATTTTCCGTGACGACCTCTGGGGTATCCTCGCCCTCCGGCGTTCTCCCTTCTCTCCTCCGTTCTAACTGATGACGGAGGTTTATGGGCGGCAGAGCGGATGTAACGGAATGAATGGTTTTGGAAACCCAGGTAGCGGCATTCCATGCGGATCCCTCGCCATGCACCATAGGAGGGTTCTGTCCTGAACACGGCACCCCTGAATGATGGGAGGCTTCAGGTCTTACACTACTTGGCACAGAGCGGGTCTCCACGAACAGTCCCACTGGTTTGAGAATAGGCTGTTCCTGAACCGGACGTGACTCTGGTTCCCTCTGCTGCTTTATCTTGTTGATCTCGTCGCGCAGGGCCTGGATCTCGTTCTGCATGGCGCGGTATTTACCTGACCGATTATGGGAACGTTGAGAAGGTCTTGGTACGGACTCGACATGAAGTGTTGATGATGACCGAGCCTGCTCGCTTGATACCGGTTCCACCACTACAGCTTTCTTCTTCCTCGTCATTGCTTAGGTGAATGAGAACCTGACTTCTAGTTTCAGGTTTCCACAGACGGCGCCAAAAAATGTTGATGAAAAAATCTGGTCGGCCCTCCCTCCACGTCACCCTCTGCGTATCGTCCCTAAAGCCTGCACCAAGAGAAAAGGCAAAGGTGACCCTGACTAAGCTGGGGGACCATCCGATGCCTAAGTCAGGACAAGGGAATCAGGGTCTATGTCGAGAGTAGAGGAGAGCTCGATTTCGCGTACCTGTAGATATGGTGTGATGTGCTATTTATACTTGCCCGTGAGGCGATCTGGATCCGATAATTTCGGCACGATCAGAGGGATTGTAGGATCATGGAGATACTGCCCGTAATCTACTGATTGTGCAGCGTATCTGGTGGATTGTGCGCATCTGCGAGAGAAGTTACCGGCCACGTTCGGTTGTGGCAGTTTCCATGTTTAGCGATTGGGGTATGCGCCTCTGAATACCAACTCGGCTCGGCTCATCCAACCACGGAGTAAAGGACTATTCGGCTCGGACCATCCGACCACGGAGTGAAGTCAAGTGTCTAGTACTGCCTGATTAAGTGTCTAGTACTGCTTGGCTGGTCATGTCGAGCGGAGGGTAGGTCATCCGGTCGGAATATGAGGACTGTCCCGAGCCGCATCTCGGACGTGTCGGCTGCTCGGATGGGTTGCATTTCGAAACAGGTCGGAGGAGTCACGCCTTAGCTCTGACTAGCGATAGGACCAGCGTTGTATTATGAGCTCGGATTTCCCATAACAGTTGTAATCGAAGATATCTGACCATCCATTTTGCATAAAAGGGATGTTGGGTCTTCCATTTTCCTTCTCACATCTCAAATCAACTTGCATTCTAGTCCACATATTCTAAACACATCATCAACACACACATTCATCTTTTTATTTATTTCGCCAATCCTCTCTACTATCTACCTTCTTTTTCATTTTATCTACCTACCTAGGGTCAAAAACCCCGGGAAGTAAAGTTAAGTGTCATTTATTTATTTTTTTGCCTACCTAAAGTCTTAAACTATACGAAGCACTGCTAGATGTAGCAACACTAAAATTATGTTGAATCCTCTAAAAATCATGAAATCTAATAAAGTAGAAACCACAAATCGTACAAGTGGAAAAGGGTGCTAGACCCATTCCTTTTCCATAACCAAGTGCCTTATTTAGAATCTATGGTTACAAACCAACTATAAGAGTACTTGAGTTAGGAAATCTTATGATTTCTCCAGCCCTTAAGCGATTCTACGATTTCTAGTCGGTTGTAGATTTTAAGCTTCATTTACCTAGTGACAACTTCAAATCAAATGCACTTTTACTTATGAGTCAATCCCACATTCAAACCAAACCAAACAAGGATAATTAAGAGAAAGAATGTTGAGGAAGTGAGGGCATTCCACATCTTTGCACGTGGGAGGGTGTTCACAGTATTTTAATATATAATTTTTGGTCTTTGTGTGAAGCCATTTGCAAGTAAATGCACTTATGTCAAGTAACAATCCATTGGGCTTATATTTAAAGGTGTAAACCCACTAATAACCAATAGTATGACATCTATCATGGAGAGAAACTAACTCCCATTAGAGAAAGAAACTAACTCCCAAGTGTTTTGTTATTTAAGGACTTGTATCTCATCCAGTGTTCAAATTATCTCTGATATTATTAAAGTATCTTTGATATTATCTTTATCTCCAACTCAGTGATACCGATAACATTGATAGCGATTCCGATAATGTTGGTAGTATAAGAAATTTAAGTTATTAACAATGTATCGTTAAATATCACCAACGTATCAATATCGCTAATGTAATCACCAATATTTTCAACTATGTAAATTTTAGGTGTCGCTTGTATTGCCAATGCATCAATATCGCCAATGTATCACTAATATTTTTGACTATGTAAATTCTAGGTAATGCTTGTATCATAAATGTATCGACGATATTTCGATAATATCACCAACATATTGATATCATCAAAATTTGGTTTATTAAAATAATTTTTATTTCATGGGCACATGGCTGTATATAATATTTAATTTGTCATCGATAATATTGATAATATCTCAATATTATCAATATCGCAACATGTGTGATATTGAGACCACAATCTTTCATTTTCTTTCCAATTATTAATGATTTCTTGGAGAAATATCATGTATTATTGATATTTTACAATATCGGTGGATGTTTGGATGGAAGGTTGGATTGTTAAATAGGTTGGATAGGATGGTTGGATTGATTTATTACAACAACACATGCTTTTAAGGTCCCATTAAATGGAATGCATTCTTTTTATTTATTTATTTTTATTTCTAAATATGCAAATATGTACATTTTAACATCTCCTAAAGTTTCGCTGAAAATTCTACCGTTTTCTATGTTTCCCCACATTCCTAGTTATCAGTGATATCGATATTGTTTCCATATCCCTATCCAGCAAAACTTGTAGCGATACCGATACTTCAAACACTGATCTCATCAATCATGGAAGCCTCAATGGAGTCCTTCAAGTCATTTGAACTATATATAGAATTGAGTGATATAAAATAAGTGAAAGAAAAGCACGAAAAGGCTAAGAAAAATAATCATAGTAAACATGATTACCAATAGAATGAGGCATGTTTGAGTTAGTACAATAATGAGTAAAGGGAACAATGGTGTACTTTATGAAGAACAATTTGGAGGTTGTGTGAACTAGATTCAATAATAGGCCTCTGTAACCTGAGCTTCAAAGACTGTTTGACTAGCTCGATCATCATGTTCTTCTGTTGGGAGTTGAAGCCTCTTCATAGCGGAAGTAATTGTTAAAGCTAGAAGGGAAGCATAACTAGCCACAATAGGAGAGAAAGTAATGAAAAATAAGAAATATCATTTGCGAAGGTAATATCTTTTGAGATTTACTTTCGTTTGGTAGTAGGAGACCACTTGCAATCTCTTTGAGCAGTAGAATATTAAAGAAAAATACATCAAACTGATCAATGTTCAAGTTTATTATGAGAACCGGTGACATGGATGAAGTAGACACATTCGAACACACATTTTATGTAACTCTTTTCTCCTTGCTTTCTAGAACTATGAATTAAGTCTTGATTACTGCTCTAACTATTGAACTTAATCGCCTAAAATAGGTCTATTCAAATTACCATTATTCATAAAATTGACTAACTTAGTCATTGTACACTTAATGATATTTCTGGTTAACTCATGTTCATAAGTGTTTATGCTTGAAATTTTGCTAGTGAGAGAGATCTTCTTTGGAAAGGCATATCCCACTTAGGAATTGGGATGGCTTCACCTTGAGTTCTTACAGGTAACTTCAATTATATAATATATATTTTTTAAAAGTTTAGGAGTGCAAATCTAAAGTTGAAACACATTGAAAGATTTTAACAATTTCCCTCCTATACGGGGCATGAAGACCTTGCTTTCTCAGGTAATATTTTTGTGAAACCATAATGCGAATTGAAAATTATCGAATAGTGCATTGGTGATGAGGATCCAATAATCCGTAAACCTTCAGAGATGGTTGGGACACTATCTCTGAAAACCGAATGTCGTAGTCTTCCACGCCTTACACCCTTTAGAGAAGCATCGAGATGCAAAATTAGCTTCAAAATTAGATTACATGTGTAAGCTTGGGGACCTAGTCGTGTTTAAATATTTATGGAGGGTGGGGAGTTTGAAACCCATTGAAACTCCTCTCCCTTAGGCTCAATATGAATTTTAGCATTCTTAGTCCAATTAGAACACTGTGCATGTAACATAATTGTAGTGCACTGCCTCTACATGAATTTAGACTCATCATGACTTTGTGGGGTCCCCCAGTATGCCCAGTCATGATATCCAAACCTTAGGGAGATCCAAACCGTTGATTAATTAGGCTAACCTTATAGAATTCTTATATTCTCCCACTTGGGCCATGTCGATTAATGTCAATGTTTAATTTTGAAATTATTTAGAAAATATGTTTTAATTTTGAAGAAAAAACATCCGAATGGTTAACTAATGCAATTATTGAACAATATGGGCAAAACTACTACAATCTGATTCTAATTACTAGTATTGGATCACAATAGCCAGCACAACTTTTAATCTTTGCAAAGCGAGACTAAGCATGGTCACGAATATCACCAGCCTTAATGACATAGATCATGAACAAGAAAGTGTGGCAAGAAGATTACACACGTAATGTGATCATATGTGCTTATCCTCAAAAGGTCGTGGAGCTTTTAAATGTATCCAATGAGGTAAGACTTTAGTTTCACTTACTAAAAAAATGGGCATACTTAAGGAAAAAAAAAAGAAATTAACTTTATATTGGAATCATCAAAACTTTATAAATTAGATCTCTATACATGTCTATAAATATGGATCATACTCAACTTCCACTAATTAAATATATCTATGAAATCGATAGCTCCCATGGATTTTATATGCTTATGAAATAGCGTGATGGAGAGCCCTATAGTGAGTGGATCTGTAATCATTTGCTTAGTGCCAATGAACTCTACAGACATTAGACAATTTTATACTCTTTCCTTAATAACAAGATACTCAGTGTCAATTTTTTAAAATCTCTTATACTACTTTTTCACCTTTTTAACTGTTAAATATCTTGTAGATAGATCAGGGGATCAAATCTTAATTTTTTTTTATATGCTTAGTTTTTCGACGCTTGCTTGGTATGTTGAGAAGGAAAGAAATAATTACATCTTCAATGCTAAATCCATTCCAAAGGAAGTCATTTTCAGACATATTATATTTGATTTACAATTTATAGTCATTTTTATTTTTGGGGTAGCTATCGTTGTCAAAGCCTCTATGATTTAAAGACGGCCGCAAACCTATTCTTGGCACAGATGGATCGAAAGAAGATCGAACGGAAGCAGATGTAGTTCATTAGATCCGGGCCCAGTTCTACATGGGGCATGGTATAACTGGGCCCTAGGCATGTCCGGATCGAAGAGATTCATTCCGGATAGGGAGAAATTGGCGTTCAAAGTGGGAGCTGTAAATCGGCTATGACTTTTGATTTTCGGGTATCATTATGAGACTCACGACTTATGAATTTTGACTAGAACATGCTATTTGGGGTATTGTTATGGTATCGATAGGGGACACACGACCTATGAAATTTGATTGGAATATGCCATAACTTTTGATTAAGGTATTGTTATGAGTTACATAGCTCCGTTTCACGAGAAAATGACTCATTCCAATTCAAAATTGCAATTTTAGAAAAAAACTTACTATTTTTAATGAGTTAGGATAGACGTATCTCCTTCATCTTAGAGTTTTAGTATACGAAATGTTTGTATGATTTGCTTCTTATCATGCTAAGAATCATTTGACAAAATAAAATTCAAACATTTTTATTTTTAATAAATTTTACTATTTCAGGTAAGTTTTAGTTTAGCCACATTAGGATTCTTAATTAGGGTTTTTATTTTATTATTTAAAGAATTCTAATTTCATTTTAGATATACACATCAATAAAATATTTTAAAATTTTCTTTATTTCTTGTGGATTCAAGAGCCATTATACCTTATGGATTCAAGGTTCATATTATGTAGATGAGACAATGTACTTCCTTTATTTGTCTTACACCACTTCCTTGTGTCTCTCTCACACTTACCTATGCTTTGGGACCTCCCAATATCTTATACTTTAGTTCGTCTCCCAACTCTTATAAATAGTCATTTCATTACAACTTGGCCGCGTTGGACTCTTACTTGTATAAAAATTAATGATTCTAAAATTGGCATTCTCTACTTCCCCTTTCTTTTAGAGCCATTCGGAGAATTGTCTCCAAAGTGATCATACATAGGTTAAGAGATAAAAGCCTCAAAACTCTTTTACTTAGCACTTCCATATTAAGTTATGCATTTATTCAAGGTGATAGTATCCAAGTTAACAATTGTGAGACTTTTTTCACTTTATATGTTCCTTCGTCTTCGTCTTTAGAGATGTGTATGTTCACATTTGGGGTGCACACCTTCAACTCATGTTTTGGGTGTTTGACTAATGCTGTTTCAAGGCATCATAAAAGCCTTCTTTTGAAGTTAGCCAGTGCTTCGTTGCAGTCTTCTAGTCATTTTATCCCTGCATGCAAGTTAACTTTTATCATTTGATTTTTCTAACCTGAGTTATGGTCTCCTTTCCTGGCCAGGGTGTGGGTTTCTCTATTCCTTTTCACATTTGTTTTTCTTAAACTGGAATGTAGGCATTTTTCTTTCTTTTTCTTTAGAGCTTTACCATCTTTCTTTGTTTGTTTTCCTTTGGACTTTGCCTTGGTTTAGTAATAAGTGAGTTTGTTCTTTCTTGCTTTCTAAAAAAAGGTTGAAAAGATGAGTATTAGGTTTCAATATGTGTAAAAGATAACTATTTATTTTTAATGCACTGATTTGTGCATTTTATTTGTCAATCATGTGAATCCATGTGTCAGGTAGTCGGTTGAGCCCTTGGAAGACCAAAGACACAAGGGGACGTGAGCATCAATGAGAAAATAATAGGTAAATGAGGTGCCTTGCCAACACTAAACCTTTATATGATCCTTAACTTTATAGGTAAACCTTGTTGATCATCCTTTAGCCCTAGAAGTTAAATTGGAATATGATAAGTAAGGCTTTAAGAGGTGCAAAGTTGCTATAAAATCGTTTGCCCAAAACAACTGACTTTCGAGTGGTGCTCAATCTCATCGAGCAGCCCGAACATGGGTACTTGGGGAGAATTTATAGGAAGTATAATGCAAAAATAGTTTTGACCCGATTTTGAGTACGTTCCACAATCACATGGGGCCACCTTTCAGCGTGTCGTTAGGTTCCCTTGGTAGTCCTATATATGGACTTCAAAACCCATAATGTGAGATCCACTGGTTGTGCACACATAATTTTTGGCGCAAGGCCAAACATGAGCATTTCAATTTTCTACTATGAATTTTCTGCACAACTATGCCTAACCCCATTTTGAGATCCTCTCCTCGATCATGTGGGGTCCTCTTTGGTCCAAGTAAAATACTATTTCTCCAGCCATAGGTATAGTCTAGAATATCCAGGTGGTGGCCCATTCCTATCTTATACGTGGGGTCCACCATAGAGGCCCAAAGTTGGTCAAAAACCTAGAAAATCAAATATGCAATTTTAGGAGCGGATCCATCCCAACTTTGGGCCCACTTCTCAAATACTTAGGGGCCATTCCTGATAAACTGGTGGGACATCCCAATACTCTGACATATGAAATAAACATCCCCCATGGTAGGACCCTTTATTAAGGAGTGTGAGGCCCACAATGATGTGTCGAAGAGGCCTACATGCAATACAATTAAGTACTTGGAAAATTTTTAGCAAATAGAAAAGTGCAAAAGAAAAGAAATAAATCAAATGGCAAGTGGGGCATACATGTTGGAGAAACATAAATAAGACACACATCAATGCACATGATTTTACAGATTGGATGGCATAATAAAACACATAAATCATAAGTGGATCTCACTCCCAAGTGGGTCCACAATAAGAGGATGAACGTTATGGACAACATACATATAACATACACATTAAGTAGAACATGAAATGTGGTGATCAAATCTCTATATGATCAGATTCTTTGTTGAAAATCTAAACCAATAGATGATTTTAGAATCATCATTTAGGCTACATATAATTTTCCATCCATACATGGTCTTGGATCCATTTGTACCACACATAACAATTCAAGATTTACCCTTATAGAAGCATCTATCAGTAAAAATTTTAACCATAGGGACTATAAATATGATAATCAACTAAATTAAGTAAAGTAAAAAAAAAAAAATCTCAAATGGATTTGACCGTTGGAATTATGGATATGGCCCACACAATGTGTGGTCACAACAAGTCCTTGAATACATTTTCGTACGAGGCTAAGATCTCTATTGTCCGAACTTTGATCGAGGTATATTATACACCCTTGGAAATTTACTTTGATTTTCTATGAACCAAACAGATCATATATTTCTATTAGGTCTATTAAAGGGACACAAAATGAGTCCATTTTTGGTAAATCGAGACCATCCGTGTGCTGTTGGATAGTAGCTCAAAAAATTGATGGGAGATTGGACTGTCAGATAGCCACAAAATTTGGCCCAGAGTTGGATCATAGTGTGGTACATACTACTACCAAGTTTCACATTAGATCTTAATATATTTGATTTTATACAAATTTTAAAATTTGC
Organism: Magnolia kwangsiensis; assembly: GCA_037074715.1. Lineage (NCBI taxonomy): Eukaryota > Viridiplantae > Streptophyta > Magnoliopsida > Magnoliales > Magnoliaceae > Magnolia > Magnolia kwangsiensis. The sequence goes on from CM073586.1 coordinate 17,584,005, forward strand.
TATCCAGATATAAAAATGAGATTACATGTGAAATATGTGGATATAATGGACATCTTGGTGGACCATATCGACGTGGGCCACCATGTTGACCACCATGGCCAGCCATACATGCACATAGGGCCGCCACACACATTAACAAATTACAAAAGGAAAAAAGAAAGAGGAGGAAGAAAAGGAGAGAAGAATGGGGTGTAGACTCATCTCAAATGGATGAATGGTTGGATGACGATGAGTGGTCCACTCCCTCTAGGTTTAATTGTGGGCCACACCTTAGCGCCCCCTCCCCCCCTAACACACACACACACACACACACACACTCTCTCAAATTTTCAGAAATTTTCTAAGTGTAGCTAAAATATAAGTGTAAGAGAGTCCATACTCTTTTATAGAGAATATGGGTTGAGGTGGCAAGATAATGTGACAAGTTTGAGGGATCTTATTGGTGTTAAAAGTGAGGTGGAAGGTGGTGTATGCTGTGGGTAGTGGATGAATGAGGTGGATAGTGCTAAGTATACATTGGCCAAGGTGGATGAAATCTAGACATGCATTGACTAGTGGATAGATAATGATTGTGGGTTGTAGGTGATGCATGATGGATGATGAAGTGGAGTGTTTCAATTGGTTGTTTGAAGTAGTGTGACACAAAACAAGACATTTATTGGATGTATATGTAGGATGAGGTGGCCATAGGCCACGATTAGTTTCTAAGACATGGGGAAAGGTCTAATGAGGGATTTTATGGTAAAACTCACTTTTATCTCATAGTGCTTTGTCTCATACGTTCTTGCTCTTCATTTCTCATGTATTGCTTGTTCTATCTTATGATAATTCCTATATTTTAGAACGTAGGCTTTAGGCTCACATAGGCCCAAGTCCAATGGATCTAGCACGATAAATGTTGCTTGTGTTTAAAATATGTAATTTGGGTTTTGGATTCAATATGATTCATCTCAGTAACATAGTGTCAGATTGAAGCATGATTTTCGCCGTTGTGACTAGAGTTGTACACGAATCAAGTTAGCTCGGCTAACTCGCTCGACTCAAAAAAGCTCGATTTGACTCAGTTCAAAACTGAGTTCGAGCCGAGTCGAGCTGATTTTTAGAGCTCGAAAATGTTTTGAGCCGAGTTCGAGCTTGGCTGAGTTCGAATCAACTTAGATCGAACCTTAACTCGAATCGAACTTGTAACGTCCTGGATTTTCGTTATTTTGAATTTCTAAAAACCTTTGAAAATCTTCAATATGACTAGCATACGTTGTTGCTTATTGGCCTTTGATGCTCGAAGTGAGCCTATACATGGGTTGTACTAGTAAAGGACTACACAAATTAAATTAATCAACCGTAGGAAGCCAACGAATTCGCCTGATCACTTAAACATCGAGCTTAGCCTGACTAATTGTAGGGTCTAAATCCAGTCGAACTATCAATGACTAATCGAGACAACTCTAACTAAATAAAGATCTACCCAAAGCCAAGATAAGTAGGGGTCAGATCTTAATTAATAAACCAAATCAATCTAGTTACTCCTTTAGCCTAAAAACCAACCATTTAGGGTTATTAAGACCGAATCGTCATTTTTGCTAATTATAAATAGGCCACACTATGAACGTAGTTAATTTAAACCCTAGTAATTATACACAAGAAATCTTGATACCTAATTCATTCAAGAAATGCTCGATTTTTTGAATAAGCTCTAGACCGCTCGTTAGTGGGCCACTAGTTCCGAAATTATAAAATGATGTCCATCTCGCTGGGCTTGACATCCATCGCAGGTGGAGAATTAAGATAGTACCTAGAACTGCACAACTTCAGCCAGAGGCCGAGCGCTTGAAATGCACAAATACCTTATGCTGAAGCCCGAAAATTAAGTAAAATAGACTTTCCACTCTTTCGTGAAGTTGTGGTTTCTAACTGGTAGATAGCAATCAAACTTGAGATATGAGTTAAGGATATTTCCCTGCTCATATCCGTATAGTCGTGGCCCCGATCGATCACTGACGACCGTCCATCATAAGTGGGACCCCCACGGTTGATTGAAGAGTTCGATTGCCGCCCGATTCTGACAAACTATAGATCCTATAGTGGGGCACATTTCTCCTGATGTGGATGAACCAGTGGGCCCCCAGAAAGACCCTATAAGTGGGAAACAACCTCCCTTAGGATTAATATAATGGATAAAGGGCCAATAGGGCCATTTGCATCACTTCTGCCACTATATAAGGGTCTCATTTGGGCACCCCCTTCTCCCATACGAATTTCATACCCTAGCTTGGGTGAAGGAGAAGAGAAAGAGGAGAAAGAAAGAGAGAGTGAGAGAGAGAGGAAGCTTGGAAGAGTGAGATTTTGTACACATTCACTCTTTCATCCCTCTCTAAAGCCACATTGACACTCTCATATCCTTTATGGAGTTCTCTTGGCGATGATTGGGAGTAAGAAACAAATCCTACTTCCTAACCTATATTTTTCTAAAATGAATTGCATGAATCTCATATAGTTCTTGGTATTTATATAGGGATTTGTGATTTTCCCCAAATCTCTAACCCTAGGAGCTCAAAATCGAATATTCCTTCTTAAGGTGTGGACCATTAATTTTAGGTTCCTATTTATCGACCCATGAAGGTCTTAGTTAATGATGCCGTGTGTTGAATGAGTTGCAATAGCCAGCATGTTCATATTTCATATTTGATTGTATTATATGTTATTGGTTAGATATGGATGCTCACATGTTCGATGAAATGTCTAAGTGGTAGAATGTGTTGATTTGTTAATGTTCACATGCTTGATTTATTGCCTAAGTGATTGTATTACTTTATGCATGCCCACATATTTGATTTAATGGTTTAGTGAATACCCTATGGATGCTCATGTGTTTGATGAAATTCCTAAGTGGTTGCGTAGTGAAATTTACGCTATAATTGTTGATATAAAGTTTAATCCATAAAAACACTTAAGATTGCTAAGATGTTGGGTCGGTCGGTAAATTGTCCAAATCAAGGGGTGGCCCAAGTTAAGGCGGCCACCCTAAGCTTGTTCGATCGACTCGAGTTGAGCACGGATGACCGACAGTAGCTAGAATACATGGGATACTTGCACCTAATGCCGGTTGTGTCGTGGTTTTCCCAGGTCAATCAAATTATTCTACTAGCCGACTGATCATATATGTTCATAATGTATGACACGACTAAATAGAATCTAGGATACCATGTTCCCAATGGATGTGTCCATTTATAATCGTTAGTGCGATACGATCTTACTAAGACTCATGAGTTGGACATGGTGGTATGAGACACTGTGTCCAAGTTGTTGGCCTACGTTATGGTGACGAGTCTCCCCGTAGTGACCAGTGAGCAACTAAGACTCATGAGCTTGACATGGTGGTATAGGACATCGTGTCTGAGTTGTCAGCTTATGTTGGGGTGATGAGCCTCCCCATAGTGACTAGTGAGTATTGATAGAGGTGATAAACCATTATTCGAAAGACCCATGTCAGATTACCCGGCCGATGGTTACGTGCTAGAGTACCGTTTGAACGACTTGAGCGTGAATGAAATTGGGTGACGAGCCATTTTCTTTATATGTTTTGGTTTTATTTGACAAGCCCGTAACTCGAAACTGAGTGATCATACCTGGTATTAGGTGATGACTCATACCAGGTTGATCCTCATACATTTAGGTATCATACCGTACTTTGAAATTGCTGATTTGTGAGATAAATGAGTGATACCTAAAGTTGGATCAAGGGACACTGGTAAGGAATCGCTACGTGCGGTAACGAGCCACGTGATCTAGATAAGGACTCGTGATATAAAGCTGGTATCCTAGCTTCGCTAATATGCTGGATAAATGAAACTTAATAATTACTCGGCTAACATGATCATTCATCGTATCACATTAGTTTAGAATGTGGAGAAACAGACATTGAAGTCGCATGTTGAGAAAGTGTTGTCATTTGTGAACCAGGTAGTCGGAATCGCGTGTGAGGGAGTGCTGTTTGGAAAGGACATGCGTCATGTCATATCTTCATATCCACATTTAACAAGAGTATTTAGAAAATGTTTGATTTCTTGTTTATTATTAATTGCATGATTGTGTCGATATCATGTGTAACTTAAAACTAATGGAACCACTGAGTTATCTACTCACCCCCACCTGGGACAGTATTTTAAAACACCAACCAGACATGTTTTGATGCAGGTTCTATCAAGGCCTCTGGCGGGTAGGCTTAGATTGGTTTACGCCACCACCGTTATGTTCTAGAAGATTTGGAACAAACTGAAAACTTTACACTTTAACCATCTTGGGTATATATATTATAGCTTATATAATCCTCATTAGGGCGGACACCACTTTTCAATTGTACTTTGACTATTTGTCATATATTTATTAATTTTTGTTATCTCTTCCTCGCTTTGGTTCCGCTAAGTTGAACTGCGCAACTCTGATTATTTGTATGCGGACTTAATATGAATTAGAATGAAGACGCATGTGCATTTTATTAAGTTAACACTTGAGAACTCGGTATCGGAGTCTATGTACTCGGGTGTCGATTTTCGGGGCAATACAGAATTAGTTCAGTGACTCGGTTATTTTGATATTGATGTTGCTTACCAAGTGTTTGATGAAATGACTCAACGAAGTGTTGTTTTGGGTGGATACATTCTCCGTGGGATAGGTAGATGGTGAGGAAGGTATGAATATGAAATAAATCACTACCAAAAAAATAAACATTATGTTGAGGGTCAAATATTACATATTAGACCCCATATATTGTCTGGATTTACGAACATAATATTGTTTAACGGTCGATTTAATCATGTTTGTGCTACAAGGTGGATTTACAAGCGGGGACTGAAAAGGATGTTTAAAGCATGGATTTAATGCCCTGATGACACCAAGGCAAGATACAGACTCCAGGGGACCAAGATCGACAAATTTACACGCCAGAGATCCGAGGAAATGAAGCCGTTCACGTTAAAGAGGCCTAAAAGTCGTCCAGAACGCAAGATTACAGAGTTCCCACCATCCGTTTTTCTCGAAACCTCATACATGGACTGAGGATCATAAATGAACCATACACGTCGAATTTCAGCTCCTGGATCTCTGTGGAAGTGGCCCAACGGCTAGATCAGCCCATGAATTATCAATCTAGGGCCCACCTGCTACCTGGATATAATTCAAAATTGGTCTCAACGCATTAAATGAGCTGAAAATACTGTTGGACAGGAAGGATTTCTCACGGACAACTCCATAGGACCGCATGTACATCACGAGTGCACAAATGCACTAGCCGTGCACTGAATGTCTCAAAGTCGGTCAGCGCACGCTGACCGACTCCTTCATCTCCCATTCAAGAAAGGACGCAGCATCCTCCCGCCGTCCACCGTTTCTGTGCAGTGGGCCCCACACATCAGTTATTTGAAGGATCTGAGCCGACCATTGCATCCATTAGTGCCATGTAACCCTCGCCTAGACGTCCTTTTTGCCTCATGCAGGCGTCTGCACGTTCCCAACCGTTAATCGCAGGATGGATGACGGAGTAGAAGATCTGGTGGGACACACCGATTTCACTGAAAAAACCGTCCATTCCTAAAATTTTTCCGAGGAGACGCAATGGGCGAAGTGGATTTTCCATAAAACATTTTCCTGGGGCCCACCGATCATCACAGCAACGTACGAAAGCTCTGTTATGCAACAGAGCTTGCGGAGAAATCTAGTGGGTCACCACCGTGCAGCGAAGGTCCGATCTGGACTATCCATTGGTCTCCCATCGAGCCTCTCATCACTGCCTAGGTGACAGAATTTCAGAATATCACGAGGATCTCAGTCCAATCGTTCGAATGCAAGATGGATGGTAACACGGAAAATCAAGTGGGCCGCATCAAGGGTGATCCAAAACCATGTGTTTCTGACTAAAATTCCGAGAGGAATTCGGTAGACGGCGTGGATTTACCTACAGACTTCAATTATGGGCCCCACCAAGAATCAACGCTGCTCCCTGCGTAAAGAGTCACGTCCGGGACTCTTCCTACACAAGAAAGTTTTGTGGAAGCCTCCACCAACCCAGCTATATCACCGACCCTGCCCGGCTATAAAAAAAAGGAGGAGATTGGTGGAGCAGCGGTGGAGGATTGAATCTACATCGAGGTTGGCTTGGACGTGCATCACAAGGAAGAGAGAGATAGGGAGCAATCTTTAATTTTTCTTTATGTTCCTTTTGATTATTTCTTTTATGCTTAGCCTAAGCATGTTTATGAGATAAACCTCTTAGCTAGGGCTAAGAGGTGAAGCTTGTAACAATGTTGGGAGATTCTTGGCTTGTGTTTTTGCTAGACTGAACTGATGTTGAACTTGGTTTAATTAAGGAAATATTTTTAGTTCTTAATGGTCTGTTGTGACTAAAATTCCAATGGGTCTGTGATAACTTTGAGCATCTTCTTTTCTTTTATGTTTATGACATCAGGAAGCCCTGTTGTTCACCATAGTCTCCTGGGCATGGTTGGATGTCGGTACCCTTCCTAACCTTCATGCATTGTTGATTGGTTGGTAATTAGTTTAATTCTGCCGTTTGCCATAGTCTCTTGGGCATGGTTTGGTGATGGAATCCATTATAATTCATATACCTTTCATCTTTTAAAAACTATCTTGACGACAGTTCAGTTTAAATTCTATGATGCAGGCATAAGATCTCCCTGATCTCTACAAGTGGATCCTCTGAATCCCTAGTTTTCCTACCTCTGATTTCTCCTAAGTTTTAGATAATAATTTCATAATTATTCCTTAAATTTTATTTAATTTAGATTTCATCTCATTCTAATTCTAATTCTATTTAGTTTTAGATAACGTACAAGTTTCAGTCCCTTGGGATTCGACCTCGGTCTTACCGAGTTATTACTACATCACAACCCTGCACTTGGGGAGTGAACAAGTTTTTGGCGCTGTTGCCGGGGACTGACGGCTACGATTTTCTGAAATTAATTAATTCTATGATTAGTTTAAGATTAGGTTTAGATTTTCTTAATTTTTAGAAACTAACTTGTCTTTCCTGTTTTGTAGGCTTCTAAGATAGTTTCTAAATTGGTAAATTCTTTCTTAAATTCTTCCTCTCTATTCTAGATTAGGATTTATTTCTTCTTTTTAGTAAGTTACTAATTCTAATTCGTTTAAGAAATCCTAACTTGGTTCTTATTCTGTTTTTAGAATTTTTCTATTTATAGACTTTTTGTTTAGGAACTAACTTATTTTGTTTTGTCTTGTAGGTTGTTAACTTAGGACTTCGAAACCAGTAACTTCTTTTCATCTCTCCCTTTTATTTTCTAGATTTCTACTTCTTCCTTTCTCTTAGGTTTAGGTTAGAATTTAAATTGAGGGTTGAGTGTGTTTTATGCCCAAGTGGGCACGCGACAACACTCGACGTCTCGTGACTGAAGGAGGATTAGTTGAGGGGTTGATTGTCCATTGCAGGACTAGACACCACTTAAATTCCCTAGAGTTAGTTGAGGTTATGGCTGAAAATCAACCTCAAGCACTACCCCAACCTAGGATAGAGGAAGTACAAGCTGAGAATGAGGTGCATCGGGCACCCCCGCCTTGTACTTTACGAGATTATTTACAACCGGCGGGGATGAGTACACCCTCATGCATGATTTTTCCTGAAAATACAGGACATATGAACATCAAGCCAGGGGTTATCCAACTCCTTCCTAAATTCCATGGGCTTGAATCAGAAAGTTCATACTTGCATCTGAAAGAGTTCGGTGAAATCATAACTACTTTATACTTCCCTAATGTATCTGAGGATACAATTAGGCTGAAACTCTTCCTATTTTTCTTAAAAGAGAAGGCTAAGATGTGGTTACATTCACTGCGTCCTAGATCCATTGGCACATGGAATGATATGCAGAGGGAATTTATAAAGAAATTTTTTTCACATCATAAAATAATTACCCTCAGAAAAACTATCATGAACTTTTGCCCAAAAGGAAGATGAAACATTCTTCCAATGTTGGGAAAGGTTTAAGAATTTTGTCAGTTCATGCCCACAACATGGCTTTGAGACGTGGCGCATTACAAATTTTTTCTACGAAGGACTGACATCTTCCATGCGCCAAATGGTTGAGACAATGTGTAATGGAAAATTCATTAATAAAAATGTTGACGAGGTATGGGATTACCTCGATAGTCTTGCTGTAAAAACACAAGCATGAGACTGTTACCCGAATTCGAACACCACGTCTAGGCCGACTCAATCTAAGGAGAAAGGTGGAGTATATCTTTTGAAAAAAGATGATGACCTTAAGTATAAAGTGACTACAGTCATAGAAAAATTTGAGGCCATGGAAGAAAAGAAGGATAAGGTTAATGAAAGTGTCTGTGACATCTGTGATTGTAACATTCATACTACTGAAAATTGTCCTACAATACCTGCCTTTCAAGAAGTATTGAATGAACAATCCAATGCCGTAAATAACTATCAAAGACCTTTCAATGGACCACCCTCTAATACGTACAATCCTGGCTAGAAAAATCATCCTAATTTTAGTTGGAGGAATGGACAAACTGCTACCCCTCAAGGTTTCCTCAATCAAAATCCAAATTAGGGAAAACCTCAAGAAGAATCGGTTTAAATTTTCATACAAGAGCTGGTTCAGACAATGCAAGGAATTTCAGATTTTATGCAAAAAATAGATTCACGTATGACGACTATAAAAAAAGGGATGCTCCCTGTACAACAACTCCCCAATCCTAAACCGCAATACGAGATAGGTGATCCCAGCTCTTCAAATCAAATGAGGCATGCTAAATCCATCACCACTCTTAGGAGTGGGAAGGTTATTGATAAAACCCTTCCAGTTAGGCCCGAAAAGCCTCAAGAACCAAAAGAGGACAATAATGATGGATTTAGTGATGCCCCACAAAAATTTGAACCGGAACCTCTAGAGAAGCCAGTTGCTCCGTTCCCCCAACCCAAAAAGTCTTTCTCACTCTCAGGATATCCTAGAGGTGTTGAAATAAGTGAAAGTCAATATTCCTCTACTTGATGTCATAAAACAGATACCTTTATATGCCAAATTTCTAAAGGACTTATGCACGACTAAACGATGGGAAAGTGTTCAAAAGAAGATTTTCTTAACTGAGAAAGTGAGTGTCATCCTAAAACAAGATATGCCGCAGAAATTCAAAGATCCTGGTTGCTCAACCATATCATGTGTAATCGGGAACTATCGAATTGATCACGCACTTCTTGACTTAGGAGCGAGCGTCAATCTGATTCTCTACTCGGTATACCAAAAGTTAGGTTTGGGTGAATTAAAACCCACCCAGACCATTCTACAACTTGCTGACCGCTCTGTTCGTATACCAAGAGGGATAATTGAGGATGTGTTGATCCAGGTTGATAGATTTTACTACCCTGTAGATTTTATCATCTTGGACACCGAACCCATCATTGACACGAGCACTCAGATTCTCGTCATTCTTGGTCGCCCATTCTTGTCCACTTCAAATGCAATTATCAATTACAGGAATGGTGTCATGACTATGTCTTTTAAAAATTTGATATTGAAGTCAAATATCTTTTTCAATAACAGTAGCAACTTAGAGGATGATGACGATTTCCACGACATTAACATGATTGATTCTTTTGTGGAAGATAAAAAGCCTCTCACCTTATCCTCTGACCCTCTAGAGATGTGCTTGGCCCACTCCCATGATCTTGATGATGATATAATTAGGGAGACATGTTTCATGCTTGATACTGCACCGGTACTTGAAGTTAACCGGTGGAGGCTACAATTTAAAGAGTTGCCCCAAACCGATGTAGTGCCTCTACCGTCTAACCTCAAGCCACCGAAACTTGACCTAAAACCTTTGCCCTCTATTTAAAATATGTCTATTTAGGTCAAGATGAGACATACCCGGTGGTGATTTCTGCTCACCTGGAGAAAGAACAGGAGAGTATGCTCATATCTACTCTCATTGAGCATAAGGGAGCTCTTGGATGGATGATAGCAGACCTTAAAGGAATTAACTCATTGATTTGTACTCACCGCATATATCTTGAGGATAATGCCAAGGCTGTTCGGCAATCACAACATAGACTAAATCCAAATATGAAGGAAGTGGTTAAAGCCGATGTTCTCAAACTATTGGATGTGGGTATCATATACCCCATATCTGATAGTCAACGGGTGAGTCCAACTCAGGTGGTTCCCAAGAAGTTCGGGATTACCATCGTAGCCAATGCCAATAATGAACTCGTGCCGACTAGAGTTACTACTGGTTGGAGAATGTGCATTGACTACAGAAAGCTGAATACCGTCACGAGAAAAAATCACTTTTCTTTGCCCTTCATTGATCAAATCTTGGAAAAGCTAGCTGGTCATTCCTATGATTGTTTCCTTGACGGGTCTTTTGGCTATAATCAGATTAAAATCTCCCCTGAGGACCAGGAAAAGACCACATTTACATGTCCCTACGGTACCTTTTTTTACAGAAGGATGCCGTTCGGGTTATGTAATGCCCCTGCCACCTTTCAGCGATGCATGATGAGTAGCTTTTCTGACATGGTGGAGAAATATTTAGAGGTCTTCATGGACGATTTCTCTGTCTTCGGTTCATCTTTCAGCGAATGTTTAGAGAGGCTTAAATGTGTGCTGAAAAGATGCGAAGAAAAGAATTTGGTACTTAATTGGGAGAAGTGCCATTTCATGGTTCAAAAGAGAATTTTTCTTGGGCATATCATCTCGTCTAAGGAAATTGAGGTAGATAAGGCAAAGTTCGATCTTATCTCTAACTTACCTCCACCCAAGAACATCAGAGACGTGCGATCCTTCTTAGGACACGCAGGGTTTTACAGACGATTCATAAAGGACTTTAGTCTCCTCTTTCATCCTTTATGTAATCTTCTTTAAAAGGATACACCATACGAGTGGACTGAGCAATGCCAAGAAGCTTTCACTAAGCTTAAGGGCATGCTAACCACTGCACTTATCATGCAGCCACCCGATTGGAGCCTGTCTTTTGAACTTATGTGCGACGCTTCTGATTATACTCTTGGAGCGGTTCTAGGCTAGAGAAAAGATAAGCGGCCTTACGTCATTCATTATGCAAGTAAGACTCTAAATCCTGCCCAAGTGAACTACTCGACTACGGAAAAGAAACTCTTAGCCGTAGTGTTCGCGTTGGACAAATTTAGATCCTACCTGATCGGATCCAAAATTATTATCTACACAAATCACGCGTCACTTAAGTATCTTCTTTCTAAGAATGATTCTAAGCCCTGCCTGATACGATGGATCCTTCTACTCTAAGAATTTGATTTGGAAATCAAAGATAAAAAGGGAGTAGAGAACGTAGTGACCGATCACCTGTCTCGCCTTAATACCTCTGATTCCCTTGAGGTGACCCATATTAATGACATGTTCCTTGATGAACAACTATTCAGAGTCTCCCATTCACCTTGGTTCGCTGATATTGCTAATTATCTTGCTACAGGTTCTATATCGACACACTGAATAACACAAGATAAGAAGAAATTCTTTACCAAGGTGCATAACTTTTTCTGGGACGATCCATATTTATTTAAATATTGCCCAGACCAAATTCTAAGGAGATGTGTGCCAGAAGATGAGCATCAGAGTGTCATCTCCTTCTGTCACTCACAAGCCTGTGGTGGTCAGTTTTCTGCTAAAAAGACCACGACCAAGATTTTATAGTGTGGCTTTTATTGGCCCATCATGTTCAGGGACACTCATGAGTTTTGCAAGGCTTGTGAGCATTGTAAAAAATTAGAAGCATTGTCCCGTCGAAATATGATGCCCTTGAATCTCATCCCTATCATAGAAGCATTCGATTGTTGGGGTATTAATTTCATGGGACCTTTCCCCCAATCCATTGAAAATTTGTATATTTTGCTCGCCGTAAATTATGTCACTAAATGGGTCGAAGCAATTTCATGCCGCAACAATGACCATCGCACGGTCATTAAATTTTTTTAAAAAAACATCCTGTCACGGTTCAGAACGTCTCGAGCTATCATTAGTGACGGAGGCTCACACTTTTGTAATAGACCATTTGAGAGCTTAATGAAGAAATACGGTATCTCTCATAAGGTGAGCACCCCATACCATCTATAGACAAGTGGGCAAGCTAAGATTTCTAATAGAGAAATCAAACATATCCTAGAGAAAACGGTCAACCCTGATCGTAAGGATTGGTCAATCCGATTGACCGATGCCTTATGGGCATACCGTACCGCTTTTAAAACTCCTATTGGAACATCTCCCTTTAGACTTGTCTATGGGAAGGCTTGTCACTAGCCTGTGGAGTTGGAACATAAAACATATTGGGAGATAAAAAATCTAAATTTTAATATGGAAAATACTGGCTCGCTACGCAAACTTCAGTTGAATGAACTTGAAGAAATCCAGAATGACGCATACGAGAACTCAAAAATTTACAAGGACAGGATGAAGGCATTTCATGATCAACATATTCTACGAAAATCATTCACGCCAGGTCAGAAAGTCCTTTTGTATGACTCTCGACTAGATCTCTTTCCGGGTAAGCTTCGATCTCGTTGAATCGACCCTTATATTGTTGTTACTGTTTATCCTCATGGGCCTGTTGAGATAAGAGATCCTGACAATGGCAAGGAGTTTAAGGTAAATGGACATCGATTAAAACCATTTGTCGAGAAATTTGATTCAGAAGACATGACCATGACTCTGACTGCTCCTGTTTACTAGGATTGATCTCCTAGTCTGATGGAGGAATAGGTAGGTTTATCGCTTTCATAGGATTAGGGTAGTGATTTATTTTGTCTGGCTGAAGACGGTAAACTTAGCGCTCCTGAGAGGCAACCCAACTTTTTATTCCATTTCATTTTTAGTTAGTTCAATATTTGTGGGTAACATTGCTACAAACCCTCACGAGACTACAACTCGTCCATTAGGGGTAACCTAGGGGTTTAAAGGCTTGTTGCATACGCTAAATGCAATCGAGAACACCTGCGAAAGTGGTATAGGTAGGATTTTATTTCTGTTATTTTTATTTTACTTTCTCTCTTATGCTAATCTGCTCTCTCCCAGCGATCTCTTGAAAAATCTCTCTCGATTCGTTATCCAGGTACTATCCTCCCATCACTTCTCATTTACTTTCATTGTCCCATGTGCATTGCATGTCTATTTCTTTTACATTTAGGACAAAGTCGATTTTAGGTTGGGGGTGAGAGCTTAGGTTACCTAATTAGTGTTTTCTTAGTCCTGAGCAAAAATTGGAAAAATTTTAAAATTTTCAAGATTCGTGATGTTGATAATTTGTGACTCTTAGATTCAGTATCTGTTAGACTTCACGGTTAAGTTTGAATCATTAATCCATGATTGGAAGTTATAAACATTGATTGAGTCATGATTTCATATGTCACATCTCACTTCCACATTAAGTTTTTAGTTTGATATTGAAGGGTTAATTTGGTAATCACTAAGCATGTAAGGAACCCGTTTGAAATTTACTCATCATGATCAATTAAAGAAATGAAAAAAAGAAGAAGATATCTTTGGAAAGATTTGGGCGAATAATCCTCACCATAGGTTTGCTCCCTATAGGTGTGGAGTTAATTCCCCATGAATGATATGTGAAAAAGGTCTGGGTGTACAGTCCTCACCATAGGTTTGCTCCCTATAGTTGAGGATTTGATTCCCCTTCTTGACATTACTTCTAATAAAAAAAATCAAAAGTTGAAAGAAAGAAAAATAATGATTTACGAGGCATGTTTTAGTTAGGTTTTAGGTGTCCTAAATGCTCTTGTGGGTACCAGTGCTATCATGAAATAATGAATTGAATGTTAATGATGATAAGCCGAGATTACTCTATACACTCATGGATCTTAATGTTAGAAATTTTCTAATTAGTGGGTTAATATTTTGAACTTGACTAGGAAGTTTACCATGCACTCGAGTCCAGGAGAAAATAATGCCTAACATTCATGAATCTTAGAATTCTAATGCTTAGATTATTTTTCAAATATCACTCGGGTTTACAGAATTTCTTATATCAATCTCAACTTAATTTTCGCATACCTTGCTCAGGACTAGCAAGATGCTGGTTGGGAGTTGTGTTGAGAGTCAAATATTACATATTAGACCCCATATATTGTCTGGATTTACGAACATAATATTGTTTAACGGCCGATTTAATCATGTTTGTGCTGCAAGGTAGATTTACAAGTGGGGACTGAAAATGATGTTTAAAGCATGAATTTAATGCCCTGATGACACCAAGGCAAGATACGGACTCCAGGGGACCAAGATCGACGAATTTACACGCCAGAGATCCGAGAAAATCAAGCCGTTCACGTTAAAGAGGCCTGAAAGTCGTCCAGAACGCAAGATTACAGAGTTCCCACCATCCGTTCTTCTCGAAACCTTATACATGGACTGAGCATCATAAATGAACCGTACACGTCGAATTTCAGCTCCTGGATCTCTGTGGAAGTGGCCCAACGGCTAGATCAGCCCATGAATTATCAATCTAGGGCCCACCTACTACCTGGATATAATTCAAAATTGGTCTCAATGCGTTAAATGAGCTGAAAATACGGTTGGATAGGATGGATTTCTCATGGACAACTCCATAGGACCGCATGTACATCACGAGTGCAAGGTGCACAAGTGCACTAGCCGTGCACTGAATGTCTCAAAGTCGGTCAGCGCACGCTGACCGACTCCTTCATCTCCCATTCAAGAAAGGATGCAGCGTCCTCCCGCCGTCCACCGTTTCTGTGTAGTGGGCCCCACACATCAGTTATTTGAAGGATCTGAGCCGACCATTGCATCCATTAGTGCCGTGTAACCCTCGCTTAGACGTCCTTTTCAGTCCCCGCTTGTAAATCCACCTTGCAGCACAAACATGATTAAATCGGTCGTTAAACAATATTATGTTCATAAATCCAGATAATATATGGGGTCTAATATGTAATATTTGACCCTCAACACATTACATGATAAAACTAACATTAGATCTTGATTTTGATGTTGTTTACTGAGTGTTTGATGAAATACCTGTAAACTACTGCTGTTGTTTTGTAAACTATGAGAAATTGAAGGTACACTTCATATGTTTGAGAAAATGCCGCACAGGCTCAACCTGGGCTCGAACTAGCCCGAGCTGTTGACCGAATCGAACCGAGTCGAGTTGGCCAGTCAAGCTTGAGGACTGAGCCGAGGCGAGTCGAGTTTGAGCTAGGGTCAGCTAGTGGCTGAGCTGAGTCGAGCTGTGCCAAGCTCGACTTAGTTTGACTTGTGTACAACTCTAGTTGTGATCGTAGGGATGACATCGTTAGCATGACAAGGGTTTCAAAGGCATACAACACAAATCACTTGGGTGGGGTTGCGGGGTACACAAGGGTACTGCGTATAATTAATTGATGGTGTAAATCAGGGCACGTGTGTACTCGGGCCATGTTTCTAAGGACTGGGGCCGCACAATGATTTGTAGGGGAGCACTCCTCCATATATATATATACATACATACATACATACATACATACATATATGCATATGTGTGTGTGCGTGCACACACACATAAATATATATGTATATACATAAATATGTACACACATCCATGACTTGGGTGGGTCACACCATGGACAACAGTTGAGAGTGGATGCACGCCCATTAAAACCTTCTTAGTAGTTTATAGGGCTTACTGAGATGTAGCTTAGACATCTAGCCATCCATCGTGTGTGTCCTATTTGGATGAGGCATCACACCAAATTTTAAGCAATTCCAAAACATAGGTGGGCCCCACTTGTAAGACCCGTATCCTATCCCGTACCGTTTCGTATGCCTTTGCGGTCCTCTCTGTCGAATTTCGGCGACTCGAGATCTGTAAACGGCGTCTGCGCTCGATCCTGAGCCGGATCCTGTTGGTATGAGTTAGCTCGACCCAAGACTTATATCATTGCGACTGCGTCGTCGCCTCAGTTCCGATGCCACATATTACGCACCGAGCCGGTACCTAGGCCAGGAGATGTGGGCCCGCGTTCAGTTTGAGGAAAAATGCCACGCGTTGCAATTCCTAGAAAATCCATCACATCAGTCACTTCACTTGTCAAAGTACACACATTAATCTATCCCATCCCCAAGTACAAAAGCAACCCTTAAAAGTCAACTCTATCCCTTACCTAAGTACACACATCCATCCCTCCTCTCCCATCACCCCTCTCTCCCTCTCATTCTCTCTCTCCATTTTCAAACAGCACCCCATGAGAGCACCCAACGTCCATGGCTCCATGAGAGGAGCTAGTGTGGCCCACCTTTCTATCTCTTATCTTCACCCTCCAAAACCAATCTCAACCGTTGAATTCTTTCCTTGGAGCTCTAAGACCTATTGGAGGAAGGAAGAATTCAAGATCTAGATGTGGGTGCTTCTCTCTCTCTCCCACTCTCTTTTTCATTTATTTTGTGTGTGAAGATGTGATTGTGTGACCCACTTAATGAATTGCGAGATGTCCAAACCGTTCATCAAATGGACCTCACCTTGATGTGTGTCTTATGCACGCCATCCAAACATTTGATGGCCCACCCTAATAGCACGCCTATGGGTGGGGCCCACCTTAAATGTGTTATATGTAGCCGTCCAACGCCCCTGGACGCTGGACGGGCTTCAATGTAAAGTGTGAGCTGACAGTGGATGCACTGATGCTAGTAAAAAAAAAGGATTTGGTTACGATACTACGTACTATCATCCCGACTTCACACTCCAATATGGTCATTCCATTCACACCGCATATTGCATGACATTCGCGGCATACGACATTTTGGGTTATTGTGTTTCTGCATTTATATGGTCTAGGTACGGCCGACGCTATTTGTGTTACTCATCAAGAATATATATTGCATTGCATCCTCTGCATCTGATATTTGGCTATCTTTGATTCCTCATTTGCATAGTTGATTTGTATTGCGTATTTTAATACTGTATGACTCATGGACTTGTCAGTATTTTCGCTTACTCTGTTATCGTATGATTTGTGATCTTGTCAGTATTTCTGTTTACTCTGATAATTCCTGATCTTATCAGTATTTTTACTTATTTCGATATTGTACGATTTATGGACTACCAGTATTTCTGCGGGTATTGTATGATGATGGCATTGTATTGAATACTTGGCACTTACCTTGTGCACACACTTACACCACCCTTTAAGCTTTCTATAAGCTTATGCACGATAGATGCGTGCAGGTGATGCTAGATTGCAGCAGTGTTGAGCTTGGAGCGTACAACAGTCTTCTGGAGCTTGATTTTTATTTATGTATTTCCTTCCAGCATTGTACTTAACTAATTATATTAGTGGATATGTGATGATGATAATGTTGCCTTTGTGAATTGGGTAATCTTGTGGTTATGCTTATTACGAGTTAAATGCACAAAAAAATCCTCCTTGTAGGATCCCAGGATCGGAATCTGGTGTATGGATGCTAGGAGCCGAGAATGGGGTACTATGGAGGCTGTTGGCACCGGATTCAGCGATCGAGATTCCTGTGAATCCGATTTTTGAGTTTAGGACATGGCACCACCAAGTGTTTTTAAATGTTTTAGGAAAGGTGTCAAATGATTTCAAATGGTGTAGAGTGTAAGTTTTAGATATAAATGATTTTTGGGACATCTTGTAACATAGCGGGGACCCACAAATGCACAGTTTGGATGTCCAACATACATCATGGTGGGGCCATAAATGATTTCAAATGGCGTAGCGTGTGTAAGTTTTAGATATAAATGATTTTTGGGACATCTCATAACATAGAGGGGACCCACAAATGCACAGTTTGGATGTCCCCCCTCCTCTCTATGTATATTTCCATGTATGAATGTATGTATATTTCATATATATGTGTGTGTGTGTGTGTATTTCCATGTATGAATGTATGTATATTTCATATATGTGTGTGTGTGTGTGTGTGTGGAAAATGCCACGGTGAGGTCAACCTCATGGGAGCTTCCCATGAGGTCGAGCTCTGTGGGCCCACAGTGATGTGTGATGGACATCCACGCTATGCATTTGGTAGGTCTCCTCTAGGTTATGAGATGTATAAAAAATCAACCATATCCAAAACTTAGGTGGGCGACACCATCTAAAACCATGAAAAATCATGCCTAAAACATTTAAAAGCACTTGACAGGACCCACTTGAGTTTTGGAATGACTTGAAATTTGGTTGGTCTCCTCATCCAAGTGGGACACACAAAATGGATGACTGAATGTCTCAACCACATCTCACTGGACCTTATAAACAATTAGGAATGTTTCAATGGGTGAATATCCACTCTCAATTGTTGTCTATGGTATGGCCCACCTAAGTCATATAATGGCTTGCTTTTTTAGGCCCATGGCCCACCATGGAGGGTGCATCTAACTAATGGGATGGATGCCTGTCACAGATCACAGTGGGGCCCACATAACTTGCCCTCATGGGAAGCTTCCCACGAGACTGACTTGAGAGAGAGAGAGAGAGAGAGAGAGAGAGAGAGAGATTTTCTCCCAGGAACTGGTTCTTATGAGGGCCCATGAGAAGCCCTTGAGAACTCATTTCACATTATGTGTGCACAAAATCTAAATGGTCCACTAGATGAGTCACCTCATGAAACTTTTAAGGCCCAAAAGTTAGCCTGATTCAAAAATAGGTGGGCCATGGAAAAGTAGGAGAGAATTCCCACACTTTATTTTCACGGGCTCCCCACTTGAGTTGCAAAACAACGTATTTTTCCCAATCCTCCATCGAAGCCAAATGAATTGCCCATATGACCTAAATTACATATACACATCATGTAGAATGAGTTCTCAAAGGATTCTCATGAGAATTGGTTCTTAGGGGAAAATCTCTCTCTCTCTCTCTCTCTCTCTCTCTCTCTCTCTTCTTTCTCTTTTCGTGTGTTTGTCTATACTCTCAAGCCAATCCATGACTTAAGCAGGCTACACTATAGACAAACAATTGATAGTGGATGCTCACCCATTGAAACCTTCTTGATTGTTTATATGGTTCATTGAGATATGGTTTAGATATCTAAACCATTCATTGTGTGTCCCACTTGGATGAGGAGTCAAAACCAAATTTGAGGCCATTTCAAAACTCAAGTGGGCTCTAACAAGTGCTTTTAGGTGTTTTAGGCATTATTTTACATGGTTTCAAATTGTGTGGCCTACTCAAGTTTTAGATATGACTGTTTTCCAGGACATCCCATAACCTAGAGGGGGCCTACCAAACGCACGATGTGAATGTCCAACACACATCACAATGAAACCCACAGAGCTCGATCTTATGGGAAGCTCCCTTGAGGTCAACCTCATATAACCTTTTTCACATGGACATACACAGGGAAATGGTTCTAAGAGGTCGACCTCATGGGAGCTTCCTATGAGGTCGAGCTCTATGGCCCTCATTATAATGTGTATAAGACGTACACACCATCAATTGGATGTAACTTTTCGAGGTGAGCCATGACCTTAAAAATCAGGCCAATCCGAGATGTGGTTTAGACATCTAGTTTATCCATTTTGTGTGTCCCACTTGGATGAGGGGTCATACCTAGGGGTGTGCAACGAGTGGAATTGAGTCGAGCTGGCCTCAGCTCGACTTGGCTCGGCCACTAGCTGACCCTAGCTTGAACTCGGTTTGGCTCGATCTTTGAGCCTGACTTGCCAGCTTGGCTCGGTTCGGTCAGCAGCTCGGGCCAGTTCGAGCCGAGATCGAGTTGAGTTCGCTTATGTAACATTTTCACAAACACATGGATTGCACCTTCAAAATCTCACTGTATGTAAAACAACAACAATAGTTTTACAAGTATTTTATCAAACACCTTCTAAGCAACATAAAAACCAAGAAAAAAAAGGATATCTGTTTCATTTACATACCTTCTTGCCACCAGCCACACTTCGTTGAGTCATTTCATCAAACACTTGGTGAGCAACATCAATATCAAAGTAATCGGGTCACCGAACTGGTTCGATTTGAGTTGGGTTCGATCCGAGTCGAGTCATGCTGGGGCCAGCTTGAACTCATTTAAAAAAATAGCTCGACTTGGCTCGAACTGAGCTTCAAATCGAGTCGAATCGAGCTTTTTCGAATTGAGTCGAGCTAGATATCCGAGCTAGCTTGGTGCGTGTAAACCCCTGGTCATACCAAATTTCATGCCACTCCGAAACTTAGATATGCCCCACCAAGTGCTTTTAGATGTTTTAGACATTATTTCACAAGGTTTTAAATTAGGTGTCCTGCTAATTGGTTTTTGGACATCCCATCACCTAAAAGAGACCCACTAAATGCATGATGTGGATATCCAACACACGTTATAGTGGGCTCATTATGCCCGGCCTCATAGAAAGTTCCCATGACCTAATAAACCTTTTCCATAGATATGTGTAGAGACCAGATGCTCCCTATGAGGTTGACATCTATGGCCCCATCATGACGTGTGCTGGACATCCACACTATGCCTATGGTGTGTCCCCTCTAGGTTATGGAATGTCCCAAAAATCAGTTGTATTAGAAATTTAGGTGGCCGTACAATTTAAAACCATATGCAATCATACCTGAATCATCTAAAAGCACTTGGTGGGGCCTACCTGACTTCTAGAATGGACCGAAATTTGGTGTAACCCCTTGTCCAGAGGCACACAAATAATGGATGGGTTGGATGTCTGAACCAAATCTCAGTGGCTCTATAAACAGTCAGGAAAGTTTCAATGGGTGGGCATCCACTCAACTCTTGTCTATGGTATGGCCTACCTAAATCATGAATTGATATAATTAACCCCTCATCCAAATGGCACAGGCACAATTGATAGGTTGGATGTCTGAGCCAAATCTCAGTGAGCCTTATAAACAATCAGGAAAGTTTCAATGAGTGGGCATCCACTCTAAACTTTTTCCAATGGTGTGGCCCATATAAGTCGTGATTTGGTCTAATTTTTAAGAACATGGTCCACCTTTGAAGTGTACATCTACTTGATGGTATGGATGTCCCAAACACATCACTGTGGGGCCTACTAGGCTCAACCTCATGTGAAACTCCCATAAGGTTAACTGCATGGAACCTTTTTCCATGTGTCAAAAGTATCCTTTCCGAACCTCTGTTTTACGCAAAGTATCCTGGTGCCAATCCATCTCTGACAATTGCGGCAGGAAAGCAAAAATTAGTTACGCCCTCCCATACTTACCGCTACGTGGTGACGTAGCCAAATTTGATTTGTTGGGGCATACGGTGTCCCAGAGATGGGCCTAACACATAGGTACGGTGACTATGGTTTAACGCCAAGCCGATTGGGTTTGATTGGTGCCCAACCCCTAGTGCCCAACCCCATCCCAACTCAAGGTCCCTATACCCCAACCCTAGTACAACCCAAACCAACCTAATCTCGATCCGAGAATTTTCAACCCAAGTCCTGCACAAGCAGGGTGGACTGGTCAAGTAAATATATACTAATATTTTCATTATTACATTAGTTTATTTTATTTTTATTTTTTTATACTTATAATTATATATATAAAGTTATTTATTATAAAGAAATTTATTTTTTATTTTTTAATCAAACAACTTAAAATATAAGACAACTACTCTTTTAAAAGACATATTATGCATCAAGCAATCTATATGAGAAAAGAAACTCATTGTATCTTGTTAGCTTGAGCCATAAAAAATGATGTGTACCAATGAAAGTTTATGGTGTTGGAATTTTATGTGCCTTCAACACAGACACACTCAATTATAACTAATTTAAAGGAATTTATATATTGATTGAATTTGAATTGAGTCTAGCAATCTTAGGCCTCAACTCGAGTCCAACTTAAGTTTTATGGAATTGGTATTTGTATTGCCCAAACACAATACATCTTGCCCAAGTCTAACCTAATATTAAGTTGATCATCGGTTGATTGATTGGGTTGAACTTGCTCAACTTTTAGCCTTAACGGTGACACCAAGAGATTTAATCATTTGGCGCCCAATAATCAAATCTCCTCGTGTCACTGCACCATCAGTAAAGATGGTGAGGGTCTATAAGTGCATGTATTCAGATAACTTATGGTGTGTGTATAACATCCAATCTGTCCAACAAGTGCACCCCATCATGATGATCAAACAACTGAAAGTTAACCTGATCCAATCGTCAGGTGGACCACACATGAAATTAGAATTTTAGGACATCGCTGGTCTAATGAATGAATTGGTCTAATTTTTGGCTCATATAATTACTGTGGGGGTGCACTATCTTGGACGGGTTAAGTGTCACCGGGACACCACGTGGCCCCACCATGCTTGACTTGGTCCTTTCTACAGAAGAGGGCATTTTGGTCATTTCAAGCAAGCACCTGCTCGTACTTCCACTCAGCAGAATAATTGATTAGTAAAACTATAAATCTTGGGGAATTTTGCAGTAAGATCTTTTTTTTTTTCAAAATGTCGAACGTATCTACAAGTGTCACTTAAACATCATCTGGGTCATTCATCCAATGGGCCCCACTATGGAAAAAACGAAAAAAAAAGCACCATTATTCAATAAGATAGGTAGAATAAACGATGGATGTGGGTCAATCCTCTCTAGAAGATCTTATGCCCCCAACTTTTACTTTCATCGAGTCATCATCAAAGTAGTAAGTGGACAAACGCAATGGGATATTTATTAAATAGAAAATGATCCGGTGCGCTTGGAGAATTAAAAGTTATGTGCTCCTAGTTGCGTAAGTTCACTAGGACAGTTCGATCAATCGATCTGAACTGTCCATTTTGTATAGAACACATTTAACGGACCACCATGAAAAGATCACACTGATCGGATATTCTGATTCATCCAGGATTTGATCCGTTTTTTTCTATAGCCCTCCTTTTCCAAGCCATGGATGGGATGGTTATGAATGCCTAACAAAAGTGGTTCTTCGGATTGATAACCTATCCATGATGAACCCTAGAAAATAGATGGATTGGATTTTTTATTGGAACTATATATATATATATATATTTGTAAATGGTTTTGACCGTCCATATTAAAGGACATTGATCAAATGGTTAATTTTTATCGGTTCGCTGTAAAGTTTACATGGTATCCCATTAAATGTGCACTGGACCTATTGAACAGCGTTGATCAAGGGAATGGATTAAGTGCCCAATGCAACTAGTAATATAACTTAAACAGTGATTTGAGAGCCGCGGAGCATTTCTCTTTGGTAAAATTCAAGTTGGGCCGGGTCCAAGCATGTCTAGGTCCAGCACCCGAACTAAGGGGCTAATCCAGCCGTTGGTCTGGGCTAGGCCCACCAACCAAATATTGGACTCGTTAATGGTCCAACTGCAGATAAATGACTGACATTGAAGCATATGTCAAGCACAATTAGCTATTGATCTAGAACCCTGGCCCAGTCTAATCAATGGTCTCGAGGCTGCAACCGAAAGAGCGCAGAGCTATCGGGACCCGATCTGTCCAAGACAACTATGCTTCTACGGCCGAGCCGCTTTCATCGTATTTATTAATTGGGTCTAAAACTTAATCCCTACAAATCCCATTTACAGGGTGGGCCCAACACCCAAGATGGCCCGTAAACTGAGCCAGGCTGAACCGTTCACAAGACCAACCCATGAGCTAAAACCATAGTCCAAACCTAGCCCAACTCGTCAGCTATAGGGAACTGGGCCATTCCTGACGGGGCCCACATCCAGATCGGTCAGCTTGAGTGTATAAAAAAGGAATGGCCAGGTCAATTAAGGCCGGGTCCACCTGCATGATATCAACATAATTGGAACCTTCATCGTGTAGACACCAGGGTAGATTTTGACCGTTGCCCGAAATTTGATACTTGCATCCACCTGATGACCTCACCCTATCAGATCTTCCATCCTTACACCGTTCTATATGCTGGGGTCCACCTGTGGATTTGTTTGTACATTGTGGCCCACCTGAAGATAAAAAGGGCTTGTTGTTTAGGCCTGTATATCTAAGCAGAATGGCCCACCTGATGGGAAGCTTGGCTCTGTTACACGTGTGACATATTCTCGGTCCTCACACGTGCTTTCATGTGGATGGGAAGGGTCTACACGTGTGGACTCATGCAACAATTCCAAAGGACAAGATAGGGAGTCATTTACTTCATTTAAGCCAGCAAGGCAGGCCTGGGTTTTGTCCAGGGCCGGATTTTGTGCTGGTTGGGCCGTGCTCATTCGAAAATTTGATTTTGCCGCCCATTGCCAGCCAACGGAACTTTGTGGATTACATCATGATCTATTGCAATAGCATGCTGACGCAGGGAAGGACATGTTGAGGCCTCGGGGGGTAATTATTCGGAATTCACGGAGCTTCTCTGAACTCCCGATAGAGATGCCTTAAATCCACAGGGAAAATAAGAAAATAAAAATAAAATTGTAGAAATTCAAAATAAATTGATTCATAATTATCTAATGTGTGTTCTTGTTACATTATTAATAAAGAAAATAAAAAACTAAAATTCGTAATTACCAAAAGTAGCAAAATTCTAACTCTAAAAAAAATCATAATTCTAGTAAAACTCTTGTAAAGCTTAATTTCTAAAAGTAAAAATTTCAAATAAATTTTTGCTAGAAGATTCATATCATGATTAAAAGTTATTTCTAAAAAAGAAGAAAAATCTAAAACTCTGAAAATAAAAAAATATTACAAAAATCAAAATTACTAAAAATAGTAATTTTTTCTTAAATTTTCGTTTTTGAGCTGAAAGCATGCATTTTCTAGCAAAACAGAAAAATATGACCCACTTTGTGGGTCAGTTCACCTCAGATGCCCATTACGGTATAGATTGATAGTTTTAGTGTCCGTAACGATACCCGGATCAAAATTTATGATTAATTTATGGTCCACCTTCTTTTGGTCCAACTATGTTAGGAATGTATCAGTGCCACGTCTTACATCAGACCTCTTACTTGGAAAAAACTCGTCCTCGAGTTATCTAAATGACTTTGCACATGATACTCAAACAATTTATGGTACTGATCTTTATCAGTCTTTTCCTTGTATTTTAAATTAGGCTCTTGAGTTGACATAATATACTCATTCTCTCCTTGACTTGACTAGTATGTATTAGTTCCTTCACTTGTGCCTGTAAGATCTCACTTTTTTTTTGATAATGTGGGCAATTAAGCAGACTTGCCCTTAAGACAATATCAATGTGGTTTTATATATCTCATACTGAAGGCAATTTATTAGGGTGTTCATCGAGCACAATCGCCTTGAATTCCTACAACACTAGTTTCAAATCCTTTAGGATGTTCACAGGCTCCATATATTTTTCATTTTCAACTAATGCATCTACATCTTCTCTTTCTTCAGATTGTTTAATAAAATCTTGTTCAATTATGAGAGACTGTTCTTCCACTTTAGAAGTCTTAATTTGGTTCTCCGTTCTCATAGGGGCCACATGTCCGCCATCGATCAATCTTGTGGCTTATCGTGACTTTGTTTTCGACAAGGATGCTTTTGCCGACAAATAATAGGATTTCTCTACATAACCCCTTACTAATCGACTATTCTGCTAAGAATTTTGATTTTGTTGGAATAATACTTGATTATAATCTCGATGGAGGAATCGCATGTACAACAACTGCTTCATCTACAACCACATGCGAATTGACACATTCATCTGTCTTGTTTTCTTGAGTTAAAGTTATTCCCACCAAGCTGAAGTTCCGCTTTTCAACTTATAATCCACAAGTTTAACTTTCTTCTCTTCATGATGTCCATGTAGTCGAAGAAACGTTCAACTTCAAGTAACCAATCGAGGAAGTTCTTGAAGTAGAGTTTGACGTTGAAACTAAGAAGATCAACTTTCGTCTTGGATTCTCGATCTGTTCGATCCATCTGATCAATGCTTCGTCTAGGATATTGTGAAAACATGCAATAGAATCCCACCTTCTCGGGTGCGATTCTGAAATTCACCACTGACATCACCTACGATCAGTGTAATTATAAATTTCAGCACCTACCGGGGGCAGATCAACACCACAAACACGGAGTTTTCCTATGGCCTCTATCATACGATCAATGGCATCGTGTAACCCTTGCATGACTTGCCGATTCTCTCGCCACGTTGTTTCAAAAGTTGCCGCGATTAAAAGATGATTCCATTGAGCACCATCCATAGGATTGTTGCATGTGTTGAGGTCGAGCACCATCTTCCTTAGGTGGAGTAGTTTGAATTCACAGAGCTTCTCTAGACTCTTTATAGAGATACCTTGAATCCACAAGGAAAGTAAGAAAATAGAAATAAATTTCTGAAAATTTGAAATAAATTGATTCATAATTATCTAATGTGTGTGTCCCTATTACACTATTAATAAAGAAAAAAAACTAAACTAAAATTCCTAATTACCAAAAATAGAAAAATTTTAACTCTAATAAAAATCTTAATTCTAGTTATTGATGAAGAACTTTGGTTAGCCTTCTCCAGGTCTTCGAACCCCTGCGCAAGAAACAGATAAAGGAGACCCTGACTTAAACAGGGGACCCTCCGATGCCTAAGTCAGGTTAAGAAAATGAGTATAGTTGAGGATTGAGTTTAAGGCTTAGAATTGTGCGTACATTTCATCATTAGGGATGCTATTATATATAGTTTGGGAGAGGCGGTGGCGTAGGAGGAGTCTCCCTATTTATCAGGGTATCTAGTAGTAGGATCACAATCCTATTATCAGTTTTCATGACCACCCTAGATTCTCGGCTAAGATCTCGGTTGGATCCGTATCGCGATAGGCTTCCTAGGTTTTCGGCCAGGATCTCGGGCGGACACGGTCGGGCCTTGATAGGAGGCGGGCTGCGTTGACTTAAAGCATGTCGTCCTAGGATGTACTGAGCCAGGACATGCCGACCTAGGACATCCCGGCCTGGGACATGTCGACCTTGGACATGTCGACCTATCTCCTTAGTTGAGTGGTTGGGTTCCTTTCATTGAGATCTGTGGTCCTTTTGACCTGCTGGCGGGATAACTCGACCTCATCTCTTTTTCGGCTTTGGAGCTGGATGTCGGGTTTAGAGTTAGTGTTGTCGCTTGGCTCGGTCGAGCGTGCAAAGTTCCGACCTGACCTTTTCCCATTGGTTGGTCCATTTTCCCCATAACAATAAGCCTCCCTTACTTTTAGGTCTATGAAGCAAGCATGAGAAGTAGTTCGGACCCGGTTAGGTCGTATTGTTTTTTCTCGGGGTGTTGAGTCGGTTTCTCATTAATGTTGAGTTTAAGCGGTGTGCACAAGACTCGGAGCGTATCTACAATCATGACACGTAGTACTTGAGATAGTATGCTCACGGCTCGAGGTCATGTGCGCTGTCAGAGCACCTTTTCGTTGTTCGTCCAATGGAGCGATGACGTGTGACATGCTTTTGGTTGTGGAATCGTGCAACAAATGAAAGGGCTCCACGTGTCCAGGTGCGAGCGTTGAAGAACCGTTCTGGCTGCCGCATTGAATGCAGTATTAAATGTCGTATGAACGATTTTGCTATAAAAGGGGGTGCCCTAGCATTGGGAAGGGTTATTTGCCCCTTTTCTCTTGCCGCATTTGCTTTCCTTTGGTGTCAGGTGATTTTTGGTGCACTTCTGGTCAATTCTCCATTGTCTTTTCAAGCGAGTCCTCTCCCCTAGTGAGCCCTGTTTCTGTTTTTATATCCCCGTCTACCTTTTTCTTATTTTCTTTAGGTTTTCGACAATCTTTCACTTTCAAAATTGTACTAGAGATGCCAAACCAGTAGGAGGGGACATCTCGTGGTGATGGTGGGGTAGACGATCTCCGCCCTATGTCAAACCCACCATCACCTTTGATGATGATAAGCGATAGGGACTTTCGAGCATCTCATGAGTCGCGGATGACGGAGCAACCCCCCACCAAACAACCAGAGGACACAATGGGTGTTGCCCCAGTAAATGAAGAAGTAAGTAGGTCCTCGTCAGAAGGAGAGGAGAAAGGACCAGTAGGGTCTTTGTTGATGGAGGCCAACCTAGTGCGGATTAGGCTACAGTATCATGTCCTTGATTTTGCGATACTCCGAGCTCCCGCATCAGGTGAGCTCCCAAACGAACCTCGGGAGGACGAGGTGGCTGTCTACAAGGTCTCCCTCCAATGCGGGCTGATGCCCCCTCTCTAGAGGATAGTGAGGAAGGTCCTCGTGTACTTGGGGTTGGCCCCTGGACAGTTGATCCCCAATGCGTGAAGAGCACTGGTGGGGATGTACATTCTCTAGTCTGAGCTCGATCACCTCGAGCTGACAATGAATGAGTTCCTTCACTTGTACTAAGTGAAGTCTAACCTTACCATGAGGGCTGGTATTATTTCGCCGCTTAGAAGAAGATTGGTAAGGCCATAGTCACGGACATCCTGACCTCGAATAAAAATTGGAAGGCTAAGTGGTTATGGGCATCAGGGGGATTGAGAGACACCATGGATTTTCGGGCTGCGCTCTTGGGTTCTGACCTCCTTCACCACACCAGGTTGGTATATCCGAACTGTCTTTTGGTTAGACTTGTTTACTTTATTTCTAACTATGGTCGTCCTTGGCAGTTCTACCGAAGTATCCAATTAAAGTGGGTAAAGAGGAGCATGCTAGGATTGCTGAGGCGAGGGTGATAGATGCCAAGCTAAGATCTTGGAAGTGCTTGATCACACCCTAACTGTTGCTCAAATCAGGTCTTGATCTATTTTGATAGGTACATCGTTTTAAGGGTTTTAATTGTAGGTTTTTCTTTTTCCTGTGTTTGTTGATCTGTTTTTCTACCGTGCAGAGATGCCTGAGCAGAATAAGACTAAGTGGAAGGCTCCATCTGCGGCCGAGCTGGTTCAGAAAAAGTCGAGGCATGCCTAAAAAAGGAAGGCAACTGCTGACTTTGCTCCTACCGTTGATGTTGCTTGTGCAGATCAAGTTATGGCCTCTTGGGGAGTTGGAGTTGGTGCGAGGGTGGCCCTCGCGGTAGAGGTTTAGCCTCCCGAGGTGCGGGCGATTCCTGGCGGTGAGGCCCGACCCTCTTTGGCTCAGTTACCTAGCTTGGCTGGGGTTCCTAGTGGTGAAGGTTAGGCCTCGATGTCGGTCGTCACCGTGAAAGAGGGTCTCATGCCCTGGATTGCTTGATCTGTACCCAATGTTGAGTTTATTCGATCAATGGACCTTCCCCTTGAGGTCATCACGGGTCATATGGCGGCTCTTTTCTATAGGGTAAGTTGTCCTCCTTATGTTGGTTGTTTTTCCAGACAAAATAGTTTTTCTTCTCCTAATCTTGAGTTTTCTTTCAGTTCACCCTTTCCCTTGTGAATGCTCGTTGTGACATTTTATGCCTTAAGATGGAGCGCAAGGAGGCAGAGACGAGCTTGCTACAAAAGAGCGTCGAGTTTAAGCAGCTTCATTATGAGAATGTTGCTTTGTTGGCTCAAGAGGAGGGGTTAAAGTTCGAGCTGGAGTTTGCGAAGACGGAGTTCGAGGGGGCGAAAGTGCTCCTTAATGAGGCTCTAGAGAAGGGAGCTCGGTGGAAAGCTGAGAATGCCAAGTTGAATTATACCCTAAATGCAAAGGCGAAGGAGGCTCAGACGATCCTTCTGAAGGCTAAGGAAGCGGAGGCGGAGGAATTGAGAACCTCCAAAGAATAGGAAGAAGAGAGGGACGCTCTTTACAGTGCCGGGTATGACAAGTGCCTAGAAGACAGGGGGGTGGGCGTACCCTAAGCTCGACCTGTTTACCTTCAAGGTCGGCCCTTCTGATGACCCAGCTCCAGCTGGGAGTTGAGGTCTCCCTTTCTGAGTAGCTCCGCTTATCAGTGTTCCGAGCTTCTCATGTTTCCCTCTGTATTCCTTTTTCATTTCCTTATATTTTCTACTATGTTTAATGAAAATGGAGTTTTCATTAATGACTATTTGTTTGAATTTTTTGAGTGGGTTGATTGGATTGTTTTGTCGTTGATAGGCAGGTCGGCCTTCTTATGTCATGTTGGGGCTAGCTTGCTAGCCATGTAGGTTTTGGCAGGATGCGGATGTGTTAATTTTTCGGTTGATTAATCACCCTTTGTTGTGGGTTGTGTTGCCCAAGTAGCAGTAGAAATTGGTGGTATAGCCCCTCTCTATAAGGGTCAGGCCGTCGATCAAGGACTGTTCTTTTACTTTCGCTATAGGAAGTCCTTGATGGTAAACGTGAGAAACTTGATTATTGGTCCGACCTTTTCTGGAAGGGTGGAGTCGTTAGTGAGGGCATTTCTTCCCTTTATATCGAGGGTCAAGCCGTTAGGTAGGATGCTCTTGGCCATCACCTCATAAATATGTCCCACCTGTTGAATCAATCGGCCAAAACTTTGTGGGGAGGAAAGTTAATTGTGGGCTTTCTATGATCAATGAACTACATGGTGAAATGAAAACACCCATGGTCCTTAAATGTGGAAATTGATGTAGTAGAGGAAAATGATTTATTATCACTATTTTTTTTCTCTATACTTTTTCTTTCAATAAAAATGTTAAAATGTCAATGGACAAATAAAAAGAATTGCATTTTATAATTATAAAATTTTATATTTATATTTATATTTTTTAAATGATTTCACTCATTAAAAAAAAGCTAGGAAATAGGCATTACCTTCAAAATTCAATGGCTTTAGGAGTTGAATTAGAGTTTTAATTGGAACTTTTTAGTTTTAGTGAGTTTTGTTTTTGTTATTTTTGGAGTTTTAACAGTTCATTTGTAGTATAGAATTTTTGTTTTAGTCATTTAAGAGTTGTTTATAACTTTTGATAAAATTAGCCATCTTTTTATTATTTTAGTGTGGTTAGGCAGCTCCACTAATAACAACTTATTTGCCTATTCTAAAATAAATAAGCTCTTATTTTAATAATAGATTGTTTGGTAAAATTATAATTTTACTACTTTCTGTTTTAGAAATTAGTCAAAAAGTTCTTAAAAATAAGGGGTCAATTAACATTTATGCTGGTAAGAACCTATTTGCTTATTCTAAAAATTAAACTCTTATTTTAGAAATGAACTGTTTGGTAAAGTTATAATTTTAGAGCTTATTCTTTTGTAAACTGATAAAAAAGTTCTTAAAAAATAAGTGGTGAGGATGTCACTTTTTCTTTAAGAGCTTATTTGATTTAAGGAGTAGGCATTTTATTATTATTATTATTTTTTTAATTATTAATTTTGGACAAGTTTGTCATTTAACTTTTTAAATCGTCATATTAACTTCTTCTCCTCTCTTTATAATCTCTCCAAGGTGGGTCCACATGATGAACAACCCATGTTGAAAGTGGGGCTCCACATGATGAATGGTCCACATACCGTGGGCCTACATAACACATGATCACATCAAAGGAGGCCCCACATGATGGATGCCCTGCATTTAAGTGTGGCCTCACATGATGGATGACCCACATCAAAAATGGGACCCACATGATGGATGGTGGACATTGGAGGTGGGACCACATGATGAAAGGTTAACATCAAAGGTGGGCCCACATGATGAACAACCCATGTTGATGGTTGGGCCCCACATGATGGTTGGTCCACAATAAAGTTTGGACCCAGATGATGGATGGTGAACATCAAAGGTGGGTCCCACATGATGGATGACCCACATCAAAATGTGGTCCGATGGACTATCCACGTCTAGTGGGCCCCACATGATGGACGGTTCATAGCAAAGGTTGTACCCACATGATGGACTATCCACATCTAGTGGGCCCCACATGATGGATAGTTCATAGCAAAGGTTGTACCCATATGATGGATGGTGGACATCCAAAAGTGGGCTCGGATGATGAACAACCCATATTGAAGGTGCCCCCCACATGATGAATGGTCCACATTAAGGTGGGCCCACATAGTGCATGATTCACATCAAAGTGGGCCCCACATGATGGATTGTCCACATCAAAGTGTGGCCCAACATGATAGACAATCCATGCTAAGTGTGACCCACTTGATGGACAGTCCACATCAAAGGTGGGACCCACATGATGGATGATGGACATCAAAGGTGGCCCACATGATGAATGACCAATATTGACGGTGGGGCCCACATAATGAATGGTCCGCATCAAGGTGGCCGACATAATGGACGGAGTGGGTCTCAAATGATGGATGACCCACATCAAAGTGTACGTGTCCCCTCATGGTGGACAGTCCATATCAAGTGGGCCCCACCTAATGGATAGTACACATCCAAGGTCTTACATGATAGACAACCCATATCTAAAGTGGTCAAACCTGATTGATGATCCACATAGAAGGTGTGCCCCACATGACTGATGGTGGACATCAAAAGTGGGCCCCACATGATGGACAACCCACTTCGAAGGTGGGGCCCACACAATATATACATCAAATATGGATTCCACGTCATGAGTAGTTGACACTGAGGGGTCCCACATAAAGGACAATTAGCATTGATGGTGAGCCCCACATGATAGATAACCTATATCAAGGTGGGCCCCATATAATAGATGATCCTCATCAAAGGTCAACTCCTAATGATGAATGATTCACATCCAAGACAAGCCTCACATGATGGACAACCTACTTTGAAGGTTTGGCTCCCACGATGGACGATCCACATCAAAGGTGGGCTATATATGATAAGGGATCCACATCTAATGTTTGACGTAATAAATAGCCTAAATGTATTAAAACATGAAGGTTGTAAACATTCATTCTTTTTTCATTTGCAGTATGGTCAATATATAATAAGATCCATTAAAATAATTGTCCGGATTGTTCTGATAATGGAGTTGTTATAATCTTTAAAAATGACATCAACTACCCATAAAAAAAAAACTCTTATTTGAATGACTTACTAAATATACTTATTTCAAATAAGAGTTATTTATTTATGATTTTAAAAGTATGATTTACTAAACGAGCTTATTTAAAATAAGAGCTAGAACAAAAAAAGCTTATTAGAATAACTCTTATTTGAAAATCTTTTATTAGATTATAGCATAAAAGCCAAACCAACCCTAAGTAATGGGGAGGTAACTTACTTTTTAAGAGTGTATTTTGGTTAAGTAGGCTATACATTTTCGCTAATTTTTGTACAAGTTTATCCTAAAACTTTTAAAATAATTCCCACATTGCCATTTTCTCCTCTTTACAATTTCTTCGAAGTAGGCTCACATGATGAACGACTCATATTGAAGGTGCAGCATACATGATGAATGGTTCACATCAAGTTGGGGCCACATAATGCACAATCACATTAAAGGTGGGCCCAAATGATGGTGGATTCACATTAAAGTGTGACCTCACATGATGGATGATGGACATCGAATGTGGGACAACGTGACGGATGGTTGATATTAAAGATGGACCTACATGATGAACAACCTACATTAAATGTCGGGCCCCACACGTGGACGGTCCATAGCAAAGGTGGGACCCACATGATGGATGGTGGACATCAAAGGTGAGTCCTAAATGATGGATGACCTACATCAAAATGTGGCTCCACATGATGGACTATTCACATCAAGTGGGCCCCATATGATGAATGGTCCACAACAAAGGTGGATCCAGATGATGGATGGCTCGGATCAAAATTAATGTGGCCCTGCATGATGGACTATCCGCATCAAGTGGGCCCCACATGATAGATAGTCACAACAAAGGTGGGACCCACATGATGGATGGTAGATATCAAAGGTGGGCTTGCATGATGAATGACCCATATTGAAGGTGGGGCCCCATATGATGAGTGGTCCAAATCAATGTTGGAACATATAATGCATGATTCACATCAAAGGTGGGCCCCACATGATGGATGACCCACATCAAAGTGCAACCCAACATGATGGACCATCCATATCAAGTGGGCCCCACTTAATGGGTGGTCCACATCAAAGGTGGGACCCACATGATGGGTGATGGACATCGAATGTGGGACAACGTGACGGAAGGTTGATATTAAAGGTGGACCTACATGATGAACAACCTATATTGAATGTCGGGCCCCACATGTTGGACGGTCCATAGCAAAGGTGGGACCTACTTGATGGATGGTGGACATCAAAGGTGGGTCCTAAATGATGGATGACTGTCACGTCCCAAACTCAGAAACCGGGCTCACAAAATTCCCGATCGCCGAATCTGTCGCCGACAGCCTCCGTAGAACTCCATTCTCGGCTCCTAGTTCCCATTCACCAGGTTCTGATCCTGAGATGCTACGAGGAGAATTTTTAAGGTCAGTTTGAATTGTGATAAGCATAACCAAAGGCATAACCCACAAACAACAATCAAAAACTTCATTACATTTCCACTATGATCAAAAACTTTACAAGTATAATGAGTATAAAGGAAAATACAATGATGATGAACAAAACTCTAAGATAATCTGCAAAGCACTCCTACCTCAGCGCTGCTGCACCCCAACGTCACCTGCATGCAACGGTCTTGCATAAGCTCATAAAAAGCTTAGAGGGTGGTGAAAGTGTGTGCGCAGGGTAGTAATATGATCATGCAATATCAGAGTAATGCGAAATATGCAGATGGATCCATAAATATCATGAGCCGTACCAAGGCTATGCGATGCAAGATGCAAGTCAAGCATACAATCCTCATCTAAGTCCACATGTCAATACAGCTCAAATTTAGGATATCACCGGGGTCTAGTACACTCTAAACCAGATCACTGCCTCATCGCACGCAATAAGGTAAGTGGAAGAGACCTCACTATCTGTCTGCCAATATCGGGCTCGACTCGTCGATAGTGGACTCATTCTTCGAGCTGGTCAAACTCAGCCTAGTTTTACCCCCTACTCACGGGCGGGTAAGGCCGCACCCCCTTCCAACCGATCACGACATAGTGGAGAGCTCAACCATCTGGTAATCGGCACTCAACGCTCATCTACCCACTCGGTCTAGACGTTAGAGCAACCTCTTAGTACCATAAGGGTTTAGAGACTTTCACACAGGGATATCTATAGCACCTATGTATAACAAGATTTTCAGTATCCAATCTTACTAACCACGATCTGTCTGTGGAGGCTACGACCCCGATGTTGCTAAGGCGTACAACAACCATATCACACCATGCGAAATGCATGAATCACACTATCCAATCATGCAGCAAATCCTGCGCGTATCATGCGCTCATGCAGGGCAACACCGCCTAATCGGGGTTTCATAAACAATCTGCCCGAAGGCATATGCTATGATCAGTCGCTTCTCATATCAAGCATACATATGATGCGTATGATAATGAGTCATGAAACTATACTAAACATGTTATAATGAAATGAACTATCCTTACAATGCAGATGGGCCTGGACGGCCTATACACAATAAGTATTGCCTATCAATGGGCCCTAGGGAGAGTCGTAATGTGGACATCCAACCAACATTATACTCACAATGTGGACATCAAACCAACATTGTTCCCAAGGCATGATCACCTTAAACATCGTTACATAATCCGTATTGGGATTACACATTGCAATGGACTTTAGGTACGTCCCATTGGGCCTTAAATACATCAAATGAACCTTTTATTCATCAAATGGGCCACATAAATGGACCACACCAATGAGCCTTATGTGCATTGTAATGGGTCATAACCCGTGGGCCTTAGATATCATCAAATGGGCCTAATCTCATGGATCTTATATGTAACAAATGGGCCACACAAATAGGCCTTAACCCATGGGCCCCTAAAACATCAAATAGGCCGCAACCCATGGGCCTTATACAAATCCCCAAAATGGTTGAACGGTTTGGACGAAACTCATGCATCATGGTAGGTCCTAAAGGGGTGGAAGGCAGAGATTAATCACATGGTCCATGGTAAAAATCCATACTCATGAAGGGTGTGTACACAAATCATACATAAGTGGATCCTAAGTAGGATCCACCCAAAATGTTTATTTTCCACTAGACCTTGGGCCCAACCTAGTGTTTATTTTCTATCCAAACTGGGCCTAGCATGATGTTTATTTTCCATCCAAACTGTTCATAGGGCCCACTGTAATATTTATTTGCAATCCAATCTTTTCATAAGGTCACGTGGACCTTGGGCTCACTGCAATGTTTATTTGCAATCCAAACCATTCATAAGGTCACGGTCAGGGGTAGGTCCCACCGTTCAATATGAATGGTGCGAATATAACACATAAAACATGGTGGGGCCCACCGTCCAGGGATGGACGGCGCGGACAGAACACAACGAGGTGGGCTCCACCGTCAGGCAGACGGTGTGAAATGAACCCATATATCATGGTAGGTCCCATCGTCCACAGCCGTGGATGGTGGATAAAGTATATTCATCACTGTGGGTCCCACGTATGTGGCCCACCATAATGTTTATATGCCATCTGACCCGTTGACAAGGTCACATGGACCTGAGAGAAAGGAAAACACAAATTTCATCTTGATCCAAAAACTTCTGTGGCCCACAGAAGGGTTTCAATGGCAAAGGTTCAATCCCACTGTTTCCTGCAGTGTGGGCCACTCGAGCGTCAGATCGGCCTCATTTTTGGAGGGGGCCTGCTTCAGAGAGGGGCCCGCCATATGAACCGGTTGGATGATAAATGAACATCATGGTGGGTCCCACGGCTGGAGCCGTGGGACCCTGCTAGTACGCCTGACAGAGGCTCTGCCTCTTGCCATTGTTTTTAAAAAATAATAAAAACCCATTTTTTGGGGTTTTTCGCATCTGGGGCCCGCATCAACTAGATCCACCCCGTCCATTGGCTTCCCTGGCTCAAGACAAGCCAAAAGAGTCCAATGTTGAATACTTTTGGCTTGTAGAAAAATTTAAAATAATTTATAAACGGTGAGAATTACTGTTTTGAAAAGTATGGCCCGCCCAATGAGCGGATTAGCTTCATTCTTTGGCTCAACGCCTAAAATGATATGAGAAAGAGGATGGACGGCCTGGATTGTACTCATACATCAAGGTGGGGCCTATACAAGTGGCCCACCCAAAAAGGGCTCTCTTTTCTTTCTTTTTTTTTTTTTTTTTTTTTTTTCTTCCAGCGTCCCTGGACCATAACATGTACATTGAGGTGGGCCACCACTGATGGATGATCACATATAAGGTGGGCCCCACTTATAAATGGCTTGGGTAGGATACAAGCCTCATGGTGGGGTCCATTCAAGTGGGTCATACGGCCACATAAATCATACAAAGAAAAAAATTAAAAATGAGAGGGAGAGAGAGAGAGAAAGATAGAATGGGACATGCATGATGGAGAGACCCCGACATTATGGGCCCTCTCATGCAATGAATCATACATCAAGTGGGCCCTAAAGCATGTGGGACCACCGAAATCTAAAATCAACGGTGGAGATCCTTTCCCCACCAATATGGACGGTCTAGATGACCTTCCTATTGCAATGAAATAAACATCATGATGGGGTCCATGGAGAATGGCCCCATCATGGATGATCATGATGATCAAAGTGGTCCATCGGCTACAACTTAGGGTCCCAAGTGAGATCCAAACCATTAATCGGTTGGCCTCACTTGGCTCATCTTAACATGAAAACTATAATCATCAAGCACCCACCATTTGATCTTCTTTCTCCTATGGGTTCCTTAGCACCTTAGCTTCAATTTCAATGGAGGAGATGAGAAATGGATGACTAGGATGAGAGATCTTGGGATGGAGAGGTGGGCCACACTTGGAGTTTTGGAAAGAGAGGGAGAATTCTCATACATGGGATTTTTTGTTGCTTGAGAAAATGAGATGAGAAATTAAAAAGAGAGAGAGTTGTAAAGGGAGAGAGAGTGAAGGGTGATGGAGTGATGGATGAGAGAGAGATGGGTGTAAGAACTTTGTTGAGTTTGGTGGCCTTTTTTGTAAGAAAGGCATGAGCTTGTAAAACCTTTTTGACTTTTGTGGTTGCTTGGGTATGGGTGAAAGGTGATTTGTACTTGACATGTGATGTGATAAGATTTGATTGATTGATGGGATTGATGTGACACCTCGTACAGATTCTCTTGAGTTTCGCAACGCGCGGCGTTTTCTTCGCACCGAACGTTAGCCCACATCTCTTGACCAGGGTATCGCCTCGGCGCGCAAGTCACGGCATCGGAACCGCAACGACGGCGCGGTCGCTATGGTAATGGTCTTGGGTTGAGTCGATATGGGTTGACGGCATATGAATAAGGGTCGCACGTAAATATTGGCTAAGGGTCGAAGGTTGCCGAAATTCGACCGGTAAGACTGCGGAAGTCTACGAAACGGTACGGACTAAGATATGGGTCTTACAATGACCTACATCAAAATGTGGTCCCACATGATGGACTATTCACATCAAGTGGGACCCATATGATGAATGGTCCACAAAAAAGGTGGATCCAGATGATGGATAGCTCAGATCAAAATTAATGGGGCCCTGCATGATGGACTATTCACATCAAGTGGGCCCCATGTGATAGATAGTCACAACAAAGGTGAGACCCACATGATGGATGGTAGACATCAAAGGTGGGCTTGCATGATGAATGACCCATATTGAAGGTGGGGCCCCATATGATGAGTGGTCCAAATCAATGTTGGAGCATATAATGCGTGATTCACATCAAAGGTGGGCCCCATATGATGGATGGCCCACATCAAAGTGCAACCCAACATGATGGACCATCCATATCAAGTGGGCCCCACTTAAGGGGTGGTCCACATCAAAGGTGGGACCCACATGATGGGTGATGGACATTGAATGTGGGCCCACATGATAGTCGGTTGACATCAAAGGTGGGCCCACATGATGAATGATCGATATCGAAGATGGGGCCCCACAAAATAAATGGTTCACATTAAGGCGGGCCCACATAATGGATGCATCGAGATTCACATGATTGATGGTCAACATTAAAGCGTGGCTCCTCATGATGAACCATCCATATTAAACGGTCCCTACCTAATGGATGGTCCACATCCGAGGTCTTGCATGATAGATGGCCCATACCCAAAGTGGCCCACATGATGGATGATTCGCATAGAAGGTGTACCCCACATGATGTATGTTGGATATCAAAAGTGGGCCCACATGATGGACAATCCACTTAGAAGGTAGGGCCCACTCGATGGACACATCAAACATGGACTTCACATAATGAGTGATGGGTAGTGGACATTGAGGAGCCCCACAAAGGATAATTAGCATTGATGGTATACCCCACATGATGGATGACCTCATCAAGGTGGGCCCCTAATGATGAATAGTCCACATCTAAGATGGGCCTTGCATGATGGACAATCCACTTTGAAGGTTTGGCTTACTTGATAGAACGTCCACATCAAAGGTGGGCTCCATATGATAGACGATCTATATCCAATGTTCGACATAATCGATGATCCAAATGTCGTAAAACATGAAGATTATAGCCATCAATTCTTTTGCCTTCAGGGCCACAGTCATTCTATGGTGAGAACCATCAAAACAACAATTTAGATAGTTATTATAATGGAGGTTTTATGATATTTAAAAATGACATCACCTACTTCTAAAAAAGCTGTTATTTAAATGTTTTAGCAAACACACTTATTTTAAATAATAACTAATTTATTATTTTTTTAAAATTGAAAAGTAATTTTATCTAATGAGCTTATTTAAAATAAGAGATTGAACAAAAAGAGCTTACTAGAATAGCTCTTAAATTCTTATTGAATTAGAGTTTAGATTCCAAACGGGCCCTTAATAATTTTTAATATTTTAGGCAAGTGTTTTATTTAAACTTAAATTAAGAATCTAGAGATCTTTTGCGTATATAAGTACATCAAATACGTTTTAATAAATCCTTTATTTAATATTATCAAATTTATTTTGAATTTTTAGATATCTCTGACTCCTTGTGGATTTAAATGGCTATTACTTTTTAGAAGAAAGATGATGATTTCTTTTGTTCCATCCATGCATCCACTACATTAAAGGGCCCGAGTTGGATGAGTGCACCCTTTTAATAATTTAGATCTTTTCCTATGCGCATGAATCATCTCCTTGACCCGTATTTAAATATTATTTAAATATGAGTATCTTTGAATCCTTGGATCACTGAAAATGATCTTTATCTAGTGGAAATAGTTATGACACATTCTATTACAATACCTCATAATATACTGTATCAAACCTTAAGATCTAGTCATCTAAAAAATTAATTGCTTGCAATTTTGTCAATGGATGCTTTTTTGTTTTTTTTTAGTAGCTTTGATCAACTGTGCATGTACAACTTAACAAATGCACATACTAGCGCATATGCCAGCTTCGCCCACAAGTGAAATATCTAAGCCATCCAGCATGTGGACCTCACAATAAATGCCATTGTCAAAAGATAAAAGTAGTCTATGGAGTACATGTGCCATGATATTAAAAATAAATGAATGGGTAAAAAAGCTTTGGCTAATTTTTCCCAACTATACATTAGTTTAGTTAATCTTGACCCACCAAACTATTGGACCGACCTAACCACTTGACTAGTGTACTAACATGATCCTTTTGGTATGAATCTACATAGCAATACTTTTTCTTTTTTTAACGAATGACTTGGATATTGTACTTGTCTTACCATAATAGCATCTATGGCGGTGTGTACATTAGCTGAAGACGAGAACTCCCTCTCCTCAGTGACCCCTAACATAGTCCGGTAAAAAGTGTCATGTGCAGCTCTTACAAGTGGAGCCTATATGGAAGATGACGGAAATCTTATTTCATTTAAATAAATATTTATTTTTCATTGTAGGCCCCACATTGAACATGTATGCACATGGCATGCTAATATTTTAGCGTTAGGGTTCCAAAACTCATGTAACCCTAGGTTATAGGCAATATATCAATATCCATTGGCTGGTTTGTAGACTTGATTTGGCTTAGCAAACTCCCCTTTTATACATGCATCTCAGAATCCTTGAGGAATGTATATTTCACCAAATAATGTCTCCATGTACGTGGAAGTGCCTTTTGAGGTATGAAATTATAAAATTGCTCTTATTTAAATTTTTTTCTTTAAAAAGTAGTAAACCTTAAGACCTGGGGCACATGGTATGCCAAATACATCCAACCCATTAAATGTATGCACCACACCATCGATGGTCATTACACAAACAAAACATTAAGTTAATTAGCGGGATATATACTTGAGTTGGGAGATTTTGAATAGTGTACATCATTTTTTGATGGATTGACTTACCTTACAATTGGATCCATCATATTTTTGGTTTGTTTAAAAATAATGTTGGTGTACCTATAATAAGTGGCTGTAATTAAATTTCCACTCTTTGAAAGCACTGCCTTAGAGTATCAATTATTTGAGCCATTATAGGATAAAATTCAAATCCTAAATTAGAAACTTTGTGATAATTTTTTTTCTTATTATTATGGAATTTTTACCCAAAATCCCACTGCCTTAGAGTATCAATTATTTGAGCCATTATAGGATAAAATTCAAATCCTTAATTAGAAACTTCGTGATAATTTTTTTTCTTATTATTATGGAAATTTTACCCAAAATCCCATACTAATCCCTTCTTTTTAGTGTGGGATTTTTACTGCAAAATTCCTCTAGAATATGAATTTAACCAAATAGTATCTAACTATACCACTGGGCAGTGCTTTTTCATATGAGAAATTATACTACCGCCCTCTTTCATTTTTTCTTTAAACAAAGTGGAGTGTTAAGAATCATGGGCCCACATGGTATAATGTGTTTCACATCCAATTCATCCAACAAATGCATACCGGCATTATTACTTAGATTGAATTAAAAAATGGTAAATCCAATCATACGGTAGATCAGTTCATAAACAATAGTATACACTATTCAAAATATCACAGTTCAAGTGTAGCCTATCTGATGATTCGATGGGTCTGATATTATTTTTCTTCTTGTCACTACGGTGGGGTACATACTTTGGACGATTTGGATGTTATTCAAATATCACGCGGGCACTACAAATCTTGACTTTTACTACTTTTTAAAGAAAGAATAATAATTAAAGATCGCAATTTTGTAACTTCAGCCCTTAGAAAGCACCTCCATGCACTTTCCACTGGTCCAGGAATAATTCAGTAAAAGATGGATTCCTCAGCAATTTGGAGGTAAAAAGCCTTATACATATATCCATCCAACAAGCGTACTGAGTAAACTCAGTTTGGCCCACCGTGAATATATGTGGTTTATCCACACCGTCCATCCATTTTTCCTACTAATTTTAAGGGTTGATCTAAAAATTGAAGTAAATACAAAGATCAAGTAGACCATGCCACAGGAAACAGTGTGGAATAATGATTTCCACCGTTGAAACCTTCCTAGGGCCCAAAGTAATGTTTATTTGTCATCCAACCTGTTAATAAGATCAAAAAGACATGGATGAAGAGAATACACAAAAATCAACTTGATTCAAAACTTATGTAGCCTCTAAGAATTTTTCAATGGTAGAGGTTCAATCACACTGTTTCGTGTGGTGTGGTCCATTAAAGCTTTTGATGTGCTTCTATTTTGGGCTGAAGCCCTAAAATTATCTGTTAATATAGATGAACTGAGTGGATAAAATAAATAAATAACAGTGGACCCCACAGAGTTTACTCAGCACGCCATCCGCTTCCCGTGGAGAGTTGCCTATCCCAAAGTGTGAACTTGATAGGCATATGCATGATCCTCCTAGTCGCCAATTTGGTGAGTTCAATCAAGTCATACACTAGCCCAGGAATCAATCCATTCCACTCATCAGGTGAGCCACTAGTAAAAAATAGATGGCTCAAAAATAATTAATTAACGGTCCACATTCAGCGTATACATGGTGTCCCACCTGATGAATGAACCAGCCTAATTCCTGGATCTTGCAAGTACACCGACGTGGAGAGTTGTATGTCGGGGCCCATTATCTGAACAATCCATATCATCACACACATGTGCCATGCGTACGGTTTAGATAGGGCCACGTGTGATGGATGATAACCATATTCGAAGTCAATATGCACATTCATGACATGCAAAAGCGACCATAGGCCATGTAGACTAGACGATATGATACAGCACTTGAGACTTTTATTCATGTCATGATGCTGGTAGGGTCAATACTGGTGGGCCATGACTTACAATGGGAACACCTATTTTGAATTTGTGATGGTTCCACGTCATCATCCATGGTCATAGATACGGTGTGGCCTTCTTGAGCAACTTGGACTAAAAAAAGGAGAAAAGACTTTGATACTCTGGTAGAGTGTAATGGATGATACTCAGGCATTTTGAGATGAGGTACACTCCAGTGGTATGGATACCACTTTAAGCGTACGATGGTAGTGGAGCCCACGTGATGTATGCAAGACATCTAATCCGTCCATTAGATGCATGAGCTCATTTTAGTGCAGAGAATCCAAAAATCAGCTTGATCCGACGCTCAAGTGGGCCCAAAAAAAAGGAAGAAGATTGGAGGGAAGATCCACCCTTGAATTGCCGCCGGTATCCACCCGAGTTGCAAAACGGTCTGATTTTGGGTCTGACCTTCATCCAGACCAGAGGATGGGTTGAACCGGAAACGGATTGGCTAATCACCCTGCCACCATCCAATGCCTGATGGTCGGTGCTCTGTGGGCCCTACCATGATGTATGTGTTTCATCCATGCCGTCCATATATGTTTCTAGATCATTTTATGGTATGAGACCAAAAATAAAGTATATCCCAATCTCAAGTAGACCACATTACAGGAAACAGTGTTGAATGAACGTCGCCCATTGAAAACTTTTGGGGGCCATAAAAGTTTTGGATCAAGCTGATCTTTGTTTC
This sequence comes from Magnolia kwangsiensis, assembly GCA_037074715.1. Classification (NCBI taxonomy): domain Eukaryota; kingdom Viridiplantae; phylum Streptophyta; class Magnoliopsida; order Magnoliales; family Magnoliaceae; genus Magnolia; species Magnolia kwangsiensis. Next base: position 17,627,750 of record CM073586.1, read on the forward strand.
TTTCCTTCATCTGGGTGTGTATGACCTAATCAACAGATTTTATGTCAAATAAACAGTACAGTGAGCCTTAGGAGGATTTTAATGGTGGATATCCAATCACTATTGTTTTCCTGTGGTGTGGTCCATCTGAGATTTATATCCCTTTCATTTTTGGAATAAAGCCATGTAATGATATATAAAAATGGATGAAACACGTAAATCATGGTGGGGCCCACAGAGCAACGACCATCAGCCACGGGGCTGGTGGCAGCAGGGGGAGTAGCCAATCCGTTTCCGGTTGAACCGCTTGAATTGCAGATACAATACAGCGTGAACCCTTCATTCAAATAAGCGGTAATCTTCCGGCCTGAACTTGTTCCTTGTGGTGTGACCCAATGGGTTTTTAATCAGTCTGTACCTTTTTTTTTATTATTATTAAAGATGATTTGTGGCCAAGCATTTGATGGACGGGTTAGATTTCATGAATACATCACGTGGGACCCTCTTCTTTACCGGTACTATGCAGCCCGTGTAAAAGGATGGCTATAGAAAATAAGGCCATATTGGATGGATTGGATCATCCGATCAACGCGATTTTTGCAGTCTAGACTCGATGAACTGCTCAGATTGATCGACTGGAGTGTCCTACTGAATGATGCAACTAGGTGCACTATAACTTATGGTTGTTGGATGTATCATAAGCCAAAATGTATATCATTTGTTACTGATGTGGTTTTGAAACTGAAAAACGTGTGCGCGCTGGCACGCAAGGGCTTGCTTTTCTTTTCAACCGTTGCTTGCTGACCACCTCTAGCTGAAAAGCGGTTGCTTGCTAGTGCATGCATATCAAGCGTCGATGCATACCGAGTATCGAATAACTGGCAGAGGGAGAGTATGGATATCAGAAGCGGATTGCCTACTGAGTAAAATATGTGGGGCCCACCGTACTTTATTATCTTATCGACGCCGTCCATCCATTTTAAAAGATAATTTTAGGGAATGGAAAAAATATTGAAGCATATCCAAATTCAAATGGCCACACGAGGGGAAACAGTGTGAATTCAATGGCTACTGGTGAAAACTTCTTGGGGCCACAGAAATTTGTAGTCAAGTTGATATTTGTGTTTTTCCTTCATCCATGTCTGTGTTACCTTTCATGAAAGGTATGATGACAAATAAACATCACTGTGGGCCATAGGAAGGTTTCAACGGTGGATGACATTATCCCCACTATTTCCTATGGTGTGGTCCAATTAAGATTTGGATATGCTTAAATTTTTGGATCATTAAATATTATTGTCATTAAAAACGGATTAACGGCGTGGATAAGACAATTACATATATGGTGGGCCCCACATGGTTTACTCAGTACGCAATCCGCTTCCAGCGGCATGTTTTGAAGCTGGCCGACGGTACTCGCGCGAGTAAGATGGAGAAATTAGGCCTCCACTCAAGTTAGCTAACATGTTGAACCGGTGGGAGATCTGAGCCATTCATTATGTGGCACCCACGGTGGATATTTCCCGGACACGCAATCACATCACTTTTTTTTTTTTTTTTTTTGAGAAAATGGATGGTTGCAAAAATGCCCAACACTCCACATCAACACACACCTGACAGAAACGATGCATAGAATGACTTGATTTTTGGGCCAGGGAATGTCCCGTATAGACAACACCTGATGAATGGCCTGGATCTTACAGTGGACCCCCTTCTCCATTGACTACTTTTGAGCATTTGTCTATCTATTCATGTCGGCAGTACAAAGGTTTCACAGTCGAAAAGCCAGTGATGTTCTGTCTTGAAAAAGATCCGATGTTAGAGGCCAACAGCGAATCTTCACTTTTCTTATCACCATCCGATCAGGGTCCTATAGTGATAAGTAGTGGGCCCAGTTGAATTAGCAGCTTACTATAAAGTTAGGAAACGGATTGCGTACTGAGTAGCTCATATGCCAAGCGTGCTGAGTAAAATCTGTGGGGCCCAACAGGATTTTTTAATTTTATCCACTCCGCCCATCCATTTTATCAGATAATTTTAGTATTTATGCCAAAAAATGAAGCATATACAAAGATCAGGTGGACCACACAACAGGGAACAGTGTGAATTGAATGTCTACCATTTAAAAATTCTTGGGGGCCACAGTAGTTTTATATCAAGATGATATTTATTTTTTTCCCTGCATCCATTTCTGTTTGATATTATGAATAGGTTGGATGACAAGTAAACATCAATGTAGGCCCTAAGAAGGTTTTAACGGTGGAAATTATTATTCCCTGTGTTTCTTGTGGTATGGTCCACTTGATTTGTGGATATGATTTAATTTTGGGTTCAACCCTTAAAATGAGCTGAAAAAACGGATGGATGGCGTGGATAAACCACTTACATTTTAGTTGAGTTACTCAGTGCGGTCCGATTTCATAAAGTTGAAACATGTGGGTCCCATTTCATATCTCCGTATACAAACCCCATTTGGATTCGCTAAAATTAAAAGGAGGAAATAATGTTTCTTTTTTCAGAATATTCTATGAAATAAAAAAATGATATTCGTTACCCTCATATTTTCCAGGGAAATGAGTCTAATTTTCATGTTTTCTTGTTTGGTACTAGATCTTATTTCATGGAAAATTTCAGACTTATTATATGTATCAATGAATATCCATGATCAATGGCCCACCTATTATTGTCACGCATGTGCTAGCTTGGTTAGGATTGACTAATGCTGGGCCCCACAGCTAAAATTATTTAATCCCGGGGATCAAGACCGCCCATTCTAGGAATATATATAGACATTATTGAAAGATGGACGTCTAAAAATGGAAGTGACTCACCATGGGACACTGATTGCCTGCCACACCTTGTTACAGGAAGTTCTTATGTTCAGAAGTTAGGTGGGGCCCACAATGATGCTTGTGAGAAATCCATTCATCTATTTTGTCTGATCATATTAATATGCAGTCTCAAAAGTGACATAAATTCAAAACTCAAGTAGACCGCATGCTAAGAGAAAATGGATAGGAAAATACAGACCCGCAAACCCATGGTGGTGGGTAGGACCCTTGACTTTAGGGCATACAGTGATGTATGTTCACAGCCAAACCATTTTGACAATCTTTTTAGGGCATGGTCTGAAAAATGAAATAGAACTAAATCTTATGCGAACCACGCCACAAGAAATAGTTGTGATTGAATCCCCACTATTTAAAGCTTAATAGAGTGCGTGAGAATATTTATTTTCCATCCAATTGATAAGGTCATAAGGACCTAAATGAAGAAACCACACAAATATCATCTTGATTCAAAGCTTTTTTTTCCCACGAAAAGTTTTTAATGATCGATTACCATTGTGTCCTATACAATCATCCATCATTTTTTGGATCCCACCCTAAAATGAGTTTTCAATACAAATGTAAGGTGTGGATGTAGTAACATACATCATGGTGGGCCCCACAGTCAGGGTTCTAACCCACCTCAGATCCACCAATGCTATGCCAGGTAACTGACAATTGTAATGTTTATATGCAATCCAAATCCAAATCGTTCATAAAGATTATTCCTTTTGGAATGAACTGAAAACGTAAAGTATTAACCTCATCCAAAACTTCTATACCTCAGGAATGCAATCCAAATCATCACTGTTCTCTATTGCTTGGCTCACTTGAGTTTTAGGGCTTGTTTGATTTTTATCGTTTAACCAGGTAACAGTAAATACCCTGATTATTACCATTTCACCTGGCTGTATATTCATGGGAAAATTCTTTTCTTGGAAATTAGTTTAAAAGTAGCAGTAGCCATTTTAGGACCTCATCTTAATGTATATGATATATCTGTTCCGTCCATCCATTTTATCACATCATTTTGAGATATAAGGAAAAAAAAAAAAAATAAATCCAACACTCTACTGCTCATACCAAAAGAAACAATGGCCCTGAAAGTTTTTAATGCTAAGTATTTAATTCACGTTTTTTTATGGCTTGGTCCACTTGTGCATTGGATATGCCTCATTTTTTAGCTTAAATCATAAATACATATGACATAATAGGTGAACGATGTACATATATGATATGTATCATGGTTGGACCCACAAACATTTCATAATATTTACCATTTTGACACTAAAAAAGTAAGCCGTCAAATCAATCATGGGGCAGAGTGCGGCAATTAAAGAGGAAAATATTTATTACCGTTTAGGGGGTATTCCCCTGAGAACTGGAAAATCAAACACGTCCTTAGATCTGCATATCAAGACCTCACAAAGCGGATGGACAGGGTCAATTTCTCACCAACAGCATGGTGGGCCCCACCTAGCTCCCAAACTTCCTCCGATGTGGGTGTCACAAGCAATCTACGGGTGGGCCAGAGATTAGCACATTTTAGATGGCCGTACAATTAAGCCATGTGTACTGTCGAAGAGTCGCACCATTCTATAAACTACACAAAAAATAACGTAAAGGACTTAGCCCCTACGAGGGAAATGGCCGACCAAACAAAAGTTCCAATCCAAAAAAGGCCGCTGCTCCCTTTCCATGGAAGCCACTTGATGTTCGAAGGAGTACAATCATCCATACTCATTCACACAGACAAGATACATGTGACATGTATTGTAATCAATCTAAACCGTCCAAACCGTTGAACCCACTGTAGGTGTCCCGAAAATTATTTTGGATGTAGAAAATTCACATTTCATTTGTGGGAATCTTTTGTTGAATTTAAATGGGAATTTGTTTCCATTCTAGTGTATTTTTAATGATAATGACCACCCACAAGAGCTTTTAAAAGATCATCCGTTCAGTTTGATTTTTGGGGATACATTTGCAATGGGCCCCACATTTTGGATGGTTGTCATTGAAGCAAATGTATGTCAGTCATACAATGGAGGTTTGCACGAGAATGGAATCTATGGACAGACATACTCCATCGTATGGAATAATTGAAAACTTAGTACGAAAACATCTGAAAACTTTGACAAGTGGGAAAGTGATCTGACTGAGCACAAAGATTGTGGGTCCCATGGAAATCAAGTGGTGTGGAAAGGAAACGGTTACAACAGCCCCAGTTCTTTGTGGCCCACCTTGTTGTATGTGGAAAATGAATTCCGTTCATGATGTGGATACAATGATATCACCTTGAAATGGCTGTGTTTTGCATAAAGCTGATTTTTTTTGGAATGTCCCTTCTTTATGTAGAGGGTCATTGATGTACGTTCGAAAGGAGTCGAACAGCAATGGGGTCCACAGAGCCAGGTACGGTCTGCGTCCTCTTTGTATTGTTCCCTATGGGGTGGCCTACCTGTGTTGTTGATCACGGGAGCAGTTTAGGTGCTGCCCCGGCCTTATCCAAAGCAGTGTGGTCCTGACAGTAGGGGCTAATTTGATATATGTTGATCTGTTTTTCCAGCTCATTTAGGAGCAAATCCAAATACTAGGGGGATCACACCACAAGAAACGATGGCATTGACTGGCTGACCCAGTTTGAACTTTGGCAGCTCAACTCGGCTTGGCCACTAGCTGACCCAGTTTGAACTTTGGCTTGGCTCGTTCCATGAGCTTGATTGGCTCGGTTCAGTTCGGTCAGTAGCTCGATCCAGTTTGAACCGAGTTCAAGCCAAAATCGGGCCTTTACGGTATTTTCCCAAACACATGTAGTGCGCCTTCAATTTCTTATGGAATGTAAAGCAACATCATCAGTTTACATGTATTTCATTAAACACGTAGCAGACAACATAAAAATAAAAATACAAGGGTATTTGTTTCATATCCATACCTTCCTCGTCACCAACGGATACTTTGTTGAGTCATTTCATCAAATACTTGTTCAGCAACATCAATATCAAAGTAACCAAGTCACCCAATTGGTTCGATCTGAGTTCGATTCGAGTTAGGGTTCGATCTGAGTTGATTCGAGCTCGGGAAAGTTCAGACTCGACTCAAAAATTTTCAAGCTCAAAAAATCAGCTCGAACTCAGTTTTTAACTGAGTCAAACCGAGCTTTTACGAGTTGAGTCACGCAAGCTAACTGAGTTAACGTGGTTCGTGTACACCCCAAGTATTGACTGCTAAAATTTTATTGTAAACCACAAAACATCTACATCAAGTTGATATTTGTTTTTTATTTTTTATTTTTTCCTTCATCCAAGCTGATTCGACATTATCAATAGGTTGGATGGGAAATTAACATTAAGGTGGGCCCCAAGAAGTTTTTAATGGTGGACGCACAATCACCACTGTTTCTTATTGTGCGGTCCACTTAAATAGTTGATTTGTTTCATTATAAGTTTTAGGCTGATGCCTCAAAATGAGCTGCAAAGCTGATGGACCGATTGGATATAAATACATCAAAGTGGCCCCAGTTAGGGCCCCATTGTTTCCGCTCTCGTTGATCAGTCAGATTTGTGGTGGGCCCCACCTAGGTTACGAGCGCAGGAACTTCATGCGAAAGCAGGAAATCCGTGCCCACTGCTGGGAGTAGATTAGGTGAGGCCGTGGCTTCACCCAACATAGTGCCAGCCTGATTGTGGGGTCCACATTGATGTGTAATTTGTATATCCACGCCTTACATCTGTTTTCCAGGTCATTTTAGTGCATGATCCCAAAAATGAAGAGATTCAAATATCAGGTGGACCGCACCCTCGAAAATAGTTGTGATTGAAAGCTCACCATTAAAAACTTCCTAGCACCCATTGAAATGCTCACCGTAATGTTTATTTTCCATCCAAACCGGTGATAAGGTGACACAAACATGGATGAATGGAAAAAATAAATACCAGCTTGATAAAAAAAAGCTTTTGTGGCCCACAAGAAGTTTTTAATGGCCAATCACCATTGTTTTTGTGGTATAATCCCCTAAGATTTGGATTTGCTTTATTTTTTAGATCGTGCCCTTAAATGAGCCGGCAAAACAGATTGATGGCTTGGATATACAAAATATATATCAAGGTAGGCCTTACGGTTAGGGCCACACCATGTTGGGTAAGGCCGAGGCTCCTATTTACCACTACACACAACTAGATCTAGGCATCGACTCGAGTCGAACCGAGTTAGAGCTGACTTGACTCGATCTGGTTTTGAAATAGGCTGACCCGAACTCGATTCGACTCGATACTGAGTCCATCATTCCTGACTTGATCCGAGTTCGGTCTGGCCTAGATTGATCCAGACTGAGCCTGATCTGGTCAGAAGAATTGAGTCGGGTCTAGTTGGCACCGAGTCAGATTGAGAGATGAGGGAGGGAGGGAGGGAAGGAGGGAGTGGAGAGGAGAGAAAGGAGGAGGAGGAGGAGGAGGAGGAGGGGAGGAGAGAGAGAGAGAGAGAGAGAGAGACTTTGGGATCAGGTTGGGGTAGGGTGCAGCGGGTAGGGTTAGAGAGTCGGGTCGAGTTGGGTTTCGAATCGACTTAAGTCTAACTGGATCAAGTTTCGGGTCAAGTCGGGTTGAGTTGCTAGGTAACTCGAACTCAACTCGATTTGAGTTCGGATTAGGTGAAGCCTACTCGGTTCAGATTGACTCACCCATTCGGTTCGGGTTGAGTCGGATCTGAACGAGTTAGATGAGTCGAGTTAGCCAGATCGAGTCATCCGGTGCCCACCTCTACACACAACCCATGCAACCATGAAAATTTTCAAAAGGTTCAGGTGGCTTAACAAGTTGACCTTACCTCCTAATATGCGTGTACCAATGCATGTAGAATACATTTCTTGAAGAAGTAAATTAAAAATAAATAAATTTAAAATATTACTGTACCAAAGTAGTCCATGTGGTATTAGAATAAATTTTAATAATACAAGTTTTCTCAAATATTTTATGAAAGTATATATGGCATAAGAATTTAAAAATTAAATTAAACTTATAAGGATAACCAAATATTCATAATGAAAGTTAAATTAATAAATCATCGTAATCATTTTGGAGTAAAGATTTAATATTCATTTTTTTATTGTTCTTAACTTAAACTTTAGAAATAGATTCATCTATTTCTTTTTTTAAAAAAATTACATTATGCTAGTCAATTAACCTCTTTTACTATGTTAGACTTTGTGCAGCTTATTAAATTATATCTTATTTATATGTGAACATATTTATTCATTAGATTATACTAAATTTTCTCTCAATATTTGAGTTTATATGTATGGAAGCGATCATTTTATAATAATTTATGAGTACATATATTTGTGTTGGCCATTGATGTAGAGCGGGTCGCGGACAATTTCATGGCCAAGATGGATCAGAAAAGGCACGGTCGACGACAAAAGAGATTCGGACCATCAGACTTTAGATCGGGCATATCTCGCAATTCGGAATGAGTTATCTGACGTAAAATATATGATTTTGGGGTAGAACAAGCTACTTTAGCCAAGAAACCCGGCTATGTTGGGTTGCGCAGCCTGGATTTGCGAGAAACCCCCTGATCGACGGTCGTTTCCCCGTTTTAATTTCGTTTTTACTATAAATAGTAAGTTTTAGTTTGCTTATAGCTCTTCATCCATTGGGCTTTAGGAGTTGTGTCCAACATGAAAAGTACTTAGGATAATTAGGAGAACGGTTTGGTGAAGCAAAATAGGACACTTACAATTTTTGGCAGAAAACCTTGCACACTAGTAGACATCACAACTGTCTATAAATAGTAAGTTTACTATTTATAGTAAGTCGTGGATTCTAAGAGTTTTAGTTGTGGTTTGAGTCTGATTTCTTTACTATTGCTTGGTTCCCTTATTTAAAGGGATGTGAACTCATTTTACTTCATTCAGTAATCAATTTTGAATTTTATTAGAATTTATTTCTAATCTCTTACTTTCTTTCCTCGTGGATTCGAGAAGTCTATGTGAGGAGTTCAGAGAAGCTCTGTGGATTTGGAGTAGTGATCCTTGAGGAAGACAGTGATCGACCTCATCACGTTCATCCCTGCGTCAACCATCATGATGAGATAGGCTCAACATTTGTTAATTAAAGGTTTGGTTTAATTTGGCTCTTTCTTAATGTAAACTAGTGTGCAAGTATGTATAGGAGTGATATATACTAAGTCATATGTATATATGAGCATTCACATTGATTTATGAAATAATAAAGATAAGATCTCATAAAGGCTTAATTAATTGGCTCCATACCTGGCCAAATCATGTAAGTTTATATATTGCAAAGTGGATGGATTTTGCGTGATGCTCACGTAGACAATGAATGCTTGATTATTCACATTATGTGAATTGAGCCATATGTGCTTTGAGACTAATTACCTATAGGTAACTGATGATTTTATTCTTGTTGTTACATGAGTAGGCTAGTTTAGTAAGTGACTCTAATGTTCTTATTACTCTACGTTATGTGGTAAGGCTGCAATATAGTGACATTACTTTGACGTGCATTCTTAAGGTCATATGCACAAATCCAACTGGGTCTATATACACAAATCCAGCTAGGTCAAAGCAATCCTAAGAAAGTAACCAAATCAAAATATACTCATGAAAATTGGTTAAAGTAAGATCATGTACAACTAATTTCCAATGACCAAATCAAGATATAATTATAAAAATAAGAAAGATAGTGCATGACTGCACAATAATGATGATGCACATGAAACTTACCTAAGAGATCAATTGAATAATGGTTAAATTTTATTGCAATTTTTTTTTTATAAAATATTTATATATTTATTAATATTTTAAATGGGTTTTGATTAATGAATAAGTTTGGAAAGATAAAGTCGGTTCAATTTAAAAAGTAGATAATTATATGTCATTATTAGAGCATTAGAATTTGTGCATGTGCACATATGGAATCAAACGTGCTAGATTGAGTATGAAAAGATTGACTATGAAAAGATCGATAATCTAGGACAAGCGATTGAGATTGGGATGATTTTTTCCCGGGCTTCTTATAGATTTGGTGTGATGTCATCCCCTAAAGAGAATCATAGTCTCGGAGAACTCACGTTTGATCTATTTAATTAGATGGTGTAGATTGAGCTTTCTTATAAAGAGGGAGTGTGGTAATTTGATATACCTAATTACTACCAAACATGAGAGATATTGGAAGTAGTATCTAATTAGTTTTTTTTTTTTTTTTTGGATAGAGACTTATAAATATGAGTGTAGATTTTTTATTTGAAATATTTATAGCTCTCTCCTCTCTAGGCCTAGCCATAAAGAAATCATTCCATTCAAAAAATCATATTTAAAATTATTGTCTACAAAATTTGGAGATTCTATGTGTACAGTTTTCTCTTCCATTTTGTTGTTAAAAATCAAAATCTCTGATGAATTTTCTTTGTCTCTGTAATAATTTCATGCAGCAAATTAGAAGACAATTGTGATTAGTGGTAATCTCATTTATGAAAATTTTAAAATTGACATATTTATGGTACTACCACTTTCATTCAAACAATGCTAAGGGGGCATTTCAATCGTAACTTACGTTACATAAGCTATATGTTTGGTAAACAACATACTTATCAATACAAAGTAGAAAAAAATATGTTTGGTTTCCAACATCACATAAGTACTTATTGCTCATATTTGTTTGGTTTATCCTTAATATCCACTATCCATCGTGTGGACTCAACCTGCATTGTAGATTGTTCATTACATTGGGCCCACCTTGGCCTTGTCTTCAATGTGAACCATCCATCATGTGGGGCTTACCTTAAATGTGGACCATCCACCTTGTGAGGGCCGCCTTCAATGTAGGTCACCTATCATGTGAGGTCTAACTTGGATGTGGCCGACCATCATGTGGGCCCGCCTTTAACATGGATTATCCATCATGTAGGACCCAACTTCAAAGTGGGTCGTCTATCAAACGAAGCCCATCTTGGATGTGGGTCATTCATCATTAAGAGCCGACCTTTGATGTGAACTATCCTCATGTGGGGCCCACCATCAATATTATTGTCCATCATGTGGGGCCCACCATCAATATTATTGTCCATCATGTGGGGCCCACCATCAATATTATTGTCCATCATGTGGGACCCACCTTGATCTTGATCATCTATCATGTGGGGCCTACCATCAATGATATTGTCCATCATGTGAGCCCCGACTTTAATATCTACAACCCATCATGTGGAGCCCACCTTTGATGTGTACCATCCATCATGCGGGCCCCACCTTCAATGTGGTATGTCCATCATATAGGGCCCACCTTGGATGTGGGCAATTCATCATAACACCTTTCATATGGACTGTGAATTATGTGGGGCCCAATTTGATATATGTCATCCATCATATGGGACCCACCATCAAAATAAATTGTCCATCATGTGGGGCCCAACTTCAATGCCCAACACTTATCATGTGGAGCTCACCTTTGTTGTGGATAATCCATCATGTGGCGCTAAAAGGGTTGACCTTTGATGTAGACCATCCGTTATATGGGGTCCACCTTGATGTGAATCATCAATGATGTGAGGCCCACCTTCAATGTCCATTGCCCACCATGTGGAACCCATCTTTGATATCTATCGTGTGGGCCCCACCTTCAATGTGGGTCGTCCATCATGAAGGGCTCACCTTGGATGTGAGCCATTCATCATTAGGGGCCAACCTTTGCTATAGACCGTCTATTATGTGGGGCCCACCTGTTGTGGCTCATCCATCATTTAGAGCCCACCCTTAATGTTATTGTCCATCATGTGGGGCCACCTTCAATATCCATAGCCCCTCATGTGAAGCCCACCAGGTCCATTGTGTAGGCCCTACCTTCAACATGGATTGTCCATCATGCGGGGCCCGCTTTGGATGTGGGTCATTCATCATTAGGGACCTACCTTTGATGTGACAATCCATTATGTGGGCTTACCTTGATGTGGGTCATTCATATAGGGCTCACCTTGATGTAGACCATCCATCATGTGGGCACCACTTTTGATGTCGACAGCGCATCATGTGGGGCTTCCCATGATTGACATGGATCATCCATCACATGGAGAGAGAAAAGTAGAAAAGTTAAAAAGCTGAAAAGGCAAAAACTAAAAACTCATGCGAATGAGTAACTTTTACAATGACATTTACTAAATTAACTTAAAAATTAAAAAAATATATAAGTTTTAAAAAGTTACTTATTAGGAGGTATCTAGACGGGCCTTAAAATCGATATATTTACCGTACTTCCACTTTCAATCAGACAATACATAGCTCGTAAAATTCGATTAGTCTTAAATGCATATGTATACGTGTGGTCCTCAACCATGAGCTCGAGGTTCAATGGGTTTGTGAGAAATCAAGAAGACTATTGCCAAGACACACACATACATACCATGAGAAAAATCATAAATTTTCCCATCTTACCTTCTCTTTTGAGGTTTCACGACCATGGCTTCTAGCGCTTATGCTTGCCACTTATGAGGCCGGCATGAGCACTAGCTACTCTGGTCAGTATCGATAATGGTCATCATAATAGCAACAAGATTGCGTGCATGCTAGCCACCTTCATGACAGATGTATGTGCTAACCATCCATGATGATATCCCTAAACCTTTGCTTTCTAAACCCCATATGCTGTGGGGCTCTTCCATGGTTTTCTAGATCGATGGTGGGTGCTTCTATGACCAGCTTTCCTCACTTGATGGGTGAATTATATAGACTTCTATGGGAGGTGTTTGAGTTCAATACCAGAACATAAATAGAGTTGGTCTTTGGTGTGGCCCTTTGAATAGGCTTACATGGTTTTTGGGCCAAAAAGTGGGGCTATACATCCTCACATATCAACATACTAGTAGGAAACATCTAAGGCAGTGTACCGACTATGATAGTTTTAGAAACCTGCAATACATACATCAAGGATATCCCATGACAGTGCACCGACCAAGATAATTTTAGGAAATCTGACAACAAAATAAGGAGATCTCATGGAAGTGTACCAACTAAGACAATTTCAGGGACTCTCATAATGCCTAAATATTGTATATTTATCCTCTCAATTACATTAGTTTCCATGTATTCGGGTACTAAATTGATCTAATAAGGCATGTTTTATACATGCGAGGTAATTTTGGATCTAAAGTCGAATATTTGCTTAAAGAATTATTTAAAGCTCAAAAAGATATCAAGCTCAAAGGTAATGAAGAATTAGATGTTTGGAGAACAATATTGAAGAATTCAAGTTTTAACGGTTCAAGAAAAATCAAGTAACAAGGAGAGAGAAAAGTATGAAAAATACATAGTCCAATAATAAAAATAACAGATTATTTAGTCTCACCTAAGGTTAGTTTAGTCCAATTGAAAATGTCCAAAATAGTCTAGCAAGAAACAATGATTTTCAGATTTAATTTGGCTCGACAGTTAATTGCAACCTAAGTGATGTTCGATCCCATTGAAGGAAGGTTCGATGCTACCTGAGGAAGATAGAGTTCAGAGGCATTTTAATAAAATTCGGCTGCAATTGAAAGACCTTCGATCCGACCAAAGTGATGTTTGGTGCGACTAACGATCATAGTTGGAGCAACCAAAGCATAACAAAAGTGCAAAAATCTGAAGTTAGTATGAAATTTCCTATTTAATGAGGTGTTTTAGGCCATTCTAGATACGAATTAGGGTTTATGAGATAGACCAAGAGGTGGCGGAGCTTCCATGAAGCCGTCATTCTTCTTTAATCTTTAGTTTTAGTTTGTTTTTCTTTTAATTTTATTTTATGATGTTAGCTATATTAGGCTATTTTCTTAGTTAAGGCTAAGGGATAAAGCTTGTAGTTAATTACAGTATTTTGTTTATTTGGTTCAATAACAATGGTTTGAATGATGACATTTAATTGAATTGGTTTGGATTTTACTTTAAATCCTTTGAGTTATTATTTCTAAATTTATTGTGAACTATGATTACAATAAATGTTTTAATTTAGCAATTGCTTAGCTTGATTAGAGAATGAATCAATCTGTATAACTGATTAATCTATTGTAGGCCTTAATTATAGTAGATGCTCCCGATTCCCTGCAATTGAGATCCGAGTGCTTCTTGAGAAAATCGTTCAATTGAATTCATGTTTTTATTGGTATTAATGATTGGTTTAATAGAATTACTCTTCCATTGGGTAAGATAGGACTTCGATCCCAATCGAGTTATAAGAGTTAAATCAATGAATTAAATATTGTGATTACTATAAGTGGATTCCTTGATTCTTAGTCTTTTATTAATAATTTTAAACAATTTTTAATTACGCCAGATTAAAAACTCAAGCAACTGTTTACCTTTATATTAGTTCTAGTTGTGTTTTCGATTCCCTGGGAGCTTGGTCTCATCGAGTTATTAATGCATCGCAACCCTATAGTTAGGGTTGTCAACTCCTGGGTTTGATCACATTACTGCCAAGTGACATTGAATAATTAAGTTTAGGTTTTCAAGGCTTGATTTTTATTTTAGGTTAGATTTCTATTTTTATGAATTTCTCTAAGGGTTTTTGGATTTTCTAATTTCAAAAATTTTCTAGGGTTGGTTATATTTTAGATTTTCTAACATTACTAACATCAGTTCTTGTCTTTGTTTATTGGATATTCAAGTTCTACTTCTTCCCTATCGGCAACATCCTTCCTTAGTCCCTTTACTTCTTCCTTAATTGTTGTGGAATTTTTATTTTTCTATAGGATTTAGGGTTAACTTTTAGAATTAGGGTTTTGTGTGGTTCATGACTTCTAAGAGAAAGAGGTTTGGTTGACGGGCTCATAATCCATTGACAAGTTAGAAAATACATAAATATACTCCTGAAACATTTTCTGAAAATATGACGGGCACTGAACAAAACTTTAATGAGAATCATATGCGGAACACCCCACTGATTAGAACCATGTGTGACGATAATAAGGTACACCAAGTTCCATTGGTTCGTACTGTACGTGATTATTTACAACCGACGAGAACACGTACACCTTCCTGCGTGATTTCCCTAAACAACACAGGAAACATGAATTTTAAACTGGAGGTGATCCAATTACTCCTTAAATTCCATGGACTTGATTTAGATAGTCCATACTTGCACTTAAAAGAGTTTGAATAGATTGTCACAACCATACACTTTTAACAATGTTCCTACTAATGTAACTAGACTGAAACTATTTCCATTCTCTCTCAAGGAGAAGACTAAGTCATGGCTCTACTCCTTGAGGTCGAGATTTATTGGCACATGGGCCGAGATGACCCAGGAGTTTCTTAAGAAGTTCTTCATGGTTCATAAAATCAATACTCTCAAGCGTGACATTATGAGCTTATTCCAAAAGGAAGATGAAACTTTTCTCCAATGTTGGGAATGGTTCAAAGACTTACTTCTCACTTGCTCATACCACAACTATGAGAGTTGGTATGTGATTAGTTTTTTCTATAATGGACTAAGCTCAAACTGCGCTAATTCGTATAGATGATGTGTAGCAACGAATTTATAAGCAAGGATTCAAAAGAGGCCTGATATTACTTTGAGATGCTAGTTAAAAACACCCAATCATGGGACATATCCAACCAAGCTAGTAATCCCAAGGCAGTTCCAAGAGAGAAGAGAATATACATGCTCAAGGAGGAGAACGATGTTAGTGCACGGTTATTAGGTCTCACAAGTAAAATCAAGGCCATGAAACTTAGGAAGGATGTAGTCCAACCCTTTGAAGTTATTGAAACCATATGTGGTATTTACGAGAGCAATGCTCCTGACTAAGGATTATTCTACAATTCTCTTTTTTCAGGAGGTGTTGCATGCTCAAGTGAATGTTATGAATGCTTATCAACATTCCTTTAATGTGCCAAATTCTAATACATAAATTCCTAATTGGCAGAATCATCTGAATCTCAGGTGGAGGAATGGACCAACTACGAATGCAACTAAAGAAAACCCTTGAATATACGTTGAATGCATTCATGCAAGGGCAAATGCAATGCAATCATGGCACTATGCAGGCCATAAATGAACTTAAAACTTTGGTTGCAAAAATTGAGAGACACACCCAAGTGTTAGGGAGAAAGGGACCTTATTTAAGGATTCGACCCATCAATAGGTGAGTGAATCCCAACGTGTCATATGCAGCATTATTAGATTCACCATCATCCTTAGAATTTCTAGATTCTTCAGGTTCCTCAACCTTCTTTGGAATTTTCTTTTTAATCTCTTTGCCACTTTTCAGGGTGGTGATGGAGTTAACATGTTTCACATGTCAGATTGAAGAATTGGGATTACTTATCTCAAAATTTCCCTTGGGGTTAGGTTGAGGTTGGGCCGGAAAAGTCACTTATCTCAAAATTCTAAGGTTTCTTCCCATCTTCCTTAACTTTGGCAAATCCTATTGATCCCGAAATTTGAGTCCAACCCATTCAATAGTTTTTCTCTTTATCAGATTTGGAATAACCAAATGACCTCTCGGATTCAGATTATCTGAAATTTATAACTAGTGGTTAAAAAACTATTTTTTTGGTCAATAAACTATCGTTACTTTAAAAATTACAAATCATTTTGAAAATTCTTCAGTCAAATCACTCTAGAATTTGAGGTCCTAAAATGGTTCAGTTTGAGGATCATTTGATTCATATCTCCTAGACTCATATGACTGAATTTCTCAAAGCCAATATTTTCAATATGAAGAAATAACACATAAATTATTTTCTCTCTTCGAAAGCTTCTCCATAAATCAAAACAATGGATGTTAGATTAAGTTGCCATGTCCATTGGTTAGATATAGGGATTTTAGATAGGAATTGAGAAGAAAATAATGAAAATTAAATTATTAATTTTTTTTAGTCAGGGTTTCAAGTGGGTCATAAAAAAAAAAGGGTTATTACAACATGAGTTTACCCAAAAAAGGGTTATTTTTTATTTTATAAACTGGGGAATCGTAGGATCCTTCCTAGAGAATTTGAAGACTTTAGGAATATGCCCAAACGCAGTACGATATGAAAAATAAACCAATGGATTTGTTGGGGGTTTCCTGTGGATTACAATGATGGTCATTGCGTGATTTTTAAACAGTCACATAGTGAACATGATGTGACTTTTGTTAAACAACATATCTTATGAGTTAAAAGTTGAGATTGAAAGTGGTTCAGCTAGGTCAGATAAGCAATGGTTAATTTTTTTATCACGATCGAACTCCTAAATTAAATTTTATAAAGAGTTTTGTATGTTAGAAACATGTACACTATGAAAATCTAGATAATTGATGGATGCATCTCTAGCCGTTAGAATTGAAATTCAATGGCAAGATATGATCATGCCAATGCAAGGAATGTGATAGATGGTTTAGATTTATAGATGAATGAGTATAAGTGTGGTTTATATGATCTTAGGGCAAATTCATTACGATAGAAAGGTCTGATGATGATGTGGATGGTTAGATCACTAGGTTTAAGGATACTTTGGTGTCTTTATGGTTGGTTTGGTGAATGGTTATGCATACAAGCTAATGTGAAAGTTGATGAATGAATGACACATGATTATTAAGGGAATTAGAGGATTTATACACGTCCATTTAAGGTAAGGATTGAGGAATTTGTCTATGTTCTCGATTAGTTGGTTGTGGATAGTTTAGTTAGGTTATCACATGTCTCAAAGGGTGATCTACATCAATGGGTCATGGGTTCAAAGGTCATAAGTGATGTAAGTCTAAGGTGGAGATCATGGATCGATTAAATGCGGATTAATCTCTAACTTTATAGACTTGCTAAGGGTCATTGTAACTTGAAATTGTACAGTTTAGATTGTGTTGATTGGGTGTACAAGTAAGAAATCCTATTAGACAAAATTTTAGTATAATACATGACCCTAATCAAGTGGGTTTGGTACATGGGTCACGGATTGTGATCGGGTAAGTTTAGGAGAGGTTTAATGGTTAAATTAAAGCTACATTAAGGATGAATGGTAGCCTTGTGAGTGTAAGTGATGAAAGTTCAAGTGTACATGTGTACACACACACAAAAATCACACAAATCCTAAAATTGATCATTACACATGCTAATGGTTCATACTAAGCATATTGATCATGTATGTCAATGGTCACAACTTACACAGAATAATAGATGCATGTATGTATGGATGTGTGGATGTATACATGGACCTATGATATATACTTAGATGAGTGAAACTATACATGCATGCATGTGTACACATGCGCACCAAAATTCTGAGGTGTTACAAAATTTTGGATGATAATGTCACCACTAAGGTCAAGGCTCATCTAGTAGAAAAACAGGAGGCAACAACATAACATGCGTCTGATTAATGAGCTACCAAAATCGCCCATCAGGAAGTTAGATTCGTCATGACCTAGATAGTCTCAAAGTTGACGAGCTTGGCTCATCTAATGGCTGATTAAGATTAGATGGAAATGAGTAATGTAGCCATGGAGTCTGGGATGCGGCCATTGATACACAACTAGTCTAATGGCTGATCAAGATCAGATGAAAATGAGTAATGTAGCCATGGAGTCTGGGATGCGGCCATTTATACACAACTATAGTGTGGGGCACTAGTAATAGGGATGAAGAGTTTACCTTTGCAAAAAAGGTAAACTAGTTAGCAACTTTGACAAAGGTTGTACATGAAACTCCTTCAATTGTTGCCTACACCATTGAGGCTAGAGCGCAAAAAGGCTAAGCATATGAAGGCAAGATTGCTCTTGAAGAGGCACTAGTAATGGAGATGAAGAGTTTACCTTTGCCAAAGAGTTAAACTAATTAGCAGTGTTGACAAAGGTTGTACATGAAACTCCCTCCATTGTGGCCTAGACCATTGAGGTTGGAGTGCAAAAAGACCAAGCCGTTGAAGCCGAGATTGCTCTTGAAGAGATTGGTAAATCTAGTAATGTGCCCCGCTCTTAGGCATTAGCCATGCCCGCGGCAAGCCTACTCAGAAGAGTTTGGAGTAATCACATAAAGATGGTGATGTAGAAAATCTGAGATATGGTCAATTGGACTGCTCTCGAGCAAATTAATGTCATGGATGCATGTTGTATACGACCAATAATGTGAAACAATGAATGGAATGGAATATCATTTTGATAAATAGTCGACCTACTTTATACTTATTAATTTATATTTATAATTTTGTGAAATAACTGGGACATTGGTATTAATTACCCATATTGTTTGGAGTGTTTGATTGCATGAATAATGATGAGTGACCACAAGAGAGACCACAACCTTCGCGTGTAGCATTTGATTGCTTATTGTGACACTTAGTCGCCTTATCACATTTAATCAGGGGATACGACACTTGGTCATATCATTATGTGTAGATACATCACTCATTAGTTGCATTGAATTAGAACACTAAGTCATATTCTATGGACACTTCACTTAAGATAGGGAATCTACCTCGCTTGATCTGAACCAGCCGTGAAACTAATTTCAGGAGCACTTAATCTTTTCCTAGTCAACCTAAAAAACTCCCATACCCCAACACGGATCAGAATCAGGAAAGGAGAATGGTAAAAATTCAACTTCTGTTGACACCCACAGGTCATGGAATCTACCTTATTTCGAGAATACCTCGAGATTCAAGTTTTGTAGAGCGGCAGGAATTTGATTCTGATTACCCCTATAAAGTTCGAATACTTGAGTTTTTTTTCAAATGAAAGCTTCACGGTTCGACCGTTGGGTTGTTTTGAAATGAAATACATAGCTTTGGTATATTTTTTAAACTAAATATACAATTTTAATGTGTTTTGAAATCTCACATTTTGTTAAATTCTAATATAAATGAAATATGTTTTTTAAATCCTTTTTAAAGTCAATAAGGTTGCAAGTGTAACAAATGATGGGGTTTTCCTCCTCAGATCAGAGGAAAGATGGAGCAACAGGTGAAAAATCGGAGTAATTTACCGTGTTGATCGACCAATAGTGGGGGAGTCACGACTGGTCGTGGGAGGCGCTCGACCGGTCGTGGGTTCGAGCTCTGGCACGACTCAAAGTTCATCGAGTTGTGCTGTTTTTTTCTGAGGTCTAGGACTAGTCGTGGGAAAGCTACGACTAGTCGTGGGTGGTCTACGACCAGTCGTAGGAGAGCTACGACTAGTCGTAGGTTACGCAGTTTGTTCCATGATTTTGTGCGAAACTGCGTATTTGAGTCATTTCACAACAGGGATGCGAAAAAGAGTTTCCTAAAACTATAAAAAGGGTTCTCTAGAATTTTTCTAGGGTATGAGAAAAATACAAGAGGGTTATCAAGGGTAAGAGAGAGAGAGAGAGGAAGCTTGTGGAAGGGAGCCGTCGTATCAGCGCTTCTATGTCTTCGTGATCGGTGAGATCCCTTTGTTTTCTTTTATTCTCTTATTGTTTATTCGCTCCTGCGTGAGTGACGAATATTGTAACGTTCTACTTCATAATGGATTGTTGATCTGGACGAGGTCCTGTGATTTTTATCTCTTTGAAGGTTTTTCACGTAAAAATCTCTTGTGTGGTGTGTGGTTGTTGCTTTGATTTATTTCATTGCTATTATTATCCCATAATTCTGGTTTGTTCGGAAGGCTAGATCCTAGGGTTTTATGCAAGGCTGTCACGCCCCAAACTCGAAAATCGGGCTCACAAAATTTTCGATCGCCGAATCCGGCGCCGATAGCCTCCGTAGAATCTCATTCTAGGCTCCTAGCGCCCATTCGTCAGGTTCCGATCCTGGGATGCTACGAGGAGGATTTTCAACGTCAGTTTGATTCGTAATAAGCATAACTAAAGGCATAACCCACAAACAACAACCAAGAACTCCATTACATTTTCATTATGATAAAAAACTTTACAAGTACAATAAGCATAAAGGGAAATACAATGGTAAGGAACAAAAACTCTAAAAAATGATTTACAAGTGCTCCAGCCTCAGCGCTGCTGCGTCCCAACGTCACCTGCACCAACGGTCGTGTATAAGCTTATAGAAAGCTTAGAGGGTGGTGAAAGTATGTGCGCAAGGTAGTAATATGATCATGAAATATCAGAGTAATGCGAAATATGCAGATGGATCCATAATATCATGAGCCGTACGAAGGCTATGCGATGCAAGATGCAAGTCAAGCATACAATCCTCATCTAAGTCCACATATCAATACAGCTCAAATCTAGAATATCACCGGAGTCTAGTACACTCTAAACCAGATCGTCGCCACATCGCGTGCAATAAGGTAAGTGGAAGAGACCTCACTATCCGTCTGCCAATATCGGACATGACTCGTCGATAGCGGATCCATTCCTCTAGCTGGTCAGACTCAGCCTAGCATTGCCCCCTACACTCGGGCGGGTAAGGCCGCACCCCCTTCCAACCGACCACGACACAGTGGAGAGCGCAACCGTCTGGTAATCGGCACTCAACGCTCATCTACCCACTCGGTCTAGACGTTGGAGCAACCTCTTGGTACCATAAGGGTTTAGGAACTTTCACTCAGGGATATCTATAGCACCCTATGTAGAATAAGATTTTCGGTATCCAATCCTTCCAACCACTATACGCCTATGGGGGCTACGGCCCCGATGTCGATAGGGCGTACAATATCCATGTCATACAAATGCGATATGTATGAATCACGCTATCCAGTTATGCATTAAATCCTGCGCATATTGTGCGCTTATGTAGGGCAACACCGCCTAACCGGGAGCCCATAAACAACCTGCCCGAAGGCATATACTATGATCAGGCAATTCTCATATCAAACATACATATGATGCGTATGATCATGAGTCATGGAACTATACTAAACATGTTATAAAGTAATGTACTATCTTTACAACGTAGGTAGGCCTAGATGGCTTATACAGAACAAGTATCGGCCTAACAATGGGCCCTAAGGAGAGTCGTAATGTGGACATCCAACCAACATTACACGCGCAATGTGGACGTCAAACCAACATTGCTCCCAAGGCATGATCGTCGTAAATATCGTTACCTAAACCGTGTTGGGATTACACATTGCAATGGACCTTAGGTACATCCCATTGGGCCTTAAATATATCAAATAGGCCACATTCAATGGGCCTTATATTCATTAAGTGGGCCACATCCATGGGCCGCACCAATGGGCCGTAAGTGTATTGCAATGGGTCATAACTCGTGGGTATTAGATTGCATCGAATGGGCCTAATCTTATGGGTCTTATGTGTCTTAGATGGGCCTAGTCCTATGGGCTTTATGTATTTCAAATGGGCCTAACCCATAGGCCTTAAATAAATCAAATGGGCCTAACCCATAGGCCTTAAAATGATATTTCCAAGTGGATGGATGGTCCGGATGCATCACATGCATCATGGCGGGGTCCACATGAAGGCCCGCCATAGCATATAGTATATATTATATAATATATATAAACTACATAATATTTATATATATATATATAGTATATACTATATAATATATAATATAAATATATAAATATAAATATATATATATATATATAGACACACATGCTGCACACACACGCTACACACACACGCTGCACACACATGCAACACACACACACGCTGCACACCCACGCCGTTAGGGTGTGACGGTGGAAATAAAACCCATACATCACTGTGGGTCCCATGTGGGGCCCACTGTAATGTTTATTTGGCATCCAACCCGTTGATAAGGTCAAACAGACTTGGTTGAAGGAAAAATTCATTGAAGGAAAAATACAAATTTCATCTTGATTCAGAACTTCTGTGGGCCCAAAAATACTTTTCAATGGTAGATATTCAATTCCACTGTTACCTATGGTGTGGGCCACCTGATTAGTGGATGGGGTCGAAAATTGGAGGGGGCCCACTGCTGGGGATGGTCCACCTCGTGGACAGCTTGGATGACAAATAAACATCACGGTGGAGCCCACATGCAGGGCCGTGGGCCCCTGGCGTCCGACCGCCTGAACGCTGCACGCAACAGCGTGCAGCCGCTGCTGCTGTATGTCTGCCTCTGCCATGATTTTTTTTAAAAAGGAAAAATCCATTTTTTCTTGGGGTTTTTCATAACTGGGGACCGCATCAACTAAATCTACACCGTCCATTGGCTTCCCTGGCTCGTAACAGACGAAATGAGTCTAATATAGGGTATAATCTCGATGTATAGAAATCTCAGGGAAGATATCAACGGTGAAACCCGTCATTTACTATGCTATGGCCCGCCAGAACCCCGGATCAGCATCATCCTTTGGCTCAACGCTTAAAATGGTCCAAGGAATGAGGTGGACGGCGTGGATTGAATACATACATTAAGGTGGGGCCTAAGTGAGGGGACCACCCCAAAAGCTTAGAAATCAAGCTGATATTTGTGCTTTTCTTACTGACGTCCAGCGTCCCTGGACGCTGGACGGTTGACATGCATTGAGGTGGGCCCAGCTCGAGTGGGCCACCAAATGATGGAGGGTGTGTGTACGGCATATATCATGTGGGCCCTACTTGTAGATGGTTTGGGACAAAATACTTACACCATGGTGAGGTCCATCCAAGTGGGCCACACAACCTCATTATCATACAAAAAAAAAAAAAAAAAATTGAGAGAGAGAGAGAGAACAACGGAGAGGATGGAGGGGCCCCGCCACTATGGGGGTACCAAGCTTACATTAAGGTGGGTCCCACCACAAGTGGCCCTTAAATCATAAAATAAGAAAATAAGTGGAGATCCAAGATCACCCACCGTTCTTTCTTACTCCCTTGGCCTCCTTAGCACCTTAGCTTGGATTTCAATGGAGGAGATGAGAAATGGAAGGCTAAGATGGGAGATGAAGGGGTAGGAAAGTGGGCCACCTTTGTTGCTTGGGAAGAGCTTGGAGAGCTCATAGGTATGGAGGTGTTTGAGATTTTTTTTGAGTTTGAAATGAGAAAGAGAAAGAGAGAGTTGTAAAGGGAGAGAGAGAGAGTGATGGATGGATGTGGTGAGTGATGGTTGTGTAAGAAAACTTTGACTTTTGTGGCCTTTTATGTAAGAAAGGCATAGGAGGTATAAGAGATTCTTGACTTTTGTGGCTTTTTGTATAAGAGAGGTATGGGCTTGTAAGAAAATCTTGACTTTTGTGATTGCTTGGGAATGGGCGAAAGGTGATGTGTACTTGACATGTGATGGATTGATTGATTGATGGATTGATGGGATTGATGGGACACATCGCAGAGATTTTCTTGGGTTTCGCAACGCGCAGCGTTTCCTCGCACTGAACGTCGGCTCACAACTCCCCACCAGGGTATCGCCTTGGCGCGTGAGTCGCGACATTGGAACCGCAGCAATGGCGCGGTCGCTATGGTATTGGTATTGGGTTGAGTCGATACAGGTTGACGTCTTATGAATCAGGGTCGCGCGTCGATATCGGTTAAGGGTCGAAGGTTGCCGAAATTCGACCGGTAAGACCGTGGAAGTCTACGGAACGGTACGGACTAAGATACGGGTCTTACAAAGGCCCCCAACAAAGTGGTATCAGAGCATTAAGTTCATTGAACCGGTAGGATCGGTTTAGAATTATGGAAGGTGGCTCATCAAGGATGATCAGCCTCAATGGTTCTAACTGGACCATACGGAAGGCTAAGATGGAGGACTTGCTTTATTATAAGGATCTATATTCTTCAATTTTAGGCATATCAGCAAAATTCAAAGATATGTCTGATGATGATTGGAAGAAGTTGGACCGAAAGGCGGTGGGGTTTATTAGACAATGGCTGGATGATTCTGTGTTCCACCATGTGCTACGGAAACCTCAGCCGCTAGCCTATGGCTGAAATTAGAAGGGTTGTATGAGAGGAAGACAGTCGGTAATAAAATCTGCCTGATAAGGCGACTTGTGAATCTCAAGTTCAAGGATGGTGGTTCTGTGGCCGAGCACATAAATGAGGTCAGTAATATAGTGAACCAGCTCTCCTCTATGAAGATGGTCCTAGATGATGAATTGCAGGCTTTACTATTGCTTAGTTCATTGCCTAACAGTTGGGAGACATTGGTGGTGTCGTTAAGTAACTTCGCGCCAGATGGAAAGATATCCATGGAACAGGTGACTAGCTGTCTCTTCAATAAAGACACAAGGAGGAAGTCTCAGAGGTCTACTCAGAAAGAGACTCTTGTGACACAGGAACAAAGGAGAGAAAGGAACAAGAAGGGCGGGAAGGCTGAGATAAATCAAGAGGCAAGTCGAGTAACAAGAAAGATGTTGAGTGCTGGAATTGTGGCAAGAAGGGCCACTACAAGCATGAATGTCGTAAGGCTAAAAATGATAAGAAAGGAAAAGGAAAGGAGAAGGAAGATGAATCTGATTCCACTGCGGTTGCTTCAAATAGCGACATTGTTATTATTCTTTCAGCAGATCACGATGTATGTCTCACGGCTACAAGTCAGGACACCGACTGGGTGATTGACTCAGGAGCTTCTTTTTATGCGACTCCACGCAGGGATTTCTTCACGAGCTACAAGTCAGGTGACTATGAGACCGTGAAGATGGGAAATTCTATCGTATCGAAGATCGTGGGAGTTGGTGATATTTGTGTGAAGACCGATGTGGGCTGCACGTTGGTTCTCAGGGATGTGAGGCATATCCTAGACCTTCGCCTCAACTTGATGTCGACGGGAAGGTTGGATGATGATAACTATGAAAGCCGGTTTGCTGGTGGGAGATGGAAGCTCATCAAGGGTTCGTTGATCGCAGTCAGAGAAATGAAGTGTTGCACCCTGTACAAGGCAAGTGTCAGTGTATGTAAGGGTGGGTTGAACGTAGTGAAAGATTCAACTATTGACATGTGGCACATGCGTCTAGGCCACATGAGTGAAAAAGGGCTTCATCTACTAGCGAGGAAGATGCTCCTTCCAGACGTGACAGGTATACCTCTCAAAACCTGTCTTAATTGTTTAGCAGGAAAACAGCATAGAGTTTCATTTGTTAAAACTGCTTCTCATGTTAATAATGTGCATGCATTAGATTTAGTTTATTCTGATGTGTGTGGTCCTATGAGGATAAAAACCTTGGGTGGGGTATTGTATTGTGTTACTTTTATAGATGATGCATTTAGGAGGGTTTGGGCTTTTGCTTTGAAATCCAAGGACGAGGTCTTTGGTGTGTTTAAGTTGTTTCATGCTATGGTCGAGAGAGCGACAGGTAGATCATTGAAGTGCATCAGCACTGACAATGGTGGTGAATACATTGACGACTTTCATGAGTATTACAAGTCCCTGGGTATATGGTATGAACAAACGGTTCCCAAGACCCCCTAGCATAATGGTGTAGCTGAGTGAATGAATCGCACCATTGTTGAGAGAATCAGATGCATGATATTCCATGCGAAGTTGCCCAAGACGTTCTGGGGAGAAGAAATGCACACGATGGTGTATCTGATAAACAGGTCTCCATCAGCTCCATTGAATGGAGAAGTACCTGAGAAGGTGTGGACTGGACAGGATCCATCGTACAATCATCTCAGGGTGTTTAGATGCAGGGCATCCGTTCACGTACCAAGGGACGAGAGGTTTAAGCTCGATATGAAGATCAGGCAGTGTGTGTTCCTAGGGTACGGTGATGAAAAGTTCAGTTACAGATTGCGGGATCCGACTGAAAAGAAGCT
The DNA here is from genome assembly GCA_037074715.1 of Magnolia kwangsiensis. Lineage (NCBI taxonomy): Eukaryota > Viridiplantae > Streptophyta > Magnoliopsida > Magnoliales > Magnoliaceae > Magnolia > Magnolia kwangsiensis. Next base: position 17,654,168 of record CM073586.1, read on the forward strand.
CGTCAGGAGCAGAGATGTGGTTTTCTTTGAAGATCAGTGTATTGAAGACATTGGTAAGCCAGAGAAGAATCAGCCTAGTTCAGGTGAGCTGGAGGACATGGATCCGGTTATTCCTCCCGTGGTGCCTGATGATGGGGGAATACAACGAAGTGTAGAGGATGAGGGGGTTCCTACAGAAGATGGACCGGGGGAGTAGTCCCCACTTGATCCACCTGTTGAGCCACAGGTGAGGAGGTCATCTGTCACACCCCAAATCTGAAAATCGGATTCACATGAATTCCGATTGCCGAATCCAGTGCCGACAGCCTCCGTAGTGTCCCATTCTCTGCTCTTGACAATCAAATGCCAGATTCCGATCCTGGGATCCTACAAGGGGGATTTTCAGAATGAAAATTTTTTTGTAATGGAGCATAACCACAAGCATAACCAAGTCACAAAACAACATCACCACATATCCACTATAACAAAATTTTAAGTACAATACAGAAAGGGAAATACAAAGTGATCAAAAACCTCCAAAAGGTCCTGATGTGCACTCCTGTCTCAGCGCTGCTGTCGTCCAACGCTATCTGCACGCAACTATCGTGCATAAGCTTACAAAAGCTTAGAGGGTGGTGTAAGTGTGTGAGTAAGGCAAATGCCAAGTGTACAGTATCAGAACAATGCGGAAGTATGTGGTAAGTCCATAGAATCAACCATGCCAAAGCTATGCGATGAAATATGAATGTCATCGGCCACACCGATACAATGCAAGGCCTATATAGCCGAATGTCATATGCGAAATGTAATCCAAACAAGTCGGTACTCCTCAAGTACGTATATCAGTACAGTTCCTCTCTGGATATCACCGGGGTCTAATACACTTCGCAGAGACTGCCACCTCCCTAGCTGCACAGTCAAGCAAGCGGATAAGACCTCACTATCCGCCTGACCAGTAGTATGTCAATACCTACCCGGCTCGTCGATAGCGGACTCATTTGCGAGCTAGTCAAACTCAGCCTAGCTTATAGCCCTCTCACTCAGGCAGATAAGGCCACACTCCCTTCCAACGGACCACGACGCAGTGGGAGACGTGGCCTACTGGTATTCGGCACTCGGGCGCTCATGTATCCACTCGGTCTAGACGCTGAAGCATCTCCTGGTACCAAAAAGGTTCTGGGACTTTCACCCAAGGACATCCTAAGTGCCCACAGTGCTAGAATAAGTATTTCCGGTATCCAATACGGTCATCCACGATGTACCTGTAGAGCCACGGCCCTGATGTCGCTAGGGCGTGCAGTGATCAAGTCATACGCATGCGAGATGCATGAATCACGCTGTCAAAACATGCAGCAATCCAGCGCGTACTGCGCGATCATGTGGGGCACTCAGTCACATAACGAGTCCCGTAAATGGTCTGCCCAATGGCGTGTGCTATGATCAGTCATTACTCATATCAAGCATACATATGATGCGTATGGGCATGAGTCATGAGATTATACTAAGCATGTTATAAAGCGATGAATATTAACGAGTATGGGCCAATCAATGGACCTTAAGGAGAGTTACAATGCGGACGTTTAACCAACATTATCCATACAATGTGGACGTCAAACCAACATTGTTCCTTAGGCACAACCCGCCATAAATATCATTACATGAACCATGGGAAATCACACATTGCAATAGACCCTAAGGACATCCGTTGGGCCTTGATCCATGGGCCTTAGATACATCAAATGGGCCGAATCGCATGGGCCTTACATTCATCAAGTGGGCTGCGTTAATGGGCCTCACCAATGAGCCTTATGTTCATTGCAATGGCCATAACCCATGAGTCTTAGAATACATCAAAATGGGACCAATCCATAGGCTCCAAACACATCACAATGGGCCTCATAGTATGGGCCTTACATTTATAGAAGCATGGGCCTCAACAACGGCCTTATACACCTAAAAATGAACCATAACAATGGGCCATAAATAAGGTCTACAAAATGCGTCAAGGTGGGCCTCCACAGATGGCCACAAATACACCCATATAGGTACCATCACGTAAGCCTTATATAAACCAATGGGCTTCGACCCATGAGCTTTAAAATACGTCAAAATGGGCCTTACATTCATCAAATGGGCTGCTCTCATGGGCTTTAAATATACCAGATGGGCCACACCAAATAAGAGTGGTGAAAAGACTTCTGCAATTAAAAATTCCTAAGGCCCACTGTGACATATGTTTCTCATCCAACCTATACATAAACTATCATAATGATAGATGAAGTGGGACACAAATATCCACTTAATGGAAAGCTATAATGCCCCTTAGATATTTTTGAACGATGGGCGTCATTGACCATTACCTAAATGGTGGGGTCCATTTGAATTTCAGCTCTGCCTCATTCTGTAGCTCATGCAATGAGCTTTCAAATGGTTGGGATGGTTGGATGCAACACACGCATCATGGTGGGGTCCACACACCTGGCCCACCAATTGAATGAACGGTTTGGAGGGTGGGCCTACTAGCCGTCCAGCAACTGACTGGACGGCTTACCCAAAATACGGTGGGAACCACCGTCCACAGTGGTGGATGGTACTTATACCACACATACATCATTGTGGGTCCCATGTGGGGCCCACCACAATGCTCTATGCCATCTTACCCGTTGATAAGGTCACTCAGACCTGGGTGTGGAGGAAAAGAGAAAAAAAAATAATTTCAGCTTAATCCAAAATTTCTGTGGACCCCAACAAGTTTTAATGGTGGAATTCAATTCACACTGTTTCTCATGGTGTGGGCCGCCTGAGTCTCGGATGGACCTCATTTTTGGGGAGGGCCCACCTCAGAGGACGGGCCACCTTATGGACGGCGTGAATACAACATATACATCATGTGGGGCCCACGACAGGAGCCGTGGGTCGGACCCGTCCGCCCGCTAGCGTGAGCGCAGGCGCTGCCTGCTCCTCTGACATGCAGCAGCGTCTGCAGCTCCTCTTCCTTTATTTTATTTTTTTTTGAAAACTTGCATTTTCAAGGTTTTTCAAGTGTGGGGCCCGCGTGAGGTGCATCCACTCCGTCCATTGTATTCCCGAGCACAAAATACACCCGTCAAGACCAATATCGGCCATTTTTCAGCGTGTAGGAAGAGTTTTGGTAGAGTTCAATGGTAATGGTACCATTTTTAAAACCATGGCCCACCAAATGCTCCGATCAATCCCATCTTTCATTTCAACGCTTAAAATGGAGCTCTAAATGGGACGGACGGCATGGATTGAATACATACATCAAGATGGGGCCTATACAAGTGGTCTTCCCCAAAGGCTTAAAAATAGGCCATTATTTGTGTTTTCATTCCAGTGACGTCCAGCGTCACTGGACTCTTTTGGAACAAAATACAAATTTTAAGTGGGCCTTGCCTAGGTGGGCCACCGCATGATAGGTGGTGTGGGTACAATGCATATAAGGTGGGCCCACTCATGGATGACTTGGATAAAATACTTACTCCAAGGTGGGGTCCATCCAAGTGGGCCATACGGCTATTTCATCACGTATAATGAAGTAAATGGAAAGAGAGGGAGAGAGAAATAGAGTGAGACGCACGTGATGGAGGGACCCCGGCATTATGGGCCCTCCGTTTCAATCATCCAATCATACATCAAAGGTCCCCTTGCATATGGACCATCAACAAAAGATCGACGGTGGAGATCCCACCCCACTAGAAATGGACGGTCTAGATGACCTCCTCAATATAAGGAAAGTAAACATCATGATGAGGTCCATGGAGAATGGCCCCATCATGGGATGATCTTGATGATCAAGATGAGCCATTGGCCACATCTTAGGGTCCCAAGTGAGATCCAAACCATTGATCGGTTGGCCTCACTTGGCCCACCTTAAAAACATGAAACTACTCTATCAAAGCACCCACCTCTTGATCTTCTTGATCCGTTGGATAGCCGGTCTCCTAGAGCTTCACTTTGATGGTGGAGATGGGAAATGGATGGCTAGGATGATGGGATTTGGAGATGGGAAGTGGGCCACCAAAACTCACATTTTCTCTCCATGGAAGGCTTGGACGTGGGAGAGCTTTCTTGCTTGGGTTTGGAGTGTTGAGAAATGAGAGGGAGAGAGATGTGATTAATGAGAGATGGACTGATGTGAGGTGAGTGATGGGTGAGGTGAGTGATGGGTGAAGTGAGAGGTTAGTTGACTTAGGTGGTTGCTTGACTTGTGGAGAAAGGAAGCATGGGTGGGTGTACTTGACATGAGAGGTGATTGATGGGATTGATGGGACATATTGTAGAGATTCCTTGGGATTTGCAACGCGCGGTGTTTTTGCTCGAACTGAACATGGTCCGTATCTCATCATCTGAGTATCGGATCGGTGCGTGAGTTGCGGCGTTGGAACCGCGGCGACGATGCGGTCGCAACGATACAAGTCTCGGATTAAGCCGGCTCAAATGAATAGGATACGACTTACGGTTGTGCGCAACGTCAACTATAAGTCGCGGATTGCCGGAATTTGATGAGAAGGGTCGCGGGAAACAACGGAACAGTGCGGATTAGGATACGGGTCTTACATCATCTAGGGACAAACAGCCGTCCAAGAGGTACTCACCGCATGAGTACATTATGCTGACTGATGGGGGAGAGCCAGAAGATTATTTTGAGGCCCAAGCCGACGAGCATAGGAGTGGTTGAAAGTTATGCAAGAGGAGATGAAATCCTTGCATAAGAACCACACCTATGATATAGTGAAACTACTTAAGGGCAAGAAAGCTCTTAGCAATAAGTGGGTGTTCAGAAAGAAGGTTGATCAGAAGAATTCACAGACGAGATTCAAGGCCAGACTTGTGGTAAAAGGGTTCGGTCAGAGGAAAGACATAGACTTCGAGGAGATATTCTCACCAGTGATGAAGATGACATCCATGCGGGTGTTACTTGGGTTGGCGGCTAGCATGGATCTGGAGATAGAGCAGTTAGACGTTAAAACTACTTTTCTCTATGGTGACCTGGAAGATGAGATCTACATGCACCAACCAGATAAGTTCGAAGTCAAGGGAAAGGAACATATGGTGTGTAGGCTGAGGAAAAGCTTGTATGGGCTGAAACAAGCTCCACGACAATGGTACAAGAAGTTCGATTCGTTCATGTCACAACATGGGTATGATAGAACGAAGTCGGACCACTGTGTGTTCACGCGCAAGTTATCAGATGGTGATTTCATAGTTCTGCTGTTATATGTTGATGACATGTTCATCATGGGAAAGGACATCAAGCAGATCGACAGGCTGAAACAGGAGTTGGGCAAGTCTTTTGTGATAAAAGACTTGGACCCGGCTAAACAGATTATAGGAATGGAGATAACCCGTGATAAAAGCAGAAGGAAGCTTTGGCTGTCACAAGAGCGGTATATTGAGAAAGTCCTAAAGCGGTTCAATATGAATGCAACAAAGTCGGTCAGTACTCCACTGGATGGTCACTTCAGATTGAGCGACAAGCAGTGTCCCAAGACGAAGGCAGAGGTGGAAGAGATGCAGAAGATACCTTACGCGTCAGTTGTATGAAGTTTGATGTATGCTATGGTGTGTACACGCCCAGACATAGCATATACGGTTAGTGTTGTCAGCCGGTATCTTACCAATCCTAGCAAAGAACATTTGGTAGCGGTGAAGTGGATTCTGCGGTATCTAAGAGGCTCATCCAGGTTGAGCCTATGCTATAGTGACGGTAAACCTGTGTTAGAGGGCTACACAAATGCAGATATGGCAGGCGACATAGACTCCAGGAAGTCTACATCGGGGTTCATGTTTACGTTTGTAGGGGGAGCGGTTTCTTAGCAGAGCAAGCTACAGAAGGTCGTAGCATTGTTGACGACAGAGGCCGAGTATATTGTGGTCACAGAGGCATGTAAAGAGATACTTTGGATGAAGAGGTTCTTACAAGAACTTAGCATGAAACAGGAGGAGCACGTGATCTATCGCGATAGTCAGAGTGCTATACACTTGAGCAAGAATCCAAGTCAGCATTCCAAGTCAAAAAATATAAAGATTCGGTATCACTGGATCAGGGATACTTTGGAACAGAAGGTGTTACAGCTTAACATGGTCCACACGGACGATAATGGGTCAGACATGATGACCAAGGCTTTGCTTAAGGGCAAGTTTGAGGTTTGCAGAAACCAAGCTGGCTTGAAGAAGGTGAATTCCTCCTAAGTCGAAAAGGGAGAGATTTGATGTGATTTTCCTCTTCAGATCAGAGGAGAGATGGAGCAACGGGTGAAAAATTAGAGTAATTCACCGTGTTGCTCGACCGGTCATGGGGGAGCCACGACTGGTCGTGGGAGGCGCTCGACCGGTCGTGGGTTCGAGCCCTGACACGACTCAAAGTTCAGCGAGTTGTGCTGTTTTTTTTCGAGGTCTAGGACTAGTCGTGGGAGAGCTACAACTAGTCGTGGGTGGTCTACGACTAGTCGTAGGAGAGCTACGACTAGTTGTAGGTTACGCAGTTTGTTCCACGATTTTGTGCGAAACTGCGGATTTGAGTCCTTTCGCAACAGGGATGCGGAAGGGGAGTTTCCTAAAACTATAAAAAGGGTTCTCTAGAATTTTTCTAGGGTATGAGAAAAACACAAGAGGGTTATCAAGGGTAAGAGAGAGAGAAAGGAAGCTTGTGAAAGGGAGCCGTCGTCTTAGCGCTTCTACGTCCTCGTGATTGGTGAGATCCCTCTGTTTTTTTTTTTATATTCTCTTATTGTTTATCCGCTCCTGCGTGAGTGACGAATACTGTAACATTCTACTTCATAGTGGATTGTTTATCTGGACGAGGTCCCATGGTTTTTACCTCTTTGAGGGTTTTCCACGTAAAAATCTCTTGTGTGGTGTGTGGTTGTTGCTTTAATTTATTTCATTGTTATTATTATCCCATAATTCTGATTTGTTCGGGAGGCTAGATCCTAAGGTTTTGTGCAAGGCCCCCAACAACAAAGATATTGATAGACTCTTAATCCATTATACCACATCGCATGTTGCTGAATGGTATTTAAAAGAATCTAGCTCTCGCTGCATCACTAAGGGCCTGTTTGGCCGGACCAATCCCACGGTATTATGAGGGATGGGATCGCGATATCCTAGGATATGCATGATGAGCAAAACAGACCTGGTGAACTTGTCCTGGTATATAAGCAATCTCATGGATTTGAAAACAATCCACTGACATCATCATCATTACCTTAAAATTGATCCCATCCCTTTGTTAGATGGATTGGAATGTAAATTTCCAGGATATGTCGAGCGTGCCAAACAGACTTAGTGAACTTGTCCTAGGATATAGCAATCCCATGGATCTTAAACCAATCCAATGACACTATCATCATTACCTTAAAATCCGTCCCATCCCAATTAATCCCATGGGATTCGCCCAGCCAAACAGGCCCTAAAGTCACATTAACAGAATGATTTGAACTTTCTGAGTAAATAAAGGATAACATTGGCAAGTTAGTCATTTGTGATTCTTATGCTTCTGGTGTAACCATGGCTTGGAATTTCATCATTTTAACTAAAGTATATATTTCAATAGGCTTAATATAATCATTCTGTCAAATATTAGACATGTGTCTGTCTATACACACTAATTTAGAATATTAAAGTTTATTTTAATAATTGATTTTGAGTTTCCTTAATTATATTAAGAATTTCAATACATTCTTATTTTAAGATTATAAATATAATTGAAGATTTGAAATCACCTTGGTTTGTGATGTGGCTCCCCATGCAATCCCAATGCAGGCTCCCGAACCAAGTAGGGATCATAGAGTGCGTCCAGCGCCATGTTGCTTTCAGTAGGGAGGGAGAGATACGATACCACATGAATATCTGAGATTTTCGTAAAGTGGCCGACACTATCTAGATCTTGTGGCCTACACTCTGGAGCATTTTACATCCGCGGTGGGCCACATCAGATAAAAAGCAGGATGACCAGATCCCGAGTACATTTTCCATATTTGCATGTGTGCCAGCGTTTAGATGGGCGCGGCTCTCCATACGCGTGAAATTAACAAACATCTATAAATAGACATGTTTCTACCGTATTCATGACGTGGTGAAACACATGCGCTTCATGTAGCCCATGTACGAGTCATCCGATCGGCTTTTGACAACAGATGAGTGCGGGATCCAAGCCATCTATTAGGTGGGTCCCATCATGCGCACTATCTAGCTGAGTAATCAGGACCCATCAACTGGGTCCCACCAGGTAGACCATCTGGCTAAAGAATCAGGCGATTGCTTGGTTATTCAGCCATATCGTGTGCATGGTCTGACCCACCTGATGGATGCCCGGATCTCATGCTTATCTACCGTCGCTAGCATGTCCAGTGGTGTGTACACGAGTATTATTACATCGACTTCACCAGATCATTTAATTAGAGATATCCCTGGTACACAGGGATCGTATGTTTGCCCAATCCACACGTATGCACTATTACATCTGCATTGCGGAGTCGACGGATTGTTCATGCATCAGTAATGAAAATCCAATACCATAATTTAAGAGCATATCTTATTCAGAAAATATTTGTGATGCTTTGATATCACCAACATGAATTTTGATATTTCGCACCTCACACTTTTAAGAGAATTTTCAATGAAATTATAATTTTGTCTATTATATTGGTGAGGAGATCAAAATATATATTTATAAAAAAAGTAAACTTAAAATGCTTATCTATTACACTTTTCTTCTATAGAGTCTACATATTATAAGTTTTATATCTGACTTAATAACCATGTATATGGATCACGGTTCAAATGTCTTGCCCCAAATCTATTTACAATTATTAAAATTGGAGTAAAGCCAACTGAATTACACAATTTAAATAATTCAATAGTTAAATATAAAAGGATGATCATATGAGACCCACCCGATAAGAATCTTAGGTGCACATGTGAACATACCCCACATCCACGCTGTAGTAGAATTTCACCACCTATGAGTACTTGAACCCTTGAACCGGTGTTAAAAACTCCCGAGAGTATACCCCTAGATTGAGTGTAAGACTCATCTTTATAAATTGACCAATTCAAAAGGCTTCCGGATGGATTATCTGATTTTCAGATTCCAACGTTCATGTTTCAACAAACTAGCGTCCACACATTAGAGGTTAGGATTGTTCACTCAATCTGATTTTAGTCAATTTGATTGGACACCAGACATGCCACGTGTACAATTCCTGGGCCTGCGTATCAAGTGGCATGTTCTGCCGGAGTATCAAATAACTCCCCATTAGTTTAAATACCGAACAAAGTGGACGAACGGTCCACGTTCAACCGACAGGTTATGGCCCACTTCAAGAGCCGGGTGGCGTAACACATGCCAAATTTGACTCTTCTCAGTGAAGTGGCTAATCGTGGCACATGTGCCGACGTAGAAGTACAACGCGTGTGGGAGATCTGGTCTGTTTATCAGGCAGAGTTCATAGAGAAAAATAATATCCAACGCCACAATTGGGTTTGCCCTCTCATCAGGTGGGCCGCGCATCGATGAGACCAATGAATGGTCAGAATATTCAACCTACATGTGCGGACCACTTATCACAGGTGCCCCAAACGATGAACTATTCAATCCATGACACGTGTGCCACATGGCGCCTTTCCACTTTTTCACACCCGGTCCATTCGTTTTACCAGATTATTTTAGGGTAATATCTCAAATTTAGAGCATATACAAAGCTCAAGTGAACCACACAACGGGAACTGTAACGATAAAAATGTCCATTGTTGGAACCTTTAAAGAGCATACAATGATATTATTTGCCATCCAACCAGTTCATGAGATGTTTATTTGTCATCGAAATAGTTCATAAGGCCACCTAAATATTGATAAATGGAAAGAAAAAGAAAAATCTTGATTCAATACTTCTATAGCCCCAGGAAGTTTACGATGGTAAGCATTCAATTCTCACTTTTTCCTTTGATGTGGTTTTGACGTAAGGATGAGTGTGATGAGGTCGATCACAAAGGTCGATCACCGTCTTCCTCATGGATAACTATTCCAAATCCATGGAGCTTCTCTGGACTTGTCGCAGAGGCTTTTTGAATCTACGAGAAAAAAGAAGTAAAATAGAAATAAATTCTATAAAATTCTTAATTTGATTAATGAATGAAATAAATGAGTTCACAACTCTTTAAATAGAAATACTGGGAGAAATTTTAAAATCATACTATTACTAAAACTCCTAAAATTCGCAACTTATATTAGACTTATTATTTATAGATGGTCCTAATGTCTATTAGTGCACAAGGTTTTCGGTCAAAAATAGTAAGCTTTTTATTTGGCTTCACCAAGCTGTTTTTCTAATTATTTTAAGCACTTTTCACATTGGGTGCAATTCGTAAAGCCCAACAGATGAAGAGTTATAATCAAACTAAAACTTACTATTTATAGTAAAATTGGAATTAAAATAGAAAAATGATCGTCAATCTGGTGGTATTTGGCAAATTTAGCTTACGCAACCCAGCGTAGTGGGATTGGGTGGCTAAAGTAGCTCGTTCTATCCCCAAATCATATATTTTACATCCGATAACTCATTTTAGTTGCGAGATATGCTCGATTTAATATCAGATAGTCCGGATCACTTTTGTCGTCAACCAAACCTTTTTTGATCCATCTCGACCACAAAACTGTCCACGACCCACTCCACATTAGGTTTACCTTTACTTTGGATAGGCTTTAATTTTAAGTTCGTGCCCAAAAATGATATTATAAGCTAAATGTAAGACTTAGAAGAAAAATGCATACATCACACTCAACCCCAAGTGGTTTACTCAATAAACAATGGAGGTGCTTGGAATATACAAGAGAGACCAAGGAAGGGCATTCCCATGCAAGATTCAATGGGCGGCTAAGACCTGACGTAATGATACAGCACATGCATGAGACTCTGCCCACTCGTCACCATAAAAAAATGTACGTGTACTTGTGCAAAAGTCAAGGTCCACATATTATATTCATCATGGATTTGATTAAACGTGTGCCACTCAACACTTAAATTTAGTTTTTGTGTGCAAGTAAAGTGCTCATTAGTGCTAAAGTTTACTTGACTCAAAGTTCCATTGAACTGTTGGCACCCCATGTTGAGCTTCATAAATTAGAGGTGAAGATTGAAGATTTAAGATTTGGAGTCCTCTCAACTATGAATATTTGTGTTTCAGGTAAACTTATTTGTTAAAACATAGAGGATATCACGTTCAAATGAATTCTTTTTACCTTATAACAATAAATAACGCTTGTGTAAATTAAATAAAGCAAAATGTTATCAATTTCATTAACAAATTTTACTACAGTTAAAAGAAAAACTAAAAAAAAAAAAGAAAAAAATAAACCCAAGTATACCGAAACAGACGTTCAGGGTAGCTAGTTGTGATCAGCTGAATTTAAACTTTGCAATTATAATCAAAATTCTTTGGTGTACAATCATACAAGTTTCAACACCCGGTCAATGGTACGAGTACCCATGGTTGGTGAAATCCCACTGAGGTGTTAGCGTGTGCGCTTGTGTGTTATAAAATAAAATAAAATAAAATAAAATAAAATAAAATAAAAAAAATAAATAAATAAAATCTTTGGCTGTAACAGTAGGTTTCACGCCAATTGCATAAACTTAGTATTAACACGTGGTGACCTTTGGTCAGGTCCAAAATAGAATGTAAACGCTATTAGCCACACGTGTGAATTATTATTGGCCGGTGGTCATCATTTTTCCTAACTGTCTATTTTCTCACGCACATGTCCCACGAAATGGACTTATTTCGCCTATGAGTGCATTCACCTGTAACATCCTCATCATAATTGCCTAGGATATTTCACACTTGCTTAATGTGCACACGTGTCTGGCGCATTTCCACTTCAATCTATCCACGCGCGAATCGCCCAGAATTTTCGTAAAAGTTTTGAGTCTTCGGTCCACTCCATTCAGATCCAGAATGACCCCGAACGGGAATCAAGGGGCATTTTCCAACTGTGAAATTACACGATACTCGACAATACAGGTTTCATGTTACATCCTCATTTCCATTATGATAAATTCGCTCTATATATAAGTAATCTAGACCGTTAATCCAATTTTTACATGTTATCTAGATAATATTTACAAATTACTTCTAATTAAAAAAATCATTTGAATGAGAACCGTTTCTATATTTCTATACTTATCCAATTATACTTCAGCTAGACATCAAAAGAATGATACTATCCACGATAGAGGAAATATATCAACGGTCAAGATTAAGTAAAAGTGGGCCCACTTAGTAAAATTGAAAACTCGTGTACGAAGTGCAAAAGGTGGAGTCGCGTACACAATATTCCGTGCAACGACACCATAGCACTCCACCACCACCGAATCTTTCTCACAATGACAAAAATGGCGCTGCATATGTAGACGACAGGCACGTCCTCGCATGTCGGGACATATCTCACCTCATCAAACACGCGAACCAGTAAAGCTCTGAGGATCTAGTTGTCACAGTCAGATATGCAAGGATATTATGCGGACAGGAGTGGTATAGAACGCAACCCTAGATGTGTGGGCTCCACCATGTTATATACATAAAATCTACTCCGTTTATCAGCTGAGAAATTGTATTTTAACCGTACATAGAGAAGAAAAGATCAATCAAGGAATCCTATTAGTCATACCAATGGGGCGTGGTGACAATGTAAATAGCTCCCGAAACCTCCAAATTCAGACAATGTGGCCCGCTGATATTTTGATCAGGCTCACTTTTGTATTCTCACTTCATTCATTCCGGCGTGATTAATGATTTTGATTTAAGATCCACGCAATGGTGGCCCACACACAAGCCTATGGTCGGCGGACGCGGTTTGGCTAATGGTGTCAAATTTCCATGGACGGCACCGTGATGTATGTGTTTTAGCCCTTTATCCATCCATTTTTGCTGGCTTATTTTAAGAAATGTTACAAAAAATTAAGTTAGATCATGTAATGCCGTGTGGAAAACTTCTTATCACGAGATTTGGATGGAGTTTATATTTGTATTTTTTTTTTCATTTGGGTTTGAGTCGTTACCGCAGTGGTAACATGACGTCTTGGGTTTGAGACCCATAGGTGGTGAAATCCTCATGGCGTGCGTGGTTGTGCGCGTCGGGGGCATGCGTTAAAAAAAAAAAAAAAAAAGTTTGTACTATATCTTCAACAAGTTGGATGACAAATAACATCATCATAAGATTTAGAAAGGTTTTAACGGACTTCGTTCTCCCCTTATCTCCTGTAGCCCTGGGAAGAGTTCATGTGTAAGCCCTATGAAGGTTTCAACCATGGACTTCATTCTCTCCACTGTATCCTGTGGCGTGGTCCGGATGAATGGATGGATGACGTGGATAAAACATACACATTGTGGTGGGGCCCACAAAGCTTTGACATCAACTGGCTGGCTGGTGTTGAGGTCACCAGCCAAACCCCATCCATGGTTGGCATCTCTTTCCATTGTTCCATGTAGTGAGGCTCATTGTAGCTTTACCTGGCTTATTTCTTTTTTGTCTTTTACCGTGGTGTGAGGATTGTAGGTAATACATAGATGGTGGATTTTACATTTTCAATATCATGGCCTCCAAGAATTAGGGTGTGTTTGTTTTTAAAATTACACACACCCCCTTGGGCGTGGGATTTCACCACCTATGGTATTGAACCCAATACCTCATGTTGAAATTCCTCGAAGTCTACCACTAAGGTAAGGACTCGAACCCCAGGCTCGAAATTAGTAATAATTGTATTCAACTTTACTTTTTAATAACATAAAAAGAATTTAAGGATAATGATAATATTTTTTTGGATTATTATTATTATTATTATTATTATTTACCCAAGCATCATCATTGTTATAGTTTTATTATTTTTAAAAATGTAATGAATATAATTTCCTTAGTACTTATCTCCTATAATAGGTGTATTTGAGTCTCTATTTTCATTCTGTTCTTATTTTAATAAACAATCTTAAATGTCAATGATAACTCATTACTAGTGTATACATGTGCGGTAACATGGAGCACTATATTGTTTATACCCAAGCATTGTCATCATTATAGTTTTATTTTTAAAAATTGTAATGATTATAATTTCCTTTACTTATCTCCTATCATAGGTGTATTTGAGTCTCTATTTTGATTTTAGTCTTATTTTAATAAACATTCTTAAATGTCAATGATAACTCATTACTAGTGTATACATGTGCGGTAATGTGGAGCACCATATTGTTGATACTATCGTTTCCTGTATGCCAATTTGTTTATTCATTTACTATCTTTGTATATTTCTGTTTTGTATAAATTAGTGAAACTAATTAAGGAGAGGAAAATTATCCCAAATAATTTTATTTTTATTTTTACATGGTTTTACAGCTATCTAATTTGGGTCACTAATCAAACAAATTTCATTGGTTTAACCATTACATTAACTGATCAATGCAGCTCTCTGCATCTCCTAACCCTGGCGCCACCCTCTTCCAACCCCTCTCCCACGTGTAGCAACCTCCCACAGCCAAAACCCCATCCTTCATCCGTTAGAACTCTAGATCCACGTTGACCTCAACCCTTCTCTCTTATAACTTCATCCACGGGCCTACTCACCATCATCGTGTCTCTGCTACCTTGATCTCGCCTTCATTGTCATCAACCCAAACCCCATTTGTCATTATTCCCGACTGCGACGATGACCCAAATGTGTAACACCCTGAACTTTTCAATACCCAAGTATTGAAAGTTCTCAAGTGTTACCATTAGATTTAACTTATTATGTACATGTCACGATACCAATCTAGCCATCTTAACCTTACATCTATTCTTCAACATGAATCGACCATTGAGAATAATCTTTATCCATATATAAAATCATCAGATCAATCGTTAATTAGGCATGTCACCCAATGTTGAAACCCATTACATAACAAGGTAATCCAACTATTTGATTATAGTAACAACAGTTAGATTTCATCTAGAATTAACTAAGAACCCTTATAAACCATGAAGGTCAGACCCGAAGTTGACATGACCATTGGGTTGACAAGAATCTGCAAATGGGACCCGAATCATCAGAGCCACCAATTATCATATCACACTGCTCAATGTGAAAATGCATCACTTGACCACTGCAATCAAGTCATCTAATCATTCAATCTACTAGTAATCTTAATCTATACTAGGAAGGAGATGTTAGAGCGTTGATGATCAGTTTAGGTAGCAGTCTAACTGTTGGATCAACTTAGATTGGTGAGTGAAGGCCAAAGACTGAGTTGTAGGGTCCATCAGAATGTTAAATCAATCTCATTCTAGGACTCATAGCCTTACGTGGACCTAGGAGATCGAATGGTCGGTGTAGATCAGATTTAAAACCTATCGGACAGCCAGATCGCATGAAAATGACAAGTAGATGGACAAATCCCTAAGTATGGTCCACCTAAGCTTTGGGTTTGTCTCATCTCCGGTCGGATGACCCAGCTGGGCCCATAGAGTATCATGGATGGAGTGGATGGAGCATGTGCACCGGTGGTACACTAAAAACATCTCTGTGGGCCCCACAATTGGCCTGAGTGTGCATGGAGCATGTGCACTGGCGGTACACTAAACTAGAAATCAGGTCAAACCCACCTTGACCCGATTTCTCCCAACCAAAGAAGGAAAAGCCCTCCTTCCTTTCAAATAAATGCCCCTCGAAGCAGACGGACGAACAATGTTCGTTTGGGACGTATCATGGCCCACCACGACCATTCCTTAGGATGATCTAAACCGTCCATCATGTGCGGACCCCACCTCTGAACAAAACCCAATCAAAACCTCTTCCGGAGAGGATCAAGTGCATCCCCACCACTTCGACGAACAGAGCCTCACACCAAAGGATTGAGAGAATGAAGGACTCTTGATCATTGAACGCCACTGATTAAGGGCCATCTGGACTGTCCAAAGAATAGGAGCATGAGTTTCGATCCTTCCCAAGAAGTTTGAAAGAAAAGGAAAGAATCAGAGGTTACGACACTCCCTGTTTTCTCACGCAAAGACGGACATCTTATGCCATTTGGAAGAGAGTCACGCACAGAAGTCTCCTTCTGAGATTTCGGCCACAATCGGTCATCAGATCAGGTCTATTAATCCTCCAGTAATGAGGGTTCCGATCCACCCTACAGATTCAGAAGGAATTTAAGTCATTCAGATAATGGGCCACCCAAAATCGACCCAGAGGGAAAAGGAAGATCTGGAAGAAGGAACGCTGACCCATCCCATTTTTCCTGGCAGTGCAAAACAAAGGCTGTGTAAGGCTCTTCCACAAATCATGGCTGTGCAACAAAGGTAGCGTGAGCCAACCATAAAAAGAGTCTAATAGACTCTTATGGTTATAAAACCCCTCTGTTCAACGATTGGAGGGGATACTACAACGAGAAAAGAAAAGAGAAAGAAAGAGAAAGAGAAGGAAAAGAAAAGAAAAGAGAAAGAGAAAGAAAAGAAAAGAAAATAAAGAGAGGAAGAGAGAAAGAGAGACAGAGCGACAAAATAGAGGGAGGAAAAGAGGTCTGATGCCATGAAGAACGTCTAAGAAACCCAAGCCCTGCTAAATTTGTTATAGGTTTTCTTCCTTCCTCCTTATTCCTTTTTACTCCCTTCCTTCTAAAATCCCTCTTTTCTTCCTTTCCTTTTCTTCGCAACGAATGGACTTAAGGTAACCAGGACCGAGTTAAGTTAAGACTAAAATCTTTACACTCTTAGCCATACAATCACTCTAGTAAGATATATCAAATTATAGTACTTCATTAAAGAAGATCCTACAAGATTCTAACCATTCAATCTGTAAAACACTAGACTAAAACTTTAACCCACGACACCTACTTGCACCCGAAAGAGGAACAAACAAAGACGGTGAGGGTTTTATTCCTTTAAGCTTATGGTAATTTAAGTTGATATGTTTTATCTTGCCTTTTACATACTATGGTTTCATTTTACTAAGATCTTTGCAATTGTTTAATTTACCATCAACACTTATTTACCATTTTGAAAATCATGATATGATGTTAATTACGAGTGGTCTTTATAAATTTATGTGGGGCGATGGATACAAGCCTTGCCCTTGCCTTTATTAATTTTATTGAGTTAACCCTTGTTACTTTCTTTTTAGGCTTGAGCATGTGTCTTAGACTTCTAAGACCCTCTACAATTCAATTTATTCATCTATCAGTGCAATTGATGTTTTAAGAGGTATCACAACTAGTGATTTAAATATTTATCACGGATGTAATGCGTTACGAGTAGCAGCCCTCTTGGTCGACACGTAATTCCGTAAGTTGGTGTGGTGCACAATCGATATAAGTAAATCATCATATGTGTTACATCACTTTTTGAGATTGGATGTCGTAAATAATCACTTCATGAACATATTATGTTACGTAAATCCCCCAACCACATTGTTGTGTTGCCTTAAAATGTTTACATAAATCCACGTTAACGTTAGACATGCTGGTGAATATTCATAGTTATGGGATGCGGGTCAAGTCAGGTTTTCTATAAATAATATTCTATATTATGATGATCACTACATATGATGAGCCACACAAACTTTGCTAGGTATGCATCTTATGTAGGTTGTTTGTGCATGTTGATACCCTTCATAATAATGGAATACGAGTCGTATCAAAATTCTTACATTACTTTTATGAATCTTTGAAATGATTGTTAATCTTAAAAGGATAACCATCACTATGAGTAAGGCGTTGACTCTCTCTAACTGTACAAATAATGAAAGTGATGTACAAATTGAAGACCTAGAAGACCATCTCCCTATGGAGGATTATACTAGATGAATAAGAAGATAGATTCCTGATTTAGATTTATATTTCTGCTATGAACTCGATAATTTAATAAGCTCCTATTGAAAGGGCATTTAATATTTTATTGAATTCTTTTAATAATTATAATTAGTTTTGTTATCATAAATGGTTACCTTCATGAATGTAACTAAATGTGATAAAAAAAATAGAGTGCAATTTCAAAGCATCCAATTCATTCAATTATTAACAACTGATTTTCTTGGGCACGAGTATAAACTCTGGCCGTGAAAATTCGAGATGTTATAAAACAGCTTATTGAAAAACTTGTTATTTAATAATAACTCACCTAAATATGTTGTGAATGTTGCTAGCTAATTCCTACAATAACCATCTTTCATCATCTTGAAGGAATCTACCATATTCTTCACTACCTCAAGAGAGTTCAGAGGAAAAGGCATTATGTATTCTGATCATGGTCATCTCGACGTTCATGCTTATTATGATGTTGAATAGACTGGTTGTGCAACTATTCACTGGTATGTATTTGGCTCTTATACTAGATGCTAGAAATGATCAAGTATTTTTGCCACCTCAGTATGTTCCTTTATTTTGCAATAATCAAGCGGCCATTCATATTACCTCAAGTCTTATTTCATGAATATACAAAATACATTAAGATTGATCATTATTTTGAGTGAGAAAAGTTATTTACTTGTGTTTTTTATACTCCATACATGTCATTGAAGAAACAACTTGCCAACATTTTTAATTATTGAGTGTCATCTCTTTACTTTTGTATCTAAGTTGGGCATATCACTACGCCAAAATAGTGAAAAAAGGACATCTGAAAACTGTCTCAAATCTCAATCAACGACACTTTTGAACCTACACATGGGCCGTCTCAAATCTCAATTATGAGGAGTGTTATTGTATAAATGTGTGCTCCTAGGACCATGATATGATTTATACTATATTTTATTTCATGCATACCATCTTTATATATTTATCTTCTCTATAAATTAATGAGATTAAAAGAGGAAAATTATTCACAATTTCTTTGAATTTATAATCATTTATTTTGCATGACACATGAAATTGAAAAAATAAACACCCCAGTAGTTAGCGCACCTTTGTAATCTGCTCCCCCGACTGGGATTGTCTACTACACTATTTTACGTGTAAAACATCCATTCCCTCAAGCCCACCATATTGTATAA
Organism: Magnolia kwangsiensis; assembly: GCA_037074715.1. Classification (NCBI taxonomy): domain Eukaryota; kingdom Viridiplantae; phylum Streptophyta; class Magnoliopsida; order Magnoliales; family Magnoliaceae; genus Magnolia; species Magnolia kwangsiensis. The sequence goes on from CM073586.1 coordinate 17,673,184, forward strand.
TCCTGTAACATCCTGAATTTTTACTATTTTGGATTTCCAAAAATCTTTAATTTACTTTATATAACTAGTCTATGTCATCACTTACTTACCTTTGATGCTCGAAGTGAGCCTATATGTGGGTGGTACCGATAAAAAACCACACAAATAAGATTAATCAACCATAAAAAGCTAATGAATCTGACCGATCACTTAAACATCGAGTTTAGCCCCATGATTTGTTCACATAGGGCCCAAATCTAGCTAATCTATCACTGACTAATCGAGATAACCATAACCAAATATAGACCTACCTAAAACTGAGACAACTATGGGTCGGATCTTGATTAATAAACTGAATCAACTCAGTCATTTATTTAACCTAAGAACCAACGATCTAGAGTGATCATGATCAAATCACCATTTTTGCTAATTTCGAATAAGCCACACAATGAACTTAGTTAATTAAGATTCTAATAACTGAACCCAAGAAATCTCCCTACTCAATTTATTTGAAAAATGCTCTGATTATCTAAACAAGTTGTAAATCGCTCGTTAGTGGGTCACTAATTCTAAAATTATAGTATAATGTCTGGCTTAATAGGCTTGATGTCCAGCGCAAGTGGCGAATCAAGATAGTACCCATAACTGCTAAAATTGGACCAAAGGCCGAGTGCTCAAAATGCGTAAATACTTAAGGCTGAAACCTGAAACCTAAAACTTAAGTGAAATAAACCTCCCACTCTTTCACGAAGTTATGACTTTCTGACCATTAGATTGTGACCAAACTCGAGGCATGAGTTAAAGATATTTTCCTGCTCATATCCATATAGTCGCAGCCCCGATCGAGCACCGATGACCGTCAATCGTAAGTTTGGTCCCCACTGTCAATCAAGGCATCCGATCTCTACCAAAATTGGTCTGATCGCTTATCCTATGATGGGGCACTTGCCTCATAGCATGGATGGGCCAGCAGGCCCCATAAGTAGCCATACAGGCTAAAATTTAGCCCATTAGGGGCATACATGCTAGAAAAAGGGCCCTCAGGACCATTTAGACAAAATTTGGGCTATATAAGGCCCAAAAATTCACTCCCATATGAATTTTCAACTGCAAGGGAGAGAGGGAGCGAGGAGAAGTGGAAGGAGCTCTTTAGGAGAGCTGATTTGGGGAAAATCCCCCTTGCCGCTGCCCACAATGAACCAACCACGCCCCACCACAAAAAGCGGCCTACCGATGATAGAAAGGTAATCCTCTAGCCCTTTTCAAATTTTAGCCTTGTAAGCCATTTGCATGTGCCCTTACAAACTAATCCCATTAGTGCAGGGCTTTGATACACCCATCCATGGAACCGAATCTTAGTGGTGGCATTAGAAATCCAAAAGACTACTCCTAAGTGCGGACCACCTTTAAGCTACCAATTATTGAACCTATGTAGCAATTGATGATTATGTAGTGAAATTTAGAATTTACATGCTAAATAAATGAGAAATTCGTAGTTTGAACATCCTCTATGACATGTAGCTTGCCTAGAATAAATGATCATTGAATGCATGTTAGAATAGATTCTCTCTACTAAAAATTTCATGCCCATATGTTCTACATTTTCCCCCAACACATGCACCTAATTACTTAAGGTTGTGAATTTTGTAATGATTGAATAATGCTTATGCATTTCCAATTGATTACCTATATTAACTAAGATATCCTGAATCACCGACATGTATGTTTTTCTATTCCTGAAATGGAAATGTTTGTGGCATACTATTAAATTTTAGTCATTGGTCAATTGGGTTGGTCAGCAAGCGAAAAAACTCACGAGGGCAGCCTTATAAGATCGGTTGCCCTGGTTCAATCAAATTGATTTGGGCCAAAGACAAACAACCGATAGTAGTTGGACTACATGTGATACTTCCACTTAATGTCAGTTGCACCATAGTTCACTTGAGTCAGCTGAATTAATCTACTAGTTGACTAACCATGTGTGTTGATCATATATGATCATGCCTGTTTAAACTAGAGACACCCCACGCCCCTGGAACACCCACTTACAACCGTTATGATACGATCCACAAGTCTCGTGAGCCAGGCATGGTGATATGCGATACTATGCTCTAGTTGTCAGCCTTCACTAAGGTGACGAGCCTCCCCGTAGTGACCACCAGCAACCCAGTTTACAAACCTGTCTTTTGTATGAGTTTAGCTGGGAGTGACGAACCTAAACAAATCAAGGATTGTAGACACGAGGCCACTATAGCCGACCTCGGCCTCGCGATCGGAATAGGGAAGTGATTTTGTGGGAGTTCCTCAGTTTTCCCAATCTTGTTGGACGAACGGACATAACTAAACACTCGGCTAACATAATCATGGTCGTTTTGCATTAGTTGGACTGGCAACTCAATAGTTGAGGTCGCATTGAGGGAGTGTTGGTCATATCTAAATGTATAGATGATGTTGCTTGAGGGAGTGTTGAATAGCAAGGGCATGCATCATATCAAAATACCATACATGTGCATTAATAAGAGTATCTAGAACTCAAATGCTTAGTTGCTTTTCATTAATTATGCCTATGGAATTGACAACTTGTGTAGCTCAATGCTAATGGAACCACTGAGTTGATCACTCACTCCCACTCTAGGACGGTGTTTTAAAGTACCAACCAAACACCTTTGTAGATGCAGGTAATATGGAGTCTGATGCGTTGGAGGCACACTCAAACTCGAAGGAGTCCTTGTACTTTCAGTTTCTGGGTAGGCCGATGTAGGACACTTTCATAACGTTAATGAGATTTTATAGTTGATACATTATGTATTTTTGAAACTGTGTATTTTGCTCAGTTGTAATTACGTACTCTGGATAAACATAATTTATTTGTTAGTTGATTTACTTGCATTAAAATTTACCTTTATTCTAGAGCACATCGAATAGTCTATTTTAATTCTAAGAATTGCTCATATGCTAGGTAAAACAAACTATAGAACCCTGCTTCCACAAAATATAAGTGGCACCCGAGATATCGAGAGTTGAGTATCTACTCGACCCCCAAAATCTGGGGCGTTACAAATCCACTCCATCCATCAGATGATAACCTCTTTTTCTTTTTCCTTTTTATACACACGCCCTTACACCCATACACACCACAATGTGTACTTGAACCTATACACTGAGTGTTGTATTGAAACTTTTGTGAGTCTACCTCTATGCCATGAGTAGGGATCCATCAAATGGTAACCCTTATCACCAACAACAACAATGCAAAGTTTTGCCAAAATCTTTAAGTAGTGTTATAACCCTCCTGGTTTTAGGTTAGGCTAATTTTTATATCTTTACTTAATCCTAGTGACCTATGAAATATAAAAATAATGATGGACCACACATTCTTCCCTGTGGTGTGGCCCACCTGAATTGTAGATTTGACTGATTTTTTCTTCCAAGCACTAGAATCAAGGAACGCACTTGATGAACCAAGTGGATTTCATAGTTGCAACATGGTGGGGCCCATAAAGATTTAGTGCTTTTTACATGGTCCAAAATAAGAATTGTAGAAGATGAGTCCAATACAAACATTTTAGCTCAAAATAAGTGGATCATAAGTTACTTTACATAAGCTACTTATGCCTGAATGGTTTATCTTGATTTCTACTCTATACGTATATGCACATACATGTATAAACAACAAAATTATCAACTAAAAAGTAAACAAGTATGTTTAGTTTTCAACATCACATAAGCAGTTATCCCTCAAGTTTGCTCTGTTCACCCTTAATATCTACCATCCATCATGTGGCCTAGCCCTTGATGCCGACCATTCATTAGCCCATCTTGACCTTGTCTTCAACGTGATTCCTCCATCGTGTGGGGCATATCTTCAATGTGAACCATCTACCTTTGATGTGAGTTATCCATCATGCAAGGCCTACCTTAAATGTGGGTCATCCATCATGTTGGGCCCAACTTCAAAGTGGGCCATCTATCAAGAAGGGCCTACATCGGATGTGGATCATTCATCATTATGGGTTGGCCTTTGATGTTAACTATCCTCATATGGGAGTCACCTTGATTTGACATCTATCATGTGGGGCCCACCATCAATGTTATTATCCATCACAGGGGGCCAACCTTTGATATCTACCGCCCATCATGTGGAGCCCACCTTTGACATGGATTGTCCATTATATGGCCCTCACTTTTAATGTGGGTCGTCTATCATGTAAGGCTCACCTTAGATGTAGGCCATTCATTATCAATACCTTGGATGTGGACTATCCATTATGTGTAGCCCCCCTTAATGTGGGTCATCCATCATGTAGGACTCAACATCAAAATAAATTGTTTATCATGCCACCTTCAATGTCACTATCAATCATGTGGAGCCCACCTTTGATGTGGACCATCCATCATGTGGGACCCACCTAGAGTTGGGCATCGGACCGAGTAAGATCGGATTGGGTCCAACTCGATTCGGTCCGAAATCTAGTTGGGCTAACTCGAACCCGATCCAATCTAGGACCAAGTCTGAGACATCTAACTCGAACCGATCTGACGCATGGTTGGCCTGACCCTAACCGAGTCCGACTTGGTCAGGGAAACCGAGTCATATCGGGTTAGGTATGATTCAGATCAACTTTTTTAACGGTAAAAATCATTATCCTCACTGGTATTTTCTGTGTGGTCCATTTGAACTTAAGATATGATTCATTTATTTTTTCAAATGCTCTAAAATGATCATGAAAAATGGATAAACGGTATGGATATAATAAATACATCATTGAGGGGCCCATGTAATGTTGATCTCATTTGAGCCGTTCATACAACTCAGAGCTCGAGACACTATAGCTGTGTTGACTTGCTAAGCACGGAGTGCAGCTGTAACGTGTTGTGCACGAAAGTGTCTGCATTGTTATATTGACGTTAACAAGTTCTGTAGGTTTGATCATGGGTTATGTGTTATATCCAAACCGTCCATCCATTTGGTGAACTCATTTTAAGGCTTGAGATAAAAAATAAGATAGATCTAACTATCAAGTGGACCACACTGAAAAAAGCAGTAGGGATTGAACATCTACCATTGAAACCCTTTTTGGGGTCACAGTCTCATAGAAGTTTTGGATCAATTTGAAATTTGTTTTGCCTCTTAATTCATGTCTTTGTAACCTTATGAACAAATTGGATGAAAAATAAACGTTATGGTGGGCCCTATGAATTGTTTAACGGTGAAAATCAGTCTTTGCTGCTATTTGTGGTGGGGTCCAGATGATCTTTGGATATGATTCATTTTTTAGATAATGCTCAATAATGATCTCTAAAAATATATGAACGTTGTAGATATAATAAATACATCATTGTGGGGCCCATATAACTTTGATCTCCTTTGAACCATTCGAACAACTAGGAGCTCGAGGAGCGTCAGTGCTCCTCTTCGCACGACACGTACCTACAACTACAGCCTATAGCAACTCTATAGATGTGTATGGTACACTAGAAAATCCTCTTCTTATTTTACTAAGTGAACTCTATTGGGGCCCACTGTGAATGCATGTGATTTATCCATGTCGTCCATTCATTTTTCAGATCATTTGTGGTTGAACCCAAAATTGATGCATATCTAAAGCTCAAGTGGACCATACCACATGAATAAGTAGAATTATTAATAGGAACCACTCCGGATCGGATCAGTTCGGATCTATTTGGATTGAGTTTTTGGATTGGATCGGTCCGGATTGACCACGACCCGATCTCAATCTGAAAAAATATCGGATCTGAATGGCCCTACCCAATCCGCAACGATCCAAGCCGTCGGTTCGGTTCAAAATGGATCAGATCAGGTCTAATCGGGTCGGATCCACTGGATCAACTCAGATATGCCCAATTCTAAAACCACCTTCGATGTGGGCCATCCATCATGCAGGCCTGCCTTAGATGTGAGATTGATGTTCATCCTTAGGGCTGGCCTTCGTTGTGGACCATCCATTTTGTGGAGCCCACTTTGATGCAGGTCATCTATTGTGTGGGGCCCACATTTATATTATTGCCCATCATGTGGGGTCACCTTCAATATCCACCGCCCTTCATGTGGTGCCCGCCTTTGATATGGACCATCCATCATGTGTGGGGCCCACCTTTGATCTGGGTCGTCCATCATGCATGCCTACTTTAGATGTGAGCCCTTCATCATTAGGGGCTCTCTTTGATATGAGCAATCCATTATATGGCCTCGCCTTGATATATACCATCTATAACATTGGGGCCCACTTTTGATGTGAACCGTCCATCATGAATGCCTCACCTTTGATGCACACCACCATCATGTGAGTCCTCCTTTGACATGGGAATGACACATGTGTCCTCATCAATTTTCAGGTCGGGCCGAGGGGACGCGAATTAGCCACTAACAGGTTGAGTAATGAGAGTCCTGCTGAAGTGAAGTCACGAAATTACGTAGCCCCACCATGATGTATGTTTTGTATCTATGCCGACCATCCATTTGGAGAGATCATTTTAGGGCAAGATCCAAAGAATGTGTTAAATCCAAAACTCTCGTTGACCCCACCATAGAAAGCAGTGGGGAGAGTGATGTCCACCATTAAAAACTTCTAAAGGCCACAAAAGTTTTCGATCAAGCTCATATTTGTATTTTCCCTTCTTTCATTTCTTTGTTAACTTGTGAACAGGTTGGATTTCAAATAAAAATCACCGTGGGCCTTAGGAAGGCTTCAATGGTGGGCATCACTCTCCTTATTGTTTTTTGTGGTGGTGTCCACTAAAGCTTTGGATATGTCTCATTCTTTGGCTCATGCCCTAAAATGATCTCTCCAAATAGATGGACGGTGTGGATACAATACATACATCAAAGTGGGCTACATAACTTGGTGACATCACTACAGTAGCGAGTCTCACTACTCAACCTGTCAGTAGCTAATCAGCGTCTGGCTCAGGTCATTACAGCTAGACCCCACCCACACCGACTACACACGTGTTATAAGTTATGTTGATGTGAAAAACTTGACGCGCCTCTCCCTATACTTCCCACCTGCACAGTGATTCAATACAAAAGGAACCTTGGCTAAAGCCGGGGAACCTCCGATGCTTAAGTCAGTAATGGGACCAGGAAGAAGGTGTTTTAGGGGTGTTTTTCTGCATACCTTTAGTCTTGTAGATTCCTGCTTTTATAGGAGTGAGAGGTCCCGGCGTAAAGGGATTCTCTCCTTGATTTCTAAGAGATTTGATTTACTTGTCATCTGTTTACGGATACTTCCCGATCCCGAGATTGTCGAGATTGGGAATCCTTCTACGAGATCTTCGGGACAGTACTTAGGATTATACCATTTCTCCCTTGCTCAGCTCAGCCTCAACTGACCCTGATATTAAATCAGTCTCGACTGGCTACAAGGATGGGGCTTTTTGCCTACTATCGGACGAAACAAAGTCAGTTTATAGCCGATGTCCTTCCTTAGTCCGATAGCCGATACTAACTGGTCTTATGTGGACCGGTTTTATGGTCGATCAGGTGGCTTTTAGCCTTTTCGGCCTTAACCGGTCCCTTTAGACATTGCTGCCTTATTAGCCGAGTCAACTTTATATGTCTTACTTGTGGCTCTTGACTCTTCAAGCCTCGGTTGGGATCTGTTTCTCACAAATTCGAGCTAAGTCTCTCCTTTAGGCTTTACATTGTCTCAATCTGACCTACTTTCTTGGGCAGTGTCAGTAAAGTTAGTCCATTCCATAACCGAGTCTCCGGACTTATCATATTTTTCTCCTAATAGTAAGCCCCCTTATTCTTTGTGTCAGCTATGCTAACACTTAAGGAATAATGAGTTTCTAGGTCGATTTGCACTGGGGACCGAGGTTATAATGGAGCATTTAATGCTTTGTGTATTGTCTCTAACGTGCATCAATTCGTTGTTCGAGGTCACACGAGCGGACAGCCGTCAAGACGTTTTATCTGCTTATAAGCGTTGGACATGTGGCGAGGGAATTACTTGCGTCAGTCGGCGTGCGTCACGCGTCGGGCGGGGGAGTCGAAGCAGGCGTCATTCAACTCCTCCTTAAATGCCTCTGCCGCATGGTAGGGCTATAAAAGGGAGGAGTGAGACTCATTTCCCATTTCTGCGCGTCCGTTCCTTCTCTTTCTGTTTTCTCCTCTTCTCTCACCCTTTTCTCTTGCCTGTCCTCTCGTTCTGCCATTTTCTCCATTGTTTCTGTCCTTCTTTTCATCTTTACTTCCTCAACTGTGAGCTTTTCACCTCTCCGGTGAGTTTTCTTTCCCTCCATTTCCTTTTCGACTTTTAATAACAATGCATTCTTCAAGTCCCTAGGAGGGAATTTTTGGTGATGAGGACGAAACAAGACATCTTTGAAATGTCTCGGAATCGCCCTCATTGCTGATGGAGATGGCGACTAGCGCCGATGGAGCTTTTCGATTCTCTGAGAGAGTGACTGGAACTTTAGCAGAATACCCTGCTTCGGCAGGTCCTTCTGGTCTGATGCATGCCCCTGGCAGACCTACCCCTCATTTTCCTATGGATGACCTGAAAGAAGAGGAGAAAGAATTTGAGAAAACCACTGAGTCAGTTCTTCTTAGGAGATCGGCATGGACCGTTGAGTCGGCTGATGAAGAAGGAGAGACTGCCGAGGGAGGGAATGTCGGAGACGAGCAGAGAGGTCCGTGTCACACTCCAAACCCGAAAATCGAATTCATAAGAATCCCGATTACCGAATTCGGTGTCGACAGCCTCCGTAATACCCCATTCTCGGCTCCTACCATTCATATGCCAGATTTTCGATCCTGGGATCCTATAATGAAGATTTTTTTTGTCAATGTACATTTACCTAGTAATAAGTATAACCACAAGATTACCCAATTCATAAAGACAACATCATCATCATATATCTACTAATATAATCATTTGATTACAACACTGAAAGGAAAATACATAAATAGAAAATCAAGCTCCAGAAGACCACTGCACGCTCCAAGCTCAACACTGCTGCAACCTAACATCACCTGCACGCATCTATCGTGTATAAGCTTATAGAAAGTTTAGAGGGTGGTGTAAGTGTGTGCACAAGGTAAGTGCCAAGTATTCAATACAATGCCATAATCATACAATACCGAAAAATTAGTAATCCACAAACCATACAATATCTAAATAAGTAGAACCACTGACAAGAGCAGGAATTATCAGAATAAGCAGAAATACTGGCAAGATATAAATCATACGATAACAGAGTAAGCGAAAGTATGGACAAGTCTATAAGTCAATCAATATCAGAATACGCAATATAGAACAGCTATGCGATAATGAGTCATAAAGAGCCAAATATCAGATGTCAAGAATGTAATGCAATATACAAATCCTACTAAATCTTCTAGGCCATATAAGTGCAGAAATAGCAACCCAAGATGCCATATGCCTGCGGATGTAATGCAATATGCAATGCGAATGAAATAACCATGCTGGAGCGTGAAGTCGGGATGATAGTATGTAGTATCGCAGGCTATGGAGTCCACCACAAGGGCCTTCCATCCAAACCAGTCCCATAACTAAATTTGGATAGTCAGACTCAGCATGGTAAACTCCTGATTTCAGGTTAGTCGAGCGCCTAACCGAAATTCTTGCCATAACGAAGGTACATAACAATTAATTACACACCACCAGCCCGAGTGGATAATGAATGAATGAATGAGCAAGCAACTCCTACTCAATAAGTCCACATATCATTACAGTTCCTCTCTGGAAAATCACCGGGGTCTATTACACTCAAAACTAGATTACCGCCCCATCGCCCGCAACAAGGTGAGTGGAAGAGACCTCACTATCTGCCTACCAATATCAGGCCCGGCTCATCGATAGCGGACCCATTCCTCGAGCTGGTTAGACTCAGTCTAGCATTGCCCCCTGCGCTCGGGCGAGTAAGGCCGCACCCCCTTCCAATCGACTACGACACAGTGGAGAGCACAACCTTCTGGAAATCGGCACTCAACGCTCATCTACCTACTCGGTCTAGACGTTGGAGCATCCTCTGGTACCAAGAGGGTGTTTAAAAATTTTCACCTAGGGCCATTTATAGCAGCCCGATGCTCAAATAGATTTTCGATATCCCATCTGGCCATCCACTATATGCCTGTGAAGGCTACGACCCTGATGTCACTAGGGTGTACAGTAATCACAACAAAATGCAAGATGCATGAGTCATACAATCCAATCATACATCAATCCTGCGCATACCGTGCGCTCATGTGGGAGAACCTCCGCCTATCAGGGGGTCTCATATCATCCTGCCCAATGACATATGCAATGATCAATCACATCTCATAACGAACATGCATATGATACATATGGGCATGTACCATGATGCTGTGCAGTCACATACTCATAATCGGTATCACAATCGGCCTCGACAATGTGGACATCTAACCAACATTGCCCCAAGGGATGGCCCACATAGAGCCAAACACATAATGGGCCCACGGCCTCATACAAAGGCCTAATCTACAACACAATGGGCCTTACTCAAGGGTTTAATACACATCACGATGGGCCTTTCACATGGGCCTAACATAGATCACAATGGGCCTTTCCCATAGGCCATGAATACGTCACAATGGGCCTTACCAATGGGCCATGAATACATCACAATGGGCCTTACCCATGGGCCATGAATACATCACAATGGGCCTTGCCCATGGGCCCCAAATACATGACATGTGGGCCCTACACATGGGTCTCGAATATATCAAATAGGCTATGCATCATGGGCCTAATATGCATCACAATGGGCCTTGCCCATGGGCCACGAATACATCACAATAGGCCTTACCCATGGACTTTAAATACATCACAATGGGACTTGCCCATAGGCCTCAAATACATCACAATGGGCCTTACCCATAGGTCCCAAATACATCACAATGGGCCTCATCAAGTAGGCCTCATATACATCACATTGGGCCTTAGACACGGGCCGGATACACATCACAACGGACCGCATATACATCACATTGGGCCTCGACAATCGGAATCGGCGATCAACCATGACAATCGGCCACAATAATTGGCCTCGATCAGTAATCGGTTAATCGGCCACGACAAACAGAATCGACAATCGGCCATGTCAATCAACAATCGGTAATCGGCCTCCATCGGTAATCGATCAATCGGCCATGACAAACAGAATCGGTAATCGGCCACGTCAATCGACAATTAGTCACAATCGGTAATCGGTCTCGATAATCGGCCTCGATCGGTAATCGGTCAATCGGCCACGACAAACAGAATCGGTAATCGGACACGTCAATCGATAATCGGTCACGATCGGTAATCGGTCTCGATAATCAGCTTCGATTAGTAATCGGTCAATCGGTCACGACAAACAGAATCAGCAATCGGCCACGTCAATCAACAATCGGTCACGATCGGTAATCAGTCTCAATAATCGGCCTCGATCGGTAATCAGTCAATCGGCCACGACAAACAAAATCAGCAATCAGCCACGTCAATCGACAATCGGTCACGATCGGTAATCGGCCTCGATCGGTAATTGGTCAATCGGTCATGATCGGTAATCGGCCTCGATCGGTAATTGGTCAATCGGCCACGACAAACAGAATCGGCCACGATAATCGAAAAATAAACAAAACGGGATCCATAGATGGTCAGTTGATCAACCATAGTATAAAGATCGACACTCGACCGTGGTTATATCAAATTCGATAGCACGGAGTCATCTGTCTACGGTGAAAGGGGCCCACTTATTTAGGTTAATCCACTGAGAAAATGATGAGAATGGACCTAACAAGGCCTAAGGAAAGGTCACAACGTGGTCATCCAACCATCATTGCCCATCAATGTGGACATCTAACCAACATTGCTCCCAAAGAGTGACCCACATAAGGGATTTATACGCAACGTAGCTGTCACACATACATCACATTGGGCCTCATTCATGGGCCTCACATACATCACATTGGGCTTCATATAAGGACCTTGAATATATTGCAATGGGCCTTAACCCATGGGCCTTAAATACATCACAATGGGCCTTAACCCATAGGCCCAATACATCATAATGAGCCTCAACCCATGGGCCCAATACATCAGGCGAGCCGCATTACATGGACCGCACCAACGGGCCTCGCACAAATGAGCCACAATTACATCAGGTGGGCCCCACACAGCACAGCTGCGTCATCACAGCAGTTATATAGTTGGTGCGTGTGGTAGACAGTCAATCCATATCACATTATAATATAATAATATAAATTACAATATATGATATATTATATTATGATGAAATAGATTAAAGGCATCCAGGCCCAACCAACGTCCAGAGATGGACGGACGGCCTGGATGAAACTATCCAGGTATACAAGGTGGCCCCATCCCACACGTGTGGGGTGGGCCACGTCCTGGACGTATGGCTATGTCGAACACATATAATGGTGGGTCCCACAAAGCTTGGTGATGTCATGGTAGCAACTATGCTGCTGCTGGGGTGGATGGACGGTGTAGATAAACACATGCATGATGCGGGGCCTGCACGGATGGACGGCACATATAAAACACTTGCATCAGGGGCTCCACACGTACAGCACGTGGTTCCCACCTACCATCTCAAAATGGTTGGACGGTAAGAGATAGAAAAGATACATTACGGTGGTATCCCACCGTCCAAAAAGATAGACGGCTGGGATAAAACACTTACACGTAGTCTTCTAGAGCTTGATTCTCTATTTATGTATTTCCCTTTCAGTATTGTACTCAAATGATTATATTAGTGGATATGTGATGACGATGTTGCCTTTATGAATTTGGTAATCTCTTGTGGTTATGCTTTTTACGAGTTAAATGTACATTGAAAATAAAAAATAAAAAAATTCTCCTTGTAGGATCCCAAGATCGAAATCTGACATATGAATGCTAGGAGCCGAGAATGGGGTACTACGGAGGCTGTCGGCACCGGATTCGATGATCAGGATTCCTGTGAATCCGATTTCTGGGTTTGGGGCGTGACAGGTTGTCTCGGGATAACCGCGAATCTCTGACACTTTTCGCATCTCTAGACGAGCTTACGAGCATGGTGCTGAATTGTGGGTCAATAATATCCTTGACGTAAGACCTCGTGTGCGAGAGATCATCGTCCCGAGTGGTTTCTTCAGATCCCTTTGTGGATTTTTCACAGTACATAGTCAGCTTCGCTGGGGTTTAAGCACCGTAGCAACGGAGTATAGTAACCCTTTTTATATAATGTCCCATTAAGTATGGTGCAGTGGGAGGATCGGATCTTCAATTGTCGAGCTTTGACACGATCTTCAGGCAATTCTCCACTGTCGAGATATCAGACGATTGGGTCAACCCAAGTAGGTTCCAAATCAATTATGTGTACGGTCGAGCTAACTGGTTCCCTGATACTCGGCTTAGCGACGTACTTGATCAGAATAAACTTGGGTATGTCATCTTCGTCGGCAGAGGCTAGTCTTGCTAATAGATCAACTTTGACATTCTCTGTCTGAGTGATCCGAGTGACGACACAAAGTTGAAAGTTACTGATCAATTCTTTTGCTTTCTGCATATACGCTTTCAGTTGTTCTTTTCGTGTTTGATACACGCTAGTGACTTGATTAACAACTAGCTGTGAATCACTGAAAGCATTGATATGTGTAACACCTAAACTGGCCGCGAGTCAGAGGCCAAGTAGTAACGCTTCATATTCTATTGTATTGTTCGAGGCTTGAAATTCAAGTCTTAAGGCATACTGCATGTAGGTTTGATTGGGAGTTTCCAGAACTACTCCTGCCCCACTTTCCTTAGAATTGGAGGAGCTATCGACATATAACTTCTAGGGACGTGGGTCGGGCGATGACTCGGGAGAAGTAATCGTCGATTCTTCCATAGGCTTGGTAGTATGCTCAACCATTCGGTTGGTTTGTGGTGTTACTTCAGCAATAAAGTTAGCCACGTCTTGCCCTTTGATTGCTACTCTCGACTTGTACTGAATGTCGAATTCATTAAGTTCAATTGCCCACTTCGTAAGTCGGTCGAATGCTTCCAGTTTCTTTAGAATCTGACGCAGTGGGAGATCGATCATAACGATAATGGTATGAGCTTAGAAGTATGACCAAAGTCACCGCAAGGAGACCACCAGGACTAAGGCCACTTTTTTCAGGAGTGGGTATCTTGTCTCTGCCAGTAATAGTACTTTACTGACATAATAAACTGGTCATTTCTTTTCTTCATGCTCCTGTATCAAGACCGAGCTAACTGCTGCCTCAGATACTACAAGATACAAAAGCAGAGCTTCCCTTGGCTCGAGTTTCGATAAAAGAGGCGAAGATCCGATATAAGACTTCAATTGCTAGAACGCTGCTTTGCACTCATCTGTCCAGTCCACCATTTTTCGTCCTTTCAATTGTTTGAAGAACGGAAGACATTTTTCGGTGGCTCGGGAAAGGAAATGATTGAGTGTGGCTACTCGCCCAGTTAGCCTTTGTATGTCTTTAATTATTTTCAGAGATTTCATATCAAGCAATGCCTTTATCTTCTCTGAATTTGCCTCAATTCCTCGTTGGCTAACCAGAAATCTGAGAAACTTTCCTGAGCTTACACCAAAGGCACACTTGCTCGGATTCAACTTCATTTAGGACTTGCATAAGATCAGGAACATTTCTTCTAGGTCGGCTATATGGTCAGCCGCGTGTACACTTTTAACGAGCATATCGTCAATGTACACTTCAATGATTCGACCGATTAACCAAGCAAAGATTTTGTATACTAATCTTTGATAAGTTGCTCCAGCATTTTTCAAACCAAACGGCATCACACGGTAACAATAAAGACTTTTGTCAGTGACAAAGGTAATCTTAGATTTATTAGTTTGATGCATTACAATTTGATTATACTAAGAATAAACATCTATAAAACTAAGAAGTTCATACCCCGCAGTACTATCCACCAACTGATCAATCCTTGAAAGAGAAAAGCTGCCCTTTAGGCAGGCTTTGTTTAGGTCGGTATAGTCAATACAGACCCTCCATTTTCCATTAGCTTTCTTCACAAGTATGGCATTAGTTACCCACTCTGGGTAGTATATCTCTTCTATGAATTTAGCCTTGAGGAGCTTACTGACCTCTTCCTCATTGATAGCGTACCTTTCAGGGCTGAGCGGACATCACTTCTGTCGGATCGGCCGGTAGGTCGGATCGATGTCGAGTCGGTGAGTGATCACGGATGGGTTAATTCCTGGCATGTCTTCATGGCTCCATGCAAATATATCAGCGTATCTTCAAAGAAAGGCTATCAAATTATCTTTTAGGGGCGAGCAGAGAGACGAGCCAATTTGCATTATTTTAAATTCATCCGTTTCGACTAGAGGTACCGAGACAAGATCTTCCACTAGTTGTCCTCATTCGTGAGTCTTGACTCGGGGATCCAGTGACTCTATCACAATACCTCAGTAGGAACTTTTACGGCTGTCGCGTAGCATCGTCTTGCGCCTTGTTGATCTCCTTTGACAACTCTTACTCCCGACTCAGTCAGAAATTTCATGGAGAGGTGATATGTAGATACAACGGCCTGGAGGAGACTCAAAGAGGGTCGGCCGAGTATAGCATTGTATACGGACGGCTGATCGACTATCAGAAAGTCGACCATCACTGTTGCTTGGTGTGGAGGGTTTCCAGCAGTGAGCGGCAGTGAAATGGTTCCTTCTGGGAGTGTCTATCCTCCTGAAAATGGGGTACGAACCGATCATAAGCCGATCGTTTAACTCCCATTTTATCGAACACATGAGTGAACAACACATCAGCAGATGATCTTGTGTCGACGAGTATGCGAGACACCTTTCTGTTTGCGATAGTGAGAGTAACGACCAACGCATTATTATGGGGGTGGTAGATGCCTCGAGCATTTTTATCAGTGAATGAGATGTAATATTTCTCTCTTTTCTTTTTCTTTAAGGGCCGACCTAAGATGATGATCTCAGACTCTGGTCGACTAATGCTCCTGGCATGATTTTTTCTAGCATTGTTGGAGTTGCCTCCGCCTTGGGGACCACCAATAATCATCCAGATTTCCTTTGTAGGTCGATTGTCACCTAGTGGTTCTTCTGTTGTCCCGGTCCTTTCGACGTGTTCTATGAGTTGGCCTTCTCAAATAAGCCTTTCGATCTCTTCCTTCAAGTGATAACAGTCGCTCGTATTATGCCCATGATCGCGATGATAGTGGCAATACTTGCTCTTATTTTATCAGTTGGGATTGCTTCGAAGTTTATGCGGCCAGTTGATGAATCTTTCACCCTTGATCTCCATCAGCACCTGTTCTTGGGGTTTATTCAGCGGTGTATATGGAGAGAATTTTTGGTTAGGTCGCTTACCCGACTTGAGCTCATCACGCGTTCGGTCATCCTTTCGCTTCTTTCTTCCAGCTGAGTCAACTTCCTTTTTGGCTGACTCTTTGGCCAGAGCTTTCACGTTTTAGGCGGCTTCGCGCATGATTCTCGTTTCCTCAACATCCGCGTACTTATCCGATCGAGTCATAAACTCGGCCAGAGTTATTGGTGGATTCTTATCCAAGGATGCCAGAAATGACTTATCTCTAATGCCTTGCATGAGTGAATTGAGTGTTGTCTCCTCTGAATATTTCTGAACTTTGAGCGACTCAAAGTTGAAGCGCTTGATGTAGTCTTTCAGTAGCTCTCCCTCCTTCTGAACTATGTTGTTTAGATGTGTAGGGAGCTTCAATTTCTTCTTTCCACCAATGACATTGGTGAGGAAGGCGTCGCTGAGCTCCACAAATGAACTGATAGACTTCGGTTTCAGCTGATTGAACTAAAGTCGAGCTACATCGACTAAGGTAAGAAAGAATACTGGGCACATTATGGCATCCGAAGCATCATGTAATTTCATATATGTCTAGAAGCATTCGATGTGTTCAGTTGGGTTAGTTTTACTTATGAAAGGTGTAATCTGTGAAAGACAAAACCTTTCTAGTAACCGAGCCTACATTACTTCATCAATGAACGGGGATGTCTTTATTTCGAGTCTTGTTTGATGTGTATCCTATCCTTGCTTCATGTCCGCAATCTCTTCCCGCACTTCTTTCCTGAAGTCTTGGAGGTCAGCTTTCCAAGGCTCGTCACTTTCTATCACACCCTCAACCAGTGGTCGGTTGAGCCTCCTCCAATCTATTTCATGTCGGAGATTAGTGGGAGGCAGCACGACAGTTTCGGAATGAGCGGGCGCTAGCTCGGACGGGCCATGGGGCTAACTCGCCTGTGGAAGAGATCGCGGAATGGTGGGCTGAAGGTCAGCAACTTGTTGAGGAACATTCGTCGCCTGAACCTGATGAAGTCGCTACATTTTCTGATGGTGCATCTACTCCAACATTTATTTCATAAGGTTTATAATGACTCTGAGCTCCTTAACCTCCCGATCCAACCATCCATTGCCTCGGTTTCGTTGGCCATCAGTCGCAGCGGAGGTCGTTGGGCGAGGCGCGGAACCTTGGTGATTATCGGGTTAATTCTGAGCCCCTTAGGCTACGCTCGCACCTGGTTGTCCAATAACAGCAGCCTCATCCGGTTCTTCTTGGACCGTTCTTCTAGTTCTCGCCATTAGAACACGTTTACAAATTCTAGTTAGAGGGTAGAAAATGACTTTTTGTACCATTTCCCACAGACAGTGTCAAACTGTTGATTCAAAATACTTGACACGCCTCTCCCTATACTTCCCACCTGCACAGTGATTCAATACAAAGGAAACCCTGGCTAAAGCCGGGGAACCTCCGATGCTTAAGTCAGTAATGGGACCAGGAAGAAGGTGTTTTAGGGGTGTTTTTCTGCGTACCTTTAGTCCTGTAGATTCCTGCTTTTATAGGAGTGAGAGGTCCCGGCATAAAGGGATTCTCTCCCTGATTTCTAGGAGATATGATTTACTTGCCATCTGTTTACGGATACTTCCTGATCCCGAGATTGTTGAGATCAAGAATCCTTTTACGAGATCTTCGGGACAATATTTAGGATTACATCGTCTCTCCCTTGCTCGGCTCACCCTCAACCGATCCTGATATCAAATCAGTTTCGGCTGGCTACAAGGATGAAGTTTTTTGCCCCCTGTCGGACGAAATAGAGTCGGTTTATAGCCGATGTCCTTCCTTAGTCCGATAGTCGACACTAACCGACCTTGCGTGGGTTGGTTTTATAGTCGATCATGTGGCTTTTAGCCTTTTCGGCCTTAACCGAGCCCTTTAGACATTACTGCCTCATTAGCCGAGTCAAATTTATACGTCTTATATATCTTGCATGTGGCTCTTAACTCTTCAAGCCTCGGTTGGGATCCGTTTCTCACAAATCTGAGCTAAGTCTCTCCTTTAGGATTTGCATTGTCTCGGTCTGACCTGCTTCCTCGGGTAGTGTCAGTAGAGTTGGTCCATTTTATAACCGAGTCTCCAGACTTATCATATTTTTCTCATAATAAGTTATAACCTTCAAATTTTAGCTCCAATTATCCATTAGGCAAAGCATGCATCCTCAATGTTTGTAGGAGGTTTTCATTTTTCCGAATGTGTGGCCCACCAAATCAACGGATGAATTGGGAATATTCACCTTTAGATGTAGGGTTAGGATCAGTTTTTAGGTTGAACCAGGTCCGATTGGTCCAGGGTCAACAAAATTTTCTCGGGTCGGGCCTTGAGGCTGCTGTGCTAGGCCATGCCGAGGTTGGTCTAGGCTTGTGGAGTTGGGCCACGCTGAAAGCCATCGGATTGCCACTGAAGATCTACATACAACATTTCTAATTCATTCGGACAGTTAATGTGTGTTGCAGGTGTAATATGGTGTGAGGTGCAAAAGAATCGACAGTAGGAAGCGAACCGTCTCGACCCAGGAAAGGGCTCTTTGTGGGAAGCAGATTGGCAGGTGTACCTCACACCAGCTATATAGCCGATGTATTGACGTCACCAAGTTCTATGGGTCTAATTATGAGGTATGTGTTATATCCAAACCGTCCATCCATTTGGTGAGACCATCTTAAGGCTTGAGACGGAAATTAAGATAGATATAATTATCAAGTGGACCACACTACAAAAAGCAGTGGACGATTGAACATCTACCATTGAAACCCTTTTTGGGGTCACAGAAGTTTTGGATCAATATGAAGTTTGTTTTTCCTCTCCATTTAGGACTTTTTAACCTTATGAACAGATTGGATGGAAAATAAACGTTATGGTGGGCTCTATGAACTGTTTAACGGTGAAAATCATTATCTCCAATGCTATTTGTGGTGTGGTCCAGATGATCTTTGGATATGATTCATTTTTGGGATAATGCTCTAAAATGATCTCTAAAAATGAATGAACGGTATAGATATAATAAATACATCATTGTGGAGTCCATCTAACTTTGATCTCCTTTGAACCGTTCATACAACTTGGATCTCGAGGAGTGTCAGTACTCGTCTTCGCACGACACGTATCTACAGTAGTTATATAGCTGGTGTGAGATACACCAGCCAATCCGCTTCCCCTCCATGTGGCTCATTGTAGTAGCTGGGTTTAATCTACGCCGTGCATCCTTTTATTTTTTTTAACATCATTTTGGGATATGGGCCCAAAAATGAGGCAAGGCTCAAGTGCATGACACCTAAGGAAGTAGTGTTATAATGATGCTAACCGTTGAAATGCCATAATACCTGTTCTTAATGTCGTTGATGAAGGAATGAGAGGTTGATCACCATGCTCCTCAAGGATAACTACTCTGAATCCATGGAACTTCTTTGGACTCCTCGTAGAGAATTTTCGAATCCACAGGAATTGAAAGTAAGAAAATAGAAATAAATTTTAATGAATTTAAAATTAATTAATGAATTAAGTAAACAAGTTCACAACCCTTTAAATAAGGATACCAAGCAATAAGAGAGAAATCATAAGCAAACTATAACTAAAACTCTTATAAATTCGTAACTTATTATAAATAATAAATTTACTTTTTATAGTAATTTTCCTTAACCACATTATTCTCCTAACTATTCTAAGCACTTTTCATGTTGGACATGACTCCTAAAGCCCAACGAATGAAGAGTTATAATCAAACTAAAACTTACTATTTATAGTAAAAATGAAATTAAATATGGAATTTGAGTGTCGATACGATGGAAATTCGCAAATCCTACATGCGTGTAACCCGGCTTACGCCATGTTGGTTGGCTAAAGTTGCTCGTCCTACCCCAAAATCATATATTTTACGCTTGATAACTCATTCCGGATTGTGAGATACATCTAATCTAAGGTCCGATAATCCGGATCACTTCTGTTGTCGACTGGACCTTTTCTGATCCATCTTGGCCATGAAATTGTCCGTGACCCGCTCTGCATCAGTCCCCTCCACTTCAAAAGAACTCATCCTCGAGTCATCGTCCTGCTCTGGTTTATGATACTCGGTCATGTCCGCGATGTTAAAAATCTGTAAGATCGCCATGTCATTTGGAAGATCAACAAAATAAGCATTGTCATTGATCTTTCGGATGATTGGGACGAGTCTAATCTTCTTATTCTTCAACTTGTTGTATGTCCTGGTCGAAAATCTCTCTTTTCGCAGATGAACCATAACGCAGTCACCCACCTCGAACACTTTTTATCGCTGATGCTTGTCTGCTTATTCCTTATACTTCTCGTTTGAAGCATTTAACTTGGTTTGCACTTTCGCATGGATGCCCATGATCCTATCTGTCATATGTTCTATTGTAATGCTCATGCCTAAGAGCTTAGGCAGAGGGACTAAGTCAAGTGTGTGGTGAGACACTCGTCTGTAGATAATCTAGAACGGTGATTTTCCTGTCGAACGATTCGCCAAGTTGTTAAATGCAAATCTTCTTAAGATAAGGCAAAATCTCACTACTTCAGTTTTTCTCCTAAAAACAGCGAAGGAGGTTTCTCAATGTGTGATTCACAACATCGGTCTGCCCATTAGTTTGTGGATGGTACGTGCTGCTAAATTGAAGTCCTGTATCGAATCGATTCCACAAAGTCCACCAAAAGTGGCCAATGAACTTCGTGTCAAGATCAGAAGTAATGGTTTTAGGGATCTCATGTAGTCGTACGACCTACCTGAAGAATAGATTCGCTACATATGTTGCATCGAAGGTCTTGTTGCATGGGATAAAGTGCGTCATCTTAAGGAAACGATCTACCACCACGAATAAAAAATTTATGTCGCGTTGTATTCGTGGGAGACCAAGCACGAAGTCCATAGATAAATCATCCTAAGGACTGTTAGGCACAGGTAACGGGGTGTAAAGGCCTGTATTCTGAGATTGCCCCTTAGAGGTCTGACAAACATGACAACGTTGTATGGCTTTTCCCACATCGTATACCAATTGCAGCTAGTAATACCGCTCTTCTACAAGAGCTCACGTCTTATCTCGCCCAAGGCGTACAACAAGGCCACCTCCATGTAGCTCCTAAATAATTTGTTCTCTTAAAAAACTTTGAAAGATGCACAATCGATTCCCTTTGAAGAGGAAGTCGTCCTGTATATGAAGGTCACTGCGGTGACCTTCTTGAAACTTCACCCAAGAATCTTTATAGTCATTGTTCTTAGCATACAGCTCCTTCAAAATAGTCAAAGCCGACCACCTTGTTGTTCATGGTAACAAGTAGTGATGCACGACGGTTAAGTGCATCAACCACCTTGTTTTGTTGCCTTGACTTTGCTTCAGAATAAATGTTAATTTCTGTAAAAACGCAACCCATCTCGCATATACACGATTCACGTTAGTCTGACTATTAATAAACTTTAACGCTTGATGGTCAGTGTACAAAATAAACTCTCTTTGAATCAAATAATACAGCCAATGTCACAGTGCCTGCATAATTGCGTACAACTCAAGATCATATGTTGACCACTTCTTTCGGGCTTCGCCGAGTTTCTCATTTTAAAAGGCTACCAGCCTACCTTCCTGTGATAATACTCCTCCAATTTTGACATATGAAGCATCACACTCAACCTCAAACAGCTTGTCGAAATTAGTAAGTACTAAGACTGGTGTTATGGATGAACGATGCTTGATCTCATGAAAGCTCTTGTCAACTTCATCGGTCCAGTGAAATGATCCATTTTTCATACAATCTGTAATAAGCGCTACTATTGTGCTAAAATTTTATACGAATCAACGATAAAAGGTCACCAACCCGTGAAAATTCCTCACCTCATGAATATTTATCGAGATCAATCATTCCCTAATGGTTCACACCTTTTCATCATCCACACGGATGCCCGTGAACGTTATAGCAAATCATAAAAATAACAAGTTGTCCATTAAAAAACTACACTTCTTCAAGTTAAGGTACAACTTGTTAATTTGTAAGACCTACAACACCTACCTGAGATTTTTCCTTTGCTCCGACTCATCCTAGTTATATATCAGTATGTCATCGAAATATACTACCATAAATCAGCCAGTGAACGGTTTTAGAACTTGATTCATCAAATGCATAAAAGTACTTAGTGTGCTTGATAGGCCAAAGGGCATGACTAGCCACTCATACAACCTTTAATCTTGAATGCAGTTTTCCACCCATCACTAGGTCGGATACGAATCTGATGGTACCTGCTCCTTAGATCTAGTTTAGAGAACACCTTAGCCCCTTCTAGCATATCGAGCATATTGTCCAACCGTGATATTATGAACTAATATTTGATGGTAATTTTATTGATTGCTCAGCTGTCGACACACATACACTAGCTTTTATCTTTTTTTAGCGTTAATAATATCGATATGGAAAATGGGCTCATTCTCTATCTCAAGAGACCCTTACAGATCAATTTCTCCACTTGCCCTTGAAGTATCTCACACTCCTTCGGACTCGTCCGATAATGAGGGTTGTTGGGCAGGATAGCCCAAGGGATGAGGTCTATGTGATATTGGATGTCCCTCATGGGGAGAAATCTATCAGGTAAATCTTAAGGCCAGACTTCTTTGAATTCTTTTAGTAATAATCTTAAGCATTGATGAATGTTTAAGGGTTTCGATTCCTCGCCTTCACCACTACAATGTATACCTCACCGATTTTCTTAGATTCCTCCATGAAATTTTAAATGTTTAAGAGGAAACTTCCCTCTACTTTAGAAACTTCAAGGTGGTTCTCTGGTGCCATAGGGGCATTGATTATTTTTTGACTATCCTTGTCGAATATATAAACATTGTCTCGTCCTCGATGGTTCGTATCACGGTCCGACTACCAGGGTTGACCAAGTAACATATGACATGCTTCTATGTCGGCCACGTCACAAAGTATTTAATCCTTATAATTTTTACTAATTAAAAATGAGATAGTACATTATTCAGTTACCTTGGTCTCGTTCACCTTTTTATTCAACCAATTGAGTATGGAGAAAGATGTTTTATTGTTAGTAGCTGCAACTTGCCCACCATCACTCTTGAGACGATGTTCTCACTACTACCACTATCTATGATCACATCACAGACCTTTCCATTAACAGTGCACCGCGTACGGAATATATTGTGTTACTGTATATGTAATTCCTTCCATGGGATATACATTAATCACCTTACAACTAGAGATTCACCACAATCCTCGCTCATTAATTCATCGTCATTTGTTATTTTCTCAATGTCTTGTTCATGTTCATTAAAGTCAAGGTCTTCTTCTACTGCCTCACATTCAGTGCCGCTTTTTTTATGGTCAAGTGTGTTGCGGGACGTTGAGGACATGTGTTTGATAAGTGGCCCGATTGGCCATAACAATAACAATTGTTCGACTTTGGTCAAACGTAAGGATTTGAAATTCTACTTGAACCCGCTGTTGTGGGTGCTACACATTGAAGCCTAGATAAGTCACTCCTCGTATCATGGTTTGTGGTTGCAAGAGGTTGAAGATGTTCTCATACTGGTTCTTTTCCTCGTGCCAACACTAGATCCTGCGCGAGACCAATTATAAGAGGTCGAGTAGAACGAAAATGCTGATTCAAAACTCTTGCAAGTTGTGTTTCTACCCTACCTACCAACTGAACACTTTATTCATGATCCCGACTTAGTGCATCTGAACTCGATCCGGAATTGTCAATTGTAACCCTCCTATAAATCGTGCCACATTCTATGACTAGATTCTAATAGATCGTTTCGTGTTGCCAATCGCTGGAATTCTTCAGTGTAATCTGTGATAGTTCGATTTTCTTGTCAACAATTATGATATTGTTGAAATAACATCTGCTCATCATCACTGAGGAAAAATCGTGATCGAAGAATACGTCATATCCATAGCCATGATTAAATGGGCGCCTTGTTTAGGCGAGCTCGTGAAAGTTGTAATTGCTTCTACCATGTAGAAGCACCAGATTTTAATTTAAACACTACAAATTTAACCTTTTTATGATCTGAAACATCCATATAATTAAAATATCTCTCTACCTCAGTTAGTCAATCGAGAAAATCTTCTATGCGTAATAAACCATTAAAACTAGGAAGTTCAGCCTTACCTCAATAGTCTCTTTTTGCACGATTTAGATGATCTCCTCCATAGATTGTTCATCAGGTAAAACCTTCATGAAGGTACTCATCGCTAGAACTTAAATCATCTAGTGTAGACCTACGGTTTGCCACTGGTAGTGCTTTATGGAAATCAGGGTTGTGTTGTATAACAATCTCTGGTGGTAGAGTAACCATAGGCGGTAGAGCACCGCTTAGGGCCCAGGGCGGAAGTAGCGCATCTACAAGGCGATCAAGGGTTACCTACAGCCCTTGCATGGTCAATTGACCCTCCCGATGAAAAACTTTCATTATTTCCTCAAGATCACGAATCCCTGAATCACCGTCTAAAGGATTTTGGTTCATTCCTTCATTGTTCGCCATCAGCCCTAGGAGAATCCTCACTTTGATACTAATTGAAGCGGGGATGAACGTGATGAGGTCGATCACCATCTTTCTCAAGGATAACTACTTCGAATTCACGGAGCTTCTCTAAATTCCTCATAGAGACTTCTCGAATCCATGAAGAAAGAAAACAAGAAAATATAAATAAATTCTAATAAATTCGAAATTGATTAATGAATCAAATAAACGAGTTCATGACCTTTTAAATATGGATACCAAGCAATAAGAGAGATATCAGAAGCAAACTATAACTAAAACTCTTAGAAATTCGTAACTTATTATAAATAGTAAATTTACTTTTATAGTAAGTTTCCTATGTGCCTTAACCACGTTATTCTTCTAATTATTCTAAGCATTTTTGACGTTGGACACAACTCCTAAAGCCCAATGGTTGAAGAGTTATAATCAAACTAAAACTTACTATTTATAGTAAAAATGAAATTAAATATGGAAATCGACCATCGATACAAAGGAATTTCGCAAATCCTGCACACGTGCAACCTGGATTATGCCATGTTAGTTGGCTAAGTAGCCCATCCTACTCCAAAATCATATATTTTACGCATAAGAACTCATTCTGAATTGTGAGATTTGCCCGATATAAGGTCTGAAAGTTCGGATCACTTCTGTCGTTAACCAACTAGGCCTCCGTGAAACTATTGGGACCGCTCTACATCATTCAAGTAGACCTGGATGAAAGAAAACACAAATATCAGCTTGATAATGACTTTTGCGGCTCTGAAGAAGGTTTTAACGGTGGTTGTTTAATTTCCTATGTGATACACTCAAGCCTTGTATCTTTCTAATTTTTATGATCTTACCATAATTTGATCTGAAAAAATTGGATGGACAGCATGGATAATACGTATACATTACGGTAGGCCTCACAGATCCCCTGCCTAGACTGATTCCATCAAGATGGGTTTCTTCCGGAACAAAAAGGACTGATTCCATCAAGATGGGTTTCTTCCGGAACAAAAAGTGTAATAGAATCGCAATTTGTAAGCAGTCCTTTTTCTTTTTTGTTTTTGACCTTTTTGGGGTTAGCTGGTTAGTACACACCCACGTCAGTACACACCCTGCATGTTAGGCACCCCCTTTAGGAATCGATGCCAAGTCCTCGTGTGTGGGAACGAGGTATCTCCCCTCAGCCTGCCAGTTGAGCTATGGATCTGGGTGTATTTGCAAGCACTTATATTTTAAGCTCTAAACAAGTGCATCACACATGCCCAAGTGGCACACGTGCGTGGGACTTGGAATGTTAATACCAAAGATCCGCCTGTTTGATTCTTCAGTGCGAGTCTGCTGAATGACTAATTACGACACTTTCACCCGTGTGGGAATTTTGGAGTATTTTTACTTTAAAACCGGGTCAAAAGTGTTAATTAAAATTTTTAAACCTCACAGTGATGTACATGACATATCTGTTCCGTCCACCGGTTTAAAAAAATCATATAAATCCATCACTCAAGTGGCTCACGCCTGAAGAAACAGTTGCCGTAGAAGTTTTTAATGATAAGTGTATGATTTACTTTTTTATGTGGCGTTGTCCCCTAGAGCTTTGTATATGTCTCATTTTTTGGCTCATGTCATGAATTCAACTAATATAATGGATGAACGGTGTGGATAAGCAAAATACATCACAGTGGGACTGCATATATTTTGCTATATACCGAATTTCATGTTAAAAAAATAGGCAGTCAAATCAAGCATGGGTGAAAGGTTGTAAATGTGCTGGGGAATAATTATTATTTCCTTTTCAAGTATCTACCAATGCCCTGGGAATCAAACAAGCCCACTCATCACGTGGGCAACACGTACGATGAGTGTACACCATTCTATCCTTTATGTTATCCCAACCGTCCATTTTCCTGTACACGTGGCGAAGCCGGTTAATGGACCTGCCAGATCTTACAAATATGCACCAGTTAGGCACTTGTATGGACCTTCTTCAACACGTGCTAGTTGGGCAATCGTGTGGATCTTTTCTGCGCTTTATTATGGGTGCGCAGTGCCCACGAATATCATTTCTGACAGAGTTATATGATGCGCCGGCAGTATTGACGCTTGATAGACAGGCACTTACGCAGCTTCGGTGGATCCCTGACTGTGGGCCACCTTGATGGATGTTTCTTACATCCACACGCCGTCTATCCGTTTTGAAAGCTCATTTTATGGTACGATGTTAAAAATAATGCAAATATAAATCTTAGGTGGACCGCATGCAAGAAATAGTAGTGATTAAATACCAACCGTTAAAATTTTCGTGGAAGTTATCGGCATGCCTATGCCATCTAGAGCTGGGCATCGAGTCGAGTCGAACTGAGTTAGGGCTAACTCGACCTGATCTGATTTTAAAATAAGCTTGATCGAAACTCGATTAGACTTGATATCGAGTCCACATGTTAGACGCGGTTCGATTTTGGTCTAGCCTGGATTGATTTGAACCGAATCCGATCCCGTCAAAAGTACAAAGTTGGATTAAGTTGGCACCAAGTCGGACTGAGAGATGAGGGAGGGAGAGACCGAAAGAGTGGAAAGGAGAGAGAGGAGGAGGGTAATGGTGGTGGGTGGTTGTTGGGCTTAAAAGATGAAAAGGATGAGGAAAGGAGAGAAGAGAGGCCAGGCTTAGAAGATGAGGAAAATGAAGAAGGGAGAAAGATTTTGAGATCATGTCAAAGTAGGGTGCGGTGGGTAGGGTTAAAGAGTCAGGTTTCAGATCGATTCAGGTCTAATCGGATTGAGTTTCAGGTCAAGTCGGGTCAAATTACTAGGTAACTCGTACTCGACTTGATTTGAATTTACAGTGGACGAAGTCTACTTGGTTCGGACCAACTTATCCATTCGGTTCGGGTCGAGTTAGACAAGTCGAGTTAGCCAAATCGAGTCAAGCCCACCTCTAATGCCATCCCAATTGATAAGATGTAATGGTACCCATCAAAGCATCATCCAAATTAAAGAGGACCTTTGACTTCGCCACAATGAGTACACAAACCCAAAACCTTTCACTTCACAACAATAAACTCCAACCCATGACCTTTGAGAGTGATTTTTCAACACTAAAATGGAAAAGATGTGGGAAGTGTTTGTGGATTATCTATACCATCCATCTGTTATACCCGCTGATTTTAGGAATTGATCTAAAAAAATTGAGGCTAATCTAAGGTTCAATTGGACCACGCCACAAGGAAAGGTGAAAATTGAATGCCTATAGCTAAAAAAATCTTGAGGCTCCGGGAGTCCTGAATCAATAATATTTGTATTTTACCTCTTATCAATGTTGTGTGACCTTATAAACAAGTTAGATGACAAATAAACAACTATGTAAGCTTGATAAAGTAAACAACTTTCAACTGTACACATTCTACGGGTGCCGTTTCCTTTGGCACACAAGCCACTTGAGCTTTGGATCTGCCTCATTTTTTTTTCACATCCTAAAATGTTCCAATACAATAGATAGAAGGTGTGGATATGCCACATATATCATTGTGAGGCCCACAAATTTAAATAGTCGTTTGGACTAGTTTTTCGTGTGAAAATTACATTGAATTTTGAAACAAGCTAAAAGAGTATTAATTATCTATTCACAGATTATTTAGAGTATATAAGATGTGGAAAATCAAACAGTCCTTAAAATTTACACAGATGTTTGTGCTAGGTAGGAGTCAATCACATCGCACCTCGAAGTCCATGTTATATCCACCGAAGATCCATTTTCCCACTCATGTTGGGTAGAGATGTAGATTGGGTACTACCCACGGGACCTAACTAGAGATTATCACTGTCCTGGTGGGGGCTCTGGTTGGCCACCATGATGTTGTTTTACGCATGCTGTCCATCCATTTTTACGGATCATTTAGGCTATGTGAATAAAATAAGGCAGATCAAAGGTTTAAGTAGGCCATACCACGAGAAACAAAAGGCATTGAACGCATACTATTGAAAATCTCTCAGAGGCCACATAATTTTTGAATCAAGCTGATGTTTATGTTTTGCCTTCATCTGGGTCTACGCAACCTTATGGATGGAAATAAATATCATGGTGGGCTTTAGGAAGGTTTCAACCGTGGGCTTCTCTGGTCCTCAGCTAAGAATGGATGACGGCTTTGAGTGGCCACCCGTACGTTTAAGTTTTATCTACACTGTCCAAGCATTTTTATTATTTTTTTTTCATATCATTTCAGGGCACAAGCCCACAAATAAAGGAGATCCAAAGCTTAAGTGGACTATACCATAAAAAGTTGATGTGATAGTTAATTTCCACCCAACCTGTTCATAAGGTCACGTAGACCCAGACGAAGGGAAAATAGAAATATATGCTTGATCCAAAACTCCCATGGCCCCAAAAAGTTTTGGACAATAGGTGTTTAATTCCCACCGCGTGGTACACTTAAGCCTTGGAACCATCTCATTTTATGGGTTTGTACAGTGATATGATAAATTGAATGGATGGTGCAGATAAAACCCATACAACATGGCCCCTCAAGACCACGTTCGTTCCTACTCGGGGACCAGCGAGTGTAGTACCTAATCCACGTCCCAAAAAAAGAGATGTAGATCCAAACCTCAAAGTGGGACACACTTGTGGGAATGAGCCTCACTGGACTTTGGTCACCTGTCCCTTCGTTGAAATGCAGGGAAGCACACTCGAAAAATACTCCTTGAATAAATGTAGCAATTTGATCGATGATTATGGGATGAACTCAAAATAGTGAGTTTGGAAGACTTGGAGTCCCCCTTAACCGTAGGAGGCCTAGAATCTTTGATGGGATAGACCGATAGAATTGAATTAGGGAATCAGAGACTCTCCAGTTCAAAATGACTCCTAAATAAGGTTAGCAACCAAGAATTCAATAAGGACCTCAGTAATGATGACTGAACAGGTTAGGCACATTCAGCCATGGTGCTTGCACTCGGTCTCTACTTTAGAAGATCTAGAGTTTTTTAGATTTATTTTTTCAGAAAGCCTCATATTAATAAAATGGTCCAATTACTACTAGGGTAAAAAACCAACTACTGAGCCATCATTCCCCCAAATTATCAATAAGGACATTGACAAGTCTTAACCTAAGGTGTGTTTCGAATATATAGTAGTTAAGAAGAAAAGAAAAAGAAGTGCTAATGCTATGTAATATATATATATATATATATATATATATATAAAGTTACCTGTTAAGAAGATCACAATGTGTCAACTTAGGGCGAACTTAAAGAGTTGATAGCTGCATACTAAAGTCGAACAACTATAAAATGTCAATGACTAAATAAGAGAAAAATTATATTTCAAGCAAACATGATTAATTTCTAATATACTAGAGTCCAAAAAATCAACAAGGCACAGAGCACACAACCAATAATTACCCAATTATGAGCAAGGGAGTGAATGACTAGAGGGGAGATGGTGCAAAATATTCACAAAAAAAAAAAAAAAAAACAAGAAAAAAAAAAAAAGAAAAGATAGCTATATCGCTACTGATGCACCTGGAGATGTGGGAGGAGAAAATGAAAGCTAAGGCACTCCTTCCAGAGGAACTAAACGTAGAGCTTGGATCTTGGTGTTACTCCATTACCCTTGGGCTATTGAGAAGGCTTGGATGCAAGTGTAGGCTAGGATTAATGGCTTAAATGGATGGGGGACACTCTAGACTACACTCTTTCTCTCCCACCACCTCTAAGTAATCACTCTCTAATCACCTTTTTTCTCTCTATAGGTACCTCTCTCTACAGCCAGGTGTGTAACTCAAGTCTCTTTAGAGCTAAGTGTTACGGCTCTCTCTCGCAACCAAGTCTCCTCAACTTTTTGTGTCTGTGTGCGTATAAATGAGAGGGGTGAGCCCCTATTTGTAGAGGTTGGCCTTGGTAATTTGGTAGATTGTAGCATCTTTGATGGCATATTATCACGTGGCATAATCTAAACGGTTGAAGGACACGTGACATTCTAGATTTACTTTGATAAGCGGTAAAACATATAATTTCACCGTTTGGAAGGATGAAACGACCATTTTATCCCAGGGGTGACATCAAATTGCTGCCCAAACACTGATTTTTCTTTACCCCTATTTGGAGAGATCCTAATATTTATCCGGATTTGTAAAGATTTCGGAGGCAATGGAATTACCTAATCCCATTTACAGTTTTTACATGTTTTGTCACAATGAGTCTGGGGGCCTTAATCTTTGTATGCGCTTGCTGGAATGGGCCTAGCTAGTGGCCTTGTTACCATCAACATTTGCAGTAAATCCATGATAGGCCATTATCGGTTTTATGGTGGGTGTTTAATCTCACTGTTTCACTTAAATTTTGTATATATTTTTTAAAATTTTGAGATCACGACCAAACACGAGCTACCGTAGAAGATGAACCAAGTGGATGCCATACATATTGGATATTTCCAAAATAAAAAATAATTAAAGGAGCTTTTCTTAAATATGATTTTTCCTTTTTCCCTCCAAAATATTAATTGTTTAAAAGAAATTTTCATTTTTTGTTCTAAAAATGTTCTTTCCATAATAGAAAGGGTGATAGAGGATAGTGGCAAGAAGAGAAATTTCAGTTAAACCACATCAAGGGATTAAACTGCTTGGGCGCCTTTTTTTAACACACTTACCACTAGTGATTTTTATTTTTTTTTTAATTGATCTTACTTTAAATCATGTCTAGATATGATCCAAATTGTGATCTAACTGACAGCTTAGTATGACTAGAAAAGAATGCTCGATCCATAGCTGACTCCATGTTGACTATCTCATGACATTGTGCTTGTATGGTAGTTATGGCATTATCCAAATATCGCCAATAATATTAATATGATCAGTAATATTAATGGAATCTCTGAGTCAACGGTAACAATTTCATTGGAAATTGCCATTTTTTTTTTAAAAGTATCAACAAAATATTGCCCCACATTACTAGTATAAAAGTTTTCAAAACCGCTTGTATCAATGGTAATACTGTTGATACAAGTAACCCCAATTCCAGGGATAATGAGCATGCATAAATACATTAAAAAGAATATATTTATTTTTTCAATTTTTTCCCCAAATCGAAGTGGGGAGTAAATTTTGGTACTTTATTTTCATTTTTTGTCAATCAGATCTCCCATTTGTGGGGAAATCGAGAATAAAGAAAAACATAATTAAATACTGTGAAAATCAGAAATAAATTTTTATTTTTTTTTTTGAAAAGTTTTTTTGGGATTAGGTCAGGGAGTAGATTTCAACCACTCCTCTTCTATTTTTTGTGAATCAAATTTCTAATTTTGGGAGACAAATCAAGAAGGGCAAAATGTACCCAAATACTGACGCAGGAAAGGACGTGAGGTCGAGCACCGTCTTCCTCAAGATGATAAACATTCTGAATCCAGAGAACTTCTCTAGACTCCTCACAGAGAATCTTCGAATCCACGAGGAAAGATAGCAGAAAATAGAAAAAATTTCTAATAAATTCGAAATTGATTAATAAATGAATAAAAACGTGTTCACAACCCTTTAAATAAGGGTACCAAGAAATAGGAAAGAAATCAGAATCAAACTATAACTAAAACTCCTAGAATCCACGACTTACTATAAATAGTAAACTTACTATTTATAGATGGTCGTGATGTCTAATAGTGCGCAAGGTTTTCGGCCAAAAATATCAAGTGTCCTATTTGGCCTCACCAAACCGTTCTCCTAATTATCCTAAGCACTTTTCATGTTGGACACAACTCTTAAAGCCCAGCGGAGGAAAACGACTATCGATCAGGAGGTTTTTCGCAAATTCGGGCTGCGCAACCCGGCATAGCTGGGTTGGTTGGCTAAAGTAATCATATATTTTACGCCAGATAACTCATTTCGGATTGCGGGATATGCCCGATCTAAGGTCTAATGATCCGGATCACTTCTGTCGTCGACCGTTCCGTTTTTGATCCATCTTGGCCATGAAATTGTCCGTGACCCGCTCTACATCAAATACAGTAAGATTCAGTAAAAAAATTTAAAAATATTTTTTCAAAATATATTTTTTTTCAATTTGGAAGTTGATTTTGACCACTCCTTTCTAGTTTTTGTGAATCAAAATTCTAATTTTGAGAGATAAATTGAAAAGGAAAAAAATATACCTAAGTAATATAAAAAATCAGAAAAAAATTAAAAAGAAAAAAAAATCATTTCTTTTAGATTTTTATTTTTTATTTTTGGAGATCTTTTTGGGGAGGATTTTGACCACACTTTTTTCAATTTTTTAAAATTAATTATTTAAAATTTTGAAAATGTAGAAAAAAATTATTTTAAAAAGATGATACTATTTCATAAAAGCATATTCATTTTTTTTCTATTTTTTGATAAATGTTGATGAATGAGGTGTTGCAATTTTTAATGAAAAATATTTTTCAGAGTTCTAAAATTATGAAAAAAAAATCTATTTATTTTAAAAATTAATTATTTTATTTCTTAATTATGTGTGTATGTATGGATAGATGTACCATATATATCTATGTGTGGATGTGTTCATTGATGGATGCACGAATGGATGTGTCATGGATTGATCATGGATGCATGCCTGTATGCATGGATAAACAGATGTATTTGTGTACGTATATATGGATATTGGATGGATCTTCAGTTTATGTATGCATTGATGGATAGATAGGCATGTATGGATATAAGTATTTATGCATGCATGTGCATGGTTGGTTAGATTGATACGGCATTTGTGTGTGTGCGCGCACATGTGTGTGGATGGATGGATGGATGAACGTATTTATTATGTGTATATGTGGATGCTTGGATGATTATATTTATTAATTATGTACAGATGGATGGATATTAACATATGTATGGACGGATGCATACATGGATAGACATGCATGGATGCATGCACGCATGATGTATGACTTTCTTTTTTAAAAAAATGAAATACCACTTTGAGTTTTTTTTTTTTTTAATTTATACACACCCCACACACTCACACCGTAGTGGAATTTCACCGCCTATGGGTACTTGAACCCTTGACAAGGTGTTGAAACTCCTAAGAGTCTACCACTGGAGCAAGAGTTGTGTTCCTTATGATATAATTGGGTCCTTAGTCTTACCCGCGTGGTAGACTCCTTGGAGTTTCAACACCAGGTCAAGGGTTTGAGTACCCATGGTGGTGAAATCCCACGGTGTGCATGTGTGGGGTGTGTGTGCATGTGGCGTGAGTATGTGGGGGTATGTGTGTGTTAAAAAAAAAACAAAAAGGAGTTGTGTTCCTTATGATATAATTGGGTATTAAATGAAATCACTTTCGTTACTATTACAATAATTTTTTATGATAGCACAAACTTTAAGCCCATATTAAATGGAAACACATTACGTCTGATTCCCAAATATATAAATACATGTATTCTATCATCTCCTAAAGTTTCACCTAAAAATTAATTTTACTGTTTATTAATGTTTTTCTGAATCTGCTATACATTGTTAGGCATCGATAATATTATTGCCAATATTGATAAATGTTTTCATATTGGCGGTCAGCATTTCAAATATGGGAGGGTATTGACCAATTTGATTAAAGTTGGCTGTTGTAATTAAATTACAACAATATACTTGATTCAAATGAAAAGACAAAGAAGTGGCTCTAGCCAACAGATACGTGCCTCTTCAAGGCATCCTCTGAGCTACTTTGACACTTACACAAAAACTATAATAGTCTTTTTTTTATTATTATTACTATAACACACGCACGCACTTCCACACACTCACGCTCTACACCTAGAAATTCACCCCCTATGGATACTCGAACCCTGGACGGAGTGTTGAAACTCCTGGGAGTCTACCACCCACCCAAGAGTAAGGATCCAGAAGAAGAAGAAAAAGAAGAAGGAAAAAAAACAAAAAACTATGATGATGCTAACCCGGTAGCTCCCCGTTCCTCTCTAGAATCACTTCAATATGATGATCCTAACCAATTTGATCATAATCCTAACCATTTGATCAATTATCAACATAATGAATGGTCCGGATTATTTATGATAAAAAACTATAACAGTCTTGGAGAACCATAAGATCCAAGAATATCATCTCTCGTACTTTTATTATTACTCTCTCAAACCTCCTTTCCTTGTCTTTCTAGGTTATCTCTAAAAGGTGTTTGGGTTGTGAAATAGTGCTGCATTTATTATACAGCATCAGTCTTTAGAATAAGCCTTGCGGAAATACTTTGCAATGGCAATTTGATTGATGTGGGGGGCATTTACTATATCATGACAGTGCAATCCGTAATTCGGGCCCTGCATTTTGTCTCCTCCATTTCCTTTCACAAACAATATGAATATCACATTGACCCAACAAAGCTTTTTGTTTCATGGGCTCCATATACCAAGTGTTGTAGGATATGGACATCCAAAAAGAGAACTCTAACAGAGATTGATGGATGATACTCGTGCACCGATAAATTGTACACGTGGCATACTCGTAACTCAATGTAAACAGTCCACATTGTGGCCCCGATTTAGATGGTTCATTAAAAAAAATATACGATGCCTCAACTATTTGATTAGATGATAAATAATTGCTAAAAAAAATCAGCAACTCAAATTTAGCTAACATATTTTTAAAAATAAACTAGACATCCGCATAATTCAAATAATATTATTTTAGGTTTATAGCCTGTCCACAAAGGGTTCAAGTTTTTTTGGACCGTTTAATTTTAATTATTTTCCATGTGTATAAATTGAAGAGCATATGTATCATATGTTGATAGATGTCTTAAATCTAGAAATCTATATATTTGTCGATGACAATTCGATGCCATCGAGCAGACTTCAATGCCTTTGAAGTCATGCTCGATGTTATCGAGAAAATTCAGAATTTATATGTTTAGTCGTTGAATATTTTTGGTGTCTTATTCGATGTTATCAAAGGTTGTTCGATGCCATCGAAGGTTGTTCTATGCCATTGAAGGTATATTCGATACCATCGGTAAAATTCGGAGTTTTTATGTTTAGTTGTTGAAACGTTTTGGTATTAGTTTGATACCATCGAAGTGGATTCAATGCCATTGACAGTCTGTTGATGTCATCAAAGTCTCATCGAATGGATTGCACAGAGCTACGGAGATTTTCATATCTGCAGGATTTGTTTTTGATTTCGATTATGGTTCTTCCTAAGGCTATATATAAGGGTGTAATCGGGATTGGAGGATATCCAAGAGCTTTTTAATTCATTCTTAGTGTTTTCAAGAGCTTGTAAAGGGATATTTAAGGCTTGTTCGAATCAGGTATTTTCTTTATCTTTTGTAATTTCTGTTTTCATGATGATATTTGTCGCTTAGTGGCATGGTTTTTTTACGTAAGGGTTTTTCCACATTAAATTATGAGTCTTTGTTATTAGGCTTATTTATATTATTGGAATACTTTGCTTGATTCATCAGTGTGTGCTTTTGCGATTCCCCAACATCATCCATCAAACTCCATCAAGGGTATTGAGTAACTTCTCTTTGAAAGTATGGACAACTCTCTGTAAGAAATGTTAAATACAAATGAACAACAATTTATGGTGGTTTGGCACATGAACAAGGTTTTCAATTCCTTGAAAGAGGCCCATCAACGTATCATGTGCTAGGTACCTCATGCAATTCACTTTCAATAACCAAGAGTCACGAAGAACTTTCATAAGAATCCCTTACTGTGGTGTGACTATGCAGGTGTGTGTGAGGTGTGAGTGTGTGGGTGTGTGTGTTTTAAAAAAGAAAATATTCATGCCCTTGAAATATTGCCTCATGTGCACTCGGGACCCCAAAAATCATGATGATCCAAAAATTAAGTAGGCCACTCCAAAGAGAATGGTTATGATTGAACACCACTGTTAGTCTTGCATAGGGCCTATCACGGTGTTTATATGTCATCCAATCCATTCATCTGATGTCCCTCATTAAGATGAAAACATTACCTAAAGCTTGCAGTATTCCAAAACTGAGGTGGACCCTACCATGTGAATTTAGAGGTTTTAGGTATAATTTAGAGGTTCCAAGTTGGGAGAAGGCTTAGATGATGATGATGACCCTAAGTGTTTAATGATCCTAAGTTTCAAGGCTAAAGAAGGGCTGGGCTATCTGATGGAGGGGTTGGACCTCATGCACGTTAAGTGGTTTCCCATGTTAAAGCGACCTGAGTAGGTACTTACGTGGGGGTACCTAAGCATTTTCCTTCTTAGAAAGTGCTCCATGGAAGCATGTATTGAAGAGGTATCTAGATTCATATTGTATGATAAGTTCTTAATGTGAAAATTTTCTTTCTTAAAATTTAGTTATATGATTTTGCATTATATATGGAGGAGTATGGTTGAAATTAGTTGAACTAGGATGTCGTTTATCTTAACTTTCCATAGTTCAAATTATTTTTACCGGAGTATTTTTCTACATCGAGCTTCGAGTTAGATGTCTTTGATACATTATTTTCATATTCGATCTGCTTTCTAACGTTATCCATGATACCACTTATTGAAGATTGTAGAAACACTCAGGAATGAATCAAGCAAAGTACACACAACCGTATAACCAAGTTCAAACAAGAACAATTCGAATTTTACATGAAAAAGTTCTTGTATGAAAAAAACTACAGCACAAAGTGACAAGTATTGCACTATAAAAGTAAAAATTACGAGAGATAAAATCTTACTGATTCGAATAAACCTTGAATCTACTTTACAAGCCTAGCTATGCCCTTGAATTCTTAGGAACGATTTAAAAAGTCTAGATACACCTCTTCCATCTCCTAATCCTGAATACACCCAATATATACACACACACACACAAAAAAAAAAAAAAAAATCATAACTAGAATAGGATACAAATTTCATACTTATGCGATTCTGTGCACATCTTTGAAAGAACCTTCAATGGCACCGGCAACTCATCAAGAATTTTTCGATGGCATCAAACTTAATTTGATGACATTGAGTAGAAGCATTAAAACATTTAAGCAACCAACATATATTTTTTGAATTTTTCCAATAAAATCGTTTATCTATCAATGGCATCAACATATGCTCAATGGCAATGAGTGGTCTCTTGATAGCATCGAGAGACTCTTATTATTCTTATTGATAGATTTAAGACATCAACAACAAGGTAAGCCAAGACTGGACCAAGAGTCCATCCAAGACGCGGAGTCCTTTAACCATGATTGGTGGACATATATTGGATGATTAAAAATAAAAATTAGTCAATGGTCATACTTAAAAATGTTCTGGACCGTGACTAAGATGACATTATATGTGCTAGTTTGGTTAGTTTACTCTGATTCAATGTATGCGACGTGCAGGATTTTTTAGTGTTTGGGCTACTATCCCCGCAGGCCGCGACAGGTATCTAATCAAATGATTTAGTCTTGTCAACGGGGGCGGATTAGGTGCAACCCTGGCATCATGTTCACGGTGCTGCCCTGACCGTGGGACCCACCCTGATGTATTTATTGTGTCTCCCTGCCATTCATTAATTTTTTGAGCATATTCCAGGGCATAGTCTCAAAAATGAAGCATATCCAAATCTCGTGGACCATCCAACCGGTAACAGTGGTGATTGACCATTAATAACTTCTTATGAGCCATGAAAGTTTTGAATAAGCTGATAATTATTTTTTTTTCCCTCCTACATCTGCGTGACTTTATCAACAGGTTCGATGGCAAATAACGTTACAGTGGTATTATACAGTGGGCCCTGTTAAGTTTTTATTGATGGGAGTTCAATCACCATTGTTTCCTATTTCATGGCTCACCTGAGATTTGAATTGCCGTAAAATGAGCTGAATAGCTTAGGTATACAGTACATACATCAAGGAGGTGGACCCCACGGCCAGGGCGGCACAACATTGAGCCAGGGCCGCATCTAATGGAAACGGATTGGCTACTCCCCCTGACACCAGCCCCGGGGCTGATGGTCGGTGCTCTGTGGGCCCTACAATGATGTATGTGCTTCATCCATTCCGTTCATCCATTTTTACAGATTGTTTTATAGTTTGGTTCCAAAAATGAGAGGTATATATGTCTCATATGGACCACACCACATGAAAACATTAATGGTTGGATATCTATCATTAAAATCATCCTAAGGCCCACTGTACCGTTTATTTGAAATCTAATATGTTGATTCGGTCATACAGGGCCAGATGAAGGGAAAAAACAAAAATCATCTTGATCCGAAACTTTTATGGCCATAAAATGTTTTTTAATGGTCGACGCTCATTCAACACTTTTCCATGTAATGTGGTCCACTTAAGACTGAGATATACCTCATTTTCGTATAATATCGTAAAATGATCCGTAAAAATATATGAACGGCATGGATGACACACATACATCATGGTGGGTCCCACGGAGCACCGACCACCGGCTATTGGGTGGTGTCAGGGGCAGTAGCCAATCCGCGTCCGCATCTAATCCACTACCCTGCCAAGGAAGGGCAGATTCCTATGTTAGCTAATTTGCACAGGTATGAAAATGGGTATACCCTAGATGTATGTATTGTATATCCTGACCATCCATTCATTTTTCCAGCTCATTTTAGGAGATGGTCCCAAAAATGAGATAAATTCACAGATCAGGTGGACCATAAAGTAAGGATTAAACTCCCACCATTAAGAACTTCTTAGGGGCTATGAAAGTTTTGGATCAAGCTGATATTTATACTTTCCTTTCACCCAGGTCCCTATGACCTAATCAACGGGTTGGTTGGATGGCAAATAAACATTACAGCTGGCTTAGGAAGTTTTTTATGATCGGTCATCACCACTGTTTTCCTGCGGTGTGGTCCACCTGGAATATGAATCTGCCTCACCTTTGGGACCATGACCTAAAATGAACTGAAAACGCCTTGGATATACGAGCCACATATCGAGGTGGGCCTCAACGTCAGGTTCAACCCACCCTCACATACGAAAATTCAGGTACACGAAACTAAGGTGGACTACATCACAGGAAAAATGTAGATCACGTCTGAAACTTCTGAATTCAAGTGGTATGACCTACTCAAGTTTTAGAATTGGTTTTGAATTCTCTCTTCATCCAGGTGTGTCCCATCCGTTGAACGGTTTAGATGAAATATGCATAGAGCCATACAAATAATATGAAAGTTTCTTTGGAGGCCGTCCAAGTTTTTTATTAGGCTACATTTTAGGGTTTTGGAGAGGTTGTAGCATTGGGGACGCACCTATTAATGGACCAGATGGATGACGAAAAAACATCATGGTGGTCCCAAAAAGGTCAACTCAGATACGTTTGGATATGAGCTATCATTGCCCCCGGACGCGAATTGCATGTGTCCCGGCCACAGGAAGTTATGTGGTCGGAAGCTCTGTGGGGCCCACAGAGATGCCCGTGAAAAATCCACTCCGTCCATCGGTTTATAAACATCATAATAAGTTAGAAATATAAAAATAAGGTTGACAAAAAACTCATGTGGGCCACATCACACTAAACATTAGGGATTGAACACCCACCATTGGAAACTTTGCAGGGGACATAGAAGTTTTGTATCAGGAGGATATTTGTTTCTACAGGCTATCTGAGTGTTAGTAACCCTTTTAACGGTTTGGATGGCGTATAAACATCATGGTCGACTATAGGAAGGTTTCAACAGTGGACGTTTCGGTTATCATTGTTTGGTATGGTGTGGCCCACTCGAGTTTTGAATCTGCCATATTTATAGATTCCGTTAAAAATGTTATGATAGAAACGGATGGACGGAGTGGATTTATCACGGGCATCTCTGTGGGCCCTACACAGCTTCCAACCACAGTATCTTCCAGTGGCCAGGGACACAGCCAGCTCGCGTCCTCATTGCACACCGTTGAATAATCTTTATAATAAGCAGAAATGATCACAATCATTTGAACAAATGGTAATTACCATGTGTAACAGCTGTGTGGGGGCCACCCACGGAGCAATTAATGTACATTCCAAGAATCATCTCAATCAAAATTCAAGTGGGACACACCACAGGAAGCAATGTACAATCACGGATAAAACCTCTACATTCACATATACATAGTATGGTGGACCCCTCATTACATTTGGAAGCTTCAATGGTTGGAATTCCCCCATCGTTCCCTTTAGCACATGGACTAACTGTGTTATGGATTAGGTTGGAGATCGCATCTAGGCCTAACAGGGGATGGCTCATCTAATGGGCAGGTAGGGTTGCACAGCTTGAACTTATGGTAAATACCATTTGTTCATTTTTTTTCATGTGATGGTCCACTTTCATTAGTTTATGACTATGGGCTGACCAAGTTGGATCAGTTTGGACTGCACCACCCACATAAATGGGCCAGCCTCCACCATTTTTGTTAAACACTGTTCCGGCTTCCCCCTTAGATAAATATTCAATTCTTAAGACAGCTTCTTCCAAATCGAGATGCTTTTCTCAAGCAGTATTCCAAAACTTGGATGGGACCGGCAATCATTTTAGTGGACAGTGCAGTACTCCAAAACTTGGATGGGACCCAACTCATTTTGGTGGACAGTGCAGTCCAAAAGGTTCCAACCATTGGTCCAATCTGGTCGACCATTGGGGAGGAAAAACAATGTTACATGGGCTGAGTTTTGATGGTTAATACATAGGCCCTAAAAAAATGACACACAGACCGACTTAATTCAAATTAAATCATCTCAGTGTTGAAACAAAATGTAGATGTATTATAAAAATAAAATAAAAAGACTACCGATGTGATGACCCACTTCTTACACCTGAACTCGCATTGTCATGTGAAACATGGCAAAACCGTCGTACAGAAGATCAAGGCGAGATCCCCGTGACCAATATGATCGGCGGAAGGAGATCGTGCACTCCAGCAATAGCCTTAGAAAATCTATAAATAGGACGAAAGATGAAGAGCTCATGGCCCTTGCCAACCCAACATTGTTGGTAGAGTACCTTTAATATGGTGCAATGAAATCCTGTCTTGGTTTGACCCATGTCTATTAGGTTCAACCGAACTAGGAGTGGATTCTCGGATTATATGTTATTCTATTTTGCACGTCTTTGATTTGACCGGAAATGTGAATTGGTTACTTTCAGATTGACCGAAGGTCCCATCAAACCAACCGACGGAGTAAGTGTAGGTTTTATTTTCTTATTTTATACAAGAGTATATAAATACTCTTAGTAATTGTGATTAGGATTTAGACCTTAGTAAAACACAGAGAGCTTGAGAGCCAAACGAATTTGAATGGAAAGCTAGGGTTTCTACTTTTAGTTATTACATCTCTGGTAACATTCTTTTGATTACAATGGATTGATTATTGCTTTATACTATAGTTTTTTTCATAAGGGTTTTTCAAGTAAAATCTCATATGTTCTCTGTATGTGCTTGGATTTTTCGTTCTCTATTGTTTGTCTAATTTGGATGGAGGTTGCTTCCACACTCAACAAGTGGCATCTGAGCTTAAGGTTGGGATATTAGTTTGAACGTGGAAACATAGCAACGAGTAAATCAAATATGAAATTCGATACAGAGAAGTTCACAAGAAAAAGTAACTTTGAACTATGAAAGTTGAAGATTAAAGCCATCCCACTTCAACAAGGGTTGGAGCATGTACTCCTTAATAAAAGCGTATTGTACGAAATTTATAAAGGACGATGATTGGGATAAACTTGTTCAAATGGTAATTAAAACAATTCAACTATACTTGACTGTTGAAGTCTTTTATAATATCATCAATGAGAGAACTACCGCAGTCTTTGTAACGCCCGTGAAAAATCCGTACTTGGGTTCGAGTACCGATTTGACCCGAAATCGCGTAGAAATATTTTCCATGGAAATTAAGCGTAAGTTAGCTAGCGCAACGCTAGAGTAGCTGGGAAATAGTCCCTGATCACTTTAAATACGTTCTGCAAGACCCAAATCGAGTAGAACAAACAACTCTACAATACTCTATAACCTCGGATCAAACTCTAAGCAGGTTTGTTCTCTGGACCATATTGAAATTTTGTATTGGATTTAGACCGCGCGTCGAAGGTCCGATACCTCCTATCTTAGACCGTTAGAACCGCCCAGCTGGACTTGACAATCATCTCAAAAATCAAGTCAAACCGATAATCACAGACGATTTCGTTGAACCCGGACTGAAGCGACCGCGAATAGGGACGGATTTGGAATTTCAAATTCAAATCTGGCACACGACTTGACGCGTCAATATTAAGCGTTCTGACCGTCAGAATTCATCCAAATTACACCCTCGGATCAGGAAAAATTTCTATTTATTATCATGAGACTTTCAGCCCTGATCTACGTGCGGTGACCGCTGAACTGAAACTGGTCCGCCACGTGCGATCTGCGAACCCTGCCAGACTGAAAACTTAATACGAGCTACATCTGGCACACATGAGCTTAAGTCTGATCGCAATCGACCAGGGGACCACCAGAAAGCAGTTTTCGGACCGAAACAGCCCCGAAATGGATAGGCATCAAGTAAACTTCGTCCCGGAGCCTATTTTCGGCAATTTTAAGCTTATAAAAGGGGTTGAAACCCTTATTTCTCCTTTCCATCCGAAATTCACAAACCCTAGAGAAAAAGAGAGAGAGTTTGAGAGAAAGGGAAGAAGAGATTTTTCCCGCTTCCGAGCCACCGA
The DNA here is from genome assembly GCA_037074715.1 of Magnolia kwangsiensis. Taxonomy (NCBI): domain Eukaryota; kingdom Viridiplantae; phylum Streptophyta; class Magnoliopsida; order Magnoliales; family Magnoliaceae; genus Magnolia; species Magnolia kwangsiensis. The sequence goes on from CM073586.1 coordinate 17,716,634, forward strand.
CAGTTGCTGCTTCAACACTTCATTCCAATCACCTGGCTGGTGATTTCTTCATTTTTCAGGTATAAAATAACCCCAAAAACTTGCTGATTTAGGGTTTACTTAGTTGCATAACATGTTAGCTAACGTATTCCATAAATCAGACTCTCCTACTGCCGTAGACGAAGCGTACACGCTCCGTTCAAAATCCTGCAACCGTAAGAGACTAGGTGAGGATTTTAGACGCTTTGATTGACGGTTTACAACGCTTTCAATGTCGTTTAATAGTAGATTATCGACGGCATCGCCGTTTGACATGTACAACATACTCTCTGTTTCCCGTTTCGTAAATTAACGAAGAATATGAGATTTAGGGCATTTTAGTCATTTGTAGGAAGTACGGTCTACATGTATATTTTGCTGACGTGATTGACATGGTTTGTCGCCGCATTAGAGAGTTAGGAATGCTTGCATAATCAGTTTGGCGAAGAGATTCGCCAAGTTGTGCACTTTGGGTCGACATACTATATGTGGACTTAAGTGTGTAGTGTATGTGTTTGTATAAATGCTTGTATTAGTATGTATTGTATTGAATGATGTTATGTAGTAGTTTGAGATTGATTTCATGATTAAAATGCTGACCTAAATGATTTCCTACATGCTTACCTTATGCATGATTGCACTACATGCATAGAAAGTATGCCTTGAAGATTTGCTTAAGTTGAATATGCATAGAAAGTATGCCTTGAAGATTTGCTTAAGTTGAATGTTATAACATGTGCTAACATGATCACATGATGTATTTCAATTCCAATACCTTTGTATATAGTGTTAATGTAATTCCATAGATGTGTGGGACTTGACTTAATCCAGGCAGTCGGTAACCGAGCGAATTCGTGGCTGACTGGTCATAGCCACGAACGACGCGTCGATGAACGTGATTCGTGTTGAGAGTTGGCGGCAGTGGTTAGGCCACGCGAAGTGTTTTACGCACTTCATGTCGTTCGACTTGAGATGCGATCGCGCTAGTCGAGCACGTCAAGTAACCCGACTGGCCGATGTATGTTCACCTTGTATGTATCATAACTGCTTGAACCTAGGGTACTGAACTTACCATTGTAAACCCTGTTAACCGTGATACCTTGATCCACGAAGACTCATGAGCCGGGCATGGTGGTATGGGACACCGTGGTCGAGCTGTCGGCCTACGCTGGGGCCACAAACCTCTCCGTAGTGACCAGTGAGCACCTAGACTCGTGAGTAGATTATGGTGGTATGGGACACTATATTCTAGCTGTCGGCCTACACTGATCAGGCGACGAGCCCTTTGTAGTGACCGCGAGCGTATTCTGAGTCCACGGGAGGTGACGACCCTTCCGTTGCAGTAGAGTACGGTAGGCCTGTATTGATAAGGTGATGGGGGAGCGGTGCAACGAGTGCGAGCAACAGCCCTGGCAGCCCTTGCAGTGACCTACGAAATATACATCGTATGAGATTACTAGGAGTGACGACCCTAGATAGGATCTGTGTTGGGATTGATACAAGGGAAGTACCTTAGTTTCCCAATCCTGCTGTTTGAATGGACTAATAACAACTTGAAAATCATATCACCATAGCATTGCATGTGCCTGGAAGATGTGGAGCACTCTAGGGAGTGTGGCATGCCGCGGTCGTAAGATGTTGCCGCATGAGGGTGATCGTCGGTGAGGGCATATATCACGTCATATCATCTTGCATTAACAACAGTATTAGGATTGTCTGATTTATTGCTTTACTATTATCGCGTGATTGAATTGTGAACATGCTAATCTTTGCTCTATGATTCCACTGAGTTGATCACTCATTCCCACGTTACGGGATGGTGTTTGCAACACCCACCAGACCCTGTTGTAGCTGCAGGTGAGGACGAGATCCAGGAGGTGGAGCCAGATATCGACGAGGACCAGGATGAGTTCTCGTATATGCAGTATCATGACGGCTTCCCGTAGGCGACCTGGATCGAGGGGACATCAGTGGGACTTTCTTTTTGAACATTATTCTTTTGATATGTATATGTACATGAGACTCAGAGATGTAGTCATACTTTGGAGACAGATGAGATTACTTTGTTTTTTTTATACAGTGATATATACATTGTTTAGTCTTCCGCTTGCTTTTATCACTGGATCTGAAGTATGAATTGCAGTTTTGGTATACTTTTACTCATGTGAATGCTTTAAATCAGACAACATTGAATCATAACCATTTTTGTTGCATAAGTGACGGTCTGAAACTCGGGAGTTGAGTTTATACACGACCCCCGATTTTCAGGGTGTTACAGTCTTATGGACAAAGATGGAAAACATCTACATGACGAAGTCACTCACCAATCTTCTATATCTGAATTCTGAAGAGATAGTTTTACACTCTGAAGATGGTGGAGTGGTTGGATTTCTTTGAGTACATTAATGTCTTTAACAAGTTGGTTTGCAAGTTAACAAGCATGGATGCGAAGATTAATAAAAAAGACAAAACTCTAATTTGGTTACTGTCTCTCCCGGAGTCCTACGAGTATTTAATTGATCGATACTCTATGTTATGTTAGGAATACTTTAACGCCCTGAAAATTGGGGGTCGTGTATACACTCGACTCCCAAATTCCTGAGTATCACTTATAACCATTTTTACTATTTTGTGCTTAAACCAGTTTAAGGAGCAGTATTGTAACGCTCCGAAAAAATCGAAGGTCGTGCATACGCTCGACTCCCGAGTTCCCGAGTGTCACTTATCATCAATTTTATGGTTTTAAGATTTAATCAAGTTTAAACACGCAGCCTGAAATTACTTAGAGCATGAAATGCAACCACAACTAGTCTACTAAAGTAAAAGAGATATGTACAAGTCTAAAAGAATATAAAGGGGTTGCCCAAGGCGTTGCCCAACAAAAATTCACAAAGAGGATCATATATCCAAAAGACTGGTACGTTGAGTCGTGAATCCAGTCTCCCAAGCCGATGGAGAACCGCTCATCAACTGGAAGTAGGAGAACACGTCCTCCTTGCTTAAGCTTGCGCCACCAGGCTCGTCGAACTCAGCACAACCTGCAATTACTGAAGAGTCTGGGTGGTATTTTAAAACACCATCCCAGAGTAGAAGTGAGTGATCAACTCAATGAGTGCTATTAATCTTAAGTTACAACAGACATCAATTATAATATGAATTTAATGAAACGCAACCAATCATCGACACATGGCAACGCTTATTAAAATGCATGCATGCAGAATGATATGATGCATGCCCTCGTCACAACACTCCCTCGAGCGACTCCATCTAACGATCACGTATGTTAGCACTCCCTTATTGCGACCTCGACTTCCGAGTCGCCACCCTAACTAATACGATGCAATGCGATCGTGTTAGCTGAGTTATTAATTAAGTCCATTCATTCAGCAGATTGGGAAATCTGATACACCCCACGTATCAATGCCCTAAACGGGTTGCGAGGCCAAGACCCCCCAATGCATGAGGCCGAGACCTCGTGGTCCGTGATCCCGTTGGGTTCCTCATCCCCGACTTCAAGCACATAAGGAGTGCCAAGAGAAAGGGATCACTCGCGGTCACTATGGGGAGGCACGGCACCCCAGTTAGGCCGACAGCTCGGACGCAGTGTCCCATTCCACCATGCCCGGCTCACGAGGCTGTGGACCAGTTTCAAGTGGGTTATTGATGGGCTACAACGGTTGCAGGGTGGTTTAGGTTCCAAACATATGTGAGCAATCAAAGTTAACAATCAAGGTTGGTCAGACAGTAGACTAAACCGCAAGAGTCAGGCGAGCGTGAGACGAGTAACATCGGGCACAAGAGACCCATGTAGTCGAACTACAGCCACCCGAACACACCCATCCAAATCCATAGGTTTAGTCTCGAGGCGGTCCTACCAACGGGACCACCTTCGCTCTCCTTATAATTCTGGCCAACCCAAATGCACGAATAGTGATTCATAGCATGCCGACTACCAATGCATCACTAGAATAAATAACATCATGTTCTCACACTTCATAATACACAATTCAGATTCTAATAGCAAGTAAGACTAATTAAGCATATTAAGAAACAAGTGCATGTGAATGTGTGGGTGTGTGGGTGTGAGGAAGTTGAGCACTTCCTCCATCATAAAAAATCATATGCATAAGAGTATTGAAATCATACATATTATGAAGCAAGAATAGATGAAAAGAATCAACAAGGTATGAGCATAGAATCATCCATACACAACATCATGCAAGAACTAAGAATAACCTCATGAGATCCAAACACACAATTCCATGCAATTTCAACAAACATGCAATTCTTAAGGATTCCCTAAATTCTCTAAATATGGCATCCAAACAATCAAAATCATTAATTTCATACTAAAATTGGTGTTAGGCCACCTAAGAGTAAATTCTTAAGGATTCCCTAGATTCTCTAAATATGGCATCCAAACAATCAAAATCATTAATTTCATACTAAAATTGATATTAGGCCACCTAAGAGCAATAGTCCGTACCTTAGGATTTGTTGAAGGCTTGGAAACGACCTAGAGATGAGGGTTTTGGAGGTTGGCCGGCCGGAATCCCTAAAACAATTCAAGCATGAGAGAAATCCACGTCATTTCTTCTTCAATACAAGGGTTTCAAGAGAAAAAGACTGAGAGATCTTACCTAGATGGCCCGCGGATGATTTTGGGATGGCGGTGGAGAGTTTCCTTTGGAGAAAGGGGTAAGGAGTTGAAAGGGTTGATTTTCCTTTGCCCCACCTCGATCTAAGGTCCACCTTAGCTCTCCTTCACTCTCTTTTTCACTCTTTCTTCCTCTCTTTCTCTTCCTCTCTCTTTTTCTTTCTTTCTTTCTTTTTATAGGGCAAAAATCGTATGGGGAGAGGGGTGCCCAAAAGAATGCCTTTTTATAATTTCAGATTTAGTGGAAATGGCCCCAAGTGTTGGGTTTTTACTATACTAGACTTATGGGAGGATCTTTCTAAGCTCTAGGGCCCACTGTGGGGTGTACATATTGATTTACACCGTAGGATAAGTGCTCCATGGCCCGATGAAGGGTCATGCAAAATTTGAGAACGGTCGGATATGGGGTTTGACCATATGGTCTCGATCCTTAAGTGGCCCTTTGAGGCCTATTCCAGTGATTGGAGAGGTTCTGGTGGTCCCCTGTCCATGAAACTTATAGGATAGGTGGACCATGGCCCGATGAAGGGCCATGCAAATTTTAGGGTCGATCGGATATTTGGTTTGATCGTACGGGTCTGATGTGCAATCAAAGATTACCGTGCCACGATCGAGGCCCAGGTTTTGTTGACGGGCGTAGGTCCGCACATTAGACCTTCACCGTAAATTTAGAAGAAATCCGGCAACTGAAAATCTCGAAGTCTCGATTTCATTTGTAAGTGTCAGATTCAAATTCTGGCATTGGTGGGGTGCATTTGGCCAGTGCCAGATCCCAGTTCTGGGTGTCCACTGGGTCTGAGGTCCGCAATGAACCTCAAGCCCAGTGAGATCTAGTGTTCCCTAAAGTTTTATAATTTTCTGACCTTCCTGCGTCGCTGTGTGGCCTGCACGGGCTGTTGCAAAGTACAAACGGTCATCTGGCTTGGCAGCCCTCACTAAGTCCTATCATAACACGTCTGGTCTACTCTAATGGGCTAATCCTAAGTTAATTAACTTATGGTACCTCACCACGAGTAATCTAAACGAACGGTCCGGCGACAAATTTTATATGGATGCCTCAGAACACTGTATTGGTTGGACGGGACGTTACCAGTTTTTTACTGGTTTCACTCCTGTATATATTAACATTGAGTGCTGACAGTCATTAAGTGATATTATAGATTATTAATAAAAAAAATTTATGAATTTTTAGAAATTCAAAACAGTGAAAATTCAGGATGCTACAAGTATGGAATTGTTTGGAACATGAATCACAATCATAACAAGTCTAATAAAATGAAAGCGGCTAACGTATACAAGTCTATAAAATATATTAACGGGTAACACAAGGCGTTGCCTGACAAAATACAAAAAAAAAAATATGAGTCCAAAAGAATAGTGCGCTAAGTCCACTACTCAGCAATCCAAAATCTGTCCACTAAATCTATTGTGAACCCCCCATCAGCTGGAAGTACGATAGCTCATTCTCTTCATCAATGCTTATGCCGCACGGCTCATCGAACTTAGCATCACCTGTAACTATTGAAGAGTCTGGTTGGTGTTTTAAAACACCGTCCTAGAGTGGAAGTGAGTGTCAACTCAGTGAGAGTCATTAGCCGTAAGTTACCTCAAATATCAATTCTATAATAAATTTAATGAAAAGCATACATTCACACAGCTCTTACTAAACTTATTAATGCATATGTATGAATTATGGTATGATGCATGTCCTTGCAACAACACTCCCTCGAGCAACTTCGTCTTGCGATCGCGCATGACCAACACTCTCTCATTGTGACCTCAAATGCCGAGTCGCCAACCTAACTAATGCAATGCGATCATGAACGTGTTAGTCGATTTTTTAGTTAAGTTCATTCATCCAGAAGGTTGGGAAAACTAGTACACCCGATGATATCAATACCCTCATTCGTTTGTGAGGCCATGACCTCTCAACTCACAAGGCCAGGGCCCCACAATCCTCAATCCTATCAGTTTCCTCACCCCCAATTTGCAAGCACGTGAGGAGTGTTGGGAAGCGGAATCGCTAGCGGATCACTACGGGAAGACTCATCACCTCGGCGTAGGCTAATAGTACGAACATAGTGTCCCATTCCACCATGCCCTGCTCACAAGGCTATGTATCAGCTTACTAACTATTATTAATGGGCGTTAGTGGGCAAGGAGTGTTCCAGGTTTCAACAGGCGTGAGCAAACATGATTAACAAACGCGGTCGCTCAGTCGGTGGACTCAGTCACCCAATTTAGGCGAGCATGAGACGCACAACATCAAGTGCAAGCAACCCATGTATCCCTACTACTGTCGCCCATTCTCATCCACCCGAATCAGTCGATCTAGTCACAGGACAGCCCACCCAACGGGACCACCCTTACTAATCTCAGATTCCTGATCAACCCAGGGGATGGGATATGTTTAATAGTATTCTACATAAATAAGAGTTCATCTTCAAGTACGGATAGTACAATATATCAAAGCATGAGATTTTAAGATATTAAAATGAATGCCACTACTCTTAACAACATAAATTGGATATGTGTGCATGTGGTGCCGGACTACCCAAAAAAAAAATAAAAGATCATATATCATACATAATGTAGGATGATTCAATCATGCATACTATCAAGGAAGAATATGCAAAGGATAGATGCAAGAATGTACATGCAATACAATTCTCATGCCCAAACAATTTTAAAAGCAATTTACAATTTCATGCATAATGGGTATACTTATCATATAGATTCATATCTAGGTTTTACTCTAAATTATACATGCACATCAATTTAGCATAAAAAATCATTAAATTTATCCTCAAATTGGTACTTGGCCACCTAAGGATAATGGTCTATACCTACGAATCGTCAAGAGCTTGCGGAGTCGACCTAGAGTTGCTAACTCGCGGGTCGATTTCTAAAAATCCTGAGTCAAATGTACTTGCATGTTAGAATACATGCAAGGCCTAGCTTAACACAATGGGTTTCTAAGGAAGAAGAGTGATTACCTATCCCATCGGCGGAGAGTTGTTCTTGTTATTATGGGTGAGGGATTTCTTGAAAAAGAATGAAGGAGTTGCAAAACTCTACCTCCCCACCTTCAACTACGGCTCACCCTCTCTCCCTTCTTCTTTCTCCCCTTTCTCTCCCTTCTCTCTTCACTCTCTCCCTTGAAGATGCAAATTTGTATGGGAAGAGGGAGTGCCCAAATGAAGCCCTTATATAGTGCCAGATTTGGTGTAAATGGCTCCAATGGTTGGGTTTTTACTATACTAGTCATATGCTAACCTTTAGGGCCCATTATGGGGTGTACAAGTCGATATACACCGTAAGATAATTAGCTCTAATGATGATCTATGTATGGATATGATCAGCCCACCATTTAGATGTGTTAATCAATAGATATGATTAGAAGTTTGTTTAACGGTCACCGATGGTCGATCAGAGCCACAGCTATACGGATATGAGCATGGAAATATCATTAATCAGTACTCCAATTTTAGTTGTAGATTGATAATGCGAAAGCCACAACTTCACATAAGAGTGGACGACCCAATTCACTTGAGTTTCAGCTTCTTCCTATAGGGTATTTGCACTTCTCATGAACTCGGCCCCGCGATGGACGTCGAGCCCAGTAAGACGGGCATTATTCTATAGTTTTGAAACTATTGGCCTAATAACGAGTGGTGTAGAACTTGTTCAGAAAATCGGGGCATTTCTGAAATGAATTAGGTAGTGAGATTTCTCATGGGCAATGATTGGGGTTTGGATTAACTATGTTCATAGCTGTCTTTATGTTGCTGCGTAACTGGTTGCGTAAAAGCCACAACACACCGACTTCTCTCCTTAGCACTGACCTCTTCAACCTATAAAAGAGAGAGAAAAATGTGAGAGAGGGGGGAGGGAGGATTCATCTTGGATGTGTGCAGCCGAGGAGGCATCTGTAGCTGGTGGTGGATGGAAGAGCAAGACAGAGAGTTTGTTCTTTTTCCTGATTTTATTTATTTATTTTTATTAAGAGATTTTTAGTTTGGTCATACTTATGACTGGCTAAATCTCTTAGTTAGGGCTAAAAGGTGAAGCTTGTAGCGTGATGGGGTGAGTTTGCTTTGATTCATGTTAGCTAAACTGATGTTGATTTTAGTTTAATTAAAGGAATATTTTTAGTTTTTAATGGTCTGTTGTGACTAAAATTACAATGGGTCTGCGATGGCTTTGAGCATGTTCTTTTCTTTTTTATATTTATGAAGTCAGGAAGCTCTGTTATTCACCATCGTCTCCTGAGTATGGTCGAATGACGGTAGCCTTCCTAACCCTCATAGCATGTTAATTGGTTGGTAATTAGTTTAATTCTGTTGTTTACTTTGTCTCCTGGGCATGGTTTGGTGATGCAATCCATTCTAATTCATATACATTTCATCTCTTGAAAACTATATCAAAGGAAGTTCAGTTTAATTTTCATGGTTACATCTTCAACTAGATGAAGATGGACTATAAGTCCAATTGAGTTTCTAATGCAAGCATAAGATCTCCCTGATCTCTATAAGTGGATCCTCTAAATCCCTAGTTTCTTACCCCTGAATTCTTTAGATTTTATTTAATTATTCACCATTATTTTCTTAAAAACACTCGATTTAGATTTCATCTTATTCTAGTTCTAGTTCTGCTTTATTTCAGATTACGTACAAGTATCAGTCCTTTGGGATTCGACCTCGGTCTTACCGAGTTATTACTACATCACAACCCTGCACTTGGGGAGTGAACAATTGAGGTTGCGGTTATACGGATATGAGCAAGAAAATATCATTAATCGGTACTCCAATTTTGGTTGTGGATTGACAGTCCGAAAGCCACAACTTCGCATAAGAGTGGACGACCTAATTTACTTGAGTTTCAGCTTCTTCCTATAGGGTATTTGCACTTCTCAAGCACTCACCCTACGGCTCAAGTTAAGCAGTTCTGGACACTACCCAGGTCACACCCCCGCGATGGACGTCAAGCCCAGTAAGAAGGGCATTATTCTATAGTTTTGGAACTAGTGGCCTAATAACGAGCGGTGTAAAGCTTGTTCAAAAAATTGGGGCATTTCTTAAATGAATTAAGTAGTGAGATTTCTCGTGGGCAATGATTGGGATTTGGATTAATTATGTTCATAGTATGACCTATTTATAACTAATGAAAGTGGAGATTTAGTCATGATTACTCCAAACCGTCAATTTTAGGCTAAGGTTGGGCGAGTCTCACTTGGCAAGTGTCAGTAGGACAGCATGATTCATCCATTTTTGGGCATCCTCTGGGCCTGACATCCACGTAGGACTGCAAGCCCATCGAGACCCAGGGCCTGGTTAAGTTTTGAAATTTTTGGTCCTTCCTTGGGCGATATACGGCCTGTACAGACACAATTTGATTTATTCATGTCAATAGCTTAATTTGGAATTAATTAATCCATATTAGACCCACACGTGGGATCGATTCATTCGGTCCTAGGTCAGTTCGCACATGAACGTCATAGGACATTGTTCTCTTTTTGGGCGGGGCGTTACAGATACCTTTGAAGTCGATACCATTATCTCTATCATTCAGTCAAAGCAGTTGAGAAATAAGAACAGATGCGAATGTACTTTTACAGATACATTGTTTACTCAAGAAGGACAATCTAAGTGAGAGATTGTGAAGTCGCGATCGAGGTTAAAGTCGAAAGGCAAAAGCAAGTTGAAGTGCTAGAAGTGTCAAAGGATGAGATATATGAAGAAAGACTATCAATATCCCAAAATTCAAAAGGATGAGAAATTAGATGATTCATCAAATAAAGCCAATGTAGCAAAATCTGGTGAATGAACGAATGGTCGTGATATGTTATCAGTGTCCAAAGCTGGTTGCTTCTATCATAAGTAAATTTTAGATACAAGGGCATCATACCATATGTGTCCTCATCAAAGTTATTTCACCACATATAGTGAGTATGATGATGGTTTAGTTCTTATGGGCAATGATCATGCCTGCAAGATAGTTGGAATTGGCTCAGTTCGCATCAGAATGTTTGATAGGGTAGAGCGTACTTTGATTGATGTGAGGTACGTTTTAGATTTGAAGAAGAATCTAATCTCTCTCGGAGCTCTAGATGCACTTAAGTGCAAGTTTGCCGATTATGAAGGTGTACTAAAGGTTTTAAAAGGGACACTCACATTTATGGAAGCATAGATGAGCAAAAATCTTTACAAGTTGATCAAGAATACTATATCGGGTTGAGCTGTAGCATCTGTAGTGGAGTTCACGTCGGCACGTTTATGGCATGCACGCCTATGTTACATGAATGAGCGAGGTATGAAGGTACTTCTCAATTGTCATTTAATTCTTAGTTTTAAAAGTTTTTATTTAAATATATATGAGCATTGCATATAGGAAAAATAATCAAGGTTAAGCTTTAAAATCGATAAGCATGTTAGTAAAGGTCAGCTAGATTATGTGCATTCAAATGTGTGGGGGTTGTTGCATGTTGTTTTTGGAGGAAGGTCATCATTTTTTATTATATTCATTGACGAATTCTTTAGGAAGGTTTGAGTTTATATTTTTGAATATAAATCTGATGTTTTCTTCACTTTCAAGACTTGGAAGGCAATGGTTGAAAATCAGATATGGCGAAAAGTGAAAATTTTGATGACAGGTAATAGTGTTGAATTTTTTTCAAGAGAATTTAACCAATACTGTAAGAGTGGGGGTATAGTGAGGCACAACACAATGAGGCATACACCAGAGTAGAATGGTATGGCTGAACGTATGAATTAGACAATTTTGAAAAGGGCCCAGAGTATATTGAGTAATTCTGGGTTAAGCAAGGAAATATGGGCTGAAGCCGTTTATATGGTTTGCAATTTAGTAAATCAATCTTCCACTACAATTATTGATTGTAAAATTCTAAAAGAAGAATGGAGTGGTCAAGTATTTGATTGCTTAAGGCTGTAGATATTTAGTTATGATGCTTACTCTCCTAGATCATCAGTTAAAAGAGAAAACTTGACCAAAGGGCTAAGAAGTGTATTTTTGTCAACTATGGTGATGAGGCAAAAGGTTACATTTATGACTTGGTTTCATAAAAAATCATATTTAGTCAGGAAGTCAAGTTTAATGAAGGGTCTCGTTTTGGAAGGATGAGCACAAGGAAATGGAAAAAAAATAATAATTTGTTATTGATGTTAAAACAAATAAGGGTTACTTGACACTTGAAGAACTTAAGCTACAAACAAGGTACAGGAAGAGGTGAAGCAGCCACCTATCAGGAGAAATCCACAAAGGAATTGTAAGGTACCGTTGAAACACAGAGACGACTCAATATACAAAAAGACATAGAAAGGAGCAAGCTATAGTTTTATCTAGATGAATATCTTGATAAGGTCTTAGTCAAGTTTGGACTAAAAAATGCAAAATCAGTTACACTGCCAATGCTGCTCACTTTCATCTTTCTTCGGAGTTATGTCCTACGTCAGATGAAGAAAACTGGTATATGTCTCGTGTGCCCTACTCGAGTGTGGCTATCAGTATTATGAATGTCATGATTTGTACTAGAACGGATATTTCACATGTGGTTGGTGTTGCGAGTAGATATATGTCAAACCCTAACAAGCAATACTTGGAAGCACTGAAATTGTTACTTTGGTACATACGAGGTATGACGGACTATGCCTTGGTTTTTAAAATTTTGAAGAAGAAACTTGTAAGCTATATCGATGCAGATTATGAAGGGAATGTGGATAATAGAAGTTCAAATTCCAGTTACTCGTTTATGTTAGTGTGTAGAGCTATTAGTTAGATGTCGAAGCTTTAGCATGTGGTTACACTTTCCACAATTAAAGTTGAATACATGGCAGTGATGAATGCATTCAAAAAAAATGTTTGGTTGAAAGGGATAATGAATGAGTTGTAGCTTCAGCAGAAAGTCATGCCTGTGCATTGTGACAACGAAAAGCAAAATTAATTTAGCGAAGAACTTGATATCTCACACTCGGAGTAAACACATTGATGTCCATCATCACTTTATCCAGTAGATACTAGAAAAAGGAGATGTCACTCTTGAGAAGATTCACACCAGCGAGAATCCGGTAGACATTCTTACAAAGGTTGTTCCGACAAAGAAGTGTAAGTTTGACTCGACTTCTCTAGGCTTGGCAAAGGAGAAATGAAGACAGAATATGCACGAGAAACAATAATGACATTACTTTGAAGGTGATTAGAGATGGTGGTAGCAACTTAGAGTGGTGGAGGTGGAAGATTAAAGCCATGGTGGAGATTATTGATTGAATGCCTTTAATTTGGTGCAGAGAAGTCCTCTGTCTCGGTTCAACCAGTGTCTATTCGATTCTACTGAATTAGGGGTGTGTTCTCAGATTGCATGATGTCCCGTTTTGCATGGTTTCAGTTCAACCGGATGTATGTAAGTTGGTTCATATTTGTCCAACCAAAGGTCCCCTCAGTCCGATTGACGAATTGCATAAGTGTGATTTTTTTTTTCCTAATGTTATACGGAAGTGTAAAAATACTCTTGCTAATTGTGCTTAGAGTTTAGACCTTAGTAGAACGTAAAGAGCTTGAGAGCCAAAGGGTTTTTTGAAAGGAAAGCTAAGGTTTTTACTATAAGTTGTTCCATCTCTTGTAATCATCTTCCGAGTACAGTGGATTAATCATAGCTTTATATTATGATTTTTTTTCGTAAGAATTTTCCTTGTAAAAATCTTGTGTGTTCTATGTGTATGCTTCGATTTTTCATTATCTTTTGTTTGTTTGATTAGATCTTAGGTTGCTTCGATGCCGAACAAACACAACAACCACCTGTCTAATTTTAAACATAAAATGGCCATGGTCCTAATCAAGCAAACAAAGATTCAAAAATCATATTTCATATTTGTTGGACGCGTTTGATTTTTGTGCTAACACCTATCTATTCAAGGCATATTTCATATTTGCCAGCATATCAACCATTAATCTCTTTCAAGTATCAACAAATTCCTTATAGGCCATCTTTTAAAGCGTTGGAGGAGTAAATGGCTGTCACAGTCCCACATAGATACAGCTGAAGGAGAGAGTGGAAACATGAAGAAACAGAGAAACGAGGAAAAAAGGAAGAAGAATAATAGAAGAAGAGGCTGAAGCCACACGTATTTTTTTTTGGTTCTACAACCACATGAGTGTGTATCACTTTCCATTAGACACAGCCATCCATACACGTACGTGTGCAGCATCTAAACTTTCATTAGGTAGGCTACAGTTTTCAAAATTTGGTGGCGATAATTCATCCCTTTTTCTATTTGCGAATGGTGAGGAGAGAAGATAGAAAATGAAGAGAAGACTTTGCATGACAGCTTGACTCTGAAAAAACAAAAAAGAAAAACTGATTGACTGTTGGTGTTTGGACCCAAACAGTAGACCCCTGTCTAAAATTATTAACTAGAGACATTTATTTAACACTTTTGCAATGTATGAGACTCCATTCACAGGCAAGAATGGTATAGTTAGCATACAACAACTCAAACTTGAATAGACTAATTTGTGGAATCCACAAATTGATTTTGTTTGAAGAGCGATTTAATATTACAGCTCGAAGGTCCTCTCTTTGAGTTCTGGCAACATATATCTTCACGGAGCCCACCATAATATAAAAGGGGCAGCTTGGTTGATGGTAAACAGCTGTAATTGGAGGTGGGTGGTAAATGAATGCACATGCAATTAAAGGTTGCTTAGTTGATGGAAAACAGTGATAATTTGAGTCAATGTGAAATGGAATGTAGTAAAATTATGTAATTAGAATTCTCTTAAAAATTAAAAAATAGTTTGAGTCCGTTTGGTTGATTGTTATTACCATAGTCAATGGTAAATAAATAATAATTATTTAGAAGGGTATTTTATAGACAAGGCATCCATTGAGATTCTTGGATTGTACGTACATGTAGAGCTACGTAGCAAAGCTTTTTAAGCCACGCTAAGATTTATTTGTTTCATCCATGCAGTCCATTCTTTTTACCAAATTATAATAAGGCATGAGGTAAAAAAAATATTTTTGAGGTAGATTTAAAGCTCAAAGTGACCCACAATAGGAATAATGATGTCAACCATTGAACTCATTATTTTTTATAGTGGGATCCACTTGATCTTTGGGTCCACCTCATTTTTTGAATCATACCTTAAAATGATTTGAAAATATGAATGAATGGTGCTAATATAACACGCACATTATAATGAGGCCCATAGAGTTTTGTTTTGCATAGAGGTTGAAAGCTATGTTGTTTGCCAGATGGAATTATCTCTTCCAAACAATGATAGAATCGATCATTATCACAAATTACCACCATTTACTTCCAAACAAACAAGCCTTCGGATTTTCAAAAGTGGGCCCACTTTCAAGACACACGTAGGGTTCGAATTTTCTTATTTTTAGAGAGAGAGAGTCATGCCGACCTGTGCACCTACGCATGTGCATACCTTTGCACACGTGATGCATTTGAAACTTGGTCCGACCCCTCATCTAAGTGGGACACACATAATGGATGGGCTGGATTTGTGACCCATATCTCGGTGGGCCCAAAAAATGATTATGAATGTTTTAATGGAGGGTAACCCCTCTTAACTTTTGTATGTGCTGTGTCCTACACAAGTCACAGATTGAATTGATTTTTAAGCCCTATGCCCACCAAGGAATAGTACATCTGACTAATGGGGCAGATGTTCGACATACATAATGGTGGGGCCTACACAGCTCAACCTCATGAGGAGTTCCCATGAGCTCGACGGTATAAAACCTTTTCCATATATATGTGTGTGTGTCAAAGGTCATACATATTAGTTTGGAGTATTAAAATTAATTTACTTACTACATTCTGATCATCATCAATAAAACATAATTTTTTAATCTTATAATATTTTAATTATAAGCATTCAGATACCACTGACAACTCCTCTCTGCATCAGTTCCATTTAGTATATGATTTGAATTTCAATGAATTAGTAAAAGTGTCTCTATCCATCACCTGAGGTAGCTTATACAAGCATCATCTTCTTTTCTTCTTTTTTTTTTTTTTGAGAGAGAGATCCTGTAGAAGCATCCTAAGAAGCCACCGTTACTAATGCCTTCAAGCTAACTTATTTTAGAAGCTAATCATCATGCCAACCAAAACTCACGTAAGCCACAACATAGGTGAATGTCAGAATAAAAATGTCCAACCGTTGAAATTTTCTATGGCCCACCATGATGTGGAAGATGAAGGAATCTGTTTTATCCCAGATTCAATGTATTGAGATTTCAATGGTCTGAATCCTACCTCGTTGTTTCTTTTTATGCGGCCCACTTAGTTTTTTAGATGGACCTAATTTTTAAGACGTAAGTCTTACATTAACTAGTCGCAAATGATGAAATTAATAAGTGGTATTTACGCAAGCATTGCGATGGGCCAAACGCGTTTTTGTTGCACTCCTCGAGTAATTAAATGCTTTGCAGGGAAGGCCGCAACATTATTAAGGAATCCAATATTGCTAATTCAGTCTATTATGGTCAGATTTTTTTCAAGTTCCAAAATTAAAATTACCGACAATCCTAACTATTGATTCGTGGACACTCGTTTGTCAAAACAGGACCATTGGATATTTTCCATTTTGAACCATCCAATCAATGTCCACCAATATAATATTCTGATCATCAAATAATCTTTATTTTTGGTGATACATCTGAACTGGGATCCGTTATTTGAGCAGCTTAATTTGAATCATTTTTATATAAGGTATGCCATTTTTGAATAAATTTTAGGTGCTTGCGTATGATCTATCACACTTTGCCATAGCATCAAAGTTTTTCTCGTAAATGATGGTACGTTGGCCAGTTACAGGCGATATGATCCCATGCTTCGTAGGCACGATAGTTGCAATGCCTCCATACCAATTTTCATATATGTGGCATGAATCAACAAGATCTGGACCCTTCATTCAAATTTTTAGATTTTGAATGAAAATTAATCAAAATCAAGTAAATTATAAAATCCGGACCATCTAATTTTTTTGTATAAAATAAACGCTACAAGTCATGGATCACATTCACCGATAAGAAATCCATTGAATGGACAACAGTATTTCTTCCGTAAAAAAAAAAAAGTTGGGTCCAAACCAAGGATGCTACAGAATAAGATGAATGGTCCAGATTTTATACAGATATGCCAAGTGTACCGTAGAAAATGTAGAGGCACGATATTGCATTCAATCAGCTGCCCTTTCACATCTTATTAGTTATTACACCTTAAAACGAGAGCTCTGCAGAGCCCATGCGCGTGCACAACTCAGCTAGTGCACACGCCACCAAATACACGCATATATATTCAATATCCAATCCATCCATCAGAAAGGTAAAACCATTTATATACTTAATTTTAATAATGAGATTATTCTATAACTCATGTGGGTCAAAATTAACTGAATAAATGTACGGTTGTTAAAAATCATATGGAGTTTCCTAACCCATTCACTTATTTATAACATCATGTAATACACAATAAGTGGAATATACCTATCTTTTCTAGCATTAAATAGAAATTTACACATGATGGATGGCTTGGATTTATCACCTGTATGCTAAGATGGAATATGTTGTGGCGTGTGTATTGGCTGACTCGTACACGCGCGTGGGCTTACTAGAGTTCCTGGTAAGAAAGTGGAAAAGAACGGCTATATGGGGACCACCAAAGACCACCAGAATTTGGTGGTCCCCCATCTTCCTATTGGTGCAGACACTGTAGCCCTCATGTGCAGTGGGATAAGAAGACCGTTGAATTTGCGATGTACCTGTAGACGGATTTCAGGATCACCACACGAGTGTGCTGTGTTTAGGATTCCTATGGATAAATGGCATTTACCTTAAATCTAAGCCATCCAAATAACTGGGCCCCACTTAAATTTTATATTTATTTAAAATCATTGGCGTTTAATCGGTGTTCTTTTTTTGTTTTTACTTTGGACTTCTTAATGCTTTCATTTCACTGTTGATTAATGTCCATCAGTGGGAAATTTCCACTCATTTTTCATTACTATTTTTTATTCATAATCCAATTATCATGGGTCTTGACATTTGGACGGTTCGGATCTGAGATACATTCCACATGTACGTAGGATAGCCTCTTATGAATCCGAGACTAGCGTGGGCTACATCAGGACTCCGTTCGGAGAAGCAGAAAAATATCGGTACACTGGTAGGGGTGGATTTTCCATATTCATGCATTGGCCGCTGTAACTTTGGCTTACTGGTACATCAATCTAACCGTCCAAATAACTATTCGGCTCCTCGATTAAGGTTTCACAACTAACAAGGTAAAGATAGATGACTATAACTACCAGATCGATGAATATGCAAACTTTAAAATATCACCGGTTGAAATCCAACAAACTTATGTCCATCAACCAGAGGTTAGGATTGCAGAATCAATCAAATTTTAGGGCTGTGATCCCTCTTCAGTGGGGACATCTATTTGGACGGTTTGTATAGGCGTATATCTATACCTCTTGAACACTGCGTCTGTACATGCGTGGATGGTCCCACTTTCCACACCCATCTATTAAATAATTTAAAAAGTGCAGGTCTATACGTATGTGCAAGATTAAATCCGTACATCAGATGGGCCATAAGATCTGTATGCTCTGGGACTCGGATTAGGTGGTGTTGCCAACACCACCCCCACCAGTGGTGTGTTGGGCGCTGTGGGCCCAACGTGATGTATTTGTTTTATATCCATGGGGTCCATCCGTTTTGTCAGCTCATTTCACGGCATAAATGAAAAAATTGAAGCAGATTCGCAGCTGAGAGGCCACACCACAGGATACAGTGGGTATAATGACAACCACTGTTGAAAACTTTCTAGGGTCTACCTTTTTTTTTTTTTTTTTGTTTTTAACACACGCACACACACCCCCACACACTCACGCTAGTGGAATTTCACCACCTATGGGCACTGAACCCTTGACCGGGAGTTGAAACTCCCGAAAACTTTTTAGGGTTTACCTTAATGTTTATTAGTCATCCAACGCGTTGATAAAATCACCTGGATGAAGTGAAAACACAAACATCACCCTGATCCAAAACTTTTGTGCCACTCGAGAAGTTTTGAACGCCTTAATGTTTATTAGTCATCCAACCCGTTGATAAAATCGCTCAGACCTGGATGAAGTGAAAACACAAATATCACCCTGATCCAAAGCTTTTGTGCCACCCAAGAAGTTTTTAACCATGGGTGTTCAATAGACACTGTTTCCCATGGTGTGGTCCAGTTGAGATTCATATCTATATCATTTTTGGATTCATGCCATAAAATGAGGACTCCAGATAGATGGACGGTGTGGATATAAAACACATACATCATGTTGGGCCCCAACACATCCACACAACACAGGTACGACTGGTGTTGGCAACACCACCTAATCCGCGTCCACGTGCTATGGCCCTCAGCAGTGTAGTCCGATCAATATAGCATTCCACATGTATTACATTGACTATTAATAATTTTCAACCGTTCATTTTTTTTTTCATACATGCGGGTCACAATTGATGATGGAACCTGCCTGGCTTTTTGTCCATGGAAATTGACGGTGGGACCCACAAGTTAAGGGAGATGGATCTAAATTTTAAAATCCTATACAAATAGATTTGAATTTTAAATTTTAATTAGTTAATTCATTAGTGGTTGATTAAATAAGGAGTTAGTTGCAACATACCTATTAACATATGATTAGGAATCCAGATAAGCTTAGGAGACATGAAAAATACGAGAATAAGTTGAGTTAGGAGAAGTTAGGTTTGATCGAATACATTCCCACGTACTGGAATACCATACGTCGCAACTCAGGCATTTGATTCAAGATCATCGATCTAAGCCGTCTATATGAAAAGTCCCATGTTGTATGGTGGAAAGAAAAGTAATTAAAGCTCCCAATTGGATTATTTAAAAATTTTTATAATTTGGCTATTTGGCATTGAACATGAACGGTTATTGTGGCCTTTTCATAATGAATGGTTGAAATATTAAATTAGAGAGTTTATTCTAACTTATCCTATCCGTTGTTACTCCTATCTAATAATAAATTATCTGAATCATTGAGAAAAACACAAATCCAACGGATAGAGTTCCTACATGTCTTATTGTGATTCGCTGTGATGTATTCGAACAAAGATCGTTGAGTTTTGCTGTACAAATGGATATGTGAAGAACAGTGCAGCAGGTTTATTATTTGAGCAAGTTTATTATTTTATTTTATATATATATATATATATATATATATATATATATATAATCTCTAGTTTTTGCAATAAGTTAAATAACCTCCTCTTTTTTATATTTAACATAATTAACCTTCCTTTCTTATAGAAAGTCAAAGAATAATCCAAGGTTAACTTCCCTTACAGTTTACTAATGAAAAGACCTTTGACAATTAGATTTGACCATTAGCCATATAAAATGACACTTTTACCCTTTATTTTGTAAAGATGAGCAAAATTTTCATTTTACCCATATGCAAGCATAAAATGAATCAATGATTCAAATTACATTCCGCTTATGTCACACAATTGAACAGTCCAAATCATTTCTCTATGCCAGGGATCACAATACAAACAATATTATCTCACATAAAATTATAGGCACTTTTCACATTTGCATAAGGTAAAATAGTAATTTCCTTATCTATATATATAAAGTTAGGGGCAAAAGCATCATTTTATATGGTCAATTGTTCAATTTAACAGTTAATGATTCATTTAATCCTTTAATGGTAAACTCTAACCGAAGTTGACCCTATGGCGTTTTATGACCATTATTGAAAGAGAGAGAGAGAGAGGGTCATTTGGTAATACTTAAACGGGAAGGGTTTATTTGGCATAAAGTAAAAAAGGGGAGGGTGGGATAAGTCAACAACTCTAGTTTTAATCCCTAACCTCACCTAAGCAAGAACTGGTGAAGTGATGTTCCACTGCATTCTATGTTTGGTTCTTTGAGGCGTACAAGTAATATCAGTGGTAAGTGAGTCCAACTTTATATTTTGTTATTTTTGGCATTCGTTTTATATGTATAAATTGGTAGATAAGAAAATTTGAAAGAAACTTAAAAGGTCTAAATTTAGTTTGTTGTGACGGAGGTTAAATACTAACTAATAAGCTAGGTTGAAATTTTTAAGTACAATTATATCTTTAGAGGTTATGGCCTTTGGGTGGACACTGGAGGGCAGATTTCCCAAGTGGACGGGAGATCGACTCTCTTCTTTTTACTGATTGCCTCGCTCGAGTGCTTTTGTTAAAGGAGGTAAATGGTGTAATATTTGACTATAGTCACCACTAATCAATTGTTACGATTCTACAATTGATTAGACCTCGTAGAAATACTTAAGATTAAGAACCCAAAGATCATTAACTCTAAGATGACTCATGAGTTTACGTTCTTGAGATTCTAAATAAGGGACTACGGTTACAAAGGGGAAATGTTTTAGGCACCTACTTTGCCCATACAGATGTACGGTCTTTACTTCATAAGATTGATTAATTTCTAAATAATAAGGGTAGTTCACATGTACAGAAAATGTAATGCGATATAATGGTAGTGATGATTGACTAATCCGAATTTATGATGGGTATGATCCGACTATATCAGCAAGACGCAGAGTATATGTTCAAAATGGTCAAGTGCAGGATATATGTATGAGATGTTTATGATGAAACGACAGCCAACTGGCTAAGATTTCTGATGAACCTGTTACGATTGTATCGATAGGTCTCAGAGCATACGTCCGCCAGTCAAATACGAGAAAACGATGAAATGCAATGTGTATGCTTAAAATAATGGTTAACTGGCTAAGGTTTCTGGTGGGTAAGATTCAATAATATCGGTAAGCCTCAAAGCGTACGCATGCTAATCAAATGTAAGAAAATAATAAAAATGCACTACAATGCTGATGTATATAAGGAGAAAGTGGTTGAGAAGGGAATGAATGCTGCACGATATTAATGCATTGATTCAATGAAACTGATTGGATTTTGAACAGTTGGATGAACGGTAGTGTCACAAGTTTAGATTGAGTGGCTCAGATTTGAACCTATGTGACTCAGGAGGCTTGGACTCTGGCTAAGCTAGGCTTGACCAGGGTTGGGCTCTATCTATCTCACTATCACTCTTCTTGGTGGAGGGATGGTTAAGACTATTACTAAGGGATTTTTGGAATTGGGAGTGAGTTGAAATGTGAGTGGATGCCTTGAAATGAGAAGGGATGGAGGTTATTTAGTCTCCCAACACAATTTTTTGGTAATTCCTAATGATCTTATGAGCAAAAAGTGGTTAAATGACTAGGATTAAAGATCGCCACATGTCATCATTTCATGGATTGGATGAGATCGTAAAAGTGTAATTTTGGATAAGGAAATGGGCATTAGAGTAAATGAATAACAAGCGCACACTTGAGGTTCAAAAAAGGTGAGTTTCACATGCTTGAGGGACGTTGCCCTAAAGAGGAGGAGTGTCACGTGGTTAGTGGTAGCCTGGCCGCCGCCGGTCCCCACTTGGACTCCCTGCTTTGGTAGGCATCATCCTCCAAGCGTGTGGAGACTCCGCTGTGAGGGTTATTGCTTCAAGGTTTCGATCATTTTTCCGATTGGGCTTGCCCAAACATACAACCTCATTACCACACAGCAACCAAAATCGCCACATATAGCAAGTCGTCATGCAATATCACTACAACGCATATACTACATGACCAAACAACAACCAACCAATGCCCCACTCCATGCTTGACGCTACCCTTTTTTTTCTTTTTTTTTTAATAAAACCCTTATATTACCACAACCCGTATTCTTTATCTGACCAGAGCAATCCTCCCATGCTCACAAGCACAGGACCATGAGCCTCCACGTACCAAAGCTTCAATTAGAACAAGCATTTGTTGAATTCCTCTCAACATAGCCCATGCAGGCAAAACAAAACAAAGGGAAATCTAAGCATCCAACATGAATAACATATGTGTGTGTGTGTTAATGCGTGTGCTTAGTAATGTACACAGTAACGTCCACTTGATGGATGGCTCAAATATTTCACTTGTCTATTAAGTTGGCACCTTGGTGGCTTGTTCCTTAACTTTGTTAATGCATGCACTCAGTAAAGCTTGTCATCGTCTGTTTACAAAAAAAAACAAAAAAGATCTCAACCATAAGATGATGACTAGTGAAATATAAAAATGATGCTAAAAATGGTATTAAGTGGGGGCTAAATTTAAATTTTCAATACTAGATCACATATGCTAGCTCTAAAACCAATATATATTGCATGTACCTAACGCTACAGAATCGCCTATTGGTTTTATATTAGCAATGCATGCAAGAAATCGAATGTACCACTACTAAAAAAAGAATCTAATAGCAGACAATATTCAGACAATGATAACAAGATGGCATACAAATCATAAACTACAAAATAATTACAAGCATGATAAATTCAATGTTTGATCATGCTTGAGGTGAAAGGACACTCCTAATTTTTTGTCTATTCATGTGAGCCACATAAGTATGACAAAACTAGATGGTTAGAAAAGCAATTCGAATGGCATACACTCGACATACATGTACACCCCACACTTGATGAGTGTCCTGGAAACCATGCCCATGAATGTGCAGAAAATTGCCTCTTTAGTCACTCCCTTGAATGCAAGATTTCTCATATATTAATATATACAACATTGTGCTTGAGCCAGATGCTAACAAATTAATGTTATGATGGTTGTATTTGAAAAAATGATAAATTTTAAGTGGGAAGACAACCGTTGATTTGCGATCCAATGGGTTAGACTACTTTCAAAAAAATTCATAGATATATTTTTAATAAAAATAGGCATTAATCACAACCGTTAAATTGTGATATGATGGATTGGATCATCTTTCAAAAACACCTTCCAATCCTTAGAGAGTCGCAAATGCGCAGGACGGCAAAATCGATCATGGATCGGAATCTTGAGCGCAAACTAGTAGGATGACGGACTTGATTAGTCACAAATCAAAATTGTTAGAATGTGATATGATGGATCGGATCATCTTTCGAAAACACAAAAACACCTTTTAATCCCTAAAGAGTCACAAATGAGCAGGATGACGAAATCGATCGTGGATCAGAATCTTGAGCGCAAACCAGCAAGACGACAGACTTGATTAGTCATAAATCGGAATCTTGACGCCAACAATGAATAAAGTTGATCAAATCCAATTATCTGGATTAGATAAAAAACAAGCAAGTCGGATTACTCAGTGAGACGATGGACCGATTAGCCATCCCTGATAAATCAGATTCTTGATCACAACCACTAATTAGACCTGTGCTTAATGAACCATCCTCATTAGATATCAACTGTAACACCCTTACACACCAGTCATCCAGTGTCCTCAATCTATCCATCTTGACCGATTAGTGCAATCTTCATTCATATATCGAGTCATCTGACCATTGATTCTCAAGGACAAACGATCATCTCATCACAAAAGTAACATTGATTTTTAGGAATCCACTGCGTTGTTAGGATCCCATCGATGATGAAAGTCTAAACCGTACCTTATTAGATAGATTGAACTATATGTCATCAATCTTGGGCCTTAGATCAGCAGATCCACCATTGGTCGGATCCACAACGTCCAACTGAAAGGCATACCACCTGATCATCATACTTAGACCACGGTGCCACTAATTGTATCATGAATCTTCATATGGACAGACCATAGGACCTTTAAGACCGTTGGAAGATGTCTCCATCCTTAAATCAAATAATACATCTGTTAGTTTTAAAAATGGACCATCACACCTTAGTGGAATCAATGCCAAACTTCAAAAGGCCTAATTATGAAAATTCGATCGTGACAAAATTTCACATAATGCTCCATTGGAACGATTGAATCGTACATCGTCAATTCTGGGACCCAACTCAGTGAATCCATTGTTCATTAGGTCCATGACTCAACATGAGATGATTTAATACTTAATTACACGACTTAGCCATCATATTGTGAAAGCAACCTATAAAAACATTAGTTTAGGGACATTTGAAAGCATTGGTGATCAGATCGGGAAACAAAACAACCGTTAATTATCAGTAATTGTCAGTTAAACACTGAAATCCTCGTTGTATGGCTCACTAAGCTTCAAATATGCATAATCCTTAGACTAATCACCATAATATAGAAGCGGTTGAACGAAGTGGATTTGTGAATTACATCTTTGTAGGCCCCGTGGCCACTTCGTGTGTGCACCATAGGAGGTGCACCAGTGGTGCACTGGACCAGGGATTCTGGTCAAGCTGGGGCTAACCCGCACCCGATAAGGAAGGAATTCTTCCTCCTTTTCTCGCTCGATCGGGTTTAAAACGAACATCATCTGTGTGTTCAGTTTGTGGCCCACCATCGAGACCTATTTGGATGATCGGAACCATCCATCGGGTGTGGCCTTCAATTCCAGCCAAAAACTCATTAGAATCACCCGCCATTGCCCACATATGAGCGCACGATGTCGGACACAAACGGGAAGGCTTGCAATTAAAAGTGTGTTTCCTACCCCTTTAAAACCAATCCATTGTCACCAATGTGGGCCACTTTGAGCTGATCCAAACCATTCATCTGGTAAAGTGTCCCCGTCTGACCAAAACCATGCAGTTCATGTGAGTTCATGTACACGTGCATGTGCACAACATCAGGTGCAAGGGTGTTGCACGCGGTCGGGATTTTCTAAAAATAGAAATCTTCGTTTGTCCCATTCGACAGGTTGGCAATCTGCATGCATCTCTCCTCCTCCATCTTAACCATAGAATATGATCAATCCTAGCCCTTCAGCCTAGGGCTCTCTTCCGTAGCCTAATGAAAACAACTGCTGGTTTTGCATTACCGGCCATATCTGAAAGTGATTTCAAATAGATCAAATCCTGACCATTTAGTTTCAATCTAACGGTCCTAGGGAGAGCTAGGGCATGATATAATGAGATGAAGTAGGCATAAACAAGTGATTACACTTGTTCTTGCAGTCGCACTCAAAAATCAATCATCATCTTCCGTCTTCAAAACCCACTGATTAAACGGCATCTGAGCTTCATTCCTCCCATCCTCTGATCTTCCCTGGGTCTATCCAGACCTCCCACAACAACTAGAACTTCAAGATACATGTCAGAGCCGAAAGCACCATTAGAGCTCGGTCGTCTTCTACATCAAGCTTGCACCACTGTTGCTGCTTGTGGTGTTGTTAACTTTGTTGTAAGCATGTGGCCCATTTGATCATCATCCAAGTGATGAGATTCATGTCTAAGAGACCAAGCAGAGGTGAGGAGAAGCAGTGGGGTCGTACAACTGGTTGGTCACGACTATGTTGGCTCGGTGAGTTTCACCGAGTCTGGTTCGAGCCAGGGGCTCTGCTGGGTCTCCAGAGAAGCAAAGAAGCAGAAAAAGGAAGAAGAGAAAGAGAAGAAGGTAGAGAGAGATGGGAGGAGAAAGATGAAGAGAAGAAGAAAGAGGATGAGAAAGAGAGAGTGTACATGTGCTGCACCATGACTCATTGTCGAGTCACCACATTGAGTTAGGGGCTTGACTCGCCATGCATGCTGAGTCTGGGTCAAGTCCAGGGTTGTGCCTAACCTCCCGAACAATGGGTAAGAAGAAGAAGAAGAGTAGAAGAGGGGCAGTTGCAGTGGGTCCAACTGGGTCATGCGTTGACTGCTGAGTTGAGTCCAAGTCGACTCGGTCCAAATCCTTGTTAGACCTTTAGCAAATGAAATGAGGGAGAAAGAGAAGATAAGAAAGATAAGAAGGGAGAGAAAGAAAGAGAGAGAGAGAGAGAGAGAGAGAGAGAGAGAGAGAGAGGCGAGTCCAATGTTGCACCGTTTGTAACGCATGGGAATGACTCGACTCGACTCACTAGAGTTGGGTTCGGTCTTGTGCCTCTAAGCGTGCTCGATTAAGCGTATCTCAGTCCAGAGGTCGCTGGACATTGCAACAAAGAGTGGAAGATAGAGGGGAGAAGAGAGCGATGTGTTAGTTGTGCCACACCACGCTGACTCACCGAGTTGTGGCTCGAGTTGGGAGTCTGGGCCAAGTCCAGGTAGGCCTGGACTTGCATGAAGAACAAAAAGAGAGAAAATAAGAAGAGGGAGGGAGTCGCTAAGTCAACTCGAT
The DNA here is from genome assembly GCA_037074715.1 of Magnolia kwangsiensis. Taxonomy (NCBI): domain Eukaryota; kingdom Viridiplantae; phylum Streptophyta; class Magnoliopsida; order Magnoliales; family Magnoliaceae; genus Magnolia; species Magnolia kwangsiensis. The sequence continues at coordinate 17,743,486 of CM073586.1, forward strand.
TAGATCGAGTCGTTGATCCTACTCATCCACCTAAGTTAACTTGCTGGACATAGAGCATTCAACCTCCGCTGAGGTGTAAACTCTCTACCCTCTTATGTTGTAATTTAGATTTATATTATATCTATAAAGTTTGTATTTCTCAAAACCCTAACATTAAGTTAGAGTGTGGGTCAATGTCCACTAGATAATGTCGAAGATAACTGTAGATAGTTTATGAAACTTTAATCTAATCATACGACTTACTATTCATGGCAGGATTCGATTCTAAGGGCATGCGCGCTACTTAGAAACATTAGTTGAAGATTTGACTCATATGGTGATGATTTCTTCCACTTGAGCTTTTCACTTTCATATTAGCCTAAGTGATAGTTTTTATTTTAATTGCGACTGATAATTAATATATCTGTATCATAATTACTTGAGCTAGTTATTAGAATTGATCCTCAAATTATATACTTAACATTGATATTGTATAAACGCTTACATGTTACACTTGAATATCTTTTTATACTTCTGGATTGTTTGTAGAACTAGAATTGTTACATTTATTAGTGAAAAACTCCACTTATATATGTATATGCAGACTTGGGATGTAATTTGTTTGATTGTAATTATAATGTACCCTTGACCTATTGACTATTTTATCTAATGGATTAAATGAAGTTTCGTTGTGGTCTTACCATCTTGTTGAACGTTGTGCCCTCTGTGGCTTTGATTTGATATTTTTCATTTATGGCTTTGATTTTATATTTGCCTTATATGGCTTCAATTTAATATTTGTCTTATGTGACTTTAATTTGATATTTGTCCTAGGTGGCTTTGATTTGAAATTTGTTTTAAGTGGCTTAATAGACTATTTTTGTATAACCATGTGATGGTAATTTTTACTTGTCGAACTATGATTGGCCACCAGTTAAAAGGTTACCATTAAACATCCTAATGTTGAAGTCTCATGACTCGAGGATGGTGGTACGGGACATTATGCCCAAGCTGTTAGCCTATACTGGGTGATGAGCCCCCCATAGTGACCTTTGAACTTTCTTAAATTGACTGGTTACAATTGGAATAATAACGGTTGGACTTATCATATATTAATAGCATACGGGTCACTATGCACATACGATATATACTTTCACTGGTGACTGCCCACGGGTCACTACACACGTACGAGATGTACTTTCGTGGTGATGGGCGCGGGTCATTACGCATGTACAAGATATACTTTTGTTGGTGACTGGCCACGAGCTACTACACACGCACTAGATGTACTTTCGCTGGTAGTTGGCTACTTTTTGTGAGCTTGGTCACTACGCATGTATAGGATGTAATTTCGCTGGTGACTGCCCACATTCATGGGTTTGCCCAAAAGCCAACCAGATGAACATCCTTAGTTGTTGTTCATTCATGCATCCATGCATTTAATAAGATTGCATTTGGACTGCTTTGTATGATTTCTTGTTTAAGCTATACTTACCTAATGTTATAGTGTGTAATTTTGAAGGAAATTCACACTAAGATGGCTACTCATTCATTGAATATATAATCATATAGTCAGTGCAGGTGGCTTAAATGATGTTCATCTCCAGATTGATGAGGAGTAGGGTATAATTATCAAGGATGCATGGCTGCATTTTTCAAGAGAAGTTGCATGATTTTACAGCTTAAGAATAGTTTCAATTTACTTTGTTTCATATGCTAAATTATTTCATTTTGTAATTGTAAGTATTGAGACATTAGTTTGTATAGCCATTTGGGCAACCGCTCTTATATTTTGAATGTGTATGCAAATTTTCTTTATGCTTGCTTCTTTTTTTTCGTTTTTGCTAAACTGCTAGCTCTAAAAAATAAAAAAATATATATACATGGAATTTAACTATCTTTAAAGGTTAACACTTGGATTTTCAAAAAATGAGCCATATACTCGGGTTTAAAAAATCAGAGCATTACATCAACCCTGATTATGACAACCAAAATCCAAGCAATAAAAGCACAAAATCTTTTTTAAAAAAAAATCCATAATTCATAGCCAAGTCACTTCAAATTACAACCATCATACATACTAGCCCTTTATATATTTTCAATAAAAATCAGTTTATTTAAAGTCGCATAAGCATCTCATGACCAGTAAGCTGGACATATTTCAAAATCATTTTGCAATAAAAACCCCAATGGAGTATCACTCCCCATGCGAGCGACTTTTATCAGGAAAATTTTAAAAAGAGCATCAGGCTTCCAAAGCGCTAAGAGATCTTCCATATCTTTAGGTGGGGGCCAGTGCAAAAGTAAATAAAATCTAACGTGTAAGGCGCGTATCTTAGTCCGTACTATTCCGACAACTCTCGCGATCCTTCCCATCGAATTCCGGTAATTCGCAACCTATAATCGTCGTTTGTGCGCGACCCTAAATCATATCCTGTGAATTTGAATCAGCTTAATCCGATACTTATACCATTGCGATCGCAACATCGTCGCGATTCCGACGTCCCGTCTTGCATACCGATCCGATACCCTGACAGGAAGATGTAAACCCGCGTTCAGTTTGAGAAAAAATACCGCGCATTGCAAATTCTAAGAGAATCTCTACGTCATGTCTCATCCATCAATCAATCAATCACTCCATCAATCAATCAATCACCACATGTCAAGTACAAAAGTAACCCATGCTTTCAAGTGGCTCGTCCGTGATAACTTCTTCGAATTTGCATGAACTAGCGGACCAATCACTAAGTGAGGATGCTCCGTCTCTATCCATTGCTGACCCTTTTCGGAACTGGTTAGGAATGGGCGCCACTATCCCAGCCAGGTTCTATTGATCATGTCCCCTTCCCAACAGTTGTACCTTGTCTTGGGGCGCAGCAGGTCATAGAAAAAAATACATGTGGGTGATGGGTGAGGTGATGGATTGGTTGACCTTTGGATTTACTTGACTTGTGGAGAAAGAAAGCATGGGTTACTTTTAACCTCTCTCTCTCTTTCTCTTCACATTTTTCAAGCATTTCCCAAGTAACCAAGGGTGCATACGTCCAAGGCTTTTCCAAAAGAGAAAAGTGATTTTTGGTGGCCCATTTTCCCATCCCTTTAACCTTCATCCTAACCATTCAAACTTCATCTCCCTCCATCAAAGTGAAGCACAAGGAGGTCGGCTTTCCAACGGACTAAGAAGATCAACGGTGGGTGCTTATTAGGCTAGGTTTTTATGTTTTGATAAAGGGCCAAGTGAGGCCTACCGATTGATGGTATGGATCTCACTTGGGACCCTAAGATGTAGCCGATGGCCCACCTTGATTATCAATATCATTCCATGATGGGGCCATTCTCCATGGACCCCATCATGATGTTTACTTTCCTAGCTTGAATAGAGGTCATCTAGACCGTCTATTTTGGTGGAGAAGAAATCTCCACCGTTGAATTTTGATTTAATGGGCCCACATGCAATGGGACCCACTTGATGTATGATTGGATGCTTGAAAATGGAGGGCCCATAGTATCGGGGCCCCTCCATCATGCATGTCCCGCTTTCTCTCTTTCTCTCTCCCTCTATTTTTATTTATTTATTTTGTGTGCGATGATATGTCCGTATGGCCCACTTAGATGGACCCCACCATGAAGCATGTGTTGGGTCCAAGTCATTTGTAGGTGGGGCCCACTTCATATGTGTGTATATTCCACACCACCAAGCCATGTGGTGGCCCACCCAAGTAGGGCCCACCTCAACGTTATGTGTATGCCCAAATAAAAAAAGAAAAAGAGAGTCTAGCGTCTTTCTCTAGACGTGAAGGTGAAAACACAAATGTTAGCCTAGTTCAAGGCATTTGAGGTGGACCACTTGTCACGCCCCAAACTCGAAAACCGGGCTCACAAAATTTTCGATCACCGAATCTGGAGCCGACAGCCTCCGTAGAACCCCATTCTCGGCTCCCAGCTCCCATTCGTCAGGTTCCGATCCTGAAATGCTACGAGGAGAATTTTCAAGGTCAGTTTGAATCGTGATAAGCATAACCAAAGGCATAACCTACAAACAACAACCAAGAACTCCATTACATTTCCACTATGATCAAAAACTTTACAAGTACAATGAGCATAATGGGAAATACAATGAGAATGAACAAAATTCGAAATGATCTACAAAGTGCTCCTGCCTCAGCGCTGCTGCGCCCTAACGTCACCTGCACGCAACGGTCGTGCATAAGCTTATAGAAAGCTTAGAGGGTGGTGAAAGTGTGTGCACAAGGTAGTAATATGATCATGCAATATCAGAGTAATGCGGAGTATGCAGATGAATCCATAATATCATGAGCCGTACCAAGGCTATGCGATGCAAGATGCAAGTCAAGCATACAATCCTCATCTAAATCCACATGTCAATACAGCTCAACTTTGGGATATCACCGGGGTCTAGTACACTCTAAACCAGATCGCCTCCACATCACGCGCAATAAGGTAAGTGGAAGAGACCTCACTATCTGTCTGCCAATATCGGGCTCGACTCGTCGATAGCGGACCCATTCCTCGAGCTGGTCAAACTCGGCCTAGCATTTTCCCCTACACTCGGGCGGGTAAGGCCGCACCCCCTTCCAACCGACCACGACACAGTGGAGAGCGCAGCCATCTGGTAATCGGCACTCAACGCTCATTTACCCACTCAGTCTAGATGTTGGAGAAACCTCTTGGTACCATAAGGGTTTAGGGACTTTCACCTAGGAATATCTATATGTCACGCCCCAAACTCGAAAACCGGGCTCACAAAATTTTCGATTTCTGAATCCGGCGCCGACAGCCTCCGTAGAACCCCATTCTCGGCCCCTAGCTCCCATTCGCCAGGTTCCGATCCTGGGATGCTACGAGGAGGATTTTCAACGTTAGTTTGAATCGTAATAAGCATAACCAAAGGCATAACCCACAAACAACAACTAAGAAATCCATTACATTTCCACTATGATCAAAAACTTTACAAGTACAATGAGCAAAAAGGAAAATACAAAGGTAAAGAACAAGAACTCCAAAACGCTCCGCAACGTGCTCCTGCCTCAGCGCAGCTGCGATCCAACGTCACCTGCACGCAACGGTCATGCATAAGCTTATAGAAAGCTTAGAGGGTGGTGAAAGTGTGTGCGCAAGGTAGTAATATGATCATGCAATATCAGAGTAATACGGAATATGCAAAAGAATCCATAATGTCATGAGCCGTACCAAGGCTTATGCGATGCAAGACATGAATGGTATCGGCCACCCCAAGGCCATGCGATGTGCAATGCAACTCAAGCATACAGATCTTCATCTATGTCCACACATCAATACAGCTCAAATATGGGATATCACCGAGATCTAGTACACTTTAAACCAGATTACCGCCACATCGCGCGCAATAAGGTAAGTGGAAGAGACCTCACTATCCGTCTGTCAATATCGGACGCGACCCGTCGATAGCGGACCCATTCCTCGAGCTGGTCAAACTCAGCCTAACATTGCCTCCTACTCTCGGGCGGGTAAGGCCGCACCCCCTTCCAACCGACCACGACACAGTGGAGAGCGTAATCGTCTAGTAATCGGCACTCAACGCTCATCTACCCACTCGGTCTAGACGTTAGAGCAACCTCTTGGTACCATAAGGGTTTAGGAACTTTCACCCAGGGATATCAATAGCACCCCATGTAGAACAAGATTTTCGGTATCCGATCCTGCCAACCACGATGCGTCTGTGGAAGTTACGATCCCAATGTCGCTAGGGCGTACAATATTCATGTCATACAAATGCGATATACATGATTCATGCTATCCAGTCATGCATCAAATCCTGCGCCTATCGTGCGCTCATGTAGGGCAACACCGCCTAACCGGGAGCCCATAAACAACCTGCCCGAAGGCATATGCTATGATCAGTCAATCCTCACATCAAGCATACATATGATGCGTATGATCATGAGTCATGAAACTATACTAAACGTGTTATAATAAAATGAACTATCTTACAATGCAGATGGACCTGGACGGCCTATACATAATAAGTACGGCCCAGTAATGGGCCTTAAGGAGAGTCGTAATGTGGACATCCAACCAACATTACACTCGCAATGTGGACGTCAAACCAACATTGCCCCCAAGGCACGATCTTCTTAAACATCGCTACATAATCGGTATTGGGATTACAAATTGCAATGGACCTTAGGTTCATCCCATTGGGATTTTCATATGTATATTAAATGGGTCATATCCTATGGGCCTTTTATTCATCAGATGGGCCACATAAATGGGCCACACCAATGGGTCTTATGTGCATTGCAATGGGTCAAAACCCATGGGCCTTGGATTGCATCAAATGAGCTTAGTCTCATGAGTCTAATATGTGACCAATGGGCCACACCAATTGGGTCTCACATGTAGATCAAGTGGGCCTCAACCCATAGGCCTAACATGAGTCAAATGGGCCTAAACCCCTAGGCCTTAATCAAATAAAATGGGCCTAACTCATGGGTCTCAAATAAATCCAATGGGCCTAATCCCATGGACCCTTTTTATAATCAAATGGGTTTAGTCCCATGGGCCTTACAATATATCAAATGGCCTAGTCTCATGGCCTTAGAACATATCAATTGGGCCTAAACCCATAGGCCTTAAATATCAAGTGAGCCTAAGCCCATAGGCTTTACATATCAAGTGGGCCCAAGTTCTTAGGCCTTAAATGAATCAAATGGGCCTAGCCCATAAGCATTTCGTAAATCAAATGGGCCTAGCCCATAGCCCTTTTGAAATTCAAATGGGCCTAGCCCATAGGCCTGTTACGAATCAAATGGCCTAACCCATGTGAGTGGCCCACCCATCCAATAGCATCAGGCTTTAAAAATGATCCCACCAAGGGGATGGATGGCCTGGATGCATCACGTGCATCATGGTAGGTCCCACTGTCGCTGGACAGTGAGGACCACTCATACATTCCAAGGGCCCCACCGTACGCTGGACGGTGGGAGAGTAATTACATTACGGTGGGTGCCACCGTCCACTGGACGGTGGACTTGATACACATGCATTATCGTGGGTCCCATGTGGGGCCCACCGAATTGTTTAGGTGTCATCCACTCCGTTCATAAGGTCCCTCGGGCCTGAAAGAAGGGACAACATAAATTTCAGCTTGATTCAAAACTTCTGTGGGCCCCAAACGGATTTTTAATGGTAGATTTCAATTCCACTATTTCATGTGGTGTGGGCCACCTGAGTCTTGGATCGTGCTCATTTTTGGAGGGGGGCCCACCACTGGGGTGGCCCACCTCATGAGCAGGTTGGATGACAAATAAACATTATGGTGGGGCCCACACGCAGGGCCGTGGGCCCCTGCGTCCGTCCGTTACAAGGGCTACACGCGCCTGCGTGCAGGCACTGCCCGCTGACACAGGCCTCTGCCATTACGTTTTTTGAAAAAAGGGAAAAACCCATTTTTTTGGGGTTTTTCGCACGTGGGGTCCAATAAAATGAAATCCGCCCCGGCCATTGCGTTCAGCGGCCCGCAACAGTCGAAATGATTCCGAAGTTTGAATTTTTTTGGGATTAGAGGATGAAATAAAAACAGAAAAGGATCCTTGAATGGTAATGATACGTTCTTCGATGCTATAGCCCACCAGGTCTTCCAATCAGGCCAAAACTTCTACCCAACGGCTAAAACACCGTAGGTAAGAGGATGGACGGCTTGGATTGTTTAAATACATCACGGTGGGGCCTAAGCAAGTGGGCCACCCAAATGCCTTTCTTTTCTTCTTTCCTTTCTTCATTCCTTTGAAACGTCCAGCGTCCCAGACGCTAGACGGTTTTATTATATATATATTTTTTTTAGAGTGGTGGGCCCTGATGAAGTGGGCCACCACTGATGGGTAACATGGGTGCAACGTCTAAGGTGGGCCCCACTTGAATAAAATAAATACCTCAAGGTGGGATCCATTCAAGTGGGCCACACAATCCTATTGCATAAAAATAAAATAAAATAAAATAAAATAAATAAATAAAATAAAAGAGGGAGAGAGACATGGAGAGTGGGACACGCCTTGTGATGGAGGGCTCCGCCACTATGAGCCCTCCCTTGAATGAAATCATACAATAAACGGATCCCTTTGAACATGGGACCATCAAAAATATAAATCAACGGTGGAGATCCATTCCCCACCAATATGGACGGTCTAGATGACCTTTCTTAATGAAATAAACATCATGATGGGGTCCATGGAGAATGGCCCCATCATAGAATGATCATGATGATCCAAGTGGTCCATCGACCACATATTAGCGTCCCAAGTGAGATCCACACCATGGATCGGTGGGCCTCACTTGGTCCACCATAAAAATAAGAAAAACTACCCTATAGAGGCATCCACCGTCCGATCTTCTTGCTCCTAGAGGTTCCTTGGCACCTTAGCTTCAACTTCAATGGAGGAGATGAAGAATGGAAGGTTGAGATGGGAGATGATGGGGTAGGAAGGTGGGCCACTTGGAGTTTACGGATTCTTGGAAAATTCCATACGTATGGGCTCTTGAAATTTTTTTTGTTGTTGCTTAGAAATTTGAAATGAGAAAGAGAGAAAGAGAGAGTTGTAAAGGGAGAGAGAGAGAGTGATGGATGGATGTGGTGAGTGATGGTTGTGTAAGAAAAAACTTAACTTTTGAGGCTTTTGTGTAAGAGAAGTATGGGTGATAAAGACTTTTGTGGCTTTTTGTGTAAGAGAGGTATGGGTTTGGAAGACTTTTGTGGTTGCTTGGGAAAAGGAATGAAAGTGATGTGTACTTAACATGTGATGGCTTGATGGATTGATTGATTGATGGAATTGATGTGATTGATGTGACACATCGTAGAGATTCCCTTGTGTTTCGCAACGCGCGGCATTTTCTCGCACCAAACGTTGGCCCACATCTCTTGACCAGGGTATCGCCTCGGCGCGCGAGTCACGGCATCGAAACTGCAACGACGGCGCGGTCGCTATAGTAGTGGTCTTGGGTTGAGTCGACTCGGGTTGTCGGTACATGAATCAGGGTCGCGCGCCGATATCGGTTAAGGGTCGAAGGTTGTCGGAATTCGACCAGTAAGACCGCGGAAGTCTACGGAAAGGTACGGACTAAGATACGGGTCTTACACTATATCACTCCATGTATAACAAGATTTTCGGTATCAAATCCTGCCAACCACGATGCGTTTGTGGAAGCTACTGCCCCGATGTCGCTAGGGCGTACAATAATCATGTCACACAATGCGAAATGCATGAACTACACTATCCAATCATGCAGCAATTTCTGCGCGTATCATGCACTCATGTAGGGCAACACCGCCTAATCGGGGTCCCATAAACAGTCTGTCCGAAGGCATTTGATATGATCAGTCAATTCTCATATCAAGCATACATATGATGCGTATGATCATGAATCATGAAAATATATTAAACATGTAAATAAGTGATGAACCATTCTTACAACGCAGATGGGCCTAGACGGCCTATACACAAGTACTGCCTATCAAAGGGGCCCTAGGGAGAGTCGTAACGTGGACATCTAACCAACATCACACTTGCAATGTGGACGTCAAACCAACATTGCTCCCCAGGCACGATCGTCACAAACGTCGTTACATAAACTATGTTGGGATCACACATTGCAATGGACCTTAGGTACGTCCCATTGGGCCTTAAATACATCAAATGGGTCATATCGTATGGGCCTTTTATTCATCAAATGGGCCACATAAATGGGTCGAACCAATGGGCCTTATGTGCATTGCAATGGGTCATAACCCGTGGGCCTTAGATTGCATCAAATAGGCCTAATCTCGTGGGCCTTGGAACACATCAAATGGGCCTCGACCCATGAGCCTTGCATAATATTTATTTTCCACTCAAACTGGGGCCTAACCTAATGTTCATTTCCATTCAAACTGTTCTTAGGGTCACATGGGCCTAGGGCCCACTGTAATATTTATTTTGCAATCCAAACTATACATAAGGCCACGTGGACCTTGGGCCCACCCCAATATTTATTTATTATCCAACCTATTGGTAAAGACACATGGACCAAGGGGCCCACTATAGTGTTTATTTGTCACCCAACCTATATAGAGGGTCACAAGGTCAGGGTGGGGGGTCCACATGAGCTAAGGGTCTGACTCACTCTTTAGCTCATGTATGAGCTTTCAAATCGGTGGACGGAGAGGATGCAACACATGCATTACGGTGGGTCCCAAACAGATGGACAGTGGGGAGGGCACCCATACATCACAGTGGGTTTCACCGTCCACTACGGTGGACGGTGAAAATAGAACACATATTATGGTGGGTACCACCGTCCGCCTGGACGGTGGATGTAGAACACATACATTACCGTGGGTCCCATGTGGGGCCCACCTTGGCATGTTTACAAGACATCCAATCCATTCATAAGGTCACTCAGACCTGGATGAAGGGAAAACATGAATTCCGGATTTGATTCAAAACTTATGTGGGCCCAAATTGGATTTCAAGGGCAGCCACCCTATCCCACTGTTTCCTATCATGTGGCCCACCTGAGTCTTAGATGGAGCTGATTTTTGGCGGGGGCCCACTCCAGGAGGTGGCCCATGGTATAAACGGTTTGGATATCAAATAAGCATCATGGTGGGGCCCACAGCTGGACCCATGGGTCCCAGCACGTCCGTCCGTCCGCCCGTACGCAGGCAGCGTCTACTGCCTTCTGACGGTGACAGCGTTGCTGCTACCTTCCTTCTTCTCTTTTTTTTTTTTGAAAACTAGAATTCTTGAGGTTTTTAATAGGTGGGGCCCACTTCTAAAAAATTCGGTCTGACCACTGGATTCTACGGCCCCGGATCAACCCAATGAGACCAATAAGCGGCATATTTTTGGCGTATAGAAATGTCGGGGTGGGTTTTTAACGGTAAGGCCACTGTTCTGTTTGTTAGGGCCCGCCAGATTATTGGATTGGCCCCAAATCTTGATTCGACGCCTAAAATTAGGTGGAGAATGAGGTGGACGGCGTGGATTAAACCAATACATCAAGGTGGAACCTACACAAGTGGCCCGTGAAATTGTAGTGAAGACTGCTTTAGTTGAAGTAAGAATAAGTCAGTATATCCTAGAGGGGGGTGAATAGGACTTTTTAAAATTTTTATAAATTATTAAAGATCCTTATCACACTAATCCTATCACAGAGTATAAATTAGGATTACTCAAGAATTAACTCTATTGGCTTCCAAGCCTAATAGAGGGTCCAATCACAACTTATTTAAAAGATAAACAATGTAGATGAGATTGTGATGGATATGACTGTGTGTGTATAGAATGTGATCATATATAAAGACAAGCAAGGCAATCACATAAATGAGAGGCAATATCAAACTTAAACACAGTCATTTTATAGTGGTTCGACGACTAGTCTACTCTAATCCCGGCTTCCACACTCAACCCTTGAGTGACCGGATTTCACTAAGGAGGTTTCCCATGGTTCACCTCAAACCTAATGCTTTAAATTAGGTTCATCTTCAACCTTTACAGAGGTTTCTACTCGGTTCACCTCAAACCCTGTAGTTTTACTGGCGTACTCCTAATCAGATGTTTATGCCCACACAGGACAAGGGTCCACACAACGCACCCTGAGGTTTCTACTCGGTTCACCTCTAACCCTAGAGTTTTGCTGGCGTACTCCTAACCAGATGTTTATGTTCTCCACAGAGCAAGGGTCCACACAGCGCACCCCACACATACACTCCCATTGGAGGCCTCTTTCGAGGACTTCAAATGGTGAGCAACACTTAAAACCCAATCCTAAAAAGGAATGATCGCAAGTGTCCTCTGGACTCTTAGTACTTAAAGATAAGTTGATGAGACCCTTTCAGCTCAATGATGAAGACCTTCTACTTGTTGATGAAGAGTCTTCAGCTTCCTTGATCCGCAACATGAAGATGTATATATGCTAGGCTTAGGTTGGGTCAAGGTTATGATGGACTACCACTCTCTAAAGGTTTTCCTATAAGGAAGATAGAGAGGTTCCCATCATCTATGCATTCAAGGTATCCCAGCTTAATGATATGTCATTAAAGCAGTAGCTGAAGGATCCTTGAATGCGGAAGTTCATTTCCTAATCCACTCTATGAGATATCAATGATAAGGGTGGATTGGATGATGAACTTCCTGAGAGAAAGGGCTTAGGTAAATGATAGGAAGGTTAAAATACTCTAAAGCACTCTCTTCTTTCTCTACAAGCAATGAAGACAACTCTCTCTATTTATAAGCAAAAGGTTCCAACGGATATAAACGGTCATATTTATGACCGAGTTCGATATCATCGAGCAGTCGTCGATATGATCGAGCGTATACTCTCGATTGTATCGGCCGACCTCTCGATGATAAGAACTCAATTGTCATTTCTCTTTTGGAAACCTTCTGCCGACTGGTCGATGGGATCGAGACACGCATCGATGTTATCGGATTTCGAACTCCGATTCCATCGAGTGATGGTTCGATTCTATCGACAGTTGAAAAATAAGAGAGAAGCCTTGAAGAATTTCAGGATCACAGATATGATCGGGGAACCAGTCGATGTCATCAGAATTTGAACATCGATCATATCGGCGACCATTCGATGGGATCGAAAATCGTATAGATTTTACATGTAAGCTTGCTGGACGAATTATGTCCTGACTCGATCCAATCAACTTGGTCTCGATATGATCGATATATGAATATCGATTTATCGACAGGCACCCCGATCAACATTAAAAGCAACCTGAAATTCTTGTTGGAGAGAACATGCACCACACAGTCGATATGATCGACTGACTCCCGATATGATCGATATTTGAGTTCAGATTGAATCAGACAGTCATCGATATATCGAAATAGTTGATAGTTTTCTTTAGAAAAACAGGGGCAAATGAAAGCAGTCTGTCGATACGATCGATCCACCTTAGATATGATCGATTTTTGAATATCGATGATATCGACTCGAAGGTCGATATATCGATAAATCGTCCAGAAGATTGTTTGATTGCTGGACGCTTTTTGTCCTCGCTCGATTGTATCGATTGATATACCGAGGAAATCGACAGAGCTGGTTAATCATATCGAAAGTGAAATCGATATAATCGACAGTGTAAAAAAAACTTAGAAAATTTTCTTTTGGATAAAAAGTTTTCTTACACATAAACCGTAAGATGTTCTAATTCTTTTTAAGGGTTTAATCACCTGGTGTTTTAGGACATGGGATGTGAGGCTTTGATTTACCTTTTGGTGAGCTTCCACACATCCAAATGAGGCAGACGCTTGACTTGATCTTCTTGTTAGGTGCTGTCGTCCGACTGACTCAACATACAACGTAATTGACAAACTAGGGCACGTAATAGGTGAACTTTCAATCTCCCCATTTGTCAATTACGTGACAAAATTCTCAAAACACCCTAGGAACATATCTAAATAGATACATCCTAAATTGTGTGTACATGTATTAACACAATTTTATAAATTTTTCAAAACACCCTAGGAACATATCTAAACAGATACATCCTAAATTGTGTGTATATGTATCAACACAATTTTATAAATTCTAAACACCCATGTACACAACAAACAAATTCTCTCCCTTAATTCAAAAACTCCCTCTTTCTTGTTGCGGCTACTCCCCCTAACAATTGCAACAAAGATATACAATTTCCGCTCGGGGTGTTTTGAATTATTCTCCCCCTTTTTGTCAGTCATTGGCAAAGGTATAAGACATGATATTGACTGAAGATTGAAGCATATGGGAGAACCCCAGAGAGAGATATTGGTAGTAAACTAGTGTGAATCATGCATCAATGATAGAGCATTATGAGAGCAATAGCAGTTAAGATAGTCATTTAAAATTTCATGCATTGCAATAATTTACCAGATAACCAAGATGATAGTAAAGATATATAAGTAAAAACAGCACATGCCATGCAAAACTATGGATGCATTGAGATAAGAATCTATCACAAGAAATCCGTACATGGTATACTCAAACAAAAAAGAAACAACCTTTGCAAGTTTGAAATTCATCACACTCATAAATGTGATCACAGGCAATCAAAAAGATGTTTAGGCCTGGATTATTTCAAAAGGACTTTAGGAATGTGATGGATGTGTATCCTGAGCACATTTATGGTGCAGGTAGACGTTTCAAAACTTGTTTAGTTGCTCGTTGCAGGATCATCAGTTGTTGTTGAACTTCAGAAAGGTAGGCTTTGCAATCACTTAGTTTCTCTAAAATGTGAGCTTGTTCATTCAAAAGATCTTGTATGCTGTCTTGCACAGGGATATCAGAATTTTGCACCAATCTGTTACTACCAGGAATTGAACCAGTTCTTTCACCACAAAATACATTTTCAAAGATGTTTAGTTTATGTATGTCTTCAAAGTTAAACCACGCATAAGGATGAGGAAGATCATAAGTCAGTGGTAGTCCGAATTGACATAAAAGCTTAGAGAGAAGACATGGAAATGGTAGTGTAGTGATGGATGCTTCTGTAAGCACACGGATCAGCTGTTGTACAATCAGAGTGGGTAAGCATATTGAAATTCTTAGATGAATGTCATACAGAATGTTCAGAATGTATGGTGAGAGTTTGTTGCAGGAAATTTCACAGGGATAGACATTAGTGCTAAAAATGCTATGAAGAATCCTATAGGTAGGATCAAGGTACTTGATGTGGAGAATATTTTTAGCATTCCTGAAAATTGTGGCACCATTGCACAAAGCACGAGTAACTTTCCCCCATACATCGAGACCATTCAAGTTACGATTAGTTACAGATATTCCCGTAAATCCAATGTCAACTAGCCTACTTATCAGTTTGGACGTGATATATTCAACTTGATTGACGACTGCAACTGGGATGATTGGAGGATTGTTATCAACATTGAAGATTAAGCTAGTAAGTTGATGTACCAGATTATGTTGAAACGTTTCACCAAGATCGATGATTCTGAAGGGTCCAATGCTCCTTTTTGTGAACCATTTGCTCCCCCACAAGGTTTAAGTTAAACAAGGAAGAAGAGGTGGTTGCATCATCCTTACCTTTCTTCTTTTCAGTTGATGCACGCTGTGGATGGAACAATTCTTTCTCTTTTTCCATCTTGGGGAGATGAGATGTCTAGGTCTTGAGAGCACCAGATGTGGCTCTCTTTTTGATCTTCTGATTCTCACCAAGCAGCTACAAACTATCCCTTTGATCATGTTCTCTGATTCTAAAAATTTTGATTTTTAATTCCAAGTTCTAGGGAAGAACAGCCGTCCCGACGTTTCAACTACCCAGAGAGTCGTCGATTCTATCGATTATAAGTCGATGTGATCGACATTCTCAAGTGCCCAATCGGCACTTATATCAAAGGTAGATTTTTATAATTTTTTTTTTCAGTCTAACAATTGTTCATATTTAGAATAGTATCTTTTTGAAGTTCCTAGCAAAGAGTATCAACAAAATTTCACATATCTTTTGTACATTAAAAAGTATAAACATATGGATATTTATGTGCAAAAGGTGAGGTAAGATGCCTCAAATTGTTTCTTTGATGCAAAACCTGAACCAATTTCTTCATTCTCAGCGTTTCTCAATATCACTCCTTCCTTTTCCTTCAATAATGTAGCAGTGGTTATTTGTACGAAGACCTTTTATAATTGACTTCCCTGATTGATCTAGAATCTCGCATTCTTCTTTGTTGAAATTGTAGATTTGAGAGATGCTCAGTAAGTTATGTGTCAATCTTTTTATGCAAAAAGCATTCTCATTCTTAAACTGATTAATTCCTTCTATAATTCTCTGACCAATTACTTCAGCAATGGTTCCATCTCCGTAGGTGACTATCCCTTTGTGAAGGTCCTTATAGTTTGAAAGAAGAGATTTGTCGTCAGTGACGTGTCTTGAGCAACCACTGTCCAGGTACCATTTAGCCATATTGCCTGATAAATGATCTGATTGAGTAACAAGGAAAATTAGTCTTTTTTTTAGTCACCCAATTTGTAACAGGAGTTTTACTTGTGGTACATTTGTTCTTCTTATTTGATTTGTCCACATGACTTAACTGCTCCTTCATTCTGTCAACTATCTCAAGTGGTGATGATTGCATACTTCTTTTATTTAGCTCATAAACTGACTCCTTATTTTTACAATGAGCTGGGATAGGTTTGGTGTTACTACTGGATGCAACAGATTTTCCAATTGGTTGTGCATCAGTTTTTGTTTTGGCCTTTCCATAACCTAATCCCTTTTTGTCTTCTCCATATTTTTCCATTCCTAATAGTTTTTCTAATTTCTCACCACTCTGGAAAAATTTACAGTTTATTTTGTCAATTTTTCTAAATTCTTCTAGATCATTTTGAAGTGTACAATTTTTATTCTGAAGAATCAAGTTTTTCTCATTCAGTTCTTTGACTTGTTCCTCTAATTTCTTTGACTCGGATTTCAATGAGTTGTTAGTTCTTTTAAGTCTGTCATTGTCTGAGTGGCATTGCTGCAAATCAGTGATTAGATGAGTATTAATATTTGAAGCTTTATCTAGATCCATTTGCAGCAGTTCCTTTTTATTTTCAACTACTCCAAGTCTTTTGACAATATTAACGCTATGAATATAAAGTTGATTGTAAGCGTTTTGTAATTCATTTTGCTCTTTATCTTCTTCTTCTTCAATTTCCTCATTGTCATATGAGAATGATTCAGTGGCTTGTCGTTCTTTCTCAGATTCAATTGGAATGATCGAAGTAGTGGAGACCATAAGTATTTTCAAGGATTTTCTATCTCTATCACTTCCAGAGTCACTGTTTTCTGAATTTGACTCTTCTGTATCATCCCATGTGACAGTCATTGTCTTGCCCTTGGTTTTTTTGTTTGGGCATTCGGTAGATAGGTGACCATATTCATGACAGGCATAGCATTGTGGTTCTTTGGTCTGTTTACCAAATTTGCCTGCAGAAGGTTTGTAGTTCACCTTTCTTCCTCTAGAAGGATAGCCACGATTCTTCTGAAAGAATCTTCTGAATCTTTGTGCTAGCAAGACCACTTCCTCATCTTCATCTTCTTTTTCGCTCTCACTGTCCTCATGTTTTGATTTCTTATAAGTTTTTAGGACAGTGTTTTTAGATTTTTGGGGTTGTGTGAAGTGTAGTTCAAAGGTTTGTAGGGAACCTACCAGTTCTTCTACTTTCATCTCATCAATATTCCTACACTCCTCAATTCTTATTACCTTGGGATTGAAGCGTTCCGGTAAGGATCTTAAGATTTTTCTACATATTTTTGGTGCCGGAACCTTCTCTCCCAATCCACCCATGGAGTTACAAATGATATTTAATTTTGTGAAAAACTCCATAAATGTCTCATGCTCTTCCATCCTGAGATTTTCAAACTGTGAAGTTAAGAGTTGCAGTTTAGATCTCTTCACAGTGCTTGTGCCTTCATGGGTTGTTTCCAATAAGTCCCATGCTTCTTTAGACGTCCCACACATACTTATCTGATTGAAAATGTCTTGGGACACGACACAGTAGATGGCGTTCATTGCTTTTGCTTCAACATTTCGCTGTTCTTTGTCAAACGTCGTCCCCTTCTCATTCGGTTTGGGTTTAGCGATTGTGGTTTCATTTTCAAGTACAATTTGTTCCGATGGTACCACATATCCTTTTTCAACTATATCCCAAACTTCATGATCTAAAGATCTCAGGAAGTAGTGCATTCTAGCCTTCCAGTAAGCATAGTTTGATCCATCAAATACTGGAGGTCTAGTGACAGATGAGCCCTCTCCTTTGGCCATATTTCTACTTCAGTCAAGATCACTCTCTAGGCGGTGAAGCCCTTAAAGAGAGACCCTCTCTGATACCAATTGAAATTGCGGTGAAGACCGCTTTAGTTGAAGTAGGAATAAGTCAGTATATCCTAGAGGGGGGTGAATAGGACTTTTTAAAATTTTTATAAATTATTAAAGATCCTTATCACACTAATCCTATCACAGAGTATAAATTAGGATTACTCAAGAATTAACTCTATTGGTTTCCAAGCCTAATAGAGGGTCCAATCATAACCTATTTAAAAGACAAACAATGTAGATGAGATTGTGATGGATATGACTGTGTGTGTATAGAATGTGATCGTATATAAAGACAAGCAAGGCAATCACATAAATGAGAGGCAATATCAAACTCAAACACAGTCATTTTATAGTGGTTCGACGACTAGTCTACTCTACTCCCGATTTCCACACTCAACCCTTGAGTGACCGAATTTTACTAAGGAGGTTTCTCATGGTTCACCTCAAACCTAAGGTTTTAAATCAGGTTCACCTTCAACCTTTACAAAGGTTTCTACTCGGTTCACCTCAAACCCTGGAGTTTTACTGGTGTACTCCTAACTAGATGTTTATGCCCACACAGGACAAGAGTCCACACAACGCACCCTGAGATTTCTACTCGGTTCACCTCTAACCCTAGAGTTTTGCTGGCATACTCCTAACCAGATGTTTATGCTCTCCACAGAGCAAGGGTCCACACAACGCACCCCCCACGTACACTCCCGTCGGAGGCCTCCTTCGAGGACTTCAAATGGTGAGCAACGCTTAAAACCCAATCCTAAAAAGGAATGATCGCAAGTGTCCTCTGGACTCTCAGTACTTAAAGATAAGTTGATGAGTCCCTTTCAGCACAATGATGAAGACTTTCTACTTGTTGATGAAGAGTCTTCAGCTCCCTTGATTCGCAACATGAAGATGTATATATGCTAGGCTTAGGTTGGGTCAAGGTTATGATGGACTACCACTCTCTAAAGGTTTTCCTATAAGAAAGATAGAGAGGTTCCCATCATCTATGCATTCAAGGTATTCCAGCTTAATGATATGTCATTAAAGCAGTAGCTGAAGGATCCTTGAATGCGGAAGTTCATTCCCCAATCCACTCTATGAGATATCAATGATAAGGGTGGATTGGAGGATGAACTTCCCGAGAGAAAGGGCTTAGGTAAATGATACGAAGGTCAAAACACTCTAAAGCACTCTCTTCTTTCTCTACAAGCAATGAAGACAACTCTCTCTATTTATAAGCAAAAGGTTCCAACGGATATAAACGGTCATATTTATGATCGAGTTCGATATCATCGAGCAGTCGTCGATATGATCGAGCGTATACTCTCGATTGTATCGGCCGACCTCTCGATGATAAGAACTCAATTGTCATTTCTCTTTTGGAAACCTTCTGCCGACTGGTCGATGGGATCGAGACACGCATCGATGTTATCGGATTTCGAACTCCGATTCTATCGAGTGATGGTTCGATTCTATCGACAGTTGAAAAATAAGAGAGAAGCCTTGAAGAATTTCAGGATCACAGATATGATCGGGGAACCAGTCGATGTCATCGGAATTTGAACATCGATCATATCGGCGACCATTCGATAGGATCGAAAATCGTATAGATTTTATATGTAAGCTTGCTGGACGAATTATGTCCCGACTCGATCCAATCGACTTGGTCTCGATATGATCGATATATGAATATCGATTTATCGACAGACACCCCGATCAACATTAAAAGCAACCTGAAATTCATGCTGGAGAGAACATACACCCCACAGTCGATATGATCGACTGACTCCCGATATGATCGATATTTGAGTTCAGATTGAATCGGACAGTCATCGATATATCGAAGCAGTTGATAGTTTTCTTTAGAAAAATAGGGGCACCGGAAAGCAGTTTGTCGATACGATCGATCCACCTTAGATATGATCGATTTTCGAATATCGATGATATCGACTCGAAGGTCAATATATCAATAAATCGTCCAGAATATTATTTGAGTGCTGGACGCTTTTTGTCCTCACTCGATTGTATCGATTGATATGCCGAGGACATCGACAGAGCTGGTCGATCATATCGAAAGTGGAATCGATATAATCGACAGTGTAAGAAAAACTTAAAAAATTTTCTTTTGGATAAAAAGTTTTTTTACACATAAACCCTAAGATGTTCTAGTTCTTTTCAAGGGTTTAATCACCTGGTGTTTCGGGACATGGGATGTGAGGCTTTGATTTACCTTTTGGTGAGCTTCCACACTTCCAGATGAGGCAGACGCTTGACTTGATCTTCTTGTTAGGTGCTGTCATCCGACTGACTCAACATACAACGTAATTGACAAACCAGGGCACGTAATAGGTGCACTTTCAGCCCGGCCAATAAGCTTGAATTCAAGATGGTATCTGTGTATTCCGTTCACTGACGTCCAGCGTCCCAGATGCTGGACGGTTTTGGATATAACACATATTAAGGTGGGCCCCACGTGAACGTGGCCCACCCATAGAAATTCTGATATTTATGCTTTCCTATCATCTTAGATGTAGGACCCACATGGCTTGGATGGCCATAAGGTCCACTTGGTGGATGGTTTAAATGCTATCTACACATCATGTGGGCCACAAAATAAAGAAAGAAAGGGGAGAGAGAGAAAGAGAGAGATAGAGAGTGGGACACGCATATGATGGAGGGACCCCGACATTATGGGCCCTCCCTTGCAATGAATCATACATCAAGTGAGCCCTAAAGCATGTGGGACCACTAAAATCTAAAAGCAACGGTGGAGATCCTTTCCCCACCAACATGGACGGTCTAGATGACCTTCCTATTGCAATGAAATAAACATCATGATGGGGTCCATGGAGAATGGCCCCATCATGGATGATCATGATGATCGAAGTGGTCCATCGGCCACAACTTAGGGTCCCAAGTGAGATTCAAACCATTGATCAGTTGGCCTCACTTGACCCATCTCAAAAACATAAAAAATTAGTATTAACTAGCACCCACCGTTCGATCTTCTTGCTCCTATGGGCTCCTTAGCTCCTTAGCTTTGATTCTAATGGGTGAGATGAGGAATGGATGGCTAGGATGGGAGATGATGGGGTAGGAAAGTGGGTCACACTTGGAGCTTTGAAAGAGAGGGAGAGGCTTGGAGAATTCTCATACGTGGGATTTTTCTTCCTCGGAGATTTGAAAATGAGAAAGAGAGAAAGAGTTGTAAAGGGAGAGAGAGAGAGAGAGAGTGATGGATGGATGTGGTGAGTGATGGGTGTGTAAGAAAATCTTGACTTTTATGACCTTTTGTGTAAGAGAAGCATGGGTGGTGTAAGAACTTTTTAAATTTGAGAGTGTTCACTCCCCAAGTGCAGGGTTGTGATGTATTAATAACTCGGTAAGACCGAGGTCGAATCCCAAGGGACTGAAACTGTACGTATTCTAAAATTAAGTAGGATTTGAACTAGAATAAGATGAATTATAAATCACGTAGCAATTGTGAAATAATTGTAGGTTAATTAATCTAAAACTAAGGAGATATCAGAGGTAAGGAAACTAGGGATTCAGAGGATCCACTTGTAGAGATCAGGGAGATCTTATGCCTGTTTCATGAATCATGGAAATTAACTGAACTGTCATTGATCTAGTTTTCAAGAGATGAAAGGTATATAAATTAGAATGGATTCCATCACCAAACCATGCCCAAGAGACTATTGCAAACAACAGAATTAAGCTAATTACCAACCAATCAATCAATGCATGAAGGTCAAGAAGGGTACCGACATCCAACCATGCCCAGGAGACGATGGTGAAAAACAGGGCTTCCTGACGTCATGAACATCAAAAGGAAAAAGAAATACTCAAAGCCATCGCAGACCCATTGTAATTTTAGTCACAATAGACCATTAAAGACTAAAAACATTCCATTAATAAACTTAAATCAATATCAATTCAGTTCTTAACAAAAGGCACAAGCGGAGGATCTCCCATCATGCTACAAGCTTCACCTCTTAGCCCTAGCTAAGAGGTTTAGCCCAGCATGATGGAGCTGGACATCTTAAATAAGAAAAATAAAATAAAATAAAAAGAAAAGAACAATTACTCTCTACTCTCTCTCCCCTGCTCCACGTCTCCAACTGGCTCTAACTCTCCTTACAGATGCCCCCTTTCTCTTCTTTCTCTCTCCTTCTTATAGGAAGCAAGAGGCTAGGTGGAGTCGGCTGCTGTATAAGTCGGTGAAGAGCGCAACACGTTAGTCGATTTACACAACCGACTCCGTTTCACAACCTTCGCAGAAAATGCCGAAACGCCATAAGAATTTCTCAGATGCAAGATCTATACCATTCAATCAGCATGGACTTAGTTAACCATCCCTCGGACCGTTTTTGGACGGTCAAGATCTATGGACTGATCCTGGCGGCAAATGCAAAACGGCCCGGATCTCTTGGTCACGCGCGAACAGAGCCCTCGCGTTTCTTGCGCTGTGACGGTGGTGGGCCTCATAATCGGATATGGAGATGAAATCCAGTCCATTCATTCGTTTACTCTCGAAACACCGTTCAAATATGGACCGTTTTGGATCCAACGGTGCTGTCTTATGGACGTTTATTTAGTGTCATCCAACCTGCGTTGAAGGCTTCATATTCCTGCAGCATCCAAGAAAATATGAAAATAACTCAGGTCATGGTCGGTTTCATCTCCTGATTACAATGATCGTCTCGGATCATCAAGATGTGTGATGATGGTGGCCCACCAGTTCGTTCGCAGGTTACGTTCGTAAACAGAGCACGCGTTCCTGATCAGTGATGGTCAGTGGACCACTGATGGATGCCAGGGGTAAAATCCACCACGTCCATTAGAATCCTCTCGAAAAACCCTTTGAAAATATATTAATTTGGTTCGTATTAGGTGTGGCCCACGTGATCTTCCATTCCACCATCCGAACTGTGTTTGACGGTCAAAATTTTTCCAGAACTTGCATGAATCGAAACTGAAACCTAAGAGCAGGTCTCAGCCATCCTCTGAAGTTTATGGACGGTTCTGATCTTCCATAGAAAGAACGAGTGGGGCCCACGGAGATCGTCCGATCTCCCTGTTTCCTTCGCTGGAAACGGCTGATGCCATTTTTGAATTGAGTCGGTCAAACCCAACTTGGACCAAAGATCAAGACCGGTGCACAGCGAGTGAGATTGTGCACTATGCACACTCACGCATAAATGGGGTCCTCTATGATGTTTATGTGTAATCCGTTCGGTCCATCCTTTTCACCATCTTATTTTATCCATCCAAAACACTTTTGAAGCATATCCATAACTCAGGTGGGCCCCAATTCACTGATTTATAGGCTGATCTGTCCATTGGGTCACTTCCAGAGGGATCCAATGGCTGAAAATTGACTTGTACGGTTAATTTCTTGTCCTTAGGCCACATATGAAGTTTCGAGCCGAGCAGATGGTGGAAACCTTGTAATCTTGCATTTTGGATCAATCTTGGGCCACTTGAGCTTCAGTTTCTCGATTTTTACAGATCCCTGGCATGTAATTCTGTCGATCTTGATCCCTTGGAGTCCGTCCCTGGCCTTGGTGTCTTTAGATCGTTAAATCCATGCTTTAAACACCTATTTTCAGTTCAAGCTCATAAAGACACCCTGCATCACAAACACGATTAAATCGGGCTATTAGACAGTACAAAGTTCATAAATTCAGGCAATAACTGGGGTCTAATATGCAATATTTGACCCTCAACAAAGAGTTTTTGGTGTAAGAAAGGTATGGGCTTACAAGAGATTCTTGACTTTTGTGGTTGCTTGGGAATGGGTGAAAGGTGATGTGTACTTGACATGTGATGGATTGATTGATGGGATTGATGTGACATCTAGTAAAGATTCTCTTGAGTTTCACAACGCGCGGCGTTTTCCTCACACCGAACGTTGGCCCACATCTCTTGACCAGGGTATCGCCTCGGCGAGCAAATCGCGGCATCGGAACAGTAGCGATGGCGCAATCGCGATAGTAGTGGTCTTGGGTTAAGTAGATACGGGTTGACGGTATATGAATCAGGGTCACGCACCAATATTGGTTAAGGGTCGAAGGTTATCGGAATTCAACCGGTAAGACCGCGGAAGTCTACGGAACGGTACGGACTAAGATACGGGTCTTACACCGCTTGTGTAGGCCCCACCTTAATGTACATATTCAATCCACGCCATCTATCCTATTTACCAAATTCTTTGTCAACTCCTTACTGGATAAGGAGTTGACGAAGAATTTGCCTTTTATAATCCTCGTTGCTTATGAAATGAAGTTTTGTTTCTAAAAAAAAAAAAAAGGAAATTCAAGCCAAGAGTGAGATTTGGTTGACAGTAAGTGAAGCCTAAAATTATGTTTCTGGTAAATTCGTTCCGTTCACCGGAATTTTTATCTCATTTTAGGGCATGGGCTATTAGGCCTATTTTCGCGTGTAAAAAGAATCTAGATATATTTCAATGGTAATAACACTGTTTTCAACACTATGACCCACTAAATACTCCGATCAACCTCATTTTTTGGCTCAACTCCTAAAATGAGTTGGGATGCTACGGCCTTGAATCTGCCCTGGTTCCTGCACTGAGGTCACCTTAGGTTATGGGATGCAAAATTCATTAGGTGGGGCGGATCTTGTTGATGCGGGCCCCAAGTACGAAAATCGTAGAAAAATAGTTTTCTTTCAAAAAAAAAGGAAGAAGGGAGGGTGCAGCGCCTGCTGTGCAGCAGGACGCTGCTAGCGTCAGCCTGAAACGGGCAGGGGCCCACGACCCCAACCATGGGCCCCACCATGATGTATATTTATCATCCAACCTGTTCATTGGGTGGGCCCCTTCCTGAAGTGGGCCCCATCCAAATTCCGCCACATCTAAGACTCAGGTGGCCCACATCATAGGAAACAACGATGATTGAAATTCTACCATTGAAACCCATTTTTGGGTTCACAGAAGTTTCAGATTAATATGAATTTTGTTTTTCCTCCTCACCCAGGTCTGTGTGACCCTATCAATAGTTTGGATCTAAAATAAATGTTATGGTGAGCCCCACGTGGGACCCACAATAATATGTGTTTTATTACCACCGTCCGGATGGACGATGGAGGCCACAGTGATGTATGTATTTTTCCATGCTGTCCAGCCATTTTTTTTGACTGCTAGACTGCTGGTAGGACCTAATATGATGCACGTGCTGCATCCCATCCCTCCAACCATTTTGAAAGATCATTTTAGTGCATGAGCTAAAGAATGAGGCAGATCTAAAGTTCAAATGGACCCCACCATCTAAAGTAGTGGCCAATGACGCCCACCATTCAAAAACCTCTAAGGGGCCATGATAGCTTCCCATTAAGTTGATATTTCCATCTATCACCATGTTAATTTATGATTAGGTTGAATGGGAAACATATTTTATGGTGGACCTTAGGAATTTTAATGGTGGAAATCATTACCATCACTTATGTTTGGCGTGGCCCATTTGGTTTGCATGGGGCCCAATTAGTGTGGCCCATTTAATATACATAAAGCCCATGTGATTAGGCCCATCTTGATGTAATTTTGGCCCATGTTACGAGGCCCATTGTGACGTATTCAAAGGCCAAGGGCTATGGCCCATTGCAACGTACATAAGGCCTATTGATGTGGCCCACTGGATTTATATAAGGCCCATATGATGCGGCCCATATGATGTGGCCCAATTGATGTATTTAAGGCCCATGGATCGAGGCCCAATGGGATGTCCTTAGGGTCCATTGCAATGTGTGATGCCTCCTTGGGTGGTGTAATGATGTTTTATGGTGGGTCATGCCTTGGGAGCAATGTTGGTTTGATGTCCACATTGTGAGCTAATGTTGGTTAAACGTCCGCATTACGACTCTCCCTAGGGCCCATTGATAGGCCCATACTAGTTGCGTGTAGGTCGTCTAGGTCCATCTGCATTGTAAGGATAGTTCATTACTTTATAACATGCATAGTATAACTCCATGAGTCATGACCATACGCATCATATATATGCTTAATATGAGTGGTGACTGATCATAGTATATGTCATTGGGCAAACCATTTACGAGACTCCTTATGAGACGGAGTGCCCCTAGATCGCGCTATATGCGCAGGATTGCTGCATGACTGTATAGTGTGACTCATGCATCTCATATATGTATGACTTGATCACTGCACGCCCTAGTAACACCAGGGTCGTGGCTCTACAGGTACATCGTGGATGGCCGTATCGGATACCGAAAAACTTGATTCTAGCACTATGGGCACTTAGGATGTCCTTGGGTGAAAGTTTCAGAACCTTTTTGGTATCAAGAGATGCTCCAACGTCTAAACTGAGTGGATACACGAGCGCCTGAGTGTCGAATACTAGTAGGCCACATCTCCCACTGTGTCGTGGTTGGTTGGAAGGAGGTGTGGCCTTATCCGCCTGAGTGAGGGGGCTATAAGTTAGGTTGAGTTTGACCAGCTCGCAAATGAGTCTGTTATCGACGAGCTGGGTAGGTATTGGCAGACTATTGGTCAGGCAGATAGTGAGGTTTATTCCACTTGCCTGGCTGTGTAGCTAGGGAGGAGGCGGTCAGTGTGAGATGTATTAGACCCCGGTCATATCCAGAGAGGAACTGTACTGATATGTATACTTGATGAGTACCGACTTGCTTGGATTGCATTTCGCATATGACATTCGGTTATGTAAGCCTCGTATTGCATCGGTATGACTGATGGCATTCATGTCTCGCATCGCATGGCCTTGGTATGACCGATAGCATTCATGTCCTGCATCACATAGCCTTGGTACAGCTGATTGTATTCATGGACTTACCGCATATTTTTACATTACTCTGATATTGTATACTTGACACTTGCCTTGTGCACACACTTAAACCACCCTCTAAGCTTTTGTAAGCTTATGCACGACAGTTGCGTGCAGGTAATATTGGACAGCAGCAGCGCTGAGGCAGGAGTGCGCATCTAGATATTTTGGAGCTTTTGATCACCTTATATTTTCCTTTCCTAATTGTACTTAAAGTTTTTAATATAGTGGATATGTGGTGATGTTGTTTTGTGACTTGGTTATGCTCCATTACAAAAAAAAATTATATTAAAAATTCTCCTTATAGGATCCCAGGATCGAAATCTGGCATGTGAGTGTTGGGATCTGAGAATGGGGCACTACGGAGGTTGTCGGCGCCGGATTTGGCGATTGAAAATTTTGTGAGCCTGTTTTCCAAGTTTAGGGCGTGACATAACGCCTTTCGATTTCTCCAGAACCATTGGATCCTCATGCGCACAGAGTATGGTTGGTTTGAACTCAAAATGACAGAATGATCATACCAAATATTAATATTAAGAATAGATGATAGGCCAAGTCCTAGTCAGAAGAAATTATTTGAAAATGTGGAAAAGACAAATTGTAACCCCAGTATCAAAACGAGCAGATAGCATAAAAAAAGATTACCTGTACATATCTAGTCTTGAATATTTGTGTCCTTGATCAAGTCCAAGTCGGCGTAGTGAGATCCCCATAAGGCCGCAGAAAGTGCAGGGTAAGCTAATCACTTTGATGATAAAATGAAATGAGTATTCCTTGAGTGACCTGGGAAGCAATAGACAATAAAATTCCAAACAGTATCATCGTAAGGCTACAAAAAGCACAAGGGTTCTATTGTATTGGGTTCTTCCAATGTTAATACTGATTAGGAGTGAAAAGGTTGTAATTGGTTACCTAGAAATCCACAGAAAGCGTATGGACAATCACAACATTTTTCCTAAACCCCCATGGCATGTGCAAGTTATCTACTTTCGAACAATCAACTAACTCAAATACGAATGCAAGTAATGAGTCCAAACCGCACTTTAATCTAACTATGAAGAATGGGATGTCCACTCGCTTTAGCATTCGGTTGCACACAACCTTTGCCAAAAAGAGGCATATGCAGACACCCCACCTCAGGCCAATAAGCTTAATAAAGATTGAACATAAACCCCAATTCATACCCTTAACCCTAATGTAAACCCCAAACACTGATTCAAACCCTAATCCAAACCCAAACCCTAGGAAAAACCTAGCCTATAAAGTCAACCCTTGAGTTAACCCACTGAGTCTACTCACCTAGTCATCCCACATATCCTACCTAGTCAACTCACCTTGTCAAACCAAGGCCATAACCTATATTGGCCTAACTTCATTCCAAAGCTCAATTCAAAGAAGAGGGGAGATATCAAGCAACTTTGGAGAGCCAAAGTTGTCCATGTGTACGGGAGGAACCTCCCTCTTAAGCTAAAGCAAAAAGAAAGGACGCGTGGCACCCAGGGTGCCGCTCGCCATATGGCACTGGCCATACTTTGGCTAGCTGCTCACTCGTGTGCCGTTGTCCTCCCTACCTATTCCATGCATATGCAAAATTTAAAAGTTACTCCGATGCTCCTCCCTTAAGCCAAAATTACATCTTATACCATCCAAAATAACATGAGATCTTACCACATGACAATCTCAAATTTCAACCATCCAAACACTTTTTAACCTCAAGCTTTGCAAATTACCAGAAAATCGGGTTAGAGGACCATAAATATCCTCATTCCCTTTACATTTCAAGCATCAAGGAAGAATTCAATCTCATTTTAAGCCAAAACACTTACCCTTTAAGCCCTTAGTCTAGCCATTTCATCCCTCCACCAAGGAGAGGAAAGAGATATAGGAAAGAGTTCAACCCGGTACAAATAAGTCTAGCCAAATCCAAACCCACCTAAGCCATCCAAATCTCGATCTAACCCTCTCTTAACCCAACCTTTGCGACACTACAATCCATCCAACCGTTCAATCTTCAGTTAAGCTTCATCTAGCCATATCATTTTCATAGCGCAAAATTCACCTCATCATCCAACACACTTTACACCAAATTGGCTTGGAAGTATGATCTGATGCTTGCTGATTTAATCAGATCCTTCCCAATAAAAAACTTACCAATTACTTCACATTTTGTCACCAGCATTGCATACATTCACATACGAGAATTGAATCCCCACCCTCAAGAATAGTCAAAAGCTATAAAGTAGAGACCGTACATCTGTATGGATAGAGCAGGTGCCTAACACATTCTTTCTCTGTAACCGCAATCCTTTAGAATCTCTGATTGCAAAATCGACTAGTCATCTTAGGGTAGGAAATCTTCAGATCCCTACCCTAATATTTTTATAGGGTCTAGCTGATTATAAAAATGAAAGAATTGGCTAGCATTGACTCTGGTCAAATATAATTAATCAATCATAATGCAAAAAGGCCTTGAAAGAGGCAACCTGTGGAGCAAAATAGCCCTTGAGTTGATTCCGGCCCGGGATCCTAGTGTGCATAATAGTAAATTGAACTGTTTGTGTCTGATGAGCCTATCTATGGCTCATGATTTCACAAGATTAATGCACCGGTAAGTATACTAATGCTCAATGTCTTACTGGGCGTGCCAAAAATTGTTGGCACTTGGTTTGTTTTCTATCATGTGTGGTGTGGGCAGGCATGCCATAATTGATATAGAGGCTTGATTCAAACCGATTAATTTTAATCCCAAGTATGGAAATAAGTAGATACGTCCAATATGAATATATATGACCAGAATCTGAGAAAATCGGTCGCCTACTCAGCTATTTGTAGAATATTTTTAATGATCAGGCGATTGCTAGAGAGTGGAGTTGTTCCTCTAACAATGGGTTGCGCATTTTCTTTCATAAGAAATGAGTTTTTAGTATACTAGTGCAATCAAACAAAAAGAAAAAACTTATAATTTATCACTAAGAGCAATTATAAGAATGCATCTCTTGAAAGAACTGTTGATATTGGATAAAGATCAAGTTTAGTGTATGAGCGTAGACCTATATTACAACTAAGAACTATTACTAAGAATTACCACTACTCGATTATCGATACTCTTAAGATAAAGTGAGATAAAGGATAAATTTATATTGATTTGATTGTGTGTTGAATTTCTTGCTCTATAGATTTGTTTTGCTACTAATAGATTTCTCATACTGTTCTCCTTTATACGTTTCTCTCTTTCAATCTAATGGATAAGGAAACTAAGAAGTAGCCACATCAGTCTTTCAGATTATTCTTTTCTTTCTTAATACTTGCCCCTCTGACCGTTCATCTTCCGCTTAATTGCTTGCTGCTTCCAAGTGCCCCTCGGTCACTCATTCCACTCCTGGACGCCTCTCGACTACACTTTGTTGGATGCCCTCTTTTATCATTCAGCCGACTATGATTCTGTAAAATGCGTTCCAAGTATCCTTAAATATCTTTAGCATGTTATATTTGTTTATTACTATAATATATGTGTAAGTGCTATGTTTTCTAGCTCCTATGATTGTCAAATTTTGTAGTGTCAAAATCTCTTGAAATTTATGTCTTGTATAGAACATCTACATATTCAAAATCATGCATCTCATGTACAAGAACAAAGGTCTTTACCTCAAAAACTTCAAATGCAAGATTAAGAGATGTACATGCTCAAGTACAGTACCATGGGATAGTTCAGTACTTCAAGCTTCAAAGTTCAAGGTTCCAAAGCTTTATTTAAAGGCAAGAAAATATTCTTTACTTTGGTACTCAAAGCTCAAGATGAAATACAAGTCAATTACTTCAATTTCAAGCTTAAAAAAGTCTCAAGTTCAAGCTTTATCATATGTCAAGATTTCAAGCTTCGTGAACTTCAAAGAATAAGTATCAACTGAAGCAAAAGAAGATTCAATGTTTATATATTGCTTACAAGGTATGAATGACCGTAGATTGACCATAGGATATGTCATTTTGAATACATAATTTAATTGGGTCACTTTATAAGTGCATAGACTGTTTTTCGACTAGTCTTAGACTAAGTTCGACTAGTCCTAGTACTGGCTCGACCAGTCCAAGACATGCTCGACCAATCCTAAGTTTGTTACTAATTTTTGAAATTTTTTGTTATTGCCTCGACCAGTCCTGGAGAGTGCCTCGACCAGTTGAGTGAATAGTGCTCGACTAGTCTTGTAGGCTTGACTCAAAGTTCAACAGCTAAAAAGAGTCCCACACGACCAGTCGTGCAGGCCACTCAACTAGTCAAGCAGGTCATTCGACCAGTCGTGGAACGGCCTGATATTATCGTACACAAATTTTCAAAAGTTTATCGGTCCTTCGACTAGTCGAGCTGTCCTCTAAGCCAGTCGAATAAATGATTTCTGCACTTATAAATAGAGCACGATTTTCAGAGTTTGATATCCAATTCAAGTAAAATGAAGACACCGCTCTGAGAGATAAGTTAGTGATATTCTTAAGCTATTTAATGCTCATTGTATATTCTCTTTAATTAGTTTTCTGCATTTAATTTTATATTCTACATTCTAATCTTATTTGAAAAAGTGATTAAAGTTTTTTCATTTCTTGAAATCAAAATCAAATCAAGCTAACCTAATGTGATTTAATCTAAAATCAACTTAGAACTTAGAACCATTTCATAAGTGAGTGTGAACATTGAATATTTATGTTGAACTTTTACTCCGAATTGGTTCTACCAGGCTGCAATAAAGGAGAATATCCATATAAGTATTTTATAGTTTTGTAAATCAATTATTCTTTTGATTTATTCGAGATTGTGCCAAAAAAATCTCTTTCTTTTAGTTTGTCTGAGATGATTTAGAAAACTTAGAGTGTGGTTTTTGAATTATGTAAGCCCACTTGAAAGACACAATTATGAGGGATTTAGATGAACCTTGAAAAACCTATTTCTATAATGAACGCTAATATCCACTGTGTGAGGATATTAGGAGTGGAGTAGTCGTGTGGCTGTTTTTTTAAACAGTTGGTGTACACACAAGCGAACTACTATAATTTCTGATATTGTAGTGATTGATTGATTATTTCATTGTGTAAATGTTGTAATTTCCTTTTATGCATCTGTGGAGAATGTTGTAATCTTTTTATGTATGTGTGGAAATGTTGTAATAGCTTAGTTATTTTCTTTACTATTTATTTCTTTATTTCTCTGTATCAGTTTGAGTTTTTGATATACAGACTGTTCTAAGAATCAGATTGTCTTACTATAAGCCATTGGTTTTTGGTGTAAAGTTGTCCTTAGAATAATATCTGTACCAACCTCTCAATACTTGTATACTTAAGGTTGTTATTTAATTCTACATTGTGGGATTGTTTATTACTAGTTGTTTTATTATATATATTTGTTTAAATTTTACATTTAATTTTTAATTTAATATAGTTCTATTTACTCCCCCTCTTGAACTCTTAGCTCGGTCTTTTAAATATATCCGTTTTTGATGTAATATTTTAAGAAGGATCAGAAATACCGTACAATAGTATAAAAAAACAATCAATTAAATTAGTCACATCCCTTTATTACAAAATTCCTATCCATAGTCTAATGATGACATTTTCATAACTATATTTTCCAAATGTGCATTATTTCCAGTTTGCAAGGCTTTTCGCAAATTATGGACATGTGAGTTGTAAATTCATGAGTACTAATCCATATACAACTTTTCTCATAGCTAAACGGCTCTTTTTAATTTTTTATTTTTTTTTAATGAACATGGACCCTCTCTTTGACCTATGCCTTGTGGGCCACTGATTCTAAACTTTAAAATCTTTTCACTGCAAATATACTTCTAGCAGCCACCTTTGTCTATATATCTTCAGACCCACTATCTGTACAATCGAACATGACTGGAGATCGAACCCCAGCAAACCATATTCAACAAACAAACGCTGGCCAATATGATTTGTGGATGGTCTAATCAATCAGATTTTTCAAATAGTGCTTTCATTAATGGACGATTCGGATTTGAGGTACATTGCACATGTAAGTTAGGAAAGGCCACCCGGCATATGATTTGGACAGCTACTCCTACGATTAATGATCCCATTTTCACAACCCCGGTCAAGAGTCACATGATACTCAAATTCCATATGACGCTTGATACGCGGGTACTAAAAAATTGTAACCATATCATGTGCTAACTCAAATAAATCTGTGTAGATTGTTTATCCCACTCTCTCCCCATCACAATCTCAACGTCAGATTTGACTAAACAATCCCACCCTTTCATTCATGGATAAATGTATATCGAAAAAAGGCCAATGAGTTTTTCATTTTAAACCGTCCAATAAATATCCACCAATCCTAAAATCAGATGACCCAATAAGCCTAATTTTTGGATTTTGATGCATCTGCACGGTATGACATAATTTTTACGGTTTAACTTAAATTCTCTTATCTTAGGTATGCAATTCCAAAGATGCATGTGTATCATCCATCACCCTCTGCCAGAGTACCGAAGTTTTTCTCATCAAGGAAATATCGGCTGAAGATGTACCTTTGAAAAAGACTGAAGGAGGCATCCGTTATTTCATGCGGTAGTATAGGGGTATTTTTGTACTTTCACTTCAATTAAATGAAGCTGTCATAATCGAAGAGATCTTCGATAGCGATTTTTTCCTTATTTTCTACTCCCTTAGAAAAACGTGTAGTACTCCTCTAGATTACACTTATTCGTATTCATTCACTTAGTCACAGAAGAATTTGCAGAGTTTCCATCCATCCAAGTCGTCGAAATCGTGAAACACACTTCAGATGTGTTATATTTTCAAAGTCAGGCTGATTTAGAAGTCAAATTATCATATTGATGAATATTTTTATTTGACTTTGGACGGCTTACATGTTTCCATTTCAATGGTTGATTGGACAATCAGGGCCATCTATTTAGTGAATCGCCTGTGATGGCCTCATTTAGGGTGTTTTCAGTTGAGGTACATCGATTAAACGGTGTAGTCATGTACTGATTCCTAGTGAGGTAGATACCTACCGTCGCGATGGATGAGGAAAGATACCTACCGTCCATGTACTGATTCCTAGTCAGGTAGCCCCTGGCCTCGTGTACCCGTTAACAAGGGACGCGGATTGCGTCCTACCCCCGTCAGTCTAAGCCCCGAAAGGGCTGTTCTGTGGGCGGACCCACCGTGATTTATCCGTTTACCCATTCCGTTCATCTCTTTTGTTGAATCATTTCAAGGCATTAACATAAAAATGAGGCAAATCCAACGCTCAAGTGAACCACACCATAGGAAGCAGTGGTGATAATAACTCTTACCGTTGAATCTTTTCTAGGGCCCAATGTAAAGCCATCCAACCTATTCATAAATTTACATAAATCCGTATAATTGTACGAAGATAAAACACAAATATCAGTTCCATCTGAAACTTATGTGCCTTCGCTGAGTTTTCAATGGTAAGAGTTTGATCCCATTGTCTAGTTCACTTGAGCCTTAGATCTGCCTCATTTTCCAGCTTACATACTAAAATGACATGACAAAATGAATGAACTGTGTGGATAAGATCCATATATCACGGTGGCTACTTAAAACTTCCGGATCGTTTCAACGGTGGAAAACTCACTCTTCGATTTCCTTCTCATATGGCCTGG
This sequence comes from Magnolia kwangsiensis, assembly GCA_037074715.1. Taxonomy (NCBI): domain Eukaryota; kingdom Viridiplantae; phylum Streptophyta; class Magnoliopsida; order Magnoliales; family Magnoliaceae; genus Magnolia; species Magnolia kwangsiensis. Next base: position 17,777,758 of record CM073586.1, read on the forward strand.
TTGAGTTTTGGATTCACCTGATTTTTGGTCGTAGATTTCTTGGAAATTCCCGGGAAAGGAAGAAAGTCCTTATCGAAGGACGTAGATTTCTTGGAAGTTCCCGGGAACTCCTTGGTATGCAAAGTTAAGTAGGCCCATCGTATTGTTTGTGAGATATGCATGCCTTCCGTTTCTTTAAATTATATTAGGACACGGGCTTAAAACTAATAAATCTGAAACTGAGTCATGCATGGGTAACAGAAATTTTGAATCAGGTAAATTTTTATGTTTTCATTTATCCGGTTACAAATAACCTCATGAGAGGTATACATAGTATATAAACGTACAGGAGGACTCTAGGGAGCTCCAGTGACAAGATTTTACCTACACATGTTTCCGTAAGGCACACTTAGGGCATGTTTGATTTTTCGGGCACATGTAAATATCGTTGAAATGGGTAATTATTACTATTTAACCCCTTTGAAAATCTAGCCTACTTGCTACCTTGGAAACTAGTTCAAAAGATTTCTTTTATATTTAACCCCTTTGAAAATCTAGCCTACTTTATCCAGCCATTTTAACACAAAATTTTAAGGCATGAGTCAAAAAACAAGGCACACCGAACACTTAAATAGCTCACACCACAAGAAACAATAGCCGTAAAAAGTTTTTAATGGTAAGTATTTGATTTTCTTTTTCCTGTGGCGTGGTCTACTTAAGCTTTGGATATACCTCATTTTCTAGATCATGTCATAAATGCATTAGGCATTAAATGAATGGTGTGCATAACGGTGGGACCCACAAATATGTTGTGGTGTTCTCGATTTTTGAGTAAAAAAATATATGGTCAAATCAAACGTTGAAAAGAGTGAGGTAAATATAGAGGAAATATTCATTAGATATTTACACAATATTTTCGGGTGAATTGAAAAATCAAATACACACTTAAGTCTTGGATTTAAATTAATTTTGATATTTTTCGTAAACATCATGGTAGCCCCACCCAGTTTCCCATCTTAGGAAATTCTAGTTGAAGGCTTTGGCAAGAATTCTATCCCTCTTCCACCAACACAAGTGACAATTTGCTCTCAGTATATACTTCTATATTACTAATGATGTATGTATTTTATTCATTCCGTGCATTCATTTTAACAAATCAGTTCACATGATGAGCTTACACATGAGGTGGATCGAATGCTTAGGCGGACTACGCCATAGAAAACAAAGATGATTGAAGGCATACCATGGAAATCCTCCTTGAGCAACGAAAATTTTAAATCGAATTGATCTAAAACTACCTCTTTTCTAGTTATATGGCAAATAACCATCACGGAGGGCTTAGTAAGTTTTCAATGGTACAGTCATTGTCAGCACTGCTTCTTGAACTAATAATCTACCTCTTTTCTAGTTTATGTCTTAAAATAATATTTTAAAACTAATGGATGGCTTAGATAAACACATGTTTATGTGTGCCCCACACCAACCTTCTTTGGCTAGGTCCCGGTGGGTTAATATTGCAAAGTGCCCTTCCCTATCATCAAAAGAATGAGTCTCATTCCACGGTGGTCTCTAGTGGCAGCTACTGTAGGGCCTACTATGTTTTATAAAAGCCCAGGTGGACCCCATCATATAAAATAGTGAATTAAGGAGGGCATGGTTAAAACTTTCATATGGCTCACTGCAATGTTTCTTTGCCATCAAACGTGTTCGTAAAGCCACGTAGATATGGATAGAGGGAAAATACAAATATTAGCTTGATCTAAGGGCTTGTTTGAGAGTGTGGATTTGGAACCCCTTGGATTTGTAATCTTTCCATCCTTGACACTTTGGAGTGTGAATCAACTTTAATCCAAAAGTGCCTATAAATGGTATATTTATAAGGGTTTGAATTTAATTATTAAATCAACTTTAATATCTTTATTTAGTGAGATATGTAATTTTTGATTCAATGGTTGTGATAAGCCCATTGAGAAATATGCTTTGCCCGAAAATAATGAAATTTCAAGTCTTAGATGGGCCATAAGCACAAGATTATGTTTGATTGACTAACCAACTATTTTTAATCATTGATTTACATGGACAATGCTTGGATAGTATTGATTATCATTAGTGGGTCATGTGCCCAATAGAATGATACTGTATAGTGACACACATGTTACACTTGCAACTATTAAAATGATTTCAAGTGTAATCCAAGTTCTCATCGTTAATTACAAACTCTCTCATGGATGAGATTGGAAACCCATTGGATTTGAAACCCCGGGTTACTTAATGCTAGCAAACAATTAGAGGATTTGAAATCCCCTCCAATCCAGGGTGTCAAACAACCCCTAAAACTTTTGTAGCTTTTAAGCGGATTGGAAAAAAAAGAAGAAGAAAACAATATCAACTAAATGTCTACCAATAAAAATGATATTAACTAAATGTCTATCATTAAAAATTTCTTAGTCCAATATAATATTTATTGGGCATCTAAACCCTTTGATAAGGTAATACAACCTGGACTAAGGCAAACACAAATATCAGCTTTGGTCCAAAATTCCTGTTGCCCACCAAGTACTCAATTCCAACTTCCCCCTCATGCGTAAATTGGATGGACCATGTTGATATATACCTTGTGGATGAGGCACAATTATCATCCCACTGTGCTTTTACATCAGCTAGCTGGCTGGTGTTGGGTCACTAGCTAGACCGCGTACTAGGGATTCCATTTTTCAGTTATGGAAAGGGGAGCTTTGGACAAAAATACTTCTAAAGCCACTAAACCAACAAGGGTATTTTTATCTTCCTCAGTTCATTCGGACCGATAGAGGCCTGGTAAGGTATGTTTTATCCGTACAGGTTGGGTCTATAGTAAAAATTTACCCCCGGTCATCGTACCACGTCACCTGCATTATTTGCACGGGATAGGGGGGTAGTGACAGGTGAGTCCGGTGGTTCATAATCCGGACCATTATTCTGCTGAGTCCCACAGTGGATGGACGGCTTCCAAGAAAATTCTCCCAGATCGAAATGTTCCATCGGCAAATGCTCAAGTTGAATGTAAACCATCGTTACATTTCTCTATTAACCATCCATCCATATCCCCCAGATCGAAAGGTCAAGATTATCCTGCAGATTCTAACATCGATTCATTTTCCATCCATGGTGGGTCACGACATACCGACGGTATGGATTTCCAATCATGGCCGTCGCTTCTCTGAATTGAAAATATGTGTATAATTCTGCATAGACTCCGGCGGTGTATTGTTCAAATGAGTTCGAGCTGTGTGCGTACATTTACGTGGAATCAAAACCGTGCGTCTAGTGCGCCCACACATGTATTGCTACATTCCAAATTCTCCTGCCTGATCCATTACTCAGGTGGGCCACACCACATGAAAAAGAAAATGGAGGACAGGAGGGGAGGCGATGCCGGCCGGATAAACTTCCAAATAGGACACGATGTATTACACCATCCAAACCATTCATCAGGTGAAAACCTCAAAGATGGACGTACAAATACCCATGCCATTCAAAGCTCAGGCGTGCTAAACCAAGTGAATATATTTGAAATTCCACCAGTGTGAGTGTGCGGGGTGTGTGTGCGTGTGTTAAAAAAAAAAAAAGTGAATATATTTGATTGTACATTTCTTCTTCTTTTGTATCCCACCTACATTTTAGATCAGGACAAGTCTTGCAATGGACGGTGATCATGAGGTGGGTCAACAAATACACGGTTTAGATCCTATAAAAACAATACAGGTGGGCCCCACACAGCTTTAATGGAAAACCACTTATCATGCGCTCGAATGCATGGAAATAAAAACACTGGTCTACCTTCCTCCGGACACAAAACCTTTCAGATAGAAGGCGAGCTCGAACCTCACTCGACACTCTCTCTCTGACATGAAAGCAGAGAGAGAGAGAGAGAGAGAGAGAGAGATCATTTTCTCAAACGACGATAAAACCTCTGATATATCTCTCTGACCGTGTAGAAGAGAAATAAAAAAAAAAAGCTAGAAAAAGCGATGATTTCATTTCCTTTAAAAGCATAACAGATAAAAAAAAGAAAGTCTTGCTTACAATCATCATGTTTTCTTCTTCTTCATCTCATCTCTTGCTTCAATTACGCGTTCTTTTGTCGATATTTTGAGCTCCCGATCCTGAATGAATACTTCAAGAGTCTCGATCTGATCAGTTCCGCATTTTCAGAATCTAAGGTTGTGATTTTTACTATCGAGATCCGATTTTAGTTAGTTTTATTTTTCCCTCTTGAAAATGCAGCTTCTGGACTTTGATTTGATATCAGTTGTGGTTGGATCAGTGAAGTTTTTAGGGCTGAGTTGTTGATTTGGGTTTTTGAACGGTTGATCTGAATTGTGGTTGTAGTTTTCGATCAGGAATCGGATTTCGGTTTGTTTTGCCGTTGCAGATCTTGCTTCGTTAGCTTTGATTGATTTGATTTGGTAATGGATTTTCGGATTTTCATCTGGTATGTGATCTGGTGTAGTTAGTGATGTTTGTTATCTTATTCGTTTCTACGAGCGGCGGATCGAATTTTGATCTGCGATCTTTTTAAGATCGGATAATGTTCTTTTTTGCTCCAGTTCGATCTCGAATGTAGTCGTAGATTTGTGCTTTTCAGTAGCCGATTGGAAATGTAGTTTCGGATTTTGATCTATACATCACTGTCTTGAGATCATTTTTTAAAGCTTTGATCGGTCATTGAGTTGTCTGATCATGATTTTGAACGGTTGATCGATCTGCAAACGTTGCTGGGAATTTCGCGATGATTTCTGATCTTGTTTGTATGTTTTTATCTGATCTGATTTCTGTAGATCGAATCTTTGCCACTATCATTGATCGATCTTAATCTCGGTGATCAAAACAAAATCTAACAATCCGGTTCTTGATCATCGATCACATGCCGTTGATGATAGCTTGCTTCGCTTTTACAAGCTTCTTAGCCGTCGGATCTGATTTGGTTTTCTGTTATATGTTCATATCCAGATGCTGATTAAAAGAGAAGAAAGAAGAATCACAGCCGTTGATTTCGACGGAGCGCAAAAACTGTCTGAAAACAGCACGAATCTTGCCCTTAAATCCTACACCTGCTGATTCAGCAGCCGGAAGCAACAAACGTCAGGTTCCAGCACTGCCTCGAATCCTAATCATAGAAGGAGCGATCGACAGGAAGCTGCAGGAATCAAATTTCAGTAGCTCCCAGCTGAAAAATCAATCCCGAAAGCTAAAGACACCAGATTTCAGCATTCCCAACATAAAAAACCGGACTCAAAACACCCCGGAAATCGGATTCCAGCAAAATACAACTCCAGAAATCAATCCGAACGGATTTTAGTATCTCCCATCTACAAACGCCGTTCTCAGAAAGAAGAGAAAACAGCAATCTTCCGTTGACCTTTCTTTTTCACCGTACACTGGAGTAAAGAAAAAGAAAAAATTACTACAATATAGAAAGGAGGAAAATAAAACAAAAAACATAGAATATAGAAAAGTGTAGAAGGCGAGAGATTTTCCTGCTTTTTTTAATGGCTAGGATGCGTTGGAGGGGACAATCGCGTATCTACAGATATCCAGAAATTCGATTCAGTTGCTTTGAAAAAGGCAAATCGAAAGCGAATATTTCAATAGAAAAGAGAAGAGAGAGGGGTCGGGAAGAGGATTTTGCGTGATACAGACGAACCCAATACATTGCACCAGAAAACTGGTATATGTCCATCTTCCTATATGTTTTTCTTTGCTTCGCTGGTGTTGGAGGTTGGAACTGATTTTTTTTTTTTTTTTTTTTTCAAAAAAAAACAGACAACGTGCTCTGCTTTGTCGCGTGCAAGCCCCAAACAGAGCCCAAAGCTCTCTGGGCAGGCATTATTACCTATTAGAGAGAGAACGGTTATTATTTTTCTATGTTTTGTTTTGAACCCAGAAAGGAATAGACTCACGAGTGAGGATAAAGGAAGTAGAAAACAGACCCATTTTTTCTTGGGATTTGAATCTTTTCCATTTTTTTTTTAATAGCTTCTTTTGAGAAGTTTTCTCAGGCTTGAGGTTTCAGAGAGAGAGAAAGAGAGAGAGAGAGAGAGCTGGGTTTGTGCTTTTAACAGAGGCCTGATAATTTTTTATCTTGTTTGAGAGCCGAGAGAGAGATGAGAAGAAAAGAAAGGGAGTAATGTGATGATGAACAGAGAGACCCATTTGTTTTGGGATTTGAAGTTTTCCGTCTTTTGAGAAGCACTCCTTCATGGGTTTTTCTGCGTTTCTCTTCTTTTTTGCTCCCTGTCTGTAGGCGCTTGAGGGATGGAGGAGACGGAGAGAGAGGGAATAGAGAAATGGGCCTATGCTTTTATTCGAACCTCATATTTGTTTTCTTTTTCTCGGTTTTGTAGCTCGCCAATCGATGTAAAAATGATAGTGTGGAGTAAGTCTAGCAGTGCCCTTTCCTTCCTACTGCAAAAAAAAGGGGTCCCTTGAAACTGCAGATACCCTGAAGAAAAGCTGCTCCTTTTCTCTGTTTTTTGTTTCTTTAGCTGGAAGAAGATGGAGTAGCAGTGGTATTGAACAAGAGGAGCAGGAGAGGAAGACGGAGAAGTGGGTCATTTTCCTTTTGATAGGTTGGAAAATGCCAGGCCACCATTCGGTGGCGGTGCGGCTGAACGAGCAGCGGTTGTCTTTGAAGAGGCGAGAGAAGCGGACGATTCAGGTGTGGGCCTCCCGAAAGCGCATGCTGCTGGCCATCTGGGCTATCATCTTCGCTGCGATCGCCAAGTACATTTATCACTGGATAGATGATTACGGGTGGGAGAGAAGGAAGGAGATTCTAGTCAGCATGTGCGACGAGCGGGCGCGGATGCTGCAGGACCAGTTTGGCGTCAGCGTCAACCACGTCCATGCCCTTGCCATCCTCGTCTCCACTTTCCATCACCACAAGCAGCCGTCTGCCATTGATCAGGTTCGCTTCCGTTCGCTTGCTCTCTCTACCCTCCAAATTTAAGATTCCCTTTCCATTCTTCCTGGCTGCAAATTGGGGTTTCTTTTGGGATTTGGCTTGATTTTGGTTTTGGGGAATGTGGGTCATTATGGAAAATGCAGGAGACATTTGCAGAGTACACGGCCAGGACAGCGTTCGAGCGGCCGTTACTGAGTGGTGTGGCATACGCAAAGCGGGTGGTGAATTCGGAGAGGGAGTGGTTCGAGCGGCAGCAGGGATGGACGATCAAGACCATGAAGAACAGGGATCCGTCGCCTGTGCAAAGTGAATACGCTCCGGTGATTTTCTCGCAGGAGACTGTTTCTTACATTGAGTCCCTTGATATGATGTCTGGGGAGGTAAATTTCTGTCTCTCCGTGTGTGTATGTGTGTGTGTGTCTCAAATATCGATGACTTCCCCCCTTAAATGCAGGAGGATCGAGGGAACATTATTAGGGCAAGGGCTACGGGAAAAGCTGTTCTCACGAGCCCTTTCAGGCTGCTGGGATCCGATCATCTGGGTGTTGTTTTGACATTCCCCGTCTACAGATCCAGTCTCCCACCGGATCCAACTGTAGACCAACGCGTTGAAGCAACTGAAGGGTCAGATCTGCTTCCTAATTCCTACCTCTGTCTTAAAGAGTTACCTTGTGTCTGCTCTCGGAGACTAGATATTATGATATGGAAACAGTTAGGATAAATAGCAAAGAGAAACAGTGTCTATCTTTCATTGTTTTGCACAACACGAGCTTGAAAAATAATGAAGTATTTCATCATTGGCTAGTTTCTTTGCCCTCTTCTTTGCTTCATGTAGTTTTAGTTCACACATCAGAATGCTCAAAAGAGTTAATATTTTCTAGATTTGTATTCTCACTCGCTTTCAAATTGGGCTAAGTTGTGTAGGAATCAGTTGAATAGCAGTTTAGGATCTTGAAATGTGCTTCTTCGGTTTCATTAAATCTCAACCAATGGAAGCCGCTGCTCGTTTCTTTATAGGCTGCCTACTTGTAGATCTAAGCTGAGTGTGATGCTGCATTTCTTATTCTACTTGGCCTGTTTGGTCCGTAGGATTAAATGGCATGGAATTGCATTAGATGGAATTAACACCATTATTGCACAATGATTGCATGTCTGGAAATACCATGTTATTTTGGCCATCCAATCTCCTCATTTGGGTTAAAATTCTTTCTGGGAAAAACACTACATTAAGTGAAACCCCGTTTGATGGACCATGGAATTGTAATCAACGGACCAAATTTGCAATTGCTGTCGGTCACATGTACACGTGTATAACTAGAATGTCATGTGTAAAGGGCATATATGGATGGATGACGTGGATAAAACACATGCATCAATGTGGGGACCACATTTGTATTGGATTTCAAAATCCACCGAAAATCCAGCATGGGACCAAATGGAATTCCATCCCACGTAATCCAATCATCTCCAAATGCTAGATGGAATTTGCACGGGACCAAATGCAATTCCATCCCACCTAATCCCACCTATGCTCATGTACCAAATGGGCCCAGCGGTCATGCAACTACAGTACTGGGTCAAAGTTTAGGCTGGTAGGACATTTTAATGGCAACCTGGGATGAATAGTGCTACATTTTTGGATCTAGAGCTGGAAATGTGCAACACCTTCCCAGGTAAGATGTTATAGATCACTTGACCATGTCATCGAGAGCCATAGCTAAGTAGGTCTCTTGCCTAGAACTGGAAGACTGACTGAATAAAATGTTTGGTTTCATTCGAGTGCTTCTTGCTAGATAGAGTTAGGAATAATTGATGAGGGCCTAGAATAATTTTTTAATTAAAAACCTAAATTAACTGGATTGTGGGTAGGATTAGGAAAGTGGACTTCATTGGTTTGTAATTAGATTTAGATCATAAGGGATTAAAATATCAATGTTTCCTATATTTGAGAAGAGAGGGAGTCAATTGTGACTTGTGAGAGCTGTAAAGAGACAAAGGAATTGCAAAGGCTTGCGTGGTGTGAGGTAAAGAGAGGAGAGTTGGTGTAAAGGAAGTTAAAAAGGTGAAGGTTGAATTATATCTTTTTCCTCATATTTTCTTCCGTCTTCTCTTCCTCTTCTTCATCATCATATTGTTCAATCATGGGGAGAAGATCAAGCAATTGCGCTATGTCGTGCTAGTACCTGTATTTTTATGCCCTGCGAAAGTCAGTCAATGGCATTTTAGTGTTCTAGCACCGTCTCGTGTTTGACTTTGTGCCTTGTGTGCATATGGTAAAATTTACACGAATTGACCACTGGACCTAGATGATCTGAACAATTTCTTTTTAGAAAACAAGTTCTAAGTGTCCCATCCTGTTGTTGTGGCTGAAACTATCTCGAGGTAGGTCTAATCATTTGGTCTAGTATAGGTTCAAGTACAAAGTGAAATTGGCACCTTGAGAGGTTGGAGAGTTGACCACAATAAGGAGCAAGTGATGAGGTGTCGGAGGCTTTGCTCAAATTACAATGGAGGTGATTAGTTTTTAGCTCTCACCACGTAAGTAGTATTATCATAAGATACCTTTATAGTAAGGGGTGGTGATGGGTTGGTTCAACTTGCCGGTCATCTGGCCTGATCGCTTTTGAGGTGGGTTCGGGGCAAGCTAAATGGGTGGTGAGTTGGGCACGGGCTAGAAGTGTGACCCTTTTGGGCTAGAAGTGTGACCCTTTTGAGTAAGTGGGTTGGGCTCAAGGTATTCAATAACGGTTATCGCCTACTGTTGGACCATTACGATATAGACCGTAATAGCCGTTATGGCCCCTGTAGCAGTCGAATTTCTTTTTTAAGGAAACATATCACAAGTACTGAAAAATTTAGAAAAATGAGAGGATTCCATATATATATATATATATATATATATATATTCTTTTATGGTTTTGAACATGTTTATGATGGTTAACATGCCATTCTTTGGTAAGAATGCTATCTCGGGCTGCATGATGATATTATTAACCTGTCCTTCTGAAAAAAATAAAAGAGGATATTATTAACCTGAGAGGCTGAGACTGACTTTAAGTTTGTTTATTGAAAGGTAATTGGCTTCAAATACTTGTATATTTAATATTTTAAATATCTAATATCAATTATTCAATATAAATAAGATTATATGAGGATGAATCTAATGATGAGACAAATTACATATTCATATTTATATAACCAGTTTGCCATGTACAACCTTAGTATAGGTTCATAAATGTTAATGCATGAAGTGAACTCAAAAGTAATAAAGTGATGTCAAACATTAATACAAAAGCATTACTCACCATTATCACCACCGAAAAGAAAACTTTGTTGCTTGTGGTTGCTCATCCTCAACGTTATCATTATCATTCGGCTGTGCAATGGGTGTTGCTTACCAAGGGGAAAACTATGTTAATGAAACCCAATGATGACTGATCATGATCATCACTGCCACTGAGCATCTACTATGTCGATTTCGAATAAGAATGGCCAGCTCCAAAGGTAGATCCATAGTCATAGCCATTGCCATAGTGGTACTGCTTGTACTGTTGGGTCCATGACTGTGAATGTGACAATTACTCAAATCTAAATCTACATATGCATACCCCTCATATTTTACTCCATGAAGAATATATCCAAGGCTAGTTTAACAAAATAGCGCTTCAATTTCCCATCTCCTCCAATGCCGTTGATGTCGATCATCCCATGATGCTCCTCCATTGGCTGGTGGTATTGTGAATAGGTACACTCATAAGTTCAGCCTCGTCTACTCCATCGATGCTTGTTTGCTTCGAATTGTGTGGACAGCCATACCCTGTGTGCCGAGTGATACCAGAAGTAGGATTGAGTGCATCACCATTATCATCTACCTCGGTTTTGTTGCTACTCTTTTCTTGGGTTAAATCTTCAATAAACCTCTTCAAAACAGTTGTACAACTCTCTTGTTGGCTGCCCATAATGTTGGGTTGCACACATCGACTTCCTTATTATCATTGTCTGCTTGTTTTTCCATATTCTCCAACCAAGGTAGAAGTGGATCATCTTCATCGTAGATTTGGTTCAAGTTTATTGGACAAAAGTTACCTTATTGAGTTTGGTTTGGCACACGTTTTGTGTTCCATAATCTCAACTTTAGTTGTAGTGCATGTACGTGAGCTGAGCCAATGTCAACCAATTCCTTTGCTTTGAATTAATTACTGCAAAACAACTTGAATTTCTCTTGTGTATGGAGGAAAAAGTTGTCTTGCTCAAATCTTTTACTACCATCGTTTCAAGAGCTTTTGCATTTTCTCCAAAAGAAGTTGCCTTGGCGAAGTCCATATATTTCCAATTGCAGACTAAGCCAAATAGTTTATATTGTTTTAAGCAATGAATTATTAATGACCAATGAACAAGGAGTTGAACTCACTTTGTTTAACGCCCTTATTTGCATGTCTAAGTCAGGCTTTAAACTCTTTATCATATTTTCAGCCCAATACGAACCTCTTTATCATAAAAAAATGATGCAATATATCGAAATCTTGGATTTATATAGTAGCCTACATCATAATAATGAAAACAATAAAGGACACAAATGACTATATGTAAGTTAGTAAAAGTGCATGTGTATGTATGCGATATTGTTAGAGTATTAGTTACTTTGTATCGATTCTATAATATTACATGTTGCATGAAGGTTGTGGTGAAGTTAGTTTGTTCAACGTTTGTTGATCACCTTCTATTAATCTTTGTAGTTCTCGTAATCACGACGAATAGCAAGCTTCATTTTATTCATAACTTCATAGAGGAAGCCCGTGATAGGTATTTTGTCAGGTTCTATAAGAGGAGAGACTCTTATCAATGGTTCCATTACCTTCAAGATGTTTCGGGCATTCTTCTAATATTTATTGTTTCTAATGGTCCTCACAATCTCAATTGGCGTCTCCTATATCTTCTACCATGTTCTGTTGAACCATTCTCGGGAAGCAAACGTCTCCCTCAACTCTCCCCAATGCTAATTTGGATGAATAGCGTCATGCTAATTTGGATACATTCAACTATCCCTAAAATAGCCCGAATTTCATGCAATTTTTGGGATTCATCTCACTAATGCATATCCCTAACAATTTGACACAATTTTCCTCAAGAAATTTGAGGAAAAAAAATAAAAATCTAGATGAATAGTGTTGAGCCGATTTAGGTACACTAGAATGCCTCTAAAACGTCTCAAATTCATGCAATCTGTGGGATTCATCCCACTAATGCATATCCCTAACCATTTGATACCATTTTTCTCAATAAATTTAAAGAAAATATTAAAATTAAATTTGGATCGATAGTGTCGGGCTGATTTGAGTCCACCTGATGGTCAAAAGTAACCCGAAATTCACGTAATCCCATGGATTCATCCCATTGATGTATCTCCCTAAGCATCTGACACCATCCCCCTCAAGAAATTTGAGGAAAAAAACCACTAGTCAATCAAAAAAAAGACCCTAGATCATAAAGTTAAAAAAGAGATGAAAATGCTGATTTAGTGCATGCCCGCATGTGTAGATCTAAACTCCATCTATGTAGTTGAACAATCTACACTCCAAACATTTTGCAAAAAACATATATATATATATATATATATATATATATATATATATATATATATATATATATATATATATATATATATTGCTGGTAATTATATAAAAAACCAGCAAAAGTACAAAAAAATTGAAAAATTATACAAAGACAGCCAAATTGAACACAAATTTAGCAAGATTTGGTAATATAATGTTGAATCAGTACATTTGCAGCAAGAAAAAAAAAAAAAGAAAAAAAGAAAAAGAGGAAAATTTTACCTTTTCTTATTTTTCTTGAATTTGGCCTCGGATCTTCGACCTTTTGATAATGGTTTAAATCTTGTTTTTAAGCTTAAAAAATTGTACAAATCTTGTTGAAATGGCTTTAAAATAGTTTCAAGAAGAAAAATGTCAAAAAGAGGGGGAATGCGGGGGAAAAAATGAAAAATGACCTCTATTTTGGGGACCTGTATACGCTTAAAGGCCCATGGCAGTTATGCATCTGTTATAAGGGACTGTTATGGGCTTGTTATGGTCTGAAATTTTCGGTGCAGGCCATTACAATCCCATATCATGCAATGGCCCCTACTATTACTCTTACATATGATCATTGTGTTACCGTTTTTTAATACCATAGTTGGGCTTCATTGAACCTGGCCTGATCGTACTTGCCCATGTAGGCTATAAATGGGTTGGGCTAGATGATCCAACATGACTAAACCAAAAACCTAAAGTAAAATAAATAAGAAAAGCATCTCATATAGGTTATTAATGGATTGTGCCGATTAGGGGGTCACGGGTTGGGTTTGGGTAGGAATCCGTTGCCCGTTTAGTAAATTGATTGGGCTTGGGCTGACCCCGACTTGGCCCCACCTGACTCATCACCAACCCTATTCATAACAGCTATTTTTACCATTGTCATTATGGATTTCCAAGATTTTAATGGGTGAGGATGATAATGGACAATTCACCCTAATCTTCTTGATCAATGCAATGTGGTGTTAAAAATCTTTGAGCACATGGAGGAAATTTAAGGATCAACATAAGTATGAGTAGATCTGATCTAAGTCCAAATCATATGACTAGTGGCAAGTCCAAGTTCATGCACATATGGCCTTGTGATGGGAATTATGTGCTAGTGCACATGGAGGAAATTAGGGATCGACATAAGTAATGATTAGATCGTTGATCCAAGTTGTCCTAATCACATGACAAATGACACTGAAATTTGGTGAAGCATTTTGGTAATCCGGAAGTTGCTCCAAGGTTCAACAACACTCTCTTATCTTATTGTGGAAAATCAATTTATTGGATGAATTTCATAGTTGGAGCTCAGAGTTATGTTGCGCATGTTTCTTTGTATGATAAGGTGAACAAATAGTCATTTTTGGGTTTGAGTACAACTACAAGTTTTGTGCACCTGAATATGGTTGAGAAGAGGCGTTTGTTGATGAGTGTCATGCATCGCATGCTTGCCTTTTTTGACTTCTCAACTAATGTGTAGGTTGTGCTTGAAGTGTGAGATGTTTGAGAAGTTGGAGTTAAATGACATGTTAGAGGCAGAAGTTGGTCATTGTAGCTGTTGCTTGTGAACTTACGAAGGTGGTGAGTAAACAGCAAGGAGTTTAACGTGTATTCTAGGATACAGAGACTGTTGACGTGGAGAGAGTCTACAATAGAATGGTGTCCTGAAAAGAAGGAATCGATGTATTGGGGAAACATGTGGAAATGTGATGTGTATTTTGTAGCAGTGTCAATGGGCTGGGTTAGGGCTGGGCTGAGCTCTGTCCAAGCCCAGCCCGAGCCGGCCTTAAATGTCTAGCCTGAGCCTGAATCAGAGAGAGAGAGAGGGGCATGGGTTGGTGGATTGAAGCAGTGAGAGAGGGGCATGGGTTGGTGGATTGAAGCAGTGAGAGAGGGGAGGTTGGGTGGTAGTTTATTGGATCCACAACAGCTGTTATTCTTCCGCTGCTTTCTGTCAAAGACCTTGGATAGAAATCCTGATGGCCTGAGCTTGTCAACTGGGCTCTTGCAGTTTCCAAATCCAGAATTAAGGTAGAAAACAAAGCCGAACAAATATGGTAACTGTGCCATATGCACGGAGGGGGGGTGGGGGTGATTGAGGGAGCTGGAGTTTTAGATATAGAAATTTGTATACGGCCTAGTCCATTGACACCCCTAGTATTTTGTTGGAAGAAAGGAAACCTTTAGGAGTTCTGAGAACCAAGTACCCAATATAGCATGATATGGTTGAATTGTCTTTCGTGAAGTACCCTACAAATATCTCATACTATAAAAGGGTATCATATCATGTTGATAATAATATCACAGGCATATTCAAGTATCTTCTATCCTCATTGATAACTGATTTCAGCTGTGCAATTCATGAGTATGGGATGACAAGTACTGGGCCAGACTAAATTTTTCCATGTGCATTGCATGATTCCCTTGTTCCAATTTCTTTAGCAGCAAGTAACAACGTTTCTTGAATTACCATTCGGGCCCTGTTTGATATCCATGGTAAAAGAGAGGAACTTGTAATCATTATTTAATAATGATTTCCAAGGTACTATTGAAAAATGGATTCCATTTTAAGGGTGTGTTTGATTTGCAAGTGGGAATCTTTTGCAAATCAAACGGCAGAAAATGTCATGTCAAAGGAAATGTCTTTATTTTTGCTTCTTTTTCCATGGATTCCCACTTATCAAATAGGCCGTTAAAGAACAAAGAAATTTTAGTGGAATCCAAAATCAATAGTCATCATATGCGACAGTCCATTTGTAGCTAGCATTCTAGTTTTCATTTCTCTTGTATAAACAGCATTCTTACTAGAATTCCCATTCTTCTGCTTGTTCATCACACTTTGAAAGAATGCTATAGCCCGAACCATAAAGTTGACCTTTATTGTGTTGCTCTAATTAATTTGACTCATGTCATTGTCACCTATAGGGCATATTTGGGTACAAGGCATCCATGCAAAAAAATGGAACTGGTTTTCCACTGACAGGACTGTTGGGCTGTTAGGATACGTGGATTCCACATGGTAATCGTTAATCTTATCCATGGTCAGAAATGTCTGGCACGAGAAACAATTGGTAATTATATAATGAATTCGAGGCACTTGCTATCCAAACAGGCACCCCAATTTTGATATTCTATTTCTACAGTAACCATGGAAGTTATTATTGGGTAATCATTACAACATCCATGGAATCCATTTCCAAATACACCCTTAAAAGTCGAGTGTAGTCCATGGGCACTTTGAGAAATTGATACCATTTTGGTTGTCCAGAACTTGGTTACAACGCTTTGATGCTTTGAGCATTTGTGTCTGGGTTCTTTCTCACCCTCTGCTTGCATAAACAGTAAAACTCTTGGTCTAACTTCTACTGGATAAAAACCCATCCAGTCAGCATATGGTGCAGGTTAATTAATTTCTGATGTCTGTATTGTCTATTCCATGATGCTAATAAATAGTTCAAACTGCTGACAAATTACTATACAGTAAAATCCTTACCTTTATTTATTTTTGGTAGGTTTTTTTTTTTTGTGCTGAAAGATTGGTTTCGTGTTATTTCATTGTGGAATCTAATATGCTGATGCCAAAGCAGATACCTTGGTGGAGCTTTTGATGTTGAGTCACTTGTTGAAAATTTGCTGAGGCAACTTTCTGGCAATGAGGCCATTGTGGTAAATGTATATGATGTCACGAGCCCTTCCATGCCCTTGATCATGTACGGACCCCAGCACCCAGAAGGCAACATGTCCCTCTCTCATGTCAGCATGCTTGATTTTGGAGATCCATTCAGGAAGCACCAAATGAGCTGCAGGTAGGCACACCCAGTCATTTGATGTGTAAGGCCTTTCTTTCCTGTGTGGTAAATTCTGACTTAGAGAGGAAAAGGCCTATTTCTAGATCAAACTTAGCAAATTACAAGCTTATGTGACATGGTTTTTGGGAAACTAATGTATTGGGACCTTGAGCAGATATCTACGGAAGGCCCCCACTCCATGGACAGCAATCCTCGCATCCTGTGGATTCTTTTTGATTTTCATATTGGTAGGGTACATCTTGTATGCTGCAGTGACTCACATTGCCAAAGTCGATGAAGATTTTTGCAAGATGGAGGAACTGAAAGTCCAAGCAGAAGCTGCTGATGTTGCCAAATCTCAGGTTCCAAACCCATCCCAAGAGCATTTTACCAATCCACTCTCAATGTCTCTGCTTTTTTATCCAATCTTTCTTTCTTTCTTTCTTTTTTATTTTTATTTTTTTTTCTGTTGACAGTTTCTAGCTACTGTCTCTCACGAGATCCGAACGCCTATGAATGGGGTCCTAGGTATTTTCAAGATCCTTATTTGGGTTGGTTTCAATTTCAAGGCCTGAAAAAAGGATTACTGTCATGCAATCCTGTATCTTTAATTTCAGGGATGCTAGCAATGCTTCTAGACACAGATTTAGATTCATCCCAAAAGGATTATGCCCAAACTGCTCAAGCATGTGGGAAGGCATTGATAAATTTAATAAATGAAGTGCTCGACAGGGCAAAAATTGAAGCTGGCAAGTTAGAGCTAGAGACAGTGCCCTTTGATGTACGATCCATCCTAGATGATGTTCTCTCTTTATTTTCTGGGAAGTCTAGAAGCAAGGGTATTGAGGTAAGTCCAACTATAAAGCAAAGCAATGAGAGCAAATCAGTATTTTCATTCTTGAACCAATGGGTTGAGAAATAGTGCCTTCATTTTAGGTTTTGCATTTTATGTTGAAAGAAATGTGCAATGTTCAATGGAACATTTGCTCGGTCCAGTAAACTGCGTATGTTGGGAGGACCTTTTTTAGTGATGCAAATATACCCACGGTGGATCTTAGATACCCCAACAAGCTCTCCCATCGGATGATCCTGACCTTCTGATTTGTCCTTGTTGAACACACCATGGTTGTAATTGTCCCTTTTCTTGGATGGAGAGGATTATCTGACAAGGAAGTTATCCATCCCATTGTGGGATCAGGAGATCAATGGCTTTGGCGTCTGAAAGGCAGGTCCCACTTACAACCATTGCAAATATTCCCTTGATGGATCCCATTGAATGATCCTGACCATCCAATTTGTCCTTCTTGAACAGGGACCATGGTTGTAATTGTCTGTATTTGTTGGATGGTGAGGATTATCTGATAAGGGAGATATCCATCCCACGGTGGGAGTGGGACCCACTTTCTGGGTCCCACCAAGCAAAAAGGTGGCCATTTATTTGGTACACACATCATGTGGTCCTTGTTTGCATTGCTTTCTTGTCAATGTACACGTTTGGAACTGACTGGTGCTTCTCTTGTGACATCTGTGGCTGCTGGGATTAATAATGATGCGCCTTGCACTCTCCATCATTCTCATTGTGATACTGCATAATCAATTGGCGAAGTGTAGCTAGCTGTATTTGTCTCTGATAAAGTTCCAGAAATTCTTGTGGGTGATCCGGGTAGATTCCGACAAATAATTACAAATCTTGTGGGAAATTCAGTTAAAGTAAGTAGTCCATACATGGCTGGTAGTGAAATCGTTTTATTTTATTTGATTCTGAATTGATTAAGTTCAGTAGGCTGATTATTCTCTATTGTTTTTGGCCTAAAAAATCTAACCCTGAATCAGTTATATGACATTGTTTCCCTCACCTTGATATTAGTAGCTGTACCAGCATGATAATCAAGGCCACTATCTCCATCATCATATTTTTTTAATCGAGAACTTGAATTGGATGATTGGCACACACCAATCCATGGTATGGATCTGCTCAATGGTTAGTGTCCACCTTGGATTGTCCATTGTTGAAATATATCCCTGATTGGACGATCCTGGCTATCTGATTTTGTGTTCCTCTAATGGACAATAGGAGAGAACACTGGCAGTGGTCAGTATTGAATGTGGGAAGTCCACAAATTGGAGGGTAGGATTGTCCAATCTGTGAAAGTGTGGTCCATCCATGGTGGCACCCATCAGATACACGGTCCGGATCATGGATCGTTGTGCTTGTGTCAATGTAAGTGCAGCACACCAGAAGGAAATTGGTGCACTTTCTGATGTTAGATCTTCCCCCGGCTGATATTTATTGATATCTGGCTCTGACAGTTTACAGAACGAGGTCATATATTTGTCCAAGTTCATCTAGCTGAGCATACAAAATTGGCAATGGCTGCAAAAGATCATGCAGGTCTCGAGAGTGGATCCAGAAAAGTGGAAGTTATATCAGGCAGCAGTCCGCCTTTCAATACCTTAAGTGGTTCTGAAGCTGCTGACAACAGAAACAGTTGGGAAACCTTCAGGCTGCTACTTTCAGATGGGAAATTTCGATCTGATGCTTCAGATATGTGGATGCATACCGATGAAACTTCTGATAATGTAACTTTGATGGTAAGCGTAGAAGATACAGGGATCGGTATCCCTTTACATGCCCAAGAACGAGTTTTCACGCCTTTTATGCAGGCAGACAGTTCAACTTCCAGACACTATGGAGGAACGGGCATTGGCTTGAGCATAAGCAGATGTCTTGTTGAGCTGATGGGTGGACAGATAAACTTCATTAGCCGGCCTAAGATTGGAAGCACATTTACCTTCACCACTGTCTTCAAAAGATGTGATAAAAATGGTTGTGATCTGAAGAGACCTTTATCTGAGGCTCTTCCTAAAGGTTGTTTTACAGGAAAGAAAGCAATCGTGGTTGATGGGAGACCAGTTAGAGGTGCTGTAACAAAATACCACCTAAAAAGACTTGGGGTCACAGTTGAGATTGTAAGCAGTGTGAAGGCAGCGCTTGGTGCACTATCTGGACAAAATGGCTGTTCGAAACCGGGGTAAGCCATCATTTCGGTTTTACTTTTTATTTGGTCCTTGGTTGCTTCCCATCCATTTTACATATACAAATGCTATTTTTACGCACTCTTCATGGAAGTTTTCTGAGTTCCCTCCGCACCTTACGGGTGGAAGCATCTAAAGTGATTGGGATTGTTGATATGGTGGGCTTCCACATAATGGCTATATAGGACCAAATTCATAGTCCTGGACGACTCCAATACATGTTGTTGTGAATTTTACCTGTGTAGTGTTGAACTGTTGCTCATCGTTTGCTACTGATCGTATTAGTAACTGCCCACCAAATCAATTATCCTGATGACCGTAAAAAAAAGTTATGACGTGTATAGTAGAGATGTGTATGTATGCAATAAGTTGCGACTGTAAACAATTACCTTCACAATTACATATATACTAGAGATGTGTACGTGTGTGTCATCATAGAACTGACATTCACATTTCACAGACACATGTGGGGCCACCTGATAAGAAACTTTCTGATTCCGGACCGGCGCATATACATGGTGGCGCCCATCTGATGAATGGCCTAGATCTTGTATACATGTGGGCCTTCATGTTTCACTCTCTTGTAAGGACAACAAAAAACTTCATTTTGTTTCCTTTTCCAAGGAATATCTTCATGTCTCTGGCTCGTTAGATGAGTTCGTAGAGAGTGTAGTGTGGGCGAGGAATTCAGGGTTCAATCCCTAGTATTGTTAGTTACCTTTCAAAAAAATAAAAATAAAATCACAGTTTATGAGAATACTTGACATTTGATTCTCTTGTTTCCATGTCAGGATTGGAAGACCTGATATGATATTGGTTGAGAAGGACTCGTGGACTCGTGGAGTGGATGTCATCTTGCCTGAACGGATACTGGACCAGAAACAGAATGGTTATGTCGTTGAATTGCCTAAGCTGATTCTTCTCTCAACCACCTCTATAACTGCTGTAGAATCTGAAAAGGCAAAGGCTGCAGGTTTCGTTGACACTGTGATCATGAAGCCTCTTAGGGCAAGCATGATAGCAGCATGCCTCCAACAGGTGCTTGGGGTGGGGAACAAGAAGCAGCAAGGGAACCAGATGCTCAAAGGTTCAGCTTTCCTACACTGCCTACTGTCTGGTAAGAATATATTAGTGGTCGATGATAATAGAGTAAACCGGAGAGTTGCTGCCGGTGCACTGAAGAAGTATGGCGCTAACGTGGAGTGTGCTGAGAGTGGGAAAGCTGCACTTGCCCTGCTTCAGCTGCCACATAAGTTCGATGCCTGCTTCATGGATGTTCAGATGCCTGAAATGGATGGGTGCGTATTAGAGATTTCACTGCTTCCATGTCTTCTGCTACCTTTTATTGTTGTTTTGTTTGGGGAACAGATTTGTGTGCACTGTCGATGTGCACATATCTCCCACCGTCCTACAGTGGAGGGTGGGGACCATAAAACATTTTAACGTGACCATTTGAAAATTTACAGTTCGAGATTCTTGTCATAGTCCTCCCAACCATGTCTTGAATAGTGGGACATAATGGGCACACTGACTCTCAGGCCTCATTGCGCAACACTGCTACTGAAGTCGTTCTTTGGTTTCTGTTCAGGAGTTTTTTTTTTTTTTAGGCAGTTACAGTCTAGTACTCAAACAACTAACTCAGGGTACTAGTGCTAATGTGGTGTACATAACTACATGGAGAACATGTGCGAGATCGAGGCTGTTCATCAGTTGGGTCTCACTATGTAAGTGACCTAGCACAGAAAGTCCAGTTATGATTGTCAGTTTTAACCATCCTTTTTTTTTTTTTTTTTTCTGTACACATGGTTCACCTGTTGAGAGGGCCAGCATGATACTATGTGGAGCCCATATGATGAACAGCCCTGATATGTAATATTGCCATCTGTGCCTGCGAGTAGGTTTTTTGAGTATGTTTAATAGGGGTCCGAGGAGCATATAAGCATGATTTCCTCTTCTTCTTTTATTTATTTATATATATATATATATATATATATATATATATATATATATATATATATATATATATATATATATATTTTAAATTTCCTTGTCAGACCTAGTGCTAGAATTCCTATCCTACAACATTGCATAGGAACTGACCTCTCAAAAAGAAAAAAATCCCAAAAGAAACCGTGAATCTTTCTCCAAAATGAAAAAGAATTGACTAATAGATACTAAGGAGCAAAAACATATCTCAGTCAAGCTCGAGAAGAGATTCAATCAATAAAAAAAGGATTTTAGAGCTCCATGGCTGTATGGACGTGAAAAGGGTAAAATTAATTATTATTATTTTTCCTTCTCGTGGGCTCCAATACTCTTGAAGATACAAATGGACCTTCTTGTAAGGCCGATTGATTGGCCAAAATCTCCTCTTCAATGACTTTTGTGGATTGAGAAAATTGAAAATTTGAATTTGGGGGCTGGAGGGGCGCATGCTGTCTGAGTATACGTAGCGTGTAAAGTAAGCTACACTCTACTTCTAGATTTTTAATTAAGGTTGTGCTTGGTTGCACCAAATATCATGATATTTAGAACAAAATTTGTCTGAATAATAATGAAATTTGATGACATTTGGTGCAGCCAAACACATCCTAAAATAATAGGAAAATAGGCAAATTAAGTATAAAGGTAAAGAGAGCAACCTAACTGATTTAATACTGTTACTTGTATTCTTTTACTAAAGTCATTGGAAAAGATTAACTAATTTTCATTAAAAAATGAAAAATGTAACAAATCATTGAAAATGCTAATGGATTTTAGTGTTTTAGTGAAAGATAACTTGTGGTGTAAGGTATGTGCATGCAGTGTGTGGCGTATGCAAAATTAGCATGTACCGTAGGCTACAGCCTACATCTGCCTTGAGCTATTTTCATGAGCTACCTTGTGTTAAGGTTAAGCCACACTACGTAGCGTAAGCTATTTTAAACACTGACCTAAAGTAATATAAAAGGGCAATGATTAAGTATAAAGGTGAAGAAAGAGTAACGAAATTGATTTATGTAACAAATCATTGAAAGATTAAT
Source organism: Magnolia kwangsiensis (assembly GCA_037074715.1). Classification (NCBI taxonomy): domain Eukaryota; kingdom Viridiplantae; phylum Streptophyta; class Magnoliopsida; order Magnoliales; family Magnoliaceae; genus Magnolia; species Magnolia kwangsiensis. The sequence continues at coordinate 17,800,109 of CM073586.1, forward strand.
TGATTTTAATATTGTACTGAAAAGTAGCTAGTAATGTGAGCTCCGTATAATCTAGTGTATATAGTCTATGTAGTGTGTAGTGTATGTAGATTAATCATGTAGTGTAGGCTACATGATTTTATCTTATTTTCATGAGCTAGCATTAAATCTAAGCTGCAGTATGTAGCGTAGCTATTTAAAACATTGCTACTAATACTTATTATAGTGGGCTATTGAGTTTCTAACTCTGTACACTGGGAGCTGATCACATTGTTTATCGTACTAATGGCATACATGTACAAAATCCAGATTGATCATCCCATGGGTCCCATAATGGATTGGGTACTAACCAATCCTTGTATTGATCAAGCAATCCCATCCAATCAGTATGATTTTTCTAATTTAGGGCCTAGTCACTCTAGGGCCTACTGAGTGAGAGATACAAATCTCTTCTAGCTATGCGATGTGTGTAGTAAAATGATGTGGGTCCCATGGTAACTCTTGCGCCTTTGGAGGCACTGGATCTGCTCCCCTGAATTACATGCAATGTCAAGAACAGCATTTCACAATGGCAGATGGAATACCTGTAAAAGAAGAATTCTAAAATTTTCCTGTTGTCAGGTTTGAGGCAACCCGGCAGATCCGTCTGATGGAGAATGTCGCAAATGAACGGATCAAGAATGAGGAAGCTGTGATGGAAGAAGGGCCCACAAAGGCAACTTGGCATGTGCCCGTATTAGCAATGACGGCTGATGTAATCCAGGCAACGCATGAGAGGTGCCTGAAATGTGGCATGGATGGATATGTCTCAAAGCCTTTTGAAGAAGAGCAGCTCTATCAGGCAGTCGCAAAGTTCTTTGAATCCAAGCCTGAAACAGACTCATGACAAAAATCAAGTTTCGGCCAGTAGCTCCCTATCTCAAGGACTGCAAGCTTGCATGCAAGAGAGATGTTGCCAAACAAGTGGAATGCTACTTACCGACCTGCAACTGCTAGCGTCAAACACAGGCACCAGAGACTTGCTGAAGTGGCAAATGTGTGTGAAATCTTCGCTATTCATTGTTTTGTGCTCCAGGGAAAAATTCAGGCTGGTTCGCATATGCACTGAATGTGGAACTAGCGAATATCCTTTCACAACCGTTCGTTTTTTCATTCATGCATGACTAGGCCAGCTTCTTTTCGTGTCATGGACTGCCCGGACCTTGCATACACATGCTGATTTTGCGAGTGTAGGGTGCTTGTATGTAGTACTTGCAGATCTTGCATTCCTTTGCCGATCAAAGCTGTCAATTTTCCTTTTACCTTTGGCGTTGTTTCTGGGCCATCACACATTTCATGTAAAAAATCTGAAACAGATCTCTGCTAGATCGGACGGTGGATGCTATCTTCCTGTGTGGGCATCACAGAGGAACGTGCACTGCCAACGGAGTTTTCATCTGAAAATCAAGAATGCCATCGTCCAGCATATGTATACTTATGAACTGAACATGCCCACTGTTTGTATAAATTTGTTACAGAAGCAGCCGTGCAAGAGGGATGGGTGGTGCTATACCCTCTAGTGGTGTGTGTGTGTGTGTGTGTGTCTAGACACACACACACACACACACACACATGCTTCCGTGTTAATTTTCATTTTTTAGACTGTTGAAGTAAAATGAGCATTGCTTGATTTGTATGACTTTGTTGAAGAGTTGTAGGTTTTGAAATCTTCTCTCTTTCATTAGGCTTTTACTTGGAGAGTTTGCTACCACATTGGAACCATTTCACACCTTGCAGCACATTGTCAGACGGTCTAAATTTAGGGTATTACATTGAGAATAGCTTGGTTATTATTCCATTATGAAAAATGGATTGATACAAGAGGAATATGCATCTTACGGACCCTGCTTTAATTTTTAGTCTAATTTATCTACAGTTGCATGTGCTTCTATGTAATCTACCTGCAGCTATGCGATCAAACTCAATGTCTCGAGAGAGATTGGCTTTTGAGTTTATAACAACTGGCCTGAGTAGTGTTGTATTAGTGTTTCAAAATATCCATTGGGAGGGGATATGACTGGGGCCATAGGTGCCCTATGGATGTGTGTTTTCACCTAAGCCTGAAAGGTTGCATCCTTTCCTATTTTGTTTTAAAAAGTTATGTCTTTCGAAGCTTAAAGGTCGCACCAATTGGGTTTAAACTTAATAGTCACAAGCTTTTTGAGAGGGTGTCTCCAAACCCTTAAGGATGTCTTCACAAAGTTTATAAAAAGACTTTTGATTTTAAGTTTTGGAATAAATTAGAAAATCAATTTTTCTCTTAAAAATGTATTCAAGTATTTTCTAATTTGGGTTAAGATTACAAGTGGTTCGAGCCAGTGTACAGTGAGTGCACCGCTAGGACTGGGTCATAGTCGTTGTATCCTAGAGGTCGATTGTTCTGGAAAGCTGTTGTACTTGGGAAGCTGTTCAAGGGGAGTAAATTCGATTTCAAGCTGAGTGACTCATGTCACGTCTCGACTTCTATAAATTGTTTAAGTTTTTTTTTTTTTTTTTTTTTTCAAAGTAGTTTTTCAAACTCTATATCCCAACAATCTTGAAATCGAATATGTTTGAAAAACTATTTAAGAATTACAGTTGCATCTATCTGGTTGGAATAGTCCAAAATGAAACCACACTAATTCGATTTGTGAGCTATGATTCATATAATCTAGAGTTGTCAAATCCCACCTAATGGTCAAGATCTTGTAAATACTTGTTATGTAAGTTCTTTGGACTACATGTATAAAAGTAAACGTATGCACCGACTGAGAATGATTAGAGTACTGTAGATCTTCGTATCTATAAATGAGAATGGTTGGGCTATAATCAAACATATGAGAGGTCTGGATTCCTGAACAACTGGCCGGGTTCGTTGTAACCCTCGTTAGCATAGAGTATGATTCTCAAGTTGTCTGATAGGTCGGGCTAAGACTATCTTGGGTACTAGAGCTATGACCTATATATGGTCTTTATGTCCCAAACACATGTAAAATTCAAGAAATCTATAGTGCCTACCTCTTGGATAATGTTAGGCCCTGTTTACTCATACAAAAGCTTGTATTTAGTAAATTTTTTCAAAATCATGATATAACATTAACAAGTCTTTCTTTTTATATTTCAAAATTTGTAATTTATTTTCTTATAACTTGGGTCAAACGTAACTTTCACATGAAAATAAATCAAACTGTTAAACTATACTGAGTATGATATACACTAATCTCAACATTCATATATAATGAAGATTAACCTAAAATGTATTTCAAAATGGGATTTTATGTTGAGATTCTCACCGTATTAGGAATTTTTCTTTGTAGATCACCATGCATGATTAAAAAGAAAACTTTGGAAAGAAAAAAGTGAAAGAAACTCGATAATGCAATTTTTCAAAGTATCTTCCAAAATGGGCCTGATAGGTCGATGGTGTGGTTATTATCTCATAAATTTGCTAGTTGCTCACATGCGAATGAGTAATATTCATTGTACAGTTAACTAGATGAAGGATCTAAATCTGTTACGTATGTACCAGAAATAGAATTCTTAGTATTGAAAAATGTAATTGTTAATTATGTGTCTTTCCATCATTTTCAAGCTGGTGCAACCCTTAAGAAGGGTTCTAATAAGGAGCATCTGGTAGTTATAACTGTTATATTTGAACTTGACATGTTGCATGAGAGTAAACGACATTTCGATGACCCTTGATCTAGTCCACTAATCTGATGGACTTCACATGAGAATAAAATCGTCAAATATGGAAGGACTTGAATGTCTCAATAATGACATTTCTTGAGCAATCTCATTAAATAAATAAATAAACAAATAAAAAGGTGGAGATTGCTCAAATTCAAAAGAGTGTAAAAAAAAAAAGAAATAAAAATGAACTGATAATCTAATTACTTGTTCAGTGGGAATGAAGTGGACGGTTATAATCATATATCTTAATTGCTCGTGGATTTATTCTCTTGTGAGTTTGTTCTCCTAGGCAACTTTTTAATACTTTAACAGATTACTGTGGTTCATACATATGCAATATATAATTCTATATGCTATATGTTTTTCGATAATCTAATCCGGGCCCAATTTTGATGATCAAGACTATTCAACTAATATCCGAGACCATGTATAATGTGTGTCACCAAAATATTCTCCCATTGGATAATCTTACATGTCCAACTTATAGACTATAAGTGGATGGTTTATTGTCTACTTTATGATGAGAGATTTTGAGAAGATATTTGATTGCGACTAATGGTGGGTGGCACAAGAGTGTATGGTCTGAATCATGAAAAAAATAAGGTAACTATATTGTTGGTGCTAGAACAGATATAACATGTCATTTTAATTAAGTGCATGTTAAGGAGTTGATTTTTGTGTGATTGATGTACATTAAATGAATAGTTATATTGATGTTCATCTTTAGAAATGCAGTAGAATGCACGGTTATACACTAAAGTGTCACTGCTCATATGTGGCCCGTATGCTAGCCCGTACTGTTTCGTAAGCTTCAAGGGTCCTCCCGGTCGAATTCCGGTAACTCGCAATTTGCAATTGGCATTTGTGCATAACACTAAGTCGTGTCTCGTATTGCAGAGTCGGTTTAACTCGAACTTGTACCCTAGCAACCATGTCGTTGCTGCGGTTCCGATGCCGTGTCTCGAGCCCCGAGAAGATACCCAGGCCAGGAGATGTGGGCCTGCGTTTAGTTAGAGAAAAACGCTGCACATTTATAATCCCAAGGGAATCTCTACGACACGTCACACAATCACATCATCAAGTACACATCAATCACTTCACATGTCAAGTACAAACAACTCTAAGTCAACTCTCTCTCTCTCTCCACCCATACCTAGTCAAGTACACCCATCACTCCATCACTCACACTCATCACACCCATCTCCCTCCCTCTCTCTTACCTCCCATCCTTTCTCTCTCTCTCACATCCCATCCTTTCTCTCTCTCTCATTTCAAAACTCATTCTCCAAGAAACCATGAGAGGTGGACGTCCAAGCTCTCCATGAGAAAGAGCTAGGTGTGGCCTACCTGCCCACCATCCAATCGCACCCTCTAAAATCAATCTCAACCGTTGAAGTCTATCCATTGGAGCTCTAATATGGTTTGACGGAAGGAGGAGAAGAAGCTTAGGTTTATGATTTGATGATTTTAGGGCCCACTTATGGTGGGACCTATCTTGATGTATGTTTTGTGTCTAGGAGGGGCCTATAGTGGTGGGGTCCCTCCCATTTTCACCTCTCTCTCTCTCTCTCTCTCTCTCTCTCTCTCTTTGTGTGGCCCACCCTATGATGTATTTTTTTTTATAATCTATGCCGTCCACCTTGTGGGACGCATCACCGTCCGCTAAGGGCCCACCTTGCTGCCCATTTTCGGGTGGGCCTGGACGGAAGGAAAACACTAATATTGGCTTGATTTAGACTGGGGTGGCTCACTCATATGTGGACCACACCTTGATGTATCCACGTTGTTTGTCCAGTAGCCTAGACTGACTGTCTAGTGATCTGGACGAAGGGGGAATATAAATATTAGCTTGATGCATGCGTGTGGCCCACTGTACGTGGGGCCACCATGATTTAAGTGTTTTGACCCACCTAATGTATGCATGAATATTTCACGTCATCTCGTGGTGGACTAGGACCCACCATGATGTGAGTGTTTTATGCACGACGTCCAAGACCCCACCATGACGTAAGTGTTTTACCCACGTCGTCCAGTCCACTATGCATGGACCCCACCTTGATATATGTATTTGATCCACACCGTGCACCCTATTTCCCTGCCTACTTTAGGGGTTGAGCTAAAAAAATGAAGCCAATTTGAATCTCTGGCAGGCCTCATTGTAGAAAGTAGTAGTTTGGGTGGAATAAATTGTTGGGGCCGTCATGATGTTTCTGTCAATCAGATCATGTCCAATATTGGACTCATTTGAATTGTCCCGAGTCCGTGAATCCAACTGGAGGGGCGGATCCTCCTGATGTGGGCCCCACCTATGAAAATCCTTACAAAAATTTAAAAATAAAAAAAAAATATATCAGAGATGCTGTTGCTGCCAGTGTCCTCTGGATGCTGTAGCAAGCAGCGTCCTTGCGGCTTGTTTGAAGAGTGGGATGGTGGGCCACACCACAGGCTCCACCATGATGCATGTTCAACATTTGCGCCGTGCATTTGATGGGCCCCCTTTAATCAGCGGGTCACCTTAAAAATTCATCATTCACGGCACTCAGGTGGTGTACACCACTCAACAGCAGGAGATTGAACGTCTACCATTAAAACCCTTTTTTTTTTGGGTCATATGAGTTTTGAATTGATATGAAATTTGTTTTTCTCCTTTATTTAGGTCTTTGTGACCTTATCAACTATTTGGATGGTAAAATAATGTTATGGTGGGCCCCACGTGGGACTCACCTACTTGGATGTTGGATGGCATGGTGTACACCAGCCATCTACCCGCTGTACATAGCGTCAACGACACGTGGGCTCCTAGATGTAAGTGTCTTCCACACCGTTCATCCATCCAGACCGTCCAGCGGTCTGGATGTGCTAATGGGCCACTCCACGATGGGCAGTTCTGTGTGGGCCCACATGATGTATGTGCCGTTGATCCACACCGTCCTTCCATCTGGATGTGCTGGTGGGCCCCTCCACGATGGGCAGTGCTGTGTGGGCCCCCATGATGTATGTGCCGTTGATCTACACCGTCCAGAACTTTGGACGGTAGGCCAAATCATGAGGTATTTGTTATATTCTAACCATCCATTCGTTTGACGTGGACCCCACCAAGGCAGCGTGTGGGGCCCACCTTAATTGTTGTGTTACATCCACACCGTCCAATCCATGGACGGTGGATGTAGATTGGTTGGTGTACCGTGCATCTAAATAGCTGCTAAATGGACGTCAGTAACCTTAGTGGGTCTGATTATGGAGTATGTGTTTATCCAACCATTTATCTGCTTGGGACCCATGTGCTCCAAGTGTTTTACCCAGACGTGTGGGTCCCACCTCGATGTGTTGCATATATCCACACCGTCCATGTACATGGGACGATGGGCCCTGATGTTTGTGGCCTGCTAGGGTGTATTTATTACATCCGCGCCATCTAGCTGATGGACATGGGGTCCACCGTGATGTAAGTGTTTTAGGCCCTGTTTGGCCAACTGCATTAGGTGGATCAAGGTGGATAGAATTGTAAAAGTAACAATAAATGCATGTGTAAGGTATTGTCCCTAGATTGGGTGTATCCCATGTTTTCCAATACCATGTTTGGAATGTATGCAATTAAAAGTAAATCCAGGAATTTCCTTCCAAATTACTCTTGAAAATTCATCATCATGGGATTTGGAAATCCCATCTCACACTTTCCAAAACAAGGCTCATTTATCCAGTCCGTCTGGTCCATGGACGTGGATTCCACTAGATGTATGTGTTTTATCTGCACACTGTCCATCCACGATGTATATGTGCCCATATTTGAGGCCCGTTGTGATGTGTATTCAGCCCGTATTTAAGGCCCAATGTGATGTATATGAGGCTTATGTGATGAGGCCCATTGTGATGCATTGAGGACTAGGCGATGGAGCCCATTGTGATGTATGTTAGGGCCATGTGAAAGGCCCATCGTGATGTATATTAAGCTCTTGAGTGAGGCCCATGGTGTTGTATATTTGACCCTTGTGTGAGGCCATGGGTCCACTATGTGTTAGGCTCTATGTGGGCCATTCCTTAGGGGTAATGTTGGTTAAATGTCTACGTTGTTGAGGTCGATTGTCGATGCCAGTTATTGACACCGATTATGAGTATGTGACAGCATAGCATCATGATACATGCCCATACGCATCATCTGCATGTTTCTTATGAGATATGGTTGACCATTGCAAATGTCATTGGACAGGTTATTATGAGACTCCCTGATAGGAGGAGGTTATCTCATATGAGCACACGATATGCATTGAATTAATGCATGACTGGATTGTATAACTCGTGTATCTTGCATTGTGTGTTATGATTACTGTACGCCCTAGCAACATCAGGGCCGCAGCCACCACAGGCATATCATGGATGGCCAGATGGGATACTGAAAATCTGTTCTAGCATCGGACTGCTATAGATGGCCAGATGGGATACTGAAAATCTGTTCTAGCATCGGACTGCTATAGATGGCCTTGGGTGAAAATTTCTAAACTCCCTTGGTACCGGAGGACGCTCAAACGTCGAGACCGAGTGGATACATGATCGCCCGAGTGCCGAATACCAGGAGGCCGCGTCTCCCACTTTGCCATGGTCGATTGGGGGGGTGTGGCCTTACCCGTCCGAGTGTAAGGGGCATAGCTAGGCTGAGTTTGACAAGCTCATGAATGGGTCCGCTATCGACGTGCTGGGTAGATATTGGCTGACTATTGGATAGACGGATGGTGAGGTCTCTTCCACTTGCATGGTCGCGCGTCAGTAGGTGGCGATTTGCATGTAGAGTGTACTAGACTCTGGTGATGATCCCAAAGATGAACAGTATGATATGTGAACTTATTGAGCAGGAGTTGTATACTCATTCATTCATTCATTCACCATCCACTCGGGCTGGTGGTGCGTAACTAATTATTATGTGTACCTTTGCAATAGTTAGGATTTCGGTTGAGGGGCGCGACTAACCTGAGATCAAGAGTTTATTACATTGAGTCTGACTATCCAAATTTAGGTACGAGATTTATTTGGATAGAAGTCCCTTGTGATAGACCCCATAGCCTGTGATACTACGTACTATCATCCCAATTTCACACTCCATCTTGGTAATTTCATTCACACCGCATATTGCATTTCATCCGTGGCATGTGACATTTTGGGTTACTGTGTTTCTGCATTCATATGGTCTAGGTACGACATCTGATATTGTTTTATTACATTTTTGCATCACACTCTAGCTTGGTCATTCCATTCGCACCGCATATTGCATTACATCCGTGGCATGTGGTATTTTAGATTACTGTGTTTCTTCATTTATATGGTCTAGGTACAGCATTTGATATTATTTTATTACGTTTTTGCATCACATAGCCTTGGTACAGTTAATAGTATTTATGGGCTTATCAGCATGTTTCGCATTACTCTAATATCGTATGATTTATGAACTTGCTAGTAATTCTGATATTGTATGATTTATGTGCTTGTCAACATTTTCGCTTATTCTGATTACTTTGATATTATTTACTTGGTAATTACCTTGCGCATACACTTTCACCACCCTCTAAACTTTCTATAAGCTTATGCACGATAGATGCGTGCAGGTAATGTTAGGTTGTAGCGGCGACATTGAGCATGGAGCGTGTAGCTGCCTTGTAGAGCTTTGATTTTATTTTGACATATGTATTTCCCTTTTAGCATTGTATTCAAAGTTTATATTAATGAATATGTGATGATGATGATGTTGCTTTTGTGATTTAGGAAAACTTATGGTTATGCTTCTCACGAGATAAATATACATTGAAAAATCTTCCTCGTAAGATCCCAGGATCGGAATCATGTATATGAGCGATGGGAGCTGAGAATGGGGTACTACGAGGCTATCGACATCGGATTCGACGATTGAAATTCCTGTGAATCCGATTTCTGGGTTTGGGGCACGAAAACACACATGTTTGTAACATGAGTAGTTCATTAGTGGGTCCTTTGTATTTATAGTGACCTAAAAATTAAGTTATAACGTGAACCAACCATTGGTATGAATAACCTTTATGATAATGAGTGCACACAAGGAATAAATGGGTATGCTATATTAAACTTGATCAAATCAATGTCCAAAACTATCAAACCATGGGTCCACTTATCACTATATATCTATAGACAACGCACATTATTCATTTTGTATCATTGCATGTATCTTGTGGCTTTTGATCTATTCTATGTGGGTTGATGATTGGTATGTTCAAGTCTTGTATTCATGTGTTACATATACAAAATATATTATTTCCATTATAATATGAAACATTAAACAATGTATGACTCTTGATACATAGTGTAAGTGATATGTTTTCTAGCTCTTATAATTGTTAAATTTTGTAGTGCTAAAATCTCTTGGAATCTGTGTCTTGTGTAGCTCATTTACATATTCAAGATTGTGCATCTCATGTACAAGAACAAAGGTTTTTACCTTAAGAACTTTAAATGTAAGATCAAGAGATATATATGTTCAAGTACAACACCATGTGATAGTTCACTCTTTCAAGCTTCAATTGTTCAAGGTTTCAAAGCTTCATCTAAGTCAAGACAATAGTCTTTACTTTGAACCTCAAAGCTCAAGATGAAATGCAAGTCAAGTACTTCAATTTCAAGTTTAAAAAAGTCTCAAGTACAAGCTTCATCATATGTCAAGATATCAAGCTTCGTGAACTTCAAAGAACAACTATCAACTGAAGCAAAAGAAGATTCAATGTTCATATATCACTTATAAGGTCTGAATGACCCTAGATTAATCATATGATAGGTCATTTTGAATACGTAATTCAATTGGGTTACTTTATAAGTGCATAGTCTGTTTTTCGACTAGTCCTAGAATATGTTCGGCTAGTCCTAATACTGGCTCAACTAGTCCAAGAAATTTCTCGACCAGTCCTAAGTTTGTTACTAATTTTTAAATTTTTTTGTGTAACACCCTGAAATTCGGGAGTCGTGTATAAACTCAACTCCCGAGTTCCAGACCGTCACTTATGCAACAAAAATGGTTATGATTCAATGTTGTCTGATTTAAAGCATTCACATGAGTAAAAATACCAAAACTGTAATTCATACTTCAGATCCAGTGATAAAAGCAAGCGGAAGACTAAACAATGTATATATCACTGTATTGAAAAACAAAGTAATCTTATCTATCTCCAAAGTATGACTACATCTCTGAGTCTCATATACATATACATAACAAAAGAATAATGTTCAAAAAAAGAAAGTCCCACTGATGTCCCCTCGATCCAGGTCGCCTACGGGAAGCCGTCGTGGTACTGCATATACGAGAACTCATCCTGGTCCTCGTCGATCTCCGACTCCACCTCCTGGATCTCGGTCTCATCTGTACCTACAACAGGGTCTGGTGGGTGTTGCAAACACCATCCCGTAACGTGGGAGTGAGTGATCAACTCAGTGGAATCATAGAGCAAAGATTAGCATGTTCACAATTCAATCACGCGATAATAGTAAAGCAGTAAATCAGACAATCCTAATACTGTTGTTAATGCAAGATGATATGACGTGATGTATGCCCTCACCGACGATCTCCCTCATGCGGCAACATCTTACGACCGCGGCATGCCACACTCCCTAGAGTGCTCCACATCTTCCAGGCACATGCAATGCTATGGTGATATGATTTCCAAGTTGTTATTAAGTCCATTCAAACAGCAGGATTGGGAAACTAAGGTACTTCCCTTGTATCAATCCCAACACAGATCCTGTCTAGGGTCGTCACTCCTAGTAATCTCATACGATGTATGTTTCGTAGGTCACTGCAAGGGCTGCCAGGGCTGTTGCTCGCACTCGTTGCACCGCTCCCCCATCACCTTATCAATACAGGCCTACCGTACTCTACTGCAACGGAAGGGTCGTCGCCTCCCGTGGACTCAGAATACGCTCGCGGTCACTACAAAGGGCTCGTCGCCTGATCAGTGTAGGCCGACAGCTAGAATATAGTGTCCCATACCACCATAATCTGCTCACGAGTTTAGGTGCTCACTGGTCACTACGGGGAGGTTTGTGGCCCTAGCGTAGGCCGACAGCTCGACCACGGTGTCCCATACCACCATGCCCGGCTCATGAGTCTTTGTGGATCAAGGTACCATGGTTAACAGGGTTTACAATGGTAAGTTCAGTACCCTAGGTTCAAGCAGTTATGACTCATACAAGGTGAACATACATCGGCTAGTCGGGTTACTTGACGGGCTCGACTAGCGCGATCGCATCTCAAGTCGAACGACATGAAGTGCGTAAAATACTTCGCGTGACCTAACCACTGCCGCCAACTCTAAACACGAATTACGTTCATCGACGCGTCGTTCGTGGCTATGACCAGTCAGCCACGAATTCGCTCGGTTACCGACTGCCTGGACTAAGTCTAGTCCCACACATCTATGGAATCATATTAGCACTATATGCAAAGGTATTGGAATTGAAATACATCATGTGAGCATGTTTAACACAAGTTAAAACATTCAACTTAAGCAAATCTTCAAGGCATACTTCCTATGCATGTAATGCAATCATGCATAAGGTAAACGTGTAGGAAATCATTTAGGTCAACCTATAAATCAAGAAATCAATCTCAAACTACTACCTAACATCATTTAATTCAATACATACTAATACAAACATTTATACAAACACATACACTACACACTTAAGTCCACATATAGTATGTCGACCCAAAGTGCGCAACTTGGCGAATCTCTTTGCCAAACTGATTATGCAAGCATTCCTAACTCACTAATGCGGCGACAAATCATGTCAATCACGTCAGCAAAATATGCATGTAGACCGTACTTCCTACAAATGACTAAAATGCCCTAAATCTCATATTCTTCGTTAATTTACGAAACAGGAAACGGAGAGCATGTTGTATATGTCAAACGGCGATGCCGTCGATAATCTACTATTAAACGGCATTGAAAGCGTTGTAAACCGTCAATCGAAGCGTCTAAAATCCTCACCTAGTCTCTTACGGTTGCAGGATTTCGAACGGAGCGTGTACGCTTCGTCTACGGCGGTAGGAAAGCCTGATTTATGGAATACGTTAGCTAACATGTTAAGCATCTAAGCAAACCCTAAATCAGCAAGTTTTTGGGGTTATTTTATACCTGAAAAATGGAGAAATCACCAGCCAGGTGATTGGAAAGAAGTGCTGAAGCAGCAACTGTCAGGGGCTCGGAAGCGAGGAAATTCTCTTCTTCTCTTTCTCTCAAACTCTCTCTCTTTTCCTCCTAGGGTTTATGATTTTCGGATGGGAAGGAGAAATGAGGGTTTCAACCCCTTTTATAAGCTTAAAATCGCCGAAAATAGGCTCCGGGACGAAGTTTACTTGATGCCTATCCATTTCGGGGCTGTCTCGGTCCAAAAACTGCTTTCTGGTGGTCCCCTGGTCGATTGCGATCAGAATTAAGCTCATGCGTACCAGATGTAGCTCGTATTAAGTTTTCAGTCTGGCAGGGTTCGCAGATCGCACGTGGCGGACCAGTTTCAGTTCAGCGGTCACCGCACGTAGATCAGGGCTGAAAGTCTCATGATAATAAATAGAAATTTTTCCTGATCCGAGGGTGTAATCTGGATGAATTCTGACGGTCAGAATGCTTAATACTGACGCGTCAATTCGTGTGCCAGATTTGAATTTGAAATTCCAAATCCGTCCCTATTCGCGGTCGCTTCAGTCCGGGTTCAACGAAATCGTCTGTGATTATCGGTTTGACTTGATTTTCGAGATGATTGTCAAGTCCAGCTGGACGGTTCTAACGGTCTTAGATAGGAGGTATCGGACCTTCGACGCGCGGTCTAAATCCAATACAAAAATTCAATATGGTCCAGAGGACAAACCCGCTTAGAGTTTGATCCGAGGTTATAGAGTATTGTAGAGTTGTTTGTTCTACTCGATTTGAGTCTTGCAGAACATATTTAAAGTGATCAGGGACTATTTCCCAGCTACTCTAGCGTTGCGCTAGCTAACTTACGTTTAATTTCCATGGAAATTATTTCTACGCGATTTCGGGTCGAGTTGGTACTCGAGCCCAAGTACGGATTTTTTTCACGGGCGTTACATTTTGTTATTGCTTCGACTAGTCCTGGAGACTGCTCGACCGGTCGAGTGAACAGTGCTCGACCAGTCTAACAGGCTCGATTCAAAGTTCAACAACTAAAATGGGTTCCACATGACCAGTCGTAGACAAGACTCGACCGATCATGGAGGCCACTCGACCGGTTGAGTAGTCCTTCAACCAGTCGTGGAATGGCCTAATCTTATTGCGCCCAAAATTTTTAAAAGTTTATTGGTCCTTCGACCAGTCGAGCTATCTTCTGGGCTAGTCGAAGGAACAATCTCTGCACTTAAAATAGAGCATGATTCTCAGAGTTTTTCATTGAATTCAAGCAAAATCAAGACACCACTTTGAGAGATTAGTTAGTGATATTCTTAAGCTATTTAGTGCTCATTTTATATTCTCTTTAATTAGCTTTTTGCGTTTGATTTTGTATCTTACATTCCAATCTTATTTGAAGAAGAGATTGAAGTTTTTCCATTTCTTAGAATCAAAATCAAATCAAGCTAGCCCAAGGTGATTTAATTTAAAATCAATTTAGAATTTAGAACCATTTCATAAGTGAGTGTGAACATTGAACATGTACATTGAACTTCTACTCTGAATTAGTTCTACCGGGCTATATTAAAAGAAAAATATCCAGATAAGTATTTTACATTTGTGTAAATCTTTTCTTTTGGTTTCTTTGAGATTGTGCCAGAAAAATCTCTTTCTTTTGGTTTGTCTAAGGTGATCCAGAAAACTCAGAGTGCAGGGTTTTTTGAATTGTGTAAGCCCGCTTGAAAGGCACAATTGTGAGGGTTTTAGGTGAACCTTGAAAAACCTATTTTATATTGAACGCTAATATCTACTATGTGAGGATATTAGGAGTGAAGTAGTTGTGTGGCTGTTTTTCTAAACAGTTAGTGTACACACAAGCGAACCACTATAACTTCTAGTCTTGTGGTGATTATTTAATTATAACATTGTGTGGATGTTGTAATTTTCCTTTATGCATTTATGGAGAATGTTGTAATTTTTTTATGTAAATGTGAAAATGTTGTAATTGCTTAGTTTCTTTCTTTGCTATTTTATTCTTTATTCCCTTGTTTCGGTTTGAGATTTTGATACACAGACCGTTCTAGGAATTGGGTTTTCCTATCATAAGCCATTGATTTTTGGTGTAAAGTTGTCCTTAGAACAAAATCTGTATCAACCTCTCAATACTTGTACAATTGAGGTTGTTATTCATTTCTACATTGTGGGATTATTTAATTGCTATATTTATTTATATTTGTTTAAATTTCACATTTAATTTTTAATTTGTCATATTCCTATTCACCCCCCTATAGGACACTTAGTTCGGCCTTTTCAAGTGGTATCAAAGCCTAATAGCTCATTTTATTTTTTGAATTTATTTCCTAAGCTAATCGATCTGAGCTTTTTAAGATGTCAAATTTTGATAGTCTTTCAGTCAATAGGCCTCCGCCATTTGATGGCTCCAATTATGCCTATTGGAAAGCCAGAATGAATATTTTTCTAAAATCCATGGATGAGAGCATGTGGCAAGCTACAGTGACCAATTGGACTCCTCATACTACTAAAGTAACTGGTACTACTAAATTTAAAACTATGAAAGTCGCACCTTATTTCTCTTGGACCAGTCTTCAAAAAAGTGAGAGTAGTGCTAATGCAAAGGCTCTAAATAATGCAATCACTTGCGCACTATCACTGGATGAATTTAAGATAATTATATCCTATGATACTGGCAAGCCTGAGATATTTTAGAAATGACACACGAGGGAACAAAAATTGTCAAGAAATCTAAAGTCCAAATCCCCACAACCAAATTTGAGAAAATACGTATGGAATAAAGTAAAACTTTCATGGACTTCTATACAGGATTGAGTGACATTGTCAACTCTATGTAGGGTCTCGATGATAGAATCCCAGAAAGTAAAGTCCGTGCAAAGATACTACGCTCACTGCCTGAACGGTTCAATTCAAAGGTGATTGCGATCTATGAATTTCATGATACAGATAATATGAGGGCAAAAGAATTAGTTAACTCATTATAGACTTATGAGTTAAACTTTAAAGCTCCCAAAGGTAAATCTATCGGCCTTAAATTTTCTAAAAGTATTTCTCAAGAAAATAGTAATAACTCTGATTTAGAAAATTTTGAAGATGATTTGACCCTTTTAGCTAAAATTTTTTATAAGATTTTCAAAAGTAAAAAGATAGTTGATTTGCAAAAACTTAATGAAAAGAAAAAATCTAAATCTAAAACTTAAAAATCTTTAAAAGATAGTCAATGTTACAACTGCTATGAATATGAGCATTTAACAAACAAGTGTCTTAAAAAAGACAAACCTAAAAAGAAAGGTATGTTGGCTACTTGGGATGAATCTTCCTGCTCTGAAGCCTCTTCTAAATCAAAATATTCTGAAACTAAGTCGGGTAATGATGTTAAAGCCCTTATGACTCTAGACAAGTTCACTTTTTCAGATAATGATGATTTAACTAGTGATGAAAATCTAAATAGTAACCATGAAAATGAAGAACATCTTCAAGATGCTTATAATGCCCTATACAAGGAAAGTTGTAAAATTGCTGTAAAACTAAAACTTCACAAAAAAAAAAAATTTTCAAAACTTAATGAAAATTTTGATAATCTTATTTTAGAAAAATCTAACATTTCAGATTGTTTTGAAAAAACTAAGTGCGACTTAGATTTCAAAACCTCCCAAGTTAAAAACTTAAAATCTAAAAATGAAAAGATAAAACTTGAAGTCTCTTTACTATTGAGTTTAAAAAACACATGGAGGTATGCCCAAGGTGATCCTAAGTTAGAAAAACTCTTATCCGGATCTAGAAAATGAGGTGATCGATCTGGATTAAGCTACGATAAAAGTATTCCTCCCAAACATAAGAATACTCCACTCACATTTGTGAAAGGGAAGTCTTCTAAATCAAAAGGAAAAAGTCTAAATCAAAATTATTCTAAAAATGTCACGCCCCAAACTCGGAAACCGGGCTCACAGAATTCCCGATCGCCGAATCCGGCGCCGACAGCCTCCGTAGAACCCCATTCTCGGCTCCTAGCTCCCATTCGCCAGGTTTCGATCCTGGGATGCTACGGGGAGGATTTTCAATGTCAGTTTGATTCGTAATAAGCATAACCAAAGGCATAACCCACAAATAACAACCAAGAAATCCATTACATTTCCACTATGATCAAAAACTTTACAAGTACAATGAGCATGAAGGAAATACAAAGGTAAAGTACAAAAACTCCAAAATGCTCAGCAACGTGCTCCTGCCTCAACGCTGCTGCGATCCAGCGTCACCTACACGCAACGGTCGTGCATAAGCTTACAGAAAGCTTAGAGGGTGGTGAAAGTGTGTGCACAAGGTAGAATATGATCATGCAATATCAGAGTAATGCGGAATATGCAGATGGAACTATAATATTATGAGCCGTACCAAGGCTTATGCGATGCAAGACATGAATGGTATTGGCCACCCCAAGGCCATGCAATATGCAATGCAACTCAAGCATACAGATCCTTATCAATGTCCACATATCAGTACAACTCAAAGTATGGAATATCACCGGGGTCTAGTACACTCTAAACCAGATTGCCGCCACATCGCGCGCAATAAGGTAAGTGGAAAAGACCACACTATCCGTCTGCCAATATCAGGCGCGACTCGTTGATAGCGGACCCATTCCTCGAGCTGGTCAAACTCAGCCTAGCATTGCCCTCTACACTCGGACGGGTAAGGCCGTACCCCCTTCCAACCGACCACGACACAGTGGAGAGCACAGCCAACTGGTATTCGGCACTCAACGCTCATCTACCCACTCGGTCTAGATGTTGGAGAAACCTCTTGGTACCATAAGGGTTTAGGGACTTTCACCCAAGGATATCTATAGTATCCCATGTAGAACAAGATTTTCGGTATCCAATCCTGCCAACCACGATGCGTCTGTGGAGGCTACGGCCCTGATGTCGCTAGGGCGTTCAATAACCATGTCACCAAATGCGGAAATGCATGAATCACGCTATCCAGTCATGCAACCAATCCTGCGCATACCGTGCGCTCATATAGGGCAACACCGCCTAACCGGGAGCCCATAAACAACCTGCCCGAAGGTAAATGCTATGATCAGACAATTCTCACGTCAAGCATACATATGATGCGTATGATCATGAGTCATGAACTGTACTAAACATGTTATAACAAAATGAACTATTTACAATGCAGATGGACCTGGACGGCCTAAATACGATGTGTACAGCCCAGTAATGGACCCTAAGGAGAGTCGTAATGTGGACATCCAACCAACATTACACTCGTAATGTGGACGTCAAACCAACATTGTTCCCCAGGTACGATCTTCTTAAAACACCGCTACATAATTGGTATTGGGTTTACACATTGCAATGGACCTTATGTTCCTCCCATTGGGCCTTGCATATATATCAAATGGGCCCTAGCTTATGGGCCTTTTATTCGTCAGATGGGCCACATAAACGAGCCACACCAATGGGCCTTATGTGCATTGCAATGGGTCAAAACCCGTGGGCCTTGGATTGCACCAATTGGACCTAGTCACATGAGTCTAATATGTATCAAATGGGCCACACCAATTGGGATCCCACATGTAGGTCAAGTGGGCCCCAACCCATAGACCTAACATGAGTCAAATGGGCCTAAATTCCTAGGCCTTAAACAAATCAAATGAGCCTAACCCATGAGCCTCAAATAAATCCAGTGGCCCTAATCCCATGGACCCTTTTTATAATCAAATGGGTTTAGTCCCATGGGCCTTACAACATATCAAATGTCCTACTCCCATAGACTTAGAATTTCAATAAAAGGGTCCAAGTATATGGGCCTTGAAGTACATCGAATGGACCTAGTCCCGTGGACTTGCAACACGCCAAATGGGCTTAAGTTCTTGGGCCTTAAATGGATCAAATGGGCCTAGCCCATAAGCATTTTATAAATCAAATGGGCCTAGCCCATGCCCTTAAATAACAAGTGAGCCCAAGCCCATAGGCTTTCCGTATCAAGTGGGCCCAAATTCTTAGGCCTCAAGTGGATCAAATGGGCCCAGCTCATTAGCATTTTTATAAATCAAATGGGCCTAACCCATAGCCTTTTACATGTTAAAGTGGATGAACGGCCCGGATGCATCATATGCATCAAGGTGGGTCCCACTATCCAGTGGACAGTGCGGATATAACACATTCATCACACAGGGCCCCACCGTCCGTGGATGGTGGAGGCAGCCCGTGCGTCAGGTGAGTGCCACCGTCCACTGGACGGTGGACTTTAATATGCACCTCATTGTGGGTCCCATGTGGGGCCCACCCTGCAGTGTTTACTTGACATCCAATCCGTTCAATAGGTCCCTTGGGCCTGGATGAAGGGACAATATAAATTTCAGCTTGATCCAATACTTCAGTGGGCCGAAAAAGGATTTTAATGATAAAATTCAATTCGCACTGTTTCACTTGGTGTGGGCCACCTGAGTGTTGGATCTGTTTCATTTTTGGAGGGGGCCCATCTGAGGATGGGACCCACCTCATGAATTGATTGGATGACAAACAGGCATTACGGTGCTGGACGCCGTTGCCTGCCTACACGGCTGCACGGCTGCACGCAGCAGCGTGCAGCGCTGAAACGTCAGGGAGGCAGGGGGGTAAGCCTCCTTCAAAAAATGGGAAAAAAAACTGATTTTTGGATGGTTTTTCACGCGTGGGGCCCACTAAAGTGGAATCCGCCCCGGCCATTGCGTTCAGTGGCTCGACGCCGTCCAAATGAGTCCAGAGTTTGGATTTTTTTGAAGCTTGGAAAGTGAAATAAAAAAAAATAATGATCTTGAATGGTGGTGATGCATTCATTGATATTATGGCCCACCAGGTCTTCCAATCAGCCCCAAATTTCTACCCAACGGCTAAAACACCGTAGGTAAGAGGATGGACGGCTTAGATCGAACATAAACATCAAGGTGGGGCCTACACTAAGGGACCACCCAAAATCCTCTCCTTTTCTTTCCTTTTTCTTCTTTCTGTTGTAAACGTCCAGCGTCTGGACGGTTTTAAAAATTTTTTGTTTTTAAGATGGAGGGCCCTGATGAAGTGGGCCCCACTGATGGGTGGCATGGGAGTAACAGCCAAGGTGGGCCCCACTTGAATAAAATAAAATATCTCAAGTGGGATCCATTCAAGTGGGCCACACCCTCCTATTGCAATAAAATAAAATAAAATAAAATAAAATAAAAGAGAGAGAGAGAGAGAGAGAGAGAGAGAGAGAGAGAGAGAGAGAGAGAGAGAGAGAGAGAGAGAGAGATGGAGGGACCCTGTCATTATGGGCTCTCCCTTGCAATGAAACATACAATAAATGGATCCCTTGCACATGGGACCGTTAAAAATGTAAATCAACGGTGGAGATCCATTCTCCACCGATATGGATGGTCTAGATGACCTTTCTAAATGAAAATAAACGTCATGATGGGGTCCATGGAGGATGGCCCCATCATGGGATGATCATGATGATCCAAGTGGTCCATCGGCCACAACTAAGGGTCCCAAGTGAGATCCACACCATTGATCGGTGGGCCTCACTTGGTCCACCATAAAAATAAGAAAATCTACCCTATAGAAGCACCCACCGTCCGATCTTCTCGCTCCTAGAGGTTCCTTGGCACCATAGCTTCAACTTCAACGGTTAAGATGAGAAATGGAGGGTTGAGATGGAAGATTTTGGGGTAGGAAGGTGGGCCACTTGGAGCTTAGGGACTTTGGAGAAATTCCATACGTATGGAGTTTTTTTAAAAATCCTTTGTTGCTTTGAAATTTTTGGAATGAGAAAGAGAGAAAGAGAGAGAGTGATGTAAAGGGAGAGAGAGAGTGATGGATGGATGGGTGAGTGATGGTTGTGTAAGAAAAGTATGGGTTAGGAAGACTTTTGTGGCTTTTTGTGTAAGAGAGGTATGGGATGTGAAGACTTTTGTAGTTGCTTGAAAAAATGGGTGAGAGTGATGTGTACTTGACATGTGATGGGTTGATGGGTGATTGATTGATGGGATTGATGTGATTGATGTGACACATCGTTGAGATTCTCTTGATTTTTACAACGCGCGGCGTTTTCTCGCACCGAACGTTAGCCCATAACTCTTGACCAGGGTATCGCCTTGGCGCGCGAGTCACGGTATCGAAACCGCGGCGACGGTGTGGTCGCTATGGCATTGGTCTCCGGTTAAGTCAACTCGAGTTGTCGGTACATGAATCCAGGTCGCGCGTCGATACTGGTTAAGGGTCGAAAGTTGCCGGAATTAGACCGGTAAGACCGCAGAAGTGTACGGAAAGGTACGGACCAAGATACGGGTCTTACAAAAAATGCTAAGACTTTTCAATGCTTAAAACCTAAAAGTAACTATATCAACCATAAAAATTAAAATCATAATCCTTTAGCTAAGAAAATTATTGATTTACTTAAGGAGCTCTTAAAATCTAACTCAGTGGTCTTATAACAATTACAAATATAAGAAGACCAACTCTACTACTAAAACTAAAACAGTAATGAAATGGGTCCCTAAGGTTACGTACTCGGTTGCCCACACTGTCTTCAAAGCTTTGAGCCATTCAAAGTGGTACCTAGACAGTAGATGCTTCAGATATATGACTAGTGACAAAGGTCTGTTCACCAATCTTAAGGACATGACTGATGGTTCAGTCACATTCGGTGATGGTAGCAACTACAAAATTATTAGCCAATGTACGGTTGAGCTCTTTAACCTTCCTCTGTTTGAGAATGTCTTATATGTTGAATGATTAAAACATAATTTATTAAACATCTCTCAAATATGTGATAATAATCATAATGTAAAATTTACTAATCAAGGTTGTAAAATTCTAAATAAAAATAGTTTTGTAATATTAACTGGTCATAGAACTTCTGAAAACTGCTACATTGTGAGTGATTCAAGCTCATCTAATCTATCGTGTTACATGGTCCATACTAATGAAACTGAATTGTGGTATAAACAGCTTAGACATGTACACTACCGCAACTTATATACATTGAGTAAAAGAGAGTTAGTAAGAGGTTTACCCAAAATATAGAAAATAAACAAAATATGTGGCAAATGCCAGATTGGCAAACAAACCAGGAGTACTCATAAAAAGGTGAACTCCAATGCCACATCTAAACCTCTCGAACTTCTCCACATGGATCTTATTGGACCAATCAGAATGAAGAGTAGAGGTGGCAAGAAGTACATTCTGGTAATTGTTGATTACTTTACCAGATATACATGGGTAGTCTTCTTAAGGGACAAATCAAAAACTCTCGATGAAGTAAAAGGATCTCAAGTCTGTAAGATCCATAGTGATCATGGATCAGAATTTGAGAATAACAGTTTTGAAAAATTTTGTAGTGATCAGGGAATATCACATGAATTTTCTACACCCAAAACACCACAATAAAATGGTATAGTAGAAAGAAAAAATAGAGTTCTTCAAGAAATGACAAATGTAATGTTAAATAGTATAAAGCTCCCTAAAAATCTTTGGGCCAAAGCCGTAAATACTACTTATTATGTAATTAATCGTATTTACATTAGAAAAGCAAATGGTAAAATGACTTATTAACTGTGGTTTAATAAGAAGCCTACTATCAAATACTTTTGAGTTTTTGACAGGAAGTGCTACATTTTATATAATTGAGAAAATCTGGGTAAGTTTGACACCAAAAGTGATGAAAAGATATTTTTAGGATATGCTTTGAATAGTCGAGTGTATCAGGTTCTTAATAAGAGGACCGGTGTAATTTAAGAGTCCATTAATGTGGTTATTTACGATCACTTGAATACACCTATCTTAAGTTCAGAAAATGATGTTCTTCTAATTGATAAACCATATATTCATCAAGTCAAATAACTCTGAATTGAGGATTGTCAAAGATCATCTAACTAATCAGATTCTTGAAAACTCTCTCACTGGTATGCGCACTCGTAAACAACTAGAAGATGTGTGTAATTACGGGTGCTTTACATCTCAGATAGAACCGACTAACGTAAAAGAAGCTTTTGCTAACGAAAAATGGATTGTTACAATGTAAGAAGAGCTCAATCAATTTGTTAGAAATGATGTTTGGTACTTGGTTCCTAGACCGAAAGATAAACATATTATTGGAATAAAATGAATTTTTAAAAATAAGTCTGATGAACTTGGTAATATTATTAGAAATAAGGCTAGGCTGGTTATACAAGGGTACTCTCAAATTGAAGGAATCGATTATGATGAGACCTTTGGCCCAATAGCTCGTCTTGAATCAATTATATTATTTTATCCATTGCGAGCTTTAGAAAATTTAAAATATACCAAATGAATGTAAAGAGTGCATTCTTAAATGACGATTTGCATGAAGAAGTGTATGTTGAACAGCCAATGAATTTTGAAGACCTTAAGAATGCTAATCATGTCTACTGCCTGAAAAAGACACTCTACGGTTTGAAACAAGCTCCTAGGGCATGGTACGAAAAGTTGACTAAGTTTCTACTAAGTCATAACTTTATAATGTGAAGTGTTGATAAAATATTATTTGTAAAGAAATATAATGATCACAATTTGATAGTGCAAACTTATGTTGATGATATTATCTATGGATCTACTTGTGTTAACATGACTGTTGAGTTTGAAAATCTTATGAAGTCTAAGTTCGAGATGAGCATGGTTGGAGAAATAAATTATTTCCTAAGGTTGTGAGTAAAACAACTACCTGATGGTTTCTTTATCTCTTAAACTAAATATGCTTTGAACTTAGTTAAAAAGTTCAGATTTGAGATTGAGAAAAATTTTAATATTCCAATGAGTACTACTTTAAAACTCTCAAAAGACTCTACAGGTAAGAGTGTGGATCCTAAGCTATATCGCAATATGATAAGAAGTTTGCTTTATTTAACTGCGAGCCGACCTGATATTACATTTAGCGTAGGAATATGCGCTTGATATCAATCTGACCCTAAAGAGTCACATTTAATTGCTGTTAAGTGGATTATGCGATATGTCGCTAGTTCAGTAAATCTTGGTCTCTGGTATCCACATGATACTAGTGTGCAATTAGCTGATTACACGGATGCAGATTGGGTTGGTAACATTCATGACTGAAAATCAACTAGTGGTGGTTGTTTCTATATAGGGAACTGTTTAATTTCTTGGCAAAGTAAGAAACAAAGTTCCGTATCGCTCTCAACTGCTGAGGCCGAATACATTGTAGTAGGTAATGCATGTACTCAGCTTGTGTGGATGAAAAGAATGTTAAACGATTTTGAAATTGCATAAGATACTATGATTTTATATTATGATAATTCAAGCGCAGTTAATATCTTAAAAAATACAATCCAACATTCACGAACGAAACACATTTACATTAGATATCATTATATTCGTGAATTAGTGGAAGAAAAGACAACTTCTTTCAAATATATTCCGACCGAGACTCAACTTGCTGACATATTCACAAAACCACTCAATAAAAGTAGGTTTGCTAAATTGAAATTTAACTTTGGTATGTGCAATATGAATTGTTAATTCATGTATTTCTATATCATAATATATATTTATTATTTTAAATGTTTAAATTTCAAATTTTATGAAAAATTATACATTTTGGGCTATGCACGACGAGTCGAGTACATACTTGACTAGTCGTGACACGACCGGTCGACCACGACCAGCCGTGAACTGCGGGTTTGGTGCTTTATTTGGGAGAAAAATTACTTTTTTCTCATTTGGTTTGTCTTCTCCAACAAGCCTAACATCGATCGGTCGAACCCATCTTCGATTCCTCCATGGTTAGTGCATTGTTTTCAATTTTTTTTATAGATTCTAGTCTTTTGCACTTCATTTTCTTCATTTGTAAAGTTTATTTAATGTTTTGTATTAGTTTTTGTGATTTTTTACTAAAAAATCTGATCTTCTAAAAACTCATTTTCCATCTTTTGTAATTTCTTTATTGCTTGATTTCCTTGTTACAAATGGAAGGTAGAACCAAGAAGAAAGGATCTCGTGGTCCCTCTTCATCTCGGTCAATTCCTATTATAGTGTCCACCTTCGGTCACCCGAAGATGATCCCACTTATATGCGGGATATTCGGTTATGCAATGTTATAGTAGAACGACCCGATAATGTTGATCATTTGGGTCCGCTTGATATCCTTCCTCTTCTTCAATCTATAGGATGAGATAACATACTACATTGGGGTGGGCCGGCATACCGCTCCATTGCGCAGGCTATGTATGCTTGCATTACTGATTTTTCTACTGAAAATCTGGCATTTACTATTGCGACCAGAGAAGGTCCAATTGATGTGGACCGTCATCTTATCTCTGGATTAATGGATATACCTATCAAAGACAAAGGTATTCCCATTAGTTCTCTAGTAGCAAAACCATTTGAAACTGAGAAGCGATTGCTCACTAGAGATTTATGTGATATAAATGCAGAATGGAATACAACTGGAAATGGGCTTGCCTCCAAGTTTTTGTTACCCAGATACAGAATTCTTCATAGGATTTTCATTTCAAATGTTTATCCTCGTTCTTGTAACAAAACCAAACTTACTACATTCATGGTTCATATTCTTCATTCCATCATTTATGGAACCTTTATATGTCTTCCTTCTCTAATTTATTATTGCATCATTCCGTCTCCATCTTGGACACAAAGACATTCCCTTCGCTTATCTTATGACCGTGTTGGCCACCTATAGTTTAGTAGATATGCCTGTTGGAGAAGCTCTCATTCACCACTTAACCTTCAACAACTCTAATATTAATAAGATGAATTTGAAGTTGGCCCCAGGCCAAGTTAATGTGGGTGCTGGGCTGGTGCCGTAAATGAAGAGGAGGGTGATTTGCCTCTAGATGACATCAATATGGATGATATTTTTTACGAAATCAAATTTCAATCAGCAGATGAACTTGATTATCAGCCATCTGACTTTGATGCACGTTTGCGCTCTCTTGAAGATAAAGTTGAAAATATGAATGTGTCCCATGACTTACAATTTAAATATATGCGCAAGTATCTGAAGCGCATTAACAAGGGACTTCATCAGATTGATCTTACCATACCTGGTCCTTTACCGGATTCAGATTAGTATTTGATTATGTGATTTATAATAACTTTTAAGATACTTGACTTTTTCTTATTTTATGGGCTTGGACGTGCTTGAACGTGCTTTCTTATGGTTTTAGTTACTTGGTAATCTTAATCTTATATGTATTTCTTTTTCATTATTCTTTTATTTACTTCCTTATTTATCTACTTTCATGATCATTTATTAGTTCTTTCCTTTGTCATGTTGTGACAAAAATGGGAAGAATTTTATCATGCTTGTGAAATGTGGAATTGTGGATAATGCTTGTGAAATGTGGAATTGTGGATAGGTCACATTTTTTTTGTGTGATAGTAAGGGGGAGTAAGTAAGGGAAGAGTATTGATGAGTAACCAATGCATAATTCTTTCTTTTGCATATATGGTGCATGATTCTTTATTGTGTGTGTAATGCTTATGTTATTTTAATGAAGTGTGTTTTGTTACAAATTTGACAAAGGGGGAGATTGTAAGTGCTATGTTTTTTAGCTCATATAATTGTCAAATTTTATAGTGCCAAAACCTCTTAGAATCTGTGTCTTGTGTAGCTCATCTACATATTCAAAACTATGAATCTCATGTACAAGAACAAAGGTTTTTACATCAAGAACTTCAAATGCAAGATCAAGAGATATATATCTTCAAGTACAACACCATGTGATAGTTCACTCTTTCAAGCTTCAATTGTTCAAGGTTTCAAAGCTTCATCTAAGTTAAGACAATAGTCTTTACTTTGAACCTCATAGCTCAAGATGAAATACAAGTCAAGTATTTCAATTTTAAGCTTCAAAAAGTCTCAAGTTCAAGCTTCATCATATGTCAAGATATCAAGCTTCGTAAACTTCAAAGAACAACTATCAACTGAAGTAAAAGAAGATTCAGTGTTCATATATCACTTATAAGGTATGAATTACCCTAGATTGACCATAGGATAGGTCATTTTGAATACATAATTTAATTGGGTCACTTTATAAGTACATAGTCTATTTTTCGACTAGTTTTAGAATATGTTCGACTAGTCTTAATACTGGCTCGACCAGTCTAAGAAATTCCTCGACCAGTCATAAGTTTGTTACTAATTTTTGAAAATTTTTGTTATTGTCTCGACCAGTCTTGGAGACTGCTCAACCGGTTGAGTGAATAGTACTCGATCAGTCCAGCAGGTTCGACTTAAAGTCCAACAACTAAAATGGGCCCCACATGACCAGTTGTGGATAGAACTTGACTGGTTGTGAAGGCTACTTAATCGGTCGAGCAGGCCCTTCGACCAGTTGTGAAATGCCCTAATCTTATCATGCCTAAATTTTTCAAAATTTTGTTGGTCTTTCGACTAATCGAGTTGTCCTCTGGGCCAGTCAAAGGAACGATTTATGCACTTATAAATAGAACACGATTCTCAGAGTTTTTCGTCGAATTTAAGCAAAATTAAACACCATTTTGAGAGATAAGTTAGTGATATTCTTAAGCTATTTAGTGCTTATTTTATATTATCTTTAATTAATTTTTTACGTTTAATTTTATATTCTACATTCTAATTTTATTTGAAAAAGGGATTGAAGTTTTCCCATTCTTAGAATCAAAATCAAATCAAGCTAGCCCAAGGTGATTTAATTTAAAATCAATTTAGAACTTATATCCATTTTATAAGTGAGTATGAACATTGAACATTTACGTTGAACTTCTACTCCAAATTGGTTCTACCGGACTACATCAAAAAGAGAATATCCAGATAAGTATTTTACATTTGTGTAAATATTTTCGTTTGGTTTCTTTGAGATTGTGCCAGAAAAATCTTTCTTTTGGTTTGTCTGAGGTGATGCAGAAAACTCAGAGTGTGGGGCTTTTTGAATTGTGTAAGCCAGCTTGAAGGACACAATTGTGAGCATTTTAGGTGAACCTTAAAAAACCTATTTCATAGTGAATGCTAATATCCACTATGTGAGGATATTAGGAGTTGAGTAGTTGTGTAGTTATTATTTTTTTTTAAAACAGTTGATGTACACACAAGCGAACCACTATAACTTCTGGTCTTGTGTTGATTATTTGATTGTAATATTGTGTGGATGTTGTAATTTTCCTTTATGCATTTGTGGATAATGTTGTAATTTTTTAATGCAAATGTGGGAGTGTTGTAATAGATTAGTTTCTTTCTTTACTATTTTATTCTTTATTCCTCTGTATCGGTTTAAGATTTTGACGTACAAACCGTTTTAGGAATCAGGTTGTCCTACCATAAGCCATTGGTTTTTGGTGTAAGGTTGTCCTTAAAACAACATCTGTATCAACCTCTCAATACTTGTACAATTGAGGTTGTTATTCATTTCTGCATTGCGAGATTATTTAATTGTTATATTTATTTATATTTATTTAAATTCTGCATTTAATTTTTAATTTGACATAGTCCTATTCACCCTCCCTTTAGGACTCTTAGCTCGACCTTTTCACATAGACACTTAGAAATTGTACATATGTGAAAAAGATTCCATTTATAAAGATTTTAAATTGTAGGAGTTATGTATTTATATATACTACAATGTTCCAAAGTTATAGATCCATATAAATATTATATTGGCCGATGTGGGATGATTAAGCTGGTGTATTTTTAAAATATTATCTTTTGCGGGCCCAATAGATGAAAGGTCTAGATTTTGCATGTGTATTACTTTTATGAATATTAAGTACTTGATAACTCATATTATATGAATGCTTATATCTCTAGAGTTTCACTTACCATGAAGCAAATGGTGACTTGAGTTTCTCAAGTGGACTAGTAGTGAATATGCTTTAATTCAATGTTAATTCTGATTTACATTTTATTATGTAGAAAGTGATACTGTAAAATATTGAGTCTAATAATAGACGAACCATCAACACATATCACTTAACTGTTTAACACGCTTATCACTGATTTTTTATAAACGGTTCATATTATTTCTCTTATATATAAAGATGTTGATAGAGTGACGAGTGTACATGCTTAATTTATGAGACAAGTTACATTCACTTTTTGGCATCATTCGCCATACTTTCTAAACAATATTACCTACTTTGAAAGGTAGAGAAAATTTTAATTCCATCCGATCATGTGCCAACCTAGGACACGTGTTAGTCAATTCATATAATAGTTCTAACAAAAGATTTCTCTTGACTCTTGGTTAATAGATTTATCAGGTGAGCCATAGATATATCTATCAAGGCTAAATCTGAAATTGTGGGGGTGCTCTCGGATACATAAACCACTTAATGCATGGAATACAGATTTAGTCAATATGTATTTGTTAAATAGGTTGACATAAAATTGAAGATTTGCACTAAAGAAACTGTATGTTGAATGTTATGACTCAATATGCACATGTGTTACATTGACATCATGTAGGTTTTGGGGACAAGGTATCTGGAATCAAACTAATTACATGTTTTAATGATCTAATTGGTAACCATCAAATAAATGGTCAGAAAGAAAATTTTCAGTGGTTTGAATTTAAAGAAGATTGTTGGATCAATGAGATTTTTAGGTTATATTTTATTCTCATTGGGAGCTAAATTTGGACATTTGAGATTAGTATTCATATGAGACTATAAGTTTATATGATGAACTATGTTATCTTTCATGTGTTAGGGAACGTGTCATAACTTGTTAATGTTACAATATGATTACATGAAGGTTATACTCTATTTTAGTTGTCATATGTCTATGTATGCAAATTACTCCAGCCTCTTTATACTGCAGATATAATAAGTTCGATTGACTTTACCACCAGTTGGTGAATGGTGGGCTAGTGAAGTTCGTTAAATGGTAAGAGTATATTCAGGGCTAAGAAAGTTGGTTGTATTCAGAGCCGATGATATGACAACTATCATAATAAAAGCAATGCTCAGTATCTGTTGTTTGATGGAGTCGTGATTATTGACTTTGTGAGCAAGTTTAGAAATAAGTTTGACATGCTTTGGCTTGAGATATGAATAATCAAAGAGGTTGCAACTGACTGTCAAAGACTTAATTAAGGAGTAAAATGAGGAATCCGCTTAAGCAGAGACTCATTTCGAAGTAGCTAGTTGGTGAGGCAATAACTTACCAATACAATGATCCAGCCAATCTGAAAGGATGATTAGCCACAATGGGACTAAGACATGGCCATGCTCGTATGAGAGGTAACAATGATGAATTTTTCGTAATAGGCGAAAGCCTGACGGAGCAATGATGGGTGGAGGTAATAGACCTACGGGTTATAAATTCTCTGACTAAATGACTATTTAAAAGATTAGTTGTAAGACCCGTATCTTAGTCCGTACCGTTCCGTAAACTTCCGCGGTCTTACCGGTCGAATTTCGACAACCTTCGACCCTTAACCGATATTTACGCGCGACCATTATTCGTATGCCGTCAACCTGTATCGACTCAACCCAAGACTATTACCATAGCGACTGTGCCATCGTTGTTGTTCCGATGCCGTGACTTGCGCGCCGAGATGATACTCTGGTTAAGAGATATGGGCCAACGTTCGGTACGAGGAAAACGCCGCGCGTTGCGAAACCCAAGAAAATCTCTACGAGGTGTCACATCAATCCCATCAATCAATCAATCTCATCACATCACATGTCAAGTACACATCACCTTTCACCCATACCCAAGCAACCATAAAGGTCAACAAAATTCTTACAAAGCCATGCCTTTCTTACACAAAAGGCCATCAAAGTCAAAAGGTGTCTTACACACCCATTACCACCACATCCATCACCCATCACTCTCTCTCCCTTTACAACTCTTTCTCTCTTTCTCATTTTCAAAAAAATCCAAGCAAGATTCCATACGTATGAGCTCTCCAAGCATTCCCAAGCAACAAAGGTGGCCCACTTTTCTACCCCATCATCTCCCATCCTAGCCATCCATTCCTCATCTCACCCATTGAAATCAAAGCTAAGGTGCTAAGGCACCCAAGGGATCAAGAAGATCGAATGGTGGGTGCTTGATAATAGTAATTTTTCATGTTTTTGAGATGGGTCAAGTGAGGCCAACCAATCAATGGTTTGGATCTCACTTGGGACCCTAAGTTGTGGTTGATGGCCCACTTTGATCATCATGATCATCCATGATGGAGCCATTCTCCATGGACCCCATCATGATGTTTATTTCATTGCATTAGGGAGGTCATCTAGACCGTTCATATTGGTGGAGAAAGGATCTCCACCGTTGAATTCGATTTTGTTAGTTTCATGTGTAAAGGGACCCATTTTATTGTATGATCTCTTTTAAGGGAGGGCTCATAGTCGCGGAGCCCTCCATCACTCGCGTGTCCCACTCTCCATCTCTCCCTCTCCCTTTTTATTTCATTTTTTTTAAAATTTTTTTCATGAGATTACAATAGAGTGGTGTGGCCTATTTGAATGGACCCCACCATGAGGCTTATATTCTATCCAAATCATCAAGTGTGGCCCACTCTGTGTATGATGTAGTCATACTGTTCTCCATGAGGTGGCCCACCTGATCAGGGCCCACCTCAATGCACCTTTCTTCAACGATCAAACCGTCCAGCGTCTGGGACGCTAGACGTCCCTGTATAAAGGAAAACACAAATACAAGCTTGGTTCAAAGCTTTGGAGGTGGACCCTTGTGTAGGCCCCACCTTGTTGTATGTATTCAATCCATGCCGTCCATCTCCTTTCCTGGGTCATTTTAGGCGTTGAGCCAAGAGATGGGGTTGATTGGAAGATCTGGTAGGCCATAGCTTTGGAGATTGTATCATCACCATTCAATGATCATTTTTCTATTTTATTTTATTTTCTAAACATAAGAAAATACCCTATATTAGACTCGTTGGATCTGTTACGAGCCAGGGAAGCCAATGGTCGGGGAGGATCTAGTTGATGCGGGCCCCAGATACGAAAAACCCTAAAAAAATGGGTTTCCATTAATTTTTTAAAATAATGGCAAGAGGCAGAGCCTCTGCTCTCTGACGCGCTGCAGCAGCAGCACGCTGCTGCGTGCAGCAGGTAGGCGGGTGGACGGACGGTGGGGCAGCCACCCACGGCTCCAGCCGTGGGCCCTACCCTGATGTTTATTTGCCATCTGACCCATTCATCTGGTGGGCCCCCTCCAAGTCTCAATCGAATCCAAAACTCAAGTGGCCCACACCACAGGAAACAGTGGATTGAACCTCTGCCATTGAAATTCTTTTTATGGGCCACAGAAGTTTCAGATCAAGATGAAATTTATTTTCCCCTTTCATCCAGGGTTGTGTGACGTTATCAACGGGTTGGATTTCAAATAAACATTGAGGTGGGCCCCACATGGGGACCCACAATGATGTATGTGTTTAGCATCCACCGTCCAGGCGGACGATGGTACCCACCATGATGTATGCGTTTTCGACGGTGGAACCCACTGTGGTGCGTATGCATGTGTGCATGCGTGTAGGTGCGTGTGTGTACGTGTGGGGTTGTGCATGGGTGTGTGTATATATATATTATTGTATATTATATATATATACGTATATATATGTATATATACATTTATATTATTATATATACTATATTCTTATATATTATATTATATTATGTAATATACCTGATGGTGGACTTTGTGGGCCCCACCATGATGCATGGGTTGCATCCAATCTGTCTAACCATCTTAGAAGCTCATGGGTAAAAAGAATGAGCCAGATCCATAGTCCAAGTGGACCCCAGCTTGGCATATTTTTGAGGCCATCTTAATGCATCCATGGTAATCTATTGGGGCCCACCTTGATGAGGATGTAAGGCCCATGTTATGGGGCCATTCGATGTATTTGCGGCCCATGGTTGAGACCTACTTTGATAAATATATAAGGCACATGGGTCGAGGCCCATTTGATGCATTCTAAGGCCCACGGGTTATGACCCATTGCAATGCATATAAGGCCATTGGTGCGGCCCATTATGTGGCCCATTTGATGAATAAAATGCCCATATGATATGGCCAATTTGATGTATTTAAGGCCCAATGGGATGTACCTAAGGTCCATTGCAATGTGTGATCCCAACACGATTTATGTAAGATGTTTACGACGGGCTATGACTTGGGAGCAATGATGGTTTGACGTCCACATTGCAAGTATAATGTTGGTTAAACGTCCACATTACGACTCTCCCTTAGGCCCATTGATAGGCCCGTACTTGTTGTGTATAGGCTGTCTAGGCCCATCTGTGTTGTAAGAATGGTTCATTACTTATTTACATGTTTAGTATAGTTTCATGACTCATGATCATACGCATCATATGTATGCTTAATATGAGAATTGACTGATCATAGCATATGCCTTCAGGCAGATTGTTTAAGGGACTTCGATTAGGCGGTGTTGCCCTACATGAGCGCACGATACGCGTAGGATTTGCTGCATGATTGGACAGTGTGATTCATGCATTTCGCATTGTGTGATATGGTTACTGTACACCCTAGCGACATCGGGGCCATAGCCTCCACAGACGTATCGTGGTTGATAGGATTGGATACCGAAAATTTTGTTCTACATGGGGTGATATAGATATCCCTGAGTGAAAGTCCCTAAACCCTTATGGTACCAAGAAGTTGTTCCAACGTCTAGACCCAGTGGGTAGATGAGCGTTGAGTGCCGATTACCAGATGGCTGCGCTCTCCACTGTATCGTGGTCGGTTGGAAGGGGGTACGGCCTTACCCGCCTGAGAGTAGGGGGCAAAGTTAAGCTGAGTTTGACCAGCTCGAGGAATGGGTCCGCTATCGACGAGTTGAGCCCGATATTGGTAGACGGATAGTGAGGTCTCTTCCACTTACCTTATTACGTGCGATGTGGCAGCGATCTGGTTTAGCCCCGGTGATATCCCAGAGTCGAGCTGTATTGACATGTGGACTTAGATGAGGATTGTATGCTTGACTTAAATCTTGCATCGCATAGCCTTGGTACGGCTCATGATATTTATGGATCCATCTGCATATTCTGTATTACTCTGATATTGCATGATCATTACTATATTGCGCACACACTTTCACCACCCTCTAAGCTTTCTATAAGCTTATGCACGACCGTTGCGTGCAGGTGACGTTGGGGCGCAGTAGCGCTGAGGCAGGAGCACTTTGCAGATCATTTTGGAGTTTTTGTTCTTCTTCATTATATTTTCCTTTATGCTCATTGTACTTGTAAAGTTTTGATCATAGTGAAAATGTAATGGAGTTTTTGGTTGTTGTTTGTGGGTTATACCTTTGGTTATGTTTACTACGAATCAAACTGACGTTGAAAATCCTCCTCATAGCATCCCAGGATCGGAACCTGGCGAATGGGCACTGAGATCCGAGAATGGGGTTCTACGGAGGCTGTCGGCGCCGGATTCGGCGATCGAAAATTTTGTGAGCCCGATTTTCGAGTTTGGGGCGTGACATTAGTCACTGATATATCGAAGGGAATGTGGCTAAACCTAATATATGAGTTACCAGTGTTAGCAACTTAACCCATACAAGTAAAGATCATATGCGATATGTTTAATGGGTAAACAATAAGACACGAGGTAGACGATTGCACTAATATATATGAGCCCTTTATATGGTGTACAGTGTGAGCAACAATGAAGAAGGATGAGTTTTTGAACTCTTAATGAATTTATAACCATATATTTGGTGGTCTACCCAATTACTACGTACTTTTGATGGAATTCACCTATATGGGTGTGGAGGTGGAGGTTGCTTCTTATGAAAATCTAGGTGAATTCTTTAGAGTACTCATGAAATCCATGTAATGGTATATGGTCGAAACGCACTGAACCGTAGAATCACTTGTATTAGAAAAGTTGTGTGAGTGACATATACTTAGGATCTACATCAAAAGGAATCAGGTTCAAGACTATGGTGTCACCTGATTCCTGTAGACCTGTCATGTTTACTCTAATGTCGGTTCAAGTCTATGGTGACATCGGCACCATTACACAACTCTTCCATCTTAACCTGAAATGTTAAAAATTTTGAAACATGCGAGGGATTGTTGTATTTTAAAATAATTTAGTATTTCAAAATATCCATTGGGACGGGTTATGGCTGTTGCCATAGGTGCCCTATAGATGTGTCTTTTCACGTAAGTTTGAAAGGTTGCATCCTTTCATATTTTGTTTTAAAAAGTTATGCTTTCGAAGCCTAAGGGTTGCACCAATTGGATTTAAACCTAATAGTCACAACCCTTTTTGAAAGGGTGTCTCCACACCCTTAAGGATGTCTTCACAAAGTATATAAATAGACTTTTAATTTTAAGTTTTGGAATAGATTAGAAAATCAGGTTTCCTCTTAAAAATGTGTTCAAGTATTTTCTAGTTCAGGTTACGACTACAAGTGGGTCGAGCCTGTGTATAGTGAGTGCACTGCTGAGACCGGGTTATATAATCGTTATATCTAGGAGGTCAATTACTCTGGAAACCTGTTGCACTTGAGACGCTGTCCAAGGGGAGTAAATTCAATTTCAAGCCGAGTGACTCACATCACGCCTCGACTTCTATAAACTGATAATTTTTTTTTTTTTAAATTTCTCATTTTAAATTTTATTTGATCAAAATAATTTTCTAAACTCCATATCCCAACAAGTAACAAGAACAATGATCAGATGTATAACAATAGGAGATGATTTTAAAAGTCTGAGCATTTCAATGGGTAGCAAAAAGTGATTAGACATCGATGACATGGATTGTAGGCCCTGTGGGAGGGTTGCAACAAGGATAGCGGTTGAAATGTGAGCAGATTTGCATAGCCATAAGATCCAATGAACCGGTATTGATGTTTGGAGTGAAGATCAGGACGACAAAGTAAGATTGCGAAACTGATTTGTTGGCCAGAATCTGATGTAGATAGAAGATTGGAGAGAGAGAGAGAGAGAGAGAGAGAGAGAGAGAGAGAGAGAGAGAGATATCGTGTAACTCGGGCAGTTGGGTCTTGTTGAGGGTCAATCTGAGCCCCAACATGACCTCAAGAGAACCCAGCCTGCAACCTGGCCCAACCAAATTTCAACCTAAGGTGCCCAACACAAAAGTCTTCTACAGTCGACCCAACCAAAAATCACATGTGATTATTCACAACCCCACATGCTTGTAGAATTTGCTCACCCTGAATCCAAAATCGTTTTGACGTTTTGAACCTCAATCTCAACCCAACCCAATCCCAATGATATATATTGACAACCTGACCCAACCTGAACCGAACTCAGGTTGGATCAATCGGGTTTCACTGTTGGCTCGAATCCAAGTTGCAGCCCTAGAAAAAGTTACTCGACGGTCCACCATGTATCCACTGGAAATCAGGTGCGCCCTTCAATTTTAGGTCCCGAAACCAAAACTCATTCCGATCCGCCAAACCACATGGAACAACGGAGAGTGAAAGCCAACCATAGGTTGAGTGTGGTGTGCACCATGGTGTGTTTATTCCATCCAATCCATTCATTAACCGTATCTGACCAGGGTAAATATCTGTTCCCACTATCAACTTGATCCAAAGCTAAGGTGGGCTATAGCCAGAGCTGGACATGAACCGAGCTAGCTTGGTTAACTTGCACAACTTAGCTCTACACAAAAGCTGGGTTTGGGCTGAGCGATGCTACTTAATTAAGTTTGAAATTTTTTTGAACCAAGCTTGAGTTAGCTCGAGCTTGACTAGATTATGCTCGAAGCACCTCAACTCAACTTAGTTCGGAAAAGGTTGATTTATATACCTTATGTTGATGTTGAAATCTAGTCGATCCTGCCTCACCTCATGCGAGCTGCTGAGCACCTGCAATTAATGGAGAACAAGATATTGCATCAGGACGCTAGTTAAGGTCGGACATCCCCCGATGTCTAAGTCAGGTGTATTGACTCGCAGTAAGTATAGTAGAATCGAGATCTCTGTGTGTACCTTGTTCTATGGTGTGAGTCTCTATTTATAATTCATTGACAACACCTACGTATATAACAATGAATCTGTTGGATAGTTACGGATCACAAAGTGAATCTGTCTCTTAGGTATTTCATGCCTTTCTCGGCGTGATCCTCAGCAAAGATCCCGAAAGGTAATCCTATTGTAAGGGTATTTATATTCCGAGGTGGTGGTTGTCATCCGTGGTCGAGATGATACCCGGTCGGGTCAGTATCTGAGCCACCCGAGGTCGAGGTCAGGGTCGGTTGTCCCTTGAGAATGAGGTCGTTACCTAGTTCTATTGAGTCCACTCATGCTGCGCTAGGCATGAGGCATGGACATCCACTCCGTCCATCAGGTCTTTCTTCCTGTTTCCACCGTGCATCCCAAAAATTAGATCCAAAGGGCCAAACAACGGGAAACAATGTAAATTCGCGCCTTAAACTCCTTTTGTGCGACCAGCATGAATATTAGATCAGTTTTGGAGTGTCAATTCATTCTCATGAACTACGTACACCTGATGAACGGGTTGGATGGAGTATAAAAAAAACCGTATTGGACCCAAACACAAACCTATGGTCAGCGTTCTCTCACCATTGTCTACTGTGTTGGGGCCCACAAGAGTGATGAATCGGGCTAATTGTTGGCCCCAGGATCTAACACCGAGTTTTGCACCTGATGGACTGAGCAGATGCACATATACACAATCCGGTGGGCCACATGGAGATCGGGCCTAAAACTTACCTGTGTTGTGGAGGATTTCCCATGCCACGGAGGGCTGAGATCGTCCTATCAGAATCGACAGATCAACGGGCTGTCAAAAGACAGTCATGGGGAGGCGAGGATCATATTATTTATCTGAACAAGAACATATAAAAGTGGGTCACAAGTAGTGCTGTCCGTGAGCTGAACAGAGTCGAGCTTGGCGTGGCTCGGTCAGGAGGCTACCTAGCTGGAACTCTGCTCGGCTCAGCTCAGCTAGAAGGCTACTAGCTGAAACCTAGCTACGCTCAATCCCCGAGCTTGATTAACCAACACAGCTCAGGTCAATCTGCAAGTAGGGCCAGCTTGAGCGAAGTCCATGATAAGCTTGAACTTCATCTTTTAAACCAAGTTTGTGTTCTAAGTTTCAAGGATTTTATATAAAAGCTATGGATGACCGAATCACAGGCCCCACTTGTACTCAAGAGCCGAGTGAGTAATGTAGAAAACACCTCAAGACAAATACCAACTACAACCAATTACAAAACCCTAATCCTAAATATTAAAAAATCCAAATTAATTAAAATAAGAAAGATAACAACAGTTAATAACCACCAAAAACGAAGAAACTCATCAGATGCATGCTTTTCACAACGAAATAGTATAAATTTGCAGTATTTTTATTACCAAAAGCAAAAATAGAAAAAATGAATGTATCTATCAATTAATCAATCAACCAACTACAACCTACTCTACTATTTTCTTTTTCTTTTTTTCTTATCTTTTTAACTGTATAATCTAATATCATTTAAAAAAAAAAAGAAAAAAGACAAAAGAATCCTATTCAACGGCCCATTCGTTCTCCTCACTGGAACTTAGCTTCCTCCTCCGGAGTAAAATCATTCTCAATATTGAAGACCTTGCGTACCACCTCAGGGGTCATATAATTAATGTGGTCGGCCATGTACTGGCAAGTGAGGTCCAGCAGACCATTGATGTCCTGGTAATTAGCGGCCAGGATGATCTCGAAAACGAGGTTAATGTCCATGCCGTTCAGGAACTCCCTATCCCAGCCTTTCAACTCGTTATTGTCTTTCTGTCGTCCTCTGACTTTGGCGTGTTTGTTGCAATACTCTATCACCTTGAAGAGAACTCTGGCCGTGGTAGGTAGCGGTATTACGTCGTTGGCGCAGTTTTCTTCCACCATGTAGCTGATCATTTGCGATTGGGATGCGATCGTCGTCTGTTCGACGTCGAACACTTCTCCGTCGGAGGTTCTAAGAGTCACCTTCTTCGTGGAAGAGGATTCTTCACCCATTCTTTTCTCTCTCTCTTTCTTTCTATTTCTCTCAAAAGGATTTCTATCAAAGGATTTCTATTTCTTTCACTCCTGTTGCCCTGTATTTATATTTGTTTTTGGCTTTCTCGTATCGGATTGCGTAGTGCAGCACGTGGCACCGAAATCAGATTGCGTACTGAGTTACTCAGTACGCTTTTATCATACTGAGTAAACTCATTTGGGCCCACCGTGAATGTATACGGTTTATCCAATCCGTCCATCCGTTGTTTCATCTAATTTTAGACATTGATCCAAAATTTGAATCATATCCAAAGATCAAGTGGACCATACCACGGGAAACAGTGAGAATAATGATTTTGACCGTT
This sequence comes from Magnolia kwangsiensis, assembly GCA_037074715.1. NCBI lineage: Eukaryota > Viridiplantae > Streptophyta > Magnoliopsida > Magnoliales > Magnoliaceae > Magnolia > Magnolia kwangsiensis. The sequence goes on from CM073586.1 coordinate 17,839,289, forward strand.
GAAACCTTTCTAGTGCCCAAAGTGATCTTTATTTGTCATCCAACATGTTCATAAGATCACAAAGATCTGGATGAAGTGAAAACAATAATATCGGCTTGATCCAAAACTTCTGTGGCCCCTATAAATTTTCAACGGTAGACACTCAATTCACACTATTTCCTGTGGTGTGGTCCACTTGATCTTTGGATATACTTTATTTTTGGGGGTCGGGCCTCAAATTAATTTTTAAAATGGATGGACGGGGTGAATCAAATAAATAAATCACGATGGATCCCAGAGAGTTTACTCAGTACGTAATCTGCTTCCCATAGTACCGACGTTGGAAATCGGATTGCGTAATGAGCTACTAAGCACGCTCTTGTCGTACTGAGTAAACTCTGTTAGGCCCACCTTGAATGTGTGTGGTTAATCCACACCATCCATTCGTTTTTTCAGCTCATTTAAGGGGTTTAGATCAAAATTGAAGCATATACAATGCTCAAATGGATAATACCACGGGAAACGAATAATGATTTTCACGGTCAAAATGAGCCGGATCCAATACTCAAGTGGGCCAAAAACGTGAGGATTGAATGTCCACAATTGAAATATTATTGGGGCCACAGAGTTTTGAATCAAGTTATTTTTTGTGTTTTCAGTTCATCTCAGCAGGAATGACGTTATTAACGGTATGGATGCATGTAAACACCACTCTTGACCCAGGGAAGTTTTAACGGTAAGAATCTCCCTACCCTCCTTTTCCTTTAGTGCGGCCCACTTGAGCCTTGTATACTTCTCGATTTTTTTTTAAAGCCCTAAAATGATCTCACAAAATGGATGTACGGGTTAGATTTCGTAAATCCACGGTGGACCCCACATGGGTTTCAGCGCGGGAACTTCCTGGCGAAGGCTTCTGCAGGAAATCGGCGTCCGTCATTTGGTGGGTTGACGTCAGCAAGTTCTATACCCCACCACGACGTATGTGTTACATCCACACCATCAATTTACTTTTTGATATCATTTTATGACATGGCCCCAAAAATGCAGATCAAAAGATTAAGTGGACCACACCGCAAAATGCAGTTGGGATTGAACGCCTAGCATCCAAAACTTTTTGAAGGCACTGAAGTCTTGGATCAAACTAATATTTGTGTTTTCACAGGTCATTATAAACTTATGAACAGGTTGGATGGAAAATCAACATCATGGTGGGCCTACGAAGGTTTGAATGGGCATAGCTGTGGTCTGTTTAGGCTTTCATCTACCTCATTTTTTAAATCATGCTGATCCCTCAAAATGAATTTACAACGTAGTTACAACAGAACTTGACTGCTACGCACCATAGAGGTCGATGGTGTGTGGCACACCACGCAGTACGCTTCCATGTGTATCTATTCCACAAATTTTGAGCTCACGCGCGCGCGTGTGCAGTAGTGCTCAAGTACATGCCACACATGTGCCACGTGTCAAATAGGTACGATATCTAATCCATCCATTAGGTTGATCCGATCTTCTGCATTTTTTTTTTCTAAAATAGATGTGGTCAAATAATCATGTGGGCCCACCTGAGAGTTGAATCAACGTATTTTTGGGCCCCGTCTAAAAAAGTGGTGGCGCACCTGATGGACGGGGTAGATTTTATCCGAATGTAGTCGTTATTTTCCGTCCACCTAAGCAAAAGTCACGCCCCCGTGTGCATACGAATCATGTGTGTTTTTGTTTCCCAACAGGAGCCTTGCGACGCGGATTTACTGCGAAAGCCTTTCGCGGGAACTTCCTGCGCTGTAAAGTTAGGTGGGGCCCACTGTAATGTTTGTCGGGAATCCACTCCGTCCATCCGTTTTGAGAGGTCATTTTAAGAAATTAGACCAAAAGTGAGAAGGATCCAACGCTCAAGTGGGTCGTACTAAACGAAAAGGTCGGTAGGAAAATTCCTACCGTTGAAGCTTCCCTAGGTTCGACAGTAATGTTTACATGTCATCCATACCGTTAATAACCATCATTCCTAATGGGATTAACTGAAAACACAAATATTAGAATGTTTCAAAACTTATGTAGCCCCACGAATATTTCAACTGTGGACGTTCAATTATCATGTTTTAGGCCCACTCGAGAATTGGATTGGGATTTTTTTTGGCATCATGTCCTAAAATGAACTCAAAAAACAGATGGACAGGGAGGATTTCTCACAAACATGACAGTGGGTCCCACCTGCGTTCCCAGCATGGGGAAGGCTTTAGCAGGAAATCCGCATCCAAGTTACGGTGGGGCCCACCTTGACGTATGTATTATGTATACATTCTGTCCATCCATTTTATCAGATTATTTTAGGACATAATTACAAAAATGAAATAGATCCAATTATCAATTAAACCATAACATAAGAAACAGTGGTGATTGAACATTAATGAGCAACAAAAGTTTTGGATCAAGCTGGAATTTCTTTTCTAGCTTCGTTCATGAATATGTGATCTTATCAATAGATTGGATGGTGAATAAACACTACAAGACAGTAAGTTTCTCCCTAAGAAGTTTTTGATGGTAGGACGGTCGATCACTGATGTTTCTTATAATATGGTCCACGTGATATTTGGATATGCATAATTTTTGGAATAATGCCCTGAAATGATCTGAAAAAACATATGGGCTGAGTGGGTACATAATACATGTATCAAGGTGGGCCCTACGGTAACCCCACGGTAAGGGCCCCAATATCTTGGGTGAGGCCGTGGTCTCACCTAATCCTGGGTGGATCCAAGGCCCAGCATTTCAGTCTACCACGATGGTGGCGAACTAAAAGACGAGTCCTTCCCTAAGGAGTTTGAGCATAGGCCAAACATCTCCGTTTACCATGATTAAGGAAAAACAAGGACTAATAAATCCATGTTAACTCGGTAATCTTAAACCTGTTTAGTTGCCACTTTAAAAAGAATTCATTTCATTATAGTTAATCATAATTATGTATTAGGGTACGTTGATTGTATCGAATATCATGAAATTTCATAATATCCCATGATTAATTACTCCAATTTCGTGTGAAAATCATGAAATTTGGTGCAGCCAAAAGCACCAGATATCATAGTTTATGTAAGTTATTAAGGTGATTGCCAAAATTTCTAATACATAATTACTATTAACTAATAAAATAAGATGAATATTGTTTAAGTGCCAACCAAACAGGGCTAATGAGTCATGAGCTTATAATCATGGAGCTGAATTGTGTGTGTTGATATTAAAATGAGGTCAAAGTCTAAATTGATTGTGCTATAATTTATGGTCCACCAAGAAGATAACATCCAACCTTTTATGTTTGTATGTTTGTGCAATGTCTAACTCGTCCAATAGGTTAAACTCATCATGAGGATCAACTTGTACAAAGATCAGCCACATCCGATCTTCTAATGGGCCACACTATTCGCTATGTATCGGTTGTTTAAAAAACTCTATGGTGTGGCCCACATGATGAGTATATGAAGTTGATATTTGCATTGGGAGATCCTCACGGTAGAGCTATACATGAGTTAATCCAAGTCGAGCTTAGCCTAGCTTGGATCGACTTAGCTAACAAGATACCTCAGCTTGAACTCGGCTAGGCTCGGTCCTTGAGTCTAGATTGGCAGCTCAGCTCGGCTAGATCAGCAACTCGGGCTATGTAACGTCCTGAATTTTCATTGTTTTGGATTTCTAAAAAAACTATTGAAATATATATATATATATATATATATATATATATATATATATATATATATAATTAACTTATATTATCACTTACTGACCATTAACACTCAATGTTAGTTTATACGCGGCTTGTACCGATAAAGAACCATACGAATAGGATTGATCGACCGTAGAAGACCAACGAATCTGCTTGATCACTTAAACATCGAGCTTTGCCTTGGGATTTGCTCACGTAGGGTCCAATTCTAGCCGACCTATCACTGACTAATTGAGATGACCATAACTAAATAAAAACATGCCAAAAGTTGTGACAACTAAGTGTCGGATCTTAATTAACAAACCAAATTGAATCAATATCTTTTTAGCCTAAGAATCGACGGTTTATAGTGATTATAATTGAATTTTCATTTCTACTGGTTGCGAATAGGTCACACTATGAACTTGGCTAATCCAAACCCTAATAATTGCGCACAAGAAATCTTGATATCTAATTCATTCTGAAAATATCCCGATTTTCCAAACAAGCTCTAGACCACTTGTTAGTGGGCCACTAGTTTCGAAATTATAAAATAATATCTGTCTCACTGGGCTTGACGTCTATCGTGGGTGATGAACTAAGAAAGTGCCTATAACGACTCAACTTAGGCCGAAAGCTAAGTGCTTGCAACGCGCGAATCCCCTAAGCTGAAATCTGAAACTTAGGTGAAATAGACATTCAGCTCTTTCATGAAGTTGTGGCTTTAGGACCGTCAATCCACAACTAAAATTGGAGTACCGATTAATGATATTTTCCTATTCATATCCATATAGTCGCGGCCCCGATCAACCATCAGTGACCGTTAAACAGACTTCTAATCATATCTGTTAATTGCTACATTCAAATGACGGGCTGATCATATCCATACGTAGATCATCATTAGGGCTAATTATCATATAGTGTATATCGATATGTACACCCCATAATGGGCCCTAGAGGTTAGAAAAAATCCTCCCATAGGGCTAGTATAGTAAAAACCCAATCATTGGGGCCACTTATACCAAATCTGGCATATATAAGGGCCTCATTTGGGCACCTCATCTCTCCATACGAATTTACATCCTCCAAGGGAGAGAAAGAGAGAAAGAGAACGATAAAGAAGAAGAGAAGAAGAATGAGAGTAGGAGTGGGGAAGCTTTAGTGCTTCCCTTCATTGGTTTCTTCCAATAAAAGCCCTAGCATCGATCATTTTTCTCCACCGAATCCACCCCATTTGCGATTTGGAGGTAAGAAATAAACCTATTTCCTAACCTAGGTTATTTCTATAATGAATTACATGAATCTTATATAGTTCTTGATATTTATATAGGAATTTATGATTTTCCTCAAATCCCTAACCATAGGAGCTCAAAAATCGGATATTCCATCTTAAGGTGTGGACCATTATTTCTAGTTTTCCATTTATTGACCCTCGAAGGTCTCAGATAATGATATCTTGTGTTGAATAAGTTGTAATAGATAGCATATTCATATTTCATGTTTAATTGTATTATATACTATTTGTTGGATATGGATGCTTACATGTTTGATGAAATGCTTAAATGGTGGAATGTATTGCATTTTTTGTGCTCATGTGCTTGATTTAATACTTAAGTGATTGTATTACTTTATGCATGCTCATATGTTTGATTTAATGCCTTGGTGAACGTAGTATCCTATGTATGCTTACATGTTCGATGAAATGCCTAAGTGGTTGTATAGTATAACTTATGATATAATCGTGTGATGTGGTGTTTAGTTTATAGTGATACTTAAGATTGCTTACAATGTTAGGTCGGTCGGTAAATAGCTCAAACCAAGGGGTGACCCTAGTTAGGCCAGCCACCCTAGGCTTGTTTGATTGATCCAGTGAACACGGGCGATCGACAGTTGCTGGACTACATGGGTTGCTTACACCCAATGCCTGTTGTGTCGTAGTTCTCCCAAGTCAATCAAATTACTCTACTAGCCGACTAATCAAGTATGTTTACAATTTATTATAGACTAAATGGAATTCGGGATACCCCGTTCCCAACGGATGTGTCCATTTATAACCGTAGTGTGATACGATCCCACTAAGACTCATGAGTCGAGCATGGTTTTCACGCCCCAAACCTGAAAATCGAATTTACAGGAATCCTGATCGCCAAATTCGGTGCCGACAGCCTCCGTAGTGCCCCATTCTCGATTCTTGACAATCATATGCCAGATTTTGATCCTAGGATCCTACAAGGAGGATTTTCAGAATGAATTTTTTTTTTATATAATGGAGCATAACCACAAGCATAACCAAGTCACAAAACAATATCACCACATATCCACTATATCAAAAACTTTAAATACAATGCGGAAAGGGAAATACAAGATGATTAAAAAGCTCCTAAATGGCCTGATACGTGATCTTGCCTCAGCACTGCTGCTGTCCAACGACACCTCTACGCAACGGTCGTGCATAAGCTTACAAAAGCTTAGAGGGTGGTGTAAGTGTGTGGGTAAGGCAAGTGCCAAGTATATAATATCAAAGTAATGCGGAAACCTACAGTAAGTCCATGAATAAAACTAACCATATCAATGCTATGTGATGTAAGGCATGAATGCTATCGGTCATACCAAGGCCATGCGATGCGAGACATGAATGCCATCGGCCACACCGATGCAATGCGAGGCCTACATAGCCGAATGTCATATGCGAAATGCAATCCAAGTAAGTCGGAACTCATTAAGTACACATATCAGTATAGTTCCTCTCTGGATATCACCGGGGTCTAATACACTTCGCATTGACTTCCACCTCCCTAGCTACACGGTCAAGCAAGCGGAATAGACCTCACTATCTGCTTGACTAGTAGTCTGCCAATACCTACCCGGCTCATCGATAGCGGACTCATTTGTGAGCTGATCAAACTCAGCCTAGCTTATAGCCCCTCACTCAGGCGGATAAGGACACACCCCCTTCCAACCGAGCACGACACAGTGAGAGACGCTGCCTACTGGTATTCGGCACTCGGGCGCACGTGTATCTACTCGGTTTAGACATTAGAGCATCTCCTAGTACCAAAAAGGTTCTGAAACTTTCTCCCATGGACATCCTAAGTGCCCATAGTGCTAGAACAAAGTATTTTCGGTATCCAATACGGCCATCCATGATGTACCTGTGGAGCTATGGCCCTGATGTCGCTAGGGCGTGCAGTGATCAAGTCACACTTATGCGAGATGCATGAATCACACGTCAAATTATGCAGAAATCCAGCGCGTACTGCGTGATCATGTGGGGCACTCTGTCTCATAACGAGTCCCGTAAATGGTCTGCCCAATGGCGTATGCTATGATCAGGCACTACTCATATCAAGCATACATATGATGCGTATGAGCATGAGTCATGGGATTATACTAAGCATGTTATAAAGTGATGAATATTAACGAGTATGGGCCTATCAATGGGCCCTAAGAAGAGTTACAATGCGGACATTTAACCAACATTGTACTTACAATGTGGACGTCAAACCATCATTGTTCCCTAGGCACGACCCACCATAAATATCATTAATGAACCATGGGAAATCACACATTGCAATGGACTATACATTGAATGGGCCGTATCACATTGGCCTTACATTCATTAAATGGGCCACATTAATGGGCCTCACCAACCGGCCTTATGTACATTGCAATGGTCCATAACCTGCAGGCCTTAGAGTACATCACAATGGGCCTTAAACCACGGTCTTGGAATACATCAAATGGGCCTAATCCCATGGGCCTTATATATGTCAAATGTGCCAGATCTCATGGGCCTTATATATGTCAAATGGGCCTGATCTCATGGGCCTTATATGTATCAAATGGGCCTAATCCCATGGGCCTTATATGTGTCAAATGGGCCTAATCCCATGACCTTATATGTGCACCAAGGTGGGCCTCAATGAATGGCCACAAATAAGTCAACATGGCCCTATACACATACTAAGGTGGGCCCACTTGAACCATAAATCTGCCTTATTCTTAAGCTCATGCCAAAAAAATGATTTTTCCAAAATGGATAGATGGTTTGGCTGCAACATATGCATCATGGTGGGGGGTCCACATAAAAGTTGGACGGCTTGGATATAACACATGCACCAAGGGTGGGATCCACTGACTGTCCAGCACTAAGCCAGATGGCTGGACGACGTTGATAAAGCACATACATTAATGGGGTCCCACCGTCCAGTGATGTGGACGGTGCGGACGAAACACATATACCATGGTGGGGGGGTGGGTGGGGTTCCCCACGTGGGGCCCACCATAACATTTATTTTCCATCCAACTCGTTGGTAAGGTTGTACAGACCTAGATGAAGGGGAAATACAATTTTCAGCTTGATCCAAAACTTCTGTGGCCCATGAAAGGGCTTCAATGGTAGACACTCAATTCACATTGTTTCCTCTAATGTGGGCCACCTGAGCATTGGATGCGGCTGAAATTTGGAGGGGACCCACCTCAGGGGGTGGCCCACCTCATGAACGAGTTAGATGACAAATAAACATCAAGGTGGGGCCCACGGCTGGAGCCATGGGTTGCTACCCGTTTCACGCTGACGTTGGGAGCGTCCTGCTGCACAGCAGGCGCTCCACCTCCCTTCTTTATTTTTTTTTTATAAGAAAACCATTTTTTAAAGATTTTTCGTACCTGAGGCCCACATCAATAGGATCTGACCCACCCAATGGATTTGACATCCCATAACAAGTCCATCATGACCAATATCGGGCCTTTTTCAGCGTGTAGGAAAAATCTGGATAGATTTCAATGGTAAAAATACTATTTTTAACACTATGGCCCACTAGACACTCTGATCAACCTCATTTTTTGGCTCAACGCTTAAAATGAGTTAGTAAATAGGATGGATGGCATGGATTGAATACATATATCCAGGTGGGGCCCATATGAGTGGCCCTTCTCCAATACTTGGAAAAAAGCTCATATTGTGTTTTCTTTCCAACAACGTCCAAACGCTGGACGTTGTTGGTCTTAACAACATATTCAAGGTGGGCCCTATTTAGGTGGGCCACCACAAGATGGATGGTGTAAGTACAATACATAGAAGATGGGCCCCACTCATGGACGACTTCGATAAAATACTCACTCCATGGTGGGGTCCATTCAAGTGGATCACACAAACTCATCATCATCACACAAAAAAAAAATATAAAAGAGAGGGAGAGAGAGAAAAGAGTGGGACACGAGTGATGGAGGGACCCCGACACTATGGGCCATTCGTTTCAAGCATCCAATCATACATCAATGGGTCCTATTGCATATGGGCCCTCCAAATAAAGATCAACGGTGGAGATCTCTCTCCATCCAAAATGAACGGTCTATATGACCTCTTTAATGCAAGGAAAGTAAACATCATGATGGGTCCATAGAGATTGGCCCCATCATGGAATGATCATGATGATCAAAGTGGGCCATCAGCCACATGTTAGGGTCCCAAGTAAGATCCATACTATCAATCGGTAGGCCTCACTTAGCCCTTCATCATAAAAGTGAAATCTAGGCCTATGGAAGACACCCACCTAGCGATCTCCTTGGTTCGTTGGATAGCTTATCTCCTTGTGCTTCACTTCGATGGAGAGGATGAAAAATGGATGGCTAAGATGAAGGTTTGTGGGATGGGAAAGGTGGGCCACACAAAGTCGTTTTTCTCTCTTAGAAATGCATGGACGTGGGAGCCTCTTGCTTTCTTGGGAATGTGTTAGGAAATGAGAGAGAGAGAGAGAGAGAGAGAGAGAGAGAGAGAGAGAGAGAGAGAGAGAGAGAGAGTTGTAAGAGACATGAGGGATGGGTGTGATGGGTGAAAGGGTGAGGTGAGTGATGGATGTGGTACTTGACATGTAAGGTGGTGTAAGAGAGAGAGAGGGAGAGAGTTGACTTTGGTGGTTTCTTGGGGATGGGGTGAAAGGTGATGTGTACTTGACATGAAGTGATTGATGGATTGATGGGTTGATTGATTGATAGATGGATTGATGAGACATGTTGTAGAGATTCTCTTAGGATTTGGAACGCACGGTGTTTTTCCTCGAACTGAACGCGGGTCCACATCTCCCTGCCAGAGTATAGGATCGGTGCGTGAGTCGTGGCGTTGGAACCGCGGTGACGGTGCGGTCGTAATGATACAAGTCTCGGATTAAGCTGACTCAAATGTATAGGATACGACTTACGGTCGTGCGTATACGTCGATCATAGGTCGTGAATTGCTGGAATTTGAAGGGGAGAATCGCGGCAGTCGATGAAATAGTACGGACTACGATACGTGTTTTACAGCTCTCCCCACCTAATAAAAATTTTATCCTCGAAATTTACACTACCATCGCAACTAACCATAACTCAAAAAGAAAATAGAAAATATAACATCATATATAATCAAACACAATACATCATATAATCAATCATCGAAAAGATGAGGATAACGCTCTCGAATCTCCACCTCGCGCTCCCAAGATGCCTCATCTACACTATTATGGCCCCACTGCACCTTTACCAAGGGAATGACCTTGGTTCTAAGGACCTGCTCCTTCCGATCGAGGATACGAACTGACTGCTCAATATAAGAAGTGTCCTCACGAACCTCCAATGGCTGCCAATCAATAACAGGCACGATGTCTGACCCACACTTCCTCAGCATAGAGACGTGAAAAACATTGTGGACGCCAGACAACTGCGATGGCAAGGCAAGCCGATAGGCCACGGCGCCAATGCACCCAGTGATCTCGAAAGGTCCTATGAATCTCGGGACAAGCTTGACCTTCTCTCCAAAATGAATTATACCCTTTATGGGTGAGACCTTGAGATACACATAGTCTCTAACGACAAACTCTAAAGGACGACGCCGACGATATGCAAAACTCTTCTGTCGGCTCTGAGCTGTGCGCATCATCTGCCTGATGATGTTGATAGCCTCTGACGTCTGCAGCACAAGCTCGGGACCTTGGAGACGTCTCTCTCTAACCTCGGTCCAACAACTCGGAGATCTACACGGTCTGCCATATAATGCCTCAAAAGGAGCCACGCCAATGATCGCCTGATAGTTGTTGTTGTACGCCAACTCAGGCAATTGCAGGTGCTCGTCCCAACTACCCGAGAAATCAATCGCGCAGGCCCGAAGCATATCTTGAAGGATCTGGTTGACCCTTTCGGTCTGCCCATCGGTCTGCAGATGATACGCGGTGCCGAGCTGCAAATCAGTGCCCATCGCTCTCTGAAAGCTCCTCCAAAACTGAGACGTGAACCTTAGACCTCGGTCTGAAATGATCGAGACAGGAACACCGTGCAATCTCACGATCTCATCAAAAAATATCTTGGCGAGCCGATCTGTATGCTAAGTCTCACGAATCGTAAGAAAATGTGCCGACTTCGTCAGACAGTCCACAACAACCCAGATAGCGTCATGACCGCGCTGAGTCCTAGGCAAACCCATGAAAAAATCGGTAGATATATGCTCCACTTCCACATCGGGACGCTCAGCGGCTGCAATAGACCAGGGAATCTCTGATGATCGGCCTTGACACGCTGACAGGTGTCACACTCGACTACAAAACTGGTTATCTGGCGCTTCATCCCTGACTAAAAATATTGACGCCTCATATCGCGATACATCTTCGTCGAGCCAGGGTGGATAGAGAACTGTGTTCGATGTGCCTCGATCATAAGATTTCGGTATAACTCAAGAATATCTGGGACACATAATCAGCCTCTAAAGCGAAGTCCACCATCAAAACCAATCTGCCAATCCGTCTGACTCTCAGATGCTGCCTCTGCTTGGTAATCCTGTAACGACTCGTCTGTCTGCTGAGCCTCAATCACCCTTGTGACAAGAGAGGGTTGAATCGATAAGCTCGATAGCTAAACGATAAATGACTACAAACCAAACTCGAAGTCGTACTCTACAATATCCTCGAGCATCCTCTACTCCTGAATTATCATATGCACCACCAGGCCTCGTGGCTGATGGCTGAGGGCATTCGCCACTACGTTTGTCTTGCCCGGGTGGTACTGGAGATCAAAATCGTAGTCTTTTAGGAGTTCCATCCAATGCCTCTGCCTCATGTTCAGTTCGAACTGAGAGAACAGATACTTCAAGCTCTTGTGGTAGGAGAAGAGCTCGAATCTCACCCCATAAAGATAGTGCCTCCTCACTTTCAGTGCAAAGACAACCGTTGCCAGCTCCAGATCATGCGTGGGGTAGTTCAGCTCATGGACCTTGAGCTGACGGGACGCATAAGCCACCGACTTTCCGTGCTGCATCACGACAGCACCTAAGCCAACTCATGAGGCATCGGTAAATACAACAAATTCATCACTCCCAGAGGGAAGAGTGTGGACAGGAGCGGACGTGAGGCGATCCTTCAACTCCATAAATGTTTGCTCACAAGCGTCGCTCCAAATGAACTCAGCACCCTTCCGTGTCAACCTGGTCAACGAGGCTGCGATACGAGAGAATCCCTCAATAAAACATAGGTAGTAGCCCGTCAAACCAAGAAAACTGCGGATCTCGAATGCATTCGTAGGTTGGCCCCACTGACGCACGACATCAATCTTTGAGGGGTCTATAGTGACACCCTGCCTCGTCACTATATGGCCAAGGAAGTTCACCTCCTCTTGTCAGAACTCGCACTTCTCCAGTTTTGTGTAAAGCTGGTGTGCACAGAGGGTCTGCAATGTAATCTCAAGATGCCGCTCATGCTCCTCACGAGTCCTCGAATATATCAAAATATTGTCGATGAACATCACAACAAACTGATCGAGATACGGACGGAAGACCTCGTTCATCAACTGCATGAATACTGCGGGCGCATTGGTCAGTCCGAAGGACATGACCTGCAACTCAAAATGACCGTAGCGCGTCCTGAAGGCTGTCTTCAGGATATCCTTATCTCGAACTCGAACCTGATGATAACCGGACCGCAAGTCTATCTTCGAAAAGAACTGCACCTCTTGCAGCTGATCAAACAAATCATCAATCCTAGAAACTGGGTACTTGTTCTTGATTGTGACCTTATTTTTGCTCGCGGTAATCTACGCAAAGTCTCAACGAGCCATCTTTCTTCAAGAAGAGTACCGGTGCTCCCCATGGTGAACTGTTCGGACGAATAAAGTCTAGCTCGTGCAACTCGTCCAACTGCTTCTGTAGTTCCTGTAACTCTAATGGTTCCATACGATATGGGGCCTTCGAAATAGGCGGGGTACCAGGCACAAGATTAATCTGAAACTCGGTGTACCGACGAGGTGGTAACCAGGACCTTAGGAATGTGGACTATACAAACCACATTAACTTGGTGTTGAGACATTTAAGTTTAAAGGTTTGAATCTGTAAAGGATTTTCTTGATTTTAGGATTTAAACTCTCTTGTTTGTAATGCTTTGAAACTTGAAACTTAGAAATTAAGCTCTAAAATTAAATTTCCTATTATTAGATGATTTTGAACTTAAACCTAGAAACTATGAACAATAAGATCAAATCTATGATTTTGTAATGCTTTCAGAAATAGGTATAGAAATTTGAACCCTGGGATTCGCTTTTGTCAGTATTGTCCTGTGAGAAGTGTTTCGGCCCGCATTCAGACGAGAACTCACAAATTAGGTATCTTAACCCGACATAATAATGTTAAGTGACTAAAGTAGCTCGTCCTACCCCAAAATCATATACAGTACGTCCAATAATTCATTTCAGTTTAGAAGATATGTCCACTTTGATTTCTAACGGCCCAGATCATTTTCACTTCCGATTGGACCTTTATCTGGCCCACCTTGAACATGGGACAGACATAACGGAGTCAGATTTAGAAAGAGGGGGAATAATATATTCTGAAAAACCTAACTTTAACGCAAACCGATGCAATTTTGCCCAAATGGGCCACCGTCGACTCAGATCTGACCTTTTCGAACCATCCTGGGCCACGTCGACTTCGACTGGACCGTTGAAATTCATCTTGATCCCAAAATGGTTGAAAGAAGTCAGAAACGGAAAGAGGATAGACAATAGATTAAGAAAATTCTAATTCCGCCTCTGCGCACCACTACCGGATGACCAAGTGGACCCATGGTCCAGTTATTCAAGCCACTCAATCAGCCCATACTCTGGGTGCCTCATTGATGAAAATTTTCCCAGCTCGAAAAATCGGATCCCTTCAATCCAATACAATCAATGTCCACATTCAACTGAGACAAAAAAAAGGGCAAACATTAGATAATTGGGATCTACCATTTTGAGAAAATTTTGGGGTCATGGGCCATCCAAAGTTCACCTGTTGTATCAATTATCATCTTGGCCCCATCTGTACAAAAAAAAAAAAAAAAACCCAAGCGGGTGGAGCATTGTGCAGTACCTCTTTCCTCACATCCAAAGGCATTTTATGTGAGTGGAAAGGGGTAGACACCAACGGTCTCCTTATCCTTTCCAAATTTGAACTTATCTTTCTAAGTATCATGAAGGAAAAGTAAATGAAATAAACAGCTTCTCTCCAAGAACACAATCCAATCTTAGTTTAGAGCAATGGTAAAGGTAACAATGGGTTTCACAATGCCCAAACCACATATTCACAACCCTCCTACTTTCCAAATAACCAAGATGGAGATGAACTAGTTTCCCAAATCAGTAATCATGCATCACTTTTCGCAATTAGGTAGTCGAATTCTCTTCAGTTTACTCTCACAAAAAAAAGGGATTTATTTTGTGTTGGCAACTGAGGAAGTGCTCATTCTCTAGGTGGAACACTTGCTGGCTTCAGATCTAGAAAGTTTAATGCATGACTACTTTGAATCTCCTTGTGTTACAGATGTTGATGTCAAAATTTGGTCAGCTCTCCCCTCAACTCCTCGAATCGCTTCTATGTCTTGAACCTGCATAATGGGATCAGGCAAAGGTGACCCTGGCTAGGCCGGGAGACCCTTCGATGCCTAAGTCAAGTCAAGGAAATCTGGGTCTAAGCGGAGAGTAGAGGAGAGTATAAGATGTTGCCTACTTGTAGCAGTGAGGTCTCAATGTATTTATACCTGATTGTTGGACAGTCTGTGTCCGTTATTGTCGGCATGAATTACTCAATCAGCAGGATTCTAAGATCGTGGAGATATTGTGCGCAATCTATGGATCGTGTGTCGCATTGGGCGGATAATGTGTCACGCCCCAAACTCAAAAATCGGGCTCACAAAATTTTCGATCGCCGAATCCGGCGCCGACAACCTTCGTAGAACTCCATTCTCGGATCCTAGTGCCCATTCGCCAGGTTCCGATCCTGGGATGCTACGAGGAGGATTTTCAACGTCATTTTGATTCGTATTAAGCATAACCAAAGGCATAATTCACAAACAACAACCAAAAACTCCATTACATTTTCACTATGATAAAAAACTTTACAAGTACAATGAGCATAAAAGGAAATACAATGATGAAGAACAAAAACTCCAAAAAGATCTGCAAAGCGCTCCTGCCTAAGCGCTGCTGCGCTCCAACGTCACCTATACGCAATGGTCGTGCATAAGCTTATAGAAAGCTTAGAGGGTGGTCAAAGTGTGTGCGCAAGGTAGTAATATGATCATGAAATTTCAGAGTAATGCGGAATATGCAGACGGATCCATAAATATCATGACCAGTACCAAGGCTATGCGATGCAAGATGCAAGTCAAGCATACAATCCTCATCTAAGTCCACATATCAATACAGCTCAAATCTGGGATATCACCGAGGTCTAGTACACTCTAAACTAGATCGCCGCCTCATCGCGCGTAATAAGGTAAGTGGAAGAGACCTCACTATCCGTCTACCAATATCGGGCTCGACTCGTCGATAGCGGACTCATTCCTCGAGCTGGTCAGACTCAGCCTAGCTTTGCCCCCTACTCTCGGGCGGGTAAGGTCGCACTCCCTTCCAACCGACCACGGCACAGTGGAGAGCGCAACCATATGGTAATCGATACTCAACACTCATCTACCCACTCGGTCTAGACATTGGAGCAACCTCTTGGTACCATAAGGGTTTAGGGACTTTCACCCAGGGATATCTATAGTATCCCATGTAGAATAAAATTTTCGGTATCCAATCCTGCCAACCACGATATGCCTGTGGAGGCTATGGTCTTGATGTCACATGTCACGTAAATGCGAGATGTATGAGTTATACTATACAATTATGCAACAATCTCGTGCGCATCATGCGCTCATGTGGGACACTCCGTCTCATAAGGAGTCTCGTAAATGTCTTAGCCCAACGGCTTATGCGATGATCAAACATTCCTCATATCAAACATACATATGATGCGTATGGTCATGGCATCGTATAAATCCACCCCGTCCACTAGCTTTCCTGGCTCAAAACAAGCCCAACGAGTCCAATATTGGACATTTTTCAGCATAAAGAAAAAATCTAGGAAACTATAGATGGTGGAGATCACATTTGCTAAGTTATGGCCCACTAGATGCTCCGATCAATCTCATTTTCTGGCTCAACGCCTAAAATGAGTTGGTGAAAGGAATGGATGGCATGGATTGAATACACGCATCAAGGTGGGGCCTATGTGAGTAAACCACCCCAAAAGCTTAAAAGAATCAAGCTTATATTTGTGTTTTCCTTCTACGGAGACGTCCAGCGTCCCAGACGTTGGACGGTTTGGACATTGAAGGAATATGCATTGAGGTGGGCCCTAATTAGGTGGGCCACCTCATGGAGAATAGTGTGGATACATCACACACAAAGTGGGCCACACTTGATTATTTGGATAGAATATAAGCCTCATGGTGGGGTCCATTCAAATAGGCCACACAACCCTATTATAATCTCATAAAATAAATTAAAAAAATAAAATAAAAAGGGAGAGAGAGAGATGGAGAGTGGGACACGCGTGTGATGGAGGGCTCCGCCACTATGAGCCCTCCCTTGGAAAAATCATACCTCAAAAGGATCCCCCTACACATGGGACTACCAAAATTAAAAATCAACGGTGGGGATCCTTTCCCCACCAATATGGACGGTCTAGATGACCTTCTTAATGCCATGAAATAAACATTATGATGGAGTTCATGGAGAATGGCCCCATCATGGAATGATCATGATGATCCTAGTGGACCATCGGCCACAACTTAGGGTCCCAAATGAGATCCAAACCATTGATCGGTTGGCTTCACTTGGCCTATCTTAAAAATATGAAAAACTACTATTATCTAGCACCCACCGTTCGATCTTCTTGCTCCTATGGGTTCCTTAACTTCTTAGCTTTGATTCCAATGGAGGAGATGAGGAATGGATGGCTAGGATGAGAGATCTTGGTATGGAAAGGTGGGCCACACTTGAAGCTTGGAAGGCTTGGAGAATTCTCATACGTATGGGGTTTTGGTTGCTTGGGAATGGTTTGAAAAAAATGAGAAAGAGAGTAGTAAAGAGAGAGAGAGTATGATAGGTGATGGATGTGGTGAGTGATGGGTGTACGAGATCCTTTTTGACTTTGCTGGCATTTGTGTAAGAAAGGTATGGCTTATGTAAGGACTTCTTGACTTTTGAGGCGTTTTGTGTAAGAAAAGTATGGGCATGGAAGAACTTTTGGACTTTTGTGGTTGCTTGGGTATGGGTGAAAGGTGATGTGTACTTGACATGTGATGTGATAAGATTGATTGATTGATGGGATTAATGTGACACCTTGTAGAGATTCTCTTGGGTTTCGTAACGCGCGACATTTTTCTCGCACCGAACGTTGGCCCACATCTCTTGACCAGGGTATCGCCTCGGCACGCAAGTCAAGGCATCGAAACCACAGCGATGGCGCGGTCACTATGGTAAAGGTCTTGGGTTGAGTCGATACGGGTTGACATCATATGAATCAGGATCGCGCGTAAATATCGGTTAAGGGTCAAAGGTTGCCGAAATTCGACCGGTAAGACCGCGAAAGTCTATGGAACAGTACGGACCAAGATACGGGTCTTACATAATGCGTATCTGGGAGTGAAGTAATCGGCCACGTTTGGTTATGGTAGTTTTCATATCTGGCAGACGGAGCACCCACGTACATATATTGCCTTCGTTCAGCTCGCTTATTGTAGCAACATTAGCCAGGCTTTACTATTAACTTTTTGAACAGGAACACTTTCTCAGCTCCGAGTCGAGCTTACAGATCCGTCCCAAAGGGCTCTGAAAACCATCGCTTTTGAGGCTCGAGGCTGGGAGTCGGATTCGTCTTGTCGAGTCGAATTCGTCTTGTCGAGTCGAATTCCTTACAATTGATGTTAGTGGGTGGCAAGTAGCATATGGTTTCCGATCAGAGTGTGAAAGTTACTCCAACCCGCAACCCCACAGTAAGAACACCTTCATAGCGTGCAGCCCTTTCAGGGGCATTTACGTCAAGTCGGATGGGCATCGCCTCGGTGGTTCATGCACTTGGTTGAATTACTCTTAGCTTTATTAGGGACTCGGATCATCCCGTAACAACAAACATTCTGATCATTTCTGGATGTCCCACTAGTCCATGGACCAAGCTAATCATTTCTACAGTTTCAATTCATTACATCTTTTACCAAATAAAATCTTTCTTCTTCACCCCCCCCCCCCCCCCACAAAAAAAAAAAAAAAAAAAAAAAAAAAACACCATTTTGGGTAGTTAATCTTTTGATATGGTGGGCTGCATAATGCAATGGGCCATCCCATATATCTCCCCTATCATATGATCCTAGCCATCTAACAAATCATACAATTGGTGGTCCACATATGCATGTGTGGGCCCCCTTTTAAACTCTCAAAAACCCCATCCATTTCTCCCTCATTCCCTTCATATTCCGGCCCATCCATTCTGTGTGTCCCACTTGAATGAGGGGTCAGACCAAGTTTCAGACGCATCCAAATATCTGGTGGGCCCCACCGAGTGCTTTTATATGTTTTAAGCATGTATTCACATGATTTTAGATGGTATTGCCCACTTGAAGTCCGTATACCGCTGATTTTTGGGGTATCCCACAATTTAGAGGGGACCCATCAAATGCACGGTGTTGATGTTCGACATACATCATGGTGGGGCCCACACAGCTAGACCTCATGGGAAGTTCCCATGAGCTCGACCGCGCAAAGCCTCTCCCTGGCAACTACAGCCAACCCACCACAAAAATAAATAAATAATAAATAAAATGGCAACAGCATCATCACCACCACCATCATCATCATCATCACCACCACCACCATCAGCCACCTCTACTCCATTCCACTTCCACTTCTTCATCATTACCACTACCATCACCATCATCATCTTCATCACCACCACCGTAGATGGCGAGGCACCACCACCATATGGGACAACAAGTGCGCCACCGCCGCCCCAACCGGCAGAGGACCGCGGTGTCACCACCGGAAGTGCGGCGCACCACCCCAATCGGACAGGGGACCGCGGCCCCACCGCCGTTCGCGCGGCACCGCCGCCGCCGGCCACTCCCTTGTGCACGTGTGGGGCCTCCCTTAGGGTTGTCTGACGCTGTGGATTGGAGGGGATTTCAAATCCCCTAGAGTTTTGGCAGCGTGAATTAACAGGGGGGTTTCAAACCCCCCGCTACGGTGAGAGCTGGATTACACATGAAATCATTTCAACAGGTGCAAGTGTAACCTGTATGTCACTATATACTATCATTCTACTGGGCACAAGGCCCACTAATGATGATCAACACCGTCCGAACATTGTCCATGCAAATTAGCATAGTCCAAACATTGTCCAGAACTGTCCGAACATTGTTCATATAAATCAGCACTGTCCAAACATTGTCCAGCACCGTCCAAATATTTTTCATGTAAATCAAAATTTTAAAAATAGTTGGTTAGTCACTCAAACATGATCTTGTGCTTGTGGCCCATCCCATACTTGAAATTTCATCATTTTCGGGCAAAGCATATATTTCAGCGGGCTTATCACAACCATTCTGACAAAAATTACATATCTCATTAATTATAGATATTAAAGTTGATTTAGTAATTAAAATCCAATCCCTGTAAATATACCATGCACATGTTCTTTTGGATTAAAGTTGATTCACACTCCAAGTGCCTGCTGCATTTGGTAGGATTAAGATGGATGAAATTGTAAAAGTTACAATAAATGCAAGTGTAAGGTATTGTCCCTGGACTGCGTGTATCCCGTATTTTCTGATACTATGTTTGGAATGTCTGAAAAAAAAAATCCCAGGATTTAGCAAAAATCTATCATCCATGGAATTGGTAATCCCATCTCACACTTTCCAACACAAGGCTCATTATCCAAAGCCTACAAAGTTAATTTTAATCCCATCTCACACTCCTTCCAAACATGTCATTTCCTATTTCAAAGTGGGATTAGTAATCCAATCCCATTTAATACCACTATCTAAACACACGGGGACGATTGCAAATATGGGGGATTTCAAAACCCGGGGGTTTCCAAATCCACGCTCCTAAATAGGCCCTTAAGGGGTGTTTGGCACATGGTATTTGATGGGATTAGGTAGGATGGAATTGCATTTTGTCCGTACAATTGCATCCAACATTTGGAGAGGATGAAAAGGGTGAGATTAGCTGGGATGGAATTGCATTTGATCCCATTCATGAATTCCCTGGATTTTGAAATCTACTACACATGTGGGCCCCACATTGATGCATGCATTTATCCATGCCATCCATCCATATACACCATTTACACGTGATATTTTGGTTATATATGCGTACAAGTGAACAACATCCGTGTGAATTTGGTTCGTTGATTACAATTCCATAGTCTACCAAACATGATTTAGCTTAATCCAGTGTTTTCCATGGCAAAATTTTTATCCCGACCATAGGATTGGATGGCTGCAATACCATGGTATTTTCAGACATGCAATCACTATGAAATAATGATGTTGATCCTATTTAATACAATTCAATACCACTTAAATCTACGCTCCCAAACAAGCTCTTAGGCTTCCAAACACCACCCCATTAAGGTCATTGGGGACAACGCATCAATGACGTACATTGAGCTTATCTAGAGTATGGTACATGCTTATGTTGAAATTCATTCTTATAATTATTCATGAAATCATGGTCTTTTAGCACAGTTTTTTCCCTATGAGCCCAACTAGAAACGTTATGTTTCCTATAAATTGTTTCATGCATCGAGGTTGCTGACAATGTTTTAGAACTCAGATTGGAACTGGCCACACAAAAGAGGTGAGTTCACTTAAAACCAAGGTCAATGGATGATCCCCTCTTCTTTTATTTTTTTTTTAAGAAAAAATGCATAATCGCCTTTGCAGAATTAGAATCTACAACCTTAGAAAGTAGATAAGCCATCCACTGTGCCTGAGTTGTTTGGCTTGTTTATTCCTTCCATTTTGGTCTTCCATAATCATCACTATCATTTAAACCTTAACCTAATTAATTCGGGTTGTGGATTCACGATGAAAGTTATGGCAAGGGTTTCATACCAACTGTCAACCTGATGCAACCCTCCTTTAATCCGGGCTTGAGACCGGCAAATGATAGCACAAAACTCCCACGGGCGCTATGTGATAGTCTATTACATAGGTTGATTAAAAAAAATCAACGAGTTTATTTTGTTCCTTCTATTCAAAAATAAAATAACATTAAGTAAATTTCGTGGGTCAAACTAGCAGTTGTAACAAACTTTCCACTAAAACATGCCCACGTCCAGTCCATTTTTAGCACTTTTAAGGCATTTGTAGGCAATTTAAACAGTAGGAAAATTCTTATAATTGTTCACTACTATGTTGCTAATTCAATAGTTATCAATTTGTTTGGATGATAGTTTTTACAATATGATATTGCATTCTGTTGTTCTTGACTTGTCATGGGATCAACTCATATGCATGTTTGGATTTTGGATGTTAATGTGTTCACAGTATGGTGCCTGTGTTTTGTCCTTTTTAGATTTTTCACATTCCAATGCAAGATACATGGCTTTTTTTTTTTCTCCTTTGAGTTGGTTACTTATATCCATTTATTCAAATCAATAGACGAACTTGGAACTCAGAAGAGTGGGATCATGCTTGGGCTAGGATCCGAAACTTCAAGTACAAAAATCAGGGTGTTGTAGTTTCTGCATTTTGTTCCTACGATTGTCTAGTATGGGTAGGTTGAATTGTCGTTTATTCATAAACTTAGCCAGGTGGGTAAGTTAGAAACCCTTAGGCACTACTCTAAAAAAAAAATAAATAAAAAAATAAATAAATAAACTCTTAAGCACTATTTGAAAACTCTTTTGACCAAGACTTGAGAGACAACCTTATAAATGTGAAACTCGAACTTCTTAATAAAATTTGACATTCCTGAAATGTCTAAACTAATTGGACTATGAAATTATGAAACCATACACCTGTGAAGCATTCGCGGCTTAACCCAATTCTTAATCCTGGGTGACTACCAACGGACTCACTACTTTGACTGAGCAGAAGACTAGGATTCACCAGGACTAGGAAGGGATACAACGAGCTTTTTGCCCTAGTCAGACGGAGGATCGACGTATTGGATCAAAGCCTACTACAACCGTTTTTCCGTATTAGCCTGATCATGAAGAGCATAATATACCTTAAGTAAACTTTATTGTCAAACACTTAGTGCGATAATAATGATTTTGACATCTGTTTTCAAATCTCATAGGTGGAAACTTTTAGGGGGATATACTACAATAAGACAAGCCATTAGAGTTAGAATATATACCTTAACACGTATATGAACATTAAATCAATTGAAACTTAGGCGCATGAAATTATAATATCTTTACCTATTTATATTAGGTAATTTCGGGGATGAAATTATTTTTAAGGGCAGTAGATTGTAACATTTTGAATTTTCACTGTTTTGAATTTTTAAAAAACTCTCAAATTTTTTTATATAATTAACTTATATTATCACTTACTAACCATTAACACTTAATGTTAGTTTATATGCGGCTGGTACTTAAAAAGAACCGTACAAATAGGATTGATCAATTGTAGAAGACCAATGAATTCGTCCGATCACTTAAACATCGAGCTTAGCCTTGGGATTTGTTCACGTAGGATCCAATTCTAGCCAACCTATCACTGACTAATTGAGATGACCGTAACTAAATAAAGACATGCCAAAAGTTGTGACAATTAAGGGTCGGATCTTAATTAATAAACCAAGTTGAGCCAATATCCTTTTAGCCTAAGAACCGACGGTTTAGAGTAATTATAATCGAATCTTCATTTTCAATGGTTATGAATAGGTCACATTATGAACTTAGATAATCCAAACCCTAATAATTGTTCACAAGAAATCTTGATACCTATTTCATTTCAAAAATGCCCCGATTTTCTGAACAAACTCTAGACCGCTCGTTAGTGAGCTACTAGTTCCGAAATTATAGAATAATGTTCGTCTCACTGGGCTTGACATCTATTGCGGGTGGCGAACAAAGACATTTCCTATAACGGCTCAACTTGGGCCGAAAGCCAAGTGCTTGTAATGCGCGAATCCCCTAAGCTGAAATCTGAAACTTAAGTGGAATAGACATTCTACTCTTTCGTGAAGTTGTGGCTTTCGGACCGTCAATCCACAACTAAAATTAGAGTACCGATTAATGATATTTTCTTACTCATATCCATATAGCCATGGCTCCGATCGACCATCAGTGACCGTTAAATAAAGTTCTAATCATATTCATTGATTGACGCATCCAAATGGCGAGCTGATTATATCCCTACGTAGATCATTATTAGGGCTATCTATCCTATGATGTATATTGACATGTACACACCATAATGGGCCTTAAAGGTTAGAAAAAATCCTCCCATAGGGTTAATATAGTAAAAACCCAACCATTGGGGCCATTTACACCAAATCTGATACTATATAAGGGCCTCATTTGGGCACCCCATCTCTCCATACGAATTTACATCCTCCAAGGGAGAGAAAGAGAGAAAGAGAAGGAGAAAAAAGAAGAGAAGAAGAGTGAGAGTAGGAGTGGAGAAGCATTAGTGCTTCCCTTCATCGGTTTCCTCCAATCAAAGCCCTAGCATCGATCATTTTTCTCCACTGAATCCATCCCATTTGCGATTTGGAGGTAAGAAACAAACCTACTTCCTAACCTAGGTTCTTTCTAAAATGAATTGCATGAATCTTATATACTTCTTGGTGTTTATATAGGAATTTATGATTTTCTCCAAATCCCTAACCATAGGAGCTCAAAAATCGGATATTCTTTCTTAAGGTGCGGACCATTATTTTTAGTTTTCCATTTATTGACTTTCAAGGGTCTTAGATAATGATGTCTTGTGTTGAATGAGTTATAATAGATAGCATGTTCGTATTTCATGTTTGATTGTATTATATATTATTTGTTGGATATGGATGCTTAGATGTTTGATGAAATGCTTGAATGATAGAATGTATTACTTTTTTTGGTATTCATATGCTGATTAATACTTAAGTGATTATATTACTTTATCATGGTCATATGTTTGATTTAATGCCTTAGTGAACGTAGTATCCTATGTATGCTTACATGTTCGATGAAATACCTAAGTAGTTGTTTAGTAGAACTTATGCTATAATCATGTGATGTGGTGTTTAGTCTATAGTGATACTTAAGATTGCTTACAATGTTGGGTCAGTTGGTAAATCGCTCAAACCAAGGGGTGACCCTAGTTAGGTCGGCTATCTTAAGCTTGTTTGATCGACCCGGGTGAACACGGACGACCGACAGTAGCTGGACTACACGGGTTGCTTGCACCCAATGCCTGTTGTGTCGTGGTTCTCCTAGGTCAATCAAAGTAGTCCACTAGCCCAACTAATCATGTATGTTTACAATATATGATAGACTAAATGAAATCTAGGATACCCCATTCTCAATGGATGTGTCTATTCATTACCGTAGTATGATATGAACCCATTAAGACTCATGAGTAGGGCATGGTGGTATGGGACACTGTATCTGAGCTGTCAGCCTACGCTGGGGTGATGAGCCTTCCCGTAGTGACCAGTGAGCAATTAAGACTCATGAGCCGAGTATGGTGGTATGGGACACTGTGTCCGAGTTATCGGCTTATGCTGGGATAACAAGCCTCCCCATAGTGACCAGTGAGCACTGATGGAGGTAATAGACCATTGTTCGAATGACCCCCGTCAAATTACACAGTCGATAGTTGTGTAATAAAGTACCATTTGAACAACTCAGGGCGTGAATGGAATTAGGTGACGAGCCATTTTCCTGTGTTTTAGTTTTATATGATAAGCTCGTACCTCAAAATTGAGTGATCATACTCGGTATTGAGTGATGATTCATATTGGGTTGATCCTCATACATTCAACGTGATTCAAATAAGGACTCGTGATATAACGTCGGTATCCTAGCTTCGCCAATATGCTGGATGAATTAAACTTAATTACTCGGCTAACATGATCAGGTACCGTATTGCATTAATTAGAATGTAGTGGATCAGACATTGAAGTCGTACGTTTGAGGAAGTGTTGTCATTTGTGAACCAGGTAGTCGGGGTCGGGTGTGAGGGAGTATTATTTAGAAAGGGCATGTATCATGTCATATCTTCATATGCATATTTAACAAGAGTATTTAGAAAATATTTGATTTCTTGATTTATCATTACCTGCGCTGATTGAGTTGATAATATGTATAACTTAGAATTAATGGAACCATTGAGTTAGCTACTTACTCCCACCTGGAACGTTGTTTTAAAACACCTACCAGACATATCATTAATGTAAGTACTAGTGAGACCTCATATAGATAGGCTTATATCAGGTTGTGCTAACACCATTATGTTTTAGAAGATTGTGTGTAAACTGAAAGCTTTATACTTTAACTATCTTAGGCATGTATATTGTGGCTTGTATAATCTTCATTTTGGGCGATCACCACCATTAAAATTGTATTTTTTGACTGTTAGATCTACTATTCTGAATCCTTCATTATCTTTACCGCACTTTGGATCCACAAAGTGAATTGGGTTACTCTGATTATCTGTGTGCGGAATGAATATGAATCTGAACGAGGTCACATGTGCATTCTCATTGGGTTAACACATGAGAATTGGGATCAGGGTCTTTGTACTCGAGTGACAATTTTCGGGGCGTTCCAGGATAGTTCGAGCCAAGTTCGAGTTTAAGTTTTCGAGGTGAGTTTGAGTTTGAGTTTGATATATTAAGCTTCATTCGAGTTTGAATTCAATTTCAAATTTGAGTTTGATGTCGAACAAAATAATAGAATATACAAAATGCATAAATTATAATTATAATCCATCATAATTACATTGTTCATAAATTATAACTAATAACCTCCATATGAGGATGCTTTCTTATTCCTGACACATAATTATAAGCTCCTGCATCGTCGTCCGATCCATTTGAACTAATATCTAATTTTTCATATACATATTAGTTCACCTCTTCAGAGTTAAAAGGCGAAGAGATGTTTTCTTCATGCTTTTTTATAATTTGAACTACATTTTTTAAAACTTTCTCTAAGTAAAGATTTGTACGTACTACCCAACGCCTTATAAAATTTACTAAGACGGGTGAGGAACATCATGTTGCCTTGAAGGATATGGCTAATGTTGGCTCTTCTTCTTTTTGTTGCTCATGTTCGATCCCACTTCAACATTATGTTGTCTTGGAGGATATCGTTGATGTCTAGGAACCTCTTCCCTACTAAGTTTTAAGGTGAGTTTGAGTTGTTCTTCCTCTAAAGCTCTTAAGCTGATTCTCTCCTCTGCTTCTTTTATAGAAATTATCTGTGTACTTGATCCAGAAGGGTTGGATAGAGTGAAAGGTTTCTTATTCGAATCTAAAAAGGCTTGAAAATGAATTTGAATATCCTTTAGGGCATTAGGGCATGATTTTGCATCACCACCTCAACATGACAAGTGTAATCGAAGTCGATTAGTATTGTTCACAAGGTTTTCCCTACAAAATCTTTATTCTTCCATACCTTGCTGTGATTCGACTAGGGAAGCATAGTCTCAAATGTTGGTCGATGGGTCAAATGACGACATATCTACGTTTAATTTTTTATAAAGAAAATTAAGAATGTTGATGATTTATTAGAGCTATACACGAAAATTAATATGTTGAGGATATGTAAAGACAAATAGAAACTAGAAATGAATAATTTGAACTTAATATAAGAACAAAATAAAATCAATAGGAATATATAAAATAATTAAGTAAATAAAAGCAATATGATAAACAAGAATGAGTAAATAAATGTCACACACTGACAGTGCACCAATTTCAAGTTTCAAGTTAAGTAATATTACATAGCATTCAAGTTTCCATAAAAAAGAAAATAATTGATAACTGTATTCATGTAGTTGTCGTTGTAGGTAGAGTCTTGTCATGAATTTCGATCTCTTCCTCTTCCTCATCTGACATATTATCTCCTCCCCATATTGGATGCAACCAATCTTTTGTACAAATTAATGCTTCAACTATTTTTTTATGAAAGTGAGCTTCGATGCTTGCTTACAAACTTACTCCTCATGGTAAAATCAGATTCTGATGCCACTATTAAAATCGGTATTGATAATATATCCCGTACCATTACCAATAATGTAGGGTATTTTGATTCACTGACTCTTGTCTTCCACCATTCCAAACCATCAAAGTCGAATAGCTTTACGATTGACTCTTTCAGGTATAATTCTAACTCTGATTCCTTAGTGTAAACTTTTATTTCTTCTTGTATTAAGTAAGACATGTATTCATTTAGCATATTATCATCAGTTATAGAAACATCTGTATCTCTAACTTCTTTAACACCTGCAGTAGGTACAGTAGTAGCATACGAACTGTATAAATCTTCGAGTGCTTGAAGAAACTTGGAGGTCTCCATTACCGCTCTTTTGGCAGAATAAATTTTCATAAAAATAAACTTAATTAAGCTCATATTACAATGAGGATCAAAAATAATTTCTAAGGTCATCAACAAATGAAATTCGTCCCAGTATTTTTCAAATTTCATCTGCATACCAATTGTTAACTATCATATAAAATCTGTACCCACACTGACATTTTTCGTAAAATATTCTTAATCTTCCAAAGAGACGGAAGAAACAAATTCACAGTAAGATACTTATTTGTAGAAAAAATATTCATGCAGTCATAAAAAACTTTGAGAAATTTGTGAACTTGTTTTGTTTTGGTCCAATCATCTGCATTCGGCAACCAATAATACGTTCTGTCATGCGCCGCATATTTAGAAAATGCAAGCTCTAATTTCATTATCGTATCTAACATTTCATAAGTTGAGTTCCAACGTGTGCATAAATCTAACTTTAATGTTTTTTTAGATAGCACATTCAAACGTTAGATGACGTCAGTATATACGCTCAGTCTCGACGGTGACCCCCTTATATATTTCACACTTTCTCTTATGTTTTTTATAGTGTAGTCAATTATTTTCAGCCCTTCTTGTATAATCAAGTTTAGAATATGGGCACAACATCTTACCTAAAATATTTTTTCATCAAAAAATAAATTTTTGGTTGCCCTGAACTAGTTACGTAAACATGAAATTACACTGTCATTTGCTGAAGCATTATCTAAAGTTATTGCTGAAATTTTCTCTTTATCTCATTGAATATTTTAGGATTATCTTGTATAGTCATTATTATAGGTATTTTTCTAATAATATTTTATTTATCTCATTCTACAAGATGGAAAAAGATACGTCGAGAGTCTATCTAATTAGTGTCAAGACTCCTTTCTATTCTTATCCTCTGGCTTTTACGAGGTGTGCTTGGAGCTTCCACCTCTTGTGGAGTTATACTTACTGGTTCTCTATTAGAAGTTTGGACTTCATTATCCTTTAACTCCAAGTATAGTGAGTTCAAAAAGAATTCAATGTCTCTAGATTCTATAATGGTGTTAGACTCTAGGTTTAGGAGTTTAAATGCTTTGCTATTTTGTGGATACCCTACGAAGTTGCACTTTATATCTTTGGGTTCTTTTGGAATCAGGAGTCTTACAATAAGCGAGATACCCACACATTTTAAGATATCCTAGGTTAGATTTTCTACATTTTCATATCTCATATGGTGATGTTTTATTTTTCTTAGAAGAAATTTTATTTAAAATATGACATGTTATAAGCAACGCTTCACCCCATAGACTTAGTGGCAACTTTACTTGTATTAGCATTGAGTTGAACATTTCTACTAACGTCTTATTCTTCCTTTTTGCTATACCATTTTATTGCGTTATGTATGGTGTAGTGCACCAGTGTATTAACCCATGTTCTTCACAGAACTTGGAGAATTTGTTCGAGAAGTATTCTTCCCCTCTGTCACTGCGAAGAATTTTTATTTTCTTATTTACTTGATTTTCTATTTCTACTTTATATACTTTAAACATGTTTAACTCTTCATCTGTACTCTTTAATAAATATACATACTTGTATCTAGATAAATCGTCAATAAAAGTTATAAAGTACCGTCTACCTCCACAAGTAAGAATGACATTCAACTCATAGATATTACTGCGCAAAAGATCTAATATTTGAGATGATCTCTCAACACTAGGAAATGATTTTTTGTCATTTTGGATCGTATGCACACTTCACATTTATTGTTCTCATTATTCGTGTATGAAATTAGACCATTCTTAGCTATGAATTTTAAGGTACTATACCTATATGTGCTAATCTTTCATGCCATAGTTCAACAGATTCAACCATATACATAAAAGTGCTATTTTCATTAAATGAAAACTTTATCATACCATTTTAAGCATATCCATTTCTGACAAAATTTTCATTCTTTAAAAGAATCAGTTTACCTAGGCATACACCACCCATAATATAGATTTTCCTAGAAGATCACCAAAAACTAAGTTTTGCCTTATGTCTAGGACGTGCAAGACATTTGTCAGAATCACTTTCTTTTCAAAAGTAAACACTATTCCATGGTTCCTTTACCAACGACCTTCTATCAGACTTCATTACTCATTTGAACTTCTTAACCATTGGTTATATTCTCATAGGTTTTGAAGGCTAATCTGTTGTAACAAACATGTACTGTGACTGTAGTATCATACAATCAACTGAGAACTTTTCCTTGGGTTGTGTTAACTTTAGTGATCATTGCTACTATATCGTCCTTTACTGCACTTGCTTCTTTTTTGGATTTGTAATATCGGCAAGCACGAGCATAATGCCCGATTTTTTCATAGATATGGTAAGGGCCTTTGACCTTTTCATTATTCTTCTGTGTTTTTTTAAAAATTTCTTTATTGGGTTTTAGGGAATCGTCCTTCTTAGGATTCTTGTTATTGGTGTTTTCTACTGCATATATTTTGGATCAGAAAGTCTCATTTTTTTTTAGCTTTCTTATCGCAGTTGTGGGATTCTTCCTCAACTCACAGACATTTCTGAATTTGTTCTAGTGTGTAACCCTGTGTCTTATGTAACAACTTCTTTTTGTAGTCTTTCTATATCGGGGGTAATTTTGTGAAAATGGCCTCGATTTGGAATGATTAAGAAGATCAATTTTAATCACCTTGATTTTATTCAAAATTTGTTGAAATTCTTGTATTTGGGGTAGTAGTGGTTTATTATCTAGCATGTTATAGTCGAAGTACCTGGATATCAGGAATTTATCAGTACCTTCTTCTGTAGCCTTGTATTTGAACTCTAGGGCAGTCCAAATTTCTTTTGTAGTTGACATTTGTATATATAGATCGTATAGTCGGTTGGAGAGCACGTCCGATATGTGTCCACGGCACAATAGTTTATCTTCAGCTTGTTTATTGCGAGTAACAATTTGCTTAGGTGTGTCCTCGTTGGTTATTTCAGTCAGCGGTTGCAGATTTGGATCTAAGATATAGTAGTCTTTAAAGATGTCAAGAGAAACTTTGTCTTGTCTTATCACCTTGTAAAATTGGTTCTGTCAAACTAATCGAGACGAATCAAATCCTGATTCATCAACTTGATAGAATATATGCTTTCGATTTCCATTGTAGTAACGCTTTAAGATTATTAGCATAAATTACAGATTTGCAACTTCTATAAATAATAATTAAACAAATTGAAAAATAAAGGGGAGGCTGAAGCAAATGGAATCATATTGTCCTTAACCCCAATTCTCAGGATGTTGAGAGTACTGATAGGTTGCATACGATGAGCTTGTTTGTGGTTCTGCGTTCAACAAACATGAAGAACCACTAATGAAACTCTTTATAAACAAATTTCTTTCAGATAAATGAAATAAAATTCTAGATCATAAAGAAAATTAGAAAATGTTGTTGCTTGTTTAGACCATTGTTGGTGATGGTCCAATGAATCATCCATGCACTATTTATATAGGCCAAGACTGCTGATCGTTTTGATCCAGGGTCATAACTCAATATGACTATTTTATGGTTGTTGGTGCCAGCCACCTGACCCATATTCTCTATCGCACCGCGACTTGTATTGGTTCGCGTAAGGTCGTGAGAGAGCAATTCATCTGTGACACATGTGAAGTGTAAAGTGCGAGTCTATGCATGGGTATTCTAGTCCGTGCAAGTCCCAATACTCCACCGATCAACCAAGCAAATAACAAGGTACTCCATATCCCATATATAAACAATTTTTTCTCCTCTCCTTTTCGACATGAGACTATTCCCAAAACACCAATAATACCCAAAATTTCAAATAAAATTCTTTATATATATATATATATATATATATATATATATATATATATATATATATATATTTTTAATAAATATTTTTCCCAACAATATCCCCGTTTGCGAGGGACATGGAACTCCCCTTTTGGGCACCGAACTTGTACACGTGTGGCCCAGTACTGTTGGATTATTGAAGGCATTGATCTGGTCGATCTCATCATGGATAACCATTCCGCAAAACACTAATTTCATCAACTCAAACCTTTAAATTATTGGCAGTCCAATTCATGGTTAAGAAGAAATGCACAAACGATCCAAATCAATGGTTAGGATCTTCCTCTTTGGGAGATCTTTCGTGCATAGTCCTATGATTTGGGCCATCAAATCAATGACTCATATAAACCCTACATGGGCGAACATGAACAAGCTCGGCTCATAAGAGCGAAGTTTCCAGTTCGTCGCGGCGATATGTACGTTGCTTGACTGTACTTGCCAAAGCTCTGTAGGGACCACCGCAATGTCTTTGTGAAATCTACTCCGTTCATCGGTTTCCCCGACTCATCTTAAGAGGATATTCCAAAAGTGAATCATATCCATGGCTCTAGTGGGCTACACCGTATGAAACAGCAGGGATAGAAGCATCCATCATTCAAACCTTGTTGGGGCTCATCTTGACGTTTATATGCCATCCAAAACTAATTGCCCCGAGAAGGTTTTAATGGTGGGCCTTCAATTCTCGCTGTTTCCTGTGTGTGGTCCTCCTTGAGTCTTGAATCTCCTGCGCAAGGATTTTGGGTGGGGCCCACTTCCATGTTTTTAGGAAATCCAACCCGTACATCAGTTTTTTGAGATCATTTTAGGACATGTGATTAAAAATAAGATGGATCCAAAATTCAAACGGGCCACACGAGAGGAAAGAGTGGATATTTAGTGACCACCGTCGCAATATTTCTATGGCCACAAAAGTTTTGTATCGGTCTAAGTTTTCGGTGTTTGAAAATTACCTTATAAACGGCTTGGATGACATATAAACGTCAAGGTGGAGACCAGGGAGGTTTCAACGGTAGGCATTCCTTTCCTCACTGTTTCATTTCATATGGCCCACTTGAGTTTTGGATCCTCCTCATTTTCGTTTGAATGTTCTAAAATGAGCTCGAAAAATGGATGGACGGGTTGGATTTACAATCAACACCACGGTGTACCCACTTTGCAACGCTTTCGCAGGAAATCCGCGTCCTTGAATCTGCTTTATTTTTCTCGGAATGATCACATGCGCCCCAATGAATGAATGTGCGGCAATTACTTTATTCTCGAGCTGTGTAGGTCTCAACCGTTATGTCTATGTACAATCCAAACCGCACATCTGGTCCACTTTCTCATATTCACCGTGCAAAGAAAGATTTATCCCATACAAAATTCTGGTGGGACATGCCATCAGGAGAAATGTACGACCAACGTCTAAATCCTATATATTCATGTCGCGTGGCCTACCTAAGTTTTGGAATGGCGTGGCCCCTTCATCCTGGTCGAACGAACCTGACTTCTTGGTTGGATGAAGTACAAATACACGGTGGACCCCACATTCCATCTGGACATTTCTACGGTGGACGTTACCCTCCATAGTATCCCCATTACTCCCTTTGGTGTCTCGCACCCGAGTTTAGGATCAACCTCGATTTTTGTATGTATGGTGGGCACATCGAATGGATGGTTGGATGGCATTCACACATCACGACGGTCCCACGTTGAAACTTGAAGGTATGGTAATTATCCAGGCGCGTAAGTTATTATTCTCATTTAATTACTAAAAAAAAGTTCACATGTGCAACGTTATGTATTTACTTTCATACACAAGCTTTTCATGTTCTGATGACGTGTCATTCAGTGAGACATTCTAGCCGTGAAAGCACTCGGCCATAACATGATGATCACCTCGAGAAATTTTTTGAACAATCTAGTCGTCATGTGGGCCACAAACATCCATGACCATTGGCTGTCCATTGATTTCAGCTCTGTGCTCGTCGGATTAATGCACCATTTCCTGCTCCTGAGAGATCTTTCTGTGGATCACCGTTTTAACGGATGAGATTTTTACAGATTTCGTTCCCCATGTCTGAGGCGTTGAAATAGTTGTATGTTTAAGTTAATATACAACGTTGTGTGGGAAGAACCATACAAGCTGGCGACCGTTCAATTCAAAATAGAATCCGCGTTTACTCGGTAAAAACTTGTGAAAGCTACTCGCTCCTCTATATTTAGGAAGGATCATGCTTGCCAGCCTTTCTTACGTGTGGGGGATCCAAGCCGTTCATCAGAAGAATTTTACGTAGTGTATATGCCATGGAAAAAAGAACAGCTTGGTCCACTTATCATATTGACCACACTTGTACACCGTACGGACTGTAGCCGTTGGTCACTTTTTTATTTACATCCGTGTTTCTCTATCAATGAGGAAAAAATGTCTAATTTTTGAAATATTGTATAAAGACAGTGGGACCTTCCCCGTGGATAGGTCGGATCTTGAACACGTGCTACAGTGGTGAATATGCCGTTGTGTAGTATTAGAGTACGATTTGATTCTTACTCGCGAGAGTAGCTTTCACAGGTTTCCTTTAAAAACTAGGAAAAAAGTGAAGGGAGTCTCGCGAGTGAGATTTGAGTGGCCACTTGGGATATACACGCCTCCCCATGCACGTGTCAAAAAAGCGCACTTGGAATATACCGAGGCCATTCATAAGGTCGGCCCACCATGAACGTGTCCGGGAGCAAAAAGCTAGATCCTATTCATCATGTGGGCCACATGTGTTTATTGAATATACAACCGTCCATTTCTCTCATACACGTGTGGCCCACCAAATGAGTGAAGCAAAGTGTATTTTCAGTCCGGGTTTCCTTCATAATTCTCCCCAACTCACCAAAGGCCCAGATGTCGCCATCTCACGTACGGGCTCAGTCCATCAGTATCTCCAAACTCCATAAAGGGCAAAAAAAACTAAAAACAAAGGTGACAGAGAGAAGTGAGCCCCACCATGCATGACCCTCCCTGGCGCGGCTACGGTGGATCCCCGGATCCACCCGGGCTACTGTGGAGCCGACCTTGATGTATGTACTTTAAATGCACGCCGTCCATATTTTTTACAGCTCACTGTAGTGCATAATCCAAAACATTAAGTAGATCCAAATCTCATGTGAACCATACCACATGAAACAATAGTGATTGACTATTAAAAACTTCTTGTGGGCCACATAAGTTTTATATCAAGATGATATTTGTGTGGTCCCTTCATCCAGGTCTTTGTGACCTTATCAACAGGTTGGATGACAAATAAACTTTCCGGTGGCCCCCTATAAGTTTTTAATGGTGGATATACAATCACCACTGTTTACTGTAGTGTGGTCCCCCTAAGATTTGGAACTTCTTAATTATCAAGATGATATCATAAAATAATATTTCAAAGCGTATGGACGGCATGGATGTAAGTTAATTGCACCAAGATGGGCCCCACACGATTCAACGACTTCGGTGATCCCGCGATCCACCGAAGCCACCCCCGGCCATCCCTGACCCTTAGCGTTCCCATTCCTTCCGACTCCTCCACTGCCCACTAAAAATCTCTCCCTCTCCATTCAAATCTTCATCCTACTCCCACCATGAAACTCCCACTGTTCCTCCTCTCCCTCTCTTTCTCTCTCTTCCTCTCCCAAACAAAATCCCAACCGTTCATCACAGACCTCTATACAATGCTCTCCCTCCGCAAAGCCCTCATCGCCGAGTTCACTCTCAACTGGACCCACATCAATCCTTGCAAGTGGCCCCACGTCTCCTGCAACAAATCACATCGGGTAACCCGAATCCAAATCAACGGTCAAAATCTCTCCGGTACTCTCCCGTCGGATCTCCGCAACCTCACAGCCCTCCAACACTTGGAGCTCCAATCCAACCACCTCTCTGGTCCACTCCCCACGCTCCATGGCATGGC
This sequence comes from Magnolia kwangsiensis, assembly GCA_037074715.1. Taxonomy (NCBI): domain Eukaryota; kingdom Viridiplantae; phylum Streptophyta; class Magnoliopsida; order Magnoliales; family Magnoliaceae; genus Magnolia; species Magnolia kwangsiensis. The sequence continues at coordinate 17,874,560 of CM073586.1, forward strand.
CCACCTCCAAATTCTCCTCCTCCACGACAACCAGTTCACATCCATACCGTCAGACTTCTTCGTAGGCCTCGCCTCGCTCGCCGCCGTCTCCTTCGACAACAACCCATTTTCGTCATGGACAATCCCAGAATCTCTCAAAGACGCGAAGAAACTAGCCCAGTTCACCGCAATCTCGGCGAACGTCACCGGTGTAATCCCGGAATTCTTCGGGTCGTTCTCTCAACTCAATCATCTGAGCTTGTCCTTCAATTCCCTGTGGGGCCCACTCCCGGGCAGCTTCTCAGGGTCGCCGGTTAATTCACTGTGGTTGAATAACCAGGACGGACATGGGCTGTCGGGAAGCACCGAGATTGTCGCAAACATGACTTCCCTGTTCCAGCTCTGGCTGCACTCCAATGATTTCTCTGGCCCATTGCCAGATTTTTCCAGGTTGAAATCTCTGAGAGATTTGAAATTAGAGAACAACCGCTTCACGGGCATCGTCCCAAATTCGCTGATCAATCTTCCTTCTCTTCGAGAAGTCTCTCTTGCTAACAATCTGCTCCAAGGTCCAGTGCCCGTCTTCCCGAAGATGGTGAAATCGGACGGTGATAAAAGCATGACCAGTAACAGGTTTTGCTTGCAGGGCCCTGGGTACTGTGATCCTCGGGTTGAGATACTGCTTTTGGTTGCAAAGACGCTGAATTATCCGACACGACTCGCTTACCTTTGGAGGGGAAACAATCCATGCAGTCACTGGGCTGGGATAAGGTGTGATGATGATGGGAACATCACCATTGTTAATCTTTCAAAGATGGGTCTTTCGGGGACTATTTCTCCTGATTTTACCATCTTGCGTTCGCTGCAGATACTGCTGCTTTTTGATAATAATCTCACAGGCTCGATACCAACAGATATCATCAGTCTGAAAAAACTTGAGTTAGTGGATGTTCGGAACAATTCACTTTCTGGCGAGGTTCCTCGTTTTCATGGGAATGTTAAGGTACTTACAGATGGAAATACAGGCATTATCGAAGAGGAAACCCGTGGGAGTTCTCCATCACCGGGCCCCTCTGTTGAAGTGCCAGCCTCTTTTGCTACAGCTTCACCTCCCACCAGCAATGGAAGCAAAACCAAAGTGGAAGGCAGCAGTAAACGATCTTTGGTTCTGATCGGAATCATCGTCGGCTCTGTAATTTGTTCCGTCTGTGGAATTCTACTTACTGGGTTGCTTGGATTTTGTTTCTATAAGAGGAAACAGCAGCCAATGGGTAGAGTTCAGAGCTCAAATGTGACAGTGATCCATTCACAGGGTTGTGGGCCTGATCGTGATTCGACGAAGATCGCGGTCGATGGTTCTACTTCAAAGTGGGCAGCCCTGTTTCAGATTGGGAGTAGGGAGGGCTGGAGCCGTTCAATTGGAGGAAGAGACTGAGAATTGCATTGGATGTGGCCACATTAATATGAGTTTCGTTAACATGGATCTAAAGCCATCCAGCATCCTCATTGGAGAGGGGCTAAGATCTTGGATTTGGTCATGCATGCCGGATGAACCAGATGCGAAATGTTGACCGGAAATTGGATTTTTTTGGAACTTGGGGCGATGTCCCACTGGTACGTTGGTGATTTCTACATCTTGTCTAAGATTTTTCTCAGAGCTGTAACTAGAATCATGCTATTTGATTGTTCTCGGCTCTCATCTCTAATGAGCTCTTGAAACTAGAATGTTACTGAATTGTTGCAACTCATCCCCTGCTTGTGTAGTAATGGTATACAGGTACATCAATCCATCCTACCAAAGCTGTGGGTCCCGTTTTGAACGGAGCAAATGACGAAATTCACAGTCAGTGGACAGCTGAAAAAGAATAATGGTCAGTGGTCTGAATTCAATAGGCGAGATGAGGTGGTTGGATCATCCTATCAGTGAGATTTTCAAGCTCTGCTCCATCAGCAATGGAGGCCATGAAGTTGGATGCCTTAACCCTATGAATGGCCTCGTGTTGTGGGTAGTTGGCCAAATAGCCTAGACATGTAGGCCAAGGGCTTGGGTCCTTAAACATGGCCCGAGTTCGGAACTTTTGTTTGCCATAAACAGGAAATTTTTATTTGTTGTGATGTGATTGGGCTACATCATCACACATTTAATGCAGCAGTGTTGACAACATCAATGATGACATGGACTAACCCAAATGCAGGAAAATAGAAAATTCTTGTTTGCCATAAATTCTTGTTTATGACAAGCAGATGATTTGGATTCGGCCTAAGGCCTAACTAGGTATAAAATCTAGGTCTGTGTGGGTATCTTTCTGTGCCCAGGTGTGAGCATGTTTTCTTTCTTCTTTCCTTTCTTGTGTTTTATTTCCTTCTTACATTGAGGTTTTTCTTTGCCTTTTACTACTCTTCATGGGCTTTTGCCCTGGTTGGTGAAGAAAGAGTTTCCTTCCTTACCTGCTAAGAAAAAAATTCTAGGGCTGTCTGGTCTAGTCCCAGGACAATGGTGAATGGCCTGGTCCAAACATCAAGTACGCCACTATTGCTATAAAAAAAATAAAATAATAATAACAATTATAATAATAATCTCCTCTTTAGATGAGCTAGTAGAGAGTATAGTGTGTGAGTGATTTAGGGCTTAATCCCTAGTAGTGTTATCTTTCAAAAGATATAATAATAATGATGATGATGATGATGATAATTATCTAAAGACACTTGTCATTAGTTCCCATTCAATGTACATGTTTTTTTTTTTTTTTTTTTTGGAATCGTGGTCATGTTTCAATAATCAAAATTATTTTTATGTCGTTGTTGGAGGCGACAAGCCCAAAAGTTACTGAAATTGGACGACTAAAAACCCTTGATTATTTCATTGTTTCCTTCGTAGGGCCAATGCCTTTTCAGACCAGGGCTGGGATAGGGCTAGGCTAGCGCAAACTCAGTCTTAGCCCAAACCTGGCCTATTGCCGGTCAGGCCTGGTGATGGCTCTTGAAATCCATCACTTTGAGGGTGGTCATTGAAGGAGGTGTCATTCTTGTGAATGGTTAGCAGCACAGCATCCCCATTTTAAAGGGTAAAATGTGATGGTTGGGATTGCTCGATCAATATGAATTTTGGTATTGCATCTGCAATAGAAAGCATTTTGGTTTTGGAGGTTTTGGATTGCTTAATATATTTTAGTGACTTCATCAAGGTGACCCACTTTTTCCTTTCCTCTTCAACCCTTGTAGTGAAGATTTTTCCTCCGCACTTATTACAGTAGAACAAACTAAAATGTGTTTGATTGAAGAGTGCAATTATCAAAACTAACCTCCCAATCCCTCACTTCCTTTTTGAGGATGATTTGATCCTTTATGCTTGAAACTCTCTACCACATTATCCAACCATATGTTAAGAACCTAACCAACATGACAAAAGCCTCGGGACTGATGGAATGCCTCAAGTTAGGCTATTAAACCCTTGAGATCCTAACATTCCACCATGCTTTGCAGCCGACATTTGCTGCAGCCCACTTCGTGGTGGCACTCACTCTAGCTTCTTTTTCAAGTATCCATTTCCATGCATGGAAGCTGCCCTCTCACTACAACAAATGGGAATTTTAACAGTGCTTACAAGCGCCCTCTAAAAGCGCCGGCGATTCTATAAGCGGCGCTACACAAGTGCCGATAAATGTCGCTAAAAGTATTAGCGGCGCTAGGTAACCTTTCGTGGCGCTTAAAAAAGCGCCACCGATTGTAGGTTTTTGCGACGCGAATAAGCGCCGCTAAAATCACTCAGAGCGCCGGCAAAAATTGTTTGTGAACACTTTTTCTCACGTAAAAGCGCTGTAAGATTTCTACGTAAGCGCCGCTCAAAACCTTTGTAGGATTTACGAGGCCCTAGCATGCCAGTAATTTTTATTATTATTATATTCGATCAAACCATTATTTTTTAAATATTTGAAACATAAAAATGATGCAATACAAATAAAACTGAATATTAAACAAGATTTATATTACTACACAATAAAAGAAATTTATTACAATTATGAAGAGAAGAAAAATGTCACACAACACAATTACAGATTTAACCTTCTCTCAAAAAAATAAAAAGAAAAAACAAACAAATAAATAAAAGATGGGGCTTAACAGAGCATTCCATAGTGCGAAAATTTTCTATCATGACAAAAACATACCACATCAATCAGCTCTCTTTTACACAATTCAAACAATAAAAAGAAAAAAAGCTTCAAAAATCAAAACATGAGAACGAAATGCATGCCTCACCAAGTGAAGCCCTCATCTAGACATACACATCTAGCATTTGCTTGATAATCATCTATGTCATTTTTGATAATTTTGAAAAAGTTTCAAAGGTGGATATGTTAGAATTAACATTCTATTGATGTTGGATACACTTAAGTGATATGAGATGAGATGAGACAAACCTGTTTTGAATCATCTAACAAAACCTTCTTAAAAACTCCAAAGGGCAGGGCAACTGATGTTGGAATTCCTATCGAGCATTTCATAGTTCACTTTCCTCAATCTCACTATTGTTAAGACAAATGGATAAGGATCCGTTCTGTATTCATGTAGGGTAGGGCTCAAAAAGAGCTTAGGTCTAGGTCTTACTTTGCAGGCTGACTTGGATAGACCTTGCATCCAAACTTGTATATATCACCCAATACAACATACTACTGTAAGAAAGTTTAAAGTATTGTCCAAGACTTATATATATCACCCAATACAAACTGGTATCGGCCTGATACAGTCCCAAAATAGAGCAATACAACCCTGTAACGATATGATACACTAAAACCGATTGTTAAACCTTATAACAGTATAAGACAGATTTCACATACAGCTAAAAAGATATTTAAATAGTAGAGTGGAAACATAGCTCTACTATTTTCGAAAAGAAAACAGAGCAATCTTATTTTACTGAAGAAAAAGTTCACTGCATTTCCAAATCGACATGCACCCAACTCTGCATTTTCATAATTCTATAATAATACAAACCCAATTTCATTGTTCCATGACGAACAATTCTAATTCACTTCCTACAACAGATTACGGACAATATTAACAAAAGCTCCAAAATTCTCTTAAAAAATAGAAAAAATCTACATTAAAAAAGGCCCACTTTCCATTTACTTCCAATATTAAAAAAGAAAATAAAAAACAAAGAAAATAGAAAACAAGCCTAAAGATAGAAATGGGTTCTTTTATAGAAAAAGGAAAGCACTTACAGTAAAATCAGTAGAAAAGGAAACCCAATTCATAAAAATTGAAAAGGAAAAAGACCCAATTGAGAAAAACTGCAACTTTACCAGAAAGAGAGCTTCTAGAGGCTGAAACTCTAGGAGATTTCCTTCTTAACTATTTATTTGTTGGGCCACCTATTGAAGCGTTAGGATTGTTCCATCTGGGAGATTATTAGTGCAGGCCATCTGTAGAGTGGACCATGGGCTGCACCTGTAAAAACTGAAAGCCAAACAGTACCATGCAAATGTTCAGCCTATGCATTGTATAATTTCTCTTGGTATCTCTGTGTACAGTTGTTACTGTTCAGCCTATGCAAATGTACAGTTGTTACTGGTCCTAAGCATTTTTTCTCTATCGAACGAAAAATAAAATAAAAAGATTGGACAAAAGTAACAAATGGAAAAAATGACACGAAGGATCCATTAAAACAATGGGAAAGAGTTCCCTGTATAAAGGTAGTTCTATGGACCTGTTCCCTAGCCAATGAAATGTCCATACAAATTTTCTTGGAATTTGACTATATACAATATCCTATTTCATGAACACAATTACAAAACATTCAAAATTTAAGATAGCTTCCAAGAAGTATAGCACTTACTGATGGGCGGATTTCAGGAAATGAACATGAAGTGTGCCTGTTTGGCGTATGTTTCTCCACAACTGAAGATTGATTAAATTCATGATAACTCAAAGACCTCTGATCAAGAGATGATTCTTTTGTGTAACAATTCCCTTCCACTCGTCCAGAAGATGATAATGATGGTAAGTCTCCAAAGCTAGACTTTACAACTCTTGCTTCAGGAGATCTGTCATATCTGGACAATTCCTTATCAGTGACAGGGGTGGGCAAATCCTGCTCTGTGGGCTCTGCATCCAAGGTGGCTCCGCAAAGCTTCTTGTGAGAGTCAGCAAGGGATTCTGAACTGTTCCATTTTCTTTCTCTGAATACGGCCCAGAGGAATAATAATCTATTCCAACCTGCAAAGAACCAATTACAACTTTTTATTGAAACAGTTTTTCCTCATATGGAATGAAAAGTGCTAAATTGCATTGTTCATAAATATCCGCATATGCAGCCACCCTCAGTTAATAAAGTCAACCAGACCGTGCATGCATTATAGAACATGGCGTTTAGCATTGTGCATCTGAAACATTGGTCTTACGCTGGGATTTCTCAGGTAGCTGGTTTGATGGGAATATCAGAAGCTCAATTCCATCAACGTTTCCTTTGAGAGCTAAATCATTCTCACACATATTTTGCAACAGATTCTTGTAATTTCTTTCATAACTGCACAATGTAAAAAAAGATAGAAGTGATCAAAATAATATGAACTGGAATGAAAGAATCACTACTTTAGCTTCAAAGAAAGGAAAATTTGCACAAAGAAACCTCTCAAGATCTCTGGCAAAGAAGTAGAGAGCAATGTTATCTTCTGTGGTGCAGTTTCCCTGGAACTGCATGGGCCATGAGGTAAGTCGAGGAGCTTCCTCCAACCGAACTCTGGAAGGGAAGTTTTTCACCACTTTGAGAACTTTTGGTGATGCACAAGTTGACATGTGTGCTTGAATCCCATCATAGAAGTTAGGAAGTCTTCCACTTCTCTGCACTTCAAAACTGCTACTGCAAGTAGTGAATGCACAACATATCAGGAAAATTAGAAGTGAAAAATACCAGAATGGTATGGTTCGATTAAAAGAGATTCACTACCAAGCTACAACTGAGAACGTCGATGAAAGAAAAAAGATCATACTGCCATATGTGGTCATGCTTTGGAATGGCTGAAATTCTTGAAGGATTGGCAACTGCAGGAGCTTGAATAGGCAAGTTTATCATGGAAGGCTTCAGCTTAGTTTCATCTGAAATGGTAGGAACAACATTCAGATCTGCTTCTCTGGGAGCACAAACTGCTTCTGTTGCATGTGCACCTTGCTGCTTAACATTGACAATAGTTGTAGCTTTACCGGAATCAGCTACAGAGCACCTCAAAGCCTCCTTCCACAAAACTGTCCCATCTCTGAAAAAATATTTTTATTTTCCTTTGATAAGTATGAATAGAAAATTCTAATAGTAAAAAGAAAAGGAGAAAGAAATTTTGAAGTTAGATGCAAGATCGAAGTAAATAATGTTTTGTTTCATAAAGACAATATTTTCAGAAAGCACAAGTTCACCAACAAGAGGAGAAACAGTCAACTCATGAACGGACAAACCTTGTAGTTATGGAATCCTGAGTTGCATTCGTGAATCCATCCATTGCTAAGTTCAAAAAACACAAGCCATAACCAAAAGGAGCATTTGGATGATACTCCACCAGCGACAAGGAGAGTGCATACATACTCACCTGTCTACCAATTCTACTGGTTGAATCAAGGGTCCTTGCTTGCTCATCTGTTGCTCCATATAGAAATACAGGGACTGCATGATTTGTATCAAGGAACATTAGCAAGTGGAATAAAAAGTTTGAAGAACTGTTTGGAAAAGCAAACTATGATTAGCAAAAAAAAAAAAAGGATATAAGTAACTGAGGAGGGAAGACGCTGCATTTTTGAATGCGTGAACCTTCATTTTTTTTCCCTTCCTACATCCACAATCAGTACAAGAAGGAAAGAAGGGGAAATAACTTTAAACATTTTCTGTTTTACAGTTATCATAGGCATGTTTCTGTCCTACCTGCTTGCAATGCACTTAAAACTGGTCACACACACACACACATGGCAGCCACTTGGCAGCTACAATGTATATCGAATTCAATCAAACAAAAAGGTGACACTTTTCTAAGGGATAGTATAACATAGCAATCTTATAGGGGCATGCCCACCTCAAGTCCATCTTCATTGTCTATCGAGTCCTCAAGTCCATTCATTTGTAAAGAAAATGAGTTTACAGGAACAGGTGAGAAGTGCAGTGGAAGAACAAAGAGATTGGCCTGGTAAAATGTCAATAAAAACACATACCTTAGCGCACCCTTTCACAGCTTTCGGGTCTTTCTTTTCCTTTGTAATACCGAAAACATCAAAGCATAGGTCCTTCATAGAAGTTGAAACCTGCAACCATGATTCAGAAGTCCAATAAAAAAATGCTACAAAGTAGAAACAAAGAAAATGCTAACAGGAGCATGTCTTACACTAGTAAATTCAGATTCTGATATGCCACAGAGCTCAATAAGCTTAATCTTGTCTACTTTAAGCTGCAAAACAAGTAAACACTGAAGTGTAAGTATCCGTCACTGGACCTAACCTTCAAGGAATGAGTCCAAATGTAACTAGCTGCAGGGCAAGGGCCCATATACTTAGCCACCAGATGGTTTCACAACAGTATACAGGCTATCTATCATGAAAGTATCCAAATGTTACTTAGAGTTTTATAGAGATAGCATGCCACTTTTCTCTAAATGCATATCATACGATGAGGTAACAATGCCTCTTTTTTCAACTATTACAAGCTCTGATAAAGCACAAATATCCATCGCTTCTGCTTAATAAAATAGCTGCAGAATCTCGCTTACTACACCGAAACAGCCTATCTGGAAACACCACATGTTCGTCTGCGTAGACACTAATAATAAAGATACACATTGAAATCTGGAATGCAAGTTCAGTAAAGCTGGGTTTCAAACGATAATAGCACAAGCATTACAAATACAAGGGGGAAAAATAGATGTCGGGATTCATAACCATCTCCATGTAGACTAGGAAACAGGAAAAAAAAAGTGAATATAGGAGGAAAGATATGGAGATGTAGAACATAACAACAATGAGCAACTAACCTCATCCAGCTTCTTCTGCAGATTATCAAGAAAATGCCGCCTCCTCTCAGAATTCTCCATAAACAATGCATTTCTTCTCTCATTCCACGAAATTAGCAGCATAGGCCTCAAATGAGCTGCCAAAGATCTACAGAATGTGTCTGGATCATCCTGACCTGTAAACAAAGCAATTATATCTATCAAAATAGAACCTAAAGTAAACCTCGTATCAGCTGAGCATATCAATGCACGCAACTATATCAACCATTTTATGACAACAAATATGCAAAGAATATTCACAGGAAAAAAGTGGTGAATACTCGTTGCAGCTACATGTAAGCAGCACACACCTTCACAAGAATCAGGCTGTTCATCAGGAAGCTCACCATGACCATAACCTGGCTCAAAAATCAGGCTGGTCTGCTCATAAGGTTTCCCTCACACATATTTTAAATGTAGACTGTCGATCCATTTGTTCTAGCCATCCACATTATCATAATATGTGACCCAGTAAATGAGTGAGACAACCCAACTTTTGTCCAGGGGGTGTTAGCCATGGGGCACACCTGATGAACTGCTTACTCCTGCACACATGCATGCTGAAAATTTCAACATAGCATTGCTGCGTTAAAGAAATATGAAAGAAAATGATACAACTCACCTTGACGCTCAAGCCTTTCTCCCTCCTCCTTTACCTGGGCTTGGGACCGGCAATGCAAGTAGTTGCATTGGCGGAGTTAAAAAAGGGGCTTAAGATCCATTTGGTTTGATAAAAAATTATATTCATAAAGATTGATGTGATGACCAAATGGAGCTTAAGACTTATAATACTTACAAAAATGTAGTTGTTCTCCTTCGCTTGGCTTCCATCATCTAACACTGCCTTAAAAAACATGCTAAAAAAGGTAAACGCCCTCCTATTAATGTTGTAAAGAAACATGGGAAGAACAAGTGTCACGCCCCAAACTCGGAAACCAAGCTCACAAAATTTCCGATCGCTGAATCCGGCAGCGACAGCCTCCGTAGAACCCCATTCTCGGCTCCTAGCTCTCATTCGCCAGGTTCCGATCCTGGGATACTACGAGGAGGATTTTTAAATGTCAGTTTGATTCGTAATAAGCATAACCAAAGGCATAACCCACAAACAACAACCAAGAACTCCATTACATTTTCACTATGATCAAAAACTTTACAAGTACAATGAGCATAAAGGGAAATACAATGGTAAAGAATAAAAACTCCAAAACGCTCTGCAACGTGCTCCTGCCTCAGCGCTGCTGCGATCCAACGTCACCTGCACGCAACGGTCGTACATAAGCTTACAGAAAGCTTAGAGGGTGGTGAAAGTGTGTGCGCAAGGTAGTAATATGAATATGCAATGTCAGAGTAATGAGGAATGTGCAGATGAATTCATAATATCATGAGCCGTACCAAGGCTATGCGATGCAAGACATGAATGGTATCGGCCACCCCAAGGCCATGCGATGTGCGATGCAACTCAAGCATACAGTTCCTCATCTATGTCCACACATTAATACAGCTCAAATATGAAATATCACCGGGGTCTAATATACTCTAAACCAGATTACCGCCACATCGCGTGCAATAAGGTAAGTGGAAGAGACCACACTATCTGTCTGCCAATATCGGGCGTGACTCGTCGATAGCAGACCCATTCCTCGAGTTGGTCAAACTCAGCCTAGGATTACCACCTACACTCGGGCGGGTAAGGCCGCACCCCCTTCCAACCGACCACGACACAGTGGAGAGCGTAACCGTCTGGTAATCGGCACTCAATGCTCATCTACCCACTCGGTCTAGACGTTGGAGCAACCTCTTGGTACCATAAGGGTTTAGGAACTTTCACCCAGGGATATTTATGGTACCCCATGTAGAACAAGATTTCCGGTATCCAATCCTGCCAACCACGATACATCTGTGGAAGTTACGACCCCGATGTCGCTAGGGCGTACAATATCCATGTCATACAAATGCGATATGCATGATTCACGCTATCCAGTCATGCATCAAATCCTGCGCATATCGTGCGCTCATGTAGGGCAACACCGCCTAACTGGGAGCCCATAAACAATCTGCCCGAAGGCAAATGCTATGATTAGACAATTCTCACGTCAAGCATACATATGATGCGTATGAGCATGAGTCACGAACTGTACTAAACATGTTATAATAAAATGAACTATCTTACAATGCAGATAGACCTGGACGGCCTATACACAATAAGTACAGCCCAGTAATGGGCCCTAAGGAGAGTCGTAATGTGGACATCCAACCAACATTACACTCGCAACGTGGACGTCAAACCAACATTGCTTCCAAGGCACGATCTTTGTAAACATCAGTACGTAGTCTGTAATGGATTTACACATTGCAATGGACCGTAGGTTGTCCTTATTGGACCTTACATATATATCAAATGGGCCATATCCTATGGGCCTTTTATTCATCAGGTGGGCCACATAAATGGGCCACACCAATGGGTCTTATGTGCATTGCAATGGGTCAAAACCCGTGGGCTTAGGATTGCATCAAATGAGCTTAGTCTTATGAGTCTAATATGTAACCAATGGGTCACACCAATTGGGTCCCACATGTGGATCAAGTGGGCCTCAACCTATAGATCTAATATGAGTCAAATGGGCCTAAACCCCCAGGCCTTAATCAAATAAAGTGGGCCTAACTCATGGGTCTCAAATAAATCCAATGGGCCTAATCCCATTGACCCTAATCAAATGGGTTTAGTCCCATGGGCCCTACAATGTATCAAATGGGTCCACTTCCATGGGCTTTAAGAATGCCACATATGGGTCCAATTTCATGGGCCTTGGAATACCTCAAAAGGGCCTAGTCTTATGGACTTAGAACATAACAAGTGGGCCTAAACCCATAGGCCCTTTTACAAAGCAAATGGGCCTAGTCCATAGGCCTTAAATAGTCCAAATGGGCCTAAACCATATGTGAGTGGCCCACCCAACTAATAGCTCAAGCCTTAAAATAATCCCACCAAGTGGATGGACAGTCTGGATGTATTACATGCATCATGCATCATGGTGGGTCCCACTGTCCAGTGGACAGTGCGGATAAAGCACATACATTACACAGGGCCCCACCATCTGCTGGACGGTGGAGGCGTACATGCAAGGCGGGTGCCACCGTCCGCCTGGACGGTGGCCTTGAAATACATACAATATTGTGGGTCCCATGTGGGGCCCACCGAAATGTCTATTTGCCATCCAAACCATTCATAAGGTCCCTCGGGCCTGGATGAAGGGACAACATAAATTTCAGCTTGATCTAATACTTCTGTGGGCCCCAAAAAGATTTCAAAGGTAGATATTTGATTCCACTGTTTCAAGTGGTGTGGGCCACCTGAGTTTTGGATCGGGCCGAAACTTGGAGGGGACCCACCTAAGAAGGGGGCCCACCTCATGAACGACTTAGACAGCATACAAACATCAAGGTGGGGCCCACGGCTGGAGCCGTGGGTCCCTTGCTGGACACCACCCGCCCGCCTACACGGCTGCACGCAGCAGCGTGCAGCGTTGCCACCCGCTGACAATAATGCAGAGGCTCTGCCTCTTTCATAAAAATGGGAAAAATCTGATTTTCGATGGTTTTTCGCACGTGGGGCCCACTAAAATGAAATCCGCCCCGGCCATTGCGTTTAGCGGACCGCAACAGTCGAAATGAGTCCGAAGTTTGTATTTTTTTGGAATTAGAAAATGAAATAAAAATAGAAAAAGATCCTTTAATAGTAGTGGTACATTCTTTGATGCTATGGCCCACCAGGTCTTCCAATCAACCCCAAACTTCTACCTAACGGCTAAAATATCGTAGATAAGAGGATGGACGGCTTGGATTGTCTAAATACATCACGGTGGGGCCTAAGCAAGGGGACCACCAAAGGTTTCCTTTTCTTCTTTCCTTTTTCTCTTTCCTTAGAAACGTCCAGCGTCCCAAACGCTGGACGATTTTGTTCTTTCAAATGGATGGTGGTGGGCCCTGATGAAGTGGGCCACCACGGATGTTTGGCATGGGTACAACGTCTAAGGTGGGCCCCACTTGAATAAAAATAAAATACCTCAAAGTGGGATCCATTCAAGTGGGCCACACAATCCTAAAAAAAAATAAAATAAAATAAAATAAAATAAATAAAAGAGAGAGAGAGAGAGAGACATGGAGGGTGGGACACGCTTGTGATGGAGGGACCCCGACATTATGGGCCCTCCCTTACAATGAATCATACAATAAACGGATCCCTTTAAACATGAGACCATCAAAAATGTAAATCAACGGTGGAGATCCATTCCCCACCGATATGGACGGTCTAGATGACCTTTCTAAATGAAATAAACATCATGATGGGGTCCATGGAGAATGGCCCCATCATGGAATGATCATAATGATCCAAGTGGGCCATTGGCCACATTTTAGGGTCCCAAGTGAGATCCACACCATTGATCGGTGGGCCTCACTTGACACATCATAAAAATAAGAAAAATTAGAAGGATCTAGCACCCACCGTCCGATCTTCTTGCTCCTAGGAGTTCCTTGGCACCTTAGCTTGGTTTTCAACGGTTAAGATGAGGAATGGAGGGTTGAGATGGGAGACCTTGGGATGAAGAGGTGGGCCACATTTGGAGTTTAGGAAGAGAGGGAGAATTCCATACATATGGGCTCTTGGAAATTTTTTTTGTTGCCTAGAAATTTGAAATGAGAAAGAGAGAAAGAGAGAGAGTTGTAAAGGGAGAGAGAGAGAGTGATGGATGGATGTGGTGAGTGATGGTTGTGTAAGAAAAGCTTGACTTTTGAGGCTTTTGTGTAAGAGAGGTATGGGTGGTGAAGACTTTTGTGGCTTTTTGTGTAAGAGAGGTATGGGTTTGGGAGACTTTTGTGGTTGCTTGGGAAAAGGGAATAAAGTGATGTGTACTTGACATGTGATGGATTGATGGGTTGATTGATTGATGGGATTGATGTGATTGATGTGACATATCGTAGAGATTTTCTTGGGTTTCGCAACGCGCGACGTTTTCTCACACCGAACGTTGGCCCACATCTCTTGACCAGGGTATCGCCTCGGCGCGCAAGTCGCGGCATCAGAACCGCGGCGATGGCGCGGTCGCTATGGTATTGGTCTCGGATTGAGTCGACTCGGGTCGTCGGTATGTGAATCAGGGTCACGCGTCGATACCGGTTAAGGGTCGAAGGTTGCCGGAATTCGACCGGTAAGACCGCGGAAGTCTACGGAAAGGTACGGACCAAGATACGGGTCTTACAACAAGAGTTACATTGAGTTATAAAGAAAATTGATAAGAACAAGAGTAAATTATGTTGGCTAACTTGTTGATTTAGTTACCCAACCTATCATATGCATTGGATCTTAAGTCAATCCAAATTCCAAAATGAGAGTTAAACACTTTCTATCCAAAACCAATCACACATCAGTCCTAAACCCATGCACAAGACATCAAACATTTACAAGAGAGAGAAATAGATCCTTTCATTTAGCTCAATCCATCTCTCCTTAAACCTGCAAAATAAAATAATAAAAAGAAATTAGTTAGTACTCGCATTCTTGTACAAGAAATTCTATTGTATATGGAAAAAAAAATCTAACCTTACACATACTAGAGGGCCAAACAATACTTGTTCCAATAACATCCCCAATTGTTTTATATTGTCCATAAGGTCTTATCAAAACCTCCTCCCATACTATTGCCACATGAATTAATACTTTCCAAAAACCAATTTCAAGTTTGTGGCCCCCTACTTTTGTGAGCAGATCGTTGCTCAAAATAATTCCTTTAGTAATAGTAACCCCGGGTTTGACGATACTTATAAGAAGAACTCTAGTCACATCCTACAAAATAAAATTCACTATTTGACAAACTGCATTGTATTGAACAAACCCTCATCCGTATACCACATATAATTAAGAACACAATAACATCAAAATATAATAAAAGAACTATTCACTAAGGAATTACCCCAGCACTAGTGCAACTCGTGCTCTTCCCCTTATTCGTCGAGTGTTTCTGCAAAAGATAAATCAATATCAATCATTATATACCAACTAAACTATATATAATCTACGACATAGTGCATATGTAAATAAATACATGTATATAATATAATTACCCGAGAGGTCACCCAATGGCTTGATGATGAGGACAGTTGGTTCATGTTAGAACTAGCTGCAGCACCGAATACTATGGGTGGGTTATTGTTTGCATTATTCATAGTGGCTATCAATTTCATCAGAGTTTCTTTCAAGGAAGAAATTTCAGCATCTCTTACGCATGAGATTTCAACCATAGTTTCTTTAAGGGATGACATTTCAGCTTCTCTTGAGGATGAGAGTGCAGCTATATTTTCTTTAAAAGAGACTATATCAGCATGTAGTTCCTCATATCTTTCATGTCTCCTTTGATTAATGGAAGCCATCCTTTGTTGGCTGGATATTGCACCCCACAAATTAGATGGAGATGGTCTTAACCCATAAGTGCGGACACGACCATACTTGTCTTCTCCCATGACTTGAGATAATAGATCATCCCTTGCCGTGCTACTCTGTGAGGCCCCATGTTGCTGAGATATTTCTTCATTGAGTTTTTTCTGCAATAATAATTATCACATGGTAACAGTTAATGTGTAAATACTCTAGTTGCTGCTACACATTTATATGGAGCTCTTCTTGCATGTAAATGCATTAACATACCATTACTACTGATGAGGCCTCATCCACAGGCTTTCCATCTTTACATGTATGAGTCAAGATAAACATATCTGCATGGCTCAGATCCTCCCCATTGGACCTTTTCCTCTATTATTATGCAAACAAGTTATATAACACAAATATACTAACATGGTTGGTCAGGTTATTAATAAAATTTACCTCTTCCTCACGTATTCGCGCAAAACTCTTTGAGCTTGCCGCGTGGTTAATCAGTTGTTTCTTCTGATTCTCTTTATTTTTTTTAGAACGAGCCTATATGTGACACACCGACAGTAAATTATAGAATAGCAACAAAAGATTTTGTATAATTGTATAATTGAATGAGGCATACCTTCCCCTCTTCAGAGTTTCAAAATTGAACGAGAGTCTTCTATTGATCCTCTTAGACTCGCTCATAAGATCTGCGAGCCGCTCCTCATCAGTCTCATGAGAAGAGTAGTAGAGTTTCTTCAGCTTGCCCTTCCATTCCCTCCATTTTTTACCAAGTGACTTCAACACCCAAGCCTTAGCATTACCGTCAAACTTAAACTTTGACTGTATCACATGTTAAAAGTAGACAATCACATAATGAACAAAAAAAAAGAAGCATCGTAACCATTACCATGACAAGCTCCCACATATCATCTTTCTTCGCATTTGACATCGCCCTCCAATCATTAAATGTAAGGGTAGCATATACCCCATTGCGTGCTATTGTTCCTATGAAACTTGTCAGCTAACTAGCATTGTCACAATCGGGATGCCCTAGATCGTTGACGGAAATAGAAATCCATTGACCTTCACGCATTTTCCAAACATCAAAGGATCGTGTGGGGCCTCGAGTGTTTGTCTTCTTGGACGTTGAATCTGTTGAATAAAATCACAATGGTACATATAAAATTAATTAACAAAAGAAAATTACACGGTAAAACACATATTGTCCACGAGAGAAGAACACATTTTGTTATATCACTAGTAGCGTGAGGCAACTGAGGTTGGGTAGGACCAACATTAGTTTGGGGCAGCTGAGGCTGGCTGGTGCTATCAGTCATAGGGCATACAGATTACCTAACCCTGAGTCTAGTACTCATGTTTAACACCTGTATATGTCTATGACAATATGATAATCAAATGTTTCTCATTTAAATGGAGATTCATAAAATGAACAACTTGATTTGTGGACAGTTGCATATTGAAATGTACAAGCCGTACAAATTGTGAATCCCATTATCAATGGAACATATTCCAAAATCATCATATCAAGCTAAAACAGAAGCACATGTCTGGACAATGAAAATAAATGAACATGTGAAAATAATAATAACTCAACCATATGGAAAAAGACATGTGAATTTTTCTTTCATACTTTAGGATAATCTAGTTTATAAGAAATCAATTATTGTACATAATGTCATTTCCATCACGATCGGAAAACTCAGTATCATCTGTTTGGTCATCTATTGATGAGGGTCAAATATTACATATCAAACACTAATTATTGCCGAATTTTACTTACAAGATAATGTTTAATGCCATATTTTAATTATATTTTGATTGCAGGAGGAAATCAAGAGCGTGGATTAAAAAGTGATATTAACAGCGTGGATTTGACGTTATAAAGTCACCGAGCAAGGGACGCACTCCATAGGACCAAGATCAACGGATTTACACACCATGGATCCAAGAAAATAAAGCCGTTCCCGTTAAAGAGGCCTGAAAATGGTGCAGAATGCAAGATCACATTTCCCGCCATCCAATCAATTTGAAACTTCATATATGGGATGAGGGCCATAAATTAACCGTACATATCAAATTTCAGCCATTGAAGATCTTGAGAAGTGGGCCAATAAACAGATCAGCTCATAAATCTCTAATTTGGGGCCCACCTGCTACCTGGATATACTTCAAAATTCGTTTTAACGGTTTAAATAATATGAGGAAAAGTATGAACGGTGTGGATTTCTAAAAATATCACAGTGGGCCCTGTATACACTGCGTGTGCATAAAGTACGTAAGTGCATGCAGTGCACTAGAACCGCTGACGCGGTCAGCAGGCGCTGAACCGTGACCGTCTTCCAAAAACGGCAACTGCCGTTTCCAGCAACAGCGAAAGAACGTCCGCTGGCCCTTTTTGCGGTCGACTGTGGGCCCCACACATGCCCCATCCGGGAAATCCGTACCGTCCATCTTGTAGAGGGCTTCGAGAGCTACAAAACCATGATGAACTTTTGTATCCATGCGTGCACATTTGTGCGATACAGGGGCCACAAAAGGGCTGCCCTGTAGCGTTCAAATCTGATCTTTTAGTTATTTCTTGTCTAAGACACGCCTATGGACGTTCAAAACCACTCATTCTTAACTGAAATTTCGTTCTGAATCCAATGGACGGGGTGAATTTTTCAGAAAATGCTTCTGTGGGACCCACTGATCACAACAGCGAAATGGTGCGAAAGGTTTCGCACATCCGCAAAAACTGACTTTTTCAAGCGGTTTTGGCCCACCATCTTTGATCATATGGCAGATCTGAACCGTCTATCATGTAGAGGACCCAATAAAATCCTAAGGGACAGTGTTTCTTTAAAATTTGAGCGATGAAAGTGGCGTGTTTCGAGGCACCGAACTTGGCTGCTAAAAGGCTTTCGCCGCGCATGCGTAGCTTTCCAAATCCGATTTTCACCACTCCAGCAACTATATAAGGAGGTTTTGGACGTGGAGAGCATTCATTCAGAGCTAGGAAGGAAGATCCAGAGCCAAGGAGAAGAAAGAGAAGCGAGAGAGAAGAAAGAAGAAGAGAGATAAGGAAGATGTTTTTAATATTTTTATTTTATATTTTCTTTTTTTTCTAATTAATTTTATGGATTGCTAAATCTCTTAGCTAGGGCTGAGATGAAGTCCCTAATTTGATTGACTTTTGTTTATGTTGAATTTATTTTAATTGGATTGATTTGTTTCTTTTTCTAGTGTGCTTTCCTGAGATTTCTATACTTCTCCATTCTATGAGCTCGACCAAAGTTTAGATATGGATGTTGTTTGGAATATTACTCTAGGTGCTTGTGTCTGACCATGAACAGGTTTTCTATAGAGGAAGAAACAGGATTTACATCTCTCCATGCCTGACCATGGATGGAAAGATGTGATCCATATGCTTTAAAAGATTATACATTCTGTGTGCCCGACCAAGGATATGGGATGTGCTTTGTTTATTAAATTTATATCAATCTGAATTAGAATAAATCAACAGGTAAAACAAGGGTTAGGATATTTAGGGGTGGATTCGAAAGTCCTAGTCTTCTCCTGGATTGAATTTTTCTCATAATTCTCAGTTATTTTCCATAGATTTGTGTTAGTTTACTTATTAGTTAGCTAAAATATTTGTTGGATTAGTTAAGAAGAGTCTTAAATTTTGAATTGTGATAACCAGTCCTCGTGGGAACGATCTCGTAATACGTATCATATTTACATCTGATTCGTATACTTGCGAGTTAAAATCATTTAAATCAGATTGGTTTAAATTAAAACATCATCTACCATTGTCTGAGTAGGTGGTAAAGGTGTGATAATTGTTGTATCATCTATATCTGTCCTTTCCCAACTATCAATGTCATCACTCGAATCCTCCAAACTTTGATCATTGCATGGCGAGCTCCCCAAGTATGCATCAGCATCATCTGTAAACTCCTTCTCATGCATCTCAAACAAGTCCCTAGGTTTCGCCCTCATCACAATATGCCAATCCTTCTCGACAGGGTCTTGCACATGGAACACCTGCTCAGCTTGAGATGCAAACACAAACGGTTCATCAGACAACTGTCGACCAGAATGACAAAACTGTTTCAAATTCATGAGCGTGAACCCCAATCCATCCTTCCCGACACCCCTGCCTTGAGATAAGACATCAACCCAATCACACTTAAATAACATAACTTTTCGATCACCACAATATTCTAGTTTAATTATGTCTGTTAAGACACCATAGTAAGTTACATCTCCTGCAACAGGGTTTCTGTCATTGACAGTCGCAAAGCTTGATGTTTTTACGGTCACCACAACTCCACGATGTTGAGTTTTTCTTTTCTTTTCTCGGTCTTTAGTGTGAAACCTGAAGCCGTTTATGATAAAACCCTTGTATCTTCTTGTTGCACAAGGACCCCGAGCTAGCCATCTAAGGTCTTCTAAGACCTACTCATTCTCTACCTGGCGCAGCTGTTCAACCTATTTAAAAAATGTTAAAATAAAAGCATATGTCTGGATAATGAAAATAAATGAACATGCACACGTCGATCGACTTATTGTATCAACTACTTACATGATCGCTAAACCATTTATAAAATGTTTCATTGTGAATGCGTTCTATATCCGTTGGTCGTGCGTGAAGATTCTTCTGCTTATCATGTATTCTTTGCATATGAATTGGTTTCAGTAAGACACATGATAGTAACTTATTTTTCATCATGTATAAAATAAGTTTATAGTTTTCTTACTCAAGAAATGGGATGAGTGCGCCGCTGTTAAACAGAACATATCGATTTGCTTGTGTAAATGCAACTTCATCTAGCACATAAACCTCCGGCTTCCCTAATACACGACCTATTCGTGGGAAAATAATGGATTTTTCTATAACAGTGTTACCGTAGTCGTCATTTCGTATTGGTCGGTTGAACCTTGTCTCTACGTTATGTAAGTACCTCGACCAGAAAGTTAAGCATTCTTCCGCCAAGTACCCTTCTGCAATTGAACCCTCGGGCCGACTTTTATTACATATATATGACTTCAGTGTGTGCAGGTACCTATGGTCACCAATATTAAACAGTTTAGAAATATATGGTCGATTAGCATGACTGGAATAACTTTGCAGAAATCATCTTGCTCACTATATGACATGGTAAAGCATGCAGGTGAAAAATACGTTTTGTTCGATGAAAGCTGCCTTGGGTGCAATGTTTGTCTTATATCCATATCTTACATGTCGAGATGTGCCTTTAAACTGTCCTTTGTTTTCCCTTCAATGTTCAACAGTGTCCCGATCACATTGTCACACACATTCTTTTCAATATGCATCACATCCAGATTGTGTCGTAACAAATTATGCTCCCAATACGGCAAATCAAAAAAGATACTCTACTTCTTTCAGTTATATCAATCTTTTGCATTATCCTCTTGTCTTCTCTTGTGCCCATAATTGCTAGGAGTCTTCTTCCCAAATGTGACGTTAATTCCTTGTAATTGATCCAACACATCAGACCCAGATAGCAAAGTTAGTGCCTCACCAAATTCTTCTGTACCATCAAAAGATCTGCTATTACTTCTAAATCTATGATCAGGTTCCAAGAATCGACGATGACCCATATAAAAAAAATTTCGACCATGCTTCAAGTATTTAGACGAAGTATCCTTGTTACAGCAAGGACAAGCAAGGCGTTTTTTAGTGCTCCATCTAGATACGTTCGCATATGCAGGAAAGTCACTGATAGTCCACAACAATGCTACACGCATTCGAAATATTTCATTGCTTGAGGCATCTTAAGTGTCTATGCCAACCTCTCACAATTCCTTCAACTTATCTATTAAAGGTTGCAAATACACGAAAATATTATTACCAGGTCCAGAAGGACCAGGAATAAGCAAGGACATCATGAAATAAGATTGCTTCATGCACATCCATGGTGGCAAGTTATATGGTATCAGAATAACCGGCCATGTGCTAGGAGCAATACTCATTGTCTTAAATGGATTGAAACCGTCAGCTGCTAACCCAAGTCTAACATTGCGACTATTCGATGAAAAGGTCGGATGGTAGTGATTAAAAGTTTTCCACGCCAGGGAGTCAGCCGGATGCCTTAACATTCCATCTTCGGTGCGACACTCGTAATGCCATTTCATATAGGACGCTGTTTTAGATAACATGTATAACCTCTGAAGCCTTGGTTTCAAAGGAAAATGACGTAATATTTTGGCTGAAATTTTTCTCTCTTTGGTAGTCGAAGAAGTCACCTCATCATCTGATTGATGTTCAAATGTTTTCCATCTAGAAGCACCACATATACCACATGATTGCTCGTCGACAGCATCCTTCCAATACAACATACAATTATTGGGACAAGCATCAATTTTATTGTATTTTAGGCCCAAGTCCCCAATAATCTTCTTGGTTTCATAGAAAGACCTCGGTAAGATTTCACCTTCGGGAAGTGCATCCTTCAGCAATTCAAGTAACATCGTGAATGACTTGTCGCTCCATCCACCAAGGCACTTTATGTGATATAGTCGAATAACGAAAGAGAGCTTACTAAACTTCTTGCAGCCTGGGTATAATTCATTATCGGCGTCTTCTACTAATTTGAAAAATTGTTGTACTTCAGTATTAAGCCCTTGTGTAGGTCTATATGCTGCATCACTCTCTTGATCATCCGGACTCAAAAAATTGAATGCATCATGTAACAATTCGTGCATATCATCGTTTGGATCCACATTAGGCATAGAGCATCCCCATGAAAACGCCAATGAGTATAACTCGTATTAAATTCGTCACACACGATATGATCGTATGCTTCTTGTCGAAATACCCAAAAGTTGTTATTGCAGTTCTTACATGGACATAGGATCCTCCCTCTATCACTTGTATTTGTAAATGCAAAGTCTAGGAATTCCTTAGCTCCACTTACGTATGCATTGCTTACCCTAAATCATTCAATGCAATTGGAGGACATATCAAACAATGCATCTTAACCATTGGGCCACAACAACTGGAAGGAGAAGTTACTGAGATACCTTGACAAATGAATCCAACTCTTATCCATCATTATGTTCCTTGGCTACTTCAACAAGTTAGTTGAAATACAACGTGAGCCCGACAAAGCTTCCTAGGAGAGATTATAATAAAACAAGCACCATTATTACTCACCCCACAAGCAACGATAATTTAGGCATCTAATAGAATCTCTAATGGTATCTTTAACTGACTAACTAAATCAGTCACCCATCCAAGACTGGATAGATTGTAATACTTTCATGTTCCCATTTAAATGCCCACACTGAAATTTCGGCAGCATCTCCCCATGTCTTTCCGAATACGTTGATCTTGCATTTGATTCACATGTCAAGTAACCACATAATGTGAGGATATTTGATATTAGAAATAAATATAACAAACGTAACCAGAGAGAAAAGGACATACAACGCAGAATTAGCATGTGCATTTAAATTAGGTAACCGAAAGCATTCTAATCTATCCAACCTTGAATTTTCTAAATGTGAGAAAATTTGAGAATTTTTATGCCTCCAAAAGCACACTATATTTATGTTTGGCCACATAAAAATTCTCAAATGGGCAACTAATTGTCCTATTCTTAAAAAATTATATAATCAATCACAATTGGCATTCATCATCTAGCTAAATAATAACAGAATGAATTTAAAACTAAAGAAATAAATTTTGTTTTGATAAATTAACCTAGTAATATCTACTACATACTAGTAACATACGAGTAATATTGGGGCACCATACCATAGGTTGTTTATTGTCATTCACAATCACAAGTATCATTCATTATCCAACTAACTATAAACAACATTTACAAAAATAAAAGACATCTAACCAACTCTATATAATAACTTGCAACTTAACCTGCTGGGAACTGTCATACACCGTAATATCTTACGGTAGAGCGGGTTCTGAGGAGTTACAAGTTGGGCTTATAGGAAAACATATAAATGAAGTGACAAAAATATAAATTAAGCAAGATCAATTATTTATGGAAGAGATTGATGAATAATACCTGAAAATTTTCTTGATTTTCTTAAGGGAACAAACTTTGCACCAATCACTAACACAATTGGAGGGCCGAATATAAAGCCCCTAGCCTCAACTCCTATAAGCATACCAAATTCAATATCAAATCCATTAAATTAAGTACTTTCATAAGTATAAGCATAAAATAAGACTACCAAACAAAAACAAACAGATGGAGAGAAACCCACTGACTTACTTTGTAGAGGTATATACGAAGAGATTGCTTGTATTGGTTCTAAGAATCAAAGATATACAATTTGGAAGATCATGTTGAATTTCATCTAAAAAGGGAAAAAAATCTACAGCTGAAATTCTAGAAGATACTAACATAGAACTTGGAAATTTAACATATGGACAACAACTTTCAGTTCTGCTCTCCATTGAGCACAAAAAATGACAGAACATCAAATAGAGAATTGTAGCAATACCCACTAAAAGGATGTTAATCAGTTGACAGTCCTTTTTAAGGAAATAACATTCATTAAAATGCGAACTTAAGGTACTTGATTAATTGGAACTACAACTTGCCCATCCAAAGCAAGAATAATGGTAACAAGTTAAAAAGAAGAAGAAAAATGAAAAAAAGAAAACACCTTGTCTCTTTACAAGATCTGTACAGCTCCTGGCAGCTTCTTTTACATGCTGGAGGGAACTACTATAGAAAGTTTCTGCTGGAATACCTGGCAGCAAAGTAAATAGGGGTGATGATGGAAACATGGCAATTAAAACATGTGCAATTGCCATTGTGGTGAGAAAGGGCATTTATGATATGTTTTACCTCTTCAAAATGCTCTAACTCTGACTTCAGTTCTGCTTCAATGTCTGCTTCAAAATGCTCCAACAAGTATCATTCTAATGTAACATGTTAACCATATGATGATCAGCTGTACATTGTTTGTTGTAACAAATAATGTAATACATGTAAGATATTGTGACAAATATTTCTAGGGTATTGTTCTCCCTGGTGGAATCTAGGGCTCCCTCAAAACATCCTCTCACATGTTCTTTGTTGCCAAATGATGAAATTGAGAATAACAACATAAGAGGCAAAAACAGCTGCAGGATATACCAGGCCAAATGATGGAAATAGTTGGGACAGATATGATAGAATTATAGGCAGCATTACAAGCAGATTGATTAACCTAAATCAGCAATAGTCACGGAATGGACAACACAGAGCAATGCTAAATCAGGAATGGTAATTAAGCAAGTAAAACGGATAAGACACGAGACTTGGTATGCAATGTAGCTTTATGATGACCGCATTATTAGTTATAACTATGGAAGTTCTCACTTACGTGTTTCAGCCCCTCATGCAAATGGTTCACTTCCTGCGAAATGTGGCATTTGAGAGAGTATACTGATTCTGTCTCTGTGCTTTCTTCACCACTTTCTACACAATGTACCCTAGTAGCCAAAATCTTGCTCAGATGTATCTATAACATTCTCTAGCCAAACTGAGATCTTCTCTGCCAAGGAATTATACTCTGCCCGCCATCAGATAAAAGGAGATGGGTTGATGTCAGGTGGTCAGCTGGTTGGGAGCTTTTGCCAAGCTACCATGAGAAGCCGACCCTGAAGTATCCAGGATGATGATGATTATATTTATATCATGCCACAAATGTAATAAGATGCAGATGCAATATTAATTCTGTGTTTTTCTGAAAGATCCGAAGCTTTTTCATGTACATTGGCATTTTCTTTGTATTACAAATTTTTTATTGTACCACAGGAGCATGTACTTCTTTGTAACTTCTCCTTCATACAACCATTAATTGTTTACTGTAATCACTTTTTTTTTTCTAATGTCCTGTTTTGTAGCCAAACCGATGGCTCCACAAATTGTTTGCAGCGAACCCTCCAAGTTCAATTTCTAATTTTTTAGAGTGCGTTTGGTTACACCAAATATCACAAAAATTTGCACCAAACCTATCTCTATTACATACTGCTAACAAAAATAAAACAAACTCATTTTTAGATGTCTACCAAATAGGGCCTTACAATTACTAGGATAAAATAGTCAGGGAGGTCCACTTGCAGTAAAAGTGAAAAAAGCATCACACAATTGTAACATCCAAGCTGCTCATCAGTTGGGCCCACACCATGTAGACATGCTGGCCTGAAGTTCAGGGCTATCCAACTAATCAGGTGGGCTAGTTGTTTTTATATGTTCAGCTCACCTGGGCCATGGAATCTGCATGGTAAGGTCCACTTGATGAGTGGCTTGGATCTTGCACATGATGACATTCATCTTCCAATCCTCCTAATTTCAATGAGCATCCAAATCCACCCTGTCTACAAGTCAGAGGTTTATATGAAAAATCCTATAAAATCAGCACAACCCTAATCCTAATAAACAACGAAACATGACAAAATGAAACTGATAACCCAGAACCTCTACAATTAATCTCCTAACACTTCCTATAACCAGGGACAAAATCGTTGAATTAAAGCCAGAAAAGGAGGGGAAAAAAAAAAAACCGCATTCCATTTCAAGCTCACCCCAGCTTTAAACAACACATCAAAAGCACATCATCATCATCATCATAGCCTTTTCCCAACTATTTGGGATTGGCTCTCCAAATCCTATTTCGCCTTCATCCATTTCCGAAGCAGGAATTCTCATACAAACATATACTAACCCAAAATGTCCACCACAATCAACCTCATTACAACCACAAGATCGAATCCAAATAAAAAAGTAGCAAATCCATTTCTAAAGCAGGAATTCTCATACAAACATATGAAGGTTTTAGCTAATACCTTTGAACTTGTGAATCAGATCAACACCATCAACAACCCTGATTCGAGAATCTGCAGATATAATAAGCACTTCAAAATTAGGGATTTGACAATGCAAATCCCTAAAAGTGGATTTGACAATGCAAATCCCTAAAAATAGATTCGACAACGCAAATCCCTAAAAATGGATTCGACAACGCAAATCCCTAATTAGGGATTTGTATTCAACAAAGCATATTCCTAATTAAGTATTCTAAATTTCAGAAAGCAACAACAAGAAGAGAAAAGCATTACATCATACCTGAGAATTCGAGATTCACCAGTAGCAGAAGACCTAACTGCAGCAGAGTGCAGAAAATAGATCCAAAACCCTAAGAAACAAGAGAGTAGCCTATCTAGGCAGGTTGATGCAGCTGGAGAGATCCCAAAGCAGCCGTGAGAGAGAAAGAGGAGAGAGAGAAAGAGAGAGTCGTGGAGTTGTAGAGAGAGAGAGAGAGACGGGTAGGAAATAGGAGAGACTCGTGGAGTTGCGGGGAGAGAGAGAGAGAGAGAGAGAGAGAGAGAGAGAGAGAGAGAGATGCACGGGAAGGAAAGAGGAAACAGTCAGCGCGGCCAGCTGGGTTTTTTTTTATATACATAGGGTATGATATCCGTCGTTCCGTCTTACATAGCGCCGATAAATGGCTAGCGCAAGTGCCGTTTATACCTGTTTTTGTCATAGTGTCTGATTGTCCAAGTAGCCCTTTCTACTCATGGTGTCTTCACTCTGGTTGTCCAGGCAGCCCTCTTCAGTTCGTGGTGACTTTTACTTCTGTAATTGGATCAAAGGATGTGGTGTTGGGTATAATGCCAATGGTTAAGAACCTAACCAATAGGCTAGTTAAGAACATAACTAATAGGCCAAAAACTCTAAGATTGATGGAACGTATCGAGATAGGCTATTAAACTCTCGAGATGGTAACAGACCATCTCTTAAAAAAAAAAAAAAAACAATCTTGAAATATCTTCTATCATCTTCTGGTGTATCAGACATCTTCAAATCATATTATTCAGCCTTTTGCTTTAAATTCATCCCACCACCACCTGCCTTAATAATCAGATTGCCTGGCACCCATCCATTTCATGGTTACAGAGCGGATGGCTAGTGACACATTTTCATAACATTTTGGTAGGCCCCCATCCATAATGTGGCTATTACATCATACACTTGCCGCATTTTTTATTAGTTCACTTGATTTTATTTTTCTTTATTATGCAAGGAGACCTGTGGTTTAGTAATCCAGACCATTGGTGTTCTACACCATCGTTGATGGAACATTGCCAAAATTCTCCCATATCTGATCTTAATCACCAATCTTACTACTATTTTCAGCTGATGAGAACCTTTGTGGCATTTCTCTTATTATTTGTCTATCTTTGGGCCACAAAATCAATAGGTAACAACGTATCGAGAATATTTTAGGAGCACAGTCGATCCATGGTGGGACACAAAAGACCAAGCATCTGGATTGCCAATACATGAGCCTCACTTGTCAGAATTCAAAAGCCACATTTAATATATCCAACTAATGAGTAGCATATCATCCAATTCTTCGTTTCTTAGTTAAGTTTGTTCGATGATCATACAAACCAGAGTGCTTTTCTTTAGGCACGATGCATGATGTCAAAACATATAATCTAAGCCACAAGAATAATGCCCAGTGACTCAAGTCCTGAATTTTGGATATTAACCACATGAGGGGGTCCATTGATGCCAACACTGATGCACCTTGGCTTTAGATGCCTGAGTACGGTGCTCAAGGTGCACAGGAATGCCGCATGTGGGAAAAATCTCCCACATGGGTTCACGATCAGATTCATATTCATTCTATACATGAAGGAATCAGAGTAACACATTTCAAATTCAACAGATATCAAAGAGAGAGCATGTTAAATAAAGCGTAAAGCAATAGGACGAATATCCTAAGTATATAATCAAAATGGTACCCATGAGACTTACACAAACCATAAATAATCCAAAGTATGAAATGTCAATATTAAAGGAAAGCCACAAAAAGAAATTAACGTCCCGAGCATCCAAGATCAACCCATTACAGCCTCCCAACGCGATCATCCACCTCTCCTCCCAATGAAAGAAAAACTCATTCGCCAGGGTTAACCCATTCCCTTGATCAAATCACCGAAGTACGGCGCACACTTATAAACCAGTCGTTGATTGAGAGGACTCTGGGTTCCGATTCAGTCTCCGATCTATCTGCCTCAATGTAGGAGTAGAGACCAAATCAGTTAATACCTTTTGAGTCAAGTAGACTAGCACGCCCGCACAATCATACACATACACATACTTTTGATCCAAGCCCTCAATTGCACGAGTGGCCTTGACTGGTTGAATCAGGGGCAACAAAGTATTCACCAGGATTCACCATCCACCAAGCCTCTTGCCAAAAGTGATGTGATAAGCCCATCATGACTTCGGAAAATCTGATTGATAGCACCATCAACTGGATGATACGTGGCTTCTTGTTGGGGCTTGTTTTGTTGGCAAAGATATATGCCAGTAGATGGGTGGTACAATTCCATGCAACTCTCACTTCTAAGTGCAAAATTATAAGTGGAGCAAACAAAATAGAGGGTCAAGATCCATGAACAATATTTTTTTTCTCCGTATGATTTGGACTATCAATTTGATAAGTCAATAATAAGATGGGAAGACCATCATATCACAGGCTTTCTTGAGAGGCACAAGGAATCAAAGACGGATGGTTTGTAATCAAATGTTGTTGCCATTTCTGCAGTAATTCTTAATAGGCAAGGCATATAGAGGTGGAGCCCACTTGCGGATAGTTATCACCCAATATATAACCTATTAAATGAAAGAAATGATACAGGCCATCCATTATCGAGTGAAAAGATTGTCACATTAGAGTGATTTTCAAGAAAAATGGGGAACTAAAGCGCAACCCAAAAGAAGGATTATCAAGGGCTTTGATTAGATAATTTCTAGATAAATTATTTGGACTGTCCATTTTGATGGCCATTGGTTAAATGACTCGTATTATAGAATTAAAATGATTTTTGAGACACCATGTAATCAAGATGGACAGTCCAAACCCATAATCAAATAATTTTATCGTAAATTAATATCTAGACCATCCATTAAGTTGGTGGTTAATCTGTTAGTTGGAATATATGATATAAATACAATCTAGATCACTGCTTGGATATCAGTATATTCAACATGTAGGGTCCATTCTCCTAACAATTGATTGAATAGTTTGAATAGTCTAGTTAAAATGATTTTGTCACGGAGAAAAGAAATGAAAAGTGGGCCCCACATGATAGAAGGTCCAAGTCAATAATAATCAGACATTCTATTAGCCATTGATCAGTTCGATAGGATGATCTTATCAATGTGAATTTTATGACTAACTGATAATGAAAGGTGAACCTCACATGATGTGAAGCGATTAAAACCACTGCCGATCACTTGATGGGACTAAAACCACTGCCAGAGCAACACGCTATGAAAATTAACTACCTCCTTAATTCTAATGGTACACAAAATATGCATAGATTGCGTGCAACCAATAAAAAGAAGATAAATAAGAAAAAACCAACAACAAAACACATACGAACACAAGATATGTGTGGTTCGCACTAGAACTACATACACGGGCAATCTGATAAATAAAATTTCACTATATTGATGAGAAATTACAAATAATAAGTAATCGAGTACCTTCTTAAATAATACAACGAAATCTCATTGAATCCAAACTTAAAAGAAAAAATCTTCACCAATGGCAGCAATAAATCTTCTTGACTAGGTTTTCCTCCTCAGTTCAGAGAAGAGGTTGTGTAGCGTGGATGTTCTAAATCTTGCTGAACAGCGTTGCTCAACCGGTCGAATGGGCCTGCTCGACCAGTCGAGAGTTGCTCGACTCAAAGTCCAGCAAGCCATGATTTTTGGCCTCAACTAGTTGAGGGCCTGGCTCGACTAGTCGAGGGTTACGCAGATTCAGTTCGAATTTGGTGCGGACTGCGTAAATTTGAGGCAGTTTTTGCAGTGGTGCGAAAAAGAGTTTCTTAAATTATAAATAGGAGTCTCTGGGGCTATTTTAAGGTATGTTAAGGCTTCCTAAAGTGATTCTATAGGAAGAGAGAGAGAGAGAGAGAGAGAGAGAGAGAGAGAGAGAGAGAGAGAGAGAGAGAGAGAGAGAGAGAATAGATAGAGGAAGCTTGTGGAATGGAGGATTTTGCTCATAGAGGTGATCTACTTCACAGTCGACGTCTCAGCGCTTCTACGTCCTCGTGATCGATGAGATCTCTT
The DNA here is from genome assembly GCA_037074715.1 of Magnolia kwangsiensis. Lineage (NCBI taxonomy): Eukaryota > Viridiplantae > Streptophyta > Magnoliopsida > Magnoliales > Magnoliaceae > Magnolia > Magnolia kwangsiensis. The sequence goes on from CM073586.1 coordinate 17,905,117, forward strand.
CATTTTTTATTATTCTCTTATTGTTCATTCACTCCTGCATGAGCAAAGAAGGTTTGATCTAAGTGGCATGTGCTTGTGATCAGTTGTAACGTTCTACTTCATAATGAATTATTTTTCTGGACGAGGTCCCGTGATTTTTACCTCTTTGAGAGTTTTTCACGTAAAAATATCTTGTGTCGTGTGGTTTGTGCTTTGATTTATTTCATTGCTTTCTTATATCCCATAATTCTAGTGTTTTGGGAGGCAAGATATTAAGGTTTTTGTGCAACGCTCCCAACAAAGTAGTATCAGATCATTCAAGTTGGTTGAATAGAGTGGGATTAGTTCTGAATTATAGAAGGTGGTTCATCAAGGAAGATTCATCTCAATGGTTCTAACTGGACCATATGGAAGGCTAAGATGGAAGACTTGCTTTATTATAAGGACTTGTATGCTCCAATTCTAAGCATATTAGAAAAGACAAAAGATATATTAGATGAAGATTGAAAGCAGCTGGACAGGAAGGCAGTGAGGTTTATTAGACAATGGCTGGATGATTCCATATTCCACCATGTGTCTAAGAAGACCTCAGCCATTAGCCTATAGATAAAGTTGCAAGGGTTGTATGAGAGGAAGACAACTAGCAATAAGATTTTTCCAATAAGATGACTTATGAATCTTAAGTTCAAAGATGGTGGTTATGTGGCTGAACACATGAATGAGGTTAGCAACATATTGAACCAGCTCTCCGCTATGAATGTAGTTATGGACAATGAACTATAAGATTACTATTTCTTACCTCATTGCTTGACACTTGGGAGACATTGATGGTGTCTCTGAGTAACTCCGTGCCAGACGAAAATGTGTTCATGAAACAGGTAACTAGTTATCTCTTCAATGAGGAGACAAAGAGGAAGTCTTAGGGGTCTACTCAACAAGAGACCCTTATAGCATGAAAATGGGGAAGAGGAAAGAACAGAAAGGACGAGAAGGCCCGAGATAAATCAAGAGGCAAGTCGAGTGTCAGGAAGGATGTTGAATGCTGAAATTGTGGCAAGAAGGGCGACTACAAGCATGAATGTCATAAGAAGAAGAATGATAAGAAAGGAAAAGGAAAGGAGAATGAAGATGAATCAAATTCTACTGCATTCGCTTCAGATGGCGACGTTGTAGTTATTCTTTCGACAGATCATTATGTTTGTATCACAGCTACGAGTCAGAATACCGACTGGGTGATAAACTAGTGAGCCTCGTTTCATGCGACTCCACACAAGGATTTCCTCACAAGCTATAAGTCAGGTGACTTTGGGACCGTGAAGATGAAAAATTCTGGCATATTGTAGATCGTAGGGGTCAGTGATATTTGTGTGAATACCGACGTGGGCCGCATATTGGTTCTCAGGGATGTGAGGCACATTTTAGAGCTTTGCCTCAACTTTATGTCAACGGGAAGGTTGGATGATGATAGTTATGAAAGTTGATTTGTTAGTGGGCGATGGAAGCTCAAGGGTTCATTGATCGCAGTCAGAGGGAAGAAGTGTTGCACCCTTTACAAAGAAAGTGTAAGTGTGTACAAAGGTGAGTTGAACGTAACAGAAGATTTAACTACTGACATGTGGCACAAGCATTTAGGCTACATGAGTGAAAAATGGCTTCAGCTATTAGCGAAGAAGCGGCTCCTTTCAAAAGTGACAGGTATACCTCTCAAAACTTGTATTCACTATTTATTAGGAAAATAGTATAGATTTTCATTTGTTAAATCTGTTTCTCATATTAATAAAATGCATGCATTAGATTTGGTTTATTCTGATGTTTGTGGTCCTATGAGGATAAAAACCTTGGGTGAGGCATTGTATTTTGTCATTTTTATAGATGATGCATCTAGGAGTGTTTGGGTTTATGCTTTGAAATTCAAGGACGAGGTCTTTGATGTGTTTAAAATGTTTCATGTTATGGTTGAGAGAGAGCAAGTAGATCATTAAAGTACATCCGCACTGACAATGGTGGTGAATACATTGGTGACTTTCATGAGTATTGTAGCTGAGCGAATGAATCGCATCATTGTTGAGAGAATCAGATGCATGTTATCCCATGCAAAGTTTTCCAAGACGTTATGGGGAAAAGCAATGCACACGACAGTGTATTTGATAAATAGGTCTTCATCAGCCCCATTGAATGGAGAAGTACCTAAGAAGGTGTGGATTGGACAAGATCCATCATACAATCATCTCAAGGTGCTTGGATAAAGGGCATCCGTTCACATACCAAAGGACGAGAGGTCCAAGCTTAATATGAAGATCAGACAATGTGTGTTCTTGGGGTACGGTGATGAAAAATTTGACTATAAATTGTGGGATCCGACCGAGAAAAATCTCGTCAGGAGCAGAGATGTGATTTTCTTTGAAGATTAATGTATAGAAGACACTTGTAAGCTAGAGAAGACGAAACCTAATTTAGGTGAGCTAGAGGACATGGATCTGGTTATTCCTCTTGTGGTGCCTAATGACGAAGGAGAACAACAAGGTGCAGAGGACTAGGGAGTTCATACAGAAGATAAACCGGGGGAGCAACCCCTACTTGATCCACTTGTTGAGCCACAGGTGAAGAGGTCATTTAGCAACAGACATCCGTCCAATAAGTACTCATCACATGAGTACATTATGCTCACTGATGGGGGAGAGCCAGAAGATTATTTCAACGCCCTAGCTGAAGAGCATAAGGGAGAGTGATTGAAAACTATGCAAGAGAAGATAGAATCCTTGCATAAGAATCACACCTATGATATAGTAAAATTGCATAAGGACAAGAAAGCTCTGATCAACAAGTGGGTGTTCAGAAAGAAGAATGAGCAGAAGAACTCACAAATGAGGTTCATGGCCAGACTTATGGTGAAAGGGTTTGGTTAGAGGAAAGGTATATACTTCGAGGAGATATTCTCACTAGTAGTGAAGATAACATTTATACAGGTGTTGCTTGGGTTGGCGGCTAGCATGGATCTAGAGATAAAGCAATTAGATGTTAAAACTGTCTTTCTCCATGACGACATGGAAGAAGAGATCTACATGCACCAACCAGAGAAATTCGAAGTCAAGGAAAAAGAGCATATGGTATGTAGGCTAAGGAAGAGCTTGTATGTGCTAAAACAAGCTACAAAACATTGGTACAAGAAGTTCAACTCGTTCATGTTATAGCATCGAATGACAGAACGGAGTTGGATCACTATGTGTTCATGCATAAGTTTTCAGATGGTGATTTTTTAGTTCTGCTATTATACGTTGATGGCATGCTCATCATGGGTAGAGACATTAAGAAGATTAACAGGAAAAAATAGAAGTTGGGCAAGTCGTTTGCGATGAAAGACTTAGGCCCGGCCTAGCAGATCCTAGGAATGGAGATAACCTGTGACAGAAGCAGTAGAAAACTTTTATTGTCACAAGAGTGGTATATTGAGAAAGTCGTGGAGTGGTTTAATATAAATATAGTGAAACTGGTCAGTACTCCACTAGATGGTCACTCCAAATTGAGTGACGAGCAATTTCCAAAGACAAAAATAGAGGTGGATGAGATGAGGAATATACCCTACACATCAGCAGTATGAAGCTCGATATATGATATGGTGTGTATGCACCTAGATATAGCATATGCAGTTGGTGTTGTCAGTTGGTATCTTGCCAATCCTGACAAAGAACATTGTACTGTGGTAAAATATATACTGCGGTAGCTAAGAGGCTTATCCAGGTTAAACTTCTAAGGCCTGTATCATAGTCCATACCGTTCCTTAGGCTTTTGTAGTCCTTCCGGTCGAAATTCGACAACCCTCGACCTATATCCGACGTTTACACACGATCCTAAACTGAGTCCTGCATACTGAAGTGGGCTCGACCCGAAACTTGTACCCCTACGACCGCACCGTCACCATAGTTTCAATACCGCAACTCGCGCACTGATTTGTTAGCTAGGCCAGGAGTTGTGGGCCTGCGTTCATTTCGAATAAACGTCGCGTGTTGCGAATTTTGAGAGAATCTCTACAATAAGCCAAGTGCACCCTCCATACCCAGTGCCACCTCAACCTACATAAGTACAAATAACTATTACCTCTTTTTCCCAAAGTCAACTCTGTCTCTCCCCACCCATCCATTTTTTACCAAAATTTTAAATAAACCCATACCTCTCCATCCCCTTCCTTACAACACCCATTCCACCCATCCCATATCAATCTATCACCTCTCTCTCTCTCTCTCTCTCTCTCTCTCTCTCTCTCTCTCTCTCTTTCTCTCTCTCATTCTCTAAGCAATTCTCTAAACTCCCAAGAGCAACACCCAACATCCAAGCTCTCTCCCAAATACAAGTGTGGCCCACTTTCCTACTCTTCTCATCACCCATCTCAACCCTCCAACCTTCATCAACCTCCATCAAATAGCAAGATAAGGAGCATATGAGTTCAAGGAGCTAAGGAGAAGGCTATTGGTGGGTGATCCACCGTTGATTTTAAACTTTAGGGCCCACTTGATGTGAGACCCACTGGATGTATGCATTGTAAAAGGGAGGGCCCATTAGTGGTGGGGTCCCTCCCCTTTCATGCTTCTCTCTCTCTCTCTATTTATCATGATGGAGTGGGCCCCACAAATGTGTAATATATAAACTGTCCATCAGACGGTGTGGCCCATCCTATTGCAGGTGGAGGTCCACACCATCTATAGTTGGGATGGTGGAGATCCCACACGTTGGACCCATATATAATATAATACATATATTATATGTAATATATATATATATATATATATATATATATATATATATATATATATATATATATATATATATATATATATATATATATATTAATATAGTATATGGTGGGCCCCACATGGGGACCCACCTGTTTTGGAAATAGACTGGCTAGCGTACCAGACGCCAATAAGCTTTTTGGACCCCACCGTAATGTAGGGTCTCATCCACACCGTCCTATATGCTGAACGGGTGGGACCCACCGATTTGAGGGTCTTTGGCTTAGCACACACCAACCTTCAGCCCCTGTATTTGACGTCAGTAGCATGTGGGGCCCAGCTGCTGTGTAGATCCCATCCACACCATCCATCTGCTGATCCAGCTGGGACATAGATCCCATAATGTATGTGTTGCATGCAAGCCGTTCATTTTTTAGGACTAGTAGCTGCAGCTACTATTGCAGTAAGTCAGCAAGCTCCATGAGTTCCACTGCTGCATCACGTCAGCAAGTTCCGTGGGACCCACCTCCTTGTACATCTAAACCGTCCATCAATATTGGTGGGCCACGCTCATGGACCCCCCCCCCCCCCCCCCCCCCGTGGAGCACACTATGATGTTTGGGTCTTATCCACACTGCCTAAACCTTGGACGGTGGTACCCATCATAATGCATGTGCTATATCTATACCATACAACCATCTTGAGACAACATTTTACTACATGAGAAAAAGAATGAGACAAATCTAATACCAAGTGGACCACACTACAGAAAATAGTGGAGTTAAACGTCTGCCATTAAAACTCCTTTTTGGGATTACAGAAGTTTTGAACTAATATGATATTTTTTTTTCCTCTAATCCAGGTCTTTATGACCTTATGAACAAGCTGGATGGGAAATAAACCTTATGGTGGAGACCACTGTAATCTTAATTGTAGGACCCTTTATCACCACTGTTAAGTGTGGTATGGTCTAGATAATCCTTGGATATGATTCATTCTTTTTTTAATAATGCTTTAAATGATCTCTAGCAATAAGTGAATGGTGTGGTTGGTTTTGGCCCATTTGAATCGGCCCATTGATCGACCCATCTGATTCGACCAATTTGAATCGGCCCATTTAATTCGGGCCATTGATTGGCCCATTTGACTCAGCCCATTTGACTCAGCCCATTTGATACAATTGAGGCCCATGATGATATATATTATGCCCTTGTGTGAGGCTGTAGGCCCACTATATGTTTGGCCCTATGTGGGCCACTCCTTGGGAGCAATGTTGGTTAAATGACCATATTGATGGGCAATGATGGTTGAACGTCCACATTGTGACCTTCCCTTAGGCCTTGTTAGGCCATCTTCATCATTCTCTAGTGGGTTAACCTAAACGATTGGGCCTCATTGATATTGCTTGATCCATTATCGGTTGTCTATTTATGGACCCCGCCTTACATCAAGGTTGATTATCAATGCCGATTGCCGACACCAGCTACCGTTACCGATTATGCATTGGTGACAGTATAACATCATAATAATGCCCATACACATCATCTGTATGTTTGTTATGAGATGTGATTGGCCATTGCATATGACATAGTGCAGGTGGTTTATGAAACTCCCTAATAGGCAGAGTTATCCCACATGAGTGCACGATATGCACAGGATTGATGCATGTTTAGACTGCATGACTCATGCCCTTTGCATTTGTGTGATTGTGATTACTGTATGCACTAGCGACATCAGGGCCATAACCTCCACAGACACATCATGGATGAGCGGATTGGATACCAGAAATTCTGTTTCTAGCATCGGGGCGCCATAAATGTCCTTGGGTGGAAATTCCTAAACCCGATGGTACCAGAAGATGATTCCAACGTTGAGATCGAGTGGACACATGAGTGCACGAGGGCCATATACTAGTAGGTCGCGTCTTCCATTGTGTTGTGGTCAGTTGAAAAGGGGTGTGACCTTAACCCCCTAAGCAAGGGGGCAATTTCTAAGTTAATTTTGACCAGCTTGAGGAATAGATCCACTATCGATAAGTTAAGCCTAATATTGCTAGGCGGATATTAAGGTCTCTTTTACTCACCCAGTTGTGCACTTGGGTAGGAACAGCAAGTTGGTGTAGAGTGTACTAGACCCCGGTGACTATATAGAGTGAGAGTTGTACTAATATTTGATGCTCTGGTGATGAGCTGCAGAATTGACATGGTCTTGATATGACTGATAGCATTCATATCTTCTACCGCATAGCCTTGGTATGGATGATTGCATTCATACACTCATCAACATGATTCTACATTACTCTGATATTACATTCTGAGCACGTTCATATTATGCACACACTTACACCACCCTCTAAACTTTTTATAATCTTATGCACGATTGATGCATGCAGGTGATGCCAAGACGCAGCCGTAGCTTCGCTGCAATTGGAGAGTGTAGTCGAGTTTCATGAGTTTCTGTTATTATTATCTTGTATTTCCCTTCATACGCATTGTACTTTAAAGTTTTTTATCATAGTGAATTTTGTGGTGGTGTTCTTGTGGTTATTGTTCATTGGTTATGCTTATGGTTATGCTCATTATGAATCAAAATCATATTAGAAATCCTCATTTTAGAATCCCTGGATCGAAACCTGGTGTATGGGTACCGGGAGCTGAGAATGGGATACTATGGAGGCTGTTGACACCAGATTAGGTGATTGAAAATTTTGTGTGCCTGATTTCTAAGTTTGGGGTGTGACAGAAGTTGGTATCGAAGCATAACGTGGGAATAACTGAGAATAACATCACATATTTTCTACGAGTTCAGGACGATTATGTTTTGAGTGCGTAACCTTCTGATTTAGTTCCCTAACGTGCGTAGCTTCAAAATTTCTCAAGGTTGATTGGCGTCCTTGTTCTTTTATATAAGACATCCCGCCTAGGAGAGTGACCCAAGCGAGTCCCACTCCACCACCTGAGGCTCCCGTTTTACCACCGACTACTCTCACTTCACCTTCAGAGATCCATGTTCCCCATCTTGAGGATGTCGAACCTCCACTTGAGACTGATGTGGATCCAACTGCACCTGTGAGTGCCTCTCAGTTACAGCAGATGTTATAGGCTGTGACGGCTACGCTTCAGGAATAGGGTAAGTACCCCTGTTGTTTCACCAGAACGGAAGCGCGCGAGCGCCCTTCTTCGACAGCTCGATCCCCCACGTTTCCAGGGCGAGCCAGATCTGACTACAGCTAAGAGATGACGCTCTGACGTAGAGAAGATTTTTTATATGATGACATGTGTGACACAGCAGCGGGTCTAGTTGGAGTATTTCTTCTTCAAGTGAGGCCGAGCACTGGTGGACCTCCGTTACTCATGTTGTAGGGCCAGATTTTGTCTGACATGAGAGGATTTCTTATATCGATTTGAGCAGTAATACTTCCCCGACTAGATTCGTCGGCAGTGAGCGTTAGAGTTCGAGACCTTGGTACAGGGAGATATGTCTGTGGCACAGTATGTGGCTCGTTTTGTGGCACTATCGAGGTTCATGCCATATTTAGTTGAGTGAGGGGCGGAAGGCCCGTCATTTCGAGAACGACTTACATTATGGTCTTCGCGGTCGTATTATTGGGCATGAGCTCCCGACCTTTCAGGTGGTAGTGTGTAGGGCTCAGATTTATAAGACTCAGTGTGCAGGCACGCAGACCGATCTTGATCAGAAGAGAAATCGGAAGAGGCAGGATCTATCGGTAGCTGCCAGCAGCAGCAGTATCAACGACCGTAAAGATACAAGAGCCACCCATCCAACAGAGCACTAGCAGCACCATCGGCACTACCTCAGAGAGAGCTTTCTATTACCTGCTATAGATATGGTGGGATAGGACACTGTAGGTGAGAGTGCCCCCGACCTTAGCAGTAACAGCTAAGAGCATCACAACAGTAGCTAAGAGCACTGCAGCAGCCTTCGCAGTAGCAACGACAACAGATCCCACCATTGAGGCCCCCTCAGCAGTAGTATTAGCACCAGCCTTCCAGACCTCTACAGTAGAGGTAGCAGTTTCGAGTGCCTAAGAAACATCAGCAATAGTAGCACCCTCCAAGAGGACATGCACCTCCCCAGCCTGCTCAGGCTAGATTTTATGCGGCTCAGTAGGACCCGCAGTCATCTGGAGGAGTCGTTAAGGGTATACTTTCAGTCTTTACATGCATCGCCTAAGTTTTATTTGATTTTGGTGCTTCGCACTTGTTTATGTCTGAAGGATTCTATCGTTTGACTGGATTGCTGACGGAGTCTACTCATGAGGGGTTGACCGTATCGACGCCCTTGGGGAAGACTATAGTGTTAGGCCGCTTCTATTCGTCTTGCCCCATGTTGGTGGGAGAGATTTTCTTGCCCGCTGACTTGTACATGATGCCGATGTCAGATTTTGATGTTATCTTGGGCATGAATTGATTTACCGAGTATCACGCCATCTTGGACTGTTCCATGAGGACAGTTATATTCTGTATACTAGGCTTGCTGTAGTTTTAGTTCGTTGCCAAGCTTAGAGGAGAGCCGTTATCTTGTTTGATGTCTTACGCTATTGAGGAGCCTGTTGCAGCATGTATTAGCCAGTTGTTGATTGCTTGTGATTTCCTTGACGTGTTCCTGAAGATTGCGGGGTTCTTGCCTAGTCGGCATATTGAGTTCTAGATTGATCCTGTGCTTGGTACCACGCCTATCTTGAAGGCCCCATACCGTATGGCACCGATGGAGTTACGAGAGCTGCAGCGACAGTTGGATGAGTTGCAAGAGTTGGGATTCATCCATCCGAGCAATTCTCCGTAGGGAGCGCCGATACTTTTCATTAGGAAGAAGGATGACTCGTTGAGGTTCTACGTGGATTACCGCGAGCTCAACTGGGTCATAATTAAGAACAATTACTCGCTCTCAAGGATATATGATTTGTTTGATCAGTCGTAGGGTGCACAGTTATTTTTAAAGATTGACCTGCGTTCCGGTTATCATCAAATTCAGGTTCAAGATGAGGACATCCTAAAGACAGCTTTCAAGACGCATTATGGTCATTTTAAATTTCATGCCATGTCCTTCGGACTGATCAATGCACCCACAGTCTTCATGCAGTTGATAAACGAGGTCTTCCATCCATATTTTGATCAGTTTGTTGTGGTCTTCATTGACGATATTCTGATATATTCGAGACCTATAAGGACCATATGTAGCATCTGGTGAACGCATTGTAGACTCTCCATGCCCACCAACTGTATACGAAGCTGGAAAAGTATGAGTTTTGGCAAGAGGAGGTGAAGTTTCTCGGTTACGTGGTGACGAGGGAGGGCGTCGCAGTGGACCCCTCGAAGGTTAAGGCAGTGCGTCTTTAAAACCAGCCCACAACTGCATTTGAGATCCACAGTTTTCTTAGTTTAGCGAGCTACTATCGACATTTCATTGAGGGCTTCTCTCATATTGTAGCCCCGTTGACCAGATTGACACAGAAGGGTGCAGAGTTTGTTTAGAGCGACGCATGTGAGCAGGCATTCGTGAAGCTGAAAGATCGTCTAACGTCCGCTCCTATTCTCACTCTTCCCTCTAGGAGTGATAAATTTATTGTATTTATCGATGCCTCACATATTGGTTTAGGTGTTGTCTGTGCAGTATGGCAAGCCAGTAGCCTTCGCGTCTCGTCAGCTCAAGGTCTATGAACTGAACTACCCCACGCATGATTTGGAGCTGGCAACAGTCATCTTCTCACTAAAGGTGTGGAGACACTATCTTTATGGGATCAAGTTCGAGCTCTTCTCCGACCACAAGAGCTTGAACTATCTATTCTCTCAATTCAAGCTAAACATGAGGCAGAGACGCTGGACGGAGCTCCTAAAGGACTATGATTTCGACCTTAAGTACCACCCAGAAAAGGCGAACGTGGTGGTAGATTCCCTCAACCACCAGCTACAAGGCCTGGTGGTACACATGATGATTCGAGAGTGAAGGATGCTCAAGGATATAACAGAATATGACTTTAATTTTGGTCTGCAATCTTCTATCGTTCAACTATCGAGCCTATTAATTCAACCCTCTCTTATCGCAAGGGTGATCGAGGCTCAGCAGACAGAAAAGTTATTACAGAATTACCGAGCAGAGGCAACATCTGAGAATTAGACAGATTGACAGATTGGTTCTAATAGTGGACTTCGCTTCAGAGGCCGATTGTGTCCCAGATATTCCTAAGTTATGCAGAGATCTTATGACCGAGGCACATCGATCATGTTTTTCTATCTACCCTGGCTCGACAAAGATATATTGTGATATGAGGAGACAATATTTATTAGCGGGGATGAAGCGTTAGATTACCAATTTTGTAGCCAAGTGTGACACATGCCAACATGTTAAGGCAGATCATCAGAGACCCCCTAATCCATTGAAGCTGTTGAGCATCACGATGTGGAAGTGGGAGCACATGTCGATAGATTTCATTATGTGCTTGTTGAGGACTCAGCGCGGTCATGATGCCATCTGGGTTGTTGTGAATCGTTTAACGAAGTCGGCATATTTTCTTGCGATTCGTGAGATTTGGTTTATGGATCAGCTTGCTAAGTTATTCATCGAAGAGATTATGAGACTACATGGCATTCCAGTCTCAATCGTTTCTGACTGAGACCCGAGGTTCATGTCTCAGTTTTGGGAGAGCTTTCAGAGAGCGATGGGGACTGTATTGCAGCTCAACACTGCGTACCATCTGAAGACCGATGGCTAGATCGAGAGGGTCAACTAGATCCTTGAGGATATACTTTGAGCTTGCGTGATAGACTTCGGTGGTAGCTGGGATAAGCATCTGTGATTAGCTGAGTTCTCATATAACAACAGCTATCAGGTGACCATTGACATGACTCCTTTTGAGGCATTATATGGCAAACCATGCAGATCTCTGAGTTGTTAGACCGAGGTCGGAGAGTGGCGTCTCCTAGGTTTTGAGCTTGTGCAGAAGACGTTAGAGGCTATCGATATCATCAAGAGGCGGATGCGCACAGCTCATAGCCGGTAGAAGAGTTTTACTGATCGTCGACGTTATCCCTTAGAGTTTGCAGTTGGGGATAGAGTGTATCTCAAGGTCTTGCCAATGAAGGGCGTGGTTTGATTCAAAGAGAATCTCTACATGTCTCATTAATCAAGTCAAGTACACCCTCCATACCCAATGCCACCTCACCCTACCACAAGTACAAACAGCTATTATCTCTTTTTTCCAAAGTCAACTCTCTCTCTCCCCACCCATCCCTCTTTTACCAAAATTTCAAACAAACCCATACCTCTCCATCCCCTTCCGTACAACACCCATTCCACCCATCCCATATCAATCCACCACCTCTCTCTCTCTCTCTCTCTCTCTCTCTCTCACACACACACACACACACACACACACATTCTTTAAGCAATTCTCCAAACTCCCAAGAGCAACACTCAACATCTAAGCTCTCTCCCAAATCCAAGTGTGGCCCACTTTCCTACCCCTCTCATCTCTCATCTCAACCCTCCAACCTTCATCAACCTCCATCAAATAGCAAGACAAGGAGCATAGGAGTTCAAGGAGCTAAGGAGAAGGCTATTGGTGGGTGATCTAATATTGATTTTAAACTTTAGGGCTCACTTGATGTATGCATTGTAAGAGGGCCCATTATTGGCAGGGTCCTTCCCCTTTCATGCTTCTCTCTCTCTCTCTCTCTCTCTCTCTCTCTCTCTCTCTCTCTCTCTATCTATCTATCTATCTATCATGATGGAGTGGGCCCCACAAATATATGTTATATATAAACAGTCCAACAGACGGTGCGGCCCATCCTATTATAGGTGGAGGTCCACACCATCCACTGTTGGGATGGTGGAGATTCCACACGCTGGACCCGTATATAATATAATACATATATTATATGTAATAATATATATATATATATACATATATATATATAGATTAATATAGTATATGGTGGGCCCCACGTGGAGACCCACCTGTTTTGGAAATGGACTGGCTGGCATACCAGACGCCAGCAAGCTTTGTGGACCCCACCGTAATGTAGGGTCTCATCCTCATCGTCCAATATGCTGGATGGGTGGGACCCACCGATTTGATGGTCTTTGGCTTAGCACACACTAACCTTCAGCCCCTGCATTTGAAGTCAGCATCATGTGGGGCCTAGCTGTTATGTAGATCCCATCCACACTATCCATCTGCTGATCCAGCTGGGACATAGATCCCATAATGTATGTGTTGCATGCAAGCCATTCATTTGTCAGGACTAGTAGCTGCAACTGCTGTTGCAGCAAGTCAGCAAGCTCCGTGAGTTCCACTGTTGCATCACTTCAGCAAGTTCCGTGGGACCCACCTCCTTGTACATCTAAACCGTCCATCAATAATCGTGGGCCACGCTCGTGGACCCCACCTTAATTTATGCGTTTCATCTGCACCGTCCATTTAGACGGGGCCATGTTCGGCCCCACCATGAGGTAGTGTTATAGATGCACCAACCATACAGTGGCCCCCCATGATGTTGTTCAACCCCCCTCCGTGGAGCACACTGTGATGTTTGGGTCTTATCCACACCGCCTAGACCTTGGATGGTGGGACCCACCATGATGCATATGTTATATCTATTGTCATGCCCCAAATCTAAAAATCGAATTCACATGAATCCCGATTGTCGAATCCAGTGCCAACAGCCTCCGTATTACCTCATTCTCGGCTCTTAGTGTTCATACGACAGATTCCGATCCTGAGATCCTACAAGGAGGATTTTTTATTTTTATTTTTACATTTAACTCGTAATAAATATAACCACAAGATTACTCAAATCACAAAGGCAACATCATCATCACATATCCACTAATATAATTATTTGAGTACAATGCTGAAGGATAAATACATAAATCGAAAATCAAGCTCCAGAAGACCGCTGCATGCTCCAAGTTCAACATTGTTGCAACCTAACATCACCTGCACGCATCTATCGTGCATAAACTTATAGAAAGCTTAGAGGGTGGTGTAAGTGTGTGCACAAAGTAAGTGTCAAGTATTTAATACAATGCCATCATCATACAATACCAAAATTACTGGTAATCCATAAATCATACTGTAGACACTGAAAAATCAGTGGAGGCGTTGGTTTGAGATTTGTATGGTTGATTAGGGGTGATAGGCTGATTATGGATGTTAGAGTTGCCACTAGCCAAAAAATCTCAAAATCCCGCGGTCGGCTAGAACCACGTGATACGTAAGGTGAGAAAAATTCTGAGACTTCCCTACCTTGGATTGACTCCTGGTCTGCGATCTGGGATTTCGGGCAAGGGACCTCGATTACAAAGAGGGAAGGTTTTAGGCACCCTCTCTGCCCGTACAAATGTACGGTCTCTACTCAGTATGGCAAAACAATCTCAAGGGATGATGGATGTTGTGGTCGAGATGAGACTAAGCACACACGTGGATTTCTAATGCCGCAAGATCCAAGATTTCGACAAGCCACAGAGCATATGTCCAATGGTGTGTCTAGAGGGTGGATGTGATGATGCTTATACAAAGAGGTAAGAAAAATGGACTAGATCACTAAGAATTTTTGATGTGATAGGATCCGATGTACGACAAGCCACAAAGCATACGTTCACTAGAGATCTAGAGAAGCAAGGGGGTTGAGAAGGGAGTAAATGTCATGATGAATGCTTTTATAATGAATGGATCTTTGGCTTGATCTCTTGGGTAGGCTAGGATATGGGTTGAACCATGATCTACAAGGATAGGCTGGGAGGTTAGGATGACTAGGAAGGAAAGAAGTGGCCTAAGGAGATAGATGAAAAATCTGGACTTGAGGGCTTTGGAGCTCCTCCTCACTCTCACTCTCTTCCTCCCTCTCTCCCTCTCACTCTCCTTTTCACTTGAGCTTGGAAGTGAAGAGTGGTTCTTGGTGTGTGGAAATGAGAAGAGGAGAGGGCTATTTATAGCCCTCTCCAATGGCATTCTGGTAATTTCTGAGTTTGGGAGGGGTAAAGGATGACATGAAAAATTATGGTTGGTTGGAGAGAGAAGAATGCCACACGGCACACTCTCATTTGCTATGGGGGGCGGTAAAAAGATAAATAGTAAAATCTGGGAGGATAATTTTAAAGGAAAGTTGACTTTTGGATGCTGGGACAGCTGTTCGTACGTGGCACGCGAGCAGCAGCATTTGAAGTACCGCAGGCGGTAGTCAGACTACTGCCCGGGCTCAGTTCGGGCCGATTTCGAGTGTGCGAGCTTTGTACATTGTGCGAGTTCGTCCAGAAGTCTCTTTTCAGGTTTTTTGGCTCAGAAAAGTGGGTTTCGGCATGGGTAAAGGGGATCTAGGTCATGGTATAGGGTATAGGAGGAGTTGCATATGTGCTGAATGGTTTGGATCATGGTTTTAGTTTGTGGATTAGGGACTTTTGGGTTATGATTCGGTTTAGGTTGGGATCATGGTTCTTGTATGCTCTTAGCCTTCCCAAGATGTAGCTTGGGTGGGGTGTCTACAGATTCTCCTCTTTGATAGAGGTTGTAAACAACCGAAGGTCAAAGTGAGTGGACACCCCACCCTTCTGGTCAGAAAAAGATAGTGACTCTAATCTTTTGTCTGCCATTGTATCATTGTCAATTGACTGTTTAGAAAAGAGATGACTTGCACATATCGTGAGGGTTGAGGAAAATGTTGTGATTGCCTCTTGCGCATTCGTCGCGGCTTTGCAGATCACTAATCACAGCCCTTTCACGTCTGATTGTTAATAGCATTGGAGGGTAAGTCTGAAAAGTAAGGGCCTCTGCGCATTCGGCGCGGCTTTAAGAGGATTTCCGTACTTTTTGGTCTGTCGTTCCTTTTCCACGTAATCACCTTAGGAGTATTCGGTCTGTTTGATTGTCAAAGTGGTTAGTTGCCCTGCGTGTTGGTGCGGCCTTACGGGGAACTCATTACGCCGACTTGGACTCAATCAAAATTTTTGAACATTCCGGACTAAGTATGTGCTGGTAATCTGTTGTCATGCATTCTTCTGATTTTGTTACTTTGGTTACAATGGATTGTTGTCACTTCAAGTTTGATGGTTCTTTCCAGAGATAGATCCACTCATTTTACTAGCATTTATATGATTGTCCATATATAGAGATCAGGCTAATCGTACATGTATCATGTATGGATTCGTTCATCCACTAGGGAAACCAGAAGAGATTGAATCTTATTTAGCTGTGTACTAGCCGCAACTGGAGAATATGGAAGATTCCTCAATGTACTGCGCACCGTGTGTGGTTTTTTTTTTTTAAACTTTGTTTTAAAGCTATTCCCTTTGGAGCTAGACTCCTTGGAGATTTTATTTGAAAATATATTTTTAAAATTTTTTGAAAAATATCCGTTTGATTTCGCGAGTGGACGTCGTCGTTCATTTTTTATTTTCACAAGTTAAGTAAACAGTCGCGTTGCCTCCACTGTTGAGTTGGCGGGGCTAACGGTTTTTATTTGAGCTATTTTTAGGATTTTTGAAACATCCGTCCGATCTTGCGAGAGGGCGTCGTCATCCGATTTTTATTGTACGATCTGGATCGAATAGCCAGATGGCCTCCACTAATAAATTAATGGGGCAATTGAGGAACATAGGCCTGATTTGGACATGTGGGCCTAGGACCATGGGCCTTAAAATCGGGCTTGTGAAGTGGGCCTTGCTTTAGATATGTGGGCTTAGGAAATGGGCTTGAAAACATGGGCTTTGAACCATGGGCCTTTGAACAATGGGCTTGGTGGGCTTCTGACATGTGCGCCTTATGGACTTTGAACTTATGAACCTTGTGGGTTTTGAAATGTGGGCCTCATGGGTTTTGAAATGCAGGTCTTGTGGGCTTTGTGAGCTTTGAAATGTGGGCCTTGTGGGTTTTGAAATGTGAGCCTCTGGGGCTTTGAACTTGTAGGCCTTGTGGGATTTGTGAGCTTTGAAATGTGGGCCTTGTGGGTTTTTAAATGTGGGCCTCTAGGACTTTGAACTTTGACTTTTTGGATCCCCGACTTTGTTGGCATGAATGCTTCTTTTTTTTTTGTAAAGAAAGGAAAGCGTATAAAAAGACTTCTTTGAAAGGAATGAAATTTTTTGTTTGTGCTAAATTTGTCGGTGTTTGCTTGTGTTTGGATTTGTGCTTTGGATGGTGGAATCAGAATATTGAACTTATCCCACGTCGAATCCGGTATTTTGAGTTGTTTATTAGGGATCCCGATTCCCTGAGAGTAGCGTATACTAGGATCATGCCCCTTGGATTTGGGTAGAGTTTGATAGAATTTTAATCCGAAACTTATCTTTTCCTTGTGCTTCTTTTGCTTGGCCTTGGCTTCTCCTGTTCCTGCACGTTTTGTTTTTTTTATAGCCATTTTTGCCCGTAGAGCCTTTTCAGGTTTTCACCACGACTGGCTTTCTCGTCATTTTTTCCCATGGTGTCCTTTTGGATTTTCACCATGTCCTGAGTTTTTACTCTTGCCTGCCCCTTGACAGCTGTGCTCTTTTTACCCTTGGTGCCTTTTTAGGTTTTCACCAAGTCTGCTACATGCCCACTGTTTTTACTCGAGGCGCCCTTTCGGATTTTCACCTCGCCCGTTTTGCTTAGGCATATTACTTTTCTTTTGATTTCTCTTTTTCTTATACAAAGACGGGAGGCTAGACTCCATTCATTGTCGGTCGATTGGTGGGCTGCCTGACTTTGTCTTCAATCACGACGGTAAAGTTATTGACATTAGGTTAAACTATCTTGAGGGGAAATGGGTTGGTGACTTGTGTTCTCATTCATTAGGTTCGACTCTTCTTTTCTTTTTCTTTTTTCTTTCTTTTTTTTCTTTTTTTGACTGCACGCCTTCTATCCTTTTTTTCTTCATCTTTCTTTTTTTTTTTTCTTTTTTTTGAACCCTTTATTTTTTGAAACACTTATTGGAGGGAAGGAATGATGATGGAATGTACCTTAGGATGCTAACCTTTTGTCATTTGACTTTAGCTTTATGATTGTGGTTGTTGATATAGTCAGCTAATATTACCCATGTTGTCGACGTTGGAGGGCTCTGGAAGATCTTTGCCCCTAATGATGGTGAGACGAAGGGCACCTCTCGTAAGAATCCTTGCGGATCATCAACGGACCGTCTCAGGATGGCCTTTCTTTCAAACTTGCTTGTCATTGGTCCTAGTAATTGTTGTGTGCTTTACGTCTGCAAGATGTAGTTAGTTGCATCAAGATTACCACCAATCATATTTCCTTGACTTCTCTTTTTTCATTCGTACTGATGATGTAGGATGTTATCGGTGCCCGCTTTTGTATGTCACGAGAATGCACTCATGACCATTGGATGCCTTCGGGTTCATTCTTTCGATGTTGTCCACTCCCCATCCTGAAAAAGGGTTAAGGTGTTGCTAGGTTATAAAGACTTAAAGCATGCACATGGATCCGTTGTACAAGCTTTAGATACTTGAAACACTTCCTAATATGCTGCAATGACTTATCTCCATCGTTCATCAGTAGGAATTTTTTGTGGACTTCAGACATGATCTCGACAGCATTGCTTGGTGGGCTTGACTTCAGGCTTCATAGCAGATGATGTATGATTGGTTCTTCATTCGATCTGAGTAAGGCTTTCATAGGAGAATCCAAAGTTAGATAGCCCCAGGTCTCAGGAATTCTGTCATTGTCTGCTTGCATTCAGGAGATGAGGATTTCTTGATGCGTACCATTCTAGGGAGTTCAAGGGATCCCAAGTTCACAATTTTAAAAACATCTGTGCCGACATTGGCCTTTGTTTCGAGCTTTCGGAGGGAATCCTTTAGCTCGAGAGTCGAATCATCATTTCCCCCATCCTGGGCTTCATCCAAATTCATGAGTTTGAAATCTAACTCTAGATTGAAATCATATGAGTTAACTTCAAACTTAGGTGTTTTAACAGACGCATTTGGCAAATTATTGCTTGTGAGTTTTGAAAGATTTTCTATTATTTTTGTGTTTTGAGAAATTCTGTTATTTTTGAATTTTGGCAAGTATCTGAATTTTTTGGCATTTCAAAAATATCTAATGTTTTTAGCTTTTTAAAATTTTTTGATTTTTTTTTTTGACAAGTATATGATTTTTTTGGTGTTTTGGAAATATCCAGTGTTTTTGGCATTTTGAGAATTTTTTTTTTTTTTTTTTTAGAAAGATGGAAATGTGAATCAAGGACTGCCTGATTCGGCTTTGAGGAGCCAAACGTTTCTTTTATTGTGGCGTCTTGGGGACTGCAAACCAGTTATTTGCCCTGCACTCCCTCCCCTTAGGAGGCAGGGCCAGATGGATCAATAGGTGGGCCCTCATTATCGTGCTTAAATGTTGTGATGAGTTTGGGATTGAGCTTTGAGTTGGTGTTGGATGTCACTTTCCTCAGCTCATCCTCGATGCATTGTGAGTCTTTGCATTCTTTCTGCTCAGGTGGTGTAAGCCCCGTATCCTAGATCGTACCATTCCGTAGACTTCCGCGGTCTTCCCGGTCGAATTCCGGCAACCTTCGACCCTTAACCGATATTTGCACGTGATCCTGATTCACACGTCGTCAACCCGAGTTGACTTAACCCGAGACCTTTACTATAGCGACCGCACCGTCGCCGTGGTTTCGATGCCACGACTCGCTCGCCGAGGCGATACCCTGGTCAGGAGATGTGGGCCAGCGTTCGGTGCGAGGAAAATGCCGAGCGTTGCAAAACCTAAGAGAATCTTTATGACTTGTCACATGAAATCTCATCAATCTCATCAATCAATTAAACATCACCTCACATGTCAAAGTACAACCCCATCCCCAAGCAACCCCAAAATCAAACTCCTTCTTACACAAAGTACCTACTCACATCACTCACCATTACTTCTCTCCCATCGCCTCTCTCTCTCTTCTCTCCCTCATTTTTTCAAAACTCCATTTCTCTTCAAGCAACCCACGTCCATGGCTTCCAAGAGAAGCTAGTGTGGCCCACTTTCTTTACTCCCATCTCCACCGTTCATGATCGATCTCAACCGTTGAAGTCCATTCATTTGAGCTCTAGCTTGCATTAGCAGAAGAATGAAGAACAGATCTAAAGGTGGGTGCTTCTCTCTCTCTCTTTTTCATTTTTACGTGATAATGTAGCCGTGTCCCACCCGAATGGACCCACTATGAAGCATGCATTTTTCCCAAGCCATCTGGTAGGTGGGGCCCACCTTAAAATGCGTTGTATGGGGACCGTCCAGCGTCCCTAGACGCTAGACGCGGCTACACAGGCCACTGTGCTGACAAAAAAAATAAAAAATAAATAAAATGTCAGCTTGATTTTAAACTTACACATGGATGTCCCTGTTGCTGTCCGCACTACAGTAAGCAGCGTCCTTGCTGCTAATTTAAAGGTGGAATAGTGGGCCCCACCACAGGCCCCACCACGGAGTATGTTTCATATCTATACCATGCATTTGATAGGTCCCCTTCGGGAAGTAGGATCCCCCAAAAATCAGCTATTTAAGGGACTCAGGTGGTCCTCACTATAAGAAAAAGTGTTGATTAAACGTCTGCCATTGAGACTCTGCTTGGCGTCACTGAAGTTTTGGATCATCATGAAATTGGTTTTTCCTATTCATCCGGGTCTGTGTGACCTTTTGATTGAAAGTGGATTGGTTGGCGTACCACACACCAACAAGCGGCTGGTGTGATTGACGTCAGCAAGTTCCAGTGGACCACACCTTGATCTATGTGGTGTATTTTCACCGCCCAAATTTTCTAGACGGTGGGGCACACCTTAATGTATTTATTACATCTAAACCACCCATCCCTGGAATGGAAGTGGGTGGCCACCTTGATGATGTGTTGTAAGTCCACCGTCCATTGGGTAGGACGGTGGGACCCCACCATTTTGTATGTGTTTATAAACACCGTCCGTCCATTTGGACGCATGGGGCCCACTTCACACTTGTGATACGTGTAGGCAGGTGGGACCCCACCTTGATGTATCTGTCCTATATCCTAGCCGTCCATCTATTTCTCCACACCGTTGGCATCTGGACGGTGGGACCCATCTGGGACATGGATTTCATCCGGGTCATCCATCCATGGGTCCCACGTGGGACTCCATGATATATGCGTTTCAACCATGCTGTCTGTCCATGGATCCCACGTGGGGACTGCCATGATGTTTGGGTTTCATATTCATATCGTTCAGCCCAAAGTGGGCCCACCTTGCTAACTTGTATATCCACACAGTCCATCTGACGTGGGGCCCACACACACATAATGTATATGTTTTATTCACGCTGTCCACTGTCTAGCAATGGATGGTGGAGACCTTTGATGTGCTGGATGGTAGAGCCCTATGACGTGAGTATTTTAACCACTTTGTCCAATCCAGGGGGCGTGGACCCCATCTTGATGCATGTATTTCATACACACCGTCCATGTTAGGACGGTGGGACCCACCCTTGGCGTTGTGTTAATCCAACCATCCATTGCAAGGACGTTACCAGGTGCTGTGTGGACCCACCATGATTTATGTATTTTGTCAAAGCTATCCATCTAGGTCGTCCATCTGGACGGTGGCCTAACCATTCACACCTTCTGTATAGCTGCTGCCCCTTGGTCAATAACAAATTTCTGTAGGACCCACCTCTAATGTACTTTCCATCCACGCCACCCATTTGTATTCCATTAGCACGTTCTGTGGGCCAATCATGAGGCATGTGTATGTTCAGACCATAAATCCATTGGACGTGGACCCCACCATGGCAGCGAGTGGGGCCCACTTTGAGCTGGTGTGTTTTGTATTCACACCATCTATACATGGACAGTGCTATGGGACGTACCCTGATTGTATGACGCCTGCCTTAATGAATGTGTTGTATTTACACCGTTTGTCCATTTTGATGAATGAATGGCCCACCTTGATGTATTTTGTGACCCATCCATCAGGCTTACTTTGATGTATCTCATGGCTCACTTAAGAGGCTTACTTTGATATACTTGTGACCCATCTGTGAAGCCCACCTTCATATATTTGCGACCCGTTTGATGAGGCCCGGCTTGATGTACACGAGGCCCATTATGATGTGTATTAGGCCCTTATCATGCGGCCCATTACGACATGTTTTAGGCCCATGACGCGTGACCCATTTAATGCATACGAGACCCATGTGTAGGGCCCACCTATTGTATATTTGAGGCCCGTGTGATGAAGCCCATAGATGTATTTGAGGTCCAGGTGCGGGGCCCACCTGTTGTGTATTCGAGGTCCATGGGCGAGGTTCAATGTGAGGTATTTGAGGCTCGTGGGCAAGGCCCATTGTGACATATTTGTGGCCTATGGGCAAGGCCCACTGTGATGTATTCAAGGCCCATGGTTGAGGCCCAATGTGATGTATGTATGGCCCGTTACCTTGTGTATGAATTCCTTGTATGGGTCGCTCCTTGGGAGCAATATTGGTTAGATGTCCACATTGATGTGCAATGATGGTTAGATATTTTTATTGTGACCTTCCCGTAGGCTTTGTTAGGCCCATTCGTACTATTCTCTGAGCGGGTTAACTCAAATAAGTAGGCCTCATTCACCATAGACGGATGGCTCTGTGTTATTGGATTTGATATAACTACGGCCGAGTGCTGATCTTTATATTATAGTTGATCGGCTGATCATCTATGGACCCCGTTTTGTTTATCTATTGATTATTAGTGCGATTAACGTGATCGATTTGCTGATTTTGATTATCGATCGATTCCGATTATCATGACCGATTGCCGATTCTGATTGTCATGACCGAATGCCGATTCCGATTGACATGACTGATTTATCGACTTTGATTATCGATCGATTTCGATTACCACGACTGATTGCCGATTCTGATCGACGTGACTGATTTACCCACTCTGATTACCGATCGATTCTGATTGACGTGACCGATTGCTGATTCTGATCGACGTGACTGATTTACCGACTCTGATTACCGATCGATTTCGATTATTGTGACTGATTGTCGATTCTGATTAACATGACTGATTTGTTAATTCTTATTACCGATTGATTTCGATTATCGCGACCGATTGTTGTGGCCAATTGAGGATTTTAATTGTCATGACCGATCCCAATTACTGAGGCCTACTCCAATTCCGATTTCGATTGTCAAGGCCGATTGCGGAGACCTATTTGATGTATATACGACCCGTAGTTGAGGATGTATCTGTGGTCCTTGGGCGCGGCCCACTGTGTTGTATTTAGGCCTTTGTGTGAGGCCGTCGGCCCACTATGTGTTTAGCCCTGTGGGGGTCATTCCTTGGGGCAATGTTGGTTAGATGTCCACATTGTTGAGTCAGAATTTTGATGTCGATTATTGATACCGATTATAAGTTTGTGACAGCATAGCATCATAATACATACGCATCATCTGCATGTTTATTATGAGATGTGATTGACCATTGCATATGTTATAGTGCCAGTTGTTATGAAACTCCCTGATAGGCGGAGATTGTCTCATATGAGCGCACGGTATGCGCAGGATTGATGCATGACTGTATTGTATGACTCATGCATCTTGCAATGTGTGCTGTGATTACTATATACCCTAACAACATCAAGGTCATAGCCTCCATAGGCATATCGTGGATGGCCAGATGGAACACCGAAAATCTATTTTACATGGGGTGTTATAGATATCCCTGGGTGAAAGTCCTTAAACCCTCTTGGTTCCAGAGGTTGCTCCAATGTTTAGACCGAGTGGATGCATGAGCGCATGAGAGCCGTATACCTTAGGCCGCGTCTTCCACTGTATCGTGGTCCTTTAGAAGGGGGTGTGGCCTTACCTGCCCGAGAGGAGGGGGCAATGCTAGGCTGAGTCTAACCAGCTCGAGGAATGGGTCCGCTATCGATGAACCAGGCCCGATATCAGTAGGCAGATAGTGAGGTCTCTTTCACTCGCCTTGTTGTGCGCTATGGGGCGGCAATCTGGTTTGGAGTGTAATAGACCCCGATGATTTTTCAGAGAGGAACCGTACTGATATGTGGACTTATTGAGTAGGAGTTGCATGCTCATTCATTTATTCATTCACTATCCACTCAGGCTGGTAGTGCACAACTAATTGTGGTGTACTTTCATTATGGCAAAGATTTCGGTTGGGTGCGCGACTAACCTGAGATCAGGAGTTAGCACGTTGTGTCTGACTATCCAAATTTAGGTATGAGACTAGTTTGGATAGAAGTCCCTTGTGGTGGACCCCATAGTCTGCGATACTACGTACTATCATCCCGACTTCACACTCCAGCATGGTCATTTCATTCGCATCGCATATTGCATTATATCTGTAGGCATATGGCATTTTGGGTTGCTATATTTCTGCACTTATATGGCCTAGACAGACTTAACAGGATTTGTATATTGCATTGCATCCTCGGCATATGATATTTAGCTCTTTATGATTTCTTGTTGCATAGTTGTTCTATATTACGTATTCTAATATTGATTGACTTATGGACTTGTCCATACTTCCACTTACTCCGTTATCATACGATTTATGATCTTGTTAGTATTTCTGTTTACTCTGATAATTCCTGCTCTTGTCAGTATTTCTACTTATTCTGATAATGTACGATTTATGGATTACCAGTAATTCCGGTATTGTATGATGATGGCATTATATTGAATACTTGACACTTACATTGTGCACACACTTACACCACCCTCTAAGCTTTCTATAAGCTTATGCACGATAGATGCATGCAGGTGATGTTAGGTTGCAGCAGTGTTGAGCTTGGAGCGTGCCGTGGTCTTCTGGAGCTTGATTTTCTATTTATGTATTTTCGTTTCAATGTTGTACTCAAATGATTATATTAGTGGATATGTGATGATGATGTTACCTTTGTGAATTGGGTAATCTTGTGGTTATGCTTATTACTAGTTAAATGTACATTGATAAAAAAAAATCCTCCTTGTAGGATCCCATGATCGGAATCTGGCATATGAATGTTGGGAGCCGAGAATGGGGTACTACAGAAGTTGTCGACACCAGATTCGACGATCGGGATTCCCGTGAATTCGATTTTCGAGTTTGGGGCGTGACAGGTGGGACCCAGACTGTGGTCCAGTCAATTAGAGGCAATCCTTGCCCCTTGCCCAAGTCATTTTCAAAGAGCTCAGTTGGGCTCATTCCGCTTACTTGATACTCCATGGTGGATCTCGACCTGCCAACCGGATAGATGATCCATTCTCTTATGGATTTGATTGATGTGTGGCTGAAGGGATTTTCCTCCTCTTGCCGACTTTGCTCTCCTCCGATCCATTTGTGCTTTGGTATCTCACCCATAGGAGGCAAATATTCCAGTCCTCTCATACCTGCATTCTCTTGATATTCGAGCTGATAATAAAAATGTTGGTGCTCGACTGGAGGGAAGACGTAGTTTGATCTGATGGGACATGCAAGAGGTATACAATTCACAGTCTCGAACTCAAGACTATGGTATGGGATATCTTCATCGGAGCATTGTATGTTTGTGATCGAGATATCTAGCTCTCGACGGTTGACTGCTTTAATCGAAAAGATTTGTTCAGATCATCCAGAACGGTCAGTGCCTTGTCTTCGAAAATGTATTTAGCCTTTTGATGAAGAGTCAAAGAAAGAGCCTTGACTCTATGGATCCAAGACCAATCGGGGAGGAGATGAAATGAAGCTGTGATGTCAAAGACCTGAAAAGTGATGGTCGATGATTTGGGGCTAATCATGATCTCGACGTTAATCTCCTCCTCGACCTTTCTCTTAGAGGAGGGAACCACTCGCCCCAGACTCTTCTCTTGAAGGATTGAAGACTGAGTAGAGCTAGGTAAAACCCTCTATCACGCCCCAAACTCAGAAACCGGGCTCACAAAATTTTCGATCACTGAATCTGGTGCCAACAGCTCCGTAGAACCCCATTCTCGGATCCTAGTGCCCATTCGTCAGGTTCCGATCCTGGGATGCTACAAGGAAGATTTTCAAGATCAGTTTGATTCGTAATAAGCATAATCAAAGGCATAACCCACAAACAACAACCAAAAACTCCATTACATTTTCACTATGATCAAAAACTTTACAAGTACAATGAGCATAAAGGGAAATACAATGATGATCAAAAACTCCAAGATGATCTGCAAAGCGCTCCTACCTCAGCACTGCTGCGCCCCAACGTCACCTGCACGCAACGGTCGTGCATAAGCTTATAGAAAGCTTAGAGGGTGGTGAAAGTGTGTGCGCAAGGTAGTAATATGATTATGCAATATTAGAGTAATACGGAATATGCAGGTGGATCCATGAATATCATTAGTCATACCAAGGCCATGCGGTGCAAAGCATGAATGATGTCGGCCATACCAAGGCCATGCGATGCGAAGTACAACTCAAGCATGCGAATCCTCATTTAAGTCCACATATCAATATAGCTCAAATCTGGAATATCATCAGGGTCTAGTATACTGTAAACCAGATCGCCGCCCCATCGTGCGCAATAAGGTAAGTGGAAGAGACCTCACTATCCGCCTGCCAATATTGGGCTTGCCTCGTCGATAGCTGACCCATTCCTCAAGCTGGTCAAAATCAGCCTAGCTTTGTCCCCTACTCTCGAGCGGGTAAGGTCGCACCCCCTTCCAACCTACTACGACACAGTGAAAAGTGCGACCGTCTGGTAATCGGCACAAGGCACTCCTGTACCCACACGGTCTAGATGTTTGTAACATTCCAAAAATTGAGGGTCGAGAATAAACTCCACTCCCGAGATCCAGAACATCACTTATGCAACATTTTCAATGATGGATGAATGTCGGTTGTAATAGTGAATAAAACATGAAGTGGATTAAGCCAAAATAACATATCATACTCCAGAGATAGTTAAATTCGCAAGCGAAAGAATGTGATAGATATATAAAATATATAAATGATTGTAAGTCTCCAAAGTATGAACATGTTACCAGGTTAACTAAATACATGTATACTCCAAAATAAAAAGAAAAGAATATACATGGGTGTGGAAATAAAAAGTAAAATACCAACTATATTGGCATCTAATTAGTAACCCTATAAACCCGTCGATCAGAACCTGCATATAGGAGGGATCCTCCTCATCATCATCAAGTCCGGCTCTGTTTCGCAAGCATCGTCATCATCTGAAACTAAAATAGGGACGGGACTGGTTGGTGTGCGCAGCACCGTCCCATAACGTGGGAGTGAGTAGATAACTCAGTGGAATCATAGAGTAAAGATTAGCATGTTATCAAATCAATCAAGCGATAATGATAAAGCAAGCAATTCAAACATTCCTAAATACTATGATTAATGCAAGGATGAAATGACATGATGGATGCCCTCACCGACATACTCCCTCATGCGACACCATCTTACGTCCGCGACATGCTTTCTTCCCTCACTGCTCCACATCTTCCAGGCACATGCAGTGCGATATGAATATGATTATCGAGTTGTTATTAGTCCTTTTCATAAAGCAGGATTGGGAAACTAGGGTACTTTCCTTATATCATTCCCAACAAGGATCCTGTCTAGGGTCGTCACTCCTAGTAATCTCATACGATGATATATTTTTAGGTCGCTGCAAGGGCTGCCAGGGCTGTTGCACACACTCGTTGCTCTGCTCCCCCATCACCTTATCAATACAGGCCTAGTTGTACTCTTGTTGCTACGAAAGGGTCATCACCTCACGTAGACTCAGAGTACGCTCGAGGTCACTACAAAGGGCTGTCAGGGCTATTGCTCACACTCGTTGCACCGCTTCACCATACTCACGAGTCTGAGGTACTCACTGGTCACTACGGGGAGGTTTGTGGCCCCAACGTAAGCCGACAGCTCGACCACGGTGTCCCATACCACCATGCCCGGCTCATGAGTCTTAGTGGATCAATGTACCATGGTTATCAGGGTTATCACTGGTAAGTTCAGTACCCTAGGTTCAAGCAGTTATGACCAATACAAAGTGAACATATAATGGTCAGTCGGGTAACTTGATGAGTCCGACTAGTACGAGCGCATGTTGAATCGACCGACATGAAGTGCACAAGCACTTCGTGTGGCCTAACCACTGCTGACAACTCTAGTACGACTCGGGTTTGTCATACACATCCTTCGTGGCGAATAAAATCCAACCACGAATTCAAATATGTTACCGACTGTCTGGACTAGACTATAGCCTCAAACACTTGTAATCTAAATCAATAATCATATGAGAGACAGAATTGAAATACAAGAAATTTCAGCATGTTATCAGCATGTTATAACATGCATCGTAAGCAGTTAACCATACACGAGTACTTCACACATAAGGTAATCAATTGAAATACAATAAGCATGGAGGAAATCATGTACATCATCAAATTAGTTAAGAATCCAGTCTCAACGCTAATCTACAACACCATTTACTTAATACTTACTAAAACATACATTTATACAAACACTTAGACTACACAACTCCAACGTACTTGACGTATGTTGATTTCAACATATAATATGACAGATCCTTATATCAAGGAGATGTCTAATATACAACAATCATGTTCTTACATTCAAAATATATGGTAGGCATAAATCATATTGATTTAGGCATTTCAACAAACACTTAGTCTACACACATTAGTCTAGATAGCATACGTCGGCCAATAAGTGCATTAGGGCGAATCTCTTTGCCAAACAGATCATACACGTATAACTAGTACAGGTACACGGTAAATACTCATGGCAATCATATCAGTAAAATACGTACGTATATAGTATTTCCTACAAATACATAAAATACCCTAAATCTCATATTCTTCGTACGTATTTGAAATGAAAAACGGACAACATGTTCTACATGTCAAACAGCATCCTTGTCAACAATCTATCATTAAACGACATTGAAAGCTTTGAAAAATGGTAAACTAAGCGTCTAAAATCTGCACCTTATGTCGTAGAATCGCAACGAACTCAATAGAGACTCTAAGTCTTTGTCAACGACTGATTGGCAACCTAATACACACAGTAAGTCAGCTACTTCACTACTTGGATCAATACAATCCCTAAAACAGGTTAAGGTTAGGGTTTACTTACCTAGAACGAAACCAGAAGCGTCGGAATAACGATGCAGGTGGATGGCTTTGGCACGTGGAGCAGTAGGGAAGAATCCTAGGAGAAATCCCTAACTTCTCCTTCACTTTCTCTCTCTTTTCTCTCTTCTTTCTCCTAAGTTTTCTAAATTCGTATGGAATTTGTGAGAGAGGGCTTAAAGGCTTTTTATAAGCCCAAAATCGATGAAAATAGCCTTAAGGCCAAGGGATACCTATTTTATAACCAAAACGGGCTTGTTCCGATCCAACGGAGCACTTCTGGTGGTCTTGTTACTAAATGCGGTCGGACTTAAGCTCCCTGATATTGGATCTAGGTCAGGTAGAGTTTTCAGTCCGATCGGATATCCAGATCGACCGTGACGGACCAGTTTCAATTCAGCGGTCACCGAAACTCGATCAGGATTACAAGTGCTATGACATGTAAGCTCCAACTATCCTGATCCGAGGATGAAATTTGGTTAAAATCTAATGGTCAGAACGCTTAAAAAATATCGTGCAAGTGACACATGCCAGATTTCTTAAAAAGGTATTTAATTTTCTAAATATCTTCCTTTTCTCACACTCTTCACTCCGGACTTAAGAAAATTATTGTGTGACATCATTTGGACTTGATTTTTGAGGTGATTGTCAAGTCCAACTAGGGGGTTGTAATGGTCTAAGTTCAGAGCTATCGGACTTTCGACGTGCTGTCTAGGTTCGTTACAAAGTTTCTGAATGCTCCCGTGAGCAACTGGGTTTAGAGTTTGATCTTAAGTTTTAAGGTAATGTAGCGTTAATGGTTCTACTCATTTTGGATCTTATGAATCATATTTAAAGTGGTTCGAGCTAATTCTACTGATTGTTTAGTTCAGTACTTAACCAAATTCTGACCTAATTATGACAGAATTAGTCCCTAGGAAGTTCTATGCCCTTTCCTAACATTTTTAATTAGTATATTATTTTAATTATTTTTTTAGTAGTTCATCATCAAGTCTAATTCATCTCCATCAAATTTCATGATATTTCATATTGTAGAAAAATTCTAAAAATTCTAGAAGCAGCAGCTGTCCAAAACTATGCTTTCCGGATAGTTGTCACAACGACCCATTTTTAACTATACTAAATATTTTATTATATTTTTTACTTATTTTTATATGAAACTAGACTCATTTAGTTTCAATCTGGCTTTTAAATCACCTAAATTAGAGTTATAACGAGGAAGATATAATTTTTTAAAGTTGAATCAAAATCACAAAATATGTGGCCTAAAACGGGCCAGCTGATGAACTGCGGCCCGGCCAAGCCCGGTAAGCGGCGAGGCCTCGCCAAACCGGCGAGCCCCTCGCCGTTCGCTGACCTATTTGAGGTGATTTCACCGTCTGATATTTGAAATGGGTATATTTTAGAACCTGGGATGAGTTATTTGACATCCAATATATGATTTTGGGGTAGGAGAAGCTGATCTATACAAATAGCCTACTTATTTCATGAGATTCAAAAAGGTTAATGGTTAAAAACTCTTTTTATTTATTTATTTACTATTTATAGTACTTTTTAGTTTAAGTATTGATCAACATCACCTAAACTTAAATATTTGTGTCTAATATGAAAGCTCTTAGAAACTTTTATAGGATAAAGTAGTGAAAGGTGAGATTTTCGAAGGAAATAGGGATTTGAGACTTTTGGATTGAGTTTTGAGAAGTTAATCAGGTATTAGGATTGACCCATTGCCTAAGGACGTCTAAATCCAGGTTGGCAAAAATCCGGGGTATTACAATCTACCCCCCCTTAAAAATAATTTCGTCCCCGAAATTGGCTAAGGGTAGTAAGTAAAGATTTCATTATTTTCTTTGTGTAGCCTTTATTGATTTCAAGTTCATGGGCATTGTGGGGTGTATACTACAATGTTATTTTGGTTCATTTTACTTTACCCCCTTAAAAACTTATTTCTTTATCTCTTGCTTATACCTTAACGGTTTGCTACAAGTTATTTCTTTATCTATTTGGAGTCTTGACGATGATTCCCACCTATTTAGAGTAAGATATTCGTTTTCAATAGTCGACCAACACGGAGAGACAATTGTAATGGGCTTGATCCCGATACATTGATCATCCACCTGACCGGGGTAGAAAGCTCATTGTATCCCTTCCTAGTCCTAGTAGATCCTGGTCTTCTACTCGGTCAAAGCAGTGAGTCCGTTGGTAGTCGCCCAGGATTGAGAATTGGTCAAGCCGCGAATGCTTCACAATTGTATATTTCAGTAACTTTGTAGTCCGATCACTCTAAAAGCTTAGGGAATGCTCATCACTGAAAGGTTCAAATTTTTTATTTCTAAGGTCGCCCTTTAGGTCTTGGTCTAAGAGAGTCCTCGTTATAACCTATGTTCAAGGAAAAGGTGAATCACTATCTTAATAGATCATCCTAAAGAGGTTTTCAATAATTTAGGATTGGCTAAGGTTTCTATTAACATTTGTGAATACACTAACTTTGTTTATTTTGACTTAACTTGTAACTATTGTTAAGTCTATTCTTTAATACGAAGGTTCAACTCCTATTTAGTGACCATTTAGTGACCTATCCTTTCGTCTAACCTGGATCAATTTCCTTCGATCCCGGTCTAATGGGGCAAGGGCCCACCACGCTTCCGCTACGCTACTATGATCTAGAGAATGTATAAACTGACCTAACTAGAGTGAGTTCATAACGTTCTACCCTCCTTAAAAATAATTCTACTCTCCAGAACCGTATGTCGGAACAAAGGGTAATTTAGGATCTATGCTAGGCATGAAATGGGGAATGATCTCTCGATACAACGATCTTCCTTTCACCGATGATGAGTACTATGGTATCGGTACCTATGGTCATAGAAAGGAGCTAAAACGATGGGTGTTGTGGTTGATTTCAGTGACGGGTGTAAGTTTGTGACAAGATGCCTAAGTCTACTAAGGAAGGACCTTTACTAGGGTCCCAACTTACCCTTTCTAATCAGGCCCTGGTTAATACAGTAAGATAGCCTATCCATTATTAGTACACAAGGAATTTGGGAAAAATAAGTTAACGGGCAGACTACGTGCCTAAGTCTATATGCCAGAATGGCCTGCGATTTGGGACCTAACTCCTAACTGTCTAGTGCCCATTTGAGACATTTCTTGGGCCTAAAAAGAATAATTTCTATTGGCTATATATCCTTAGCACTTCCCAAGGCGAATATACGTCGCTTATATAGTTCTCTATTCCATGTTTCCGATTGTAATAAGTCTTTGAGAAGACAATTCTAAGGGATGTATTGATTTGACCTAACACTAGGTCCAAAAAATATATGTTTTCTCTTAGCATGAATCGTTTCTAAGTCAGACAAGCTTCCTAAGAGTTGTTAAGGACGCCCAGAAGTATTAAGGGGATTCAACGAAAGAATGAGCTTTCATTCCACCCAAATCAAGCCAACTAACTAAATCTCTCTTCAATTAGCTTAACATAATCGGTCTCTTACATTCCTTAGTGTAACCAGTAGCCTCGTCTTAATTTTAGGAGTAGCAGTAATCCGATAGCTTATGGGATAGATGATTTTATACCATTTCTAATATAAGAAATTGTCTTTATTGCTTAGGATCAAAGTTGTCTGATTGGAATTGAGTTGCCCTAACTTAGATTTAACTACGCTCGAGCACTTCACATATGCTCATATCAGCTAAGGAGGTCTTAGGGTTCACGTTGTAAATTTATTGGATTTCCCATACTGTCAGGTCTTTCAAAATCTAGGAGCACCACTCTAGGTCCAATAATCCAAGGGCCTATGTGGCCAGTGGTCTTAAGTTGTATTAAATGGAACTGCATTGTTGATCCCACTTCGGGAGTAGGAGTGGCATATTTAGTAGGAGGGTGGGGTGGGATTAAAAATCAATTCTTAGGCTTTGGAAAGTGGGCCTTGTGTTGGAAAGCGTGAGATGTAGCATAGCAATACACAATCCCTTAAGCATTTCACACACTTCATAGCAAAAGGGACTGCATGCATTTCATTTACCAAAATTTGTCACAATACCTGGAATACAGTGTTACATGAATCATGACAGAAGATGCATGTGAGCTAATGCAACCAAGACTCCCAACATTTAAAACCTTCTACCAACTACTACACTATTAAGCTCATCAACACAAAAACACAAGGATCCTAACATAGCAACAACCAAGCCACAGGGTGGCAACACCTCTCGGCATTCTTGAACGGGCAGGGCGACTAGGCCGGCTTCATTAACGGGGGCTCTTTTCTTGCCCATAAGAGAGAGAATGGTGGAAAGCGAGGAAATGGCCGTAACAAGTGCGAATAAGGCCATGGAAACATGAAGGAAAGGGGAGAAAGGATTGGGTTCTTTGGTTCTCCACGGATTTGAGCCCCTCAGAGGTTGTAAAGGCCCAAAAGACAGGGATTGAAGAAGGAAAAATGAAGAGATGGGTTGGGTTGAGAACTTACACGATTTAAGCCTCAAATGGAGGATGTAAGAGCCCAAACGAGAGAGAAAGGAGAGAGTAGGGGAGTGTGTGTCACTGTAAACGATGGAGGGGCGTAAGCCTTGAAGAAAAATAAGAGAAAAATGGATTGAAAGGGTGATTTGAGCGAGGATGGGGTAGTTTTGAAGAAAAGGGAGAGCTTGGGAGGAGACTTTGTGAAGGAGGTAGACGTTTGGGGATGTTGCAATCAACGAACCATGGACCAATGGGTCCCACTAGGCCCCATGTGCCATCGGCCCGGCCAACATCGCTGGTCGGCGAGGTCCTCGCCAGTCTCTGTACTGTTCGGCGAGGTCCTCCCCCCCCTCTACCCTTAGGTCCAAAATGACGTAGGTCCCCCTAAAACTGCCCCGATTGGGCCCTACCTCCGTTTTGAGCCTATTCGGGCTAGTTTGGGTCATTTCTGAAGTATAATCGCCTTTATCAATTTTTGGAGGCTAGGATAGGATCGATAGGGTTCTAGACCCGTCGATACACGGTCTAGGAGTGATTTGGGGTCCTTATGTGTGATCAGGAGTGTGAACGGACTTGATCTCGGTGATCATTTTCAGTAAACTTTCACCGACAAACAAACTAGGGGTCCTAAACTTGTTTCTAGATTATTCTCGCACCCTCCTACATTAAATTGGCATCAGCGTGCGGTGTGTGACCATAACCCAGGTCCAATTTAATCCAAATCATGCACTAATACCACCTGTAACATTCCAAAAATTGGGGGTCGAGCATAAACTCCACTCCCGAGTTTCAAAACATAACTTATGCAACATTTTCAATGATGGATGAATGTCAACTATAATAGTACATAAAACATAAAGTGGATTAAGCCAAAACAGCATATCATACTCCAGAGACAGTTAAATTAGCAAGCGAAAGAATGTGATAGATATATAAAATATATAAATGATTGTAAGTCTTCAGAGTGTGAACATGTTACCAAGTTAACTAAAATACATGTATACTCCAAAATAAAAAGAAAAGAATATACATGGGTGTGGAAATAAAAGGTAAAATACCAACTGTATTGGCATCTAAACAGTAACTCTGTAAACTCGTCGATTAGAACCTGCATATAGGAGGGATCCTCCTCATCATCATCAAGTCCGGCTCTGTTTCACAAGCATCGCCATCATCTGAAACTAAAATAGGGATTGGTTGGTGTGCGCAACATCATCCCGTAACATGGGAGTGAGTAGCTAACTCAGTGGAATCATAAAGTAAAAATTAGCATGTTATCAAATCAATCAAGCGATAATGATAAAGCAAGCAATTCAAATATTTCTAAATACTGTGATTAATGCAAGGATGAAATGACATGATGGATGCCCTCACCGACATACTTCCTCATGCGACACCATCTTACGTTCGCGACATGCTTTCTTCCCTCACTGCTCCACATCTTCCAGGCACATGCAGTGCGATATGAATATGAATACCGAGTTGTTATTAGTCCTTTTCATACAGAAGGATTGAAAAACTAGGGTACTTTCCTTATATCATTCCTAAAAAGGATCCTGTCTAGGGTCGTCACTCCTAGTAATTTCATACGATGATATATTTTTAGGTCACTGCAAGGGCTGTCAGGGCTGTTGCACGCACTCGTTGCTCCGTTCCCACATCACCTTATCAATACAGGCCTAGTTGTACTCTTGTTGCTACGAAAGGGTCGTCGCCTCACGTAGACTCAGAGTATGCTCGAGGTCACTACAAAGGGCTGTCAGGGCTGTTGCTCGCACTCGTTGCACTGCTCCCCCATCACCTTATCAGTGTAAGCCGACAGCTCGAATATAGTGTCCCATACCACCATAATCGACTCACGAGTCTGAGGTGCTCACTGGTCACTACGGGGAGGTTTATGGCCCCAACGTAGGCCAACAGCTCAACCACGGTGTCCCATACCACCATGCCCGGCTCATGAGTCTTACTGGATCAATGTACCATGGTTACCAGGGTTATCACTGGTAAGTTCAGTACCCTAGGTTCAAGCAGTTTTGACCAATACAAGGTAAACATACAATAGTCAGTCGGGTTACTTGATAAGTCCGACTAGTACGAGCGCACGTTGAATCGACCGACATGAAGTGCACAAGCACTTCGTGTGGCCTAACCACTGCCGACAACTCTAGTACGACTCGGGTTCGACATACACATCCTTCGTGGCGAATAGAATCCAACCAAGAATTCAAATATGTTACCGACAGCCTAGACTAGACTATAGCCCCAAACACTTGTAATCTAAATCAATAATCATATGAGAGACATAATTGAAATACAAGAAATTCCAGTATGTTATAACATACATCGTAAGCAGTTAACCATACACGAGTACTTCACACATAAGGTAATCAATTGAAATACAAAAAGCATGGTGGAAATCATGTACATCATCAAATTAGTTGAGAATCCAGTCTTAACGCTAATCCACAACACCATTTACTCAATACTTACTAATACATACATTTATATAAACACTTAGACTACACAACTCCAACGTACTTGACGTATGTTGATTTCAACATATAATATGACAGATCCTTATATCAAGGAGATGTCTAATACACAACAATCATGTTCTTACATTCAAAACATATGGCAGGCATAAATCATATTGATTTAGGCATTTCAACAAACACTTAGTCTACACACATTAGTCTACATAGCATACGTCGGCCAATAAGTGCATTAGGGCGAATCTCTTCGCCAAATAGATCATACACGTATAACTAGTACAGGTACATGGTAAATACTCATGGCAATTATATCAGCAAAATACGTACGTATACAATATTTTCTACAAATACCTAAAATACCCTAAATCTCATATTCTTCGTACGTATTCGAAATGAAAAACGGACAGCATGTTCTACATGTCAAACAGCATCCTTGTCAACAATCTATCATTAAACGACATTGAAAGCTTTAAAAAATGGTAAACTAAGCGTCTAAAATCCGCACCTTATGCCATATAATCGCAACGAATTGGACAGAGACTTTAAGTCTTTGTCAACGACTGATTGGCAACCTAATACACAAGGTAAGTCAGCTACTTCACTACTTAGATCGATAGAATCCCTAAAACAGGTTAAGGTTACAGTTTACTTACCTAGAACGAAACCAGAAGTGTCGGAATAACGATGCAGGTGGATGACTTTGGCATGTGGAGCAGTAGGGAAGAATCCTAGGAGAAATCTCCAACTTTTCCTTCACTTTCTCTCTCTTTTCTCTCTTCTCTCTCCTAGGTTTTCTAAATTCGTATGGGATTTGTGAGAGAGGGCTTAAGGCCTTTTTATAAGCCTAAAATCGACGGAAATAGCCTTAAGGCCAAGGGATACCTATTTTATAACCAAAACGGGCTTGTTTCGATCCAACGGAGCACTTATGGCGGTCCTGTTACTAAATACGGGCGGACTTAAGCTCCCTGATATTGGATTTAGGTCAGGCAGAGTTTTCAGTCCGATCGGATATCCAGATTGACCGTGGCGGACCAGTTTCAGTTCAGCAGTCACCGAAACTCGATCAGGGCCACAAGTGCTATGACATGTAAGGGCCAACTATCCTGATCCGAGGGTGAAATTTGGTCAAAATCTAACGGTAAGAACGCTTAAAAAATGTCACGTAAGTGACACGTGCCAGATTTCTTAAAAAGGTATTTAATTTTCTAAATATCTTTCTTTTCTCATACTCTTCACTCCAGACTTAAGAAAATTGTTGTGGGACATCAATTGGACTTGATTTTTGAGGTGATTGTCAAGTCCAACTAGGCGGTCGTAATGGTCTAAGTTCATAGCTATCGGACTTTCGACGTGATGTTCAGGTTCGTTATAAAGTTTCCGAATGCTCCCGTGAGCAATTGGGTTTAGAGTTTGATCCTAAGTTTTAGAGTAATGTAGCGTTAATGGTTCTGCTCATTTTCGATCTTACGAATCATATTTAAAGTAATTTGAGCTAATTCTACTAATTGTTTAGTTCAGTACTTAACCAAATTCCGACCTAATTATGACAGAATAAGTCCCTAGGAAGTTGTACGCCCTTTCCTGACATTTTTAATTAGTATATTATTTTAATTATTTTTCTAGTAGTTCATCATCAAGTTTAATTCATCTTCACCAAATTTCATGATATTTCATGTTGTAGAAAAATTCTAAAAATTCTAGAAGCAGCAGCTGTCCAAAACTATGCTTTCCAGATAGTTTTCACAACGACCCATTTTTAACTATACAAAATATTTTATTATATTTTTCACTTATTTTTATATGAAACTAGACTCATTTAGCTTCAATCTGACTTTTAAATCACCTAAATCAGAGTTATAACGAGGGAGATATAAATTTTCAAAGTTGAACCAAAATCACAGAAAATGTGGCTGAAAACGGTCCAGCCGATGAACTGCGGCCCGGCCAAGCCCTGTAATTGGCGAGGCCTTGCTGAACCGGCGAGCCCCTCGCCGCTTGCTGACTTATTTGGGGTGATTTCGCCGTCTAATATTTAAAATGAGTGTATTTTAGAACCTAAAATGAGTTATTTGACATGCAATATATGATTTTGGGGTAGGAGAAGCTGATCTATCCAAATAGTCTACTTACTTCATGAGATTTAAAATTTTTAATGGTTAAAAACCCTTTTTATTTATTTATTTACTATTTATAGTACTTTTTAGTTTAAGTATTGATCAACATCACCTAAACTTTAATATTTATATCTAATATGAAAGCTCTTAGAAACTTTTGAAGGATAAAGTAGTGAAAGGTAAGATTTTCAAAGGAAATACGGATTTGAGACTTTTGGATTGAGTTTTAAGAAGTTAATCAGGTGTTAGGATTAATCCATTGCCTAAGGACGTCTAAATTCAGGTTGGTAAAAATTTGGGGTATTACAACGTTGGAGCAACCTCTTAGTACCATAAGAGTTTAGGAACTTTTACCTAGGGATATCTATAGCACCCCATATAGAATGAGATTTTCGGTATCCAATCCTGCCAACCACGATACGCCTGTGGAGGCTACAGCCTCGATGTCGGTAGGGCGTATAGTAATCATGTCATACAATGCGAAATGCATGAATGATACTATTTAATTGTTGAGGGTCCAATATTGCATATCAGACCCCATTTATTTCCTGGATTTACGAGCATGATACTGTTTAATGGCCCGTTTTATAGTGTTTATGTTGCAAGGTGATTTTACAAGCATGAACTGTAAAAAGGTATTAAAAGCATGGATTGGACGCTCTGAAGACACCAAGGCATTGTACGAGACTCCATGGGACCAAGATTGAGGATTTACACGCCAGAGATCAGAGAAATTCCAGCCGTTCATATCAAAGAGGCCCGAAATTGGTGCAGAACGCAAGATTACAGAGTTCTCACCATCTGATCAGCTCTGAATTTCATACATGGCCAAGGGACCATAAATTAACCGTACACGTCAAAAATCATCCTCTGAATCATCATGGAAGTGTCCCAACGGTCATATCAACCACTAAATCTTAATTTGGGGCCCATTTGATCTTTGGATACATTTCAATTTTGGTTTCAACCCCTTAAATTAGAAGGGAAACATTTTGGATGGTGTGTATTTTTCACTAGCATCACGAATGGGCCCCGCTTTTAGGAGCGTGTCCACATGTATCGTGCACTGGTGAAACACCGAACGAGCAGAGTCGGTCAGTGTGCGCTGACCCGACTCATGCTCGAATTCCATTCTCTGTTTCAAACAAAGACTCACAGTCGGGTGCAGGTGGGCCACCATCATCATCCAGGTGGATGATCCGAACCATTCATTGCCTTAAAAGGATCAAACTGACCATACCCTGGCTTGCTTCCTGATTTTCGTGGATGCGGCATCTACATGAATTTTCGACGCAGGTTGGATGGCGCCAAGCAAACCTCCGTGAATCACTACGAGCCCGACCCAAAACCGATCACGACCAACCGTTTTTTCATGGGAAATTCGAGGGACGGAGTGGATTTTCTGTCCAACTTCGATCATGGGCCCCATTAGCCACACAGCGGAAGAAAGTCGCTTCTCTCTCTCTGTTTACACAAACAGAGCCTGCGGTGATGTGTTGTGGTCCACTATGGCTAATTAAAATGTTGATCTGAACCGTCTGATACATCGGGGAGATATTTTCTACCAAGACCTTGATGTCTTTATCTCTCCATGCATGCATCCAAGCTTACACTTACACGAAATACACTGCTATGTCCAATGATGGTGTGGCCCATATGAATCACAGATTCAAGCCAAAATTGGGCTCATGACCCTAAGATGATGCAGAAGTTCGTAGAATGGATTTGATTCACCATAAGATCAAACATAGTGGACCACGCCACGCATCAGCGTAACTGTCGTGCGTAAGGTTACGCACGACCGAAAAATTTGGAATTTTTGGATGATGATTGGCCTCCATCTTTGATCATTCAGTCAATCTGAACCATTTATACGGTGCCCAGACCAAAAATGACCGTGTCTACGAAAGGAAGCCGGAACTGAGACGTTCTTCCATTCCGAAAATCAACCCAAAACGCAGCCGGTTTCGCAGTTTCGCTATAACAGAAGTTTCCTAAACTCTTTGCCGCGTAAGAGGCTACGCATGCGAGCTGTGCTGCGAATCAGAGTCGGTCCAACTCTAAACCAACTCCATCTTCTCCACCGACAGTTCCCTGCTATAAAAAGAAGAGAGAGTGAGAGAGAAGTTCGTTCAATCTTCCAACATTTGGACGTGGATCAGGAGACAGAGACAGGGAGAGTTTTATTTATTTTTAATTGTTGTTTTCTATTTCTTTTTATTTTATGAGATCTAGGCCCATCATGGTGGGCTGAACCTCTTAGCTAGGGCTAAGAGGGGAAGCTTGTAGCGTGATGGGAACTCTTTGCTTACCTTTTATTTAGATTGAACTGATGTTGAATTTGGTTAATGAAGGGAATGTTTTTAGTTTTTAATGGTCTGTTGTGACTGAAATTATAATGGGTCTGCGATAGCTTTGAGCATCTTCCTTTCCTTTTATGTTTATGACGTCAGGAAGCCCTGTTGTTCACTATCGTCTCCTGGGCATGGTTGGATGACGGTACCCTTCCTAACTTTCATAGCATGTTGATTGGTTGGTAATTAGTTTAATTCTGTTATTTTCTTTGTCTCCTGGGTATGGTTTGGTGATGGAATCCATTCTAATTCATATACCTTTCATCTCTTGAAAACTATACCAACGATAGTTCAATTAATTTCCATAAAGCAGGCATAATATCTCCCTGATCTCTACAAGTGGATCCTCTGAATCCTTAGTTTCCTATCTCTGAATTTTCTTAAGTTTTAGATTAATTATTCCACAATTATTTCTCAATTGCTATTTGATTTAGATGACATCTTAGTCTAGTTCTAGTTCTACTTAGTTTCAGACAGCATACAGGTATCAGTCCCTTGGGATTCGACTCGGTCTTACCGAGTTATTACTACATCACAACCCTGCACTTGGGGAGTGAACAAGTTCTTGGCGTCGTTGCCAGGGACTGACGGCTATGTTTTTCTGAAATTAATTAGTTTTAGGATTAGTTTAAGATTAGAATTTTTACTAACTTCAGTTTGATTTTCCTGATTTTTTTAGAACTAACCTGTCTTTCCTATTTTATAGGATTCTGAGATAGAAACTTCTAATTTGGTGATATCTTTCTAATTTCTTTATTTTTTCTATTTTAGAATTAGGGTTTTTTTTTTAGAGATTTTCTAATCCTAGACTTTTTCTTTTTAGAAACTAACTTGTTTTGTTTTATTTTGCAGGATCTTAATATAAAAATCTCTAGTCTGGTAACATCTTTCTAACTTCTCCTCCTCTTACTTTCCACATTACTATAAGATCCTTTCTTTTATTTTCTTAGGATTAAATTCAGATTAAGGGTTTCATTATGTATATGCATGAGTGGCAACGTCAGTATGCTGAGAAGAATAACCTATTTTGGGATGATGATGAGATAAATCAACTTATGTCTCAAAACTTTTCTGAAACTATCATTGAGAACCGATCAGAATATAAAGATCCACTGACTAAGAAGTCCTTACGTGATTATATGCAGGAGAATAATTACACCCCACGGATTAACAAAATAGTACGTGAGTGTTAGGGTTATCATAACTATGGTTGTAAGAATTATTATCAATCATGCGGTAAATCCTGCGCGTATCATACGCTCATGTGGGGCAACACCTCCTAACCAGGAGCCCCTAAATAATCTACCTGAAGGCATATGCTATGATCAGTCACTTCTCATATCAAGCATACATATGATGCGTATGATCGTGAGTCATGGAACTATACTAAACATGTGATAAAGTAATGAACTATCCTTACAATGCAGATGGGCCTAGACGGCCTATACACAATAAGTACGGGCCTAACAATGGGCCCTAGGAAGAGTCGTAATGTGGACATCCAACCAACATTATACTCGCAATGTGGACGTCAAACCAACATTGTTCCCAAGGCACGATCGTCGTAAACATCATTACATAATCCGTGTTGGGATTACACATTGCGATGGACTTTAGGTACATCCCATTGGGCCTTAAATACATCAAATGGGCCATATCATATGGGCCTTTTACTCATCAAATGGGCCACATCAATGGGTCGCACCAATGGGCCTTATGTGCATTGCAATGGGTCATAACCCGTGGGCCTTAGATTGCATCAAATGGGCCTAATCTCATGGGTCTTATATGTAACAAATGGGCCACACCAATTGAGCCCCATATGTACATTAAATGGGCCTCAACCCATAGACCCTAATACATCTCAATGGGCCTTAACCCATGGGCCCCTAAAACATTAATTGGGCCTAATCCCATGGGCCTTAAAATACATTAAATGGCCTAATTCCATGGGCCTTAGATTCACATCAAAGTGGGCCCCAATGACCTACCACAAATACATTAAGATGGACCTCAAAACATGCCAAGGTGGGGTCCACTTGGACTATGGATCTGGCTCATTCATTAGACGGTTTGGATTCAACACACGTATCATGGTGGGGGTCCATATGAGTTAAGGATCTGACTCATTCATTAGCTCATGTATGAGTTTTCAAAATAGGTGGACGGATAGGATGCAACGCATGCATCATGGTGGGCCCCACTGTCATTGGACAGTGTGAATCAAACACATGCATCAGGGGTCCACCGTCCAGGCGGACGATGTGAATAAAACCCATATATTGTGGTGGGTTGACGGTGTGAATAAAAATACATGCATCATTGTGGGTTCCCATGTGGGGCCCACTATAATGTTTACTTGCCATCCAGACCGTTCATAAGGTCACAGGCGTCTGGATGAGGAGGAAAAACAAATTTCATATTGATTCAAAACTTCTGTGGACCCAAATCTGGGTTCCAATGGTAGAGGTTCAATCCCACTGTTTCCTTCAATGTGGGCCACCTGAGTTATGGATGCAGCTAAAAGTTAGAGGGGGCCCACTCCAGGAAGGGACCCATCACATGAATGGATTAGATGGAAAATACACATCATGGTGGGGCCCACGACTAGAGCCGTGGGTGGCTGGTCGCCCGCCCGTGCGTCAAAGCCGCAGGCGCTGCCTACGCTGGCAGCAGCAGCAGCTGCTGCTTCAAAATTT
This sequence comes from Magnolia kwangsiensis, assembly GCA_037074715.1. Lineage (NCBI taxonomy): Eukaryota > Viridiplantae > Streptophyta > Magnoliopsida > Magnoliales > Magnoliaceae > Magnolia > Magnolia kwangsiensis. The sequence goes on from CM073586.1 coordinate 17,948,011, forward strand.
TCTTTTTTTTTTTTTGAAAACCTAGTTTTCTGAGGTTTTTTAAGTGTGGGGCCCACTCCAAGCGAATCCACTCCAGCCATAGGATTACACGGCTCGTAACAAATCCAACGAGTCTAATATTGGATATATTTTTGATGTGTAGAAATTTCAGGGAAGATTTCAACGGTGAAACCCATCATTTGCTATGCTATGGCCCGCTAGAACCTCAGATCAGCATCATTCTTTGGCTCAACGCCTAAAATGATCCAGGGAATGAGATGGACGGCGTGGATTAACAACATATATTGAGGTGAGGCCTACATGTACAGCCCTTCCCATAAATCAATTTCTTTTGTCTTGCTGCCGTCAATACACCCACAGTTAGCTCACTCTTCACTTGTTGGCAAACGCTGGACGGTTATATATAACACATATATTTAAGGTGGGCACCACCCTCATACATGCTACTAGGGTGGGCCACTAAATGATTGGATGGTGTGCATGAGGCCCACATCAAGGTAAGGCCCCTTTGGTGAACGGTTTAGACATCTCACAACCTTTTAAGTGGACCACAAAATAGAGAAGGAGAGAAAGAGAGAGAAAGAGAGAGCGATCGAGTGATGGAGGGACCCCGCCACTATGGGCCCTCCCTTGCATGATTTGAAACATACATCAAGTGGGTCTCATTACACATGGGCCCATTAAATTAAAATACAACGGTGGAGATCCCTTCTCCACTAAAATAGACGGTCTAGATGACCCTAAGTATACAAGAAAATAAACATCATGATGGGGTCTATGGAGAATAGCCTCATTATGGAATGATCATGATGATCAAAGTGGGCCATCGGCCACATCTTAGGGTCTTAAGTGAAATCCAAACTATTGATCGGTTGGCCTCACTTGGCCCATCTTAAAAACATGAAAAACTACTATTATTAAGCACCCACCGTTCAATCTTCTTGCTCCTATAGATTCCTTAGCTCCTTAGCTTTGATTTCAATGGAGGAGATGAGGAATGGATGGTTAGGATGGGAGATCTTGGGATGGAAAGGTGGGCCACACTTGGAGTTTTGAAAGAGAGGGAGAGGCTCATACGTATGGAGGTTTAGTTGCTTGAGAAAATGATTTGAAAATGAATGAGAGAGAGTGTTATAAAGGGAGAGAGAGAGTGATGGGTGATGGAGTGATGGATGTGGTGGTGATGGGTGTGTAAGATACTTTTTGACTTTTGTGGCCTTTTGTGTAAGAAAGGCATGGGCTTTGTAAGAACTTTTTGACTTTGAGGCTTTCTTGGGAATGGGTGAAAGGTGATGTGTACTTGACATGTTGAGATTGATGGATTGATGTGACAACTTATAGAGATTCTCTTGGGTTTCGCAACGCGCAGCATTTTTCTCTTACCGAACGTTGGCCCAAATCTCTTAACCAAGGTATCACCTCGGCACGCGAGTCGCGGCATCAGAACCGCAGCGACGACACGATTGCTATGGTAAAGGTCTTGGGTTGAGTCGACTCGAGTTGACGGCATACGAATCAAGGTCGCGCACAAATATTGATTAAGGGTCGAAGGTTGCCGAAATTCGACCAGGAAGACCGCGTAAGTCTATGGAACGGTACGGTTTAGGATACAGGGCTTATACCCTTTGAATAGCAGAATGTCCTTCTTGGAAAGTTGCCGCATGATTGAAGCTGGGCCCTGATTTTGCTAGGGCATGCAGTATGTTGATAGGGGAAGGAGCATTTTCTTGGATCATGAGGGTTGGAGTAGGGGCTGAATAGGCAGGTGGTGCCCCTTGTGAGATAAAGGATGTATGGATTGAATTGATCGGTGGTGGCTCCTGCAGACTTGAGAGCATGGAGATTGGACTAGATGGAGATGCCCCTTACATATTTGAGAGTGAAGAGATTGGACTACAAAGGTGTGCCTCTTGTAGACTCGGGGGTATTGTTGTTGGGCTGGCGGTGATTGAATGGAAGCATTGGATTGGATTGACCGGGAGTGGCTCTCCATGATTGATATTGTTAGTAGGGGTTCCTGGTGAACTAGGGCATACTTAATATGATGGTAGGGGATTTTGGAGAGTGTAATTGGTGGTAGCAACAGTAGGAGAGGTAACCACAATCCTTTAGTTATCAATCAGATCTTGAACAGCATGTTTCAAGGTGAAACAATGGTTCGTTGTGTGACCTCGGGATTGATGGTATGCACAATACTCATTCTCATTATAGTTTGGTTGCAGAGGGTTTGAGAGGAGCCTAAGCAGTAACGGTGTAAGTATTTTACCTTTGGACTAGCATGGCTAGTACCTCACTATAAGTTTGGGCTATTGGTGTAAACTCCTAGATTCCCGGGTCATCCTCATCTGCTGACCATGATTGGAGAACTGAGGAATCTCCATTTGCTGTTGTTGTTGCCATTGTCCTTCTTGAAGAGCGAATTGAGCACCTTGGGTAGAGGCGATGATATTGTCTTCTTCTATTAGATGGAGGTCAGGAACATTTCTGTTACTGTTCTCGTATCCAGTAGACCTTCCTTCCACTGTCCGCTGTACTGGGGAGGCCTGATGAGGCCACCAAGGGGAGATCGTTTCAGCCCTTATTCCGGCTTCGACTTGTTCCCCAGCACGGATGAGTTGGCTAAAGTTGGCATATAGATACTATACAAGGTATCCAGAGATACTCGGGTTTGCCGAGTGGATGATCATGTAGATTTGCTCCTCGTCATCAATGGGTGTTTTTATTTTGGCAGCCATGGCCCGCCATCGTCCAACATAAGCTGACAATGACTCATCATTCCTTTGCCTTAAGGTAGCAAGATCCGCCCTTTTGGATGCTACATTAAGATTGTACACAAAACGATCAATGAAAGCTTGGGAAAGTTATTCCCAAGTCTTAATTCAATGGTAGTCTAATGATGTGTACCAATCTAACGCATCACCTTTCAAGGATTTTTGAAATAAATGGATCAATGCTCCGTTATTACCTGCCAGAGTATTAAGCTCCCCACAAAATGCTTTTAAATGGTCCATAGGACACCCCGTACCATCATACCTTTTGAATTTTGGTACCTCAAAGTTTTGAGGTACCTATGCATCAGGGAAAGGACAAAGATCCCTAAACTTAGTGGATGAGAGATCCACCCCCTGTTGCTTCCGTAACTTCCTTTGCATACCTTGCAATTGCTTTCGGAGCTCTTCAATTTCAGAGGGACTGGTCAAGAGGGATTTTGCCCCTTGGAATTGATTGGATCTCCTATTAGGAGGAAGATGTGTGGCAGGGTTGCTCACATTTGTATGTTGGGATGATTCTACAGGAAGAGTGAGAACATGATTTATTGGAGGAATGAGGGAGAAAATAAAAGGAGTTTGTGGGAGTGAACTGTTTTGTACACTAGGCTGGGTTGCCTGTGTATTCGGTGTGGCATTTGGCACTAAGCGAAGTAATAGCTCTTGCATCGTTCGAAGTAGTAGCTCTTGTGTGGTTGTATTGGCCCGTGGGTCTGTTGGAGCTACTGGTAGCAACGCGGGCGTCGGTGACGGTGCCGGAACCGGTGCTGATGCTTCAGGAGCTGACAGAGCTGCCGGCTCTTTTTTAGGGGTAGCCATAGCTGCATGGGATCAAGTAGTCGTGGCTAGGATTGATGCCTAGACAAGTGTAAGCCAAATATGTTTTTTTTGTATGAATGCAGTGATGATGTCCCTTGAGATTAAAGTACCACACACTTTCGAGTCGAGTCTCAGCTAGTGTGAGCTAGCATTTCTCTAGCAGAGTCGCCATTCTGTAGACACTGAAAAATTGGTGGAGGCATTGGTTTACGATTTGTATGGTTGATTGAGGGTGATAGGCTGATTATGGATGTTAGAGTCGCCACTAGCCAAAAAATCTCGAAATCCCGCGGTCGGTTAGAATTACGTGATACACAAGGTGAGAAAAATCTGGATACTTTCCTACCTTAGATTGACTCCTGGTCTGCGATCCGGGATTCCGGACAAGGGACCTCGATTACAAAGAGGGAAGGTGTTAGGCACCCTCTCTGCCCGTACAAATGTATGGTCTCTACTCAGTGTGGTAACAAAATCTTAAGGGATGATGGATGTTGTGGCCGAGATGAGACTAGGCACACACGTAGATTTCTGATGCGGCAAGATCCTAGATTTTGACAAGCCACAGAGCATACATCCAACGGTGTATCTAGAGGGCAGATGTGATAATGCTTATGCAAAGTGGTAAGAAAAATGGACTAGATCACTAGAAATTTCTGATGTGACAGGATCCGATGTACGACAAGCCACAGAGTATACGTTCACTAGAGATCTAGAGAAGCAAAGGGGTTGAGAAGGGAGTAAATGTCATGATGAATGCTTGTATAATGAATGGATCTTTGGCTTGATCTCTTAAGTAGGCTAGGATGTGTGTTGAACCATGATCTACAAAGCTAGGCTGGGAGGTTAGAATGGTTAGGAAGGTAAGGAGTGGGCTAAGGAGATAACTAAAAAATCTGGACTTGAGGGCTTTGGAGCTCCTCCTCACCCTCACTCTCTTCCTCCCTCTCTCCCTCTCACTCTCCTTTTCACTTGAGCTTGGAAGTGAAGAGTAGTTCTTGGTGTATGGAAATGACAAGAGAAGAGTGCTATTTATAGCCCTCTCCAATGGCATTCTGGTAATTTCTGGGTTTGGGAGGGGTAAAGGATGACATGGCAAGTTATGGTTGGTTGGAGAGAGAGAAATGTCACATGACACACTCTCATTTGCTATGGGGGGCGGTAAAAAGGTAAATAGTGAAATCTGGGCGAGCTTTGTACATTGTGCGGGTTCGCCCAGAAGTCTCTTTTCAGATTTTTTGGCTCAGAAAAGTGGGTTTCGGCTTGGGTAAAGGGGATCTGGGTCATGGTATAGGGTATAAGCGGGGTTGCATGTGTGCTGAATGGTTTGGATCGTGGTTTTGGTTTGCGGATTAGGGACTTTTGGGTTATGGTTCAGTTTAAGTTGGGATTCTGGTTCAAGGTACGATCATGGTTCTCGGATGGTCTTAGCCTTCCCAAGATGTAGCTTGGGTGGGGTGTCTACACGTACATTATCGAAATAAGTAAAAATACTGACAAGATCATAAATCATACGATGACAGAGTAAGCGAAAGTATGAACAAGTTCATAAGTCAATCAATATCAGAATACATAATATAAAATAGCTATGCACTAAGGAGTCATAAAGAGCCAAATATCAGATGCCGAGGATATAATGCAATATACAAATCCTGCTAAGTCTTTCTAGGTCATATAAGTGCAGAAACATAGTAACCCAAAATGTCATATGCCTGCGGATGTAATGTAATATGCGATATGAATGAAATGACCATGCTGGAGTGTAAAGTCGGGATGATAGTACGTAGTAACGCAGGCTACGGGGTCCACCACAAGGGACTTCTATCCAAATCAGTCTCATAACTAAATTTGGATAGTCAGACTCAACGTGGTAAGCTCCTGATCTCAGGTTAGTCACGCGGCCAACCAAAATCTTTACCATAACGAAGGTACACAACAATTAGTTATGCACCACCAGGCCAAGTGGATAGTGAATGAATGAGCTTGCAACTCCTACTCAATAAGTCCACATATTAGTACGGTTCTTCTCTAAAAAATTACCAGGGTCTATTACACTTCAAACCAGATTACTGTCCCATCGCGCGCAACAAGCCGAGTGAAAGAGACCTCACAATCCGCCTGCCAATATCGGGCTCGGCTCGTCAATAGCGGACCCATTTCTCGAGCTGGTCAGACTCAACCTAGCATTGTGTCACACCCCAAACCCAAAAATCGGATTCACAGGAATTCCGATCGTCAAATCTGGTGCCGACAGCCTCCGTACTACCCATTCTCGGCTTCCGACGTCTATACACAAGATTCCGATCCTAGGATCCTATAAGGAGGATTTTTAATATACAATTGTTTCATAACAAGCATAACCACAAGTTTATCCAAATCACAAAGGCAACATCTTCATCACATAACCACTAATATAAATATTTGAATACAGTTCTGAAAGGGAAATACATATGTCAAAAATCGAAGCTCCAAAAGTCCGTTGCATACTCCAAGCTTAATGCTGCTATAACCTGATGCCACCTGCATGCATCTATCATGCATAAGCTTATAAAAAGCTTAGAAGGTTGTGTAAGTGTGTGCACAAGGTGTCAAGTATTCAATACAATGCTATCATCATACAATACCTAAATTACTAGTAATCCATAAATCGTACATTATCGGAATAAGAAGAAATACTGACAAGATCATAAATCATACGATAACAAAGTAAGCAGAAGTATGGACAAGTCCATAAGTCAATCGATATCAGAATACGAAATATAGAATAGCTATGCAATAAGGAGTCATAAAGAGTCAAATATCATATGCCAAAGATACAATGCAATATACAAATCCTGCTAAGTCTATCAAGGCCATATAAGTGCAGAAACATAGTAACCCAAAATGCCATATACCTGCGGAGGTAATGTGATATGCGATGTGAATGAAATGGCCATGCTGGAGTGTGAAGTTAGGATGATAGTACGTAGTATCACAGGCTAGGGGTCCATCACAAGGGACTTCTATCCAAACCAGTCTCATACCTAAATTTGGATAGTCAGACTCAACGTGGTAAACTCCTGATCTCAGGTTAGTCGCGCACCTAACCGAAATCCTTGCCATAATGAAGGTACATAACAATTAGTTGCGCACCACAGCCCGAATGGATAGTGAATGAATGAATGAATGAGCATGCAACTCCTACTCAATAAGTCCACATATCAGTATGGTTCCTCTGAAAAATCACTGGGGTCTATTACACTCTAAACTAGATTACAGCCCCATCACGAACAACAAAGTGAGTGGAAGAGACCTCACTATCCGTCGGCCAATATCGGGCCCGGCTCGTCGATAGCGGACCCATTCCTCGATCTAGTCAGACTCAGCCTAGCATTGTCCCCTCCTCTCGAGCAGGTAAGGCCGTACCCCCTTCCAACCGACCACGACACAGTGGGAGACGCGGCCTAACGGTATACGGCCCTCATGCGCTCATGCATCCACTCGGTCTAGGTGTTGGAGCAACCTCTGGAACCAAGAGGGTTCTGGGACTTTCATCCAAGGATATCTATAACACCCCATGTAGAAAAGATTTCTGGTGTCCCATCTAGCCCTCCACGAAATACCTATGAAGGCTACAATCCTGATGTCACTAAGGCGTACAGTGGTCATGTCACACAAATGCGAGATGCATGAGTCACACAGTCCAATCATACATCAATCTTGTGCATGTCGTGCTCTCATGTGGGGCAACTCCACCTATCAGGGAGCCTCATGAACAACCTGCCCTATGGCATATGCAATGGTCAATCACATCTCTTAACAAACATGCAGATGATGCGTATGGGTATGTATTATGATGTTATGTTGTCACATACTCATAATCGGTATCAATAACTGGCATCAACAATCGGCCTCGATAACGTGGACATTTAACCAACATTGCTCCAAGGAATGGTCACATAGAGCCAAACATATAGTGGGCCTATAGCCTCACATAAAGGCGTAATATACAACCCAATGGGCCTTACTCAAAGGCCACATATACACACAACCGGTGAACCCTGCTCATGGTCGTAATACATATCTCAATGGGCCTTGCCCATAGGCCATGAATACATGACATGTGGACCCTACACATGGATCTTGAATACATCAAATGGGCCATGCATCATGAACCTAATACGTGTCATAATGGGTCTCAACTACGGGTCGCATGTACATCATATAGGTCTCGACGATCGGTCTTAACAAATCGAAATCGGCCTCAACAGTCAGAATCAACATTCAGAATCGGCCTCGATACTCGGCCTCGACAATCGGAATCGGCCTATACAATCGGTCTCGATAAATCAGAATCGGCCTTGATAATCAGAATCGGAATCGGCCTTGACAATCGGAGTCGGAATCGACAATCGGCATCGACAATTTGACTCGGCCTCGACAATCGAAATAAGAATTGGCCTTGATAATCGGCACCGATGATCAACATGTAAACAAGGCGAGGTCTATAGAGGAACAGCGATCAACCATAATATAAGGATAGGCCCTCAGCCGGGGTTATATCAAATCCAATAGCGCGAAACCATCCGTTTATGGCGAATGGGGCCCACTTATCTAAGTTAACCCATTAAAGAATTATGAGAATGGGCCTAACAAGGCTTAAGAGAAGATTACAATGTGGACACCCAATCATCGTTGCCCAATAATATGGACATTTAACCAACATTGCTCCCAAGGAGTGGCCTGCATAGGGCCATACATATAGCGGGCCCATAGCATCACACAAAGGCCTAATATACATCGTAATGGGCCACAAATACATCGTACTGGGCCTTACCATCTGGGCCATAAATATACAATAATGGGCCACAACCCATGGGCCTCAATATATAACAATGGCCTCCCTTACGGGCCTAATATACATCGTGATAGGCCTCATTACATGGGCCAAAAATACATCACAATGGGCCACATTATTAGGTTGCACCGACGGGCCTCATATACATCGCATCGGCCACATCAATGGGCCACGCCATTGGGCCTCATATACATCAAGTGGGCCGCATCCATGGGCTTCATATATAACAGGATAGGCCACATCATATGGGCCTAAAATATACAATAGGTGGGCCCTACATATGGGTCTCAAAATACAAAAATAGGTGGGCCCCATACATGGGCCAAAAATGATCATGATAGGCCCCATGGATGGGCTGCACCAATGGGCCTCAAATGGGCTTGGACCACACTAAAAATCATTTCACTAGTTGCAGGTATAACATGTGTATCACTGTACACTTTCATTCTATGGGGCACATGGCCACAAATGACGATCAACACTATCTAATATTATTCAAGTGAATCAGCACTGTCCAAACGTCGCACAGCACTATCCAGCACAATCTGGATGGTGTGGATGGAACGAACATATCACTGTGAGGTGTCCACCGTCTAGACTATGGACGGTGTGGAATATCACATATATCATGGTGGTGTCTACAAACTTGCTGACCTCAACTGACCAGCTATATAGCCAGTGTGAGGTTCCCCGGCCAAACCACATCCACCGTCCATGGTTTGGACGGTGCAGATGCAAATGCATTAATCAAGGTAGGATCCATGGACGGTTTGGACCTTAAACACATCATCAAGTGGGCCCCATGTGCTGGTGGAAGCACGGGCACTGTGGATACAAACCAGATGCAACATGGTGCGCTCCACCCAACAGCGTGCGTGTGATGGACGGTAGTGGATATAGAATACATTAACCAAGGTGGGTCCCATTGGCACATGGGCCACCAAGAGCTGGGCTGACCCATACAGCCACCCATCCCAGTGGGCATAGGTGGTAAAAACTCGTACATCATCAAGGCCCACTGTTCGATTGGACGGTGCAGCTACAACAAGCAAATCAAGGACCTCACCGTCCAATTGCTGGACGGTGAGGATATAGAACATATACATCAAAGAGGGTCCCACCCACACGTGTGGGGTGGGCCACGTCCTGGATGGACGGCGTGGCTACAGGACATACATCATGGTAACCCACGTAGCTGGCTGACTTCAGTTAGAAGTTAGCCACCATCCAGATGGACAGCGTCAGATAAAACACTTACATCAGTGGTGGGGCCCTTTACGGATGAACGGCTGGACATAACACATACATTATGGTGGATTTTGACCGTCCAAGTTACTGGACGGTGCAGATGCAAGGCACAAACGTCTAAGGCCCCAGTACACGAACGGTGTAGATGAAATCCATACAGCATGGTGGCTTCACATCCTAAACAATTGGACGGTGGGTAAAAAAAAAACACTTACATCAAGGTGAGTCCCACTGATTAATGGACGGTGTGGATTTCACACACCCACATGACCTGCTGACGTCTTACACAGCAACCATAAAGCTGGTGTGTGACGTACACCATCCAACCCTCTTCTACAGGGGTGGGTCCCATGTGGGGCCCACCATAATATAATATTATAAGATATGATATACTATATTATAATATATATACATATATATAAAAAAAAACATCAAGAGATACTCCAGCGTCCAACATCCAGAGATGGACGGATGGCCTGAATTAGAGCCATTGCATCATGGGCCCACCGTCCTTAACAAATGGACAGTATGGATACAGAACACGCAAATCAAGGTGGACCCCACATGCAACTATAGTAGAGATGGATAGCTAGTTTGCACCAGCCAATCACGTCCAGATGCATGGACGATTGGATACAACACATGTATAATGTGGGTCCTACGGACTGCCTGCCCACCAGATATTTGAATCTGTCCCATATCCCTGGCCATGGGATGGATAGTCTGGATCAAATGGCTACGTCAGGTGGGGTGGGGCCACGTCAATGGTGTCACGCCCCAAACCCGGAAATCGAATTCATATGAATCCCGATCGTCGAATCCGGTGCCGACAGCCTCCGTAGTACCCCATTCTCGGCTCCTAACATTCATATGCCAGATTCCGATCCTAGGATCCTCCAAGGAGGATTATTTTTATTTTTTTTATCAATGTACATTTAACTAGTGATAAGCATAACCACAAGATTACCCAATTCACAAAGGCGACATCATCATCACATATCCACTAATATAATCATTTGATTATATCACTGAAAAGGAAATACATAAATAAAAATTCAAGCTCCAGAAGACCACTACACGCTCCAAACTCAGCACTGCTGCAACCTAACATCACCTGCACGCATCTATCGTGTATAAGCTTATGGAAAGCTTAGAGGGTGGTGTAAGTATGTGCACAAGGTAAGTGTCAAGTATTCAATACAATGCTATAATCATACAATACCGAAAAATTGGTAATCCATAAACCATACAATGTCTGAATAAGCAGAAATACTGACAAGAGCAGGAATTATCAGAGTAAGCAGAAATACTGACAAGATATAAATCATACGATAACAGAGTAAGCGAAAGTATGAACAGGTCTATGAGTCAATCAATATCAAAATACGCAATATAGAATAGATATGCGATGAGGAGTCATAAAGGGCTAAATATCAAATGCCGAGGATGCAATACAATATACAAATCCTGTAAAGTCTGTCTAGGCCATATAAGTGCAGAAACATAGCAACCCAAGATACCATATGCCTGCGGATGCAATGTAATATGCAATGCGAATGAAATGACCATGCTGGAGTGTGAAGTCGGGATGATAGTACGTAGTATCGCAGGCTCTGGGATCCACCACAAGGGACTTCTATCCAAACCAGTCCTATACCTAAATTTGGATAGTCAGACTCAAGTGGTAAACTCCTAATCTTAGGTTAGTCGCGCGCCTAATCGAAATCCATGCCATAACGAAGGTACACAACAATTAGTTACGCACCACCAACCCGAGTGGATAGTGAATGGATGAATGAATGAGCATGCATCTCCTACTCAATAAGTCCACATATCAGTACGGTTCCTCTCAAAAAAATCACCGGGGTCTATTACACTCCAAACCAGATTGCCGTCCCATCGTGCGCAACAAGGTGAGTGGAAGAGACCTCACTATCCGCCTGCCAATATCGGGCCCGGCTCGTTAATAGCAGACCTATTCCTCGAGCTGGTCAGACTCAGCCTAGCATTGCCCCCTCCTCTCGGGCAGGTAAGGCCGCCACCCCACCCTTCCAACCGACTACGACACAGTGGAGAGCGCGGCCATCTAGTAATCGGCACTCGGCGCTCATCTACCCACTCAGTCTAGACGTTGGAGCAACCTCTGGAACCAAGAGGGTTTAGGAACTTTCACCCAGGGATATCTATAGCACCCCATGTAGAATAGATTTTTCGGTGTCCCATCTGGCCATCGACGAAATACCTGTGGAGGCTACGACCCTGATGTCGCTAGGACGTATCGTAATCACAGCAACAATGCAAGATGCATGTGTCATATAATCCAGTCATGCATCAATCCTGCACAAACCGTGCACTCATGTGAGATAATCTCCGCCTATCAGGGAGTCTCATAACAACCCGCAGATGATGCGTATGGGCATGTATCATGATGATGCGTATGGGCATGTATCATGATGCTATGCAGTCACATACTCATAATTAGTATCAATAACTGACATCAACAATCGACCTCTATAATGTGGACATTTAACCAACATTGCCCCCAAGGAATGACCCACATAGGGCCAAACATATAATGGACTCATGACCTCACACAAGGGCCAAATGTACAACACGATGGGCCTTACTCAAGGGTTACATGTACACAATAGGTGGGCCCTACTCATGGGCCTAACATACATCACAATGGGCTCTTTCGCCTGACCCTCAAATGCATCACAATGGGCCTCATCAACTAGGCCTCAATATACATCACATCAGGCCTTAGACACGGGCTGAATATACATCACGTCAGGTCTCAAATATGAGTCGCATGTACATCACATTGGGCCTCGACAATCAGAATCATCGATCAGCCACAACAATCAGAATCGACAATCGGCCATGATAATTGGCTTCGATCGATAATCGGCTTCTATAATCAGAATCGGTCAATCAGCCATGACAAGCAGAATCGACAATCAGCCACGTCAATCGACAATCGGCCACGATCGGTAATCGATCACGATAATCGGCCTCGATCGATAATCGGTCAATCGGCCATGACGAGCAGAATCGGCAATCAGCCATAATAATCGACAATCGGCCACGATTGGTATTCGGTCACGATAATCGGCCTCGATCGATAATCGGTCAATCGGCCATGACAAGCAGAGTCGGCAATCGGCCACGTAAATCGATAATCGGCCACGATCGATAATCGGTCACGATAATCGGCCTCGATTGGTAATCGTCAATCGGCCACGATAAACAGAATCGATAATCAGTCACGTCAATCGACAATCGGCCACGATAAGCAGAGCTGACAATCGGCCACATCAATCGAAATTGATAAGCAGCATTGATAATCAGCACCTACAATCAACATTGATAGTCGACACCGATCATTAGCATATAAACAAGGCGGGATCCATAGATAAATAGCCGATCAACCATAATATAAAGATTTATCCTCGACCATGGTTATATAAAATCCAATAGCGTGAAACCATCCGTCTATAATGAATGGGTCCCACTTATCTGGGTTAACCCACAAGATAATTATGAGAATAGGCCTAACAAGGCCTAAGGGAAGGTCACAATATGGACATCCAACCATCATTGCCCATCAACTTGGACCTTTAACCACCATTGCTCCCAAGCAGTGGCATACATAGAGTCAAACATATAGTGGGCCCCATGGCCCCCCATAAAGGGCTAATATATATCGCAATGGGCCTCACCCAAGGGCCACATTGCATGGGCTACACTTACATCACATCAAGACTCATCATATGGGCCGGAATTACATTACAATAGACCTCGCTAAATAGGAGATGGGCCTTGCACATGGGCCTCAAAATACATCAAGTGGTTTGCATCAATGGATCGTACCAATGGACCTCATTTACATCATAATGGGTCGCAGTACATGGTGTCACTTATATGTCAGTTGGACCACAATACATGGGCAGGAAAATACAACTCATTGGGCCTTACCAAGTGGGTCGTGCCAATGGCCTTAGCACATGGGTCATAGGTTCATCACATCAGGCCTTGTCCATGGGCCTCGAATACATCACAATGGGCCATAACCCATGAGCTTCAAATACACAATAGGTGGGCCCCATACATGGACCTTAAATATACATCATGATTGGCCTCATGGATGGGCCGCACCCATGGCCTAATATACATCAAATGGGGCCACATCATATGGACCGCAAATATATTACTGCAGGCCGCACAAATGAATGGTATAGGTACACAATGCATACATCACGACGAGCCACACGAATGGACGACACACACATCACGGTGGCTGCATATACGGGCCGCGTCGATGAGTCGTACTAATAAGTCCCATAAATATATCATGGTAGGCCTCACAGATAGGTCACAAGTATATCAAGGTGGGCACCTCGAATGGACCACAAAATACATCAAAGTGGGCCCGACAAATGGGCCACAAAATACATTAAGGTGGGCCCAACATATGAGCCTCATATATATCCAGGTGGGTTTCATATATCACACCAGCCTAATTAAATAGGCTGAAGCAACTGGGCCAAGTCGAATGGGCCAAGTTGAATAGGCCGAGTCCAATACGTCATGCATTCATTGTAAAGGATCATTATGGTGCATAAAAATGAATCGTATCCCAAGGATCATATGAACCATATCGCAATGACAATGGCGACAATGTTTTCCACCGTTAAGTTTCTAGTGGGCCCACCATAGAATTTATTTACATCCATACTATTCATAAGGTCAGAAGTGCCATTTTTCCACTATCAAATTCCAGTGGGCCCACCATAACATTTAATTTCCATCCAGTCCATGTATAAGGTCACAAAGACCTGGATATAGAGGGAAAACAAATATCACTCTGATCCATAATCCTGCAAAAGGGTTTTCAATGGTGGGAGTTCATCCCACTATCATCTGCAATGTGGCCCACTTGATATTATATCTGTCTTATTTGTAGCCTCAAGCCTTGAGACAAGCTAGGCAAATGGATGGACGGCTGGATGCAGCACATCCATTAGTGGTGGGTCCCATGTGGGAATGATCCCACCACGATATATGAAATATATGTGGTCCCACCACAATATACTATTCAAATATAAAATATTATATAATATACCATATCTATACATAATATTTAAATATAAAGTATTATATAATATAAAAATATTAGTGAGCGTGTGTGAGGGTGGGACTGCCAGTGTCTAGGTGGACGGCTGATGGTGGGGCCTACATTTTGGACGGTTGTAATGCAACACACATCATGGTGCGTCCCACCATCCAGTGATGTAGATGGTGAGGATAGATCACATATATCATTAGGTCCCACGTGGGGCCCAGTTGATAGGTCACACGGCTCAGGATAAAGAGGAAAAACAGACTTCGTATTCATCCAAAATGTCTGGCCCAAAAGGGTTTTAGTGATAGACGTTCAATCCTACTTTTGTTGATGGTGTGGACCATTTGAGTGCCGTGAACGGCTGATTTTTAGGACATCCTCATGCCTAAAGGGGACCCATCAATTGCACGGTGAGGATGCTCCAAATACATCACGATGGGGCCGAAGGTGGGGTCCAATTTCCCTGCACATTTTGGCCAGCGCCAGGACGCTTGCGCGTCCTGAGGTCTGCCAGCAGCAGCAGGCCTTATGTATGTTTATTTATTTTGTCTTTTTAAAAAAAAAAAAAAATTTGAAGATCTTTCATGTATGGGGCCCACATCAGGTAGATCCGATCCGACCATCGGCTCCTATGGCTCAATACCAACCTATCAAGACCAATATTCGATGGGTTTTTGGTCTACAAAAACATTAGGGTGTATTTCAACGGTAGAAAACTTTGTTTGCTATGCGATGGCCCACCAGAAATTCGGATTGAGATCATTTTTCGGCTCAACGCCTAAAATGATCCGCTGAATGGGATGAACGGCGTGGATTGAATTCATTTAACAAGGTGGGGCCTACATAAGTGGCCCACCCAAAAAGCATAAAATCTAAGTACCCTTTTTTTTTTCTTTTTTCTTTTTTTTCAGCGAGTACACCCCATTATCTGTTCAACTCCAGTGAGCACGACCAGCGTCCCTGGACGCTGGACGGACATTGTTTATATGCCATTCATTAAGGTGGGTCCCACGTGTGGGGACCACGGTGGGTCCCACATGGACATGGCCCACATGGTTTGAATCAATTTGATATTCGTGTTATCCATCACCAAGGGTAGGGCCCACATGGCTTGGACGGTTGGATAAGACACACATCAAGATGGGGTCCATTCGAGTGGGCCACACATCACACAAACATGAAAAAAGAGAGGGAGAGAGAGAGAGAAGCACCCACCTTATAATCTTCGTCTTCCTTCTTCCACCAACGCGTTCAAGAGCTTCAAGGGACGGACTTCAACGGTTGAGATTTGTTTTGGAGGGTGGGGATGAGAGATAGGAAGTGGGCCAAACTTCTCTCCTCTCCCTTGGGAAGCCATGGATAATTCTCTCTTGCTTGGGAGAATGGGAGAGAGAGATGAGAGAGAGATGATGGGAGAGAGGGAGGAGTGGTGTGACATAAGAGGTAAGGTAATTGTTGACTTTTGGGAGTACTTTTGTACTTGGAAATGGGGAGAGTAATGGGTTGAATGATGGGTGTACTTTTGACAAGTGAGGTGATTGATGTGATGGATTTTCTCGAAATTTGCAATACGCGGCATTTTCTTCAAACTGAACGCGGGCCCACATCTCCTGGACTGGGTGCCGCCTCGGCACGCGAGACGCGGCATCGGAACCGCAGCGACGGCGCAATCTCACTGGTAAAGATCTTGGGTCAAGCCGACTTCGAATTGATGGCGCACGAATCAGGGTCACACGTAAATATCGATTAAGGGTCAAAGGTTGCCGGAATTCGACCGGTAAGACCGCGGAAGTATACGGAACGGTACGGACTAAGATACGGGTCTTATAAATGGCCAGTTAAATGAAGCTGATATTCGTGGTTTTCCTTTATCCAGGACCGCTGGACGGTCTAAACAGCAGCTCGACCAGTGGCCCTGGCCTATCTGGCCCATCCAAATCATGGCCACGCCATGTACGGACGGCATGGATTCATGCATAAAGTGAGGTCCACTGTCCAATCGGCTGGACGGTCAAGATGAGACACTTTCATCAGGTGGGCTACACTGTGTGGCCACCAGCTTGAATAAAGCTGGTATTTGCATCATCCCTTCATCCAGACTATCTAGTCCATCTAGATAGTCTGGATCGATCCTAAGTGGGCCAGCAATTCAGGAAAAAGGGGAGAGAGAGAGAGAGGTGACAATGGGAGAGACCCCGTCACTATGGGCCCTTCCTAAATACAAAACGTACATTAAGGTAGGTCCCACCATAAGTGGACCCTAAAATCATCAAAATAAAATCATAAATCACCCACCTTTGATCTTCTCGTCCTCTTTCCGTCAAAGCATCCTAGAGCTCCAAAGGACGAACTTCAACGGTTGAGATTGGTTTTGGAGGGTGGGGATGAGAGATAGGAAGTGGGCCACACAAATCTCTCTCCTCTCCCTTGGGAAGCCATGGACGAGTTCTCTATTGATTGGGAGAATGGGAGAAAGAGAGATGAGAGAGAGGTTGTAAGAGAGAGGGATGGGTGTGATGGGTGAAAAGGTGAGTGATGGGTGATGTGTACTTTGACATGTGAGGGATGGATTGCTTTGACTTTGGGGTTGCTTGGGGATGGAGTTTTGTACTTGATATGAGAGGTGATTAATGGGATTGATTGAGGTGACATATCGTATAGATTCTCTTAGTTTTGTAATGCGTAGTGTTTTCCTCAAACTGAACGCGGGCCTACATCTCCTGGCCTGGGTATCGCCTCGACGCACGAGTCACGACATCGGAACCGCGGCGACGGCGTCGACTCCTTAGGGTCATGCGCAAACGTTAATTATAGGTCGCAGGTTATAGGAATTCGACGAGAATGATCGCGGGAATTGACGAAACAGTACGGACTAGGATACGGACCTTACGCATTAGCCCCTCCTCTCGGGTAGGTAAGGCTATACCCCCTTTCAACAGACCATGACACAGTGGGAGACGCGGCCTGATGGTATACGACCCTTATGCGCTCATGCATCCACTCGGTCTAAACGTTGGAGCAACCTCTGGAACCAAGAGGGTTTAGGGACTTTCACCCAGGGATATCTATAACACCCCATATAGAACAGATTTTCGGTGTCCCATCTAGCCATCCACGAAATACCTGTGGAGGCTACGGCCCTGATGTCGCTAGGGCGTACGGTAGTCATGTCACACAAATGCGAGATGTATGTGTCACACAGTTTAATCATGCATCAATCCTGTCCATACCATGATCTCATGTGCGGCAACTCCGCCTATCAGGGAGCCCTATGAATAACCTGCCCTATGGCATATGCAATGGTCAATCACATATCATAACAAACATGTAGATGATGCGTATGGACATGTATTATGATGTTATGCTGTCACATACTCATAATCGGTATCAATAACCGGTTATCAACAATCGACCTCGACAACGTGGACATTTAACCAACATTGCCCCCAAGGAATGGTCACATAGAGCCAAACATATAATGGGCCTATAGCCTCACACAAAGGCCTAATATACAACCTAATGGGCCTTACTCAAAGGCCACATATACACAACCGGTGGACCCTGCTCATGGGTGTAATACATATCACAATGGGCCTTGCCCATAGGCCATTAATACATCACAATGGGCCTTACCCATGGGTCATGAATACATCACAATGGGCCTTGCCCATGGGCCATGAATACATGACATGTGGACCTTACACATGGGTCTTGAATACATCAAATTGGCCATGCATCATGGGTTTAATACGTGTCACAATGGGCCTCATCTATGGGTCGCATGTACATCATATAGGTCTCGACAATCAGTCTTGGCAATCGAAATCGATCGATAATTGCTCTCGACAATTGGAATTGGCCTATACAATCGACCTCGACAAATCAGAATCGGCCTCGATACTCGTCCTCGACAATCAGAATCGGCCTATATAAGTGGCCTGGACAAATCATAATCGGCCTCGACGTAAGGCAGGGTCCATAGATGGACGACCGATGATGGATCAAGCAATATCAATGGGGCCCAAGCGTTTGGGTTAACCCACTAAAGAATGAGCCTATCCAGAAGGGAAGGTCACAATGTGGACATTCAACCATCATTGCCCATCAATGTGGACATTTAACCAACATTGCTCCCATGAAGTGGCCTATATATAGAGCCAAACATATCGTGGGCCCATAGCCTCACCCAAAGGCTTAATATACATCACCATGGGCCTAACCATGGGCTTAATACACATCATATTGGGCTTCATACCTGGGCCTCAAATACATCACAATGGGCCACGTCCCATAAGCCTCAAATACATCATATGGGCCTCAACATATGGCCTCAAACATGGGCTATAAATACATCTCATCAGGCCTTGCCCATAGGCCTCGAATACATCACAATGGGCCTCACCCATGGGCTTCAAATACACAATAGGTGAGCCCTACACATAACCTTATACACATTATATCATTGTGTCACACTAATGGGCCTCATACACATCAAGTGAGCTACATCAATGGGCTGCACTAACGGGCCTTATACACATCGAGTGGGCTACATCAATGGGCCGCACTAACGGGCCTCACACTCATCAAGTGGGCCGCATCCACGGGCCGCACCACATGCCAAAAATAAATCGTATCGAAAGATCATCTGGACCGCACTCCAAATAGCGGCGGAGATGATGATTGGAAAATCATCTAAACCATACCACAAATGGTAGTAGTGATAATGCTCTCCACCGTTAAAATCCTATAGGGCCCACTACAGAAAACCATGGGAGCAGCTACACCCACCGTTAAACATTTATAGGACTCATCGTGATGCATTTTTGAGATTCAACTATTCATAAGTTAACATAGAGATAGATAAAGTGAAAATAAAAATATCAGCTTGATTAGGAACTGCCGTGGCCCTTAAGAAGTTCTGAATGGTGGATATCACTATCCCCATTAATTTTCAATGGTGGGGTCTGTTTGAACTTTAGATCTGACTCGTTCTTTCGCCCATGCCGTAAAATGATATTTCTAATTGGTTGGACGGTATGGATACAACACATGCATCATGGTGGGGCCCACCGTCCAAAGCCTAGACGGTGTGGATAGATATACATCATGGTTGTGGCCCACAGAGATTGCTGCCTCATCACCATAACAATATAGTTGGTGTACAGTACCCAGCCAAGCTGCTTTCCCTGCAGCAGGTAGGCCCCATAGATCAAACGGATGGACGGCGGAGATAAATACATACATCAAAGGTGGGGCCCCACCGCCACACATGTCACATGTACGGGGTGAGTCCCATCATCCTAAAAAGGGAGGGTAGTTGGATAGAACACATGCTTCAACGGTGGGTCTCACCATCCAGTAATTTGGATGGTGATGATATAAAACACATACGTCATTGTAGGCCCTACACGTGCAGCTGTTGCACGTGTGGAGTTATAACACATACATCATTGTAGGGCCCTCATCAGCCAATGGATGGTGCAGGTGCAACGCACCAAATGGAGGCAGACCCCACACGGACAGTTAGATGACACACATACCTGACGGTGGGGCCCATGAAACTTGTACACGTCAGCATAGCAGCTATTGCTGTGAATTCTGGCACACCTACCATCTAACGGATGGTGTAGATCACCAAGGTTGGATGGCATTACATCGCGGTAGGTCCCACAGATCCTGCTACTGCACTTGCAGCAGCTCTTACAGCGGCTGCTGGCCCGTCCTCCATCAGACGGTCGGACAGGATTACATGCATCAAGGTGGCTCCACTAGCATTTGCTGATGCCAGTATCCCAGCTGTATTGCTGGTTTGAGATACAATAGCCAACCCGGTTCCACCATCCAGAAATTGAACGGTGTGGATGCAACATATAGTGTCAAGGTGGGTCCCATCTCATGAACGGTGTAGATTAGACACATACACCATGATGAAGCTCATATCTGCTTATGTGAATCAGCAGCAATAACTGCTGGGTCAGCCATCAAATGGACGGCACGGCTACAACTACATCACCGCAGGGCCTACACGCCACCATCCAGTCCTGGACGTTAATTAACGGATGGTCTGGATGGTGTATCGTCTAGGCGGCCCGCCTCCCTGATCTGGGTGGATGGCCTCGGTAACCAATCAAGGTGGGGTCGACGCTTTGGGGTCCACGCTCCATTAGGGTGGGTCCACACAGATGGACGGCTAGGGCAAAACACATGCATCCAGGTGGCTCCCACACGTCCAATTTCTGAACGGTGTGGATAGGCCCATCCATCATGGCTGGCCCCATAGCATGGATGAAACGCATGCATCATTGGTGGGCCACACATTAAAAGTACGAGAGAGAGATAAAGAGAGGTCAGTGAGATAGAGGGAGGGACCCCGCCACTATGGGTCCTCCTTATACAATGCACACATCAAGATGGGTCCCACCAATGTGGGCCCTCAAATCATAAAATCAAATGATAAAAACACCCACCTTTCGATCTCTTGACCCGATGGAATCCCTAGCTCCTCAGCTTCGACTTTAACGGAAGATGATGAAGTTTAGAGGGTTTGGATGAAAGAAAGGGGGGTAGTAAGATGAGCCACACCAAGCTCTTCTCATGGAGAGCTTGGACGGTTGGGTTGCTTGAAGAATGAGAGAGAGAGAGAGAGAGAGATGTGAGTGATATAAGAGAGTGATGGGTGAAAAGGTGAGTGGTGGGTGATGTGTACTTTGACATGTGAGGGATGGGTTACTTTGACTTTGGGGTTACTTGGGGATGGGGTTTTGTACTTGACATGAGAGGTGATTGATGGGATTGATTTGATATGTTGTAGAGATTCTCTTGGGATTGCAAATGCGGGGCGTTTTCTCAAACTGAACGCGGACCCACATCTTCTGGCCTGGGTATCGTCTCGGCACGTAATATGCGGCGTCGAAACTGCAGTGACAGTGCAGTCACTAGGGTATAAGTCTCGGGTTGAGCCGACTCTAGAATATGAGATATGACTCAAGGTCCCGCGCAACTGCCTATTACAGATCGCGAGTCGTCGGAATTCGACCGGGAGGACCGCGTAAGCCTCCGAAACAGCACGGTTTAAGATACGGGCCTCACATCTATACCATCCAACCATCTTAAGAGATCATTTTATGGCATGAGAAAAAGAATGAGATAGATCTAGTACCAAGTGGACCACACTACAGAAAACAGTGGAGTTGAACGTCTGCCATTGAAACCCCTTTTTGGGATTACAAAAGTTTTGAACCAATATGATATTTGTTTTTCCTTTATCCAGGTCTTTGTGGCCTTATGAACAGACTGGATGGGAAATAAACCTTATGGTGGAGCCCACTGTAATCATAATTGTAGGACCATTTATCACCACTGTTAAGTGTGGTATGGTACAGATGATCCTTGGATATGATTCATTCTTTTTTTTTTTAATAATGCTTTAAATGATCTCTAGCAATAAGTGAATGGTGTGGTTGGTTTTGGCCTATTTAAATCAGCCCATTTAAATTGGTCCATCTGAATCGGCCCATGTCATGCCCTAAACTCAGAAATCATACTCATAAAATTCTCGATTGCCGAATCCGATGCCGACAGCCTCCGTAGTACCCCATTCTCGGCTCCCAGCATCCATACACCAGGTTCTGATCCTGGGATCCTATAAGGAGGATTTTCTAACGTACATTTGTCTCATAAGAAGCATAACCATAAGTATACCCAAATCATAAAAGGGCAACATCATCATCACATATCCACTAATATAATTATTTGAATATATTGCTGAAAGATAAATATATATGTCAAAGATCAAAGCTTCAAAAGTCTGCTGCACGCTCCAAGCTCAATGCTGTTGTAACTTAACGCCACCTACACGTATCTATCGTACATAAGCTTATAGAAAGCTTAAAGGGTGGTGAAAGTGTGTGTAAAGTAAGCACCAAGTATACACTAAAGCCTATAAATCATACATCATCGGGATAAATGGAAATACCAATAAGATCATGAATCATGCGATATCAGAGTAAACAGAAATATACTGACAAGTCCATGAGTCATATAATATCAGAGTATGCAATACGGATCAACTATATAAATGCAGAATCATGAAGAGCCAAATATCAGATGACGATGATGCAATGCAATATGCAAATCCCGAAGAGTCACGAAAATCATCAACCCCATTTAGGTCATACATCAAGCCCGCGCGTATCGCATGATCATGTGGGGATAACTCCGTCTCAAAAGGAGTTCCATAAACATCTGAGCCCAATGACATCTCCTTTAATCAATCATCCATCATAACATGCATACAAATAATGAGGGTCCACAGACGGACGACGGATCTAGTCCGAATATCAAGATACGCTCACTGATTTAAAATGCGTCACGATAGTTAAGGAAAGAATCCAACTTATAGCCACCATAACATCGGACGATGCAACCGATGTGGGACAAAGTTTTACCTTCAATAGCCTGCCAATCACTGGTAGCTCGCCTAGGCTCCTCAGGCCCCGCCCACATCACCGTCCGCCCACGTGCGCTCGCCCACATGTGGTTACAGTGATGGAGTGTCAAATGTCCCCCACCGAGGGCAGATATAAGTCTAAGTGCAATAAGTGGGTTTCCTTACCCTCTCTATCGCACAATAAACTGGACTTTCCTATGGGCCCAATATATATACAAGGTGGCTCCAAGGTATAGGGATCATGATGCTATGCTGTTACATACTCATAGTCGGTATCGATAATCGGTATTAATAACTAGCACTAATAATTAGCCTCGACAATCGAAATCGGCCAAACAAGGCCTAAGGGAAGGTCACAATGTGGACATTAAACCATCATTGCCCAATAATGTGGCCATTTAACCAACATTGCTCTGAAGGAGTGGCCCATATAATGAATTCATACACAACTTAACAGGTCATTCATACATCGCACTAGGCCTCAACCATGGGCCTTGAATACATCATAATGGGCCTCAACCCATGAGCCCCAAATACATTACATCAGGACTCATCAAATGGGCCCCAGATACATCACAATGGGCCTCAACCCATGGGCCCCAAATACATCACAATAGGCCTCAAACCACGGGCCTTAATACATCACAATGGGCCTTCACCCGTGGGCCACAAATGCATACATTGAGCCTCATCAAATGGTCAAATCAATGGCCTTATATACATTGCAATGGGTCATAACCCATGTAGAGATCATTTTAGAACATTTCTAAGGGAATGAATCGTACTAAAAGATCATCTGGACTATATCACAATTAGCAGTGGAGATAATGATTTTTCATCGTTATAAAGATTTCAGGGCCCACCATCACGTTTATATTCCATCCAGTCTGTTAGTAAGGTCATAAAGACCTGGTTGGGAAGAAGAACAAATATAAATTTAATCTAAGGTTGTTGTGGTCCAAAAAGGACTTCAATGGTTGCCTCATTTTTAGTCTCAAGCCTTAAAATTATCTTTCAAAATGGTTGGATGGTTTGGATGCAACGCATGCATCATGATGGGTCTCATAGGGATGAATGGCATAGATAAAGTACAAACCTCATGGTGGGGGTCCACACTATTGGAAGGAGTGGATACAATACATACATCAGTGGGTCCCATGTGGGGCCCACCATAATGTTTATTTTCCACCCAATCTGTTGGTAAGGTCACGCAGACCTGGCTGAAGAGGAAAATAAATTTCATAATGATCCAAACTTCTGTGAAACCCAAAGGGTTTCAATGGTAAACATTCAATCCTCCACTGTTCCCTATGATGTGGGCCACCTGAGCACCACATGCAGTTGATCTTTGGAGTGGGGCTCAAAGCGAAAAGGGGCCCACCAAATGCATGGTGTGATGTCCAACCCACATCACAGTGGGGCCCACATATGGGACCCATGTCCCTACCCATTCATGTACGCAGCAGCAGGACACTGTTGTAGGACGTCAGCAGTAGCGCCTACTGTATAATAGTTTTTTTTTTTGGGTTTGTGTATGGTTTTTCCTAGGCGGGGCCTGCATCAGGTGATTCCAACCCAACCACTGGATTCCATGACTCAAGACAAACCAAACAAGCCCAATATGCGATGTATTTTGGCTAGTAGAAACATCAAGGTGGATTTCAACGATAAAAACCACTGTTTTCGACGCTATGGCCCGCCAGAAAATCGGATTGGCTTCATTTTTTGGCTCAATGCATAAAATGACTTGAGAAATAAGATGGACGGCATGGATTAAAGTCATGCATCAAGGTGGGGCCTACATGAATAGCCCACCATAACGTTTAGAATCAAATTGATATTTTTGTTTTCATTACACGTCTAGCGTCCTTGGATGCTGGACGGTTTGGGCACAACACATATATAAGGTGGGCCTTGCTCAGGTGGGCTGCCAAATGCACAGATGGTGTGGATAAGACATACATCAAATGGGGTACATCTAGGTGGGCCACGCAGTCACATCATCACACAAAATAATGGAAAAGAGAGGGAGAGATAGAGAGGAGGAGACACATGCGATGGAGGAACCCCGACACTATGGGCCCTCCGTTCCATGCATCTAATCATACATCAAGTGGGTCCCAATACATGTGGGCTTACCAAATCAAAAATCAACGATGGAGATTCCTTCTCCACCAAAATAGAAGGTCTAAATGACCTCTTTCAAACTTAAAAAGTAAACATCATGATGAGGTCCATGAAGATTGGCCCCATCATGGAATGATCATGTGAATCATAATGGGCCATCGCTACACCTAAGGTCCAAAGTGAGATCCATACCATCAATCGATAAGCCTCACTTGGCCAATCATAAAAATATGAAATATAAGCCTATAGAAGCACCCACCATTTGATCTTCTTACTATGATGAAACGTCGATATCCTTGTGTCTCACTTTGATGGAAGAAGATGAGAAATGAAAGGCTAGGATGATAGATCTTGAGATGGGAAGTGGGCTACACAACACACTTTTCTCTCTTGAAAATGGCTTAGACGTCCCCCATTTTTATTGCTTGAAAAATGTGAAGAAAAAGAGAGAGAGAGAGAGAGAGAGGGTGGTTGAGAGAATTGATGGGTGAGTGAGTGATGGGTGATGTGTACTTGACAAGTAAGGGATGAGTTGCTTTGACTTTGGGGTTGCTTGGTGATGAGGTGTGAGGTGATGTGTACTTGACATGTACTTGACCCTTGATGAGATTGATCGATTGATTGATGTGACATTATGTAAAGATTCTCTTGAAATTGTAAATGTATGGTGTTTTCCTTGAACTAAACTCGGGCCCACATCTCCTGGCTCGGGTAACATCTCGACGCGCGAAATACGGAATCGGAACCGCGGCGGTGGCACGGTCGTTAGGGTACAAGTCTCGGGTCAAGCTGACTCTAGAATACGGGATACGACTCAGGGTTGCGTGAAATGCAGACAAAAGATCACGGGTCACCAGAATTCAACTCGAAGGATTGCGAAAGCCTACGGAATGGTACAGGATAGGATACGGGTCTCGCAACCCATTTGATTTGGTCCATTTGAATTAGTCCATTTGATTCGACTCATTTGAATCGGCCCATTTGATTCGACCCATTTAATTCGACCCATTTGATTCAATTGAGGCCATGATGATGCATATTAGGCTCTTGTGCGAGGCCGTGGGCCCACTGTATGTTTGGCCCTATGTGGGCCACTCCTTGAGAGCAATGTTGGTTAAATGACCACATTGATGGGCAATAATGGTTTAACGTTTACATTGTGACCTTCCCTTAGCCTTGGTAGGCCTACTATATTGCTTAATCCATTATCAACTGTCCATCTATGGACCCCGCATTGCGTCGAGGTTAATTATCGATGCCGATTATCGGTGTTAATTGTTGATACCAGCTACCGTTACCGATTATGAGTTTGTGACAGCATAACATCATGAAACATGCTCATATGCATCATCTGTATGTTTGTTATAAGATGTGATTGGCCATTGCATATGTCATAGTACAAGTGGTTTATGAGAGTCCCTGATAGGTGGAGTTATCCCACATAAGTGCATGGTATGCGCAGGATTAATGCATAATTGGACTATGTGACTCATGCACTTTGTATTTGTGTGATTGTAATTATTGTATGCCCTAGCAATATCAAGGTCATAGCCTCCACAGACACATCATGGATGGCCGAATTGGATACCAAAAATACTGTGTTTAGCATTGGGGCACCATAAATGCCCTGGATGGAAATCCCTAAACCTGATGGTACCAGAGGATGACTCTAATATCGAGATCAAATGGATACACGAGTGCACGAGGGTCGTATACTAGTAGGTCGTTTTTTCCATTGTGTCATGGTCAATTGAAAAGGGGTGTAACCTTACCCGCCTAAGTGAGGGGGCAATTTCTAGGTTGAGTTTGACCAGCTTAAGGAATAAGTCAGCTATCGACAAGCCAGGCCAGATATTAACAAGTGGATAGTGAGGTCTCTTTTACTCACCTAGTTGTGCGCTCGGATAGAGGCGACAAGATGGTGTAAAGTGTACTAGACCCCCGTGGCTATCCAAAGTGAGAGATGTACTAATATTTGATGATCTGGTGATGAGCTAAAGGATTGACATGCTTAAGTTGCATCTCACATCGCATGGTCTTGGTATGACCGATAGCATTCATATCTTCCAACGCATAGCCTTGGTATGACTGATTTCATTCATACACTCATCAGCATTATTTCGCATTACTCTGATATTGTATTCTGAGCATGTTCATATTATGCACACACTTACACTACCCTCTAAGCTTTCTATAAGCTTATGCATGATTGATGCATGCAGGTAACGACAGGTCGCAGCTGGAACTTCGTCGCAGTTGGAGCGTGTAGTCGAGCTTAAGGAGTTTCCGTTATTATTATCTTGTATTTTTCTTCATATGTATTGTACTTTAAAGTTTTTGATCATAGTAGATTTTGTGATAGTGTTCTTGTGGTTATTGTTCGTGGGTTATACTTATGATTATGCTCATTACGAATCAAAATCATGTTAAAAATCCTCCTTGTAGAATCTCAGGATCGGAACCTGGTGTATGGGTGCTGGAAGTCGAAATGGGGTACTACGTAGTCTGTCGGCGCCAGATTTGGCGATCTGAAATTTTGTGAGACCAATTTTCGAGTTTGGGGCGTGACAGAGCCTATGTTATGGTAACGAAAAACCTGTGTTAAAAGGCTACACAAATGCAAATATGGTAGGTGACATAACTCCAGGAAGTCTACATCGGGGTTCATTTCACGTTTGTAGGAGGAGCAGTCTCTTGGCAGAGCAAGCTACAAAAGGTCGTTGCATTGTCGACGACAAAGGCCAAGTATATTGTGGTCACAGAGGCATATAAAGAGATGCTTTGGATGAAGAGGTTCTTACAAGAACTTAGCCTGAAGTAGGAGCAGCAGGTGGTCTATTACGATAATCAAACTATTATACACTTGAGTAAAAATCCAAGTCAGTACTTCAAGTCAAAGCACATAGAAATTCGGTATCACTGGATCAGGGATACTTTGGAACAGAATGTGTTACAATTTGAAAAGCTCCACATGGACAATAACGGGTCAGACATGATGACCAAGGCATTGCTCAAGGGTAAGTTTGAGGTTTTTAGAAACTTAGCTGGCTTGAAGAAGATAAATTCCTCCTAAGTCGGAAAGGGAGAGATCTGATAGGCTTTTCCTCCTCAGTTCAGAGGAGAGGTTGTACAGCACGGATGTCCTAAATCTTGCTGGACCGCGCTACTCGATCGGTTGAGTAGCCTGCTCGACTGGTCAAAGGGGCCTGCTCAACCAGTCGAGGATCACTTGACTTAAAGTCCAACAAGCCATGATTTTTGTCCTTGACCTGGTTTGACTAGTCGAGGGTTACGCAAATTCAGTTCGGATTTGGTGCAGACTGCGTAAATTTGAGGCGGTTTTCGCAGATGTGTGAAATGGATTTTCTAAACTATAAATAGGGGCCCCTAGGGCTATTCTAGGGTCTGCTAAAACTTCCTAAAGTGATTCTAAAGGAAGCTTGTGGAATGGAGGATTCTGCTCGTAGAGGTGATGTACTTCGCAGTTGACGTCTCAACGCTTCTAGGTCCTCGTGATCGGTGAGATCTCTCTAGTTTTCATTATTATTGCTCATTCGCTCCTGCATGAGTGAAGAAGGTTTGATTCAAGTGGCATATGCTTGTAATCAGTTGTAACGTTTTACTTCATAGTGAATTGTTGTTTTAGACGAGGTCCCGTGATTTTTACCTCTTCGAGGGTTTTCCATGTAAAAATCTCGTGCTATGTGGTTTGTGATTTGATTTATTTCATTGCTTTATTATATCCCATAATTCTATTATTTTAAAAGGTGACATTCTAAGGTTTTTGTGCAACGCTCCTAATACTTCTCACCTTAGACACTTTGAGAAGAAAATTTTTGAACACCTGTTGAAAAAGCTTAACATCTTGCCTTCAAGAAGAAACCCTTCTTGAAACCCTCCTTGTGCAATAAAAAAAACCCATCTTTTTCTCTAAAATTGTAATCCCACCTTAGCTCTGACATAACTTATCTTGAAAACCACTCTTTCACAAGGAAAATGTTATAAGTATTCTTCCAAGGGTCTTTCAAATTTGACCTTTGTTAGCTTGTGAAACATGCATCCATGGGTTCAAAAAAGTGAATAAACTCACTGTGATTTTGGTGTCACAATTTTAACTTAATGGATCATATACAATTGGACTTTTTCTATTACAGTCAATGCATGTTGTTCTTTTCCCTGGCCCTTCATCAGATAGTTGGGACCATCGATCAATATGATTTTTTGTGATGGACACTCAATCAAATATAGGCCACATGAGATGAACATACCAGATCACTAATTAGACCTCTTATCATCTATTTTCTTATCCAAATAGTTTTAAACTAAGATCATACCATCAAAGTGACATAAGAGGGATGTATAGTCAAATGTGCTCCTCACATGTTGGACAGTTCAGGTCACTTATCCAGCTTCTAGAATAATAATTGTGGACTGTCCACTTCCTATCTAATGGTCCCAGGGTTATCATAGTCAGATCACTGGTTGAGTGCGCCCACAATAGTGGGTTGCCTGTGATTTTTAATACTGAATTTGTTTGGAGATTTCAAATATCCAATCAAATGCAAAAATAGACGTTCCTAATTGTTGGAACAGACCTAATAATTGTTTTTGAATTGAGTACCTTTGTCTTTAAAGAATTGCTAAATTGTTTTTTTTTTAATTATTATTATTAAGCATCAAAACATTCACAATTCTAAAATTTTAATAAATAAGATGGTCAGAAAACCAATTTTTAAAAAAGTCAGATGGTTCCTACCTGGACTTACTCGGTTTTGGTAGTGAGACCGCCACTATAGCGGTCGGTGCTGGAAAGTAGTGGTCGGTGCTGGAAAAGTTCTGTGGGCCACACCACGATGTGTGTATGTGTTTTATGGAAGCGGATTGGCTGGTGTACTGCACACCACCGATGTGGCTGGTGTGTTGACATCACCAAGTTATGTGAGTCCCATCACGTGGTATGTGTTATATCCCAACCGTCCTTTCATTTGGCAAGCTCATGGTAATACTTGAGCCAAAAAATAAGACATCCAAGGATCAAGTGGACCACACTGAAAAAGGCAATTTTAGAATGAACGTGTACCATTGAAACTTTTTCAGAGGTAACCTAAGCTTTGGATCAATATGATATTTGTTTTTTCTCTTCATCCAAGGATGTGTGACCTTATGAGTATATTAGATGGAAAATAAATGTTATATGGGCCTTACGAATGTTTTAATGGTGAGAATCATTATCCCACTGCTATTTGTGGTGTGGTCAACTTAGGATTTGGATATGAATAATTTTTTGGTAATGATTTAAAATAATCTTAAAAAATATACAAACAGTGTGGATATAATTAATACATCATTTTGGGGCCATGTAACTTTCATCTCCTTTGAACCACTCGTACAACTTGGAGGTCGAGGATCAAAGCTTGTCTTCGAACAACATGTACCCACACCAGTAAGATCGGTGGTGGGTGGTACACCAGCCAATTCAGTTCCTTGTTTTATCCATCTTATCCATCCATTTTGCAAGCTAATTTATTTAGAACATTACAGAAATGTCAATAATTGAACACCTATCATTGAAAACGTATTGAGAGATGGATGTGACGTATATGCTTTGGTATGCCTCTTTATGGATATACGGTCCTTTTAGGGGTTCTATGAGGCCCACGGTGATGTGATGTGTATGTTTTATCCAAGCCATCCATCTATTTTTACATATCATCTAAGGCATGAATTAAAAAAAGGAGTTAGATGAAGTCTCAAGTCGACCACACCATAGGATGTGAGGATTGAGCTCCTATTGCCAAAAGCTTCTTAGGACCATGACGTAAGGAAGGAAGTGAGGTCGAGCACCATCTTCCTCAGAGGAATAACTGTTCCAAATATACAAAACTTCTCTAGACTCTTCACATAGGATTCTCAAATATATGAGAAAAAGATAATAAAAATAATTTTAAAATATTTGAAATAATTTTATTGACAATGAAAAATGAGATTACAACTCTTTAAACAAGGATACGTACCCTAGAGAGAAGTTTCAAAATTAAATTATAACTAAAAATCTTAGAAATCACGACTTACAAACTTACTTTCTATAGACCATGGTGATTTCCACTAGGCCTCATGCTTTTGGCCAAAAAGAGTCTCCTATTTGAGTCAACCATGCTATACTCCTAATTATTCTAAGCATTGTTCATGCCGGATGCAACTCATAGAGCCCAACTCTTGAAGAGTTATGACCAAACTAAAACTTATTACAAATAGTAAAAATGAAATACAATATGATTTCATTCGTAGATTTGATGTTATTTCGTAAATTCAATGTATGCAACCTGACATTAACTGTCCTACTCCAAAATCATATATGGTACATCTGATAGCTCAATCCAATTTGTAAAATACATTGTTTTAAATTCTAACGGTCCAAATCACTTTTGTCATTGACCGAGCCTTTTTAATCCATCTTATCTATGAAATTGTTCGTGACCCGCTCTACATCAGCCCATCATGATGTTTATTTGCCATCCGACCTTCTCATAAGGTCACATATACCCAGATGAAGGGAAAACATAAATATCAGCCTCATCCAAAACTTCAACGGTTCCAAGAAGTTTTCAACATTAGGCTTTCAATCCCCCCTTCTTCCAGTGGTGTGGTCTAGTTGAGGCTTAGATCTGCCTCCTTTTGTCCTGATATGATCTTTCAAAATGGATGAATAGTGTGGATAAAACATATACATCGCAGTGGGCCCCACAGAGCCCTTGATAGGATCCTCCGTCTCTATCTAGGTCCTGGGGATAGTACCCAATTCAGGGTCTTATTGTTTAGACTCACGCCCTATAATGCGCTCCCAAAATGGATGGACAGTCTAGATAAAACACATACATCATGCAGGGCCCATAGAGCTTTTTCAACATGAACCACTACCGATCGAGGTTGGTAGTGGCTGTACCACTACCGAATCCGAATCCGATTCCGTGGGCTTAATTCTTGAAGTCCATCAACCAATAGATGAGAGGATTCGTGAGGATTCTATTTGCTGCTCGTGTGTCCACACACACCACACAATTTTGGTGGATCCGTGATTCAAAAAAGTAATAATGGCCACACGTGGATACGATTTGGAATGTTCGTAAGTGGGCCCTACGGTAAGAAATTAACGGATCGGGATAGACTAGTATTTTTTAGTACACGAGGATACTTCACGTGTCTGTGTTTCAATTTTCGAACAGATGGGCACATCTGTACAAGATCCCAACCGTTGATCAGGTGGGCTCTACATTAGATGGACATACTAAAAAAATCACACCGATTGAAGTATCCTAACCATTCCATCAAAGGACTTTGTGGGAAATAAAATGGATGGATATGAAAAAATGGCAGAACTTCCTGTGATCTTAAGATGTGCTGAGCCAGGGGTTTGTAATTTTGAGAGATGGACCATCCAAGGTGGGGGCTACCTGATGGTCGTTTCTGATGTAGTGCTTATTCACCTACCCGCACTTCTACTACACGCTTTACATATGGAAATCTAGAGCCTAGACCGTTCAAAGAGTCAGATCCGTTGCTGGTAAGACAGCCCCAATTTGCATCTCTGCCGTCCATTTCATAAACTAAGGGTGATTGGAACGATTAGTCTAAAGGTCCATCAATGAGATGAATTAAATTTTGTTGATGCCCGGCAGTGGGTTTGGCCCGGGTCCAGCCAGAATACTTGGGGCCCAACTATTAGGGGTGCACATTGAACCACAGGAACCATGTAATCGGATCGGAACTCTTGGATCGGTCCGGTTTGATCCGGTTCTAGGGTGCTAACGGTATAGTTCCAGTTCCAAAATTTCCAAAACCATTGATTACGGATCGGTTCCGATTTAGGGTCCTGTAGAACCAAACCGAACCGTTGATCCGAACTGTTACACGAACCGTAGATCCGAACCTCACGAACCGTGGATCCGAACCATTACACCAACCGTACATTCGAACCGTGACATCTAATGAACGTAGGTCATAACTAACTGATCGGTGGACATCTAATGAACGGTCAAAACAACATATTCAAATTCAACAAAGTAGATGTACATTGAATTGAATTCCAAGCTCAGCAAACCGCATTGCCAAGTCAATCTGATGGTGTGGCTACATCCCATGTATGGTCAATATCATTACACGTGACACACATGTACCTTAAATTGAGTTGTCCAAGTGTAACGTCTCGTCCAACCAACACAATGCCCTTGGGCGTCCACGTAGGATTTGTCGTAGGACCATTCGTTTAAACCACTCGTGATGGGGTACCACAAGTTAATTAACCTATAATTAGCCCATTAGAGTAGACCAAACAGGTCATGATAGGACCAAGTACAAGCCATCAAGCCAGATGGCTCGGTCGCACTTAGCATCAGCCGGTATGGGCTATACCGCGACGCAGGAAGGTCGAAAAATTATAAAATTTTACGGAACCACATATCTCACTGGGCTTGTGATTCAACGCGGATCACGGACTCATTGGACATCCAGAAGTTAATTATTCGAGTCGTTCCAACAGCACATATCAACTCACCCAAGGCCAGAGTTGAAATCTAGCACTGGTAATTGAAACTAAAACACTAGACTTTTCAGCCGTTGGATTTCTTCTAAATTTATGGTAAAAGTCTAATATAGTGTCCTACACCTGTCCACAAAATTTGGGACTCGATCGTGGCACCACAAAATTTGGGACTCGATCGTGGCATGATAACCGTTGATCGTAAATCGGGCCCATATGACCAAACTCCTTATCTGATCGTTCCCAAATTTTGCATGACCCTTCATCGAGCCATGAACCACTTATCTTATAAGTTTCATGGCAAGGGGGATGCCAGAACTGCCCCAACAACCAAAATGGTCCCCATAGGGCCATTCGAAGGTCGAAACCGTATGATCAAACCCCACCTTCGTTGATCTGTTTGTCCCCAAACTTTGCATGACCCCTCATCGGATCATGAGACACCTGCGCAACAATTTTGGTGGACAAGGGAGTGTTAGGGCCGCCCCTTCACCGATATTGAGTCCTAGAAGGCTATTTTGGAAATTTGAGGAAACTTAAGGCCAAAGGGCCCAAGTTTAGGGAATAAAGCCCTATCTCTCTGATAACTTCCCATTTACTACACCCACCAAAGAGAGAGAAGGGAGAGCAAGAGAGTAAAGAGAGAAGAAAGAGAGAGTGAAGAGGGACAAGGTGGACCCTAGATCGAGGTGGGGCCCAAGGAAATCAAACCTTTCAACTCTCAACCTCTCCTCCGAGAAGAAACTCTCTACCACAACCACAACAATCATCAATTGGTCATCTAGGTAAAACCCTTCACCCCTTCTTCTTGAAATCCATGTATTGAGAATGGATTGGCATGTAATTCTAACATGCAAGAGCTTGTTTTAGGGATTCTAGCTGATCGACCCAAAGCCCTCATTCCTAGGTCGATTTTCGAGTCTCCAA
Organism: Magnolia kwangsiensis; assembly: GCA_037074715.1. NCBI lineage: Eukaryota > Viridiplantae > Streptophyta > Magnoliopsida > Magnoliales > Magnoliaceae > Magnolia > Magnolia kwangsiensis. The sequence continues at coordinate 17,982,844 of CM073586.1, forward strand.
CGACCCATAGGTACGGACTATTGTTCTTAGGTGGCTTAGCACCAATTTTAATACGAGTTTAATGATTTTGATTGCTTGGACGTTATATTTGGAGAATCTAGAAAAACCCTAGGAATTGTATGGAATTATATGTTTGGCTCTCTCATGATGTTATTCTTACCTCTCACATGATTTTGTGTATAGATGATTACATGCTCATGCTTTGTTTGATTTTTCCATATGTTGTTGCTTCATAGTTTGTATGATTCATTACTCTTGTACATATGATTTCTTAGGATGGAGGAAGTGCTTAACTTCCTCACAAACCCACACAACTCACATGCAGTTTGTTTCATGATAGCAATAGCTTGCTTGCTAGGAGTATTTGATTCGTATGATTGAGATGCATGAAAGCATGATGTTGATATGCTTGTTGCTAACTTGGATAGTTGGCATGTTATGGATCACCATTATACTCTTGGGTTGGTCAGGAACATGATGAGAGCCGGTAGTCTCATCGATACGACTATGTTATGGCTAGACCCATAGGTTTGGGTGGGTGTGTTCGGGTGGATATAGTTCGACTACATGAGTCCCTTGTGCCCGATGTCACTCGTCTCACGCTCGCTTAACTCGTGCGGTCTTGCTATTTTTATTGACCAACCTTGTTTGTTAACCCTTTTTGTTCACCTATGTATGGAACTTGGAACACCCCACAACCATTGAAGCCCATCAATAACTAAACTGAAACTGGTCCACCGTCTCGTGAGCCGGGCTGGTGGAATAGGACATTGTGTCCGGGCTGTCGGCCTACGCTGGGGTGTCGTACCTCCCGGTAGTGACCGCGAGTGATCCCTTTCTCTCGGCACTCCTCATGTGCTTGAAGTCATGGATGAGGAACCCGATGGGATCACGAACCGTGGGGTCTCGGCCTCACACGTTGGGGGGGCCTTCGCCTAGCAACCAGCTTAGGGTATTAATACGTGGGGTGTATCAGATTCTTCAACCTGCTGGATGAATGGATTTAACTAATAACTCGGCTAACAGTATTACATTGCATTGCACTAGTTAGGGTGGTGACTCGGCAGTCGAGGTCACTCTGAGGGAGTGTGGTCATATGCGATCGTTAGATGGAGTCGTTCGAGGGGGTGTTATGGCGAGGGTATGCATGATATCATCCATCATGCATGCGTATTAATAAGAATAGTTAGGTGTTTATGATTGACTGCTTTTCATTAAGTTCATATTATAATTGATGCTTATTATAACTTAAAATTAATAGCACCCATTGAGTTGATCACTCACTTCCACTCTGGGGCGGTGTTTTAAAACACCAACTAGACCTATTCATAGATGCAGGTGACTCAGGGCATGAGAAGCCTGGTGAGGAGAGCTTCGAGGAGGAGGACGAGTTGTCTTACTTCCAGCTAATGGACGACTCTCCGTCAACTTGAGAGGTGAGATTGAATCGCTGAGTGTGGGCTCAACGTTATTCTTTTGGACATAGTATTCTTTTTGTGATTTTGTTATGCGACGCCTTGGGCGACCCATTTACATTCTTTTGAATCTATATATATTTTTGTTGTTCACTTTCGTTTCAGTAGACTTGTGTGATGATGCTTCATGTTTCAGGAATTTTCAAATTTGCACAACTAAACTGGATTAAATGCATATTAACGAAATCGGTTATAAGTGACACTCGGGAACTCAAGAGTCGAGCGTATGCGCGATCCCCGATTTTCAGGGCGTTACACCAAGTAGTGGGCCCAGTATCGAAGGATCATCATTTAGCATTTGATCTTAACTGGCTGATTCGTGATCATTTGATGGACCATTATAGTGAGAAGTCTTCGACAGTCCAAATCAACAAGAAAATGTCCATTGATCAGAGGTTAGAATTGTCTAATGAATCTAAATTTGGAGCTCTATCCCATTTATAGTGGGTCCCATTATTTGGATGGTTTGGATTTTGTTACTTGCAAGCCATGTGTCTAATGTCTGATTGCATCATGTAGGTTATTAAAAAAAGAGGTCTCCCATGTAATTAGTTGGATGATAAGTTATCGTTCAACTGTCATATATGTGTCCACATCTCTAGTGTGTAAAAATCCAAACCATCCAAGAATTGATACGAAGTTATTCCCATCCATTCACTCCCGATTGTATGGTTCCAAGACCTTAATAGTCTTGTTAAAAAAGTGCAATTGGGCTGGAGTTTAAAAAGCCCAGAACTGTGGAACCGGTCCGAAACCGAACCAGTTTTCACGGTCCGATTTCGATTCAATTCTAGGGCATTAAGGGTCCGGTTCCAATTCCAAATATCTTAGAACCGTAGGGAACGGTTCGGTTCCAGTTTCACCCCAAAATCGGACCGAACCAAACCGTGTGCACCCCTACCAACTATTGGTCTCATACAAGTCTAGCTTTCGGGTTGAATCCACTAGAGATGATGCTTTGCCCTGCCTTTCAACCCACACAAATGGGCCTGGATCATATTTTCAAGCGGTTAAGCTACTTTTTCTTGTGAGGCCCATCTAGAACTGGCAATTAGGACCGTTGGATCAGCCCACCTCAACCACTTTGTTCCATGTGCACCAGCTGGTTTGGCATCACGGATTCGAGTGTATTCATAATTCAAAAATTGTTTGGAAGATGATAATTGGCATATGATAATCCAAAATAGTCCTGTACGTACATGAGCCGAATCGAGTCGCGCTTGGCACAACTTGGCTCGACTCGGCCAATACCTAACCTCAGTTCGAACTCGAACTCGGCTCAGTCTCCGAGCCTGTCTTGTTAGCTCAGCTCAGTTTAATCAGCAACTCGAGCCAGTTGGAGCATATTCGACATTTTCTCAAACAGTAAAATGCATCTTCAATTTCTCACATAATGTAAATAAGTAACAATGTTTTACAGGTATTTCATTAAACACCTAAAGAGCAACATCAAGATCAAACACTTGGGCGAACAACATTAAAATTAAATAGCCAACGTATCCATTCCTTACTCGCCAACACTTTATCAAGTCATTTCATCAAACACTGGATGAGCAGCATCTATATCAAAATAACCGAGTCACCGAGCTAATTTGATCCGAGTTGAGGTTCGATCCAAGTTGAGTCGAGATCGGGCAAGCTCGAACTCAGCTTGAAATTTTTTTGAGCTCCAAAAATCAGCTTGACTCAGTCTGAATCCAATTTCGAGCCGAGCTTTTCCGAGTCGAATCGAGGGAGCTGACCGAGCTAACTCGACTCATTTATGGCTCTAATCCAAAAATAAAAAATAAAATTTGAAATTATCAGTTGCATAACTACAATTGTATCAATAGAACAATCTAAACAGTTCAAACATTGGTCATGTAAATCAACAATTAAAAAATGTTTATGAGATGCTTGTTAATCATTGGATCATTGTAGCCCGCCCCAGACTTAAAATTTTATTATTTTTTGGCCAAGCTTATTATAACCATTTTGTCAAATATCATAAATATTAACTAATTAAAGATATTAATATTGATTTAGTAATTAAATTCAACTTTAAATGAATGCACTAAGGAATTTTAATGCATTTTTATTTTTGGAACCCAATGCATTCCAATTAGGGTTGTACACGAACAGAGTTAGCTTGGTTAGCTCACTCGACTCAACTCAAAAATGCTCGATTCGATTCGGTTTGAAACTGAGTTCAAGGCGAGTCGAGCTGATTTTTTATGCTCGAAAAAATTCTGAACCGAGTTCGAGCTTACCCGAGCTCAACTTGACTTGGATAGAATCCCAACTCAAATTGAACTCGGATCGAACAAGTTCGGTGAGTCGGTTACTTTGATATTGATGTTTCTCACCAAGTATTTGATGAAATGACTCAACGAAGTGTCAGCTCGTGGTAAGGAAGGTATGTATATGAAACCGATATCCTTTTTTCTTGATTTTGATATTGCCTACAAGGTGTTGAAAGAAATATTTGTAAACAACTGTTGTTGTTTTACATACAGTAAGAAATTGAAAGTGCACTCCATGTGTTTGTGAAAATGTTGCACATGTGAACTTAGCTCGAACTCGGTTCGAATTGGCCCGAGTTGCTGACCGAACCAAGCTGAGTTGGCCAATCAGGCTTGAGGACCAAGCTGAACCGAGTTCAAGGCGGGGTCAGCTAATGGCCGAGCCAAGTCGAGCTGTGCTAAGCTCGACTTGGTTCGACTCATGTACACATCTAATTCGAGTGACAATCTGCCAAACACAATTAAATACTTTGAATCACCTTAATTTATGATTTGAAATTTAGTGCACTTCAAATACAAGTTCTCAAGCCTAAGACTAAAGAGTTACAATACAATATTTTTCTGTAAGCACGTCACGTATGTAAAATATTTAAAATGTGGGAAAGGTGATTAGCACCATGACAATCACATGATATGAAAATCAATCTAATACTCACTAATACTCACTGGGTAGGCCACACCAATATTGTATTTCATACCATCATCTGTCCATTGATATTTAGCCTTATTTTCATATTAGTATATATCATCGTGGTGTGGTCCACATTTGTACAGTTAGGATGTTCTACATATGATGCTATATCATCTAACCGGGGCTCGGATTCAATAGTGACTCTTCCCGTACCCACCTCAGTGCCGTTGGGTGTTCGAAAAGCCATGTGCCCAACTATGATATGTGTGTTTTATTCAAGCTGTCCATCCATTTTAGCAAATCATTTTACAGCATGAGCCCGGTTATTAAATACCCACCACTAAAAACTTCTTGGGCCCACAAAAGCTATGGGTCAAATATTTGTGTTTTCCATTCGTTTGGGTCTGCCTGCCTTAATCAACAGGTTGAATGGCGAATAAAAATGATGGTACACCCTAGAAGTTTTATAAGTGGGCACTCAATCACCATTGTTTCCTCTGACATAGTTTATTTGAGATTTAGATTTGTCTCAATTTTGAGTTCGTGATATAAAATGAGCTAGTAAAATGAATGTGCGCTTAGGGCCTGTTTGGATTCACGTATAGTATAGTATTGTATTATATTGTATTTGGGTACTATTCATGTATACATTAGATGGTTTTCAGAATACATCCAAATCAATCAGGTACTAATTAATGTTTGGATTGGAGGTATTATTTGGCATAGTATACAATACGTTATACAGATCAATGTTTGGATAGGACGTATTATGTCTGCATATTGTACAATCTTAATTGGGTCGGGTGGCCTGTTTGACGTATGGAACTTTCTAATTTTTAGCCCGGATGATTTTCACGTTGAAATATATCAAATGAACAGTCCCGATCTCACACTGCATAGGTATTAGATATCTTGTAATCATACAAATTTCAAACTTTCATCCATTGGCGAATACAGTGCAATGAATGCGAAGTATTGACTACAAGCCTATATTTTGATAACACTATACTGCACTTTCGATTTTTTAGAAACGGTATGAAATTACGCACATAGGATACGACGCTTGTACGCTCATATCCAAACGTTGAATAATGAGAATATTTGAAAATATTCAGTTATAATATGATACAACGCACTCTTATACACGAATCCAAACCGGCCTAATAAAATATATGAACATTGTTCATAAAACATATACACCGAGGCTTATATAGTCCAGTACCCAAGTAGCTGCTGGAGGGGTCACTACCAATCCTAGCCCATATAACCTGAATGGTTGAACCCAATCTTTCAGCTACACGTTTGTGTGCCCGTTTGGACAGTGGACCCCACGTAATCTGGATTTAAGCCTGATACTCATTTTGGTGGGTACATGACCTCCACGTTTATAGGATGGAAAATATGGTCCCAATCTGGAAATGCAACATCTGGGTCATGGTGGGCAAAGAAGCAATAAATGAGAGGAGGTTGGGGAATTTCGATTTGTTATTCGTGGGACCACATATACCACACAACTTTGGTGGATCGTGATGCTTGTGATTCTACCACTAAGTGTCCTTGATTCAGAACATAAACGTGGACATAATCTGGAATGCTCATGATGTGGGCCCTATCATGACAAATCACGCGGTCGGTTATGATCAGATGGTCGGTTAACGTGTAAGAAAAGCGTGTCTCGGACATTCGAATATTCTCTTGCAATCTGGCAAGATATTATCTGTTGATTTTGGACCTTACATGGTCCTTAATTACCTAATTGGAAGGTCATGTTCACATGTAATAAACCTTTCAATACGATCAAGCATGCTAAAGGAGTGGGACCCACCGAAGATGGGCATAGTCCAAAAATTCCTCCACTAAAGCGATGACAACCGTCCAATTAGGAAACCATTCTCACGAAATGAGGAACTTGCATCAAATTTTAAGAGAGAGAATGCTCTCCTACTCTTCAATCTCTAACGTCCACGTGGCAAGCTAGAGATAGGGACCATTATTCTGGAGGCATACTCAACTGGACGCGGATTGCGTCCTACCCCCGCCTGGACGGTAATCCGTCCGGGCAGGGCTCTGTGGAGCCCACCGTGATGTAGGTGTTTTATCCACGCTGTTCATCTCTTTTCTCAGATCATTTTAAGGTATGATTCCAAAAATGAGTTAGGTGGACAGCTCCAATGGACGACAAAGTGGGGTTTGAATGTCCACTATTAAAAAGTTCTTGGGAGCTGGAGAAATTTGGGATCAAACATATATCTGTGTTTTCACTTCATCCACGTCTACATGAACTTATTAATAGGTTTCAACAGTAAAAAAAAAACCATCACAGTAGCCCTTAGAAAGGTTTCAACAGTGGGTCAGTGCAGCTTCCTTTGATGTGGTCCACTAGAGATGTGAACTTGCCTCGTTTTTAGGATGATAACTTAAAATGGTCTGATAAAAGTGAAGAACGGCGTGATAAAACACTTACATTGCAGTGGGCTCCACAGAGCCCTGCCCGGAGGAATTACCATTGGGGCGGGGGTTGGACGCAATCCGCGCCCTACTTAACTGAGCTGATTTGAGATTCGATAAGCCTGGAAGCGGAGTTATTCATGCGGATGTGGAGCTAGGTGGGGCCCACCATGATGTTTGTGAGAAATTCACCTCATCCATCCTTTTTAGAAGATTATGTTAAGACATGAGCCAAAAAATGAGGCCCATATAAAACTCAAGTGGGCCACTTCAATAGAAAAAAGTGTGTAGGGAATCTCTTCCATTGAAACCTCCTTGGGGGCCACCGTGATGTTTATATGCCAGTCATACCGTTCATGGGCACGGATTGGGTGCTAACCCTGCCTGTCCTGAGCTCAGCACATCGAATGTTTCATCGGTGAAAGCACAATCCTCACTATTTCCTGTCATGAGGTCTACTTGAGTTTTGGATGTGCCTTATCATCGGGCTCATGATTTTTAAAAAAAAAAAAAGATGGACGGGATGAATTTCACAAAAACATTATGGTGAGCCCCACCTAGCTTATGAGCACAAGAACTTACTGCCACGTATGCAATTAGAGTCCGTCCTATTCATGCCCAGTGGCTAGAAGTTAGGCCTGCCAAGTTTTAATACTCGGACGAGTCTGATGCAACTCATCCGAGTCGACTCAGATTTGGTAGGACCCGATCCTCTTCTGTAAATGAGTCCCCCCTGACTCGGGCGACTCGAGTCGATTCAGCCCTGACTTGGGCGAGTTTCGACTCGACTCAGTACAGAAGCGAGTGTTTTAACTGAAATCGGATTGCGTACTGAGTTACTCAGTAGGCTCTTATCGTACTGAGTAAACTCAGTTGGGCCCACCTTGAATGTATATGGTCTATCTACACCGTCCATCCATTTTTCATCTAAATTAAGGGGTTGAGCCCAAAATTGAAGCATATCCAAAGATCAAGTGGATCATACCACAGGAGACAGATGGGGATAACCGTTGACACCTTTCTAGGCCCCATAGTGATGTGTATTTGTCATCCAACCTGTTTATAAGATCTTATAGACATGGATGAAGGGAAAAAAGACATATAAGCTTGATCCAAAACCTCCGTGGCCCTCAAGAATTTTTCAACAGTATACGTTCAATTCAACTCTTTCCTATGGTGTGGTCCATTAGAACATTCTATATATTTCATTTTTGGTCTCAGACCATAAAATCATCTGCTATAATTGATGGAAAGAGCGGATCATTTACATAATTCATGGTGGAACCCACAAAGTTTACTCAGTACGTTAAGCGTAGTAACTCACTACGCAATCCGCTTCTGTTATAACCATGCTAGCCCGCCATAGGTTGGAAATGGATTGGCTACTCCCCCTCACACCAGCCCGGTGGCTGGTGGTCGGTCCTCTGTGAGCCCCACCATAATGTACGTGTTTCATCCATTTTTACAAGATCATTCTAGGGCTTCATCTAAAAAATGAGAGGGATATAAATCTCAGGTGGACCACACCACTGGAAAACAATAGTGATTAGATATCCACCATTAAAATCTTCCTAAGGTCCACTGTACTGTTTATTTGACATCCAATCTGTTTATTAGGTCATACAGACACAGATGAAGGTAAAAAACAAAGATCAACTTGATCCAAAATTTTTATGGCGCCCAGAAAGTTTTTAATGGTCGACATTCATTAAATAATGTTTCCTGTAATGTGGTCAACTGAAGATTGGGATATACCTCATTTTTTGTCTCATTTCAAAAAATGATATAGAAAAATAGATGGACGGCATCTATGAAAAACAAACATCATGGTGAGGGCCACAGAGCACGACCATCAGCCATTGGCTGATGGCAGGGGAAGTGGCCAATCCGTTTCCCCATAAGTTAGGCTTGGGCCTGCATCTGATGTGTAAGACCCATCTGAAATTGCGATTCAAAGCCGTACTTTGCTTTAAAGACCGGTCAAGCTGCAACTTTCGGCCCTTCTACGAGCCCAGAGGGTAATGGTTCGGCAGTGCTGGGTCCACATGCTTTTAGGAACAACACTAACTCTTGCCGGGCCCACAACCTAGTTGCTGCCGTACTTGATAGACCATGGTTGAAAAGTCGTCCCGATCGTGCGGTCATAACATCTTTTTGGCAGGAGGTTATGCGTGGGTCCGATGATTGGGAGCGTTCAATTGGGTGGGCCCACTAGTAAAAAATAGTAAAGTAACGGTCATAATGGAGCCTGATAGTGACTGTCACGACGGCCTCTTTATTTTATTGTTTTATATCACATACAGTGGCAACTGTACCGCAAGTTGTGGTGCCTTACGATATTCTCTACAAACGTGTGGCTTATGTGGTAATCCGTACCATGAAAAAGGTAGGATCCACCATGAAGATTCCTGTTCTATAAAATCAAGCTGATCTAACTCACTATGTGGGCCATACCTGTATGTTGGATCAGACCGTTGGTTTCCCAATCATTCCAACGGTGTAGTCCACATGACGAGAGGAACAGCTTGACTCTTGATCAGGTGACCTTTATGGTTGGGCCCCACAGTTTTGTGCATGTTAGGAGAAGTATGCAGGTTGTGATACCGTTGCCTGTATTAACTACCTGTACAACGGTCAACGGATGGGAGTTGATTTAGTGCTACTGGATGCACGGAGTATCCATGCCTTCACATCATTTCCGCATACTTAGCATAGATATACAGGATCAGATCCGTTCATTCAGTATATCAAATAGTAAATATCATGAAAACCAAACATCACACTATTTGGAAAATCATAACCCTTGGATCGATGGGGTAGTTGAAAACTGAAGATTTCGATACAATATTAAGAAAAAACTTCCATCCAACGAGTAGAAGTTCATCTATCAGACGGTCAGGATAATCCAATCAAGCCAAGTTTTTCTCTTGTGACTTATCAATTGCAGAGCCACAAGAATGCATGGTTCGGATCATTCAGATATGATACATGAAATTGTATTTCTTTATTAGCATGGCATTATTGCACAGGACTCGATTTTTATCCGAGCGATTCCTTCACCATTTAAAGAATGGTTGTGACGATTCAAACGTTCACATTTAATACTCGTACGATAATTGAGACCGCCCAAATCAACGACTCAGATGAAGGATGAGAAGAAAGTTTGACTGAGAATGATAAATTACATTTTTTTCACTTGGAACGAAAACGCTTTGGACACGGAGGATTTCATTGCCATTGTGGATGGAATACGCCGTCCGTAGGTGTGACGCCATGTGTTTGTACCGGAGCTGGAAAATAAGGCCGATTCATCACGCGGGTTGACTAGGACGCGGATTGCCTACTGAGTAAACTCTGTGGGCCCACCGTGATGTATATGTCATATCCAAGCCGTCCTTCCGTTTAATAAGCATATCCAAAGCTCAAGTGGGACACACCATAGGAAACATCACACTATACCGATGGATGGTGTAGATAAGACACATACATCATGGTGGCCCCCCGAGATGGGTGGATCGCACCAAACAGTTGAGATAGGATCCCACCATTAAAATAGTACGAATTTTGTGTAAGGCCCACCATGGTGTGTATATGTGCCATCCAATTTTAACTGTTTGGGACGTGGGATAGCTTGCAAAAAGTTAGTACATCAATTTATTTCTTAATTTTCTTTATATTAGTGATCAGAATAATATGATGGATGGTCTTGATTGCCCTCACGGCCATCAATCATGCCTGAATGAGAATGATCTATTTTCTGTATAATTTAACCTACGACCTCCTGTGTATAGAATTATTTTTAGCTTTTAATATCGGATGACTTAATCTATGGTTATAAGATATATTGAGTTATTATAAATTTGTAATAATTATGATAAAACTCATCTAATTAATGTAATAGATGGATTAGATCGGTCAAACATCTATAGTATTGTCCAATCTAGAGTGTATAATTAAAAACATATGAATTTATGTATAAGTGTTACTATCACTTGACTTAGGGTCGAGATGGGTCATTGCGGTGTGTGTTTAGATTCATACTATTCATACAAATTATAAAGGCAAAATATATCAAGACCTTGAAAACCTATATGATCCAATTATTTGATGGGCCACACTAATAAGATTAGTTTGATAGATCTATTATTATTTTGAATCATATTGAAACTCTTGAATATATGAGATTGATAATATTAGGTTAGTCCAAGCAATTAGTGAAAGCAAATTGTATTGAGATTCTTAATTTTCTTATCAAACTAATTAATTGACGGACCGCATTGATTAGAAAAAAAATCCTTGACATTTAATTTCAAATCTGTATGTAAATGAGCACATGAATGGCTCATACTAACGAATCAATGGGCTTTCTTTGGTGATTGATCGAGGAGGAATTAGTGATGAGTATAAATCTATCCAAATTGTATAAATGGACCCAAGACACTTAATCAAAGGAAATCTCCAAATTTTTTAATTTAATTTGATGAAATCAAGTTGATCTTAGTATTATCAATTGATCTTTGATTAAGATTGATCAAAGATGCTAAATTTTGTCCTAATACTTATATGTCTAATTTATATTTCCTCAATTCAAAGATCGATCGACAAGTATTTAGGCAGAAATTTTTAAAATTTAAATTTTGATAATTGAATTTAATAGACATGTTGTACATAGAGCTGTATTTTTATTTGATCATTTAGGATTTGCTTAATAGTAGTTGGCTAGTCAGGGTCTTTAATTAAAGGTGGGCTTCATTGTGTAACATCGTGCGGTCATAACATCTTTTTGGCAGGAGGTTATGCGTGGGTCCGATGATTGGGAGCGTTCAATTGGGTGGGTCCACTGGTAAAAAGATAGTAAAGTAACGGTCATAATGGAGTCTGATAGTGAGTGTCACAAGGGTCACGACAGCCTCTTTATTTTATTGTTTTATATCACATACAGTGGCAACTGTACCGCAAGTTGTGGTGCCTTACGATATTTTCTACAAACGTGTGGCTTATGTGGTAATCCGTACCATGAAAAAGGTAGGATCCACCATGAAGATTCCTGTTCTATAAAATCAAGCTGATCTAACTCACTATGTGGGCCATACCTGTATGTTGGATCAGACCGTTGGTTTCCCAATCATTCCAACGGTGTAGTCCACATGACGAGCGGAACAGCTTGACTCTTGATCAGGTGACCTTCGTGGGTGGGCCCCACAGTTTTGTGCATGTTAGAGGAGAAATATGCAAGTTGCGATACCGTTGCCTGTATTTACTACCTGTACAACGGTCAACAGATGGGAGTTGATTTAGTGCTACTGGATGCACGGAGTATCCATGCCTTCACAGCATTTCCGCATATTTAGCATATATATATATAGGGAAAAGGTACAATGCGCTCGAGCTCACGGCTCCGTCTCATGCGGCCGAGCTGTGTGGGCCCCACCGTGATGCCTTTCGAACATCTACCCCATCAGTCAGATGCGCCATTCCATTGTGGGCCTAGGTCTCAAAAATCAAGTCAATCCGTGACTTGTGTGGGCCACACCACTTACAGAAGTGGAGAGGGGCCATGCACCATTAAAACATTCATAATCATTTTTGGGGCCCACAAAAGATGTGATTTGCAAATCCAGCCCATCCATTATGTGTGTCCCACTTGTATGAGGGTTCAGACCAAGTTCCAACAGCATTCAAAACTCAGGTGGGCCCCACCAAGTGCTTTTATATGTTTTAACGGTGTTTCACATGATTTTAGATGGTATGGCCCACCTGAGTTCCGTATACGGCTGATTTTTGGGATATCCCATAATTTAAAGGGTACCCCTCAAATGCACGGTGTTGATGGTCGACACGCATCACGGTGGGGCCCACACAACTTGACCTCACGGGAGCTTATTGTGAAGTCGAGTGCATAGTACCTTTTCCCACATATATATATATATATATATATATATATATATATATATATATATATATATATATATATATACACACACACACACACACACACACACACACACACACAAAAGATCGGAGCCGTTACTTCAGTATATCAAATAGTAAATATCATGAAAACCAAACATCACACTATTTGGAAAATCGTGACCCTTGGATTAATAGGGTAGTTGAAAATTGAAGATTTCAAAACAATATTAAGAAAAAACTCCCATCCAACGGGTAGAAGTTCATCTATCAGACAGTCAGGATAATCCGATCAAGCCAAGTTTTACTCTTGTGACTAATCAATTGCAGAGCCTCAAGAATGCATGGTTCGAATCATCCAGATATGATACATGAAATTTTATTCTTTATTAGAATGGCATTATTGCTAGAACTGGGCATCGGACCGAGCCGGATCAGATTGGGTCCAACTCGACTCGGTTCAAAATTTGCAGAGCTTAACCCGAACTCGATCCGATCCGGTACCGAGTTCGGGTCATCGGACTCGAATTGATCCGAACTCCTACTGGCTTGAACCGTTCCGAGTCCGACTCGGTCAGGAAACCCGAGTTGGATCCGATTGGCCAAGATTGGGATCGTTCATTTTTTTCAACGGTATGGGAATCATTATTCTCATTATTTCCTATGGTGCGATCTACTTGATTACTGGATATACTTAAAATTTAGTATCAACCCCTAAAATGATCTGAAAAAACTGATGGACGGTGTGAATAAACCAAAAATTCAAGATGGCCCCACATAGTTTACTCAGTAGGAGAAAAATGTACTGCTACTACTACAGCTTATATCTACTGAAGAAGCTTTAAATTATAGCTTCCCAAAGAAGCTTCAAGTACTGCTACTGATGTCTGTAGCTTAGCTAACACTGGCTATATAGCAGCTCTAGGTACGTGTCGTGCGAAGACGAGCACTGACGCTTATCGAGCTCCGAGTTGTACGAATGTTGGGATGTGGATTAGGCTACTGAAGTGACGTCACCAAGTTCTGTTGGCCCCACTATGATGTATGTGTTGTATCTACACCGTCCATCCATTTTGAGATATCATTTTAGAATATGAACCAAAGAATGAAGCAGATAAAAATCTGTAGTGGACCCCACCACAGAAAACAGTGGGGAGAGTGATTCCCACAGTTGAAACTATCCTACGTCCCACCATAATGTTTATTTAAAATATAACCTGTTTCAAAGTTAAAAAGCACATGAAAGAAGGGAAAACACAAATATTTATCTTTGGGGCATGCTCTATCCATGGGCCATATCATATGAACAGTATGGATCACCGAGACAAGGGCTCCACTGGTACAAAATAGATGGGTAGGATACCTTCACTATTTGATGTAGACGGACCAAGAATTGCAGTGTCCTGATCAGATGTGGAACTGTAGATTTAAGAAAGTGGGTCCTTCATCCAAACCGTAGATCTTCTATGACCCACTGTAAATTTGCAATTCCCTTCAAGTTTTCTAGATTGAACGACGTCAACCCTTTGATGTGCTGGCCTAAAAACAGACGGTTAGCTAAAACTCTTGTGGCTTTTAGAAGTTTCTAATTGTGGGCGTCACTGCCCCACTGTTTTCTCTGCTGGGGTCCACTGGAGGTTTGGATTTAACTCATTCTTTGGATCTTGCCCTAAAATGATCTCTCCAAATGGATGGACGGCGTAGATACAAAACGTACATCTTGGTGGGCCCCACAAAATTTAATGACATCACTTCAGTAGCGACTCTCACTACTCAACCTGTTAGTAGCTAATCCGTGCCCGATTAGAGAGAGAGAAAGAGTTGCAGAGAGAGATAGAGATAGAGAGAAAGACATATAGAGAGAGAGAGAGAGAGATTTACCCGGCCAGGTAGAGATCGGGATCGGGACAATTTGGGGATTCCGGATCCGGCGCGACGAGCATTCTTGTAACATCTCGGATTTTTTTACTGTTTTGGATTTTCAAAAATCCTTAATTTTTTTTATTTAATTAACTTATAACATCACTTAATGACCATTAACACTCAATATTAGTTTATACAGGGGGTGGTACCAGTAAAGAACTGCACAAGTCCGATTAATCAACCGTAGGAAGTCAACGAATCCGCCTGATCGCTTGAACATCAGGTGTAGCCCCATAATTTACTCACATATGACCCAAATCTAACTGATCCATCGTTAACTAATCAAGACAAGCATAAATAAATTAAAGATCTAACCAAAGCCGAGTTAGATGAGGCCCGGATCTTAACTAATAAACCAAATCAACTCTTGTAACATCCCGTACAACCAGCACAGTGTCCTGGGGCGTCCACGTAGGATTTGCCGCGGGACCACTTGTTTAAACCGCTCGTGGTGGGGTACCACAAGTTAATTAACTCATGATTAGCCCATTAGAGTAGACCAAACAGGCCATGATAGGACCTAGTGCGGGCCGCCAAGCCAACTAACCATTTACACTAAGCGTCAGCCCATACGGGTTATACCGCGGCGCAGGAAGGTTAGAAAATTATAAAACTTAAGGAAACCATATAACTCACTAGGCTTAGGGTCCATCATGGACCACGGACTCATTAGACACTCAGAAGTTAATTATCCAAGTCATTCCAACAGCACTTGTCAACCCACCCAAGGTTAGAGTTGAAATCTGGCATGTGTCAATGAAATTGAGATATAAGACTTTTCAGCCGTCGAATTTATTCAAAATTTATGGTGAAGGTCTAATGTATTGTCCTACACCCGTCCACAAAATCTGGAGCCCGATTATGACACGATAACCGTTGATCGCAAATCAGACTCGTACGATCAAACCAATTATTCGATCGTCCCCAAAATTTGCATGGCTCTTCATTGGGCCATGGTCCACCTATCCTATAATTTTCATGGCCAGGGGACCACCAGAACCTCTCCAATCACTAGAATAGACCCCACAAGGCCACTTAAGGATCGAGACCATATGGTCAAACCCCATATCCAATCATTTTCAAATTCTGCATGGCCCTTCATCGAGCCATGGAACACCTATCCTGCGGTGTATATCATATGTACACCCTATAGTGGGCCCTAGATCTTAGAAAGATCCTCCCATAAGTCTATTATAGTAAAAACTCAACACTTGGGGCCATTTCCACTAAATCTGGAATTATAAAAAGGCCTTCTTTTGGGCACCCCTCTCCCCATACGATTTTTGCCCTAGGGAAAGAAAGAAGGAAAGAAAAAGAGAAAGAAAGAGAGAAAGAGAAAGAGAGGAAGAAAGAGTGAAAGGGAGGGTGAAGGTAAGCAAGGTGGACCTTGGATCAAGGTGGGGCCCAAGGAGAGCAACCCCCACAACTTCCTACCTCTCCTCCAAGAAGAAACCCTCATCCAAGGCCGTTCTTTCATCCCGTTGAGCATCTAGGTAAGATCCATCACCTATTTTCCTTGAAACCCTTATGATGAGGAGAATTTACATGAAAACCTAACCTCCAAATGTTGTTTTAGGGATTCCGGCCGATCAAACCCCAAAATTGATGTAGAGCGGGTCACGGATAATTTCAAGGCCAAGATGGATCAGAAAAGGCACGGTCGACAACATAAGTGATCCGGACCATCAGACCTTAGATCGGGCATATCTCGCAATCCAGAATGAGTTATCCGACGCAGAATATATGATTTTGGGGTAGAACGAGCTACTTTAGCCAACCAACCCGCTATGCCGGGTAGCACAGCCCGGATTTGAGAGAAACCCCCTGATCGACGGTCGTTTCCCCACTTTAATTTCATTTTTACTATTTATAGTAAGTTTTAGTTTGCTAATAGCTCTTCATCCGTTGGGCTTTAGGAGTTGTGTCCAACATGAAAAGTGCTTAGGATAATTAGGAGAACAGTTTGGTGAAGCCAAATAGGACACTTACTATTTTTGGCTAAAAACCTTGTGCACTAGTAAACATCACGACCGTCTATAAATAGTAAGTTTACTATTTATAGTAAGTTGCGGATTCTAGAAGTTGTAGTTGTAGTTTGAGTCTGATTTCTTTCCTGTTGCTTGGTTCCCTTATTTAAAGGGGTGTAAACTTATTTTTGGAGATTCATCAATTAATTTTGAATTTATTAGAATTTATTTCTATCTTCCTGCTTTCTTTCCTCGTGGATTCGAGAAGTCTCTGTGAGGAGTCCAGAGAAGCTCCGTGGATTCGGAGTAGTTATCCTTGAGGAAGACGGTGATCGACCTCATCACGTTCATCCCTGCGTCAATTTGGTATCAGAGCGAGGTTTTTCCTCGGGCCGATGGCAAACAATGAAGGTATGAATCAAAATCCTATGGACGGTGATCCAGGGATTCGTTATCTTTCGGAAAGAATGGAAGCTTTCCATCGAGAGAATCAGTTGACCATGCAAGGGCTGCAGACAACCCTCGACTGTCTGATGGATGCGCTACTTTCGCCCCAAGCCCTAGGCGGTACTCCACCACCTATGGTCGCTCCACCACCTGTGGTTGCTGTACGACGTGACCCCGATTATCGTAGAGCACTACCAGTGGCAAACCGTAGGGCTACACCAGATTATTCTAGTTCCAGCAACGAGGACATTAATGAGGGTTTTGACTGACGACCAATCCATGGAGGTGATCGTCTAGATCGTGCTAAACGAGACTATCGAGGTAAGGCTGAACTTCCTAGTTTTAACGGTTTATTACGTATCGAAGATTTTCTCGATTGGCTAGCCGAAGTAGAATATATTTCGATTATATGAATGTACCAGATCATAAAAGAGTAAAATTGGTAGCGTTTAAATTAAAATCTGGTGCTTCTGCATGGTGGGAACAATTACAACTCTCACGAGCCCGACTGAACAAGGCACCCATCGCATCATGGCCTCGGATGAGACGTCTTCTTCAATCACGATTTCTCCCTAGTGATTATGAGCAGATCTTATTTCAGCAATACCAGAATTATTGCCAAGAAAATCGAATTATTACAGATTACACTGAAGAATTCCAGCGGTTGGTTACACGAAACGATCTGTCAGAATATGAGTCACAGAAGGTGGCACGATTTATAGGTGGGTTGCGACCGGCAATTCAGGACCGAGTTCAGATGTACCCAATCGAGACCGTAGATGAAGCAGTTCAATTGGCAGGAAGGGCAGAAACACAACTTGCAAGAGCTCCTGTTCATCCCTATCCTTCAAATCGACCCCCTATAACGGGTCCCACACAGGATCCAGTGCTGGCTCGAGGAAAAGATCCAGTAGGAGAACGTCCTCAACCTCCTCCACTCGTGAACGGCGATACAGGGAGCGGACCAAACACTTGTCCTCAACTTCCGACAGCACACTTAACTATAAACGAAGGGGGCACTGAAGATGAGGCCGCCGAAGAAGATCATGGCTTTGATGAATATGAACAAACCATTGAAAAAATAGCAGGTGTTGGTGAAGTGATAGGCGAGGATCGTGGCGAATCTCTCGTTGTGAGGCGACTACTGTATACCCCGCGAAAGGAATTACACCCACAGCGGCACAATATATTTCGTACTCGGTGCACTGTCAGCGGAAAGGTCTGTGATGTGATCATAGACAGTGGTAGCAGCGAGAACATCGTCTCAAGAGTAATGGTGGACAAGTTACAGCTACCAACGACGAGACATCCTTCCCCATACTCAATTGGCTGGATAAAAAAAGTGAACAAGACCAAGGTAACTGAACAATGTACTATCTCGTTTTCAATTGGTAAACATTATAAGGATCAGATACTTTGTGACGTGGTTGACATGGAAGCCTGCCATATGCTACTCGGTCGACCCTGGCAGTCGGACCGTGATGCGACCCATCAGGGACGAGACAATGTCTACATATTCATCAAGGATAGTCGAAAAATAATCCTTGCCCCTATGGCACTAGAGAACCACCCTGAAGCCTCTAAAGTGGAGGAGAGTTCTCTCTTGACCATTCGGGATTTTATAGAGGAATCCAAGGAAACCGGCGAGGTATACGCCGTAGTGGTGAAAGGCGAGGAAGAGGAACCCTCAAACACCCCTCCAAGCTTAAAACTGTTGCTAAACGAATTCAAAGAAGTCTGGCCTGAAGATTTACCTGATGGATTGCCCCCCATGAGGGACATCCAACATCACATAGACCTCGTCCCTGGGGCTAGCCTGCCCAATCGCCCTCATTATCGGATGAGTCCGAAGGAGTGTGAGATACTTCAGGGGCAAGTGGAGGAATTGATCCGTAAGGGTCTATTGAGAGAGAGCATGAACCCATGTGCTGTACCAGCATTATTAACGCCAAAAAAAGATGGAAGCTGCCGCATGTGTGTCGACAGCCGAGCAATTAACAAAATTACCATCAAATACCGGTTCCCAATACCACGGTTGGACGACATGCTCGATATGATAGGAGGGGCTAAGGTGTTCTCTAAACTCGATTTAAAGAGCGGGTACCATCAGATTCGTATTCGACCTGGTGATGAATGGAAAATGGCATTCAAGACAAAGGAAGGATTGTATGAGTGGCTGGTCATGCCCTTCGGCCTATCGAACGCACCAAGTACTTTTATGCGTTTGATGAATCAAGTTCTAAAACCATTCACTGGCCGATTTGTGGTAGTATATTTTGATGACATATTGATATATAACCAGGATGAGGCGGAGCACAAGAAATATCTCAGGCAGGTGCTGCAGGTCCTACAAGATAACAAGTTGTACCTTAACTTGAAAAAGTGTAGTTTTTTAACTGACACCTATTGTTTTTAGGATTTTTTGTAACATCCACAGGCATTTGGGTAGACGATGAAAAGGTACGAGCTATTAGGGAATGGTCGATCCCGAAAAACATTCATGAGGTGAGGAGTTTTCATGGGTTGACGACTTTCTATCGTCGATTTATGCGAGATTTTAGTACCATAATCGCGCCTATAACAGACTGCATGAAAAAAGGGTCATTCCAGTGGACCGATAAAGCTGACAAGAGCTTTCATGAGATCAAGCACCGTTTGTCTGCAACACCGGTCTTGGTGCTTCCTAATTTTGACAAATTGTTTGAGGTGGAGTGTGACGCTTCATATGTTGGAATAGGAGGAGTATTATCACAGGAAGACAGGCCAGTAGCCTTCTATAGCGAGAAGCTCAGCGAAGCCCGAAAGAAGTAGTCGACTTACGAGCTTAAGTTGTACGCAGTTGTTCAGGCGCTGCGACATTGACGGCATTATCTGATTCAAAGGGAGTTTTTTCTGTACACTGACCATCAGGCATTAAAGTTTATTAATAGTCAGACTAACGTGAATCGTGTGCATGCTAGATGGGCTGCGTTTTTACAGAAATTTACGTTTATTCTGAAGCATAAGTCAGGTCAGCAGAACAAGGTGGCTGATGCACTTAGTCGTCGTGCGTCACTACTTGTTACGATGAGCAATGAGGTGGTCGGCTTTAACTGTCTCAAGGAGCTGTATGTCGAGGATGAGGATTTCAAAGATTCTTAGTTGAAGTGCCAAGAAGGTCACCCCAACGACCTTCATATACAGGATGGTTTTTTCTTCAAAGAAAATCGATTGTGCATCCCCCAAAGTTCTCTAAGGGAGCAGATTATTCAGGAACTATATAGAGGTGGTCTCGGTGGACACCTTGGGCGAGACAAGACACGAGCTCTTGTGGAAGAGCGGTATTACTGGCCGCAATTAGTACGTGATGTGGGAAGAGCCGTACAACGTTGTTATATTTGTCAGACCTCTAAGGGGCAATCTCATAATATAGGCCTCTACACCCCGTTACCTGTGCCTGACGGTCCTTGGGAGGATTTATCAATGGACTTCGTGCTTGGTCTTCCATGAACCCAACGCGGCATGGATTCGGTGTTCGTAGTGGTCGATCGTTTCTCCAAGATGGCGCACTTTATCTCATGCAAGAAGACCCTTGATGCAACACATGTGGCGAATTTATTCTTCAGGGAGGTCGTACAGCTACACGGGGTCCCTAGGACCATTACTTCTGATCGTGACACAAAGTTCATTAGCCACTTTTGGTGGACTTTGTGGACTCGATTTGATACACGCCTTCAATTCAGTAGTGCTTACCACTCACAGATTGATGGGCAGACCGAAGTTGTGAATCGTACATTGGGAAACCTCCTTCGCAGTATTGCAGGAGAAAAGCCGAAGCAGTGGGACTTGGCCTTGTCTCAAGAAGAGTTTGCGTTCAACAACATGGTGAACCACTTGATAGGAAAATCGCAGTTTCAGATTATCTACGGACGAGTGCCTCGCCACACACTTGACTTGGTCTCTTTGCCCAAGAACCCAGGCACAAGCGTTGCAGCAGAACATATGGCAGATAAGATCATGGGCATCCATGCAGAAGTGCAGGCCAAACTACATGCCTCGAATGAGACGTATAAGGAACAAGCGGACAAGCACCGGCGATAAAAAGTGTTTGAGGTGGGCGACCGCGTTATGGTCCATCTGCGTAAAGAGAGATTTTTGACCGAGACATACAACAAGTTAAAAAATAAGAAGATTGGACTGGTACCGATCATCCGAAAGATCAATGACAACGCTTATGTTGTTGATCTTCCAGATGACCTGGCGATCTCACGGACTTTCAACGTCGCGGACCTGACCGAGTATCATGAACCGACGCAGGAGGAGAACTCGAGGATGAGTTCTTTTCAAATGGAGGGGACTGATGTAGAGCGAGTCACGGATAATTTCATGGCCAAGATGGATCAGAAAAGGTACGGTCGACAACATAAGTGATCCGGACCATCAGACCTTAGATCGGGCGTATCTCGCAATCCGGAATGAGTTATCCGACGCAGAATATATGATTTTGGGGTAGAACGAGCTACTTTAGCCAACCAACCCCACTAAGCCGGGTTGCACAGCCCAGATTTGTGAGAAACCCCCTGATCGACGGTCGTTTCCCTGCTTTAATTTCATTTTTACTATTTATAGTAAGTTTTAGTTTGCTTATAGCTCTTCATCCGTTGGGCTTTAGGAGTTGTGTCCAACATGAAAAGTGCTTAGGATAATTAGGAGAACGCTTTGGTGAAGCCAAATAGGACACTTACTATTTTTGGCCGAAAACCTTGCGCACTAGTAGACATCACGACCGTCTGTAAATAGTAAGTTGCGAATTCTAGAACTTGTAGTTGTGTCTGATTTCTTTCTTGTTGCTTGGTTCCCTTATTTAAAGGGGTGCAAACTCATTTTTGGGGATTCATCAATTAATTTCAAATTTATTAGAATTTATTTCTATCTTCCTACTTTCTTTCCTCGTGGATTCGAGAAGTCTCTGTGAGGAGTCCTGTAAGACCCGTATCTTGGTCCGTACCTTTCCGTGTACTTCCGCGGTCTTACCGGTCAAATTTCGGTAACCTTCGACCCTTAACCGATATCGACGCGCGACCCTGATTCATATACCGACAACCCGAGTCGACTCAGCCCGAAACCAATACCATAGCGACCGCGCCGTCGTTGCGGTTCCGATTCCGCGACTCGTGAGCTGAGGCAATACCCTGGTCAAGAGATGTGGGCTAACGTTCGGTGCGAGAAAACGCCGTGCGTTGCGAAACCCAAAGGAATCTCTATGATGTGTCACATCAATCACATCAATCCCATCAATCAATCAATCCATCAGGCTATCACATGTCAAGTACACATCACTTTATTCCCTTTTTCCAAGCAACCACAAAAGTCTCCCAAACCCATACTTCTCTTACACAAAAAGCTACAAAAGTCTTCACCACCCATACCTCTCTTACACAAAAGCCTCAAAAGTCAATCTTTTCTTACACAACGATCACTCACCACATCCATCCATCACTCTCTCTCTCTCCCTTTACAACTCTCTCTCTTTCTCTCTTTCTCATTTCAAATCTCCAAGCAAAATTTCAAGAGCCCGTATGTATGGAATTCTCCCTCTCTTCCTAAACTCCAAATGTGGCCCACCTCTTCATCCCAAGATCTCCCATCTCAACCCTCCATTCCTCATCTTAACCGTTGAAAACTAAGCTAAGGTGCCAAGGAACTCCTAGGAGCAAGAAGATCGGACGGTGGGTGCTAGATCATTCTAGTTTTTCTTATTTTTATGATGTGTCAAGTGAGGCCCACTGATCAATGGTGTGGATCTCACTTGGGACCCTAAAATGTGGCCGATGGCCCACTTGGATCATCATGATCGTTCCATGATGGGGCCATTCTCCATGGACCCCATCATGATGTTTATTTCATTTAGAAAGGTCATCTAGACCATCCTTATTGGTGGGGAAAGGATCCCCACCGTTGAATTTAAGTTTTGATGGTCCCTTATGCTAAATGACCCACTTGATGTATGATCCATTGCAAGGGAGGGCCCATAGTGTCGGGGTCCCTCCATCACAAGCGTGTCCCACTCTCCATGTCTCTCTCTCTCTTTTATTTATTTTATTTTATTTTATTTTATTTTTTATGCAATAGGGTTGTGTGGCCCACTTGAATGGACCTCACCTCGAGGTATTTATTTTGTGCAAGAGTCCTTCAAGTGGGGCCCACCTTGCATGTTGTACCCCCCATCATCCATCAGTGGTGGCCCACTTCAAAAGGCCCGCCACAATGCATTTTTTAAAGAGGCCCATCGTCCAGCGTCTGGGACGCTGGACGTCCCTGTACAAAAAAAAAAAAGAAAAAAGGAGAAAAAGTGAGGTTTTTGGGGTGGTCCCCTCGTGTAGGCCCCACCTTGATGTAGATATTCGATCCAAGCCGTCCATCCTCTTACCCACAATATTTTAGCCGTTGGGTAGAAGTTTGGGGCTGATTAGAAGACCTGGTGGGCCATAGCATCAAAGAACGCATCATTACCATTCAAGGATCCTTTTCTGATTTTATTTCATTGTCTGATCACAAAAAAATTCGAACTCTGGACTCATTTCGACTGTTGCGGGCCACTGAACGCAATGGCCGGGGCAGATTTCATTTTAGTGGGCCCCACGTGCGAAAAACCATCAAAAAATAGATTTTTTTATTTTTTTTAAAGAGGCATGCCCTCTGCCTCCTGACACAACTGCTGCACGCAGCAGCGTGCGGGCGGGTGGCGTCCAGCAAGGGACCCACGGCTCCAGCCGTGGGCCCCACCTTGATGTTTGTATGCCATTTAAGCCGTCCATGAGGTAAGTCCCATCCTCAGGTGGGCCCCCTCCAAATTTCAGCTCGATCAAACACTCAGGTGGCCCACACCACGTGAAACAGTGTGGATTGAATTCTACCATTGAAAAGTTTTTTTGAGTCCACAGAAGTTTTGGATCAAGACGAAATTCGTGTTTTCCTTCCACATAGGCCCACCTGACCTTGTGAACGGCTTGGATGGCAAATTGGCATTTCAGTGGGCCCCACATGGGACCCACAATGATATATGTATTAAGTCCACCGTCCAGACGGACGGTGGCACCCACCACGGTGGCGCCACACCCTCTGTTTGTGTAGCCTCCACCGTCCAGCGGATGGTGGGGCCCTTTGTAATGTATGTGCTCCATCCGCACTGTCCACTGGACAGTGGGACCCACCATGATGCATGTGGTGCATCTAGTGTAAGACCCATATCTTGGTCCGTACCTTTCCGTACACTTCCGCGGTCTTACCGGTCGAATTTCGACAACCTTCGACCCTTAATCGATATCGACGCGCGACCCTGATTCATATGCCGACAACCCGAGTCGACTCAACCGGAGACCAATACCATAGCGACCGCGCCATCGTTGCGGTTCCGATGCCGCGACTTGCGCGCCGAGGCGATACCCTGATCAAGAGATATGGGCCAACGTTCGGTGCGAGAAAACGCCGAGCATTGCGAAACCCAAGAGAATCTCTACGATGTGTCACATCAATCACATCAATCTCATCAATCAATCACCCATCAATCCATCACATGTCAAGTACACATCACTTTATTCCATTTTCCCAAGCAACCACAAAAGTCTTCACCACCCATACCTCTTTTACACAAAAAGCCATAAAAGTCTTCATCTCTCATACCTCTCTTACACAAAAGCCTCAAAAGTCAAGCTTTTCTTACACAACCATCACTCACCCATCCATCCATCACTCTCTCTCTCCCTTTACATCACTCTCTCTCTTTCTCTCTTTCTCATTTCAAAAATCCCAAGCAACAAGAGCCCCCAAGTATGGAATTTCTCCAAATTCCTAAGCTCCAAGTGGCTCACCTTCCTACCCCAAAATCTCCCATCTCAACCCTCCATTCTTCATCTTAACCATTGAAGTTGAAGCTAAGGTGCCAAGGAACCTCTAGGAGCGAGAAGATCGGACAGTGGGTGCCTCTATAGGGTAGTTTTTCTTGTTTTTATGGTGGACCAAGTGAGGCCCACCGATCAATGGTGTGGATCTCATTTAGGACCATTATTTGTGGCTAATGGACCACTTGGATCATCATGATTATTCCATGATGGGGCCATTCTCCATGGACCCCATCATGATGTTTACTTCACTTAGAAAGGTCATCTAGACCATCCATATCGGTGGGGAATGGATCTTCACCGTTGATTTACATTTTTAATGGTCTCTTGTTCAAAGGGTCCGTTGATGTATGATTTCATGTAAGGGAGGGCCCACAATGACGGGGTCCCTCCATCACAAGCCGTGTCCCACTCTTCATGTCTCTCTCTCTCTCTCTCTTTTATTTTATTTTATTACAATAGGATGGTGTGGCCCACTTGAATAGATCCCACCTTGATGTGATTTTTATTCAAGTGGGGCCCACCTTAGACATTGAGCCCATGACATCCATCAGTGGTGGCCCACTCCATCAGGGCCCACACTCAAAAAAAAAATATAACAAAGACTGTCCAGCGTATGGGACGCTGGACATTTCAACAGAAAGGGGATAAAGGAAGAAAGAAAAAGAAAAGGGAAATGGTGGGCTACTCCAACATGGCCCCACCTTGATGTATATTTTTAATCCAAGCCATCCATTTTATTCTCGGGATCGTTTTAGGCGTTGAGCCGAAAAATGAGATCGATCCAATTATCTGGCGGGCCGTGGCATTAAGAATACTAGTATCTTCCTTTAAAACTTGAAAAAATGATTTCTGGGGTCCACCAGAAGCTTGGACCTACCTGAAACTTGTTTTGGACCCCTATTTTTGTGGAAAACATGCAATGGATGGGATAGATCTGGTTAATGTGGGTCCCACCTAGGATAAAATATATATATATATATATATATAAAATTTTTTGGCATGACTTTGTGCCATGACGTGCAGAGACATCCACGTTAAAAAGGGTGGCCGCATTGGCCCACTTGTAGACTCCACCATGATGTATATTTTACATCTATACCGTTCATTTAATAGGTCCCCTTGAATGGTGCGTTGACTCCAAAAATCATTCACAAACTGAACTCAGGTGGGCCATACCATCCAAATCATGTGAAGACATGCCTAAATCATATAAAAACACTTGGTGGGGCCTACCTGAATCTTGAATGTGGCTGAAACTTGGTGTGAACCCTCAAACAGGTGGGACACACGTAATGGACGGGTTGAATTGCAAATAAACACTTTGGTGGGCCCTACATGGGACCCACTGTGGTATGTGTGGCTTAACACACCGTACACAATAGTGGGTGGTGACACCCACTGTGATGCAAGTGTTTTACTCATGTCGCCCGTCCACGGCAGTGGACGGTGGCCCCCACTCAGATGTATGTATTGTGTCCATGCCGTCCATCACGTGGGCCCCTGGCCACGTGACGTTGTGAACAGGTTTGGATGGCAATAAACATTACAGTGGGCCCTAGGCCATGTGATTCAATGAACAGTTTGGATGTAAATAAATAGTACAGTGGACCTAGGTTGGGTAGAAAATATACATTTCGGTGGGCCCTGGGTCTATATGACCTTATCAACAGGTTTGAATGGAAAATAAACATTTTGGTGGGCCCCTTGCTACATGGCCTTATTAACAGGTGGGATGTAAAATAAACATTTTGGTGGGCCCCTTGCCACACGGCCTTAACAACAGGTTGGGTGACAAATAAGCATTTCAGTGGGCCCAGGATTAGCTGAAAAAAATGTTATAGTGGGCCCACATGGGAGTCTACCATGATGCATGAGTTTCATCCAAACCGTCCAACCATTTTGAGATCATTTTAAGGCCATTGTTGAGGCCCATCTTAATGTATTTGTGGCCCGCCCACTAAGGCCCACTTTGTTATTTATGGGCCCATGTGTGTAGGCCCAATTGATGTATTTGTGGCCCATTGTTGAGGCCCACTTTGGTATATATAAGGCTTATGTGATTAGGCCCATAAAGCTCATGTGATTGGGCTTATTTTTAATGAATTCTAAGCCCCATGGGTTATGACCCATTGCAAAGGACCTCAGGCCCATTGGTGAGGCTCATTGAGGTGATCCGCTTGATGAATGTAAGGCCCATACGACACGGCCTAATTGATGTACTTAAGACCCAATTGAGTGCAACTAGGTCCATTGCAATGCATGATCCCTCCATGGCATATAACGATATTTATAGTAAGTAATGCCTTAGGAACAATGATGGTTAGATGCCCACATTGAAAGGATGACGTCGGTTAAATGTCTGCATTGTCACTCTCCCTAAGGCCCACTAATAGACCCATACTTGTAGTAAGTAGGCTATCTCGGCCCATCTCAGTTATACGCAGAGCCCATCTTTATTATAACATGTTAGTACAGTTCCATGACTCATGATCATACGCATCATATGTATGCTTGACGTGAGAGTTGTCTGATCATAGCATTTACCTTCGGGCAGGTTGTTTATGGGCTCCCGGTTAGGCGGTGTTGCCCTACATGAGCGCACGATATGCACAGGATTGGTTGCATGACTGGATAGCGTGATTCATGCATTCCGCATTTGTGTGACATGGTTATTGTACGCCCTAGCGACATCGGGGCCGTAGCCTCCACAGACAGATCGTGATTGGCAGGATTGGATACCGAAAATCTTGTTCTACATGGGGTACTATAGATATCCCTGGGTGAAAGTCCCTAAACCCTTATGGTACCAAGAGGTTGCTCCAACGTCTAGACTGAGTGGGTAGATGAGCGTTGAGTACCGATTATCAGACGGTTACGCTCTCCACTGTGTCGTGGTCGGTTGGAAGGGGGTGCGGCCTTACCCGCCCGAGAGTAGGGGACAATATTAGGCTGAGTTTGACCAGCTCGAGGAATGGGTCCACTATCGACGACTCGTGCCCGATATTGGCAGACGGATAGTGTGGTCTCTTCCACTTACCTTATTGTGCGCGATGTGGCGGCAATCTGGTTTAGAGTGTACTAGACCCCAGTGATATTCCATATTTTGAGCTGTATTGATATGTGGACATAGATGAGGATCTGTATGCTTGAGTTGCATTGCACATCGCATGGCCTTGGGATGGCCGATACCATTCATGTCTTGCATCGCATAAGCCTTGGTACGGCTCATGATATTATAGATCCATCTGCATATTCCGCTTTACTCTGACATTGCATGTTCATATTACTACCTTGCGCACACACTTTCACTACCCTCTAAGCTTTTTGTAAGCTTATGCACGACCGTTGCGTGCAGGTGACGTTGGATCGTAGCAGCGCTGAGGCAGGAGCACGTTGCAGAGCATTTTGGAGTTTTTGTTCTTTACCATTGTATTTCCTATTTTGCTCATTGTACTTGTAAAGTTTTTTATCATAGTGAAAATGTAATGGAGTTCTTGGTTGTTGTTTGTGGGTTATGTCTTTGGTTATACTTATTACGAATAAAACTGACATTGAAAATCCTCCTCGTAGCATCCCAGGATCGGAACCTGGCAAATGAGAGCTAGGAGCCGAGAATGGGGTTCTACGGAGGCTGTCGGCGCCGGATTCGGGGATCAAAAATTCTATGAGCCCGGTTTTCGAGTTTGGGGCGTGACATCTAGACCGTCCATCCTCTCGGTATGATCATTTTAATGCATGAGTTGCCAATTGGGTGGGCCATTCATGTAAGGGTTAGGCCCATTTAATATATCCCAAGTCCCATGGGATTGGACCCATTTGATGTGTTCCAAAGCTCATGGGATTAGGCCCATTTGAGGTAATTTAGAGCCCATGGGATCAGGCCCATTTGATTTGTTTAAGGCCTATGGATTTAGGCCCATCTGGTTTATATAAGGCCTACGGGTTTAGGCCCATTTGATGTACCATAAGGCCTAGGGGTTTAGGCCTATTGAACTCATATAATGCCTAAGGGTTAAGGCCCATTTGGCGTTCGTATGGGATTCAATTGGTGTGACCCATTCGACCCATGAGTTGAGCTCATTTGATGCAATCCAAGGCCCACGGGATTTGACCCATTGCAATGCACATATGACCCATTGGTGTGACCCATTTATGTGGCCCATCTGATAAATAAAAGGCCCATAAGATATGACCCATTTGATATACATGTAAGGCCTAATGGGAGGAACCTACAGTCCATTGCAATGTGTAATTCTCATACAGACTAACTAGCAATGTTTACGGCGATCGTGCCTTGGGGACAATGTTGGTTTGACGTCCACATTGCGAGTGTGATGCTGGTTGGATGTCCACATTACGACTCTCCTTAGGGCCCATTACTGGGCCATACTTATTGTGTATAGGCCGTCCAAGCCCATCTGCATTGTAAGAATGGTTCATCACTCATATACATGTTTAGTATAGTTTCATGACTCATGATCATATGCATCATATGCATGCTTGATATGAGGATTGACTGATCATAGTATATGCCTTTGGGCAGGTTGTTTATAGGCTCCTGGTTAGGCAGTGTTGCCCTACATGAGCGCACGATATGCGCAGAATTTGTTGCATGACTGGATAGCGTGAATCATGTATTTCGCATTTGTGTGACATAGGTATTGTACGCCCTAGCGACATCAATGCCGTAGCCTCCACAGACGCATCGTGGTTGGCAGGATTCGATACCGAAAATCTTGTTCTACATGAGGTACTATAGATATCCCTGGGTGAAAGTTCCTAAACCCTTATGGTACCAAGAGGTTGCTCCAACGTCTAGACCGAGTGGGTAGATGAGCGTTGAGTGCCGATTACAAGACGGTTACGCTCTTCACTGTATCGTGGTCGGTTGAAAGGGGGTGCGGCCTTACCCGCCCGAGTGTAGGAGGCAATCCTAGGCTGAGTCTGACCAGCTCGAGGAATGGGTCCGCTATCGACGAGTCGCGCCCGATATTGGCAGACGGATAGTGTGGTCTCTTCCACTTCCTTATTACGCGCGATGTGGCCTGTAATCTGGTTTAGAGTGTACTAGACCCCAGTGATATCCTATATTTGAGCTGTATTGATGTATGGACATAGATGAAGATCTGTATGCTTGAGTTACATTGCACATCGTATGGCCTTGGGATGGCCGATACCATTCATGCCTTGCATCGCATAAGCCTTAGTACGGCTCATGATATTATGGTTCCATCTGCATATTCCGCATTACTCTGACATTGTATGTTCATATTACTACCTTGCGCACACACTTTCACCACCCTCTAAGCTTTCTGTAAGCTTATGCACGACCGTTGCATGCAGGTGACGTTGGATCGCAGCAGCGCTGAGGCAGGAGCACGTTGCTGATCATTTTGAAGTTTTTATTCTTTACCATTGTATTTCCCTTTATGCTCATTGTACTTGTAAAGTTTTTGATCATAGTGGAAATGTAATGGAGTTCTTGGTTGTTGTTTGTGGGTTATGCCTTTAGTTATGCTTATTACGAATTAAACTGATATTTAAAATCCTCCTCGTAGCATCCCAGGATTGGAACCTGGTGACTGGGAGCTAGGAGTCGAGAATGGGATTCTACGGAGGTTGTCGGCGCCGGATTCGGCGATCGAGAATTTTGTGAGCCCGGTTTTCGAGTTTGGGGCGTGACAAGTTCAGAGAAGCTTCATGGATTCGGAGTAGTTATCCTTGAGGAAGACGGTGATCGACCTCATCACGTTCATCCCTACGTCAAAAGTCCACATCTCTTAGGTTGTTTTTCGAATCTCCAATGATCCATAGGTGTGGACTATTACTTTTAGGTGGTCTAGCACCAATTCTATTGTGAGATTAATGATTTTGATTACCTTGATGTTATGTTGAAAGGTCTAGGGAAACCCTAGGGATTTCATGATGGTTGGAGTTGCATGTAAGAATGTGATTTGACTCTTTATGATGTTTGTATTTGCCTCTTATGTGAATGTGTGCATGTATGACCATATGCCTATATTTGTACGATTTTCTCAAATGTTGTTGCTTCTTGGTATGCATGAACTATTACTATTGTGCTTATGATGTCTCAAGGTGGAGAAAATATTAATTTTCTCTCCAAACTACACACTTCACACGCACTATGCTTCATGACCATGAATTCTTGCTTAGTAGGATTATCTATATTTTTAGGTAGCGATGCATGAGAATATGATCTTATGACTTGGTTGTTATCTTGGATTGTTGGCATACTATAGATCTCCCTTATACTATTGGTAGGACTAAGTCATGGAGGGACCCACGGGTTTGGGCGAGTGTGTTCGGACAGCTGTAGTTTGACTACATGGGTCTCTTGTAACCAAGGTCGCTCGTTCTATACTTGCTTGACTTGTGTTCCTGCCTACTCACTGACAAACCTTGTTTGTTAACCCTGTTTACACACCTATGTATGGAACCTGGAACACCCTGTAACCGATGTAGCCCATTAATAACTCAATTGAAATTGGTCCACAGTCTCGTGAGCCGGGCATGGTGGAATGTGACACTGTGTCTGAATTGTCGGCTACGCCGGGGTGACGCGCCTCCCCGTAGTGACCGAGAGCGATCCCTCTCTCTTGGCACTCCTCATGTGCTTGAAGTCGGGGATGAGGAACCCGACGAGATCACGGACCGTGAGGACTCGGCCTCACGCATTGGAGGATCTTGGCCTCGCAACCTGTTTAGGGCATTGATATGTGGAGTGTATCGATTTTCCAAACCTGCTGGATGAATAGACTTAATTAATAACTCGGCTAACACGATTGCATTGCATCGCATTAGTTAGGGTGGCGACTCAGAAGTCGAGGTCGCAATGAGGGAGTGTTGACATACGCGATCGTTAGATGGAGTCGCTTGAAGGAGCGTTGTGGCGAGGGCATGCATCATATCATTCCACATTTATGCATTTAAATAAGAGTTAATAGGAATTGATAATTGTCTGTATTTTATTAAATTCATATTATAATTGATGCATGTTAAAACTTAAGACTAATAGCACCCACTGCATTGATCACTCACTCCCACTCTGGGACGGTGTTTTAAAACACCAACCAGACCCTCTCATAGATGCAGGTGATGCGGAGCAAGGGGAGCATGGTGATGTTACTCTCGACGAGGAGGAGTTTTCATACTTCCAGATGATGGATGGTTCTCCGCTAGCTTGATAGGCTGGATTGGATTGCTGAGTAGTGGGCTCAGCTCTAATCTTTTGGACATCTTATTTTTGTTGTGATTTTATCGGGTATCGCTGTGTGCGACCCTTCTATTCTTTTGGACATGTATATGTATATATATATATTTATATATTTGAGTTACTTTCATTTCAGTGGATTGTTTGGTTATGCGTCATGTTTCAGAAAATTCCAAGTTGCGCAATTAAACATGATTAATCATAAAACCATAAAATTGATGTAAGTGACACTCGGGGACTCGGGAGTCGAGTGTATACACGACCCCTGATTTTCAGGGCGTTACAGTTCTTCAGGTGCGGGTAGGGTCAAAATAGGGTAAAAAACAGGTTATAAAGGAGGGTTCGAGATTTGCGGGTGTGGGTAAGGTAGGGTAGAGAAGGAAGGATTTAGGTATTTAGGGTTCGGAGCGGTGGCGAGCGTTCATCAGGTGCAATTAGGGTAGGGTAAAAAAAAGCGTCAAGTAAAACTTAATAGTGTGTGTGTGTGTGTGTGTGTGTGTAATATGGTCCGGATCGGATTGGTTCGAATCGGATCCAATTGGATCAGATTACGAATCGAGTCGGTTTGGACCGGGCGCTATCTGTACCCGACCTGAAAATGTTTCGGATCTAGATGGGGCTACCTGATCCTGACCGATCTAGACCATAGGTTTTGTTCGAATCGGGTCGGATCCACCGGATCGGATCTAAAATGCTTAGCTCTAATTATTGCATAGGACTCGATCCTTATCTGAGTGATTTCTGCATTATTTAAAGAATGGTTGCGACGATTCAAACGTCCATATTTTATACTCGTACGACATTCGAGACCGTCCAAATCAACGACTCAGATGAAGGATAAGAAGAAAGTTTGACTGAGAATATTATATTTTTCACTTGGAACGAAAATGCTTGGAACACGGAGGAGTTCATTACCGTTAGGGATGGAACAGCTGCATGATGATGAGATCTATGCCGTCCATTTAGGTGTGATGCCATGTGTTTGTATCGGAGCTGGAAAGTAAGGCGGATTCAACACGCGGGTGGACTAGGACGCGGATTGCGTGCTAAGTTAACTCTGTGGGCCCACCGTGATGTATATGTCATATCCAGGCCATCCTTCCATTTTACCAGCTTGTTTTAGGGCTAACAAGCATATCCAAAGCTCAAGTGGGACACACCACAGGAAACATCGCACTATATAGATGGATGGTTAAGATAAGACACATACATCATAGTGGCCCCCGAGATGGGTGGATCGCACCAAACAATTGAGATAGGATCCCACCATTAAAATAGTATGAATTTTGTGTAAGGCACACCGAGGTGTGTGTATATGCCATCCAATTTTAACTATTTGGGAAAGCTGGCAAAAAGTTAGTACATCAATTTATTTCTTAATTTCTTTTATATTAGTGATCAGAACAATGTGATGGACGGTCTTGATTGCCCTTACGGCCATCAATCATGCCTGAATGAGAATGATGTATTATCAGTATAATTTAACCTATGACCTCTTGTGCATAGAATTATTTTTCACTTTTAATATTAGATGACTTAATCCATGGATATAAGATAGATTGAGTTATTATAAATTTGTAATAATTATGGTAATACCCATCTAAGTAATGCAATAGATGGATTAGATCGGTCGAACATCTATAGTATTGTCAAGTCTAGAGTGTGTAACTAAAAACATGAATTTCAGTATAAGTGTTACTATTGGTCGAGATAGGTCATCGCAGTATGTGGTTAGATTCATACCATTCATACAAATTATAGAGGCAAAATGTATTAGGACCTTGAGAACCTAGATGATCTAATCATCTTATAGGCCACACTAATAAGATTAGTTTGATAGATCTATTATTACCTTGAATCATATTGAAATTCTTGAATATATGAGATCGATAATATTAAACTATGACGCAGGGAAGGACGTGAGGTCGAGCATCGTCTTCCTCGAGATGATAAATATTCCGAATCCACGGAATTTCTCTGGACTCCTCACAGAGACTCCTCGAATCCACGAGGAAAGAAAGCAGAAAATAGAAAAGAATTTCTAATAATTTGAAATTGATTAATGAATGATTGATAATTCTCTAATGTGTCTCCTTACACCATTAATATAGAAAAAAAAATAAACTAAAATTCATAATTACTAAAAATAGCATAATTCTAACTCTAACACAAATCCTAATTCTAATAAAACTCTTCTAATGCCTAATTTCTAAAAATAAAAATTTCAAATAAACTTTCTCTAGAAGAGTCCTAGTATAACTAAAAGTTATTTCTAAAAGGAAAGAAAATCTAAAACTCTAAAAATATTTAAAAAATCAGAATTACTAAAAATAGTAATTTTTTTCTAAAAGTTCATTTTTGAGCTGAAAGTGCGCTTTTTCTGACGAAACGGATAGATGCGACCCACAACGTGGGTCGGTTTACCTCGGATGGCCCGTTTCAGTAAAGATTGATAGGTTGTACGCCTCGTAACAATACCCGGATCAAAAGTTATGGTCAATTCACGGTCCATCTTCTTTTGGCCCAACCATGTTAGGAATGGATTTGTGACACGTTCTACATTAGACCCCTCCACTTGAAAAAAACTCATCCTCGAGTTACATAAGAGACTTGGCACATGAGTCTGAGATAACTTCTGACGCCGATGTTCATTAGTTATTTTTTTGTACTTAGCATTAAGCTCTTGAGCTGACACAATACATGTACTCATGCTTTCCTTGACTTGACTAATATCGATTAGTTCCTTCACATCTGCCTTCAAGATCTCATATTTTTCTTGATAATGTGGGCAATTAGGCGGACTTGCCCCTGAGACAGGATCAACGTGATTTTGTATATCTTGTATGGGAGGTAATTTATTAGGTAATTCATCAAGTACAACCCCCTTAAACTCCTGTGATACTAGTTCTAAACCCTCTAGGATATTCACAGGCTCAACATATTTTTTCTCTTCAACTAATGCATATATATCTCTCGTTTCCTCAGATTGTTTAACAAAGGCCTGTTCAGTGATGAGATATTGTCACTCCACTTTAAAAGTCTTGAGTTGGTTTTCCATTCCTATAGAGGTCACATGTTCGCCACTGATGAATTCTGTGGTCTGTTGCAACTCTGTTTTGATGAAGTCATTGCTCGCAGACCATTAATAGGAATTTTCTACTTAACCTTTTACTGATCGGTTATCCTGATAATAATTTTAATTTTGTTGGAATAATACCTGATCGTAATCTCGAGGGAGGAATCGCATGCACAATAACTTCTTCATCCGCGACCACGTGTGGATTGGCGCTTTCATCTGTCTCGTCCGCTCGAGTTGAAGTTGTTCCCACCAATCTGAAGCACTGCCTGTCAACTTGTAGGTCACGAGTTTAACTTTCTTTTCTTCTACAATGTTCATGTAGTCGAAGAAACGTTCGACTTCAAGCAACCAATTGAAGAAGTCCTTGAAATAGAGTTGGCCATTAAAACTACGAAGATCGACTTTCATCTTAAATTCTTAAACCATCTTGTGGTTCATTGATAGCATTACATTATGATCAATATAATTACGAATTTCAGCAATTGGCGGTGGAGGATTACCACCAGAAACACGAAGTTGCCCTAGATTTTTCGTCAAGAGATTCGTTATGCGGTCCATAGAAGCCTGCAGCCCTTGCATGGCTTGTCGATTCTCTTACATGGTTGTTTCAAAAACTGCCGCCGTTAAAGGTAAATTCCCTGGGGCACCGCCCATGGGATTGTTGCCCAACCCGTCATTAGAAGTCATCGATCCGAGGAGAAACCTCGTTCTGATACTAAACTAACGCAGGGAAGGATATGAGGTCGAGCACCGTCTTCCTCGAGATGATAAATATTCCGAATCCACGGAATTTCTCTGGACTCCTCACAGAGACTCCTCGAATCCACGAGGAAAGAAAGCAGAAAATAGAAAAGAATTTCTAATAATTTGAAATTGATTAATAAATGATTGATAATTCTCTAATGTGTCTCCTTACACCATTAATATAGAAAAAAAAATAAACTAAAATTCGTAATTACTAAAAATAGCAAAATTTTAACTCTAACACAAATTCTAATTCTAATAAAACTCTTCTAATACCTAATTTCTAAAAATAAAAATTTCAAATAAACTTTCTCTAGAAGAGTCCTAGTATAACTAAAAGTTATTTCTAAAAGGAAAGAAAATCTAAAACTCTAAAAATATTTAGCAAATCGGAATTACTAAAAATAGTAATTTTTTTCTAAAAGTTCATTTTTGAGCTGAAAGTGCGCTTTTTCTGACGAAACGGACAGATGCGACCCACAACGTGGGTCGGTTTACCTCGGATGGCCCGTTTCAGTAAAGATTGATAGGTTGTACGCCTCGTAACAATACCTGGATCAAAAGTTATGGTCAATTCACGGTCCATCTTCTTTTGGCTCAACCATGTTAGGAATGGATTTGTGACACGTTCTACATCAGACTAGTCCCAACAATCATTGGAATCAAATTGTATTTGAGATTTGTAATTTTCTTATCAAGCTAATTAATTGATAGACCGCATTGATAAGAAAAATCCTTGACATTCAATTCGAAATCTATATGTAAATGAACACATGAATGACTCATACTAATGAATCAATGGGCTTTCTTTGGTGATTGACCGAGGAGGAATCAATGATGAGTATAAATCTATCCAAATCGTATAAATGGACTCAAGACACTTAATCAAAGGAAATTCCCAATTTTTTGATTTTAAATTGATGAAATCAAGTTGATCTGAGTACTATTAATCAATCTTTGATCGAGATTGATGGAAGATGCTAAATTTTGTCCAAAGACTTATATGTCTAATTTGTATTTTCTCGATTTGAAGATTGATTGATCGATCGATCGACAGGTATCTAGACGAAAATTTTTAAAATTTGAATTTTGATAGTTGAATTTAATCGACATGTTATATATGGAGCTGCATTTATTTGATCATTTAGGATTTACTGAATAGTGGTTGGTTAGTTAGGGTGTTTAATTAAAGGTGGGCTTCATTGTATAATATAACCAGGATGAATAATAATATTGTGAATTAATTGCTAAGATTTCTGAATTCAAATTAATCTGATCATCTTGTTGGATTTTCATTGCTAGACTTAGGTGAGTAATCCCAACATATCTTATGTTTATGAAAATTGAAATAAATTTCGTTGTATAGTTGATTGATTGGTTTATGTGTTGACTGTTTAATTTATGATTTTGTTGATTTAATTGATAATGTATATACATGTGTGTCACATGCTAACCTATGATCTCCCATTTAATTTATAGAATCATGATAATTAGTACAATGAATTCACATGCATACATTCCTAATAAGATAAGTATTTATGAATAACTATAAAATGATGAAGTGATACATCATTCGTCGCAATAGCACTTTGCATTGTCGATCTTAAGGGACCTATATGAAAGAACACTGATTCCGGTAGCATAGTCATAAGATGCGGGCTATACCCATGCCTATCGAAAAGTAAAAGCTTATCTAATGAGTCCATGTAGATTGACGATTTTGAACCCAAACAGATGGACGATCACCTCATCTAATGCATTCATATATCATGTATATTCATGCCATCTTACATTCCGTATTCTATACTATTTTAAGTACTATGTACATGAATCATATTAGATTATTTTACTAAGCTTAACCAGTTTACATTTTCATTGATGAAAATATCGTACAGATAGAGGAATAGTTAATGAAATTGCTCAGGAACCAAAACATGCGGTGGAACTTGAACACGACCTACTTGAAACATGACTGTACTTATCTAAATATGAATTGACAGCATTTAATCACTTGAATATCTAATTTAATTTATTTGTTAGAATAGTCTGGTTAAAGTACAATGTATGTTAATATTGATTATAGGATTTTAAGAAATTGATTATCTTCATTTGATTGAGACATTCTAATTTTGAAATAAACAGATTCAACTGATGAATGGTGTTTAAGATTAATGTTATTTAAATGCTTAGAAAGATTTATATGTGCATGGTTGATTGGTCCTAATATGTAAGTGTGATTGACTATCAATGATCTTGGGTGGAACTTAGAATAAACGTAATCCCCACCAATTGATAAAGTTAAGTACACTCTTTGTACTAATTATGAACCGAACTTAGATTTGAGAGTATACTCTATACCTGAATTTTAGGCATAACATTTCATTAGTGTGATTTTAGATATATAATCCAATCCGCCTCACAATTTAAATAGATAGTTATACAAATGCGTCACGGAGGAAGATGAGTTACCACCAGCTTTTTAAACGTGCAAAACTAGCATTACAGGTTGCACGCTGCCTATCTTAACAGGAGAGGCAATGTATTAGCACGTGGTTCATGTGCCGGTCTATGGAATTGGTGTCGCTGATGAAACTTCACGTGCGCATGATATGCAGGATTAGACGCGGATTGGACGCGGATTGCATCCTAGCCCCGCCGCATAGATTTGGTTAGAAAAGAGCACTGTGCGGCTACCACAGTGTACGTGTGTTAACTCCACTGAAAAAATGAGACAGGTTAAAGGTAACTGGCTACACCACCGGAAGGGTAGGGATCAGTTACTGTTGAAAACTACTGCCACATAAGGTTTTATATATATATATATATATATATATATATATATATATATATATATATATATATATATTTATTTATCAAGCTCGTATTTGTATATTCCCTTCGTCACGTCCCATGAATAGGTCAAGTGACAAATAAACATTAAAGTGGGCCGTAGGAAGTTTTAAACATAGATGTCCTGCTTCCTGTGGTGTGGCTTACTTGGGCTTTAATCTGCCTTTATTAGGCTCATGCCCTAAAATGAACTAACAAGATGCATAGATGGTGTGAATAAGAAAAAACATTATAATGGGCTCAACAGAGCAACTGTCAGGATGGTGGGACGCAACCGGCCTCCCTAGGACTGGACATTGCTGGCCACAAGCGATCCCACCCTAGGAAGCTCTAGGAAGTAAGGTGGGGGTCATTGTAATGCCTATGAGATATCAACACTGTCTATTCATCCATTTTGACAACTCAATTCACGATATGACATAAAAATGAGGTTGATTCAAATCTCAAGTGGGTCATATGATAGGAAACCGTAGGGATTGAACTCCACCGTTGAAACATTCTAAGGGCCTCAAGAAATTTTGTATCAAGGTAATACTTATGTGTTTAAGTTCCTATAAATAGGAATGAACTGATGAACGGTTTGGATGCCGCATAAACATCAAGGTGGACCTTGGGAAGGTTTCACTATTAGGCATTTTCCTCCCCCACTTTCACCATCACATGACTCACTTGGGTGTTGGATCCACGTCATATTTGGGTTCATGTCCGGAGAGGGATGGGAGGTTTTACACTTACCGTGGACCCACTTTGATAACATGGTATATATCCACCCTATCAATCTAATTCTATGGTCCATTTTAACGTTGTACCAAAATTTAATTAAGCATATCCAAATCTCAGATGGACTGCACCACATGAAACAGTTGTGAATGAGTATCACACCATTAAAAATTCCAAACAGGCCATCCTTAGGTTTTTGTAATGTTTATTTGTCATCCAATCCGTTGATAATGTCAAGAAGACCTGAATGAAGGGAAAAATATAAATATCAGCTTTTGATCCTTAAACTTTTGTGGCCCATGAAAAGTTGTTAATGGTTATTCATCACTACTTCCAGTGGCGTGGTCCACCTGAGATTTGGATCCTCTTACTTTTTGGGATACATCCTAAAATGAAATGGGAAATTTTAGGAAAAACAGATTGGCCGCGGGGATATAAAATAAATAAATAAATAAAAATATCTTGGTGGGCACTACACAATTAGGGTAAAACCCACTGCCGTCTTACCTGGGAAACAGCTAAACCGCTCCGTCCTTGCATTGGAGCTGGTAAAAACGATGGGGCAGACCTCGTATACATCTGTGCAACAGTACTGGCTCATAATACATCTAAGCTTTACAGGATATTCTATGTTGTATATGTAAAATCCACTTCACCCATCAAGCCGGAAGCATCAATTTCATGCATAAAAGAGATTGGAAAGTAATATGGGCTGAACAATGGAAACAATAAAAACTTCTATGAGAGTGGTAAATTCACAAGTTGTGGCCCTCTGGTAATTTTTATCACATAATTCTTATTAGCGATCCTCTTGATCCTGGTGGGTTACAACTGATTAACGGGTTCGATGATAGATATACAGCACGGTAGACCACAGCATATGAAGCGGCAATGAAAATGACACTCACCGTTGAAACCTTCTTAGGCCCGCCATCCAACCTGTTAATGAGGTCTAAATAAGCTCAAATAGACTTAAATAAAGGTAAAACATAAATAATATCAGTTTTTTCAAAATTTTTGTGGCTTACAAAATGTTTTCAAATTAAGGTAAGATTCGTCCAGCTGTTCCGCCCATTTAGCCCTGGAGTTCTTTAATTGTGAGCCTATACACTTAAAATGATATAACAAAATGGATGAATGATGTAAATAAAATATTAAATTGAATTTTATCTTCCTGAGTAAACTCAGTTGGGCCGACTATGAATGCTGGTGGTTATCCACGTGATCCATCTATTTTTTCATATCATTTTAGTGGTTGAGTCTAAAATACAAGTATACCCCAAGCTTAAGTGTACCACACCAAAGGAAATAGCGGGAATAATGACTTCCACAATTGAAACTTTGCTAGGGTCTACCGTGATATTTATTTGTAATCCAACCTATTCATAAGATCACAAAATCATGGACGAAGGGAAAACACAAATATCAGCTTGATCCAAAACTTCTGCGGGCCCAAGAAATTTTCAACAATAGAATTTCAATTCACATTGTTTTAATGGAGAGATCCACTTGAGATTTGGATATATTTCATTTTTAGAGTTAAGCCTTCAAATTGTAGGTTAAAATGGATGGACGGAGTAGATAAAATATTTAAATCACAATAGACCCCCCAGAGTTTACTCAATACCTTAGGCGTAGGGAGTTACTCATTACACAATCCACTTCCATAAAACCCATGGCCCATCACCATTCATAGCCAGAGATAGGCAGGTAGTACTCAATCTATGTCCAACCAGGTTTAGCAAATGGGAGCCCTTATAGGGTACTTACTGCTCTCACCTAATTAGGGATGAATGATGTATGTGTTTTATCCTGGTTGGCTGTCCAAATATTTTGATAGGTTATTTAAAAATATGAGTAAAAAAATGAGGCAAATTAAATGCTCAATGAACAAAAGTCGTAAAAATTTAATTCATACTTTTGAAAACATTATAGGAGGCAGTGAATTTTTATATCTAGATGATAATTATGTTATGCTTTCCTACATAGGCCCTATGAATAAGTTGGATGGTAAGTAAACATCATGGTGGGCCCAGGAAGTTTTTAACAGTAGGAATTTAATCTCAGTTATTTCATGTAGTGTAGTCCACTTGAGCCTTCAATTTACTTTTTTTTGGGATGATGGTCAAAGTGGATGGACGGTGTGGATACAACGTATTCAATAATTTTAAACCCCGTAGATACCCTGACTGAACCGTCGCTTTCTAGCTGGGTCCTGCAGCTCCTGCTGTAGTACCGACTTGGCGCCTCCAAATATAGCCTTGGCTAAAAAAGCTTCCCAAAAGGGGTGCGGATGGAATACGACCCACTCCAAGAACCGGGTAAAGGTCCTGTGCAGACCACCAATATATGTTCTATCCAAGCCGTCTACCTCTTTTAGAAGATCAAAGGAGGTAGATCGACGGCTCGAGAGGACTATTCCATAGGAAACGGTGGGGTTTGAATGCCTACTTTTGAAAACCTCTTGAGATCCATGGAAGTTTTGGATCATGCTGATATTTTTTTGTTACTTTCATCCAGGTCTATGTAACCTTATGAATGGTTTGGATCACAAATAAACATCAAGGTGGGCCCTAAGAAGGTTTCAATGGTGAGGTAATTGGTACCATTGCTTCCTATGGTGTGGTCCACGTGAGCCTTAGATCCGCCTCTATTTTGGTCTCATACCTTAAAATGATCTTTCAAAATTGATGAACAGCTTGGATGAAACACATACATCACGGTGGGCCACACAGAAACCCTGAAAGGACTATCCGTCTCTAGCTAGTTAGTAGTGGGGTATTACCCCATCCGCGCCCCGCAGAGAGAGGGCTGTTGACCACGGACCCACCTTCACATGCGGGACACGGGTGGAGAAGGCCGGTTCAGGTCACGGACGTGTAGTT
Source organism: Magnolia kwangsiensis (assembly GCA_037074715.1). Taxonomy (NCBI): domain Eukaryota; kingdom Viridiplantae; phylum Streptophyta; class Magnoliopsida; order Magnoliales; family Magnoliaceae; genus Magnolia; species Magnolia kwangsiensis. Next base: position 18,025,319 of record CM073586.1, read on the forward strand.
CCAGTTAAGCGCGTAAGCCTACACGGCGCACGTTTACCAATCTACGTCCCACGCTCAAAAAATAAAAGAAGACCCGACCGACCCGCTAAAACGCGCCGTTCGGGTCAGACCTTTCCCACCGACCGTTGACTGCAATTTGGTTACTCCGTCAAACTTCCACCGGTTTTCAAAACCCATTCTCCAGTTTATTACCGTTCGCCTCTGGGGGTTTACACGTTCAAACATTCATTCAACGGTCAATATTCAAAAATCACTCTCTCTCTCTCTCTCTTTCTCTCTCTCTCTCTCTCTCTCTCTCTCTCTCTCTCTCTCTCTCTCTCTCTCTCTCTCTGATCTCTATTTGAACGATTCCATGCAAATCTTATTTTAAAACGCGTATAAGCTTTTATTCTACCAACATACATATATAACAACACCTTGCAACTCTCCAAATCAAACAAACTACGAACATATCTTACTTTCTTCTTTCCTTTTCTTCTCCTTCTCTTTCTTCTTCACAACTTACAACAACCATGTTGAGAATCCGAAAAGCCGGCCGGAAGGATGGGACAAGGACAGGTGCTAATCCGGCCGTTGATCTCGCTATCCCAGCCCACTTCAGGTGCCCCATATCGCTGGATCTTATGAAGGATCCTGTGACATTGTGCACCGGCATCACATATGATCGCCAGAGCATCGACACATGGATTGAAGCGGGAAATCTCACGTGCCCCGTCACCAACCAGGTCCTCAGGAGCATGGACCAGATCCCAAACCATACTATAAGGAGGATGATACAGGACTGGTGTGTCGAGAACCGTTCTTATGGGATTGAACGGATACCGACGCCCAGGATTCCGGTCACCACAACAGAAGTATCAGTTATCCTTTTAGAAATTACAACGGCATGCCGAGCAAGGGAGGATGTTCGATGCCTTGAATTGGTGAAGAAAATCAATGCATTATGCAAGGAGAGCGAGCGCAACCGGCAGTGCATCACAGCAATTGAGACGGCCCGTGTCTTATCGGCGACATTCGACGCGTTCGCCACTTCATCGATGGAAAACCATGTTGCCATCTTGGAGGAGATCCTATTGGCATTGACATGGATGTTCCCACTCTATGATGAGGCTAGAATATACCTTGGATCATCTGCATCCTTGCATTGCATGGCCTGGTTTTTAAAATGTGGGAGTTTGGGGGGAAGACGGGCAACGGTTTTGGCAGTAAAAGATCTAGCTTCCTCAGAACAAAGGCATGTAAATGCCTTAGTAGGGACAGATGGATTGTTGGAAGCTTTGGTCAAGATGATCAAAGAGCCTATTTGCCCAACAACCACAAAAGCGTCATTGATGACCATCTACTACATGGTTTCTTCATCGTCACCGTCATCTTCTTCGCCAAAACAGAAAACTGCAGAAAGATTTGTTGAGTTGGGTCTTGTCGCTTTGTTACTTGAAGCACTCGTTGACTCAGAAAAGAGTATCTGTGAGAAGGCTTTGGCTGTTTTGGATGGGATCTGTGATTGTGATGAGGGGAGAAAAATGGCCCAAGATCACGCATTAACAGTGCCGATTCTGGTGAAGAAGATTTTCCGAGTATCAAATATGGCGACGGAGTTTGCCGTCTCGGTCCTTTGGAAGCTTTCCAAGAACTGCAAAGAAGAGGATGGAGGGATATTGGTAGAGGGTCTTCTAGTGGGGGCATTTCAAAAGATCTTGTTGCTTTTGCAGGTAGGCTGTGGGGAGAGAACAAAGGAAAAGGCAACAGACCTTTTGAAACTGCTTAATGGTCATAGAGGGAGGGGAGAGTGTATTGATTCCATGGATTTCAAGCAGTTGAAAAGGCCCTTTTGATAAATTACAAGGGAAGAATTATTAAAAAAAAAATTTGTTTTAGTTGTGTTATTAGGTAATATATGTATAAAATACAAAGGATACATCTCATATTCCATTTTGAAATTTTTGAAGGGAAATGATATAAATACACCCTATTTTTTTTATACTACTTTTGGTATTAGAATTGTACCATTACAATCCTAAAACCAAAATTAGAGTAGATGTATCAAACCGTTGTGTGTATGTCTCAGTTCCCATTTTTATATCCATATTCAAATAAGGGTAAAACCTGTCTGGGTTTGCGTTGATTTGGTAGTTTGCTTGGTGTTATAGGTATTTTATGGCGATGTTGTCTTTCATAGTGGAGAATAATTGGATGGAAATTCAAACTATGTAATAATAATAGAGAATTATATGATATTGATGTTGGAAGCTTTTAATTATCAATCCATCCGTAGGTTAGCCTTTTTTGTTCTTAGGTTTTTAAGCCATTAATTCTTTTTCCAAGACATGGATGGGATGGTTAAGATTGACTGATAAAAGTACTTTTTTAGAAGCATAAGTGATCCATTATTCCCCAGCCAAAAATAGTTTCAAATTATTGGACCTTTTTTTTTTCCTATAAATTATCTTAATTGTCAATTTTATAAGCTACTAAGTGGATGACTGGAATATGGGACATAGATTGCCTGAAACCCGGACAGTAGGAAGTAGGACCCACCATGATGTTTGTAAGAAATCCACCCGGTTCATCCATTTTACTAGCTCATGTTAGGCATGAACCCCAAAAATGAGGCAGATGCAAAATTCAAGTAGGCCACATGACAGGAGATAGTGGGGATTGAACACTTATTGTTGAAACATTCATGGGGCCACAAAAATTTTGGGTTAGGTTAATATTTTTGTAATTGTAGTTCATCCTACTGAGAATGATCTGGAGGGCATATAAACATCTTGGCGGAACCTGGGAAAGTTTCAACAGTCAACACTATGCATTTCCCTCTTATATTTTGCCCGCAGTTAGTCGCACCTAAATTTTAGATGTCTCATTTTTCAGGCTCATCGCCTAACATGAGCTGAAAAAAATACATGGAGTATATTTCTCACAATTATCGGCTGAGGAATATAACAAAAACTGCCTGAAAAGCTAGCAAGACGTTGAAAAGTCATTGCACACTAAAGTTTCCACCTTAGCTTCCGATTGCAAGAACTTAATGCGGTGGCAGGTCGCATGCAATCCACATCCTATACACGTACACATACACACACATATATGGAAGCATGCTCATGTGCGTACATATGCACCTAAGGAACCAATTTTCACCCCGATCTAAAACTTTGGTGGGCCATAGCAAAGAGAGATGCAAATCAAGAGAGGAAACTGTTTTCTTTTTTCATGGCCACCAAAATTTTAGATCAAAGTAAAAGTTAAGCCTTAGGGATTTCATGGGATGCCTTATCACGTGGACCATTCATATTTTGAACTCACATCACGTATGACGAGTTCTAAAAAAGTTCGCACGAGTCCCGTGTGAACTAATGGGCATCTAAGCATTGGATATATATATATATATATATATATATATATATATATATATATATATATATATATATATATATATATATATATATATATATATATATATCCAATGCTTAGCAATTAGAAGAACTCATTTGTTGGATGTGTGCCTTTGAAAGGAAATCTTATCTTGTTAATTTTTTAGAATAAGATTATTAGTGATTCATTTGATGAATGGGAAGTCATTAATGACTTATTTTTCTGTAAAATGTAGGTCAATATTGTTTCATGAGGTACAGCGGATTCCTTTACATTGTCTTTCTACTAAGCTATTAGGAAAGAATAAAGTAGACTAATGACCATAATAGCATGGTTTTTTAATACCCTAAATTTCATAATCACTCAATCGTGTTTGGGCTACATGCGATCAGTTTGTGGTTATCTTCGGTAAAAGAACCGACAAGGTCTCCACCATTAAATACTTAGCTAAATATGCTCCTTACTAAAAAAGGATGAAGATCTCATTTACATTGGATGTATAGCATCAGATTCGCCCATCATGTTTGGAATGGTTGATTTGATCATCCACCAACTTTGGATTTATTCTTTAACCTAAGGTAGTAAAGGAACTTCATAGCATTAATTTAATGGCTTTGGTACACGTTTTGATGCCACAAAAGTAGTTGACAAACATGTGCTAGTTGGGTACATGCATTAAAATCTGGTTGAAGCTCAATTTGCTCCAATATGGGATTTAATATGGTCACCTGGAACTTAGTTTGTGGTTAGATCTTACATACTAGATACTCTATAGTTTGTGGATAGATCTTACATACTAGATACTCTATCAAGCTATAAATAATTAGCAAGCATCTCAAGGCAGTTTTAAAGAATTTTGCAATCAATTTTAATCATTAGATCTTTCGATTTTATCATTAAGGTATTTTAATCAAGCTTGATCTTAACCTTCTGTTGTAGATATCATTTTAGAAACTTAATTATATGTACCGTTGTAGATCATTTTAGAAACTTAATTGCATATACATAGGAGATCTAAGGGTTAAATTTTAGATTTTTAAATGCTCACACTTCTAGCTTTTGAAAATCCATCATTATTATCTTAAAACTTCTATATTAGCAATGCCCCCAAAAGCTTCTAGCTGACACTTGAGCCATGGCCAATCATCAATTTGGACAGCCCATTCAAGCATGTCATTGTGAGCAACAATCCAAAACAATTGCAGTGACAATAAGATGTTCTAGAACAGAGGTGGTGTGTATGTGACATCCAACCAGTCCATCACGTGTCCCCAAAAGTTGTTGGGGGGAGAAAAAACAATTACACTCATATATTCATATGTAGGGCTGTTCACGAGTCAAGCTAGCTCGAAAAACTTGTTCGACTCGGCTCGAGTTAGCTTGGATTGACTCGGCTTGAATGGCCAATTCGAGCTAAGCCATGCTAATTATTTGAAGCTCGAGTTGAGTTCAAGCCAAATTCAACCAGGAGGCATTTCAACTCGACTTGAACTTGACTCAAAGCTCGAACTTGAGCTCAGCTCGGCTCAATTAATAAATATATTAAATATTATATATATATATATATATATATATATATATATATATATATATATATATATATATATATATATATATATATATATATATATATATATATATATAAGTTTTAAGTTTAAACTTTTAAAAAACAAACAAACAAACAAACCTTAGAGTTTCTACTCGACCGCACGCACCCCCTTTCCCTTTTCCTTTCTTCTCTTTCTCTACTCACTGCCAGCTGCACACCTGTCCAGACCACTACCACCAGTTTTCATTTCAGCTCCACAATAATATGATTTCAATCTCTTGAGATTTACTTCTTGGACGAGAAACCCAAGAAATCCAAGATAAGTTCTTCTCAGATTTGTTAGAGCTTCAAGGAAATCCAATGATCTGATTGGCTAGAGTTCTTTACTTGAATTTCTGATTTGTGTTCTGCTCTGTTTCTTTTTTAGTACTTGGATTTCTGCTGGTGGAAGAAGATCAAGAATAGATCGGTTTTTACAAGTTTCCTTATCCAATTCGAAGCTTTGTTTGATTTTTTCATCGGGTTTTGCTTTGATTCTATTAAGATTTTTGAATTTTTCATCAACGGAGGAGGATCAAGAATAGAATCCATTACTCTCTCACCCAACAAGCTCGAGCTCAACTCGAGGTAAACTTGACTCGACTCGAACTAATAGCTCGACTCGAAACAAGCTAAGCTTCAATATTGAGCTCGAGCTTGAACTTGAGTACATCATGGACAAGCCGAGCCGAGCCTGACCCACCTCGACCCTACTCGACTCAATGCCCACCTCTATTCATATGGAGGCCCACACCACAGAAAACAATGATTTCTTTTTTCTTTATTCTTTTGCTAAAAACACTTCCATATTGAGGTGATGGAGCCCACCTTCTGATTTTGGTGGTGTCCCATTAATATGGTGGGGGCACACCTAATGTGTAGGTTGGATGGCATACACAAACTATGGTGGGCTCACACAGTAAAATGCCTTAAAAACATAAAAATTCAAGTAGTGGGGCCCATTGGCGGTTGGATTGGCATGATTTAATGTGTGTGCCATCATCATGGTGGGGCACAATTCATGCATAGTTTGGAAGGGATGCACAATCTATTGTGGTTACAATCTGAGAATTTTGTATGGTAGGCATCTCTACTCATCGCTCCCTATATATGATGAGGCCCACCTAATGCTTGCCTCCGTCTGAATTTTGGGATTCCTGACAACTTTTGGTGGCACACATGATGGATGAGTTGAATGTCATAGATATGCCACTTGGGGCTAGAACAACGGTTTTAGATGTTCTACACACACCACATGGACTACTCTAGAAGCTTTTAATCTTCTTTTTTTGCTTTTTTCTTTTTTTGTTGGACTTCACGCAACGTAGCTAGCTACTCCTGAAATTTTAGCTGAGGTAGTTTGGATTCAACGAAAGGAAATGTCATTCCGTAGGAAAAGAAAGAAAAACAGGTGGAATGAAAAAGAAATTTTATATTGTTTTCATTTCGGCAAGATTTTCCATGAAATTGGCTTCCGTTTTCAAGATTATTGTTGACTGAATCAAACTTTCTTGAAGATTGTTGTTGCAACGATTCAGAATTGTAGGAGCTCGTTTTGCCTACACATTCGTCGGTGCACCAAGGCACTCAAAGAAGAAGGCACAATAACAGAAGACGGAAACATGCCATATCTGAATGTAACTTTAGAAGGAAAAGAAGATTTGAAGATTATCGTTTTTTTTTTAAGTATATGAGAAATTAAAAATAGCAAAAGAAATGTTTGAATAGTATCAAAAGTGTGTGTTCATGCTACAACAACAGAAGAATGAATTGGAAGCCTTGATTGCCAAGATTTCTAAGAAATTCGAAAATAAAAAATTTCAAACTTACAAAGGAATTTTAAAAAAAAAATTAATTTTGAAAAAGATAATTATGCGGGCCCAAAAGTTTGAGTATAGGAAGATGAAGTAACAAATATTATGAGTAAATGGGAATATAAAAAGAATCATGAAATTTTATAAAGTCACCTTTATGACTTGCTTAAAATAGTGATTTAGGATGTTTAAAACATTACGTGCGAGTCTACAGCGTGATATGATATTACGGGTTGTGTAGGTAGTGAAGAAGTGTAATTAAATAGGGAAAGATTTTTATTTATTTTTAGTAAAGGCTTTAATAAAGTAAAGGAGCTCTATATAACCTTAGGCTTAACATCTATAAAATATTTATTTGTTTATATTAAAATTCCGAGCCCGTAACAAACTTAAATCAACCCTAAGAATTAGAAATTCAGATCTAATATCATCATTCATCCATGCGCTTTGTGGAAGCACGTTCAATAAAAATGAAAACAACCATGACACGAAGCGGCATAAATCCATTATAACCAAAGCCTTAGAGATTATGCCACTCACCTTCTTCTGTTACATATGAAATCTGAACTCCCTTACGATGCACACCTAGAAAAAGCCCTAACCCTTTGTGAAAATCCCTTCCCAAGCCTATATGAGCATTTAAAACTCTCTCATTTGGCAAACTATTGCCCTTAAAGAGAAAACACTTGTATTACGATCAGACTTAAATATTCCAATTTGGGTCAATTTGCATAACCCATTTGGTTGGACCAGACATAATCTTTAGTTGGACCAAACTAAGTGAAAGATACCTCATTTCAACACTAAGGTCTTGGCATCTTTTCCCTAGTAGGGGTGGCTAACAGTGAAGTGTGATCTGACAGTGGGTGTACTAACAAGCTAACCAAAAAAAAAAAAAAAAAGCCGATTACACTTTTCAAACAAACCGAAAATGTGTAAATCTTCATAGTGTGCAACTAGATAATCCACTCAATTTTCAGTCGAACCAAAAATAACCTCAGTGGAACTAAGGCAGGACTTCTCTACACAATAGATCGACAGAATCCAAGGCATTTTGCACAACAATATTCTCCACCTTAACTTGCCTTTTGTCATGTCACCTTGAAAACTTCTCATATAACCTCCACCTTGAGCATAAATCGCTCCCTACATTCTCTACCTGGAATGCATCTTAATCCATACCCCTGTGCAAGGATGCTTAATCTCATCAATGACTTGAGAGAATGATCAATCCTAAGTAGTGCTTGAACTTTTTTGTGGTCACCGACTTTGTCAATATGTCTGCAACATTCTTATCCATATGAATCTTTTGAAACATAATCTCTCTCGAAACAATGAGTTTTCTTATCTTGTGGAACCTTACGTTAATGTGGACTTGATTCACCGCCAGATGGATAGCACCATGACTATCGCAATGCAACAGAATCGTTTCCCGCTTCAACTCGAGTTCTCCTATCAAACCTTTAAACCATAATGCCTCATTTGACGCCTTCATCACAGTCATATATTTTGCCTCAATTGTAGACAAAGTAAGATACATAACTTGTCTCTCGATTTGCTTCTCTACTTTCACCTTTCATTCCTTAAATTTGACAAACTCTTCAGACTTGTGCTTTAAGAAGTAGACTCAAACCTTCCTTAAATAATCATCTATGAAGCTCATAAAGTATCATGCTCTTTCCTTAGACGGTACTATCATTGGCCTTCAGACATCGGAATGAATATAGTCGAGCACTCCACTTCTAGTGTGTGTAGCAGCCTTGAACCTTACCTTACATTGATTTTCATAAATGCAATGCTCACAGAAATCTACCTTACATACCCTATCTTCCTTCAACAGTTTCCGTTTATAGATTTCCATCATACCCCTCGTGCTCATATGCCCTGGCCGTATAATGTCATAGATTTGTATCATTTGTGCTAGATTTTGCATGTGAAGGGATAGTGGTCTCACCAATAACCGTGCTCCCAATCAACTCGTATATATTTCCTATCTTATATTCCTTCATTAACACAATTGTACCTCCGGTTACCTTGATTACACCGCCAGTTGTGGTGAACATGCAACCGTTTATATCTAAAAATTTCCCAAGGATATTAAGTTGTTTCTTTAGATTTGGGATATGCCTAATATCACTTGAAGTCTGTATGACTCCATCAAACATCTTTACCTTAATAGTCTCTATTTTGATGGCCTTGCATGTTGTGTTATTCCCCATCAGAATACTTTCATCATCATAGATATGTACGAATTGAATTAAGTCATATATGGACACATGTGATACAAACATCGTGAATTTAGAATTCAAGTGTCTAAGAGATTACTCGTACCTGAAGAGACTGAGAGGATGTCTCATTCTGAACTCTCTTCTACTACACTAGTCAATTCACATGTGTTACCTTTTTCCTTGCTTTACAAGTCATCTTTTCATTTCTGACAGTCTCTCTTGAAGTATTCATTTATGCCATAATAGAAGCATTTATCACTTGCCTTTGATTTCAATTTAGAAGTTTTCTTCGTGTTAGACTGAAATTGCTCCATGGATCTCTCACTTTCTCGACCCCCCTTCGCAACTAACCATTCTGCTTGAGAGTCCTCATCACTCAACTTCTTTCTTATTCCGTCGACTCCAGTATTAATTAATCATGCACCATTTAAAAAATGCCCAAGCCTACATACCGCATAGTTGTACAATAAGCCACGAGGTTAAAATGGCTTACCCAATAGAGGATATATATGGAGCAAAATCAAAAAATTGCACCCATAGGTTATTGCCCTACGATTACTATCCATATTGTGTTTCCCTTATAATTCATTCACTATTTTATTGGACCACACTCTATTTTACTTTTATCTGCTAATTCAATAGCCATTAATTAGATAGTTGGGAGTGATTGATCAGTGTGATTCTACATAAATGATCCACCCACAACAGGCCCCACAATTTAGACGGTCTAGATGGTCATAGTCATACATGAGTGCAACATGTGAGGAGTATCAGGCACTAACATTTTAAAAATTGTATAGTGTAAAACTAACACAGTAGTCTAGACATAGACATACTTAACTAAGAGAAATGAAATGTGACAGGTGTATTGGAAATGGACGCCTTTAATTGAGTTAGGTTAGTTTTTAATTTATTAATATGATCTTGTGACATGACTCATAAAGTCCAACACAATCCAACTCGATGCTCCTGAATGATATGATACATGGCCCCCCATATTTGCACGTTATACATACACTTTCAATTATGATATGTGGGGCCCATGATTTAGTAATTTAGACCGTTATTCTGTTTGGGACCCACCACGGGTGGAGAATGCCCCAATCTTCTCCCAGTTTGAAATATTCCAGAAACCGATATTAAGGCCATATTAATTAGTTGTTGGTCTACCATCCTTTTAGTTCACATCTTAACCGTCTATTTGTAGGCCACAAATCGAACAGGTAATTTTTTAATTTTTTTATTCATACGTGGGAGATTTTTGAAGCTCTCCAGCAAGAAAAAAGAAATCAACGGTAAGGATTTCAGAAACATGGACCCCACTTAGTCAAAACTGAAAGACCCGTCTATCACGTGTAAATGTACGGTCCTGCTCTTATCAAATAATTCCAACGGATAAAAAAATACGCTAGTTGCAGGCACATGGAAAGACATTTGCCACGTTAATAACGTCCAGAATCTAACAAATCATCTCCGTTCAAACTTCAAAGCAAGCTGTTGATTATTGACCCACTTCGTTCAACGTTAGGAACTTATTTGGGGCTCGGTCTTGTAGTCTGCGGACGACTGAAGTGAATTTGTAATCCGATGGTTGGGCTGTGCTTATGGATCATCCGAGCCGTTGAAGAGTATATCCAACTATGAATAGGACATGGGAAATATATGAGTCGCCATAAATAGTTATATCCATTCCATCAAAGGATAGATAGAATCATGAAAATGGTACAGGGTTTAGATTCATTTCCATTTTTCAATGGTTTGGATCATCTTTTGTATAAAATAGGACCGTTAGGGATCAAAACATGGTGGGGTCCATATCCTGAATGGTGATCTACATGGCCTAGCTTTGGGGACTGCAATTTGAAACCGGTAGTCCGAGGACTACCTTTTCAACCCAATCACCCCAAAGCTGGCATGTGAGATCATGGCCATTGACGAGGCAAGTCTCGGGGAGGTGCCACCCTGGCACGTGAGATCCGGGTCATTGACGAGGTAAATCACGCGGAGGTACTAACCTGCAGCGTGAGATCCGGGCCATTGACGTCGCATGTCACGTAGAGGAGCTAACATGTTTTGTGAGATCCTGGACAGGCAATCATGCATGTGGGGTCCGTGCTATTTATCAGGTGGAGCCTATGTGAACATGCACAATAACCAGGCTCGTCCACTCATCATGTGGGCCATACGAGTTTGAGATGATGGATGACAAAAAAAAAAAAAAATGCAAATGCTCTATGTTAGACATGCATACACATGCGGCCCACTTGATCAGTGGACCACACTAACTTCTGGGCGACGGCATGTTCATGGTGGGCCAACCTCATGAATGGCCCCGATCTGCCACAGGCGTGACAAAATCCATGGTTTAAAACTTGGCAACTCGGAACGAGTCATTCAGTCCTGAGCGGTAGGGCTGAAAGTCAGGTGGGTTGGGTTCGGCCGGGTTTATGCCCAACCCAAGGTTCCTATACCTCAACCCTAACCTAACTCAATCCAACCTTGGGTTGAAAATTCTCAACCCAAGCCCAACCCAAGCAGGCTCGGTTATTTATCAATTTTACATTAGTTTATTATATTTTCAATACAAATCTTATATTTTATACTTAGAATTTTATTTTTTATATACGTAGTTATTTATCATAAAAAAATTATTTTTTTCTAAACAAATAAGCTAAAATATAAGACTACTCCTTTAGAAGTCATTGTATATCAAGCCATTTATTTGGGAGAGAAATCCTTGTTAGCTCGAGTCATCATAAATGATATAGACCAATGAACTCTACGATATTGAAATTTCTTATGCCTTCAACATAGACGATAGGCACTCGATTATAATTAACTTATGCGGAATTTATATATTGATCGAGTTCGGCTTGGGTTGGGCAACCCGAGACCTCAACCTGAGCCCAACCCAAATTTTATCGAGTTGGTGTTTGTATGACCTAAGCTCAAGACCAAACCCGATACATCCCGCCAAAGCCCAACCCAATGTCGGGTTGAACCCGCCCAACTTTCAGCCCTACTGTGCGGAGTTGCGACTCGGCCAAGTCAAGGTGGTGACTCACCCGAGTCAAACTGAGTCAGGCCTATTTTTATTCCTGGCTTGTGGAACTGAACCGGGTGGTACTTGACTGAGTCCACTTTGGGCTAAGCAGGCTAAGCTGGACCCAAGCATATATTTATGGGTCGTGGACTGCACATGGCAAGCCATGCCCTAAGCCAGATGGGCCCATTTTTCCTGTCTGATGGGTAGTGGGCGCAATGGGTTAGGTCGGACAGTAGTTCAACTCGCCAAACTAAGTAGGTAGTGTGTAGAATATTTAAGAAATGTGGCCCATTTAAATAAATGTGTTGGGCACCCATGTATGTAATCAATGAGTCTGGTCAAATATTCGACGTGGCCAAACCCAAAACTCCGAACAAAGTAATCTTATACCACATATAACGAAGTAGTCTTATACCACATATAACATATAACAAATATCCTTTTGAGCTACAGGGTCAAAATTTGCTGGCAGTTGGTTGTGCCTTAAAGTATAGTTTATCAAAGGACATGGAAAGGGTTTTAAGCTAAAAATAAAGTATTCAGGCAGGCTACAACCTGTCCCAGGCCCAGGAAACTGCCTCCTCAACTGTCCCATGCTTGGGAATTTATAAAATGGAATGTGTTTGCCGTTGTTTTCGGCAGTAGGTGTGCGTGGGAGTGCTAGAATCGAAATTGCGGCTTGATGCAGGGATGGGTGTGATGAGGTCGATCACAGTCTTCCTCGGGAGGATAACTACTCCGAATCGATGGAGCTTCTCAAATTTTTATACACATACCTCAAATTCACGAGAAAAAAATAAAAAAATAAAAATAAATTTTAGAAGATTCAAAATTTCATTAGTAGATAATAAAAATGAATTTACAATCTCTTAAATAGTGATATCAAAACTAGGAAGAAGTTTCAGAATCAAACTCCAACCAAAACTCCCTAAAATTCGTAATTACTAAAAATAGTAAAATTTCAACTCTAATAAAAATCTTAATTCTAATAAAACTCTTCTAAAGCTTAATTTCTATAATAATAATAAAAATACTAAATAAACTTTTGCTAGAAGAGTCCTATCATAATTAAAAGGATTTCTAAAAAAGAAAAAAATTTAAAACTCTAAAAATTAAAAATTAAAAATTAAAAAATTGAAATTACTAAAAATAATCATTTTTCTTAAATTTTCATTTTTTGAGCTGAAAGTGCGCATTTTCTGGCGAAATGGACAGATATGACCCACAAAGTGGGTTGGCTTACCTCGGATGGCCCGTTTCAATAAATATTGATAGGTTGTGTCTCTCGTAATGATACCTATATCAAAAGTTATGATCAATTTACAGTCCACCTTCTTTTGGTCCAACCATGCTACGAATGTATCTGTGACATGTTCTACATTACGGCTTCAATTCAAACAGAACAATAATGACCCCAAGTGCCAAGATAGGCAAACACGCAGTGTATGACCGAGATCTGATGAAATCGATTGCCTATTTAGTCACTTGCTCAATGTGTAAAATTGGATCAAGCGATATTCAAATTACGGGGTTCGTCCTCTGATGATGAGTTACTCATTTGCCTTCTATACGAAATGACTTTTCAATGCAGATAAATGAAAATAAGGAATGGATTCTTACAGTCGATCGCAAAGAGCAGCTGTGGAACACCTTTTCAATTGAAGAACTGAATCCAGCGCATAAGCATAGACTCAAATTACAACTAAAGATTACCAGCTACTTGGTTAATGCTACAAATTACATTATGGAATGTAAATAACAAGCTAAAAAGTAAAAGATTATACTAAGAAATGTAATTTGCTTGACAGGAAAAGTAAAGGATTATACTATGAAATGTAATTTGAAAGATAATTGATTTGTTTGATTGGTTTGGTATGAGAAGTCTTTCCTCATTATATTTTCTTCTATTTATAGCTTTAATCTTGTCATCTAGATTCTTTTCACGTTTTGACAATTACCATAACTGTTCAGCACTTCTGAACTCCTCTGCTTCTCTTGCCACCTGTCCTGTAACCTTTCGCACATTGTTGCTCCTTCATCGGTCGCTTAAGCAATGCATGACACCATTTGATACGCTCTAGCTATGGTCATCAAGAAATCTTTTCCGTACATATCTGCAGATCGTCAAATGTACCATGAATATCCGTATAGATCACACGTAACTCCCCCTGATTGGTTATCGCAAGGAATGACGATAATGGGGATGAACATAATATATATACATATGTTTGAGCTTTATGGGGTTCATCCATGATGTGTTGGTCGTGGATCTCAAATGGTGGGACTCATCGGAGTGTCCACATGCATGATGAATTCAAGATTGGCTTGTACATTTTGGACTCCAAATAAAGAACCTAAGAGATTAGTTGACATATAAAATTCTTACCTTAATATTGGATAAGATTTTATTCCTAAATTGTTAGAAGATCTCTTGGGTGAAATTATATTTAGAACAAGATTGTTTATGTTGGAGAACACATGTTGCAAAATAATCTCTCTCCCTCTCTTAGATTTTCCTCTTGTATAGAGTATAGTGACCTTCGCACCATCATTAACGAGGATCAGCCAATCTTTATCCGTTATTGCATTAGCCTCCATCATGACCGGAGTTGTTAAAAGAGTAGATTATTTCACCATTCCCCTGTATAACGCATACATTGGGAGTTTATTCAAGTTATCATTGGTGAAATTTTGAATCTGTAAATCCATAATTATGTAATTCGGAATTATAAAATTTGTAAAAGAAAATTAAAGCAGAGAATGAAATTTTAAAAAAATAAAAATTAAAATAAGAAGAATTTAGAAAACTTATTTAATCGAGGCATGAATAATCACTCAGCTTGAAGTTAATTTTCCCTTCTTTGAAAGTTGTCAGTAGTGCAAAAGGAACACCAAACAATTAACCTCCAGGATACCCTTGATTGTTGTCGCGTCACACCGTTGCATTCAATGAACAAATACTCAAACCACTGTCATATGTCTAACCCGAATATCGAATTAAACAAAACTAAAGAGAAACCAATTTCGTACTTGTAGAAATTCGTAGTGTAGAGAGAACCGAATGCATATAAAAAATGAACCAGAAAAATCCTTTTTATAGACTTTAAAAGTTGCCTCAATTGAGTGTTTAAGTACCCCTTCCAACAGACATGGCTGTTAGGGTTTTAAGGAAGATGGCTTATGGGTTTTTAGCTATGTTTAAAATTTTAAAAGATGATATTTGCAAAAAAAAAAAAAAAAAAAAAAGAGCTATAAAAAAGTAACAAACAAGAATGATTGTGTATTATATTGATGTCTAACATAGTTGAATTGATACTTAGAACAGACAAAGTAGGTTCACAGGTGTAAGGCCCGTATCCTAAACCGTACCATTCCATATACTCATACGGTCCTCCCGGTTGAATTCAGGCAACCCGCGACCTGTAACCAACATTTGCATATGATCCTAATCCGAGTCCTACATATCTGAGTCGACTCGACCCAAGACTTGTACTAGTGCGACAGCACCATCGCTGCGGTTCTGATGTTACGTCTCGCGCACTGAGACGATACCCTGGTCAGGAGATGTGGGCCCACGTTTAGTTCGAGAAAAACGCCGCACGTTGCAAACCTCAAAAAAAATATGTCCCATCAAATATCAAGTACACACCCCATCACTCACACCCATCCGTAACTACAACTACCCTCCCCAAAGTCAACTCTCCCCATCGCCCATCACTCTCTCACCCATCTCTCTCTCTCTCTACATCACATCTCTCTTACCTCTCATTTCTCTCAAGCAACTCACGTCCCAACCTCCATGAGAGAGAGTTTGGTGTGGCCTACCTTCCTATCTCCCATCTCCACCATCTAAAGCCCATCTCAACCGTTAAAAACGTCCCCTTGGAGCTCTAGAGGCTATAGGCGGAAGAAGGAAGAGGGATTTTGAGATGGGTGCTTCTCGCTCTCTACCTCTCTTTTTCATTTGTTTTGTGTGTAAATATGTGATTGTGTGGCCCACTTAATGAGTTGTGAGGGACCTCACTTTGATGTGTGTATTACCCACATCATCAACCATTTGGGTGGCCCACCTGGACAGCATGTTCGTAGGTGGGGCCCACCTTAAATGTATGTTTTAAGTAACTGTCCAACGTCTAGGAACACTGAACGTTGCAACTGTGAAGTGTCTGCTGACAGTGGGTGTACTAACGTCAAAAAAAAGGGGGTTTTGGGTGGGCCGCTCATGCAGGCCCCACCTTAATATATGTTTCCAATCCAAGCCGTCCATTCTGTTCCCCAGCTCATTTTAGGCGTTGATCCAAAAAATGGAGCCAATCTGACTTTCTAGCAGGCCATAGCATGAAAAATGGTGGTTTTCGTTATTAAAATACACTGATGTTTCTGTACCCCAAAATATATCGAATTCTAGGCTTGTTTGGCTTGTCTTAAGCCTTAGCGACCAATGGTTAGGTCGGATTCCCCTGATGCAGGCCCCACACATGAAAAACCTCAGAAAAACAAGTTTTCAATAAAATAAAATAAAATAAAAATATAAGGGGCAGCAGTAGCAGGCGCTGCTACTGGCAGACCCCAGGATGCGCAGGCATCCTGCGCTGGACGTGAACGGGCAGGGACGTGGGTCCCTGCCGTGGGCCCCACCGTGATGCGTGTCATGTCATCAACACCGTGCATTTGGGTGGGCCCCTTAGGGCAGTGGGCCACCCCGAAAAGTAGCCATATATGTGGCTTAGGCGGCCCACATTATACGTCAGCCATTGAAACCCTATTTGGGTGTTACAGAAGTATTGGATTAATATGAAATTTGTTTCTCCTTTTCATCTAGGCCCGTGTGATCCTATTAACAGATTGGATTGCAAATAGACATTACGATGGGCCCCACGTGGAACCCACCATGAATTATGTGTTTTATTCACACCGTCCACAGTTGTGGACAGTAGAGCCTACATTGATGTATGTGTTTTATTTACACCATCCACAGCTGTGGACGGTGGAACCCCATCTTGGCCTATGTGTTTTATCCACACCGTCCACCCCTGGACGGTGGGACCCACCCCTGTGCATGTGTTTCACTCACACCGTCCCCTATTTGGACGGGATCATCACCTGGATGCTAACACTCCCTCCCACACACACATGTATATATATATTTGATATATATTATTATATAATATAATATTTTATATTAAAATAATATATGTGTTATGGTAGGCCACTCCCACGTGGGACCTACCTTTAGTGCCTGCAAGAGATGCCTGCACTGTCCAGATCCATCTAGACAATGCCATGAAGGACTGGTAGATGTACATGGACGGTGGGCCACTGTAGTGTTGGTATTAAATCCACACCGTCCAGTGGGATACCACCAGCTGTTCATCTGGGACCCACGGCTGATGTACGTAACTCATCCAAACCGTCCATCCTTTTGGCAAGCTCGTTTTACAGTATGAACTAAAGAATGGAGTTGATCTACATTCTAGGTGAGCCACATTCTTGGAATCGATGTAGGAAAATGTCACGCCCAAACCCGTAAATCGAATTCACAGGAATCCCGATCGCCGAATCCGGTGCCGACAGCCTCCGTAGTACCCCATTCTCGGCTCCTAGCATTCATATGCCAGATTTTCGATCCTGGGATCCTACAAGGAGGATTTTTTTTTTTTGTACATTTAACTAGTAATATGCATAACCACAAGTTTACCCAAATCATAAAGGCAACATCATCATCACATATCCACTAATATAATCATTTGAATAGAATGCTGAAATGGAAATATATATGTCAAAATCAAAGCTCCAGAAAACAGCTGCACGCTCCAAGCTCAATGCTGCTACAACCTAACATCACCTGCACGCATCTATCGTGCATAAGCTTATAGAAAGCTTAGAGGGTGGTATAAGTGTGTGCACGAGATAAGTGTCAAGTATTCAATACAATATCATAATCATACAATACCGGAAAGCTATTAATCCATAAACCATACAATAACTGAATAAGCAGAAACACTGATAAGAGCAGGAATTATCAGTGTAAACAGAAATACTGACAAGATTATAATCATGCGATAACAGAATAAGCGGAAGTATGAACAAGTCCATAAGTTAATCAATATCAGAATACGCAATATAGGACAGCTATGCAAATGATGAGTCATAGATAATCAAATATCGAATGACAAGGATATAATGTAATACACAATTCGAAAGAGCTAACAAATATCATCACTCTCATCTAAGTCACAGGAATATAAAAACATAATAACCCACAATGTTACACGCTGAAGATGTAATGGAATATGCAGTATATGGTGCTAATGGAATGATCATGCTGGAGTGTGATGTCGGGATGATAGTACGTAGTATCGCAGGCTACGGGGTCCACCACAAGGAACCTCTATCCAAACCAGTCTCATACCTGAATTTGGATAGTCTGACTCAACGTGGTAAACTCCTGATCTCAGGTTAGTCACGCGCCCAACCGAAATCCTTGCCATAACAAAAATACACAACAATTAGTTACGCACCACCAGCCCGAGTGGATAGTGAATGGATGAATGAATGAGTATGCAACTCCTACTCAGTAGCTTGTCAACCGCTGGTAGCTCTCCCAGGCCTCAGCCCCGCCCACATCACACCCGCCCACATCAGCGTCCGCCCACGTGCGCCCGCCCACATGCACAACAGTGACGAGATGTCATAATATCATGTCAGTCCTCATATCAGTACGGTTTCTCTCTGAGAAAATCACCAGGGTCTAGTACACTTCACACCACCTGCCGCCCCAATCAGGCGCATAACTGGATAAGTGAAAAAGACCTCACTATCCGCCTGTCAGTAGTCTGTCAATACTTACCCGGCTCGCCGATAGCGGACTCATTCCTTGAGCTGGTCAAACTCACCTAGCCATGCCTACTCCTTCGGGCGGGTAAGGCCGCACCCCCTTCCAACTGACCATGACATAGTAGAGAGCGCAACCATCTGCTAATCGGCACTCAACACTCATCTACCCACTTGGTCTAGATGTTGGAGCATCCTCTGAAACCAAGAGGGTGTTTAGGAATTTTCACCCAGGGTCATCTATGGCGGCCCGATGCTCGAATAGATTTTCGGTGTCCCATCTGGCCATCCACGATATGCCTGTGGAGACTACGGCCTTGATGTCACTAGGGCGTACAGTAATCACAACACAATGCAAGATGCATAAGTCATACAATCCAATCATGCATCAATCATGCGCATGTCATGCGCTCATGTGAGATAATCTTCACCTATCAGGGAGTCTCACATCATCCTGCCCAATGACATATGCAATGGTCAATCACATCTCATAACAAACATGTAGATGATGCGAATGGGCATGTATCATGATGTTATGATATCACATACTCATAAAAGGTATCAATAATCGGCGTCGACAATGTGGACTTTTAACCAACATTGCCCCCAAGGAATGGCCCACATAGAATCAAATATATAATGGGCACATGGCCTCACACAAGGGCCAAATATACGAAACAGGTGGGCCCTAGTCATGGGCCTAACACATATTACAATGGGCCTTGCCCATAGGCCTCAAATACATCTGGATGGGTCGCACCCATGGGCCTCAGATATATCACAATGGGCCTCAAATATACTTCACAGGTGAGTCACATACCTGGGTCTAATACACATCAGTATGGTCTACATCACATAGGCCTAATATACATCACTATGGCCACAACCCATGAGCTTTGAATACATAATAGGTGGGCCCTACACATGGGCCTCAAATATATACCACGGGTGAGCCTCGATGGACGAGTCACCAATATAACAAGATGGGCCTAATGACATGGACCCCATAAATATATCGAATAGGCTGCACCAATTGGGCCTTACATACATTGCAATGGGCCATGACCCATGGGCCTTGCATACATCACAATGGGCCTTGCAACATGGGCCTCATATATATTTAAGGTGGGCCTCAACAATGGGCCTCATACACATCAAGGTGATCCTCAATAACAGGCCTCATACACATCAAGGTGGGCCTCAACAACGAGCCTCATACACATCAAGGTGGGCCTTAACAACGGGCCTCATACACATCAAGGTGGGCCTCAACAACAGGCCTCATACACATCAAGGTGGGCCTCAACAACGGGCCTCATACACATTAAGGTGGGCCTCAACAACGGGTCTCATATATGGCCTTAGCAACAGGCCACAAATATATCAAGATGGGCCTAATCAATCATATGGGCTAAATCAATCAAATAGCCGATACGAGCAGACCGATCAAATGGACAGATACAAATGGGCTGTGCATCATGGAGTTATACTAAGCATGTTATAAAGTAATACCCTATCCTTACAATGCAGCTGGCCTAAACGGCTTGCATACAACAAGTGCGGGCCTACCAATGGGCCCTAGGGAGAGTTGTAATGCGGACATTTAACCAACATTATACTCGCAATGTAGACGTCAAACCAACATTGCTCCCAAGGTATAGCCCGTAGTGAATAACATTACGTAAACCAGGTGAGGATCACACATTACAATGGACCTTAGGTACACCCCATTGGGCCTTAAATACTTCAAATGGGCCATGTCATATGGGCCTTTTACTCATCAAATGGGTCACATCAATGGGCCGCACCAATGGGCCTTATGTGCATTGCAATGGGTCATAACCCGTGGGCCTTAGATTACATCAAATGGTTCTCGACCCATGGGCCTTATACATATCAAATGGGCCTAATCCCATGGGCTTTAAAATACATCAAATGGGTCCAATCCCATGGACCTTGGAACACATCAAATGGGTTCACTCTATGGGCCTTAAATTACATTAAATGGGCCTAATCCCATGGGCCTTAGAACACATCAAATGGGTCCACTCTATGGGCCTTAAATAGTTCAACAACTAGCTACATTTATGGACCCAATTAAATTCAACTGTAGTGGGCCTCAAAAGTGCATTCATTAAGCCCAACATTTAAGGAACTAAAGGTATAAATCATTTCCTCTAAGATCTTTATAATATGGTGGGCCCCACTCCTCAAAATTTCAGCCCAAGGCCAGCATAATTATAACATGTTGCTGTCCTAAATTTGGGCACTCCATTGGAGTGGGTCCAAGGCCTCTAAAACTCTGAAAATTGAGGGCCAAGGTCCCTCATCATGCATATAATGAGAGGAAACCCAAAAAGGTGGCCCACCATCAGAAGAAATATTTTTGAATTATGGTTTATTATCAAGGCATATTGCTGGACTGCACAGCAGAAAAAATCTGGGAGTCCAACCATCTTCGCCCATTCTTTTGGATACCCAAACAGGGTCACTTGAGGATGAAATTTCTCAGAGTGATACTTCCATAGGTGGGCCACACCCTCACAAAATTTCATAATTTTTAGATATTTCTAAGTATTTTAATTAATTTAAACAAAACAAACTATCTAGAAAAAATCGGACAGACCTGGACGTCCCAACGTGGTGGGCCAGTCTGGCCCTCACCACGGTGTGTACAGGGGTCCATTGGCTCTAAAATTTGGTAGGTGGGTTCTAACATAAGTGTACCATACTCTTAAAAAATTTTATAATTTTTGGACATCTGTAAATATTTTAATTCATTTACATAAATTAATCTATCCTGAAAATCGGACTGATCTGGACACCATATTATAATGGGCCGGTCCCGCCATCACCATGGTGTGTACAGGAGTCCATTGGCCCCAAAATTTTGCAGGTGGGTCCTACCATAAGTAGGCCACCCCCCTAAAAAATTTTATAATTTTAAAACTCCCATAGGTATTTTAATAAATTTTAAAAATCCAACTGTCCATGGTGAAATGTTGCTGGAACAGTGTAGAAAATCCAGACTATCCACCTCACTTGGACCACACCTCTGGGACCCCAATGAAAGTCAGTTGGGGCTGAAATTTGGAGGACATCAAGATGAGATCCCTTCCTTTCAGAAAATTATATTTAATAGGTATGAATAGTCTCCCAAATAGTCCCAAAATCTGGTCCAAAAACAACCAGAAACTGTCCAGAAAATTCTGGACAGCAACATGTACTTAGATAAAATTTATTATATAAGTTAAATAAAAAGAGAAATACATTAATGGGCCACACACATCAGAAAATAAAATGAGAAAAAAGAGAGATAGAAGGACAATTCGGCCATAGGAAAAGGGGCTTCGCCACTATTGAGCCCTCCCAAGATCAATCACACCCGCACATCATACCTAGATTTACATTTACAACATAGATCTTGCACATGCATGGCTTATAATTAAAATGTATGGTGAGAATGTCATCCCCACCATGGTTATAAGGTCTAGATGACCCAAACATAATATGATATGAAATAAAACTATCATGATGGGGCCCATAGAGAAAGGCCCCATGCATGGATCATGCATGCATGAGGTAGGCCATTAGGCCACAACCATGGGATTGTGTGGGATCTCCACCATTGATTGGTGGGTCCTACACTTCCCTCATGAAAGAAAGAAAACATCTAGGTTATAGAAATTAGATTTTTTACATCTAGAGGAGCACCCACCGTTCGATCTTCTTGCTCCTATGAGTTTCTCAGCACCTTAGTTTTGATTCCAATGGAGGAGATGGGGAATGGATGGTTAGGATGGGAGATCATGGGGTAGGAAAGTGGGCCACACTTGAAGTTTTGAAAGAGAGGGAGAGGCTTGGAGAATTCTCATACGTATGAGATTTCTCTCCTTAGATTTTTTTGAGTTTGAAAATGAGAAAGAGAGAGAGAGAGAGAGAGAGAGAGAGAGAGAGAGTTGTAAAGGGAGAGAGAGATGGGTGATGGATGTGGTAAGTGATGGGTGTAAGAAAATCTTAACTTTTGTGGCCATTTGTGTAAGAAAAGCATAGGTGGTGTAAGAACTTTTTGACTTTGAGGGATTTTGGTGTAAGAGAGGTATGGGCTTGTAAGAGATTCTTGACTTTTGTAGTTGCTTGAGAATGGGTGAAAGGTGATGTGTACTTGACATGTACTTGACATGTGATGGATTGATGGATTGATGGGATTAATGTGACACCTCGTAGAGATTCTCTTGAGTTTCGCAACGCATGGCCTTTTTTTCGCACCGAACGTTGGCCCACATCTCTTGACCAGGGTATCGCCTCGGTGCGCAAGTCGCGGCATCGGAACCGCAGCGACGGTGCGGTCGCTATGGTAAAGGTCTTGGGTTGAGTCGATACAGGTTTACAGCATACGAATCAGGGTCGCACGTAAATATTGGTTAAGGGTCAAAGGTTGCCGAAATTCAACCGGTAAGACCGCGGAAGTCTATGGAACTGTACGGTCTAGGATACGGGGTTTACAGAAAATGTCCACCGTTGGACCTTTCCCATTACCTTAGTTATACTGATGGTAATGTGCTCTCCATACTGTGGCAACCACAGGAAGAAATGAGGGCTGTCATGGGTTGTTGGGCATCACCATGATGCATGGGTTTCATCCTCGTTGTTCATATGAGGGTCCCGTTTGGGACCACCATGACCTATAGGCTTTCACCAATACTGTCCATCTATTTCTCAAAATTTGGTGGGCCACAATTTGTGTTTGGCTGCACTAAGGAAATGAGGTAGATCTAATTTTCAATTGGATTCTACCACAGGGGATAACGTTGATGATTGAACGGTCATTAATGGAAAGCCTTCCAAACTCACTGTAATCGTGTCATTTGACCACGTCATGGGGCCCATTGTAGGCCCTGTCTTGATGTATAAGTAGTATATACACTTAGTCCGTACGTGGGCCCTACTGAGATGCATGTGCCACACTAGGATTCATGTGCTTAAACCATGTTACCTGTCCATTTTTAGGGCCCAACGGTCTAAAATCTTACACCGTTTAAGGGTCCATCAGCCCTGGACACATTCAGACCTGCTGGGCCTTAGGGACATGATACCATCTGAGAGGCTCACCTTTATGTATTCTGTGGCCCATCCATCAGGCCCACTTTGATATACTTGTGGCCCACTACCTGGACACCACCATGATGTATTTATTTCATCGACACCGTCCAGATTATGCTGGACGGTGTTAGACAATGTTTGGACGATGTTGTCCAATGTTTGGACAGTGCTGATTTACATAGACAATGTTTAGACGGTGTCGTGGGCTCCACCGTGATGTATTTGTTATCCACGCCGTCCATCATATGCAATGCAGCCTAGCTTGATATATGTATTCTATGTTTACACCGTCCATCACTGGACGGTGCCATGTGGGGCCTACCATTGATGCATGTATTATATCTTCATCGTCCGCCCCCTTGGATGTGTGGCTTACCTTAAGGTACATGTTGTATCCAAACAATCTAGCCATCTGGGTCATCCAAACTGTCCAGATCATGGGGCCTACCTTAATGTGTATGTGGCCCATTTGCTGAAGCCCAATGAAATGTAATTAGGGCCCAGGCATGAGGCCCATTGAGATGTATTTGCAGCCCACATATGAGGCCAAATGTGATGTACGTATGGCCCATTAGTGTGGCCCATTGATGAGGCCTGCTTGTTGTATATTAGGCCCATTGGTGTGGCCCATTGATGCGGCCTGCTTGTTGTATATTAGGCCCATTGGTGTGGCCCATTGATGCAGCCTGCTTGTTGTATATTAGGCCCATTGGTGTGGCCCATTAATGCGACCCGCTTGTTGTATATGAAGCCCATTGGTGTGGACCATTGATGCGACCCACTTGATGTATATGAGGCCCATTGCGTGACCCATTATGATATGTATTAGGCCCGTGTGAGTGGCCCATTGTGATGCATATTAGGCACATTGTGATGTATTCGGGGCCCATGGTTGAGGCCCAATGCGATGTATGTATGGCCTATTACATTGTGTATGAATCCCTTGTATGGGCCACTCCTTGGGAGCAATGTTGGTTAAATGTCCACATTGATGGCCAATGATGGTTGAAAGTCCTCATTGTGACTTTCCTTAAGCCCTTGGTTAGGCTTATTGTCGATTAGTGATCAAGGCCGATTATCATAACCGATTGTCGATTTCGATTGTCGTAGCTGATTGCCGATTAGCGATTGAGGCCAATTATCGTGACCAATTGTCGATTCTGATTATCCATCGATTCCGATTGTTGTGGTCGATTGTCGATTCCAATTATTGAGGCCGATTATCGTCGAGGATGATTGTCGTGGCCGATTGTCGATTCTAATTATCGTGACCGATTGCTGATTTCGATCATCGAGGCCGATTATAGATCGAGGTCGATTATCGTGGCCGATTGTCGATTTTGATTGTTGTGGTCGATTGCTGATTTCGACTGTCAAGGCCCAATGTGATGTATATGCGGCCCATATTTGAGGCCTGTTGTGATGTGTATTCAACCCATGTTTAAGGCCCAATGTGATGTATATGGGGCCTATGTGATGAGGCCCATTGTGAGGCATTTGAGGGCCAGGCGATGGATCCCATTGTAACGTATATTAGGCCCATCTGAAAGGCTCATCGTGAAGTGTATTAAGCTCTTGAGTGAGGCCCATGGTGTTGTATTTTTGGCCCTTGTGAGAGGCCATAGGTCCACTGTATGTTAGGCTCTATATAGGTCATTCCTTAGGAGCAATGTTGGTTGAATGTCCACATTGTCGAGGTCGATTATCAATGATGGTGATTGATACCGATTATGAGTATGTGATAGCATAGCATCATGATACATGCCCATATACATCATCTGCATATTTGTTATGAGATATGATTGACCATTGCATATGTCATAGTGCCGATTGTTATGAGACTCCCTGATAGGCGGAGATTATCTCACAGTATGTGCAAGATTGATGCATGACTAGATTGTATGACTCATGCATCTTGTATTGTGTGTTGTGATTACTGTACGCCCTAGCAACATTAAGGTCGTAGCCTCCACAAGCACATCGTAGATAGCCAGATGGGACACCAAAAATGTTTAGTTCTAGCATACGGGCGTCATAGATATCTCTGGGTGAAAATTCCTAAACCTCCGTGGCTAAGAGACGCCCCAATAACGAGATCGAGTAGAAATATATGAGCGCATGAGGGTCGTATAGTAGTAAGCTGCGTCTCTCACTGTATCGTGGTCGGTTGGGAGGGGGTGTGACCTTACCCGCCTAAGTGAGGGGGCAATGTTTAGGTTGAGTTTGACCAGCTTGAGGAATGGGTTCGCCATCGATGAGCTGGGCCCGATATTGGAAGGCAGATAGTGAGGTCTCTTTCACTTACCTAGTTGTGCGCTCGAATAGGGGCAACAAGCTGATGTAGAGTGTAATAGACCCCGGTGATGATCCCAGAGAGAAACTGTAATAATATGTAGACTTATCGAGTAGGAGTTGTATATTCATTCATTCATTCATTCACTATCCACTTGGGTTGGTGGTGTGCAACTAATTATTGTGTACCTTCGTAATAGCAAGGATTTCGGATGGTCGCGTGACTAACCTGAAATCAGGAGTCTACTTGTTGAGGATCAAATATTGCATATTAGACCCCAGTTATTGCCTAAATTTATGAACATGGTACTGTTTAACAACCTATTTTAATCATGTTTGTGATGTAAGGTGTGTTTAGGAGCTTCGACCGAAACAGGGTGCTAAAAATATGAAAGTAATGCGTTGATGATACCAAGGCAAGGGACACACTCCAGGGGACCAAGATCGACGGAATTATACGCCAGGGATCCAAGAAAATTGAGAAACTAAAGCTCAAGTGGCCAGAAAGACGTACAAAGTGCAAGATCACAGGGTTCCCACCATCAGTTCGGCTCGAAACTTCATATGTAGCCTGAGGACCATAAATTAATCGTACACATTAAATTTCAGCTCTCGAATTCCTGTGAAAGTGCCTAAACTGACAGATCAGCCTATAAAATCTTGATTTGGGGCCCACCTGATATCTAGATATACTTCAATTTCGCTGACAACGCCTTAAATTGGATGGGGAAAAGGATGAACAGTATGGATTTCTCATAAACAACATGATGGACCCTACATGGAGGGTGTGTGTGTGCAAAGCACACATGCACACGCCATACACAAGAAATAAAAAATGGGTCAGCATACGCTGACCCGTCTTCATCTCTCTGCTGCGAAAGAACGGACAGCATATTTACGCTGTCCGTCCGTTTTTCACTAATGAGCCCCACTCATCGCTTGGATCGGCGATCTGGACGATCTATTGTGTTCGTAGGGGGGGTATGACCATCGCCTAGGTGGCCTTTTGACCCCATACAGACGGAAACATGTAAATCGTCAGAAAAAGCAGGATGGATGGCGGAGCAGAAAGATCGGTGGACCATACCTAATCCAAGCCAAACAAACCCTTTCCAAATGGTTTTTCGAGGGCATTTCAATGAACGGTGTAGATTTCCTTCTTGATGTCATTCAGTGGGATACCAGCTATTACAACATGGATGTACGCCGACTCTATTCACAAGCAGGGGCATCGTCGATCGCTAGTGGGCCTCCATCTTAGTTCAAAAGATCAATCCGAACCGTCTATCATGAAGAGGGACTCAATCTGGTCAGAACCATTCTGTCCGTTTTCATCCATACAAGCATACATGCCCACTACAGCGATCATAAGAGGACGATTCAAATACCATTGCAGCAGGAATTCTTCCCTGGGCCACGTCAACTGATGATCAAAATAGGCCATCTCTGGTCGAAATTCTGAGGAGAAGCTAATGGACGGCATGGATCTCTCAAATGACAGCTAAAGTGGGCCCCACCAATCATCCTTACACAAGAAGCCTTGTTGTTGCGCGAAACAGAGTCCGGTCCTGTTGCAAACAGCCTGCGAACTGGAGTGCGTAAAGAAAGTCGGTTCTCCACCGACAGCACTCCCAACCAACCTCCATCAGATATAAAAGAAAGAGAAGAAAGAGAGAGAGGGCATTGGACGGCTGAGGAGGACTGTTTGGACGTCAGGGAGAGAGAGAGACAGGAAGAGTATACTTTATTTGCTGTTTTTATATTTTTTAAATGATTTTAAGAGATTTAGCCTAAATCATGTCTGGCTAAACCTCTTAGCTTGGGCTAAGAGGTGAAGCTTGTAGCATGATAGGGGACTTGTTGCTTGTGCAAATTGTTTAGACTGAATGATGTTGATTTTAGTTTGATTCTTGGGAATGATTTTAGTTTTTAATGGTCTGTTGTTACTAAAATTACAATGGGTCTACGATAGCTTTGAGCAGGTCCCTTTCCTTTTATGTTTATGATGTCAGGAAGCCCTGTTGTTCACCATTGTCTCCTGGGCATGGTCGGATGACGGTACCCTTCCTAACCTTCATAGCATGTTGATTGATTGGTAATTAGTTTAATTATTTTATTTTCTTTGTCTCCTGGGCATGGTTTGGTGATGGAATCCATTTTAATTCATATACCTTTCATCTTTTGAAAACTATATCAACGACAGTTTGGTTAAATTCCATGATTCTTGAAGCTAGCGTAAGATTTCCCTGATCTCTACAAGTGGATCCTCTGAATCCCTAGTTTCTTACCTCTGATTTTTCTTAAGTTTTAGATAATTATTTCACAATTATTCCTTAAATTTTACCTTATTTAGATTACATCTTAGCCTAGTTTTAGTTCTACTTAGTTTCAAATAACATACAGGTTCCAGTCCCTTGGGATTCGACCTCGGTCTTACCAAGTTTATTACTACATCACAACCCTGCACTTGGGGAGTGAACACTACTACATTGAGTCTGACTATCCAAATTTAGGTATGAGACTAGTTTGGATAGAAATTCTTTGTGATGGACCCCATAGCATGCGATACTACGTACTATCATCCCGACTTCACTCCAGCTTGGTCATTTCATTCGCACCGCATATTGTATTATATCAGTAGCATCTGATATTTAACTTATTGTTTCTGCATTGTATAGCTGATCTGTATTACTTCATCAGTATATGATATTGTTTTATTATATTTCTCAATCGCATAGCCTAGACAAGGCTGATGGTATTTATGGGTCTATCAATATGTTTTCGCATTACTCTGATATCGTATGATTCATTATCTTGTTTATTTTTGCTTACTCTGATATTGTATGATTATGGTATTATATTGAATACTTAGCACTTATCTTGTGCACACACCTACACCACCCTCTAAGCTTTCTATAAACTTATGCATGATAGATGCGTATAGGTGGCGTTAGGTTGCAGTAGCGTTGAGCTTGGAGCATGCAGCGGACCTCTTGAGCTTTGATTTTCGATATATGTATTTTTCCTTTCAGCATTGTATTCAAATGATTATATTAGTGGATATGTGATGATGATGTTGCCTTTATGATCTGGGTATACTTGTGGTTATGCTTATTATGAGATAAATGTATAAAAAAATAAAAAATAAAATTCCTTTTAGGATCCCAGGATCGGAATCTGGCGTAAGGACGCTAGGAGCCAAGAATGGGGTACTATGGAGGCTGTCGGCACCGGATTCGGCGATCGAGATTCCTGTGAATCCGATCTCTGGGTTTGAGGCGTGACAACAGGAGTCAGATGACAAACAGTCTTGAACCAGACTCCTATTAATGTAAAACAACTGCACATACCACTCACACAATTGTTCCGATACAAATGGTTATGTGGTTTGGTGCTTTTTTGTTGTGCACATTTATTTGAATTTCATTAGTATTTTAGAGAATTCATCCAAGTCTCATAGGAAGAGACATCACATACATATTAGTACAGGTGAATTCTATCAAGTGTACGCAGTAACTAAATACACCACCTAAAAGTATATGGCATATGGATTCATTAAGAGTTTAAGACTCAATCTTACTAATTGTTACTTGTATTGCCTACACTATAGAATGGGCTTTCATAATATCGCAGTGTCAAATGTCTCCTAATATTTTGTTGTTTATCCAATTAAAACTCATCGCATGGGATCTCCATTTATATAGGTTGGGTTGCCAACTTTAGTAGCTCATGGTATTAGACTCAGCCTCATTCCCTTTGACGTCTCTAAGACTAGTTGTTTACTCAGTCCTTTAGTCAAAGGATATATCAAGTTTTTCTCTAATCTCACAAAATCAATGGCTATTACTCCATTATTGTTCACTCCCCAAGTGCAGGGTTGTGATGTAGTAATAACTCGATAAGACCGAGGTCGAATCCCAAGGGATTGAAACTTGTACGTAATCTAAAATTAAGTATAATTTGAACTAGAATAAGGTGAAATCTAAATCAACTAAAATTTAATGAATAATTGTGAGATTATTATCTAAAACTTAAGAAAAATCAGAAATAGGAAACTAGGGATTCAGAGGATCCACTTGTAGATATCAGAGAGATCTTATACCTGCTTCAAGGATCATGGAGTTAACTGAACTGTTATTGATCTAATTTTTAAGAGATGAAAGGTATATGAATTAAAATGGATTTCATCACCAAACCATGCCCAAGAGACTATGATAAACAATAGAATTAAACTAAGTACCAACCAATCATATGTATGAAGGTTAGGAAGGGTACCGTCATTCGACCATGCCCAGGAGACTATGGTAAACAACAGGGCTTCCTGACGTCATAAATATAAAAGAGAAAAGAAAATATTCAAAGCCATCGAAGACCCACTGTAATTTCAGTCACAACAAACCATTAAAGACTAAAAATATTTCCAATATTAATAAAACCAAAATTAACGTCAATTCAATCCAAACAAAAGGCAAAGCAAATCACTCCCATCATACTACAAGCTTCACCTCTTAGCCCTATCTAAGATGTTTAGCAACACATGATGTGGCTAAGCTCTAAAGAAAGAAAGACAAAAGGAAAGAAAGAAAAAAACTAAAAGAAAAAGATACTCTCTCTCCCTCACGTCTGCTTCAAGTCCACCACTTGCTGCCCTTGGCTCTCTCTCCTCTCTCCTTTTTATATACAGAAAGGGCGGCACGTTAGTGAGGCTGGAGTCGGTGGCTGCTTGTAAAGAACGAAGTTGGTGAAGTCTTACGCAGCTGAAGTCGGTGGACACGAACGTGCGAAGCTTTTACGCAGCGTTGGTGTCTTACGCAGTAACGAATCCTTGCCGAGAAGAAGATCAGCTGCATGAGCACACACAAGTGTAAAACTTCGTAACTTGGGACGATTTTGGATGCTCTTCAAGATAGATGGTATGGTTTAGCCCTACGATCAGCAATGGTGGCCCACCTAGATCGACCGCAAGTCCCTGTTGCGAACAGAGCTCGCACATACCTCCGCTGGGACGTTGGTGGAGCCCAGAATCACTGTCAGACGGGAAATCCACCCCGTCCATTACGTTATCCTCGGAAAACCGTTCGGTACATGCTAATTTGTCTCGAGTTTTAATGTGGTCCCTTGAATCTTTTCTCCACCGTTCATTCTACCTTCAACGGCTAGGATTTTTCCATAAATTGCATGGTTTCAAAATATCACCTAGGTGAGGGTAAAGGCCTCCTCCCGGGGTGAATGAAAGGTTCAGATCATTGATCCAATCAACAGTGGAGGTCAATAAACAGCCCAGAACGTCTGTTTCTTTCGGACGCAAGAACAGAGGAAAAAAATGGCCTGGTTCGCGCTGTGCTGCTGGTGGAGCCCACGATCGATTCCATATACACAATCCAGTCCGTTCAGTGGATTTATTACAGAAAACCGGTCGGGAATGGTGTTGTTCGGATCGCATTTGGTGAGTCCCCTCAAGAGCGTCGTTCTACCGTCTGTACGATTTTTAATCTGTATTCTTCTGCATGTGTATGCATGGGTTTGGAGAAACTCCCTTGTACGGTCGGTTTGACCCTATGGAACGAATGAATGGCTCGGATCATCCTTTCAGACGATGAAAATGGGCCACACATCTTCCTGACCAAGACAGGAAACGGAACTCCGTTTTCGTGAAATTGCTATTTTGGGTGCACGACGAGTGCATCGTCGCTGTGCACTCCACTAATGTAAATCAGGCCCCACCTTGATGTATATGCGAAATCCATTCCATCCATCCATTTTTTCATATCCTTTAAACCATAGAGACTAATTCTGAAGCATATCCAGGCAACAAGTGGGCCCAAAATCAATGGTTTATAATCTGATCTATCCATTGGGCCACTTTCACATAGTTCCAATGGCTGAAATTCGATGTGCATGGTTAATTTATGGTCTTCATCACTTATATGAAGTTTCGAGTCAATCAGAGGGCGTAAACCCTGTGATCTTGCATTCTGGACGTCTTCCGGGCCTCTTTAATGTGAATGGCTTGAGTTTCTCATATCCTTGGCGTGTAAACTCTTCAATTATCAATCCCCTGTAGTCCGTCCCTTGCCTTGGTGTCTTCAGATCGTTAAATCCATGCCTTTAGAACCTTTTTACAGTTCATGCTTTCAAATACGCCTTACATCACAAACACGGTTAAAACCATGCATTTAACAGTATCATGCTCGTAAATGCAGGTAATAACTGGGGTCTGATATGCAATATTTGACCCTCAACACAACCCCCAACCAGCATTTTGCTAGTCTCGAGTAAAATATGCAAAAAATAAGTTGAGACTTACAGGACAATTTCTAAAAATTCGAGCATTGGGAAATACTGTCTCCTGGAATCAAGCACACGGTAAACTTCATATTCAAGTTCAAAGTATTAATCCATCAATTAGAACAATTCTAAACATTGAGTTCCATAGTGCATAGTCTAATCTCGGCTCATCAACATTAAGATTCAATTCGTTATTCCATGATATCATTGGTAACCAGCAAGAGAATTCATTCTAACCAAGATTTAAACCAAAACTTGCCTCTCAGATCATCTTTTCATTCTTAAAGCTTTTGATCTTTTTCATTAAAAGTAATGCCAAGAAGGGGAATCCAATCCTCAGCTATAGGGAGCAAACCTATGATGAAAACTGTATGTTCAACCTTTTTCACATATCATCCATGGGAAATCAAATCCTCACCTATAGGGAGCAAATCTATAGTGAGAATTATTCACCTAATCTCTTTTAAAGGTAACTACTTTTTTTTTCTTTCTTTTTTTTCAATTGATCATGACGAGCAAATTTTTCAGGCTGGTTCCTTACATGCTTAGTGATTACCAAGTTAATCCTTCAATATCAAACTGAAACCTTAATGTGAAAGCGAGATATGACATGTGAAATCATGGCTCAATCAATGTTTGAAACTTCTAATCATGATTAAACAATTCAAATTTAACTGTGAAGTTTAATAGATACCGAATCCAAGAGTCCTAAATTATCAACATCACTTATCTTGAACTTCTAAATCCAGGATATCCATCAAAATCACTTCGAATTCATAAGAATTCCCAGAAAATTGCTCAAGACCAAGAAAACACTGATTAGAAAACCTAATTTCCCACCCCCCAACCTAAAATCTACATTGTCCTCAATGTAAAAGATCTAAACATGTAATGCACATGCGACAACGAAAGTAAATGAGAAGTGATGGGAGGATAGTACCTGGATAACGAATCGAGAGAGTTTTTCAAGAGATCGCTAAGAGAGAGCAAGTCAGTAAGAGAGTGAAACCAACAAAAATAACAAAAATAAAATCCTACCTATACCACTTTCGCAGGTGCTCTCGATTGCATTTAGCGTATGCAACAAACCTTTAAACCCCTAAGTTACCCCTAGTGGACGAGTTGTAGTCTCGTGAGGATTTACAGTAATGTTACCCACAAACATTGAATCGATCATGCCGCAAGGTTCCCCTTCCGGCCAATATCTTGATAAGTTTCTCAGTAAGTTCCTCAACAGGATCATCCAAAAGCCTTTTTTATAATAGGCTTGGGCGCCCTAGAGCATGACTTTCCAGAGAGACTTATGTACCTCATATGAAATCTTCCATTGAATCACTTGAGGTATCCATAATATATACGATTCACCTATGACAGAAGAAGTTTCAACGTTAGTATCGCTTGGTGAATCAGAGACTACAAATAAATAAAGTTTAGAAAACTTTCTAAGAAGTGATGTAGTCTCAACACATTCCAAAGCTCCAAACTTTGATTGGATTTTCAGCTCCTCTTCCTTTACTGATAAATATTTAGGATTAGGGGAAGAGAGGTTTTCAGAATAAGGGTTCTCTCGGTCAGTGATGGCTACCGAGATGTTGTCTCGTAAGGCATCCGCTTTGTCTCTTAACATGGGATCGTTTGAAACTACAAAGTGTGCCAAATAAATCCAAGAGTTGGGAAGCTCAGTCGAGTATGACTTATTATGGTTCATATTGGATCTCGCGACGATCTGCTCAAAGAATGCACCGTCCTTGAAAGTGGATGGAGGTACGCTCTCTTGCTGCAGTCCTGCATAGACAGATTGAAGATCAATAAGTGAAGCATTGATGTGATCACTCTGTTCATTGAAATTACTTAATTGAGGCGTTGAATTGTCAAATATGTGCAGCTCAGATGGTGGCCTCAACTGAGTAGTTTCAAATTCCAGAGTCGTAGCGGGCAACTCCTCCTTCTCCCGAATCATATCATCATTTAATTCAGGGGAGTGGTCCAAACGTGTTTCACAAGAGTTAGAAGGGTCGGTCATGAGGGGCTCATCCTCCACCTTTAAATCAGACATGTCAAGTGATGGGAGTGGCTCATTATGACCGACCACTTCATGTACGTCTTGATCATTGATCTAGACCAAACTTGAGAGGGATTCTAGGGGGACTGTGGCTGCACATTCAGTATCACAATCATGTTCTAGTCCATTGCAGTGCACATTTGGGATGGAATCACTTTTCTCACATTCTACACCTAGCATGAGTTGAGGTTCGCATAAACTAACTTCTTACTCATCATTGAAATCTTGTGTGTCATGTAAGGAATGTGTGTCATCATCAATGTATTTAAAAGATACCCATGTATCTTCACCATTCTTTCGAACAGTCATCGAGATCGACTTCTCAGGAAATTGAACCACATGCTCATTAAGGAAATCTCACTCCTCATTCCAAATTCCAGAGTTTTTCAAAAGAGAGTGAGGATCACTTTCCTTGCATTGTATTTCTGGATTGGGTTGAGGCTGAGACGACCTATCCTCCATTAGCCTATCGATGCGTGATTCAAGCGCTTCTAGTCATTTTCTCATATCAGTAATATAGTCTGTATAGCTCGGAGATAACTCCTCCTGGATCGTTTCTGGTGGATATTCATAAGTGGTTGATCCACGGGAGTTATTACCGTGATGTTTTACTGGCTCATCTTCGAAATATTTCTGTTTCCATTGATTAGAATCATACGGGTCATCTGTCGGGGGTTGATAAGCATTATCATTCCAATAATCACGTAATATTCTCTTAACTCGTGGAATGCAATTATTCTCCCGCAGATAATCACCGAAAGTCTTCTTAATCGGTGAAGCATTATATTTCGATTGGTTCTTGAAGATATTTTTAAAAACATTTTGAGGCATAGGTTGTTTTCCATAAGCTATCTCAACATACGGACGTGCCCACTCATTCATATACATGATAAAACCCTTAATCTGAATCTAATCCTAAAGAGTAGAAGAAAAGATCCTACAACAATATGGAAAGTAGGTAGAGGAGAAGTTAGAAAGAAGTTATCAAATTGGAGTACTATGTTAAGATCCTGCGAAGGAAAACAAAAGAGATTAGTTTCCTAAAGTAGAAATAGAGAAGTTAGAAATTTCTAAACGAAAACTTAGAAGCTAAGTTAGTTTCTAAAATGGAAAACCTAATCCTAAAATAGAAAGTTTCTAATAAAGGAAGGATGAGTTAATTTCTAAAATTAGAAAGAGTTTCTAAAAAGAAAAGGGAAGTTTCCTAACCCTAGAAAATTTTTAAAATAGGAAACCCTAGAATTAGAAAGTTTTCAAAATTAAACTAGTTCCTAAAAAGGGAAAAAAGTAGAAGAATTGGGAAGGGATTACCGAATTAGAAGTTTATGTCAGGCTCCTACAAAACAGGAAAACAAGTTAGTTCTAGGAAAAAAATAAAATAAAGTTAGTAAAATCCTAATCTTAATCTAATTCTAAAACCAATTAATTTTAAAAATACGTAACCGTCAGTCCCCGGCAACGGCACCAAAAACTTGTTCACTCCCCAAGTGCAGGGTTGTGATGTAGTAATAACTCGATAAGACCGAGGTCGAATCCCAAGGGACTAAAACTTGTACGTAATCTAAAATTAAGTAGAATTTGAACTAGAATAAGTTGAAATCTAAATCAACTAGAATTTAATGAATAATTATGAGATTATTATCTAAAACTTAAAAAAAATCAGAAATAGAAAACTAGGGATTCAGAGGATCCACTTGTAGAGATCAGAGAGATCGTATGCCTGCTTCAAGGATCATGGAGTTAACTGAACTGTCATTGATCTAATTTTCAAGAGATGAAAGGTATATGAATTAGAATGGATTCCATCACCAAACCATGCCCAAGAGACTATGGCAAACAATAGAATTAAAATAATTACCAACCAATCATATGTATGAAGGTTAAGAAGGGTACCGTCATCCGACCATGCCCAGGAGACTATGGTGAACAACAGGGCTTCCTGACGTCATAAATATAAAAGAGAAAAGAAAATATTCAAAGTCATCGCAGACCCACTGTAATTTCAGTCACAACAAACCATTAAAGATAAAATATTTCCAATATTAATAAAACCAAAATTAACGTCAATTCAATCCAAACAAAAGGCATAAGCAAATCACTCCCATCACACTACAAGCTTCACCTCTTAGCCCTAGCTAAGAGGCTAAGAGGTTTAGCAACACATGATGTGGCTAAGTTCTAAAGAAAGAAAGACAAAAGGAAAGAAAGAAAAAAACCAAAAGAAAAAGATACTCTCTCTCCCTCACGTCTGCTTCAAGTCCACCACTTGCTGCCCTTGGCTCTCTCTCCTCTCTCCTTTTTATATACAGAAAGGGCGGCACGTTAGTGAGGCTGGAGTCGGTGGCTGCATGTAAAGAACGAAGTTGGTGAAGTCTTACGCAGCTGAAGTCGGTGGACACGAACGTGCGAAGCTTTTACGCAGCGTTGGTGTCTTACGCAGTAACGAATCCTTGCCGAGAAGAAGATCAGCTGCATGAGCACACACAAGTGTAAAACTTCGTAACTTGGGACGGTTTTGGATGCTCTTCAAGATAGATGGTATGGATTAGCCCTACAATCAGCAATGGTGGCCCACCTAGATCGACTGCAAGTCCCTGTTGCGAACAGAGCTCACACATACCTTCGCTGGGACGTTGGTGGAGCCCAGAATCACTGTCAGACGGGAAATCCACCCCGTCCATTGCGTTATCCTCAAAAAACCGTTCGGTACATGCTAATTTGTCTCGAGTTTTAATGTGGTCCCTTGAATCTTTTCTCCACCGTTCATTCTACCTTTAACGGCTAGGATTTTTCCATAAATTGCATGGTTTCAAAATATCACCTAGGTGAGGGTAAAGGCCTCCTCCCGGGGTGAATGAAAGGTTCAGATCATTGATCCAATCAACAGTGGAGGTCAATAAACATCCCAGAACGTCTGCTTCTTTCGGACACAAGAACAGAGGAAAAAAATGGCCTGGTTCGCGCTGTGCTGCTGGTGGAGCCCACGATCGATTCCATATACACAATCCAGTCCGTTCAGTGGATTTATTACAGAAAACCGGTCGGGAATGGTGTTGTTCGGATCGCATTTGGTGAGTCCCCTCAAGAGCGTCGTTCTACCGTCTGTACGATTTTTAATCTGTATTCTTCTGCATGTGTATGCATGGGTTTGGAGAAACTCCCTTGTACGGTCGGTTTGACCCTATGGAATAAATGGATGGCTCGGATCATCCTTTCAGACGATGAAAATGGGCCACACATCTTCCTGACCAAGACAGGAAACGGAACTCTGTTTTCGTGAAATTGCTATTTTGGGTGCACGACGAGTGCATCGTCGCTGTGCACTCCACTAATGTAAATCAGGCCCCACCTTGATGTATATGCGAAATCCATTCCATCCATCCATTTTTTCATATCCTTTAAACCATAGAGACTAATTCTGAAGCATATCCAGGCAACAAGTGGGCCCAAAATCAATGGTTTATAATATGATCTATCCATTGGGCCACTTTCACATAGTTCCAACGGCTGAAATTCGATGTGCATGGTTAATTTATGGTCTTCATCACTTATATGAAGTTTCGAGTCAATCAGAGGGCGTAAACCCTGTGATCTTGCATTCTGGACGTCTTCCGGGCCTCTTTAATGTGAATGGCTTGAGTTTCTCATATCCTTGGCGTGTAAACTCTTCAATATCAATCCCCTGTAGTCCGTCCCTTGCCTTGGTGTCTTCAGATCGTTAAATCCATGCCTTTAGAACCTTTTTACAGTTCATGCTTTCAAATACGCCTTACATCACAAACACGGTTAAAACCATGCATTTAACAGTATCATGCTCGTAAATGCAGGTAATAACTGGGGTCTGATATGCAATATTTGACCCTCAACACAACCCCCAACCAGCATTTTGCTAGTCTCGAGTAAAATATGCAAAAAATAAGTTGAGACTTACAGGACAATTTCTAAAAATTCGAGCATTGGGAAATACTGTCTCCTGGAATCAAGCGCACGGTAAACTTCATATTCAAGTTCAAAGTCTTAATCCATCAATTAGAACAATTCTAAACATTGAGTTCCATAGTGCATAGTCTAATCTCGGCTCATCAACATTAAGATTCAATTCGTTATTCCATGATATCATTGGTAATCATATCCTTGGCGTGTAAACTCTTCAATATCAATTCCCTGTAGTCCGTCCCTTGCCTTGGTGTTTTCAGATCGTTAAATCCATGCCTTTAGAACCTTTTTACAGTTCATGCTTTCAAATACGCCTTGCATCACAAACACGGTTAAAACCATGCATTAAACAGTATCATGTTCATAAATCCAGGTAATAACTGGGGTCTGATATGCAATATTTGACCCTTAACAATTATGCAATAAATGTCTTACTATATTATACTGGAGTCGAATATGCGTACTTTATGTTATTTTAAATCTTACTGTTAGCTATTGCTATAGCAACTTGACAATCACAATGAAAATATATAGTTGAAATCCATAAAGGTATATTAACCAACATATTTCTAATCCATCCTACTTTTGTTTTTATTTTTTCTAAAGAAATGAACTCAGATTCCATAGTGGATCGAGTAATATAAGTCTATTTGGTGGATTTTCAAGAAACAACTCCTCCACCCATGATAAAAACATATCCACTTGTACATTTTGTTTCATCTGGATCTATAATCCAGTTAGCATTGTTGTATCCTTCAAATAAGGTAGAAAAACCAATATAATTGTATATCATAAGCAATAGTACATTTTAGATATCTTAGCACTTTAAATAAAGCATTCCAATGATCATGACTAGAGTTATGAGTATATCTACTTAATCTATTTATTACATAAATTATCTCAAGTCTTGTTCAATTCATTAGATACATGAGACTACCAATGATTCTAGAATATTCGAGTTGTGATCATTTTTACCTATGTTCTTCTTTAAATGTATGGAATAGTCATACAGAGTACTAGCAGGTATGCTATCAAAATGATTAAAACCGTTTAACACTTTTTCATTATAAAAAGATTGAGACAGAATAAAACCATCACTTTGTAATCACTTTTATTCCATGAATCACGTTGGCCTCGCCTGTATCTTTCATATCAAAATGTGACGATAAGAATTTCTTAGTAGAGTTAATCAATTTAAGACTAGTTTCAAAAATGAGCATGTCATTTACATATAAATAAATAATAACTCCTTCATTATCTGTGAATTTACTATATATGCATTTTTCTGTCATTTTTCCTGTATTCACTGAATTTCGAAGCATTTTCGAATTTTTCATGCCACTGTTTAATAGCTTATTTCAAGCCATATAGAGATTTGATTAATTTATATATTTTTTTCTTGATCTTTAATTTTGTAACCCTTAGGTTAATACATGTATATTTTTTCTTCTAAATCCTCATTCAAGAAAGTTGTTTTGACATCCATTAGATGTACAAGAAGTTTATATATATAAGTTATTGCAATAAGGACTCTAATAGAAGATATCCTAGCCACATGGGAATAGGTATCAAAGTAGTATATCCATTCCTTCTATCTGATACCCTTTACTACTAATCTATCTTTAAACTTATCAATGGTACCATCATGTTTTGACTTTTTCTTGAAAGCCCATTTACAATCTATTAGCTTATTCACAAGTGGCAGGACTACTAATTCCCAAGTTTCATTAGACATTATAGATTCTAATTCATCATTGATAACTTCTTGCCAAAATGATGCATTTGTTGAATTAATAATTTCTATATACCTTAAAGGATCATCGTCAAGGAGAAAAGTATAGAACCCATCTCCTAGGTTAGTGTCTTTCTTAACTCTTATGCTCCTTATTTATTATATTTCTTCTGCATTTTCTCTTTCTATAGTCTTACTACTTGATGCAATATCTGAAGCATCATTATTTTCAATTTCTTTAGATAAAACTTTCATTAGAAAAATATTCTTAAATAATTTTTACATCTCTTGTCTCAATGATAGTGTTAGGGTATAGGATGTTATCCTTAGATTTTAAAACTAGGAATTTATAGGTTGCATTATTTTTTGCATATCTTATATATATGTGTGTGTGTGTGTGTGTGTGTGTGTGTGTGTGTGTGTGTGTGTGTGTGTGTGTGTGTGTGTGTGTGTGTGTGTAATTTGTTGTTTTGGGACCTAACTTTATTTTCTTAATTTCAAGTAACCCAACTTTTGCTAAGCACCCCCACACTTTAATATATTTATAAATCGTAGGATGTTTCTTCCATAGTTTATAAGATATCCTACTTCTAACCTTATAAGGTATCCTATGTAGAATGTAACTAACCAAAAAATGGATTCTTCCCACATCTTTGTGGGTAAACCAAAATTATTCAATATTGCGTTCATCCATTATTTTAAAGTTTTATTTTTCCGTTCTGTTATACCATTTTATCTATGTGTATAGGTGTTGAGACTCAAATATTGCATAATTTTCCTCATTTATATTTTAGTTTTATGAGCACGAATTAGCTTAATGTTCTATTTTACTCATGTTTGTGTTGCAATGTAAATTTAAGAGCTCGGATTGAAAAGGAGTGTTAAAAGCATGGATTAGATGCTCGAGAATCACCAAGGCAATGGATAGATTTTATGAGACTAAGATTAAAGAATTTACATGCCAAAGATACAAGAAAACCAAGTAAAGAATGAAGAGAATCGAAAATTTAAAGTGAAAATCCTAAAATCGTCTTGAAAAAATATATTCTAAAACTCTGAAGTCTATTTTAACAAACTGCACAGTGTAAAGTCTATTTTAAAAAATTATATAAATTTGAGGCGGTTTCTAGAGTTTTTCAACTTTGTACGAAAGTTGGAGTTCCCTAC
The DNA here is from genome assembly GCA_037074715.1 of Magnolia kwangsiensis. Taxonomy (NCBI): domain Eukaryota; kingdom Viridiplantae; phylum Streptophyta; class Magnoliopsida; order Magnoliales; family Magnoliaceae; genus Magnolia; species Magnolia kwangsiensis. The sequence goes on from CM073586.1 coordinate 18,066,784, forward strand.
TTATAAATAGGGCTTCTTAGGGCATTCCTAAGAATCATTCAAAGCATTCAAGATCAAGATTTAGGATTTTTTTTAGAGGATTTTCAATTTTATTTAAGTTTTATAAATTATTTTTTTCTTTTAGTTCTTTTTTATTTGTATTTATTTCTTTCTTGTTGCTTTCTTTCTCTATTCTAATTATGTTTTTCTAAGTTCCTTCTAGCTCAAGCTAAAAGGGAATCACATAGGTTTAATAATTCTTTCAGTTTTAATGATTGATTATTTTAATGATGAGAAGAATGGTATATACATGTTATCTATTGTTTAGGTTTAATTTTTTATTCTAATGTGATATCCATATATTTACATCATATGAGATCCACATTGATGGATAGGCTTACCTTGATCAATTAGATTTTCTAGATATGAGAGGTTCTCAACCAGCTACATTTCTTTGATTCATTATCTTATGGATATTTAATGCTTAAAATCACTGGCACTAGAGAATATATATCAATGGTGCAAATTCATAATTTTTTAATCTTTTATATCATTTATTTAAAATATTTAAATTATTTTATTTTCTGATTAGGCCGATCATAGTGCTTGAATCCTAGTTGTGTTATCCAAGTCATCATGATTTTGGAACATTAACATATGTGTAGAACTTTAAAGCTTGGGTGTTGTTTTCAAATTAATTGAATTTTATACATTCAAAACCTTAAAAATCATTTTATTTATTTAGTTTACATTGCTTAGTTAATTTTGTATTTGATTTTCTTCTTCTCGCAATTTATCTCCCCATGGGATCAACCCTATATTCACTGAATACCACTTATGAACCTCTGCACTTGGAGAGAGGCAAGCAATCAATAGGGGCAGTGGTTTCATGTATAATATCATTCTTTCCACAGAATTCTTTAAACTATAAGGATTTATATTCACCTCCCTTATCTGTTATAAGTCTCTTGAATTTCTTATTTAACTTGTTTTCCATTTTTTTCTTATACTTGATAAAGAACTCCAAAGCTTAATCTTTACTTCTTAGTAGTATACTTAGAGAAGTCATCTATGAAGGTTACGTAGTATCTTTTTTTTCATTTCTAAACAAGTGATTCTTAAAATCACTTAAGTCGTTATGAATCAGTTTTAGAATTCCAAATTCTCTAAAAAGTTATTTAAATGGTTTCTTATGGAACTTAAGAGTCTACACACACCTCACATTTGTTTGGTTCTTAATTTGAAAAATCAAGTATAAGACATAGTTTCTTCTTCTTCTTTTTTTCAAAACATCTATATTTACATGTCTTAATTTGTTGTACCATATATTAAGTGACTCAATCAAGCAAGCAAAACTATAATTCATCTTATTAGTGTTATATATATATATATATATATATATATATATATATATATATATATATATATATATATATATATATATATATATATATATATATATATATATATATATATGCATTCAGTACAAACAATTCCTCACAACAGTAACCCTTCCCAACAAATGTCTCATCTTGGACAGTATAACATTCTCTGAATCAAAAATTAATTTGACACCAACTTTATTCAAGAGGGAGTCAGAAACTAGATTCTTTTTTATGCCAGGCATGTTTAAAACATTATTTAATGAAAGAGTCTTTCCAAAAGTGAGCTTTAAGATCACTTTTCTATTTTCGACTACTAAGGAGGTTCGAGCATTTTCCATAAATACTTATTCATCCCCTATAGCTTGGTAGGAGACAAACGTGTTTCAATCCTTACAAATGTCATGCATATTCCCAGAGTCTGGTATCCAATGTATTATGTTGATAAGGTTTACTTACGATACCACAATAACTATTTCATCTTGTCCATTTTATTTAGTCAGATTGGCCTGAGCTTAAAAAGCATTCTTCTTATGTTTACACTCTCCAATATAATGCTCGAGTTTAGCACAATGAAAACATGTTCATTTCTTCTTTACTGGTTTCCCTTTCTTATTTTTAAGCCTACATTGTTCAACACGATGGCATGGTTTTCCCTAGTAGAAACAGGTCCCTTTCAAGTATCGGGATTGATCAATAAAGTGACATGTCTTTGCACAGTAAGGACATGATCCGTGAAGTGAAGCGGAATCGCTGGAATTGACTGAGAAATGCATGAAAATGACAGTGAAGTGAAGGGAATTGACCATAAAATGTATGGAATTGACCATGAAATGAAGAGAATTGATCGTGAAATACATAGAATTGACCATGAAGTGAAGCGGAATCGATATAATTGACCGTGAAATGCATGGAAATGATCGTGAAGTGAAGGGAATTGACCGTGAAATGCATGGAATTGACTGTGACGTGAAGGGAATTGATTGTGAAATGTATTGAATTGACCATGAAGTGAAGAGGAATCGTCGGAATTGACCGTGAAATGCATGGAACGTGAAATGAAGGGAGTTGACCGTGAAATGCATTGAATGTGAAATGAAGAGAGTTGACCGTGAAATACATAGAATTGACTGTGAAGCGAAGCGGATTCGTCGAAATTGACCGTGAAATGCATGAAAATGACCGTGAAGTGAAGGGAATTGATCATGAAATCTATGAAATTGACCGTGAAATGAAGGGAATTGATTGTGAAATACATAGAATTGACCGTGAAGTGACGCCGGAATTGACCGTGAAATGCATGGAAATGACCGTGAAGTGAAGGGAATTGACCGTGAAATGCTTGGAATTGAACATGAAGTGAAGGGAATTGATCCTGAAATACATGGAATTGACTGTGAAGTGAAGCGGAATCGCCAAGATTGACCATGAAATGCATGGAATTGATCGTGAAGTAAATGAAATGAATGAAATTGACCGCGAAGTGAATGAAATGGATTTTCGACCATCGACCTGATGGAATCTTAGAAAATAAATGGGTTGGTTAGCTAAATTAGCTTCTCCTACCCCAAAATCATATAGGGTACATCAAGTAACTAATTTTGCTTTAGAAGATATTCTTGTTAAATGAATAGAGAAATAAATAAAAAAAGAGAAAAAAATTTTATATGCTTATATATACATATTTATATAAATATGTATTAGAGAAAAATGTAGGTAGGATAAATTTATCCATGTGAAAAACTTAAAAAAAAATTTAAAAAAAAAAGTGTACAGGTGGATGTGGGGCCCACCGAAATCATGAACATTGAGTGTGGGGCCCGTTCAAAATTATGTGAGGCCCACTATGGGACCCACCCAATTTTTTAAAAAACCCGGGAAGCACTACCGCATAAACGTCTAGAGGTCGGCGACATTAACGTCGGATCAGTAGTGTATAATCCGTAGCCATAGAAACCCCAGCCTCGACCAACAGCCGATCCGTTGAAGGAAAAAGCAGGGGCATTTTCGACCTTTGACAAGTCGTCCGCACATATGGGGCTTATTCTGGTCAGGTATAAAGGAGTGGGCCTAAGCGGGTAAATGCGTCGTGCAGTGGTAAATTTCTCGTGCATGGCCTACAATTCTGATGAAAGGCCGACGCGGACTCCTTCCTAACCCTGCAGCACGGGTCGGTCCTGGAAGGGGTTCTGTGGGCCCGCCATGTATCATGTGTTCCATCCACGCCGTCCATCAATTTTAAAATATCAAAATAGGTAGATTCATGTATCAAGTGGGCCACGAAGGTAACAGTGTGGATTGAACGCCTGCTGTTGAAATTTTCCTGGGGGCAATAGAAGTGTTTGATCAAGATGATATTTATTTTTTCCTTCATCCATGTCAATGTGACCTTATTAACAGGTTTAATGGAAAATAAATATCACGGTTGGCCTAGGAAGGTTTCAACGGGTGACGTGATTATCGCCACTGCTTCCTTTTGTGTAGCACTCTTGAGCCCTACGTCTGTCTATTTATTGGGATCATCCAATAAAATTATCTTTTAAAATGGATGGACGGTGTGGATAAAATATATACATCAGGGTGGGTCCTACAGAGTCCCTCGCATGACCGAGTCCATTTTGCAGGGGTAGGACGCAATCCGCGTCCGTCAAAGAGCGAGTTAATACAGATACTCGACCGACTCTATGCACAATATACTCGGGTTTTAAGTGCGGAAAAGTGGGCCCTAGGGTTGGGTAATCTAAATCCTCAGTCTGTCGAAAATGGACCATGCCCCAGAAACATTCAAGATTAGAAGATCGTAGCCACCAATTTAAGGACACTTTTCAGTTGACAATCGGGCGCATGAATGCAGTCTATTATTAGGTCGATGGTTTTTTAAAAAAAAATTAGTACTGTCCCATGGAGGAGATTTTTTCGGATCTAGTATTTCCACAGTGTAATTCAGTAGATCAATGGTCTGGATTACTGAAATATGGACCTCACTTGTTAGAACTGAGAACCCGAGTATAATGTCCAATACCTCGGGCAGAGGATCATATAATTCCACGAGCGACTAGACGCTGCATCGGGAGACAAACACGACTCAGTCAATCCCACAGCACGTCCTGGCTGACGCTGCTTGCGTGATTGGGATGGGCACAAGGACGGCTTGACTTTCGCTGACGTGGCCCAAACGACTTACTTCATGTGATGAGATCCACACCGTTCAGCAGGTGCGCCACGGGTACCTAAAAATCAGGCAGATTCAAAGTACAGGTTGGCTCCACCATGGGGAACCATTGAGAAAAGGAAGCCCACCGTTAAATAGTTCAATTTGTGTGTAGGGCCCACAGTTGTGTATATATGCCATCCAATCTATTCATCTGATGCCCTCCCACAAGAGTGAAAGGATGTTCTGATTTAGTCCTGAAAATCAGAACATCCAAGATGCATGTGGGTCATACCCTGTAAATGTAGAAGTTTAAGGCATGATTTTATATTTATTGCATGTAGCGTGGCACATAAGTGACAAGGTAGTCTGAATTTTAGGATTCTTGGTGAGAATGTAGCCGTTCATTTAATGAAAAAGTTGAATGTAATGCATGTTCTTTTCTAGCTAAGTCACGGTCCTCTTAAATGTAGGAGTGCCTGTTCACATTAAATAAATTAAAACGATTGCTCTCAAACCATTTATACTATGTTTCCCACCTTATATAATATAAAGGTAATAGCTAAGATCTCTTGAATTATTTCAACCATTTGAGATTTGACTTTTTACTTTGAAAATGAAAATACCCGTATCAATTGCATAACCAAAGGCTTCAATTATTCAATATGAAAAATATTTGGGTATTCTCAATCGAAAGGTAGCCCATCAATTAGATTATTTTGATCATTCAAAAGAATATATTTCCGCTGAATAGAGTCCCAACCTATCTATTGCAATATCTAAAGATATAATAGAGCAAACCTCTTACATGAGTTATGAAACTTCTCGTGTTTTAATTATCAGATGTGCAATGGAACATGCTCCCTGGTATACTAGTTTGTACTTGAAATTGTACACGTGACATACATGACATGCATGTAATTCAAACCAAATCAAATGGACCCCACTATAGATGGGTCTTAAAAGAAAATTTGAACCACCACAATGTCCTAGCTGCTTGGGTCCTTACTCTTACCCATGTGGTAGACTCCTTGGAGTTTCAACACCGGGTCAAGGGTTCGAGTACCCATGGTGGTGAAATCCCATGGTGTACGTGTGTGGGGTGTGTGTGCGTGTGTAAAAAAAAAAAAGAGTCCTAGCTGCCCATTATTAGCAGAAATATAATGACAGTTCAAATGAAAAATATGTAAATTTCTATTAACAGGAGGTTAGGCCATTTAAATCAATTTGATTTTAGTCAATTTAGTATGAATTATATGCAGTGAATTGATCAATGATGGGCCCCACCATAAAAATCACCAGGAAAAAAAAAAAAAAATGAGTCTCCTCCTCAGGTGTGCCACAATATTGGAATTAACGGACAACCAAGCAATGCAAGTGTAGACCACTTTGTAAGCAAATAAGCTTAATCTTTTAGAAGAGAGGGAAAAGGGTGGGCATACCAATTAAGCTTAAAGAGAAAGTAAGTGTTGACTACACAAAGACACAGACAGAGAAAGGATGACAGTTACTTGAAATTTGTCATCTACTCCTGTTAGAGAATGATTGACCAAATAACATTAACCAGCTTTTGCAAGAAAATACGTAGCCATTAGCTGTCATGCACCCACAATAATTGCTCATTTATTTTCTGACTAGAAAATTAGGTGGGAATAGTCACAGCTATACTTAGAAATGAAATACTACCAAAGCCCACATGTAATGAAGTTTTTTGAAGTAATGGATTGAAAGGTAAAATCCATGTTAATAGATACATATGTTCCATAATCAAACTTGTTTTATTCTTAGCCCTCTAAATTATCGAAACATCTTCATCAATAATTCAAATGTCTTTCCATGTCTTTTAAATATTTAAAGTTCACTTCCATCTCCATTACTTTTACAATATATAATATATGTGCAACATATCCGATTGTTGAGTACAAAACATATACAATTGTTGGGTTCCAGTCCTTGCCCGGCTGCTAGACTCCGAGGAGTTTCAACACGGGGTCTTGGGTTTGAAACCTATAGGTGGTGAAATCCCACTTAGGCATGCATGGGTGTGTGGCGGGTATGTGTGAAAAAAAAAGCCCAAACATGACTTCATGATCGAGAATTGATCCAGTCCTCTTAGATCATTAGAACCGTTCGATCAGTATGGCTTTTACATGATATAGCCAATAATGTACGTTGCACCTAATTAACTGTTCCTTTGTACAAAAAGGTTAAATTCATGGATCGTCAAGTCGTCCAAGACTTGCAACAAACATATTAAATTCATGGATGGTAGAGTCTTCCAAGTCTTATTCAACATACACATCCCCAGTCAACTTGGCACTCATTTAAGGACCGAGTACCCCAATGCAACTAGGACCACCATAATAGTACTCCCATAACAATGGATCATATCTTACGGCATAAGCTGAGCCATTGATTTCGGGCTCCCTGATCTACTAGTCCAGCTCTGGCTGCTCATTCTTCTCTCCCGCCCCGCCGCCCAAGCTCTGTTGCGGCCGTCTTACCCTCCAGCTCTCGCTCTCTTCGTCTTGTTTTTTATCATGGCGCAGCCTGCCTCTCTTTTGTTTGATTTTTCTACTTTCGGTATATGATAGCCGGCCTGATATTTATTTTGTCCATCGTGGCCCCTTCTGAATAGTTGTAAATTTGTCTTCATCAATACAACGCTGGTGGCAACTGCCCACCTTCATTATAAATAATAATTAATAAATTTATTATAAAAAAAAAAAAAAAAAAAAAAAACCAAGATCAAACATCTGTCACCATCACTATCACTATTGCGTGTGAAAACCACCTCAGTAATCGTTGGAACTGTCCCTGGTCATAGGATCCGCTCTACTCTGCGGTTACTGTCATGTCTTGAAATTTGAGTACCAGAGTGAGTTGAAATCCTAAATCTATATTAACTTAACAAACACAACTATCTCAAATTCACTGGTGAATAAGAGAAATCAAAGGAAAATGATCTAATGAATTAAATTATAATTTAAAGTTATGTTCAGTAACCAAGTATTATGGTTTCTTTTGCAATGACAACTGAAAATTAAACTATGACAACTTAAAATTAAACTAAGCCTAGTATACACGAAGGAAGTAATGAAGAGTCATGTACGTTTGAAGTACTCCAATTCCTGACCTGAAAGGATAGTCAGTATGGTGTGAGCACAACGGTTCAATGATATCACATCCTTCCTATTCTTGAAATTTCTACGTTTACAGATAAATAATATATATACTAGTAAACTTAAAATCAACATATACATCACACATGTATTGCTCAACATAAAAAAGTAAATCACATATCGTGGCTTTTAGGAAATCCAAGGCAAAGCACGGGGTAGAGAGCACCGTGTTCATTTTTTGTCATTGGAGAGTGCAACCTGTGTTATTTTATCATGTGTCATGAATGCATTAATTTCGAATAACATATAATATTTCTTTCTTTCCAACACAAAGAAGCATGTACCATTTCACCAACATGTCCATACTTAAACTCAAAATAAATTATAAACATTCAAAATTTAAGATATATACGCAGTTCAAATAACATCCATTATTAGAAGTATAAATTGTAAACAACTCGGTCCTTACACTTGCCCCGGTGGTAGACTCACAAGATTTTCAACAACAGGTAGGGGCTGGAGTACCCATAAGTGGTGAAATCCCACTACGGTGTGAGTGTGTGTGTGTGTGGTGGCAGGGGGTGATGTAAAGGAATATATATATATATATATATATATATATATATATATATATATATAGTGTGTGTGTGTGTGTACAGGTGTGTGTACATGCGTGCACATCCATAAGCATTTTCTCCGATTCTGAAAAAAGAAAAAAAAATTACTCACGAGTATACACATAGATAGGCAGTCATGTACATACTCGTGCATGAAAAATTTTGGATTATTACAATTAAGACATGGTTCACCCTCTGCTCAAGCTCGACCATCATATCTCATTGGTTATGTCATTTTCTTTAGTATCTCCTCTAACACAGTACTAACTTACCGAATCAGCCCATTATCAATTTACAGCTCATCTTCGTGGAAACCCTACTTAAATTGTTGGCTGCTTCACAGAGTCTGGAATCTATCCTTCTCAAACTTACAACTCAAGTTTAGAAAAAAAGATGCAAGGGAAGAGTAGTCACACCGATGTGCTTCTATATGAATATGTTAGAATATTTGGTTGAATTAAATAAACTATTAAAATCAAGAATCGAAAAAAGAAAATAAAGTTTTTTGTGAAAAAAGACTTATTGAATTGAGTCGAGGCGTGACTAAGTCACTCGGCTTGAAATCAAATTTCCTCTCCTTAGACAGCGTCCCAAGTGCAATAGGTTTCCAGAGCAATTGACCTCCATGATACAACGACTATGACCCGGTCTCAAGGGTGCACTCACTGTACGCAGGCTCGAACCACTTGCATTTTAATCTGAAAGTGCTGATTTGACTCAGCGATGAATTCAGTAAAATTCTTAAACCAGAATAGCAAATAGAGTTTTATAAAATAGAAGAATTTTCGTATTTTTAAAATTGGAACGGAAGTCCTTATATAGACTCTGAAGTGGTGCATAAGCACCGTTTACAAAGGGTTAGGTTCATTGGGTTTACACCCAACAGATGAGACCAACCGGAACGGATACACCTCTCTAGTTTAAAACGAAAAGGCACAAGTGTGAGTATAATCTCGTAAATAAAGTCTCGCGAGTACCCATACACATACACTCATGCGAGTACACTCACACCACACCCACACCCGCGCCCATGCCTAGCCCGTCCCGTCGCGTTGCGTCGCGCACGTGCACGCAGACACGTACTCAGACTCGGCTCGGTGCACGCATGCGCGTGTGTGGTCAATAGCATAGATTAGAGCTATTGGCATAGCCCCCCCTCCAAAGACCAAATTCACATGCCCCTTGAATGGGGCTCAAGCACAAGGCAAAAAGCCTATCTTATAAACAAGAGAATTTTCTTTGTCAAATTCGATGTGGGAAAAAACCCACACCTTAAAAACATAAAAATTTAAAGGTGGAAGGAAACCATCGAAAATTTAAAAAATTAATTTTAATATTATTTTAAAACAAAATGCAATAATCCCCCACATATTTTAAAATAAAACTCTTTCAGATTAAAGCGTAATAGTTGTGTAATGGTGTCAATGTCACCATAGACTTGAACAGACATCAGAATAAGCAAGACAGGCCTATAGGAATCAGGTGACACCATAGTCTTAAACCTGAATCCTTTTAATGTAGATCGTAAGTACATACCACTCACACAACTCTTCTTCTATAAGTGATTTTACGGTTTGGTACGTTTCGGTTATACACCATTACCTGAATTTCATAAGTGCTCTAGAGAACTCGCCTAGATTCTCATATGAAGCGGCCTCCACCTCCACACTTATATAGGTGAATTCCATCAAGTATATGCAGCAACTATATGCACCACCAAATATATGGCTATGGATCTATTAAGAGTTCTTAAAACTCATCCTTCTACATTACTACTTGTTCACACCCCAAGTGCAGGGTTGTGATGTAGTAATAAACTCGGTAAGACCGAGGTCAAATCCCAAGGGACTAATACCTGTACATTATCTGAAACTAAGTAGAACTAGAACTAGACTAAGATGAATTCTAAATCAAAAAGCAATTGTGGAATAATTAATCTAAAACTTAAGAAAATTCAGAGATAGAAAAACTATGGATTCAGATGATCCACTTGTAGAGATCAGGGAGATCTTACTCCTGTTTCATGGAAATTAAACTGAACTTACTTTGATCTAGTTTTAAAGAGATGAAAGGTATATAAATTATAATGGATTCCATCACCAAACCATGCCCAGGAGACAAAGTAAATAACAGAATTAAACTAATTACCAACCAATCACATGTATGAAAGTTAAGAAGGGTACCGTCATCCAACCATGCCTCAGGAGACTATGGTGAACAACAGGGCTTCCTGATGTCATAAACATAAAGGAATAGGAACATGCTTAAAGCTATCTCAGACCCATTATAATTTCAGTCACAACAGACCATTAAAAACTAAAAACATTCCCTTAAATCAAACTAGAATCAAATCCATTTAAACATAAATTCAGACCATAGAACTTTCCATCACACTACAAGCTTCACCTCTTAGCCCTAACTAAGAGGTTTAGCCCGACATGGATGGACTAAATCCCTTAAACAAAACAAAGTAAAAATAAAAAGAAATAAAAACAACATCTACCCTTCTCTATCTCTCTGCTCTCCACGTCTCCCTCCAAGCTCTGTCAATCATTTAAACCGTAGGGACCGAAGATGAAGCATATCCAAACAGCAGGTGGGCATGAAATCATGATTCTGAGGGCTGATCTGTCCGTTAAGCCACTTCCACTAGGATCCAATGGCCGAAATTCGATGTGTACAGTTAATTTATGGTCCTCAGGCCATGCCTGAAGTCTTGAGCCGAATGGATGGTGAAAACCCTGTGATCTTGCATTATGGACATCTTCTGGGCCACTTGAGCTTTAGTTTCTTGATTTTCATGGATTTCAGGCATGTAAATCCGTCGATCGTGGTCCCTTGGAGTCCGTCTCTTGCCTTGGTGTCTTCAGATCATTAAATCCATGCTTTTAGCACCTTTTTACAGCTCATGCTCTCAAATACGCCCTGCATCACAAACACGGTTAAATCGGGTATTAAACGGTATCATGTTCGTAAATCCAGGCAATTACTGGGTCTGATATGCAATATTTGACCCTCAACACAACCCCCAACCAGCATCTTGCTAGTCCCGAGCAAGGTATGCGAAAAATAAGTTGAGAATTACCCGGCAATTGCTATAAACTCAAGTAATTTTTACAAAATAATCCAGATGCAAAAATTCTAAGATTCATGAATGTTGGGTATTATTTTCTCTTGGACTCAAGCACATGGTAAACTTCATAGTCAAGTTCAATTCTAAACATTAAGTTCCATGGGTGTATAGTTTAATCTCGACTTTTCATCATTAAAATTCACTTCTCTATTTCAAGATATCATTGGTAACCACCAGAGCATTCATGATACCCAAAATTTATCTCACAGATCATCTTTTCATTCTTTCAACTTTTGATTTTTTCAGTAAAAGTAATGCCAAGAAGGGGAATCAAGTCCTTACCTATAGGGAGCAAACCTATGGTGAAGACCGTACACCCAACCCTTTTCACATATCATTCATGGAGAATTAAATCTACACCTATAGGGAGCAAACCTTCGGTGAATATTATTCACCCAACCCTTCCAAATGCATCTTTTTTTCTTCTTCTTCTTTTTTTTTTCGCTAGGTATTTTCTTTTTCTTCAATTGATCGTGACGGCCAAATTTTTCAAGCTGGTTCTTTACATGCTTAGTGATTACCAAGTTAACCCTTCAATATCAAACTGAAACCTTAATGTGAAAGCGAGATGTGACATGTGAAATCATGACTCAACCAATGTTTATACTTCTAATTCTAGATTAACAATTCAAACTTAACTATGAAATCGAATAGATACTGAATCCCAGAGTCATAAATTACCAACATCACGTATCTTGAAATTCTAAGTGCAAGATGATCGTCAAAATCACTTCAAATTCACAAGAAATTTCAAAAAAAAAAAAAAAATTTTTGCTCAAGACTAAGAAAATGCTGATTAGGAAACTTAATTGCCAACCTCCAACCTAAAATCTACATTGTCCTCAATGTAAAAGATACGAGCATGTAATGCAAATGAGACAATGAAAGTAAAGTAAAAGTGATGGGAAGATAGTACCTAGATAACAAATTGAGAGAGAGACTTTCCAAGAGATAACAGTATGAAAGCCGATCAGCACGAAAGTGGAGATATGAAAGTAAACTATCATAAAATAATGCAGGAAGCAAACTAACCTAATGGCATAAAGCCGTCTATCCTAGAACATCATAAAGCAAACTACCCTAGTCCTATTAAAGCAGAAAAAAACTACTCGATTATGCCGTAAGGTTCCTCTTTCGGCCAATATCTTGATAAGTTTTTCAGTAAGTTTCTCAACAAGATTATCCAAAAGCCCTTTTTGCAATAGGCTTCGACACCCTGGAACATGACTTTCCAAAGAAACTGATGTACCTCATTAAAAATTTATCGTTGATTCACCTGAGGGATCCAAAGTATAAATGATTCACCTGTGTCAAAAAAAGTTTCAAAGTTAATATCTCATGGTGAATAAGAGACTACAGGTAAATCAAATTGAAAAAAAAATTCAGGAAGAGGTGTAGTCTCAACACATTCCGAAGTAGTAAACTTCAGTTCAATTTTCAGCTCCTCCTCCCCTAATGGTAAACATTCAGGATCTGTGGAAGAAGGGGCTTCAGAGTAAAGGTTCTCTCGGTTAGTGATTACTATCAAGATGTTGTCTTGCAAGGCATTTATTATGTCTCTTATCATGGGATCGTTTGAATCTACAAAGTGTGCCAAGCAATCATCTAAAGAGTTGGGACATTCAGCTGAGAGTGACTTATTTTTCACCTTGGAGCTCGTGATGATCTGCCCAAGGAATCCATCGTCCTTGAAAGTGAACGGATATATGCTCTCTTACTCCAGCCCTACACAGATAGATTGAGAGTTAGTATACGAAGCATTAATATACAGACTCTGTTCATTAATACTACTCAGAAAAGGCATTGAATCGTCAACATTCAACAGTTCAGATGGTGGCCTCAACTGGGTGGTTTCAAAATTCAGAGTCATATCGAGTAACTCGTCCATCTCCCAAATCATATCATCATTAAATTCAGGAGAGTGGTCCAAACATATCTCATAAGAGATAGAAGGGTCGGTTGTAAGGAGCTCATCCACTTTTAGATCAGACATGTCCGGTAAGTGAAGTAGCTCATTAAGATTATTCTCTTCGTGTACTCCTTGATCATTGACCTGGACCAAACTTGAGATTGGTTTCAGGGGCATTTGGATTTCACATTCATGATTATCATCCCAACACTCATCATATTCTTGTTCAGTGCAGTGTACATTTGGGATGGAATCACTTTCCTCACATTCTACACCTAGAATGGGTTAAGGTTTGTATAAACTAACATCTTCTTCATCATTGGAATCTAATGTGTCCTGTGAGTGAAGTATGTCATCATCATTATATTTAAAAGACACCCATGTCTCTTCCCCATTCTTTTGAACCGTCATCGAGATCGACTCATCAGAAAATTGAACTACATGTTTGTTAACATAATTCAACTCTTTATCCCAAACTCCAGAGTTTTTCAAAAGCGAGTGAGGATCACTTTCCTCGTATTGTATTTCTGGATTTGGTTGTAGTTAAGATGAGCGAGCTTCTTCTATCCTTTCGAGGTGCGAATTGAGTGTTTCCATTGTTTCCATGACTTTTTTCATTTTCACAAGACATGTTAAAAAAATATTACGCTAATATGAATCCTCTTGGATCGTTTCTGGTTGGATCTCAAAGGTAGGGGATCCAAGAGAATAATCATTATAACATGTTGTTGGTTCATTTTTCTAATTTTGATGTTTTCACTGGTTATAGTCATACTAATCATAAATGGGAGAATCTCATAGTTGATAATAATTTTCATTTCCATAATTACGATCGTATACGACCCTATTAACCGATGGAACATAACGTTCTAGTCGGTTCTTAATATCGATTCTCGATGGAGAGAAATCTTGAGGTATATGTTGAATTCCACAACCCTTAGGCATTTCCTAATATTTCTTATCCATCTCAGCGTATGCACATACCCATGCTTCCATGGTAGAACCCTAACTCTTAGCCTAATCCTAGAAAAATAAAAGAAAGGATCGTACAACAATATGGAAAGTAAGAGGCGAAGTCAGAAAGGTGTTACCAAATAAGAAGTTCCTACGTTAAGATACTGCAAAACAAAACAAACCAGTTAGTATCTAAGAGATACGACCTAATCTAAAGAATAGAAAAAGTAGAGAAATTCGGACAAAGTTACCAATTTAGACGATTTATCAACAACCCTACTAAACAGAAAAGTTAGTTGTAAGAAAGAAGAAACTAAAACTAAAGTTAATAAACTCCGAATCTTAAACTAATTCTAAAACTAATTAATTTCAGAGATCGTAGCCGTCAATCCCCGGCAACGGCACCAAAAACTTGTTTACACCCTAAGTGCAGGGTTGTGATGTAGTAATAAACTCGGTAAGACCGAAGTCGAATCCCAAGGGACTGATACCTGTACATTATCTAAAACTAAGTAGAACTAGAACTAGACTAAGATGAATTCTAAATCTAATAGCAATTGTGGAATAATTAACCTAAAACTTAAGAAATTCAGAGATAGGAAAACTAGGGATTCAGAGGATCCACTTGTAGAGATCAGGGAGATCTTAGACTTGTTTCATAAAAATTAAACTGAACTTACTTTGATCTAGTTTTAAAGAGATGAAAGGTATATAAATTAGAATGGATTCCATCACCAAACCATGTCCAGGAGACAAAGTAAACAACAAAATTAAACTAATTACCAACCAATCACATGTATGAAAGTTAGGAAGAGTACTGTCATCCGACCATGCCCAGGAGACTATGGTGAACAACAGGGCTTCCTGACGTCATAAACCTAAAGGAATAGGAACATGCTCAAAGCTATCTCAGATCCATTGTAATTTCAGTCACAACAGACCATTAAAAACTAAAAATATTTCCTTAAATCAAACTAGAATCAAATCCATTTAAACATAAATTCAGACCATAGAACTTTCCATCACACTACAAGCTTCACCTCTTAGCCCTAGCTAAGAGGTTTAGCCCGACATGGATGGACTAAATTCCTTAAACAAAATAAAGTAAAAATAAAAAGAAAAAGAAATAAAAATAACCTCTACCTTTCTCTATCTCTCTGCTCTCCACGTCTCCCTCCAAGCTCTGTCAATCATTTAAACTGTAGGGACCGAAGATGAAACATATCCAAACAGTAGGTGGGCCTGAAATCATGATTCTAAGGGCTGATCTGTCCGTTAAGCCACTTCCACTAGGATCCAATGATCGAAATTCGATGTGTATGGTTAATTTATGGTCCTCAGGCCATGCATGAAGTCTTGAGCCGAACGGATGGTGAAAACCCTGTGATCTTTCATTATGGACGTCTTTCGGGCCACTTGAGCTTTAGTTTCTTGATTTTCACGGATCTCAGGCGTGTAAATCCATCGATCGTGGTCCCTTAGAGTCCGTCTCTTATCTTGGTGTCTTCAGATCATTAAATCCATACTTTTAGCACCTTTTTGCAGCACATGCTCTTAAATACACCCTACATTACAAACATGGTTAAATCGGGTATTAAACGGTATCATGCTCAGAAATTCAGGCAAGTACTGGGTCTGATATGTAATATTTGACCTTCAACACTACTCGCACTATACACCGTAGAAATGGCTCATATAACTTAGTGCAATTATCTACCTCGTGTCTTGTTGTTTACCTATTAAACATATCTCATGGGATCTCCACTTGTATAGGTTAGGTTGCCGACACCGACAGCTCATATATTAGGCTCAGTCCCTTTCCCTTCGATGTATCGTTGACTAATCTTTTAGATAGTCCTTTGCTCAGAGGATCTGCCAGATTCTTTTCTGATCTCACGAAATCAATAAATATGACTCAATCATGCAACATACATTTCACTATGTTGTGTCTGAGTCTAATATGCCTGATCTTTTCATTATATATTTTACTTTTGCTTTTGTTATAGCTGCTTAACAGTCACAATAAATAGACACGTCCGATACAGGCTTTAGCCACAATGGTATATCAGCTAAGAAATTTTTAAGTTACTCAGCTTTTGATTCAACATTTTTTAAGACAATAAACTCGGATTCCATAGTCGACCAAGCGATACATGTCTGCTTGGTAGACTTTCAAAAGACTGCTCCTCCACCCAAAGTGAAGACATATCCACTAGTGGATTTTGTCTTATCTGAATCACTAATCTAGTTAGCATCACTGTATCCTTCTAATACATAAGGAAAACCATTATAATGTAAACCATCCGTTATACTGTCTTTTAGGTATCTTAAAATCCTAGACAAAGCATTCCAATGATCTTTTTCAGGGTTATGTGTATATCTACTTAGCATTCCTACTGTAAAAGCTATGTCTGGTCTAATGTAGTTTGTTAGATACATGAGGCTACCAATTATTCTGTAATACTCTAATTGAGACACACTATTTTTTGTATTCTTCATGAGAGTCACACTATAATCATAAGGAGTACTGACAAGTAAATAGTTAAAATGGTTAAACTTTCTCAATATTTTCTCAATATAATGAGATTGTGATAATATAATAACACCGTCTTTCATGGTTACTTTAATACCCAAGATTACACTAGCCTCTCCTAAGCCTTTAATGTCAAACTTAGATGACAAGAATTTCTTAGTTGCATTAACTAATTTAATATTTGTTCCAAAAATAAGCATGTCATCAACATAAAGGCATATAATAACATAATCATTTTCAAAAATTTCACTATATACATATCTATATACATCATTTACATGATAACCATTTGATTTTAAAACACCATCAAATTTTTCATACCATTGTTTAGGAGTCTGTTTTAAACCATATACTGATTTAATTAGTCTACATACTTTATTTTCTTTACTTGATATCTTATAACCATCAGGTTGCTCCATATATATTTCTTCTTGTAAGTCTCTATTTAGAAAAGCCGTCTTAACGTCCATCTGGTGTACCACCAGTTTATATATGAACGTTATCGCTATTAAGACCCTAATAGTTGTAATCCTAGTTACAGGGGAATGTCTATCAAAGTAATCTATTACTTTCTTTTGTTTAAGGACTTTCACTACCAATCTAGCCTTAAACTTATCAATAGTTCCATATAGTTTTAGTTTCTTTCTAAACACCCCTTTACAGCCTATTGGTTTGTTTCCATGTGGTAGGTCTACAAGTTTCCAAGTGTTATTAGATATAACACTTGAAAACTTATCAATAGATTCCAACTTATCATTTATTACTTCTTTCCAAAAGATTATATCTGGAAATTTAATTACTTCTGTATATGTTGTACAATCATCTTCTACTAAGAAGGTGAAAAAATCATCTCTTAGGTTAGTTTCTCTTCTAACCCTAGTATTTTTTCTTGGTTGTATCTCTTCTACTATTTTCTCATAAACATTTTTACTAGCAGACGCGATATCTGATTCATTGACTTCTTTTATTCCTATAGATTTAGATTTCATACGGAATACGTTCTCAAAAAACTCTGCATCCCTAGCTTCTATAATCATATTAGGATCTACAATATTATCCTTAGTTTTTAAAATTAAAAATCTATAAGCTGCACTGTTCTGTGCTTACGCTATAAATACACAGTCGGTCGTTTTAGGACCTAACTTTCTTTTTCTAGTTTTAGGTAATCCTACTTTAGTAAGAAACCCCCACACTTTAATATATTTATAACTAGGAACATGATTCTTCCAAAGTTCATATGGTGTTTGTTCAGAAGATTTAGAAAGAATACTATTTAGGAGATAACAAGCAGACAGAATTGTATCTCTCCATATATTTGAGGGTAAACTTGAATTGTTTAACATGGCATTCATCATCTCTTTTAGAGTTCTATTTATGTTCTGTTATTCCATTCTGTTCTGGTGTATAAGGAGTTGTAGTTTTGTGAATTATTCTACTATTTTCACATAATTTTCTAAATTGAGAAGATTCATATTCACCTTCTCTATCTGTTCTAAGTCTTTTAATTTTTATATTTAACTAATTTTTAACTTCAATTTTATATTTAGAAAAAATATCTAAAGCTTCATCTTTGTTTCTTAATAGATAGACTTTAGTGAACCTAGAGTAGTCATCTATAAAAGTTATGTAATATCTTTTTCCACCTCTAAACATGTGATTTCTAAAATCACTTAAGTCATTGTGTATCAATTCTAATAGAATAGAGGATCATTTTATTCGTTTAAAGGGTTTTCTAATGAACTTTGATTCTACACATGTTTCACATTTGTCAAATTCCTCATTAGATAAATTAAGTAATAAACCTAATCTTTTCATTTTCTTCAAAGATACTACATTCACATGACCTAATCTACTATGTCATCGATAAAAAGGTTCAACAATATAAATAGAACTAAATGTCTTCTTATTATTATTATTGGATACATTTACAATGAATAAATCATCACTACAGTATCATTTACCAATAAAAGTTTCATTCTTAGTTATTACAAGTTTAGCTGAATCAAATACTAACTCGACACCAGCCTTATTGAGAAGCAAATCAGAGACTAAGTTTCTTCTAATGTCAGGCACATGTGGGACATCATTCAATATTAGAGTCTTTCTAGAAGTGAGTTTTACTATGGTCAGTGCAGTGAGATTCGTGGAACTAATCATGGCTCTACGCATGCGCCCGGATACATAGGTCAACTGTTGAGCCCACTCTGGCTCAGCCACACCACCCGAGGTGCGAGCCACCCGAGAAGCAAGCTATTACAGCGAGCGGCTGGAGCAGTAGGGAGCCGAGGAGCAAGGTAGTGGATAAGATAGAAGAAGGGGCCATGCTCCTGGTGGAGCAGAGGAGACTGTTACTTTCCCTTTCCTTGCAGCTGGAGATGTTCTAGCAGTACCCATGAACACCTGTTCTTCATCTCCTGATACTTGGTAGGAGGTAAATATGCTACGATCTTTGCACACATGTCTAGTTACACCAGTGTCTAGTACCCACTCCAAGTTGTTTACAAAAAAGACTTCTAACACCACAGCTACTACTATGTCAGACTCATTACCTATTTTTGTAAGATTAACCTGTGGCTTATTTTTATTTTTCTTAAGCCTGCATGTTTTAATGTGATGCTCAAGTTTTCCACAGTTATAGTAATTTCTCTTTTTCTTGAATTGATTGTTTAAATTCTTCTTTTTGAGCCTGCATTCATTTGCGTAATGTACAGGTTTGTCACAGTTATGACAGTTGTCATTTTCTTATTATTTGTTCGACTTTATTCCACAAGATTGGCCTTTGAATCTATCTCATTTTTATTTTATTTTTAGTCCCTGATTCTATTGGCCTCCTCTATTCGTATATATACGATAGTGGTTTCCAAAGAAACACTGTTCTTTTTATGTTTTATTCTATTTTTATATTCTTTTCAGGAGGGCGGTAGCTTTTCTATTAGCGCTCCTGACAAAAACGCTTCATCCAACTTAATTCCTTCTGTCGATAGTTCATGAATTAGATTTTAAAAATCATGAATCTGATTAGTGATATGTTTATCATCTGTCATTTCATAATAAAGAAAATTAGCGATTGCATGTTTCTTAGCACCTACATATTCCAATATG
Source organism: Magnolia kwangsiensis (assembly GCA_037074715.1). Classification (NCBI taxonomy): domain Eukaryota; kingdom Viridiplantae; phylum Streptophyta; class Magnoliopsida; order Magnoliales; family Magnoliaceae; genus Magnolia; species Magnolia kwangsiensis. Next base: position 18,086,666 of record CM073586.1, read on the forward strand.
TACTTCTTTTCCAAAGCATTTCATATATCTTTAGCAGATTCATAAAAAATATAATTTGTTGGACAAAGAGTTTAGAATATAGTTTTTACAATTATTTTCATCTGCTACTTCGGTTTGATTTGTTGGATATACAGTAAATGATTCAGATAGTATGTATGAAACTTTAAGGGTGGTTAATGCGAACATCAGTTTATGTTTCCACCATTTAAAGCATTGTCAAGCAAACAGTTCAATTTTGGCTAACTCAGCGGAAGCATTTACTGTTACTGTAGCCATAGTCTATGTAATTCAACTATTCGATTTCAAGATTGTTGGAATATTTGGTTAAATTAAATAGACTATTAAAATCGAGAACTAAAATAAGAAAATAATGTTTTTGAAAAAAAAAACTTATTGAATTGAGTCGATGAGTGACTGAATCACTCGGCTTGAAATCGAATTTTCTCCCCTTGGATAGCGTCCCAAGTGCAACAGGTTTCCAAAGTAATTGACCTCTAGGATACAATGAATATAACCCAGTCCCAGTGGTGCACTCACTTTACACGGGCTCGAACCACTTGCAGTTTAATCCGAAAGTGCTGAGTTGACTAAGCAATGAATTCAGTAGAATTCTTAAACTAAAATAGCAGAGAGAGTTTTATAAAAGAGAAGGATTTTCGTATTTTTGAAATTGAAACGGAAGTCCTTATATAGACTCCGAAGATGTGCATAAGCACCCTTTACAAAGGGTTAGGTTCGTTAGGTTTACAGCCAACAGATGCGACCAATCGGAACGGACACACCTCTCTGGTTTAAAACAAAAAGGCGCAAGTGCAAGTACACTCTCACAAATAAAGTCTCGTGAGTACCCATATACACACACCCACGCGAGTATGGCATAGCCCCCTACAGGACCAAATTCACATGCCCCTTGAATGGGGCTCAAGCCCAAGGTAAAAAACCTATCTTATAAACAAGAAAATTTTCTTTATCAAATCCGATGTGAGACAAAACCTACACCTCAAAAACACTAAAATTTAAATGTGGAGGGAAACCATCGAAAATTTGAAAAATCAAATTTTTATATTATTTTAAAACAAAATACAACAGAATACACAATTGTATACTTCTCCTTGACAATTTCGTAACCAACACGTATATAAAATTTATTTTCCAAGTGAGCCTAATCCAGTTACTCCTATCAATCCATCAATCCACCTACTAGTCTAGTTGCAGGCTATCTTTTGTCCGTTGTCAAGCAACATCTCTACTGCCACCGCTTCCATTTTATGGTGTTATTAGTCCTTATCATTCATGGGTATAGTTCATTTACCAATCTTGCAATGTTGCACGTGTGTGTCCGAATGTTATTGTGGGTATAGTCTTCCTGGATGTAGTCCATTCACCTGTTATGCAGTGTTGCATGTATATATTGAAGAGAATTTTTACATGTAAATGATCATTTGGTGGTTCCATGGTTGTCGAGTTTAGATGGCAAACTACAAAAGTTCAATCTACCGACAAGGAACAGCTGAAGATCGTGTATCCAAAAATGTTGTGTGTAGGGGGGAGTGATGGTAGTGGCACATGTTAGTTGTCAACGTCTTCTTCATATGTGTTTCAAATTAAGCATGATTGATATCTATGCTCAGTGTGAGGGGAAGTGTTAGAGTATAGGATATGTATATGCAAATACATATTATAAATAGTTGTATGAGGTGGATTCATGTATACCTATCAAAATCTCCTACAGATCTTTCACATCTTCTATATATTCATATCATTCTTGATGAAATAAACACAATATATAGTTTTCAAAATATACTCTTTCGGAGTTGATGGCTTGACAAACCAATGTGACCCTAATTCATTAGCCATGTGGATGCGACTAAAGAAATCTCAATCCTAGATCATAATTACTACGAGATGGACATCCTATTGATTCTTAATTAGTGTGTAGTGTTATCTTAAATTTATATTATGGGTTTATTAGGGAATGATTCCTCTAGTAGGCCTTGGGAACTTAAGATTAAACATGAAGATCATTGACGTAGTCTATGGATGTCAGTGCCTTGTTAGACCATGATCATCATAGGTGCATGAGCTAGACACACATATGGATATTAGTTCATGGGATATACAGTAATCTTGTATGAGGGGATTGACTTGAGTCAGGATGGACATTCCCCACCATTGGAATCTGACTTGGTATTGGTTTATGCATTGCCCTTACCATGCACAAGATTGTAAGTGAGCCATAAACAAACAATATAAGTTAAGACCTTTGGTCACTTACATTGGTCGATCAAGATCAAATCAACTGTCTAGGGGCCCGTTAGCTTAGATTGTGATCGTGAGATCAGAACTTAATGATGCATGAAATATGGTTAATTCTTAGACTTGAGGATGTGTAAAGGTCACTGTTAGGGGAAAAATAAATCGACTTATGGAATGGACCAACTTTACAAATCAGCACGGATCCAAAAGGGTTAAAACCACTTAAGAGGCATTTACTGGCAAGGAAAGATCAACCTTCAAGTAGGTTGATGCAACAGTAAGTCCACTCAAATGGCCGGTTGTCTACTTAAACCATAGGTCAGCTATAGGTCGACCTGAACTATAGGTCGAATATATCTCAGTCATATGTCGTCTACAGGTCTACCTGACATAGCTCGGCCATAACTCAGTCATAGCTCGGCATAACCTCTGAACAAGATAAATATTGATCTGACGGAAGGCTCAGTATTGCTTGCGTCTACTGTATCTGGCACATTTATCACCTGACTTTTTCCCGAACTGAATCCCTCCAACAGCCCGAAGATCTCTCCAAGATCTTTAAGAGATAGAATCAGATTCTGAAAATCTCAGACAACCACAATCTCGGGAAGATCTAGGACAGATCTGGAAACCTGTGCGGGAAGATCTCCTACATATCAAGAAAGACTTCCTACGGCATGGTCTTCCTTCCCCTATAAATAAAGATACCTCTAACTAATGTAAGGTACACATACTCTATCATAAAACACGACTAGTGATTCTTTTCCAATGGATCATCTCCTTTAAAAGATGCAAAACCTGACTTAGGCATCAGAGGGTTCCTTGTACTAGTCAGGGTCTCATTTGTCTCTCACCTTCTTTTGTGCAGGTCCGAGAGGGTCATCAAAGGAGAGTCCGCTGGAAAACTTCATCAACAGTCACAATCTTAACTGGTCAGCTTTAGCTCTTCTTATGAGGTTCATGCATGGGCTAATAAAGTAAACGTAGTTTGGTACTTCTATCTGGAGTCATTGAATATTACACGAACCAACAAAAAATCTATTAATTTACCTAGAAACATGTTTATGGCTTTGATATAGATAAATCAAGGACTCATGAAGTGATTTTTTAGCTAAGCCCAACACTTGAAATATTTTAAACAGTTTTTCAAGCGTTTTTTACTGTTAAGGTTTTATTTTAACCGTAAAAACTATTTTGATCACACTTGATAATAACCTTATGGCCCAAATCTAATGGTTCACTTTTGATTGGCATGTATATAATCATTAGTAGATACACTATGATAATAGAGAAAATGGATCATGAGTATATGCATGGATGAGGCGAATTGACATACTTCTTTCACGGTAAATTACAAAGAAGTAAATAGGGTGACGGAGCACCATACTGGGTGCACCCATGAAACATGTATTCCTCCTTTATATAGAATCATAGATCATATTTCATATGAGAGGTAGGAGAGGCTTCGGCATCCACCATCCCCCCTCGAAATTTTTAAAGAGAGAGAGGAATACTTTCACTTCATCTAGGTTAGGGAAATATTCTCTCCAGTTGAGAGATCATCTTCAACATTAGTTGGTACGTGATCGCGACCAATCACACGAATGTAATTTCTAAACCAACTTTGTGGTTTTTTCTATAAATCTAAAATGATTATCTCAAGGGTGCTTAAAATTAGTACATGAATTTTACAAAAAAAAAAGTTTCTTCCATTATATTTCGTCACCCTAAACCATTAGTCTGCAGTGCATTACACAAACCACCCATCACGTTGACCTAAGCACGTGGATGTTACTATTGAAAGATAAAGCCGGTGCACTCAGCAGGTGTGCCATGGTAATAGAAATAATGGGACGGGTTAGAAAACTTTAGCCGATTTTTTCCCAAATTATACAATTTTTTTTCAGTTACCTCTAGCTAACTGACCAGTGGACCAACATGATTCTTGGGGTTGGGAATGTAGGCAGGGGTACCCTTCTGATGGATGGCTTGGATATTGCACCAATTTGCCAGGCTGGCATACGTGGTGGCATGTGCGTTAGCTGACTTGCACTAGGGCTGAAAGTTGGGCAGGTTCAACCTGACCGACATTGGGTTGGGCTTGGACGGGATGTTTCGGGTTCGGTCGTAGGCTTGGGCTATATAAACACCAACCCGATTAAACTTGGGTCAGGCTTGGGTTCAGGTCTCAGGTTGCCCGACCCAACCCGAACCCAATCGGTATATAAGTTACTAACAAATTATAATTGAGTGTAGATCATATGTGTTGAAGGCACAATAAATTCCAGTGCCGTTGGGTCTCATTGGTCCACGTCATTTCCAATGACTCAAGCTAACAAGATACGCTGGATTTCTCTGTCCCAAATAGATTGCATGCTACACAACACTACTTTTAAAATAGTCCTATATTTCAGCTTGTTTGTTTAGACAAAATGAAGTTCTTTACTATAAATAATTGCATATATATGATTAATAAAATTATAAATACAAATAATAAGACATGTATTGAAATATAATATGTTAATGTAATAACAAAAATGTTAGCATGTATCAACCCGACTAACCCAACTGAGCCCACTTGGGTTGGGCTTGGGTTGAGAATTCCCAAGCCCCAACCCGAGGTTGGATTAGAGCTGAGATACAGGAACCTTGGGTTGGGCTAGGGTTGAGCCCCAACCCGCCCAATTTTCAGCCCTAACTTGTACAAGCTTAGCAAAACTCCTGTTATCCAAACGAATTTACGTCAAAAAGTCATCTTGCTTTACCAATAAAATAGTATTTCAACCAAGGTTTGACTAATTTTAAGGAGGAAATGGCATAAATACCCTTAAAAGGATATCTTTCAAATGAACGGTTGGTTTCCTTTGTGGCCCACATCTGTGGTTCACCAAATGACTTGATTAGGCTGATTCAGTAGCAATCGTGTTGTTAGTTTTCTTTTTGTTTTTTTTTTTTTCTTTTTTTAATCTCTTTGATCTTGTTTGTACATACAAGCAAATTAGATCAACGGTTATGATCTTTGTACGAGGACATTTTGTGCCATTGGATCCTGGAGATTGGATTTTTATACGTCTGCATAGTGGATAGAAGTCCTTCATGGATTGGGAACAAATCTCATTCTCAGCAATTTCTCCACATGGAAATTTCTTACGATATTATCAATTTTGACAGTTTTCTAATCATATTATCGGGAAAATCTTGCTGCAAATAAAATATTAAAAAATTATTTAATATAAATTTAAAATTAATTTGAAATTAATTATTAACTGAATTTAAAATTTTAAATATTTATTTCATTAAAGCTGTGATAATTTCACAATAAGATTGCAAAAAGTTAAAAACATCTCATGAGAAAATCACAAATCTTTTTAATAATTTTTTGCAAGAATGTGACGAGATTTTCAAAATCTCGGCCTGTCACAATCCTCATCACGCCTTGCAACGAAAATTACTCTGCTTTCCATGACACCTCTTTAAAATCTCAAGAATTTCGTTCATTAAGAGGGATTTCCAACTAATCTAAGGATCCATATATATAACAGGATGGGAAAAGTGCCTATTTTCTCGTGCAAATCATCGAGAGAATATAGAACAACGATCTGAATCTTTCTATCAAATTCAGGGATTGGTGCCATAACTACCTGTAAATTTTTAAACAGTGATAGTGTATACCCAGCCTAAGGTATTCTGTAACGAGTATAGTGCGGCCACCATCGATACCCTTACGATACAAGTTGTAACAACAATTGCGTTCTCTTTTATATATATATATACACACACAAAACCCTATGATGAATGCTTATGAAGCCGTTACAGTCTTTACAAAGGATGTAATGGCCGTTACCGATCATTTTTCTGTAATGGCCATTACAATCGTTACATTCCCGTAATATATAATGGTTGCCGGTGTTACCTTTCCAGCCCCAAGCTGTTTTTCGTCGTCATCATCATGTAAGCCTCATCCCAACAAATTAGGGTCAGCTACATGAAATCCTTCACCACCATTTCAGCCTCTTTACCAGCACACATCCTTTAAAAAAAATTACTGGTCAGGCCTTCAATGTGAAAAACTGGGCTCCAGGCCTAAGGTTTTGCAATACCACGCTGGGCCAGGAATATGCCCATTTATGATGTTAAAGAATAGGCCTGGGCCCGAATCAAGAACCAGTTATTAAACGGGGTCAAGCACAGGCCTGACATTTTGGCCTGTGTATAACCTAGCCGGTCTCGTTGTCGAGCAATTCAAAAACTCAACTCTATATCCAGCTGGATCGTCAACTAAATTTGCCGAAAATCCAATCCTTAACAAACTACCCAATTTTTAATAATTAAATTTAAAATATTTAAATAGTTGTGGCGATAAATATGCAAAACATCCAGAATAGCCTTGCACAGCTCTTCTTATGCTGGTGGATGACCTTCCTTTTATTCGCTAATGTGTGAGCAGCTCTATTCGAGTTACAGCAATTACTTTAAATAAATAAATAAAACAGTAAACTAGCAAGTGACTTTATTTGAATCACAGCAGGTCAACCAAGTCAGTGAGTCACGTCGAGCCAACAGAGTCAACAAGTCTACTCCCCACTAATCAGTTTCCTGGTGGCGGCTCCATTTGAAATCTGATCAAGTCGAGTCAACCAAATTTTAGAGTTCGCTCTGCCCTAATTTTTATGTTTTTTTAACTACCCACCCACATAGGCACTCCATCGCTGGTCTCAGCATTGAAACAGAGTCTGTCTACCACTGAGCCATGGAGCCGGACCCTTGTTCTGCCCTACTCATGGGATCATCTATATTTCAACCAGATCAAGGATCAACAACTGGCCAAAGACTCGTAAAAATTCATATTTTGTAAAATGGTGGGGCCAAGAGTTTGTACAGGGCATTCAGATCTTCAGCTCATACAAGTCATGACCAAGGGCCTTCTCTAGGTTTGAAAGTGAACCATTGCTCTATTTTCCAAACGTTCCTACTGTCATTCCAGGACTGCATAATCATTAACAATAGAAAACATTACCTGCTGTCATTTCATCTTTGATCAAACCAAACGCCCAAATTCTACTCATTTGGACATCCAAACACAACCTAAGGGCCAATTCAGGGATACCCAAACTGTGGAGGTGACAGATACTCTACCCGAAATGAGAATATGTGACCTTTTAGCATATATGCAAACCATCAGCATTTTGTGGGAGGGGCGCTGTTCGCAACGTGACTGGCAGGAAGCACATGCACTACCATTCACATTTCGGGGTATACCCAAACAGGCCCCAAGTTGTCCAGTATTTAAGCAATAACTTCATGTCTGCAACCTTTCCGTGCCAAGCTTAAAACATTGTTAAACATACACTTCAACAGTATGTCAAGGAACATAAGAAGTCATGCTGTATCCTGTATCATAGTTTCATATTAAAAAAGAATCTCAAAAACTACTAAAAGTTTCATCTATTAATGGTTCTGTTCACTGTTGGGATGTTATTAACAAATGCAAAGATGTTGTAAGCCCTACAAATGCAACTGCAAAAGCAAAGTCCGAATAGCTTTGCAACGTTCCTACCAATAACCACAACTTTTCATACAACGTAAATGTGCATGATTCAGTTACCTCCACCTCATCCACAGAAGAATTGGCGTAGCGGGCTAGCAGAACGCTTACATTTCTTTGTACCTCTTCTCTACTTCTTCCAAATCCTGAATCTCCTTGTGATACTTGCAAATGCGATAGACACACCTGAACCCACAACCAAGAAGGACAGTGTCACCACATGAAGAATGCTGACTGCTAAAAGAATATTTGATACAGGCATCCAAGCTGGCACTGTTAAGAGACCGGAAGCATCCATTAGATGAGGCCTCCATGAACACGCTCTCACCCAAAAATAGGCAATGCAGTCATTTAGTGGGCCACGGGTACTTGAGAAAATGAGAAGATGGATGGTTAGAAAAGGGATCAACAGCTCAATGTACTCATTTCTGATGAATGGACCAGCAAGGATTTTGGGCAAAGGATTCACAATGGACCCCACCTCAATGACCAGATCTCAAACATGGGTGCCAGGCAGGCATGTGTGGTGAATGGTTATGTGAACCACCTTGTCATTTCTTTAACTACATTCCTGCCAATTTGAGATGGTAACACTGCTCAGTTCTTACCAATAAAGAAGGCATGCAGCAACACACAGAACAACATTCCTTTGAGCCTTGTAAATCTGCATAGAACACATCAACAGCAATTAAGCCATGTTCAGCATAATTAAGATAACTGAACTACAGATACAAACACAATTCAAGGTGAAAAAAGGGACTTAAAATAATCTCAGGTGGCTGCAGTGACACAGAAATTTTGTTTGTCGTGCATAGCAGTGCTGGATATTGTTTTTGAAATCTGTCAAGCATTTAACCAATTTAAAGATGTGAATTTGTAACTTAGGTTGCTTGATGAGGTGGTTGAAGAAATCAACCAAGAAAACAGTCCAAGTTGGAAAAGAAATGCTTCCTTGTTTTTGTTTTAGAATTGATACAGGATTGCACGGTTCCCATTAATCGTCAAAGACAGGCTAAAAAGCCCCTAGGAGGGGTAGAAGACGAGCATTGGTGTCTAAATGTACTTGCCACCTTGCAATAAGCCTCTCAGACTTGAATCAATTCGATATGAGGTTGAAGACCAAGGCATGGGACATTTTGTATAAAGAAGGTGATGCAAGACCGCTCTATCGCCAAACTGGGTCCACAATGGACCACCGCTGCCTGAATGCATTGACGCCATGATCTATGGCCTGATTAAACTGTGAAGCCCACAGATCCAAAGGATGGCCCATCCAATATCCCATTGACCTATGGAGCCCACAGAGTCAATCGGAGGGCTGGATACACCATACAAATGGTTTGTGGGGCCCACAAGTCTAACCGACAGCCATTTATGCCCTTGCATATAAACTATTCAGTCATTTGGGCATTGTTAAAAACAATGTCCCATATATACCACACGGCCATATATATCGCATCATATGCATGCTATATAGAAAATCTTAGTAAAATACTTAAAAGACTCTTTTAGTTTAATTCTTCATTTGGTGAGTCTTTTATGACAAGCTTGAGATGATTTGGTAGGGCCATGTACCTTAAGCAATATTTGTGGAGTACTCAATAGATTATGATGTTTTTTAGGGCCTATCTGGCTACAAGGGGAAAAAAGTAAGTCTTTTTTTTATGAGCTATTATGGTTGGATTTTGTTTTCCTTCTTTTTTTCTTTTAAAAAAAAAAAAAATCATAACAATAATTCATTAGAAGGGCCTAAAGGGGAAAGAAGGACAAGGTCCATCAAGACAATGGAACATAGTCCCTAAACAAAAACAAGATCAACGAACTCCATCTTTAACAAAAGAATCTGCAATACAATTGGCATCTCTGGGAATATGATGAAAACTATTATCCTGGGATTGGATACATAGTTTTAGACTATTATAAATGAAAGCTAGATCCCAAAGGCTAAATCCTAAATCTGCAATGCAAAAGGAAGAAAATGTTGTTTGTGTGGAAATGTGATGCCAGAAGGGTAATCAAAGTTAAAATTTCAGTTTCGGTTCTCGAACTTCAAAGTCTAAAGGAGTTTCAAATTTTTAGCTGCAGGAACTGGTTTGGAGGTTATAGGGGATAGGGAATAGGAGTAACTTGACACACAAGTTATGGTTGTTCAAGAACCGAAACTGAAATTTCCCGTTGCCGACGATTTTGACTACCCAGCTGATCCTCCTCCTCCAAGGGCAAACAGCCTATTGAAGAGGATAATCCTTTTTTGCCCCTAGACATGATGGCTCCTTGAATGCAATGGAAAGATATTCTATTGCATTCTATTCTACATTCTGATTACAACGGAAGGAAACTTCGCTATTTATAGATGGATGGATTCCACTATGCGGACGCAAGAGAATTCTTCAACTTGCAAAACTTTATCGTCTCGGGCGGTGAATCTCTGCGGTGCAGAAGATAAGGGACACGCGTCAGCTACTGCGGGTATGGACGTTGGTTGCTTCAGAGGATGCAGAGGACACGTCTGTCTGTTTGTCTGTACAGGACGTAGGGACAGCTGTTGCTGTAAGTAGGGACAGCTGGTTGCGAAGAGGAGGGTCCAGGCCTGTAAAGGCTTGCAAAAGAGGCCACGACATGTATGGATAAGGCCTGATGTGGACATGTGGGGACCACTTGAATTCTTCGGGACGAAGTCATTCAGAGAGAGCTTTGGGAGAGGGACACCTGTAGATAACGATGTTTCTGAAAGCGACACCTGGAACTATTGAGCACTGTTCATGAAAGTGACCGAGAGTGACCTGTGCATGCTGGGGGTTCTCTCGTAACACTAAAAATCTAATCCGAGCCAGAGGAGTCATCTTCACTGTCATAGGGAATAGAAACCATCAGGATTTCCATGTTCCTCTCAACATAGGACATGAAGTGATCCAGGGAAAGATCGCTATTGGCCGTGGTGATCGAGTTTAACCTGATGGAGTTGGGAATAGTATCCAGAGTCGTTTGTGACGACCTACGTAGCCTCAACCTGGCGTTCGTAGTTTATGACCCATGAAGAAGAAAAGATTTCCTTCAACTGGTCCGGTGTAAGTTGTCTGGGGACAAACGTACACGTCGGGGTCGTATTCTGGTCAACAACGATCAACAAGGCATCCTGGCTAGATGTCAGACCTGGGAGCTGCAAGTCAATGGAGTGATTCTGCACCCGGAAAGCAATTTGATAATGAAGGGTGACAGCACAAGCACCTTCTTGGAACTCAGCACCAATAAGTTGCAACTGGGCTTGAAGAGCGCTGAAGAGAAACAAATCCTTGAAGGCCATGTTGAAATTCGAATACAGGGTAACAAACACCATACCCTGATTCAACGTGCAATGGATCGTGCCAATGACTGCTTGCTGATATTCTTTCAATCTGGTATGAGCAGTACCTTCGTCGGATGAGACATTAGAAGAGGCCGGATGTAGGATGTCCTTGCCTCTAATACCAATAGAATATCAAAGCTTGCACCGACAGGCCCACATAATTAACGATGCCGAGGAATTGCTGAATTTGCTTCGTTGACGTCAGAACATCCGGAAACTAGAGGAGGTGTTCAGCAATATGAGGCTGTGGAGCATAACGGCCATCGCGGATTTTCATGCCAAGAAAATCAATGTTGGACTGGGCCAACTGCATCTTCTTTTCTGAGAGCATGATGCCATTTTCTACACACAAGGCATGAAAATGCTGGATATTATCCTTGCCTTTGATGTTCTTCCAGGATTGCAAATCCCTAATTACAGTTCAACGCGCATTCTTCAGACAGACGCCAGTGATACTCAATGGGGTGCTGTTCTTCTTCAGGAAATTAATGGCACCAGACAAATTTGTGGTTACAGAAGTAGTCAGTTCAAGCCTTCAGAACAACATTACCACTCCAGCCAGTGTTTCAAGTATCGATAATATCGGCCGATATTATCGGTATCGGCCCACTGCGGGACGATATAGTCACGATAACGTCGGGAAGATACCAAAAAATCTCAAATCCAGATATCGGCCGATATTATCGGCGATATCGCACGAAATATCGACGATATCGCGCCATTTTCTCTCATTTATTGTCGGACATCAATGCACGGACAATCACGGGTGGATTGCAAGGGACTCACGAGTCTCACTGTAGCTAACTACCCCCACACACCATAAAAATCGGAACCGAGCAATGAAGAATCAAAAACAAAATTGAATTAGAAAAAAAAAGAAAGAAATCGAACCGTACCTGGCTGTAGCGGTGATCGGAGGTCGGCCATTCGACAGGTAAGTGCGATTTTCTTCTTATTTTTTTTGTCTTCCCTCTTTCTCGGAGATTCCGACGAGGAATCAGGCCGGATCGACTCACCGTTCCTTTCGGAACGAGATTTGAGGGGAGGAAGTGGGTCGGACTGCGTGGATGTAGCCATGGAGGTGAAAATGAAGAGGGAAAATGAAAAACTGCGTGGACGGGGAAGTCGGGTTGCGTACTAAGTTACGTAGGCTCTTATCCTACTGGGTAAACGCCGTAGGGCCCATTGGTCTCCATCTAGTTCATCCATGCCGTCCATCCGTTTTTTCAGATCATTTTAGGGGTGGAGCCCAAAATAAAGTATATCAAAATCTCAAGTAGACTATACCAAAGGAAACAGTGGAAGTATTGATTTCCACCGTTGAAAATTTTATACGGTCCCCAATGATGTTTATTTGCCATCCAAACTGTTCATAATATCACAAAGACATGGATGAATGGAAAAAACAAATATCATCTTCATCTTAAACTTCTGTGGGCCCTCAAGAACTTTTCAACGGTTGACTTCAATTCAAACTGTTTCAGGTGGTGTGGTCCACTTGAGCTTTGGATATGATTAATTTTTTTTCAAAAGCCCTGAAATTATATAGGAAAATAGATGGACGGATTTGATGAAATGCATGAATGACAGTGGGCCCCACAGAGTTTACTCAGTACACAATGCGTAATCCGCTTCGGCGGATGGAAATGGGATTGCGTACTAGTTACACAGTATGCTTTTATCGTACCGAGTAAACTCGGTTGTGGTCCACCTTGAATGTGTGCGGTTTATCCAATCCGTCCATACATTTGTTCACGTAATTTTATACGTTGAGCCTAAAATTGAAGCATATACAAAGCCCAAGTGAACCATACCGCTGGAAACAGTGGGAATAGTGATTTCGACTGTTGAAACCTTTCCAGTGCCCAAAGTGATATTTATTTCTCATCCACCATGTTCATAAGATAAAAAAACATTTGGATGAAGTGAAATAAAAAATATTAGCTTGATCCAAAACTTCGGTGGCCCCTAGAAATTTTCAATGGTAGACATTCATTTCACACTATTTCCTGTGGTGTGGTCTATTTGATCCATGAATATAATTTTTTTTGGGTATATGGTTCTAAAATTAAATTTTAAAATGTATGGACAGTGTGGATCAAATATATAAATCACAGGGGATCCCACAGAGTTTACTCAGTACGCTTAGCATACTGAGTTACTCAGTACGCAATTTGCTTCCCCGCTGAAGGGGTAAATGGTTTCCACCGTTGAAGCCCTTCTCGGCTGATTTCTATGGTGGGGTCCACTCGAGCTCTGGATCTAAGCCATTTTTTGGCTCATGCTATAAAATGATCTCTTCCAATGTATAGACGGTGTAGATAGAAAAAATACATCATGGTGGGACCCACGTAACTTAGTGACCCATCGTGCCCCCGTCACATGCGGGCAGTCGCATTGAATTGCGTACTCAGTACGCTCTTATCTTACTGAGTAAACTCTATTGGGCCCACCGTGATAACACGTGGTTTATCCACGCAGTCCATCCGTTTTTAATGATCATTTCAGGCGTTGAGCCATGAAATAAACCATATCCACAACTCAACTGGACCACATTATAGGAAACAGTGTTGAATGAACATTGACCGTTAAAAACGATGTGGGGCATAAAAGCTTTGGAACAACCTGATATTTATTTTTTCCCTTCATCTGGGTCTTTAGCACCCAATCAACAGATTGGATGTCAAATAAACAGTATAGTGTGCCATAGGAGGATTTTAGAGGTGGATATCCAATCAGTATTTTTTTTCCTTTGGTGTGGTCCACCTTTGATTTATATCCCTTTGATTTATTTTTAAAATACCTAAAATGATCCGTAGAAATGTATGAACGGAATGGATGAAACAAATACATTATGGTGGGGCCCACAAAGCACCGACCACGAGCCATGAGGCCGGTGTCAGGCGGAGTAACCAATCCGTCTCCTTGTGCCGTGACGGGTTGCATAGCCAGACGGCCGAAGTGACGCACCAAGTTCTGTGGGGCCCACAAAGATGTATGTGTTATATCTACACCGTCCATACATTTGGGAATATCATTTTAAAGCATGAGACAATGAATGAGTAAGATCCACTATTTTCTAAGCCTTAGAAAATTTTAATGGTGGGCGTCACTCTCTCCACTGCATTCTATGGTGGGGTCCATTTGAGCCTTGGATTTGACTCATTCTTTGGCTCCTGCCCTAAATTGAAATCTTCAAGTGAATGAAAGGTGCGGATACAACAAATATATCATAGTGGGTCCCATTGGACTTGGTCACGTCACTTCTGTAGGGGAGGGAGTAGCTACTCTCAGCCTGTCAGTAGCTAATACGCCTCCCACACGCAACGTGAAAACGTGTCGTGCAAGGATGAGCGCGTACGCGCCTCGAGCTTTGAGCTCTGAGTTGTACGAACGGTTCAGATGAGATCAAACGTACATGGCCCACTACAATGAAGTATATCCACTCCGTCAATCCAAGAGCCACCACAGAGAAGATGGTCAGCGATCCACGTTTGACTTGATCCGGTCTTTGTTATGAAAAATGCCAAGGACACACACGTACCGGCATGGCACACGTGTTATAGATTATTGCAGCTGATTAAGTGGGTCCCACCCAGGACATATTTAATCACTTTTTTTTTTCCTTCCTCTAACGGCTCATTTGTCTCATACACAATGTGACCCACCTGTTGGACTGGTTTATGTTGGGCCCCGTCTAATGAATTGCCTGAACATCTCATATGTGGGCCACGTTGGAGTGTGTACCTCTACTAATCCCGTGAGAAAGACTTCAATATTTTGACGGGGGGTGGTGGATGATACGCATGCTTTTATAAATTATTTGGGAAATACCGATTGCATGACATACAACTAATTCAAACTAAACCATCTAAATTATGGGCACTCGTTTAGATGTATGATGAACCAAAATTATGCTTTGGGATGAACAAGAGAATGCCCGAACGCATGCAAAAATGATATGTACCATTAGAATCTTAAATCAGTCAATGATTTTTGGTAAACTGAGTTGATTTTTTTAACATATTATATATAATTTTAGATACGAGAATTTACTTAAAACAACCAACCCCTATGTTGCCTAGGCTGAATTTGCGAGATTCCATCATATAGATGATCCTATTTATTATCATTTTTACTATAAACAGCATGTTTTACTCCATGTAATTTGCCAACTTGGATTATCACTTACTCCAACTTGTTCTAGTAGATGGAAAAGTCCAAACCGCATCAAAGTCCTATGAAAAAATAGTAAAAGAAATACTAATAAAAATTGTAGAGAAAAAAAAAGGGAATCGACCAAAGTCCTGATTTTTTTAATTAAAACTCTTTCAAAAACTTACAGAAATAATCTCATAAAATTGCCATAAATCTTTTAAAATTGTGCTCTTCTAGATCTTGTACTTTTTCATCTGACTGTACACCACTTATGTCACTCGTATAGACGATGATGTCAGCAATAAGCCCCATGAAAAAGAACTCATTGTTCCGTGTGGTGTGGCCCATCTGAGTGGTGGTTGAAATCTGATTTTGACTTTATCCAATCTTAATGAATAGATAAAATATTATTTTACAGATAAAATATGTCGGGAAGAAGAGGAGGGAGACAACCTGATATAGGGTGGACATACGGTCGGCCCATTCCCGATAATCGATTTGGGAGTATTTGTGATTTATGTGACCATGTTTCGAGGAGTGGTGGGGTAACCCACTTAAAGGAGCATTTAGCAGGAGGGTATCGCAATGTTGTGGATTGCCATAAGTGCCCACAAGATGTGCGAGAACAGATGAAAACCATATTGAAAAAAAATGTGAAGTCAAAAGATGAACGACATGCGCGAGAGGGGGAGATTAGGGAGGAGTTGGGGCGACCACCATATGCAAGTGATGATGATATAGTGGATCTCGATTATGATGATGATCCCGAATACAGACGTACAATTCAAGAGTCTATACGGGATCAGTGGGAGAAGGATCAGGATAGGAGGTGGGACACAAGTAGGCCTAGATTTGAGGGGTCTATCCATGAGCATGGTGGGGGAAGTAGAGCAGGGGAGAGTATTAGGGGTGGATCAGGGGAGGGTAGTAGGCGGGGAGGAATATGGGGCATGGGCAGGAGCAGTAGCATGCGGGTGCCGGATCTACCTTCAGATCCGAGGATGTACAAAGAGGCAGGAGGGACACAAAAGAAAATAAAGGAGATGTTTAGTGAAGGGGATGTGAGGAAAAAAGTTCAAAAATTTATAACAAAATTTTTGATATACGGTCAAATCCCCGCAAATGCCGCAGCAAGCCCGCACTTCAAAAATATGATAAGTGAAGTGTAGCGTGGGGGTGAGGGTGTGCAGCCGCCCACACCCGCACAGATCATGGGAAAATACTTGGATGATGAACATGCAGAAATGAAGACATACGTTGATTCGTATCGGCAGTCATGGAAGATGAATGGTTGCACCGTCATGTGTGACGGTTGGACCGGACCGACGAAGATGTCGATTATAAATTTTATGGTCTATTCCAAGGGACGAGCGGTGTTCCTAAAGAGTATAGATGCGAGTAGTAAGATCAAGGATCATAACTACATTTACAAACTAATGCACAATGTCATGCAAGATATTGGGAGGAGAAATATTGTGCAGTTTGTTACGGATAATAGGAGTGCATTTATTAAGGCGGGGAAGAATATTAGAACAAATATCATGTATTGGACCCCCTGCGCAGCCCATTGCATCGATCTCATGCTGGAGGGGATCGAGGATAGGCCGTCGGTGAAGACTGTAATTACTGATGCACGGCTCATCACAAACTTTGTATACAACCACGGCTGGTTATTAGCCGCAATGCGCGAGAGGTGTGGTGGAGATATAGTGCGCCCCGGAGCGACGCGATTCGCCACAAATTATATCGCTTTAAGTAACCTTCTCAAACACAAACAGGAGTTACGAGAGCTTTTCGCCTCTCATGATTATGTAGAATGGTAATAAAGGTTGACGAAAGTAACCTATAGAATTGAGGAGTTGGTGCTGAAAAATTCATTTTGGGATAAAGTGCGTGGTGTTGTGGGTATTCTAGAGCCCATTTTTATGGTGTTGAGGATGGTGGACAATGAGACAAATCCGTCGATGGGGTCGCTGTATCCGTCTATACAGCTGATGAACATATAAGTGGGTGCATGCAATAATAGACGAGCGCTGGGAAAGGACGCTTTCTCACCCATTGCATCAGGCTGGTAAGTACCTATATGAATTTTTTTACCATGTGCAATAATAAACGAGGGTTGTACTGATGTGTATATGTTGGTTTTCAGCGTATTTTCTGAATTCCAAATACCACTACAGCCGAAACCTCTTCGAAGATAATTCATTAAAGAGGGCTGTGCATAAGGTGTACGACCACTTATTCCCCGACTGTCCGGGAAAAGGCACATTTGGTAGTAAGGTAAATATGTTCCGCACTTATATTCTCCTTATCTTCATCTCAATCATTAAATACTTATTCTGGTTGTTATACGCCATCAACAGATTGTTAAATTCCGCGACGTGGTTGGGATGTTTGGGTGTCACCCTGCTGTGAAGTCAAGGAACGCCATGATGTCATGTGAGTCACTGTAGTAAACTTAACTTTTATATTATTTTGAAAAATCTACGATAATGAAAGAATCTTATGATATGCGGGCGAATGGTGGTCCATGTATGGGACTGACTGCGAGGTTTTACAACGATTGGTTGTCCGTGTGCTTGCACAGACAGTGTCATCGTCACCCTATGAAAGGAATTGGAGTACATTCTCCCTCATACATACAAATAAACGTAAATAGAATAGGGTATGAGAGACTTCAGAAGCTAGTGTATTGTCGCTACAATATGAAGTTACGAGAGGTTGCTCCGCTCGGAAGGAAGAAGAAAAGCACAGGAAGACCCATTGGACCTGATGACGGTCGGACAACATGCTTATGCTAATGATGCGGAGGATGATATAGTTTACTAGTAGGTTAGGTCGGATGACTTAGATACCTCGGATGGGCAACCAGAGCCATATATTGCGGCAGAAGCAGAGACATAAGGGATTAATGTTGACAAACATGTGGAGCAGCAGAGGTCTCCTGATGAGGCATTCGACCCATTAACGAGGAGTCCAGAGGGCAGCCCGCGGCAGTCACTATCACACGGGACACGTGGCGGGGAAACATTGTCTGACACCGAGACTGAGTCAGAGAGTGATGCAGGAAATGAGTCTGGTGATGATGATGGCGGCGATAAAGGTGACAATGACTCTGATGACAGTAAGGATGATGATGGTGGTGGTGGTGACGATGGGGATGATGGCGACACGGGTGGGAGTCAGGATAAGAGGCCTCTTAGCCCGTTTACCGGGGAGGAGAATTTCGATCATTCTACGCAGGACCCTGACCATGGTTCTCGTCCAGGAGAACCACGACCCCGTCTTGTTTACAATAAGACATACACGCATCAAAAGCTACTGGAGAAAAAGAAGACTCGTAAACTTTCAAATTCTGAGGAGCTGCTGCCAAAATGCATGAGGGACACAAGCGTTCGTGGCAGGCGAGGTGGCTCTAGATTTGGATCACGGACGAGGGAGAGAAACTCGAGTTACAGGCCACAACATGAATCTGGATCACAAATACTGGAGAGTAGCTCGAGTTCTGTGCCACAGTATGGGCATGGATATGGACCCAGTGGATATGCGACGAGTGACTCCAGCAGTTACGACATATCATTTTTCAACCCTGGTCAGGAGTTCACTTCTGCATATGGGCAAGGATATGAGCAACAGTATGGATATGGCCAACAATATGGATACCAAGGAGCTTCATATGTGCCCTTCTCAAATCCATATCAGTTACAGACTGTGACGATTACGCAGTACCCACGGATGGGCGTATTGATTCAGTTCGGAGAGGATGAGTACCAGCGTTATGTCAGGGAGTATCTTAATTGGTACCTCTACTATGACTTGGGTACAATATTGTCAACTTGTGGAGCAGCAGTACTATGCCCAGCCCCGTCAAGATGGAGATGATGATTACGAGCCACCACGCAACTCTGTGGGTCTAGACCACAACTAGTCCCCATCATTGATATGTATATTTATCAAATTTTACTTCTTCAGTTCTTATTTTGCTTTTCAATGAATTGGTTGTGTTTTCATACATAAGTATGATATATTTATAAATATCTTGCATTCAATTTAAATATAGTTGCATTAGTTCAGTTACACATCGCGTAACTTAGGACCCTATACAAAGGAAATTTATTATGTGCATTTTTTTTTTTTGAAATGTTATGATTTAAAAGTGTGTATTAAGGGCCTTTTTAACAATCCCCAAAGTTTCATTAAAAAAGTCAACCATTTTCCCAATGTTTCCCCATGTTTCCCAAAAAGTGCGATAAACTATGCAATACAAACGATATATCCCGTGCGATAACCGATACGTATCTGTATCCCAAGGGTGCGATACATTGTGCGATACCGCTATTTTCATACACTGACTCCAGATACAAAGAAATCTTAGCAGTCAAGAATGGCATTAAAAGGTTCTAGTTCTATCTCATTGGACACCATATCCAGGTTGAAATGGATATGTCAGCTTTTCTTCGCATGCTTGCGTTCAAGCAGAAACAGCTTCCTCAGCCACAGCTGTTACGCTGACATAATTGGTTTTCTCAATGGAGCTTCAAGGTGAAGAAGATCAAAGGCAAGGATAATATCCTCGCAAACTTCTTGTCCCGCCTTCCTCTCAAAGAACATCCTCAGGCCTCTCCAGATCCTTCCATCCATGAGCTCTCCATTCCCAGTATGTTTCCTCTGGAACGAATCCCTACGCTACCCATGGAACTCCAGGACAGGATCCGCACCATGTACTTTGCCAATAGGCCAACCCATAACTCAAGACTTTTCTTGAGATCCATCTGTTCAGAAATGCACCCGTTCTCCGCCATATCCCTCATCCACATTATCCATTTCTAACTCCCATCGCCTTCAGAGATCTCTTCTACGTCCCTGATGAAGCCTTTTGCTTTCTGTACTATCTTGTACAGAGCTGGACCGTCATGTTCATCTTCAGTGTGGCTTCCCTTCATGCCTGCATCGCTCATGTCGAGTATAACAGCTCTTTTAGTGCAAATCAATTGACTAAGGCCAACAGGAACCTATACAAGTTCCTTCAACTGTTTCAACCAATTCATGTCTAGCACTCCATTCTCCATCATCATGTTGAATTCGTTGAGATCACGTTGAATTATCTCCGTCATCTCATGCCTACAGATGAAACCGCCACATCCTTCCTATACATGCCCTTTGGCCTCGATCATGTGTATATCCGACGATACCGCGGTTACAATCTGGCACAGCATTGGCACTTCTACGATGGCACATTTGTCTTGTTCAAGCTACAGATGTGTGAGCTCAACAATGTTCCAATGGATACTATTCCCAAATCCATCTGGTTGAACCCGATCACCACCACCAATAGCGATCTTTGCCTCGTTCACTTCGTTTCCTATGTTGAGAGGAACATGGAAATCCTGATGGTTCCTACTTCCCATGACAGTGAAGACGACTCCTCCGGCTCAAATTAGATTTTCAGTGTTACGAGAGATCTCAAAGCATGCACAGGTCACTCTCGGTCACTTTCATGAACAATTCTCAATAGTTCCAGGTGTCGCTTTTAGAAACATCGTTATCCACAGGTGTCACTCTCCCAAAGCTTTCTCTAAATGACTTCGTCCCAAAGAATTCAAGTGGTCTCCACGTCCACATCAGGCCTTATCCATACATGTCGTGGCCTCTTCTGCAAGCCTCTACAAGCCCGGACTCTCATCTTCGCAACCAGTTGTCCCTACTTACAGCAACAGTTGTCCCTACGTCCTGTACAGACAAACAGACGTGTCCTCTACATCCTTTGAAGCAACCAGCGTCCATACCAGCAGTAGCTGACGCGTATCCCTTATCTTCTGCACCGTAGAGATTCACCGCCCGAGACGATAAGGTTTTTCAAGTTGAAGAATTCTCTCGCGTCCGTATAGTGGAATCCATCCGTCTATAAATAGCGTAGTTTCCTTCCGTTGTAATCAGAATGCCCTTACGACATGGTCGATAACATTTTTGAAGCCGTTACTCTACCCTCGATCATAGTAGTTTGTCCAACTCCCCTTGTTCGAGTTGAACTTATCTGTCAATCCTCTTTGCCGCCAATCCCGGTTATTGCCCTTGCTGACACCGGTGCTGTTATATCCATCCTGAAACCATCCATTCTCCCTAATAGTATCTAGCTACCTCATTCCCAATTTTTCAAAGCCGCAAATGGCAAGGTCTTCCATGTTGATAAGATTACCCATCCTATCTCCATACAAATTTTCCCTGGCCTCACCATTTCACACTCATTCCTTGGTTCTTCTTTGTCTAGCAAAGACCTCATCCTTGGTTTCGATATCCTACATCGGATCAAAGGTCTTCAGTGGTTGCCCAATGGTCTCGAATATAAGTCCTCATTTTTACCTTGGTCCCACATTCCAAATCTTCACCTGGCACAACCCATTGCAAATATCAAAGCCCTCCTTGTTGATCAATGTTGTGCAGCCTCCCATTCAGACTTTGCAAAGAAGCATCCATCCCCTTTGTAGACTCGTCCTGAATTCTTTGTTCATCTCTCCTTTAGGGAAGAAGTCACTGTTCACACAAAAGGAAGAAAATGTTGTTTGTGTGGAAATGTGATGCCAGAAGGGTAATCAAAGTTAAAATTTCAGTTTCAGTTCTTGAACTTCAAAGTCTAAATGAGTTTCAAATTTTTAGCTGCAGGAACTGGTTTGGAGGTTATAGGGGATAGGGAATAGGAGTAACTTGACACAGAAGTTATGGTTGCAAACCATAGATGTCAGTTTAAAGGATTGAATGTGTTTGGCTGACAACTAAAAATTAGGGTTTATAAAACTAACAGAATTGGAACAGTGGTTGGATAAGATTGTATGCATGTGAATCAAAAGGAAAATAAAGATAAAGAAATAAATAAAGGGGATAACTACAAGTTGATACGCACAACCTGTGCAACAAGGGTAAGGAGACACACCACACCTTACATGGATTTGAATAAGATGTCACACTTTCTTTCAAGCAATGTTGCCATATGCAATTGCATGTGCCATTTTGGGTCCTTGGACCACATATGCCTTAAAGGTTAAAGCAAACTAAAGCCCATCATTGAGGATCTAAAACTTCGGCAATCTTCATTAAAGATTCCTACACAACTAACAACTACTTAAATGTGATTAGTCTGATACTTGGGCCATTCATTTGAGTAGCTGTTAGTTGAATTCGTTCGAGTTTATGCAATTATGCGTTCATTTTTTTCACATCATTTTCAACTAAATAGTCTAATAGGTATAATAAATATTAAAAAAACCTTTAATGAAGTTGGTAATAAAACTATTAAAAAAAAAAACCCTACATTTGTAGCATTTTTACATATTATTTAATAGTTTTTCATATTTTTCCATGTTTCCTTGGATTTTCTTCTCTTTTTTTTTTTTTACTTTTTCAAGAAAAAAAAAATGTTTTTGTGGGCTATGAGATCATATGCGCACAAACCCCCGCTATTGCACCCGATCACTTATGTGATTTGATGACATTGCTTTTTAAGTCTTGGAAATGCACCAAAACAGATGAAAATAACTGATGTTTGCTTTATTAAAAATTATTCCTAAAACTGAAATACAAGCTAGAATTTAAAGGCATGAATATCTTGCAATACAAGTTATAGAAAACTTGTCTATGACAGCTGTCTGATGGAACTAAGGGCCTGTTTGTTAAATCTGAAGACTGAAGCCTGAATTTGAAATCTGAATCCCAAGTCTGAAAACCTGTTTGGTAACTGTCTGAAAGTGTTAAAGTCTGAAAATTAAGTAACGAATTTGAAATAACCTGTTTGTTAACAAACGCATGAAATGTTTAAAATCTGTTAATTTGACACATTTGCCCGTCTCCACAGGAAACAATCGTGATTGAATCCCTACCATTAAAAACTTAATGGATTCCATCAGAATGTTTATTTGCCATCCAACCTGTTGATAAGGTCATAAAGACCTAGATGAAGAGACCACATAAATATAATCTTGATCCAAATCTTTTGTGGCCCACAAGAAATTTTTAATGGTCAATTACCACTGTTTCCTGAACTATGGTCCATCTAAGATTTGGATCTGCTTCATTTTTTTTTATCATGGCCTAAAATGAGCTTTCAATATGGATGGATGGCATGGATGTAATCACATGCATCACAGTGGGTCCCACCCACATCGGTGGATCCAAGGATGTGGATTGCCTGCTGAGATGTCAATAGCCCGTAGCTACTGTACGGTGTTGTGTGGCCGCACCATGATGTGTGTATTTTATCCACACCGTCAATCCATTTTTCCAAATCATTTTAGAGACTGATCCCAAAAATGAGAAAGATCCAAATCTCATGCGGAGCACACCACAGGAAACAGTGGTGATTGAACGCCTACCATTAAAAGCTTCTTGGGGACCACAAAACTTTTGGATGAAGCTGATATTTGTGTTTTCCCTTCATCCAGGTCTGTGTGACCCAATCAGCAAGTTGGATGGTAAATAAACATTATGGTGGGCCCTAGGAAGTTTTTAATGGTGGTCATTCAATCACCACTCTTTTCTTGTGGTATGGTCCACTCGATATTTGGATCTATCTCATGCAATAAAATGATCTGGAAAAATAGATGGACGGTGTAGATAAAACACATACATCATGGTGAGGCCCACAGAGCACTGTACAATAGCCACCATGCTACTAGTATTGTCAGTAGGCAATCAACATCGGGATCCGAGATCCACCAAACCTGCATCAGCAAATCCGGGAAGTGGATCGCGTGGTGTGCTCGGTGGTGTGTTGAAGCCACCAACTTTTGTGAGGGCCACCATGATGTATGTATAATACCCACACCGTACATCCATTTGGAGACATCATTTTAGGTCATGAGCCCAAAAATGAGGCAGATCCAAAGCTCAAGTGGACTACAAAACAGAAAGCAGTGGGGACAATTATTCCTACCATTGAAACCTTCCCATGGCTCACTATGATGTTTATTTGTCATCCAACATGTTCATGAGGTCACACAGACCTCGATGAAGGGAAAAACAAATATCAAATTGATTCAAAACTTCTTTGGCCCCCAAGAAGTCAATGGTAACCATCCAATCCTCACCGATTCTTGTGGTGTAGTCCACTTTAGCTTCAGATCTGCCTCATTTTTGGGCCCATACCCTAAAATTATCTCGTAAAATGGGCAGACAATGTGGATATAACACACATCATGGTGGGGCCCACAAAACTTGGTAACATTAACACACCGGGGAGGTCAGTGGTGTGCAGCACACAATGCAATCCGTTTCCAAATCCAGGTGTGGATTGGGTATCGAATAGTCCTGTTAGGGGCTCTGTGGGGCCTACTGTGATGTATATGCTTTATCCACACCGTCCATCCATTTTTCCATACCATACCATTTTCGGGCATAAGACCAAAAACAAGGTGGATTTATGGCTCAAGTGGGCCGCACTATAGGAAATAGTGGAAATTAGGCGAATACCGTTGAAAACTTCTTGGGGCTACTAAAGGCTCTGATCAAGATGATATGTTTTTTATCTTCATCCAGGTTTGTGTGACCTTATGAAGACATTAGATGGCCAATAAACCTCACAATGGATCCTAGGAAGGTTTCAAAGGTAGTTGTTCAATTCTCGTTGCTTTCTATGGTGTGGTCCACTTGAGCTTTGGATGTGCCACATTTTTTAGGTTCATGCTCTATAATGATCTCGAAAAGTTGATGGACGGTGTGGATCTAACACATAAGTCATGGTGGGGCCCAAAGAAGTTCCATATGTTAAAAGTTGGGTTGTGCATTAAACAATCTATTCGAGAGAGAAACTCTGTGGTAATGTGCGCAAGGGCAATTTTGGAAGAAAAATTTTTCTTTTTTAGAAGAATCAACAAAGCACATTCTGTATTCACCATTAAACCATGCCTACATCGCTAGAAATTTTAAGGAAAATCACAGAGCGCTTTCCGAGTTTCGGCATTAACAAACAACACTTAACGCGGAGAGCTTTCTGGGTTCCGCAATACGTGATTTTTTTCAATATTAACAAACAAGCCATAACTTTCCTTCTTTCACATATTAACTAATTACTAATAACTTTGACTAGTCAAACACCAACATTAAGTGGACTATTTGACTAGAGTTGATAGGACATTAACTACACTGTTTGATTGGCTGGAAAATCCTAACATTTTGATTTGCAGGATGTTAAAAAGATATTCAAGATGGCAAAATCCTAACCTTTTGATTTGTGGGTTGTGAAAAAGACAGTCAAGAATGGAGAGAGGCGAGAATGGAGATTCCTTGTCATCACGCGCTGGAAACCCCAAGCAAGTAAATAGAGGGAAACAACCGGTACCAGAGCAGGAAGGCGCTAACGACAATTCCAGCGCAGAAGAAGATGCAGGAGGATGGAAACGAGTGACAAATTGAAGAAATAATGTGCAGGGGGGTGTCAGAAAGGGGAAGCAAAAGTTGTTGGAATATCCAACACTATTTGTTGATAGTTTCCCAACAGGTTGGATGCCAGTTAACTTCAAAAGGTTGTTTGGGCAAGCAGGAATAGTAATGGAAGTAGTCATACCTCGAGATCGAGATTCAGGCAGGCTGAGAGGATTCGTGTTCATTCAGATGTCAACAAAAGCAGATATTCAGAAGGCAATGCAAATGTTGAATAGAGAAAGGTTTGGGGGGACTAAATTGCGCATTCAAAAGGCTAGGTATAGACCGGAGCTTAAGAACATGAAAAAGGAGAAGTGAGTGGTTTCAAGAAAGTCGGAGGTTAAAGGAAGGAAATAAATGAAAAAAGGTTTTTTCTCACAGGCCATGGGACAAGCAGTTCTTAAAGGAGTAAGGAACAAGGAAGATCCTTCAAAGAAGTGTTGGAGAACAGTCCACACCAAGATTTAAAACAGGGCTCAAAGGTAAGCGAGTATTTAAAGTCAAAGAAGATAAATGGGTATGGAAAGTTGTATCATCGGAGGGATCGAAAGTGCATATTCACAAGAAGCTTCTCTAAGAATCCATGAAATACTTCAATAACAACTTAGTCGTCAAAGTTCGGTGGGGGATTACACAAGAAATACTTTGGTTTGGTTTGCTTCCCATTGCAGAGGGGTGGAGGAAGAAGACAATTTTAAAACAACTTAAAGGAAGCTTATACCTGATCTCCCTCACTTGCAGTGAGTTTCTTGAATCAGTCCTAGCAGTGGATTTAAAGATGACAAAAGGTACATTTGTCAATATCCGGCAACGGGAGGATTGGTCCATGTTCGAGGAGGAAAAATGGTTTCAGTTCTAGAATATCCCTCTAGAGTTATGGGCTTCTGAAATATCCGGGAGATTGGAGGATGTTTGGGCTCTGTTGTTGAAGTCGATCATAAAAAGAAGATAGTGAAGAATTGCAGTTTGCTAGAATCTTGATTAAGATTCAAAAGTTCAATCCAATCCCAAAATCAATTTGGCAAAAAATTGGGGCTACGATAGTCAAAATCAAAGTCGTAGAGGAGGTCTAGGATCAAGAAGTAGTTGCAAAAGGAGCAGAGATGGCATTAATGGCAGTCGAGAAGATTAGCAATGAAGATGCACGATGTGCATGCTCCAACGGACCACTGGGAATTACCGAAAGTGCATGCCTTCATCCCATTGGCCAGCGACTTGTTTTGCCAGAGAGATCGAATGAGCGAGTGACAGGTGTGGGGGCCTCTTGAACAGTCAACGAAGTCGGAGGATTTAATTGCAAAGGAAAAGGAGGTCGCGAGAAACCGAGGATGCGAGTCGTGTACCTGTGTTGAAGTGGGTCAACATGCCGAATCCAGCTCACGTTAGACTCTTATCCCTTTCATCACTCATGCCCATCCTACCTTATTAGGTGATGTGTGTGACCAAAATTTCCGTATTAAGCTCGTCTCTACTAAGGATCCCGACCATTTTTCAATAGGGTTCAATAGGGAGGTTGGAGCTAATATTAAAGATTATGCGATCTCAGCCAGAAATGAAATCGGTCATCATGCGGAGGCGGAAATAGGTCCACTGGTGATTTTTAGGGAGGATCATGGCGGTCCAGGATGGGAGGTTCGAGATGTGGTTGCAGGCCATCAACAACAGATCAACTTTCCGGATGCAATTTGCTCGAGTGACCCCCTACATCATGAAACTAGTCCAAAGGGTTTCGAGGAGACCCCCCTTCATACTAGATCAAGCCTTTTAAGTTCTTGAAGCTTCAAGGATAGAATCAGTAGTTTCAAATTTGGCGACGCAATCTCGGGACACAAGAAAGGAAGCTATAGGAGTTTCCAGTTATTTCAAGTGTGCAAATAGTGACCCCGCGTGCGATCAATAGTCAGATGGTTCTAGCTACGTCAGAGAAGTTACTGGCAGATGATGTCTTTGCTGCAATTTCAGACAAAGCCAAAACATGAAGGTTTTGATGGCCCGGGGTATGAAACGAATTAAAATTGTTACTGTAGAGATAGCACGAATGGTGGGGGTGACATTTGGCGATGGGCCCAAAGATTACATGGCGTTGTTTAAGTGGGTGGAGGAAAAGGGTAGATAGATAGAGCCACAACCAGAGTAGGAAGGCAAAGAATTGGTTAGGTTTGATCTAAAGTCTAAGATGACAAAAGCGTTGGACGGTGCAATTACAATTGCAGATAAATGGTTTTTAGGTGAAGGTGGTTTCCAATGAAGGTTTTATCCTAGAATATTAGGGGTCTGGGGTGCCCACAAAAGCGGATCCTAATTAAGGATGTTTGTAAGAGGTATAAGGTGCAGGTGGTCGCACTTCAAGAGACTAAAATGCACGCTATCGATCAGAGCATTGTTAACTCTTTATGGAAATGGGGGCATCAGAAACAATGGGAGCACTTAGACGCAATAAGTTCAATAGGGGGTATACTAGTAATTTAGAATTCTTCTCACTGGAGTAAGGAAAACTATTGGAAAGGCAAATTTTCAACTTCGATTCTGCTCAAAGATAAATCTTCAGGATTTCAACGGGTTTTTTTAGCAATTTATGGACCAAACAGACCAAGGTTTAGACCAGTGTTTTAAATAGTGGTAGCGTGATGCGTAGTACTCAGCCCTCTATAGCGTGTAGCGTAAATACGTAGCGTGTAGCGTAAATACGTAGCGTGTAGCGTAAATACGTAGCGTGTAGCGTAAGCTACATGATACTTCTATTTTTTAATTTAAAAATAGGACAAATATAATAGATAGTGAAAAAAAAAAAAGGAAAAAAAATATATATAATTGCCTAAAAGATGATTCATTTTATCAATTATTCAAAAAAGTTAATAGTTATCATTTATCAAAAGCCAATCCACATAAATAAGCCAAATAATTATCACATCAACAACTTTGTAAGAAAACCACTTTAATTAATAATGTCTAATTGAAACCACAAGTCACAATTATGAAAAGAAATAAAAATCCCATAGGTTAAAAGTATCAAGTATAATACAAGTGTCACATTCCTCAACATTAGAAACAAAGAAAACGTGAAAAAAATAAAAAAATAAAATAGTAAAAAAATACATTATAGCTTACGCTACAAACGCTACGTGCTACGTAGCTGTAGCATATGCCACGACCCCTATAGCGTACACTATAGGGGATTTACGCTATTTGGGACGCTACGTAGCGCTACGCGTACGCTACGGGCGCTATTTGACACACTGGTTTAGACAGGATTTTTGGGCGGAATTGAATTCTTGTCAAAGAAAATGAGATGCACCATGGTGTGTGGGTATTGACTTCAACGTGGTAAGATTTTCTTTCGAAAAATCAAATGGGGGCAGAGTTTCTCGAAGTATGAAGGACTTCTCAAAGTGGATAACGAAGAACAAGTTAGTTGATTTGCCAATGGGGGAAGTTTTATTCACTTGGTCTAATGGCCAGATCCAACAATCTAAGTCTAAACTTGATCGCTTTCTACTTTCCCAAGATTGGATCAATAAATTTCCTCTTGTTTATCAAAGGGGATTGGCTAAACCCCATTTTCAATCACTGCACTATTATCCTAGAATTGGAAGAGGAAGATTGGGGCCCACGCCCCTTTAGATTTGAGCTTGGCTTGGCTTGGCTTGAAATAGAAGGATTCTCGGAAAAGGTAGTCAAGTGGTGGTCCTCGTTCTCCATTCACGGTGAGACGGGTTTCATTATATATATATATATATATATATATATATATATATAAGATTGAAACTATTGAATGGTAAAATAAATGCGTGGAAAAAAGAGGCCTTGAAGGGTTGCGAAGAAGAAATGGACAGGATCTTGAGGGAAATCCAAGCTCTTGATTCCAAAGAAGAATTTGAAGTTCTTTCGGAACAGGAGAAAGTGAGGCAAGAACTTTTGCGAGCCAAGTACAAATTTAGAACAAGGAGGAAATTAAATGGAGACAATAGTCAAGGGTGCTATGGATGAAAGAAGGGGATAAAAATATGAAGTTTTCCATGCTTATGGCTAGTACAAGGGCAAGAACAAATAGGATAAAGACAGTGGTCGTTGATGGGAACATGTTTGAAGGTAAAGAAAAGGTTTGCGAAGCAATTGTTAAGTTCTACAAGGATCTCCTTTCAAGAGATGGTTGGAAACGGCCTAAGGTGGATAATCTTGATTTTCATTCCATATCTTCAGAAGTAGTGGCATCTTTGGAAAGTCCCATTGTAGAGTCAGAGATAGTGGCAGCAATTCAAGAGTTAGGTAGTGATAAAGCCCCCGGTCCATATGGCTTTCCTGTAGCTTTTTTTCAGAGATTTTGGGAAGCGATGAAGAAATATGTGATTGGTTTCGTTCGTGAATTCCTAAGAGCCACTTTCATTTCGTTGATTCCTAAAAAAGGAGCAGAATCGCTTTGGGATTTTAGGCATATTAGTCTCTTAGGAGGCCCTTATAAATTATTGACCAAGATCCTAGCTTCTAGATTAGGGTGGTGATTGGGGATGCTATATCATTAGCACACGGTGCATTTGTGGAAGGGAGACAAATAGTGGACTTGGCTTTGGTGGCGCAAGAATGCATTGATTCTTCTAGCAGATGGGAGTTTGCAAATTAAACATTGAAAAAGCTTATGATCGTGTCGATTGGGATTTTTGGATTATGTGCTTCGAAGGATGGGTTGCGGTCAGAAGTGGAAGATGTGGATCAATGAGTATTTCTCTCCCACCAAATTCTTAGTGTTGGTCAATGGTTCAGCGAATGGTTTTTTCCAGCATCTAGAGGTTTAAGACAAGGGGATCCAATCTCTCCCTATCTGTTCGTAGTGGTAATGGAGGCTATGAGTAGAATGATTCAAAAAGGAGAAAATGCAAAGTTGATAAAAGGCTTTGGGGTGGATAATTCAGATTTTCAGGTCACGCACCTTCAGTTTGTGAAACCAACTCCTATAAAGTTAGCATTCTTAGTGCCATCATTATTAGCTTCGAAGCGGTTTCATGTTTGAAGGTGAATATAAGTAAAAGCAAATTACTAGGTATAGGGATTCCGAAGGAGGAAAGCAAATCCCTTGCCAGTACATTTGTTTGTAGGGACAGTTCGTTTCCCACAACATACCTAGGTCTCTAGTTATGCATAGGTAGGTCGGCAAAATAATTATGGGACGAGGTGGTGGACTCTTATCATTGGGCATGAAGTTAAATCTTATTAAAGCATCTATGTCTAACCTTCCGGTGTATTTCATATCACTTTTTAAATGTCCGAAATCGGTGCTTAATAGATTGGAAAAGCTGGGAAGAGATTTCTTATGGCATGGGGCAGAAGGCAAACATAAATTTCACTTAATAAAGTGGAAGGAAGTTTGCAAGCCATGGGATCAGGGGGGAGCTAGCCTTAGGAGTGTGGAGACCATGAATTCAGCCCTCTTAGGCAAGTGGATGTGGAGATTTGGGAATGAGATGGGCTCGTTGTGGAGGGAGGTCATAGGCAGGAAATATGGGGTTGATTCTAGTGGAAGATGGACTAGAGTGTCTTCTTTATATAGGGTATCACATATCTGGCAAATGGTGGCATCTTTGGAAAGAAAAGTATGAAAAAGAATAGGATTCGAGTTGAGAGATGGGAATGGAATAACATTTTAGGAGGATACTTGGGTTGGGAATCATAAATTTAAGGATCTATTTCTAAGATTAGCGAATATTATGGTGGATAGAGAAATGCTTGTCTATCAATGCTTTCCAATCCAAGGTGGCTCCTCCATGTAGAAGGCATTTGTATGACGAAGAGATTGTTGAGCTCTCCAACTTGCTTGTTTTGCTTTCCAAAGTCAGCTTGATGGTTTCAGAAATGGACTCTTTGAAATGGTTGCATGACAAGTTGGGAAGATTCACGGTCAAGTCCTATAAGGTCTTGATTGGTGGTGATCTGGCAGAAGAATCCAGTCTAACTTCATATATATGGCATTATGGCGCTCCTCCAAATGTGGAGGCATTCGCATGGTTAGTTGGATGTAAGAAGGTTCTTACAGTGGATAATCTTCAAAAAAGAAAGATGGTCCTTCCAAATCTGTGTGTTACATGTTATCCAAACGCAAAATTGGTGGATCATCTTTTCCATCACTGTTCCTATGTGGGTAAGATGTGGGATGGGTTCTTTAGTTTGTTTGGGGTGGATTGGGTGATCCCTGGCTCAATCAATAGGCTTTTTTTAGGTATGGCATGAAGGAGGAAAATGAAGGGTAGGGAAATATGTTTGGCATATGTTGATGCTAGCAGGTATTTGGTGTTTATGACTAGAAAGGAACAATAAATGTTTCAAAAATAAGCAACGACTGGTGCTATCGATCTTTCATAAGGCAAAATCATCTGTCACAGAGTGGGTGTATGCGTCTAAGTATGTGAAGCAATTTCCTGAGAGTTGGGTTGAGCTGTAATTTTCCTTAACTTTGTTGTCCACTTTAGTTATGGCCTTTCTTTCTAATAAATTTATCATCGTTTCAACAAAACAAAACAAAAAAACTATACTAATTAACTGGTCAAGAGTGTCAAAATAGTAAAACTGACACAGAAAACTATGCCTGTAGGATTAACATACAATCTTCTGAACCTAGTGGGGGTGGCTAACAGTGGAGTGTGAACTGTCAGTGGGTGTACTAACAAGCTAACAAAAAAAAAAAAGGGTTCTTCTTTTTACATGTATACACTTTCCATGAAGGGTTTGGATTTGCATCAAAATGTCACTTCCATGAAAAGTGGTGGAAATGAAAAGCAATTTCTATTGTTTGTTTTTCCAAAAATAAAAATAAAAAATCCATGGAAGTTAGTTTTGATTTCCATTTCTTTTTTTCTTTTTTCTTTTTTTTTTTGAAGATTGGAATATTATTAAAAGCCTGAGGGCAAGAGAAACGACAAAGACAAAGCAAGAAGGCAAAGAAACAAAAAAACGGAAAAGAAGAAAACAAAAACAAAAATAGAAAGGAGAGAAAAAAGAAGAAAAGACAAATGAAGAAAAAGGACTATACAACTCGAAACAAGGGCACAACCTCGAAAAAACAAGACAACTCAAAAGAACGCCGGCAGCACCTAAATTGAAGGCAGGAAACAAGCTAGCCAGTCCACAACATCCCTCGAGATCAATGCGATAACACGAACGGGGGAGGAAGTGATCCAATAGAATGATCCAAGTCATCCAAAGGTTGGCCATCTAATGGGCGGTTAAAAAACATTGGCAAGTTGCTTATTTGCGATCCTTATGTTTGTGGGCCATTCGAGGCTTAAAAGTTTCTTATTTTTGGCTAAAGTATATATTTCAATGGCCTTATTACAATCAATCTATTAAATATCACATATATACACTAATTTAGAATATTAAAGCATATTTGGAATATCACTTATGTTCTTGTGAATATATAGAAAAATTCCAATTCCTCCCATTTACTCCCATCCAAACAGAATTTTTGGATTTTAAATGCATTTCATTTACTCTCATCCAAACACAACTAAGTAAGACATTTATTCCCAATTCATTTGCCTCCAATTCCATTTCCCATTTACCTCCATTTACATGCTCCCAATCAAGCCCTTAGTAAAACCAACGTCCAAATTGATTTTAGGGTGAGCCCAAAGGGTAAGAGGACAATGGAATGAAGCCTGGTAAGTTGTCTTCCTAATAAAGGATTTCAATGAATTCCATGGTAAGTGATTCCTAGAGAAATAGGAGTTCCAATCTTCAAGCGATCAAGGGGAAGAAAATGGGAAATGCTAACATATGGATCCAATTGTCGTCACTAGTGGGTGTTGGCTTGGTGCTCAATGGGGAGTTAGATTCATGGATGGCCCTATCAAAAGCCTCATTTGATAGTCCAAATTAGTGTTGTGGGGGTCAAGATAGGGAGGATGGGTTTGGTTTGTACAATGTGGCGCACGTCAATTGGGCTGCAGAATCCAATGAAGCATCATCTGGTGAATGTATCGAGGTGGTCGAGGAGGTTAATGCTCGCTTGCTCAATGGCCATGGAGTAAGATGAGTTTGCAACTGTCAAAATTAAGGAGGTTAGAGCCACTAAGCCACGAAAGGAAGCAGTTTAAATTATGGATCATAAACATATGTTTTTCAGTTGAAGCAGAGGTCGGTCATGATATAGAATCTATGATGGGAAGGTGCCGAGTCCTAAGATCGAGGCTAAAGCCATGAAAGGAGGCACCGCGCTTGAGGTGCCTCTTTGGTACCAACTGAGATTTAAGGCGAGTTGATGGGGAGAGTGCTAATTGAGTGCGTGAAGCATCTACAACACTAAAAGGGTGTCCATCATCTTTGTGCCTCCAATGGGCACTATGGAAGAAGATGGAGCACCAAATTTAGGGTCATGGTATCCACAGAATCTCATGCATGTGGATAGCTGGCCGGCATTTGGCAATAAACCACCAATCAAAGATCCAAATGGTTCTAAATTCAAATCCCTTATCCCAACATGAAATAGGGATAGGTATGCCTACGAGTTGGTTCCTCTATTTACATTTATCCAAATATCGAATTAGCCTTTTGCCTGGCACATGACTTTGACAAAGCGTACGAAGGAAGTTGCAATTTCCATGTTAGTCACTTTCTCCCAAATGAACTGGCAGTCCATCTCAATGTGTTTCGTGCGCTCGTGAAACACCGGATTGCTGGCAATGTGAATGGCAGCCTGATGATCACAGTCAGTGTTTAAATTATCGGCAACAATATCAAATTGTCGCCGACAATATCGGTATCGCTAGCTTAGCAATACCAAAACCCCATTTATTCGTTTCAGTGCCAAGTATCTCCGATAATCTCGTCGATGTTTTCGAAATGTCACCGAAATTTCACTGTTCCCACCAACCACGGGTGGGAACTGTAGCCAACAACCCACCTTTATCGATAAAGGAGGGATGTTGTTGGCAATAAAATCGTCAAAATCAAAAACAAAAAAATAAGAAAATACTTGTTTTTCGCCCGGATCTGTTTGAAGACACGAATTTTAAGAGCTTCACGGCTGTTGAGTGCAGATCGGCAACCTTTCCAGTAAGATTCAACCCCAAAAAAATCAGTTTTTCCGTCGTCTCAAGATCTTGCTGGAAAATAGATTTTTTTTTAAATTTTGGTATGAGAGAGAGGGATTTTCGGGGTTTCTAAGCATTTTGGGGATCGGATTTCAGATTTAAGGGAAATCGAATTGCGTACTAAGTTACTCAGTACGCCCGCTCTTATCATACTAAGTAAACTCTGTGGGGCTTACAGTGAATGTATGTGGTTAATCCACACTGTCCATCCGTTTTCCCATCTCATTTAAGGGGTTGAGACCAAAATTGAAGTATATACAAAGCTCAAGTCGACCATACCACAGGAAACAGTGGGAATAATGATTTCCACCGTTGAAACTTGATAGGCCCCATGGTGATGTTTATTTGTCATCCAACCTGTTCATAAGATCACAAAAACATGGATGAAGGGAAAACACAAATATAAGTTTGATCCAAAACTTTGGTGGCCCTCAAGAAATTTCAAGGGTAGATGTTCAATTCACACTGTTTCAGGTGGTGTGATCCATTTAAGACTTGGATATTCTTCATTTTTGGGTTCAAGTCCTAAATTTATCAGGTAAAATGGATGGAAGGAGTGGATATAATATATAAATCATGGTGGACCCCACAGAGTTTACTCAGTATGCTTAGCGTAATGAGTTACTCACTACGCGATCCGCTTCCGTTTTAAGGGGCGCGGATTGGATACTGACAAGGTCAGTAGCCAAATCGCTACTGAAGTGACGTCACCAAGCTCTGTGGACCCCACATGATGCATGTGTTGTATCCATACCGTCCAACCATTTGTAGAGATCGTTTTATGGCATTACAAAGAGAATGAGAATGATCTAAATTTCAAGTGGACCCGCCACAGAAAACCATGGGAGCAGTCACACCCACCGTTGAAACATTTATAGGGCCCACCATGATGTATTTTTGAGATCCAACCTATTCATAAGTTAACATAGAGATAGATGAAGTGAAAACATAAATATTAACTTAACTGGAAACTATTGTGGCCCCCAAGAAGTTCTGACCGGTGGATGTCACTATCCCCACTATTTTCAATGGTGGGGTCCTCTTGAAATTTAGATCTATCTCATTCACTTCATCCAAGTCTGCATGACCTTATTGATACGTTGGGTGGTAAAAAATACATCACGGTGGTCCTTAGAAAGGTTTCAACAGTGGGTGTCATTATCATTGTAGATGAAGTCAAAAAACAAATATCAAGCCAAATATCAGCTTAATCCAAAACTTTTGTAGCCCCAAGAAGTTTTTAACGGTGAGAGTTCAATCAACACTGTGTGGCCCACATGAGATTTTGATTTAACTCGGTTTTGAGTTCATACCAAAAATTATCTGGAAAAATGGATTAGACGGTATGGATGAGACACTTACATCATGTTCGGGTCCACATAG
This sequence comes from Magnolia kwangsiensis, assembly GCA_037074715.1. Lineage (NCBI taxonomy): Eukaryota > Viridiplantae > Streptophyta > Magnoliopsida > Magnoliales > Magnoliaceae > Magnolia > Magnolia kwangsiensis. The sequence continues at coordinate 18,122,844 of CM073586.1, forward strand.
CACCACTTAAGCAGATTAACTGCATAACAGGTGGAAGCGGATTGCGTACTGAGTAAGTCAGTACGCTTAGTGTACCGAGTAAACTCTACGGGGCACACCTTCATTCATGAATTTTATCCACTCCGTCCATACATTTTACCAGATGAATTTAGTACATTAGCCCAAAAATGAAGCATATAAAAATATCAAGCACACCACACCATTGAAAAAAGTGTTAATTGAATGTCTACTGTTGAAAAGTTACTAGGGTCCACAAAAGTTTTAGATCAAGTTAATAATTGTTTTTTCACTTCATCCATGTCTGTGTGATCTTATGAACAGGTTGGATGACAAATAAACATCACTGGAGACCTTGTAAAGGTTTCAACAGTGGAAATTAATATTTCCATTGTTTCCTATGGTATGGTCCACTTGAGCTTTGTATATGCTTCAAGTTTGGGCTCAACGCCTAAAATGATCTGGAAAAATGGATGAATGGCGTGGATAAACCACATGCATTCACAGTGGATCCGGACAATGATTACGAGCCATCTCGTCACTCTACGTGGGGATGAAATATGGCTAGAAATGTGTATTTTTTTAATTCATTTTCTTTTGCATGTCTTAATTCTTATAAGCTTGCATTTGTATTATATAAACTCATTTTGGTTACTATTTGAGTGATTTCTTACGACAACGCATGCCTTTTGGCCCCCATTAAATGGAAACCTATTATTTAATGCATTTTTTTTTGCAATTTTTTCATTCCTGAATATGTAAATTTGTATTTAGGCATATGTCTTAAAGTTTCACTAAAAAATTCCACCATTTTCTCCATGTTTCTCCCTTTTTCCTTGCATTTCCGGTTATCGACGATAACAATATTATATCTTTATCTCCGGCCAGCGAAACTTGTAGCAATATCGACAACTCGAACACTGATCACAGTACAACGGAATGGGACTAGAAGGATTATAGCCAAGTTCTTGCAAAAGAATTCTAAGTTCACATGTGGCATGAGCCATTACCTTATACTCGACTTCAGTGGAAGAACGAGCAACAACAGATTGCTTCTTACTTTTCTAGGTGACAAGATTGCTACCAACAAACATAAAGTAGCCAAATGGAGATCGTCAATCATGTAGGCTTCCCGCGCAATCAGCATCAGAGTAACCTGAAAGATGAAGATGGTCGTGCTGCCGAAAGAGTAAACCCTTACTGGGGACAAACTTAAGATATCGAAGGATGCGATACACGCTCGTCAGATGTGTGGTGCGAGGGGTATGCATGAATAAACTAACAACACCAATGGCATAAGAAAGATCCGCCTGGGTGATAGTAAGATAAACAAGGTGACCAACCAACCAACGGTACATCCCTGGATCAAAGAGGCAAGCACCATCATCAGAAGATAGTTTCATAATAGTATCCATAGGCATAGTGGCAGGCTTGCATCCTAGCATCCAAGTATATTTCCTTTGAGAGAGAACCACACCTGACTTCCATCCTAGCGACTTCAATTCCCAAGTACCAAAGGGTCCCAAAGTCTTTGCTCTCAAAACGAGTTTTGAGAAAAGCTTTAATATTCCATCAATCCTAGTGAATCATTGAAAGACAACGCAATGTCATCCACATAGACAATGAGACCATAACTCCTGTGGGTCAATGGCAAATGAAGATAGAGGGATCAGCTTAACTTCAAATGAACCCAAAGTCCATAAGCGCATGACTAAACTTGTCAAACCAAGCACGCGGAGATTATTTGAGGCCATAAATTGATTTCTTGACTCAACGTACAAGTGATGAATAATGAGAGTCGTGAGGTACGGAAAAACCTGGGGGCTTTTCCATATTTACCTCTTCAAGAAAATCACCGTGTAAGAAGGCATTTTTCACATCTAGCTTAAATAAGAGCCATGATAAATTAATTGCCACTGAGATAACCACATGAACCATGTTAAGTTTTGCCACTAGAGAAAATGTCTCAAAGTAGTCCACACCATAAGTTTGAGTGAAACCTTTTGCAACCAACCACACCTTATAATGTTCAACGGAACCATTGGGACGATACTTGGTAGTGTATACCCATTGGCATACAACAGTCTTTTTCCCCTCAGGTAAGGGAACCAACTCCCAGGTATTGTTTTTTTTTCCGGAGCATGCATTTCTTCCATCATAGCCTTAGTCCAATCAAGGCTGCACATGGCTTCGAAGCTGCAAAAGACTGGAAAGAAGGTGATAAATGATGGTAGGAGACAAAATTACTTATGAGATGCTTTGTACATGAGTGAGAAGGCTTACACAAAGCGATGGGAAGATCTTCATGAGGATGAGGGTGAGAGCTTATACTTGAACCACCAGTAGGAGCGGACGAAGAGGTAGGTGGATGATCTTCGTCGATGATACACAAGAATAGGCTTTGGAGCAGACGAGGGAGACACCACATCATTATCGGGACAGACCACTGAAAGAGTTATAGACTCAGACTGTATAATCTCCCCCTGACGAGTAAAAGGATTATGAACAGAGTGGTTAGTACACCCAAAGTGAATGCAATAGCGAGAACCATCATGTCAATGGCCTCATCCATCGCGGTCACAACAACCACATCCTCTACCTCGAGAACCTGATCCAGAATCACGCCCACGACCTTGAGCATTCCATGCAGGGGCTCTAGTATCAGGGCGGAATAACGACAAATCTCCAACAACATATGTAAATCGATCCGAGGAGACAAACAGGGAGGCGATAAATGTAGAGACCCTTTGGCACATTATGTAGATAGTTGTGAGAGAGAGAGAGAGAAGAGGGTCCATGGCAATAATTTATCTCCGGACACCATGATACTCAGGATTGAACCTAGAAAGAAACCACATGCTTCTGGTTTCTTCAGAAGCTTCCACACGTGCTCATAATCTATAGTACAATGAGAGGGAAGAGGGTGGTAGAGGTCTAACTCATCCCACATGCCTTGAAGGATAGAGAAGTATCCCTTCAGGGACCTCGAATCTTATTGGAGCCTTTCAATATCTGAGATCAATGTGAACATTCTTGAAATGTTTTGAGCTTCCGAGTACATGTCAGTATCCCATATCCATTTTTCTAAAGTTAGAAACATGACGGAATTACTTACGCGTGATTCCATACTATTGAGCAACCAAGCCATGACTTCATAGTTTTCCTTGGTCCAAGTCTTGAAATTTGGGTCCGTAGAATTTGGAGCATCATCCAGTAAATACTGGAGTCTATCACAACCCCCTAAAAACAACTTGACAGATTGAGCCCACTGTAAACAGTTGTTACCATTCAACTTAATGGTAATGATCAACAAGGGATGAGATTCAAAGGACCCCACACTAGATCCCGATATCATCTTGTCCTCCATATTGTTCACACAAAAACCTAGAAGCAAAGAAGCTCAAGAGAGGACTGCAAACTAGACATATCACATGAAAAAACTAGGAACTTCATTCCAAATAGTGATCCGAAAGGTACAAAAATGACGAAGAAGAAGCAACTCTGCAATATAAATCATATACGGTGTGAATCCAGCACACACATGAAGCCATGGTGTGTTGTAAAGGCCGTTACGGGGCCGTAAAAGTCGTTACGTAAAGGTAATAGTGGCGACCGTTACACGTTACAAGGTCGTAAGGTTGTAACAGCCTTTATGGAAAAAATGACTTGTAACCGCTGATAACGGCCCGTTATGCCCCCTGTAAAGGCCATAACAGCCTAGTAATGGTCTGTTACATGGAAAATATAGGTTTTTCGGAATTTTTTTCAACGTTACGAGGTAGAGACAAGTTTCTTGGGTTTTTTCAATAAAAAATAAAAATAAATAAATACATAAAAAGAGACCGTAACGGCCATTATGGGGACTGTAACAGCCATTACGACATGTCTCGTATAAGTAACGGTAGTTATGGAACACCTTGCATGAAGCTGCAAATGAGTTTAAGACATTAACACATACACCGATAGTTCTGGTGTACAGCCAAACCCCCCAGGACCACAAAAAACTGCACAACCCACCCCCTCTTTGGCTTCACAACGCCCCCGAATCATTTTCCCCTCTCCAAAATAACTCCATGGAGAGTCAAATAAGGTCAAACCAACCCATCATGTGCGTGGGAAGAGCAATGAGGCTATCGTTTCAGGGCAGCAATGACGAAATGGAAGTCATCTTCCTTTCATGGAGGAAAGGAATACATTCAATAAGGAAAACAAGGCAAGGTTCAAGTGAAGGGGGTTAGTGAGGCAAAAGGGAACTCATTAATTTGTCTTATTTTATGAACTATGGCAAGTAGAGTTGGGCAGGAACCGACTCGACTCACCTAACTCAACTCGTTTGAACCCGACTCGACCCAAACCGAATGGGTGAGGCGGTCCAAACAGAGTAGGCTTCGCCCAATCCGAACTCAAACCGAGTTGAGTTCAAGTAACCCAGTAACTCGACCCAAAACTCAATCCGTCAAACTCGACACGATCCGAAATCTGACTCAACTGGGGTGTCGGGTGGGGTATATATAAAATAAAATAAAAAACTAATTCCTCATCTACCCTACCAGCCACATGCCCCGATCCAAAAAAACCCAACCTTCCCGTCCGGCACCCATCAACCATCCCATCCCATCTGGCAGTCTGCAGCAACCCTTCGGCCTCTCTCTCTCTCTCTCTCTCTCTCTCTCTCTCTCTCTCTCTCCACTCCAGCAGGCAGGCAGCCAACGGCCGATCAGGTGCGTCCGTCTAAGTTTTTTTTAGTTTTTTTAGTTAAATGTTAAGAATAAACAATGGACTGATCTCAATCATAGATTCCGGTCCAATGAAAGTTGTTCCATTCCCAGCTCCGAGCCCCACCCGCGCAGAAGTAGTCGAATGCGACGTCCCCCTCCACCATCCCAGGCACTGAGGGATTTAACCAGACGCGGATTTCTTGCCAGAGCCTTTTGCCAGGAAGTTTCCTAGGGCTATAAGCGGCAACTCAATCTGAATCATAGCCAACTCGATATCTCTAACCGAGTCGAACTTGGTTCGGGTCAGCCCAGCCAAGTCCCGGTTCGGATCGAGTCAGGCCCGCTAGACTCAATCCCGAGTCGGATCAAGTTCGGGTCAGGGATTTGACAAAACCGAATCGAGTTGAGTTATACCTAACTCGGTCCGATTAGACTCGATGCCGACCTCTAATGACAAGAGAGGAAGAATAAATTCTAGAAGCTCGGTTGTCCTAGCTAACAAACTTTTGTTGTGGGTATCTAGGAAGGACTCGAAAACAAAAGGAGGGAACTCCAAACAGTTGTTAATGAAGACTCTATCCAGAAGCATAAGAGGAATGGGTTGCACAATCAAAAGAGGGAAAATTAAATAGTTAGAATGCAAAGGGTTCAAGTTGCTGCTTTGCAAGAGGAAAAAAAAAAAAAAAAAATCATGGGATAAGTCAATGATATCATTGGTTTGAGATGGTAGAAACAATGATTGGGTATCGCTGAGTTTAGAGGGAGTGGAGGGAGTGTCAATGGTATGCCGGCAGATGTCTAGCCAAGGAAGATTATTGTGTGGAGATATTTTCAGTTTTAGTCTTGTTCAAATGCACGAGGTTTGGCCCAGGCTTTCTCCCGGTGTATTTGCCTAATGGTCCAAGGAGCAAGCCTCAATTTTAGGAAGAGTTAGATGGCATGAATACTAGGTGGATTGTCCCGTGATGCCCTTGTGGTGATCTCAATATTGTTTGCTTCATCCAAGAGAAGTTGAAAGGCACAACCAACGTATCCAGTAACGGTAAAAACTGTTACCATTACCGGGGTGTAACTGTAAATAATAAAAAAATAATAATAATAAATATATAATAATAATAATAATAAATGCATGAAAATTCCACATATTTAGAGGATTCCAAATATGTATTCCTTTCTAGTTTGAACATGTTTAGGATGGTGCAATGGTCCACTCTTTGTATAGTGCCCGCCGATTTGGAGACCACTCAAATAGCCCCAAATTCATGCGATCAATGGCTAGTATCGACGATTAAAAAGAATCTTTCCCTGGGTTAGTTCAACATTGTTTGCCTCATATGGAATCCAATCATTGTCCCATAGAGCTAGATTGTGAAGAGTCTCAGGGTCTAAAACCTTTCCAATTCAAGTTAAGAGTGGCATGAGGAATACAATTCCATCCCAAAAGAAAAAGAATTGTGGGCCTCATTTCAAGTGGAGGGATGGGCTTGTTTTAGGCTTATGATGATGTTTTTTTCTATTAAAGGCAAGATGAAAGATTAAAATAAGTCTTGAGTGGAAGAGAAGATTAGCTTATTGTAGGCCATTCAAGCTATCAATGCAAAAGAAGAAGCGAGCCTCTATGAGATGATGACGCTTTGGAAAGTGTCATGTTTTGAAGCTTGAGTTGAAAAAGAACTTAAAATAAGAGATCAAATGGAGACAAAGGTCAAACATAGTATGGTTAAAGGAATGAGGCAAAAATACTAAATTCTTCGACATTTTTTTTTATTTTATTTTTTTGAAGGATAATGAAATTTTATTAAAGGCTCACCGAAAACCAACAAGAAAACAAAACACATGAGCAAAACAAAAACAAACAAATGAAAAAGAGGTGGGGATAGTTGTCAAGAGAATTGACAAGAGAAGCTCACTCGGAGATGAGAGCTGATACTCGCGAGAGAGCTGAGTTAACAGAAGAATAAGAATCTTTAAAGCAGTGAACGTTCCTCTCATTCCACAACACACACCATACCGCTGGAAGGGTTATGTACCACCGAATCCTATCCTTAAAGCCCGAACCTTCTCTGTGCCAGGCCCACAATAATTCCTTCACGTCGTTAGGCATAGACCAAGAAGGAATGAGAGAAGAAATGATGTGCAGCTAAATGTAGGCAATAAAGGGACAGGAAATGAAGAGATGATTAATAATTTCCTCAGCTTGTTGACACAGGCCAATGCTAGAAGAAGTATTCGCCCATGGGTGAGGGAAGAATTGAAGAGAGATGAACAATATGATTCAATCGTGAACTTCTGTTATGATCTTTTATGATATGATGGTTGGATTCAAACAAGGCTGGATAATCTTACTTTTGATCAAATTGAGGATTTAGACGGATAGAGGATTTGGATATTGCATGGTTGGAAAGGCCTTTCGAGGAGGTGTTGAGGGTTGGGAAGCGATTAAAAATATTTGTAGAGATAAAGCCCCATGATTGGATGGATTTCCCATTGCCTTCTTCCAAAACTTTAAGAAGTTATCAAGGTTGTGTGATGGCCTATATTTTTGAATTCTTTGATGCAAGAAGATTATCAAGAGATATCACTACATCATTGCCTTGATTCTTTAAAAAAAAAAAGGGCAAAATGATTTAAAGATTTTCTTTTTGTTAAAGATTACAGGCCGATTAGCTTAATCCAATTGGGGTTGGCAATGGGCCGGGGTTCACCCCAGCCCCCTTTCAAAGGTGTGGCATGCCTCTGTCTATGGTCTATAGATTTCGGATGGGGCTCTCATTGCTCACAAATTCATCACTTCTCACCATAAACCTAGGAAAGTTGTTATCACTTGTAAGTTAGATATAGAAAAAGCTCACGACTTTCTTGATTGGAAGTTTATCCACCATATGCTTAGCCAGTTGGGATTTACCTTTAGGTGGAGGATTTGAATATGGAGTACCTGAGTGAAGCCCACTTCTCAACAATTGTCAGTGGATAAACAAAGGCATTTTTTAAAGGCAGGCATGAATTAAGGCAAAGGGGACCCTCTATCTACCTTTTTCTGTCATTGTCGCTAAAGCTCTAAGCAGAATGTTGGATAGGGCGAGTAATCCAAGGCTAATCAAGAGATTTGAGGAGTATCATGAGAATTTTCAAATTTATCGTCTTTAGCTTGCTGATGACAAGCTCCTCTTTTGTAAGCTAGATAAAGGAGTAAATTGATGACCTTCAAAAGGTCATTTATCGTTTTGAGGTTATGTCTAGGCACATAATAATATTCTTAAAAAACAAACTGATGGGAGTCTATATGAGTGATAAGGTGTCTGCCTCTGCACAAGACTTTCGACTACAAACCCCATTCTATTCTATCATCTTACCTTGGACTTCCTCTATGCATCGACAGGCTAGCTAAACACCTTTGGATGTAGAGGTGGGAGGATGGAAAGGAAATTATTGGAAGGAAAAGCCAACACTTTAGCATTGGAGGGCAGAAACTCATAAATAAACAATCATTAGAGAGCATAATCACTTTAATGAAATCTGCCTTAGCCAATATCTGTTGCAGTTTATGTGTTTATTTTGTTGCCTACCTGCATCATTCAAAGTTTGAAAATGATATGAAGGGACTTTCTCCAACAAGGGTCATAGAAGAAAAGAAAGTTACATTTGGTTTACTAGGATGTTTGTAAGCCTAAGGAATGTGGAGATTTAGGCATCAAAAGCCTAAAGTACATGAACATTGCACTGGACAAGTAGCTTGCGTGATTTGAGGACGACGATCACGATGGTTATTAGAAAAGGGTGGTGGCTCATAAATATTGGGTGGATGATGGTGGTTAGTTCTCGAGGCATGTCAATCAATACAGAGCTCCAGGTAATTCAAGAGTTGAGCTCAAATTGGGTTCAATGTTTAGAATGGCGATTTCTTTTCCTGGAGAGGGTACTTGGATTCATTTATGGTAGGGTTGTAGGGCGGGCAATGTGGGGATGACCTATCTATGCCACCTTCCTAGGCTTTTCAAAATTTCCTCTCAAGGAAGACGCTCTCGTTTGCCAAATGGTATAAAAGGTGGGTGATATTGCAATTTGGGCACCCATTTCCCCAGGAATTTGTCAAATGAAGAGAGGTTGAGTTTGTGAGTTTCGTGGAGATGTTACAAAGTTGTGGCATTAAATTGGTGCATCAGGACAAATGGCTTTAGCATTCTAGTAAGCTAGGCCAATTCTCAATTAAATCATTTTATCTAGCCATCTCCACCTCCCTTGCTCTCTTCAAGGATCCTAGATACCATCTATCGCATCTAAAGGTACCATGGGCCACCTTCGTGTTCTAGTGTTTGCTTAGTTAGTTGCCAAGAAAGAGGTGCTTCCATCGATCACTTGATAAGAAAGAACATGATTATTCCAAGTAGGCCTATTTTATGCCTTAAAGAAGTGAAAGTGGTGGAACATTTTTTATTCATGCACTGCCCCTATGCATTGGAGATTTGGTGGGGCTTTTTCAGACTCCTTGGCGTGGAATGGGCTATGTTGCGCTTAATTGGGGAGCTATTCCCAACAAGAAATGATCATATATAGGAGTGAAATAGGAGATCTTCCTTACATCGGCTTATCGTCCTTGCCCTTCCATGGACAATTTGGTTCAATGCAATAGTAGGAGATTTTGGGATAAATCCAACTTGCCAAGGGTCATCTTTTGGAATTTGACGCAGGGATGAACGTGATGAGGTCGATCACCGTCTTCCTCAAGGATAATTACTCCGAATCCATGGAGCTTCTCTAGACTCCTCACAGAGACTTCTCGAATCCACGAGGAAAGAAAGCAAGAGAATAGGAATAAACTCTAATAAAATTCAAAATTATTTGCTGAATGAATAAAAACGAGTTTACACCCCTTTAAATAAGGGAACCAAGCAATAGGAAAGAAATCAGACTCAAACTACAACTAAAACTCCTAGAATCCGTGACTTACTATAAATAGTAAACTTACTATTTATAGACGGTCGTGATGTCTACTAGTGCGCCAGGTTTTTGGCCAAAAATAGTAAGTGTCCTATTTGGCTTCACCAAACCATTCTCCTAATTATTCTAAGCACTTTTCATGTTGGACACAACTCCTAAAGCCCAACGGATGAAGAGCTATAAGCAAACTAAAACTTACTATTTATAGTAAAAATGAAATTAAAACGGGGAAACGACCGTCGATCAGGGGTTTTCTCGCAAATCCGGTCTGCGCAACCCGGCGTAGCGGGGTTGGTTGGCTAAAGTAGCTCGTTCTACCCCAAAATCATATATTTTACGTCGGATAACTCATTCCGGATTGCGAAATACGCCCGAACTAAGGTCTGATGGTCCGGATCACTTATGTTGTCGACCGTGCCTTTTCTGATCCATCTTGGTCATGAAATTGTCCGCGACCTGCTCTACATCAGAATTCTAGAAGGATTGTTATCGAGTATGCTAGTTCACTCGAGTTCTTTGTGGATAAACTTAGTGATATATTATAGTTTTTTTATTATTATTATTACTTATCATCCCCTTTGTATTTTTTTCCCCTTCCTTTGATAATAAATCTTGTTGGTTACCCCTCAAAAAAAGTATGTGCATTAAATATTGCCAAAAAAAATTCCTACACTTAATTAGAGGCATACTAAATCCTACTTCAAATATAATCACAAATAATTCCAATCATCAGCATCATCATCTTAGCTTTCCTCCCAGCAATATAGGTTTGGTTAAATGGTAGTTTGGCAAAAGTTTTACAATAAGCTACCCACCAAACATCAAACTCCCTCTTTTAACTAGGCTCTTGAATATTTCGAACCATCCATGTCAGTGGCTTGCATCATCCTCAAGCTTCCTCTTTTAAGGTTGCAGACCACAAATACACGTTTACCAAATACACCATTTGTATGCCAACATAATCACTACACTTGCGCCTAACTATTGTGCATTATTTGGAAAGGGAAATTTGCAAAAGTTAAGGTCTCTCGGCATCCAATCACGGACACTCACTAGACACAATTCTGCAATTACCCAAAAAAATCATCACCGTTCAAAAAAAAAACCAAATGTTGAAGTAAATAGCCTACACGTGGCTTTCAAAATTCATTAAACAGAAGAAAAAAAAACTGTTGAAGTAAATAGTCCACACATGGCTTTCAAAAAATGTTCCACCAATTCTGCCTCTCTAAGGCATAAATGTTCCACCAATTAGTCTTGGAAAAAATCAACAAACTAAGAAGAGACTTTTTGTGGCAAGGGGCAGAAGTAAAAATTAAATTTCATTTGCTTAATTGGGGGAGGTGTGTAAAGATCATGATGAAGGTAAGGTGGATATAAAAGATTTGGGAGTGATGAACAGGGCAATGTTAGATTAGTGGCTTTAAAGGTTTGGGATAGAGGTAGGTGCTTTTTGGAGGGATGCAATTATCCGAAAATATGGTCTGAGGAAAGACGGTTGGTCTGCAAAAAACTCTTCCTTGTGTAGGGCTTCAACAATTTGGAAGGGATTGCTTCGATTAAACTGTACTTTAGCAAAGGGGTACGGTTCATGCTTGGGGATGGAGGATCAGGAGGAACCCTTGCATCTGCTATTCTCTTGGCTTGTCGGAAGGGGAAGCATGTTGACTGTCTCCAAAAACAGGGAATGGTTCTTCCAAATATTTGCTTGATGTACATGGCCAATTCTGGGTCGGTGGATCACCTTTTCCTTCACTGCTCAATTACTAGTAATTTGTGGAACAGCATCTTGTCCAAGTTCCAGGTCAAGGTCTCTTGGGCTTCATCGAGCTCTATTGGTTTATTCATTATGAGTTAGCACAAGGTGGAGGTTAGATAAGAGCAAAAAGGTATATGGCGCCTATGCTTATTCGTAAGCCTCTGGACAGTTTCGAAAGAAGGGAGATGCTTTCAAAATTTGAGCCACTCTTTGGGTTGGGTAGTTTTGAGAGCAAGGGTTCTAGGTATTGAATGGGCCTCTTGTTTGGGGGAATGTTTGTTCTTTCCTCTAGTAATTAGGTAGGGCAGCTAGTTGCTCCCTGCTCTTGGTATAGCTTTTACGCCATCTTGGCACTCTTCTAATAAAATTATTGTCATCTTTCCGAAAAAGAAATGATAATAAAAGATTCAACTATCAAATAGGATTACAATTGGGAAATAAGCTACTGAAAAAAAAAAAAACTCCAAACGATTCTTTAAAGCTATGCCAACCCACTAAAGACAGTGGATGCATCAAGTGACAACTAGGGCTGGTTGCACACTAACTTAGCATGCAACCCCATGTTCCCCACCACTGTGCCACTTAAATCGGGTACCCGAGCTATGCAAACGGTGGACCCCCAACATGAAACCACCTGGTGCAAAAATTAGGCATGTCCACTAATCAGGCCACCCACACCATTAAAATAAACAGATAGCTGATTGTCTGAATAACAGACTGTGTGGCCCACCTGATGGGCAGATCAGCGTGAATTTCAAGACAGGGGACCTCAATCATAGGCCATGGTTCCCAGAAGGGACCTCAACCCGCCGGCTGTAGGTCAGATCAGTTCTCATTTTAAATATCCATCAAGATCATCCAAACAAAGACAAACAATTTCCTCGCCTCCCATGAATTCGCCGTAAATCATCAGTCCCGCAATTCCCCAAATCAAAATCGCATTCTGGTATCATTATTAAAATTTAAATAAATAAATAAAAACAGATGGAAGGAGCGGCCCACTTACGGATTTCTCGTAGCGATCCCTTTCAGCAGCCGTACAGACCTCGGACGTACACGTCAGGCGGTGCTCACTCTTCCAATATATATCTACAAATGGGAAAACAGAAAATAATAAATAAAAGAAAAGAAGGGCATCAAATAGAAAAAGAAAAATCGAGAAGGGTGTAGATCGTAATTTTCGTAGAGAAATCATCAACGATGAAAATCAGATCCAGGGGAGAGAGAGAGAGAGGGAGGGGGGGGTTGAACCCACCCATGAGCTGGAAGCCGGCGAAAGGGACGATGCTGATGGCAGGCTGGAGGATGAGGGAGACGAGGGCTACGATACGAGATTTGACGAGCTTTGGCGATGGTAGGGTTAGAAGAATCGCGATTGCTGCCTCAACTGCTACGACGTACGCCAGGATCATCCATTGCAACGCCATTTCTCCTCTCTCTCTGTCTCTGCTTCTTCCGACTCTCTCTATTTACGTATCATCACCAGCTGCATTTATATCAACGGTGTTGAAATTACAGGAATCCGTGCAAATCGATCTTCACGCTGTGGGACGCAATTAGATACTGACCATGTCAGTAGCCAAATCGCTACTGAGTGACGTCACCAAGCTCTGTGAACCCCACCATGATTTATGTGTTCTATCCGTACCGTCCATCCATTTGGAGAGCTCGTTTCATGAAAATAATACTGAGCTAGATCTAAGGGTCAAGTGGACTCACCATAGAAAACAGTGGGATGGTGATACTTACCGTTGAAATTTTTCAAGAGCCCAACATGTTGTATTTTTGGGATCCAAGCTCTTCATGTGTTAACATAGAGGTAGATGAAGTGGAAAACCAAATATCAGCTTGATCGGAAACTTCAGTGGCCCCTAAGAAGTTTTGATCGGTGGATGTCACTTCCCCACTGTTTTCTATGGTGGGATCAACTTGACCTTTGGATCTGTCTCGTTTTTTGGGTCATTCTCTAAAGTGATCTCTTCAAATAGATGGACGGTGTAGATATCACGCATACATCATGGTAGGGCCCATAGATCTTGGTGACGTCAGTTCTGTAGCGATTGACATTGTCAGTCTCTAATCCGCGTCCCACGCAGTGCGAACAATACTCAAGTATCTGGGCCTACCATGTTATCCATGTAAAATCCACTCACTCTATCAGCTTTTATCGTCGACTTTTGGACTAAAGGCCAGTAATCAACCAGATTAATAACTCAAATGGGTCACACGAAGGATGGGATTTCAACCATAGATTTGTGTGTGGCTCACCGCTGTAAAGGCGGTTGACGAGGTGAAGCTGGAAGATATAAAAATCGGAAACGGAATGGCTGCTCACCCTGACACTAGCCCCGTGGCTGATGGTTGGTGATCTGTGGGCGCATCATGATGCATGTATTTCATCCATTACGTTCATCTATTTTTAAACATCATTTTATGAATTTATGCCAAAAATAAGAGGTATATAATTCTCAAGTGAACCACGACACATGAAAACAATAGTGATTGGAAATCACTCATTAAAATCCTCCTAAGGCCTACTGTACTGTTTATTTGACATCCAATCTTTTTATTAAGTCATACAGGCCCAGATGAAGGGGCAAAAACAAAAATCGTCTCGATCCAAAACTTTTATAGCCCCGAAATATTTTTAATGGTTGACACTCATTCAACACTGTTTCCTGTAATGTGGTCCATTTCAAATTGGGATATACCTCATTTTTATCTTTACACTGTAAAATGATCTTTAAAAATAGATGGAAGGCATGGATGAAACACATACATCATGGTGGAGCCCACAGAGCACTGACCAGCGGGTGTCAGGGAGAGTATCCAATCCGTTCCCATAAAAATCAACCTGACACAGCTCTCACGCGTGCAATTTTTTATATTCCTCCGTCGATGGGGCCCATATGAATTTTTAATCGGGTTATCACCTGTACGTGCGATCAAAATAACGTTGCTTATCCGATGGGAAATGGATTTCGCATACGCCGACCCAAGGTTGCGTGGGCCCACCCTCTTCTACGGGTTCTTTCCTCGGTTCTAGGGGAAGCCAAGCGGATTGGCTGGTGTGCGTCACACCAGTTATATTTACGTTAACAAGTTACGTGGGTCTAATCAAAATCGTTCATCCATCTGGGGGCTCGTCTTAGGGCTTGAGACGAAAAAAAAAAGGAATATCTAACCGTCAAGTAGGCCACACTAAAAAAAGCAGTAAGGGATTGAACTTCTACCGTTGAAACCCTTTTCGTAGCCACGGAAGTTTTGGATCAATGTGATTTTTTTTCCTTTTAATTCTTTGGATGGAAAATAAATGTTAAAGTGGGCCCTATGAATTGTTTAATGGTGAAAATTTTATCTACACTGGTATTTGTGGTATGGTCAAGATGATCCGTGGATATGATTTAGTTTTTAGATAATGCTCTAAAATTATTTCTAAAAATAAATGAACAGTGTAAATATCTCCATTTTTCCGATTGTACAACACTACGTTCGAGGAGAGTCAGTGCTAGGCTTCATACGTCACATACATGCAGCGGCTATATAGCTGGTGTGGGGTACACCAGCCAATCCGCTTTTGGTTTTACGAGACCCGGATTAGCTACTGATTAAGGAGCTAAACTCGCAACTGAAGTAGTGTTGCGTAATTCCAAAGCTCTAGTGGACCCCACCACAGAAAACAGGGGAGAGAGTGATGCCCACCATTAAAAACTTATAATGGCCATAAAAGTTTACCATCAAGCTTATATTAATGTTTTTCATTCTTTAACGTCCACTTTAACTTATGAATAAATTGAATCTTAAATAGACATCAAGCATTAACTTATAAATAAGTTAGATTTCAAATAAACACCAAGGTGGCCTTAGGAAGGTTTCTTGGGTGGGTATCACTCTTTCCATTGTTTTGTGGTGGCTTCCTCGGGCCACCGAGTACGTACTTAACCAGAGCACTTTCAATTGGGTACTGCCGGAGCCTGTCCGATCTAGGCAAAGGTGGGAGCTTTGATGGCCCACCGTGATTTATAGGTTCTATCCGTTCTGTAAATATATTTTTTTTTCCTGATAATAGACACCCCACATCAGCTAATTATATACATATCTTAGATAAGAAGAAATAACTTGGGAACCTAAAATCTCTTTTAGAAACTCATCCAACCAACCCAATACTCATTCCAATAAGGCTGCTTGGCCCCACTAGGCCATTAATCTTGGTGAGTAAGTTTAGAGAAAAAACCTCCACCTAGGTGGTGTTAATAGCGCCACTCCATTTCATTTGTGAGGGTATTTATGCACCGCATTAAGTTCAACGAGCATAGGTGGCAACAAGGCTATTCCTTAGGCTCATGTCAGTCAGCCAATAATATGATGGGAGCCCAAAGTTTCTAGAGCCAAGAGTGCAAAAATTGTGTACATGCCATAATCACATTGCCATCCAAATCTTTACAAATCTAGACGAATGGTAGGATGTCTTTTAAAATTTTACGCATAATGATTTAGTAAAACTAGCAGTCAAGCAGTAATTGAGTTGCTACCTTATGGTAAAATGGTCATTTTACCTCCCTTTAGGTTGAAAGTAGATGTTTTATCACTTGTTAAGATAAATCCAAGATGCAACATGTCCTGTACCTTAGATCATACCACATGACATATTTGCCCTCCAATTTGTCATAATTTACCTGATTGTCAAGCTGACATTTATTATATAGAGGTTCTCCTTCTCATTTTTCTACAGTTGAACCTTGACGCTTGTTATGTTGGGGGGGATTGGTACTGGAAATTCAACACTTAATGTTAGAACAATGAGAGTAAGAGTGTGAGAGTGAAAGTAGAGTAAAAGTATGCCTCACCCATTCGAGCCTTCTAATCCGGCATATATTAGTATTCAAGTCATTTTTACCACCCAAGATCGATAGAGTAGGGTTGAAATATGAGATCTACAATTACCTTTTCCTATAAGGGGTGTTCTAGCTCTCATTTTTCTCTCCCATATTTCTACATGTATTGGTTGCAATTCAACTTGCTTATTTTATTTTCTTTCTATTCACATTTTACATATTTCACTTATCATACACCACTTGCTTATAATGTAAGCAATTGTTAATTATATGCTCTACATCTTACTAAATTTTTGGATCCTAATTTATCATAAGTTAAGTTCTACTTGAAATCTTTTATACTTTTTGTTGAGGTCAAAATCTGGACCATCCTCCACTCAATGCAACGAACCTTCGCGACGAACCCTAGTCCTACACAAAAGAGTGAGCAAAGGAGACCCTGGCTAAGCCTGGGGACCCTCCGATGCATAAGTCAAGCTAGGGAATCTGGGTCTAAGTCGAATGTAGAGAGACTGTGCGAAATATTTCATGCTTGTTACAACAGGGTCCCCTGGTATTTATACCTATGGGTTAGACAATCCACGTCCATTAATCTCGGTATGATTCACTCAATCAATGAGATATTATGATCATGGAGATATTATCGGCAATCTTTGGATCACATGGCGTATCATATCTTAATCGCGCGTATCTTTGGGCGAGATCGTCTGTCATGTCCACATCTAGGTCGATCTCCAAACTCGGCGTGCGAAGTACCATCACAGGCTCGACTTCAGCCTCGGCACCCAATACATCCATGCCTGGACTCGGCCTCGGCCTTTGTGTACGGCACATACATGCCCTGACTCGACCCTGGCCTCGTCATATAGAATATTTGTACTCTAACTCAGCCTCGGATCGTATAGCATTCTGTCGATAGATCACTGAGGTCGGAGTTCGCTGATCAAGGCTGAGAACGAAAATCAGGACTCGGCTCAACCATTCTCCTTTGGACGAGGACGAGGGTTCGGGTCAACCAATCAGGATTGTAGTCTGAGTCGTGACTTAGGAGTTGGCCCCTAACGTTGTATCCTCTTTCTTAGGCCTCGTTATCTAATTTATGTAGCTTAGGCTGACCTGATTGTCCTTGTACAGATTTCTCCATAACAGAAGCCCTCTATTTAGTTGGTCCGAGTCCGGACTTAGAGAGTAAATGCTTGAGAAAATCAAACGACATCTTTCCTCCCTTGCTCATGATGGTGATTGGAATGGCCAGGGCATAATTAATGCAATTCGTACGCCTCAAATCCCACGTGTTGTGCAACAAGGCTATTTCTCAGGCTCATGTCAGTAAGCCAGGAATATGATTGGAGCCCAAAGTCTCTAGAGCCAAAAATGCAAAAATTGTGTACGTGCCATAATCACATCGTTGTCCAAATATTTACAAATCCAGACAAATAGTAAGATCTCTCTTAAAATTTTATCCAATAATGATTTAGTAAAACTAACAGTCAAGCGTTACTACCCTAGGATAACATGGTCATTTTACCTCTCTTTACATTGAAAGTACATGTTTTATCACTTATTAAGATAAATCTATGATGTGACATGTCCTGCAACCTTAGATCATACTACATAGCATATTTAACCTCCAAATTGTCATAATTTACTTGATTGTCGAGCCAACATTTATAAAATAGAGGCTCTCCCTCCCATTTTCATACAATTGAACCTTGACACTTGTGCTCGGGGGATTTGATAGTTAAAATTCAACACTTAACTTTAGAACAATGAGAGTAAGAGTGTGAGGGTGAAAGTGGAGTAAAAGTATGCCCCACTCATTCAAGCATTCTAATCTAACTTACACTAGCATTTAAGTCATCCTTACCACCCAAGATTAATAGGCTAGGGTCGAAATATGAGATCTACAATTACATTTTCCTATAAGGGGTGTTCTAGCTCTTATTTTCCTCTCCCATATTTCTACATGTATTGGATGTAATTCAACTTGCTTATTTTATTTTCTTTCTATTCACATTTTATATATTTCACTTCTCATACACCACTTGCTTATAGTGTAAGCAATTGTTAATTGTATGCTCTACATCTTACTAAAATTTTGGATCCTAGTGTATCATAAGTTAAGTTCTACTTGAAATCTTTTATACTTTTTGTTGATGCAAAAAACTGGTGCGCCCTCCTGCGATCCTTCACCTGCACAAGAAGAAGACAATGGAGACCCTGCCCGGGGCGGGGAACCCTCTGATGCCAAAGTTAGGACTAGGATCGTGTTGAAGGGTTCTCAGGGAGAGTTTTTGCATACCTTTCACCTTTGAAGTCTCCTATATTTATAGAAAAAGGATGATCCAATCGTGTCAGGATTCTTTTCCTGATATCTTAGAGATTCGGTGTCAATCCAATGTTGTACTCCAGCTGATCCGAGATCCTCGGGATCGGAGATCTTTTTATCAGATTTTTGGGAAGATGTTTCTTTATACACCATTTCTTCCCTTTCTCAGTAGATTTTACTGATTATATCGGGCCTGACCGACTCTACTGATGAGTGAGTCTTGCCTGGCTATAATAGGTTATGCTACTTACCCTCTGTCCGATGAGATGAGACTGATCCATAATCAGTATGCTTTCTTAATCCGATTGCCGACTCTGTAACCGACCTCTAGGTAGGTTGGTTCTATGGTCGGTCATGTGGCTTCTGAACTTCAGGCCACAGTCAGCCTCTTTGGATGTTGTTGCCTCGTTTATTAAGCCAACTTCGTGCATCTCATAGATTCTACTTTATGGCTCTGGACTTTATAATCTCTGTCTGGATTAGTTCCCTGTGATTCGAGTCAATTCTCTCCTTTAAACTTTTAATATATTTGCCTCGGTTGGGCTTATTACCTCAGGATCCCAGGCGGTATCAGTAGAGTTGGTCCATTCCATAACCGAGTCTCTAGACTTGTCATGTTTTTTCCCCAATAATAAGCCCTCCTACTCCTTGTATCAACTTTATTGACGCTCAGGAATAGAGAGTTGCTGAGTCGGCTTGAGTT
The DNA here is from genome assembly GCA_037074715.1 of Magnolia kwangsiensis. NCBI lineage: Eukaryota > Viridiplantae > Streptophyta > Magnoliopsida > Magnoliales > Magnoliaceae > Magnolia > Magnolia kwangsiensis. The sequence continues at coordinate 18,142,123 of CM073586.1, forward strand.
AGGACCAACTTTATGTTGAAGCATTTATTGCTTGCAAGCGTCCTGTATCATCCAGAACATGCGTCGGTTCATTAATCGAGGTCGCACGAGCGAGAAGCCGCCAGGACATGTTTTCAGCTTATAAGAGCCAGACACGTGGTGGGAACGACGCTCGCATCATTCGAAGCACGCCACGTGTCGGGTGGAGGAGTCGAAACAAGCGTCGATTCAACTCCTCCTTTGATGCCCTTGCCATGTGGCACGGTTATAAAAGGAGGAGCAGGATGCACTTTTTCCATTTCCTCGCACATATTTTCCTCTCATTTTTTGTTTTCACTATTTCTGTCATCCCACGTTTTTCACTATTTTCGTCTTCCGACTTTTGCTTCCACGTCCTGCCTTTTTCTTAGTCATTCTCACTGCCTCTGGTAAGTTTTTTAACTCTCTCCCTCCCTTTTGCTTTCAATTGTAGTGACAATGCAAGAACCTCTGAGCTCCCGGAGGGAGCTTCCGATGACGAAGGTGAAGTTAAACATTTTTGAAATGTTTCGAAATCACCTTCACTGTTGGAGGAGATGGTTGTAGATGCCAATATCACTTTCCATCACTCCAAAAGGATGGCTGGATCTTCAGCGAAGTGCCCTGTTCAGTAGGCTCTTCTCGTAGAGGGGCAGGGGCAACGTTGGCAACTGCCCCTGGCAGGCTGAATCCTCCTTAGCAAGAAGCAGAGGAAAAGGGTGAGTCGGTCGAAGGAGTTGATGAGTGGTTGCTGCCCGGAAATCAGCAAACCTTGTTGAATCAACAACTAAAGGAGAAGAGGCTTAGGACAAACAGAAGGGTCTTATTCCCTCGATTCTAATCGAGGCGGAACTGGATAAGATTAGGGTTGGGTACCATATCCCAGACTCAGTCATTCTTCGCCTCCCTCTCCCGAGTGAATTACCCAACCGTCCCCCTGCCGGGATGGTCTCAATTTTTTGGGTCGCTTTACAGTGCAGCTTGCGTTTGCTCCTTCAAGGGATAGCTCGGGATTTGCTTTCTCAACTCTGGATAGCGCCTGGGTAGATAGTTTCAAATGGGTGGAGGAACTTGTTCGGATGTACGGTGTTGTGGGCTGAGATGGAGCAGCCCCCACTAACTGTTAACGAGTTTCTCCATCTGTTTCAAGTACGGGCGAACCCGCAGCAATTCAGCTAGTACTTTTTGTGTGCTTGGTGGAATAAGGGCGGACCTTTGATAACCGACCTTCCTACTTTCAACAAGTATTGGAGAGATAGATGGTTCTGGGTGTGCGGTTGCTGAGAGGCTGCTGAGCTTGGGCCCATCGACTCTCGCATTCCTCAAGTATTTTTCTAAGTAGGTGACTCGGCGTGTGCTCTTTTTTCTATCTTCTCTTGTTTTTAAGTCTTTGAATCTGACTGTGTGTGCTTTGTTAATATCCCCGAGTGGAGGCCGAATCTTGGAGTCGGCGCTTTAACTCAAATTAAAGATCTGAAGGCGCTAAGTTTGGAACAACGGTCTTGGAAGAGACTTCTCCAACCGGAGCATCTTTTTAATTCGGGTTTAGACTCGGTCTTGACAGATACTTTCTGGCTGCCCTTTTACATTCCTTTTGACTTTTATTTAACTCATTTTGTGGTTGATGCAGAGATGGCTGAGATTCGACCCTTCATTCGTCCGCCTTCCAAGATGAAGGCCCCTCCAAGGTCAGAGCATCTGCCTCCAAAGAGGCCGAAGACGGTCTCAAAGACTAAGGGGCATACTGCCCCGGGCGTCCCGACTGTGATTGTTCCTGACTCGGAGGAAGGGGCAGGAGTGGCGGACGTGGTAACTCCTGAGTCCCAAGGGGCCGCTAAGCCAGGACCTGTTGCCGAGTCAGTTCCAGAGCAGAGGGAGGAGCAGAGAAGGGAGGAGCCCTCAAGAGGAGAAACGACTCAACAGGAGACGTTGGTCTTCTAACGGGCTGTTAAGGACATACTCTCTTGGGCGATTTTCCACAGGAGCGAAAAAAACTTCGCTGCCCTCTTTGAAGCTCCCTCAAGGCGGACCCTCTCCCATATGGCGAAAATGTTTTTCGAGGTAAGAACTGAACCTTGTACTTGCTTTATCGGCTTCCTTAGGTTTGGCTGACCTTTTATTTTCCTTCGTAGTTTGTCCCTTGTGCGCTCAGGGCTTGCTCGGATCTGGCCAACCCTTGGAAGCGGGCTGGGGAGGTGGAAGCACAACTAGCTACTGTTGTGACCCGACTCAACATAATGACTGGCAACTTAGGGATTGTCAGGAAGGCCACTGAGGAGGCCAAGGCCGAGAGTTCCCCGTTTGGCCTCGCAATTGAAAGAGGCTCAAGAGGAGGGCCGACAGAATCGTCAAGCTCATGTCTCCTCCGAAGAGAAGTTAGCTCGGCTCAAGATCGAGACTAAGGCTGCCCTCAAGCATGCCAAGGTCTAGGCCGTAGAGGCCTTTCTTGAATCCCGAGAGTACTTGGAGGAGCAGGATCACTTATATCAGGATGGCTACATCAAGTGCCTGGACCTAATGAAGTAGTCTTTCCCCGACCTTGATCTCTCGGGATTCGACGAGAGTGGCTCTGGGTCTTATAGTCCGGATGTTAAGGCAACGGGGTTTGCTGATGCGACGGCGGTAGATCTTGGGGTTACTTCCTAGGCTGCTCCTAAAGTAACGTTAGAGGTTGCTCCGAGTGGCGACAACAACTGAATTCGAGCCACCTCCTGAGTTAGCTCTTGGTGAATCCTTAAGCTAATTTTGAATTACAAAGCGTGTCAGGCACTTTAAGCACACCAAGCTTCATGCCGAGCTCGAGAGCATCTGCAATCGAGAGGCGACATCGCTTGTCTTAGCCAACTCTTTTACGCATTTATCCTTGTCACTTTGGCAATGTAATTCCAAAGAAAGAACTAATGTAATGTAATGTAATGTAAAACTCGTACTGATGAATGAATATACTCAATTTTCACATTCATTTGACTCAGTTTACATGTTTTCTATTTTTTGCTCGTCTGGTAATCGAATTTAACCAATTACTTAACAGTCGACTTAAAGATAATAGATTTTTAGATGCTCGACATTCCAAGGATTGGGGAGTAATTGCCCAATTAGATCTTCCAACCGATACGTTTCAGGTCGGATGGTGCTCAAGACAACATATGGTCCTTCCAAATTGGGTCTCAGTGTGCACGCACCAACTTCCTTTGTGTTCAGGACGTTTTTCAGAGGACTATGTCCCCAGCTCGAAATCTTCTAACCTTAACTCGGGCATTGTAAAACCGAGCTACTTGCCCTTTCCATTTATTCTTCCAAGAGGTCGAGTCTAAAAGCAGCAATTCTTCGTTATCTTGTTCGTTAAAAGAACTGACTCGAGCATAAGGTTGTCTGATCTCGACCAGAGTGATGACTTTCGATCCGTACACAAGGGAGAAAAGAGTCTCTCCTATGACCGTTTAAGCAGTAGTTCGGTAAGCCCATAGTATTTTAGGAAGTTCTTCAGCCCAAGCTCCCTTAGCTCGGTCGAGTTTAGTTCGGAAGTGTTATTTGATGATCTTCTTGACTGCCTCGACCTGTCAATTCGTCTGAGGATGATGGGGGGACAAGTAGACATTTCTGATTTTGAGATTGTCACACATCTCTCGGTACTGTCTGTTTTCGAACTGCTTCCCGTTGTCAGTAACAATGGTCCAGGGTATCTCAAATAACAGTACATTGCTGAAAATCGTCAATCAATTCTTTGGCTTTCTTCATGTAGGCTTTCAACTGCTCTTTTCATGCTTAATAGACACTAGTAACCTGATTAACGATAAACTGTGAGTCACTGAATACGTTGAGATGAGTAACACCCAAACTGGCTGCTAGTCGAATGCCGATCAATAGGGCTTCGTATTCTACTGTATTGTTCGAGGCTTGAAATTCAAGTCTTAAGTCATATTACATGTAGGTTTGATCGGGAGTTTTCAAGACAACTCCTGCCCCTCTTGCTTTAGAATTAGATGAACCATCGATGAAAAGCTGCCAGTAGGGAGGGTCGGGAGATTACTCGGGAGTTGCAGTCATCGACTGATTGTGTAACACCCCAGATTTTTACCAACCTGGAGTTAGACGTCCTTAAGCAATGGGTCAACCATATCACTCTTCGAGCTCAATCCCAAATTCTAAACATCATTTTTCAATTCATTTTCTTCAAAATTTCACCTTTCACCACCTCATTCTTCAAATTTCTCCAAGTACTTTCACATTAGACACAATCCTAAAGTTTAAAAGATAAAGAACTATACTTAAACTAAAACTTACCGTAAATGGTACGTATATAGATAAAATAGGATTTTGACTATGAAATTCTTAGAATCTAATGATGTAGATAGGTTGTTTGGATGGATTAGCTTCTTCTATCCCAAAAACATATATTGTACGTCATGTAACTCATTATGGTTTGCAAATGAGACTTGATAAATGCCTCAACGGACTCGTGGGCCCAAACGGCTCAATTCGGGGGGATCTAAGGTGGGTCCCACATGTTTTCGACATCCCCGGGGGGTGAGGACCTCGCCCCAGAGGCGATCCCACGCCAATTTGGTCAGTGGCCGGCGAGCCCTCGCTAATCTCGTCCGTACAGCGGTCAGGCAGCCCGGTTTCTGTATTTTTTTCTGCACATTTTATCAAACTTTGAAAAACCATATCTCCTTCCTCATAACTCCAATTTAGGTGATTAAAAAATTAGATTGAAGCTAAATGAGTCTAGTTTTATATAAAAATATATAAAAAAATATAATAAAATATTTAATATAGTTTAAAGTAGGTCGTTGTGAGCAACTATCCGATAATCAGTTGTTGGACAGCTGCTACTTCTGGAATTTTTAAAATTTTTCTACAACTCAAAATCTTATGAAATTTGGTGGAGATAGGGTAAAATTGATGATGAACTACTAAAAAAATAATTAAAATAATACAATAACTAGAAGTACTCAAAATGAGGCATAGAATGACCCTAGGACCGTATTCTGCCATAATTAGGCTAGAATTAGGTTAAGTACCAAATTGAATACTCAGTAGAATTAACTTGAACCACTTTAAATATGAACTACAAGACCCAAAATGAGTAGGATTACTAACGCTATGTTACCTAGAAATCTATGATCAATCTTTAAACCCAGTTACTCTTGGGAGCATCGTAAAACTTTGTATCGGACCTGGACCGCATGTCGAAAGTCCGATAGCGATGAACTTAGACCATTATGACCGCCTAGTTGGACTTGACTATCATCTCGAAAATTAAGCCCAAACGATGTCCTGAGAGTGTTTCCTTGAGTCCGGAGTGAAGAGAGTAAGAAAGTGAAGATTTTTAGAAAATTAAATATATTTTTAAGTAATCTGGAATGGTTCACTTGCGCATTATTTTTAAGTGTTCTGACCGTTAGATTTCGACCCAAATTTATCCTCGGATCATGATAGGTGTCCCTTACATGTCATAGCACTTGTGGCCCTGATCAAGTTTTGGTGACCGCTGAACTGAAACTGGTCCGCCACAGTCGATCTGAAAATCCGACAGGACTGAAAACTTAGCTTGACCTAAATCCAATATTAGAGAGCTTAAGTCCAATCGTATTTACTAACAGGACCTCCAGAAGTGCTCCGTTAAGACGGAACAGTCCGTATTTGGACATAACCTAAGTATACCATGGCCCTAAGTCTAATTTGAAGAGTTTTGGGCCTATATAAGGACCTTAAACCCTCACTCTCTCATCCCATACGAATTTGGAAAAACCTAGGAGAGAGAAGAGGAAAAAGAGAGAGAAAGTGTGAGAGAAGTGGAAGGATCTTCCTGTTATCCTACCCTGCTATCCTACGTGCTTAATCATCACGATCTAATCACTTTTCCAGTGACTCCGGCTTCGTTCCTAGGTAAGAAAACTCAAACCCTAACCTGTTTTGAAGCTTACAATAGTCTAAGTGATGTTGTAGCTAACCTGTTTCATGCCTTAGATAACCTATTCGCCGTTGATAAAGACTTATCGTTTGAATCACATCCGTTATGAGTTTTCTGGTTTGATGTGCGGACTATATACGTTTAGGTTATGGTTTTCAACACTTTCAATGTTAGATAATGACTTATTCTTGCATAGGATGCTATTTCACATGTACAAAGTGTTGTCCGTTTCTATTTTCAGTTATACGTTAATTATGTTGAATATATTGTATTCCTCGTATTTGTAGAAAATATCGTATACGTATGAAATTTGGATTTGTGTTTGCCATGATTAATTACTGTCTAGGTATGCTAGATGCATGTGTATCAACTTCTGGGTGAACGGATTTGCCTAATACATGTTATATTAACATACGTCGTGTATGTTACAATGCGTAGCCTAAGTGTTTGTAAAAATGACTAAATGAGTATAAACCTTGCGTTAGTGTACGCCATGAATAACCATCGTAGCTATGTGATTGTTGTGTAGGCGACAATCCTTTGACGAAAGGACTTACCCTAATACGTATGTTAACTAATACATACCATATATGATATAATGTGGATGCTAAGAGTTTGTAAATATGTCTGTACGAATAAATACTTGTAAATTGTTCTTTAAATGGGTGTTGATATAGGATTCTTAGCCACTCTAATGATGTGTATGATTTCCTCCATATACTTTGTTTCATACTCATTTCTTTTACTTAGAAATGCGTAAGTATGGATTCATGTTTATGTTGTACTTCATAACATGCTCAATTGATTGTATAATTTGAATCATAGCTCCATTACTGCCTTGAGTATCTCATATGCTAGATCGTTGTAATTGAATGTGATTGGGGCTATTGTATAGTCCAGGTAATCGGTAACCGTTCTTCAAGTGGTAGTTGAGGATGTTTCGCCACACAGGATGTGTTCAACGAACCCAAGTTGTACGTGGGATGTTTAACAGTGATTAGGCCACACGGAGTGCTTATGCATTCCATGTCGATCAACTCAACGTGCGCTTGGCCTAGTTGAGCTTATCAACTAACCCGATTGATCGATGTTTGTTCACCATGTTTGGACGCTACTGTTTGAACCTAAGGTACCAAACTTACCATTAGAAAGCTCCTCTAACCTTGGTACCTCGATCCGCTAAGACTCATGAGCTGATTATGGTGGTATGGGACACTATATTCGTGATGTCGGCCTACTCTGATTGGTGACGAGCCCTTTATAGTGACCAGTGAGTACCTATACTCGTGAGCCGATTATGGTGGTATGAGACACTATATTCGAGCTGTCGGCCTACGTTGATTGGTGACGAACCCTCTGTAGTGACCTCGAGTATATCCTGATAGTGCATAAGGGCGACGAGTCTTGTTGTAGTATTTGAGATATAATTAGGCCTGTATTGATTTGGTGATGGGGGAGTGGTGTAACGATTGCACGCAACAGTCCTAGCAGCCCTTGCAGTGACCTAGAACCGTAACATCGTATGAGATTATCTCGGACTGACGACCCGAGAATGGATCACTGTTTGGGTAATGATATAAGAGAGGTACCTTAGCTTCTCAATCCTGCTGTATGAAAAGGACTAATAAGAACTTGGTAATCATACTCATGACATCACATTGCATGTGTCATTGGCGTTGGTGTGAGAGCACAGTAGTAGTGATTCATGCCGCGATCGTTAGATGATGTCGCATGAGAGAGTTTGTAGTGAGGGCATGCATCATTACCTCATATCATTCTTGCATTAACAAGAGTATCTAGGACATGTTTGATTGTACTGCTTTATCATTACTGATTGATTGAATTGATAACATATTAACATTTGCTGTATATAGTTTTCACTAAGTTGATCACTCACTCCCACGTTACGGGACGGTGTTGGCCACACCAACCAGTCTCTATTTTAGTTTCAGATGATGGCGATGCTTACGAAGCAGAGCCGAACTTTATGATGATGAGAAGGATTTCTCCTATATGCAGGTTCTGATCGATGGGGTTACAGGGTTACTGATTAGATGCCAATACACTTGGTATTTTACCTTTTATTTAAACACCCATATGTATATTCTTTTCTTTCCATTTTTGGAGTATATATGTATTTAGCTAACCTGGTAACATGTTCACACTCTGGAGACTTACAATCAATTATACATTTTATATATTTATCACAGTCTTCCACTTAAGAAACTTAATTGTCTCTGGAGTATGATATGCTGTTTTGGTCTAATCTCACTCATGTTTTCTGCACTAATATGAACAACATTCATCCATCATTGAAAATGTTGTATAAGTGATGTTCTGGAACTCGGGAGTGGAGTTTATGCTCGACCCCCGATTTTCGGGATGTTACAGATTGACAGGCTCATCCGCAAGCTCAGTAGGTGAATCGGTTTGCGGGGTAACTTCAGCTATGAAGTCAGCCACAGCCTATCCTTTAATTGCTACCCTCGGCTTATATTGAATGTTGAATTCACTGAGCTCAATTGTCCACTTCGTTAGTCGTTCGAAAGCTTCTGGTTTCTGAAGAATCTGATGGAGTGGGAGGTCAGTCACGACGATGATAGTGTGCACTTGAAAGTACGGTCGAAGTCATTGTGAAGACATAACTAATACTAGGGCCACTTTCTCCAGCTGTAAATATCGGGTTTCTGCAGGAAGCAGTGCTTTGCCAACATAATACACTGGTAATTACTTCCCTTTATGCTCACGTATCAAAGATGAGTTTATGGCTGTGTCGGAGACCGCTAGCTATAACAGTAAAGCTTCACCAGGCTAGGACTTTGATAGTAGAGGAGAAGATGCGAGATCTGACTTCAATTGTTAGAATGCTGCTTCACACTCTTCTGTCCAATCCACCGTTTGTCGTCCTTTCAGTAGTTTGAAGAATGGAAGGCATTTATCGGTAACTCGGAAAAGGAAGCGGCTGAGTACGGCTACTCGTCAGTCAGTCTTTATATATCCTGAATCATTTTTGAAAATTCCATGTCGAGTAATGCCTTGATTTTATATGGATTCGCTTTAATTCCTCGTTGATTGATTAAGAATCCGAGAAATTTACCCGATCTTACTCCGAAAGCGTATTTACTCGGGTTCAACTTCATTTGATACTTGCAAATTATAATGAACATTTCTTCTAAGTCAGCAATATGATCTGCCACATGTATACTTTTGACGAGTATATCATCGATGTATACTTCCATGGTCCGGCCGATCTGTCAAGCAAACATTTTGTTTACTAATCATGGTAGGTTGCTCCTGCATTCTTTAGACTAAATGACATCACACGATAATAGTAAAGACTTTTATTAGTGACAAAGGTAGTCTTAGATTTATCTGATTGATGCATTACAATTTGATTGTATCCAAAATAAGCATCCATAAAACTAAGAAGTTCATGTCCTGTCGTACTGTCCACTAACTAATCGTTACTCGGAAGAAGAAAGCTGTCCTTTAGGCAGGCTTTGTTTAAGTCGGTATAGTCAACACAAACTCACCATTTTCCATTGGCTTTTTTCACGAGTACGACATTAACTACCCACTCTGGATAGTATATCTCTTTGATGAATTTAGCCTTGAGGAGCTTGCTGACCTCTTCTTCAATGATGACGTACCTTTCGGAGCTGAGTGGTCGTTGCTTTTATCGGATCGGTCGGTAAATCGGGTCGATATTAAGGTGATGAGTCATTAACGAGGGATCGATCCCGGGCATATCTTCATGGCTCCATGCAAACACGTTGGCATATCGTCAGAGTAGGGATACCAACTTATCTTTCATAGGCAACTGCAGAGTCGAGCCAATCCGAATCATTTTGGACTCGTTTGTCTTGACCAAAGGTATTGGAATTAGGTCCTCTATCGGTTGGCCTCATTCGTGAGTCTCAGCCCGATGGTCTAGTGATTCGATCGTGGTTACCTTGGCTGGAGCTTTCATGGCCATCGCATAGCAGCGCCTTGCATCCTATTGGTCACCTTTGACGACTCCTACTCCCAACTCGATCAAAAATTTCACGAATAGATGGTACGTTTACACTACAACTTGGAGAAGACATAGATAGGGTCGACCGAGGATGACGTTATAGACTAATGGTTAGTTGACTATCAAAAAGTTGACTATCACTGTTGCTTGATGCAAGGAATTTTCGACAGTGAGTGGTAGTGAGATGACTCCTTCAGGAAGGGTTTGTTCACCCGAAAATCCGATCAATGGGGTGTGAACTAGTCGTAACGCCGACAGTTCGATGCTCATTTTGTCGAATGCTTGAGTAAACAGTACATCCGCGGAGGATCCTGTATCAACTAGAATGCAAAACACCTTGCGGTTTATTATAGTGAGGGTGACGACTAAGGTGTCATCATGAGGATGATGAATACCCCGAGCATCTTCATCGGTAAAAGATATGTAGTACTTTTCCTTTTTTCTCTCTTTCGAAGGCCGAGCTAAAATCAAGATCTCAGACTCAGGTCAACTGATGCTCCTTGCATGATTTTTCCAAGCACTGTTTGAGTCACCCCCGCCTCGGGGACCACCAAAAATAGTTCGGACTTCTTCCGTGGGTTAGTTGTCACCCGAACGTTCTTCTATCATCTCGGTTCTTTCGATGTGTTCTCTGAGATGACATTCTTGGATGAGTCTCTCGATTTTTTCTTTCAAGTAGTAACAATCACTCGTATTGTACCCATGGTCGCGATGATAGTGGCAGTACTTATTCTTGTTCTGTCAATTCGAATTGTTTTAGAGTCTATTTGGCCAGTTAACGAATCCTTCGCCCTTGATTTCCATCAATACCTGCTCTTGCGGCTTATTGAGCGGGGTATACGTTGAGAATTTATGGTCAGGCTGCTTACCAGATCTACGTTCGTCGTGAGTCCGATCATCCTTACGCTTCTTACCACTAGCTGAGTCAACTTCCTTTTTTGCTAACTCTTTAGTCAAGACTTTTGCGTTTTAGGCGGCCTCACGCATGATTCGAGTTTCTTCGGCATTCGCATATTTATCCGACCGACCCATGAATTCAGCCAGAGTAGTAGGCGGGTTCTTGTCCAAGGGTGTAAGAAATGATTTATCTGGACACCTTGCATGAACGAGTTGAGTGTTATCTCATCTGAATGTTTCCAGACCTGGAGCGACCGGAAGTTAAAGCGCTTAATATAATCCTTCAGCAGCTCTCCCTCTTTTTGAACTATATTGTTCAAGTGCGCAGATGACTTCAACTTTTTCTTCCCACCAATGAAATTGGTGAGGAAATCGTCGCTGAGCTCTGTAAACGAGTTAATAGACTTTGGTTTTAACTGTTTGAACCAGAGTTGAGCCACGTTGGCCAAAGAAAGGGAGAAGGCTCGGCACATTAAGGTGTTGGAGGCATCATGAAATTCCATATACGTCCAGAAGGACTCGATGTGCTCGGTTGGATCGGATTTACCAGTGAAGGGCGTGATCTGAGGTAGACAGAATCGTTCAGGTAACCGAGCTTTCATAATTTCTTCTGTAAATGGGGATGCCTTCATCTCGAGTCTTGTCTGACCTAGATTACGATTTTGCCTCATGTCTGCGATCTCTTCTTACACTTCTCTCCGGAAATCCTGAAGGTCAACTTTCCAAGGTTCGTCACTATCAGTCGTACCCTCAACTGGGGGCTTGCTGCGCCTTCTCCAATCTATTTCGTGTCGAAGATCAGTGGCAAGCAGCGGGGCGGTCACGAAATGAGAGGGTGCAGGCTCGACCGGATGCTGGTGTTGGCTTTGTTGAGGAACAGATCGTAGAGCAATGTACTGAGGGTCAGCAAATTGTTGTGGGGCATTTGCCCGACTGCCTTCATGCTGAGGCGGAACTTGCTGGCAATGGATCTGTTCTAGCGTTTGTTTCATGTAGTTCATGTTAGTCCTAAGTTCTTGGACCTCCTTGTCTAACCGTCCGTTTCCTCGATTCCGTTGAGTATTCCTAATCAAAACGGAGGTTGTCGGACGGGTCGCGGAACCTTGTCGATTATCGGGTCGGTTCTGGGCCCCTTGGGCTCCATTTATACCCGGCGGGCCTTCTGTCGCTGGTGGTCCAGTGACAGCAACCTCATTGGGCTCGTTCTAGACGGTTCTCCTTGTTCTTGCCATTAGAGATTTCGTTAAAGCTTTTTGATAGAGCTAAGAAGACGACTTTTCGTATCGCTTCTCACAGACAGCGCTAAGCTGTTGATGCAAAAAACTGGTTCGCCCTCTTCCGATCCTTCACCCACACAGGAAGAAGATAATGGAGACCCTGGCCAAGGCCGGGGACCCTTCGATGCCAAAGTTAGGACTAGGATCGTGTTGAAGGGTTCTCAGGAAGAGTTTTTATGTACCTTTCACCTTTGAAGTCTCTTGTATTTATAGGAAGAAGAGGATCCCATCGTGCCAGGATTCTTTTCCTGATATCTTGGAGATTCGGTGTCAATCAAATGTTGTACTCTAGCCGATCCGAGATCCTTGGGTCGGGAGATCTTTTTACCGGATTTTCGGGAAGGTGTTTCTTTATGCACCGTTTCTTCCCTTTCTTGGTAGATTTTACCGATTATATCCGGCCTGGCCGACTCTACTGATGAGTGAATCTCAGCTGGCTATAACAGGTTATGTTACTTGCCCTCTGTCGGATGAGACGAGACTGATTCATAATCAGTTTATTTTCTTAATCCGATTGCCGACTCTGTAACCGACCTCAAGATGGGTCGGTTTTATGGTCAGTCGTGTGGCTTCTGAACTTCTGGCCTTAGTCGATCTCTTTGGATGTTGCTGTCACGTTTATCGAGCCAACTTTGTACATATCATAGATTCTTCTTTATGATTCTGGACTTTATAGTCTCGGTCTGGATTAGTTCCTTGTGATCCGAGTCAAGTCTCTCCTTTAAACTTTTGATATGTTTACCTCGGTTGGGCTTATTGCCTCAGGATCCTGGGCGGTATCAGTAGAGTTGGTCCATTCCATAGCCGAGTCTCTAGACTTGTCTTGTTTTTCCCTAACACCTTTCTTAATCATATGCACATTGCATTTGTCTTTTTAAAAAAAATAATAATTTATACTAGTAATTAACTCCATCAAATCACCTTAAGTTAAGACATTATGATCTCTTCAATGGTGACTTGAGTGACTACTGGCTTATTAATTGCTAATATTTTTGGATGCATTGTTGCCTCATTTGCATATTGCATTCGATCATTTCTTCCTCTTATTCATAGTTACCATTTCTTCCAAACTTATCATAAGTTGAAGTGTTACAATTTTCTTAGTGGTGATTTGGGAGAATCGCGGCTCACTAGTTGATTTATGATATTGTTAGTAACCGACTAATTTATTAATATAAGGTTTTTTTGAATTCTGAAAATCTTTTTAAAAAATATAATTCTAAATCACATAAAGTAGGAATTGCATGAAAGCCAGGGCAATTGCGTAAGCCTAATCTCTTCCCTCACCATCACAATTGTTCTTAAAATATTTAGTGGCAAATAGAGCTAGGCAATCCTGACCCGATCCGACGGCCTGGATCGATATGGATCGAGTAGGGCAGTCTAGATTCGAAAACTTTTCGGGCCGAGTTCGGATCCATACCTACTTGGACCGATCCGATCCAGAATCCGACTCGATTCGGAGTGGATAAACTACATGCATTTTCATGATATGCCCTAATAGAGTTTACTCAGTACGATAATAGCTAGAAGTGGATTTGCTGGTGTACCACATACCAGTTATATAGTTGTTGTAAATACGTGTCGTGTGCGAAGGCGAGTACTGGTGCTCCTCGAGCTTCGAGTTGTACGAATGGTTCAAAGGAGATTAAATTATATGGGCCCCAAAGTGATGTATTTATTATATCTATACCATTCATATAATTTTAGAGATCATTATAGAGCATTATTTAAAAAAGGAATAATATCCAAAGATCATATGGACCACACCACAAATAGCAGCAGAAAATGATTTTCACCGTTAAACAATTCGTGTGATCCACTTCATAGTTAGATCTGTCTTATTTTTCATCTCAAGTCTTAAGACGAGCTTGCCAAATGGATGGACGGTTTGGATATTACACATACCCCATGATCAGACCCACAGAACTTGCTAATGTCAATACAACAAGTCACACTATGCATAGATTTACGTGAAAATGACGTCAGTGCACTTTTGTGCAGTGCACTTTAACACTATAATACGTTTGATGAAAGTGCGGATAAAGTTCTTTCAGAGCCATGTGGGGCCCACCTTGATGTATATGTTTTATCTAAGCTGTTCATCCATTTTGACATATCGTTTTAGGCCTTGAGCACAAAAATGCGGTATATCAAAGGTTGAAGTGGACCACACCACATGAAACAGTTGGATTGAATTCATACGATCCGAATCATACTCAACCCGATTCGACTCTGTTTCCCTGATCGAGTCGAACACGGTTCGAGTCAGGCCAACCATGCATCGGATCGGTTTGAGTTAGGTGACCCGAACTCAATCCCTAATCAGATCAAGTTCGGATCAGGTCATTGAGATTTTGGATCGGATCGAGTTGGACCCAATCCGATCCGATCCTGCCCATGCCCAGCTCTAGTGGCAAATCTTATCTAAGAATCATCTTAAACGAAGAGTCTTTAATTTTCCAACCCAAAGCAATTCCTCAAGTCTAGCTTCTACTTTCTATACTTTCACACGCAAGTGGCGACTCGATATCATTTAAATATACCATTCTTAGTCCATGTTACACCCATTAAAGGCCAAGTCATAATAATTGCACTGGACATGACTCCATCGTACATGTGCGTGCCCCACAAACGCAAGGCTGATGTCCACGGAAGTCCAAAAATAAGGTGGATCCAGGGCATAAGTGGACCACACCACACGTATGCCTACAGTTGAAATCTTCCTGAGGCCCACCGTATTGTCTATTTTCCTTTCAACATGTTCACATTGTCTCGTGATGAGATCATATAAACATGAATGAACTAAAAACACAAATATAACTAAAACTTATATGAACCCAAGAAATTATCAGTATACATTTGATTTCCACCTTGTGGCCCACCTGAGTAGCTTGCTATCATTTTGAAGTATAGTTCTGACTCATCTTCTCTTGGCTCATGGATCTCATGTACTGCTATCCGGACCGTCCAAATCGTGGGTCACATGCACTAATCAAGAAAGGCTAGTTAGCCGGCCATCAAAATGGATGTTGAGGGTCCTTATCCCAAAAAGAGAAATCAGATAGCCATTACCATCGTATCATTCTAAAGTTGTTGTTATCATTATTTAAATTTTGTTATGCTTCAACCATAATCGGTTGAGAATTTTGCAGAGTCTGGATTTTTTAAAATTTGTGACTTGTTTATGGTTATAGGGTCACCACCATTTTCAAAATAATGGTAAACGCACATAAGTGTTGAGAACAGCATATCGGCGTTGCCTTGCGAGATAAGCAAACGAACCGATTCGGCGGCGAATGCGCCAGGTAGGTGATGTGAGATTGGGACCCCTTTCTTCTGCTGTGTAGGTTGACCCATGTGGTGGGCCCGACTAGCATGATGTCACTGATCAGAGTATCCGAGCCATTAATTAAATGGACCTCAATTAAATGGGTTAATCCAAAATATTCCCACTAATTGGAAGATCCTAGCCGTTCAATTTTTGGATTTCTCGTCCAATCAGGATCTTTGCTATATGCTCCTCTGGCTGTATATTTTCATGTTCCCATTGGAAGGGTCAGGATCTTCTAATGAGTGAGATTTTGGGTCAGTGTCCATAAACGGTGGAGCCCAACGGTCTAGATCGCTAAATATGGGTCCCACTTGGAAGAAACATGGAGTGAGCATCACACCTTTCTATTCCTCCTCAAAAGCTAGTTTCTTCGCAGGGAATTATAGTATCCTGCTGACCAGCAAACGTGTGGTTTGCAGACACAAGATTTTCTGCATGTCGACCATTTTAGGGTAATCAAGGCCGTTGATATTAAGGGTCTCACTTTGGATAGGGGAAACCCAGTCAGATGAGAAGATCCCAATCCTTTGATATTTGGACTAGTTCTCAGTGAATATTTTCTCCTTAACCGTTACTATATTCTCCTCAGTTATACCAGTCTAATGTTGAAGCCCTTATCCACCATCCGTAGCAGGAAAACGAAATGAACGGTTTGGATCACCCATCTATGACCCAGCAATTATGGAATTCTGTGGGCCAGTAGATGTGAGGAAACTTAGCAGGCTGTCCTACTCATTTCTTCTTGTGGAAGGAAGAGCTTAATGGTCAAAAATTCCGCACGCCTGAAATATTCTGTCGCCTGACTTATCAGCGACAGCAAAACGTGTACAGGATCCAGACAGTTGGATCGGAGAATTTTATATTCGTAAATTTTACTGGCCTATTTAGATTGGAGGAAAAAATAAATTCGGCTGTTTGATTTATAATGATACAAGTAAATCCTTGGCAAATAAGTACTTATTGCCTTTTTCACGTGGTTTGAAAATGGTAATTAATTCCACCTTGAAAACTAGTTTAAAAGGGTTAGACTTAAATATGTGGGACCCATCTTAATGTATATGATATATCTGCGCCGCCAATCTACTTTGTTAGAATGTTTTGGGGCATGAACTTAAAAATGAGGCAGATCCAACCCCCAACTGCCCACACGAAAAGAAAGAGTGGCTTTAATTTATCCACCATTGAAAGTTATTTCCTTCGCTGGACCATATTGAAATTTATTTGCCATATAACTGATTCACAGGGTCACACAGAGATGGATGAGGGGAAAACACAAATATCATTTTGATCAAAAACTTCTAGGGTAGGAAGTTTTTAATGGTAGTCATTTGATTCCTACTATTTCCTGTGGTGTGGTCCACTTAAGCTTTGGATCCATCTCATTTTTGGATTCACACTCTAAATTCCAGTCACATAACAAATGGGCAGTGTGGATAAGCCACATACATCACAGTGGGCTCCACATATCTCCATTTTAGTTTTGAAAAAGCGAGTCACGGTATGCATTGAGAAAGACCTGTTAATTAACTCTAGGTAAATAATTATTATCCATTTACTAGATAATTACAGTTGAGCAAAAAATCAAACAGGCCAAGGGAAATTGGCAGGCAGTTGACCTGCTGAGTACTGGCAGCATGTCAGTAGCCGCTAGCCATTGGACGATATCCATCTATTCTTTCTAGATCATTGTATGGAATGAGCCCAAAAATGAAGTTGACCAAAATCTCAGGTGGACCACATTTCAGAAAACAGTGGTATACAACACCCACCACAAAGTTTTGAATTAAGTTGGTATTTGTGTTTTTTCTTCATCCAGGTCTTTGTAAACTAACCAACAAGTCTTTCAATGTCGAGCGATCAATTACCATTGTTTTCCTGTGGCATGGTCTACCTTAGATCTGTATCTGCCTCAGTTTTAATGTCCTAAAATAATAATTCAAAATGTATGGATGGATAAAACAAATACACTATTGTGAGGCTCATAGAAAACCATCCAGCAGCAAAGTCTATTGTCAGTAGGTAATCTATGTAGTGGAGAGATTGTTATTTCTAGAAAATAGTAAGAAATGAATATATAGTCATTTTTCTATATTAATTTTTAAGATTATTATTATTATTTTTGGAAATGTTTCTATATTTAAAATTTGTTGTTTGAAAAATTAAACTTTCATTAAAAAGTTTTGCTTGGAAAATATGGGTTATGGTAGGTCTTGTATTGCCATGTTGTACACATTCGTATACACAAGATATTATCATGTTTTGAATACTTGAAAATAATGGTAGCACATGATGCATGTGGCATGTTGGCACGTATGGTGCTAGGGTAGCACTTATAGGTATTTAACGGCACATATGACACAGTAACACATGTAATGCATTACACGTGTTAGGTGCTTAAAGATGAGCATGGCACATGTGGCATATAGACACAATTAAATACGTGCGTGGATAACAAATAAAGAAGTGTAACCGTATATACACACATGTGGTACAATGGCATGTGTATAGTGCATGTGGCACATTTGCACAGGTAGGACATTTAAAGATGAGGGTGGCAAATGTTACAAATGGTACGTTAGGATGTATGGCACACTGAAACATGGATTATCAAAAAGTGGATGGTGTCATATATTGTACGCATGGCACATTGGTAAATGTTGGGCACTTAAAGATGGATGGTTGCATGTGGGGGTATTTAGAAGATAAGTGACAGCATAGGTGATTATCATTTTGGGCTTTTGAGAAGATTAAAAAAAAAAAGTATGGCCATTTTCTTTCATTTCCTTCAATTTTTGGAAAATGATAATTCTTAAACATAGTGAAAGAAAGATAATTTTTTTTTCATAAATTGAGGAAATAAAATTGATGTTTTCAAAAACTTCACAAAAATAAATATAACGAGAATGTCATTTTCATGAAATCTATTGTCCTTGCATTTTGGCCCAATAGATATAATCGGTCGTAGATGTATGCTCGCTAATGGACCTGCAAGAATAAGGGAGATATGGACAGTGAGAGGTGCCGATAACTAGTTATGGATCCTCCGATGCCTAAGTTAGGCTGATAAACTTGGATCAAGGGATAGACAATAGGTTTTAGCTTACCTCTTCTTATTTGGGGTAGCGGTATTTATAAGGTCCTTGAGCGGTTTTGAAACTGTCGTGTTTTAATGGGATGCGAGAGTCCCAATTTGTATATAAAATTGCTTCTAAAACTGCCATTAGGCCCACCTCAATCACCATGTTATTCGGTCAAGATTAGGTTAGGCCATCTTTTTCCAGACATGGGGCATAACCCCTCTGGGTTATTTATACTGTCTTAACGGTGGTTGGTTAAGTCAATTCAGAAGGTGGGGAGAGCTTGGATCTTGAGCTCATTGCATTATGGGGCTTTCGTCCATGTTGTAGACGTTCCGAGTAAGACAGATCCTCTCCTATGAGCTCTATCATTAGAAAGCTCAGATTGGGGGTCATCTCATTGCTGGGAGAGTTGCTCATTTTACATCCAAGCCCTATGCCTTGAACAACTTGGCTCGGAAACTTGTCCCGAGCCTTCGACCACCTTCGTTTGGATCCTCTTGTAGTCAGTTAATTGCTCTTCCCATGTGAGGGACCAGTTTAATTTTTCTCCCAACAGTTAGCCCATACTTCTGAGCTCGTCATGTATGAATTTAGGAAGTATGATATCAAATTTGGTTTGATAGTACGAGAATTGAAATTCAAATATTACTTTTGCTTGTAGAATAATGAATGGTAAATGGAACTTGGGTTCACATCTTCTTAAGGGGATTTAATATGTAGGTTTGTCAAATAAGCCCATTAACCTTTCTAGCTTAGCCCACTTTCGTTTGGGCTTAGGCTGGAAAAGAGGCTCGAGGTGGAGTTATGGGCTAAAACCTCAAGCCCATTTAATAACAGGCTCAAGCTTCATTTAAGAGCCCATCAGCTCGGCATGACCTTGGCCAGCCTGAGAACCCTTTTTTTCAAGGGCATTTTTATCAAGTTTCATGCATGACAAGGCACAATTAATAAATAGCCCAGAAATTACACAAAAATGAGTGGCAAGGCTTAGGCCAGACCCAAGCTTGGGATAAGGTCAGGCATAATGATCACAGTGCGTGCCCGGTCCTGTTTGTTTCGGCCTATCACGAACCCGGCCCAGGCTCTGGACTAGGTTTTGTGGGTCAATCTTGGCAGACCTCAGACCACCCCAAGCCGGCCTATTAACAACCGTATTGATATGGGTTCAATAAAGGGGTGGTTGGGCGCGGTCGGGCCAAGAGGGACCCGGATTCATTTCATGGTCTCTCTCAATCTCAGATCCAAACCCAAGACAGTAGCCATTTGATTGGAGTTGGACCGGGTCATGTTTAGGTCAGATCTAGACGAAGACAGTTTAGACCCGACCCATTTATCCGTGGGATGGGTCTAGGTTGGATATGAGCGGGTTTGTTTTATCTTTAATATAGATTGAGCTTTGATATTCCCACATGGTGGATATGTGCAATATCCAAGCCATCCACAAAAGGGTACTACTATATAGATTATCCAAATAATCAAGTGGGTCCACTAGTCAGGTGGGCCACGATTAAGTATTAACTAAACAAATTTACAATTGTTAATTAAGCCTTACTTTTCTTCATGTCGTTTTCATTTTTAAAGGCCATCTTAAACATGGGTAAGAAGGGTGGATCAATTCCTACCACGATGATCACGACCGTTGGTTGGAAAGAAGAGACTGGTCATCATTTCAAATAGCAGCCCACTAAGAGGAGAATGGCCTCCTATCATCGTCTAAGATGAACCCCATCGGGATGGGGTAGACCCACAGGCTAACCAAGCCTACTTAAAAATTGAGTTTGTACTGACTTTATTGGTTTGGAGCTGGGCTTTGGTCGGAAACATGGTCTATGGGGTATTCATCAGGTTTTGGGTTGTGCTTGGATTTTAAGCCCACCCGGCCTATCTCATCAATGGGTCTACGTGTTACCGGCGTGCAAAACATGTGACCTACGTACTGGTTTTGCCATATTCAAATACGGACTGAAAACGATTTTCAGACCTTGCATGTGACAGGTCAGCAATTTCAAGACACTTGTATCAGGAAAGTGGATTGCCTGGCGGGTCGTGAGGGCTTGATCACGCAGGATTTGATTGAGTCATAGGCCGTTGTTAGAGATGGGCCTGATGAAAATAATGTCCAAATGGAAGGATTGTTGGGGACCTAACACCACCGGTTACTGAACTCTAAGGGGCCCACTATGATGTGTGTATTTTATCTGCGCTATCCATCCACTTTGCCAGCTCATTTTAAAGCATCAATACAAAATTGAAGTATATCCAAAGTTCAGGTGGACCACACCAAAAGAAAGTACGGATAATGATGTCCATTGATGAAGCCCTCCTAGGGCTGAGCATAGTGTTTATTTGCCATCAAACTCATTGATAAGGTCACACAGACATTATTGAAAACCTTTGTGGCCCTCGAAAAGTTTTGTAACGGTAGGCATTCAATTCCCACTTTTTCCTATGGCGGATTCCACTTAAACTTTGGATATGTTTCAAAAAGTTTATAAGATGAAATTTTAAGGCAAAATAGATGGACGGCACGGATAAAACACATATTATAGTGTGGGACCTATAGAGTCGGGTCACCGGGAAAATCTCAATCTATGGGTTCCACCATTATGTTTGTGTCATATCCACTCTATTTTATCAGCTCGATCTAGAACATGAGTCCAAACGCGGGGAAGATTCAAAACTCAAGTGGACCACACTAGTAGGTATTGAGCGCCCACCACCAAACTTTCTCAGGGACCACAGGTTTCCATCCCCACAGTTTCTTGTAGTGGCCCACACTTGAGTTTTTGATCTCCCTTACTCATAAAATGAGCTGGAGAAATGGATGGACGGAGTAGATATAACACTAACCTTATCCTCAGGCAGACAATTCATCAGGTGGTCCGCACTCATATGCCGACTATGGATGGTTAGAAGTAAATCACCACGCAAAATGAAACGGACCGACCTGACTACTCAACAGGTAGATCAACCTTCAAACATATATGTTGGCCCACCTGATCAGACCGTTGACAGCCTTAAACGGTGACACAGAACCACCCATATTGCCACGCATGGCCCTCATTCTCCCATCGGAGGTCTCATTATTAGTCTCTGCATGAGGCCCAATTGCTCCAAACAGCAAAAACCCAGCTTTCCTCAGCAGCTTTCTAGCTGGCCGGCCCCACTGAGGGAAATGATCTATCGATCGCCTTTCACTAACCGTCATCTTTCATAATCACGCACGGTCCATATGATGAGCTGACATCCCGATCAACGGTCAATGGCATTAACCATAGCCATAGCAGCCTCTACCTGATGGATGGTCAGGATCTCCCATGTTGACAAACCTGACTTAGAACATTGACACTGACCTTAATGAACGGCCCAAATCTTGCTCATGCGACTACTATTAAACAAAGGAAAAGGGATTGTGATGAAGGATGTAAATCCGGCATATGCGATTATAGATCAGATGATTCACTAAGCCCTAGGGTGAATAGCCCACTTTACAAATACCCCAGAAAACAACGGCCAAGATCGTACAATTAATTTACGCTTAGAAAGAAAACCTAGAAAGATGTAGACTGCCATGAGAAGAGTGCATGTGCGAGACATGATTACCGGTTTCTCGCCCCTCATTTTCTCATTTTTAGCTTTTTCTCACTTGTCTGCCACTCTTTTGACTAATGCACGGCACCGAAAACTCCATAGCCGACGGACAGAAATAACGACAACGCCCAAACCCCACTCGACGGCTAAAACATTTAATAAATAAAAGATTCGGTCCTTCCGTCAGTATCATAAGGTTACCATACACTCCCGTTTTTTTTTTCATACTATCGCCTAATACATATTAGCCAAAGTTGTATGTTGGGACATTATTAATGGATCGTCAAAATTTACCACAGTATATCATTACTATAACAGAATTTTTAACGGATTAGATTTGCATCCCACTTGTGGTCCACTTAAGTTTTGGATATGCCTCGTTTTTGTGATCATACACGAAGATGATCCGAGGAAACTGATGGACGGGGTGGATATCTCGGTGGATGGGTCCCATGTAGCTTCCAAGCACAGGAATTTCCGTGGGCAAGGGCGCATGAAACTCGCGTCGCATAGCTACTGATGGTGGCCGTTTCTCATTACGATGTTTGCTAGAATACAAACAGACGCATTACAACAACTGGATTAAGATCCCTTTCAATGATACTGTCAGTGTATGAAGGAAGTGTCAAATGATCAAACGATTAAAATATACCAATCTAATAGTTTCTTTTTCTTTTTTTTTTTTTTCCTTTTTCACCGATCCAAGGTGTGGCCCATCAAATAAACGGGCTGGATCATTCAAATCTCTTTCACTGGTGCAAATCAATTTCTGGACCCACATTATACGCATGCACTTAGAAAATTAAGAAATTAAACAGAAATTAAGCTGACTGGGTACATCTAATGGACAGTTACGAATGAAAGTATCAAATGGTTTCAAGTGTCCACAAATCAGAGGTGGGATCGTCCGACCAATCTTAACGGTTGACATTCAATCCCCACAGTTTCCTGTAGCATGGCCCACTTGAGTTTTGGATCTGCCTTATTCTTAGGATAATGTCCTAGCATAAGGCAAGATAAGCTGATGGACCGTATAGATTTCCCACAAATATCTCAGTGGGCCCCACTTCCGACCGCAGTAACGGTTGAAATTCGAAGGGTGAAGATGAGGGAAATTGGATATATAGACAATCCAAAGCAAGGACAAGCAAGTGTACGGTCCAGATCCACCATCAGCACCTCTATACGTGTGATGGTAGCAGACGTTCTATCCTGTAACTCAACGGGATCGGAAATGTCAATTTAAGGGGCGTAAATATCAGCTATCTAGAAAATTAAAAAACCCTCTTAAGAAATAGAATATCATTTATTATTCATTAATCATCATTAATTTCATAATAAAACAGATACTCTCATTAACTCCTTATAATCTTTTTTAAAATTATAAAATAATAATAATAATAATAAAGATAGTAATGAAATCCAGACCCCACATTTTATGCTGTACAACCGACTCCAGACGACAAGATCGGGCCCACTCCCAACCAGCGAGCCTTGCTGAGGCTACTCATTGCGAGTAGGAGTATATACCTCCTCGAAGCTACGACGACAGCAAAATCAGCGGCCCGCTCAAAAGCACACACGTGGGGTCCGTCCAAAATCATTGACTCCACGTCGAGCAAATTTCCAAGGCACGCGCGAGTAGGTTAATACGCCTACTCGCGCGAGTATCATCTACTCAGCAGACGGGAGATCGGCGAGGAATACCTTTCCTCTTGTGCGATTTCCCTCTCGGCTTCAACACGAGGCCAAACCAGGAACTGGTTTCGCTACTCGACCGGGTCGACTCGGACGAGTTACCAGACGATGGCGAGTTGGGTGATTCAGACGAGTCTCGAGCTTTCATATCAGGATCTTGATCATCACCGGCAGACAGATTGCAAAAATCCGGAAGGAGGAAAGAATCCCGGCACAGCAAGAACGGTTGAGATCGATCCTTCGCATCATCCGCCATATCTGCAACCTGAATTTTGCGATTTGCTATAATTCAGTAAAATTAACACAAAATACCTAAAATGCCCTTGTGAAGTAAAGGTAATTACCTTGCATGCAATTGAGCAGTAGAGATTCGGCTCAGTAAGGTTCCTCTCACAGACCTTGCACAAAGATCCACCGTTCGGGTTAACCAACGGCCGTGATGACTGCGGACGGGGATTCAAAAACACGGCTTTCGCTCCATTGACGGTGTACGGCTGCAGAGTAGAAACGGAAAAGAATCGGAGCCGTTAAAAATGAGAAAAATTATAGAAAAATCAGCTTTAATTCAGGTTATCGATCTGAATACAGACCTGAACTTTGGAACAATCAAGAAGCTTCTGCAAGTCGTGGAGATTGATGACATCGTTGTAGACGTATTTCCGGATCTTCAGAATCCTGTGGCGGTGATGATGAGAAGAAGCCAAGCAGTGCTGGCAGATCCGACGGTTGCAATCGATGCAGAACACTTTCTTCTCATTCTTGCGGAGGTCCCGATGATCGAAGCAAGATCCGGAGAACTTGCTCTGGAGAAGAATCTTCAGCCATTCCGGATTCTTCTTCTCAACGTCGTACCTGACCTGAAAGTCGATCAATAAATCAAGAGCATAGATCAGAATACTGAAATTTTCATAAGAAATTTGTAGAATTTGACAGAAATAGATTCGAGATGATACCATTTTCGTAATTTCAGTCAGATATTGGGGTTGATTTGAAAGGGGTGAAGTGGGAGAGAGGAGGCAAACATGCGCAAATTAGCAGACGGCGGAAATTAGGTTGAGAGGGGAAGGTTTCTACGTTTCTTGTATTGGTTTCTATTTATAGCACATTTGGGTACGGCGGGAAGCTGGAGTGATCAGAGCCGTTCATTTAAGAGAGATTGTACGGTGTCGGGGATTATGTTTATCGGCGGGATTTCAAATGGGGAGTGGATTTTTACGGTTGGATTTGAGCTTTAGATCCGCGGAGGAACCGTTGGATGCGGGTCTCGAATTAGAGAACCAGTGCATCAAAAAGCCATTTGGGCCCACCGTGATGTCTGTGTGAAATCAACTCCGTCCATCAGTTGATACAGATCATGTTAGAAAGTGAGACTAAAATTCAACTAGATCTGAAATTTAAGTGGGCCACACCAAAGGAAAAAGTGGGAATGAAGACGTCCAACATTGAAACTCTATGGCCCCCTGTGATGTTTATATGTCATCCAAACCGTTCATAAGTTAATTCGTACGAGGATGAAACATAAACATGAGCCCGATCCAGGAAACAGATTGGCTACTCCCCCCCCGACACCAGCCCCGTGGCTGGTGTTCGGTACTCTGTGGGCACACCATGATGTATGTGTTTCATCCATTCCGTTCATCCATTTTTAAAGATCATTTTATTATTCGATCCCAAAAATAGGAGGGATATCAATCTCAGCTCGACCACACCACATGAAAACAATAGTGATTGGATATCAACCATTAAAATATTCCTATGGCCCACTATACTGTTTATTTGACATCCAATCTGTTGATTTGGTCGTACAGGCCCAGATGAAGAGAAAAAATATATATCAGCTTGATCCACAACTTTTATGGCCCCCAAAATTTTTTTAATGGTCGACCCTCATTCAACACTATTTCCTGTAATGTGGTCCACTTGAGGTTTGGATATACCTCATTTTTGGGCCTAAACTGTAAAATGATCCGTAAAAACAGATGGATGGCATGGATGAAACACATACATCATGGTGTGGCCCACATGGCACCGACCATCAGCCAACCAGCCATTGGCTGGTGTCAGGGGGAGTAGCCAATCCGTTCCCCCCGATCCAGAACATAGGTGGGCCTAAGAGGTTTCTGTGGTGTACGTCAGTACCCCCACTTTTTCTTGTGGTGTGGCCCACTTGAAATTTCGATCTGCCTGCAATTTGAGATTGCATTATAAAATAAGCTGCTGCAGCTGATGGATGGACTGGATATCACACAGACATCATCGATGGCCCACAGTTTATTTTTCTCGCTGGCGCCCAACAAGCCTCCCTCTTGCGGCGGGAGTGGGAAACCCTAATAGCCGGTTACAAGGTTCGCTAATTCATAACCGTGTATAGTTCGTTACCCGTGAGCACAAGTGCTGACATCGACCACTTGTATTAGATCTAAGCTTTCCATCTGGTGGGAAACATTACTGAAATCTCCCCCAGAAATGATTGAACTGTTTCATTTCTCAGGTGAGCCACAATCTACGCACTAAACTGATGGCTAAAGCAATTTTCGCAATCCATTCGTTCAATGTGATGTGGTCCACCTAAGTTGTGGAATAGCCTGGTTTTTAGGCAATTCATCTACACGGTGTACCTCACGTGATGGATGGCTCAGATCTCACGAATATTAAAAAATGGAAGGTGGATGCGCGTGTGGATGGTACAGCTCGCACACGAACTTGAGGAGTGACAGACGTGGGGAGTGAAAGTGGTTGTTGTCCACGTGTTACCTTTTAACCAGTGAGGTCTTTTCCCGCCAATTCAAGCGGAATATCAGGAGTCTAAAAGCGATAATTTTGTGGCACGGAGGCGCCGTTTGTATCGTTTCGCTTTTCAAGTATTTCGCGCTTATGGCGGTATACGAAAATATTTAAAACGACAGCAATAGGAAGTTATTTGATGCTCCGGCGGAGTATATCCCTTGATACGCAGGCACTTAGGAATTATACACATGTGATTTTTTTTTCATGATATACCTAAGATGGAACCTATAATTTGGACAGTTTAGCTCTACTTGTTGTCATTGCAATTTCTAAGTACCGGCATATCATCCATCTCACTGCACGAGAGTATCAAAAGTTTTGTACAGGAGTTCATTTTGCTTCTGTCGTGTACAGTGTCAACCGTGCGTCTCATCTCACTAGGGCCCACATTACCAGTGATCCAATGATCGGAACTGTTCATGTTAACTATCAACGGATGACTGACACCGTTAATATTTTTGGATGAATTTATTAAAAAAAGAGAATTTTCAACGGATGGAATTCAATTCCATAAATTAAAGGTTAGAATCATCGTTGAAGTTTGGTTATTGGAAAATTGGTTATTTACGACAGTAAAGATAACATGGACGGTTGAAATCATTGGAATATCTCAACATGTGGGCTCTAGAGCCTGGCAACACACACTGGTTCTATGTCGCGCTAGAGGCACAAAGATCTATTTCCCTAAAAAATAGCGGGAAATACTTGTTCAGTCGTAGCTTTTCACTTCTAGAAAATGAAATGGTGGACAATTCATTTGATTGACCGATTCTCCAATCAGACAAATCCATGCGTCAAATCACTGGGCAATAAAGTAGACGGCTAAGATTAATTTAAGGAAGTAGGTCCAGTAAAAAGTCGAACCATCTCTCTTACCGGGCTTGTTGCGATTGCTCACCTTTCCAGACGCCTACATACGCGTATTATACGCGTAACTGGATGGGAGTGGATTAGGTGTTATGCGGTTAACACCTTAGTGTCTGTTACCCTTACCGTGTGGGGCCTATCTTGATGAATATTTTGTATATCCACACCGTTCATCGGTTTTTAATCTCATTTTAAGACGTTATTCCAAAACACAAACATATACAAATCTCTGATGGACTACACTAGTGAAAAAAGTGTTGAATAACCATTAAAAACTTGTTGTGGGACACAAAAGTTTTGGATCAAGCTGGTCTTTGTGCTTCCGTTTAATAAAATTATTTTTGACCTTATCAACAACTTGGATAGTAAATAAACATTAAGGATATGCTTAAAGTAGGCCCTGAGAAGTTTTTAATGGCCCACCTTCCATAACCACTGTTTCCTGAAGTATGGTCCACCTGAGATTGCTTAATTTTTGGGACTACATCCTAAGATAGACTAGAAAATGGATGAACAGCGTGGATATACAAAAAAATCATCAATGTGGCCCCACGGTAGGGTAACACCTAATCCGCTCCCGGGTGGATGTGCGTATAGCTAGTAACAGCATGGGGTGTATAGCTGTATATTCTACTGTATCTATGCATCTATGCGTATTTCTGTCTACATTCAGTCGGTGCTATTTTTGCTTGGTTGCTGGTTAAGGGACCGTTTGGATTCGGGCAATGAAATGGCTTGTGTGCCACTATAACATTATGGGCCCTACATCGATGTAATATCTGATCGATGCTGTTCACCCGGTTTTGACAGCTGATTTTGTGGAATGAGCTCAAAATTGAAGTATATCAAAAGCTGAGGGACCACACCACAGGATATAAAGGGAAATAAAGGCGTGTCATCTACAACCTTTTAGGGCTAAAGAAGTTTTGAATCAAGCTGATATTTATGTTTTTACTTATCTACTTTTTCTTTTTTTTTTTCCTTTATTCCTTTTTTAACACACCTGATGAACCTGTCATCATCTTTTTCTTTTTCCTTTTCTTTTTTTTACTCTTTTTAACACACCCGAAGAACCGTTGAATGACAAATAAACATCACTTTCAACCCTAGAAGGGTTTCAACGGGGTATGTTATTATCTATGCTGCTCTCCGTCATGTGGTCCACTAACATGCTTTGATTTTGGGTCATCCATTAGACCGAGAAAAAACGGACGGACGGCGTGGATAAAACACATATAGCATGTGTGGGCCCACATAATTTACTCTAGCATATTGAAGTAGCCTTACCAGGTTCTTTAGGCTCCACACTGTTCATACATTTTGAGAGATCATTTATCACATAAAAAAGTGGAGATTAAATGCCTACTATTAAAAACGGCTTTGGGCCATAGAAGCTTTTGATCAAGCTGATATTTGTATTTTCTATTATTTCATGTCTTTTTTAACTTCTAAACAAGTTAAATTTCAAATAAACATCATGGTGGGCCCTAGGAGGGTTTCAACTGTGAGCGTCAGTGTCCCCACTGTTTTCTTTGATGGGTCCACCTGAACTTTGGATCTTATTTTTTCTTTGTATAATGGTCTAAAATACCTCTCCAAATGGATGGATGTTATGGGTCTCAAAAAATACGGCGACGTCACTTCAGTAGCTGACTCGCTACCTAATCCGCATCCCCCATTCCTATAGATTCACTTTCTCCAGCTTGCATGGAATCCACTCCGTTCATTAGTGCCTGAGCCTGTATTTAGACTTAATGAAACCCATAAAATTATACCTAAATGCTCTAAATTTATTTGGGGTAGCCTTTTGAAGTACTATATATGATTTTTGGTAATTCGTTTATCTTAACGAGTCAACATCAAATAAAGTCAAACAAATGGACTGGATGGCATATAAACAATGTCGGGGTCTGTATGCAAAACCAATGGTGGGTGTTTTTTCTCGGATCGTCAGCTCCCTGACCGTGACTTTTGAACTCGAGGTGAAGTCGGGGCAGTTTTGGAATGGTTGTTTTACGGTTAGTGCTGTAATGCAGAGAACATGTGCAATGATTAGCTAGTTATTTTACAATTACCATAATAATACGATAGAAAAATCTGAGAGGGTTTGGCGAGGGGTTAATTAGCGCTATGGGTTTACTCTCCCCTGGCATGGATTCCGCTCCCTTGGCATTATTTGATACATGTAGTAACAAGTGATTGCTTGCATCCTTAGGGAATAATCTCACCTCAAAATGGAGCAGGTACACTCTGTGTTGTGTGTGTGTAAAAAATATAATATAATATGAAAATGGTACTATGAGGTCAACTCTGTGGGCCCCACCGTGATGTGTGTTGAACATTTACCCAATCAACCAGATGCACCATTCCATGGTGGGTCACCCACTTAAAAATCAAATCAATTCATGACTTGGGTGGGCCACACCACATACAAGTAGAACTGGGCAGAATTTGACCCGATTCGATCTGAACCGAAGGCTAGGATCGGGTCGGTTCGAGTAGGCCCCCTTAGATCCAAACGTTAATCGAGTCGATTTCGGATCAGTGGGGACCGATTCGATCCGATCCGATCCGGTCGAGTCTTATATGATAGGGATTTTCTCCTCATTGCTGGTTTCGATGAAATCGAACTAGTTTCGATATCATCGATAATTGTCAGATTTTTCACCGCTGGTCGCTGGACAGTTTTTGTCCTGTTTCAATATCATCGACGGACTTTAGATGATATCGAAGGCTGTCATTGAGAGACCTTCGATGACATCGATAATTGTCGAAATTTTTACCCCTGGTTGCTAGACAATTTTGATCCTGTTTCGATATCATCGAAGGACCTTAGATGATATCAAAGGCTGTCATCGAGATACTTTCGATATCATCAAAGAGTTACGCAGATGCAATTGCGAAAATGTAGATTCTGCGGAAATTGTTTCCTATTTTGATTCTACCTCTTTTTATTCTTAGATAAAAGAGTGTATGTGGGATTGGGGTGTATTCAAAGGTTTTCTAAGGTTTCCTAAAGATACTCTAACAGAGTTTAGGACTATCAAAGGTGTGAGAGAGAAAAAGAGAGAGAGAGGAAGCTTGTGGAAGGGAGATTCTGCTTGTAGAAGTGATCTACTTCGCAGTCCACATCTCAGCGCTTCTACGTCCTCGTGATTGGTGAGATCACTTCGTTTTCTTCTTTTGTTCTCTTATTGTTCATCCACTCCTGCGTGAGTTAAGAAGGTTTGATCCAAGCGGTGTGTGCTTGTGATCGGTTGTAACGTTTTACTTTTTAGTGGATTGTTGATCTGGACAAGATCCCATGGTATTTACCTCTTTGAGAGTTTTTCACATAAAATTTCCTGGTGTCGTGTGGTTTATGCTTTGATTTATTTCATTGCTTTATTATTTCATAATTCTGGTTTATTTCGAGAGGCTAGATCCTAAGGTTTTGTGCAAGGCTCTTAACAAAGTGGTATCAAAGCTAAGTTCATTGAACCGGTAAGATCGGTTTAAATTATGGAAGGTGGCTCATCAAGGATGATCAGCCTCAATGGTTCTAATCGAACCATATGGAAGGCTAAGATTGAGGACTTGCTTTATTACAATGACCTATATTCTCCAATTTTAGGCATATCAGCAAAATCCAAAGATATATCTGATGATGATTGGAGGAAGTTGGACCGGAAGGTGGTGGAGTTTATTAGATAATGGTTGAATGATTTTATGTTCTACCATGTGTCTATAGACACCTCAGCCGCTAGCCTATGACTGAAATTGGAAGAGCTATATGAGAGGAAGACAACCGGTAATAAGATTTTTCTGATCAGACGACTTATGAATCTCAAGTTTAAAGATGGTGGTTCTATGGCCGAGCACATGAATGAGGTTAGCAATATAGTGAACCAGCTCTTCGCTATGAAGATGGTCCTGGATGATGAATTACAGGCTTTACTTTTACTTAGTTCATTGCTTGACAGTTGAGAGACATTGGTGGTGTTTCTAAGTAACTCCACGTCAGACAGAAAGATATCCATGAAATAAGTAACCAATTGTCTCTTTAATGAGGAGACAAAGAGGAAGTCTCAGGGGTCTACTCAGCAAGAAGCTCTTGTGACACAGAAACGAGGGAGAGGAAAGAACAGGAAGGGCGGGAAGGCCCGAGATAAATCAAGAGGCAAGTCAAGTACCAGGAAGGATGTTGAATGCTGGAATTGTGGCAAGAAGGGCCACTATAAGCATGAGTGGCGTAGTAAGAAGAACAACAAGAAAGGAAAAGGAAAGGAGAAAGAAGATGAATCAAATTCCACTGCGGTCGCTTCAGATGGTGACATTGTTATTATTCTTTCAGCAGATCATGGTGTTTATCTCACAGCTACGAGTCAGGACACCGACTGAGTGATAGACTCGGGAGCTTCTTTTCACGCGACTCCACGTAGGGACTTCTTCACAATCTAAAAGTCAGGTGACTTTGGGACCATGAAGATGAGAAATTCTGGCGTATCGAATATTGTAGGGGTCGGTGATATTTGTGTGAAGACCGATGTGGGCTGCACATTAGTTCTCAGGGATGTGAGGCACATTCCAGACCTTCACTTCAACTTGATGTCGATAGGAAGGTTGGATGATGATAATTATAAAAGCCGATTTGCTGGTGAGCGCTGGAAGCTCATCAAAGGTTCGTTGATCGCAACCAGAGGAAAGAAGTGTTACACCCTTTACAAGGAAAGTGCTAGTGTGTGCAAGGGTGGGTTGAACGCAGCGAAAGATTCAGCTATTGACATGTAGCACAGGCGTCTAAGCCACATGAGTGAAAAAGGGCTTCAACTACTAGTGAGGAAGCGGATCCTTCTAGACGTGATAGGTACACCTTTCAAAACCTGTCTTGATTGTTTATCAGGGAAACGATATAGAGTTTCATTCGTTAAATCTGTTTCTTATTTTAATAATGTGCATGCTTTAGATTTGGTTTACTCTGATGATTGTGGTCCTATGAGGACAAAAACCTTGGGTGGGGCATTATATTTTGTCACTTTTATACATGATGCATTTAAGAGGGTTTGGGTTTATGCTTTAAAATCCAAGGATGAGGTCTTTAGTATGTTTAAATTGTTTCATGGTATGGTCGAGAGAGAGACATGTAAATCATTGAAGTGCATCCGCACTGATAATGGTGGTGAATACATTAGCGACTTTCATGAGTACTGCAAGTCCTTGGGTATACGACATGAACAGACGGTTCCCAAGACCCCCTGACATAATGGTGTAGCTGAGCAAATGAATCACACCATTGTAGAAAGAATCAGATGCATATTGTCCCATGCGAAGTTGCTCAAGATGTTCTGAGGAGAAGCAATGCACACGGAAGTGTACCTGATAAACAAGTCTCCATCAGCCTCGTTGAATGGAGAATTTTCTGAAAAGGTGTGGACTGGACAGGATCTATCGTACAGTCATCTCAGGGTACTTGGATATACGACATCCATTCACGTACCAAAGGATGAAAGGTCCAAGCTCGATATGAAGATCAGACAATGTCTGTTCTTAAGGTACGGTGATGAAAAGTTCGGTTACAGATTATAGGATCTGACCCAGAAGAAGCTCGTTAAGAGTAGAGATATGGTTTTCTTTGAAGATCAGTGTATATAAGACATTGGTAAGCCAGAGAAGAACCAGCCTAGTTCAGGTGAGCTAGAGGACATGGATTCGATTATTCCTCCTGTAGTGCCTGATGACAGGGGAGTACAGTAAGGTGCAAAGGACAAAAGAGTTCCTACAGAAGATGGACCGGTGGAGCAGCCCCTACTTGATCCACCTGTTGAGCCACAGGTGAGGAGGTCATCTAGGGATAGACAGCCGTCCAAGAGGTACTCACCGCATGATTACATTATGCTCACTGATGGGGGAGAGTCAGAAAATAATTCTGAAGCCCTGGCCGACGAGCATAAGGGGGAGTGTTTGAAAGCTATGCAAGAGGAGATGGAATCCTTGCATAAGAACCACACATATGATATGGTGAAATTTCCTAAGGACAAGAAAGCTTTGAGCAACAAGTAGGTGTTCAGAAAGAAGATTGAGCAGAAGAATTCACAGACAAGGTTCAAGGCCAGACTTGTGGTGAAAGGGTTTAGTTAGAGGAAAGGTATAGACTTCGAGGAGATATTCTCACCAGTGGTGAAGATGATATCCATACGGGTGTTGCTTGGGTTGCCTGCTAGCATGAATCTAGAGATAGAGCAGTTAGATGTTAAAACTGTCTTCCTCCATGGTGATTTAAAAGAAGAGATCTACATGCACCAGCCAGAGGGATTCGAAGTCAAGGGCAAAGAGCATATAATGTGTAGGTTGAGGAAGAGCATGTATGGGCAGAAACAAGCTCCACGACAATGGTACAAGAAGTTCAACTCGTTTATGTTGAAGCATGAGTATGACAGAATGGAGTCGGACCACTATGTGTTCACGCATAAGTTCTCAGATGGTGATTTATTAATTTTGCTGTTATATGTTGATGACATGCTCATCATGAGAAAAGACATCAAGAAGATTAACAGGCTGAAACAGGAGTTGGATAAGTCATTTGCGATGAAAGACTTGGGCCCGACTAAACAGATCCTAGGAATGGAGATAATCCATGACAGAAGTAGCAAGAAGCTTTGGCTGTCACAAGAGCGGTATATTGAGAAAGTCCTAAAGTTGTTCAATATGAATGCAGCGAAGTCGGTCAGTACTCCACTGGATGGTCACTTCAGATTGAGCGACAGGAAATGTCCCAAGACGAAGGCAGAGGTAGAAGAGATGCAGAAGATACCCTACACATCAGATATAGGAAGTTTGATATATGCTATGGTGTGTACACGCCCAGACATAGTATATGCGGTTAGTGTTGTCAGCCGGTATCTTGTCAATCCTAGTAAAGAGCATTGGGCAGCGGTGAACTGGATAGTGCGATATCTAAGAGGCTCATACAGGTTGAGCCTATGCTATGGTGACAGGAAACCTGTATTAGAGGGCTACACAGATGCAGATATGGCAGGTAACATAGATTCCAGGAAGTCTATATCGTGGTTCATGTTCACATTTGTAGGGGGAGCGGTTTCTTGGCAGAGCAAGCTACGGAAGGTAGTAGTATTGTTGACGACAGAGGTCGAGTACATTACAGTCACAGAGGCATGTAAAGAGATGCTTTAGATGAAGATGTTCATACAGAAACTTAGCCTGAAGCAGGAGTAGCACGTGGTCTATTGCGATAGCTAAAGTGCTATACACTTGAGCAAGAATCCAAGTCAGTATTTCAAGTCGAAGTACATAGAGATTCGGTATTACTGGATCAGGGATGCTTTGGAACAAAAGGTGTTACAGCTTAAGAAGGTCCACATGGACGATAATGGGTCAGACATGATGACCAAGGCTTTGCTCAAGGGCAAGTTTAAGGTTTGTAGAAATCAGACTGGCTTGAAGAAGGTGAATTTCTCCTGAGTCGAAAAAAGGAAAAATTTGATGGGGATTTTCTCCTCATTGCTGGTTTCGATAAAATCGAACCTGTTTCGATATCATCGATAATTGTTAGATTTTTCACTACTAGTCGCTGTACAGCTTTTGTCCTATTTCGATATCACCGACGGACTTTAGATGATATCGAAGGCTGTCATTGAGAGACCTTCGATGACATCGATAATTGTCAAAATTTTCACCCCTGGTTGCTGGACAGTTTTAGTCTTGTTTCAATATCATTGAAGGACCTAAGATGATATCGAAGGCTGTCATCGAGATACCTTCGATAGCATCGAAGAGTTATGTAGATGCGATTGCGAAAACGCAGATTTCACAGAAATTGTTTCATATTTTGATTCTACCTCTTTTTATTCTTATATAAAGGGGTGTATGTGGGATCGAGGTGTATTATAGGGTTTTCTAAGGTTTCCTAAAGATACTCTAAGAGGGTTTAGGGCTATCAAAGGTGTGAGAGAGAGAGAGAAAGAGAGAGAGGAAGCTTGTGGAAGGGAGATTCTGCTCCTAGAGGTGATTTACTTCGCAGTCCACGTCTCAACGCTTCTACGTCCTCATGATCGGTGAGATCTCTCCGTTTTATTCTTTTGTTCTCTTATTGTTCATCTACTCCTGCGTGAGTGAAGAAGGTTTGCTCCAAGTAGTGTGTGCTTATGATCGATTGTAATATTCTACTTTTTAGTGGATTGTTGATCTGGACGAGGTCCCGTGGTTTTTACCTCTTTGAGGGTTTTCCATGTAAAATTCCATGGTATCGTGTGGTATATGCTTTGATTTATTTCATTGCTTTATTATCCCATAATTCTGATTTGTTTTGGGAGGATAGTTCCTAAGGTTTTGTGCAAGGCTCCCAACATTATATAACCTATTTTAATCTTTAAAAAAAATCACTTTTTTACTACCCTCTAACCGAACGAAAGCCCTAAATCCCTAACCCCTCTTCTCTACCCGATCGAGCGGCATCGCACCCACTCATCTGAGATTTTCACAAAAACCAAAACAGAGATTCCTTGGTGGGTTTCTCTTCATGAAGCATTTCAACAATCAAAATCAATCACCCATCTAAGACTTTTAAAGAATACTAACAAATATCCTTTTTGAGTTTTGCTTATTGAAGCATTTCAATTAGCAAAATCAATAGAGAGAGTAATCTCCATTCAAGAAAACCATGGATCAAAAGAAGTCGAACAAGATCAGTGAGATTGTTAGGCTTCAATGGATCCTCAAGAAATAGAAGAAGATCGCAAATGCTCCAAAACCAACCACAACCAGTAGTAACAAGAGTATGAAATTCCTTAAAAGGATTTTGTCCTTCTCAGACAACTTCATTTCATCTCTGTCTAGCATGACTGGTGATGGAGCCATCTCGAAAGGATTCCTTGTAGTCTGTGTTAGGGAAGAAATGAAGAGATTAGCCATCCCAACAAAGATCCGTACCTAATCCGATTCGACTCGGTTTCCCTGACCGAGTCAAACTAGGTTTGAATCAGGCCAGAAGTGCAGCGGATCAGATCGAGTCAGATGACCCGGACTCAGTCCTGAATCGGATCGAGTTCGGGTTAGTGCATTGCAAATTTTGGACAGAGTCGAATTATACCCAATCCGATCCGACTCGACTCGATGCCCACCTCTACATACAAGAGTTGGTAGGGGTTACCCTCCCATTAAAATATCCATAACCGTTTGTTGGGCTCACCAAGATGTGGTTCACAAATCAAGCCCATCCATTATGTGTGTCCCACTTAAATGAGGGGTTAGACCAAGTTTCAGCCGCATAAAAAACTCAAGTGGCCCTAACCAAGTGCTTTTATATGTTTTAGGCATGTCATCACATGATTTTAGATGATATGGCCCACCTAAATTCTGTATACGACTGACCTAAAGGGGACCCATCAAATGCATAGTGTTGATGTTAGACACACATCACGGTGGATCCCACGAAGCTCGACCTTATGGGAAGCTCCCGTGAGGTTGACCTTATATTACCATATGTGTGTGTGTGTGTGTGTGTGTGTGTGTGTGTGTGTGTGTGTGTGTGTGTGATAGAAATGTGATTACCCAAAGATGTATCATTTATCCAGCTAACACTTCGGGCGCCCCCTTCTCATTCGAGGGCATAATCCCTACCCTGAAAGGTAATTTTATAATTTTACATGGAGTTTTACATAAATTCTAGTTTTATTTTGGGTAATATATATTTTATCTTAAGAGAAAGAGAATTATCATTGTTTTGTAAGTTGCTTCTTCAGTTTTTTCTTTTGAGCATGGTGGATTGGTGTGAATCCATGGATAAATCTAAAGGGAATCACATAAATCTCTGTGTTATGATTTGCATCTTCCTTTTGATTTCAATATTGTTGTGTGGTCGAGAAGGGATCTCTTCTCCCAACATATCTCTCCTAACAACATTTGCATATGACCTTAAGCACCTGTGTTTGGTTTATCGACAATAAAATTGTAATAATGCCATTTTTATATTACTTTAATATCTAATTATCACCAAAATAATTTAATATTGTTTGGATTCGAAATTTTCATGATAATAATATAAAAAAGTGTGATGATTATAAATTTCTTTATTGGTCTTTACATTTGATCGACAATTATATGTTTAGTTTGTTAGTAGTAATGATGACATATGTCCTCCAAATTATTTAAGTAATCAATTGAACAAATCATCCCTTATTTAATAGATATGGTGGATTTCAAGAAAGTTCCACCCACATGGATCGAGGTGCATGGGATATACTCATATACCTGTTTAAGCAGAGTTGCATTATAACTAGCAATGGTGACTAGCATGGGGCACAAGTTATTAATTGGATATGTTTTAAAGGCTATTTATTTCATTTCTTGTTTATTAAACACCTTGGATTAGATAAACTATGGATTATGGTGGATGAAGTTTAATATGAATGGAGGCACATTACACATGCGTGTGTGTGTATTTGATATATGTGTGTCATAGGTTGGGCACTTGAAGATTGACGGTGGTACACATGCATATGTGGAGTGCTTTAACTGAGATAATTGCTATGGGTAAAACTGGAGTGACTAAACGACTCTAAAACAGATGAAAGCAATGAAGTCAAACAGCTTGGATAAGAGATTGGGAAAGAGCTCGGCCCTATATGCCGAGCATAACCTCCGTGACTAATTAAGGCACTAGCTATATGAGTGGTGGCCTTGGTCACTTGTTCAACATTTCACTGTTTTGACCAAGGGACAACTAGGGACACTGACCTGATCATGAAATTCAACCCCTTCCCCAATCATCAACTAAGCTCAGTCTGTAGGACCCTGACCAAAGCGACTTAGATGTCGGCTTCAACTATCGATCACGACTTCTATGGATGCCGACCACTAAGAGATATCTCATTCATATATGGAAATGATTACCTTCCCGAGATCTTTGCTGAGAATCATGCCGAGATAAGCGTCATATACCTAAGGAAAGATTCCTTGTGTGATACATATCTACATAGCAAACTCATTACCATATATGTGAGAGGTCTTGAAAGGTTATAAATAAGAATCATACCCATGGTAGAAGGTATGCACTATTATCCTAATTCGACTAGACCCATAGTGTGCTTATTCTAACTTAGGCATCGAAGGGTCCCTGGCTACAACTAGTGCTCTCATTGTCACTTAGTTTCGCAAGTACACGACAGTCTACCAAGGACGACCAAATCTCAGCATCAACAGTAGTCATATATGGTATGTTTGGAACAAATGCATACATGTGGATGTGTTCTTTATATGTATTGAATTTAGAAAAGTTAATTCTAAATCATTAGCAAAGACAATAAATCCTTGCGTAATAGTCATATATCAAAACTAATCTCATTTACCTAAGTTTTTCTACATAAACAGGGTTAAGAAACCATACATAAGTACTTTTTATTCCAATTGCTTGTTCTAATACAACTTTGATTACATCCAAATGGCCCCTA
This sequence comes from Magnolia kwangsiensis, assembly GCA_037074715.1. Taxonomy (NCBI): domain Eukaryota; kingdom Viridiplantae; phylum Streptophyta; class Magnoliopsida; order Magnoliales; family Magnoliaceae; genus Magnolia; species Magnolia kwangsiensis. Next base: position 18,181,027 of record CM073586.1, read on the forward strand.
CATGTATGGTGCCATTGATGAGTAGTCTTAAAAGTGACACTCCATAAGATAAGAGTAAAATTTCAGAATTGACACTTGATCGACATAGAAAAGTACTACAAGTAAAAATGAGTTGTACTGAGATGCTAATGGTTCGAATGGGCCAAAGCCATTGGAGGGAATTCAATTTCCGTTGGTGGCATGGTACCATTTGGATTCATCGAGTGGGCCCCGTGGTAGTTGAGGTGGCAAAAATGTTTCAAAAAATATGAGTGAGAATTCGATTCCCACTGATCCAAAAGTCTACATCTCCCGATACAACTCCTATCACCTACATTACCTAAAAAAAATAAATCAAAATTTGGCTACGTCATCACCACCGAGAATATGATTCCTACTAGTCTAGTTTATAAAAATACATCTGATTTTGCCAATTTTGCTGCTATAGTCCTAGTTGTTCATTAAAGAAAATGTTTATATGGTAATGTGACACACTAAGTTTCTTGTATATACACTTGTATCATTCTTATATTGTGAATCATGCGTACAACTACTTGCTGGGTTGTTAGCTCATTTTGTTGATTGAAAAATCATCCAGGACAGAAAAATGAACTGGAGTGTCTGTGTGTGGAGTGATGACTTTGAGAAGCAAGCTGTTGGAGATTCGTTGCGAGAATAAAAGATTTTTCGTTTTATATTTATTTCTTTTAAATAATGATGTATGAACTTATTTTGAATATCAATCAGTAAATAATTGATAGTTTTGATTGGATGCATGATGATTAATTAAGTTTACTATTTGTGATGATTATTATAGTTGTGTATAATGTTATCCCTTCCCCATCGAGTCACACTCTTGACTCGACGACTGAGTCAAACGAACTCAGGTTTACAGAGTCGGGGTGTGATATAATCGATCGACAATATTTGGGAAATACTTTTAAACTTTTAGGACACTTTTACACATGTTTGATTGGTGCTCGATCGATCGAGGACTACTCAATCGATGTTGATTGATCGATGATGCGCACAATTTTGCATAATTTCACGGATTGCTTCCTATTATGGGTCTCTTACTATATATATGGGTGTAATTGTGAGATGATGGTAATTCTAAGAGAGCTTGAATGTTTCTAAAATGGTTTTAAATGGAGGCTAGGGTTTTTTAAAGGGTATCTCATCCGTAAGTTTTTTTATTCTATCTCTTAGAATTTTCTTTTATAGTAGATTTTGTTATTACTTTGTGCCATGATTTTTTTCTCCTATGAGGATTTTTTCATGTAAAACTCATGTATACTTATACATACTTTGTTACGTTTATCTTTCGCTTGTTTGATTTGATTCAAGGATTTCTTTCATGTATTTTTCAACACCCAATATATAAAAACGAATCTATAGCGCAATACTACCTATTAATTTTATATTTATCTTATAGTATAGGACAACCCATCTACACTATGATGCTAGAGTAGTCTGAGACTAGGAAGTAGCGTAATCTCATTTGTTTACGCTCTACACTAGACCAACTTATAATGCGAGTAGTGTAATTTTTTTCTATGTCGAGCAATGGATAAGAACGAAGATTTTTATTTTTCACTTTTAGTAGGATAATTCCATTTGTCTATGTCCTAATCGCTGGATTAAGGAAGACTTTTATTTTTCACTTTTAGTATTATAATTCAATTTGTTTATAGCTTAATCGCTGAATCAAGGAAGATTTAGATCCATGGCCTCACCATCTATGCCATAGGTGCTGGATCACAAAGAAATTATCTTTGTAAGTTTGCTTTTATTTCAATAATGCAATTGAGTTTCTTTTACTTACACATTGCACGTGTAAGATTATCTTTGCTATCACGATGAGAAAGTATTTTTGTCTGAAAGGTAAAAAGAATTTATTAGAAAGACAAACCATTCCTTTTGCAAATATTTATGCACACGAGCATTTGAATAGACGGTCAAATTGCTTTAGTTCTAAGTCATAAGTGACTTCTCATGGTCCCTCTCTTTATTTTGACACTTGAGGTTAAAAGTGTTCGGTTTGGATAGAGTAGTAAAAGGCCCTGACACACCCAACACCATACACACACATGCACAATCGAATTTTGAGCCAAACACATCATGTTAGACATTATGGATGCTTCAACAATAGGCATTTCCCAACCCACTTTTTCTTGTCTCGCAGCCTACTTGAGTTTTCGATCTGCTTCATTTTTAGTTCATATGGTAACATGATTTGGCAAAAAGGGGTGGACATGGTGGATTTATAACGAACATCATGGTGGACCCACATAGCTTCCTCTTACAGGTAAGCCCTTGGGCCTTATATAATCGCTTCTGCTGCATTTCATGACAAAAATGATTTGATACTTTGGTAGAATGTGATGGTTGATATGCAAACAATGACAAGGTTGCACATGTACCATACACCTTATTCAATTTAAACCATTAAAAATGTAGGACTCAATATAGATGGCTCTTAAATTGAAATTCATTACCTGGTTCATGGACATCTAGGGCCCATTTGGATAATAAATTGCTTAAGATTAGTTACTTACACGGCAAGTAACTTATCTTACTTTCTACTTATTAACAAGATTAGTATGTTTGGTAAACAAACTACTTGTGAACTTCTCATTTCTTTCATCTAGCCTACTCCTCTCTTCATCAACTTAAAAAGGTAATAAAGCTAAAAAAAATTAAATAAAGTGATTAACTTTTAAGTAAAAAAAGTTACTTATAACTAATCATAAACCAAACTTATCTTAAATAAGTTACTTATCTATTGCTGCAGGCAGAAAAAGTAACTTGTTTGGTGGCATCCAAACATGCCATTAATGGATGGTCAAGATGAAAATTAGTCAATAATCCTATTAAATAAATGAATTTGCAACAGAAAATTAGGATGGTCCAATCAATCTGAATTTTGGACATTGAGTCTCACAAGTTGGGTGGTTTGATTTCAGTAAGTGCATGCCCCATGTACAAAATTTTAGTGCTTGCATATCAATTATATTTTTTGCAGGAGTATCAAATAACTTCTATAGATAGTTCGGCAAGCATTCGAAGATATAACTCCCAAATCTGCTTCCAACCTCTTTTATTTTTTGGCCTTGCAGGACCCTGCCCGAAGCCAGGGTTTGTCCCCCACGTATTAGTGTTGAGGCCCTGACAGTGGAGCCCACCTTAATGTATTTGCTGTATATACATGTGGTCCATCTGTTTTTATAGCTCATTTTAAGACATGATCCCATCAATAAGGCATATCCAAATTTCAGGTGGACCATATCATAGCTTGATTAAAAAATTCCGAGGACCTATTGTAATGTTTATTTGCCATCCAAAGCTGTTGAAAAGGTCACAAGGACCTGTATGAAGGGAAACACAAATAAGAACTTATCCAAAGCTTTTTATGCCCCCAGCAAGTTTTTGATGGCAGGGATCAATCAGTACCATGTAGTCCACCTGATATTTGGATCTACCTCATTTTTGGGAAAATTCCCTAAAATGAGTTGGCAAAGCATATGGACGGCGTGGATATACAACACATGCATCAAGGTGGGCCCTAGAGTCAGGGCCTCATCCACTGAGTTGTTATCCCTGCCTCACCGGCCCAATCTCCCTCGACCATGAAAGAGGATCTAATTCTACTATTATTACTTAGCTATCAAGCATTTAATATCCCTGCATGTGTTAGTTACGTGCGCAAGATCCAGACCTTTGACTTTTGAACGGCCTAGCTTGACTAAGTAGTAGGTATGCCGGGGGCCTACCTACCGACAACTGGGTCGAACTTTCGTTAGATTCAAATCCATTAATCCAGTATGGCGCCTCTCTTCAATCTTGAATGTAGAAATCATAACAGCCCAGTACTCAGGTAAGACTCACAGTAGAAAAACAGTTGGCAAGAAAAGCCAATTGGTTTTGTGTAGGGCCTACAGTGACATCTTATATTTCATCCAATCCATTCATCTAACTTCTCTAATCAAGACAGTAAAAAAAAAAAACCACCTATTCCAAAACTCAGGTGAGCCACATCATTGAAATTAGAGGTTTAGGCATAATTCATTGTGGAATAGTATGGTTGGTTTTTTTTTTTTTTTTTTTTAAGTGAGATAAGAGCATACCACCTTTAACTTTCTTAATATAAATAAAAAATTGTACAAAATATAGGTGGACACAAAAAATTAATGGACATCACTTATTGTACGGAGCTGCACAAAACAAAAAATAAAGACTCATAAGACTACCAATGGAGCCACCCAAGGATTGTAGAGTGGCCCACCTTAGCATGTGCTGTTTCAGTAGATCCCTAATTGTAGGGTCCATTGTGATGTATATGCTTTATTTCCACACAGTCCATCCATTTGAACAGCTCATTTGAGGACATGATCCCATAGATGAAACAGATCCAAATCTTAGGTGGATCACACCACAGGAAACAGTCATGATTGAATCCTCACCATTAAAATTTTCATGGGGCCACCAGAATGTTTATTTTCCATCCAACCTGTTGATAAGATCACAAAGACTTGGATGAACAGACCACACAAAATATCACTTTCATCTAAAACATTTGTGAACCACAAAAAGTTTTTACTAGTCAATCACCACTGTTGCCTATACTATGGTCCACCTGAGATTTGGACCTGGGATTATGCCATAAAATGAGTTTTAAGAACAGATGGATGGCATGGATATAAGGTACATACATCAAGGTGGCCCCACAGTCAGGGATCCACCGAAGCCTCGCCCCAACTTATCATCGAATCAACCTGATTTTTAGGATCCAGTGCCAAAAAGGGGTTTTATACCTGATGGACGGTATGGATCCGATGCACGTAAAGTCATTTCACTCACAAAAGCGTTATTCACACGAGAGTTTCCTTTACCCATCTGATGAGGTGATATATATACCAAGTCAAAATAATCAGGTGATGCTAAGAGCCCACTTGTAAGGATTACAGATTTACAAAAAGGTCGAACCAATGGTCAATATTCACTCGACAGAGATACAACGATTGAAAGGCAGGATCACGTCATTGTTGAAAATCAACACAAACCATTGAATTACAATGCTTTGCGCCGAACGCTCTCGATAAATGCTTTTTGGAAAAGCTTTGGGAGGAATCGATGGGACATCATCTCGTGCCTCCATTCGGTTTGTCCATGTTCTTAGCCAAACACAGTCAAGGGCTAGCGCATGCAACGGAAGGATGGTGATTCATCTTCAATGTTCATACAATGTTTCCAAAGAAGGGCTCTCTGTGGGGCCCACTTCAACTTTGCTTCAGATTCCCTCATGCTCAACGTAGAAACCAAAAATCAGGCCGTTCTTTAATTTAGGTGGGCCATGATGCAACCAGCAATCGTAAAATCATGCCTAAAATCCCTAAATCCACTTTAAGTGTGGCCCACATGGGTTTTGGGAGTCAGGTGGAAGCTCTGAGGGGCCACCATTATGTACGGATTTTATCTGCACCGTCCATTTATTTTTTCATATTATTTTAGATTACTAGCTTAAAAATATGGCTGATTCAAGGCTCAAGTGGACTACACCACATGAAGCAACGGGTGCTAAGGATGACCACCATTGAAATTATCTTAGGGTTCACTGTGTTATTTATTTGTCATCCAATATGTTGATATGGTCATATACACCTGGATGAAGTGAAAAAATAAATAAAAATCATCTTGGTCCAAAACTTATGTGATCTGCAAAAAAAATTCAACGGCGCTAATTTAATCCCCACTGTGTGGTCTAGTGGAGCCTTGAGTAAATCTTATTTTTTGGCTCATGTCTTGAAATGATATGAAAAAATGAATGGACGGTGTGGTTGTAATCAATACATCATAGAGGTCCCTTGAAGCCCAACCTATGCGAAGATCGGAATAGGCCTAGTGGTACCTAATCCGCCCCATCAAAAATAAAACAAACCCAAAGCTTATCTCTAGTGGACCGTACCATAAAAAATAGTTGTGATTAACCACTAAAAACTACGTATAGCTATAAAAGTTTTAGATCAAGCTGATATTTGTTTTTCCCTTCATCCAGATTTGTGTGAGCTTATCAAGAAGATTAATGACAAATAAACATTATGGAAACATTACTTGGGCCCTAGGAAGTTTTTAACGGTGGGACGTTCAATCACCACTATTTCCTAAAGTACGGTCCACCTCAAATTTAAATTCACTTTATTTTTAGAATCATGCCATAAAATGATTTAGTAAAATGAGTAGACGTACAACGTGATTATAGAATACATACATTAAAGTGTGCCCCATGGTAAAGGCACACTTGGAAGAAAACAACCGAAAGTGTGTCGAGCTCGTTGGGTTATTTCGGTCAATGTTGAACACTCCTTTTCTATGGTTGTCCAATCAATTCACTCTTTCGAATTTTCTAATTTTAAAGAGTGGCTACCATGCTCCTCTTCACAATTTTTTTTTTGGTAAATGTTCACATAAAACAATGGTAGTGAACATTTACACACAATGCTTAATTTCTTTCTCCCATGGAAGATATTTTATCCATGATGAACATTCGCTTTACCATTAATATTGCAATAGGTGGGCCACACCCGGGCATTAAGTAAAACTTTCAGCTATCCATTGATTTTAAAGTTGTAGCCTATCAGATAAGTGGACCATCCTATTTTTATATCTAGAGTATCTTTATAAAGCAGTCAACCTTTTGTTTGGATTGGATATCCATGGAAAAAAAAAAAAGGGATAGGTTAGAGTATGATCGATAGGTCAGCTTGAAGAGTACTTACTATTTACACCACTTATTCGTGATTGCATGGTTTTTGGTCCAACTTAACCATTCCACACTATGGAAGGGTGTTTTGATCCAAATAGTAGTTGATAATGTGTGTTTGGATGCACTTTAAAAACCCTATCTCATCTTTTGATCGGCAAAATAAGGTATAAAATGTCAAAAAAGCTGGCTTTGAGAAAGTACCTCCAAACGGGCCCTAAGCCATGGTAGTAGAATGGTTGGACCATGTATCAGTGTACTATTAAAGAAAGAAACCCCTTGCATGTAACAATCCAAGGTTTAAAGCATTGTCTAAAACCTTTTATCTTGAATGGGACTGACTTGATAGTGTGATATGGGTTGTAATCGACCTAACTTGGCAGAGCCGACCCAATATACGGGTGTACGACTTGACAGCGTGGACAGCTGTTTGGGGGCCCGCCCTTAGTGTTGAGTTGGGATCCGTTCCTTTCTTAGGTGATATATGGAATATATGACAAAAGTGGCTTGTTGAGTAATGGAAGGTGGGGTCCACTATGATGTTCATTAGAAATACAATCCTTCCATCCTTTTTTTGACCTCATTTTAGGACATTAGATAAAAAATAAATTAGAGGATTCAAAACTCAAGTGAGCCATACGAGAGGAAGCAGTGGAGATTCAGTGACCACCGTTGAAACATTTGTATGGCCACAAAAGTTATGTATCGATCTAAGTTTTTGGTGTTTTCAGTTTATATGATTGAAGGTTTGGATGACATATAAATATCAAGGTGGAGCTTAGAAAGGTTTCAATGGTAGGTGTTCCTTTCCTCACTATTTCATCTCGCATGACCTGCTTGAGTTTTGGATCCTTGTCATTTTTTTGGTCAAACGTCTTAATGAGCCCTAAAAAGAGAACTAGGGGTGAGATTTTTCATAAACAACACGGTCAACCCCCACATTGCATTCCGCGGAAGGCTTTAGCAGGAAAGTGGCGCTTGTTGAGTATTTCTATAAAAGTGTTATGTCATGTAGGCCTCAGTCGACAAATTGGAACCTGGATTTGGTAACGAGGAGATAGTGGTCGGTGCTGTGGTTTTGCAGGCTCATATTAGAGCATTAGTCCAAAAATAAAGCAGATCCAGATCTAAGGTGGACCACACCATAGGAAACAATCGTGAATGAATGCTCATCATTAAAAACCTCTTGGGGCCCACAAAAAAAAAGGGTTTTGGATCAAATTGATATTTGTGTTTTTCATTCATTCAGGTCCGTGTGACCTAATCAACAAGTTGTTAGGTGGCTACTTGTTAGGTGGCAAATAAATATTACATGGACCCTAGCAAGTTTTTAACAGTGGGCATTCAATCACCACCGTAATTTCCTAATTATGTGGTCTGTCTAAGATTTGGATCTACCCCATTCAATGAGCTAGAAAAATAGATTGACGATATCAATAAAATGCATGCATCATTGTGGGGCACACAACACCGACCAATACTAGACCCGGGCACTAGAGGGGTCACTATTAGAGCTGGGCATCGGACTGAGTTGGATCGGATTGGGTCCAACTCGATCCGATCCGAAATGTAAACGGCTTGACCTCGATTTAATTCGGGACCGAGTTCGGGTCACTTGACTCAAACCGATTCGAAATGTATGTGGCCTGATCCGATCCGAGTCTGAACCGAGTCGGATCGGATTGGGCGCGGTTCAGATCAATCCATATTTAAAGAGGGTTGTTAGAGAAGAGGGTTAGGGTAAAAGAAATAAAAAAATAAACCTTCTTTACCCGATTCGAGTCGGACAGGTAGGCAGAGACGACCAGACGATCGGAATGCCGTCGGGTAGGCAGCAGCTGGTGGACTTCAGAGTTTGGATTGACCTTTGAAGATGAAGAGGAGAGGATTTTGGGCAGGCGCTGGTTCGTTCGGGCAGGAGAGGGTAAGGTAAAAAAGGGGTAAAAATGATTAGGGTAAAAATCCTATATATACTACCTAACTACCCGCTCTAGATCGAGTCAGATCGGATCGGTTCGGATCCATTCGGATCAGGTTTTAGATCGGATCGGTCCGAATTGACCATAATCCGAACTCGATCCAAAAATCATCCAGTTCTGAATTACCCAACTTGATCCGCATTGATCCAAGCCGTCAGTTCGGTTTGGATCAGGTCAGATCGGGTCGAATCCACTGGATCGGATCAGTTTTACCTAGCGCTAGTCACTACACTTGCTTTGGGTCCCCAAATTACTAGGGTTTAGATTACCATAGGTGCATCTATCAAGTATTCGTTTTCTAAGACCAGATTTGTGTCGGGAACTGTAGTCAAGTTGGTGACAATATGAAAGGCAATGAAAGAGAATGCTACCATAAAATAAAATCCAACTATGTTTCGGGTCCACTTTTGTGTTTATCCACCCATCCAAGCCGTCCATAAGGTGTGCCCCATCAGAATTAATTAAAGGATCCCATAAATATAATTTTGATCCAAGATTCAAGTTAGTCAGACCACTTGAATTTAGATGCTTTATAGGAGTTTTCCACTATTTCTGGTGTGGCCCATCAGCTTGACTTGGTGGGTCACACATGATGCTCGGTTGAGATTTCACACGTACAAAATATAGGTTCACGCAAATAACCATATTGAAATTCCAAGGAATTTAAAATTTTGGGGGATGTTTGATGCAAAGGCACTAAACTCAAAACCAACTGAATTTTTGAAGCCATTGTTGAGTCAGCTCCAAATCTCATTCACTGAATAAACCTAACCTCTGATTTATAGATATTTGTTTGTCGAAATAGGACCGTTGGGCCAAGGTGGTGACTCATTCTCTCACATGTGGCACTTACATGACCCACTAAACCATCTAAGTTGTGGGACACATTGGAAATGGAGTATATATTTAATATTTTAATGATCATGAAACCATACCCACCACAAATGTCTAGTATTGGCTGCGTCGGTATGTATCGATCCATATGGCCGATGTGACTCAATTTCGTAGTGATTTTTTTTTTTAAAAAAAAAAAAAAAAAAAAACCCTTGTAACCATCAATTCAACATAAGTGTAAGGGGTCATTTGAATGTTTGTAAGTTTTATCAATTGTAAAATGCTTTTTAGGTACTTCACAAGGGGTGGTTAGACATAAAATCTCATCTGCAAGTGAGTTATAAGCTATGATATATAACTTTTAAGTGCATTTGAATGGGCATCCAAACGGCCCTTAAATATCAAATTAGAACTTATAACATTTTGAGTAAATTGATCATTCCATGCTTGGATAGAGGCTAAAATGTAGTCTAAAATGGATTAATCACTCGGCTGAGTCAACTCAATTCAGTGATATTTTAGCCCATGGATTGTCTAGTTTGACCTCGTATTCGTTAATTGCAATTATGTATTAGAGATTATGATAATGATTAGAAATAATCTTAATAATTCATGATTTATGTAAGGGGTGATTGTATATGTTGATGTAGAAATTTGGTTAACCCTTATTGGACCTTTGAATACCTGCACACAGAGAAGACAAATGAGACCATGGATATATTAGGGGACCCCTCGATGCCTGATTCAGACATGAAATCTGGGTCTAGCATAGAGTAGGGTTTTTAGACATAATTGTGTGTCATCAGTATGGGTGCTCCTATTTATAACTGAATGGGGGCGGTGGCGTAAGGGGCAATTCCATGTTGTAGACGGAATCGTATCACGAGCATATCACATTGATCTTCCGAGATCTTTAGCTGAGATCTCGAACAGACTCGAGTTGCAGTTGTCTCCTGAGATCCTTAACCGAGATCTCAGGTAGATATCTTTTAATAAGATTTGGACGGTCAAAACCAGTAGAAACATGAGGTCAAGGTTGAGAATCTGAGGTGATCTACATAGCCGTTCTGAAGATGATTTTCCGACCTACATTTTCTAGTAGGCTATGGTCGAGCTTTCCCTAGGCATTGAGCAAATTACCGATCTACTAACCTGCCCTTGCGAGTTGTGTCCAAGCACTGAAACCGAGCACATTTCCTTCGTAAAATATAGACGAAATCAGGGATGACAATCCTCTTTATCTTGTCATACGGGGCAGAATCTGATGGAAGTGAGATACTTCATCTTTTGATGGCCGAGCTCAAGGAGTGGGTTGTTTTCTTAGCAGTGTATTTATTGCTTTCTGGCCGTTGAGGAGCTCATTGGTCATGACTGGTGTTGGCCGACCTCGCGATGTGCACAAATGTCTGAACTGGCCTATTCTTATTGGTCAATCCATTTTCACCTATAGCACTATATACCTCCTCTTTGATTTCTAACAATTGCTAACACGTCCTTGTTGAGGCATAAAAAATGATGAATGAATTAAACAAGAAGAGATAAAAAGATAGGAAGAACTTTTGAAGAGAAGAAGAATGAGATAGCTTCAATAGAGCTGCGCCGGACCGCGCAACTAATGACAGTTACGCGGGACCGCGCAATCAAATTCCCTTGCGTAGGTCCGCGCAATGAGGATTTCAGTTGCGCGGTGCCCCGAATTGTATTGCAGAGATGGTCCTCTTCAGAACGATCTAAAGCACTGGAAATTAGTCTCACATCGCTAAGATCAGGATTCTCACATGTGCGAAAGTCTATAAATACCCCTTCCCCTCATTCATTAAGAGTAATTAGAGATTTTCAAGAGAAGTGAAGTGGAGCAGAAGACTGAAGGTAGGAGAGAAGCCTCCTGTCGGTTGCACAGGACCGCGCAATCGATATCAGTTGCGCGGGTCTGCGCAACCAGACTGCCCTGCAGTCTATGAAGTTCAAGGGCCTTAATGCTGCCGGAATGCCTATGCAAGGCTTTTCTCCTTCCAGCCCTCTCCTATTGATAAGTGCAGAAGAAGAAGATTAGTCGATCGAATCGACATTTCTCCTAAATATTAGGGATGGTCGAAATAGACGTCGTTATGCTGCTGAAATCTCTGTTTCATTGAAGACTCGTCGATCTAATCAATATTCCTCCTAAGTCTTAGGAGATGATTAATACAGGCGCCGAAAGGCTATCGAAATGAACTTTTGATGCTTAAAGCACAAGTCATTTATTTCCAAATAATCTATCTTAGAATCAAGGGATGTAAAGAGGATGTAAATGAACCTAGTATTAATAAAATGTGATGAATGTCCTTAATATTCTTTCTCTGTTATGTTTGAATAAGACAATTTCCCAAATCAAATGCATTTGTTTCTTTGTCGAAACAAAATGGTGACTCTGCTGGGGACTTATTTTATTATCTTATTTAAATATTAACAGCGAAATTGTTACGAACTATCATCACAGTTTGGCGTCCTATGGACGCCAAAATGGTGACTCTCAGAGGGAAGTCCTCCCCCTTCATCTCCAAGATAGATTATTGTAATTGTTCACTTACTAATTATAACCATGTTTCATGACTAAAGGTTTTAAAATCCGACTACGACTTATTACTCATGGCAACTCCCGTAAGAAAAGTAAACTTCCGATTCACCTCGACAGGATTCGTGATAGAATACACGCCAAGTCGTATAAGTAGAAGTGGTATGACTCAAGTAACAGTTGGGGTCATTTCTGCTTCGCCCTAATCATCGGAAGACAATGCAGGCTGGACCATTGTAACCTCTCATAAGGCAAGAGTACGAAACGTCAGAAATTCTAGGATGAATCAGCCTTCATTAAGAATCAGAGGGCCTGTGACACGTAGCACAGTTAAAAGAAATCCTGAACTTGCTCCTCTGACGATTTATCTTGCACAAACAATTCCCCAATTGACAGCGCATGAATTCTCAGTTTTAAACGCTCCAATGGCTGAAAAGATAAGAAAGCAAAAGGGAAAAACGTTGGTAATCAGATTGTCAATGCCATCCCAGATAGATTCACTAATATCAGCGTCATCTCAGTCAATTGATGCCACGGGTGGCACGAAAAAGTCCAATGAAACTCCGTCCTCTCCTTCTTCTGTGAGCCCTATTACGTCAGCATACTCTTGCTCTCCTTCAATTACCGCCTCGTCAAAAGTGGAGAAGTTGCAGTATTCATGAATGGAATAAATTTAGATTATAGAGCAACTACAGAGGATCGTTTCAATGTAATGGCAGAAGCCTAGAATGCATTAATGGAAGAATGCAGAAACCTTAGAGAAGCACTGGAAACCCTAGCACATAACATAGCTTGAATAACGATTTCCCAAAATGCAACGGAGGGACCAAAAAATTAGCCTGACATCCTCCCACCACAGGGGGCAGGATTACTGAGGTCTATCCCAGCGGTAAGAACTGTGACACAAGATGCAGTGAGGCAAGTGGTCGAAGAGGCGGTTAGAGCAGAAAGAGAATGTGAAAATACCAAGCATTTTACGTATCGAACGCCGTATCCAAGGGAAGTAGAAGATATCCCCTTTCCGGCCAATTTCAAGCATTCAGATTTTTAAAATTTCAATGGAGAAGGATATTCGGAGGAACATTTGATGCATTTCATCACCAGTATGGGAAATTTTTCTACGATACCACAGTATTGCTTGCGATTGTTTGGTTCGTCACTAACGTACAAAGTATTTTGATGGTATTCTAGTTTGACACCCGGATTGATACGCACCTGGGAACAAATGCAAGAGGTTTTCATGTCAAACTTTTTCTCTTCAGAACGTGATGTCAGTATTACGGAGCTGACCTCTATCGGCAGAGAAAAGGAGAGCCGGTAGAAAATTTATAGACAGATGGAAAACATTGGGGGCCTCATGTAGACAATTACCAGAAGAAAAGGAACAAGTTAAATTGTGTCTGAATTCTATGGGGACAGAGATTGCGTTTGGACTCACTAGCGTCGATATCAGAACTTTTCGTGATTTGGCCACTAAAGCCTACGTGTTGGAGCTGATGACTCGCAAGATTCCATCATTTCACCATGATACAACTAGGAGGGCATCCGGCAGGACAGCCGTGAACGCTGTCGAGTATGAAAGAAGAGGTAAAGATACAAGGGACTCGAGGGAAAAGAGACCAGACCGACGCGAAGAAGGGAGTCAGTCAAGAAACAGATACAATGGGAAGAGGCCTAGAATGCTGAATTCTCATGAGGGGTTCGCATTCGATAAGGAAGATGTCGCCCCTATGATGGAACAATTATTGAAAGATGGTACGATAGTATTACCAGAGCCTAAGCGCCCAGAAGACGTGACAAGAACCAAAGAAAGAGATTTCTGTCGTTATCATCGTCTAGTGGGACATCCAACAGAGAACTGCTATACATTGAAATGTATAATACAACGACTGATCGATAGGGGTGAGATAGTACTGGGGAAAGAAAAAGAAAGGGATGTCATGGCAACCGTAAATGTACTTACATTCCGACAGAGAGACAAAAAGGTGAATGAAGAGGAAGACGGTAAGACGCAAGGAAGGTTGCAATAATCACGTTACGGTCAGGTAAAAAGGTGGTAAGTCCTATAAAGTAAAAATCAGAAGTCACTAGTAAAGAAACGATTGAAAGAAAGTAATGACGACAAGACAAAAGAAAATAATGAGGTGATGAGAGTGACTTATGATGTCGTAAGTCATCTAAAAGGAATACCGGCCCGATTAAGTGTTTATGATGCACTTAAGCTATTAGAAGAATTTCGACAGAGTCTGATCTGGGCATTGTCCGATCATGACATTAGAGAAATCTTGCTGGCAGAATTAGAGCATAAAGAACTTGATGAACAGGAGGACTGTCTCCCAGTTGTTTCTTTTTCTGATGACGATTTGATCTGTGAAGGAGAACATAACAGACCATTGATGATAGAAGGCTATATCCGTGGGAAGAGAGTTAAAAGGATTATGATAGATAATGGGTCTGCAGTGAATCTTTTGCCACTTCCGATGTTAAGTAAGTTAAATTACCGTTGTTCAGAGTTACACCCCAGCGGAATGATGATACAGGGTTTTAATTAAGATGGGCAATGCGCACTTGGCAAGGTTACGGTGACATTAGAAATAAGAGAATTAACTACTGACGTTGTGTGTCACGTTATAAGTGCAGTAACGACTTACAACCTTCTCCTAGGAAGGCCGTGGATACATCAGTATAATATCATACCTTCTACTCTGCATCAGTGTTTCAAATACCGTAAAGATGGAGTACAACATAAAGTAATGACCGATGCAAAATCGTATACAGAAGCCGAGTCTTTCTTTGCAGATGCTAGCTACTATAAAGAATTTGCTATCGAAAAGATAAATAAGGATGAATGTAACGTCCTAAAAGATGATCGGGAAAGTGCAATTACAGAAAGAGCAGAAAAAGCAGGGCCATCTGAAATCGTGGAAATAAACAAAAGGTTTTATTTTGTGCCAAAACATTTAAGGCAGCCAGGACAACCGCCGTTAACTTTGCTGTAATCTAAACAGTTGAAAATTTTATAGTCAAATTATACGGTGCCGCTGCTGTATGCTGAAAAAAATAAGCCATTTTCAACCACTCTAGGATGATTTCAAGTGAAGGCGAGCGAAAAATACCCTGAGCCAATAGAGTTCTATGCTTCAGAAGCAGTAAAGACAAGAGGAGAGACTCAAAACAATGTATACCATGGTAGGTTGACGTCGCAAGACCTCCAAAAGTATAGTCCGACAAGTAAAAAGATCATAAAAAATATGGGTTTTGATTATGAAGAACCCGTTGGCTTAAATCATGGGAAGGGAGTTCAAATCCCCGTTGGGATCAATTAGGATAAGCGTAGAAAGTTTCAAGGGTTGGGAGCAAACTAGTTGATAAATACAATTACAATCGTGCAGCCTTCTGCAGAAATATGCCGCCCCAATATCTCAAAGAAAAAGTATATCTCTAATAGCAGTCACAATCATATCAAGGGGGCAAGTTCAAGGCTAAATGAGATAAGATGTACTCAATAAAAGTAAAGTTTTTCAAAGGAGTAAATAGAAGCCTATGTTGGCCTATAATTGCATTGTCAAAAAGAAATTGCTTCCGAAGGCGCTACTGATTTTGATACAGAACATTATCAAGACAATAATTCTGTATTAAAAGGGGGCAAGATGAATAGAATGAATAAGGAAGAATTTTACAAGCATATCAAGATCATATGATAGGAAATAAAGAAAAATGGAGAAGATGAACGCCATCAAGTGAACTAAGCGTCATCAAGCAAGCTCTATAAAATTTTGCCTAAAATTGATATCACCATCAAGTTGGTATATTATAAACAATACAAACAAACGATACAGATATACAGATGGGTATAATTGAAGACGTTGGTAGAAGTCATGGTACGTCAATTTTAGGCAAAATAACCATCATCATCTTTCAAGACATTTTAAGACAACATGTTAAGTCATCGCCAAATGAAAAGTCTTGATGATCGCTGTCAAGTGATAACGATTGCGCCAAATGAAAAGTCTTGATGATCGCTGTCAAGCAATGATGATCGCTATCAAGCATTGATGATCATCGTCGATGCTAAAGATTTCCATCAAAATCACCAGGTATCAATGATTATAAAATAAAAAGAGAGCAACTGCCACTGTCGCCGATCAATTGCTCATCAAAGTTGCCATCATCGCTAAGCTGATACATTATTTTAAACATGATACAGAAGTCTTTATGACATTATCAGCAGCAGTGAAATGTCAATTAGTGATCAACCATCTGTTGACAGTAGAATAAATCGTATAGCTAACTGTATATAAAATCGGCGACAGCGATGGTTGCTTATCATAAAAAGGCAGTCTAGTCAAGTCCCAAAAAAAAGAGAGAAAGGGAAAGGGCCAAGTCCTAAAAGGACCAAGTCTCTAAGAGCTAAAAAGGGCAAGTCCTAAAAGGACCAAATTTTAAAAGGGACCTGTTATGCATAAGACCTATGATCATAAAAAGGCAGCCTAGTCAAGCTAATGGCCCGCTGTGCATGAGACTTATGAAGATCGCCATTCGGGCAGTGGTGAGAAGCCAATGGCCCTAAAAAGCCCGTGAAGGCCATCATACGCATAGACATGCGGGCAGCTGACGGAGTTAATGACCAAAAGTCAAAAGGGCCAAAAGTTGACTAAAAGTCAAAAAGTCAAAAGTCTTCAAATGACTAAAAGCATAAAGGCCAAAAGTCGACTAAAAGCAAAAGGGCCAAAAGTCCTCAAATGACCAGTCAGCGTAACCCCCATGCCATCTGTATATCTTTTCGGCAGCATCACGGGGAATGGAGGACAATGCCCTCCCTTGAATGGGCCCGACCTTGCAGGCGAAGAAAATGAGGGCCGCAGTGCAAGCTTTAATAGGCCAACCATGCATAAGATCCCCCAGATTTGTAGTTCGATTCCGGTACTTGAAATTGCGGTAAAGACCGCTTTAGTTGAAGTAGGAATAGGTCAGTATATCCTAGAGGGGAGGTGAATAGGACTTTTTAAAGTTTATATAAATTATTAAAAATTCTTATCACACTGATCCTATCACAGAGTATTGATTAGGATTACTCAACCATAACTCTACTGGCTTCCAAGCTTGATAGAGGATCCAATCACAAACTATTTAAAATATAAAAAATGTATAGATGAGATTGTGATGGATATGACTGTGTGTGCATAGGATGTGATCATGCTCATATCATATATAAAGACATGCAAGGCAATCACATAAATGAAAGATAATATCAAACTCAAACATAGTCATTTTATAGTGGTTTGACGACTTGTCTACTCCACTCCCGGCTTCCACACTCAACCCTTGAGTGACCGAATTTCACTAAGGAGGTTTCCCATGGTTTACCTCAAACCTAAGGTTGTAAATCAGGTTCACCTTCAACCTTTACAGAGGTTTCTACTCGGTTCACCTTAAACCCTGGAGTTTTACTGGCGTACTCCTAACCAGATATTTATGCCCACATAGGACAAGGGTCCATACAACGCACCCTGAGATTTTTACTCGGTTCACCTCTAACCCTAGAGTTTTGCTGGCGTACTCCTAACCAGATGTTTATGCTCTCCACAGAGCAAGGGTCCACACAACGCACCCCGCACGTACACTCTCGTCGGAGGCCTCCTTCGAGGACTTCAAATGGTGAGCAACACTTAAAATCCAATCTTAAAAAGGAATGATTGCAAGTGTCCTCTGGACTCTTAGTACTTACAGATAAGTTGATGAGTCCCTTTCAGCGCAATGATGAAGATCTCCTTCTTGTTGATGAAGAATCCTCAGCTCCTTTGATCCACAACACAAAGATGTATATATGCTAGGCTTAGGTTGAGTCAAGGTTATGATGGACTACCACTCTTTAAAGGTTTTCCTATAAGGAAGATAGAGAGGTTCCCATCATCAATGCATTCAAGGCATCCCAGCTTAATGATATGTCATTAAAGCAGTAGCTGAAGGATCCTTGAATGCAGAAGTTCATTCCCCAATCCACTCTATGAGATATCAATGATGAGGGTGGATTGGAGGATGAACTTCCTGAGAGAAAGGGCTTAAGGTAAATTCTAGGAAGGTTAAAACTCTCAAAAGCACTCTCTACTTTCTCTACCAGCAATAAAGACAACTCTATCTATTTATAGGCAAAAGGTTCCAACGGATATAAACGGTCATATTTATGACAGAGTTCGATATCATCGAGCAGTCGTTGATATGATCGAGCGTATACTCTCGATTGTATCGGCCGACCTCTCGATGATAAGAACTCAATTGTAATTTCACTTTTGGAAACCTTCTCCCAACTGGTCGATGGGATCGAGACACACATCGATGTTATCGGATTTCGAACTCCGATTCCATCGAGTGATGGTTCGATCTTATCGACAGGTGAAAAATAAGAGAGAAGCCTTGAAAAATTTCAGGATCACATATATGATCGGAAAAACAGTCGATGTCATCGGAATTTGTACATTGATTATATCGGCGACCTTTTCGATGGGATCGATAAATCGTATAGATTTTACATGTAAGCTTGCTGGACGAATTATGTCCTGACTCGATCCAATCGACTTGGTCTCGATATGATTAATATATGAATATCGATTTATCAACGAGCACCCCGATCAACATTAAAAGCAACCTAAAATTCATGTTGGAGAGAACATGGGCCCCATAGTCGATATGATCGACTGACTCCCGATATGATCGATATTTGAGTTCAGATTGAATCAGACAGTCATCAATATATCGAAGCATATGTTAGTTTTCTTTAAAAAAACAGAGGCGCCGGAAAGCAGTCTGTCGATATAATCGATCCACTTCAGATATGATCGATTTTCGAATATCGATGATATCGACGCGAAGGTCGATATATCGATAAATTTTTCAGAAGATTGTTTGATTGCTGGATGCTTTTTATCCTCACTCGATTGTATTGATTGATATGCCGAGGACATCAACAGAGCTGGTTGATCATATCGAAAGGGGAATCGATATAATCGATAGTGTAAGAAAAACTTAGAAGATTTACTTTTTGATAAAAAGTTTTTTTACACATAAACCCTAAGATGTTCTAATTCTTTTTAAGGATTTAATCACCTGGTGCTTTGGGACATGGGATGTGAGGCTATGATTTACCACACATCCAGATGAGGTAGACGCTTGACTTGATCTTCTTATTAGGTGCTGTCATCTGACTGACTCAACATACAACGTAATTGACAAACCAGGGCACGTAATAGGTGCACTTTCAATCTCCCCCTTTGTCAATTACGTGACAAAATCCCCAAAACACCCTAGGAACATATCTAAACAGATATATCTTAAATTGTGTGTACATGTATTAACACAATTTTATAAATTCTAAACACCCATGTACACAATAAATAAATTCTCCCCCTTAATTCAAAAATTTCCCCTTTCTTGTTGCGGCTGCTCCCCGTAACACTTGCAACAAAGATATACAATTTTCGCTCGGGGTGTTTTGAATTGTTCTCTCCCTTTTTTTCAGTCATTGGCAAAGGTATAAGACGTGATATTGACTGAAGATTGAAGCATATGAGAGAACCACAGAGAGATAGATAGATGCATATAAATGAGAACAGTGTAAAGCAAACATCAATGAAGCAGTCATTATGAAGTTAATAGATAAGCATTCAGACCATAACCTTAAGACTGCAATAAACCAGGGAGAAATTTAATTGGCAGAAGTAAATGAACTAGATTAAGCCAAATTTAAGCTGCCCAAGATTGGCAGAAATATTCAATGCTGCCCCAGACGGCAGTAATATAAACCAACAATAAAAAGTATTTTAGCCCAACCGTGGGCAAACTCATCTAAACAGAAACCAGAAAGGAAGAAAAAGAAACTAGTCATGCACCATTGAAAGCGTAAAACATTCAAAAGATACTGATGTTCATACGCAGAAATAAGAGTAAGGTTGCATGAAAGCTTGTATGAAACTGGCATCCGGGAGCAGAGTGAGATGGCATAGTGTCGTCGCGTCGGCACGTTGGTAAATCCACCAACTGTTGGACCATGCTCTGAACTCCTTGAACCATTTGTTCTAAAACAGTGAGACGCTCCTTCATTGAGTGCACTCCTTCTTTATGGCCCCAATCCTATCTAGTTTAAGCCTTTTGCCATACCCGACGGTTGATGTGGACGGCACAACATTTGGTCCAAGAGGTGCATCATTAGCCACTGCATCTCCTTCCATGGGATCTCCACCTTCTCCTCCTTCCGCTTCAACATGAATTTCTTCCTCAGTTTCCTCCTTGTATTCATGAAACCTCAGATCTATTTTTCGAAGATTTTTCTGGTTGAAAACTTTGAGGGGAAAAACTGGATCAGTTGTAGAAGGAAAGCCAATACTCTGACAGATTCTGCTAATGATCCAGGGATATGACAGATGCAAATCTCTGAACGTGTGTATCGCATTGACAAACTGATTTACAATTAAGGTTGAAAGGCAGATATTCGTCCCGGTCGCGACGGAGTAGATTATCATCACCATAAGGCTTGTTAGATCCGATTTGTTAGTGCTTCTTGGGTACAAATTGGTGGTGAAGATTTCATGCATGAATCTGAACCGGGGCTCTATATACCTAGCTTTCAGGGCATTCCCTTGATGTCATGGGATATCTCGATTATTGCATAGGTATTTGGTTATCATGGAGCGTACATCTGGAAAGTCAAGATCCCAGTTTGGAAGGCCTCCTGGAACCATTTGTACATTGAGAATCTGTGCTATAGTGGCAGGAGTGATGAATACATCATCACCATCCATGAAAATCATGAAGGAAGGAAGATCAGCCACCGGGGAATGACATGCAGTAAAGAAGTTGCGTGTTCTTTCCAGTTGGCATGATCCACCAAAATTCAGGATGGGCAGCCAACCAATTGCAGCAAACAGAGGTTCTAAGTTGTAAGACGTTAAACAATCTTTGTCTACTTTTCTCTCAAAAATTAACTTTCGATTGGTATATTTTGGTGGCCGTTGGACAGTAGAAGGAGGAGGCACTGGTTGAGTTGGTTCAGAAATTTCAGTTTGGGACCCACCGCGTCATGATCTTTGCCGTGTGGGGGTCCTTCTGTCCGGGATCCTTGCTCTCTCCCTTGAGTCAAGGACCTTTTTTCGAGTACCTCTTGATGATTCACCTGGACTGGATGCCACGTTTTTATCCTTTCCCATGTGGAAGAAAAGGCTATTTGAAATATTGGAAAAATGACAAAAAGAGATCCTGACAAACTAAGAGAAAGAGATTCTGATGATGGAAGAATATTACCTAGTTTGGAGTGAGATTTGGCTGGTCCTACCTGGCTTAGAATGATTGGTCGAGAGGATCAGATAGGGAAGACAGTCGAATCGCCCTTTAAGAAACCCTTTTTTTTATTTCCCTTGCTTTTATCGGGCGCCATTTGTCGATCATATCGACCAACCCATCGATTGTATCGAGAAGTTATTGATCGATTCTATCGAGACCACCTTCGATGTTATCCAAGGACACACGACTTTTCACATTCTGAACAGTTGTCGATTGTATCGATCATCATTCGATAAAATCGAAGAAGACCGTTACTTGCTTTGAAAGTATGTACTATTCAAAATTTTCGCTGATTTTGACATGATATTGTATAATTTCTAACTTAATCAGTTTATAAAAAAATTCTATACAAATATAAGCATGATAGTGTTTATATACAAAAATTAGAGGTCTCCAACCTTAGATGTAACATTAAGGATTTAGCAAAAGATGCATCATTTCACAAATTATCCAGATTTTGATGCAAAATTTGAACGCATTTTTATATGCTTAGGAATTCAGGATACAGAGTTCAGTTTCCAACTTGATCTAGTGGTTTCTTCATTCTGTTTTCCATTTTGGGTGATAAAAGGATATTTTGTATTACTCTGGTCCGATTAAGTTTATCAATGACATTTTGACTAGAGTTACAAGAAGTTATTTTTAAGCATTCAAACTTGTAATGTCGCATATCACCACACAAATGACAAAATGGAGATGTTCTTATATTGCTACCTCAAGCAACAGATTTTTCAGTTTTCATTTTGATTTTCTCATACCTTAGGCCACTCTTATCTTTTCCAGGCCTTCCTATCCCTAACATTCTTTCAAGTTTTTCACCACTCTGAGAAAACTTATAGTTTATCTCGACAAATTTTTTGGATTTTTCTAAATCAGTGCAAAGTGAGTGGTTCTCATTTTTGAGTTTTGCATTATCATCTCTTAGCAATTCAACTTTATTCATAAGTTCTGATAATTCTTCTTTTAGGGATAGGTTTTCTTTTTCCAATTGATCATTATCTGTAAGATATTGTTGCAAATCATTGGACAAATGTATGTTTATTTCTAAGGTTCTGTCCAAGTCTTTCTGCAACAATTTTTTTTTATTTTCAGTCATGTCAATTTTCTTAAGGATGTGGATGCTATGATTGTTTAGTTGATTATAAGCATCCTGCAAGTCATTCTGCTCTTTATTTTCTTCTTCTTCAATTTTCTCATTGTCAGATAAAAATGATTCAGTGGCTAGTTGTTCTTCTTTTCTTTCAGATTCCATGGGAATAATTGAAGTGGTGGAGACCATAAGAATTTTCAAAGGTTTCTGATCTCCATCACTTCCAAAGTCACCGTTTTCTGAATTTGACTCTTCTGTATCATCCCATGTGGCAGTCATTGCCTTGCCCTTGATTTTTCTGTTTGGACATTCGGTAGATAGGTGACCATATTCATGATAGGCATAGCATTGTGGTTCTTTGGTCTGTTTACCAAATTTGCCTGCAGAATATTTGTAGTTCACCTTTCTACCTCTAGAAGGATGGCCGCGATTCTTCTGAAAGAATCTTCTAAATCTTTATGCTAGCAAGGCCACTTCCTCATTATCATCTTCTTTTTCGCTCTCACTGTCCTCATGTTTTAATTTCTTAGAAGTTTTAGGACAGTGTTTTTGGATTTTTGGGGTTGTATGAAGTGTAGTTCAAAAGTTTGTAGGGAACCTACCAGTTCTTCTACTTTCATCTCATCAATATTCCTACACTCCTCAATTGTTGTTACCTTGGAATTGAAGTGTTCTGGTAAGGATCTTAAGATTTTTCTACATATTTTAGGTGTCGGAACCTTCTCTCCCAATCCACCCATGGAGTTACAAATGATGTTTAATTTTATGAAAAACTCCATAAATGTCTCATGCTCTTCCATCCTGAGATTTTCAAACTGTGAAGTTAAAAGTTGTAGTTTAGACCTCTTCACAGTGCTTGTGCCTTCATGGGTTGTTTCCAGTAAATCTCATGCTTCCTTAGATGTCCCACACATACTTATTTGATTGAATATATCTTGAGATGTGGCACAGTAGATGACGATCATTGCTTTTGCTTCAACATTTCATTGTTTTTTGTCAAATGTTGTCCACTTCTCATTCAGTTTGGGTTTAGTGATTGTAGTTTCATCTTCAAGTACAATTTGTTCGGATGGTACCACATATCCTTTTGCAACTGCATCCCAAACTTCATGATCCAAAGATCTCAGTAAGTAGTGCATTCTAGCCTTCCAATAAGAATAATTTGATCCATCAAATACTGGAGGTCTAGTGAAAGATTAGCCCTCTCCTTTGACCATATTTCTACTTCAGTCAAGATCACTCTCTAAGCGGTGAAGCCCTTAAAGAGAGACCCGCTCTGATACCAATTGAAATTGCGGTGAAGACCGCTTTAGTTGAAGTAGGAATAGGTCAGTATATCCTAGAGGGGGGGTGAATAGGACTTTTTAAAGTTTATATAAATTATTAAAAATTCTTATCACACTAATCTTATCACAAAGTATAGATTAGGATTACTCAACCTTAACTCTAATGGCTTCCAAGCTTGATAGAGGATCCAATCACAAACTATTTAAAATATAAAAAATGTATAGATGAGATTGTGATGGATATGACTGTGTGTGCATAGGATGTGATCATGCTCATATCATATATAAAGACATGCAAGGCAATCACATAAATGAAAGATAATATCAAACTCAAACACAGTCATTTTATAGTGGTTCGACAACTTGTCTACTCCACTCCCGACTTCCACACTCAACCCTTGAGTGACCGAATTTCACTAAGGAGGTTTCCCATGGTTCACCTCAAACCTAAGGTTTTAAATCAGGTTCACCTTCAACCTTTACAGAGGTTTCTACTCGGTTCACCTCAAACCCTGGAGTTTTACTGGTGTATTCCTAACTAGATGTTTATGCCCACACAGGAAAAGGGTCCACACAACGCACCCTGAGGTTTCTACTCGGTTCACCTCTAACCATGGAGTTTTGCTGGCGTACTCCTAACCAGATGTTTATGTTCTCCACAGAGCAAGGGTCCACACAACGCACCCCGCACGTACACTCCCGTCGGAGGCCTCCTTCGAGGACTTCAAATGGTGAGCAACACTTAAAACCCAATCCTAAAAAGGAATGATTGCAAGCGTCCTCTGGACTCTTAGTACTTACAGATAAGTTGATGAGTCCCTTTCAGCGCAATGATGAAGATCTCCTTCTTGTTGATGAAGAATCTTCAGCTCCTTTGATCCACAACACAAAGATGTATATATGCTAGGCTTAGGTTGAGTCAAGGTTATGATGGACTACCACTCTTTAAAGGTTTTCCTATAAGGAAGATAGAGAGGTTCCCATCATCAATGCATTCAAGGCATCCCAGCTTAATGATATGTCATTAAAGCAGTAGCTGAAGGATCCTTGAATGCAGAAGTTCATTCCCCAATCCACTCTATGAGATATCAATGATGAGGGTGGATTGGAGGATGAACTTCCTGAGAGAAAGGGCTTAAGGTAAATTCTAAGAAGGTTAAAACTCTCAAAAGCACTCTCTACTTTCTCTACCAGCAATGAAGACAACTCTATCTATTTATAGGCAAAAGGTTCCAACGGATATAAACGGTCATATTTATGACAGAGTTCGATATCATCGAGCAGTCGTTGATATGATCGAGCGTATACTCTCGATTGTATCGGTCGACCTCTCGATGATAAGAACTCAATTGTAATTTCACTTTTGGAAACCTTCTACCAACTGGTCGATGGGATCGAGACACACATCGATGTTATCGGATTTCGAACTCCGATTCCATCGAGTGATGGTTCGATCTTATCGACAGGTGAAAAATAAGAGAAAAGCCTTGAAGAATTTCAGGATCACAGATATGATCGGAAAAATAGTCGATGTCATCGAAATTTGTACATCGATTATATCGGTGACCTTTTCGATGAGATCGACAAATCGTTTAGATTTTACATGTAAGCTTGCTGGACGAATTATGTCCTGACTCGATCCAATCGACTTGGTCTCGATATGATCGATATATGAATATCGATTTATCTACGGGCACCCCGATCAACATTAAAAGCAACCTAAAATTCATGCTGGAGAGAACATGCGCCCCATAGTCGATATGATCGATATTTGAGTTCAGATTGAATCGGACAGTCATCAATATATCGAAGCATATGTTAGTTTTCTTTAGAAAAACAGGGGCGCCGAAAAGCAGTCTGTCGATATGATCGATCCACTTCAGATATAATCAATTTTCGAATATCGATGATATCGACGCGAAGGTCGATATATCGATAAATCGTCCAGAAGATTGTTTGATTGCTGGACGCTTTTTGTCCTCACTCGATTGTATCGATTGATATGCCGAGAATATCGACAGAGCTGGTTGATCATATTGAAAGGGGAATCGATATAATCGACAGTGTACGAAAAACTTAGAAGATTTACTTTTTGATAAAAAGTTTTCTTACACATAAACCCTAAGATGTTCTAGTTCTTTTTAAGGGTTTAATCACCTAGTCTTTTGGGACATGGGATGTGAGGTTATGATTTACCTTTTGGTGAGCTTCCACACATCCAGATGAGGTAAACGCTTGACTTGATCTTCTTGTTAGGTGCTGTCGTCTGACTGACTCCACATACAACGTAATTGACAAACCAGGGCACGTAATAGGTGCACTTTCAGTACTAACTCATGAGGAAGGGCTTAAACTTACTCATCGATGGACTGACAACCATGGATTTGGTACCCCCAAAGGTAGCCTTGAGAGCTCTATGAACTCTAGAGAGTTACCGTGGCCAACCCTGTGCATAAAACCAATCGAGTTCATGGCCCCGGTAGCTTCACTGGGCCCCTTTGATGGATCGCGGTTTGTGAACTCCCTAGGCAGTGAGAAGTCCAGCGAACTCTTAAGAGTTACAGAGGCCATCACGTAAGACCCGACTCTAGCTAGAGTCCAAGTAAATTCACTCCACTACTCAAGAGCTTAAATTGTGTGCAACTGACTGGATTGAAACTTAGCACCGCAAATAAAATATAAATGAAGTCACATAGGAAATTCCGTACTAACAAGCATAAAATGTGAGTGTTTTATAATTAGTTTTTATTAAATATCATGATAAAATATGTGCGATATTTAAGATGCAGTAAATTCATATCTCACAAACAAATATAGAAGGAAAAAAAACTAATGATGTTGAGGTTACTGCGTAGAAAATATGTCTGGAATAATGCATAATGTAGAAGTGCATGAAAAAGATTATTGAAATTTACTATTGAATGTCAAAAGAAAACATGCACTTAAAAAAAAAAGAGAAGGAAAGAAAGAAACAAAAGCATATATACAAAAAGAAATTACAAGCTTAAAGTTCCTCTGTAATGCCTACTATCTTCATATATTGCTGCAAGTCTTCTTTTAATTGAATCTATGCTTCATCATGCTTTGAATTCTCTTCAAGAATAACCTTTGTTTGATCAGGAAGGCCAGCTAATTTGTCTTCTAAGGATGTGATCATTTCCTTGCTCCTGAGTAACTCAGACTTTTCAGCATCAGCAGATTGAACATTGACATTGAGTTTTTCTTTAACCTCCTGTATAGACAGTTCCCTCTCATGACCTTTCAGTTCCAGCTGTGAAATTTTTTCTCTCAAAGTTGCAATACGATATTGAATAAGTACCTTGTCATCAGTGAGGGTCTTCAGCTGTTCTTGCAAAGTCAAATGCTCCTGGTCTAATTCAGATATGGTGGAAATAAGTGAAGCTTTCTCCTTAGACAAAGTTAACTGCTTCCCGTATTCCAGAACTTCTGGAGCAATCGTGATATTTTCTGCTGATGCTAAAGAAGCTATCGAATCACGAAATCTGACGAGGGAGTTACGCAGAATAGAAATATTAATCTTCACCATCTTTGTAGGGCTTTCCAGAATCTCGATGGCGATATCCAAGTCTGACTGTTGTTCAGGATCTTTGAAGATGTGAACTATCGTTGACAAAGAGTTCTTCATTAAAATCATTTTGTAAGCGGGAATCTTTGAGGGAAATGGTGGCTCAGAGACGGTAGCCATAGATTCGGAGCTGGCCGCCCCACTACAGGGAAGAATTCCTATAACATGAATAAGAGATAAAGTTAGAGTAAGCAATGCAAAATGAAGGATTTACAGCTCTTCAAATTGATATATATACCTGCTGCAGAGGTGTGACTAGCAAGTGAGGAAACTTCTGGGGCTGCAGAAGTACCAGCTTCCAACATGTCAGCAAGAGAAGGCGCCCTCACTTCTGTGCTCGAGTCTCTGGTAGTAGGAGTCGGTAGATCGGTAGCCTCGACAGGGAATACAATTTCACGGGCCACACTTTTCGATGTTATCAGAGGAGCCAAAGAAACGTGTGGTGAAGCCATTGGTGCAACTGGATGAAGATCTACAGAAGGGGCAGTGCTCGTCTCGATATTAGCCACATGCGTACCTGAAAAGGAAATGATAGTGATGATAAGATAGTGATCACTAGATAAGCACGTGAATATTTAAGGAATTTAGATTCCCTTACCAGGCGAGTACCCATATTCCCCGTAGTCCAAGGGTTCTTCGTCCTCTTCGGTTACCACATGTGGCTTGCCAGGAATAGAAGTGGCAGGGGAAATTTCGAGAGCCCGGGTGAGATGTTCTTCCGCTACATTTCGACGACCATATTTTCCTCTTCATCTATGTTAACTTCTCCTTCTTCAAAGTCGTCATCTTGAACTCCATCATTTCCATCATCATCATCATTATCATCATCTCCAGACCCTATGGGAGTAGAATCTCCTGACGAAGAAGAGGAACTTTCGCTTGCCAGATCCTTTTCATCTACTTCTGTAACTACGACTTGTTTTCCTTTGTATGAGATAGGCTGGTTACTTTCTCTTGGAGATCTCCTGCCAACTGGAACTGAGGGAGATGCGGAGACCTGCCTTGTCTCTTCCTGGGGAATATGTGATGATGTTTGCAGACGTGCTCGCGATCTAGTTATCAGAGACGATGAGCTAGAAGGAAGAGGTTGTGAAGAAGGGGCAGGTTCGTCTCGAGCTGGATTCTCCTGAGCTGTGGCAATTTCTTCAGGAATGGGGGAGGATGTTCCTTCAATATTTTCTGGAACTCGGCCACCAAGGTCATGAGGAACATATTCAAATTCTGCCAGAACTCCATAAGTAAACCAACCATCTAAAGTATTAATTGGTTTCCTCTCACGAATCGGCTCTTCCGTCGATATCTTTCTGTAAATTTCACCATGATGAGGATCACGACTCTTCTCTGGAATGAAACCAATTCTATTCTCAATTTTTTTGCCTCTGAACCGAGGTGGATGGAGAAAGAGAAGGGAGTCCACAGGTAAGCGTTTGTTGATAAAAAATGATTGATGGTCCCACCATCTCATCCAGCTATAGGAAGTGTGAACTATCCGGTTACAGCTAGGAATGATGAAAGAGGAGTTGACACAACCACCTAATAGTTGCTTCCATATCATGGCTCAGTTCAAAGGACCTGTTTCATAGCAGCGCATTCTCTTGGTAACCAACCTACGGTCTTTTGGTACGACTTGGTCATAGTCGAATTTGCGAGCAAAGCGGCTGGGATAGTAAGGTTCTCTCCAGAACTGTATCCCTTCTCTGAGAGGTAGACTACAGGAACAGATGGAGAGGAAGAAAGCCCTTTCCACTACAGTCAATGCCCCCTAGTCCACCATATCTGTGTCTTAAGTGTAGCGATGAAGGCGGAACTGGAAGAAGTTTATCTGATCAAAATCATGGATCTTCTTGATCACCCATTCATACGATCTTCTGGCCATCGCCATTTGTTGAAAAAACCAGAGAGGAAGGTGGGAAGGACTCACGTAAGCCTTCTCTGGTGCTTCAAAAGTCTAAGAAAAATAAACTCCTAACCATCCAGTGAAGTAGTGTCAGGCAGTGTATGCTGATGAAGATCCAAGGGTAGGGTTCTTGATGTGCGTGGAGATTTCTCCAAAGGCCCGATAGATAGAACATAGTACGGGAGGCGCAATGGAATATTTTTGACCCTCCACTAAAGTACCAGCAACGACGAAGGTGGCGGGGCGAATAACATCTGCCCACTTGGAGCTAGAAAAAGCCACTATACTTAGCCAGTAAGCTAGAAAAGCTGCAAGTTCTCCAAAGGAACTATAATCTGCTCTTTCCTTCATATTGTCACAAAGATTCATCAGTTCCTTACATCAACTGTCGCGGAACTTGCAGGATGGAGAAAAAGGTGTTAGTACGCGGGAGTATATGATGGAAAGAAAAATACTAATTTTTGAGTTTGGAATACCTGAGTATCCTGGAAAAATGAGCCAGCCATTGCAGAGGGGAAAGTTTGTGGAAATTCAGAAAATTTCCCATTTCTTTAAAAAGTTCGATAGTGGTTTCAGAAATGGAAGGTCTACGGTCAGGAGAAGATACAAATGCTAATTCTGCGTTCGTCGGGATGAATTCATCATAAAATCTTTCTGTTAATGGAAGACCTGCTATGCGATGTAAGTCCTATAGCATTATACTCATTTCTCTAAATGACAAATGAAGAGAATTGGTAGTGGGTGACCAATATTCAAGGAAGCCTTTCAGCACGGAGGGTTCCTTGTAGAAGTACTTAGATGTGACCTCTATCGCATCATAAAGGCCCACTTTGGCGAGAGTACTCGCATGTTTCTTCAGGATGTCTTCTGTCCAATCAGAATAATAGCGGCGAGAAGACAATAAGCCTCTTGTTCGAAAATCTTCTGATCCCCAAAGAGGATCACAGTCCTTGTACCGCTGTCTGATGGTCTCGCAGAAATACGTGGGAAAGAGATTATGCGGCTATGAAAAGGAGTGAGGAAGATCATGGGATAAACTTCTCTGATGATTTGTCGCGGTTTCTGTGCCTGCAGTGTTCCTTCGAGAATACGAGGTTCTTTGGTTGCCCATGATTCAGTATACATCAGCTTCTCTCCATCCACATAGTCCCTGGGCTCACACTCGAGGATGGATTGATGGCGATGCACGTTGATAGGAATTACCGTCATGCCTTCTGAATGAGGGTTGTCGAATTTCATGACGCCCTCGATTACTCGTATAGATTCTCAAGAATTTTGGAGCTTCTTCTTGTTATGATCCTTTATCTTTTCCTCAAACTCCTTCGCCTTGTTACGGCGAGTTTTCTTGGAATGAGAAGCAGGGGGAGTATCCTCTCTTAGAGGGGGTCTGTCACTGTCCGTACGGATATAGGCCGTCGTCTTTAGCCATTTCTCCCAATCATATTCGCGACCGTGCTTCGCAGGCAGTTCTATGTTCCCCATGATTATAACCCGATGAATGGGAGAGGGAAGCGATTCAATGCGATCGGTAAAGTCAAAAGTTGGGAGTACTTGTTCTTTGAAGTACGCAGGGGTCTGAGTGGTGGTTTTGGTACATTTGGCCGGTGGTTGATCAGCGGGAGGAGAAGGATGATAAGAAGATATATCGGGCAAGTTAGGATGAGAAGGTTGGTCAGTTGGAGGGTCTACGGGATGAAAAGTCCTCTTGATGAGGGCCATGAAGGAAAAAGGGGTTAAAAAGCTTAAAGAGATTGCAGGGGAAGTTCGAAGATTGGAAAAAGAGCCAAGTCCAGGTTGCGCGGGTCTGCGCAATCAAAATCAGTTGCAGGGAGTGTCGCAACACTTCGGAAACTTACGCGGACGGGAGATCCGTTGCGCAGGTCCGCTTAGACGATGTCGGTTGCCGGGAATATCGGCAAAAGAATTTTTTTTTACCACAGAATAGAAGAAGTTAGGATTATAAAGGGGGAAACAGTATTTATAGGCTGTCGCAGTCGAGTATGTATGCGGCCTGTTGTGTGGGTCCGCGTAAGTCAGATGAGAAGGAAAATTTTGATCCTTTTTTCGTTTCTTGAAAGAAACAAAAAAAGGATCAAGGGGGCATCTGTTGAGGCATAAAAAATGATGAACGAATTAAACAAGAGGAGATAAAAAGATAGGAAGAACTTTTGGAGAGAAGAAGAATGAGATAGCTTCGAGAGGGGTACACCGGACCGCGCAACTAATGACAGTTACGCGGGTCCGTACAATCAAATTCCCTTGCGCAGGTCCGCACAATGAGGATTTCAGTTGCGCAGTGCCCCGAATTGTATTGTAGAGATGGTCCTCTTTAGAATGATCTAAAGCACTGAAAATTAGTTCCACATCGCTAAGATCAGGATTCTCACACGTGCGAAGGTCTATAAATACCCCTTCCGCTCCTTCATTAAGGGTAATTAGAGATTTTCAAGAGAAGTGAAGTGGAGCAAAAGACTGAAGGTAGGAGAGAAGCCTCCTGTCGGTTACGCAGGACTGCGTAATCGATATCAGTTGCACGGGTCCGCGCAACCAGACTGCCCTGCAGTCTGTGAAGTTCAAGAGCCGTCATGCTGCCGGAATGCCTATGCAAGGCTTTTCTCCTTCCAGCCCTCTCCTATTGACAAGTGCAGAGGAAGAAGATTAGTCGATCGAATCGACATTTCCCCTAAATATTAGGGATGGTCGAAACAGACGTCATTATGCTGCTGAAATCTCTGTTTCATTGAAGACTCGTCGATCTAATCAATATTCCTCCTAAGTCTTAGGAGATGATCAATACAGGCGCCGAAAGGCTGTCGAAATGAACTTTTGATGCTTAAAGCACAAGTCATTTATTTTCAAATAATCTATCTTAGAATCAACGGATGTAAAGAGGATGTAAATGAACCTAGTATTAATAAAATGTGATGAATGTCCTTAATATTATTTCTCTGTTATGTTTGAATAAGATAATTTCTCAAATCAAATGCATTTGTTTCTTTGTCGAAACAGTCCTCTTCCAGTTTGGATTATTACAAGTACCTCTTGTTGGCTTTATAGTTTTAGACCATAAAACTCAGACTCGACTCGAAGTTTAGTTGGGTCTGCTTAACCTGATTAAGTTTTATATGACTCGACTTGATATTTAATAATATAATTTAAAATATTGAGAATATTAATAAATATGAATGATATGATAAAATAAAAAATGGCAAAAGCCAATAACATAATCATGATTGGGGACTGATTTAGAGCTATGGTTTACATAGGAGTGGTTCAATCTTTGAATCTCAACTCCAACCAATTTAATATTTTATTTAGAACTTGGTTGACTAGGGCCCATGTCATTGCAATATATGTAGAATATTCAAAAAGTCTCTCCAAAAACTTAGCCGAGCCATACTCAAAATTGAGTTTCTCCAGAACTAGACCTGAGTTTTGGGTTAAGCCAATGAGTTTTTGAACTGTGCTTTGCTAAAAGATGTTAGTATAATCTTCACCAAAAAATCAGCCGTGCCATTTTGTATAAATGGTATCCAACTTGTCTAGCAAGGTCCCTCCGTTTATATTCAATGCCAAAAAATGAGGCTAATCAAGTCATTGGGTGTGCCGCAACCAATCAAAACATCCAAATTTACAAGGTGGGCCACCTGATGGATAAATCAACCTAATTTTTGAGGATTTATTATTATTATTATTTTTTCATGGTGATCAGGTCGGATAACATATATATATGCACCATACACCTACAATTAATTACTTATGATATAGTGGTAAAATGATTAATTTCTCAAAGATAATGGTACTAATAAGCCCTGGTACAGAATCTGTAGGTTAAAACGGAGGTACTTATAATATTCCAAACCAAAACAGAGGTATTTACTATTGTTAGAAACTAGAGGAGAGGTGTTTGCCACTATCACTTTATGTAAAGTATAGTATATACTCTACAATTAATGTTAACTAAAATGTGATGAAATTATTTTTAAGTGGTAACCAAATGGAGCCTAATGTTTTTCAGATAAGGTCAGTTCCTTTGCTAATCCTTTTATGATAGGCGCTTCTCACTCATGTAAGATAGAGCAACAACCAAACATAAGAGAATATAGAGATTTAACGTGGAAAACCCTTGTGGGAAAAAACCACGGCATAAAGCGACAAAAATTCTACAATAAAAAGCACAGATTACAAAGATAGAAGACTTATCTGGCTTGAGAAATCTTTAAGCCTCACCTTCTCTCCACCCATTAAAACTCTAGAACCCTTTTCAGAAACCCTAGAATACCTTAGAATACCTCCTACTTCTGTATATAACCCTTTATATAGCTTTAGAAATAAGTAGAACCATAATATAGGAAATAAAAATCACAGAATCTGCGTTTCTGTAAACAAGTCTGCGTAAACCTTCGATGACATCGAACTAGCTTCGATGTCATCGAAAAATGACAAAAACATTCTAGCGACCGGAGCTTCGATGTCATCAAAAAATGATAAAAACAGTTCAACGACAGAGACTAAAAATCTTGAAAAAACTTGATGGCATCGACCGACTTCGATGTCATCGAAGCTGGTTTGATGTCATCGAACAACAATTGGCAGAATGAAGACATCCGTCATCAACAATCTCCACCATGTCTTTAATTTACAAACGTAGCTCCTCGTCCTCTTCTCTTATCTCTATATTGCATCATAGCTTCATCAACGCTTCTTGGGCACACTCTGTCCTTCTATTACACCATCGTCAAGCTTTGAGAAGTTGCACATAACTTCAACTTCTTTGTAGGAACAATCTTGGTGAGCATATCTGCTGGATTCACGCTAATGTGAATCTTCTCAAGTGTTAAGCCTCCTTCCTCAAACACCTGTCGGATAAAATGGTGACAAACATTAATGTGTTTAATACTTGAGTGATAAGCAAAATTTTTAGCCAAATTAATAGCACTTTCTCTATCATAGTTAACCAACATGAACTCCTGTTAAAGTTCCAACTGATTTATCATGCTTCTGAGCCAAACACATTCTTTAAACGCTTCCATCACTGTCATATATTCTGTTTCAGTCGTGGACAGAGCCACCACAGATTGAAGCCTCGACATCTAACTAATTACTCCACTCGCTAGTATAAATGAGCAACCCAGAGTCGACTTTCTAGAATCCATATGCCTGCGTAGTATGAATCCACATGCCTTACCAACTTTGACCCTGTTTTCTCAAAAGTTAAGACGTAACCTGTTGTACCTCAAATGTATCGAAGTAGCTATTTCACCGCTTCCTAATGTTATTTGCTGGGGTTGGACATGTATCTGCTCACAACACCGACTGCTTATGAAATATCTGATCTTGTACAGACCATGACATACATTAAACTGCCAACCACATTCGAATAAGGCACATGCGACATAACTCACTTTTTCTCATTTGATTTAGGACATTGTTCTAAGGAAAGCTTGAAGTGAGCCATATGGGGAACACTCACTAGCTTTGCTTGGTCCATTCCATATTTGATCAACACTTTTTCAAGGTATTCTGCCTGTGATATCCAAAGTCTGCTCCTTTTCCTATCTCTATGAATATCTATGCCGAGAATCTTCTTTGCAGCCCCCAGATCTTTCATCTCGAATGTCCCTGATAATCGAGTCATCAGTATGTTGATTTCAGATATATAAGATTGACGATCAACATATTATCAACATATAATACTAAGATGATGAATCTACCATTACTTAGTGCTGTGTTATATATATAGTGATCATATTCACTCCGAGTAAATTTCTAACTCATCATGAAAGAATCAATTTTTTTATACTACTGCCTAAAAAACTGTTTCAGGCCGTACAACAACTCATTAACCTGTAAATTTTTTTCTCTACCTCTTTAATTTCGTAGCCATTCGGTTACTTCATGTAGATCTGCTATTCTAACTCCTCATGCAAGAATGCGGTCTTGACATCCATCTCGAGATCGTATTGGGTAACTAGCACCAACACGAATCTGATAGACACCTGCTTAACCATCGGCGTAAATATATTTATAAAGTCGATTCCTTCTCTCTGAGTATAACCCTTCGCTACCAACCTATCTTTGTATCTATCATATTTTCTTTTGAATAACCACTTGCATCCAATCATTTTTTAATCCACTGAAAGCTCCACCAGCTCTCATGTGTGATTTTTGTGTAACGAGTCCATCTCATCGTTCATAGTCACCTTCCTCTTTTCTGCTTTAGGCTCGCTTAGAGCCTATTAAATAGTAGACGGGCACCCCTCATTTGTAACAAGGGCATATACAATATTAGAGTCGTTCCAATATCTTGTCGGTAACCTACGATCACGCGATGAGTTTTTTCTTATAGGTGGCTGCTCCACCTGCTCTTGTACTCTGTTTGTGCATTCATCTCTACCTAAGTATCATCTGTGTCAATCTGGACATCTACGATCAACCTTTCTGATTCCTTTGGCTCATCTTGATCATTTTTGGGGAATAGAGAGTTTTCATCGAATCTGACATCATGACTAGTGATAACCTTCCGTGTGACCTTATCGAATAACCTGTAACCTTTCACACCAACAACATAGCCAAAAAAAATATATTTTTTGACTCTATGGTCTAGCTTATCTCTCTCAACTGACGGTACATGAGAGTAAGCCTCATAACCAAATATGCACAGATCTGAATAGTCTAACTTATGACTACTCCATACTTCCTTTGGTATTTTACATTCAATTGCCATAAAATTAAGGAGACCAGTTCACCAAATAGTAGGCCGTATTAACGACCTCTATCCATAGGTCCTTGCCCAATGTAGTATTACTTAACATGCATCGGGCCCTCTCCAAAAGAGTCCGATTCATTCACTCAGCCACGCCATTTTGTTCAGACGTGTGACGCACTGTGTTGTACCTAATGATCCCTTTATCCTTACAATATTTATTAAATTCAGTGGAAGTAAATTCTCCACCACTATCAGTCCTTAAAACTTTTATTTTTTTACCTTGATTGTTTTTCCATCATTGTCTTCCATTATTTGAATATGGAGAAAACTTTGGATTTATGTTTCATGAAGTAAACTTAAACTTTCCTAGAGTAGTCGTCAATGAATGAAACCAAGCATGATGACCCCCAATGAAAACTTCTAGTGATGACCCCCATATGTCAGAGTGCACATAATCAAGCACTCCCTTACATGTTTTTCAGTTTTAAAAGATAATATAGATTGTTTATCATATATATAATGTTTGCATATATCTAAATTAGAATTTTTAAAAGTTGGAATCAATCAACGATCAGATAGTAACTTCATGCCCTGCTCGCTCATGTGGCCCAGACGAGCAAGCTACATACGTAGAGATGTGGAATTTGTAATAGCTGATGCCACTCCACCTGCTGAAGTGTTCATGATCAATCTGTAAAGGTTACCATGCCTTTGCACTCTCATCATCACGAGTGCCCCTTTTGAAACTTTAAGGACGCCATCAATTCTAGTGAACTTGCACCCTATAACCTCGAATGCATCGAGAAAAATAAGACTTTTTTTCATATTAGGAACGTGTCTGACTTTAGTCAAGATACACTCCATCCCATTAAACATCTTGATGCTCACCGTACCAATAGCCACAACATTATAGGCATTGTCATTGCCCATAAAGACCTATCCATCATCGTATTCCTTGTAACTGGCGAACCAACTCCGATGAGGAGTCATGTAATATGACGCTCCTATGTCGAGGATCCACTCATCTTCATGATTGTCATGCAATTATCCGATCATGGACATAGACAGTACATCACCATCACTTATCTCTTCATCATATGTGACAACAATGACCTCCTTGGAAGAAGCCGCTGAATTTTCTTTCTTCGCTTTATGACTGGTACAATCCTTGTTCATGTGTTTAGTCATCCCACAGTTCCAGCACTCTAATTTTTCTTTGCCCCTGCCCTTGAATTTGGATATAGGTCTTGAAGATCCTGTACCTCGCTCAGAATTCTTGCCTCTTGTAAACAGTGCATCAGAAGATGTCCCCATGTCGCTGTTTAACTTTCTCATGGCCTTCCCTTAAAGGGTTGAGATAATGGTGTCGACACTCAAAGTTTCATTTACGGCGTACATCGTATTCTTGAATGACTCATACAATGCCAGAAGAGAATTCAGCAACATAGATGCTTGTTCCTCATCTTTGATCACTTTCTCCATATCTAATAATTTGCAAATCAATTTATTAAAGTTGCTGATGTGGACCTCCAGATCTCCACCCTCTGTTATCTTGAAGTTATATCACTGTAGCTTCAAGTGTAAGGAATTTTCGGAGGATTTTTTAGCGTAAATATCCTCTAACTTCGCTCATAACTTAGCCACAGTTTTCTCCCTCAAAACATTATAGAGGACCTCATCCGTAAGACATAAACAGATGAAAGCTAAAGCATTACTATCAAGAGTCTCCCATTCTTCATTTTTCATAGTCGATTTTCTCTCCTCAAGAGTCTTAACTTCACCTTTCTTAGTTAATAGACTAATCATTTTAATCTTCCATAACTCAAAATTATTATTTTTTGAGTATTTTTAAATATCAAACTTGGTTATTCCCATTATTGCTAATCCTACAGATTCAGATCTGTGCCCCAACGATAGCTCTGATACTACTTGTTGAGATTTGTGCTACAGAATCACACGGATATGGATCTAGGATAACAATCCAAGAGTACCAAGCAAACACAAGAGAATACAGAGATTTAACGTGGAAAATCCTTGCGAAAAAAAATCACGACACAAAGCGACAAAAATTTCAATATGAAAAGCACAGATTACAAAGATAGAGGACTTACCTGGTTTGAACAATCCTCAAGCCTCACCTTCTCTCCACCCCTTGAAACCCCAGAACCCTTTTTAGAAACCCTAGAATGTCTTAGAATTCCCTTAAAATACCTTCTAGTTTCATATACAACCCTTTATATAGCTTTCGAACTAGTAGAACTGGAATAGGAAACAAAAATTGCAGAATCTGCATTTCCGCAAATGAATCTACATAAACCTTCAATGACATCGAACTAGCTTCAATGTCATCGAAAAATGACAAAAATAGTACAGCGATCGGGGATAAAAATCCTGAAAAATAATTCAATGTCATCAAACAACAATTGACAGAATGAAGACATCTATCAGCAACAGGCATAACCTCCCAAATGTCTTCCATTGTTCTATTTGGTGTGGCCCATCTGAGTCATAGATCAGGTTGGATTTTGAAATCTAGGCCTATTATGGCCGAGCATACCAAGTTTATGGTGCAAATCCACATAATCATTATGGTGTGACCCACACAATTCAATAGCATGGTTGTTTAAGGTGTTGTGGCATGTGAACAAAATCCTATTTTGAATATTTGTTACTAAACTAATAATCTAATTTCGGGTACGACATGTGCAAGGTGCCGGGAGGGGGGAGCATGGGAGAGAAAAAGGAGAGAGACATGGTGCACATGCAGGTGAAAGGAGATCAAGGGAGAGAGAAAAAGGAGCGTGACAAAGAGGGAAAGGGTGCGACTACACATTACATAGAGAAAAAGAGAAATGGATTCAACAGTGAGCAACTCGTTCTCACTTTTTTTAATGGTGTGGCTCACTTAAGTTTTAGATTTGTGTTATTTTTTGAGTTGACATCCTTACATAAGGTGGATGTACATGTTAGATTTCATACAATTATCATGGTTGGCTTCACACAATCTTTGTTGCACAACTACCTGTTAGTATGATTGGTGAAAATTGCATTTAAAGAAGAGGAGAGCATGCATAAAAAAGTAATTGCTTTACCTTTAAAATATAAGCCATATAACGACATATTAAGGATGAACTTTGAAATGCATAATGGGCAACTACCATAGTTTCTAACTTTTAAAATACCTAGTTTCTAACTTTTAAAATACCTTGACTTTATTTGAAATGCCATGTTGTTATCTTCCACTATTCAAAGTTTCTACCCTAGGAAGTCTATTTTAGGGGCAAAAATGTCTAAAATCTAATTGAATTGTATATAATAAGAATTCCAATTGACTAGTGAAGTTAAGTATAGAATTAGTAGAATCTTTGGTGATGTTTATCATCTTTACAAATTAGAGTTTATTTTCTCATTTCTATATATATAAAAATTAGAGCTCACTTTGCCATCTCTACTATAATCTAATAAGAGATCTCATGCAAGTTTTCCTCTCTCTCTCTCTCTCTCTCTCTCTCTCTCTCTCTCTCTCTCTCTCTCTCTCTCTACACACACACACACACACACACACACACACACACACACACATATATAGATATATATATGGGAAAAGGTACTATACACTCGACCCTATGTCACCTTCCATACGGTCGAGAGCTGGCACAATGCTAGCAATTGGATGACGAAAGTTTTAAAGGAACGGTGAGATTTTATAGGGAGAAAGGTGAGATTTTATAGGTGAGTGGAGAAACAAAACTGGTGAAACCGGCTCTCTCTCTCTCTCTCTCACATATATTTCCTACGAAAAGCCTTCGCATGAAGGTCCTGCCCTATAAACCTAGGTATGGCTCACCGTGGGGTTTTTTGAGAAATCCAACCCGACCATCCGTTTTTCCCATATGATTTTAAGTTATGATCCAAAAAGTGAGTCAGGTCCAGGGATCAAGTGGACCACAAGTTAGGGATTGAACATCCACCATTAAAAACTTCTTAAGTGATGAAGAATTTTCAAATCAATCTGATATTTGTGTTTGCACTTCATCCACATCTACATGACCTTTTGAATAGGTTGGATGGTAAAAAAAACATCACGGTGGCCCTTAAAAAAATTTCAACAGTGGGTGTCATTATCACTGCAGCTTCATTTGGTGTTTGGTGTGGTCCATTGGAGCTATGGACCTGTTTCATTTTTAGGATCATAACTTAAAATAATATGAGAAAAGCAATGAATGATGTGGATAAAACAATTACATCACGTTGGGCCCCACAGAGCCCTGCCGGATAGATTATTGGGTAGGACACAATCCCTGTACTCTTTCTTTTGCGTTAGTGTGGAACGGCCAGAAACGAATTGGCTATTCCCCTGCTACTAGCCGAGTGGTGATGATCGGTACTCTATGGGCCCCACCATGATGTATATGTTTCATCCATGTCGTTTATTCATTTCTACATATCATGTTATGGCTTTATCCCCAAAATGAAAGGGATATAAATCTCAGGTGGACCACAGCATAGGAAAACAATAGTAATTGTATATCCACCATTAAAATCCTTTGAAGCCCCATTGTACTATTTATTTGACATCCAATCTGTTGATTAGGTCATACAGACATAGATGAAGTGAAAAAACAAATATCATCTTGATCTAAAGCTATTTTGGGACTATTTTGGATCCCAAAAAGTTTTTAATGGTCGACATTCAATCAACACTGTTTCTTGTACTGTGGTCCACTTGAGATTGGGATCTACCTTATTTTTGGTCTCATACCCGAAAATGATCTAGAAAAATAGATGGACAACATGAATGAAACACATACATCATTGCGGGGCCCACTGAGCACTGACCACTCGCCAGGGAAATCAGATTGCGTACTGAGTTACTTGGGCCCACCTTGAATGTATGTGATCCATCCACACCGTCCATTCATTTTTCCATCTAATTTTAAGAGGTTGAGACCAAAATTGAAGCATATCCAAAGATCAAGTGGACCATACCACAGGAAGCAGCGGAGATAATGATTTCCATCATTGAAACCTTGCTAGGCCCCGCAGTGATGTTTAATTTTCATTCAACCTGTTCATAAGATCATACAAACATAGATGAATGGGAAAAACAAATATAAGCTTGATCCAAAACTTCTGTGGCCCCCAAAAAATTTTAACTGTAGATGTTCAATTTAACTATTTCCTATGGTGTGGTCCATTTAAATGTTTTATATATTTCATTTTTAGGTTATACCCCTGAAATTATTTGGTAAAATGAATGGACAGAGTGGATATAATAAATAAATCACAGTGGGCTCCACAGAGTTTACTCAGTATGCTAAGCGTAGTGTGTTACTCACTACGCAATCCGCTTCCGGTGGTATGGAGTAGCCAATCCGTTTTCGGAAGGGGCTTGTTTGATGGATGCGGGTTAGATACTGAAAGGTTGAGTAGTGATTCCGTTACTAAAGTGATGTCACTAAGTTTTGTAGGCCCCACTATGATGTATGTGTTGTATCCACACCGTCCATCCATTTTGAGATATCATTTTAGGGCATGAGCCAAAGAATGAGGTAGATAAAAATCTGTAGTGGACCATTTTGAGATATCATTTTAGGGCATGAGCCAAAGAATGAGGTAGATAAAAATCTGTAGTGGACCCCACCATAGAAAATAGTGGGGAGAGTAATTCCCAAAATTGAAACTATCCTAAGGCCCACCATAATGTTTATTTGAAATCCAACCTATTCAAAAGTTAAAAAAGACATGAAAGAATGGAAAACACAAATATCAGCTTGATCTAAAACTTGTGTGGCATTTAGAAGTTTTTAATGGTGGGCATCATTGTCCCATTTTTTTCTGTGCTGGGGTCCACTGGAGCTTTGGATTTAACTCGTTCTTTGGATATTGCCCTAAAATGATCTCTTCAAGTGGATGGAAGGAGTGGATACAAAACACACATTATAATGGAGCCCATAAAACTTGGTGATGTCACTTTAATAGTGAGTCTCGCTACTCAGCGTGTCATTATCTAATCCGTTCCCCTGTTCGACGAAAGCAAATTGTAGAGTAACTCACTACCCTTGGCATACTAGGTAGAAACTCTGAGGTCCACCATGATTTACGTATCTGATCCACTCCGTCCATCCATTTTACCATATGATGTTAGGTCTTGAGCCCAAAAATTAATCATTTAAAATGTTCAAATGGACCACACCACATGAAATAGTTGAATTGAACATCTACTGTTAAAAAAATTCTTGGGGCCCACGAAAGTTTTGGATCAAGCTTATATTTGTTTTTTCTCTTCATCCATGTTTATATGATCTTATGAATAGATTGGATGACAAATAAACATCACTGTGAGGCCTAACATGATTTCAATGGTTGAAATCATTATTCCCACTGTTTCTTGTGATACGATCAACTTGAGACTTGGATTTGGTTCAATTTTAGGCTCAACCCCTTAAATGATACGGAAAAATGGATGGACGGAGTGGATTTCTCAAAAAATCCCATGGTAGGCCCCACTTAGGATTCTAGTGCATTACTTCATGCTAAAGGCTTTTGCAGAATATACTCCAAGTCATATTTTAATAACCGGTTTCATCAGTTTTGTTTCTTCAATTATCCTCTAAAATCTTACCGTTGGGTTGGAATTTTCAACATCCAACCACTTGTGTGTTGCCAGCTCTCGTCCGTATGGAAGGTAACATACGGTCGAGTGTATAGTACCTTTTCCATATATATATATATATATATATATATATATATAATTTCTCTTTGATGTTTAGGTTGAATTTTAAATTTTGAATTTAGAAATGAATTCAATTGTAGATGAGATTGTAATAAGTTGTGATTATATTAGACGAGATAACTCTCAACCTCATCCAAACTCTTTGACCATTCCCTTTAAATAGAGATGGGATCTCTTGTTGATGACATCTAGTAATTTCAAGTTTAAGAGAAAATAGGAATAGTGAGTTTCTGACGCAAGGATGAACGTGATGAGGTCGATCACCGTCTTCCTTAAGGATGAGTACTCCGAATCCACGGAGCTTCTCTAGACTCCTCACAGAGACTTCTCGAATCCATGAGGATTGAAAGCAGGAAAATAGAAATAAATTCTAATAAAATTTGAAATTAATTGATGAATGAATAAAAATGAGTTTACATCCCTTTAAATAAGGGAACCAAGCAATAGGAAAGAAATCAGACTCAAACTACAACTAAAACTCCTAGAATCCGCGACTTACTATAAATAGTAAACTTACTATTTATAGACGGTCGTGATGTCTACTAGTGCGCAAGGTTTTTGGCCAAAAATAGTAAGTGTCCTATTTGGCTTCACCAAACCGTTCTCCTAATTATTCTAAGCACTTTTCATGTTGGACACAACTCCTAAAGCCCAACGGATGAAAAGCTATAGTCAAACTAAAACTTACTGTTTATAGTAAAAACGAAAATAAAACGGAGAAACAACCGTCAATCAGGAGGTTTCTCGCAAATCCGGGCTGCACAACCCGGCATAGCAGGGTTGGTTGGCTAAAGTAGTTCGTTCTACCCCAAAATCATATTTTACGTCAGATAACTCATTCCGGATTGCGAGATACGCCCGATCTAAGGTCCAACGGTCTAGATCACTTCTGTCGTCGATCGGGCCTTTTCTGATCCATCTTGGCCATGAAACTGTCCATGACCCGCTCTACATCAGTTTCATATTCAATTTATCCATCTAGCATGCCTTTGTACGATCCAAGCATTGATTGTATTATGGAGCCATCTTAATCATAGAATTAGAGAGGCGATAAGATCTCTTTGCTCCTATAGTGGTTAGGCAAACCGCTAGACGTGCACCATCCATCTTTGACTTTTGCAGAGGTCCTGAGATCTTGTAGACCATCAGATCTTATGAACTCACCCATACGGCCCATCTTTCAGTGGTATAAAACAAATTAATCTCAAATCTTTTATTTCTGTGATAGAATCATTTCAAGAGGTTAGTAGCCATTTTCCTTTTCGTTCCAAAATTTTATTTTGATGT
The DNA here is from genome assembly GCA_037074715.1 of Magnolia kwangsiensis. Taxonomy (NCBI): domain Eukaryota; kingdom Viridiplantae; phylum Streptophyta; class Magnoliopsida; order Magnoliales; family Magnoliaceae; genus Magnolia; species Magnolia kwangsiensis. Next base: position 18,225,057 of record CM073586.1, read on the forward strand.
ATTTTTTATTTTAATTATATATTATTGATTATTATCTGTGCATTTCATTTGATCTTTTTTTTTTGTTGTCTTTCTTTATCTATATCATCTGTGTAAAAGAAATATTCGAAGAGGAATAAAGAATGATGAACTAATATAAAAGAGAATAATATTAGAAAATACGCATGACTGGTCCACATATTCTTACAATATCTGTGTTTTGTACATGATATTTATGAGCTTTTATTATTTAGGATAGACAACACTTCTGCCATTAATTTGGTGAAGGACCCTGAACATCACTTGAAATTCAAGTGCATTGAGATCAAGCCTCATTACGTCTGTGATCAAAAGAGAGATAAAAATATCATCCTAAGCTACATTCAGTAATAAGATGCTAACTGATCCCATGGTAAAGCTTATGGTCAGAGATCCATTCCAGATTCATTTAAGGCAGATGGAATTGAGGAGAGCATGAGTAATACGGTTGTATCATGTACTTTTTTTTAAAAAAAATCTTTCATTAATGAATAATATATTTTTTATTCAATATTAAGCATTATTATTGACTAGGTGTGTAGATTATCAAAATTTGCCTTGATATCATATAGGATCTCTACCTTTGTCGACTGGCTGGTTACCCACTTGCATGAATTGGCCAATCATAAATGTACAAGAGAGGTACACTCGAGGTAATGTTTATACGTTGAGGTGTGAACCACCATCTATTGTGAAGAATAGGGAATGATGATACAAGTGAATCGTAACTTATATGGGACGGCATGTGTATCGTGGACTTGATATATATCCAGTATTGTCTACTTTATGGTATGAATTATAATATTATTTAATAAGATTCAAATTAATGTTTGTAAAAAATTAAGTTTTAGAATATTTTAATTAGTTAGATAAGTGCATATATTTGTCGAGTACTCCAAATCAAGAATCAACTCCATCCAGTGTAATTAAAGAGTCAACTCCATCCAGTGTAATCATGCGAAATAGGACAGATATTACAAATTTTGAGTTATTGACTCTATTTAAATGTTCGCTTAATACTCAAACATTTGTGATAAGACAACGATGTTCTAGTTAGCCCCACACCAGTGATTCTCTTTATATATATATATATATATATATATATATATATATATATATATATATATATATATATATTGATTGTTAATAGATGGGATAAATAGGCAATATATATTATGCTCATCCCACGACATCATTGAGTGGTAGATGTTGAACATAACTCATGCGTACTCTCACTTATAGGCAACTACTAGTGGATGGATCCTATGAAAATTTCCCCTCATATACCATTTTTTGGCTTTCTCTCACATTTTAAAATTGAATTCTAAAATTTGAATTTAAAAATGTATTAAAATGTAAATGAGATTTGAATAAAGTAAGATTAGACGAGACATAATAACTCTTAGCCTTTCATCAAAACTCCCCTATTATTCCCTTTAAGTATGGAGGGATGGGATCCCTCGTAGACAACATCACGTGGTTATGAATTTTAAAGAAAATAAAGAGCAAGTTTCACATACAAGGCTCATTTTTCTTTTTTCTTTTTATTTTTTATTTTTTTATTTTTTAATTCAAGCCATTGATAATAATTTAGGACCATCTTAACCATAAAATTAGATAGGTGATTAGACTGCTCTACTTCTTTAATGGATAAGCGAATCACAGAACATGCACCGTTCATTTTGAATTTTGCAAAGGTACGATATCAGGTAAACCGTGGGATCCAGCCGTCTTTGAAATTCTTGTGACGGACTTATAGCTAGTAGTCTCCATTTGGACGGGTTGAATTGAGGTACATATATTCCAAGATACGACGAGTATCGTGATAGAGCCACCCCTTTCAAAATCCAATCCCGGCCATCTATCTGGTGGAACTTAGCAATGATGGGCCATCGTTAAAGCATCAACAACCAAAGTATCTGGAAACATTGCAATGACGGTCTGTGATGGATAGTGTGTGGGTTTTGAACCGTGGACCATCCCAGGAAGACGACACTAGGTGGACAGTCCTGATCAACCGTTTACGTTCCACATGGACGATAGAAGGTGGCTTTAAACTATCATTCGCGTACATGCTACGTGTATGAAAGGGTGAAGAGGCTGGGGTTAGAACACGTGTCAGGTGCCGACATGACACTCAGGAAAGTTGCGTACCGGAGTCCTGTACAATACATGTTGTATTTACAGGGGTACAACACCCGATCGCTTTGGGCCCATCGTGTTGATTGTGTAAAATCTACTCCGTGCATCAGGTGCAACCATCGATTTAAGATTTCGAAGAAACTAATCAGCTCGATCCACAATCCAGATGGACCACACAACAGAAAACAAATGGGAAGATAACATCAACCCTACATTTTTGTATATCGCTTCCCATTGCGTGTGTATTCTATCTACCCGTTCATCAGCTGTGCCTCACCAGAATGGAGAGACAATCCAAAAATCAGCCTGACTGAAAACCTGGTGCGCCTAAGGAAGATTTTAACAGCTGTGCCTCACCAGAATGGACAGACACTCCAAAAATCAGCCTGACTGAAAACCTGGTGCGCCAAAGGAAGATTTTAATGGCACCGTTCAATCTCCAATTTTTCTTTTGGTGTGACCCACTTGAGTTTTGAATCTACCAGGGGTTTTGTTTTATGCTTAGAAATAATCTGTTACAGTGGATGGACGGAGTAGATATAATACATACATCAGGATGATCCATGGCGAAAAAACCCCAATCTTCTCGCGAACACAGCCATCAATTTACACCGCCCATGTGAAGACTACCAAATTAGTTGACTTGCGCCGTTCCACGTGACTATTTTGGACGGATACGGATTGCCTACGACACTCTGTCGAAAAATGTTCCTGCGCAGAAGATAGTGGGCCCACATGATGTTTATGAGAAATCCAATCAGTACATCCGTTGTTTCCAATCATATTAGTATATGTTCCCAAAAATAAAATCAATATAAGATTCAAGTGAGCCACACGACAGGAAATAGTAAGGATTGAACTATACACCGTTAAAACATTTGTAAGATGATGGAATTTTTGCACCAGGCTTGTGTTTTTAGTTCATCAAAGTAGAAACGGCCTTAAGAACCTTTGGATGCCACCGTAGAGAGGTTTCAACGGTTGGCATTTCTCTACCCACACTTTTTCCTATTGTGCGGTCCACTTATGATTTTATCAGCCTTTTTTAGCATGAGCTGGCAAAATAGATGAACCTGATGAACTACTCACGGACATTGCGATGGCGTCATCGGAATCAGGCCAAAACGGTCTCATAGAATGGAACGGTCAACCAGTTGGTGCGGTTCAAATGGGCACTGCAAATTGACGGCTGTGGTTGCGAGATCATTATTGCTTTTGTACATGGAATGTCCATGGTGGAGCCCACAAGGCGTGATGCACGTATTATATCTTCTGCATCCATCGTCTGTTCCAGCTCATGTCCATACGTTAGTTAAAAACTAACATAAAATCAAAACTCGATTGCGCCACACCACGAGCAACAATGGAGAAGAACGGCTACATTTGGAACATTTTTTGGGCGCCCTGAGTTTTCAGTCAGTCTGACTTTTGGGTGTCTCTCCACTTAAAGAGATTGCCTGGTGAGTAATCGAGTAGCATATTGGAAAAACCCACCATAATGTGTGTTTCTTATTCAGCGTTCATATGTTTTACCACCTCATTTTAAGGCACTCCAAAATTGAAATATATCTAAGGTTTAAGTGGACCACACTACTGGAAAAATATTCTAAAATGATAATTTGGACACTACACATAAATATTAAAAATTTGACTTAATCAAGCCAAAGTACGTGTAAGATACACATACACTTTCTTAAAGCATGATTTGCCCCATCTCCTCTAAAATTAGAGATCGCTGACGAGTTGTTGGCAAATTAGGCATAAGACATGACAAGCCTTCTTTGGTCCTACGTTTGGATACACCGTAGCTAAACTAACCTAGGCAATTTTAAGAATGGAAATATAAATAAAAGAATTAGATCGATGTATTTGAAGTAGGGCTCCGGCTCTTCTTCAATCGTTCCTTTTATTGATTGTCGAGATGGTTGGGCGAGGTTTGACCATCATTCATCTTGGTGATGGGACTAGTCAGGATTGATCAAAATAAGGTTGGTATGTTCTTTGCGGTGGATACGAGCTCGATCCTTTGACTCTATATGAAAACTATGGTATGATCTAACTAGCCCTAATGGGTATCAGCATAATCAGCTAGATCACCCTTGTACATCGATTGCACAGATGTGGCTCGCGATCATGTACAGTTCAACTCTAGGCCACATTTTTGTGCTTGTGGCTGTCCACCAAAATAGACATCGTCTCTTGCTGGATTGTCGTGCCACAACCTTACAATCACATGTACCAAGGTCAACTTTTTTTCATGGTCGAGCTAGTTACTAAAGATTGACCATGGCATTGTTGACCTCTAAATTAGGTGGAAATGGATCATTATTGATTGACATTGCTTATCATTCTCAGGAAATTTTAGCAATCCTTAGTCGATGTTATCCTGAATGATATTCCTGAAAACCACATAATTTTTAGTGGAGTAGGAACATGTTTCGTGCTACTTGCAATATTTAGAGTTTTTTTAACTCTTCAACTGTGGGTATTTTTTACTTAATGGAAACTGAAATTATGGTCTTACCACTACAAGAGAAGGTTGAATATATGACTATTATCCATTGGTTGGGGGGGGGGGGGGGGGGGGGGGGGATGAATAGGACTTTTTAAATATTTTTCTAGATAGGCAACATTCACTTACTTTTAACTACTCATATACATTAATAGAAACAAGAAAAAGTGATCTATCAACTCTATTGTAGTGAAACCATCATTCATGCATTCTACTAAACATGTTTGCCTTAATAAAAAGAATTATTCAGAATATTCAGCAAAATAAAATAAATAAAAAGATAAAGCATTCAGCCCATTGCGCACGATGTATAGTGGTTTAACTATATGCTCACTTTACTCCCAGCCGACTTACTCTCTCTTAAAGTATGTCGGATTTCGCTATCTAAATAGTTTTAAATCAAGTTCACCATAAACCTTTACAACATACAGATGGTCTACACGATTTGCATCTGTCGATAGCTTACAGAAGTTCTTAGTAAATTTAGATCTCAAATTCAAATATGAAAGTCCTACACAAGGACAACAAATGTACTCTCCCGTTGGAGGCTTACGTAAGGACTTTGTGAGTTGGTTATTTCGAATTATGAAACCCAATCCTACACAAGGATTGGTTTCTAGACACAATGGATTCAAATAAACTTTCTTACCTAAAGTGGATGAGCCTCATTGAAGTGCTTGTGATGAAGATCTTCCTGAATCATGAAAGTATCTTCAGCTCCCTTGAACTACAACCTTGATAATGATACACCTTTGAAGAGGCTGATGTGTGGGTCAAGGATGAATAGGACTTTTTAAATATTTTTCTAGATAGGCAACATTCACATACTTATAACTACTCATACACATTAATAGAAATAAGAAGAAGTGATCAATCAACTCTACTATAGTGAAAACATCATTCATGTATTCTGCCAAACATGTTTGTTGTAATAAAAAGAATTATTCAGAATATTCAGCAAAATAAAGAAAATAAAAAGATAAAACTTTCAGCCCATTGCACACAATGTATAGTGGTTCATCTATGTGCCTAATCTACTCCCGGCCGACTCACTCTCTCCTAAAGTGTGTCGGATTTCACTATCCAAATAGTTTTAAATCAGGTTCACCATAAACCTTTACAACATACAGATGGTCTGCACGATTTGCATTCGTCAATAGCCTATAGAAGTTCTTAGTGAATTTAGATCTCAAATTCAAATACGAAGGTCCTACACAAGGACAACAAACGTATTTTCCCGTCGGAGGCCAACATAAGGACTTTGTGAGTTCGTTATTTCAAATTATGAAACTCAATCCTACACAAGGATCAGTTTCTAGACACAATGGATTCAAATAAACTTTCTTACCTAAAGTGGATGAACCCCGTTGAAGTGCTTGTGACGAAGATCTTCCTGAATCATGAAGGAATCTTCAGCTCCCTTGAACTACAACGTTGATGGTGATACACCTTGGAAGAGATGTGTGGGTCAAGGTTAAGTGAATTCTAACTTGTTATGATGAGTCTATATGGTTATGGTTAGGATTCCCAAGGATAGACATTCAATGCTTATATAACATAACAGATTTTTCATTAAAGATATTTACTAGAGCATTAAGGAATGCAGAAGTTCATTATTCAATCTGAGCTTTGATTAATGCTCAATGAATGTCTTTAACACAATGATTAAATGATGAAGTTCATGAGAGAAGAGAGCTTGGGAGAAGGGTTTTAGCTAGGGTTTCACACACTCAGAAGGCACTCTCTCTTACTTGCCCCTTTATAAAGAAACCCATCTTTTGATTAAGTAGAGGGTTTTGCAATGGTCAAAAAAGGGGAAAAAAATCTGTCAGCTTCGATGGCATCAAAGCCCCCTTTGATGCCATCGAGAAAATTAACATTTATCTCGAATGGTTGCAGGACATATTAACCTCTTTACTTGATGTCATCAAGTGGTTTTCAATACCATCGAGGTATCCCTTCGATGTTATCGAAGGACTCTCAATGCCATCAAGAAAATTAAGAATTTTTATTTAAGTTGCTGGACAATTTTAGAGTATCTAGTCGATGTCATCGAGTGGCCTTCGATGTCATTGAATGTTATCGAGGAGACCCTTCGATGCCATCGAGAAATTTCAGATTTTAAACTAGAGGTAGCTGGACATTTTGAGGTATTTTGTAACGTTCTGAATTTTCGCTATTTTGGATTTCAAAAAACTCTTGAAATTTTTTATTATAATTAACTCATGTTGTTGCTTATTGGTCCTTAACGCTCGAAGTGAGCCTATACACGAGTAGTACCAGTAAACAACCACACAAATCTAATCAATCAACTGTAGGAAGCCAACGATCCGCCCGATCACTTAAACATCAAGCTTATCCTCAGGATTTATTCATGAAGGGTCCAAATTTAATCGACCTATCACTGACTAATGGAGACAACCGTAACTAAATAAAGATCTATCCAAAATCGAAATAAGTAAGGGGTCAGATCTTAATTAACAAACTAAATCAATCAGTTACCCCTTTATCTTAAAAACCAACGGCTTAGACTGACTTTAACCAAATCAGCATTTTCGCTATTTGTGAATAAGCCACACTACAAACTTAGCAAATCCAGACCCTAATTATTACGCACGAGAAATCTCATTGGCCAATTCATTCCAGAAATGTCCTGATTTTTAGAACAAGTTCTAGGTCGCTCGTTAGTGAGTCACTAGTTCTGAAACTATACAATAATGTCTGTTTCACTGGGCTTGACGTCCATTGCGAGAGTTGGACCTCAGTAGTGTCCAAAACCATTCAACTTAAGCCGAGGGATGAGTGTATGAGAAGTGTAAATACCCTAAAGGAAGAAGCTGAAACCTAAGTGAATTGGGTCGTCCACTCTTACGCAAAGTTGAGGATTGCAGGTCGTCGGTTTACGACCAAACTTCACATGTAGAATAAGCATATTTCCCCATACATATCTGTATAGGCGCGGCCTCGATCAACCATCGGCGACCGTTAAACAGACTTTTGATCATACCCGTCGATCAGCGCATCCAAATGGTAGGTCGATCATATCTATACGTAGATCATCATTAGGGCTAACTATCCTATGGTGTATATCAATATGTACATCCCATAGTGGGCCCTAGAGGTTAGAAAAAACCCTCCCATAGGGCTAGTATAGTAAAAATCCAGCCCTTGGGGCCACTTACACCAAATCTGTCACTATATGAGGGCCTCATTTGGGCACCCCCTTCTTCCATACGAATTTCATACCCTAGCTTGGGTGAGGGAGAAGAGAAAAAGGAGAAAGAAAGAAAGAGAGAAAGAGAGGAAGCTTAGAAGAGTGAGAGTTTGTGCACATTCACCCTCTCATCCCTCTCTATATTCACATGTTATTGGTTGGATATGGATGTTCACATGTTCGATGAAATGTCTAAGTGGTAAAATGTGTTGATTTGTCAATGTTCACATGCTTGCTTTATTGCTAAGTGATTGTATTACCTTATACATGCCCAAATATTCGATTTAATGCTTTAGTGAATGTAATACCCTATGGATACTCATGTGCTCAATGAAATGCCTAAGTAGTTGCATTGTGAAATTTATGCTATAATTATGTGATATAATGTTAGTCCATAGCGATACTTAGGATTGTTATGATGTTGGATCAATTGGCTAACCGCCTGAACTAAAAGGGAGGCCCAAGTTAGGGCGACCACCCTAAGCTTGTTTGATCGACCCGAGTTAGATACGGACGACCGACAGTAGTTGGAATACACGGGATGCTTGCACATAATGCCGGTTGCATCATGGTTCTCCCAAATCAATCAAATTAGCAAACTAGACGACTGATTATATATGTTCAGAATGTATGACACGACTAAATGGAATTTAGGATACCTCATTCCCAATGGATGTATCCACTCATAACCATCAGTGCGATCGATCCTACTAAGATTTACGAGCCGGGCATGGTGGTATGAGACACCATGTCTGAACTATTAACCTACGCTGAGGTGATAAGCCTCCCCATAGTGACCAATGAGCAACTAAAACTCATGAGCTGGGCATGATGGTATGGGACACCGTGTTTGAGCTGTTGGCCTATGCTTGGGTGAGGACCCTCCCCATAGTGATCAGTGAGCACTGATAAAGGTGATAGACCATTGTTCGAATGGCCACCCGTCAAATTACCCAGCCGATGGTTGTGTAATAGAGTACCATTTGAACGATACAGGCGTGAATGATATTGGGTGACGAGCCCTTTTCCTTTATGTGTTTTAGTTTTATGTGACATGCCTGCACCTCGAAACTGAGTGATCTTACTTAGTATTGGGTGACGATTTATACCGGGTTGATCCTCATACATTTAAGTATCATACCGTTCCTTTAGAATTATTGATTAGTGTGATAAACGGGTGACACATAAATTTGGATCATGGGACACTAGTAAGGAGTTGATACGTGCGATAACGAGCCACGTGATCTGGACAAGGATTCGTAACATAACGTCGGTATCCTAGATTCGCCAATATGCTGGATGAATTAAACTTAATAATTACTCGGCTAACATGATTATTCATCGCATTGTACTAGATTAGGATGTGGCGAATAGACGTGGTTGTCGCGTGATGAGGAAGTGTTGTCATTTGCGAAACAGGTGGTCGGAGTCGTGTGTGAGGGAGTGTTGTTTGAAAAGGGCATGCATCATGTCATATCTTCATATGTACATTTAACAAGAGTATTTAGGAATTGTTTGATTTCTTATTTATCATTAACAGCACCGATTGTGTTGATAGCATGTGTAACTTAAAACTAATGGAACCACTGAGTTATCTACTCACTCCCTCCTGGGATTATATTTTAAAATACCAACCAGGCATATTATTGATGCAGGTTCTATCAAGGCCTTAGACAGGTAGTGTTACGTCCCAAACCCGGAAATCGGATTCAAAGGAATCCTGATCACCGAATCCGGTGCCGACAGCCTTCGTAGTACCCCATTCTCGGCTCCTAGCATTCATATGCCAGATTTTCGATCCTGAGATCCTACAAGGAGGATTTTTTTTATACATTTAACTAGTAATAAGCATAACCACAAGTTTACCCAAATCATAAAGGCAACATCATCATCACATATCCACTAATATAATGTAAGACCCGTATCTTAGTTCGTACTGTTCCGTAGACTTCCGCGGTCTTACCGGTCGAATTTCGGCAACCTTCGACCCTTAACCGATATTGGCGCGTGACCCTGATTCATATGCCGTCAACCTATATCGACTCAACCCAAGACCATTACCATAGCGACCGCGCCATCGCTGCGGTTCCGATGCCGCGACTTGTGCGCCGAGATGATACCCTGGTCAGGAGATGTGGGCCAACGTTCGGTGGGAGAAAAACGTTGCGCGTTGTGAAACCCAAGAGAATCTCTACGATGTGTCACATCAATCCCATCAATCCCATCCGTCAATCAATCAATCAATCCATCACATGTCAAGTACATGTCAAGTACACATCACTTTCACCCTTTCCCAAGCAAGCCACAAAAGTCCTCCATGCCCATATTTTTCTTACACAAATGCATCAAAAGTCAAGAAATCCTTACACAAGCCATGCCTTTCTTACACAAATGGCCACTAAAGTCAATAAAGGTATCTTACACACCCATCACCACCTCCATCCATCACTCACTCTCTCTCCCTTTACAACTCTTTCTCTCTTTCTCATTTTCAAATCTCCAAGGGAGAGAAATTCCATACGTATGAGAGCTCCCCAAGCATTCCCAAGCTCCTAAGGTGGCCCACTTTCCTACCCCTTCATCTCACATCCTAGCCATCCATTTCTCATCTCCTCCATTAGGATTGAAGCTATGGAGGTAAGGAGCCCATAGGAGCAAGAAGATCGGACGGTGGATGCTAGTTAATACTAGTTTTTCATGTTTTTGAGATGGGCCAAGTGAGGCCAACAGATCAATGGTTTGGATCTCACTTGAGACCCTAAGTTGTGGCCGATGGACCACTCTGATCATCATGATCATCCATGATGGGGCCATTCTCCATGGACCCCATCATGATGTTTATTTCATTACATTTAAAGGTCATCTAGACCGTCCATATTGGTGGGGAAAGGATCTCCACCGTTGATTTTCGATTTAAGAGGTCCCATGTGTAAAGGAACCCATTTGATTGTATGATTTCCTCAAAGGAGGGCTCATAGTGGCGGAGCCCTCCATCACACGCGTGTCCCACTCTCCATCTCTCTCTCTCCCTTCTTATTTCATTTATTATTTTTATTTTTATTTTATTTTATGGGATTTTAATGGGATTGTGTGGCCTATTTGGATGGACCCCACCTGAGGCTTTTATTTTACCCAAACCATCAAGTATGGCCCACTTTATGTGCAATGGACCCATACTATTTTCCCATGAGGTGGCCTGCCTCGATGTATTATTTTTTTAAATAAATACCCAACCGTCCAGCGTCTGAGACGCTGGGCGTCCCTGCCAATAAAAAAGAAAGAAGGAAAGGTTTAGGTGGGTCGGCTCATACAGGCCCCACCTTGATATATGTGTTCAATCCAAACCGTCTATCCTTTTTCCCATATCATTTTAGGCATTGAGCCAAAGAATGAGATCAATCTGAGCCTTAGGCGGGCCATAACCTGTAAAATAGGGGATTCAACCATTGAAAGACACCGTCATTTCTATTCGCCGAAAAAACATCGGATATTAGATTCATTGAGACGGTCTTGAGCCACTGAAACCAATGGACGGGGTGGATCTGCTAGATGTGGGTTCCAAATACGAAAAATCCCAAAAAAAGAGGGTTTTCTATTTTTTAAAAAAAATTGCAAAGAGGCATAGCCTCTCTCTGACGCTGCAGCCGCAGTTTCAGCAGCAGCAGGCGGGCGTGCCAGCGTCCCACGGCCCTGCCGTGGGTCCCACATGATGTATATGTCTTATCCACGCCGTCCATTCGTTAAGATGGTCCCACTGTGATGCATGTTTTGGGTCCACCGTCCATTTGACGGTGGGACACACCCCCTGTGTGGGGCCCAACTGTGATGTGCGTGACCGTCCAGGCCACGGCCTGGACGTTTTTCTCATATAATATATAATTATTATATCATATATATATATATTATTATATTATATATATACTATGGTGGTGGACCCTACGTGGGACCCACCTCTGCTGTGCGTCAGGAAGGAATGAAAAAAGAAAAGAAAAGAAAAGAAAAAGTAAAGGAAAAGAGTAAGGAGAGGCAGCCATGTGCTGCTCTCTTTCTCTCTCTCTCTCTCTATCTCTCTCTCTATACCTCTCTCTCTATATCTCTCTCCTTCTGTTCTTTATTAGGGAGTGCTGGCCCGGCCCACGATGTACGTGGTTAACGCTAGCCGTACATTCAATTTGGTGATGGCCATGCATGATGTATGTGTTTTACATGATGTTGTTATTCGTCTATTTTGATGGTGGGGCCCACTATCATATGATGACATCAGGTTCTGTGGGTCCCACTCCTTAGGAGTTTGGTATATTATATATGTATATATATTATATTATATATATATATATATATATATATATATATATATATATATATATATATTATATTATACTATAATATATATACATATATATATTATATCATATATACATAATGGAGGGCCCTACGTGTGACCCACCATGGTGCATGTGTTGCATCCAAATCGTCCAACCACCGGTGAGATCATTTTAGGACGTGGGGTAAATGAGCTAGATCCGTAGTTCAAGTGGACCCCACCTTGGTATGTGGATGAGGCCCATCTTGATTTACTTGTGGTAGTCCATTGGGACCCACTTGGATGTGGATGCAAGGCCCATGTTATGAGGACCATTCAATGTACTTGTGGCCCATGGTGGAGGCCCACTTTGATGTGGATCTTAGGCCCATGGAATGGGGCCATTTAATGTAATTTAAGGTCCATGGGAGTGGACCCATTTGATGTAATTTAAGGTCCAAGGGATTGGACCCAAGTGATGTGTTATAAGGCCTATGGATTTGGGCCCATTCGATATATAAGGCCTATGGATTTAGGCCCATTTGATTTATATAAGGCCTACAGGATTAGGCCCATTTGATATGTATAAGGCTCATTAGATTAGGCCCATTTGATGCAATCTAAGGCCCATGGGTTATGACCCATTGCAATACACATAAGGCCCATTAGTGTGGTCCATTTATGTGGCTCATTTGATGAGTAAAAGGCCCATATGATATGGCCCATTTGATGCATTTAAGACCCAATGGGATGTACCTAAGGTCCATTGCAATGTGTGAGCCCAATACGGATTATGTAACGATGTTTACGACAATCGTGCCTTGAGAGCAATGTTGGTTTGATGTCCACATTGCGAGTATAATGTTGGTCGGATGTCCACATTACGACTCTCCTTAGAGCCCATTATTAGGCCCGTACTTATGGTGTATAGGCAGTCCAGGCCCATCTGCATTGTAAGGATAGTTCATTTCATTATAACATGTTTAGTTTAGTTCCATGACTCATGATCATACGCATCATATGTATGCCTGAGATGGTAAGTGACTGATCATAGCATATGCCTTCGGGCAGGTTGTTTATGGGCTCCCGATTAGGCGGTGTTACCCGGCATGAGCGCACGATACGCGCAAGATTTGCTGCATGATTGGATAGTGTGATTCATGCATTTTTCATTGTGTGATATGGTTATTGTACGCCCTAGCGACATCGGGCTTGTAGCCTCCACAGATGCATGGTGGTTGGCAGGATTAGATACCAAAAATCTCGTTCTACATGGGGTGCTATAGATATCCCTGGGTGAAAGTCCCTAAACCCTTATGGTACTAAGAGGTTGCTCGAACATCTAGACCGAGTGGGTAGATGAGCGTTGAGTGCAGATTACCAGACGGTTGCGCTCTCCACTGTGTCGTGGTCGATTGGAAGGGGGTGCGGCCTTACCCGTCCGAGTGTAGGGGGCAATGCTAGGCTGAGTTTGACCAGCTCGAGGAATAGGTCCGCTATTGATGAGTCGTGCCCGATATTGGCAGATGGATAGTGAGGTCTCTTTCACTTACCTTATTGCGCGCGATGTGGCAGTGATCTGGTTTAGAGTGTACTAGACCCCGGTGATAACCTATATTTGAGCTGTATTGACATGTGGACTTAGATGAGGATTGTATGCTTGACTTGCATCTTGCATCGCATAAGCCTTGGTACGGCTCATGATATTATGGATCCATCTGCATATTCCGCATTACTCTGATATTGCATGATCATACTACTACCTTGCGCACACACTCTCACCACCCTCTAAGCTTTCTATAAGCTTATGCATGACCGTCGCGTGTAGGTGACGTTGGCTCGCAGCAGCGTTGAGGCAGGAGCGCTTAGCAGATCGTTTGGAGTTTTTTGTTCATTCTCATTGTATTTCCCATTATGCTCATTGTACTTGTAAAGTTTTTGATCATAGTGAAAATGTAATGGAGTTTTTGGTTGTTGTTTGTGGGTTGTGCCTTTGGTTATGCTTATTACGAATCAAACTGACATTGAAAATCCTCCTCGTATCATCCCAGGATCGGAACCTGGCGAATGGGAGCTGGGAGCCAAGAATGAGGTTCTACGGAGGCTAGCCTCGGAGGCTGTCGGCGCCGGATTCGGCGATCGAGAATTTTGTGAGCCCAGTTTTCGAGTTTGGGGCGTGACATATAATCATTTGAATACAATGCTGAAAGAGAAATATATATGTTAAAATCAAAGCTCCAGAAAACAGCTGCACGCTCCAAGCTCAATGCTGCTGCAACCTAACATCACCTGCACGCATCTATTGTGCATAAGCTTATAGAAAACTTAGATGGTGGTGTAAGTGTGTGCACGAGATAAGTGCCAAGTATTCAATACAATATCATAATCATACAATACCGAAAAACCATTAATCCATAAACCATACAATGACTGAATAAGCAGAAACACTGATAAGAGCAGGAATTATCAGCGTAAAGAGAAATACTGACAAGATTATGATCATGCGATAACAGAATAAGCAGAAGTATGAACAAGTCCATAAGTTAATCAATATCAGAATACGCAATATAGGACAGCTATGCAAATGATGAGTCATAGATAATCAAATGTCGAATGACAAGGATATAATGTAATACACAATTCGAAAGAGCTAACAAATATCATCACTCTCATCTAAGTCACAGAAATATAGAAACATAACAACCCACAATGCCACACGCCGAAGATATAATGAAATACACAGTATATGGTGCTAATGGAATGACCATGATGGAGTGTGATGTTGGGATGATAGTACGTAGTATCACAGGCTACGGGGTCTACCACAAGGAACCTCTATCCAAACCAGTCCCATAACTAAATTTGGATAGTCTGACTCAACGTGGTAAACTCCTGATCTCAGGTTAGTGTCGCTCCCAACCGAAATTCTTACCATAACGAAGATACACAACAATTAGTTGCGCACCACCATCCCGAGTGGATAGTGAATCGATGAATGAATGAGTATTCAACTCCTACTCAGTAACCTGTCAGCACAGTAGCCTGCCAACCGTTGGTAGCTCGCCCAAGCCTCAGCCCCGCCCACATCACACCCGCCCACATCAGGGTTCGCCCACGTGCGCCCGCCCACATGCACAACAGTGACGGGGTGTCATAATATCATGTCAGTCCTCATATCAGTACGGTTCTTCTCTGGAGAAATCATCGGGGTCTATTAGACTTTACACCACCTGCCGCCCTAATCAAGCGCATAACTGGGTAAGTGGAAAAGACCTCACTATCCGCCTGTCAGTAGTCTGCCAATACCTACCCGGCTCATCGATAGCGGACCCATTCCTCGAGCTGGTCAAACTCAGCCTAGCCATGCCTACTCCCTCGGGTGGGTAAGGCTGCACCCCCTTCCAACCGACCACGACACAGTGGAGAGCGCAGCCATCTGGTAATCGGCACTCAACGCTCATCTACCCACTCGGTCTACATGTTGGAGCATCCTCTCGAACCATGAGGGTGTTAAGGGATTTTCACCCAGGGCCATCTATGGCGGCCCGATGCTCCAACAGATTTTCGGTATCCCATCTGGCCATCCATGATATGCCTGTGGAGGCTACGGCCCTGATGTCACTAGGGCGTACAGTAATCACAACACAATGCAAGATGCATGAGTCATGCAATCCAATCATGCATCAATCCTGCGCATGTCATGCGCTCATGTGAGATAATCTTCACCTATCAGGAAGTCTCATATCATCCTGCTCAATGACATATGCAATAGTCAATCACATCTCATAACAAACATGCAGATGATGTGAATGTGCATGTATCATGATGTTATGATGTCACATACTTATAAACAGTATCAATAACCGGCGTCGACAATGTGGACTTTTAACCAACATTGCCCCTAAGGAATGACCCATATAAAATCAAATATATAATGGGCACATGACATCACACAAGGGCCAAATATACAAAACAGGTGGGCCCTGGTCATGGGTCTAACACACATCACAATGGGCCTTGCCCATAAGCCTCAAATACATCTGGATGGGTCGCACCCATGGGCCTCAGATATATCACAATGGGCCTCAAATATACTTCACAGGTGAGTCACATACCTGGGTCTAATACACATCAGTATGGGCTACATCACATAGGCCTAATATACATCACTATGGCCACAACCCATGGGCTTTAAATACACAATAGGTGGGCCCTGCACATGGGCCTTAAATATATACCACGGTGAGCCTCAATGGACGGGTCACCAAGGGCCTTGCATACATCACAATGGGCCTTGCAACATGGGCCTCATATATATTTAAGGTGGGCCTCAACAACGGGCCTCATACACATCAAGGTGGGCCTCAACAACGGGCCTCATACACATCAAGGTGGGCCAAAAACAACCGGCCTCATACACATCAAATTGGGCCTCAATAATGGGCCTCATACACATCAAGGTGGGCCTTAACAATAAGCCTCATACACATCAAGGTGGGCCTCAACAACTGGCCTCATACACATCAAGGTGGGCCTCAACAACGGGCCTCATATATGGCCTTAGCAACAGGCCACAAATATATCAAGATGAACCTAATCAATCATATGGGCTAAATCAATCAAATGACCGATACGAGCAGGCCGATCAAATGGACCGATATAAATGGACTGTGCGTCATGGAGTTACACTAAGCATGTTATAAAGTAATGCCCTATCCTCACAACGCAGCTGGCCTAGACAGCTTGCATACAACAAGTACGGGCCTACTAATGGGCCCTAGGGAGAGTCGCAATGCGGACATTTAACCAACATTATACTCGCAATGTGGACGTCAAACCAACATTGCTCCCAAGGTGTAGCACGTAGTGAATAACATTACGTAAACCAAGTTGTGATCACACATTGCAATGGACCTTAGGTACACCCCATTGGGCCTTAAATACATCAAATGGGCCATGTCATATGGGCCTTTTACTCATCAAATGGGCCACATCAATGGGCCGCACCAATTGGCCTTATGTGCATTGCAATAGGTCATAACCCGTGGGCCTTAGATTACATCAAATGGTTCTCGACCCATGGGCCTTATACATATCAAATGGGCCTAATCCCATGGGCTTTAAAATACATCAAATGGGTCTAATCCCATGGACCTTGGCACACATCAAATGGGTCCACTCTATGGGCCTTAAATTATATCAAATGGGCCTAATCCCATGGGCCTTGGAACACATCAAATGGGTCCACTCTATGGACCTTAAATAGTTCAACAACTAGCTACATTCATGGATCCAATTAAATTCAACTGTAGTGGGCCTCAAAAGTGTATTCATTAAGCCCAACATTTAAGGAACTAAAGGTATAAATCATTTTCTCTAAGATCTTTATAATATGGTGGGCCCCACTCCTCAAAATTTCTGCCCAAGGCCAGCATAATTATAACATGTTGCTGTCCTAAATTTGGGCACTCCATTGGAGTGGGTTCAAGGCCTCTAAAACTCTGAAAATTGAAGGCTAAGATCCCTCATCATGCATACAATGAGAGGAAACCCAAAAAGGTGGCCCACCATCAGAAGAAATATTTTTAAATTATGATTTTTAATCAAGGCATATTGCTGGATTGCACAACAGAAAAAATCTGGGAGTCCAACCATCTTGGCCCATTCTTTTGGATACCCAAACGGGGTCACTTGAGGCTAAAATTTTACAGAGTGATACTTCCATAGGTGGGCCACACCCCCACAAAATTTCATAATTTTTAGATATCTTTAAGTATTTTAATTAATTTAAACAAAACAGACTGTTTAGAAAAATCGGACAGACCTGAACGTCCCAACGTGGTGGGCCAGTCTGGCCGTCACCACGGTGTGTACAGGGGTCCATTGACATTGAAATTTGGTAGGTGGGTTTTAACATAATTGGACCACACTTCTAAAAAATTTTAAAATTTTTGAACATCTGTAAATATTTTAATTCATTTACATAAATCAATCTATCCTGAAAATCGGACTAATCTGGACACCATATTATAATGGGCCGGTCCCGCCATCACCATGGTATGTACAAGCGTCCATTGGCTCCAAAATTTTATAGGTGGGTCCTACCATAAGTAGGCCACCCCTCTAAAATTTTTTATAATTTTTAAACACCCATAGATATTTTAATAAATGTTAAAAATCCAACTGTCCATGGTGGAATGTTGCTGGAACAGTGCATAAAATTCAGACTGTCCACCTCACTTGGACCACACCTTTGGGACCCCAATGAAGGTCAGTTGGGGCTAAAATTTGGGAGACATCAAGATGAGATCCTCACCTTTTAGAAAAGTATATTTAATAGGTATGAATAGTCTCCCAAATAGTCCCAAAATCTGGTTCAAAAACAACCAGAAACTGTCCAGAAAATTCTGGACAGCAACATATACTTAGATAAAATTTATCATATAAGTTAAATAAAAAGGGAAACACATTAATGGGCCACACATATCAGGAAATAAAATGAGGAAAAAGAGAGATAGAAGGATAATCCGGCCATAGGGAAAGGGGCTCCGCCACTATTGAGCCCTCCCAAGATCAATCACACCCGCACATCATACCTAGATCTACATTTACAACATGAATCTTGCACATGCATGGCCTATAATTAAAATGCATGGTGAGGATGTCATCCCCATCATAGTTATAAGGTCTAGATGACCCAAACATAATATGATATGAAATAAAACTACCATGATGAGGCCCATAGAGAAAGGCCCCATGCATGGATCATGCATGCATAAGGTAGGCCATTAGGCCACAACCATGGGATTGTGTGGGATCTCCACCATTAATTGGTGGGTCCTACACTTCCCTCATGAAAGAAAGAAAATATTTAGGCTATAGAAATCAGATTTTTTACATCTATAGGAGCACCCGCCGTTCGATCTTCTTGCTCTTATGAGTTCCTTAGCACCATAGCTTTGATTCCAATGGAGGAGATGGAGAATGGATGGTTAGGATGGAAGATCATGGGGTAGGAAAGTGGGCCATACTTAAAGTTTTGAAAGAGAGGGAGAGGCTTGGAGAATTCTCATACGTATGGGATTTCTCTCCTTAGATTTTTTTGAGTTTGAAAATGAGAAAGAGAGAGAGAGAGAGAGTTGTAAAGGGAGAGAGAGATGGCTGGTGGATGTGGTGAGTGATGGGTGTAAGAAAATCTTGACTTTTGTGGCTATTTGTGTAAGAAAAGCATGGGTGGTGTAAGAACTTTTTGACTTTGAGAGCTTTTGGTGTAAGAGAGGTATGGGCTTATAAGAGATTCTTGACTTTTGTAGTTACTTGGGAATGGGTGAAAGGTGATGTGTACTTGACATGTACTTGACATGTGATGGATTGATGGGATTGATGTGACACCTCGTAGAGATTCTCTTGGATTTCGTAACGCGCGGCATTTTCTTCGCACCGAATGTTGACCCACATCTCTTGACCAAGGTATCGCCTCGGCGCGCAAGTAGCGGAATCGAAACCGCAGCGACGGCGCGGTCGCTATGGTAAAGGTCTTGGGTTGAGTCGATATGGGTTGACAGCATACGAATCAGGGTCACACGTAAATATTGGTTAAGGGTCGA
Source organism: Magnolia kwangsiensis (assembly GCA_037074715.1). Classification (NCBI taxonomy): domain Eukaryota; kingdom Viridiplantae; phylum Streptophyta; class Magnoliopsida; order Magnoliales; family Magnoliaceae; genus Magnolia; species Magnolia kwangsiensis. Next base: position 18,244,853 of record CM073586.1, read on the forward strand.
AGGTTGCCGGAATTCGACCGGTAAGACCGCGGAAGTCTATGGAACGGTACGGTCTAGGATACGGGGCTTACAGGTAGGCTCATATCGGGTTGTGCCAACGCCATTATGTTTTGGAGAATTAGGTGTAAATTGAAGGCTTTACACTTTAACTGTCTTGGGTGTGTATATTGTGGATTGTGGTTTGTATAATCCCATTTAATCATCACAATTGGAGTTGTACTTTTAACTCTTAGCCCTATATTTCTGAATCTATCGTTATCTCTATCTCGCTTTGGATCCGCTAATTCGAATTACGCTACCTTGATTATCTGTGTGTGAAATGAATTTAAATCTGAATGAGGACACACATGCATTCTCATTATATTAACATCCGGGAACTCGGGATCGGAGTCTTTGTACTCGGGTGTCAATTTTTGAGGTGTTAGAAGTTGGTATCAGAGCGGAGTATTGAGATAACCAGGACCTTAGGAATGAGGACTATACAAACCATAATAACTTAGTGTTAAGACACTTAAAATTTGAGGTTTGAACCTAAAAGAGGATTTTCCTAGTTTTAGGAGTATTCAATACTATAGGAAATATAGTAAACAAAGGACGATGAACCAAGGACTGAATTCCCTGTTTGGTTGTATTTTGAAACTCAAAAACTTTGAAATTGAATTCTAGGATAAAATCACATTTGGTTGGATGATTTTGAACTTAAACTTGAAAATGATGAACAATAGGATCAAATCCCCGATTTTGTAATGCTTTTGAACCTAAATCTAGAAACATGAACATAAAGACTCACTCGGTTAGTTTTATCGCATAGGAAGTGTTTGAATGCCTGTATTCCGACTTGGAATGAGTAAATTTGATAAATAATTGCTCGAATGAGCAAGATTCAACGTAGGAGTTTAAAGACTTAGTAGGATGAGTGATCTGGGCTTGATAGAAACTCGACCAAGAAGTACAAAGTTAACGTTTTATAGAATATGGATAGTGGGGCTCTGTTCCTCAAAGTAATAACTAAGGGTCATTTGGCACCATGAATTTGAAAGGATTTTAGGGGATTTCAATTCCTCTGGTTGTTTGACACCATAAGGGGGCGCTTGGTGCAGGGTGTTAGATGGAATTAGGTGGGATGGAATTGCATTTAGTGTCATGGAATTGCATTTGTTCCCATGCAAAATTTTTCTGATTTTGGAATTCACTACACATGTGGGCCCCACATTGATGCGTGAGTTTATCCATGTCATCCATTCACATACCCCTTTTACACATGACATTCTAGTTACATATGTATACAAGTGGACTAAATCCATTTTTGATTTGGTCTGTTAATTACAATTTCATGGTCCACCAAAAATGATTGTTGCATAATCCAGTGTTTTCGAGGAGCAAAAAAAAAATAATAAAAAAAATAAATAAAAAAACTCAAACATGGGATTAGATGGCTACAATACCATGGAATTTTCACACATGTAATCATTGTCCAATCATGATGCTAATCTCATCTAATCTAATACCATACAATCCCACCCTAAACACACCAACAATGTCATAGCTTAAGCAACAACAAACAACAACAAAAATAACCACTGTCAAATACAACAGCAACAAACACAACAATAACACAAAAAATAAAATAAAAAATCTTCACCACCCATCTTCATCACACCATCAACCCACCACACAGCAACCCTCTCCTTCTTCACCATTCACAACACCCACATCCTTCTTCACCATTCAACCATCATAGTAACCATCACTATTCAACCATCACAACAACCATCATTATTCAACCATCACAGCTCCATCAACCATCATAACAACCATCACCATTCAAAGAAAAAAAAACAGAAAAGAAGGTAAGAAAGAACATGGTTGCTGCCGCTCGATCGACGTTCCACTGTCGCATGGGCTAGAAACCTGCGTCAATGCCGCCCGATCGGCGTCCCACTACCGAAATGGCTAGAGGGCCGCAGTGTCACTGCCAGAAGCACAGTATGTTGCCCAAACTGGACAGCGGACTGTGACTTCACTACCGTTTACACGGCTTCACTGCCGTTTGCGCGGCTTCACCGTCGGACCGACATGTGTGGGAGTGTGTATACACGTGTGGGGCCTCCCTTAGGAGCCGTTTTCCATCGTGGATAGAGGGAATTTCAAATCCCCTGGTGGTTTGGCAGCGTGAACAGGGATTTCCTTTGTTAATGGTTTGCAACCACGGTGAGAGCTTGGATTGCACCTAAAATCATTTCAATAGTTGCAGGTGTAACATGTGCATCACTATATGGCACATGGCTCACTAATGATGATCAGCACCGTCCAAACATTGTCCATATAAATTAGCACCGTCCAAACATTGTCCAACACTGTCTAAACATTGTTCATGTAAATTAGCACTGTCCAAACATTGTCCAGCACTGTCCAAGCATTTTCCATGTAAATCAACGATTAAAAATCGTTGGTTAGTCACTCAAACATGATCTTGTGCTTGTGGCCCATCCGAGACTTGGAATTTCATCATTTTGGGGCAAAGCATATATTTTAGCGGGCTTATCACAACCAATGTGTCAAAAATTACATATCTTACTAATTAGAGATATTAAAGATGATTTAGTAATTAAATTCGAACCTCTACGAATATGCCATATATAGATACTTTTGAATTAAAGTTGATTCACACTCCAGGGTGCTAGCTGCTTTAGTGGGATTAAGATGGATGGAATTGTAAAAGTTACAATAAATGCATGTGTAAGGTATTGTCCTTGGTTTATCCCATGTTGGATTGGGTATATCCCATGTTTTCTAATACTATGTTTGGAATGTCTGGAAAAAAAAAGAATAAATATAAATCCTAAGATTTACTTTCAAATTGCACTTGAATTGAACTGAAGGAAGCAAAAATCCATCATCCGTGGGATTTGTAATCTCATCTCACACTTTCCAACACAAGACTCATTTTTCAAAGCCTACAAAGTTTATTTTAATCTCGTCTCACACTTCTTCCAAACATGCCACTTCCAATTTCAAAGTGGGATTAGTAATGAAATCTCATTTAATACAACTTGATACCATTGTCCAAACAGGCCTAGGGAGGATTTCAAATCCTAGAGGTTCTGATTTCAAGGGGTTCCAAATCCTCGCTCCCAAATAGGCCCTAAGTAAATTGGACATGGGGTATACTGGTAGTGATCTAATTGTTCCTTTTGTGGGTCCCAAAACTGTGTTATAAATAAAAATATATATATATATTAAAAAATCTCATACAAAGATAAGAATGTTTATTTCTAATAATACTAGGAATCATCCTATGATTATATTGATTTATATATATTTTTCTAGTTTAAGTAGATTTCAATGCAATCGAATTAGGACCCTTGACTAGGATTGAATTTCATAGTTTAAGGCTCCGTAAGTTTGTATTAGAGGTGGATTCTGGTAAAATATTTCAAGTTTTCCTATTCTGTTATAGATTTAAGGTTCATGCCACATTGAAAAGACGACATTCTTCGTCTTTCCTTTTCTACGTCATTCTTATCGTTATTAACCCTTCAAACCTCTGAAATACCTTAGAACTTCCGATTCTTTCTTCCCTCTCAAAACTAATAAAAATGAGGTATACTTTATTCATAACCTGCTAGCCATAGGATCGAAACTGTAACATACAAATATAATCTTAGGCCCTTAGAAACCTTTATGGGATAATCGTTTGACCATAGACATAGTGAAAGATTTATTAATTATAAAGTTCGACATGAATTAAAATGAGAACTCCCTTTGACAAAGAACCGAAGGACAACCTTAAAAATAGGAGATTTTAACCTTCCAATGATATGAGATATTCCCTAAATATTTAGATTGATCGGACTATGGAATTACAGGACTATACACTTGTGAAGTATTCGCGGCTTGATCCAATTCCCAATTCTGAGCGACTACTAACGGACTCACTGTTTTAACTAAGTAGAAGATCAAGATCCATCAGGTTAAGAAAGGATATAACGAGTTGTCTACCCTAGTCAGGCGGACAATCGGCGTATCAGATTTGAGCCTACCAGAACCATTTTTCCATATTAGCCTGATCATGAAGAGCATAATATACCTTAGGTAAACTTTATTGTCAAACACATAGTACGATAATAATGATTTTGACATTCGTCTTCAAACATCAATGGTGAAAACTTTTAAGGGAGTAAAATAAAATAAGCAAGGCTAATATAGTTAGTATGCACCCTACTACGCATATAAACTTGAAATCAATAAAACTTAAGCAAACGAAATGATAATATCTTTATTTATTACCCTTAGGCAATTTCGGGAATGAAATTATTTTTAAGGAGGGTAGATTGTAATGTCATGGACTTTCGCTATTTTAGATTTTGAAAAACTCTTGAAAATTTTCATTATAATTAACTTATGTTGTCACTTATTGGTCCTTAACGCTCGAAGTGAGCCTATACACGGGTAGTACCAGTAAAGAACCGCACAAATCCAATCAATCAACCGTAGGAAGGCAACGAATTCGCCCGATTACTTAAACATCGAGCTTAGCCTCGAGATTTGTTCACGCAGGGTCCAAATCTAGTCGACCTATCACTGACTAATGGAGACAACCATAACTAAATAAAGATCTACCTAAAACTAATATAAGTAGGGGTGAGATCTTACTTAACAAACCAAATTAATCAGTTACCCCTTTATCCTAAAAATCAATGGCTTAGACCGACTTTAACCAAATCGACATTTTCATTAATTTTGAATAGGCCACATTATAAACTTAGTAAATCCAGACCCTAATTATTACGTATGAGAAATCTCACTACCCAATTCATTCTAGAAATGTCCTGATTTTTTAAATAAGCTCTATACCGCTCGTTAGTGGGCCACTAGTTTCAAAACTATACAATAATGTTTGTCTCACTGAGCTTGACGTCCATCGCGAGAATCAGACCAGGGTAGTGTATAAAACTGCTCAACTTGATCCGATGGATGAGTGCATAAAAAGTACAAATACCCTATAGGAAGAAGCTGAAACTTAAGTGAATTGGGTTGTCCACTCTTACAGAAAGTTAAGAATTTCGGACCATTAGTTTATGACCAAACTTCACATGTAGAAGAAGAATATTTCTCCACACATATCCTTATAGCCAAGGCCCCGATCAACCATCAACGACCGTTGAATAGACTTCTGATTATACCCGTCGATCAATACATCCAAATGGCGGGCCGATCATATCCATACGTATATCATCATTAGGGCTATCTTATGGTTTATACCAATATGTACATCCTATAGTGGGCCCTAGAGGTTAGAAAAACCCTCCCATAGGGCTAGTATAGTAAAAACTCAGCCCTCAGGGCCATTTACACCAAATCTGACACTATATAAGGGCCTCATTTGGGCCCCCCCCTTCTCCCATACGAATTTCATACCCTAGCTTGGGTGAGGGAGAAGAGAGAGGAGAAAGAAAGAGAGAGAGAAAGAGATGAAGCTTGGAAGAGTGAGGGTTTGTGCACATTCACTCTCTCATCCCTCTCTATAGCCACATTGCTACTCTCATATCCTTTTTGGAGTTCTCTCGACGGTGATTGGAGGTAAGAAATAGAATTTACTCTCTAATATAGTCTTTTATGTTAGGTTTTCTAATTTTTATTATGGTTTATGTGATTGTTTAGGCTTTGGTGAATTTTCTCTATAACCCTAATCCTAAGAGCTCTTTGAGTCGGACAAATCATTGCAAAGGCGCGGACCATTATTTCTAGGTTTCCATTTGTCGACCCTTAAGGGTCTTAGTTAATGATATCTTGTGTTGAATGGGTTGTAATGGCTAGCATGCTCATATTTCATGTTTAATTGTATTATATGTTATTGGTTGGATATAGATGCTCAATGTTCCATGAAATGTTTAAGTGGTAAAATGTGTTGATTTGTCAATGTTCACATGCTTGATTTATTGCTTAAGTGATTGTATTACCTTATGCATGCCCACATATTCGAATTAATACTTTAGTGAATATAATACCCTATGGATGCTCCTGTGTTCGATGAAATGCCTAAGTAGTTGCGTAGTAAAATTTATGCTATAATTATGTGATATAATGTTAGTCCATAGCGATACTTAGGATTTTTATGATGTTGGGTCAGTTGGCTAATCGCCTGAACTAAAAGGAAAGTCCAAGTTAGGGCGACCACCCTAGGCTTGTTTGATCAACTCGAGTTGGATACGGATGATCTATAGTAGCTGGACTACATGGGATGTTTGCACCTAATGCCGATTGCATCGTGGTTATCCCAGGTCAATCAAATTATCCCACTAGCCGACTGATCATGTATCTTCACAATATATGACACGACTAAATGGAATCTAGGATACCCTGTTCCCAATGGATGTGTTTACTCATAATTGTTAGTGCGATCGATCCTACTAAGACTCACGAGCCGGACATGGTGGTATGGGACACCGTGTCCGAGTTGTTGGCCTACGCTGGGTGATGAGTCTCCCGGTAGTGACCAGTGAGAAACTAAGACTCATGAGTTGGGCATGGTGGTATACGAAACCATGTTCGAGCTGTTGGCCTATGCTGGGGTGACGAGCCTCCCATAGTGACCAGTGAGCATTGATGAAGGTGATAGACCATTGTTCGAATGGCCACCTGTCAAATTACCTAGCCGATGGTCGTGTAATAGAGTACCATTTGAACGATACAGGCATGAATGATATTGGGTGACGAGCCCTTTTCCTTTATGTGTTTCAGTTTTATTTGACATGTCTGCACCTCGAAACTGAGTGATCTTACTTAGTATTGGGTGATGATTCATACCGGGCTGATCCTCATACATTTAAGTATCATACTGTACCTTTAGAATTATTGATTTGTGTGATAAACGGGTGACACCTAAATTTGGATCATGGGACACTAGTAAGGAGTCGATACGTGCGATAGCGAGCCACATGATCCGGATAAAGATTCGTGACATAATGTCGGTATCTTAGATTCTCCAATATGTTGGATGAATTAAACTTAATAATTACTCGGCTAACATGATTATTCATTGTATTTCATTAGATTAGGATGTGGCGAACAGACGTGGTTGTTGCGTGATGAGGAAGTGTTGTCATTTGCGAAATAGGTGGTCGGAGTCGCGTGTAAGGGAGTGTTGTTTGGAAAGGACATGCATCATGTCATATCTTTACATGCACATTTAACAAGAGTATTTAAGAATTATTTGATTTCTTGTTTATCATTAACTACGCTGATTGTGTTGATAGCATGTGTAACTTAGAACTAATGGAACCACTGAGTTAGCTACTCACACTCACCTGGGACGGTGTTTTAAAACACCAACCAGGCATATTATTGATGCAGGTTCTATCAAGGCCTTAGACAGGTAGGCTCATATCGAGTTGTGTCAACGCCGTTATGTTTTAGAGAATTTGGTGTAAACTGAAGACTTTACACTTTAACCGTCTTGGGTATGTATATTATGAATTATGGTTTGTATAATCCCATTTTGGGCGATCATCACAATTAGAGTTGTACTTTTACTATTAACCCTATATTTCTGAATCTTTTGTTGTCTCTACCTCGCTTTGGATCCGCTAATTCGAATTGTGCTGCCCTGATTATCTGTGTGTTAAATGAATTTGAATCTGAATGAGGACACACGTGCATTCTCATTAGATTAACACCTAGGAACTCGGGATCGAAGTCTTTGTACTCGGGTGTCAATTTTCAAGGTGTTACATATTCACTCGATGTCATCGAAGTGGTGATTTCATGCCATCAAAGGTACTTCGATGCCATTGGATAAATTCAGATTTATATCTTGAGATTACTGGACATTTTAAAGTACCTGCTCTATGCCATCAAACAACCTTCGATGCCATTGAGGACCCTTCGATGGGGAGGATGAGTAAGACTTTTTAAATATTTATCTAGATAGACAACATTCATTTACTTTTAACTACTTATACACATTACTAGAAACAAGAAGAAGTGATCTATCAACTCAACTATAGGAAAAATATCATTCATGCATTCTGTTAAACATGTTTGCTGTAGCGAAAAGAATTATTCAGAATATTCAGCAAAATGGAAGATAGTTTTTCTAAAGTTCTTTTTAAATGGTCTTCTTCCCATGACCACTTACTAGCTCATTTTGAATTGGTTTATCCCATAGGGTTTTGGGCTAGTTGGAAGGTCAAGTTTTATGGGATGGGTATAGGTTTTGTAGAGGTCTTGGTATTTTACCATTTCCTTGATATTCAAAGCTTTGGACGCCTTCGATCTTCGAGTCTTTAGTCTTGATTCTTCCATGTGGCTCTCCAGACTCGATGACTCACAACTCGCACTAATTGATAAACTAGGTTACTTAGAAAAACATTGATAAACTTTCCAACCAACATGATATTATTGATTTCACCAGCCCGACTAATATTAAATGCATACAAATTATGAGTTTTCCATGTAGTTGGGGTAGTGGCCTCAGTTCTAACTAATGCCGAACACAAGAATGGCTTCTTGGAAACTACCTTGGCCAAAACCACCTCGTAATTAAGATCACATTAATATATCACAGTTGACAAGTTCTTTTATATCACTTCCTCTTGAAGAAGGGCTTCATATCAAGGAACTTTTCTTATTAAATAGTACAAATTTACAAACTCTGTCCTAATAAACTTTTTGTGGAGTTTGTATTCCAAACCATCCTAGGCGAGATAACTTGACCTCAATCGTGACCACTTTGCAACGACTCTTTATTCTCTTAAACCGGATAATATAGTTTTCGACCGATTCGCTAGGTAACTCCTGGAATCGTACTAGATTAGTCATAGAAATTTTCCTTTTTTTGTAGAAGAATTAGGCGTGAAATTTCTCTTTCATATCTTACTAGGTTTAGATAAAATTTGGCAACAAGTTAGAATACTATGTAAAAGCCACTATAATTAAAGAATAACCAAAAAATTGTAATTTATGATAGTTATTGTTAGTTAATTCTCCACATTGCATGGTAATTTGAACAATATGTTTTATGGTTGATTGAAAAGTGTGGCGTAGTAAAAAGTGTAAAGTCTGGTCAATAGTTCCTTAGTAATGGATATTGTCTGTCAATTCATTCAAAATAAACTTTATGATATACCGAGGTAATAGTACGACCAAGAACTTGGCTTTCCAACTGCATATCACACAGCCTAATTGATATTGTCTCAAGAGGATCACTTTAAGACGGTGATGCCCAATCCTGGTTTGAAGGATTTGGCATTGGGTGGAGGTAATTAAAAAGGTGCTACAGGATCATTAGCCTCAGAAGAGCTTCGGGTAACCCTTCAACTCATATTTCTCAAGTTAGATTAATAAATCACTCTTATGTCACACTTATATGTATACCAAATTAGGTGTCCCACTTGGCATGCCAAAAAGTTTTTTTTTCCTTATATTCTTCAAATGCAAAATTCAATCATGTATGGTATTTGCGGGTGTGCAAGAACCAACTATGCAGCTCGATTTCAACCAAAAAACTTTAACCCCTAATGTCACGCCTTGAACTCGGAAACTGAGCTCATAAAATTTTCGATCACCGAATCCGGCGTCGACAGCCTCCGTAGCACTCCATTCTCGGCTCCCGGCACCCATACGCCAGGTTCCGATCCTGGGGTGCTACAAGGAGGATTTTTAATCATCAATTTGAATCGTAATGAGCATAAACATAAGCATAACCACAAGAACATTATCACACAATTCACTATAATAAAAAACTTTTGAGTACAATGCGTAAGAAGGAAAATACAAGATAATGAAAATAACAGAAACTCCAAAAGCTCAACTGTATGCTCCAAACTGCGGACTGTATGCTCCAACTACAGCAAGACTACGACTGCGTCCTTGCGTCTCCTGCACACATCAATCGTGCATAAGCTTATGAAAAGCTTAGAGGGCGGTATAAGTGTGTGCGCAATAAGAGCATGTTCAGAATGTAAGGTCGGAGAAATGCAGAATCATGCTGGTGAGTACATGAGTGCAATCAGCCGTACCAAGGCTATATAGTGTAAGATATGAATGCTATATACATACCATAACACGACCATGCGATGCGAGATGCAACTCAAGCATGCCAATTCTCATCATATATTTGTATAATTCTCATTCTAGATAATCATCGGGCTTTAGTACACTCCAAATGGCACTGCCGCTCTCCCAGCCGCACAGTCCAAGTGAGCGTAAGAAACCTCACTATCCGCCTGGCCAATAGTCTGCCAATACCTATCTGGTACATCGATAGCGAACCCATTCACTAGCTGGTCAAACTTAGCCTAATATTGCCCCTACCCTAGGGCGAGTAAGGTCACACCCCTTTTTTAACCGACCACGACACAGTGGGAGACGCGGCCTCCTGGTATTCAGCCCTCGTGCGCTCATATATCCACTCAGTCTCGACGTTAGAGTCATCCTCTGGTACCATCAGGTTTAAGAATTTTCATCCAGGGACATCTATGGAGCCCGTATGCTAGAACCAAACATTTTTGGTATCCAATCCAGCCACCCACGATGTGTCTGTGGAGGCTATGGCCCTGATGTCGCTAGGGCATATCACAATCACACAAATGCAAGTGCATGTATCACACTATTAGTCATGCAACCATCCTGCGTGAAGCACGCGCTCATGTAGGGTAACTCTACCTATCTGGGAGCCCGTAAAGAGTCTGTTCAAAGGCATATGCTATGATCAGTCACTCCTCGTCTTAAGCATACATATGATGCGTATGATCATGAATCATGGGGCGGGACTAAACTTATGATATGATAATGGGCTCTGCTTAAAACGAAGATGGGCCTAAACAACCTGCAGACTACAAATATGGGCCTATCAATGGGACTTAGGAAGAGTGATAATGTGGACATTTAACCGATATCATCCATACAATGTGGATGTCAAACCATCATTGCTCCAAAGGTATAACCCGCTATAAAGGTTAACACATATACCATGGTGGAGTCACACTATAATGGGCCTTATGTACATCTCATCGGGCCTTGACCCATGGGCCTCCAATACATCAAATGGGCCTCATGTACATGGGTCTCGTATATATCAAGATGGACCCCCAACGGATGGGCCACAACTACATCAAGATGGGCCTAATCACATGGGCCTTATATATATTAAGGTGGGCCCTCAACAATGGGCTATGAATATGGCAAGTGGGCCACATCACATGGGCCATATGTATATCAAATCGGCTACGTCGATGGGCCCTGTGTATAACAAATGACCAACCCCATATGTAAGTGGTGATAATAATTACCACTGATTAAAATTTCCAATGCCCGCCATAATATTTATTTCCCATCTAATCTGATCGTAAGGTCCCAATGATTTCAATGGTTAGACAGTTTGGATGAAACACATGCATCATGGTAGGTCCCATAGGGATGGAAGGCATAGATAAATCACATACTTCATGGTGAAGGTCCACATTGATGAAAGGTATGGACACAATACATACCTAAGTGGGTCCTTGTGGGACCCACCATAATGTTTATTTTCCACCCAACCTGCTGATGAGGTCACAAGGACCTAGGGCCTACTGTAATGTTTATACGCCATCTAAATTGCTCATAAGGTCACCTGGACCTTGGGCCCACTGCAATATTTATTTGCCACCCACGCTGTTCATAGGGCCACACGATCAGGGAGGGGGCCCACTGTAATGTTTATTTGCCAAACAACCTGTTCATAAGGTTATGTGGGCCAGGGGCCCACGATGATGTTTTATTTCCACCCAACCTGCTGATAAGGTCACGTGGACCAGGGAGCCCATTGTGATGTGGTTCACAAATCCGGCCCACCCATTAGGTGCGTCCCACTTGGCTGAGGGTTCAGACCAAGTTTCAGCTGCGTCCAAATTTCAGGTAGGTCCCACCAGGTGATTTTATACGTCTTAGGCATGTCTTTCCTTTATTTTTGATGGTATGGCCCACCTGAATTTCGTATACGACTGATTTTTGGGGCAGGACGTTTTTAGAAGGGAGGCCCCACAATGGACGGTGTTGATGTTCGAAACGTATCACGGTGGGACCGACAGCTAGGGTCGTGAGGGCCCAGCTGTCCATCCGCCCAGCCCCCGCATGCGTCCTGACAGCAGCAGTTGACGCTGCTGCACATGTTTTATTTTTTATTTTTTATTTTTTCACATTTTTTGGTAGGTGGGGCCCATATCAGATGGATCCACTCCGTCCATTGGATTTCATGCCTCAAGACTAATCATTTGAGCCCAATATGGAGCATGTTTGGCGAGTAAAAAAAATATCCACTAGGTTTTAACGGTAAACACAACTATTTCCTATGGTATGGCTCGCTTAATTATCGAATCGGCTTCGTCTTTTGGCTCAACGCCTAAAATAGGCTAAGAAGTGAAATGGATGGCGTGGATTATATATATACATTAAGGTGGGGCTTGCATGAGTGGCCCACCAATTCCTTTTCTTCTCTCTCTTTTTTTTGTGTTAGCTTGTAAGTACACATCCATGTCAGTGCACATACTCCATGTTAGCCACACCCGTCCAGCGTCTAGGGACGCTGGACGGCATGCATAAACACATGCATTGTGGTGGGTCCCACATGGACGTGGCCCACACATCCAGGTTCCCATATGAATGTGGCCCACCTGATATTTATGTTTTCCTTCATCTTGGCCCGCTAATAGGCTGGATGACGTAGATCCAACACATTCATCCAATAGGTCCCACATGAAATACATGATTCATGGTGGGCCTCACTCACCCTTCATCATCATCACCATTCAAAGAGAGAGAGAGAGAGAGAGAGAGAGAGAGAGAGAGAGAGAGAGAGAGAGACGGTGATAGAGGGACCCTGCCACTATGGGCCCCTCATGGATACATCGCATACATCAAAATGGGTCCCACCAATAAGTGGGCCCTCAAATCATGAAATCAACGGTAAAAACTCAAAGATCACCCACCTCTTGGCATTTACCTTGCTCCCTTAGCCTCCTTAGCTCCTTTTCTTGACTTTTAATAGTGGTAGATGATGGATCAACAGTTGAGATGAGAGATGAGAGAGTACGAAAAGTGGGCTATACTTGTTGATCTTGTGAGAGTTGGGAAGGCTTTGGACATGTGAAATTTTTTTGCTTGGGAGATTGTTTTAAGAAATAAGAGAAAGAGTGAGGTGATGGGTGAAAAAGGATGGGTGAGGTGTGATGGGTGATGGGTTTGGCGATGGATGAAGTGATGTGAGAGTTGACTTTGGGTTGCTTGTGTAAGAGAGAGGTAGGGGTAGAGTATGGGCTACTTGTACTTGACTTGATGTTTGATGTGTACTTGATTGATGAGATTGATTGATTGATTGATTGATAGGACATGTTGTAGAGATTCTCTCGAAGTTTGTAACACGCGGTGTTTCTTCGAAATAAACGCAGGCCGACATCTTCTACCCTGGGTATTGGATCGGTGCGCGAGTCACGGCGTTAGAACTGCGGCGACGGCGCGGTCGCTATGATACAGGTTTCGGTTGAACCGACTTCGGTATGCAGGATCCAGCTTAGGATCGCGTGAAAATATTGGATACGAGTCGAGGATTGTCGAAATTCGATCGGAAGGACCGCGGAAGCCAACGGAACAGTATGGTTTAGGATATGAGTCTTACACCTAAGCACCAAGATAGGTAGATACTTTAAAACTTAGTGTATATGACCAAGTTCCGAGAAGATCGGTCGCCTATTTAGCCACTTACAAGATGTTGTTTAAAACGATCAGGTGATTATCAGTAGGTAGGGTTTATCCTTCGAGAATGGATTGAACTTAACTTTCGTACGAAATGACTTTCAAATATAAAAACAAAGAAAAGAAAACACTTACAATTGACTACGCATAAGGAGTAACTACAAAAGCACCTTTCTGAAAAAAGAACCACTTATATTGCAATGGAGATTATTCGACGTATAAGCATAGACTTATATTATACCTAAGTATTATAGCTATTGGATTATCGCCACCCCTAATGTAAGATTATGCTATTGGTTATGTGTTGAGGGTCAAATATTGCATGTTAGACCTCACCTGCTTTTACGAATATAATATTGTTTAATTCCCTATTTTAATCATGTTTGTGCTGCAAGGTGAATTTAGGAGCCTGGATTGAAAAAGGGTACTAAAAGCATGAAATTAACACTCCCAAGTCACTAAGGTAAGGGACGAACTCAACGGGATCGAGATCGAAGAATTTACATGTCGGGATTTGAGAAAATCCAGTAGTTCACGCTAAAGAGGCCTGAAATTCGTTTAGAATGCAAGATCACAGGGTTCTCACCATCCGTTCAGCTCGAAAATTCATATATGGCCTGAGGACCATAAATTAACCGTACATGTCGAATTTTAGCCTTCGAATCCTTGTAAAAGTGGGCCAATGGATAGATCAGCCCATGAATCTTTGATTTGGGGCCCATCAAATATCTGGATATGCTTCAATTTTGGTATCAACCCCTTAAATGGGGTGGTACAACGGATGGATGGATTAGATCTTCCAAGAAATGTCACAAGTGGGCCCCACTTACAAGTACACACGCATCACTCGTGTGCACCAGAAGTACACCGCACTAGCCAGATCGGTCAATGGACCGCTGGCTGAAGAGATTTTGAAAGCCATCCTCTCCTGCTGCATAATGCAAAACAGAGCCCCGAGATTTGTGGGCCACTGTCTTGAGTTAACAGTTCGATTCAGACTATCCATTGGAATCCCCATTGACCAAGGCCTAGGTGGAAAAATTTCAAGAAACAGCGAGGATTTGATTTTGCCTGTTTAAACCGAAGATAGACGGTGTAATGAAAAAAATCTGTAGCCCACACCAAATCCAATTCGAAACTAGCCATTTCCAACTGATTTTTCGATGTGCATCCAATGGACAAAGTGGATTTCTCCATCAACATTGATAGTGTGCCCCACCACTCAACAGTGTAAGAGGAATTGCATAGACTACGCGCGTCCGAGGAAACTACCCGATCTGGTATGATGGGCCACTAAACAAGGGATCAAACTGATGATATAAACCGTCCAAGTTGAGAAGATGATGATTTCGACCATACCTGTGAGGTCGGAATTCGCGGAATGGACGACCCTTCGTCTCGGATTCAGTTCAAACGCAAGATGTTTATGCATTTTTATTGCGTAAAACAAAGATTGCGCAGTCTGTTTTTGGGTAAATTGCAATGTGTAAGAGAAGTCAGTTCTCTGACTCCAACAAACCTACGGTCATCAATCCTACAAAGAGGAGAAAAAAGGAGGAGAAAGGCCATCTTTGAAGGGGGGACGTCTAGAAGAGAGAAAGAGAGAGAGAGTTTAGAGTTTTTATTTTTTTTTAAAAATTATTTTTTAATAAATATTTGGAGATTAGCCTAATCATGTCAGGCTAATCTCTTAGATATGGCTAAGAGGTGAAGCTTGTAGCGTGATGGGGATGAATCTACGATTTTGATTCATGTTAGACTGATCTAATGTTGATTTTAGTTTGAGTAATTGGGATGCCTCTAGTTTTTAAAGGTTTGTTGTGACTGAAATTATAATAGATCTATGATAGCTTTAGGTATTCCCTTTCCATTATTTTGATTGTGAAGTTAAGAAGCCCTGTTGTTCACCATTGCCCCTTGAACATGTTGGATGATGGAATCCTTCCTAACATTCATACGTCTTTCTGATTAGTTGTGGATTGGTTTAATTCTGTTGTTTGCTTTGTCTTATGGACATGGTTTTGTGATGGAATCAATTCTAATTCTCATACCTTTCATCTCTTTGAAAACTAGATCAAAAGAAGTTTAAATTGAGTTTAGTGATATATCTTCCAACTGGATGAAGATGGGACTCAAAATCCAGTTGAGTTCATGAATCAATCATAGATCTCCCTGATTTCTACAAGTGGATCCTCTGAATCCCTAGTTTCTTACCTTTGAATTCTACAAGTTATAGATAAATAGTTCATAATTATTCCCTCATATTCCTGTTATTTAGATTACATCTTTGTCTAGTTCTATTTCTGGTTATTTTCAGAATATGTACAATGTTTAGTCCCTATGAATTTGACCTTAGTCTTACGGAGTTTATTACTACATCACAACCTTAAATTTGGGATGTGAACATTGCGTTAAAGAACATAAAAAAGACTGATTATGCGAAACATGAAGTATAATTGAAAGATAGATTTGATTTGATTGTTTGATTGGGTTAGAGACCTTTGGTTCATTGAATTCCCATGCTATTTATAGATCTTTTTATAGTAGTAATTTAGATACTTCTTTTCCACATTCAATTAGTAATAATCAGTTCAACCTTCTTTAATCTTCTTGGACAACTACCTCGACACCACTTTTCTCTCAATCGCATTCTATATTCGAGTTTTTTAGTCACGTCAATCCATCGATGACATGTAGCATTCTAAGTAGTGCCAATGGTACTTCCACAACACACATTTGAAATATCCTAAGAGATCTTAAATGCAATTTATACTTCTCATTCAATGATACATATCCTTTCTGATAGGCTATTCTATGAATGATAAAAATTAGGGTACAACAGATACATATAAATGTTTCATTGTGGTCATTCAATTCCCATCCTTTCTTTCCGTGCGGTTCACTTGAATTTTAAATCCATCCCAAGTTTGGCCTTCTATCTCACTGTACAATCCACATTATTATTTAGCACTGCCACATGTGTAGTTCAAGGGTGGACCGAAATAATGTACAACCCGTATTTTACATAGAGGGTTATTGCGCACTATCCCATCCCATCTGCTATTTGGGATGGCGGGATGTATTTCATCCACTGCGCCCTCATAAACACCACCCGGATTCTGCCAATCCCGGGATGCAAGTTTTCACTGCTATGTGGGGCCCACCAAGATATCAATGAGATATCCACTCCCTCCATTTTCACCAGCTTACATTTAGCCATGAACCTGTTTTGAGGCGAATATAAAACAGTGAGTGAGGCACACCATGAGAAGCAGTGAAGATGCAAACCTATCCATTTGTGATAGTCCAAACACTGCTTTATATCCCATGGGCTATCCCAAACGCTTGAAATCAACGGACAAACACTGACACCACCATCATTACCTTAAAAACCATTCCATCCCTCCTAATCCCATGGGATCGGTTCGGCCAAATACGCCCTAAGCTTTTGGAGCCACCATTTGGCATATTTGAAACTCACTCCATCCATTAGGCAATAGCCCTTATGTTTATCGAACATGGAAAAAGGCGTACTGATAAAAAGCTCAGGTGGACCACTTCAAAGTACACCATGTAAACTTGAGACTGAAAACACTAATTTTCCTTGTTGTGCCCGCATGAGATTAGGCATATTTTCCCCTTCATCTAGGAGAATCATACTTGACGATGGATTTGATGAAAGATACACACTATGGTGTACCGACACACAAACCCATGAATGGTGTCACATCCCAATTGATCTCTGTGGTGTGGCCCACCTGAGTTGTGGATATGGCGAGTTTTAGCCCTTGGCCTAGCATGGAGGTGAGCACTTGATGCATAGGGTGAATTTAACATACACAATATGGTGGACCCCAAGGATCTTGGGTGTCCCATCCCCATGTGGCTAGCTCGCCTGAGCTGGGGATCTGACTGATTTGGCTCCTAGGGGCTATGATCGATCTGCTCACCTGATGGACGGACTGGATTTCACGTATACAACATGGTGGCCCTTAGAGAGCTTGGGTGTCTCATCCCATATTACATGTGGCGTGGCCCACTTGAGTTGGAAGCGGATTGGCTGGTGTCCACACACCACTAGCTAGGCTGGTATGGTTACGTGTCGTGCGATTACGGGAAGCGGATTGGCTGTTGTACCACACAGCAATTAGATAGCTTAGTTGTCGTAGGTACGTGTCCTGTGAAGATGAGCGTTGATGCTCCTCGAGCTCAAGTTGTACGAATGGTTCAAAGGGAGGTGGATTGGCGAATGTACCACACACGAGCTATATAGCGGCTATAAGTACGTGTTGTGGAAAGATGAGCACTAACGCTCCTCGAGCTTCAAGTTGTACCAACGGTTCAAAGTAGATAAAAGTTACATGGCCCTACAGTGATGTATTTATTATGTCTACACTGTTAATCTATTTTTAGAGATAAAAATGAATCATATTAAAAAATTATCTGGACCACACCACAAATAACAGTGGAGATAATGATTTTCACCGTTAAACAATTCATTGGGCCCACCATAATGTTTATTTTCCATCTAATCTATTTATAAGGTCACAAATACCTGAATTAAGAGGAAAAACAAATTTCATATTGATCTAAAACTTTCGTGACCCTAAAAAGGGTTTCAATGGTAGATGTTCAATACCCCACTGCTTTTTGCAATGTGGTCTATTTGATAGTTAGATCTAACTTATTTTTTGTGTAAAGCCTTAATATGAGCTTGCCAAATGGATAGATGGTTTGGATATAACACATACATCATGATCAAACCCATAAAACTTGTTGATGGCTAGTGTACCTCACACCAGCTATATAGCTGCTGTATTTACGTCAGCAAGTTCCATGGATCTGATCATGAGGTATGTGTTATATGCAACCCATCCATCCATTTTGCGAGCTCATCTTAAAGCTTGAGACGAAAAATAAGACAGATTTAACTATCAATTGGACCACATTGTGAAAACCAGTGGGGGATTGAACATCTACCATTGAAATCCTTTTTGGGCCACAGAAGTTTTGGATCAATACGAATTTTTTTCCCTCTTCATTTAGGTATTTTTGACCTTATGAACAGATTGGATGTAAAATAAATGTTATGGAGGGCCCTAAAAATTATTTAATGGTGAAAATCATTATCTCCGCTGCTATTTATGCTGTGGTCCATATGATCTTTCGATACGGTTCATTTTTTGGATAATGCTCTAAAATGATCTCTGAAAATAGATGAAAAGGTGTAGATATAATAAATACATGACTGTGGATCCCATGTAACTTTGATCTACTTTGAACCGTTTGTACAACTCGGAGCTTGAGGAGCGTCAGTGCACGTCTTTACATGACATCGTACCTATGACAACTATATAGCTGGTGTGAGGTACACTAGCCAATCCACTTATGTGTAAAGGAGATTAAAGTTACATGGGCCCCACTGTGATGTATTTATTATATCTACACCGTTCATCTATTTTTAGAGATCATTTTAGAGCATTATTGAAAAATGAATCATATCCAAAGATCAGATGGACCACACCACAAATAGCAGTGGAGGTAATGATTTTCATTGTTAAAACATTCGTAGGGCCTACCATAACGTTTATTTTCCATCCAATCTATTCATAAGGTCACAAAGACCTGGATGAAGAATAAAAACAAATTTCATATTAATCCAAAATTCAGTGACCCCAAAAAGGGTTTTAATGGTAGACGTTCAATCTCCCACTGCTTTTTATAGAGTGGTCCACTTAATAGTTAGATCTGTCTTATTTTTCATCTCAAGCCTTAATACGAGCTCGCCAAATGGATGGATGGTTTAGATATAATACAAACCTCATGATTAGACCCATAGAACTTGTTGATGTTAATACACTAGCTATATAGCTGGTGTGAGCTACACCAGCCAATTTGCTTATTTGAAGACGGGAAATGGATTGGTTGGTGTACCACACATCAACTATAGAGCTGCTGTAGTTACCTGTCATGTGAAGACGAGCACTGACGCTCCTCGAGCTCCGGGTTGTACGAACGGTTAAAAGGAGATCAAAGTTACATGGGCCCCACAGTGATGTATTTATTATATCAACACCGTTCATCTATTTTTAGAGATCATTTTAGAGCATTATCCAAAGATCATCTAGGCGGAGATAATGATTCTCACTGTTAAACAATTCGTAGGCCCACCATAACGTTTATTTTCCATCAAATGTTTTCATAAGGTCACAAAGACCTGAATGAAGAGGAAAAACAAATTTCATATTGATCTAAAACTTCTGTGACCCTAAAAAGGGTTTCAATGGTAGACGTTCAATCCCCCACTGCTTTTTGCAATGTGGTCCACTTAATAGTTAGATCTATCTTATCTTTCATCTCAAGCCTTAAGACGAACTCGCAAAATGGATGGACGATTTGAATATAACACATACCTCATGATCAGACCCACGAAATTTGCTGATGTCAATATAGCAGCTATATAGCTGGTGTGAGGTACACCAGCCAATCTGATTCCAAACGGATTGGCTACCCTCCTTACCATTAACTAGGGGTGTACATCGAGTAAAACCGAGTCGAGATGGCCTCAGCTCGACTTGGCTTGGCCACTAGCTAACCTCAGCTAGAACTTGGCTCAACTCGTTCCTTGAGCTTGACTGGCTAGCTCGGCTCGGTTCGGTCAATAGCTTGGGCTAGTTTGAGTCGAGTTCCTACTGAGTTCGTCATTGCAGCATTTTCACAGACACCTGAACTGCATCTTCAAAATCTCACTATATTTGAGACAACAACAATGGTTTTATAGGTATTTTATTAAGCGCCTTCTAAGCAACATTAAAATCAAGAAAAAAAATGTTGTTGGTTTCATATACATACCTTCCTTGCCACCCACCACACTTCTTTGATCCATTTCATCAAACACTTGGTGAACGACATCAATATCAAAGTAACCAAGTCACCGAACTGGTTCAATCCGAGTTCGATTTGAGCTAGGTTTGATTAGAGTCAAGTTGAGTTGGGGCCAGCTTGAACTCATTTTTGAGCTCAAAAAATTAGCTCGACTCGGCTCGAACTCAGCTTCAAACCGAGTCGAATCAAGCTTTTTCGAGTCAAGTCAAGCGAGCTAACCAAGCTAGCTCGGTTCATGTACACCTCTACCATTAGCAAAAGCGGATTGGCTGATGTACCACACACCAACTATATAGCTGGTGTATTAACATCAACATGTTCTGTGGGTCAAATCATGAGGAATGTGTTATATCCAAATTGTCCATCCATTGGGCGAGGTCGTCTTAAGGCTTGAGACAAAAAATAAGACAAATATAAAAATCAATTGGACCACACTGCAAAAAATAGTGGGGGATTGAACATTTACCATTGAAACCCTTTTGGGGTTATGTAACGCCCTAGAATTTGGGGGTTGCGAATAGACTCGACTCCCAAGTTTCCCGGTATCACTTATTATCAATTTTATTGTTTTATAATTAATCAGGTTTAAATGTGCAACTTGAAATTACTTGAGCATGAAACACAACTACTAGTCTGCTGAAATGAAAAAGATCAATATATACAGGTCCAAAAGAATATAAATGGGTCGCACAAGGCGTTGCCCAATAATATCACAAAAAGAACATCATGTCTAAAAATAGAGTTGAGTTTACTACTCAGCGATCCAAATCCCGTCTAATGGGCCAACGGGGAACCGTCCATCAGCTGGAAGTAGGATAGCTTGTCCTCCTCCTCACGGCTCGCACTGCTAGGCTCCTCATACTCTACATCACCTGCGTCTACGAGAGAGTCTAGTTGGTATTTTAAAATACCGTCTCAGAGTGGGAGTGAGGGTGCTAGTAGTCTTAAGTTATAAAAAATATCAATAATATTATGAATTTAATGAAAAGCAATCATTCATAAACACCTGACTAATCTTATTAATGCGTATGCATGATAGATGATATAATGCATGCCCTCGCCACAACACTCCCTCGAGTGACTCCGTCTAACGATTGCATATAAACAACACTCTCTCATTACGACCTCGACTGCCGAGTCGCCAACCTAGCTAATGTGATGCGATGAAAATGTTAACCGAGTTCTTAGTTAGATCCATTCATCAAACAGGTTGGAAAAACTGATACACCCCATGTATCAATGCCTTGAACTGGTTGCAAGGCCAAGGCCCCCTAACTTGTGAGGTTGAAACTCCAAGATTCTTGATCCCGTCGAGTTCCCCATCCTCGACTTCAAGTACATGGGGAGTGCCGAGAAAAAGGGATTGCTCGCGGTCATTTCGGGGAGGCACGTCACCCCAGCGTAGGCCGCCAGCTCGGACACAATGTCCTATTCCATCATGCCCGACTCACGAGGTGGTGGATTGGTTTCAATTTGGTTATCGATGGGCTACAATGGTTGTAGAGTGTTTCAGGTTCCATACATATGTGAGTAAACAAGGTTAACAAACAAGGTTGGTCAGTAAATAGGCTAGACCACACGAGTCAGGAAAACACGTGATAGACGACATCGGGTACAAGCTACCCATGTAGTCTAACTACTGTCGCCCACACACACTTGTCCAAACCCATGTGTTTAGCCTCAGGATAGTCCTACCAACGGGATCTCCTTCACTCTCCTCATTTTCCTGACCAACCCTAAGGTTGATGGTAATTTATAACATGCCACAAACATGGTTATCATCTAATACAAGTGAAAATATGTGTCTATAACTTCTAACATAGAATCTCAATTTCTCTATCAAACAAATCTAATCATGAGGTGAACTAAATGTGCAAGTGTATGGTGTGGGTTAGTGAGGAAGATAAGCATTTCATACATCGTAGGAACACAAGCACAAGTGTTAATGAGTCATATATGCTATACGAGACATCATATATGGATTAACAAATCATGGGCATGCAACCATTAGATTCCTACCCAATCATATGAAAGGAAACAACCATGCTATAAGGAACATCACACATGAATCACAAGACACAAGCGCACAACATTAAATTCCTACACAAACATGAGAGCAATAACAACATTCCACAACTACTCCATGTTAAATTTAAAGAATCAACGATTAGGTACTTCCTAAGTTTCTCTCTATATCCTCCAAACACATCATCTAAGCATTCAAAATCATTAAACTCATAATGAAATTGGTACTAGGCCACCTAAGGATAATAGTCCACACCTATGGATCGTTGAAGAGTTGAAAAATGACCTAGGAGTGTGGATTTTGGGGTCGATTAGCCGGAATCCCTAAAGCACACATTTGTATGTTAGAATTTTATGTAAATCCCTTCTTAACACAAGGGTTTCAAGAAAATGGATGAGGGATCTTACCTAGACGATAAACGGAAGTGATTATTGTGGTGATGGCGTAGGGTTTTCTTGGAGAAGAGGTAGGGAGTGGCAATATTGGATTCCCTTGGGCCCCACCTCGATCTAAGGTCCACCCTTGCTCTTCTTCACTCTCTCTTTCTTCTCTCCTTGCTCTCTTGCTCTCTCTTTACTTCCTTGATGGTTGTAGATGTTGTGGGAGTTATGAGATAAGGAGCTAGAGTTTTATTTCCTAGACTTGGGCCCTTTGGCCTTAAGTTTCTTCAAATGCCCACAATAGCTCTCTAGGACTCCATATTGGCTTTGGGGCGGTCCTAACACCTCATAGGCCACTAAATTTGGTGTGTAGGTGTCCCATGGCCCGATGAGGGGTAAT
The DNA here is from genome assembly GCA_037074715.1 of Magnolia kwangsiensis. Taxonomy (NCBI): domain Eukaryota; kingdom Viridiplantae; phylum Streptophyta; class Magnoliopsida; order Magnoliales; family Magnoliaceae; genus Magnolia; species Magnolia kwangsiensis. The sequence goes on from CM073586.1 coordinate 18,268,278, forward strand.
GTAAAATTTAGAAATAAACGGATGAACGGATATGGGGCTTGATCATATGGTTCCGACCTTTAAGTGGCCCTGTTGGGTCCATTCCGGTTGTTGGGGCGGTTCTAGTGGCCCTCTAGCCATGAAACTTATAGGATAGGTGCTCTATGGCACGATGAAGGGCCATGTAAAATTTGAAAACGATCGGATATGGGGTTTGGTCGTACGGGTTCGATTTACGATCAACGGTCACCGTTCTACGTTCGGGTCATAGATTCTATTGACGGGCGTAAAAAAATACATTAAACCTTCACCATAAATGTAGAAGTGATCCGACGGCTAGAAACCCAGGAATCTCAGTTTTATTTACAAGTGCCAGATTTCAATTCTGGCCTTGGGTGGGTTGCATTTGCCAAGTGCTGTAGGAACGACACAGATAATTAATTCTTGGGAGTCCACTGAGTCCGTGGTCCACAATGGACCACAAGCCCAGTGAAATCTTCGGTTCTCTAAATTTTTAGATTTTTCTGACCTTCCTTGGTCGCCGAATGGCCTGCATGTGTCACACCCTGAACTCGAAAAATGGGCTCACAAAATTCTCGATCGCCGAATCCGGCGCAGACAGCCTCCATAGTACCCCATTCTCAGCTCCCGGCACTCATACACCAGGTTCCAATCCTAGGATATTATAAGGAGGATTTCTAATCATCAATCTAATTCATAATGAGCATAACTATAAGCATAACCCACGAACAATAACCACAAGAACATCATCACACAATTCACTATGATCAAAACTTTTGAGTACAAAGCGCATGAAAGGAAAATACAGGATAATGAAAATGACAAGAAACTCAAGAAGCTCGACTGTGTACTCCAAACTGCGTACTGTATGCTCCAACTACAGCTACGTCCTGACGTCACCTGCACGCATCGATCGTGCATAAGCTTATAGAAAGCTTAGAGGGCGGTATAAGTGTGTGCGCAATAAGAGCGTGCTTATAATGCAAAGTCAGAGAAATGTGGAATCATGCTGGTGAATACATGAGTACAATTAGCCATACCAAGGCTATATGGTATAAGATATGAATGCTATCTGCTATAACACGGCCATGCGATGCGGGATGCAACTCAACCATTCCAATCCTCATCATAAATCAGTAAAGTTCTCATTCTGGATAATCACCGGGGTTTAGTATACTCCAAATGTCACTGCTGCTCTCCAAGCCGCACAGTCCAAGTGAGCGTAAGAAACCTCACTATCTGCCTGACTAATAGTCTGCCAATACCTATCCGACACGTCAATAGCGGACTCATTTACGAGCTGGTTAGACTCAGCCTAGTATTGCCCCCTACCCTCAGGCGAGTAAGGCCACACCTCTTTCCAACTGACCACGACATAGTGGAAGACGTGACCTCCTGGTATAAGGCCCTCGTGCACTCATATATCCACTCGGTCTCGATGTTGGAGTCATCTTCTGGTACCATCAGGTTTAGAAATTTTCACCCAGGGACATCTATGGCGCCCGTATGCTAGAACCAAACATTTTTGGTATCCAATTCAGCCACCCACGATGTGTCTGTGGAGCCAATGGCCCTGATGTCGATAGGGCATACAATAATCACGATCACACAAATGCAAGTGCATGAATCACCCTACCAAACATGCAACAGTCTTGTGCATGCCACGCCTCATGTAGGGCAACTCCGCCTATTAGGGAGCCCGTAAATTGTCCGTCGAAGGCATATGCTATGATCAGTCACTCGTCATATTAGACATACATATGATGCATATGATCATGAATCATGGATCTATACTAAACATGTCATAGGGTGATGGGCTTGTGCATGACGGATATAGGCCTAAACAGTCTACTTACCACAAGTATGGGCCGATCAGTGGGTCTTCGGGAGAGTGACAATGCAGACATTTAACCAACATTATCCTCACAATGTAGACGTCAAACCATCATTTCTCCCAAGGTATATCCTGTTATAAAGATCAACACATGAACCATGGTGGAATCACACTACAATTGGCCTTATGTACGCTTTATTGGGCCTCGACCCATGGGCCTTGAATACATCATAATGGGCCTCATAACATGGGTTTCATATTTATCAAGTGGGTCTTAATGGGCGGGCCACAAATACATTAAGATGACCCTCAACAATGGCCTTAAAATTATCTCAAAATGGTTGGACGGTTAAGATGAAACTCAAGCATCATGGTAGGTCTCATAAGGATGGAAGGCATAGATAAATCACATACTCCATGGTGGAGGTTCACACTAATGAAAGGTGTGGACACAATACATACATAAGTAGGTTCTAAGTAGGACCCACCATAATGTTTATTTTCCACCCAACCTAAGGCCCAACATAATGTTTATTTGCAATCCAACTGTTCATAAGGTCACGTGGACCAGGGTAGGGCCCACTGTAATTTTTATTTGCAATCCAATCTATTCATAAGGTCACGTGGAGCAGGGTAGGGCCCACTCTAATTTTTATTTGCAATCCAATCTATTCATAAGGTCACGTGGAGCAGGGTAGGGCCCACTCTAATTTTTATTTGCAATCCAATCTATTCATAAGGTCACGTGGACCAGGGTAGGGCCCACCGTATTTTTTATTTGCAATCCAATCTATTCATAAGGTCTCATGGACTTAGAGCCCACAGTGATGTTTGTTTCCACCCAACCTGTTGATAAGGTCACGTGGACCTGGGGTGGGCCTGGGCCCACCGAAATGTTTATATGCAATCCAAACTGTTTATAAGATCACGTGGACCTAGGCCCACAGTGATGTTTATATGCAATCCAAACTGCTTATAAGATCACGTGGACCTGGGCCCACGGTGATGTGGTTCACAAATCCAGGCCCCCCATTATGTGCGTCCCACTTGGCTGAGGGTTCAGACCAAGTTTCAGCCACACCCAAATTTCAGGTAGGCCCCACCAGGTGATTTTATATGTTTTAGGCATGTCTTCCCATGATTTTAGATGGTATGGCCCACCCGAGTTCCGTATATGGCTGATTTTTGGCGTAGAACATTTTTAGAAGGGGGCCCCACAATGGATGACGTTGATTTTCAAAACACATCACGGTGGGACCCACAACTAGGCCGTGAGGGCCAGCCCGTCCATTTGCCTGCGCGAGCCCTGCAGCAACAACGTCAGCACTGCCCCCTCCTTCCTTTTTTTTCTTATTTTGGAGTTTTCCTATGAATTTTCACTAGTGGGGCCCGCATCAACGAAATCCACACCGTCCACTCGCTCCTACGGTTTAAGACAAGCCAACGAGTCCACTATCCAAGGTATTTTGGTATATAGAATCATCAAGTGAATTTTTAACGGTAAAGGCCACCATTTTCCAAGATACAGCCCACAAGATGCTCGGATTAATTTCATTTTTCGGCTCAACGCCTAAAATGATCTGAGAAAGAGGATGGATGGCTTGGATTAAGTATTTGTATCAAGGTGAGGCTAGCATAAGCGGCCCACCCAAGTCTAGCTAGTTAGTACACACTCATATCAGTACACGCACTCCATGTTAACTACCCCTACCTCACGTCTGGACGCTGGACGGCTAGGATAAGCACAAGATCTTGGTGGGTCCCAAAAAGAAGGAGGTATTGGATCCGTCTAAACAGTGGATGGTGTGAATCATGACCTACAATAGGGGGGGCCACACCGTCCAATGTTGATGGACAAGATAGATATAACATATATTGGTGGGATCCACACCATCACAATGGAAAGAGAGAGAGTGAGAGTGATATAAAGAGAGAGATCGGTGGAGTGGAGGGGACCCCGCCACTATGGGCCCCTCATATGATTATATTGCATAAATCAAATTGAGTCCCAACATAGGTGGGTCATTGAATTAGAAATTAACGATGAATCACCCACCTCTAAGCCTTCTTCTTGCTCCCGTAGGCTTGTAAGCTCCTATGCTCGACTTTTAACGGTGGATGATGGAGTTTCTATGGTGGGGATGAGAGATGAGAGGGTGGGCCACACTTGGAGTTGAGAAGGAGTGTTAGGAGTGTGGAATTTCTCATGAGATTTGGATATTTGCTAGAGAATGAGAGAGGGAGATAGAAATAATGGGTGTAAGGATAGATGGAGTGGTGTTTGTAAGGAGAGGTATAGGTTGAGTTGAAATTTTGTAAAAAGAGGGATGGGTAGGGGAGAGAGTGAGTTGACTTGTGAAAAGGGAGGAATGGGTGACGTACTTGAGGTATGGTTGTACTGGACTTGTACTTGACATTGATTAATTGATTGATTGATGAGACATATCGTAGAGATTCTCTCGATATTCGCAACGCGTCGTGTTTTTTCAGAATGAACGCAGGCCGACATCTTCTACCCTGGGTATCAGATCAGTGCGTGAGTCGCGACGTTAGAACCGTGGCGACGGTGCGGTTGCTATGATACAGGTTTCGGTTTGAGCCGACTTCGGTATGCGGAATCTGGCTTAGGATCGGCGCAAACGTAGAATACTAGTCGAGGATTGCCAGAATTTGACCAGAAGGACTGCGAAAGTCAACGGAATGGTACGGTCTCGGATATGAGTCTTAGACCACGGGCTGTTGTTAAGTGTATCATGACCAGACTGGTCTATTCTAATGGACTAATCATAGGTTAATTAAATTGTGGTATCCCACCACGAGTAATTTAAATGAACGTTCCTGCGGCAAATCTTACGTGGACGCCTCATGACACTATTTTAATTGGACAAGATGTTACAGGTTATAGAAATTTTGGGTCAATATGAAATTTGTTTTTCCTCTTTATCTATGTATTTTTAACCTTATTAATAGATTAGATGGAGAATAAAAGTTATGGTGGGCCCTAAGAATTTTTTAACGATGAAAATCAGTATCCTGCTTGCTATTTTTGGTATGGTCCATTTGAGCTTTTGATATGATTCACTTTTTTTTCTAATGCTATAAAATGATCGCGAAAAATAGATGAACGGTATGGATATAATAAATACATCATTGCAGGGCCATGTAACTTTGATCTCATTTGAGTTGTTCGTACAACTCGAAGCTCGAGGTGCGTCCATGCTCGTCTTCGCATGTGTATCTACATCAGCTATACTAGTGTGTGGTACACCAGCCAATTCGCTTTTGCCATTAGCCCGTGGATGATGGTCGGTGTTCTGTGGGCCCTACCATGATGTGTGTGTTTCATCCATGCCGTTAATCTATTTTTACAAATCATTTTATGGGATTATACTAAAAATTAGATGGATATAAATCTCAGGTGGACCACACCGCTGGAAAACAATAGTGATTAGATATCCACCATTAAAATCCTCTTAAGGCCGCTGTACTGTTTATTTGACATCCAATCTCTTGATTAGGTCATACAGACATGGACGAAGGGAAAAACCAAAGATCATCTTGATCTAAAACTTTTATGGGCCCCAAAAGTTTTTAGTGATCCACGTTCATTTAACACTGTTTCCTCTAATGTGGTCTACTTGAGATTGGTATATACCTCGAATTTAGTCTCATGAAATAAAATGATCTAGAAAAATAGATGGACAGCATGGATGAAACACATACATCATGGTGGGGCCCACGGAGAACACCAACCGCTAGCCATTGGCAGGTGGGAGGGGAGTAGCCAATACGTTCTCTTCATCCATGTATTTGTGACCTTATTAACTGACTGGATGGAAATTAAACGTTATGGTGAGCCCTAGGAATTTGTTAGGCCAAAATCATTATCCTCTGCTATTTTTAGTGTGACCCAATTGAGCTTTGGATATCAATAATTTTTTCGCTCTAAAATGATCTTGAAAAATGGATGAATGGTATGGATATAATAAATACATCATTGTGGCCCATGTAACTTTGATCTCCTTGGAACCGTTCGTATAACTCGGAGCTCGAGGAGGGTCGGCGCTCGTCTTCGCGCGAGACGTTTCTATACCAACCAAATAGCTGGTGTGTGGTCCACCAGCCAATCTTACATCGCCCCAAAATGAAGTATTTATTATATCCACTTTGTTCATCCATTTGGCGAGATCATTTTAGATCATGAGGCCAAAAATCAATCATATAAAAAGCTCAAGTGGACCACACCCCTAATAGCAGTGGGACAATGATTCTCACCGTTTAAACATTCGTAGTGCCCAAGATAATGTTTAGTTTCCATCCAATCCGTTCATAATACCACACACACCTGGATGAAGAGGAAAAAATAATCAAAACTTCTGTGAACTCAAAAAGGTTTCAATGGTAGAAGTTCAATCCCCCACTATATTTTTCAGTGTGGTCCACTTGATGTTTGGATCTGTCTTATTTTTCAGCTCAACCCTTAAGACGAGCTATTAAAATGGAAGGACGGTTTGGATATAACACATACCATTACGGGACCCACAGAACTTGGTGACGTGAACACACCAGCCAGGTAGGTGGTGGCTGGTACACCAGCCATCTCAGGTCCAATAGTATCGGACGAGGATCCTAATGGGTTCGGATACCCGCCGGGTAACAGTTGCTGCTACATGGATAAAGGTTTCTAGCTGGGTTTGAGATGAATAAGAGCAGTTAAATGGTTGGGTCCACACAATATCTGAGTTAGATCTCACACATATCCCATGCGTGATGTGTGAACGGGCCCACTTACATGCGTGTATATTAGAAAATCTTATTTCTTTTACTAAAATAATTAATATTAAAAATTACTTGGATACAACTAGACTACACCCGGTCCAAACCCGACTGGCAGTTTTTTAACTGGGTCGAAAAGATGATACCTAAGCCCAATCCAAATTCCTAACGGTCCAATAAATGAGACCAAGACCCGTTAAAATTGGGTCGGGTCTGTCAGGTATCCATTGACTGCCCTAGTTTCACATATACAACATGGTGGGCCTTAAAGAACTTGGGTGTTTTATCTTATCACGATGCTATCATATAACATTTTTGGGCTGTGACTTTCCTGGGACCCCATCCTACACGGGAAGCTGTAAGGCACCCCCGCAATTTCAATGAGAAACCACTCTGTCTATCAGGGACACGGATTGCATCCAACCCCCGCCTGTTTCTTGCCATGATCGGGCAGTTCTGCGGGTGGGCCCGCCGTGATGTATGGTTTATCCACGCAGTCCATCCCTTCTATCAGATCATTTGAAGGCATGTGCATAAAAAAGAGGCAGATCCAACGCTCAAGTGGACCATACTAAATAATAAGCTTGGTTTGCGTAAAATGCAGAAAGCATTAAATACAGGTTGCATTAAATGCAAGTGCCATATATGGTGTGGTCCACTTGAACATTAGATCTGCCTCATATAAATTTTTCTTTATACCTTAAAATAATAAGAGAGAAGTGATGAATGGCGTGGATAAACAGATAGCCCACTTGATCGTTGGATCTGCCTCCTAGTTTTCTTCATACCTTAAAATAATATAAGAGTTTACATCACGGTGGGCGCGCCGATAGAACTGCGTTAGTGGCTAGAGACGGAGGAGGCAGGACGAATTCCACGGATAAGGATTAGCTAGCGACAGGTTGAATAGTGATACTGGCTATGAAGTGACGTTACCTAGTTCCATGGGCCCACCATGATGTACGTTTTGTATCCACGTCGTTCATTCATTTGTAAAGATCATTCTAGGAAATGAACTAAATAACAAGTCAGATGCAAAGCTTGAGTGGACCCCACCACAGAAAACAGTGGGGAGAGTGACACCGACCGGTAAAAACTCCTAAGCGCCACAAAACTTTTCGATCAAGCTAATATTTGTTTTTACCTTCTTTTATGTCTTTATTAGCTTATGAACAGGTTGGATCTCAAATAAACATCACGGTGGAACTTACGAAGCTTTCAGCAGCAAGCGTTGCTTCCCCCACTGCTTTCTATGCTCCACCTTAGGATCTGCCTCATTATTTAGCTCATGCCCTAAAATTATCTCTCCAAATGGATGGACAGGGCAGATACAACACATACACCATGGTGACACTCACGGATATCGGTGATGTAACTTCAGTAACTAATCTCGTGACTCATCTGTCGGTGGCTAATAGGCGTCCGCGATCCGCCACTACCTATCAGTTATACGTGATCATGTATCATCAAGAATCCTTGAATAAGGCAAGTACAAAACCCAGGTGAGCCACATGATAGGAAACAATTAGATACAAACATTCACAGTTGAAACCATTCCACCCAATGGAAATGTCACTGTCATAATGACGGCATATAAAGTTATTCCAGCTGGGATGAACTCGAGACAAAATGTTTATAACTTCTGCATCACGAAGGTTTAAGTGGTAGTCATTTAGTACCTCCCGTAGCGTGGTCCGTGACAATGTCTGTTGCATGGTGCTCTACGGCCGGCCCCACCATGGTGTATGTGTTTTTATTCACAATATTCATCTAATTTTCGATATCATTTTAGGGCTTGATAAAATAAATGAGGTAAATCCAAATTTTAGATGGACAACAATAGAAAAACAATAGGGATTAAAATTTGAATTGAATAAGATTAGATTTAATTGGGTCAGGTTAACATCCACAGCTGGCCAAATAAAATATAAAATAGAATTTATAAATATCAAATAACATTATTAAAATAATAATTTAATTACCAAAATAACACTAACTTAATAAAGTATAAATTAGCACTAAAAAATAAATAAAATTAAAGATGCAAATAGAGTAGATAACAAACATGGTGTGAGCTCCATAGAACTTGGGTGCTGTGTGATGTAAAACATGACGCAAATGACTTTATCTAATCTCTTGTAATGTGTTCAACCCCAATAATAAGGTTTGTTTCTTTATTTCTCTTTCTCTCTCTCTTTTTATTTTTATTTTTTTATTTTTTTATTTAAAATAGAATATTAACGAGTTGCAGCTTATGAGTCATAACTGCATTACACAAGTTCCAGCTCACGGGCCATAACTCCATTTCCAATGGAGTTACAGCCCTCATGAGCTGTGACCTGTGAATATTCAGTGAAGAACCCTTGTTGTTGGGGGTTGAATGCACGTTGAGTTATTTAGATGGACAACACTTGTATCACAGGTAAGTGTCATTTGTCAAGAAATACTTTCGACCAAATTAATGGAGATCTTTTTAGTTTATGTTTATCAAAGGCATGAGTTTACGTTTATGTAATTTACATTAGTCATGATCCATGTGTATTGGTGGTAAGCATTTATTTTGTTATTTTTTGCACATCAGTTGCTACTTACATAGAATTTATGAGATTTTGGAGTCTAAATGAGTGGTCGACAAGATGATCTTTATTTGATTGGCGTTGGCATATCGGATCTAGTATTTGTCTCCAAGTGGTGTCGGGAACGCTTTCAACTCAACTAGCTGGAATTTTCAATGTCTTTAGTGTTGGCCACGTGTTTTTGTCAAAGTTGCATGTGGCTGAAGTTTTCAAATAACTTAGATAATTGGTCAATTTTTTATTTTATCTAGTTGTGTTCATGCTAATCCAGTTGTTAATTATTTTCGAGACATATCAAGAATATTCTCGCTCAACTTCTACAGTTATTTAATGTTTTCCGAGTCACTCAAAGACAGTTTTCTCGAAGCATGACTGAAGTTTGGAAAGTAATTCATTCTCATTTTTTGGTGGAGTGCCCATGCAAACATAAATACTATTTTTATTTTTTATTTTTATTTTTAAAAGCTTATCTCACACCTTACATTAACTATAGATAAGTCAAGTGATTACAATGCAAAATTTTACCATTTTATTCATTTGGATGCTTATAAAATTCACTAATTATAAAGAATTTATAGGTGAAAACATTATAGAGATTGTTTATATGCTTGTAATTACACGCCTTTAAAGGCTATAAACACTTTATATCTTACAGGGACTTTTGGAATTAAAATTTTTTTTTATGTTTTAAATTACAAGCTTAACAATATTTTTATTTTTATTTTTTTACTCCTCGGTGAAAAATTTACAATTAGGCCCTTACCTATACCTAAACTTATAAAAGTTTTAACACAAGGTCATAGGTTCGAGTATCCATTGTAGTGAGAATGTGGAAACGTACATCAATGATATTTATTTTTTAATTTTTTAGGAAAGGTTATTTTTTGACCATGAGACATGGCATTAGGGGTGTACATCGAGTCCAACCGAGTCGAGCTGGCCTCAGCTCGAATCGGCTCGGCCACTAGCTGACATCAGCTCGAACTTGGCTCGGCTCGGTCCTCGAGTTTGGGTGGCCAGTTTGGCTCGGTTCGGTTAGCAGCTTGGGCGAGTTCGCCATTGTAACATTTTCACAAATCCCTTGAGTGCACCTTCAAAATCTCACTATATTTAAAACAACAACAATGGTTTTATAGGTATTTTATCAAACACCTTTTAAGAAACATAAAAATCAAGGAAAAAAGGGCGTTGGTTTCATATACAAACCTTCCTTGCCACCGGCCACACTTCTTTGAGTCATTTCATTAAACACTTGGTGAGCGACATCAATAGCAAAGTAATCGAGTCATCGAACTGGTTCGATCCGAGTTCGATTCAAGCTAGGTTCAATCCGAGTTAAGTCGAACTAGGCCAGCTCGAACTCATTTTCAAGCTCAAAAAATCAGCTTGACTCGGCTCAAACGTAGCTTCGAACCGAGTCGAATCGAGCTTTTTCAAGTCAAGTCGAGCAAGCTAACCGAGCTAGCTCGGTTCGTGTACACCTCTACATTGGCATACCTTTTCCTCCTGACTAATCCATTCAAATGGTGGGCCTCGGTTTAAAATTTACGATTGAAAAGTGAGAGTCGTGAGTTAGGATTGCCTGATTAGTGTGGGTTTTGAACCATGGGCCATCCCAGGAAGAGGACACTTGGTGGACAGTCCTGATCAACCATTTTTACTTCCACGTGGAAGATAGGTGGCTTTATCATATCATATGCCTACATGTTTGAAAGCTGGGCACGGATTAGGTACTACCCCTGCTTGCTCCGAGCTGGGTATAGGTAGGGGTGGGCATCAAGCCGAGTCGAGTTGAGGTGGGCCAAGCTCGGCTCGGTTTGTCCATGTTGTACTCGAGTTCGAGCTCGGCCTCCAGATCAACATTGAAGCTTGTCTTGTTTGCCAAATTTGTCGAGTCAAGTTCGAGTCGAGCTAGTGGTTCAATTTGAGTTGAGTTTACCTTGAGTCGAGCTCGAGCTTGTTGGGTGAGAGAGTAATGGATTCTGTTCTTGATCCCCCTCCATTGATTCAGAAGAAAAGCTAAAAAATAATAATAATTTAAAGAGGCATTTTACATGACGCTCCACAAAGTCAAATTCATTTTTAGTTTGGCCCGGCAACCGAAACAGGGTGTAGTCCATCTTTCAGCAGTCCAGAAAATCCATTTGTGTGGGCCCTATGATAGAAGAACCATGGGCCAAAAGCATCCTTAATTGTATGTTTTGAATTACCCATCATCAAGGCCACACTTTCCAATGGATAGGATTTTGAACAGACATGGGACCACAGAAAAGTGGAACCCACGTATATTGTTGTTGGTCAGACAAAAGCGCAGTTTTCGTTACCTTACAGATGATCTTAGGACTTGTAGCTCACAACATATTCAGGAAGGATATGTCTATTCATGTAAGTATTCCATACAATATACCATTTTGGATTTAAGAGATTATCAACACCAACATCAAACTCTTTGCTGCTGGGGTGAAAGCAAAGAGATCCCACTTCAACTTTCTCCGCATTCCCCACAACTTTAATACATTTATTAATCGAGCCAAGTTGAGCTCGAGTTCGAGCTTCAAGTCGAGTCGAGTTCAAGTCGAGTCGAGTTGAAATTCCCCGTGGTCTAACTCGGTTCAAACTCAACTCGAGCTTCAAATAATTATCTTGACTCGGCCCGAATAGGCCATTCAAGCCGAGTCAATCCGAGCTGACTTGAGCTGAGTCGAGTGAGTTTTTCGAGTTAGCTTGACTCGCGGACAACCCTAGGTATAGGTGGATGCTACGAGGGCAACTAAATGACCACCGTTATCTATGGCTTTTATCCTCACCGTCCATCATTTTTTCATATTATTTTAGATCATAGATAAGGTTGATTAAAGTCTCAAGTGGACCACACCACAGGCAACAAAGGTAATGAGGAAACCCATCATTGAAACCTTCTTAGGGCCCACTGTATCATTTATGAATATGGTCATATACACTTGGATGAAGTGAAAACAAATATCATTTTGATCCCAAACTTCTATGGTCTTTAATAAATTTTCAACGGTAAGAATTTAATTCCCACGGTGTGGTCCAGTTGTGCCTTAGATTTCTCTTATTTTTAGTTTCATTATTTAAAATTATATGAAAAAAATGAATGGACGGTGTGGATGAAATACATACATTATGGCAGCCACTCGGAGCCCAGCCTATCCCGAACTGGGAAGAGGCAGGAGTAGTACCTAATCCGCGCCCATGAAAGTGCAGGGGAAACGGATTGGCTACTCCCCTACCACCGGCCCGGTGGCTGATGGTTGGTGCTATGTGGGCCCCGCCATGATGTAAGTGTTTCATCCATTTTTATTGATCATTTTAGGGCTTGATCTCAAAAATGAGAGGGATATAAGTCTCAGGTGGACCACACCACAAGAAAATAATAATGACTGGATATCCACCATTAAAATCCTCCTATGGCCCACTGCACATCCAATCTGTTGATTAGGTCATACATACCTTGATGAAGGAAAAAAGAAAGAAAGAAAGAATGAAAAAAAAAAAACCAAAGATCAGTTTGATCCAAAACTTTTAGGGCCTCAAAAAGTTTTTAATGGTCGATGTTCGTTCAACAATGTTTCTTGTAATGTGGCCCACTTGAGAGTGGGATATTCCTCATTTTTTCCCTCATACCATAAAATAATCTAGAAAAATAGATAGACAGCATGGATAAACACATACATCATGGTGTGGTCCACAGAGCACTGACCACTGGCCATTGACTGGTGGCAGGGGGAGTAGCCAATCCGTTTCTGGGTGCAGGGGCTGGGGTAAAACACGTGTCATGGCCAACGACGCACTCATCTAAGTATGTATTGAAATCATGTACAACATGTGTTGTATGCATGGTGGACAACAAGCAATCTCTTTGCGGCCCACCATGTTGTGTGCGTTACACGCCTGATGAATAGGTTGATAGAACGTAGCAGATGTCACGCACACAACACAGTGAGCCTAAATAGCTCGGGTGTTTTTTCCATGCATGTTGTTTCGGAATATCATAGGGAGTCTTATTGGAAAACTCTAGAAACTACGTCAACTTTATGTAGTTTGATAAAATAGACTTCATTCTGCGTAGTTTCTTAAAATAGAATTCACTCTACACAATTTCATAAAATGAGTCAGAGTTTCAGAATATGCTTTTTTAGGACGATATCAGGATTCCTTTTCTTCACTTCAAATCTTTAATTCTCTTCATTCCTCACTTGGTTTTCTTAGATCTTTGGCATGTGAATTCTTCACTCTTAGTCTCCTAAGATCCATCCCTTACCTTGGTAATTCTTGAGAATCAAATCCAAGCTTTTAGCACCTTTTTCAATTCAAGCTCTTAAATTCACCTTGCAATACAAACATGAGTAAAATAGAACATTAAATATTATCATGTTCATAAAACCAAGATAAAAAAGGGGGATAATATGCAATATTTGACCATCAACAGTACCCTTATGTATGCATTTAAGAGAATGAATTGTTGGATGCCACGTGGTCATAATTAAGGAGCTAAATAATAAGACAGTGTGCCACGCACGTGTATAAAGACCTACCATGGGAAATAATCATATCATAGATTTAGTAAGACTGTTTCTCAAGGTTCTTTTAAAATGGAAAATATTTTCAAAGATGTTCGAAGGGATTAGGGGTGCACACGGAACCCGTAGAACCAGTAAGCCAGAACGGAACTGACTAGACTGCATAGTTTAGTCCAGTTTTGAAGTGCACTAGTTTCGGTTTTGATTCCAAAAATCAAAGAACCGGTTACTTCGGTTCAATTCTCGGTTGGGGGTTTTATAGAACCGAATTGGACCATGAACCGAACCCTTTAACTGAACCTGGAATTGGACCCCTTGGTCAATCAATATTTAAATTTTATTTTATAAAATATAAAAAACTAGACCATTCATCAAATGGATCACAACACGAATAGACATTGGCAGCAAAATTATTTTGGGAACACAAAAGGGTCAAAAAAACAAACGATGATAAGATTACTCTCTGTGAAAATTTTTAGTAAAGGAGCTTATGTTGGATTTTATTTTATTTATTTATTTTTTTTTAAAACCATGCAATTGGGCCAGATTATAAAACAAACCATGCAATTGGGCTAGATTATAAAAAGCTTAGAACCGTAGAACTAAATTGGAACCAAACCGATTTTTTACGGTTTGGTTCCAATTCGGTACTAGGGTATAGACGGTCTGATTCTGGTTCTAATTTTACTGGAACTGTTGGGAACAGTTCAGTTACAGTTTCACCCTAGAACCAGACCAAACCGAACCATGTTCACCCTTAGAAGGGATTGCGAATATTATAACGATCCTGAATATTCTAAGATTGGACAGATATCCAAGTAAAGTCAGTTACGGTTTGGACCCAAATTAGCGGAGGAGAGCACCAAGCAAAATGGACTCTTGTATATACATCAATTGGAGTTAAAAGATCAGGGATCTAACCCCTCCTGGACCATGATAAGAAGGGAGTGAGAGATTATGCAAAAGGTGTGTGATTGGGTCACAGACACACGAGTGGCCACGATCAATTTTAGGTTCGGGATCAGCGGTAGAGGTTTCCCTAATTGATGCAAATTTATATGCAGTTGTTTCTTAAAAGGGATCAATTATAGAAGAAGATTCAAAAGCCAGTCTTAGATGCACATGAATCTTCCTACTTTGAATGCATGTGGTAGAGACGAAAATGATCCATGATCAGTAAGGAAACTCAGCAAGAGTTTAACTATCTAGACAATCTATAAAAGGAGCACACGATTAAGAGCTCAATGCCCATGCCAAGCACAAATCTATTTCCTTTACATTTATCTTTATACTTATCGTAGCATAGCATAGCTTTTAGACTTAGGCCGTGTTTGTTAATGCTGAATTTTTGCACTTAACATGGAATTGGGAAATTTTTCTGTGTTTAGTGGTGTTTGTTAATGCGTTGTTAACGCAGAAGACGGAAAGAGCTAAGTGGTTTTTCACTGAATTCTTTCCGTGATAGGAGTCTGGCTTAATGGTGAACGCGAAATGCACTCTGTGATTTTTCATTAAATAAAAAAATTTGTTTCCAAAAGTACCCATTTTCAAGTTACTATGGCAATTTTTTCTTTTTAAATTGTTTGCGCAATACAAAATCAACCTTTACTATGTGATACTAAATGATGTTTATTTGTTATCCAAACCGTTTATAAGGTCATTCCCATTGGGATTAAGTGAAAACACAAAATTTTTAGCCTAACATAAGATTTTATGGCTATAAAAATGTTTCAATGTCGCTCACAGAATTTCCACTGTTTCCTCTCATGCGACTGACTTGAGTTTTGGATACTTCTCGTAGTTTTTTGAATTTCCTAAAATGAACTCGGAAAAAATGATGGACAGGGTGGATTTGTCACAAACATCACCGTGGGTCTACCCTGCATCCTTGCACATGAACTTCACGAGAAAGGCTTTAGCGGGAACCCGTGTCCCAGCGAGGGCACATATGAATTTTATGGAAACGGATTGGCTACTCGCCTACTTGTGATCGGTGCTCTATGTTTCATCCATGTCGTCCATCTATTTTTCTAGATTATTTTAAGTTATGAGACCAAAGATTAGTTATATCCCAATCTCAAGTGGACCACATTACAGGAAACAGTGTTGAATTAACGTCATCATCAAAAAACTTATTTGGGCCCATAAAAGTTTTGGATCAAGCTGATATTTATTTTTTCCCTTAATCTATGTATGTATGACCTAATCAACAGATTGGATGTCAAATAAACACTACAGTGGGCCTTAGGAGGATTTTAATGGTGGATATCCAATTGCTATTGTTTTCCTGTGGTGTGGTCCACCTGAGATTTATATCCCTCTCGTTTTGGGAAGCAAGCCATAAAATAATCTGTAAACATATATGAACAGAATGGATGAAACACAAACTTCATAATGGGGCCCACAGAGCACCGACCATCAGCCATCGGGCTAGTCACAAAGGGAGTAGTCATTCCATGTCTGGATTTTATCCGGAAGCGGATCGCCTAGTGTACCGCACACCACTGACATGGCTGGTGCTTGACGTCACCACATTATGTGGGTCCCATCACGACGTATGTATTATATCCAAACCATCCATCCATTTGGCAAGCTCGTCATAAGCCTTGGGCCGAAAAATAAGAAAGATCCAAATATCAAGTGGACCACACTGCAAAAAGAAGTGGGGTATTGAACATCAACCTTTGAAATCATGATATTTGTTTTTCCTCTTAATCCAAGACGGTGTGACCTTACGAACAGATTGGATGGAAAATAAACGTTATTATGGCCCATGATGTTTTATCGGTGAGAATTATTGCCTCATATTATTTGTGGTTTTGAATCATGTTAATATTTATGTTTTTAGTTCATTCCATTGCCCCATGTTTTTTGTGGTTTTGAATCATGCTAATATTTGTGCTTTTAGTTCATTCCAATAGGAATGACGTTATTAACGGTATAGATGGCATGTAAACATCACTGTCGAATTAGTGAGGTTTCAATGGTAGGAATTTTCCTAAATAAGTTTTCCTTTACTATGGCCCACTTGTGTCTTGGATCCTGTTCAATTTTGGTCTAATCTCCTAAAATTAGCTCACAAAACGGATGAATGAAGTGGATTCCTAACAAACATTATGGTGGGTCCCACCTACGTTCCCTGCAAAGGCTTTAGCAGGAAATCCGTGTTCGCTGCTCTTCACACGATACGTATATACACGTTGGATACTCCCCCTACCACCAGCCCGGTGGGTGGTGGCCGGTGATTTGTGGCCCCATGATGTATGTGTTTCATCCATTCCGTTCATCCATTTTTACATATTATTTTATGTCTTTGTTCCAAAAATAAGAGGGATATAAATCTCAGGTTGACCACACCACAGGAAAATAATAGTGAATGAATATCCACCATTAGAATCCTCCTAGGCCCACTGTACTGCTTATTTGACATCCAATGTGTTGATTAGGTCATACATGACCAGATGAAGTGAAAAATAAAAATCAACTTGATCCAAAACTTTTATGGCCCCAAAAGGTTTTCAATGGACAAAACTCATTCAACACTGTTTCCTATAATGTGGTCCACTTGAGATTGGGATATACCTCATTTTTGGTCTCATAATAAAATGATCTGTAAAAATATATGGACAGCATGGATGAAACACATACATCATGGTGGGGCCCACAAAGCACCAACCATCAGTGGCTGGTGGCAACGGGAGTAACTAATTCGTTTTCGTGTGATACACCAGTACATGGACGCGGATTCACCTTTTGCAAGAAGTTCCTGCGTTGGAAGCCTATATGGGGCTCATCGAGCTCTGAGTTGTATGAACGGTTTTAAAGAGATCAAAGTTGGCGGGAAATCATCCGGTGTAGTACCAATAAAAAATAATTTATTTGAATTAAATAGAATAATTTTATTTTCATTTAATAAAAAATAATTTCTTTATAATATAAAGCATTTCCAAACAGGAGATAGGGGCAAATGTGTCAATTAACATATTTCAGACATTTCATATATTTGTTAACAAATAGATTGTTTCAAATTTAGTACTTAATTTTCAGACTTCGACCATAGTTACCAAACAAGTTTTTTGACTTCAGATTTCAAATTCAAGCATCAGAATTTAAATTTCGGCTTCAGATTTCAGATTCAGGCTTTAGACTTCAGATTTAACAAACAGGGCCTTAGTATATATTGTTATTGTTTGGCGTCTACATTTACGGTACCGTAGGATTAGATTAAGTGTCCATAACTCAAAGTTGTTGGATCCCGATCAATTGAGTTCTTACTTAGAGAATCATATATGTCTAGTTACATTAATAAAATTGGCATTATTTAATGCTATTTTTATTTTATTTGTTCTTCTTTGTTCTTTTAAAAATTTTGCTTATAATTACTGGTGAAAGAAAAGTCCTTAAGTTGTAAATAAAAAAGAATATACCAGAGATGATTAACTTTTACCCTTTTACAAATTGTCCAATCACTAATTACAACCGGTGCTGGTTGAGAGAATAGTTGAATCTTGGGCAGTGTCTTAAATCCGTTGACTCAACTAGCGTTCAATCAAACAATAATGAGCTGAGTGAGACTCTAGCATACTTGCATGTCACAATCGCGTGTGAAATCTAAATATATGCACTCAATTACATATGTGACCTTGTGTTTGATTGAATTGTTCAATCAATATTTTAGCATATTGGGTGGAATATAAATCTACTTGATTATTGTACATAGTTTACACTTAATTTGATGATAGTACTGTCGGCCCCTGTCATGACATGAGGTTGTGCATTTTTCATCAAGTCATTCATAGGAAACAGTTGGGATAATGACGTCCACAATTGAAACCTTCCTAAGGCCCACATTAATGTTTATTTGTCATCCATCTTATTCTAATGTCACATAGACATGGATGAAAGGAAAACACAAATATCAGCCTAATTCAAAACATCTCGTCTACTTCCATCTTATTCTAATGTCACATAGACATGGATGAGGGGAAAACACAAATATCAGCCTAATTCAAAACATCTCGTCTACTTCCCTTGGCGTGGTCCAGCTGAGCGTGTGATACATTCAATCTTATGCTCATACCCTGAAATGAACCGAAAAAACAGATGGACAGTGTGGATAAAACACAAACATCAAGGTGGGCCCCACAGAGTTTACTCAGTGTATGCATTATGAGTTAGTACACAATCCTCGCTCCATTCAGCACTGCCACGCGTGCTGTTAAAGGATGGACTGAAATCGTGTACAACCCGTGTTTTACGTGGCGGCTAAAACACCAAGCTCTTTGGGGCCACCATGTGGTTAAGTGTGAAATCCACTCCATCCATCAGGTGATAAACCTTATGTTTATCTAGCATATAAACATTCGAACTGATAAAAAGCTCAGATGGGCCACATCAATGTAACAATGTAAAATTGTGCCTGAAACCACTGATTTCGTGGCCCACCTGAGTTTTAGATCAGGTGTATTTTCCCTTGATATACACCATGGCGTACCCATACACAGAAACCCATGGATGGTGTACCATCCTGCTTGATCTGTGTGATGGCCCACTTGAGTTGCGGATAGGGCCAATTTTAGCCCTAGGGCCTTGCATCGAGGTGTGCACTTGATGTATGGGGTGAATTTAACATATACAATATGGTGGACCCCAAAGAGCTTAATGTCCTATCCCCAGTACTCTTTTTGGCTGGCTAGCCTGAGTTGGGAATCTGGCTGATTTTGGCCCTTGGGCTTATGATCTCTGTGCTCACCTGATTGATGGACTGGATTTCACATATACAACATGGTGGCCGTAGAGAGCTTGAGCGTCACATTGCATTGTTACTTGTGGCATGGCCCACTTGAGTTTTGAATCCGGCCCATTTCTGCCCTAGGTCCTGACATACACCCCTTGGGTGAAGGTTATTTCACGAAAACATCCTTTTTTTTTTGAGGTTATAAAGGGAGGTAAATGGGATGTATTTGAAATTCAAATATGTTTTTGGACGGTAGTAAATGGGAGGAATTAAAATGTATTGGAATTTTTAATATATTCATTGGAACATATGTGATATCCCAAATCAACTTTAATATTTGAAATTAGTGCATCGTGTTACATAATTAACAAAATATTTGTAATTAGCCAATTAAAATATATACTTTAGCAAAACATAATACACTTTGAACCTTAGGTAAGCCACAAATATAAAGATCACTTAACAATCTATATAGATAGTCGATTTTTGAAAAGTTTGGATCATTTTATTTGGTATAATTTTAATGATATAGCTGATAATTGAATTGTTTAGAATATCATCAACGTATTTTGTGTATAATAGATACGTGTGTAGCGTACCTTTGTTTGCTCATGCAACTCTCCATGGGAGTTCAAAAGACATTTCACCCATTTACTTTCAAATCCTCTCTAAAAATATAAGATTTCATTTAGATGCCATCTACACATATTTCATTTCATTTTCATGCATTTACTTTCATCCAAGGACACCTAAAATGCCATTTATTTCTATTTACTCCCATCCAAACAACTCCTAAGGATGTGAATGGGTTAGGCTCAAGTTAAATCCAATAGTATCATGCCCAAGTTAATTGGTTGGACTCCTAGATGGTCTAATTCTCTGGAATGTTTGGACTAGGATGTTATGAGTTTGGGATATTGATTTACTAGTAAAACTACTTGGATACAACCTCATGACTTGACCCATTCTAAACCCAGTCAGACAATTTTTTAAGTGGGTCCAAAAAATGATACTGAGACCTGACCCAATTTTCTAATAGACCCGATGGATGGGAGTAACACCTATTAAAATTGAGCCGGGGTCTACCGTCTACTTACAAATTCCATTGATAGCCCTAATTTCACATATACAACATAATGGCCTTAAAGAGCTTCGATGTTCTAAATTATTGTGTTTCTATTATATAATAATATTTCTTATTCAGAGTGGAAGATCTGTGGGCCCATGCAATTTCAATGAGAAACCACCCGGTGGGTGCGGATGACCTAGCTAGAGATGAATAGTCATGTCAGGGGATCTGTGAGCCTCATCGTGATGCATGTGTTTTATCTACACCATTCATCTATTTTTACAGATTAATTTAGGGTATGAGCTCAAAAGGAGACAAATCAAAGGCTTGATTGGGCTGTACAAAAGGAAGCAGTGAGGATTGAAGATCCATACCGTTGAAAACTTCCTAGGGCCTACGGTTATGCTTATTTTCCATCCAACATGTTCATAAGGTCACACATACGTAAAGGGAAAAGATAAATATCAGCATGATTCAAAACCTATGTAGGCCCTCAGGAAGTTTTCACAATAAGCTTTCAATCTCCACTGCTTCCTGTAGTGTGTTCCACTTAAGCCTTCAAGCTACCTCCTTTTTAAGATCATGCTTTAAAATGATCTTTCAAAATGGATAGAGGATGTGGTTAAAAATTATACATCAACGTGGACAAAATCCCTAGTATGACCGTCCGTCTCTAGTTAGGTCCCTGTGGGGGTAGAGGACCTATCTGGAGATCAGCTCATTTACTAATCACATGATTCAAAAAATGAGGTAGACCCAAAAGGTAAGTGGACCACATGATAGGAAACAATGGGATGGAAACATCTATCATTGAAACCATTCGGGCTCATCATCATGTCAGTATGCCACACCAACTATTCTTAAAGTTAGAACTCAAAACACAAATATTACTAACTTCTACAGCCCCATGTAGGTATAAATGGTAGTCATTTGATACCCACCGTTTCCTGTGGCCGGCGCACTCCATCGGAGCTTCGGATTTTTCCGAGACTTGTGTCTTAACATGATCTAGTGAAATCAATGAAGTGACGTTGCACCGATGGACGCTACAGTAGACCCTTTTAGCTTCCATCTCAAGGAACTTTCTATAGACAGGAGCACAGACAATTTGCGTGTGTTGGAAGCATGAATGGAAAATAGAAAATTTAGTAACCTGACTTATCCTGAGCACTTGAGTATGGAATATCTTCACCATCTATGTTTGATCATTTATAGAGGTGTACACAGTCGAACAGAGTCGAGCTTGGCACAGCTCGACTCGACTTGGCCACTAGCTGACCCCAGCTCGATCTTGGCTTGGCTTGGTCCACGAGCCTAACTGGCCAGCTCGGCTTGGTTCAGTCCGTAGCTCGGGCCCGTTCGAGCGGAGTTCGAGCCAAGATCGAGTCTCTGTAACATTTTCTCAAACACATGGAGTGCACCTTCAATTTCTCACAAAATGTAAAACAACAATGTCGGGTTACATGTATTTCATCAAACACTCAGTAGGCAACATAAAATTTAAGATATAAGTGTATTTGTTTCACATCCATACCTTCCTCGTCATCAACCAACACTTTGTTGAGTCATTTCATCAAACACTTTGCTGAGCAACATCAATATCAAAATAATTGAGTCACCAAATTAGTTCGATCTGAATTCAATTTGAGTTGAGGTTCAATCCGAGTCTAGTCGAGCTCGAACTCGGCTCAAAAAATCAACTCAACTTGGCTCGAACTCAATTTTGAACCGAGCCAAATCGAGCTTTCTTGAGTCAAGTCGAGCGAGCAAACCAACCTAACTCAGTTCGTGTACAACTGTAATCATTTATGACATTTGGTTCATATGCTTTTAGAAATATTAAATGTGCAATAGATTAACTCCAATTAAATTAACTAAATTGTGGAACCCAATGGTGCTAGACAACTGTCCCAAAGTGAAGAGAAACATTGGGCACTTTCATTTTTAACCATCCAATAAGTGTGCCCCAATTGGATTGTCCAATTTTCAGATGAACCTAATGTTTGGTTAATGATGCATATGAGCTAAGAACCATAAGTTGGACGGTGATAGGGGTGAGGGGGCGAGTTGGAGGGTCAACCCAAGCCAAACACAAGGTATAAAATACTCAATCCTATTGAAATTTGAGTTGGGCTAGGTTGGATTGTATTTGGTCGGGTCAACACTTGTAACATATAAAATGAAATGCGTAACTATAAAATGATATTACTAAAGTAAAAATGTAACTATCAAAATAACACTAGTAAAATAAATTATAAATTAAAACTAAAAAATAAATATAAATTAAGATATTAAAGTCTCTTTATATACATTGCTAAGGTTGGAGCTTTTAGAGAAAGTGGTTATTTGATATGGTATCGGAGTGGAAGGTCTTATATTCAAATCTCCATAATAATAAATATGTTAATATACATTGGTACACCGTCCACCCTTGCCCAAGCCCAACCCAAGGACCATCTTCTCGCAGCTGGATGCTAACTTCCTATCCAGCTCCAGATGGATAATGGTCATGATGGGCCTACTGTTTGCATGGTACAAATGTCCTGAAAAGAAGCATGTCGGTGGGATCCATGGTGTTTGCATGAAAAGCAAGCAAATATCATGCAGCTGTGGGTGGTCAGTTCTCCCTCATGAATGTGCGGCTATGAAAACCATGGCTCATGTGGACTCTCTGCACAATATTTACGCTTAGCGAAATAAACGGACCTGATGCATCAAGATGTGTATAGTATACTAACACCCAATCTATACCAGGCCCACGGTTGAGTGGTACAAATATTCATGTGATTAGGGCTGAAAGTCGGGCAGGTTGGGTTATGTTGGTGCTCAACCCAAGCTCAACCCGAGCGGGTTCGGTCGAGTTGGTTGGGTTGGTCAGATGAATACATGCTAATATTTTCATTATTACATTAATCTATTATATTTCAATATGTCTTATTTTTTGTACTTATGATTTTATTAATTATATATGTAATTATTTATCATAAATAATTTCATTTTTTCTAAATAAATAAGCTAAAATATAGGACAACTACTCCTTTAAAAGTTGTGTTGTGTAACACGCAATCTATTTAGGAGAGAGAAACCCCACGTAACTTGTTAGCTTGACTCATTGGAAATGACGTGGACTAATGAGACCTGATGGCGGTGGAATTTCCCATGCCTTCAACACATACGATCTGCACTCAATTATAATTTATAAGTAATTTATATATTGATCAGGTTCAAGTTGGGTCAGGCAACCCGAGACCTCAACCCGAGCCCGACCCAAGTTTTATCGGGTTGGTGTTTGTGTAGCCCAAGCCCGAGACCAAACCCGATACATCTTGACCGAGCCCATCCCAATGTCGGGTCGATCATGGATCGGTTAGGTTGAACCCGCCCGACTTTCAGCCCTACATGTGATGGGCTCCACCTTGAATGGAGATGCTTCGAAAATCTTCTGGATAGGGACATACTAGCCATCCATTCTTTGATCTTTTTCTAATGATTGTTTATTAGTGGCCTAGTCGTAGGCCATTAATTAAATGGATCTATCAGTTTTGGGGTCTATAAGATTAACGGTCCAGATCACTACATTAGTGGTGTAACCGGGTCACCCATCTGATAGTCAGGTAACCTGCCTGATCAGAGGCTTGGATATGGCATAGGTGGGCCATAGGAAGCAGATGACTGTTTGGACAGACAGAAATACGAGCATGGCAGGACACCGGTGTTTACCCCAAACAATTTAATACATGTATGGTTGGGTCATTTTTGGGCCTGAATTTTGAGCCCGTTTAGTAAATGGATCGTCCTCAACCTGACTCTGACCCAACGCAAATCCAATGCATTGCCATCACAATGAAGTAGAACAGACCCTTTGACTCTTCACCTATGAAGGTTGGGTCCTTTGCATCGAAGGCAGTATCAGCTTATTAGATTCTTCATGCGGTGGGCCGCATTGTCAATGGGTCGCACCCAAGAAACCACATGGATCAAACTGACCCAGCCATCTAGTTGGGAGATTATCTGTAAGACCCGTATCTTGGTCCGTACCTTTCCGTACACTTCCGCGGTCGTACCGGTCGAATTCCGGCAACTTTCGACCCTTAAACAATATCGACGCGCGACCTGGATTCATGTACCGACAACCCGAGTCGACTCAACCCGAGACCTATACCATAGCGACCGCGCCGACGTTGCGGTTCCGATACCGCGACTCGTGCGCCAAGGCGATACCCTGATCAAGAGATATGAGCCAACGTTCGGTGCGAGAAAACGCCGCGCGTTGCGAAAACCAAGGGAATCTCAACGATGTGTCACATCAATCACATCAATCCCATCAATCAATCACCCATCAACCCATCACATGTCAAGTACACATCACTCTCACCCATTTTCCCAAGCAACCACAAAAGTCTTCACATCCCATACCTCTCTTACACAAAAAGCCTCAAAAGTCTTCACAACCCATACCTCTCTTACACCAAAGCCTCAAAAGTCAAGCTTTTCTTACACAACCATCACTCACCCATCCATCCATCACTCTCTCTCTCCCTTTACATCACTCTCTCTCTTTCTCTCTTTCTCATTCCAAAATTTCAAAGCAACAAAGGAGATCCAAGAATTCCATACGTATGGAATTTTCCAAGCCCCTCTAAACTTCAAGTGGCCCACCTTCCTACCCCAAAATCCCCCATCTCAACCCTCCATTCTTCATCCTAACCGTTGAAGTTGAAGCCAAGGTGCCAAGGAACCCCTAGGAGCGAGAAGATCGGACGGTGGGTGCTTCTATAGGGTAGATTTTCTTGTTTTTATGGTGGACCAAGTGAGGCCCACCGATCAATGGTGTGGATCTCACTTGGGACCCCAAAATGTGGCCGATGGACCACTTGGATCATCATGATCGTTCCATGATGGGGCCATTCTCCATGGACCCCATCATGATGGTTATTTTCATTGCAAAAAGGTCATCTAGACCGTCCATAACGGTGGAGAATGGATCTCCACCGTATATTTATAATTTTGATGGTCCCATGATCAAAGGGGTCCATTTATTGTATATTTCATTGCAAGGGAGGGCCCATAATGACGGGGTCCCTCCATCACTAGCCGTGTCCCACTCTCCATGTCTCTCTCTCTATTTTATTTCATATTATTTTATTTTATTTATTGCAAAAGGATGGTGTGGCCCACTTGGATGGATCCCACTTTGACATATTTATTTTTATTCAAGTGGGGCCCACCTTGGCCGTTACTCTCATACCACCCATCAGTGGCGAGTCCACTTCATCAGGGCCCACAAACAAAAAAAAAAATATATAATAAAATACATCGTCCAGCGTCTGGGACGCTGGACGTTATTTTTTTTGAAAGAAGAAAATGGCAGAAAAGAAGCTTTTTGGGTATTCCCTTACATAGGCCCCACCATGATGTATTTGAGTAATCCAAGCCGTCCATCCTCTTACCTACGGTGTTTTAGCCGTTGGGTACAAGTTTGGGGCTGATTGAAAGACCTGGTGGACCATAATATCAATGAATGTATCACTACCATTCAAGATCATTATATGGTTTTATTTTACTTTCTAAGCATCCAAAAAATTCGAACTCTGGACCCGTTCCGACTGTTGCGGGGCACTGAACGTAATGGCTGGAGTGGATTTCCCGATTGCAGGCCCCACACATGCTTTTTGTCAAAATCAAAATCCAAGGGAGAGAGAGAGATGGGGTGTGGCAGCAGCAGCTGCGTCAGGCGCTGGCAGCGCCTGCACGGCTGCCAGGCGACGGGCGGGCGGACGACCGTGGACCCACGGCCCCAGCTGTGGGCCCCACCTTGATGTTTATGTTCCATCAAACCGTCCATCAGGTGGGCCCCCTCCAAATTTCAGGTTGATCCAAACCTCAGGTGGGCCACATCACACGAAACAGTGAGATGGAGCACCTACCATTAAATTTTCTGGGGCCCTCCTTTGATGCAGGCGCACGTCCAGGCCGTCCAGGGCCTGGACGTTTTATATTTTTTTCTTTTTAATAATAATAATAATAAAATTAAATAATATATCTTGTTATATTAATGTATAATATAATATTACCTGTTATATTATACGGGTTAGGCCCTTGTGGTTTGCAATAGGCCTATGGGCTAGGTCCATTTGTATTATAAAAGGTCTATGGGCTAATCCCATTTAAATTATGAAATACTTATGGGCTAGGCCCATTTGATTCGTTTAAGGCCCAAGAACTTGGGCCCACTTGATATGTCCCAAGGCCATGTGTCTAGGCCCATTTGAATTAAATATGAGGCCTAGGGATTTAGACCCATCTGGCTCATAGGACGCCTATGGGCTAGGCCCATTCGAATTTCAAAAGGACCATGGGCTAGGCCCATTTGGGTTATGAAATTCTTATGGGCTAGGCCCGTTGGTTTCATTCTAGGCCTAAGAACTTAGGCCCATTTGATATGTTCCCAATCCATGGGACTAGGCCCATTTGATATGTTCCCAATCCATGGGACTAGGCCCATTTGATGTACTTCAAGGCCCATGAAATTGGACTCATTGTTGCATTCTTAAAACCCATGGAAGGAGGACATTTGATATATGTAAGGCCTAGGGGTTAGGCCCACTTTGATATGTATACAAGGCCTACAGGTTAGGCCATTTAATGAACCATAAGGCCTAGGGGTTAGGCCCATTTGAACCCATGTTTAGGTCTATGGGTTGAGGCCACTTGATCTACTTATAGGGTCCAATTGGTGTGGCCCATTTGATACATATTAGACTCATGTGACTAGGTCCAATTGGTGCAATCCAAGGCCCACGGGTTTAACCCATTGTAATGCACTTAAGGCCCATTGGTTTGGCCCATTTCTGTGGCCCATCCGATGAATAAGAGCCCATAAGCTATGGCCCATTTGATATATATGTAAGGCCCAGTGGGAGGAACATAGGGTCCATTGCAATGTGTAAGCCCAATACCGATTATGTAGCAGTGTTTTAAGAAGATTGTGCCTGGGAAGTAATGCTGGTTTGATGTCCACATTGCGAGTGTAATGTTGGTTGGATGTCCACATTACGACTCTCCTTAGGGCCCATTACTGGACCATGTTTATCGTATTTAGGCCGTTCAGGCTCATCTGCATTGTAAGATAATGCATTTTATTATAACATGTTTAGTATAGTTTCATGACCCATGATCATACGCATCATATACATGCTTGATATGAGGATTGACTGATCATGGCATATGCCTTCGGGCAGGTTGTTTATGGGCTCCCGGTTAGGCGGTGTTGCCCTACATGAGCGCACGGTATGCGCAGGATTGGTTGCATGACTGGATAGCGTGATTCATGCATTCCGCATTTGTGTGATATGGTTGTTGTACGCCCTAGCGACATCAGGGCTGTAGCCTCCACAGACGCATCGTGGTTGGCAGGATTGGATACCGGAAATCTTGTTCTACATGGGGTACTATAGATATCCCTGGGTGAAAGTCCCTAAACCCTTATGGTACCAAGAGGTTGCTCCAACGTCTAGACCGAGTGGGTAGATGAGCGTTGAGTGCCGATTACCAGACGGTTACGCTCTCCACTGTGTCGTGGTCGGTTGGAAGGGGGTGCGGCCTTACCCGCCCGAGTGTAGGGGGCAATGCTAGGCTGAGTCTGACCAGCTCGAGGAATGGGTCCGCTATCGACGAGTCGCGCCCGATATTGGCAGACGGATAGTGAGGTCTCTTCCACTTACCTTATTGCGCGCGATGTGGCGGCAATCTGGTTTAGAGTGTACTAGACCCCGGTGATATTCCATACTCTGAGCTGTACTGATATGTGGACATTGATGAGTATCTGTATGCTTGAGTTGCATTGTACATTGCATGGCCTTGGGATGGCCGATACCATTCATTCTTGCATTGCATAGCCTTGGTACGGCTCATGACGTTTTGGTTCCATCTGCATATTCCGCATTACTCTGACATTGCATTCATATTACTACCTTGCGCACACACTTTCACCACCCTCTAAGCTTTCTGTAAGCTTATGCACGACCGTTGCGTGCAGGTGACGTTGGACTGCAGCAGCGTTGAGGCAGGAGCGCGTCGCTGATCATTTTGGAGTTTTCTGTTATTTACCATTGTATTTCCCTTTATGCTCATTGTACTTGTAAAAATTTTTGATCATAGTGGAAATGTAATGGAGTGCTTGGTTGTTGTTTGTGGGTTATGCCTTTGGTTATGCTTATTACGAATCAAACTGATGTAAAAAAAAAAAAAAAATCCTCCTCGTAGTATCCCAGGATCGGAACCTGGCGAATGGGAGCTAGGAGCAGAGAATGGGGTTCTACGGAGGCTGTCGGCGCCGGATTCGGCGATCGGGAATTTTGTGAGCCCGGTTTCCGAGTTTGGGGCGTGACAGAAGTTGGTATCAGAGCATAACTTGGGAATAACCGAGAACAACATTACATGTTTACTATGAGTGAAGAATGACTAAGTTCTGAAGTTCGGATGGCTTCACGACCTTCTGATTCAGACCGTTAACGTGCGTACATTCGAGAGTTTTGAAGTTGATAGGCGCTTTCGCTCTTTCCTGTAGGGTATGGCGCCTGTTACTCGATCGACTCCCGCACCACCACCTGAGGATTCCACTTCACCATCAGAGACTCCAGCTCTACCACCTGCGTCTCCCATCCCACCCTCAGAGATCCCTGATTCCTCCCATGAGGATGACATTCCTCCACCCGAGACTGATGAGGAGCCGACTGTGATTGTGAGTGCCTCTCAGTTACAGCAGATGTTGCAGGCTGTGACAGCTGCACTACAGGGACAGGGTAGACGCCCAGCTGTTTCACCAGCTCAGGCGGAGCAGGAGCGCGCGAGCGCCGTACTTCGTGAGTTTAGACGGCATGATCCCCCTCGTTTCCAGGGCGAGCCGGATCCGACTGCAGCCGAGAGATGGCGCTCCGATGTGGAGAAGATATTCGATACCATGTTGTGCACGACCGAGCAGCGCGTCCGGTTAGCAGTATTTCTCTTCCACGGTGAGGCCGAGCATTGGTGGACCTCTGTCGCCCGTGTCGCCGGACCTGACTATGTCTGGACATGGGAGGACTTTGTGGAGCGATTCGAGGAGCAGTACTTCCCTGACCACATCCGTCGTCAGCGAGCCTTAGAGTTCGAGACTCTGGTGCAGGGAGACATGACCGTGGCACAGTACGCGGCCCGTTTCATGGCACTATCGAGATTTGCGCCGTACATGGTTGATGATGAGGGGCGGAAGGCCCGCCGTTTCGAGCACGGTTTACGTTACGGCCTTCGAGGTCGTGTCATTGGGCATGAGCTTCCTACCTTCCAGGCAGTAGTGCGGAAGGCTCAGATATATGAGACTGAGTGGGCCGGTTCTCAGTCTGATCGTGGTCAGAGGGGAGACCGGAAGAGGCAGGCTCCTTCCAGTCATTCCCAGCAGGGTCGACCACAGCAGCAGAGGCGTACTGGTCGCCCAGCTTTCCGTGCACCATCAGCACCAGCAGCACCTCCACCACCACCTCAGAGGCAGTTCACCGGCACTTGCTTCAGGTGCGGTGCGACGGGACACCGTTCATGGGAGTGTCCCAGTCCCCAGCAGCAGCAGAGAGGTCCACAGCAGCAGAGACCTCCACCTCAGCAGCAGAGACCCCCACAGCAGCAGCGACAGCAGCAGCGACAGCAGCCTCTACCACCGAGGCCACCTCAGCAGCAGCATCAGCACCAGCACCAGCCTCAGAGGCCACAGCAGCAGAGGCAGCAGTTTCGACCGCCTCAGCGACCCCAGCAGCAGCAGCAGCACATTCAGAGGGGACAGGCACCTCCCCAGCCAGCTCAGGCTAGGTTTTATGCGGCTCAGCAGGATCCGCAGTCATCTGGGGGAGTCGTTGAGGGTATATTGCCAGTTTCTGCATGCATTGCACGTGTACTGTTTGATTCTGGTGCATCGCATTCTTTTGTGGCCGAGAGCTTCTGTCGATCGGCTGGCTTACCGTTAGAGTCTGCTGATGTGAGCCTATCAGTGTCGACTCCCTTGGGGAGGACTGCAGCGCTAGGACGATTTTGCTCGTCATGCCCCGTTCTAGTTGGGGATACCTTCCTGCCTGCTGATTTGTTTGTTTTGCCGATGTCCGAGTTCGACGTTATCTTGGGCATGGATTGGCTCGCTGAGTATTATGCCATTTTGGACTGCGCCGCGAGGACCGTCACATTTTGTATACCCGGCGTACCTCAGTTCCAGTTCGTTGCAGAGGCCAGAGGAGAGCAGTTGTCTTGTTTGATGTCGTGCGCCATAGAGGAGCATGTCGCCGTTTGCATCGACCATTTACCGACAGTTTGCGATTTTCCCGATGTGTTCCAGGAGATTCCGGGATTACCGCCTCGTCGACTCACCGAGTTTCAGATCGATCTCGTGCCCGGTACCGCGCCTATTTCGAAGGCCCCGTATCGTATGGCACCGTTGGAGTTACGGGAACTGCAGAAGCAGTTGGACGAGTTACGTGAGTTGGGTTTTATTCGTCCGAGCAGTTCGCCGTGGGGAGCGCCGGTACTCTTCGTGAAGAAGAAGGATGGCTCGTTGAGGCTCTGCGTTGACTACCGCGAGCTCAACAAAGTCACGATCAAGAACAAGTACCCGCTCCCTAGGATTGATGATTTATTTGACCAGCTGCAGGGTGCACAGTTCTTTTCGAAGATTGACCTGCGTTCCGGCTATCATCAGATTCGGGTCCGAGATGAGGACATTCCGAAGACAGCATTCAGGACGCGTTACGGTCATTTCGAGTTTCAGGTCATGTCCTTCGGACTGACCAATGCACCAGCGGTCTTCATGCAGCTGATGAACGAGGTTTTTCGCCCATATCTGGATCAGTTTGTCGTAGTCTTCATCGACGACATTCTAATCTATTCGAGGACCCGTGAGGAGCATGAGCAGCACTTGGAGATTACTCTACAGACCCTCCGCGCACACCAGCTGTATGCGAAGCTGGAGAAGTGCGAGTTCTGGCAGGAGGAGGTGAAGTTCCTCGGTCACGTGGTGACGAGGGAGGGTGTCGCAGTGGACCCCTCGAAGGTCGAGGCAGTGCGTCAGTGGGGCCAGCCCACGACTGCGACAGAGATCCGTAGTTTCCTTGGTCTAGCGGGCTATTACCGACGTTTCATCGAGGGTTTTTCTCGTATTGCAGCCCCGCTGACCAGGTTGACTCGGAAGGGCGCAGAGTTTGTTTGGAGTGACGCCTGCGAGCGAGCATTTACGGAGTTGAAGGACCGTCTGACGTCCGCTCCTGTCCTCACTCTCCCATCTGGGAGTGACGGCTTCATTGTATTCACCGATGCCTCGCATATCGGTTTGGGTGCTGTCCTGATGCAGCACGGGAGACCAGTGGCCTTTGCGTCTCGTCAGCTCAAGGTCCATGAGCTGAACTACCCTACACATGATCTGGAGCTGGCTGCCGTTGTCTTCGCACTGAAGGTGTGGAGGCACTACCTTTACGGGATTAGGTTCGAGCTCTTCTCTGATCACAAGAGCTTGAAGTACCTCTTCTCGCAGTCTGAGTTGAATATGAGACAGAGGCGCTGGATGGAGCTCCTAAAGGACTATGATTTCGACCTTCAGTACCACCCGGGCAAGGCGAACGTGGTGGCAGATGCCCTCAGCCGTCAGCCACGAGGCCTAGTGGCGCACATGATGATTCAAGAGTGGCGGATGCTTGAGGATATTGCTGCATATGACTTTGAGTTCGGCCTGCAGTCTTCCATTGTACAGTTATCGAGCTTGTCGATTCAACCCTCTCTTGTCGCTAGGGTGATCGAGGCTCAGCAGGCTGATGAGTCGTTGCAGAGTTATATGGCTGAGGCGGCATCTGAGGGTCAGGCTGATTGGCAGATCGGTACAGACGGTGGACTTCGTTTCAGAGGCCGATTATGTGTCCCGGATATTCCAGAGTTACGCAGAGAGCTTATGACCGAGACACATCGATCGCGGTTTTCTATCCACCCGGGCTCGACGAAGATGTACCGTGACATGAGGCGACAGTATTTTTGGGCGGGGATGAAGCGCCAGATCGCGAGTTTTGTGGCCGAGTGTGACACGTGTCAGCGTGTCAAGGCCGAACATCAGAGACCTCCTGGTCTATTGCAGCCGTTGAGTGTCCCGATGTGGAAGTGGGAGCACGTGTCGACTGATTTCATCATGGGTTTGCCGAGGACTCAGCGCGGTCATGACTCCATTTGGGTTGTTGTGGATTGTCTGACGAAGTCGGCACATTTCCTTGCGATGCGTGCGACTTGGTCTATGGACCGGCTTGCGAGATTGTTTATTGAGGAGATTGTGAGACTGCATGGTGTTCCAGTCTCGATCGTTTCTGACCGAGACTCGAGGTTCACATCTCAGTTTTGGGGGAGCTTCCAGCGTGCGATGGGGACTGATTTGCAGCTCAGCACCGCGTACCATCCGCAGACCGATGGCCAGACCGAGAGGGTCAATCAGATACTTGAGGATATGCTTCGGGCCTGCGCGATTGACTTCGGGGGTAGCTGGGATGAGCATCTGCGATTGGCTGAGTTTGCGTACAATAACAGCTATCAGGCGACCATCGGCATGGCTCCTTTCGAGGCACTATATGGCAGACCATGTAGATCACCGAGTTGTTGGACCGAGGTTGGAGAGCGCCGTCTCCTAGGTCCCGAGCTTGTGCAGGAGACTTCAGAGGCTATTGACATCATCAGGCAGAGGATGCGCACAGCTCAGAGCCGACAAAAGAGTTCTGCTGATCGTCGGCGTCGTCCCTTGGAGTTTGATGTAGGGGACCATGTGTATCTCAAGGTCTCGCCCATGAAGGGCGTAGTTCGATTTGGAGCGAAGGGCAAGCTTGCCCCGAGATTCATAGGACCTTTTGAGATCACTGGGCGCGTTGGCGCCGTGGCCTATCGGCTTGCCTTACCATCACAGTTGTCTGGCGTACACAACGTGTTTCACGTCTCCATGTTGAGGAAGTGTGCGTCAGACATAGTTCCCGTTATTGATTGGCAGCCGTTGGAGGTTCGTAAGGACGCTTCTTACATTG
Organism: Magnolia kwangsiensis; assembly: GCA_037074715.1. NCBI lineage: Eukaryota > Viridiplantae > Streptophyta > Magnoliopsida > Magnoliales > Magnoliaceae > Magnolia > Magnolia kwangsiensis. Next base: position 18,301,875 of record CM073586.1, read on the forward strand.
AGCAGCCAGTCCGTATCCTTAATCGGAAGGAGCAGGTCCTCAGAACCAAGGTCATTCCGTTGGTGAAGGTGCAGTGGGGTCACCATTCTGTAGAGGAGGCTTCTTGGGAGCGTGAGGCTGAGATTCGAGAGCGATATCCTCATCTCTTTGATGGTTGATGATCGTGTATTGTATTTTGTACGTTGTCCCTGATTCTATATGATGACGTTATATTTATTATTTTTCGCGAGTTACGCTTAGTTGCGATGCTTGTGTAAATTTCGAGGACGAAATTTTTATAAGGAGGGAAGAGCTGTAAGACCCGTATCTTGGTCCGTACCTTTCCGTACACTTCCGCGGTCGTACCGGTCGAATTCCGGCAACTTTCGACCCTTAAACAATATCGACGCGCGACCTGGATTCATGTACCGACAACCCGAGTCGACTCAACCCGAGACCTATACCATAGCGACCGCGCCGACGTTGCGGTTCCGATACCGCGACTCGTGCGCCAAGGCGATACCCTGATCAAGAGATATGAGCCAACGTTCGGTGCGAGAAAACGCCGCGCGTTGCGAAAACCAAGGGAATCTCAACGATGTGTCACATCAATCACATCAATCCCATCAATCAATCACCCATCAACCCATCACATGTCAAGTACACATCACTCTCACCCATTTTCCCAAGCAACCACAAAAGTCTTCACATCCCATACCTCTCTTACACAAAAAGCCTCAAAAGTCTTCACAACCCATACCTCTCTTACACCAAAGCCTCAAAAGTCAAGCTTTTCTTACACAACCATCACTCACCCATCCATCCATCACTCTCTCTCTCCCTTTACATCACTCTCTCTCTTTCTCTCTTTCTCATTCCAAAATTTCAAAGCAACAAAGGAGATCCAAGAATTCCATACGTATGGAATTTTCCAAGCCCCTCTAAACTTCAAGTGGCCCACCTTCCTACCCCAAAATCCCCCATCTCAACCCTCCATTCTTCATCCTAACCGTTGAAGTTGAAGCCAAGGTGCCAAGGAACCCCTAGGAGCGAGAAGATCGGACGGTGGGTGCTTCTATAGGGTAGATTTTCTTGTTTTTATGGTGGACCAAGTGAGGCCCACCGATCAATGGTGTGGATCTCACTTGGGACCCCAAAATGTGGCCGATGGACCACTTGGATCATCATGATCGTTCCATGATGGGGCCATTCTCCATGGACCCCATCATGATGGTTATTTTCATTGCAAAAAGGTCATCTAGACCGTCCATAACGGTGGAGAATGGATCTCCACCGTATATTTATAATTTTGATGGTCCCATGATCAAAGGGGTCCATTTATTGTATATTTCATTGCAAGGGAGGGCCCATAATGACGGGGTCCCTCCATCACTAGCCGTGTCCCACTCTCCATGTCTCTCTCTCTATTTTATTTCATATTATTTTATTTTATTTATTGCAAAAGGATGGTGTGGCCCACTTGGATGGATCCCACTTTGACATATTTATTTTTATTCAAGTGGGGCCCACCTTGGCCGTTACTCTCATACCACCCATCAGTGGCGAGTCCACTTCATCAGGGCCCACAAACAAAAAAAAAAATATATAATAAAATACATCGTCCAGCGTCTGGGACGCTGGACGTTATTTTTTTTGAAAGAAGAAAATGGCAGAAAAGAAGCTTTTTGGGTATTCCCTTACATAGGCCCCACCATGATGTATTTGAGTAATCCAAGCCGTCCATCCTCTTACCTACAGTGTTTTAGCCGTTGGGTACAAGTTTGGGGCTGATTGAAAGACCTGGTGGACCATAATATCAATGAATGTATCACTACCATTCAAGATCATTATATGGTTTTATTTTACTTTCTAAGCATCCAAAAAATTCGAACTCTGGACCCGTTCCGACTGTTGCGGGGCACTGAACGTAATGGCTGGAGTGGATTTCCCGATTGCAGGCCCCACACATGCTTTTTGTCAAAATCAAAATCCAAGGGAGAGAGAGAGATGGGGTGTGGCAGCAGCAGCTGCGTCAGGCGCTGGCAGCGCCTGCACGGCTGCCAGGCGACGGGCGGGCGGACGACCGTGGACCCACGGCCCCAGCCGTGGGCCCCACCTTGATGTTTATGTTCCATCAAACCGTCCATCAGGTGGGCCCCCTCCAAATTTCAGGTTGATCCAAACCTCAGGTGGGCCACATCACACGAAACAGTGAGATGGAGCACCTACCATTAAATTTTCTGGGGCCCTCCTTTGATGCAGGCGCACGTCCAGGCCGTCCAGGGCCTGGACGTTTTATATTTTTTTCTTTTTAATAATAATAATAATAAAATTAAATAATATATCTTGTTATATTAATGTATAATATAATATTACCTGTTATATTATACGGGTTAGGCCCTTGTGGTTTGCAATAGGCCTATGGGCTAGGTCCATTTGTATTATAAAAGGTCTATGGGCTAATCCCATTTAAATTATGAAATACTTATGGGCTAGGCCCATTTGATTCGTTTAAGGCCCAAGAACTTGGGCCCACTTGATATGTCCCAAGGCCATGTGTCTAGGCCCATTTGAATTAAATATGAGGCCTAGGGATTTAGACCCATCTGGCTCATAGGACGCCTATGGGCTAGGCCCATTCGAATTTCAAAAGGACCATGGGCTAGGCCCATTTGGGTTATGAAATTCTTATGGGCTAGGCCCGTTGGTTTCATTCTAGGCCTAAGAACTTAGGCCCATTTGATATGTTCCCAATCCATGGGACTAGGCCCATTTGATATGTTCCCAATCCATGGGACTAGGCCCATTTGATGTACTTCAAGGCCCATGAAATTGGACTCATTGTTGCATTCTTAAAACCCATGGAAGGAGGACATTTGATATATGTAAGGCCTAGGGGTTAGGCCCACTTTGATATGTATACAAGGCCTACAGGTTAGGCCATTTAATGAACCATAAGGCCTAGGGGTTAGGCCCATTTGAACCCATGTTTAGGTCTATGGGTTGAGGCCACTTGATCTACTTATAGGGTCCAATTGGTGTGGCCCATTTGATACATATTAGACTCATGTGACTAGGTCCAATTGGTGCAATCCAAGGCCCACGGGTTTAACCCATTGTAATGCACTTAAGGCCCATTGGTTTGGCCCATTTCTGTGGCCCATCCGATGAATAAGAGCCCATAAGCTATGGCCCATTTGATATATATGTAAGGCCCAGTGGGAGGAACATAGGGTCCATTGCAATGTGTAAGCCCAATACCGATTATGTAGCAGTGTTTTAAGAAGATTGTGCCTGGGAAGTAATGCTGGTTTGATGTCCACATTGCGAGTGTAATGTTGGTTGGATGTCCACATTACGACTCTCCTTAGGGCCCATTACTGGACCATGTTTATCGTATTTAGGCCGTTCAGGCTCATCTGCATTGTAAGATAATGCATTTTATTATAACATGTTTAGTATAGTTTCATGACCCATGATCATACGCATCATATGCATGCTTGATATGAGGATTGACTGATCATGGCATATGCCTTCGGGCAGGTTGTTTATGGGCTCCCGGTTAGGCGGTGTTGCCCTACATGAGCGCACGGTATGCGCAGGATTGGTTGCATGACTGGATAGCGTGATTCATGCATTCCGCATTTGTGTGATATGGTTGTTGTACGCCCTAGCGACATCAGGGCTGTAGCCTCCACAGACGCATCGTGGTTGGCAGGATTGGATACCGGAAATCTTGTTCTACATGGGGTACTATAGATATCCCTGGGTGAAAGTCCCTAAACCCTTATGGTACCAAGAGGTTGCTCCAACGTCTAGACCGAGTGGGTAGATGAGCGTTGAGTGCCGATTACCAGACGGTTACGCTCTCCACTGTGTCGTGGTCGGTTGGAAGGGGGTGCGGCCTTACCCGCCCGAGTGTAGGGGGCAATGCTAGGCTGAGTCTGACCAGCTCGAGGAATGGGTCCGCTATCGACGAGTCGCGCCCGATATTGGCAGACGGATAGTGAGGTCTCTTCCACTTACCTTATTGCGCGAGATGTGGCGGCAATCTGGTTTAGAGTGTACTAGACCCCGGTGATATTTCATACTCTGAGCTGTACTGATATGTGGACATTGATGAGTATCTGTATGCTTGAGTTGCATTGTACATTGCATGGCCTTGGGATGGCCGATACCATTCATTCTTGCATTGCATAGCCTTGGTACGGCTCATGACGTTTTGGTTCCATCTGCATATTCCGCATTACTCTGACATTGCATTCATATTACTACCTTGCGCACACACTTTCACCACCCTCTAAGCTTTCTGTAAGCTTATGCACGACCGTTGCGTGCAGGTGACGTTGGACTGCAGCAGCGTTGAGGCAGGAGCGCGTCGCTGATCATTTTGGAGTTTTCTGTTATTTACCATTGTATTTCCCTTTATGCTCATTGTACTTGTAAAAATTTTTGATCATAGTGGAAATGTAATGGAGTGCTTGGTTGTTGTTTGTGGGTTATGCCTTTGGTTATGCTTATTACGAATCAAACTGATGTAAAAAAAAAAAAAAAATCCTCCTCGTAGTATCCCAGGATCGGAACCTGGCGAATGGGAGCTAGGAGCAGAGAATGGGGTTCTACGGAGGCTGTCGGCGCCGGATTCGGCGATCGGGAATTTTGTGAGCCCGGTTTCCGAGTTTGGGGCGTGACATTATCTATGGACCGTTGTCAACCAACGTTTTCATAGTATGTTTATTAGGCGTGAGCCCATAGTTCATGTTCTGAGACTGATCAAGCCAGGCCCGGTCCAGCCCAATCCCGTCCCCCAGTGACAGTCCCAATAATACCATATTGGTTGAAATAATCCTAACATCTGATTCAGAAAGACTTGTTTTTTGAAACATGACCGTTAGATCTTGACGCAGGGATGAGCGTGATGAGGTCTCTTCTAATTTCTATATTTCTGGACTCCTAGCAGAAATACCTCGAATCTATGAGGAAAGATAGAAATTCGAAGTAATTCTAGAAATCAAAATTTCATTAATGGATAATTGTCTGCTATGTATGCCCCTGTTATATCATTAATATAGAAAAAAAATTCAAATTTCGTAATTACCAAAAATAACAAAATTTTAACTCGAATAAAAATCATAATTCTACTAAAACTCTTCTAAAGCCTAATTTCTAAAAATAAAAATTCTAAATAAACTTTTGCTAGAAGAGACCTAACATAATTACAAGTTATTTCTAAAAAGGAGAAAAAAATATAAAACTCTAAAAATAGAAAAATATTAAAAAAAATCAGAATTAGTAAAAAAATATAAAACTCTAAAAATGAATTTTTTTCTAAAAATTCATTTTTTAGCTGAAAGCATACATTTTTTGACAAGATGGACAGATGTGACCCATAATGTGGTTGGGTTTACTTCGGATGACCCATTTCAGTAAAGATTGATAGGTTGTGCACCCCGTAACGATACCCAGATCAAAAGTTACGGTCAATTTACAGTCCACTTTCTTTTGGCCCAATCATGCTAGGAATGTATCTGTGACACGTTTTACATTAGACCCCTCCACTTGAAAAAAAAAAAAAAAAAACTCATCCTCGAGTTACTCAAGGGACTTGATTAATGATTCTGAGATAGCTTCTGATGTAGATGTTCATTAGCCATTTTCTTGTACTTGGCATTAGGCTCTTGAGTTGACACAATATATGTACTCATGCTTTCCTTGACTTAACTATTATCGATTGGTTCCTTCTGCCTTTAAGATTTCACTTTCTTTCTAATAACGTAAGAAATTAAGCAAACTTGCCCCTGAGGAGATCAACGTGGTTTTGTATATCTTATATGGGAGGTAATTTATTAGGAAGTTTATTAAACACAATCGCATTGAACTCCTTCAATACTGGTTTCAAATCCTCTGAGATGTTCATAAGATTCATACATTTTTTTCTTTTCAACTAATGCATTTACATCTCTTGTTTCATCAATTTGTTTAATGAAATCATGTTTGGGTATGAGAGACCATTCCTCAACTTTAAAAGTCTTGAATTGGTTCTTCATTCCCATAGGGATGAGGATAATTTTTCCACCATCTTTAATAAATATAAATGCATTATCCTAACCTGTATGTATATCATCAATGTTATTTTGCCATGGTTGGCCAAGTAACATATGACAAGCTTACATGTTGACTAAGTCACAAATTACATGATCCTTATAATTTTTACCAATTGAAAACGAGACAGTGCATTGTTCGGTTATCTCTGTTTTGTTAACCTCCTTGATCCATCCAATCGTGTACGGAGATGAGTGTCTTTCTGTTTTCAGTTGCAGTTTTTCACCATTATTTTCGATACGAGATTCTCACTGCTCCTGACATCAATGATCATATTACAAACTTTTTAGTCTACAGTGCATCTCGTTCGAAAGATGATTGTCATTATAAATCTATCTCTGCCTTTGGCATGTATAATTAATTCATCATGATCAAAGTGGTGGCCTGTGATTCAGTTTTTGATAAGTCATTCCGTGTTGCCAACTACTGAAATTCTTTGGTGTAATTTGTAATGGTTTGATTTTTCGGTCAACAATTTTGGTATTGTTGGAACAATACCTGCTCATAATCACTAGGGATGAATCGTGATTGAAAAAGGCATCTCATCTGTCGCCATGATGAGATGGGCGCCTTGTTCTGTCGGACATGTGAGAGTTGTAATTGCTTTTACCATGCAGACGCACCGAATTTTAATTTAAACACTACTAATTTTATTTTTTTATGCTTTGACACGTCCATGTAATCAAAGTATCGTTCTACCTCGGCTAGTCAGTTGAGAAAATCTTCTATGCATAATAAACTGTTAAAATTAGGAAGTTCGTCCTTACCTCGATAATATCTTTCAACCCAATCTAGATAATCGCCTCTATAGATTAGTCATCTGGCAAACCATCATCAAGGTTCTTGTTACTTGAGCTCGAATAATCTGGTGTAGCCCTATGATTCACCAGTGGTAATGCTTTACAGAAATCAAGGTTGTGCCGTACAATAATTATGGGCGGTTGAGCATCGCCTTGGACTCGGGTTGGAATCAGTGAATCCATGAGACGGTTGATGATTGCCTGTAGCCCTTACATGGTCAACTGACTCTTTCGGTAGAAACCTTCTATTATTCCCGAAAGATAAAAAATCCTTGGATCACCGTCCATAAGATTTTGGTTCATACTTTCATTATTTGCCATCGGCCCGAGGGGAGTCCTCGCTCTGATACTAAATGACACAGTGATGAGCGTGATGAGGTCGATCACCATCTTCCTCAGGGGGATAACTACTCCGAATCCACGGTGCTTCTCTAGACTCCTCACAGATATGCCTCGAATCCATGAGGAAAGATAGAAACTAGAATTAATTCTACAAATCAAAATTTCATTAATAGATGATTTTCTGCATGTATGCCCCTATTACATCATTAATATAGAAAAAAAAAATTCATAATTCATAATTACCAAAAATAGCAAGATTCTAACTCTAATAAAAATCTTATTTTTACTCAAACTCTTCTAAAGCCTAATTTCTAAAAATAAATATTCTAAATAAACTTTTGTTAGAAGAGTCCTAGCATAATTACAAGTTATTTCTAAAAAGTAAGAAAATATAAAACTCTAAAAATAGAAAAATATTAAAAAAATTCAGAATTGGTAAAAATAGTAATTTTTTTTGTTAAAAATTTGTTTTTAGTTGAAAGCATGCATTTTCTAACAAGATGGATAGATGCGCCCATTTCAGTAAAGATCGATAGGTTGTGCGCCCTGTAACGATACCCGGATCAAAAGTTACGGTCAATTTACGGTCCACCTTTTGGCCCAACCATGCGAAGAACGTATCTGCGACATGTTCTACATCAAATCTTTTGTGTTTAATGGTCTAACAAATGTCCACCAATTCCATGCCAGATGTTCAAATGAACTTGGTTTTCGTTAATGTTACATTTAAATGGGAACTCATAATTTGGACACTTTAGTTTGAATTGATTGTATTCCATGCGTGCCATTTCTCAGTAATTTATACTGAATTGATTGTATTCAATGTGTGTCATTTTTAAGTAATTTATACATGCATGTGCATCATCCACCAGCCAGAGTATCAAAGTTTTTTCTCCCAATTTCTTTGTGGCTACTGATGTAGACACATATCTTATATCTTATGTGAGGTTTGCTAGAATACATCCAGATCTATAACAATGCATCCGAAGTTTATTCAATGAATTTTGATTTTTTGTCAATGATTCAAATATGTAATTTGGTAGGGCTTACTTTGGATGGGGATGTCAGATTAAGTATTTCAACCCTTTATTATCATACAAAGGCATTTATGACGGTCCACATTTACAGCAAAAGAGCCCAATTATCCTAGTCGATAACACTGTGTTAAGAGTTATTTTAAATAAAATAATAGGTATTTTAGAAATTTGAAAATGTGTTGCTTAAAAATGTGCAGTTAAGATTTCAGCCACCAATACAATCAATTGTTAAGATTCAATTACTTCCCTCACTTCTTTTACTATTGTATTTGCACAGACTTCTCCTTTGTGCCTAGCACGCAAGAAGAGGAGATTGTGCAATGCTATATGGGGTCAACTATTTCGTACACGTGCAATCCACTCTGGCCACCAAGTGAGAACTATTATTGAATCATGCATATAAAACATTGGCCTGATAAAATAGTCATACAGGTTATAATAATGGGAACAATGTGAAATTGCTCCCAAAACTGCTAAGTTTACATGGTGTGGCTTATTTGAGTTTTTTAAAAGGCTGATTTTTGTATCACATCTTCATAGAGTTAGACTTGATTAATAGGTTTGATAACAGATATTGGTCTACCTGATGGCCCACATATAAACATATGGTCGACATCCCATTCACGTTGTGGTTCATCTGGGTTGTAGATCTACCTCCTTTTCTTTTTTGTTTTTTACCTCAAGACTTAACATTGAGTAGTGATGTAGAGCGGGTCATAGACACTTTCATGGCAAGATGGATAAGAGAAGGCTCGAACAGACTCGAAACGATCCAAACTATCAGAACCTTAAATTAGTCATATCTCACAAACTGAAATGAGTTTTTCGACATATTATATATGATTTTTTGGTAGGAAAAGCTACTTAAGTTAACCTATGAGACCCGACCCAAGTTCGCATGTGTGCATGTGTGTATGTGGGTGTGCATCTTGTTCATCATGGTCTCACAGTCCTGCTGATCGAATTTCGGCGACATACGACCCTTGGATTATGTTTGCAATCATCCTTAAGTCCTGTCACGTAGACCCGACTCAGATCGAGCCGAGACCTATGCCATCTTGTTCGTTTCATCGTTGCGGTTTTAACGCCACGTCTTGTGCATCCATCCGACGTATAGATCATAATATGTAGGCTTTTCATTTTTAGCCCTTGATCATGATCATGTGGCCTACCTAGTGTAGAGGGTACGTTTTTCAAGATGGCCACCCACTTTTATGCAAATTCCAACACACACCACCCACACACTACCTAAACCACATCCTCTACACCACCCACTACTCGCACACTACCCATCCCTACCCCAAGCCTATGAGTGTATGAGCATTGTTTATATCACCCTAGTTTTATGATGGATTTGCCTATCCTAGGAGAGAGAACTCATGATGACTCTCTCTCTCTCTCTCTCTCTCTCTCTCTCTCTCTCCCCCTTTCTCTCTCTTCTAGCAATTTCTCTTCTCTCCCTCTCATTTCTCTCTACTCTCTTCTCTCTCTTCTCCTACCAACACCTCCACATGTCCCCACCTTCTCCTTCTATCCAACCCCTTCTCCCTCTAATCCCCTCCCATCTAACCTTCGATAATCCATCTCACCCATTGAAACATGTCCCTTGGAGCATGAAGAGTAGATTGATGTGACTTTGGAGTAGGATCCATTAAGGTGGGTGCTTCTTCTTCTTCCCTTTCTCTTTTTTCTTTTGCTACATGCATGGAAGCATGTAGGACCCACCAATCCATGGTAGAGATCCTACATGGGCCTAGATCTTACTCATTCCTTCCATGGTGGGCCATTCTCCATGGACCCACCATGATGTACTTTTTCTTCATTCTAGTATCTCATAGACCATTTAGGTCTTTACATGTATAGTAGGGAAAGGTGTCCCCACCCTTTAGCAACTTTTCTTGATGAATAATAGCTTGCATGTAACATATGTTCATGTGGATGGCATGGATTGTTGTATGGAAGGTCCATTAGTGGTGGGACCTTCCACCAATGGCCGGATCTTTCTCCTTCTTTCTCCCCTTCTCTCCTTTTTCTTCTATTTATTTCTGATGTCGTGTGGCCCAATAAGAAGGTCAGCAACATATCAAATCCATCAGGGAGATGGGACGTCCAAGCCCACCTTGTTGGACATCCAGGCCCACCATGCATGCATGGGTTGTGAAGCCTCCAAACTTGATTTTTCATGGAGATTTTAATGCACTAATGGATCTGAAAATTTTCTAACCCATCAAGGTGGACCCTACTTGATGGATCAGGGTATTAAACCCTTGGATTTATTTATATGGGCCAAAATATGGACAACATATGTTGTTGTCCATAATTCAGACCCAGTTAGAACATGACTTTTGAGCTAATGTCTAGATCTGTTTGCATGCCCTTTTTTTCCAAATTTTCTTGAGAATTTTACAGTGTATGGACACCATTTTCCCCATGATTGAGACCCATGGGATGGGCCAAAGTGGGCTAACTGTCCAGAAATTTCTGGACAGTTCAACAACACTATAAGTTAGAAATGAGCATTTTTACTTGAGTTTCTAGAATAAGTGGGCCACCCCAGTGGACCCCACTTGTTGTCCAGATGTAGGGACACATTTTATCCTAATTTTTCAAGGGTTTGGGTGGGTCCAGGCCCACCCCATGTGGTTCCAAACATAGGGACAGTCACATTTCCAACAACATTTTTTTTTAGCAGTAGATTTCTTCAGGATTACCTATCTGTCCATAAATTGCAGGAGTTAAATAAAATATTTTTACTATCCTAAAAATTATAAAATTTTTCTAGGGAATGTTCCACCCATGGTAGGATGTACCTGTAAAATTTTAGAGCCAATGGACCCCATTTGGGCATCCAAAAGGGTGGGCCAACATACTAGACTACCAGAAATTTCACCCATGCAATCCAGCGGCATAGTCTATGAAAAATAAAGTTTTAAAAATACTTTCTAAGAAGGTGGACCATATTTATGGGATTCACCTTGTTTTAATCTTGATGAGGGACCTTGTTTCCAAATTTCAAGAATTTTGGAGGTCTAGAACCCTCCCATTGGATGGCCCAAATTCAGCACAGTAATATTCCACTCTGGACAGATTGTATTCCTCAAATTAATTAAAACACTTCTGAGTATCCTAAAATTATGAAAATTTACAGGGAGGTGGTCCACCCATGGTGGGACTCACCTACCAAATTTCAGGGCTAATGGACCCCTTTGCACACCGTAACAAGGGCCGGACTGGCCCACCACGTTGGGACGTCCAGGTCTGTCCGATTTTTTGCACAGACTGTTTTTTTTTTTAAAATTAATTAAAATACTTAGGAATATTTAAAAATTCTAAAATTTTTTGAGGGTGTGGATCACATATGAAATTATCACCCTACAAAATTTCAAACCTAACGTATATTTGAGCTGGCCGTGGTGCGGCCGGGAGTGGCCCACTAGGCAGGGATGCCTAGGTTGGGGTGTCCAGCCTGGGCGAACTGTCCAGCCTACTTCATGAGCCTACCTTGATGTGTTGTATATCCCACCACTCATACATCTGGGGTGCTTAGGGGTTTGATCATCCTCTTTTTTTTTTGTATTCAATTGGGGCCCATTGGGTGGATTTTTGGGCCAGATACCCCGGGCCCATAGGGCTGCCGACACATGGGACATCCCTGCCTTGGTTACTGTTGGGCCTGCATTCCAGTGGCCTAGCCCACCTGACATATATGTTGCATATCCTCTCTCATCTGGTGGGGCCCACAGTGATGTATATGGGCTATTAGGAATTAAATATACTAAGAAATACTTCTATTATTGGACTCTAACTAACCCAGAAATTTGGGTGGGCTGGAATTTGACATTGAGCCCAATAGTTATTAACTGTAAATGTTCTTTTGGGGCAATATGGCCCACTAGATTTGAGGATGATTTAAGTCAGTTATCTTACCATCTTAATTTTATTTTTTTGGGCTTAATTAGTGCATGATTAAAGGCCCATTCCAATTGGATTCTTCTTGGGCTAGTCTCCTAGTTAATTATAAGCCTTATAGCCTTGGTTGGGCTGAAACTTTTGATATGCCGATTGGGGTCTTGGGTCTTATATTTACCATGACATTCTGATAGGTCTTATGGGGCAAATATTCAAGTAGTTGGGCCCTTTCTTGCCCACTATAATAGATCCATACTTGGGCCGAGATGTGAGGCCCAACTTACTTGTGTTAAATATATGAATTTTCCATATGTTGGAATAATGGGTTATCCATTAGGCCCACCACAATGAGTGAACCCATGACCTTTATGGTTGGGCCCTAACCTTGCTTAAGGGCCCCCGAGGTTGCCTATGTATTAGTCTCAGTGTATGGCCTACTAGGCCATGGATTGCTTCAGCCTTGAGCCTTATTTCATGCTCGAGTAGTAGTGGGCTATCTCGTGGAAACCAGTTGAGGTTAAATGTCCTCCTGGGTGATCCTAAGGTAGGCCCATGGATTTCTCTATGGATGGTTAGAGGCCCACTATAGACCCTGGGCCATTTATTTAAGGCTAAATATGGATGTATGTGGAGCCTACCTCAACGTTTGTTGGTCTAGGACATTCAAGCCTTGGATCGCCCGATCATGGAAGCACTCCCTGCCTTGGGTTACTGTTGGACTCACAATCCAGTAGCAGACCCACTTGATCTTTTCATGATATATACGCACTCTCCATCTGGTGGGGTCCCTCAGCGAGTATAGTTGGCCTTCATGAGATTATTTCCACATAGTTAACTAATTTCTAGACCTTAGCAGGTCCAGGAAGTTAAATAGGCCAAAAGTTTACAAAAGGGACTTAAATGTAAAATTTTATGGTTAAAACTTTATTAGGCTGTGGGGCCCACCATATTGAGAACTTGTGTATGTGTTACATGCTTATGTTTTCTTATAATCTTTGGGCTTAATCAATGCATTCTTTTGGGTCACCTTTAGTGATTACATGAGAATCTGATCCCATCATAGATCAGATTTTTGGAGCATCCCATGGGCCTAGAGTAGGTTGGAACGTCCTAGTTTGACCCAACCATACATTGGGCTGACTTCCACTATTTTGATGGACTTGTGGGCTGAGATAAGGATAGTATTGAGCCCTTAGTTGCCCACTTAAATTGCTAGTTATTAGGCTGATGTAGTGGGACCCATTTCATCCAAACTTAAACTTACTTTTTGGGCCGTATATTGTGCACGCGGGCTGCCCACCAAGTCCAACTAAATGCATGGATTTTAAGGCCATTGGAAATTGAGCCTTGGGCCTTAACTTCCCTCTTGGGGCCCATATTCTTAAAGGTGGTATTATATCCTTTTCTTATGGCCTATTATGAGGGATATATGTATATGGTTACCTCTGTTCTTATCTTGAATGTGGCCCTTGGGCCTTGAATTCATATGTTTCGTGGTTAAGATGCCTCTTGGGGGAATGGTGGTTAAATGTTCTCATTATGGACCCCTCTAGGCCTGATTGTATCTAAATGTGATTAGAGCTCATCTTAAACTCTTGCTAGACTCACTTCTGCATTACTTAGACACGTAGTTTGTATACTTAGTCTCGTGGGCTACCCCAGATAAATGAGCCCCCACTAGAGGTGTGATTTCTTATGGATATTGTCTAAATACTTAGACTTGGTCCCTTCTTGGATAGGAGGAGTTTTCTACTTTGTATATCACCGTATAATAAGGCTAGACCCATCTTCATGGCATATGTACATCATTGTATGCTTAGATGGCACTGTGTGTGAGGTTATGATTGTGCCATTAGGCATTGCATTATGACTTTTTGGGGGACGTAATATCCCCTCTTGAGCACTTTGGATGCTTGGAATTGATGCATAATTGATTGTGTGATTCATGCATCCGACATTACATAACATATGAGCATTATCCGCCTTGCTTCATGAGGGTTGTAGTCTCCACAGATATATCGTGGATGACCATGTTTGGATATCAAAAATGTTACTTGAGCATACTGGGTGTATAGGATGCCCATGAGTAAAATTTTTAAAACTTACATGGTACCAAGGATCTGCTCCAGCACTGTGATCGGGTGGAATATATGAGCGCACGAGGGCCTCGTACCTTTAGGCCATAACTCCCACTGTCGTGTAGTCGGTTGGATAGGAGTGTGGCCTTACTCACCTGATGTAAGGAGGCATTGCTAGGCTGAGTCTGACCAGCTCGTAAATGGGTTCGCTACCGTCAAGCCTTGCTGGTGATTGACTGTCTACAGGCGGGTAGTGAGGTCTCTTACGCTCGTTTGACTATGCAGGGTCTGTAGAGCGGGATCATCCATTAGTGTAATAGACTCCGGTGATTTTCTTATGATGAAAATGTACTTGATATATGGATTGGATATGAGCATTGACATTACTTCGTATTACATTTGCATCGGTTGTGTAAGCCTCATATTGCATCGCCTTGGCATGGTGCCCAGTACTAATTGCATTACATTACTCATTTCACTATATAGCCTTGGTATGGCTTCCTGTATTTTTGTACTACCTTGGTATTGTTTCTTGTGTTCATGATAGACTTGGTAAGGCTAGTAGTATTGGTATTGATCATAACTCCCTTCTGCATTCTCTTTCTTCTTCTGAGCACCACTGTCACATACTTTCACCACCCTCTAAGCTTTCTTTAAGCTTATGCATGATTGATATGTGCAGGAGATCCTAAGTTGGCGTCTTAGCAATGGAGCTTGGATAGGTGTGCGAACCGGGGACCCAGTGTTGCAGATCCTCTTCCTTCTTTCTTCTGTTATCTTATGTATGTCCTTTTGGACTTTATGGAAACTTGTAAAAGTTCAAATTCATAGTGGATTTTGTGATATGTGCCTTTGTTATTCTCAGATTTACTTGTTGTGATCTTGGGTATGCTCGTATTGGAAATGATTATATTGTTATGAAAATCCTCCTTGTAAGATCCCAAGCTCGGAACCTGCCTTAGGGGTCGAGAATGGGGTACTACGGAGGCTGTTGCGGCTAGAACCGGCCATCGGGTTTCTTGTGAGTCCGGTTACCGAGTCTGGGGCATGACATAACCAACTTGGCTAAGTCAAGTTGCCCACGCCATATTTGTGAGATTATATTAGACCGACAGTTAAAAGTCCCTTCTAATTTCATCATTTATTATAAATAGTATGTTTTAGTCTGAGTATAACTTTTGATCCTTTGAGTTGTAGGAGTCATGCCTAACATGAAAATGGCTTAGAAAGTTAGGAGAATAGCATGGTTAGGCCAAATTGGACACTTACTATTTTTGGTAAAAAACCATGAAGTATAGTAGGAATGGAGGCTGTCTATAAATAATACGTTTACTATTTATAGTAAGTCACATTTTTAGGGTGTTTATGTTGTAATTTCATTTTTTTATTATCATCAATCAAGTTATTTCAAATTTATTAGAAATTATTTATACTTTTATCCCTCATGGTCTCGAGGACGCTTTATGAGGAGTTCAGAGAGCTTTGTGGATTCGGAGTAGATATCTTCTAAGGAAGACAGTGATTGACTTCATCATGTCCTTCCCTGTGTTGAGTGGTATCAGAGTGAAGACTCTTCTTGGGCTGATAGCAACTAATGGCAAAATGAACCAAAATCTTGTGGATGGTGATTTAATGATTTGTTATCTATTGGAAAGAATGGAAGCTTTCCAATGGGAGAGTTAGTTGACCATTCAAGAGCCGCAGGTAACTCTCAACCGTATTATGAATGTGCTAGTTCCCTCCCCGACCTCAAGGCGATGCTCGGCCACCTATGATTGTTGTTTGACATAATTCCAATTTTCACATAACACTTCTGGAGGTAAATTATAAGGATATCCCAGATGATTCGAGCTCTAATGATGAGAACGTCGGTGGCGTCGTTGCTGACATCTGGTCCATAAAGAAGTTCGACTAGATTGTGCTAAAAAAATTATTGAAATAAGACCGAACTTCACATTTTTAATGGCTTATTGCGTATAGAAGACTTTCTCGATTAGTTAGCTGAAGTAGAACAATATTTTAATTACATGGACATGACAGAACATAAGAAAGTGAAATTGGTTACGTTCAAGTTGAAATCTGGTGCTTCTACATGGTGGAAGTAATTTCAACTCTCACGTGCCTGATAGAACAAGGCACCCATCCAATCATTGTTGCGGATGAGACACTTTCTTCAGTCATGATTCCTCCTCGGTGATTACTGACAGGTATTGTTCTAGCAATACTAAAATTGTTGGTAGGAAAATTAGACTGTTACAAATTACACCGAAGAATTCTAACGATCAACAATATGGAGTGATTTATCAAAGACAAAATTGAAAAAGGTAGCACGATTCATAGGCGATTTACGACTGACAATTCAGGACAAAGTTCAGATGTACCCAGTTGAGACAGTTGATGAAGTTATTTAGTTGGTAGGTAAGGTAGAAATGCGGCTTACAATAGTCTCTACTTGGCCTTATCTTCTGACTTGGCCCCCCATGAAAGGTCCCATGCATGATTCAACATTGGTAAAAGGAAAGGAACCAGTAAGAGGGTGTCCTCAACCTACTACAACCACAAATCATGAAACGAGGAGTGATCCAATTAGGTCTCAACATGTAGCACCCACAATAACAAGTCCGAGCAGGATTCTAAATCTTTATGGTCGGCCAAGGCCAAACAATTGTTACCACTATGGCCAACTGAGCTACTTATCAAACACCTGCCCTCAATGCCCTGGAGATCACTTAGCCATTAACGAAGGGGGCACTGAAGATGAGGCGGTGGAAGAATGCCCTATATTTAATGAGGATGAACTAGCCACTGAAGAAAGAGTTCGTGATGAAGAATGGTTAACCGAGGATCATGGTGAATCCTTGGTCATGAGGCGGTTATTGTATACTCCATGTAAGGAAGTGCACCCACAGTGACATAATATATTTTGTATGTGGTGCACCGTTAAACGCAAGGTCTATAATGTAATCATAGATAATGATAGTAGAAAGAACATTGAATCGAAGGTGATAGTGGATACATTGTGGCTCAATAAAAAATCATTTTCCTTATTTGGTTGGCTAGATAAAAAGGCGAACAAGACCAAGGTAACTGAATAATGCACTATCTCATTTTCAGTTAGTAGGAATTATAAAGATCAACTACTGTGTGACATGGTCGATATGCAAGCATGTCAATGTTGATCGGTTGACCATAACAATCAAATCGTGATAGGACCCACTGAGGACAAGGCAATGTTTATGTCTTTGTTAAGGATAGCTGAAAGACGATCCTTACCCCTTTAACACTAGAGAACCACCCCAAAGCTTCTAAAGTGAAGGGGAACTCCCTCCTGACTATTTGTGATTTCATTGAGGAATCCAAGAAAATCAGCGAGGTGTATGGCGTGGTGGTAAAGGGCGAGGAATCGAAGCCCTTAGACATGCTTAATATGCTAGAATGTGCTAAGGTGTCCTCTAAACTAAATTTGAAGAGCGGGTACCATCAGATTCATATCCGACCCTCGTATGGGTTAGTTGGTATAAAATAGAGGCTTTTCCTTGGCTCAATGACATCTTGCCAAGCTTCAGGCAATAATCCCATGGACGATGCTCTAGGGAATTATCATTTAACAACAGTGGTGTAGTGAGAAAATTGACGTGCGAGCCATGCAATGATTGCAAGCGGCGATCAACTGTTTCACAAAAGCTTTAGGACAATCCTGTGTTTATAATGATAAGCAACATGAGATCGACATTGGAACTCACGATCATCATGTTCATAGTGTGACATAGATGATGAATTGGAAGCCACCACCCAATAATGGTGAATCATAGGTCACCACTTTAATCATGAGGAAGCTATTGTACACGCTGAAGGAGGAGATAGATTTGTAGTTGAATCCCATCTTTCGAACAAGGTGCACCATGAACAAAAGAGTTTTTGATATGATCATAGATGGTGGGAGCAGTGAGAATATGATGGAGAAGTTGCAACTAAAAATAGAAAACACCCCTCTTCGTACATAATTAGATGGATCAAGGATGTCATTGAAATAAAGGTAATCGAACGATGTCGTATTCCTTTTTCCATTGGTAAATATTATAAGGACAAAGTAAATATGCCATGGTTACAGATGATAGAAAAATTATCTTCACTCCTATGAGAACAGATAACTAAGCTAAGACTTTTAAATTAGAGGTGTGGTCTCTCGTAATTGAATATGATTTCGTTAAATAATCTGAGGAGAAGGGAGAGATAAATGCATTAGTTGAAAAAGAAAAAGATGTGGAGCTTGTGAACATCACAGATTATTTAAAAATAGTATTGCAAGAGTTTAAGGTGATTGTGCCCAATCAGCTTTTTAAGGAGTTAATCCCATGCGAGATATATAAAACCACATTGATCTTATCTTAGGAGCAAGTCTACCTAATTACCTATATTATCAGAAAGAATCGAGATCTAGTAGGTATAAGCAGAGGAACTGAGATCCATAAGGGTCTCTAGAAAACCCATCCCAGGTCGACAAGTTGATCAAGTTAGAGGGAAACCCTACACACTGTAAGACCTGTATTCTAGCCTGTACTGTTCCGTAGGCTTCCGCAATCATCCTGATCGAATTTCAGTGACTCGTGATTTGTAATTGGTAGTTGCGTGTGACCCTGAGTCATATCCCATACATCAGAGTCTGCTCGACCTGAGACTTGTATCCTTGCGATGCGCCATCGCCGCGGTTCCAATGTCGCGTCTCTCGCGTTGAGGCAATATTCGGGCCAGAAGATGTGGGCCCGCATTCAGTTCGAGGAAAATACCGCGCATTACAAATCCTAAGAGAAATGTCCCATCAATCACCTCACATGTCAAGTACAACATCCCATCCCCAAGTACCAAAACCCATCCCTAAAGTTAACTCTCTCCCTTACATGTCAAGTATACATCACTCCATCACTCACCATCCCTCTCTCCCATCATCTCTCTCTCTCTCTCTCTCTCTCTCTCTCTCTCTCTCTCATTCTCTCTTTCTATTTTCAAACAACACCCATGAGAGCAATCGTCCAAGCTTCCATGAGAGGAACTAATGTGGCCCACCTTCCTACCTCCCATCTCCACCATCCAAAGTCTATCTCAACCATTGAATCGCACCCCTTAGAGCTCTAGGTCACATTGGTGGAAGAAGGAAGAGAAGATCAAAGGTGGGTGATTTTATGGTTTTCCATTGTTAATTTTATGATTTGAGGGCCCACATGTGGTGGGACTCATCTTGATGTGTGTATTATATTAAGGAGGGGCATGGGTGAAGGGAAATAAAAAATATTAGATTGATTCAATGGGTGGGCCACACTGTCATGGACCCACCTTGATTCAATGACTCCACAGTGTTTGGCGGGCTGCACCATAACAGTAGCAGGACATCCAGATGGCTGACCATCTAGACGTAGGTTAGACACAAATATCAGCTTATCACACTCATGTGGACCCCATCCTGATGTATGGATCTAATCCACACCATCAATCCCACTTCCCAGCTCATTTTAGGCATTGAGCCAAAAAATGAGGCCAAACCGAATCTCTGGCGGGCCATATTGTAGAAAATAGTGGTTTTGGGTGATATAAACTGTTAGGGCCCATTATGATGTTTTCATGCATCAAAACATGTCTAATATTGGGCTTGTTAGACCCGTCACGAGCCTAGGAATCCTGCGGACGGACTGGATGATCCCGATGTGGGCCCCACCTATGAAATTCCTTAGCAAAAAAAAGAGATGAAGCTGTTGCTGCTAGCATCCAGAGGACACTGCAGCAAGTAACATCTTGTTGCTTCTAACAAGCTGGACCATGGGCCCCACTACAGGCCTCACTATGATGTATGTTGAACATCTATGCCGTGCATTGGATGAGTCCCCTTTGGGAAGCGGGGTCCTCCAAAAATCAACCGTTCACGGAACTCAGGTAGTCCACACCAAAAAGGAGCAGGTGGTTGAGCGTCTACCATTGAAATCTTTTTGGGTCACGGAAGTTTTGGATCTACATGAAATTTGTCTCCCCTTAATTTAGATATTTGTGACCTTATGATCAGATTGGATGGAGAATAAACGTCTTGGTGGGCCCCGCGTGGGACCCACCTCTATGAAGTGGATTGGCTGGAGTACCGTACAACAATTATATAGCTGCTGTATTAATGCCAGCAAGTTCAGTGGGTCTGAACGCGATGTACGTGTTATACCCAAACCGTCCCTCTCTGTGTGGCTCACATGGGGCATGTGTTATATCCAAGCCGTCCATCTGGATGATGCCCCCAACTGGTTGGTCACACACGTGGACCCCACCCTTTCGAGATATGGTTGGTGCAGCTGGACGGTGGCACCCATCTTAATGTAGGTATTGCAACCATGCCGTCCATCATCTGGATGGTGAGAATTCCACCCTGATATATGTATCCACCGTCCATCTATGGACGGTGGAACCCACCATGATATATGCATTGTCTATCCTAGTTGTCCATCTGGCAAGGCCTATATGGATTGTGCAGGCTAACCTGCTACTTGTGCAGAGCCTACCTTAATATGTATGTTGTGCATGGCTACCCACCTATCTTGGTTGAACCATGGGCTGCCTCATGAGGCCCATTGTTGTGACCCTCCTGTCATATATGAGGCCCATTAGTGTGGCCCATTAATGCAGCCCACTCATTGTATTTGAGGCCCATGGGTCACGGTTCACTGTGATGTACTGAGGCCTATGGGTCGTACATAGCCCATTGAGATGTATTTCCGGCCATATGTCGTGGCCCATTGTGACGTATTTTCGCCCAATGTGAGGTGGCCCATTATGATGTATTTGAGGGTCATATGTAGGGCTCACTTGTTATGTATTTGTGGCCCATTTTATAAGGCCCACTGTGATATATTTCTGGCCCATATAATGAGACCCGACTTGATGTATACAAGGTTCGTTGCAATGTATATTAATCCTGTGAGATGTGATCCATTTGATGTATATCAGGCTCATGGGCAAGGCCACATGTGATGTATTTATGGCCCATACGATGAGGCCCATTGAGATGTATTTTCAGCCCATGTAATGTCTAAGGCTCTTGTGTAAGGCCCATTATGACTGTATGGGGCCCATCGAGATGGTATGCGGCCCATTATTTTATGTGTGAGGCCATGGGCCCAATACACGTTTGACTCTATGTGGGTCACTCCTTGAGAGCAATATTGGTTAAATGGCCGCATTTATGGGCAATGATGGTTTAATGTCCACATTTTGACCTTTCCTTAAGCCTTGTAAGTCTCATTCTCACCGATCTCGATTGTCGAGGCTGATTCTAATTGTCGAGGCCAATTGTTGAGGCCGATTCTGATTGTCGAGGTTGATTTTGATTGCCGAGGCCAATTATCGAGGTTGATTTTGATTGTCAAGGTCGAATGTTGAGGGCTGATTGTATAGGCCGATTGTCGAGGTCAATTATTGAGGTTGATTCTGATTGTCGAGGCCAATTGTCGAGGCGGCAGATTGTCAAGGCCCAATGTGATGTATATGCGGCCTGTATTTGAGGCCCGTTGTGATGTGTATTCAGCCCGTGTTTAAGGCCCAATGTGATGTATATGAGGCCAATGTGATGAGGCCCATTGTAATGCATTTGAGGACCAGGCGATGGAGCCCATTGTGATGTATGTTAGGCCCATGTGAAAGGCCCATTGTGATGTGTATTAAGCTCTCGAGTGAGGCCATGGGTTCACTATATGTTAGGCTCTATGTGGGTCATGATAAGGGTCGAATATTGCATTTCAGACCCAGTTATTACCTGATTTTACGTACATGATAATGCTTAATGAAATATTTTAATTATGTTTTTGTTGCAGTGTGTAATCAGGAGCGTTGACTAAAAAGAGTACTAAAAGTATAGATTTGACTCTCCGAAGCCACCAGAGCAAAGAACGGACTCCAGAGGACCAATATTGAAGAATTTACATGCCAGGGATCCGAGAAAATCAAGCCGTTCACGTTAAAGAGGCCTGAAACTGGTGTAGAATACAAGATCACAGGGTTCCTACCATCCGATTGGCTCGAAACTTCATACATGGGATTAGGGACATAAATTAACCGTACATTTTAAATTTTAGCCCTCAGATTACTATGAAAGTGCCCCAACTGCCAGATCAACCCATAAACCATTGATTCTAGGCTCACCTGATATCTAGAACTACCTCAAATTTGGAGTCAACGTCTTAATCTGGAGATAAAATAGATGGACGGTGCAGATTTCTCTAAAACATTGCAGTGGACCCCACCTTATGTGGTATGTGCACGTGCACAAGTGCACCAGCCGTGCGTTGTACTTCCACCGTGGTCAAACCGACCTTTGACCGCACCATCTCAGTTGCCAAAATAGAGACAAAAACTCTCTGTTTCACAAATCGACAGGCGGTCTGTTTTGCGGAACGAAGTGTGCCACTATCATGGCCCAGGGAGCTGATCCAAGTCGTCCATCTTGTAGAGGGGGAAAAACCCATCAAAACCATGCTGATACTCTTCACCCATGCTTATACACGTGTGTAGTATAGAGGCCACAAGCGGGTTGCCTTGCAACGTTCAAATCGATTTTAGCATGATTTCTTCTCTTGTCCGCATCAATGGACATTCAAAACCATCCATCTCTAATCGAAATTTCATCCTGAATCTAATGGATGGGGTGGATTTCCTCCAAAACACCTTTGTGGGGCCCACCGATCACGTTAGCTTAGTCACGTAGTAGGTTTATGCATGTCCGTGATAAATGGAATTTCAGGCAGTTGTGGCCCACCATCTTTGATCAGATGGAAGATCTAATCCATCCATTGTGTAGCTCAGTCAAAAACGTCCCAGGAGACATTGATTTTATGAATAAAGTGCAAAGAACAAGGGACTTATGAAGCCCCAAACTTTGCTGCAAAAAGATGTTGTGCGAACTTTGTTGCAAAAAAGGGTTTCGCATCGACCGACTTCAGCACTCCACTGCCCATCCTTAGTGTATAAAAAGAGGAGCCTGAGACGTCAGCAAGGAGGAGGACAGATCTAGAGCTTGGGAGAGAAGAAAGAGAGAGAGAGAGAAAGAGTGGAAGGAAGAAGGGAGATGTTTTTATTTTTAAATTTTATTTTCCTTCTTTCTAATTAAATTTATAGATTGCTAACTTCTTAACTAGGGCTGAGATGAATCCCCTAATTTGAATGACTCTTGTATGTGTTGATTTCATCTGATTTGATTGATTTATTTCTTTCTCTAGTGTGCGTAACTGAAATCTCCGTGCTTCTCTATTCTATGAGCTTAACCAAAGTCTAGATGTGGATGTGGTTTGGAATCTTATTTTAAGTGCTTGTGTCTGACCATGAATAGGTTTCCTATATAGGAAAAAATAGGAATCTACATCTCTTCATGCCTGACCATGGATGGAAAGATGTGATCCTTATTCTTTAAGGGATTATACATTCTATGTGCCTGACCAAGGACATAGAGTGTGCTTTATTTATTAAATTTACATCAATCTGAATTAGGGTGAATCAACAGGTAAAACAAGAGTCAGGATAATTAGGGGTGGATTCAAAAGTCCTAGTATTCTCTTTGATTGAATTTTTCTCATTGTCCTCAGTTACTTTTTAAAGATTTTTATTAGTTTACTTAATTGTTAGCAAAACTATTTGTTGGATTAGTTAAGAAGAATCGTAAATTTCGAATTATGACAACCAGTCCTTGTGGGAACGATCTCGTAATACGTACCGTATCTACATTCGATTCGTATACTTACGAGTTTAAAATCATTTAAATCAGATTGGTTTAAATAAAACATCAAGTTTTTGGCGCCTTTGCCGGGGATTGTTTCGGTCTAAATTAGATTTAGGATTCTTTCTTATCATAATTCATAGCTTTAGGAATTTTTCTAGCATTATTTTAAGAAATTTCATTTTTTTTTATATTTTGTTTACAGGAATTGAGGAAGGAAGCTGCAAAAATTATCTTCAAAAGGAGGAGCTCCCAAATCATCAAACATCCATCATCTCCTTTTTCGGGTTCTTTCTTTCAATTCTTGTTTACATAGTTTTATCTTGTTTTTAGGAATTCATAATTTTTAGTTCCTGTTTTGTTTCTCTTATGTAACATCTTCATTTAGTTTTTTTTCTTACATTGCAATAACATAGTTTATGCTAGGGCGTATATCTCTGAACATAGAACTAGTACCTTTTGATCCTGAAATAGAAAGAACCTTTCGTAGAAGATTTAGAAACATCCTAATTGAAATGGCATACGAGAATGAAATTAAAAAACTTAGAGATTATTCAGCTCCTGTCTAATTTAATGCGCCTTCATGCATAGTGTTGCCAGTCACCATTGCAGCACACTTTGAACTTAACCCTGAGGTCATACAATTGTTGCCTTCTTTCTATGGTTTAGACAAGGAAGATCCATATCATCATGTGAAAGAATTCTTAGACATTTGCTCTACCTTTAAGTTCCAAAACTTTTCAGATGATTCGATCCATTTGTGCCTTTTTCCTTTTTCTTTGAAGTATAAGGCAAAAGCATGGTTGAATTTCTGGAAGTTGGGACTATCACTACATGTAACACCCCGTACTTTTCAGTATTTGAGTGTTACCATGTAATCTAATACAAGTCTAGCTTAAGCAAACGTTCAGTGCATTCTAGTCTAAATCCAACCGTTGAATTATTCCTTTCATGAGGATATTGAAAGTAATAAGTGGACGTTCACTTGGTGTGGCTCATTTACCAGTTAAAAATTAATTGAAGGATGAGGTACATAACTCAGGAATAGTTCTAACTAGAGGTAGGCCCTACAAATTTAATTTATAATAATAATTATTATAATAATAATAATTATTATTATAACAGTAAATGATGTTATTAAATGTAGTATAACATAATATTTAGTGTTATAAAATTAGAACAAGCCATATATCCATAGCATAACCATTAGGTCTTAGCTTAAATAGTCCCTTGGACTGTTTTAACCATTGACGTTCAATTTCGGGCTGATCCGACCAACAAATCAGCGGAAAATCCATAAACAAGACCCGAATCAAGTCGTGAGACCCACCTTGGCCTCACATGTGCCCCAAAATGGGCCAGGGTCCCTATGAAGGATCCCTCGATGCAAATGAACGGAGCAGATTGTGGAAACGACGTTACAGTGGGCCCCCGCGTGATGCATGTGCACTGAGAGTACTTGTGCACGAGGTGCACTAGAAGTAGGGACTCGGTCGGACCAGCTCTGACCGAGCACCCTTCAAAAACCGGATCCTTGCATTCTCCCACCCTCCTTTCCGTTTAAACCGACCTACTTTGAACCCTTAAGTGACCCGCCACGACCGTTTTCCGAGCCATCCAAGTCGTCCAATCTCTTCATGGGACCCACACGAACAAAATGGTATAGCCGTTTGATCAGTCGTAAACAGACGAAGGAGATTGAATGCCACCGTCCAATCCGTTCCAAAAACCACCCGACCCGAGCCTGTGAAAATGAAACCGCCCTTCCTCTTTAGGAAGGACGAATCTCAACCGTCCAAGAGGGAAAGCAATCCCAGCCATTCTCTCTCTTTCCCTCCCTCTATAAGATGGGTCCTGTAGCCCTAGGAAATTCGCCGAGAGAGAAGAAGAAAGCGAGTGCGAGAAAGAAGAGAAAAACAGGGGCTAATATCCACCCATTTCAGGTAAACGCCTCCCATCATCTTCATTGTAAGGTCGTGTGACTGTCCAAACCCAGCCGTTTCAGCCCATGAACCAGGCCAAGAAATGCCTCTGTTTTGGACTGAGCTACGACAGAAAACTGGTCATGCATGGGGCCAAAGACAAGTTGTATTAAAGGCCCTGTTTCGAACAGGAGTTAGGCCAAACAATGGCCTCGACTCTGAGCTTGACACAGGCCAAGTAATGGCCAAAGCACCAGGTCCTATCAAGATGGAATAGTTGCAGAAACTCGGTCTGAAACTGAGCCAGATAATGGCTCTGTTCCAGGTCCGAACTAGTCCACACAGTAGTAGCTTAACAAGGCTGAAACCGACCAAGCAGTGGTTGGGTTTCAGTCAGGCAACGACCCAAATGGTGGCCGCATGACGGGCCATAGCCATGAGGTGTGGAACTCTGTTTTGTGTTGGAGACAAGCCAAGCAATGGCTGTCTTCCAAACAAAGAAGACAGGCTAAACGATGGCTGAGATAGGAGCCAGATTAGACCAACTTTGGAACTAGACATGGTGGTTGGGATCGGTCCCGACGAGACTAAAGATGCCTCGGAACCTGGATGCAAAACCAGCCTTGATGCCGCTAGGGAACGTCCATCCGTGGCCTCGCCGAAAACGCTGCATGGTGCTCCACACAGGCCTCGTCTCAGTAACTGCATGCTGTTGATGAGCATCACCAAGATGTGGGTCCCACCTAGGATCCAAATCACTGTTGGCTACACCACATACATCAGTGGGGCCCAACTGCCATACTCTGTCTCCACGTTGAGAGATGGTGGGCTGCACAAAATGACCTGGGCCTTGCAAAATGTTGGTGGGCCTCACCAATTACAGCTGGGGCTGCACTAAGGATGGGCCTCACCAAATGTAGAGAGCTGACGGTGGGCCACCTTAGTCCACATGGAGCTTCTGACCGTCCATCCAGGGACAGTGCGTCCCTGGCCGTCCACCGGCCAACGTCCAGATGTGGACGTTTTGATTTAAAGAAAGAAAAAAAAAGGGAAGAAAGAAATATAAAATAAAATATATACCTGCTAACGCAAATTTTTGAGATCTCATCATAGCTGATGAGTCTGAAAAATCTAAATGGTCCACATGGAACAGAACCTCATAAAACCCCCTGGTTCCAATTTTTACTTTAAACCAAAACTTCGGTGGGCCATGCTAAATGCAAACATTTTCTACCCTTGATATTGCATTTATCTTTGATATGGCCCACCGGAATCTTAGATTAAGGTAAAAAAATTTTCCCTAAGGGTTTTTGAGATTCCACATCTTATGGACTGTTCAGATTCAACACCCATGTCTACATGGGACCCACCCACGAAATGAATAAGTGTTGCTTGTGAAAACTACTGATTAGCCCACGTAACTACACGCAAAAGACAAGAACTGATTTGTTAACGTAAAATGATTGCAAAAAGTCGAGATCTCATCATACCTGATGAGTCTGGAAGATCTGAAAGGTTCACATGGTGCAGGACCTCATGAAATCCCCTAGTTCCAATTCTTACATTGAAACAAACTTCGGTGGGCCCTGTAAAATGCAAATAGTTTCTTCCCTTGATTCAAAGTTATCTTTGTTATGACCAACCGGAATCTTGGATCAGGGTGAAAATTTAAGCCCTAAGGTTTCTCAAGATTTCATATCTCATGAACCGTTCAGATTCTACACCCACGTCACGTATGCACACGTGCCTAGGTGCATTTGTAGGCATGCCACATATATTATGCATGGTGAGTCCTACACGTGTGGAACCCACTTTTGTGCACACTGGATGTCGACTGTCCCGGGTCTGAACATGGTGTGCCTGGACACACATCCACTCCGTCCACCAGGAGCTCGTGTGAAGTAGGTATAAATGTATACATATACATACATACCGTATGTTGCAAATATAATACACATGCATTGTACATAGATATACTACATAATATATATCCATGTTATACATAGTGTATGCATATAAACCATATAATGCAAATGTAATATACGTTATGTATACATGGGTACACTGTATGATGTATGTAAATGTAGTATGTTAGTTCATCCATATGGTGGCAGGCCATGTATGGGGTCCCACCATGATGTAAATGCTTATCTACACGGATCATGGACCCCACCAACTTAATTGAAGCAGGACCACAAGTTGGTGGGCTAAGTCGCCCTCAGTTATAGCCCAAACAACTTGGTTAAGGGCTTTCCAACCCTCATATATTAAAACTCGTGGCTCATTGTCTAGTGTAAATAAATGTGTACAGAGAATTACGTAAGTGGTATAAATTTACCATCTTCTCAAAGGAACCTGACTCTAGGAGCTCTCTACGCCTTGACTGGTGATGATTCTTCCCCTTGAGCTTTTCATCTTCTCATTAGCTTAAGTTATAGTTTTTATTTAAATTCATAATTAATATCCCCCGTTATAATCACATGTGTTAGCTAGTGAAAATTGAATTGTTGTATTACATGTTTTATGATTATCCTGTATAAACTGCTCATGCTTATGGATTTCTTTTTGTGGATTGCTTATGGAACTTAAATTGGTACATTAGTGAAAATTCTCATATATGAATGTACACCCATACTTAGGATGTAACTTGACTAATTGTACTCGTAATGGACCTTCGACTTGGTGGTTATTGAGTGATGCCCTAGATGGATCATTGATGTGGGCTTACCATCCAGGGTTGTTGTGTCCAATGGTTTTCAAGGATGGTCTTTTATTGCACAGTTATGATACTCGCCTTATGTGGCCTACTTTGATATCACCCTATGTGGCTTTGTTCCAGTATTTTCTCTGTATGGGTTGGATGTTTTATACTGTACAACCATGCACTGGTAAGCCCCACATATTGTAATATGATTGGCCACCAGTCGACAGGGTACCATTAAACATCCTAAGGTGGTAGTCTCATGAGCCGGGGATGGTGGTATGGGACCTATACCCGAGTTGTCGGCCTACGCTGGGCTATACGCTCCCCGTAGTGACCTTTGAGCTTATTTAAATTGGCTGATTGCAATTGGACTAATAACGGGTTGGCTAATCATGCATGCATAGCACAGAACAACATCTATTGTTGTTATACGAAATATACAGATTCGCCTGTCTGGATGTCTTACCCGAGGCACCAACCATCATCTATTGTTATCGTACATTATTGTCATACGTAACATACAGATTCTCCTGTCTGGATGTCTTACCCGAGGCACTAACCATCATCTGTTGTTATCGTATATATTTGCCTATCTGGATGTTTTACCAGAGGCACAGACCATCTGGATGTCTTATCCAGGTCGATGATTGCATGAGTGACGACCCCTATGTCCGTCTGTATGTTTTACCTGGGACAGATTGCATTCACGCATCCATGCATCTAATAAGAATGCATTTATTCTGTTTTGGCTGTTTGGATGTTTCATATTATTTCTTACCTAATGCGGTGGTGTGTAATCTTGAGGGGAATTCACACTGAGTTTGTCACTCATCCATCAAATATATTACCGTACAGGTAGCACAGGTGGCCCTGACGATGTTCACATTTATATTGCTGAGAAGCAGGCTATAGTTGACAAGGGTGCTTGATTATATTTGCTAAGAGATGCTACAAGATTTCACAGTTCAAGATTATTGCAAATTTACTTGTTTCACATGTAATGTTATTTCATTTTGTATTCGTAAGAATGGAGACATTGGTTTGTATAAGTCATTATGGGCACTTTCTTGTATATTTTAAATGAGATTTGAAATTTTCCTTTATGTTGATTTATTCACTTTACGCTTATCTGCTTACTCTGATAAAAGAAAAATATTATATCTAACCATCCTTTAAAGTTAACACTCGGATTTTTGGGACACGGGTCATGTACTCGGGTCCTGAAAAGTTGGGGTGTTACACTACATGGGACTAACAGTCTAAGAAGTTCTTAAATAAGTTCTTCCCTATTAACAAAACGAATGCTCTCTGTAGAGAAATTAGTAATTTCACACAAAAAGAGGGTGAGCACTTTCATGAATGTTATGAAAGATGGAAGGACTTACTTCTTAAATGTCCACACCATGGTTTTAAGAAGTGGCAACAAGTTCAATACTTTTTTTACGGTTTGACATCCCAAAATCGTCGCATGGTTGCTGCCACTAGTAGAGGGTCATTCATGACCAAAAGTGATGTCGAAGCGTGAAATTTCTTTGAAATCTTGTGCAAAAATTCTCAGCAATGGGACTATTCAAATAGAGGTGAACAAAGTTCCCAACTAACGAAGAAAGATGGTATATATGAGATAGGAGTCACGCTAGATCTTTATGCCAAAATTGATAACCTGACAAAGAAAGTTGATACTTTGATATTAAATAACAGACCTGCTCAATCAACTCAAATCGAGTCATGTGTCATATGTTCTAGTCCCGCCCATTCTACGCAGTATTGTCCATCTGGTGCAGCATTTCCAGAATTTTTCTCTGAACAAGTGCATGTTATCAACACTTTTCGAAGACCCGGGAACGATCCTTACTCAGACACCTGCAACCTAAGGTGGGCTAGACATCCAAATTTTTCTTGGGCAAAAGGACCACGACAAGGAGGATCATCGGGAAATCCTTCTATGCAACCTTACCCCCAAGTTGGTGTTCAACAGCTTCAACAGTTTCCACAGTATCAACAAGTACCTCCACAATCTAAGAAACCATCTCTTGAGGATACACTCAATCTTTTTATGCAGAGTTCACTTCAATTTCAAAAAGACACTCAATAGACTTTACTAGCTAACAAGCAAAGCTTACATGCAAATGCGCAATCTATTGCCAAGCTGGAAGTACAGTTGGGTCAACTTACTGCCACATTGAGTGAGAGAGAAGGGAAAGTTTCTAGTTAACCTGTGGCAAATCCAAAAGGACAGTATGAGATTGACTCTAATTCAAACCAAGAACAGTATCATGAGCAAGCTAAATCAATCATTACCCTTAGGTTCGACAAACAGATCGAGAACAAAGTAGAGATGCCTAGGGAGGAATCAAATTCCAAATCGAAAGACCAAAATGAAGCGAAAAGACACACAAGTGCATCCAAAGTCCAAAAGCACTCTGATTCTCCAAGAACCACTCATGTGCCATCCTATGTGCCTAAAACACCTTTTCCTCAACGTCTGACTCCAATTAAGAAAGGAAACAACTTTAATGAAATATTAGACATGTTTAAGAAAGTGCAAATCAACATTCCGTTCCTTGGTGCTATCAAGCAGATCCCTGCTTACGCTAAGTTTCTTAAAGAATTATGCACTCAAAAGCGTAAGCTAAAGGTTCACAAGAAGGTCTTCCTTACGGAGCAACTCAGCTCCATGATTCAACACAACACCCCTCCTAAATTTAGGGATCCAGGAGCTCCTACCATTTCTTGCATCATAGGAGAGCATAAGATTGATAAGGCATTACTTGATTTAGGGGCGAGTGTTAATTTGTTACCATATTCTGTATATGAGCAGCTAGGACTTGGTGAGTTGAAACTAACTAAAGTAATATTACAACTAGCTGATAGATCTGTCAAGGTGCCCTACGGTGTTATTGAGGATGTGCTAATCTTGGTTAATAAGTTTTATTTTTCAGTGGATTTCATCGTTCTAGATACTCAGCCTGTTCAGAATCCTATTAGTCAAATTCCGATTATTCTAGGACGTCCATTCTTAGCCACATTCAATGCTATCATAATTGTAGGAATGGAGTTATAAAGTTGTCTTTTGGTAACATGAAGATTAAACTCAATGTTTTCAATACTGGACAACAACCGGCAGACTCAATGATATATTCGAAGTAGACATGATTGAGAGTCTAGTGCATGAATCTTTCCTTCAATCTTCCGAAGACACACTTGAGACTTGGTTAATACATTTTGGCATGAATTTTGACATAGAAAGTTCCATCTAAGAAGTCAACGCATTGCTCGACTCTACGTCTATAATGGAGACTATAAAATGAAAAACTAAAGTGGAACCTCTTCTACCCTCTGAGTCTAAACTGGTTCCGTCTATTGAGAAACTGCCCGAACTTGACCTTAAACAATTACCTGAAACTCTCAAGAATGCATTCTTAGGTTCTTCTGAGACTCTGTCTGTCATCATAGCTTCTAACCTTGAGAAGGAACAGGAGTGTAGATTGCTTAATATTCTTAGAGAATATAAGACAACAATTGGGTGGACGATAACAGACATAAAGAGAGTAGCCCCACTGTGTGTATGCATTGTAATGATCTTGAAGAAAATATAGAAATGTCGCGTGAATTGCAAAGGAGGTTAACCCTAACATGGAAGAAGTTGTTCGAGCAGAAGTGCTTAGATTATTAGACGATGGTATCATTTACCCCATTTCAGATAGCACGGTTCAAGTTGTTCCCACAAAGTTTGAGATTGGTTAGTGTCGAGAAAATTTAGTTGAAGGACCCAGGTTATCAAGATTGATTAATTCATGGTCCATGAATGCCTTCATTACTTGTCTGGCTGAAGACGTTAAACTTAACACTCCTGGGAGGCAACCCAACTTTTCATTCCATTTCATTTTTCTAGTTAGTTAGTTCAATGTTTGTTGGTAATATTGTTGTAAACCCTCACAAGACTACAACTCGTCCACTAGGGGCAACCTAGGGGTTTAAAGGCTTGTTGCATATGCTAAATACAATCGAGAGAACCTGTGAAAGTGGTATAAGTAGGACCTTCTTTTTGTGATTTTATTTTTGTTATTTTTATTTTGCGTTTGTTGGTTTCTCTCTTGTGCTAACTCGCTTTTACGTCCAGGTACTATCTTGATATTTTTAGAAAAGCCTCTTGATTCTCCGTCTAGGTATTATCTTTCCATCACTCTTTTATTTTCGTTGTCCCATGTGCATTGCCTTCTTATTTCTTTTACATTGAGGACAATGTAGATTTTAGGTTGGGGTTGGGAGATTAGGTTACCTAATTAGTATTTTCTTAGTCTTGAACAAAAATTGTGAAATTTTTTAACTTTTTCTGGAATTTCTTATGAATTTGAAGTGATTTTGAAGGATAGTTGTGATTGCAGAATTACAAGATACAGAATGTTGATAATTTATGACTATTGGATTCAGTTGTCTGTTAGATTTCACAGTTAAGTTTGAATTGTTATCTCATGATTAGAAGTTGTAAACATTGATTGAGTTATGATTTCACATATCACATCTCGCTTACACATTAAGGTTCCGGTTCGATATTAAATAATTAACTTGGTAATCACTAAGAATGAAAGGAACTAGCCTGAAAAAAAATGATAAAAATAATAAATAAATAGCATCAGTTTATAAGAAGAATTGAAAGGGTAAGTCAAAAAATCTTCACCATAGGTTTGCTCCCTATAGGTGTAGATTCGATCCCCCATGGTTGACTTTTAGAAAAAGTTAGACGACAAGTTTTCACCATAGGTTTGCTCCTTATAGGTGAGGATTTGATTCTCCTCCTTGGCGTTACTGTTCATATAAAAAAATTAAAGACTGATAGAATGAAAAGTTAATCTACAAGGTAAGTGTTTGTTTCAGTTTTGGTTGTCATGAATTTCGTTGTTAATTACCAATGATATCATGAAATTGACAATTGGATCTCTTAATGATTATAAGCTGAGATTACACTATACACTCATAGAACTCAATGTTTTAAATTTTTAAATAAATAGATTAATATTCTGAACTTGATTATGAAGTTTACCGTGAGCTTGATTTCAGAAAAAAATAAATACTGCTCATCATTCATGAATCTTAGAATTCTCACATCTCGACTATTTGTTAACAAGTCACTCGGATTTACTGGAATTGTCTTTTATTTCTGAAATTATTTTTCGCATGTTTTGTTCGGGACTAGCAAAATTCTGGTTAGGGGTTGTGATAAGGGTCGAATATTTCATATCAGACCCAGTTATTACTTGATTTTACGTGCATGATAATACTTAATGAAATATTTTAATTGTGTTTTTGTTGCAGTGTGTAATCAGGAGCGTTAACTGAAAAAGAGTACTAAAAGCTTGAATTTGACGCTCCGAAGCCACCAGAGCAAGGAACGGACTCCAGAGGACCAATATTGAAGAATTTACATGCTAAGGATCCGAGGAAATTAAGCCGTTCACGTTAAAGAGGCCCGAAACTAGTACAAAATGCAAGATCACAGGGTTCCCGCCATCCGATTAGCTCGAAACTCCATACATGGGATTAGGGACATAAATTAACCGTACATTTCAAATTTCAGCCCTCGGATCATTATGAAAGTTCCCCAACTGACAGACCAACCCATAAACCATTGATTCTAGGCCCACCTAATATTTGGAACTGCCTCAAGTTTGGAGTCAACGTCTTAATCTAGGAGATAAAATAGATAGATGGTGCAGATTTCTCTAGAACATTGCAGTGGACCCCACCTTGTGTGGCATGTGCACGTGTACAAGTGCACCAACCGTGCACTGTACTTCCACCATGGTCAAACCGACCTTTGACCGCACCATCTCAGTTGCTAAAACAGAGAAGGAAACTATCTATTTCGTAAACCGACGGGCTGTCCGTTTTGTGGAACGAAGTGGGCCACCATCATGGCCCAGGGAGCTGATCCAAGCCGTCCATCTTGTAGAGGAGGAAAAACCCATCAAAACCATTCTAATACTTTTCACCCATGCATATACACGTGTGTGGTACAGAGGCCACAAGTGGGCTGCCTTGTAACGTTCAAATCGATTTTAGCATGATTTCTTCTCTTGTCCGCTTCAATAGACATTCAAAACCATCCATCTCTAACCGAAATTTCATCCTGAATCTAATGGACGGGGTAAATTTACCCGAAAATACCTTTGTGGGGCCCACCGATCACGTCAGCATAGTCACGTAGTAGGCTTATGCAGTTCGTGATAAATGGACTTTCAGGCGATTGTGGCCCACCATCTTTGATCAGATGGAAGATCCGATCCGCCCATCGTGTAGCTCAGTCAAAAACGTCCCAGGAGACGTTAATTTTATGGATAAAGTGCGAAGAACAAGAGACTTGTGAAGCCCCGAACTTTACTGTGAAAAGATGTTGTGCGAACTTTGCTACGAAATGGGTTTCGCATCGACCGACTTCAGCACTCCACCGCCCATCCTTGCTATATAAAAAGAAGACCCTGAGACGTCAACAAGGAGGAGGACAGATCCAGAGCTTGGGAGAGAAGAAAGAGAGAGAGAGAGAGAGAGAGAGAGAGAGAGAGAGAGAGAGAGAGAGAGAGAGAGAGGAAGAAAGGAGATGTTTTTATTTTTAAAATTTTATTTTTCCTTCTTTCTAGTTAAATTTATGGATTGCTAATTTCTTAGCTAGGGCTGAGATGAAGCTCCTAATTTTAATGACTCTTGTATGCGTTGATTTTATCTGAGTTGATTGATTTGTTTCTTTCTCTAGTGTGCTTAACTGAAATCTTCGTGCTTCTCCATTCTATGAGCTTAACCAAAGTCTAGATGTAGATGTAGTTTGAAATCTTATTTTAGGTGCTTGTGTCTGACCATGAACAGGTTTTCTATAGATGAAGAAATAGGAATCTACATCTCTTCATGCCTGACCATGGATGGAAAGATGTGATCCTTATTCTTTAAGGGATTATACATTCTGTGTACCTGACTAAGGACATAGAGTGTGCTTTATTTATTAATTTACATCAATCTGAATTAGGGTGAATCAACAGGTAAAACAAAGGTCAGGATAATTAGGGGTGGATTCAAAAGTCCTAGTATTCTCCTTGATTGAATTTTTCTCATTGTCCTCAGTTACTTTTCATAGATTTTTGTTAATTTACTTAATTGTTAGCAAAACTATTTGTTGGATTAATTGAGAAGAATCATAAATTTTGAATTGTGACAACCAGTCCTCATCCAAACGATCTCGTAATACGTATCATATCCACATCCGATTCGTATACTTGCGAGTTTAAAATCATTTAAATCAGATTGGTTTAAATAAAACATCAGGCCATTTCTTGAGGACCATGTTGGTTAAATGTCCACATTATCGAGGTCGATTGTCGATGCCGGTTATTGATACCAATTATGAGTATGTGACAGCATAGAATCATGATACATGCCCATACGCATCATCTGCATGTTTATTATGAGATGTGGTTGACCATTGCATTTATCATTGGGTAGGTTATTATGAGACTTCCTGATAGGTGGAGGTTATCTCACATGAGCACACGGTATGCACAGGATTAATGTATGATTGGATTGTATGACTCATGCACCTTGTATTGTATGTTGTGATTACTGTACGCCCTAGCGACATTAGGGCCGTAGCCTCTACAGGCATGTTGTAGATGGCTAGATGAGACATTAAATGTTTGGTTCAAGCATCTAGACACTTTGAATGTCTGTGGGTGAAAGTCCTTAAACCTCCATGGCTAGGAGATGCACCAATGTCTAAACCGAGTGGATATATGAGCACCCAAGTGCCGAATACCAGTAGGCCGCATTTTTCACTGTGTCGTGGTCTATTGGGAGGGGGTGTGGCCTTATCTGCTCGAGTAAGGGGGCTGTAAGGCAGACTGAGTTTGACCAGCTCCCAAATGGGTCCGCTATCGATGAGCCGGGTAGGCATTGCTATACTACTGACAGATGGGTAGTGAGGTCTTTTCCACTCATTGGGTTATGCGGCCGGCCGAGGCGGTAGCCAGCTTACAGTATACCTAGACCCCGATGATGATCCCAGAGATATATAATATTGATTTGTAAAGAAGGAGTTGTATATTCAGCGTTATATTCATTCATTCACTATCCACTCGGGCTGGTAGTGCGCAACTAATTGTTATGTGTACTTTCACAGCGGTCAGGATTTCGGTTGGGGCACGTGATTAACCTTAGATCAGGAGCTTACCACATTGAGTCTATCTATCCAAATTTAGGTATGGGACTGATTTGGATAGAAATCCTTTGTGATAGGTTATATAGCCTACGATACCACGTAATATCATCCCGACTTCACACTGCAGCTTGGTCATTTTATTCGCATCACATATTACATATTGCATTACATCCAAAGCATATGACATTTTAGGATACTATGTTTCTGCATTTATATGGTCTAGATATGGCTGACGGTATTCGTGAACTCATCAGGAATTGTATTTTGCATTGCATCCTCGACGTCTGATATTTGGATCTTTATGACTCCTCATTTGTATAGCTGATCTGTATTGCCTACTTTAATATTATTTGACTCATGGATTTGTCAGTATTTCTGCTTAATCTGATTTTGTATGATTCATGATCTTACCAGTATTTTCGATATTGTTTGATTATGGCATTTTATTGTATGCTTGACACTTACCTTATGCATACACTTACACTACCATCTAAGCTTTATATAAACTTATGCACGATAGATGCGCGCTGGTGACGTTAGGTTGCAGCAACGAGGAGCTTGGAGCATATAGCTGACTTCTGAAACTTTGATTTTGACATATGTATATCCCTTTCAGCATTGTATTCAAATGTTTATATTAATGGATATGTGATGATGATGTTGCCTTTGTGATTTGGGTAAACTTGTGGTTATGCTTCTTACGAGATAAATGTACGTTGAAAAATTCTCCTCATAGGAGCATATGATCGGAACCTAGCATATGGGCGCTAGGAGCCGAGAATGAGGTACTACGGAGGTTGTCGGCACTAGATTCGGCGATCAGGATCCTGTGAATCTAATTTTCGGGTTTGGGGCGTGACACACCCAATCCAAACCTTAGTATAAGCCCTAAACCCAATCCAAACCCTAATCTAAAACCCAGTCAACCTAGTTAAATGGTCACAACTTAACTCTAACTTTAAAACCCGACCTTAGGAAAAACCTTGTTAAACCCGATCATCTCACCAAGTTAACTCACTGAGTTGACTCACCCAGTCAGGTCACCTAGTCAACCTACCCAGTCGACTTGCCTTGTCAAGACCAAAGTCCACCCTGGGCCAAGCCCATTCGGATTTCAGAGTGAAACAACAATGCAATACCCTAGAGGTAGGTCTCCCACACATGTAGGGGAGCTCACATACTAAAGGAAGAGGCCACATGGCAGGTCTCCTACCAAGGCGGAGCCCTATACATGTGGTGTTTACCCTTTTACAACCTTCATCCATGGGGTACTGTGAGTTTACTCTGATGCCCTTCCCCATTAGCCCAAATTACCATTTTACCATCCAATCCAGCCCATGGGATCTTACTACGTAATGATATTGAATCCTAACCACCCAAGCCCTTTGTAATCCCGGACTTTCTAAGATTTACCAAAAAACTGTGTTAAGAGCCTATGAATAGCCTTGTTCTCTTCACATGTAAAATGATCCAAACTGCATTGAATCCTTAGCATCCGATGGGATCAGGACATCTAAAGAATCCCAACCTTTCCATCTAAGGAGAAACCTCCATATCCTTAGCCATTTCATCCTTTAACCGAGGAAAGGAGAGAGCAATAGGAGAGACTTTAGCCTAGGTCAGCCTAGTCTAACCTAAAATCCTAGTCTCCTTGAGCAACCAAGATCTCGATCCAAGCCACTCAATCCAATCCTTGTAACATTACTGTCCACCCAACTGTCCAATTCAAATTAGCTTCATCTAATCCCAGCTTTAGCATAGTGCAATATCTTTTCTCTTCTTAACGCCCTTTCTTATATCGTTTACTAGCATTGCATTGCACAACAATAGGCACCTAATTGATTCGGGCGTATGCTTTGCGACTTGCCAATATATTCATATCTTGCTCATCAGAAGCTCTAATTAATTAATACACGCACGGAAAGTGGGCAGTTAAGGCAGATTTATGCATTTGAAACTATAACTTGTCATCAGTGTGATGCTTAATGCATCATATTACACACACGACATTACATATATAGTTTTGCATACATAATACTCTACACCCAGTCAGTTTAAACGTATGCTCTGTGACTTGCCGAGTTAATTGAATCTTGTCCATTAGAAATTTGGATTGATTGCTTTATTGCTTTAATAAGTGGGCGGTCAATACAGATTTATCTAGAAAAAAATATAACTTGCCATAGGCATTGCATTTTACATAATATTAAACACACCCATGCATCATTAGTGTGGAAGAACTAATCCTAATAATTGAAAGTTCAAAAGATTTAGTGAAGTAGAGATCATACGTTTGTGCGGGCAGAGTGGATGGTTAATGCCTTCCATGTCTGTAATCGTGGTTCCTTACTAAGAATCTTTAGTAGCAGATCAATAAGTCATTTTAGGGTGGGGAATCCTCAAATTCTTTAACCTGACATTCCTATAAGGTTTAGCTGACCGTGGAATCAAATTAATTAGCTAGTGTCGACTCTAGTCAATTATAACTTCTTTACTATCACAACTGCAAACATTTTCTAAATCCATTATCAGTGCGAGCGTATTTTGCCACCTGGGATCCAACGTCCATAGGGTCAAGTTAAGGAGGCACGAGTACATGTGATGTGTCGGCTCAGGAACCTAGTGTAGAGTATAAGAAAAATACTAATAAACAATGGTGCTAGAAGTTGTTTGAGTATCATGAGCTAAGTCCCTTAAGTAACTTGATGATGAGTTTTTTCGAAGTGGAAGGGTTTGATTTAGGATGTGACATATATGCAGTCTTAGCACGTGTTGCGTAGCACGCCAACAATGCAGTGGACCGAGATCCAATCTCAGGCCTCACCCACAAACGATAAACGGATGAAAATATAAACTAGAAACAGATCAAAGCAATCCAAACAAACCACAAGACAAGATATACGTGGAAAAACCACAAACTAGGGTAAAAAACCACGGATGCAAACTTCCACTATGAAGAAAAAAAGATTACAAGGTAAAATACTAACCTCTCCCTTGGAAGAATATAGAAAACCCTTAGCCCACACCTTTGAAATTATTTCTCAATATTCCTGATCTACCTAGAAAAGCCCTAGGAACCCCTATTTATAGTTTAGGTAACTTTCCTTCCGCATCCCAGTTGCGAAAGGACTCAAATCCGTAGTTTCGTGCAAAATTGCGGAACAAACCGCGTAACCTACGACCAGTCCTAGCTCCCCTACGACCGGTCATAGACCCCTACGACCGGTCCTAACTCTCCTACGACTGGTCCTGAAAATTTTAAGACTGGTCCTAGATGAGAGAAAAAAATCAGCACAACTCGCTGGACTTCGAGTCGTGCTAGGGCTCGAACCTACGACCGGTCAAAGACGTCCTACGACCGGTCGAAGGCGGCCAAATGTGGCTCCACATTCTCAACAATCTCTCACTTGGAGACACATTGCCATAAACCTTCATCTTCTTCATCCGGAGTGCACCACCTCCCTGTCTTCAAGCTTGAAGACCAATCAAAGCTGAACAGAGCTTCAACTTCTCCCTTGTGACCGCCTTGGTCAACATATCTGCAGGATTCTCACTTGTATGAATCTTCTCCAGAACAATCGATCCATCTTCCACAAACGAACGTATGAAGTGATATTTGATGGTAATATGCTTGGTCCTTGAATGAAAGGCTGAATTCTTAGCCAAGTGTATTGCACTCTGACTGTCACTGTACAGCTTGCAATATACTTGCTTCTTACCCAACTCTTCCATAAAACCTTGCATCCACACCATCTCCTTGCATGCTTCTATAGCCGCAACATATTCTGCTTCTGTCGTACTGATAGATACTATCTTCTGTAACTGAGAAACCCAACTGACTGCAGCACTACCCAGAGTAAACACATAACCTGCAGTGCTTCTTCTGCTGTCGATATCTCCTGCCAAATCTGAATCCACGTAGCCTTACAGCTTGATTTCTGATCCACCATAACACAGCCCTACATCCTTAGTACCCACCAGGTATCTGAGGATCCACTTCACAGCTTCCCAATGTTCCTTTCCGAGGTTGTTCATGAACTTGCTAACAACTCCCACTGCTTGAGCAATGTCTGGCCTCGTGCTTACTATAACATACATGAGACTCCCAATCGCTGACACATATCAGACTTTGGCCATGTAGTCCCATTCCTCCTGCGTCTTTGCACCTTGCTCCTTAAATAGCTTGAAGTAGTTGGCTAATGGAGTGCTAACCGGCTTAGCACCTCCTATATTGAATCGATCAAGTACCTTGGCTATGTACTCTGCCTGTGATAAAACCAGTTTCTTAGTTTTCCTGTCACGCTTTATCCTCATACCTAAGATTTGTTTTGCAGCTCCTAAATTCTTTATGGCAAATTCTCTAGACAGTTGTCTTTTGAGATCTGAGATGTCCTTCATGCTTGAACCAGCCACAAGCATATCATCAATATACAGAAGAAGGATGATGTATGATGTATCAAACTTCTTCAAGTAACAATAGTGGTCTGCGTGACATCTCCTAAAACCGTTTCCCAATATGAAACTATCGAACTTCTTGTACCACTGCATCGGGGCCTGCTTCATGCCATATAAACTTTTCTTTAGTATGTACACCTTGTTTTCATTACCTGGTGCCACATATCCTGTCGGCTGATGCATATATATTTCTTCTTCAAGGTCCCCATGAAGAAAGGTTATCTTAACATCTAACTGCTCTAGATGTAAGTTCTCTATAGCCACTATACTCAAGACCATACGAATCGTAGATATTTTCACCACAGGTGAAAATATTTCAGTGAAATCGATACCTGCCTTCTGTTGAAACCCTTTTACAACCAGTCTCGCCTTGTACCATTTCGAATCATCAAGCTCCTCCTTTAGTCTGTAAACTCACTTGTTATGAAGAGCTTTCTTACCCTTAGGTAAAGTGACTAGCTCACAAGTACGATTAGACTCAAGAGAGTCCATCTCCTCATCCATGGCTTGCTCCCACTTAATCCGTGTATCTGACTGTAATGCCTCTTCAAAACACTCTGGCTCACCATTATCTATCAGCAGTAGATAATTTAAGGAGGGTGAGTATCGGACCGTGAGTCTCCTCTCCTGAGTAGACCTCCTCACAACCGGTGTCTGTGGCTCTGCCTCATAATGCTCCTATGCACGATCATCCTGTGGCGCTGTAACACCTATGTCCGGTAACTCTTCCAACTCTACGAATTTCTTTTTCTCGGCCTTATTTTCCTGCACACTGTCCTCATGCATCACTTTTTCATTGAAGACTACGTCCTTGCTTCTGATGATTTTTCTATTTTCTGCATCCCAAAACCTGTAGCCAAAATCATCCTGCCCGTAGCCTATAAACGTGCACCTCCTGGACTTCGCATCCAGCTTGTTTCTGTGCTCTGTATCAATGTGAACATATGAAGTGCAACCGAACACTCTGAGATGTGTAAGGTTCACTTCTTTCCTAGTCCACGTTTCTTCTGGTAGCCCACCATCCAATGGTGCTGAGGGACTTCTATTGATAAGATATATGGTAATATTTACAGCATATGCCTAAAAGGTCTTGGGCAACCCTACATGTAACCTCATGCTCCTGGTGCACTCAAGGATGGTCCTGTTAATGCGCTCAGCCACACCATTCTGCTGTGGTGTCCCTGGAATCATTTTCTGATGTTTGATTCCACTTACTGCACAATACTCCTTAAACCTCTTATCATAATAATCTCCCCCATTATCAGATCTGAGACACTTTACTATTTTACCTGTCTCGTTTTCTGCCATAACTTTTCACTTCTTAAACGCATCAAATACATTAGATTTATGCTTTAAAAAATAAATCCATAGTTTTCTACTAGCATCATCAATGAAGGAAACAAAATAACGTGAGCCACCAAGAGATTATACCTGTGTTGGTCCCCACACGTCAGTGTGTACAAGCTCCAATAGATGCGTCTTTGGAGCGCGTCATGTCTTCTTGAAGCTTACCCTCTTCTGCTTGCCATATACGCAGTCCTCGCAGAATTTTAAGTTAAGAGACTTCAACCCTGGTAGCTTCCGTTTTGACAACAACACTTTCATCCCTTTCTCACTCATATGTCCCAACCTCTGATGTCATAACTGCCCATTCACTCCAGTTGATGCGACTGCGAGTGAACTATACGATCCTAAAGTTACGTACAAAGTACCTTCCTTTTTACCTCGAGATATCACCAAGGCACCTTTTATGATATTCCAGGAATCACTGGTGAATGTCGTCACATAACCGGTGTCGGCTAACTGCTCCACTGATATCAGATTCCTTCTCAAACTCGGTACATGTTTGACATCCTTCAGTTTCAAAACCGTTCCGTCTTTCTGATTGACCTGAACGTCACCCTTTCCAACAATACTGCACGACTCATCATCAACCAGGTAGACTCTCCCAAAGTCACCTGACACATAATCATGCAGAACTTCCTTACATGAAGTGGCATGAAACGAAGCACTCGAGTCTATAACCCATGACTCATTCCTTGCATCAAGAGACAAGATCAACGCCTCTGTGTCGCTCTCCTCAGACAGATTCACTGAATCCTTCCTTAAGAGCTTCCTTCTTGTTACTTGAGCACCCTGCAATTACGTTTCATGTGCCCCTTCTTGCCGCAATGCCAACACCCGTCTGTCTTTTGGTCCCTTGGACTTCTTCCTCGACTTAGAACGCCCGTGTTTATTGCCTCTTCTGTTCTGCGATCTTTCTCTTCATTCAACGTTTAGAGCATTCCCTGAATCCCCTGAAACTCCTGATGCCTTCCTTCTAGATTCTTCGCTGAGAATTAGACCGGCCACATCATCAAATTTCAGCTTTGTCGACCCTGAAGAATTGCTCACAGCAATCACCAAACTATCCCAACTGTCTAGCAGACTGGATAAGATCAATAGTGCCCTGACCTCATCCTCAAAAACGATGCCAACGGATTTCAACTGGCTCGTGACTGTATTGAACTCGTTTAGATGTTCAGCCACACTCCCACCATCTGACATCTTCATGTTGAATAGC
Organism: Magnolia kwangsiensis; assembly: GCA_037074715.1. Classification (NCBI taxonomy): domain Eukaryota; kingdom Viridiplantae; phylum Streptophyta; class Magnoliopsida; order Magnoliales; family Magnoliaceae; genus Magnolia; species Magnolia kwangsiensis. The sequence goes on from CM073586.1 coordinate 18,345,705, forward strand.
TATTTCATAAGATGAACCTTGTTGGATGCTGAGGGCTTTTCATACATGGTGGCTAGGGCTTCCATCAATTCTTTTGTCGTTTTCACTTTGGATATGTTGAAGGCGACGCTCTTAGACAAAGAGAGTCGGATCGTTCCTAAAGCCTTCTTATCCAGTAAAAACCATTCATCATTTGTCATCTTTTCTGGTTTCTTGTCTTTTCCTTATAAAGGAATGTAGAGGTCCTTCTGATATAGATAATCCTCCATCTGCATCTTCCAAAAGGCAAAGTTTGAACCATCAAACTTCTCAATTCTAGTTTTTTCATCTTCCGCCATCGCTCCCAATAGAACTAAACCAATAGCTCTGATACCAGTTGTTGCGCAGCACGCCAACAACGCAGTGGGCCGAGATCCAATCTCAGGCCTCACCCACAAACAATAAATGGATGAAAATATAAATTAGAAACAGATCAAAGCAATCCAAACAAACCACAAGACAAGATATACGTGGAAAAATCCCAAACTAGGGTAAAAAATCACGGATGCAAACTTTTACTATGAAGAAATAAAGATTACAAGGCAAAATACTAACCTCTCCATTGGAAGAATATAAAAAACCCTTAGCCCACACCTTTGGAATTATTTTCCAATATTCCTGATCTAACTAGAAAAGCCCTAGGAACTCCTATTTATAGTTTAGGTAACTTCCCTTCCGCATCCTAGTTGCGAAAGGACTCCAATCCGCAGTTTCGTGCAAAATCGCGGAACAAACTGCGTAACCTACGACTGGTCCTAGCTCCCCCACGACCGGTCGTAGACCCATATGACCGGTCCTATCTCTCCTACGACTGGTCCTAAGCCCCTAAGACTGGTCCTGTAAATTCCAGTACTGGTCCTAGACGGAAAAAAAAAAACAGCACAACTCGCTAGACTTCGAGTCGTGGTAGGGCTCGAACCTACGACCGGTCGAAGGCAGCCCAATGTGGCTCCACATTCTCAATGGCACGACTATACCAAAAGAAGCCTAAATGGAAGCACAAGTAGTTCATCATATTTGGGCTAAGTCCTATACAAGGAATGACGTAATTGGACCCTAGGCTCGTATGGTTTGAAGAAATTCAATCTGAGTACAGATAAATTGTCGTTTAAAGTGCAAACTATAAATCGAGTGTAACTTTTGACCCATGTATTATTATGAGACGCACAACCTAAGAATTTTGATTAGAATAGGCTACTTGGGGTCATCTAACTCATATAGTGGGTTGTGTCTATACGTTTCATAAAAAAAACACACGCTTCCAGTTCAAAAACAAGATTTAAAAAAAAATAAAAAATAAAAATACTGTTTTTAGTAATTCTATTTATTATCATATTTTTTATTTTTTATAGTTTTAGATTTTCATCTTTTTAGAAATTACCTATAATCATGCTAGGATTCTCCTAGTAAGGTTATCTAGACTTTCTATTTCTAACAAATTAGGTTTTAAATGAGTTTTATTATTTTGGGTAACTTCTATTAGGACTAAAATTTTGGTACTTTTGGTAATTTTGAAATAAGGGTTCTTTTTCTCTTTATTAATGATGTAATTGAGAAATCATATAGAATTACACATTATTCAATAAAATCTAATATTCTCTAATATTCTCTATTATTATTATTATTATTATTTGTGAATTTAAGAAAATACTCTGTATTCAAGATTTTATTCACTTGAGAAAGATGATGATCTTTCTCATAACTTTTTCAGGCCATTTTTACGTTAAGTTGGAGGTTGGAATCCCTCACTCAACAGCCCAAGAGGCAATGACCTTTTCTTTACCTTTGGGGAGTAGGATAATCATAATTGAGATAATGGGCAAAGCTATGAAACTTGGATGTTGGCCTTTGGTCGGAATAGAATGCTCTTCCGTTTTCTTTTTATTTATTACAAAGGATTAATTATATCATGAGATCTTGAGATCGGAGGTAAAGGCAAAATCATAGATCCCACGATAGGGACTGGTTGAGGGTGGATTTAGGAATTTGAATGCAAACAGAATGTGAAAGAGAGTAGTTGTATTTTTCGGTGGAGTAAAATCATCCTTGTAAGAAATTGACCTAACCAAGGTTAATTAAACTCCTAATAGTAGTGAGGAACTCAATTTTCTTCACAATATATTGAAAGGAAAGGGTATTACTTACAAATATTCGAAAGGAAAAGGGTTATCTATAAATATGCTAAAAGTGAGGAAAATATATTAAAAAAATTCTTAAATATAGTCAGTCTTCAGAGCCTGCGAAAACACTGAATCATGCAATAAAATAATGTATAAAGAGCATTTCTTTGCATAATGCATTCTGCTATAACATTTATTTTTGTAATATATTATGTGGTCATCAATGAGCCACATCCAACCTACTCAACTGCCAATAATGCTCATATAAGCTCACATTTCATTATCTTTCTACTCATTCCCCACCGTGCAATTCCCTCTTAAAACTCCTTTGCAGATAAGTGTAAACTATACATATCACATCAACAAAGAGTTCTTGTCGACGACCTTCCATCCATAAGATCCTAAAAATCTAGCCATATTTTAATAGATATCAATTAATTAATCCTTTTGCTTGGACGCACTTTCTTAAAATGGAATATTTTCAAAAGGAGTATTTAAGCTTGCTTGTTTGGTTGACGCAACAAAAAACAATTAGTGCCTATTTTGTTGATTGGGAGATGATATCATGAAGGTTTGTACCATATATTATAGAAATCATTCTAATTCAAAACTTAGATGGTACACACCATGACAATAACGTAATAATAATGGCCTATAAAGCTTATATATTCATGTGTTGTGGCTCACTTTATTTTTGGAATGGCCTGAGTTTTTTTTTTTTGGGTACCTTCATCCTGCTTGGGTGCAATGAACGGGTGGATGACATGTAAATTAATGGTTACAAAGACGGTTTCTTAGCATAATGAATTTTGCTATAACATTTATATTTGTAATAATATATTAGGTGGTCCACAATGAAACCTACTCCTTAAGTGCAAATAATGATGGTTCATATATCAGATGGTCCACCTGCACCAGCACGTTGGCTATCCATCGTTTGGGTTATATCATCCGCAAAAATTTCAATACTTTTTTGTTTTTTTTGGAGGATTATGGATTCCAGCCAGTCAGGGATGAACGGTGGTGATGTTTGATACAGGCGAACGGCTTATCACCTGTCTTTTTCCTGGCATTTCAATGGCACATGAGATCGGACTCGCATTCGGCGCATCGGTGGTTCCCGGACATGGCTGGATATGATTGTGATTTGAATGGGGGCCACACGCCCGTCAGGCCAATGCAAAACGTGTTTGGAAGGGAAGCGGATTGAGTACTACCCACAGGGGCATTGAGAGGCCACCGTGACATATGAGTCTTATCCACACCGTCCATCCACTTTTCCATATTATTTTATGCCAGTATCTCCAAAACGAGGCCGATCCAAGGCTCAAGTGGTCCACAAAATGAGCATTTATCAATGCCGTCTATCCATCTTGTCACCTCATTTAAGAGCATGGGTCCAAATAAACTGACATATTAAGTGGCTTTGGTGGAACACTTACCGCTAAAAACTTCTTCAAGGACCAATGGTCGTGCGGAAAGGCACGGTTGTCAAACAGGAAAGCTAAGAAAAAGGAGTGCAGATCCTGTGTTTCGTGGAAATAGTGAGCAGCTGATTTCACCATTATTATTGGTCTACGTCACTGTAAATGCCACATCACCAGTTTTTTTTTTTTAATATATTGTTTTTAAAAAATTTCATTTTAGGAAAAGTCTTAACGGAAACATAGACGGTTTCGTTTGAAAATCGGATTGCATACAGTACACTCTCACCTCTTCCCGTACTGAGTAAACTCAGTTGGGCCCACCTTGTATGTATGTGGTCTATCCACACCGTTCATTCGTTTTTTCATCTAATTCAAGGGGTTGAGCCTAAAATTGAAGTATATCCAAATATCAAGTGGATCATACCACAGTAAACAGTGGGGATAATGATTTCCTAAGTTGAAACTTTTCTAGGCCCCACAGTGATGTGTATTTGTATCCAAACTGTTCATAAGATCACAAGGACATGGATGAAGGAAATACACAAATATCAGCTTGATCCAAAACTTTAGTAGCTCCCAAGAAACTTTCAACAGTAAACATTTTATTCAATTGTTTCTTATGGTGTGGTCCATTTGAACATTGTATATGCTTCATTTTTGGTCTCAAACCTTAAAATATTATATGTTAAAATTGATGGACAGAGCAGATTAAAAACATAAATCATGGTAGAGCCCATGGAGATTACTCAATACACTAATGTAGTGAGCTACGCAATCAGCTTCCTTCCGTATTGGGATTCACCTCACGGGTTGAGAAGCTAGACTCGCTGCTACTAAAGTGATGTCACCTAGTTATGTAGTTCCTCACCATGATGTATGTTTTGTATCCACACCGTCCATTCATTTGGAGAGATCATTTTAGGGCATGGCCAAAGAATGAGTCAGATCCAAAACTTGAGTAGACCCCACCACAGAAAACAATGGAGAGAGTCACACCCACCATTAAAAACTTCTAAGGGTCATAAAAGTTTTTGATCAAGCTGATATTTGTGTTTTCCCTTCTTTAATGTATGCGTTAACTTAAGGTACACTGTGATTTTTATTTAAGTTTTCATTTGGGGATTCAACGCACAGGTTAAATATCGAGACTCTAGACTGACGTCACCTAGTTATGTCGGTCTCACCATTATGTATGTTTTGTATCCACACAATCCATCCATTTAGAGAGATCATTTCTGGGCATGGGCCAAAGAATGAATCAGATCCAAAACTTGAGTGGACCCCACCATAGAAAACAATGAAGAGAGTACACTCACCACTAAAAACTTCTAAGGGCCACAAAAGTTTTTGATCAAGCTGATATTTGTGTTTCCACTTCTTTAATGTCTGTGTTAACTTATGAATAGGTTGGATTTCAAATAAAAATCACGGTGGACCTTAGGAAGGCTTCAATGGTGGACGTCACTCTCCTCATTATTTTCTATGGTGGGGTCCACTCGAACTTTGGATCTACCTCATTCTTTTGATCATGACCTAAAATGATCTCTCCAAATAAATGGATAGTGTGGATACAATATATACATCATGGTGGGCCCACAAAACTTGGTGGCGTCACTTTAGTAGTGAGTCTAGTTACTCAACGTGTTGATAGCTAATCCACCTCCAATTTCTTTCTTCTAAAATTTAATTAGGCCATGTCATCTCATAATAATTTTATAAGATAAGAAAATATTTACAAAATCTGCTTGATTAGCAAGGAATATTTGCTGCAACCTAAGATGAGTGATGTTCGTAGGATCCTTATTGTAGGCCCGTCTTGATCTATGCGTTGTATATCTACTCCATCCATCCGTTTTCTCATATTATTTTAAGACTCAACTCGAATTGGTACTTGTGATTGGGTTAAATTCAGTCTGGATTAGTCCAAGCCATACCTGGACTCAGATCGGGTTAGGCATGCTGGACTCGGTACCGAGTCAGGTCGAGTTCAGGTCAGGCCTATTTCCAAACCGAATCGAGTCGGGTCAGCCCTAACTCAGTTTGAATTGACTCGATGCCTACCTTTAACCATGATGGTTGTTTTTTTTTTTTCATCCACACAGTTTATCCATTTTGCCCACTTACATCAGGGCATGAGTCTAAAAGTAGATAGATAGATATCTCAAGTAGACCACACCATAGAAAAAGTGGTGATTAAACACATACCATTATAAACTTCGTAGAGCCCAATGTAATGTTTATTTTCCATCTAACCAACTAATAATGTCACAAAGACACGGATGAAGAGAAAATACAAATATCAGCTTGATCCAAAACTTTTATAGCCACCAATAAGTTTTTAATCTTCTAATCATCCATGTTTCTTGTTGTGTGATCCACCTGAGATTTGGATTTTTCTTAATTTTGTGCTCATGAACTACAATGATTTGTAAAAATAGATAGACGGTGTGGATAAAATACATACATCATAGTGGAGCCAATAGAGCTTTTCAAATAACACATAGTACTGCAGTTGGTGGTATATGCCACAAGTGTCCCATTTGTCAAAGCCACTTGTATGAGCAAATAGTCAGGTTAACCACATGATTGTAAACAGTGTATAGACAATCTTCGCCTTCTAAATTGTTTTCATTAGTTTGGCCCAAGTGATTCATGTATTGTTATGATTTTTGGCAAAATGTTTTTTTATTATTATTATCATTTTTTAATAATCTAGTTGTTGAAGTGAATTTTGATGTTAGTATAATATTTGACCCTTTAAAATAAAGGGTGAATATCTCTCTCCTAACTATTTCCTTTAGTGCGTATCTCAAGGCACAATATGAAACTTAATAGCCAATGGTTATAGGAGATATTACATAAACATCACAGTAGGCCCCAAAAAAAATTAAGAATCACACCTCATATAATATTTTATATATATATATATATATATATATATATATATATATATATATATATGTGTGTGTGTGTGTGTGTGTGTGTGTGTGTGTGTGGAAAATGTACTATGTGCTTGACCTCATGATAATGTCCCATGAGGTCGAGTTGTGTGGGTCCCATTGTGATGCGTGTCGACCATCAATATCGTGCATTTGATGGGCCCCTTTAAATTATGGGATATCCCAAAAATCAGCCGTATACGGAACTCAGGTGGGCCATACCATCTAAAATCATGTGAAGACATGCCAAAACATATAAAAGCACTTGGTGGAGCCCACCTGAAATTTGCATGCATCTGAAACTTAGTCTGAACCCTCATCCAAGTGGGACACACATAATGGATGGGCTGGATTTGCAAACCACATCTCGATGGGCCCAAAAAATGATTATGAATGTTTTAATGGTGTACGGCCCCTCTCAACTTCTGTATGTGGTGTGGCCCACACAAGTCACGAATTGACTTGATTTTTGAGACCTAGGCCCACAATGGAATGGTGCATCTGACTAATGGGGTAGATGTTCGAAACACATCACGGTGGGGCCCATACAGCTCGACCTCATGGGACGTTCCCATCAGCTCGAGCGCATAGTACCTTTTCCCATATATATATACATATATAGGGAAAAGGTTCTGTGCGGTCGAGCTCATGGGAACTTCCCATGAGCTCGAGTTGTGTGGGCCTCACCATGATGTATGTCGAACATCAACACCGTGCATTTGATGGGTCCCCTTAAAATTATGGGATATCTCAAAAGTTAGCCATATATGAAACTCAGGTGGGTCATACTATCTAAAATCATGTGAAGACATGCCTAAAACATATAAAAGCACTTAGTGGGCCCCACCGGAAATTTGGATGCATCTGAAACTTGGTTTGACCCCTCATCCGAGTGGGACACATGTCACGCCCCAAACCCAGAAACCGGACTCACAGAATTCCCGATCGCCGTATCCGGCGCCAACAGCCTCCGTAGAACCTCATTCTCGGCTCCTATCTCCCATTCGCCAGGTTCCGATCCTGGGATGCTATGAGGAGAATTTTCAATGTCAGTTTGATTCGTAATAAGCATAACCAAAGGCATAACCCACAAACAACAACCAAGAAGTCCATTACATTTCCACTATGATCAAAAACTTTATAAGTATAATGAGCATAAAGGGAAATACAATGGCAAATAATAAAAACTCCAAAATGATCAGCAACGTGCTCCTGCCTCAGCGCTGCTGCGAACCAACGTCACCTGCACGCAACGGTCGTGCATAAGCTTACAGAAAGCTTAGAGGGTGGTGAAAGTGTGTGCGCAAGGCAGTAATATGAATGCAATGTCAGAGTAATGCGGAATATGCGAATGGAACCATAATATCATGAGCCGTACCAAGGCTTATGCGATGCAAGACATGAATGGTATCGGCCATCCCAAGGCCATGCAATGTGCAATGCAACTCAAGCATACAGATCCTCATCAATGTCCACATATCAGTACAGCTCAAATATGGAATATCACCGGGGTCTAGTACACTCTAAACCAGATTGCCGCCACATCGCGCGCAATAAGGTAAGTGGAAGAGACCACACTATCCGTCTGCCAATATCGGGCGCGACTCGTCGATAGCGGACCCATTCCTCGAGCTGGTCAAACTCAGCCTAGCATTGCCCCCTACACTCGGACGGGTAAGGCTGCACCCCCTTCCAACCGACCACGACACAGTGGAGAGCACAGCCAACTAGTATTCGGCACTCAGCGCTCATCTACCCACTCGGTCTAGACGTTGGAGCAACCTCTTGGTACCATAAGGGTTTAGGGACTCTCACCCAGGGATATCTATAGTACCCCATGTAGAACAAGATTTTCGATATCCAATCTTGCCAACCACGATGCGTCTATGGAGGCTACGGCCCTGATGTCGCTAGGGCGTTCAATAACCATGTCACACAGATGCGGAATGCATGAATCACGCTATCCAGTCATGCAACCAATCCTGCGCATATCGTGCGCTCATGTAGGGCAACACCGCCTAACCGGGAGCCCATAAACAACCTTCCCGAAGGCGTATGCTATGATCAGTCAATCCTCATATCAAGCATACATATGATGCGTATGATCATGGGTCATGAAACTATACTAAACATGTTATAATAAAATGAATTATCTTACAATGCAGATGGGTCGGGACGGTCTATACACGATAAGTACGGCCCAGTAATAGGCCCTAAGGAGAGTCGTAATGTGGACATCCAACTAGCATTACACTTGCAATGTGGACGTCAAACCAACATTTGCTTCCTAGGCACGATCTTTGTAAACGTCAGTACTTAGTCTGTAATGGATTTACACATTGCAATGGATCGTAGGTTATCCCCATTGGATCTTACATATATATCAAATGGGCCTTATCTTATGGGCCTTTTAGTCATCAGATGGGCCATATAAATGGGCCACACTAATGGGTCTTGTGTACATTGCAATGGGTCAAAACCCGTGGGCCTAGCATTGCGTCAAATGAGCTTAGCTCATGGGTCGAATGGGTCACACCAATTGAATCCATATGAACGCAAAATAGGCCTTAACCCTTAGGCATTATATGAGTTCAATGGGCCTAAACCCCTAGGCCTTATGGTACATCAAATGGCCTAGTCACATGGCCTTAGAACATATCAATTGGGCTTACTCCTATGGGCTTTAAAATACCTTAAATGGGTCCAATACCATGGGCCTAACAAAATGTTCATTTTTCCTTCAAAACTAGACCCAACATGAAGTTCATTTGCAATACGAACTGTTCATAGGACCCACAACAACATTTATTTGCAACCCAATCCTTTCATAAGGTCACGTTGAACCACGGGCCCATTGCAATATCTATTTACAATCCAAACTGTTCATAGGGCCCACGGTCAAGGGTAAGTCCCACCGTTCCAAATGAACGGCGCGGATGTAACACATAAAACATGATGGGGCCCACCGTCTCGGGATGGACGGAGTGAATAGAACACATACATCATAAGGGTCCCACCGTCCGCTGGACGGTGGAGACCGCATGAACATAAGGTGGGTGCCACCGTCCGCTGGACGGTGGACTTAACACATGGATCATTGTGGGTCCCAAGTGGGGCCCACCCAATAATATTTATTCGCCATCCAACTCGTTCATAAGATCACTTGGACCTGGATGAAGGGACAACACGAATTTCAGCTCAATTCAACACTTCAGTGGGCCCCAAACAGATTTCAATGGTAGCCATTTAATTCCACTGTTTCAAGTGGTGTGGGCCACCTGAGTTTTGGATCTGGCCGAACTTTGGAGGGGGGTCACTTTAGGGGGTGGCCCACCCGATGAACGGTCTGAATGTCATATAAACATCAAGGTGGGGCCCACGGCTGGGGCCGTGGGTCCCTGGCTTGGACACCGCCCGTCCGCCTAAGCTGCTGCACGCAACAGCGTGCAGCGCTGCTCGCCTGACACCCAAAACACAGAGGCTCCGCCTCTTTTCAATTTTTGGAAAAAAAACTGTTTTCGGGGTTTTTCGCACGCGGGGCCCGCTAAAGTGAAATCTGCCCCAGCCATTGCGATCAGTGGCCCGAGGCCGTCCAAATAAGTCCAGAGTTTAAATTTTTTTGACGCTAGAAAATGAATAAAATGAGAAAATGGATCCTTGAATGGTCGAGGTGCATTATTTGATGCTATGGCCCACCAGGTCTTCCAATCAACACCAAACTTCTACCCAACGGTCAAAACTCTGTAAGTAAGAGGGTAGACGGCTTGGATTGTCTGGGTACAACACGGTGGGGCCTAAACAAGTGGGCCACCCAAGTCTACCTTCTTTCCTTCTTTCCTTTTTCTTCTTCCTTTAGAAACGTCCAGCGTCCCTGACGCTGGACGGTTTTTGATTTTATTTTTTTTTGATAGTGGTGGGCCCTGATGAAGTGGGCCACCACATGATGGGCGGCATGAGAATAACATCTAAGGTGGGCCCCACTTGAATAAAATAAATACATCAAGATGGGATCCATTCAAGTGGGCCACACCATCCTATTGCAATAAAATAAAATAAAATAAAATAAACGAGAGAGAGAGAGAGAGACATGGAGAGTGGGACACGGCTTGTGATGGAGGGACCCCGTCATTATGAGCCCTCCCATACATGAAATCATATATCAAATGGGTCATTTTGCACATGTGACCGTCAAAACTAAAGATCAACGGTGGGGGTCCTTTCCCCACCAATATGGATGGTCTAGATGACCTTTCCAAATGAAAATAAATATCATGATGGGGTCCATGGAGAATGGCCCCATCATGGAATGATCATGATGATCCAAGTGGTCCATCGGCCACAAATAAGGGTCCCAAGTGAGATCCATACCATGGATCGGTGGGCCTCACTTGGTCCACCATAAAAACAATAAAAACTACCCTATAGAGGCACCCACCGTTCGATCTTCTTGCTCCTAGAGGTTCCTTGACACCTTAGCTTCAACTTCAATGGTTAAGATGAAGAATGGAGGGTTTAGATGGAAGATTTTGGGGTAGGAGGGTGGGCCACTTAGAGCTTAGGAGCTCTTGCAAATTCCCATACGTATGGAGCTCCTTAGCTTTGGGATTTTGAAATGAGAAAGCGAGAAAGAGAGAGAGTGATGTAAAGGGAGAGAGAGAGAGTGATGGATGGATGGGTGAGTGATGGTTGTGTAAGAAAAGCTTGACTTTTGAGGCTTTTGTGTAAGAGAGGTATGGGAGATGAAGACTTTTGTGGCTTTTTGTGTAAGAGAGGTATGGGATGTGAAGACTTTTGTGGTTGCTTGGAAAAATGGGTGAGAGTGATGTGTACTTGACATGTGATGGGTTGATGGGTGATTGATTGATGGGATTGATGTGATTGATGTGACACATCGTAGAGATTCCATTAGATTTCGCAACGCGCGGCGTTTTCTCGCACCGAACGTTGGCCCATATCTCTTGACCAGGGTATCGCCTCGGCGCGCGAGTCGCGGTATCGGAACCACAACGACGATGCGGTCGCTATGGTATTGGTCTCGGGTTGAGTCGACTCGGGTTGTCGGCATATGAATCAGGGTCGCGCGTCGATATCGATTAAGGGTCGAAAGTTGTCGGAATTCGACCGGTAAGACCGCGGAAGTGTACGGAAAGGTACGGACCAAGATACGGGTCTTACAACACACATAATGGATGGGTTGGATTTTTGAACCACATCTCGGTCGGCCCAAAAAATGATTATGAATGTTTTGATGGAGGGTAACCCCTCTTAAGTTTTGTATGTGGTGTGGCCCACACAAGTCATAGATTGACTTGATTTTTAAGCCCTAAGCCCACCATGGAATGGTGCATTTGACTGATGGGGTAGATGTTCGACACGCATCACGGTGGGCCCACACAAATCAAGCTCATGGGAAATTCCCATGAGCTCGACCGCATAGAACTTCCCCCCCCAACACACACACAGACACACACATATGTATATATATATATATATATATATATATATATATATATATATATATATATATATATATATATATATATATATATATATAAACTCTCTTTATAGTTGGAGAAGTATGAGGGATTGAATTTTTTATGGGGGCCCATCATGATGTGTATGCAAAATCCATTCTGATAATTAAATGCGTAATCATTTATGCTTGAATCCAAAAAAATTAAGTTAACACAAGATTCATGTGAGCCACACTAAAGAAAATATTTGGAAGAGAGACATCCACCCTTGAAATTTATAGGACTCACCATGATGATTATATGAAATGAACACATTTGTTTATCTAATGGAACCTCATCATTTTGTCTAATGGAACCCTATCATTTTGTCAAATGAACCTACCACTTTGTCTATTGAAACCCCATTAGTTTATTTGACAAGCCACTATTTTATCTAGTGAAATCATGTCACTTTGCATAGTAACATCATCACTTTGTCTAATGGAACCAAGTCACTTTATTCAAAAACTCGTTATTTTATCAAGCAAAACCCTATTAATTTGTTTGGCAACCCCACCACTTTATCTAGTGGAACATCGTCACTTTGTTTAATGGAACCCCGTTACTTTGTCCAAATCATATCACTTTGTCTATTAGAACCTTGTCACTTTATCTAGCACCCCTTTCACTTTATCTAGTAAAATTCCGTCACTTTGTCCAACGACGTCGTCATTCTCTGTCTAGTAAAACCCCGTCACTTGATAAGTAGAACTTTGTCACTTTGTCCTACTACATAGTTTCTTTGTCTAATAGAACCTCATCACTTTGTCCAGCAACCCAATCACTTTGTCTAGTGAACCTCGTCACTTCATCTAACAGCATCATCACTTTGTCTAGCAAGCTCATCACTTTGTCTAGTAGAACCCAATCAATTTGTCTTTTAGCCTTGTCATTTCGTTTAGTGGAACCAAGTCACTTTGTCCGACAACTCATCACTTTTTTTAAAAATCTGTAACTTTGTCTAATGGAACCCTATTTGCTTTGTTTTTTTTTTTTTTTTTAACCTTTACTATAAAAAAAAGGAGCAAAGGAATCGGACTATGGTAGTTTTTAGCTACGGATTTAAACTATAGCTATTTTGCTACTACGTTAATCCATAACTAAAAGCTACTACCCCACCAGTCCCATAAGCAGCTTTATGGGGCCCAACAAAATGTGTATTTTTTTATCTAAGCCGTCTATCTATTTTGACAGCTCATTTTAGGGCATGAGCCCAAAACCGGACGAGTTCGAGTCCTTATCTTAGTGGTATACTCTAGGGAGTTTCAACATGAGGTCTTGGGTTCGATACCCATAGGTGATGAAATCCCACTACAATGTGTGTGGGTGTGTATAAATTTTTTTTTTTAAAAAAAAAGAGCTCAAAACCAAAGGCAAGTCGAAAGCTCAAGTGGATCATATTGTAGGAAATGGTAGAGATTAAGTGTCTAACTCCTCTTTGACATCGTATCCTAAAACTATATTTTAAAATGAATGTACGGAGTGGATAAACGAAATACATGACGGTGGGCCCCACGAAGCCCCCATGGGATGTTTCCGTCTCTAGCTTCGTTTAGGCGGGGGTGTGCTTATGCCAAAAAAAAAAAAACTAACGTGGATTGCGTCCTACCCACGCCCCGTGAGAATGGACTGGAGTTTTGGGTGTGCACCATGATGTATGGGTCTTATCCACACTGTCTATCCATTTTTTTGTATCATTTCGGGGTATATGCACAAAAAAATGAGGTAAATCTGAGGCTCAAGTGGACCACACCACAGGAAGCAGCGGTGATAATGATTCTCACCGTTGAAACTTTTCTAGGGTCTACCGTGATGGGGTTACCAGACAGATTGATAGGGTTTTGCTTGATAAAATGACGAGTTTTTGAATAAAGTGACTTACTTTTACTAGACAAAGTGACGATGTTACCATGAAAAGTGACAAATTTTCATTAGATCAAATAGTGGCTTGGCAAATAAAATGACGGGGTTTCAATAGACAAAGTGACGGGTTCATTTGACAAAGTGATAGGGTTCCATTAGACAAAATGATGGGGTTCCATTAAATAAACTAATGTGTCTATTTTATATAATCATCAGGGTAGGTTTTATAAGTTTCAAGGGTGGATGTTTTTCTTCCAAATATTTTCTTTGATGTGGCTCACATGAATCTCGTGTTAACCTAATTTTTCTTTGGATTCGGGCCTAAATAATTACGCATCTAATTGTTAGAGTGGATTTTGTATATACATCATGGTTGGCATCTGCTAAAAATTCAATCCCTCATACTTCTTCAATTGTATTGTAAAGAGAGTTTATATATATATATATATATATATATATATATATATATATATATATATATATATATATATATATATATATATATATAGAGGCATGCTTACCTACACACTTACGCATGTATGCACCTTTGCACACGTGTCATTAGAGTCAAATTCGAACGGTCCATAAGATGCGAAATACTATGAAACCACAACAGGTGAATTTTCACCCTAATCTAGGATTCTGGTGGGCCATAGCAAAGATAAATACAAATCAAGGAAAGAAACTGTTTGCGTTTTGCATGGCTCACCGAAGTTTTGTTTCAAAGTAAAAATTAGCACCGGGGGGTTTCACGAGGCTCTACTTCATGTGGACCGATCAGATTTTAGAGAATCATCACATATGATGTGTTCTCAAAAAAGTTCGTAGGTAGTCCATGCAAACTGGTTCGCAGGTGAGCGTTCTACTATATATATATATATAGAGAGAGAGAGAGAGAGAGAGAGAGAGAGAGAGAGAGAGAGAGAGAGAGTGAGAGAGAGAGAGAGAGAGAGAGATATTGACTCTTAAGTAACTTGACTCGCTACTGAAGTGATGTCACCAAATTATGTGGGGCCCACCATAATGTATGTGTTGTATCCACACTATCCATCCATTTGGAGAGATCATTTTAGGGCATGATCAAAAGCTAGAGTGGACCGCACCACAAAAAACAGTGAGGAGAGTGACGTCCACCGTTGAAGCCTTCCTAAGGCCCACCGTGTTATTTATTTTAACACAGACATTAAAGAAGGGCAAACACAGATATCAGTTTGATTGAAAACTTTTGTGACCCTTATAATTAAGTTTTTAACGGTGGGCGTGACTCTCTCCACTGTTTTCTGCAGTGGGGTCCACTTGAGTTTTGGATCCGATTCATTCTTTGGTTTATGCCTTAAAATGATCTATACAAATGGATGAACAGGGTGGATACAAAACATACATCATACATCATGGTGGGACCAATATAACTAGGTGACGTCACTTTGGGTGCTGAATCCCCGGAATGGAAGGAAGCGGCTTGCGGAGTAACTCGCTACGTTAGCCTACTTAGTAAACTCTGTAGGGTCCACCATGATTTATTTATTTTATCCGCTCCGTCCATCAATTTTACCAGATAATTTTAGGATTGAGACCAAAAAACGAAGCATATAAAATATTCAAATGGACGACACCATAGGAAACAGTTGAATTGAACGTTTACCATTGAAAATTTCATGGGGGCTACAAAAGTTTTGGATCAAGCTTATATTTGTCGTTTTCCTTCATCTATGTCGGTGTGATCTTATGAACAGGTTGGATGACAAATAAACATCACTGTGGGGCCTAGCAAGGTTTGAACGGTGGAAATCATTATCCCCACTGTTTACTGTGGTATGATTCACTTGATATTTGGATATACTTCAATTTTGGGCTCAACCCTTTAAATTAGATGTAAAAACCAATGGACGGCGTGGATAGACCACATACATACAAGGTGGGCCCAACTGAGTTTACTCAGTACGGTAAGAGCATACTGTACTCCGTATTCAATCCGATTTCCAAAAGAAACCCTGTAACGTTTCCGTTAGAATTTCGTTGAAATGTAATTTTTTTAAATATATATTTTTTAAAAACTGATGACGTGGCAGCTACAGTGACGTGTAAAATAAGAATGGTGGAATCAGCTGCTCACCGTTTCCACGAAACAGAGCATCTGCGTCCAAGTAAACGTTGCCACATTTTCCATTTCACCCACCTCCATTTGATACGATAATTGTACATGCCTCCATCTATTTTGAATTATTTCAGAAACTCCCTCCTCTTTTAAAGATCCAGTGCGAGGAGATAATGTCCCTGGGCAACTTGACCTATGAGAAATTGGCTGTCTTACCCTATCGCATATGCAACTATATTGCCTGTGTGTCATCAAGCTGTCCATTGTAGTTATTTCACCGTGAAAATGGAATACCCCAAAATTCACTCTCATCCAACCTCAGGTAGCTCACCATATAGAGTAGAAGGCTTTCGACAGCAATTTTGCATTGATTTTTATGGTCTAGCTCAACTGATGATCGGATTAATTTAGTTTTTGGATGTCGAATATCTGTAATGGAAAAACCATGTTGGATCGGTTGAACACCGTTTATATACAAAAACATGCCCTGAGATTTTCAAACTTGTATTAAGATCCTTGGAACATGATCTTCAGAGATATTCTGTTTATTCAGCCAGTATTGTCACAGCTCTACGCCGAGCTCAATGGGATTGTAGGGGGGCAACACTTCTTTCTCAAGAGTTTGTAGGTATAACTTCTAACTCAAAAGATAATTTTATAATTTCACATGGAGTTTTATATAAATTTTAATTCACTCATAGTAGTATATATTTTAGAGAGAGAGAGAGAGCTATCATTGTATTGCGAGTTGTTGATCATGATGAATTAGTGCAAATCCGTGAATATATTGAAAGAAAACCACATAAATCTTTAAATGGCAGCCCAGCTCAAATATTGGGTCCGGTAGGATACTGACCCCTTATTTGGGTTGTCTTTGAGATCCACACAGCGGGACCTACCTTGTAAAGAAATAATAGTTGGATGATTATATGGTAGGGCCCATACATAAATTTCCAAAATATATAAATAAACAAAAAGGAGAGGAAAAAAAACTACATAATTACCTTCTTCTCTTCCTTCTAATTTTTCATCTTTTCCTTCTTTGAGATGACCTAAAAAACCCTTGGGGGGTAGGGGGTAAGGTTTAGTTGATTGAGTTATTTTATTATTATTATTTATTATTTATATGGTTGCTTTAGGTTTAGTTGATTAAGTTATTTTTAATTATGTTATTTTATTTTATTTTTTTATTTATATGGTTACTTTAAATGGATTAGGCCAAGCTACAAATAACTAATCTCAAACCTGACGCAGGGATCGAAGGACGTGAGGTCGAGCACCATCTTCCCCAAAGGGATAACTATTCTGAATCCACAAAACTTCTTTGAACTCCTCATAGAGACTACTCGAATCCACGAGAAAAACAATAAGAAAATAAAAAATAAATTCTCTAAATTCGAAATTGATTGGTGACTTCACTAATCTGTATATGCCTGTTACATCATTAATATAAGAAAAAAAAATTAAAATTCATAATTACCAAAAATAACAAATTTTTAACTCTAATAAAAATCTTAATTCTATTAAAACTCTTCTAAAGCCAAATTACAAATTATTTCTAAAAAGAAAGAAAATCTAAAACTCTAAAAATAAAAAAATATTAAAAAAATTCAAAATTATTGAAAATAGTATTTCTTTGTCTAAAAATACGTTTTTGAGCAGAAAGCACACATTTTCTGACGAAACAAACAGTTGTAACCCACTTTGTGGGTTAGTTCACCTCAGATGGCCCGTTTCAGTAAAGATTGATAAGTTGTGCGCCCCATAACAATTTCAGATCAAAAGTTATAGTCAATTTACGGTCCACTTTCTTTTAGCCCAACCATGTTAGGACTGTATCTATGACACGTTCTACATCAAAACTTAAATTGAATTTTAAATGGACATGTTAAGCTGGGCCTAATCGAGCTTCTTGAGCCTAAAATACCAACCCAGCCTGGTTTTAATCTGAGCCAGGCTTAGACAGCCCATTGCCAACCCTTGTCTCTATCGGTGGGGGGTCAGTTGCAATCCAAAACAAAGTGGATGTAAATATAATTATCCTGTAAGTAATGGAGGTAATTGTAATTCAACCTAATGTAGACCTCAGCATACAATTCATGTCCACAGGTCAAAGATCACGCGCTTTCTCAGCTGACCATGGCTTGATCTCTACGCAATAACCTTCTTGATCATCAAGACACAGATCTTATATAAACCCTTCAAGTGTTATTATATAACACTAAAGTTTGTTGTTGCTCATGTGGATGAAACTGGGTGATGCTATGAAGATGGATTGGGCCCACTCTTTTATTAAATCCTGCCCCTTGCTCAGCTGTCTCCTTGGTGAACTTCTTCTCCTTTGTTCTCCTGAGACTGAACCAGAGGAATCCGATCATGCAGCGGAAGATGGCGTGGCCGCCCAAAAACAATTTCGACAAATCCAAAGCATACGTTGGAACTGATCGATGCGCCTGATTTCGTATCCAACGGTTAGATTTTGTTTAATATGACTATGAATTTTTTACATTTTGGGTTTGAAGTGGGAGAATTTTGTGGGATTTTCTATGTCTAATAGCTAGAGTACTTATGAGTTACTACAAGTTTTGGCACTCTTCTCTCACACATGGAAACAAAGCACATTTTGGAAGTTGGTGTCCAGATTGATTATGGGACTGACCTGATCGTTGAAGCCTTGGTTTTACAATGGGCCCATCTGATGAAGGGCTTGGATCTTGCTCAAATCTGACAAGTTGGATGTGTGAGAGTGAGAAGTGCGATGGAGAAAAGTGTGTGGGATTCAGTAAGAACTAATGTTCCTATATATGTATGTACTGTATTTGAGGTGTCAACGTTTTTTCTATGAAATTTTGATTAGGAACTATCTCTACTATACAATCTCTGCACACAAACACTTGCTGGATGGATGTTCCTTACCATCTGATAATTGCCTGATCTGGAATGATCAACAGACGTACGTAGTGGGCAACAGTCTATTGGATGGTTAGGATCATCAGACGTTGCAAGATTGAACGGTTGAAATTGATCAATTGATGGCATTTATATTAGGTGGACGGTATAGATGGTTTTTACATGCTTGTTTGAGTGATTGCTTAGATAATCTAGAGCATTGAATACATGGTCCTTTTGACTCGATGACTCATCTCGACTGGCTTGGCTTCGTCCCACTCGCTTGAGTCGAGTGAATCCGGTGGTGAAACGGGGTATTGATGCCACCCGTTCATGAGAGGGATTCGGATTGAGTAGCGTAGGACACAGCACTGTGTTGACGTGGCAAGGTTTTGTAGGGCCCACTATGATGTATATGTTTTATCTATACTGTCCATCCATTTTTCCATATCATTTTAGGGAATGGCTCCAGAAATGAGGCAGATCAGAGCTCAAGTGGACCCACCACGGACAGCAATGGGGATTGAACGCCTACCATTGAAAATTTCTTGCGGGCCACAGAAGTTTTGGATCGAACTGATATTTGTTTATTCCCTTCATTAATGTCTGTGTGACCTTATGAACAGATTGGATGGCAAATAAACATCATGGTAGGCCCCAGAAATATTTCAACGGTGTGCGTCATTGTCCCATTGTTTTCCGTGGTGTGGTCCACTTGAGCTTTGGATCTGCCTCATTTTTTGGTGAATTCCCTAAAATGATTTGGCATAATGGATGGTTGGTGTGGATATAACATATACGCGAAATGCGAGTCTGAGTAATTGAAACTGAGTCAACTTGATCGAGTCCCTGTAAGCCATGGACGGGCGGTTAAATCATGGTTGAACATGAGAAGTGCATGTGATGTATAGGTCCCAGCTCCCTAGTGATCGCAGTTGGGCCAGTGTATCAACCCATGTGAACCTCCAGAGTAACTAATTTGGTACCATCGCAGAGTATCAAAATGAAGAAGCGTAGAGGAAATTGACATAAAGGGACCATTTCAAAGCTTTCTCGAGTATTTCGTGAATTCGGTGGATCTGTTTTGATGTATGCTTTGACAAAATGTGCCAGCGGTAAGAGTCCCTTTCTATGGTAAGGGTGTAACTTGGTAGTCAGGCGGAGTATCTAACATATGGTGCACATATGATCATTTAAACTAAGGGCATGTTTGGAAGGTTGGATCAAATGGTATTGAATTTCATTATGTAGAATTAACACCATTATTGAATATATAATGATTATATGTTTGAAAATACGATGGTATTTTGAGTCTCCAATTCTATGTGTTTGGTGGACCATGAAATTGTAATTAACATACTAGATTCCACAGCTGATGCCATGTCATCTGCATGCATATGAAATTGTGTTTGGTGGACCATGAAATTGTAATTATCTAGTGTTATCTGCATGTCATCTCACGGCTGATTTCACAGCTGATGCCATGTCATCTGCATCCATCCATTTGAACTATGTGTTTGGTGGACCATGAAATTGTAATTAACATACTAGATTTCACAGCTAATGCCATGTCATCTGCATGAATATGTAACTTGATTGTTGTGACTAAAGGGCACATATGAATGGATGGTGTGGATAAAACACATGCATCAATGTGGGGGCACAATCATAGTGGATTTTGAAATCCACAAAAAAATCCCATCATATATATCTAGTGTTGTAGGACTAAATGATATGATACGTATATATTAAACCAAGCCTTCCCATCTTTGCCAAACGACTCGAGGGATTTTATATTGAATCAAATGCAATTCAATACCACTTAATGCCACCTAATCTAGCATTCCAAACAAGCATTCAAATTAATATACCTTTTACTGAAGTTGATGACGTCTATTTTTGACTTTGGACATGATAAAAATTTTATTTTTTATTTTTCATTTTAATATTCCCTCAAAAGTCTATTCACGGATAAGCTACGACTACAAAGAATAGAATTAAGAAGGAATGTGTTTAGTATAACGTAAGGATATTAACATTAAATAATAAAATGAAGGAAAGTAGATACAGTAATGATTTGATCTTGTGGAATGGAGATTGGAGTTACAGAAAGAGTTGGTACAAGTGGAATTCTAAAAAATAAAATGAAGATCCAAAGAGGCATGGATATAGTAAAAATGATTTTTTTTTTTTTTTTAAAGGCTTATTTGGCATCTCTTATTTAATCCAATAATGGCTGCTAATAAGAATTAGAGTAATAAGGGCCTGTTTGGAATTTCTTATCAATTCAACAAGAGCTAGTCTAATAAGAGCTTGAGAATTAAGACTTTTTGTTATAGCACTTATTTTACAATAAACTCATGTTAGTAAAATCATATTTTCAAAAAGAAAAAAAAAGAACTCTTATTTAAAAGAAGCATATATATATATATATATATATATATATATATATATATATATAAGTTATCGTCAATTTTAAAAATTACTACGACTCCATCTCAAAACAAGCATGTCCTTCATGCCTCTCACCTTAGATGTGGGCCATCTATCATGTCCGACAATTGATGTCGATCGTCTATAATGTACAGCCCACCTTTGATGTGAGTCGTCCATCCAGTGGGTCAAACTTTTAAAGTGGGTTATTCATCATTTTATGATTGTGTGAGATGTGGACCATACATCACTAGTGGCCGACCTTTGACATGGATGGTCCATTATGTGGGAGCCCACCTTAATATAGTTCATCCATCATGTGGGGCCGACCATCAATGCTAATTATCTTTCATGCGGAGCCCTTTAATATCTATTGTTCATCACATGGTCCACATCACATTTGATGTTTGGTAGAGTTAGTGCCCTAGAAAACCATCCGTGCCCTTATCGACTAACCATGTGGATGTGATTAGGTGAATCTCAACAGTTGATCATGGCGACCATGGGTCCCAGATTGGATATGGGATATCCCTTAGATTTATTGTTCTCATTCATTAGGTTTGTTAAGGAGTGATTCCTCTGATAGTTCTTAGGAACTTGAGATTGGACATGACAGTCACTTGGAGAGTCTTGATCTATGAATCTCAATACCCTATTAGACCATGACTATCACAGGTGTGTGGGATACGCATGTGGACATCAGTTCATAAGATGTATACTAATCTTATGTATGAGCAAACTAACTTGGGTCAGGATGGACAGTCTCCACCATTGAGAGTCGACTTCTTGTTGGTTTATGCCTTGCACTTACCTTGCACATGTGTCAGTGTGTCATGCACATAGGATCTAGTTTGGACCTTTCGTCATTTACATTGGTGGATCGAGATCAAGTTAATAGTCTGGATGCTTATTAACTTAGACCGTGATAGTGAAATTAGAACTTGATGACGCATGAAAGATGGTTGATACTTACACTTGATGACGTTTAAGATTTATAATCTTGACTTGTCAGCTTTAGCTCTTCCTATAAGGTCCATGCAGATACCAATAAAGTAGACATAGCTAGGTACTTCCATCAAGAGTCTTTGATTCTTACATGAGCCAACAAAGGGAATTCACTAGTTTGCGTATAAACATATTTATGGTTTTGATATGGATAGATCAGAGACTCATCAGGTAGTTTTTTCTTCTGGGTCCAATACTTTGAATGTTTTTATCATATTTTCAAATATTTTTAATCATTAATTTTTGTTAAAAAAATTTAACCATTAAACTTGCTTTCTTCACGCTTAATAATAGCCTAATGGGCAGATCTAATGGTTTAATTCTGATTGAAATGAGATATGATCAGTGGATACGCCATGGAAGTGAAGGAATTGAATTATAAATAAATAAATAAATGATGTGAATTGACAGGTTTCCTTTATAGTAGGTTATATTGAAGTATTTAGGTTGGCGGAGCACTATACTAGGTGCACCCTTAAAAACACTAATTCTCCTTATTTGTATGATCATATCCCAGAGGAGAGAGAGTTAGCCTCATCCCATGGAACGTGTGAGCATGAGGAAAAAGTGAAAGTCACAGAAAGAGTAAAGATCGACTCCATCCTCTTCTATTTTCTTCACGTGTGGTCCACTTGTGTTGATGATATGTGTCTTTCTCAGCACCTACCAAAGAATTAGACGTTCGTCTATTTTGATTCCCTAGTATTGAGATAGATCAGAGAGAAAATCCTTGGTTTAAAAGATCGACATCACATAAATCTCTTTCATACACATCACGTGCACGTCTATCTCCATATATATATATATATATATATATATATATATATAAAATAGACATTTGATGTTATTGTAAAGGGGAACTCTAGGGATGGGTCCCATAATTAAATTGTGTCATACTATATTCCACCCTACTTGTACACTAGGGACCCAACAAGTGGTATCCGAGCAGTCTCATTCCACGATAATCATCAATTTCTGATTTGATAAAAAAATTCAGCCGTGTTTCTAATACATAAAAACTAGTTAGATTGTTGTCCTTAAATGAGGATCGGACTGGTTTTCATTTCGCATTAATCAAATTTCTAGATTAGGAGTTCCAGTATGTTAAAGTTGGCTTTGTCGGGCACATCCTTTTTGGGATCTGATTCTTTTACATTTGAGATCACATTGTTTAAGTAGTTCATTTTTATTAGTTTTGCACATGGGAATTTTATGTTTATTGCCCTATTGATTGGTGGTCTTAAATTGCATAGATGTGGTGTGGATGGATCATGATGGGAAATCACATATTATATGCGTCTCACGTTGTCTGTATGATCAGATATGGGCCGTAGTCTCTCAGTTTTTTAGTAAGAGCATCATCTATATCTTTTAGTGACCATGAGTTTCATTATGATGGGCCCGAATTGGCCGTGATGATATGAGATCTTTGGTCATGCATTTCACATCATACATGTGAATCTATGGATCATGATGGTTAAATGAGGAAATAAATTGTGTATATATAAGTATTACAAATATGAGGAGCAAGATGGACGAAGTGGGTTTGGGGTAAGAGGCCTAGAGTGGGGCCCACCATACGGACAACGTCTGTGCAATTTTGAAAGGTGCAAAGGTGTGGAGTTTCCTTTCTCTCTCTCTCTCTCTCTCTCTCTCTCTCTCTCTCTCTCTCTCTCTCTCTCTCCTTCCTTATTTTAGTAGTTTCCTAATTATAAGATTCCTAATCAGATTCTAATTAAAATAAATTAGTTTTTTAATTTATTTATGCCCTGAAATATTTCTTTATGAGATTTTATTGGACCCATTTGTAGAAATAGATCTAATATGCATGGCAGCTCGTGCGTTCGTGCATTCATCTAGGAGTGGGACCACCCTTGATTGGTGTGGGGTCCACTTGGAATGTGTGGTGTGTGAGATTGAAGGGCTTTGATACGGGCTAATATGAGGTGGATCCTACACCCCTGACCATCTTGAAAATTGCATGCATGTACGAACTTATTGGACTATGGACAACAAGCTCACGACCCAAATTTGACCCATTTTAATAGGTCTTATGAGAAAGATAAACCATTTACATTAAATTACTTGTTGGTATTTTCAAAACAAGTGGTCGTACGCCCCAAACGGACATCGGATGGCTGAGATTTAGCATAGACAAGTTTGAGTTTCCAGGTGCATCTTTTCTACAATCCGAGGTGACGCCCTCTGACTTATGGCTAAATTTCAGGAAATCTGATGGTCTCCTTTAAAGAATATAATTTGATGGGATTATGGTCTGGGGTGTTAACTTTGAAAAGTGGGGTCATTTGCCCTTATCGGAGTTTGGACCGTTAAGTTATTGGACCGATAAGATCGACTCTCTATTGACCAAGCAATGACATATGTTAGGTGGGACGTGTCTTAAGATCTAGATATAAGGTTGAGATAAATTTTCTCTAATCATTTCTTCAATGTGCATGTAGAATTGGACAGAACGGATGGGACATTGGGTGTCTAGATCTGCTCAAAAATATCCCAGACCGTTCATTGGAAACAGGTTGTTTTGATCAGATCCGTTAGATCTGACTTTGGATTTGCCCTAAACTTGACCCTTGGCCCAATTTGCATGTTATAAAAACTTATGTTGACTCATTTTGGTTCATAGAGCACTTGATCATGGAGATACGGTCGTATCAGTCTATGAACCTTGGTTGGTCATTTTGGGCAGTTGATTCACGTAGAATTGATAATCATGTGCATGATTGTTTAGATTTTTATTTGATTGCATTTAGTGATCACACATGTAGCTTATGTGGGGCCCACACACCCTTGGTATGACACCACATGTCCAGTCATGATAGTCATGTTGGGGCCCTCATTTGGATGAGCCTGCCCATATCATCATGGGAACCACTTGTTCGATCAGATTTCTATTTGATCTCCCGGTTATAGACTTGGACAAAGCTAGATGAATTGATGGAGTGATGATTTGACTCTAGGCACTGAGTGATGTGGTGTAACACGCCGTGCTTTCCAGTGTTCGAGTGTTATCATGTAACCTAACTTAATATAAATATAAATTTATTTTATTTAAACATCTACATTTGTTTTAACTTGAATCCAACCGTTGGAAGAAATCCAATTCCATCTATGGACAAATCCAACCAACTATTTCGGACTTAACACCTTGAATCATGAGACCCATTGGTTAGAGTATTCATAACATCGTATAAAGTGATCAACCACTTGACACACTAATAAGTTAATTTAGGGGTTAAATCAAGCATTTAAAAGTTCATTTATATAGATCTTAAGACTGCTACGATTCCTATAGAAGGTTTTAAATCAATCTAATCATGGATTTATAAAGTAGATATTATAGTTAAGCATACAACTACGAAGATGCACATTCGCTCAAAGAGTAACTTAATTGGAAGAAAACATACACTAAATTTTGTGAACTAAATTACTTAGGAATCATGTGGGACCATTTATAACATTTGACGTCAATCCGACCATTAGATTGGTGGGAATCATTAGTTGGCCATGAGATTACTAAGTATGGCCACTCACAATTTAAAATGATCTAATCTTTCTTATCAAAGCCCTATAGGGGCTGAGTGAATAAATAAATGGTGTTAATCAGGGTAAGACCCACCTAAACAACTTAAAAATTAAATGAAATAAATTAATAGTAATGATAATAAGAATAATAACAATATTAAAAACATTGTAATTAACTATAATGTGTGGTAGGCCATCTGATCCACAATCCAGCTACAAATCTATAGTTAGATGGTCCCGTAGAGCCTTTATACCGTTGATGATGAACCTCGATGTAATCTAACCAACAGATCGAGGCAAATACACAAGTATGATCTGAATCGAGTCATGGGACCCACCTGAGATTTGGATCCACCTGATTTTAGGTCAGAAGCCTTGGTTGGGACCTATAAAACTAATGAACGGAGTGGATTTGTCACAAACTTCATAATGGGCCCCACGATGGTGTGAATGCACACAAGTGCAACAGAACTCGCGGTGTACCGGACCACCATGCCCAGTCAAACAGGGCTGACCTGACAGTTTCCAAAGAAGGAAACATTCCTTCTCTCTTTTTTTCCGGCAACGTCCGTTTCAAACGGACGGACACTTTTGCCCGATAAATGACCCACCATACGGCCTCTCTAACACGATCTGAACCGTCCATCACGTCGCGGAAATAAAACTAAATAAACTCATGTGGTTTGTACAATCCAGGCACTCGTGCACGCTCACAGCGGCGAGCACAAAAAGGCCAGAGTGCAAGCCGGTTTGTGTTTCTAGCCACCCCAAAACCCATCCATGTGACCAAGGTGGGCCACCTATAGCCAATCCAAACCGTCCATCTGATTTACAACATGGGTTTGACCAAATCCCAACTGATCTCATGGGTTTCCTGCGGCGTTTAGGCGCACGAATCTCGGCCCAAATTGATGTTGTGCATGGAAATTTCTGAAAATAGAAACTGTTATTGTTGCACTGCCAGCTCAGCAATCCGTGTGACCTCTCCCCTTTCCAATCCCAGCCGTTCATTCTAGAGCAAATCCTAGCCTTTCAAGCTAGGTTTGTTGTATAAGAAAGAGAATGGGAGAGAAAAATCAGCCGTAAGTTCCTCCCTCCTAGCCCATTGAAGAAACCCAACTGAAGCTTCAATCTGTTGGTTTCCCAACCTCCCATAAGCCTGTTTACATCATCCTTAGGCACCGTTTTGAAAGAAAATGCAGACATTTACAATCTGCCATTAATGGCGGGTCGTCTTCCCTGTTGGAAGCTCAGCCGGTTAGCTCCTGTTGTAACCATTAGTCTCAGGCCAGTTACTAGGTGGCCATCTCTGATGTGGTTTACACAGATTAGAGAAAGAAATGGAGAAGAAACAGGGGAATGGGAAGGAATGGAGCAGGAAAGAAGAGAGGGAGAGTGCATTTCTGCACTGGCTCAACTCGAACCGGGCCGAGTCTGGCTCTGCCGAGCTGCGAGCTCGAGTCGGGTCAGGTTCTCCTGAGCCCGTTGCTGGGCATCTTTCAGCAGATAGAGAGCATGGGAAGAGGGAGAGTAAGAGGAAAGAAAGAGATAAGGAGAGAAGAAGAAGAAGGAAAACAGAGGACTGAGTGGGGTTGGCTGGCGAGTCGATTGGACTCGACTCGGTTTGAATCCCAACTCGAATCGGTCGGTCCCCTTGCTGGGATTTTCCAGCAGTGGGAGAAGAGGGAAGAAAAGAGAAAGAAAGGGAATAAGCGGATAGAGAGAGAGAGAGAGAGAGAGAGAGAGAGAGAGAGAGAGAGAGAGAGAGAGAGAGAGAGCAGACTCTCCGTCGAGTCAGCTGGGTCGAGCTCAGTCCGAGTTGGGCCAAGCAGTAGGTTGAGCTGACCAAGGATGGACTGAGTTCAGACTCAGCCGGGCTCGTCCTGAGTGAGAAGGAGAACAAAGAAGAAGAAGATGGGGAAAAGAAGAGGTGGCAACCAAGTTAACTTGGGTGCTAAGCTGCGTTGGTTCAACTCAAACTAAGTATGTCTTTTCCTCTCACTTTGCAATTTATTTTAAATTAGAGTTTTAGTTGGTTAATAGATTTTCAAATCTCAAATTAAGGCATAGCCATTAGCAGGTTATGTATGCTAGCATTAGTTATTATAAGCAAATTTCGACCATTAGATGTTAGATATTAGTATTTATCTACCATTCTTGAATGCTATCATTTATAATAGATCACACTATTCATTACCATTATGATAATTATTTTGCTACATTAGCTAATATTAATTATAACATTAATATTAATAAGTATTTTATAATTACTAAATTAATACTAAAATTAATTGCACACCAATTAAGGTTCAAACCCTAGAAACCTAGCCTAGACCCAAGTAATCTAAACTCTAAGTCAATACCCTAAACCTAAATAGTATCACAGGTTTAGATCTAAATATAGAAATTTATGATATTAGTCCTTACTATATTATTTTTAGTAGAAATTCTATTATTATTACTTACATTATTTGGAAGGTATTAGTCATTATAAGAATGTTAGAGAACATCAGTGCACTTAAATATGAACTTATGATCCATTATTATTAATATTGATGGATTACTACTTCTATTATGAATGTTATTTGACAATAACAATAATAATTATAATAACAATAATAGTAATGATAATTGAGGATTCAAATCCTAAAATTTAAGTTTAGGACTAAACCCCAGGATAAAAACCCGATTTTACACCAAAAACCTAAAAATAAGTAATCCAAACCCTAGGTTATAATGACAACCATAAACAGTACGTAGAACATGGATATAACTATACAACTTATAATTCATGATAGGATACAAGTCTAAGGGTGTGAGCTCTTCCTAATAACATTGGAAAGCGAGTCGACAAATAAGGTGATGATTCTTCTCCTTAAGCTTTCTATCTTCCCATTAGCTTAAGTTATAGTTTGTATTTCAATTTATAATTGATATCTCCCTTTTATAATCACATGCGTTAGCTGATGGAAATTGAATTGCTATAATACATGCTTAATGTTCATCCTGTATATTTGTTCATGGTTGTAGATTATTTGTGGATTGTTTATGGAATTAAACTGGTACATTAGTGGGAAACCCCTCACTTAGAAATATACACGCATACTTGGGATATAACTCGATTGACGATGATTGCAATGGACCTTCGATCTAGTGGTTATTGAGTGGTGGTCTAGATGGATCATTGATGTGGGCCTACCATCTAGGGTTGTTGTGTTCGATGGTTTTTAAGCATGGTATTTATTATATGGTTTTGATATCGGCCATATGTGACATATTTTGATACTTGCCTTACATGGTTTTGTTTTGGTACTTGTCCTAAATGGGTTCGATGTTTTATATAGTGCAACTATGCGATGGTAAGCCCCATATACTGTAATATAATTGACCACTAGTTGATGAGTTCCCATTAAACATCCTAAGATGCTAGTCTCATGGGCTAGGGATTGTGTTCATGTGACACTATGCACGAGCCGTCGGTCTATGCTGGGCCATGTGCTCCCTATAGTGACTGTGAACTTATTTAAAATGGCTGGTTGCAATTGGACTAATAACGGATTGGCTAATCATGCATGCATAGCACAGACCAACATCTATTATTGTCATACGTGACATACGAATTCACCTGACTGGATGTTTTACCCGGGACACAGACCATCATCTGTTATTATCGTACGTATTTTCCTGTCTGGATGTTTTACCCAGGGTACAGACTGTCTGGATGTTTTACCCGGGTCGATGACTGTATGGATGACGAGCCCAATGTTCGTCTGGATGTTTTACCTGGGACAATGATTGCATTAATGCATCCATGAAAATAATAAGACTGCATTTACTCTGTTTTAGTTGCTTGAATATTCTATACTATTTCTTACCTAATGTAGTAGTGTGTAATCTTGAAGGGAATTCACACTGAGTTGGTCACTCATCCATCAAATATACAACCGTACAGGTTGCGCATGTGGCTTAATTGATTTTCAGGTTCAGACTGATGAGGAACAAAGTACCACTGTAAAGATGCATGATTGTATTGTCAAGAGTTACTATATGGTTTTATAGTTCCGAATTTGTTACAATTTACTTTGTTTACATATAATATCATTTCACTTTGTAATTGTAAGTTTAAGACATTGGTTTGTATAAATCATTATGGGCAACCTCTTCTACATCCTAAACATAAAACGAAATTTTTCATTATGTATGATTTGTCCATTCTACAATCATCTGCTTACTCTGATAGTTAAAAAAAATAAACTCGAATTGACCATCCTTTAAGGTTAACACTCGAGTTTTTGGAAAACAGGTCGTGTACTCAGGTCTTGAAAAGTTGGGGCATTACATGTGGTCATTGGATTGCCCTATATCTCTCTTTTATGTGGACCTTGGATGTTAGATGGTTTTGATCACTTTGTGCTTAATTGGATTGTGTATCACCCATTGGTGGGTTATTTGATAACATATTTCGTGTATAAGTGCTATTTCTTATAAGAAAGTCTCTGGATATTTATGATTTGACTTATGATGATCAGATCTGTTCAAAGTGGAATATGGACTATTAGATCCTTGGTAGATCGATCTCACCCGTTAGAGATTGGATTGAGCTATAACTTGACGATTAGCTTAATGTGGAGAATGCATATAAGGTCCAAATTGAGTAGTAGGAAGCTCGAACATGCACTTCTCTCAAATCAGCCCCTATCTTATATGGATGATGGTGTTAAGCGTCAAATATTGCATATTAGACCCTAGTTATTACCTAAATTTATGTGCATGACGATGTTTAAACGGTCTATTTTAATCGCGTTTGTGTTGTAAGGTAAATTTAGTAGCTTGGACTGAAAAAAGGTACTAAAAATATGGATTTAACGCTCCGAAGTCAACAATGCAAGGGATAGACCCCAGGGGATCGAGATCGAAGAATTTACACATCAGATGTTCGAGAAATTCAAGTGATTG
Organism: Magnolia kwangsiensis; assembly: GCA_037074715.1. Taxonomy (NCBI): domain Eukaryota; kingdom Viridiplantae; phylum Streptophyta; class Magnoliopsida; order Magnoliales; family Magnoliaceae; genus Magnolia; species Magnolia kwangsiensis. The sequence goes on from CM073586.1 coordinate 18,376,506, forward strand.
AAGTCCAAGAGGCTTGAAAGTCATCCTGAATGCAAGATCACAGGATTCCCACCATCTGTTCGGCGCGAAACATTATATTTGGCCCGAGGACCCTAAATTAACCGTACACGTCGAATTTCAACCATTGGATTCTTGTGAAAGTTTCCCAACACGGAGATCAGGCCATAAAACGCTGATCTGGGGCCCACCTGATATCTAGATATGCTTCAATTTTGGCCTCAACCCCTTAAATTGGGAGTCAAAACGGATGGACGGAGCGGATTTCTTATATAAACCACAGTGAATCCCACATATGGCGTGAGAGTGCACACTCTCACACCACACCGAACCAAGAGTCCGTTCTACAGAGAGTTGACCTGACTCTTCTCCAAGGAAACGTCCAGCGGATAGACTTCTTCCACCATTTTTGGGTAGTGGGGCCCACACATCATCCAAATGGATGATTCGGACCATCCATATTCTCTAGAGGGGGGCATAACCCTCGCCAAGCCTTCCTTTTGGTCCCATACACACGATCACACAATTTTCACCGTCAAACGCAAGATGAACAGTAGCTTGAGTTAATTCAGTGGGCCACGCCAACCTACCAAAACCACCCCTTCCCAACTAATTTTTCTCCAGGAATCTAATGGACGGGGTGAATTCTTCCAAAAACATCATTGTGGGGTCCACCAGCATCTCAGAGCAAGATTCTTCCTTTTACGCACGAGTGGACGTGATCGACCATGGCGTGCCATTTAGTGATCATGGGAGTGATCGGACGGTCGATATGGACCGTTCATATGAAAGCCAAGGTAGGGTTGACCATTGCCAAGGTGCTAGATACCACGGTCAAGCCTCCACCATCCCTACAAAATAGTCCAAACGCGAGCATCTCCGCGATTTTCCGCTGCACACGGTGTGTAAGAGCTACGCATGTCCTCTCTAGCCTGACCGACTTTACTAAGCTTATAAAAGAGAGGGAGAGAAGGACATGAGAGCATCATTCAGGTAGCCATAGAGGCAAATCTTTGAGATGTGGAACAAGAGAAAGGAGAGAGAGAGAGAGAGAGAGAGAGAGAGAGGGGGGGGGGGCTTCCTTCTTCTTTGTTCTTTTTCCTTTCGTTTGATGTTTTCTTTAAGAATTTAGTTTCATCATGTCTATGATGAGCTAAATCTCTTAGCTAGGGCCAAGAGGTGAAGCTTGTAGTGTGATGGGGTGATTTCTACGGATTTAATTCAGTTTTATGAACGGATTTTGATTCTAGTTTGATTATAAGGAATGCCTTTAGTTTTTAATAATTTGTTGTGACTTAAATTACAATAGATCTGCAATGGCTTTGAGTATTTCTTTTTCATTAATTTGATTATGAAGTTAGGAAGCCCTGTTGTTTATCATTGCCCCTTGGACATGGTTAGATGATGAAATCCTTCCTAACATTCATACATCTCTTAGATTGGATATGGATTGGCTAAATTCTATTGTTTGCTTTGTCTCATGGGCATGGTTTTATGATGGAATCAATTCTAATTCTCATACCTCTCATCTCTTGAAAACTAGATGAAAAGAAGTTCAACTTTAGTTTTTAAGGTGATATTTTTCAACTGGATGAAGATGGGACTCTAATTCCAGTTGTGTTCATGAATCAAGCATAGATCTATCCGATCTCTACAAGTGGATCCTTGGCACCCTAGTTTCTCACCTTTAAAATTTATTAGTTTTTAATTAATCTATTCACCATTATTCTCTTAATTTTCCTGGTTTAGATTACATCTTCGCCCAGTTCTAGTTCGAGTTATTTTCAAATTACATACAAGGTTTAGTCCATGTGGATTCGACCTCAGTCTTACCGAGTTTACTACTACATCACAACCCTATACTTGGGGTGTGAACAAGTTTTTGGCACCATTACCGGGGATTGACAGTTACATTTTTCTGAGATTAACTAGTTTTAAAATTAGGTTAATATTAAGGTTTTCTAACTTCAGGATTAGGTTTTATTTTTTTAATTTTAATTTTAGGTTTTATTTTTGTAACACCCCGATTCTCAAAACCCGAGGATAGTCGCTCCTCATTGAAAACTCGAGTATTACGTTATGAAGTAGACTAACATACATCCAAATAGCAGCAAATTTCATAACATGTACTAAGACAACATTTCATAAACTAATTAAGGATATCAAGAGTAACACAAAGGGAGTTTAATATATGTAAATGAGAGTAAAATGAAATCCCACAACAAGGAAAATGTTTTATTACAATTCAAACAAACACAAGATCTAAAATATGAAAGCAAGTAAATCCTAAATTATCAGTCAAGCTCCAACGACTTAACTGCAATGGCATAGAGGCCATCATCTCGATACTCCTCATTAGCTGCACCAGGGGTCCCATCATAGGCGTCATCTTCCTCTATCATACTTGTGTCTATTTGGTGCAACCGCATGATTGGGTGAGTGAAAACTTAGTGGGAATTTTCCGCAAGGATTCATGCATACCATGTCATTCCAAGACAGTTTAAATCAAACATACGCAATCATAATGAGGATAACATGAATTCAAATGTAAATATATGAAAGTATGAATGTATGCTCAAGTCATAGATCTGAGGATGCACATCCAGTTGTCAAAAGAAAGGGTCACCCGCAATAGTAGACTACTGGAAAAGACTATACAAACCACCCGCGGTAGATTAACTACCTGGAATAGGCCATTCAGACGAGTGTGCCCAATGATATCTCTTGAAAAAGTACACGGCGTACGCCCGAGGAGAGTCTAATCCTGAAAAAGCCTCATGTAAAGAAAGAGCGCCCAAAGTGGCATAAATGCACATGTTCTGTGAGTTTAACTGAAGTGTTAGAGCCTTCAGAAATTCAATTAGAGTGTAACTTACATCGAGCACTCGAAAAAGTTCATATGTCATGTGTGAATGTTATGCACCATGATACCCATGTACATTCCTTACATTTAACAAGATTGCTCTCATAAACATCATCAAAGCTTGAGGTCTTTTAATCAAATAGCAACATCAAACATGAACTTAATCATAAATCCTAATAATTCCTCTAGGCTCAAGTAAAGGCCCACAAATGCGGTGTGTCAATCTCAAGTATGGTTAAACAAGTTGAAATATTTAAAGGTATATTCCACATTTCTTATCAAAGAAGACATTCATCATATATTCCTCATTATACAATTTATAAGACAAAATAAGACGTAAGTTGAAGGCTCAAGTCATAACTACTAGAAGTGTACTATAATTAAGCAATCACAAATGTACCATAGAGAATATAAGGCTAAGTTCTATGCACATGGTTAAACCATATAGAATTAGAGTAATAGGAATTTAGTATTAATTCATGTTCATCGCTACAAAATAGGAATAAAAGGATTAGATCACTATTCACATTATTCCAAAATTCCATACACATTAAATTTGAAACTAAAACAGCCTAGCATATATAAGAAGTAATGGGGCAATTATACTATTTATAAGATAGTTGGAAACGAGATTCTTATCTCATGTTATAACTAGTACATGAAATCAAGCAATTACTAATGAGGCATAAAGAGTGTAATACAAACTCCTATAAATTAAATTAGAGAAATATGGTTCAAACATTAACTCATGATTATCAATATCAACTAGAGGTTAAATGGAGTGAAAATCAGTATTTACATTCTAAATTTCTCGACTCTTTAGGCTTAACTAATTTGGAACTCACCTTGATTGCGAGTTTCTCTTAATTTGAATCTTCTTATAAGGCGAGTCTATGAGCTTCTGATTTGGAATTGATTGAAGGAAGGTGTCTTTCAAGTGTATTAGTTGTAAACAGTCCCTGAATGAGATGTTTTAGAATCTCAGCGAGTTAATACCGAGTTGACTCAGTTGGGGTTCTCAACTAATGATTTGTTGAGCTTAATTCAAAGGTTTTGTTAACCACGGGGTTAGATCATGGGTCTATTAAACCCAATGCTCATCAACATCATTCACCACTGGCTGGAGTCAACTTGACTCAGCTGAAAAATTGACTGAGTTAGCCTGATAAGGAGCATTGAGTTGGCCTAGTTGTGAAAAATGATTGGGTCAATCCCCAAATGGAAAACCAGTAACACCAATGGCTGGGCCCAAGCTTAACTAGGGCGGACTACAACCCAGGCCCAGCTGAGTCGGAGTTTTACCTCCCAAAACTGGACTTGAGTCACTGACTCAGTGCTAACTCATCCCAGCCATGTTTCTTTAGCTAGTAGTGTGTAACTGAGTGCACCCATCTAAGATCAGATTGCAGTGCAGGTCACTATGCAACGTAGGCCGATCACAGCCATGGATTCCGATCTGGAGTTTCCATCCAAAAATGTAGCTGAGTCACTCAACTCGTGACTGAGTTGAGGTGACAGTGAATATAGTTAGCTGAGCAGACGAATTTCAGCGATAACTGGGGGAGGATTTATGAAATTACCTGATCAGGGGCACGGTACGAGCGCAGGAAGGGAGCTAATACATTGGAAGTCAAGGATATTTCGCCCGAACCTGGTTCGGGTCCTTGTTTCGAAGCGAAATTGTAGCTAGGAGTTCATCCCAGCCGTTTCTCCTGGATTCACCCTCACGGCTCTCTCTCACCATTTCTCTCTATCTCACCTTCTCTCTCTCTCTCTCAGATTCATTCATAGTAGACAGATTGGGTTAGGACCCGACCTTGACTCAGTGGCGAAGTAGCTGAGTCGAGTTGCTACGAAACTTGCAACTCGATTCCAGCGGCGCCCAAAAATTCCTCTCTTAGCATTTTCTATTCTCTCTCTCTCTCCCTTGGAATTTTCCATAATGCACGGCTATTTATAGCCTTACTGTTTCTGGAAACGTCTCCAGCTAATCGCAAGGATTAGCGGGCTATTAACCTAAGCCGACTGAGAGAACACTACCGCCAGGATTCTCTTAAGTAGCTGATCGTGTGCATGGGTCCAGGTGTCATTCACGGATGGGTTTCAGGTTTGATGGGCCACAAGATGGACGCTTTGAATTGGTGAAAGGACCTGATCTTAAAAGGATAGGTCTCACTGTCATTTTGAGGAAGATGACTAACGAAAATGACAACTTTCAACTGAGTGGCTAATCCTAAGATCAGGACCATTTAGACGGTCTTGATATGACCTATAAGTAATGTGGGATCCATTTTACGAAGCAAGGATGGCCGTTGATTAAGGCAACTCGTTGAAAGTGAAAAATCGGGGTGCAACCTCAAGATCTCGCTATTTTCTCGGTAGCTACAAAAATATCAGGTTGCCCTACTTCGGACGTCTAAGATTTGCCTGATGGAAGCTTTTAGGCGTAAACGATCAGCGGAGATGGGTTATTTCCATAAACGAAATTATTCCTTTCGCCACAAGTTGCCGCCGTGGCATTACTAGAAATAGGGTGATGACGGTGCATTTACGTGGTGCGAGAGCACGTGGTTTCGAGCTTACTTGGCCATCCGGATTGCTAGCGAGACATGCGGTTTAGAAGGATTTCATATCCAGGCGTTGCATCGGGATGACCCTGTTGATCCACAACTCGAGCGTTCCACCGGTCCACACAATTCTAATATCAACCTGGGTTATGGTCGATGGGACTATCTAATCACGATAGACGGTTTGGATCAGATGAGAACAACTCCGATTACTCACGATGGTGGCCCATTTAAGGTCAAGCGGATGGCGCTTTTCAAATTCCGCGTGCGGCGAGAAATCAGGTGAAATCCCATCTATTTTAGAATTGTATCGAGTCAAACTTTATTTGACCCGATACCTTGTTCAGTGTACAGCGCATGCAATCTATCTACATATGCGCATGGGTTCGATGTGGGGTCCACTTGGAGTTCTAGGTCGATCCACGCCATCTGTCCATCTTGAAGGGTCCCTAGACACCTAAGGTCAGAGTTCTGGTAAGTTCTGACCATTTGGGATTGGGTTTTTGAGTTGACTATTCCTCATGCAAAGTTTGTTAGTTGCTCTGGGTTGAAGATTAGTCCATTCTTATCTTCGTAAGGGTCATACTTAAATGTCTATCCTTGGTGAGTGTTGCCTATTTTAATTGAACTGTTGGTTCCCTACTTTAGTGTGCATATTAGAGATCTCGAGGCGTGTTTAAAGGGAGATATAATCTTCCTTATGGCTAGGGTCTCATTACCGGGCTTATGTTAGTTCATAGTGTTGAGGATTGGAGTGGTTGGTACCATTTTCAATGGACTGTTAAAATGACCTTAGATTTAACTCAATGGGAGTTATAGACAAATATGATCTTTTAGAAGGATTCATGGGTTATAAGGATGGTCTCTTAATGATAGTTTTATAGTTTTATTCAGTGTTTCTCAAGTGCCTAAATGTTTTCTATGATTTAAATGGTAACACTCGAGTATTAGAAGTACGGGGTGTTACAGTTTTAACCTTAAAAACTAACTTAGCTTTCTATTTCTAGATTTAAAAACTTTCCTTTTTAGAAACTAACTTTCTATTTTTGTTTTTAGAAGCTTTTTAACATTAGGATTTCTAGTTTTAGAAACTAATTTCTTTTAGTTTCTTTTGCAAGATTCTAACATAAGAGCTTCCAATCTGGTAACTTATTTCTAATTCTTTCTCTTTCTATTTCTAGATCTCTTATTGGTGTAGGATTTTCCTTTATTCTTAGGATTAGATTTAGAGTTAAGGTTTCACCATGGAAGAGTGGGTACGTCATTATGCTAAGATGGATAAGAGATATTGGGGAGGAACATATAATGATTATGATATAATTCAACCTATATCTTTAGATTTTTCTTAAACCATCATCGAGAACCGATTGGAATATTATGCTCTGTCGGTTATAAGTCCTTACGCGATTATAATTATGGGAATGAGGATTATTATCAACCATTATATTCTGCCACATATGATCTGTATGACTATAACCAGTGGAAACATCAAAATTGGGAATATGAACTAACAATATGTTATAATGATATTCTCTTGGATCCCGTACCTTTGAGATCCAACCTAAAATGATACAAAAGAATTAATATCAGAGTCACATAGACAATCTTGCAGAAATTAGAAAAATGTTGGGAGCGCTTAATTCGTGCCTTGATAAACTAATGTTGGCTCGTTTACTCCAGCCTTAACCCAGACCAGAAATACAATGTGAGAAAAGTGATCCTAACTCGCTTGTGAAAAATTCTGCAATTTGGAATGAGTTAAATTCCATTAATGAGCATACAGTTTAATTTCCTGATGAGTTAATCTCGATGACGGTCTAAAGGAATGATCACGAGATGTGGGTGTCTTTCAAATATAATGATAGTAACACATTTCACTCATATGACACACGATTTTAATGATGAGGGAGAGGTTTATTTATTCAAACCTCCACCTAATTTGGAAAGAGAATGTGAGGAAAGCGATCTCATCCCAACAGTGTATTGCACTGAATTGGAAGATGATGTATATTGGGATGACGATCATGAATGTGCATTCCAAATTTCCTTGCAATCAATCTCAAGTTTGGTCTAGGTCAATAATCAAGAAATTCACGAAGTGCTCGGTCATAATGAGCTACTTCACTCACCTGATATGTCTGATTTAAATGTGAAGGATGAGTCCCTTATAACCGACCCTTCTAACTCTTATGAAACATGTTTAGACCACTCCCCTGAATTGAACGATGATATGCTTAGAGAGAAGGATGAGTTGCTCGATATTACTCTAGAATTTGAAACCACCTAGTTCAGGCCACCATCTGAGCTGTACACTTTTGACAATTCAATGCCTCTACTAAGTAGCTTCAATGAACAGAGTGTTCACATCAATGTTTTCTCTATTAATTTTCAATCTGTCTGTACAACACAAGAGTAAGAGAGCATACATCCATCCACTTTCAAAGACGATGAAATCCTTGGACAGATCATCACGGGCTTTAATATGGAAAACGAGTCACTCTCAGCTGAATTTCTCATCTCTTTGGATAATTGCTTGACACACTTTGCATATTCAAACGATCCCATAATAAAAGAAATAGTGGATGTCTTGCAAAATAATACCTCGATGGTTGTCACGGACTGAGGGAACCCTTACTCTGAACTCCTTCCCTTCATAGATCTTAAACGCTTGCCAAGGAGGAGCTAACAATGGAATCGAAGTTTAGAACTTCGGAATGTGTTGAGACTACATCACTTCTTGACAATTTTTTTGAATTTTATCTACCTGTAGTCTCTAATTCACCATGGGATACTAACTTTAAAACTTTTTCTGACACATGTGAATCATATATACTTTGGATACCTCGGGCGAATCAACGATAAATTTTTGATGAGGTACATAAGTTTCTCTGAAAAGTTAAGCTCAAGGGTATCTAAGCCTATTACAAAATGGGCTTTTGGATAATCCTGTTGAGAAACCTACTGAGAAATTTATCACAATACTAGCCAAAAGAGGAACCTTGCGGCATGACTGAGTAGCTTTTTTCCTGCTTTCATAGGACTAGGGTAGTTTGCTTTATGTTGTTGTAGGATAGTAAACTTTATGCCGTTAAGTTAGTTTACTTTCTAAGCTATTTTAGAATAGGTTGCTTTCATTGGTTTCACTCTTATGCTGACCCACTCTCACGCTGATATCTCCTTAGAAAGGTTGTTCAATTTCCTCGTTATGTGCTATCTTTCCATCACTTCTCTTTTACTTTCATTGTCTTATGTACATTGCATGTTTATCTCTGTACATTGAGGATAATGTAGATTTTAGGTTGGGATTGGGAGATTAGATTACCTAATCAGTATTTTCTTAGTCTTGAGCAAAAATTGTAGAAAATTTTTTAAAAATTATTATAAATTTAAAGTGATTTTGATGGCTATCTTTGATTTAGAATTATAAGATGCATGATGTTGGTAATTTATGACTCTTGGATTTAGCCATTGGTTAGATTTCACAATTAAGTTCGAATTATTAATTCATGATTAGAAGTTGTAAACATTGATTGAGTCATGATTTCACATGTCACATCTCGCTTACACATTAAGGTTTTAGTTTGATATTGAAGGATTAACTTGATAATCACTAAGTAAGAAAGGAACTAGCCTGGGAAATTTACCCATCATGATCAATAGAAAAAAAGAAAAAGAAAAAGAAAAATTAAAAAGAAAGAAAAATAAATACCCAGCTAAAAAGCAGTTGCCTTTGGAAAGGTTTGGACGAATAGTTTTCACCATGGGTCTGCTCCCTATAGGTGAGGATTCAATTCCCCTCATTGGCTTTACCTATAAAAGAGTGACATAGAGTGAAAGCCATCAATAGAAAAATCAAAAGTTGAAAAAATAAAAATATGAACTGTAAAGCAAATTTTAGTTTAGGTATGACTATCCTGAATACTTTTTTGGTTATCAATGTTATCATGAAATTGACGATTGGATCTCTTAATGATGATATGCCGAGATTAGACTATACACCCATGGAACTGAATGTTTAGAATTGTTCTAATTGATGAATTAATACTTTGAACTTGATTATGAAGTTTACTGTGCGCTTGAGTCTAGGAGAAAGTAATGCCCAATATTCATGAATCTTAGAATTCTATTGACCGAATTATTATTAAAAAATCACTCGAGTTTTTAGGAATTGTCTTATAAGTCTTAAATTATTTTCGCATACTTTTCTCGGGACTAGTAAAATGTTGGTTGGGAATTGTGTTGAGGGTCCAATATTGCATATTAGACCCCAGTTATTACCTGAATTTACGTGCATGACGATGTTTAAACGGTTATTTTAATCGCGTTTGTGTTGCAAGGTGAATTTAGAAACCTAGACTGAAAAAAGGTACTAAAAGCATGGATTTGATGCTCTGAAGTCACCAAGGCAAGGGACGGACTCTATGGGACCGAGATCAAAGAATTTACATGCTAGAGGTCCGAGATATTTAAGTGATTGAAGTCCAAGAGGCCTAAAAGTCGTCTTAAATGCAAAAGCACAGGGTTCCCATCATCCGTTCAGCTCGAAACAATATATTTGGCCCAAAGACCCTAAATTAACTATACACGTCGAATTTCAACCATTGGATCCTTGTGGAAGTAGCCCAACGGAGAGATCAAGCCATAAAACACTGATATGGGGCACACCTGATATCTGGATATGCTTTAATTTTAGTCTCAACCCTTTAAACTGGGAGTCAAAACGGATAGACAGCGAATTTCTCGTATAAACCACAGTGGACCCCACATATGGCATGAGACTGCACACTCTCACACCATGCCGAACCAAGAGTCCTGTCAACAGAGAGTTGATCCGACTCTTCTCCAAGGAAACATCCAACGTACAGATGTCTTCCACCGTTTTTGGGTAGTCGGGCCCACACATCATCCAAATGGATGATCCGGACCATCCATATTCTCTAAAGGGGGGAGAAGCTCTCGCCAAGCTTTCCTTTTGGTCCCATGCACGATTTCCACCATCAAATGCAGGATGAATGACAGCTTGAGTTCATTCAGTGGGCCACGCCAGGACCTACCAAAACCATCCCTTCCTGACTGATTTTTCTCCAAGAATCCAATGGACGGGGTGGATTCTTCCAAAAACATTACTATGGGGTCCACCGAGCATCTCAGCACAAAATTCTTCCTTTTACACACGAGCGGACGCAACCGACCACAATGGGCCATTCGGTGTTCATGGGAGTGATTGGACGATCAATCTGGACCGTCCATATGAAAGCCAAGGTAGGGTCGACCATTGTTAAGGTGTCAGATACCACGGTCAGGCTTCCACCGTTCCTACAAAACAGTCCAAATGCGAGTATCTCCACAGTTTTCTACTGCACACAGTGTGTAAGAGCTACGCACATCCTGTCCAGCCTGACCGACTTTGCTAAGCTTATAAAAGAGAGGGAGAGAAGGACGTGAGAGCATCATTCGGGCAGCCGTGGAGGCAAATCTTTGGGATATGAAGTAAGAGAAAGGAGAGAGAGAGGGAGCGTGTGGCTGGCCAGGACTTTTCCTTCTTCCTTCTTCTTGTTCTTTTTTCCTTTCCTTTAATGTTTTCTTTAAGAATTTAGTTTCATCATGTCTATGATGAGCTAAACCTCTTAGCTACGGCTAAGAGGTGAAGCTTGTAGAGTGATGGGGTGATTTCTACGACTTTGATTCATGTTTTTGAATGGATTCTGATTCTAGTTTGATTATAAGGAATGTCTTTAGTTTTTAATGGTTTGTTGTGACTTAAATTACAGTAGATCTGCGATGGCTTTTAGTATTTCCATTTCATTAATTTGATTAAGAAGTTAGGAAGCTCTGTTGTTCACCATCGCCCCTTGGACATGGTTAGATGATGAAATCCTTCCTAACATTCATACATCCCTTAGATTGGATGTGGATTGGCTAAATTTTGTTGTTTGCTTTGTCTCATGGGCATGGTTTTGTGATAGAATCAATTATAATTCTCATACCTCTCATCTCTTGAAAACTAGATCAAAGGAAGTTCAGATTTGGTTTTTAATGTGATATTTTCCAACTGGATGAAGATGGAACTCTGATTCTAGTTCTGTTCGTGAATCAAGCATAAATCTCCCTGATCTCTACAAGTGGATCCTTGGCACCCTAGTTTCCCACCTTTAAATTTTATTAGTTTTTAATTAATCTATTCACCATTACTCTCTTAATTTTCTCGGTTTAGATTACATCTTCGCTTAGTTCTAGTTCGAGTTATTTTCAGATTACGTACTCAGTCCCTGTGGATTCGACCTCGGTCTTACTGAATTTATTACTACATCACAACCCTATACTTGGGGTGTGAACAGATGGTTCATGGGTCCTGTTAGACCCTTGCATGCTAATCCCACGGATGTTGACATGAGTTGGTCCTAAGGCCTTACAAATGTTGACGGCGCCCTGGTCGCATATGTGGATGTTCGATGCAATGCGTGAAAGATGACAACATGGTCCAAACAAATGCCCTAAGGTTGACATTTGATTATATGCTTGTTGTTGTTTTGAGATAATATATGTACTAAGTTCATGTAGGGTGTTGTATTGGCTGGCAACCACATGCCCAGGCGCACACTCTGCGTGGGATGTAAGTTTTTGAAATATGTGTTGATTTCATGTAAGGTGTTATATTGGTTAGCAACCATATGCCTTGATGCACACTCTACATATAGGATGTTAGATGGATTCTTGAGACTTCTGGGTTATGTTACCTCTTGATTGCTTACTGTACTGGGAGTCGTCGGTCGTGCTAGGGATACAATAGGATAGGCTTCACATCTTTGTGCTTAAAAACATCATATTCCCTAATACAAGATGTAAGAACACTAAACTTTAAGGCTTATGATCACAGACATGACAAAGTTAAACAAAATTTATGAGGTTGTTTATTCAGAGAAGCTCTCTAGGAAACTGGTCCTAGAAGCTCGAGTGAGTACACACCTTAGATAGAGTACTATGTGTCATACATGGACCTTCTTCGCCTAAACCCAACTCAAAACTTTTATATGAGCTTCTGGTGATCTCTTACAAGTCTGAAAATTAGGAAAGATATAATTGGGATACCTGTACACCCCAAATTTTTTTAGAAACTCGTATTCCAAAAATTCTCAAGAAATCCATCTTGCATGCCTTAATCCTCTTTAGCAGTTTTTGTTTATGGATTTTCATCATGCCCCTCTCGCTCATATTCCCTAACCACATATGCCACAGATTTATACCGTCCATGTCAGATTGTGCGTGTGAGGTGGTAGCGGCCTCACCCATAACTGTGCTTCCGACCAACTTGTATAGATTTCCAACCTTATATCCATTCATTAACACCATTGCACCTCTGGTGACCTTTAATGTATTGTTGTATGTGGTAAAAATGAAACCATTTGTGTCTAAAACTTTCAAGGATATTAAGTTTTTCTTCGGATCTGGAACATGCCTGACATTACCTATAGTCTAAATGACTCTGTTAAACATTCTTACCTTGATGGTCCCTATTTTGATGGCCTTGCATGTTGCATCATTTTTCATCAGAACACTTCCACCATCATAAGCTTTGTAGTAATCGAATCAAGTCCTACACGAGCACATGTGATATAAACATCTTGAATCTAGTATCCAAGTGTCTAAGAGATGACTCATACCTGAAGAGACTGAGAGGAGGTCTTCTTCTGAGCTCTCTTCTGTTATACTCATTAATTCACTTGTATTCCATTTTCCTTTATTTTTCAGGTCATCTTTCTATTTCTAACAGTCTCTCTTGAAGTGCTCCTTGATGCTGCAATAGAAACATTCGTCGTTTGCCTTTGACTTCAATTTAGACTTTTTTTTCTTGTCAAAATGATATTGCTCCACGGATCGTCCACGTCCTTGATTCCCTTTTGCAACTAGTCATTCCGTCCGAGAGTCATCATCACTTGATTTCTTCCCCATCTCACTGAAAAAGAGAGTTGCGGTGATTTCTTCATGTTTCATTATATTCTTCCCATACAACAGAGTAGTGACGAGATGATCGTAGGATGAGGGAAGCGATGCTAGCATTGCTTTATCTTCTTCCTTGACAGTCTCTCTGAGCCTTACCAACTTACTATGTACAGACCTTTATAAATGTGTTCATGTGCTCCAGGAGATCGGATCCTTCCTTTAGTTTCAATCCGAAGAGTCATTTATTTACAAACAACTTATTTGTTAGGAAATTTGACATGTATAAGTCTTCTAGCTTCTTCTACATCTTCGTGGGAGATTCTTCATCCATGACATTGTACATATATAACCTCATCCGATAGGCGTAAACGGATGTGGCTCATAGCTTGCTCTCCGAGATTGCTCCAATAATCATCCGACATCCTCTTATCTTTTATTTACAACAATGTCTCAACCCTTGTGAAACTACAATATCCTTGGCCTTCTACTACCACAAACTAAAATTGTTCTTCTCATCAAATTTATATATATTGAATTTTGATTCTGACATCTTCGCTAAATCCCGAATGTTTAAACTGACACTCTCTAATACCACTTTGATGGTATCTCAGATTAACATGTCACTCTGATACCAATTTGTTAGAATAAACCAGCTCTGAATCACAATTCAACAATGTAAAACCAAGCCACAACAAACCCAGATCAAACCCTAAGTATTAAAAATTCAGATTTAACCCCATTGATAATCTGTACGCTTTGTGGAAGCACAATAAACGAAAAAAGAACAATATAATAAAGCACAACTAAAATCAAAAGTAATCAACCATATAAGACATGATATTTTACGTAAAAAATCCTCTCGAAATAAATCACGGCACAAAGGGATAAAAATCTCAACTATAATCAAAACTTTAGATTACACCACTCACCTTCTTTGATTAAAGGATTGCCCAATCTCCCTTTACTATGCACAACTCTTTGAAAACCATTCCTAGGCTCTTATAAACGTTAGAAACCCTCTCACCTCTAAAACCATTTCGTTTAGAGAAAACTTTTGTCTAGTATAAGCCTTAATTCAAAATTATGATTAAATACCCCTTATGTAAAAATACACAAACTGTCGGTCGTACCTTCTGTCAACCTTTGGTCAACCAAGCTTTCAACAGAGACTCTTGGTTGACCGAAACAGTCCATGGTCGATCGGCAACATCATAACAAAGTTTGATCGACCCTCGAATTTCTCGGTTGATTGAAGTACACTTACAACCGATTAAAAGATAAAATGCAAGGCATCCTGCACAATAACATATTATACCTAGATCAAGAGCTTATAACTTCAATGGTTGGTGTTAAAATGAGACATTTAAGATTATTTTTTGAAGTGTTAATTATGTTTATTAGCCTAACCATGGAGAAGCTTTTTTTTTTTTTTTTTTGCACACGCCCACACACCCCCACACACTCACGTTGCAGTGGGATTTCCCCACCTATGGATCCTCGAACCCTTGACCGAGTGTTGAAACTCCTAAGGGTCTACCACTGGAGCAAGAGTAATTAAGGATCTAACCACAGAGAAGCTAATACTAGGTAAGTACGGAGCTTGGAGAACTAAAGTCCATGTATATATGAGAGGTTATGGTCTTTGAAAAGTTATTGGTGAAGACGAAATCAAGATGCCAGAGAATGATCGATCAAGAATAATTTAAAAAGGAAAACCATGAAAGCATTAGTGATTTTGTGAAGGATTGTGTGTAAACATGTTTGGACACACATGAAGAATTTGGATTATTTATCTTACATTTGGAATAGACTTGAGAAACTTATCCTAAAATAAGTAATTTTGCAAGTACTAAGTGATGGGATTTTCCTCCTCAGATTAGAGGAGAGATGGAGGAACCGGTGAAAAATCGGAGTAATTCACCGCGTTGCTCTACCGGTCGTGGGGGAGTCACGACTGGTCGTGGGAGGCGCTCGACCGGTCGCGGGTTCGAGCCCTGTCACGACTCAAAGTCTAGCGAGTTGTGCTGTTTTTTTTCACGGTCTAGGACTAGTCGTGGGTGAGCTACGACTAGTCGTGGGTGGTATACGACAAGTCGTAGGTTACGTAGTTTGTTCCGCGATTTTATGCAAAACTATAGATTTGAGTCCTTTCGCAACAGGGATGCAGAAAGGAGTTTCCTAAAACTATAAAAAGGAGTTCCTAGGATTTTCTAGGGTATCATGTTGTGTGAAGAAAAATACAAGAGGGTTTCCTAAAAGGGCTTAGGGTGTGAGAGAGAGAGAGAAAAGAGAGAGAGGAAGCTTGTGGAAGGGAGCCGTCATCTCAGCGCTTCTACATCCTCGTGATCAGTGAGATCTCTCAGTTTTCTTTTTTATTCTCTTACTGTTTATCCACTCCTGCATAAGTGATAAATGTTTGATCATAGTAAGGTGTGCTTGTGATCGGTTGTAACGTTCTGCTTTCATAGTGGATTGTTGATCTGGACGAATCTCTTGTGTGGTGTGTGATTGTTGCTTTGATTGTTTTCATTGCATTATTATCCCATAATTTCGATTTGTTCGGGAGGCTAGATCCTAAGGTTTTGTGCAAGGCCCCCAACAAAGTGGTATCAGAGCGCTAAGTTCATTGAACGGGTAGGATCGGTTTGAAATTATGGAAGGTGGCTCATTAAGGATGATCAGCCTCAATGGTTCTAACTGGACCATATGGAAGGCTAAGATGGAGGACTTACTTTATTGCAAGGATCTATATTCTTCAATTTTAGACATATCAGCAAAATCCAAGGATATGTCTGATGAAGATTGGAAGAAGTTGGACCGGAAGGCAGTGGGGTTTATTAGACAATGGCTGGATGATTCTGTGTTCCACCATGTGTCTACGGAACCTCAGCCACTAGCCTATGGCTGAAACTATAAGGGTTGTATGAGAGGAAGACAGCCCGTAGTAAGATTTTTCTGATAAGGTGACTTGTGAATCTCAAGTTCAAGGATGGTGGTTCTATGGCCGAGCACATGAATGAGGTTAGCAATATAGTGAATCAACTCTCCTCTATGAAGATGGTCCTGGATGATGAATTGCAGGCTTTACTATTGCTTAGTTCGTTGCCTGACAGTTGGGAGACATTGGTAGTGTCTCTAAGTAACTCCACGCCAGACGGAAAGATATCCATGTAACAGGTTACTAACTATCTCTTCAATGAAGAGACAAGGAGGAAGTCTCAGGGGTCTACTCAGCAAGAGGCACTTGTGACACAGGAACGAGGGAGAGAAAAGAACAGGAAGGGCGGGAAGGCCCGAGATAAATCAAGAGGCAAGTTAAGTAACAGAAAAGATGTTGAATGTTAAAATTGTGGCAAGAAGGGTCAGTATAAGCATGAATGTCGTAAGACTAAACACGACAAGAAAGGAAAAGGAAAGGAGAAGGAAAATGAATCTAATTCCACTGCGGTTGCTTCAGATGGCGACGTTGTTATTATTCTTTCCACAGATCATGATGTTTGTCTCACGGCTACTAGTCAGGACACCGACTGGGTGATTGACTCAGGAGCTTCTTTTCACGTAACTCCACGCAGGGATTTCTTCACAAGCTACAAGTCAGGTGACTATAGGACCGTGAAAATGGAAAATTCTAGCATATCGAAGATCGTGGGGGTCGGTGATATTTGTGTGAAGACCGATGTGGGCTGCACATTAGTTCTCAGGGATGTGAGGCATATCCCAGACCTTCGCCTCAACTTGATGTCAACAGAAAGGTTGGATGATGATGGCTATAAAAGTTGGTTTGCTGGTGGGCGTTGGAAGCTCACCAAGGGTTCGTTGATCGCAGACAAAGGAAAGAAGTGTTGCACCCTGTACAAGACAAGTGTCAGTGTATGCAAGGGTGGGTTGAACGCAGCGGAAGATTCAGCTATAGACATGTGACACAGGCGTCTAGGCCACATGAGTGAAAAGGGGCTTCAGCTACTAGCGAGGAAGCGACTCCTTACAAACGTGATAGTTATACCTTTTAAAATCTGTCTTAATTATTTATCAGGAAAACAACATAAAGTTTCATTTGTTAAAACTGCTTCTCATGTTAATAAAGTGCATACATTAGATTTGGTTTATTCTAATGTGTGTGGTCCTATGAGGACAAAAATCTTGGGTGGGGCATTGTATTTTGTTACTTTTGTAGATGATGCATCTAGGAGGGTTTGGGCTCATGCTTTGAAATCCAAGGACAAGGTCTTTGGTGTGTTTAAATTATTTCATGCTATGGTCGAGAGAGAGACAGGTAGATCATTGAAGTGCATCCGCACTGACAATGGTGGTGAATACATTGGCGACTTTCATGAGTACTGTAAGTTCCTGGGTATATAGCATGAACAGACGGTTCCTAAGATCCCCCAGCATAATGGTGTAGCTGAGCGAATGAATCACACCATTGTTGAAAGAATCAGATACATGATATCCCATGCGAAGTTGCCCAAGACGTTTTGGGGAGAAGCAATGCACACGGCGATGTATTTGATAAATAGGTCTCCATCAGCCCCATTGAATGAAGAAGTACTTGAGAAGGTGTGGACTGGACAGGATCCATCGTACAGTCATCTCAGGGTGTTTGGATGCAGGGCATCCGTTCACGTACCGAAGGACGAGAGGTTCAAGCTCGACATGAAGATCAGGTAGTGTGTGTTCCTAAGGTACGGTGATGAAAAGTTCGGTTACAGATTGTGGGATCCGACCGAGAAGAAGCTCGTCAGGAGCAGAGATGTGGTTTTCTTTGAAGATCAGTGTATTGAAGACGTTGGTAAGCCAGAGAAGAATCAGCTCAGTTCATGTGAACTAGAGGACATGGATCAGATTATTTCTCCCATGGTGCCTGATGACAGGGGAGTACAACGAGGTGCAGAGGACGAGGGGGTTCCTACAGAAGATGGACCAGGGGAGAAGCCCCCACTTGATCCACCTATTGAGTCACAGGTGAGGAGGCCATCTAGAGACAGACAACCGTCCAAGAGGTACTCGCCACTTGAGTACATTATGCTGACTGATGGAGGAGAGCCAGAAGATTATTCTGAGGCCCTAGCCGACAAACATAAGGAGTAGTGGTTGAAAGCTATGCAAGAGGAGATGAAATCCTTGTATAAGAACCACACTTATGACATGGTGAAACTGCCTAAAGATAAGAAAGCTTTGAGCAACAAGTGAGTGTTCAGAAAGAAGGTTGAGCAGAAGAATTCACAAACGAGATTCAAGGCCAGACTTGTGGTAAAAGGGTTCGATCAGAGAAAAGCATAGACTTCGAGGAGATATTCTCACCAGTGGTGAAGATGACATCTATACGGGTGTTGCTTGGATTGGCGGCTAGCATGGATCTGGAGATAGAGCAGTTAGACGTTAAAACTGCTTTTCTCCATGGTGACCTGAAAGAAGAGATCTACATACACCAACCACAGGGGTTCGAAGTTAAGGGCAAGGAACATATAGTGTGTAGGCTAAGGAAGAGCTTATATAGGTTGAAACAAGCTCCACGACAATGGTACAAGAAGTTCGATTCGTTCATGTTACAGCATGGGTATGACAGAATGGAGTCAGACCACTGTGTGTTCACGCACAAGTTCTCAGATAGTGATTTCATAATTCTGTTGTTATACGTTGATGACATGCTCATTATGGGAAAGGACATCAAGAAGATCGACAAGCTGAAACAGGAGTTGGGCAAGTCTTTTGCGATAAAGGCTTGGGCCCGGCTAAACAGATCCTAGGAATGAAAATAATCCATGACAGA
The DNA here is from genome assembly GCA_037074715.1 of Magnolia kwangsiensis. NCBI lineage: Eukaryota > Viridiplantae > Streptophyta > Magnoliopsida > Magnoliales > Magnoliaceae > Magnolia > Magnolia kwangsiensis. The sequence goes on from CM073586.1 coordinate 18,395,644, forward strand.
AGTAGCAGGAAGCTTTGGTTGTTACAAGAGCAGTATATTGAGAAACTCCTAGAGCGGTTCAATATGAATGCAGCGAAGCCGGTCAGTACTCCACTGGATGGTCACTTCAGATTGAACGACAGGCAGTGTCCCAAGACGAAGGCAGAGGTGGAAGAGATGCAGAAGATACCCTATGCGTTTACTGTACGAAGTTTGATGTATGCTATGGTGTGTACACGCCCAAACATAACATATGCGGTTGGTGTTGTCAGTCGGTATCTTGTCAATCCTGACAAAGAACGTTGGGCGGCGGTGAAGTGGATACTGCGGTATCTAAGAGGCTCATCCAGGTTGAGCCTTTGCTATGGTGACAGTAAACCTGTGCTAGAGGGCTACACAGATGAAGAAATGACAGGCGACATAGACTCTAGGAAGTTTACATAGGGGTTCACGTTTACGTTTGTAGGGAGAGCGATTTCTTGACAGAGCAAGATACAGAAGGTCGTAGCATTGTCGATGACAGAAGCCGAGTACATTACAGTCACAAAAGCATGTAAAGAGATGCTTTGGATGAAGAGGTTCCTACAGGAACTTCGCCTGAAGCGGGAGGAGCACGTGCTCTATTGCGATATTCAGAGTGCTATACACTTGAGCAAGAATCCAAGTCAGCATTCCAAGTCGAAGCATATAGAGATTTAGTATCACTAGATTAAAGATACTTTGGAACAGAAGGTGTTACAACTTGAGAAAGTCCACACAGACGATAATGAGTCAGACATAATGACCAAGGCTTTGTTCAAGGACAAGTTTGAGGTTTGTAGAAACCAGGCTAGCTTGAAGAAGGTAAATTCCTCCTTAGTCGGAAAGGGAGAGATTTGATGAAATTTTTCTCCTCAGATCAGAGGAGAGATGGAGCAACGGGTGAAAAATTGGAGTAATTCATCGCGTTGCTCGACCGGTCGTGGGGGAGCCACGATTGGTCGTGGGAGGTGCTCTACCGGTTGTGGGTTCGAGCCCTGGCACGACTCAAAGTCCAGCGAGTTGTGCTGTTTTTTTCCGGGGTCTAGGATTAGTTGTGGGTGAGTTACGACTAGTCGTGGGTGGTCTACAAACAGTCGTACGTTACACAGTTTGTTCCGCGATTTTGCACGAAACTGTGGATTTGAGTCCTTTCACAATAGGGATGCGGAAATGAGTTTCATAAAGCTATAAAAAGGGATTCCTAGGGTTTTCTAGGGTATCATGTTGCGTGAAGAAAAGCACAAGAGGGTTTTTTAAAAGGGCTTAGGGTGTGAGAGAGAGAGAGAAAAGAGAGAGAGGAAGCTTGTGGAAGGGAGCCGTCATCTCAGCGCTTCTACGTCCTCGTGATCGGTGAGATCTCTCAGTTTTCTTTTTTATTCTCTTACTGTTTATCCACTCCAGCGTGAGTAATGAATGTTTGATCATAGCAAGGTGTGCTTGTGATCGGTTGTAACGTTCTGCTTTCATAGTGGATTGTTGATCTGGACGAGGTCCCGTGGTTTTTACCTCTTTGAGGGTTTTTCACGTAAAAATCTCTTGTGTGGTGTATGAATGTTGCTTTGATTGTTTTTATTGCATTATTATCCCATAATTCTGGTTTGTTCGGGAGGCTAGATCCTAAGGTTTTGTGCAAGGCCCCCAACACTAAGAGACCATTAGATAAGAATTTTTGGACCACATGAGTTTTGTAAAGATGAAGTTCCTACATATGATTTTTAAGTGCTTGAGACTCAAAGTGAATGGGTCCCCTAATTTTATGAGAACGAAGGAAATAGTAATGGGAAATAAACATCAGCGTTATATCATCTAAAGAAGTGGAGGACGATATGGTTGTTAATATTGATTTCTTTTTTCTTTTTGAAGATGGGAAAGTTACTAATATTGAAAAATTAAAGCAGTCAGTTGAAGAAAATTTTAAAAACATGAAGATGGGTTCCATGATTCGAAATCTCAAAGGTGTCCAAAGCGAGAGATTTTATGAAGTATTTGATGGGATGAGAGAACATCAAGTTCAACGGTGGCTATTGGAAACCTGCTTAAACTTTGATTTTTCACACATAACTAGAGTTTGTTTTTGTTTGAAATGATGCAATCATTATTTATAATTGAATTAGGAGCTAGATCATGTTTTCAGTGGCTAAGTTAGAATGCTTGAGTGACATTTTTATAAAGATATGCTTGTATATATTAGTGAGTATGAGATAGTAGTAAGATATATTTTTTTCCTTCTCTTTATCTCATACATGCTCATGTGAAGATTGAGTTCGGGTTTCCAGGATCCAACATGCTTCATGAGTCGGGACCCATTTTCCATTTCATTGTGGGACCATCATTTCACCTAAATGGAGTAACCATTTGTAACTCTTCAGGGATTTCTGAATATGTGGTATGTGACGAAATCCTATATATGGTTACTTTTCTTGATAGGATTGTTAAGCTCATTGCCGATTTGTAAGAGGGAAATGGATTTATTAGGTTTTTTTTTTTAATTTTTCGAAAAGTCAAAAGATGTTTCTTTTGTGGAAATTAATTGGAAGTGGATTCGTTGAAAGTGGGAGATTTTCTTGATCCTTGGTAATGAATTTCCAAATGAATTTTTTGATATTCGGGTGGTTAATCTAGCATTAATGCATGGTTCACATGGCATGCAACTCAAATTTAACTGTTTAAATATGGCTCTTGTTTAGATTGATTATGAATAGTAAGTTTCACTAATTGGATTTTCTAACTCGGTGATTATTGGACATACAAGTTTGCAAGAATGAATTGTAAAGTGCTCCGTGGTCCAAATTTAACAAATTTTCAGTAATCAAACATTAGGATCAATCAATCTCCTTTTGAAATTCTAACCAATCCATTGTTTTATTTTTAAAAAAATAATCTTCAACATGGACAGCTGGTTGATTAAGTTCATCCATACCATGTGCGATAAAGTGTTTTGTATCAACCATCATGCTCGGGTAGACTATTAACTCTTTACTTGTATAATAGACCTCAGTTGTACTACAATATTTCTCATGACAAAGATATAATGGTCAATTTCACACTCATGGAAAATCATAAAGTATCTTGACACTTTGGCTTAGCAGGATAGTTCATATGCATAAATTGGTAAGTTTTCAATCTATCATAATGTAGTGTAGCCAGTGCATAGATAAAAAGGAAGAGATCATCATTGTCTTCTCAATAATTGCCCTTGAATCTGTAAGGGAAGAGAAATCTAAAAAAATAAATAAAATGAAAGTAATATTATTTTACAAAATTCTTTTATATGACTTATACAACGTTAAATTCTAAATTCATAAATTCTTAGAAATATCAAACATTTTCAAAATTATAAATTAATCAAAAATAGTAAATTGAATTGAGTAAAATTCTCTCTTACAATTCAAATAAGGATTTTAAGTTATTTCAAAACTCTCCAAATTCTTAAATAACTTAAAATAATAAAAATATAATATTTTATACACGCACTCACACCACAATAATTTTTCACTACAATAGGTACTCGAACTCACGACCCTGTCTTAAAACTCTTATAAGTCTACCACTAAGGTATGAGTGAGAACCCAAAAGTAACCTTTAAAACTATATTTTGCAAAGTTGTTTAAGGGTTAATGGCCTGTTGGAAGCTATAGTGTATGCTAGATTCTTAGCTTAACTCAAATTTAATCTAATTTTACCTTTTCATGTGATTTTCCTTGACCTTGCCCTACATCATAATAGAATAAAATTGGACCCTCTATATCAATGGACCCCACAATGTTAGGTCATAAGCAGGAAATCAGATTGGTTCAATGATCCAGATCTAACCACCTCATTGATGGAGATTTTTATTTAGGACAGTTTATCTTTTCCATTTTAACTGTCCATCACATGTCTACCAATCGGCTTGAGAGGAAATCAACTACTGCAAAATTTAAGTTTCTTACCTATCCTAGGTGGGGCCCATGATTTGGACGATGTAGTTTGATCCTGATCAGTGTATTCCACGTGTGCATGCATTTTATGGGTATGTGATTATGAACTATGGCATGCTCCCAGAGTATCAAAAGCTCATCCTAATCTTTAGGCCGTAGGATAAAATGACCAAATGCTACAGTGTAATTTAGAAAAACCTTCTATGTAAGAGAGAGAGAGAGAGAGAGAGAGAGAGAGAGACGAATACCTATATCTACTTAAAAGGAGGTCACGAATGCTAACATCCTTCTTCGCACTGCACACGTGTGAACATGAACCGTGTGAGAGATCCTAGCAGCTCATCAGGTGGCCCACCGTGGATATCCAGCACCAAATACAAATGGTCGGTCGGCCAGAATTCTCTAACCATCCATCATATTCTTCAGAACTAGACAATCGAGATGTCCCAACGTGATATATTTCGACATGGGTAGGCCCACCTAAAATGCGGCTCTGATCTTGCACACGTATGTCATAACCAAAATCAGTGAACCCGCGTCGCACGTGGAAAAGATTGTGAAGGGAATGAAGCCTGGTCCGAGGTCACAAGAAAATCTGTGAAATGAGAGAGCTTTCTCGCCTCTCGAGCCAGACGTCAATCCCCACACCATAAATTTTCCGACAATAGTCCGACGAAAAAGCAACCCACGTCGTCAGTAATCCTTGCCGGAGAGTAGCATAGTCACTGATAAGGCTGCCGGAAGCTGACATCATGTGCCGGAGAATCTTGTACGGTTCATTTCACTTGTATTGGGAATGCAGTGTTAGTGCTTATATATGGAAACAACATTGATAGACGTGTGGACTTAAGCAAACGCCACGTGGCAGTTGGTTCTGCCTTTGTCTTTAAGATTGGTCCTGAATTGGGTTGTTTGGGATGGGTTTTTTAAAGACCCACATATTTTCATACAACTACGGAAATGCCATTATATTGGGTTAGTAATGTGTGGGCCTGTCAGTGATGCTGCCACTGGATGTGCTCAAGCCCATGGCCCCTGAAAATTAGGCTCGAATTCAAGGCCAGCATGGGCCACCGGAATATACGAACGGTTAATCTATGATGGGTAGAGCTTGGGCCCAGCTCCAGGCCATTGGGCCATGAAGGGCCTAAATTTCAGAACCCAATTTCTAATGAGCTTGGCTCAGATATCTGAGAAGGGTGTCTTAGTAAATTCAGCAAAGAGAGAGGGATATTTTGGGAAGAAACATATATTGGAGAGCGTGAGACTTTACTTTGGAGTGAAGGTGGAACCTGCGGACCGAATATATATCAAGCCAATCAACGAAGGCTTCATTTAAATGGTCCCACAACTGAGAGAATTGTAATCTTGGTATGCAACAAAAGTCCCATATGGTTTATAAACTCAGCCTAACTCACCTAACGCGGCTCAACCATTTTTCATCAAGAATAGAGAGAAACTCAATTTGGTCACGACATGATCAAAACATAAGAAAACACGACTTAAGAAAACTAGGGACACCTAGACAAAAATATGAAAAAATAAATTATATAAATAAATGTATAAAAACTTTTTTTTCTTCTTTTTTTTTGTTAGTTTGTTAATACACCCCACTGTTAGTTCACACTCACAGTTAGCCACCCTCAATGGGGATTGATACCAAGACCCCAGTAATGAGGTATCTTTCACTCATTCTATCACTTGAGCTATGGATCATGGTGTAAATGTATAAAAACTCGGCACAGCTCGACATTAGTTATATAGAGAAATACTTACACACAACAAGTTATATGTCCAACTAAATTTGTGTGAGGGGGATCTCATATGACATTTGGTATGTTCAGTGAGGCCGTCCCATCATAAAAATAGGATGCTCTAAAAATGAGGTTGATCTAGTTATTAGGTGCGGTACCCCATAGAAAACTGTGAATAACCACACAAAAAACCCTACGTTTGCATGGGTTATTTCATCTTCATGGTTGGATCAACCTGATTTTTGGGGCTTTGTTTTTTTTTTTTGAGAGAGAGAGAGAGAGGGAGAGAGGTCAAAAAAATTATTAATCTCAAAAATCCAACACCCCCAAAAATATTTGGGGCATCCCATTTTCACAGTGGCCAACTTTACTGGATTAGCCAGATGTCATGCAAATACTATAATGGGCCCTACACCTACTTGGATATATAACTAGTTGTGTGTGTGCTCTTTTTATATACTAGGATAAAGACTACAGTCTCCCACTTAGGACATAAATAAGCTTAAGTTTTCTTTCATCTTCTTAAATTCCCAACATTTTTTATATTTTTTAATATCAGAGTATAATCCTACATTGGTTGACTCATTGTTCTATTAATATTTTTTTTCTTAGATTGTTATTTTCCAAAATTTCATTAAGAATGATGATTTAGTAAACCAAGACATTCTCACGGAAGCAGATTGCGTCCGAACCCATGTTGGAAAATAAGCTGTCTGACCAGCCCACGAAATGTATCTGTTTATTTTTTCAGATCAGTTTTGAGCTCAAAAATGAAGCAGATCCATCTTTCAAGTCAGCTATGCAAGATAGTGAGCTTGGGTTATATTAAATACACAAAGTATTAAATGCATGAGTCATCTTTGGTGTGGTCTACTTAAGCATTGGATCTACTTCATTTTTGAGCTAATACCTTGAAATGATCTAAGAAAATATATGAACAGTGTGGATAAAAAGATACATCATAGTGGGCTACACCAGAGCTCTAGTCGGACGGCTTATTGTCCAACTGGGGTTCGGACACAATCCTCTTCCCATTCTCCCTAAGTTTAACAAGTATCTATGCACACGTGGAAATTTGTCACACGTGTAATATATTTAGGCCATTTACGGTGAGGATCAATCTTACCATGCCACTTGCCTGTAAACAAGGTAGATCCACCTAGTAGGACGGCTCCGTGTATGCAGCGAATATAAACCTTAGGTGCTTTCTCTCCCCGACGTGCATTTTCTTATGGCCCTCCTAATGAGTGAATTGGCCTTATTTATATAATCCAGGAAAATTTAATACAGAAATCTCATGCATGTAACCGTTTTACACCTTTTAAAAATGGTGGTGACTTATCCTCCTCATATGTGAATTGGCCTTCTTTCTTTCTTTCTTTCTTTTTTTTTTTTGTTTTTTTCTTCTTTTTTTTTTCTTTTTTTTCACACACCTCCACACACTCATGCCACTACTTATGGATACTCGAACCCTTGACCGGGTGTTGAAACTCCGGGGAGTCTACTACCAAAGCAAGATTAAGGATCCTAATTACTCAATTGCATGCCATCACCTCCATGTTTCGGTTGCTTATGGCCGATAGGGGTCCAATTGTCTAGGTCTGAATTTTTAGATTGAAGAGAACCAAGGTTGTGCTGAAATTTTGAGCCAAACAAAAAATGAAGGAAATTTTTTATAAAAAGTAAAATAAAATAAAAAAAAAAGAAATTTCATTAAAAAAATTAATTTCAACACTTATCATTGTAATTTGATATTTTTAATGATTTTAAATCATTGAAACCATTTGACAAATCTAAATTTTTAAGTGCTTAATTAATTTTTACTGAAAATGTGGGTTTTTTGTTTAGCTCCCCTCTCAAAACTTATGTCGAAACTTCGAACGATGTAAGCGGTGGTGCATTAAAAAAATTCTACTTTTGACTATAACATCCCTGAAATAACTTTAAAATGATGATTTTGCCCTTCTCCTTTTTCAAAGGGTGGTGTTCTTCAACGTAGGATTTTGCTCTCCCTCTTTCTCCGGTCTTGAAGGTGAGCCCACATAATAAGCAATTCATATTGAAGGTGGGGACCCACATGATGAATGGTCTACACCAAGGTGGGCCCACATAATCCATTGTTCACATCAAAGATGGGACCCACATGATGGATGGTAGAGATTGAAGGTGTGCCCACATGGTGGAAGGTTGACATCAAAGGTGGGCCCCTTATGATGGATGACCTACATCAAAACATGGCCCCTGCATGATGGACTATTGAAATCATGTGGGGCTCCCATGATGGACTATTGACATCAAGTGGGACCCACATGATTAACAACACACATCAAAGGTGAGACCCACATGATGGACAATTAACATCAAAGGTGGGCCCACATGAAGAATGACACATACTGAAGGTGAGCCACTACATGATGAATGACATATATGGAGCCCACATTAGTGATAAAAATTGAGACAATATGGGAAAATATGATAAATAGTCGATTTTCACACATTTTTATCATAAAAGTGATTAATTTTCAAATTTCATCACTTTTTTTTCAAACAAATTACGAAATAAATTTTTTAATACACGCAAGTGCTAAAATTCAATACTTTTAAGTTTTCATTGCTTAATTTTTAGAGCTTATTTTTCAATTTATCAAACGACACCTTAATAAAAAATATTTTGAGCATTTATTACTATTATTAGATATTTTTTTAATGATTTTCATTTATTCAAATCACTTGGCAATTTTAGCTTATAAAGTACTTAAATTAATTTTCACTTAAAAGTATAGATCCTTTTTATTCAGCTCTCCTACCTTCGCTTAATTCGTAGTGCGTAAAATTTCTTTTCACTTTTGATTAAAATATTCTTAAAATTATTTCAAAAATCAGCACTTAAATTAATTTTCAGAATTTATTTTTCAGTTTATCAAAGGATATCTTAGGTTGTTGAAACTTAACAAGGGCATATTTTGTAATTTTTTCATGTAGATTATTTGTATTTTTAAATATTAAATAATACTACAGATGAATAGTATAATTGTTTTGATATCGAAGAACAATGGTCCAGTTAGATAGATATTAAAGATTGGCTATATGATTGGACTGATATAAAAGATAAATGTTTTAATATTAGTTCAATTGGACAGTTGACCTTCAATTTTAGCCCAAGATGATAGTTGGTCTTCAATATCTTTCCATCGAACCCATTGACTTTGAAATTAGTCCAATCAAATCGTCTATCTTCGTTATCATTCCAATCACACCATTGATAATAATTGGCCCAATCGGACCATTCATATCCAATTTCAGACAAATCAGACCATTGATCTTTCATATTAGTCAATTTGAACCATTGATTTTCAATTTTGATCTAATTAAACCATTGATCTTCAATATCATTCTAATAAGATCATTTAACTTTTGATATCAATCCAATCAAACAGTTCATCTTCACTATCAGCCCAATCCTATAGTTTGTCTTCAATATTGGTCGAGTCAGTCCATTAATCACCAATGTTGGCTGAATCAAACCATTCATATCCAATTTTGGTCGTATCAAACCATTCATATTTCATATCAACCCATTCTAACCATATATACTGAGCTTCAACCCAATCAAACCATTCATACCCAATTAGATGGTGGATCTTCGATATTGGTCTAGTTAGACCATTTATCTTTTATGTTTGATCTAATTTGGCCATCCATCTTCAACATCATTTGAATCATACCGTTGGACTTCGACATCGATCCAATTAGATAGTTCATGATCAATATCGGCCGTTAATCATCAATTTTGCCCGATCGAACATCTCATCTCAAATTTCCACATGTTCAAACTGTGCATCATTGAAATTGGTTAATCATAATAATTTATCATATCGATATTGACTCAATCACACTATTCATCTCCAATTTCAACTAATCATTGATTTCTGATCTTATGATCTCAACCATCCAATAAATAATGGAGGGACAAGCAAACAAAAGTGCCCATAGATGATCCCAGCAATATACTGTGATGATCTTACTATAATAACTTATATAAATAATTGATAATCAAACAAGAAAATAATTTAAAACTAACTTTGAATTATAATCTTAAGTGGGATTACCAAACAGCCTGCATTGCATACGAATTTGATTGCATTATATCTACATCTAAATATAAGTAGATAATATATTAAAATGCTAATAATTTTTTTTTCAAAAATTGAGTTGTCCAAATGGACCTAGATATCCAGGCCTAAATCTACTTCATTCCACTAGCCAAGTATCAGCCCATAAGTCTTAAGATAGCTGGGCGAACCAAGTCTTTAAGCATATTTAAGCCCAGGCCCAATGAGCATTTAGCAGCCCTAACACTCAAACACAGCCCATGAACCTCTGGGCTAGACCGGACAATGGGTTGTGTTCTTACATGGGTCAGGTAGCTTGACCCACCCACTTGCTAGATAGATCTCGGCCACATTTAACGGGTTGGGAAGATGGTACTATGAGGTCGACCTCATGGAAGCTTCTCAAGAGGTCGAGCTATGTAGACCCCACCCACCATGATATGTTAGGTGCATTTGGTGGGTCCCTTCTGGTTTATGGGATATCCTAAAAATCAACTGTATGGAGAACTCAAGTGGGCCGTACCATTTGAAATAATGTAAAATTGTGCCTAAAACATCTAAAACCACTTGGAGGGGCCCACCTAAGTTTGTTATATGGCTGAAACTTAGTGTGACACCTCATCCAAGTGAGACACACAAAATGGATGGGCTGGATATCTGATCCACATCTCAGTGGGCCCATAAACAATCATGAAGGTTTCAATGGGTAGGTATCTACTCTCAAGTTTTGTTTACGGCGTTGCTCACTAAAGCCATTGATTGATCTGATTTTTAGGCCTGTGGCCCGTGGCTCATCATGAAAGGGTGCATCTGATTGATGGGTTGGATGTCCAAAATAGATCATGGTGGGATCCACAGTGCTCAGCCTCATAGGAAGCTTACCATGTGGTCCACCTCATAGTACCTTTTACCTAATGGACTGCAGGTCGAGTTCAGGTCCAAAAATGAGACAGTCTAACCATATAAATAATGGCCCAACTGACATTAGCCCAACCCGACCGCTAACAAATAACTGTAGGAAATCCTAATTTTCCAAACCTCTTAAATAGCCAAAAATGAGGCCCACCACTTAAACAGCTAAATAGGCTGGTGCTCGTGTTAAGTGAGGGTGTTGGATCTAGGGGTGTACACCGGGCCGAACCGAGTTGAACGGACTTAACTCGGCCCGGCCCAGTCACCAACCAAACCAGCTCAAACCCGGCCCAGTCACCAGGCTAACTTGTCTAGCCCGAACCCGGCCTTGTCGACAATAAGGCGAGTTCAGGCCAATTTTAGACCCATGATTTGGACGACCTTTTTGTCATAGATTTTTGGTCCATCTACAAAGGGACCCGCGATTTGGACGGCCTGAATTTAGGATAACTGGGTAAGAATTTAGGAATATATATATATAGACTTGGTCAGGCCAAGTCAAGCCAGGTCAAGTCGGGTTTCGGGCTGAGTCGAGCCGAACTAGAATCTATCCGAACTCGGCCCAAACTCTGTTTCGAACCAAAGAAAACTCAGTTCTAGGTTGGGCCGAGTCGAGCTTTTTCGGGCTGAGTCGAGTGAGTTAATCAGGCTGGCCCAGTTTGTGTACAGCCATAATTGGATCGCAAGCTAGACTCATTTACCAGATTAGAGTGGCTTGAATTTTAATTTTTTGGCCCGATTAACAACGGTCACGATCGCTTATGACTTCTTGGCCCATTTAGTAAACGTGTGCAGCCTTAAAAAACAATGACCTGTCATGAACCTGACCAATTTCTGGCTGTGGTGAAATGAATAAATCTGCATAAGAGATAATAATCCGTTCTAAGGTTTAAGTACTCTTGAAACTTGTTTAAATAGAAAAAGGGTTTTTTTGCGTTTTCCACCTAAAATTAACATCCTTGCATTGTTAATGGGCTGGGCTTGGGCCTAGTAAAATTGAATTAATCAATAGGCCCGAACCGAGTAGTTGTAAGGTAGGCCTAAATCAATCCTAGTCTCACCATTGTAAATACATTTGAGCCAGCTTTCCGAGGGAGATCCAATGAAAGATTAGGAAATCAATTTAGTGCAGTTTTCTATTTATGACACATCTTAAGTGGGGCCCATGACTTGGTTTAAAGCGAGTAATATGCACAAATACATACATTTTAGCGCACACTCGAGTATTAGGAATGTTTGATTGCTGAGTTTTATTTTTCTGGCCACAATAATTCCCTATTTTTTATGTTTTTATAATAATAATAATATAAAAAAAAAAGTTTAGCTTTCAGGTTTTAGTATGTTTTACGTTTCCAAGGAATTCCATGCCCTCAGCTTTTCTTTTGAAAAACTTGTTTTAGCTTTTAAGTTGGAAATGAAAATTGTGGGGAATGAGAACATAACTTTAAACATTTCTCAAATTTCTCAAGAAAATTGGTATGTCAACGAACAAAATTTATATCGTTGGTCTACAAATACTATTTTCTAGGCCAACTCTTAACATTTCTTATAAATCATTAAAAAATAATTAAAAAAGGAACAAATTCCCCGGTGACCAAACAAGCCCTTACAGTCAAACGTTGATGACCTGGTTCAAATAGCCTAGTAAATTTTACAGAGTCTTGATTTTATAGTTGATACACACACACACTTGTCTATCACATGGTCATGATTTAGCTGATTTCTAGTGAGATTTTCAAGTTGAACATACATTCGTCACATGTCCATATGCCATGTGCAACTGCACGTGCTCAATTATCCTGAATGTTTTATCATCAATCTTCAAATATCCTTTATGTATCTACGTTTAAGATGATTTTGTATAAATAACCTAAAAAATAGCTAGTTCACCTTTGCTTGCATCCATGCAACTTTAAAGGAGGAAAATTAAGCCATGAGCAGTATGACAAATATAGCTGAGATTTTGAAATTTCCACACAATATTGTAAGAAAACTTGATGAGCAGTATGACAAATATAGCTGAGATTTTGAAATTTCCACACAATATTGTAAGAAAACTTGATGATATTATTATCATACTTTCAAAATATCAATAGATTTTTATTAAAAAAAATATATATCATGCTTTTATCACGATATCAATATGGAATGAAAAAATTAAGGAATTTGATGTGTAAATATATGTGTATATTTTTTAAAAGTATATAATTACTTTAATTAATTTTTTTTAGCTTATCTACATTTCATAAACTATTAAGAGAGACATCCAGCAATACAAGAGATGAGAAGCTTATAAGTATATTCTTTACCAAATATACTTATCTTCTTAATAAGTAGAAGCTAAGATAAGCTACTTGTAGCATAAGTAACTTATCTTAAGCAACTTACCTTCCAAACGCACCTTAAGGACCCATTTGGATCGTAATTTGCTTAAGATTGATGTAGAGCAGGTCGCGGACAGTTTCATGACCAAGATGGATCAGAAAAGGCCCGGTCGACGACAGAAGTGATCCAGACCGTTGGACCTTAGATCGGGCGTATCTCGCAATCCGGAATGAGTTATCTGACGTAAAATATATGATTTTGGGATAAAATGAGCTACTTTAGCCAACCAACCACGCTACGTCAGGTTACGCAGCCCGAATTTGTGAGAAACCCCTTGATCGACGGTCGTTTTCCTGTATTATTTTCATTTTTAGTATAAATAGTAAGTTTTAGTTTGAGTATAACTCTTCATCCATTGGGCTTTAGGAGTTGTGTCCAACATGAAAAGTGCTTAGGATAATTAGGAGAATGGTTTGGTGAAGCCAAATAGGACACTATTTTTGGCCGAAAACCTTGCGCACTAGTAGACATCAGGACCGTCTATAAATAGTAAGTTTACTATTTATAGTAAGTCGCGGATTCTAGGAGTTTTAGTTGTAGTTTAATTTTGATTTATTTCTTATTGCTTGGTACCCTTATTTAAAGGGTCGTGAACTCGATTTTATTCATTCATCAATTAATTTTGAATTTTATTAGAATTTATTTCTATTTTCCTACTTTCTTTCCTCGTGAATTTGAGAAGTTTCTGTGAAGAGTCCAGAGAAGCTCCATGGATTTGGAGTAGTTATCCTTGAGGAAGACGGTGATCAACCTCATCAAGTTCATCCCTGCATCAAAGATGAACTACTTATTCCACAAATAACTCATCTTAGTTTCTACTAATTAAGAAAATAAGTTTATTTAGCAAACAACTTGCTTATCAACTTCTTCTCTCATTCATCTGCCTTGATGCGTCTCTTTAGCAATTTATGAAAAGTAATTTAAAAAAAAAATAATAATAAAAATATTAACTGAAGTGATTATGTACTTTTAAGTAAAAAAAGTTATTTATAACTAATCATAAACCAAACTTACTCATCTAGAATAAGTCACTTATTTAGTGGTATCCAAATGGCCACAAGTATCTCATGAATAGTATGGAAAATGGATAGTTAAGATTGAGCGGAGAAATAAAATAAGTCTAATAATCATCTTTAACTATCTATCTAATAGATCCTACTCTATATTGCTTATAATCTCAAGTAGTACTTTAGTTCGATGAATATGAACAAGTGATCTATGGCTAATAATAAACACATGTTTATAACGATTGCTTCCAAGGGCACCATCAAATGAACAATCCTCGATGACAAGTTGGGTGTCTGTTACTAAAAAGGTTGAGTATGTATAAAATCAAATTTTAAATATTTCTATTGTGGCTAGATTTTTCAAGAGATAAAATCACAAGAAACATCTCAAAATTTGAAAATCTCCAGAGAAAATTCCATAAAGATCACCCCCTGTTGTGGTCACATAGCTAACTTTTTCGATCTTTCCATGTAATATTTTTGCAACCAGCACCAAACATGCCCTGAATGTGATAAAGAGGCTTGGAAATTCATTGAATGTATACAGAGAGTACTCCTCAGTGCATGCACCAGAGCTGTCTCTTTTCCTAGTCCCACTACCTATGTATGGTGCCTAACAAAGGTGGACCCATCCTTTTGTTTGGATATTTATACGTTCAATCACGTCAGCCACAATGTTTGAATGCAGTGAAGCCATACTGAGAAACTGCATGCAGTCCAACGGTTCAGATCAGGCCGCACCCTACTAGATCTGTCCCATCGGATGGTTCTAAATCCCTCCAAGCGACCTTACATTCAAATTAATGGGCCAGATTGATTCAGGTTGCCCTTTGGTAGGACCCAACAATAATATCTGGTTGCTTAACATTTCACACGTGTGACTCACATGTACGAGTGCCCTAATGCTAGGGCAGTTCACGAGTCAAGCTAGCTCGAAAAACTCGCTCAACTCGGCTCGAGCTAGCTCGGATTGACTCGGCTTGAATGGCTGATTCAGGTTGAGTCAAGCTAATTATTTGAAGATCGAGTTGAGTTCGATCCGAGTTCGACCGGGGGCATTTCAACTCGAACTCGACTTGACTTAAAGCTCAAACTCGAGCTCGACTCGACTCGATTAATAAATATATTAAAGTTATAGGGAATGCAGAGAAAGTTGAAGTGAGATCTCTTTGCTTTCACTCCAACAACGAAGAGTTTGATGTTGGTGCTGACGATCTCTTAAATCCAAAATGGTACGTTGTATGGAGCAATCACATAAATAGACATATTCTTCCTGAATATGTTGTGAGCTGCAAGTTATCAAATCATCTGCAAGGTAATAGAAACTGCACTTTTGTCTGAGCAACAATAATACAAGTGGTTCCCACTTTTTCATGGCCCCAAGTTTGTTCAAAATCCTATCCATTGGAAAGTATGGCCTTGATGATGGATAATTCAGAACATACAATTGAGGATGCTTTTGGCCCATGGTTCTTCTATTATAGGGCCCACACAGATGGATTTTCTACACTACTGAAAGATGGACTACACATTGTTTTGACTGCGGGACCAAACCAAAAATGAATTTCACTTGGTAGAGCATCATGTAAAATACATCTTTAAATTTAATTTTTTTTATTTAGTTTCTCTTCTGAATCAATGGAGGAGGATCAATAACAGAATCCATTACTCTCTCACCCAACAAGCTCGAGCTTGACTGTAGGTAAACTTGACTCGACTCGAACCACTAGTTCAACTCGAACTCGGCTCGACAACTTTGGCAAATAAGTCAAGCTTCATTGTTGAGCTTGAGGTCAAGGTAGAGGTCGAGCTTGAACTTGAGTACAACATTGACAAGCCAAGCCAAGCCAAGCTTAGCCTACCTTGACTCGACTTGGCTTGATGCTCACCCCTACCTAATGCCAACTAGGAGCAAACTGAGACCACCTTAGGAGAAATGATCCGGTGCTCCTAGTTGCCTAAGTTTAGTTAGACAGTTCAAACAATTGATCTGAATGGTCCATTAAGCCCATAACATATTTTCCAGGCTACCATGCAAAAAACGCACTGATCGGATGATACATTCTATCCATGATATAGACTCATATTCTGTAGCCGTCGTTTTTCCAGGCCATGGATGGTATGGATACGATTGCCTAACAAATTTGATTCTTTAGAATCATAAGCAATCCATGATGGTCTCTAATAAATGGATAGACCAAATTGTTGATTGGATTTATTTTGTGTAAATGATCTTGGCTGCCAAATTAAATACCATTGATCAAATGTTTAATGTTTCTCAGATTGATATGATTCTTACACAGTAGACCACTAAATGTCAATCTAATGAACGGTCTAGATCAGTGAATTGGATAGTCCAATTGCCAAAAATGCAATTAGGAGCACCATACGTTACAGTAGACTTGATCACCGGAGCTTTTCTCTTTTGTAATTAGGGCTGTCAATGGGCCGGGCTCGGGCCTCAAAGCAGAAGTCGAATGGTGGGCCCGAGGCCAGGCCCAATACAGTTCAAAACCCGGGCCGAGTCGTACCGTAGGCCTAGCCCGTGGACAGCCCTATTTGTAATTGTTATTGATATACATCGTAAAGAGAAGCCGTGACTAATCTCTGTAGCTAATCTCCACCTAGGGCTGTTAATGGGCCGGACTTGGGACAGATAAAATCAAAATTATAAATAGGTCGGCTCAAACAGTTGAATCTGGGCTGAAGCAGACCCACGCCCGGTCCGTTTACAGTCCTTACCCCATCGAGAGCCCAAAAATGAAACAGATATAAATCACAGGTGGGCCACACTACAGTCGAAAGTGGTGATTGACAGCCCACAATTAAAAACTTATTGGCGGCCACAAAAGTTTTGGATGAAGCTGATTTGGGTTTTCCTTTATCCAGATCTGTGCGACCTTATCAACACGTTGGTTGGCAAATAAATATCACAGTGGGCCCAAGCATGTTTTATGGTGGGCCTTTAACGAGCACTATTTCCTGTGGTGTGGTCCACCTGAGATTTGTATCTACTTCATCTTTAGGATCATCGTATAAAATGAGTTGGAAAAACAGATGGACGGTGTAGATATACAATGCATATATCCAGTGAGCCCCACGGTCAGGGTACCACCCACATGGCTGGTTCCAGGGACCAAGTGGCGGGCATCCCATTCAAGACTTTTAATGGACGCGGATTCGATACTGACAGGTTGAGTAGCGAGTCGCTGCTGAAGTGACGTCACCAAGTTATGTGGGCCCCACTATAATGTATGTGTTGTATCCACACCGTCCATCCATTTTTAGATATCATTTTAGGGCATGAGCCAAGGAATGAAGGAGAAAAAAAAATCTGTAGTGGACCCCACCACAGAAAGCAGTGGGGAGAGTGATTACCACCGTTGAAACTATCCAAAGGCCCACCATAATGTTTATTTAAAATCCAACCCGTTCAAAAGTTAAAAAATAGGTGAAAGAAGGGAAAACACAAAAATCAACTTGATCTAAACTTTTTGTGGCCTTTAAAAGTTTTTAATGATGGACGTCACTGTTCCTTCTTTGCTGGGGTCCACTGGATCTTTGGATTTGACTCATTCTTTGGATCTTGCTCTAAAATTAACTCTCCAAATGGATGGAAGGCGTGGATACAAAACATATATCATGGTGGGGCCCACGGAACTTGGTGACGTCACTTCAGTAGCTAGTCTTGAGACTTAACCTGTCAGTAGCTAATCCGCGCCCAAATTAGAAAAATGGACGTTTCCAAGAGTTTTAACTTTACTGAAAATATCTTCAAAGTATCAGGATGGATAGAGAACTGTACACTTAAATTTAAAAATAGATGTTTCAAAGATATTTTCTTTCTTGATAATATCTTCAAAATAAAAAATTATTTATATGCATATCACAGCGACAAATATCTTTGGGGGAATTTCACTGTAGCTTTTCGTGGAATATTATTAATAAAATCTCGCTATTAATAAAAAATAAACTTTAAAAATGTTTATTATGAATTTATAGATAATGTCGTAATTGGAAAAATGAAAATCAAGGTGATTATGAATGGCCTGAGCCTAGCCTTTCTTCTTCTTTCTTTTTTTTAATTATTATTATTTTATTATTATTTTAACATATACCTGGTGTGGGCACTGAAACCATGATCTCAATGTTGAAACATAATTTATCTACTATTAAGGTTGGCCAATCTTAAACACGTTATTTTATAAAGCAAGATATATTGTGTTCAAGGATATGTGGGACCCACAGAGATATTCACGGCAAGTCTACTCTGTCCATCTAAATTAATAGACAACTTTAGGAAAGGAATTTAAAATACGGGCTAATTCAAAACTCAAGTGAGACATACCATAAGAAAGAGTAGGGATTGATCACTTGGGGTAGACAAAAGTTTTATATTATGATGACATTTGTTCCTAGAGTTTATATAAGTGGTAATACCTTGTGAATGGTTTGGATGGTATATCAGCATTATAGTCAACTCCACCGTACGCAACACTCCAAAATTTGATACCTGAGGATCGATAACTCATGTTTCTAAGAATCTGAGAGTGTTAAACTAATTAATTAGCAAAAGCTCCTTAGAACATACTTTTTTTCTTTTTATGATATATTTTTCACAATTCATATTATGCATTCCCATGGTATGCAGTAAACAAAAGAGATATATCATACATTGCAATTAGAGTTTAAATATTACATAATCAAATCAAATCCCAAAAGGTCCATGCATCCGAGGACTTATTACAAATTAAAATAAAATATTACATTTTTGAGTTATGCTAAAATAAAACTATTTAAATATTGTTTTAGCTTGAGAAACTCCAGTGCACTCGCATATGGCTTCCCCGTGCTCATGTAGACCTACACCACTTGTTATTGTTATTTTTTATATTAAAACCGTGACGGGCCATCTCAGTAAGAAATATTCTTAAGATTATGCATCTTAATAGTCCAGCATAGTTCACAATTAATACATATAACGCAACAAACAACTCAAGAATTTCAATCTTATCTAAATGCATGATTGCACAAGAAATGTTCTTCAAACCTTGGGATGCACATCTAGTTGGTAATTGGGGGTAGAAGTCACTATGCGGAAAGGGACACTTGTACAATTACTAATCACCAATGAAAATATACAAATGTATATGCTCACAAGCCACCCCATAGAGTCCATAAGAAATTCAAACCACCAAAAGCAGTTTCTAAATATGACAATCCAACTCACCCACATCAAATCCGTAATGTGGCAATCCAAGCCACACACAATAAACCACATCCTCTAGCATACACACTCATTACACACAAATGTCACACTACTTATACACAAATACTACACTACCCGCATGTAAATATCACACTACTTTCACTCAAGTGCTACATTCGTTCTATACAAATGCAACATTACTTGCATACAAATGCCAAACTTCATTCACGCAAATGCCAACTTAAGCCATCTATGAAGCGGACCCCACACAATAGGTGAGGGCATGTGGACTAGTGACAATCTGGCGATGGCTCTCTCTCTCTCTCTCTCTCTCTCTCTCTCCACTTTACTCTAATTGAGAAATCAAATTTAAGTCTTTTAGATTGAGTTTCCTAAATATTATAATAGCTTGTATGATTGTTTAGGTTCCAAAGATATTTTCCTAAATCCTAATCTTAAAAGTGTACTAAGTTGGGTAAAACCCTCGTAAGGTACAAACCATTACTCTTAAGTTACCTTTTATCAATTCTTGAGGGTCTCAATTAATGATTCATTGATGTGAATAAATTTTCATAGAATAACATGGTTACATTTCTCTTATTACTCCAAATCTCGTTATTACTTGCTTCTAATTATTTATATGCTCGATAAAATGCTAGAATGAATAAGCTCACTGATTTTAGGGGTCGTGCACAATCTTAGAACGATTGCTTAGTGATTATCCAGTTATTAGCTTGATGAATAGAACTGTCATTGATGTGGAGTTATCCGACAAATTATCCAAATTAAGGGTTAGCCCGTATTAGGTTAGTCACACTAAGTTTGTTCGATTGACCAGGATTGAACACGGACGACCGACATAAATTGATTTGCGCGGGACGTTTTGCATCCAATGCCAGTTATGCAGAGATTCTCCCAGGTTAATTAGATCAGTCTAATGTATGATTGACTATGTTGTATATATAATATTCAATAATGCTCGATTAAATCTAAGATACCACCATTCTTCTTAAATAAGTCTACTTATAACCACTAGCTCTATGATCCTACAAGACTCGTGATCCGAGCATAGTGGTATGAGATATTGTATTCAAGTTGTCGGCCTACACTGGGGTGACAAGCCTCCCCGTAACGACGATTGAGCAATGATGAAAGCAACATGCCTGTCATGTGTGATTAAATAGGGTGGTAAACTTAAAAACGGATCAAGGAACATAGGTGAATAGTCATTACGGCTACCACGAGCCTTGTGATCTGTATGAGACTCGTAATATAATTGTGGTACCTTAGCTTCCCCAATATGCTGAATGGATATAACCTAATAACTACCTGGTTCATCATGCATATCATTCATACTTATTGGTAATGTTGGTGACAAGCCACGTTATAGTAGAATATGTAGTTTGCAAATGGATTCAAAATCACGTGATGATGGAGTTTTGGCATTTACAAAATAGACATTGAAGTTGCTTGTTAATGGAGTGCTAGATTATAAGACTCATGCATCATTTCATTATAACATTTATGCACTTAACATGATTAGATAGGAAGTAGGGTTGTACATCGAGTCGAGTTGAGCTGAGTCGAGGTGGGCTAAGATTGGCTTGACTCCTCCGTGCTCCCATTCAAGCTTTGCTTGTTTGTCAAACCTTTCGAGTTAAGCTCGGGGCGAGCTAGTGGATCGAGTCGAGGCGAGCTTACCTCGAATCGAGTCGAGCATGTTTCCAACTGGCCCTAACCCAACACCCAACCTGCACCTGACTCAACCCAGCAACCCGACCCAACCTAGCCACCCGACCCAACTCCCAAATCAAATATTCAATTATATATATATATATATATATATATATATATATATATATATATATATATATATATATATATATATATATATATATAATAGTAGATAAAGCCATAAAGGTACCTTATTATTGGTGGTGAGAGAGAGAGAGAGAGAGAGAGAGAGAGAGAGAGAGAGAGAGCCTGTGGAGCTTGGGTGCAGTGAATTAGGTAAGGAATGGAAAGGGTAAGAAAGGGATGGACAAGTTGGGTAGGATTTAAGTTTTAACTTTTTTATTTTTAAACATAATATATATTAATATATATAATATAATATAATATATATTTGAGTTCAGCCGAACACGAGCTCGAGCTTCGAGCCAAGCCGAGTTCGAGTCGAGTCGAGTTGAGATCCACTATGATCGAACTCAGCTCGTTTTCAAAGAGAGCTAGGTTATATGAAGCTTGGCTCGCCTTAAGTTGTCGTTCAAGCCAAGTCAAACCGAGCTAAATTGAACCGAGCTGAGAGAGTTTTTCGAGCTAGCTTGGCTCGTGTATAACCTTAATAGGAAGTGTTTGTTTATTTGATTTATCATTACCTGCACTAATTGAGTTGATATCATGTGTAACTTAGAATTAATACAACCACTAAGTTAATCACTCACTCCCACTCTAAGATGATATTTTAAAACACCAACCAGACATTATTGTATATACAGGGGTTACTGAGGCGAACACATTAGATAACATGTATATGGATCCAAATGAAGAGTTCTTGTTGAGAAGTGGAGCCACATCTGGGCTGCACACAACCGGTCGTAAGACATGCTCAACCGGTCATGGGGTCCGGCTCGACCAGTCGTGGACTGGTTCGACTCAAAGTCCAGTGAGTATCGTTTTCTAGTCCCGAGGTGCTCGACCGGTCGTGACCCATTCACGACCAGTCGTGGGACCCGCTCGACCGGTCGTGCAGTCTGCTCGACCGATCGTAGTTACACAGATTCGTTTTCAAATTCGATGCGAACTACGGATTTTGGTGTCGCCTTTCGCAAGGGTGCGTGTAACATTCCGAATTTTTTCCAACTTGACAATGGACGTCCTTAGACATAGAACTGCCTTAGGACCTTATTCTGTTGCAATTAGGGCATAATCTAGTTAAGTATTAAAAGCTTGGATCGCTTTCTATACAAACTACAAATACCCGAGTACCACCTCGAGCAGAAATCTCTTAGGATCAAATCCTTTAGAAATTAGGCGAGTATTAACTAGTGTTAAACTAGTTTACTTGTAAAATTCGCTCTAATCACTTTAAATTTCATCTGCAAGACCCAAAACTTGTAGAATCATTGACGCTAGGTTACCCTAAAATATAGGGTCAAACTCTATTGCCGGTTGCTTCGGGTGCACACCGAAACTTAGTATCGGACCTAGACCGTACGTCGAAAGTCCGATAGCGATGAACTTAGACTAGTATGACCGCCTAGTTGGACTTGACTATCTCCTCAAAAATTAAGGGCAAACGATGTCCTGAGACCATTTCCTTGAGTCCGAAGTGAAGAGAGTGAGAAAATGAAGATTTTTAAGAAATTAAATATAATTTTAAGTAATTTGGAACATGTCGCTTGCACGTTATTTCTAAGTGTTCTGACCGTTATATTTCGACCCAAATTCACCCTCGGATCAGGATAGGTGGCCCATACATGTTATTGCACTTGTGGCTCTGATCGACTTTCGGTGACCGCTGAACTGAAACTGGTCTGCCACGGTTGATTTAGAAACCTGACCGGACTGAAAACTTAGCTTGACATATATCTAATATTAAAGAGCTTAAGTCCGACCGCATTTAGTAACAGGACCTTCAGAAGTGCTCCGTTGGATCGGAACATACCTGATTTGATTATAACCTAAGTATACCTTGGCCCTAGGGCTATTTCCGTCTCTTTTGGGCTTATAAAAAGGCCTTAAAACCCCCTCTCATATCCCATATGAATTTTCTAAACCTAAGGGAGAGAGAAGAAAGAAAGAGTAGGAAAGAGAGAGAAAAGGTGAGTGAAGGTGTGGGAGTTATTCTTGAGAATCACTTTTACTATTCTACGTGTTTATTCATCACATCCGTGTCGCTACTACGACGATTCTGACTTCGTTCTTAGGTAAGGAGACCTAACCATCATCTGTTCTAAGGTTTCAAATATTTCAAGTAGTAAAATAGCTAACTCCACACATGCTATAGGTTGACATTTCATCGTTGACGAAGACTTAGAGTCTCTGTTGAGTTCGTTACGATTCTATGGCATAAGGTGCGGACTATAGATGCTTAGGTTATGATTTTCAATGCTTTCAATGTCGGATAATGATAGATTCATGATCTAAATGCTATTTCACATGTAGAATGCAAAGTCTGTTTTGTGTTTCAGTTATGTACGTATTATGTAGAGTTTATCGTATTCTTGGTATTTGTATAAAATACGGTATACGTATAAAATCTGAAATTGTTTTTGCCATGATTAACTGTCATATGTATATGCTAGTTATATGTGAAGACTCCTTGGCGAAAGGGTTCGCCCTAATGCATGTCTTGGTCAACATACGCTATGTATGTTAGTATGTGTAGTCTAAGTGTTTGTGATAACGACCGAATAAGTATAGAAACTGCATTCGTACTTGCCACGACTAACTGTCGTGGATATATGATTATTGTTTAGGCAACAACCCTTTGATGAAAGGATTTTCCCTAATATGTATGTTACCTGATATATAACTTGTATGATGAATTGTGTAAGCTAAGTGTTGGTAAAAATGTCTGAATGAGTTGTGGTTAGTAAGGTGTACCTATATGCGGATTGAGACATGATTCTTAATCTCCTTAGCAATGTGTATGATTTCATCCATGTATGTCATATGCTGATGACTGTTTGTTTATGAATTGAATATGTGTGAATTCATGTTTACATTGCTTTTCAGAACATGCTCAAATGATAGTATAATTTGAATTATTACTCCGCTACTGCTTTGAGTATTTTATATGAATATTTGATGTAATGGAATGTGGTTGGGGCTATTGTATAGTCCAGGCAATCGGTAATACGCCTTAAGTTCGTGCCCGAGACCTATTCTCCACGTAGGATGTATTTGACGAACCCGAGTCGTACGTTACTTGTCGGCAGTGGTCAGGTCACACGAGGTGCTTATGCACTTCATGTCGATCAACTCAACAGGTGCTCGTACTAGTCGAACTCGTCAAGTAACCCAATTAGCTCGATGTATGTTAACCATGTATAGACGCTACTGCTTGAATCTAAAATACCAAACTTACCGGTGAAAATTTAGTTAACCATGGTACCTCGATCTGCTAAAACTCATGAGCTGGGCATGGTGGTATGGGACACCGTGGTCGAGCTGTCAGCCTACGCTGGGGCCACGAGCCTCCCCGTAGTGACCAGTGAGCAACCCAGACTCGTGAGCCGAATATGGTGGTATGAGACACTGTATTCGAGCTGTCAGCCTACATTAATTGGTGATGGGAGAGTGGTGTAACAATTACGTGTAACAGCCCTGACAGCCCTTATAGTGACCTCGAGCATACTCTGAGTCTACGAGGAGGCGACGACCCTTTCATAGCAACAAGAATACAAACTAAGTTTATATTGATTTGGTAATGGGGGAGTGGTGTAACAATTACGTGTAACAGCCCTGACAGCCCTTGTAGCGACCTAGAACCGCACTTCGTATGAGATATGCTAGGACTGACGGCCCTAGACTGGATCATTGTTGGAAAATGATACAAGGGAGGTACTTTAACTTCTCAATCCTGCTATATGAAAAGGACTAATAATAACTCGATAATCATGTTCATATCATCGCACTACAAGTGCCTGGAAGATATGGAGCACTGAAGGATGAAAGCATCCTACGAACATGAGATGGTGTCGCATGAGGGAGTATGTAGGCAAGGGCATGCATCATTATTGCATTTTATCCTTACATTAACAAGAGTATCTAGGAATATTTGATTGTACTGCTTTATCATTACCGCTTGACTGATTTGATAACATGTTAATCTTTACTCTATTGTTCCATTGAGTTAGCTACTCACTCCCACGTTACGGGACGGTGTTGTACACACCAACCAGACCTTGTCTTAGTTTCAGGTGAGGGCGATGCTTGCGAAGCGGAGCCGAACTTTACTTTTTGATGATAGGTTCTCCTACATGTAACTCTCTGGCGGGTCTATTTGACATGGAGTTGCACTGATGGGGCTTCAGTATTTGGGATAGGAGACATTACATTTTTCTCATTTTGTACATTTTGTAATCAAACTTGTAAGTGTTAACCTAGTGACATTCATACTCTAAGGGCTTACTATCACTCTTATCTAGTTTATATACTTATCATAGTCTTCCGCTTGCATAATTTAAACGCCTATGAAGTATGATATGTTGTTTTTGGTGTAATCTCAATCATGTTCAATGCCCTTCTACAGACAACATTCAATCATCATTATCTATGTTGCATAAGTAATGTTTTGAAACTCGGGAGTTGGGTTTCTACTCGACCCCCGATTTTCAGGATGTTATAGTGCGGAAGGAGAGTTACCTAAACTATAAATAGAGGTTCCTAGGATTTTTTTTTGTATGTATTAGAAAGCAATAGGAAGTTATTCTAAGGTGTGGGCTAAGGATTTTTATATTCTTCTAAGGGAGAGGTTAGTATTTTTACCTTGTAATCTTCATTCTTCTTCATAGTGGAAGTTTACATCCATGGTTTTTTACCCTAGTTTAGGATTTTTTCACGTATATCTTATCTTTGTGGTTTGTTTTGATTACTTTGATCTGTTTCTAGTTTATATTTCTTTCTGTTTATCGTTTGTGGGTGAGGCTTGAGATTAGATCTAGGTTCACTGCGTTGTTGGCGTACTGCGCAACAACTGGTATCAGAGCTATTGGTTTAGTTCTATTGGAAGTGATGGCAGAAGAAGGGAAAACTAGAATTAAGAAGTTTGATGGTTCAAACTTTGCCTTCTTGAAGATGCAGATGGAGGATTATCTGTATCAAAAAGACCTTTATATTCCTCTAGGAGAAAAAGAGAAGAAACCAGAAAAGATGGCGGATGATGAATGGTTTTTATTAGATAGGAAGGCTTTGGGAACGATCTAACTTTCTTTGTCTAAGAACGTCACCTTTAACATATCCAAGATGAAAACGACAAAAGAATTAATGGAAGCCCTAGCCACCATGTATGAAAAACCCTCAGCATCCAACAAGGTTCATCTCATAAAACAGCTATTCAACATGAAGATGTTAGATGGTAAGAGCGTGACTGAACATCTAAACGAATTCAATACAGTCACGAGCCAGTTGGAATCCATTGACATCATTTTTGAGGATGATGTCGAGGCATTATTGATCTTATCCAATCTGTCAGACAGTTGGGATGGTTTGGTGATTGCTGTGAGCAACTCTTCAGGGTCGACAAAGCTGAAATTTGATGATGTGGCCAGTCTAATTCTCAGCGAAGAATCTAGAAGGAAGGCATCAGGAGTTTTAGGGGACTCAAGGAATGCTCTAAACGTTGAATGAAGAGGAAGATCGCTAAACAAAGGAGGCAATAAACACGGGCATTTTAAGTCAAAGAAGAAATCCAAGAGACCGAAAGACAAAGACAGGTGTTGGCATTGCGGCAAGAAGGGGCACATGAAATGTGATTGCAGGGTGCTTAAGAAACAAGATGGAAGCTCTCAAGGCAAGAATGATTCAATGAATCTTTCTGAGGAAAGCGACACAGAGGCGTTGATCTTATCTCTTGATGTGAGAAATGAGTCTTGGGTTATAGACTCAAGTGCTTCGTTTCATGCCACTTCATGTAAGAAAGTTGTGCATGATTATATGTCAGGTGACTTTGGGAGAGTCTACCTAGGTGATGATGAGCCGTGCAGTATAATTGGAAAGAGAAACGTTCATGTTAATCAAAAAGATGAAACGGTTTTGAAATTGAAGGATGTCAGACATGTACCGAGTTTGAGAAGGAATCTGATCTTAGTGGGACAGTTGGCCGATACCGGTTATGTGATAACATTCACCAGTAATTCATAGAAGATCACAAAATATGCCTTGATAATATCTCGAGGCAAAAAGGAAGGTACTTTGTATGTGACTTTAGGGTCGTATAGTTCACTCTCAGTCGCATCAACTGGAGTGAATGGGCAATTATGACATCAGAGGTTGGGACATATAAGTGAGAAAGGAATGAAAGTGCTATTGTCAAAGGAAAAGCTACCAGAGCTTAAGTCTATTGATTTGGAATTCTGCAAGGACTGCGTGTATGGCAAGCAGAAGAGGGTAAGCTTCAAGAAGACAGAACGCGCTCCAAAGACGCATCTGTTGGAGCTTGTACACACTGATATGTGAGGACCGGCACAGGTATCATCTCTTGGTGGCTCACATTATTTTGTTTCATTTATTGATGATGCTAGTATAAAACTATGGGTTTACTTCTTAAAGTATAAATCTGATGTATTTGATGCGTTTAAGAAGTGAAAAGTTATGATAGAAAACGAGACGGACAAAATAATAAAGTGTCTCAGATCTGATAACAGGGGAGAGTATTGTGATAAGAGGTTTGAGGAGTATTGTGCAGCAAGTGGAATCAAACATCAGAAAATGATTACAGGGACACCGCAACAGAATGGTGTGGCTGAGCGCATTAATAGGACCATCCTTAAGCGCGCCAGGAGCATGAGGTTGCATACAGGGTTACCCAAGACCTTTTGGAAAGATGCTGTGAATACTATTGTATATCTTATCAATAGAAGTCCCTCAGCACCATTGGATGGTGGGCTACCAGAAGAAACGTGGACTGGTAAAGAAGTGAACCTTGCACATCTTAAAGTGTTCGGTTGCACTTCATATGTTCACATTGATGAAAAGCACAAAAATAAGCTGCATGCGAAGTCTAAGAAGTGCATGTTTATAAGCTACGGGCAGGATGATTTTGGCTACAGGTTTTGGGATGCAAAAAACAGAAAAATCATCAGAAGTAAGGACGTAGTTTTTAATGAAAAAGTGATGCATAAGGACAGTGTGTAGGAAAATAAGGCCAAGGAAAAGGAATTCGTAGAGTTGAAAGAGTTACCGGACACGAGTGTTACAGCGCCACAGGATGATCGTGGACAGGAACATTATGAGGCAAAGCTGCATACACCGGTTGTGAGGAGGTCTACTCGGGAGAGAAGACCCACAGTCCGATACTCACCCTCCTTACATTATCTACTGTTGAAAGATAATGGTGAGCCAGAGTGTTTTGAAGAGGCTTTACAGTCAGATACATGAGTTAAAGTGGGAGCAGGCCATGGATGAGGAGATGGACTCTCTTGAATCTAATCGTACATGGGAGCTAGTCACTCTACCTAAGGATAAGAAAGCTCTTCATAACAAGTGAGTTTATAGACTGAAGGAGGAGCACGATGGTTTGAAATGGTACAAGGCTAGATTGGTTGTGAAAGGGTTTCAATAAAAGGCAGGTATCGATTTCACTGAAATATTTTTACCTGTGATGAAAATGTCTACGATTCGTATGGTCTTGAGTAAATAGCTACAGATAACTTACATCTAGAGCAATTAGATATTAAGACAGCCTTTCTTCATGGAGACCTTGAAGAAGAGATATATATGCATCAGCCGATAGGATACGTGGCACCAAGAAAGGAGAACAAAGTGTACAGACTGAATAAGAGTCTATATGGCCTGAAGCAGGCCCTGAGGCAGTGGTATAAAAAGTTTGATAGTTTCATGTCGAGAAATGGTTTTAGGAGATGTCATGCAGACCACTGTTGTTACTTGAAGAAGTTTGATACGTCGTACATCATCCTTCTTCTGTATGTTGATGATATGCTTGTGGCCGGTTTAAGTATGAAGGACATCTCAGATCTCAAAAGGCAACTGTCTAGAGAATTTGTCATGAAGGATTTAAGATCTGCAAAATAAATCCTAAGCATGAGGATAAAGCGTGACAGGAAAAATAAGAAATTAGTTTTATCACAGGCAGAATACATAGCCAAGGTACTTGATCGATTCAATATAGGTGTTAATCCGGTTAGCACTCCATTAGCCAACCACTTCAAGCTATCTAAGGAGCAAGGGGCAAAGACGCAGGAGGAATAGGACTACATGGCTAAAGTCCCATACGCGTCAGCCATTGTGAGTCTCATGTATGTTATAGTGAACACGAGGCTAGACATTGCTCAAGCAGTAGGTGTTATTAGTAGGTTCATAAACAACTCTGGGAATGAACATTGGGAAGCTGTGAAGTAGATTCTCAGATACCTAGTAGGTACTAAGGATGTAGGGCTGTGTTATGGTGGATCGAAAATCAAGCTATAAGGTTACGTGGATTCAGATTTGGCAGTAGATATCGACAGCAGAAGGAGCACTACAGGTTATGTGTTTACTCTAGGTAGTGATGCAGTTAGTTGGGTCTCTCAGTTATAAAAGATAGTATCTATTAGTACAACGGAAGCAGAATATATTACAGCTACAAAAGCATGCAAGGAGATGGTATGGATGTAAGGTTTTATGAAAGAGTTGGGTAAGAAGCAAGTAGATTGCAAGCTGTTCAGTGACAGTTAGAGTGCAATACACTTGGCTAAGAATTCAGCCTTTCATTCAAGGACCAAGCATATTGACATCAGATATCACTTCATATAAGCATATGTTCGTTACTGGAAGATGGATCGATTGCTTTAGAGAAAATTCATATAAGTGAGAATCCTATAGATATGCTAACCAAAGTGGTCACACGGGAGAAGCTGAAGCTCTGTTCAGCTTTGATTGGTCTTCAGGCTTGAAGACAGGGAGGTGATGCACTCCAAATGAAGAAGACAAAGGTTCATGGCGATGTGTCTCCAAGTGGGAGATTGTTGAGAAGTGGAGCCACATCTGGGCCGCGCACGACCGGTCGTAGGACATGCTCGACTGGTCGTGGGGTCCGGTTCGATCAGTCATGGACTGGTTCGACTCAAAGTCCAGTTAGCATCATTTTTTGGTCCCGAGGTACTCGACCGGTTGTGACCCATTCACGACCAATCATGGGACCCACTTGACCGGTCGTGCAATCTGCTTGACTGGTCGTAGTTATGTAGATTCGTTTCTAAATCCGATACGGACTGCGGATTTTGGTATCGCCTTTCGCAAGGGTGCAGAAGGGGAGTTACCTAAACTATAAATAGGGGTTCCTAGGATTTATTTTGTATGTATTAGAAAGAAATAGGAAGTTATTCTAAGGTGTGGGATAAGGATTTTCTATATTCTTCCAAGGGAGAGGTTAGTATTTTTATCTTGTAATCTCCATTCTTCTTCATAGTGGAAGTTTGCATCTGTGATTTTTTACCCTAGTTTAGAATTTTTCTACGTATATCTTGTCTTGTAGTTTGTTTTGATTGTTTTGATCTATTTCTAGTTTATATTTCTTCCTGTTTATCGTTTGTGGGTGAGGCCTGAGATTGGATCTAGTCTCACTGCATCATTGGCGTGCTGCGCAACAGTTCTCATACTTTCAACATTCCAATGAGCAGTTGTAGTTGGCTCTCCTCACGGTTGGACTTAACGGATATTTTTTTTATTAGATAAATTATGGTCATGACATATTTTCTATTTATTTTGAAATTGTATATTGGGCCTCAACCGTGGACCTTATATTATAGATGGACATATCTTGTATATTTTAAATTGTCACTTGCTTTAAATACATTCATTTTAGAGTGTATTTCATTGTTTAGCTTAGTTTTATGATTACATGAATTTCAAGTTAAAAGTATAATTAATTTACGCTTCCGCAAAGCATAAGTGATATCTAGAATGTCAGGGATAGAGTTCATGCTTGACTCATGAAATTCGAGGCATTACAATCTCTCACCCTTCCTTTTTTTAATAGGATTTTAAAAGAAGTTTGGTTCCAAGTGGATGCACATCATATGGTGCTTTTCCACTCTACTATATTGTGAATAATATTCATATTCCTGCCTAATCCATTTACCCTAATCATCTAAATTCCTTCACATTAGTGCCCACGATTCATAGGTAATTCTCATGCTACAAAGTGTATTGATCATGTTAGATCTCAACCATTGGATGTACATTAAGCACGATTTAAAACATATCAATGGTCAAAAATAAATTTTCATAATTAAAAAACTTTGGTTAACCAATGCACTTTTTATGCTCCGAGAAGGCCAAGCGAATTTCATGTTAGATCATGTGTATTTTGATGATTCCGAGGAAGAAATTTAACTCCACTCAATTTTAATACTTATGCAAAAGCCTTATAAGGAAAGCAAAAGCATGATCAATTAGAGCCTCTCTATCCTTACATCTTCAAGTCATATAGAAATTTTGATAGAGTTTAGTGTAACTAAGCCTGTTCAGGTCTAAGTATGATGGGTCTCCTAGTCTTTATACTTGTAAGCAGTTCATGCCAATGATCATGGGCCCTATCTAAAAAACCACACACACACACACACACTCATGTGGGATAGAAAATAAGACAGACCAACAACTTATCGGTTGCAAATTATACTGTCCATCCTAACACTAAGCCTATCCCTTCAGATGGGATGATTATTTAGTCACATTGAAGGTATGCTGAGAAACATGTATAATCATAGTTAAGGCAATAAGATCTATAAAACACAACTCCCCTAATCTATCAAGCCATTGTATTTAATCTTAAGTGCCAAAGAATATTAGAGGAAATACATTTCAAAGCCCATACAAATATATTCCATAAAAATTGACTCAAAAGATAAATATTGTATTGCGCGCCTTAAATTAAGGTCAAATAACATTTGTTTACCCAGCCACAACACTGACAAGAATGGGTTAGCTACCATTGGAACCATGAGCACCGTCCTCTCTCTCTCTCTCTCTCCCCCCCCGTATGGCTTGCACTTTTCCCATCATCCATATCCTTCTTAAAGAGATTTTTACCAATAAATCCCTACGAATTTCAAATTTATCGAAGATTTTTCTCATGAATCAAAATATCCTCGTATATTGTTCTTCTATAAAAGTAATGAATTTAGAAAATTATGGGGACCAAATGATATACTTATAACATCCAAGGTATGCACCCCACCATGATAATGACAAATAAATAAATCTTTGCATATGCACTACACCAAAAACGTCATTCTGGTACGACAGAAACTTTGGTTCAGAAACGGTTTTGAGCCATTTTTGGTTGGAAACGGTTCTCTGTCGTACTCAATTCAAGGTTACTTATTTTATTATTTCTACTGTTTCATTGGTGTGTCCCAATTGAGTATTAGATTTTATTAGTTTTTATTATTTTGTTTTATTATTTTATTTTAAAACATATGGATGGAATGGATTCAGTTAGGTACCTCTCAGTGGACCCCACAAGGCCCAAGAGGTACGATGATCTATATGTACCGCATACTACCAATTGATTTAAGCTATTTTCTTACGCCAGAAGCCCTGAAACTTCATTTCGCAGACCGCCGTCTCCCTCTCTCAATCTCCTCTCTCTCTCCCGATCTCAACCCTCTCTCGATCTCCATCTCACTCTCCCTCTCCCTCGATTTCCCTCTCCCTTTTTCGATCTCGACCCTCTCTCGATCTCCCTCTCCCTCGATCTCCCTCGATTTCCCTCTCCCTCTTCCGATCTCGACCCTCTCTCTCTCAATCTCCCTCTCCCTCGATCTCCCTCTCACTCTCTGAAGGAAATGCTGGTCCGTCACGGTGCCGGATCAGGAGATTCGTCAGGTTCCAGTGTGTGGCCGCGCTCATCCTCGGTGTCGCCATTTTGCTGTCGGTGATCTTCTGGCTGTCGCCGTTCTTGAGAGCTGATTGGGGGCATCTGAGCCTGGAAGAAGGTGAGTTTTGATGGTGCTACGGCCGGATGCTTTTCATTTTGCTGACCTTTCTCTGGCCTATATCAATTACCTAAAACTGTTGTGGTTCTCAGAATGTGGGAATGGTTCCTACGAATCAAGGGGACCAAGCGATGTGGGTACATGCCTAAACATGATGTAACTATATTTCATGGTTTAGCTTTGACATCTTATTCAGTCGATTGTATTTTAGTTGCACTGTTGCTAAGTTCATGTATTTGATCATATTGATGTTTCTGTTAAGCTTCCTACCCATGATTTTCAGATTTAAGTGGACACAGAACCATGATCATGTGTATCGACTACCACCAAAAATCAAGTGTATAAACCATCTGCTCTCTACCTGCACACATCTCATCTCTCTATCATGCTGAAGTGGCACATTTAACATGTTGGTGTTTGACTGTACTTGTGTAGGGAGCATGCTAGCTTGACTGTTTGAAAAGCTTTTCTTCACAATGCAACCCAACCCACCTTGAAAAGCTCACATCTTTATAAGAGAGATTCAAAACTTAGGTCAGACACTTGTAACAATTTGGTATTAGAAACCATTATTTTCCCCAAGCAGAATAGTGTTATAACACCATCTATGATGAAGATACTAAATAAACACCATACAATTTAACATATGGATGAACACCAGCCGTATTAAAAATGTATGTTTGCACTGCAACTCAGGCACATTAGGTGGGCTATGAAGTAACATTGTAATCAAGTTTCTTTCTTCATAAGTTCTTTTAAAAAAAAAAAAAAAAAACCCACAGTAGCTTTTCACTCTGCAGAATGCGCCCAAGTAACATAAAACTAGGTCAGTCTAACAAGTTAGTGCAAAACACAAACAAGTATAGAGAGAACCTGGTGAGGCTTGTAACAAAACTCAGGCAAGGTCTTTGTTTATGTTAGAGTTGGTGGGTTCAAACCTTTACATTTTTTTATCAAACCTTTTCACTTTATTAAACTCCGTCAAGTAATACAAAACTCACTAGGTCCACAGTCCGAAACTCTGGCAAGTTTAGGGAAAACCCAATGATTCTTGTAACAACCCGAGTCATATAGGAACCTGGAACACTTTCATGCTGATCCAAGTTGTCATAGTCGTGTTCTGAGTTGACTCACCGAGTTCCTAAATAATGCATTAGGCTCATGGAAAAATGATCAAAATAAAGTGGACATATATTTGTTGTAGGAATACTTGTGTAATTACTTTTTGGTAGCCAATTCAATTGCAATATTTCCCCCCTAGTTTTTATTCTTCCTCTTTCCCTCCACCTAATTTTGAACTCCATTTTCATAAAGGTATGATACTGTATCACAGGGAATTGGCAGATGCTGTCGTCAGTGTATTTGGGAAGATAAAACAAAATCTGTCTTCCTCTTTCACCTAAAAATCTACTGGATTTACTTGGAATTTTTTCTCATGCTTCTTATTTTTGTTGCAGGAGTTCCTCATGAAATGAACATTTTATTTTATTTTATTTACCAAGATTCTCTCTTGTAGTTTGATCTTTGAACTTTAATACTGCATACTTTTCAGGTCAATGTTCAGGACTATCATGCTAGCATTCACAATGCAACATCAATGGAAGCAACTTATAGGTCTATCATCTTTACCATTTCTCTTTTGTTTCAATTGTGTTATGTTTCATTTGGATGTTTGTAGAAATATTGAGAATACAAAGTATCTCCTGGATTTTTAGCTTATAGGATTTCTATGGCAAGTCCGGTTGAATTTGAGATGGGTTTTCTAAAAAAAAAAAGTTCTACACATTGTTACTTGCTTCATGATTATCATTTCATTGTGGTCATACTATAGTCATTTCATGAACAGTTGTTCAATTTGATAATCATTCTATGCATCCAGGTTGGATATGCTATGCTGAAAAAAACTTTACTCATATACTACCTTTATTTCTTCTGTGAAGATTCCACAACAAGAAATTGGGGCAACCATCAAGCATCACATTTTCCAAAAAAATGGGTCTAATGTAAGTTCTAATACTCCAAATACCCACCCTTGTGACTTTGGTGCTTCTTATTATAAGAATATTATATGACATGGTTTTGGCTCATGTGAAATCATGCTTCTATCATTTGGACAGGGATCCTGCAGAATCAGGATTAAGCTCTAATCACAATTTTGACAACCCATGCTCTCCATGTCAGATTTGAAGGTGCTAGCAGCTATTTTATCCTTTCAATCACAATTTTCAATCATTTAGTTTCTTTTTCCAACTTAAAATAATTGTGATTATGCAGGGAAACTGCCTTTGTGTGATAGAATCTAATGTGGAGGTTATGGGCCTCCCTAATTTTGTAGGATCTCATTCCCAAATGGGTACTATATAAGAAGCTATCATTTTGAAGACTATGGAGCTATTCAATTTTTAGTTTTTTTTGGAAGGCTATGGACTCATCAATCAGTCATACCTACCAATTTGAATCCCCATTCAGGAGGGATTCTCTATCATATGTTTTCAGTGAATTGATGTTTGCTTGCACTACTTTGTCATGGTTATTTCAATACAGTGTGAGGACATTTCAACAGGCAATACTCTTCTTGTTTGGTTTAAGATTATCATTGCACCATATATTAATCTTTATTCCAGCTTTTCTTCTTTATTTCCACTCAATTTTAGCCGATGGAATTACATATGACATTTTTTACTCTAAATTCTCATAACAAATCAACAACTTTTGTAGGAAAATGATTTCCACAACGGATCATAAAATCCTTTGACCTGGCTGGTAATATCACTGCAGACAAATCAAAGCTTCTCTAGAAAATTAATCTTGGTGTCAAATCCTTCATGTGGTTGAACAGATTTTTCGGTAAAGACGCTTCCCTCCGTCTCATCATGTTGTATTTTTT
Organism: Magnolia kwangsiensis; assembly: GCA_037074715.1. NCBI lineage: Eukaryota > Viridiplantae > Streptophyta > Magnoliopsida > Magnoliales > Magnoliaceae > Magnolia > Magnolia kwangsiensis. Next base: position 18,431,494 of record CM073586.1, read on the forward strand.
AATCCTTTTGTGCTTAATGCGCTTTATGTTTGATGCTTGGACCGTAACCTTGTACTGAACCTGCTTTGGTTGCCTTGTATTGAAATAATGTATACCCTTTATTTGTAGTGATAATTTATTTTTTACTTTACCAGCTTGTGGTTTTGACCATCTGCAATTTAAATGGGATTCACAATGTAGAAGGCGAAAAGAATCATTATGCCTACTTATTACACTCACTTTTTGATGCGCACCTTACTCCTCTGGGCTGGGACCGGGTAATAAAATACCATGTGGCTTTTACAGTCTCCTGCAACCTGCAAACTTCTACTCACTACTCCAAATTCATGTCTACATAAATATGTAAAATTATATAAATAGAGCCAAATGTAAGAATAAAAGATAAAATAAAGGCTTTCAAGTTCTCCGAGCACTGTTTCGGTGCCTGTCTGCACAACAAAATCTTTAAGATGAATTTACCTTGTCAAAGGTTTTCAAGTTTTCTGAGCACCACGTCGGTGCATGTTTGCATAGCAAAATCTTTAGGAAATGGATTTCCTTGTTACATAACTTTAAAATTGTCAACCAACTAGAAAGGTGTCTCCATTAAGTTTGACCTAAATGAATTTGCTTAAATATCCATCTGGCTACACTTGGAAGGATTGGGTGTCACAAGCACTTAATAGGTTGGACGTTATCCACTGTAAATCTCATGTTCTGTAGCCATGCCAAAGCAATCTTGCTTATCAGCCCAATATGCTGAAGGTTTGTTACTACTCTAGTCATAGGCAGATCGGATAAATCTAGGAGAATAGGACACCTGGTATTGTTTGCTTCCCTTATAATATTATTCATTAACAACTGTACTTGCTGTGTGCTACAAATTCTCTCTTTGGAAAATTCTATCAACATCTTTGATCTAATTCACATTTTTCCATTAAGAAAAATGATTTTGACAGTTGAATTGTGCTGAACTTTCTTTGATTAGAAAAATTGGACACGTTCCATGATGTAATGTGATCTAGGCTGTGACTGTTTTGCATTGCCTGCACCAATCATTTACTGTTGTTTTTTGACAACTTTTAATTCTCATTTTGCGTCCTAGGTAAGATATGATGATGATAGTGAGATCCTTTTCTATTAGCTGAGGTGGGTGGTGCTGTGAATATTGCTACAGAAGTAGGGAAGTCTTTGAGTTTGATTATTCTTCCATGGTAGGAGTAACTACTTTTCTTTTTTTCTTTTTTTCTTTTTAATGAAATCTTGTTTATAGCCTTTTCTAATATCTTCAGTAAATGCCTCATCTTATATATTTTTTCGGCCAGTAATTCTATCTTCTTTTAGTTTTTGTTGAGAAACTGATATTTTCAATTTTTGATTTCCATTGCAGTTTACACTACAACAAATATGGGAATGGGCGCATAGACGGTATTTGTGGAAATGACACTGAGGCAATTGGCATCCCTAAAGCATCACCTCTAGTAGGATCAAGGGACATTTTGGTCTTTTTAAATATATTTGGAATATATAGGGTTAAAAACTTGGATGGTTTATATATATATATAGCTTTTCTTGCTTTGAGAATAGTATACAAACAATTTAAAGATTCATGTCATATGTGATCTTCCTTTTGTTACATGTGCTGCCTAGAGTAGAAGAGTGGAGGAATGGTATGATTATTAGCATAACAGATTGCAGGCTGTTGGATTTTAATGGATGTCAATGCACTATCCTTCATATTTACTTCTGTTGCATCCGTGAAAGAATTTTATGGCTTGGACTTCAAGGAAATAAAGGTGCACCGGAATTGATATTCTTTATTCTTGATTGGGTTGTGTCATTTTTACTCAGACCTGATATCATATTTAATTTTGGTGAAGTGTGCCAAATACCTTTCTTTCAAAGGATGCATCTTATATTTTCTTTGTTTTTAGCTTGCTTTTATATGTTTCTTAGAAACTTTGAACGTATGCTAGTGCTATGCATCGAAAAAGAATGCAGCCAACAAGTTGATTAATTTTTTCCCTTTAACTTTATTTTGTAAGGTTGTTGAGCATTCATACTTTTACTAGGGGTCATATTCAATCCATCAACAAGTTTTGGTTGGTTGTACCTTTGGTAGATCCTATTGTTTTTTTGAAAATCTAGCAACTTTAGTGATGTGACGTTTGTTTATTCCAGATGTTCCATTTTTTCTAGTATATTTAATAGTTGTGGTTGTGGTTGGGATTAGATTTTTCATTTTTCTTATTTTTTTAAATAATTCCTTACCAAGTAGAATGTAAAATTTTAAAGCATGTTCATTCTTCCTTAGATTACTTGTACGAGTATCCTTGAAAATTGATTTTATTTATCATCATTTGGTTAAGGTGGATGGGTACATATGATGTAGACCAAGTGGAACTCACTAATTTGAAGGCCAAGTGGATACTAAGTTTTGTCATGTTATGGAGAAAAGAAGTTCTAAGCCGATTAAACTGTGAGTTTCTTCTCAGATTGATATGTACAGTCACTTGCAAAAATTATCTCATTCTACCTTGAAACAAGCTTGCTCTTCTTTTTTCCTCTTCTTCTATATTTACAAATTGCAGTTGGAAGATCCAAAAGGATAAGAGCCTTCCAAGAAAATGTAAGGGAGCTGTTATGGCTTCAATCTTTCAGTATGAGTTCATGATTTGAGTGCAGTTTACCTATTATATATGTATGTATGTATGCGTATGAAATGTAGGGATGTAAGTTGTTATGGTCATGAATAAAATCATTTTTGACTCATTTCTTCTTGGAAATGAAGTGGATATGAATAAATCCTCTCTCTACATGTGAAACTATGGTTCTGTTCTCATCCAAACAATCTGGATATACATTGCATTGATAATATTTCTACCTGTAAAAGCCTGGTTTGGGTTGTACCAAAGGTCCAAAACATGTTGTTCCTGAGTTTCACAAACAATCCAATTACCCTTGATTTTGTAGCTAACCAAACTTCAAGGTGAAAAATTAGGCTGATTTCATAGAGCACAAACTGCTACAGTTTTGTTCTGGTCTAGTAGATGGTCAATACTCAACTGCTATTATATCCTTAGTTCTGTGATTTTGCCTATGCTCTTGAGTACCATAAGACACCAATGCCCTTGAATTTCAAAGATGACCACCATTCCCTTTCTTCTCAGCTCTTGGTTTGAGCCAATGGGCTGCACATTTTGTAAAAGTTTGCATGCAACTCTAACATTTGTTCTTTATGCTACATGATATTTTGCTAGTTGAGATCCACAGCTTACTGATTGTAAATGGATCTAACTTGCAAAATGGGAAAAGGAGACGTTGCAAGATTGAGTTAATGGAAGAAGAGAAACTAATCTCATCTTTTATATTAAATTCAATAGGAATTAAAAATGCTAGAGTTATTTATCCATCGAAGTAAACCTAGGCCCTGTTTGGATATGAGGAATCAATGGAAAAGAATTATTTTTGCAAAAAACTAATGCTGTTTTTTGTTTACACTATTTGGATTGTAAAAGAGTTTATGTGTAGGTGTGATTGTGATGTTCTCTGTCAAGTAGTATAATTTTGATATTTACAACCAATGTGGATGTTTCCAACACAATGATGTTGTTGTAGCTGTGGTGCTCAAAGGTTCTAGCCATTCAACCTTGGCATAATAGTTAAGTTCTTTTTTTAAAAAAAAATAATAATAATTCTGCTGTGTATTTGATTTTTCAGATCTGCTATTACCATCTACTTGTTTTGCTTCGATCCATCTCGTTTCATTTAGAAAAAATAGATTTTTTCCATTATTTTGATAGATTCATGTGAATTTCACTTCTGTTAATTTTCACCATACAACCTTTTTACTATTGATGCATTTTCTAATTTGGTGTTTTGTTTTTTTGTATTATTTTTTTTTAAAAATAGTTTTTAGCTCATTGTTTTGTTTTTGAAGCTAATATTCTTACTCACGGTTGTCTGTTGGACCGACTTAAATCCCTAACTATATGCATCTTGATGTTTTTTCCTCTATTAATGCATTTTGTACTTGGTTTTTTAGCTCACGGTCTGTTCTCAATGGTAATTTCAAGTTCTCAGTCATATTTTGGATTGCTATAAATCCCTAATTCTATGCAATTTGATGGTTTTTTTTTCTTTTTAATTATATTGATGTACTATATGATTTGGATTTTCCATTTTATGTTCTTTACCTGACGAGTTTGTTTTGAAGTGAATTTCATGTTCATGGTTGTTCGTCAAATCACTGAAGTTCCCTAGTTTTATGCATCCTAATGATTTTTTTATTTATTTATTTTTTTATTTTTAAATTTTTATAGAATTAATGCATATGTGATGTTTTTTAGCTTGTCGATTGGTTTCTAGTGCTAACTTCATGTTCAAAGTTGTCAATTGAGCTACTAGACTCTCCTATTTCATGCATTTAGGAGTTGAGGAAGAAACTGAAATGAAGGTAAAAAATCAAAGATAATATGGTTTGCTAAATCTGTTTCAGGCATATGAATTACTAAAGAATAAGCGGAGAATTGTGAAATCTGAACGTTTGAACTTTTTAACTGTTAAAATGCAAAAGTTTGTCCCTCCTGAAAGACTTTTCAATGATTTAGCTTTTATTAATGATTTCCTTAGTCAAGGAAGGTTTCTGGATTATCTTTTGTTGTTTGACAGGAGCACGAATGTTGACCATAACAAAGCCTTTTAACTAAGCTGAAGCAACAATGGAGTGGCTAACTTATGTTGTAGATGGAAGGAAGGGTTTGTCATATACTAACTACTTGCCTGAGCTAGTTGCATGCGTGCGTGTGTTTTCTTTCTCAAGGGATTTCTTGGTGTTGTTCTTTCATGTTTTTCTGGCAATGCAGGTTATGTTGTAGATGGAATCATGGAATGTACACATGGTACGGCTGCACATCAATCCAGGAATTCCCCACTTGTAACATATTCCAAACCATCCAATTCGTTTCCAGTCGAAATAAAATGACCAGCTGTCCATGACCAATGACAAAATTAGATGGATAACTTAGTCTCCATCATAGCCATATTCAATGGCGCCCATGAGAGTTGGGCAGCTTGGATGGACTCACACTAATGTCAGCTTTGGATTTTGTAACTGAATATGTTTACTTGTTTTTGAGTCTTTCTCACAGGAATATATCTGAATTTGTGGTTAATTCACTTGCACTGGAGCTATTTGTAATACATGGTAAATGGACGCAATCTGGACTTCTCACATCTTCAAAATATTCTCTTTTGTAGGAACTCAATGCTGATTGGCAAAGGGTAGCAGTAGGTCTTCTTGTTTCGATTGGTTCACATTTTCCTGATCTGATAAGCCTTTCTAATGTCATGCATTGAATGATGGCCTTAGTTTCTTATTTGAGGGCCAATGGCAAGTTGGTGGTTTTGTATCAGTAGGAAATGCTGCATACAGAAAAAGAGTGACAGGAAAATATGAGTTTCATGAGAGAGATATATGTTTGCAATGCCTCAAGTTTTCTAGAAATAAGTCAAATTAAATTAATTATAAGAAAAATGTCACCAGTAGATCGCTACTATGATACCTTAGAAGGGCCTGAATTGGATACTCTCAGGGTACGTGAACTTTTTTTTTTTTTGGCTACTACTGTTGTGCATTCAGTCTCTTAAGACTTGACCAGGTTGTTGGTGGTCTTCAATGATTATACTTTTAATTCATGCATGCTTGGGTGTGTCAATGATGGGAAAGCCTTGACTATCAGATGTCGTACTCACACCTTTTCACACATTGGTAAAATTGGGAGATTTTTTTTAATTTTTTTTTTGGTTTGAGCTGGACTACTGGTTTCCATTCTGCTATTTTTTTTTGTTTCTTCCATTTCTTGATTTATTTTGTGGAAAGCAAGGTCTGGAGTTATATGAGAGTTTTTTGTTCTTTCTGAACTAGTTGCCTTACTGTCCTTCAGATGACTTAATTGGTTTACAAGTACCTCCTTATTTTGTTTCGTAATGCTCCAGTAGAAGTATGGGCTATGACCAAGAGTTTCGTGTTTAATTGATCACTTGTAATATTACCGCAAATCAGAGGGAGTGTGCGGGGGGGCATGATTTTCTCATGATGGGCTCCAGTTTATATATGAATTCCCTGAGTTTGGCACTATGGCTTGATTCTTTGATTTGGCTTGAATTAGTTAGAGATTGCTTGGAGGCGAGATCTACCTCCCTTTTTGCCTTTTTTTCATAGCTGCGGCTGCCTTGTATTCTTTTGTTGCATGCCTTGATCTCTTGGTAGTGGTTTAATAAAAATATTAATTCTTGTCATTTCTCTCTAAAAAAGAAAAGATGTACTTAGTAAGCTCTATTCTGTTGGCAGCAATTATCTTGTTAAAACAGGCAGTAGGTCTTGACAACCTTGACCAGTCTGCAGAAATCTTGATCCATTTTCTCTGTGCTGTTCCTGGATGGGGTGAGAAAAATGTTCAGGTACTTCATCCTTTCATTTTGTCCTTTATTTTTAATATTTTATGTATAGCAGTGCAGTCAAATTCTCGTGAATGAATGCAGGTTCAACAACAGGTTATAGAGATCATTACTCATATAGCTTCTATAGTACAAAAGCTCCCAAAAAGATGTGTGGTGCTCTACATTCTAGGTGGGTGTTAGGTTATTGTTGTAAATGGTTTTTTTTTTTTTTTTCATTATATAAAAGTTTTTTATGTGTTAGATATGTTTGATATGATTGTTATTTTCTGCAAGTTAACTAATGTTATTAGCTATGCCTTCTGGAAAAACTGAAAGAAGTTAAAATTTTAAGAGATGCCTGGTTTAGGTTCAGTTTTCTTAGAAAAGTCACCGCCAACCTATTACTTACGAGTCAATATGAGTGATACTAGTTGTTGATGAGTTCTTTTAGAGTTTTCTTTTGGTCTCCTGATCCTAGTTGATTTGGTCAGTTGTGAGCGATGCCTATGAGTTTTGAGCTTTAATTTGGAGCAGTTGTTGACGTTGCATTTATAGGACTCACCATATAGGTTAATCTAGTGGCAATTTCTATTTTTAGGTATTAAGTGAACAGGTAGCAGATATAAGTATCTAACAATTTTTTTAAGTTCACCTTGTTGCTTATGTGTTATACCATGTTGTTGCTCATTAGTAGTTTTGATGAAATAAACAAAACATTTGCGCTTAATTTCTTTACTTCAGAATTTGATTGTCCTAATTTTGATATTATGTATTCTTTATATATCTAACTTGTTGATTGTAATCAGCCTACATCAATAGACTATTAGATAGTGCTTGATTGAGAAAGTAAGGCGTAAGTCCCAGTTCAGTAACTCAGGGAAAAAAAAAAAGGAAGAAGAAGAAGAAAAAGGTTGGAGTCGTGATTTTTTAAAACCTTGGCTATGAGTATAGATGGGGATGCAACTGGATGGGTAGCCCAAATGGGTTTTTAAGGTCCATCCATGTGAGGCCCTGCCTTGGGTTTCAAAGGTGAGGCCAAATGAGTCTTTAGAACTTTGATCTATTCTTTTGTGTCTGGCAAACAGTTATCTTCATGTAGTCCCAGAAATAGCTGTAATCTACAAATATTTATTATGAAACTCAAAATATTCAGTTTTTCTCTTTTACCTCCCTACAATGATTGAGAGTGAACATACAAGTCAGGATATCATCTGGAGCAGCAGATGCTACTGTAATTAAGATTGCAAAGAGGCCAAAAAAGGTTGGAAAGCTCATTGTTGTAAGTTCTATTCTCTTGTTTCTTCCATTATATATTATTTACTTCTATTGTGCTTTTCATGTCCTTGTCTTGTCCTTCAGAAATTTCACTTTAGACTTTCCAGGAAGACATTAATTGAAATAAGAATATTCTTCTTTCCCAATATTCTTCATTGGTAACTAATTCCCTTGCAAGTGGGAACCGAATTGTCCTCCCTGTTTTAGATGTTAATTATTTCAAAATAGTTTTCTATTTCTAAACGGTTTGGATCACCAGAAGGTCTGTTGTCTATGTAACTCTGTGTAACTCATTTCTAAACATTATAGCCCTTCTTAGTTTAGAACGAGCTGATTACGTCTCCCTTACCATTCGTAGCCCCGCTTGGTCTAGAACGAGCTCCCCTGGGTCAGGAGTACATCGAGCATATCCAAAAATCAGGTGAGTCAACTAACAACAATCCCCCATATGTATGTTCAATTGTCACAATTTTTTTCACACTGTTTTGATAGTTGATTGTTCTTTCAATCTATTCACATGTTTTTGTTCTTATTTTTTACTTGTTGCTTGTAGTTAGGTACATAAAAGGCCATCACATTGTGAGCTCTTCATCTGTTTGACGGACTTTCATTGAATTCTCTTTATTTTGAAGTCTTCCATTGTAGATTTTAGTTTTTACTGTCAGGTTTGCAGGTCAGATAAATAATGTTTCAAATTACATCGTGGTTGTTTTTACTATCTTTTGATTCTTAAATGAATATGATTTAAATATATTTTATTTTAGTTTATACAGCAGGTTTTTTTTTGTTTAAAATCGTTCCGAAATAAGAAAAAAATACCGTTCTCAAATATGACCGTTGGCACCAGAACAGTTTAAAACCGTTCCTAAAATTCCATTTTCAAACGGTACCCAAAACGGTTCTGAACCGTTCCTGATTTTCTGCGACACCTCATTTAGGAACGGTATTAAACCGTTCCTGAAGCATTTAGGAACGGTTTAAAACCGTTCCTAAATGACGATTTTGGTATAGTGATGTAATCGCCAGATTAATTACATGTGAATTTAGATACTTTTAAATAATGTATATTATTTTTTATAGTGTAGCCTACTTTTAAGTTTAGATAAATCATTCTTTTCGTTAGCATGAACATCATAGTAAATTACATCTATTGGACCGTTGAATATTATACGCATACCAAGTAGATCTTACAACTCTCCCCAAAGGGTATTTTGTTAATTTCTCTCTTCAGAAAAGCAATTTTCCACAATTTCGGTTCTTCAAAGATATTGTTCGTAAATTCAGAATTTTCAAGGATTTTTAAAGTGAATATACCTTTCTTTATTCCATCAACTTGAACTTGCCACTTGCCCAAATATACTTAAAAAATAGTTTTTCATACGGATTGAAGGCATAAAACTATTGTAGATTCCATCTCCAACTGAAAACCGTCCATTGCCTGGGTCCCACTCATTTTTTAATATTCTAATTAGGGCTTAGTTTTGTAACTCATGCTTCACACGCATTTTCACCATTTAACACGTTTTTTTTTTTTTTTTTTTTTTTTGGTATTAGGCCTGGAAGTGCAATAAAGCTGGCTCTGTAGGACACTTGATAGGGTGATCTCTCAATTGGGACCGTCCATTTGGTGAGCTTTATTACAGATGGCTCATTTCTTAAATTTGCTAGTCCAATTCTGTGAATTAATGTTGATCATTAACGGTTAGGTTATATCATCTTTATTGGTCACTATTCAGATGGCTAGGATCATCTGATCTATATTTATGTTTGAATCATTTCCATCTATACCAGGCCGAAACACATAGACAGTCCTGATTCACACATCGCCTTGTCATGGCTACTGCAGTGAAATGAATGTACCATGTTCCGGTTCTTGTTGTGTCATCTATCATCTCATGTTCGTATGGGACCCGGATTCGGTGGTGATCCATCTCAGTACCGATGTGGGTGCTGGAAAATCTGTGGGCCCACGATGATGTATGAATATTATCCATCCCGTCTATCCATTTTTCCAATTCATTTTAGCCACTGAACACAAAAATTAAGAAAATCCAAAGCTGAAGTGGACCACACCAGAGGAAGCAGTAGGAAAATGACGCCTACGCTAGAACCTTCCTAAAGACCCCTGTAATGTTTATCTTCCATCCAACCCGTTCTTTTAAGTCACATAAACCTCGATGAAGGGAAAACATATATACCAGATAGATCGAAAAACTGTATGGCCCTCAAGAAGTTTTTAATTATGGGCACTCAATTCCCACTCTGTGGTCCACTTGATATTTGGATCTGCCTTAATTTTCGGCTCATGCAATAAAATAACCTCGAAAAATGGATGGACGGAGTGGATAAAACACATACATCATAGTGGGCCCAGATTTTTGGGTCGATGAAGGGTCACTACCGAATCCGAGTCCTTCGCGCTTGTGGTTTTGTATTGCGAGGAGGGGCCGGTGGCATCTGATGACATGGGGCCACGTCGCCATCTCGTTCAGTTGCCTGAACGGCTTCCAGAAGAGGACAGGAATTAGGTGTGCCAAACATTCCCTATCTTCCACCGTCCATGGATGCTCGATGGACATAACTTGTACTTTTAATATTTGCATCTTGGGGTGCTCTCTAGATTCCCGCCGGCCATTCTTGAGCTTTCAATGGGTGGCCGTAGATGGACCCCACCCGACCTTAACCGGTCTGGGTCTATCTTTTTTGACCTATTAAGAAATGGTGCTGGGTTTGAGCCTCACGTTTTTCGGCACGGTTCAAATTCAAGTCTCATTAGGTCCACGTTGGGTCCAGGGACTTGGACTCAATTAAAATCAGATTAGGTTGTATCAAGTTGGGTTTAATTATTTTAAATATTAGTAATATATCATCATCATCTAAGCTTCATTCTAACTAATATATATATATATATATATATATATATATATATATATATATATATATATATCTTAGTAAAGGAATAATATATCATGATGAGTCACAAACATGTAATAGAGTTGGTCTACACACTAATGTATGTGTCAAAGTGGCAAATATATATGCAATATAATCCATCCATTGGGTGGGCCAACCAAGTAAATGCTCTTGTTTGGCTAGAAAGCTAGGTCCAATGACCTAACAGATTCCCGATGGGTGTCTGAAATTGATTGGATCTAGGTCTGGGTCTTTAAGAATAGACACGAATCTAGTAGGGACCTGACCTGAATCCGAACCTTTAATAGCCCATACTGATCTTGATATCTAGTCAATATAGGTACAATATATATAGATCTTGCGTATACCTAATCACTACACAAATTGCTTGGGAAATATCAAGTTGAGATATGCCTGATAAATCAAGCTCCTAACTAAATGAATGCAGATGTACATATCCACAGGTTCTTATTCGACTTCACTTTTTAACTTCCCAATTACATCTGATGGGATTGAAATTGATTGCAGTTCTCCGCCCTAAAATTGTAGCAAGCTTGATAGTTTTTTTTTTTTTTTTTTTTTTTTTTTTTTGCATGAGAATTAATTCTTCTTAACACTGATTTATTTCAAGATAAGAAACTATTGAACCTTGCTAAGCTTGCATTTCAAATCTTATTAGATGTTTACAAATATGAATGATTTCATCCACATCATTTTTGGGTAAACAAGCATCATTATTATATATTCCCCAATTTGTTTTAAGGTTCGATTGGATTCATGAAAAGTATGAAAAAGGAAATAGTGTTTCTTGAGAAACTTCATTTTCAAGAAATTGTGGAAAAAAAAATATTATTTTTCTTATTTTCTTTTCAATAGAATTTCGTAGAAATTTATGATTTATTTTCAAACCTATTGTTTGGCAAAACAAATAATTTTCTTGAAAATATATATATATATATATATATATATATATATATATATATATATATATATATATATAGTCACTAGCATGTGCTATATTAAGACATATGGCACATGTGGGATGCTTAGAGATGAGTAATGGCACATGTAGCATACACAACATGTGTGAGCACTTGAAGTTGAATTGTGACATGTGTGGTACATTGATGTGCTTAAAGTTATACGGTAGCACATGTGGCACAAGACATGCATTGGTACATTTGACATGTAGGCACTAAAGCAAGATGATAGTGATTAGGCACATTGGCACCATTTGCATATGAAATATTTTAGGATTGAAGGATGATGGCATGTATAGCACATTAATACATATGGAGCATAATAAGATGAATGGTGGTACATGTGACGGGTATATGGTGAAAGATAAGATGGATGGTAACACATATGGCACATTAGCACACGTGTGGCTCTTTACACATAGGGCACAAGAGAAGAAAGATGCAGCGCGTGTTCAGCGTGACTGGAGATGGACTATCTCTCATTAGGCACATTGGCACATGCGACACGTGAGGAAATTGAACATGGATAGTGGTGCATTTGAGCTTTAACCCTTAAGAAACACATTTTCCTTTCATCATGAGAAAATATTTTTCTTAAGAATGGATTTTCAAGAAAGTTAGAATGTGGGAAATAGTTTTTTCCATAATTTCTCACAAAAAAAAGGCTTAACAACCAAAGAAAAGTTAGTTTCATGAAAAACATTATTTCCTTTCTCATGCTTTACATTAATCCAAACAGGCCCTTAAGATAGACTTGAGTCGAAATGTGCCACAGCGTATACCAACTAAACACCAATTACTTTTATAATCTTGTCACTCTAAGCTTGTGGCACTTGGTTTGAGCCACAAAATTATTTGCAGCTTGCATGCATACTTTGGTTTCTCCTGACTTTCCAAACCATAAGGCTGTTTCATATAGATTTCTTTCGAAAAACTGCATTATCTATAAATGCTTTATACTTGTCAATAGTTTTATAAGGCATTTTTTCTCTTTTCCTTTTTTATTCTTTTTAACCTTACATACCCATTTTTATGTCCCAAGTTGACACTAGATGGATGTGGTATAAGTTCTTAGGTTTCATTTTTGTTCACAACTTTAAAATATCACAACAAAGGAGGAATGAATAGAAAACTTCCTAACATCACAAGTTGACATCAATCTCACTTGATGGTTCCCATCTTGATTACATGGGAGTTCTTACAGCGAACCCAGCAATTCATGAACATTCATGAAGAAGGGTCCCTACTCATGGCTCAATGGTAGACTCTATAAGTTTCAACATTGAAGTCTTGGGTTCGAATGCCTATTGTGGTGTGTGTGATCTTTTTTTGTGTGTGTGTGAAACATCTCTGCCTTATATAGGAGATAAACTAGCCGGCAAAGAGGCCAAGCGTGATCTTTTTTTGTGTGTGTGTGAAACATCTCTGCCTTATATAGGAGATAAACTAGCCGGCAAAGAGGCCTAGCGTAACTGCACATGCTGTAATTAATCAGACCATATAGAAATTGTTGCATGTGGCTAGCCCAACAATCATAAACGGCTAGCAATGGTGTCTAAATGGCTAGCATGCAGCTAGTCTTCCACATACAAAACAACCAAAATTTGATAAATAACGACTAGTTTCTCAACAACAGCTAAAAATGGTCCATTGCAATAATAACCTTGGATCAAAATGTCTAGCTACCCTTGCCCATATAAACCAAGTTTGACTGGTTCATTTCAACAACACAAACCATTTGTCTAATTCTCTCATATGAATAAGTAAGATCCAAGTGTTCTCTTATCAAGACAGGAGGTTTAATATGAACTTGAGTCAGCAAGTCCACAAGAACCAAACACATATAGTGGTCTAATCCAACAAGTTCATAAGAACTAGACTAGTGTACTAGTCTAATGCAGCAAACACGATCTTCTACTTTCTATCTATTTTTTAATTTGAGAATTTTCTTTTTATTTTCATTTGTCAAAAAGACTGTATTTACAAAGTTTCATCAATAGTTCCTTCATGCTTGCTGAATATAAAATCATACAGATTAAGGCTCGTCATCCTGAAAGCTATTTGCTTGCAACCTGTTAATAGTCTCAATTAATTTAAAGAGGGGAGAATAATACTTTAAGGATAACGTAATCACATGGATTAGGTTGTCGTTAATATTATTTTTTTCAGTTTCCTATTTCTTTTCATTTTACAATAATTATGAATATACATGTAATTTGAGATTATCAAATTCTCAACATGTGAGTGAGTCTTAAAAAAAAAAAAAAACACTCTTGAATGCTCAAATCACCGTGCATGCACAGGCACGTGAAAAAAGAAAAAACCACTCTCAAAGGTTAAAAAGGAGAGACTTTTAAGGCACACGAGAGAGAGATAGGGAGAGAGAGAGAGTAAACGAAAAAAGAAAAAAAGCCTTTCTTAAAAGAACACTTTATCTCACAAATGAATGCCATGTGTTAAACTATGCTACACCTGCTTTATGTAATAAAAGTTACGGCCTACTTTCTCATGTCTATCCAAACTAAGACAAAAATAAAACAAAAGAACAGATGCTATGGCTTAAGCAGACCTAAGCAAATGGGGCCATGGGACCCACTAATATAAACTAGTGAGATTTATCAATTTCTAATTAACATGTAGGCGGTTGTAGATGAAATATGTATATAGATTTGCTTTCTCTGGTGTTAATCCAAAACCACATTACACATGCAGACGAGCTTTCTTGATAAGCTGCCGGAGATTTTGTCATTTAGATAATCACAAATTAAAAAAGGCCACTGTATTATTATTATTATTATAAAATACAAAGGCCGTTGGGATTCCATAGGACTCATCAACGGACTCGCATAACATGTATGGTACCGAAGCCTATGAAGAGAGTGGATTCTGTCAGGCTGTAAGCATGGGGCCCACTTGATGTATATGTTGTATATCCACGCCATTCATCCATTTTTCCAGATCATTTTAGGCCATGGCCCAAAAATGAAGCAGATCCAAATCCAAAGTCAACCACACCTCAGGAAACAATGGTGATCGACCTGTGGGCCACAAAAGTTTTAGACAGATGATATTTGTCTATTCCCTTGTGATATGTGACCTTATCAACAGGTTGGATGGAAAATAAACATTACCGTGGGCCCTAGGAAGTTTTTAATGGTGGGCATTCAATCACCACAGTTTCCTGTGGTGTGGTCCACCTGAGATTTCGATCTGATTCATTTCTGGGTCCATTCAAAATGAGCTGGCAAAAAGTATGGACGGTGTTGATATAAAATACATACATCGAGGTGGGCCATTGGTCATGGCCTCACCAAACTCGGTGTTACCCCCACTATATTATATATGTGCTCTGCCTCTAAATTCAGGCCGATCTAATCGCTAGATGCTGTAGGCCTGACGTGAACAAAAAGATAGGCAGCTTCCATATTCCACGCCCACGGCCGACCCACCTGATGAGCTGACGTCTGTGTCCGGCCCATAGATAATTGCTCTTATTCCGTGTCAGTGTGGCACGTGTGGAGCCGGTCTCGGTTCCCATTTCGATATTATTATACAAGTAAGAAGGTGGTAACCTGGCGCACGTGCGATGTGGTGATCTTCACGTCTTGGGGCGCGGATTAGTTGAGGCAGGGGTAACAGCTCAGTGGGTGAGTCCCTGACCGTTGGCCCACCTCAATGTATGTATTGTATATCCACGCCGTCCATCCACTTTTTAAGCTACTTTTATAGGGTGGATGCAAAAATGAAACAGATCTAAATTTTGAGTGGACCACACTACGGGAAAACAATGGTGATTGAACGCCCACCATTAAAAACTTCCTAGGCCCACCCACTGTAATGTTTATTTACCATCCAATCTGTTTCTTACATCACACAGACATGGATGAAGGAAAATACAAATAGCAGCTTGATCCAAAACTTTCGTACGCCAAGAAATTTTAACGGTGGGAATTCAATCCCTACTGCATGGTCCACCTGAGATTTGCCTCATTTTTTAAACCTTACCTTAAAATGAGCTGAAAAATCAGATGGACGGTGTGGATATACCACATATACATCTAGGTGGGCCACACGCTCAGAACCTCACCCTCAAAGCGATTACCCATGCTTCACCTAATCCGCTCCCCATGTCCTAACAAACGGTAGGCAATTGGGTGGGGCCCACAAAATACCGCCATCTGCCTTTTTTGCTCTAACGGAAGCAAGTGGGCGGTCACCTCACGTGGCTACAATGATTGATGGTGCATGGAATGTGGCCAACATGACCCCAGTAGCTCACCAACCACGCATGCATGTTGAATAAAATCCAATGGCCGAAAATCATTGGCAATGTGAATGCATGTACCCATTTTACATTTTCGATGCACTTTCGATCCAACTCATGCCCTTGTTTTTCTTTTAAAATTAAAACTGACTGGAATATCCATCGATCGGTTGCATTACTATTTAAAGCACTGTTTTTTTGTTTTTTTCTAGTTGTTAGTGTATGTAGTCATGTATTCATGGCGGGCCATTGTACTTATTTACAATATTTGTATGTATTCTATTTTTTTTCTTTTTCTTATTATTTCTATACAGTTTCATTGATTATAAATTAAAAGGGAAAAAGAGAATATCATCCCAAATTCTCTGAAATATCGTGGTATTAAAGATGGGGTTTTCCAAACCTTAATCCTAGTTCCCATTGCATCAAATGTTGCCTGTCAAAACGCGTTCTTCTCTGGTCATTTTACTAACCCTCGAAAGCCCCAATCCTGCCTCGCCAGTCAATCAAAAACTCTAGTTGCAAGTTGCAGCCTACCATAGCCATCACCGCCATCGCTGCTCCCCTGCCACCGTTGTTGCTACCCGAACACCAGCCCAACCTCAACCTCACCACTGCTCCCTACCACATCGGAGAACACTTATAAATTACATCCCCACCCTCAACCCCATTACAAGGGAGGAGCTAATAGTGTCATGATTGAGGGGGGAATCAAATTAAGACATCTAATGCAATTCTAATAGATCATGCAGTTGTACCGACGAATCATCCATCTGCATTGCATCTGTAAGTTCCCTATTGGGGAACCATTCAGGTATATATGCTAATCGTGTCTCTTGTCTTTCCTTGCATCCTAGTGGATCATTGACTCAGGTGTTTGTTGGAAGGTGGGGTTATTTAGCCACTCGCAATATGCTTGGAAGATGATGAGATGATTGTTGAAAGGTGGGGTTATTCCTTCAAAAATGGGTTGTACTTTTCCTTTTATATGAAATGACTATAATAAACAGAAACATTTAAATAAAAAGAAAATACTTACCGTTAATTACAAAAATTAACAATAAAATGTCTTTCTTAAAGATAAAGTAATTGCATTGATATCGGAAATAGTCTAGCACAAAATTATAAACTTGAATTACAGCTAAAGATTATTGTTACTAGATTATTATTACACTTAAGATAGATCTAAGTTATGATGATGATGATGATAATAATAATAATATAAGATAAATTTGATTTGTTTGTTGAATTGGTATGAAATGTCTTGATTTGCATAACTTCTTATTATTTATAGGTTTCAATTGATGCATATTTTTTTCTTGTGTTCCTCTTCTTTATTTTCAAGGTTATGGTAGCTGAATTATTATATCATTAGTCTTTGAGATCCTTCTATCTTATCGTGTCCTTTTGCTTGTTTTTTGTTTTTTATTTTTTTTTTGCCCGACTACTTTTTGCTTCTTAGACTTCTCAATCGCGCCTCATTATCAAATGATGTATCATCCAGCTCAGCTCAACCATACTTCCATGAAAAGTACTCCAAAATATCTTTAAAGATGTTTCGCATGCTATTTCTTTCCTTACAATATATATATATATATATATATATATATATATATATATATATATATATATATATATATATATATATATATATATATATATATCTTCTTTTTTTCATTTTCTATTTCAAAAATGGTTTAAAATAGAGTATAATATGTACCATTAATCTAGATGGACCACGTAATGGACCGCCTTGATAGGATAATACCAAACATATAATTGGGGTCATGAAAGTTGATGGAGATGGATAAAAGCATTCAACTGGGCAAGGTTGATCAATGGATGGCTAGGATCTTTCAATATCGTAAGTCCTTATCCATACAGTTCTTCAATGGTAGAGCCCATCAGATCAACGGTCAGGATCAATTGTTCATGTGGCCCAACTATGGACACTCAAAACCCAAGAACATTACCCATATCTAAGGGTGTATACGAACCGAGCTATAGCTCGGTTAGCTCACTCGACACGACTCGAAAAAGCTCAATTCGATTCGGTTCGAAGCTGAGTTCGAGCCGAGTCGAGCTGATTTTTTGAGCTCAAAAATGAGTTCGAGCCGAGTTCGAGCTGGACCAACTCGAATCGACTCGACTCGGATCGAATCCAGCTCGAATCGAACTAGTTCGGTGACTTGGTTACTTTGCCATTGATGATGCTCACCAACTATTTGATAAAATAACTCAATGAGATGTTGTTGGTGGCAGGGAAGGTTTGGCTGGTGGCAAGGAAGGTATGTACATGAAACAAATACCTTTTTTTTTTCTCTCTCTCTCTCTTTTTGTTTTTTAAATGTTATTTAGAAGGTATTTGATAAAATACTTGTAAAACAATTACCATTGTTTGTAAACTAGTGGGATTTTGCATTTGCAGTTCAAGTGTTCGTGGAAATGCCTCAATGGCAAACTCGGCTCGATCTTGACTTGAACTCGACCCGAGCTGGCCCAAGCTGCTGACCGAACTGAGCTGAGTTGGCCAGTCAGGCTCGAGGACCAAGTCAAGCCAAGTTTAAGCTGAGGTCAGCCTGTGTTCGATCCGAGTCGAGCTGATGCCAGCTCGACTTAGTTGATGTACACCCCTACCCATATCCTTCTGTCTGGGGTCATATGGTTTCTAAATCGAAATAAAGGAGCGACTATTTAGTCCATTCATGATGCCGATTGCGTAGCTTAGCAGCTCTGTAGACCTTAACATGATGTAAGTGTTTTATCCACGCCATCCATCCATTTTTTTAGCTCATTCTAAAGCATGATCTCAAAATTTAAGCAGATCCAAATCTCAAGGGGACCACACCACTAGAAACAGTGATGATTGAATGTCGACCATTAAAAGCTTCTTAAGGCCCACTGTAATGTTTGTTTGTCATCTAATCAACTGATTAGATTACACAGACCTGGATGTAGGGATAACATAAATATCAGCTTGATCTAAAACTTGTAGGCCCGAGAAGTTTTTAACAGTAGCCGTTCGATCAACTCTATTTCCTATGGTGTGGTCCACATGAGATTTGAATTGGCCTAATTTTAGATTTGTTCCCTAAAATGAGCTAGAAAAATCGATGGACAGCTTGGAGAAAACATATCCATCATTGTGGGGCTAGAGAGCGTTGCAGTAGCACACCGTACTAACATCCATGTTGTATGCTACACCACCCAATCAAAGTCCTTTATTCGATCTGTGTGGGGCCACTCATGATCTACGCGTAGAATCCCAACCCTGCATTCTGTGAAATAGAAGTAAATAAAAGACACCTATCACAACATGGCAGCACTAACCCATCACAGTGGCCCTATGCAGCTTGAACATATAGTGGTTCCGTACGTACCGACTTATTGTTACAAAAAATATTGATTTTAAAATATATTTTTATAATATTTAATATATAACATATATAAAAAAGTATTTGAAAAAAAAGCTTTTTTATGAGTTTTGGGAATAGTCCCAATGGGAAAGGGAAGAGAAAAATCTATAGTTTATATGAAGGATGTGGAGTATTATAATATTTTCTTACCTAGTCCGTGGATCTTGGGACTTGCGTGTTCTAGTGCCAAGCACTGGAACACCACTCACAGGCTCGCGCTCGCTCTCGACCTTGGTCTTGGTGCGAGGGGATGGGCATGTGAGGCAGTGTGGCTATAGAGGCGCTAGTGGCGCACTTTGCACTTCGCATCGTGTCGCAGAGGGTCGCTCCCTTCGCAAACCGGAGCGAGACGTGTGCGAGTCGCGATGCGACTAAGTGGCTAAGGCAGATGACTGGGTGATGGAAAGACTAGAGGACTGAATGAGAATCCTTCAGAATATATAGAGGGCTGAAAAAAGAACTGTTGCAGAAAATCTGTAACAGTTGTACAATAAGTGTAGGGTCCAGCTGAAACTGCTGCATGGTTAGCTCAACAGCTAGAAAATGGATAGCTACTGTCTCACAATAGTCAGCATGCAGCAGCTTAATGGCCCATATACAACAGTTAGAAAATGGCCATAAAACGGCTAGTTTTCTCCAACAGCCAGAAAACAGTCATATGATTTATTTCCCTGGACCATAACCCCCAGCCACCATAGTCTATAAAAGGAGGTCGTGGATAGGTTTCCAATCCATCTCACAACCCAATTCAGTACTTTCATACGAAACTGAGACAACCCACTAATCCTCTCTCTATACTCCAGTAATTCCAGCAAGATAGCAACGATTAAACCATTGCAAGAAGAACAAACCAACGGTGTGGTCTAGAACGGTTCAACTGAACCAGTGGCTAAAGACTTGACCAGTGCAGTGGTATAAAATAATTTTTCTTCCTTTTCTTTATTCTGAATTTTTTTTCTTTTTTATGTATTTTTGCCAAACTGTGTAACAGAGTTCCATTAGTGGGCCTTCGTGTTTGCTGAACGCAGACCTACATCAGGCTCGTCATATCCTAGAAGTGGTTTACCTGTAACCTATCAGCATACTCAATTCACTTGAGTAGGGGCAAATAACGCTTTAAGGACAGCGTTTCAGACGTGCTTCAGCTTGTCCTTAGATCAGATAATTTTTTATTTTTTTAGTTTCCACATTATACAGAAATTATATTAATCTGTATAAATTCTCAACACTTATAAGATAATTCGTCAAGCATGTATGGACTTCCTTCGATTACATGGATGCGGATTAGGTGAGAGGCACGGGCAATAGCTTTCTGGGTGAAGCTCCGAGCATGGGGCCCACTTTGATATATGTGTTGTGTATATCTACAACGTCCACCTACTTTGCCAAGTCATTTTGAATTGTCCCAAAATGAGGCAGATCCAAATCTCAGGAGGACCACACATAGGGATTGAATTCCCACCTCTAAAACAATTTTCGGGCCACAAAAGTTTTGTATTAAGATGATATTTGTATTTTTCCTTCATTCATATATTGTATGGTAAAAGACAAATCTTGCAGGATGGAATCTCCCATGCTCTTCCTGTCGAGAGGAATTGTATATTTATATATAGTAGTTTACAATGTATAGATGTAATTACATAGATTACAATCTTCACATAAATGGAAGGAGAGAATGAATACAATTCGTCAGATCTGTTGGCGTAATCTTGCTGGCATCTGTTTTTGAATGAATGGAATCAAGATTTGTTGTCATCTGTTGGCGTAATCTTGTTGGCATCTGTTTTTGAATGTGTGTCCTTAATACGCCCCTGCAAGCTCATCGGGGAAGGCTGTACATTGAGTTTGGACCGAAGATGAGAAAACCTTGGAGAGACTAATGCTTTTGTGAGGCCATTGGCTAATTGGTCCTTACTTGATATAAAGCGAACTTCCAAAGATTTCTGCTGAACTCTTTCACGAACGAAGTGGTAGTCGATTTCCACATATTTTGTACAGGCATGAAACACTGGGTTTGCGGTGAGATGGGTCGCCCCTATGTTGTCACACCAGAGAACGGGGCGCTGGGAAAGAAAAATGCCGAGCTCATGTAGTAGAGATTGGAGCCAGATAGAATCAGTCGTGGCAAGAGCAACAGGTCGGTACTCAGCTTCGGTGCTTGATCGAGCCACAGTCGGTTTCTTTTTAGAGCTCCATGAGATTAAATTGTCACAAAAAATATGCAAAAACCAGAGGTTGATTTCTGATCTTCGGGGCAGCCAGCCCAGTCGGCATTGGAATAAATTGAGACCTGTGTAAACATGTTAGGCCGAATGAGTAATCCAAAATTAATGAAAAACTTGAGTTAACATAATATCCTTTTCACCACTGTCCAATATTCATCAGTGGGTTTGTGCATAAATTGGCACACTTTATTTACGGCGAAGGAGATATCGGGCCATGTCAAAGACAAGTACTGCAAGGCTCCAACTATGCTTCGGTAGGCAAAGGGATCAGAGTATGGAGCACTTGAAAATAGTGATAGCTTCTGGGATGAAGACATGGGTGAAGAGACAAGCTTGCAATCGAGCATTTTCGTGCGACTGAGAAGATTATAAATGTACTAACTTTGAGATAAGAATAGCCCCTCTTTCACGTGGTGAGCTGCAACGCCCAAAAAGAAACTTAGAACACCCAGATCTTTGACAGCAAATTCACTGGCAAGGGCGGAGATCAATTTAGATATAGCTTGCGAGGTAGTGCCAGTGATGATTATATCATCAACGTATACCAGCACAAAGAGAGTAACCGAAGCTTGCTTAAATGTGAAGAGAGAAGAATCGGAGCTTGAGTTGACAAAGCCAACTGATTGAAGGTGCTCATGCAGCCGGTGGTACCGGTCCATGGGGCTTGTTTCAAGCCGTAGAGTGCTTTGTGCAGTCGACATACATGATTAGGAAAATTGGGATGAACATATCCAAGAGGTTGATGCATATATACCTCCTCCGATAGATTCCCATGAAGAAATGCATTTTGTATGTCAATTTGATGAATTAGCCAGCTTTTGGAGACTGCAATGCTTAGAACAAGCCAAATGGTTGTGGGCTTGACCACTGGACTGAATGTGTTGTCGAAGTTGATTCCGGACTATTGGTGGTAGCCCTTTTCAACCAGCTGTGCTTTACGATGTTCGAGAGTACCGTCGGCATTAAGTTTGGATTTGAAAATCCACTTGAAGCCGACAATGTTCATGTGCGGTTGTGATGGCACTAGAGACCACGTGTCATTCTTCATAAGAGCTGTGAATTCCTCATCCAGTGCATTGCGTCATTCATTGTATTTGCTAGCTTCTGTATAATTCATGGGGGAGTCAGGAACACCACCTGCAACCAAGGACTGTGGAAGTGGGTAGCGGACTATTCCATCAGTGAAGATCTTTGGTTTCACAATGAGGTTCTGGGACTATGTGGTCATTTGGTGGGAACGGAGTGCCGGAGGTTCTGCAGCAGCAGCAAGCTCTATGGACGGTTGGGTGGTGGACATGGTTAAGGGAAGAACAGAGGAAGGTGGTGACAAACCAGAAATAGGGGAGTCAATTAAAGTGGGAGACAACATGTGATTGGATAGATTGGAGTGGGACGACGTCGTTGCATTAAGATGTGAGGCAATGGGGAACATGTCGTTGGCAGAAGGAGATGATGTATGGGAGGATGAGTGGATGTCATCTGTTGGCGTAATCTTGCTGGCTCTGATACCATAAAAGACAAATCTTGCAGGATGGAATCTCTCATGCTCTTCCTGTCAAGAGGAATTGTATATTTATATATAGCAGTTTACAATGTATAGCTATAATTACATAGATTACAATCTTCACATAAATGGAAGGAGAGAATGAATACAATTCATCAGATCTGTTGGCGTAATCTTGCTGGCATCTGTTTTTGAATGAATGGAATCAAGCTTTGTTGTCATCTGTTGGCGTAATCTTGTTGGCATCTGTTTTTGAATGTGTGTCCTTAATATATGGCCAAGTTTAGAGCTATGCAAGGATGACTTGACTCGACTCGCCCAACTTGACTTGTCCGACTCGTTCGGACCCACTCGACCCAGACCAAATGGGTGAGTCAGTCCAAGCTGAGTAGGCTTCTCTCAGTCCGCACTCAAATCGAGTCGAGATCAAGCTACCCAATAACTCGACTTGAAATTCAATCTAGTTAAACTCGACTCAATCTGAAACCGACTCGACTCAGATTTAGGCATATATATAATTAAAAAAATCTTGACTGGATCACAAACTCTCTCTTCCTCCCTCATTCTCCTCTTCTTTCAATCCCGACAACTACTGACCTCCATCACCATCCTCTCTCTCTCTCTCTCTCTCTCTCTCTCTCTCTCTCTCTCAATTCGAATAGATATCAACTTAGACCAACTCGGTACTTTTTATCATGTCAGACTTGGTCTGAATTAGTCCAAGTTAGATTCAAATTCGGATTGGTTTAGGCATGCTGGACTTGGTACCAAGTCGAGTCAAGTACGGGACAAGCCTATTTCAAGACCAAATCGAGCCGGATCAACCTTAACTCGGTATGACTTGACTTGATGCCCGGTTCTAACCAGGTTGGATGTTAAATAAACATTGCAGTAAGTTTTAATGGTGTCCATTCAATCACCAATATTTTCTTATGACATGTTGCACTTGAGACATGGATATACCTCTCTTTGGGCCCACATCCCAAACAGAGTTGACAAAACGGATGTACAGGCAATACATACTTCGAGGTGGGTCCACGTTCAGATCCTCACCCAGTACGCTCTTCCTACCTCTGGCTCACCTAATCCACGCTCCAGTGACACGTGCCACATGTAAAACGCTGTCATACACACCGTTCACATGTCGCATGTGAACGTGATTCATGAAAAGCATGATGCATGAAGCATGAAGCATGAGCAGTCACCACATGAAACGTATGCCACGTGCCACTGCAAGACGGTTTGTCAGTGTAGTCGCATGAGCATGTGCTCCATCTCGAAGGATGGCAGACTTACGTCCATCGAGTGAAATACAGATACTTGCAAAGTTCTGTACGAAATCTGAGCCATTCAGAGGGTGAGTTCTACCTCGAAGATCATTTTCTACAAAGATAAGCCGATCCATCAATCAGGTGGGCCTCATGCATGCAACGAGTCAATCCAATGGCCCTCAATTACTTTTAACCGTTTTCTAAAGTGCTGCCCACACGATGAATGAATCAGCCTGATTTTAGAGCAGCTCAGACGTTGCATGCACGTGAAACATGGGCCGCATGGTGGATTTTTGACAGGAGTGGATTAGCTGTTACTCGGGTAATACATTAGTGGGTGTTACCCTAACAGTGTGGGGCCCACCTTGATTTATTTTTTGTATATCCATGCCATCCATCTGATTTCTTAATTCAGGAAAACGATCTCAAACGTTAAGAATATCTAAATATTAGGTGGACCATACCACTAGAAACAGTGATGAATGACCGTTAAAAGCAATTTGTGGGCCATAAAAGTTTTGGATCAAGCTATTTTTGTAATTTTCCATTTATCCAGATCTTCTTGACATTATCAACAGGTTGGAGTGCAAAAACCTTACGATCTGCCCATTGGAATTTTTAACGGTAAGGAACTCAATCACCACTGTTTCCTGTGGTGTGGTCCACCTGATATTTGGATCTGCAGGGTTTTTGAGTTCACATCCTAAAATGGGCTAGAGGAACGGATGGACCGCGTGGATATTTAAAAAAAAAAAAAAATCATCAATGCGAGGGCCACGGTTAGGGGGACACCTAATCCTCTCCCGCTTTTGCCGTCCATTTTCTTTCTGGATATATATTCATCCGAGCCACTTTCCAGAGGACGCGGGTTGCATACTGACAGGACACTGCAAGGAGCGAGTTGCAACTGGACGGTGCGCTGTAGATCTCACCTGATCTTTGTGTTTTATCTACGCCGTCCATTTATTTTGTCAGTTCATCCGAGGGAATGAGCCTAAAAATGAGACAAATTCAAATTTCAGGTGGACCACACAACACAAAATGTGATGATTTCTTTTAAGTCCGTGCTCCTAGAAAATTTTTAATGGTGAGCGTTCAATCACCACGGTTTTTTATTATTATTATTTATTGTGTGGCCCACCTAAGACTTGTATCAGCTTCATCTTTAAGCTGGTGTCCTAAAATATGATCCAAAATGGATAGACTGTATGAATAAAACACATACATCATTGTGGGGCCCACAGGGCACCGTCCAGTAGGATGGTGGCTTCCAACTGGCAGTGTCGGTATGCGATCCACGTCACTTTTTCATAATGTGTGTTTTATCAACGGAGTTTATACGTTTTGTCCGTTTATTTTAGGTCATGAGATCGTAAATGAAACAGACATAAAGCTTAAGTGGACCACACCACAGCGGATAGTTACACCCACTGTTGAAATCTTCTTAAGGTAGCCATGATTATTATTTACCATCCAACCAATGACGTCATACAAACGTAGAGGAAGAGAACACAAATATCACTTTATCCAAAACTTCTATGACCCTTATTAGTTTTTAAGGATGACATTCGATTCCTCGTGGTGTGGTAGCCCTACCCTCGCTTGTCTCCTGCTAGAAAGGGCGGGGGGCTTTTGAGCGGCTACCAAGCTCTATGGTTTTTATTTACATTGTCTATCTATTTTTTATATCATTTTGAGATATAAGCTCAAAATTGTGGCAGATCTAAGACAGATTTGGACCACATAATGGGGATTAAACTCTTACCATTGAAAAACTCCTGGGTACTGCAAAAGTTTTAGATTGAGCTGATGTTTATTATTTTCTATCTGCATGTATGTTACTTTATAAATTGGTTGGATGACAAAGAAAGTAGATTGTGTGCTGAGTTACTATGCTCACTCTACCTTGAATGTATGTGGTTTGCTCTACTTTGAATGTATGGGGTTTATTCACGTTGTCCACTCATGTTTTTTCATTTAATTTAAGAAGTTGAGCTCAATAGTGAAATATATCCAAGGACCAAGTAAATCATCCCACTGAAAAAGGTGAGGATAATGATTTCCATCATTAAAACCTTTTTAGGATCCATGGTGATTTTTATTTGCATCGTCCTCTCCATAAGACCCATATATAAATGGATGAAGGGAAAACAAAAATATAAGCTTGATCCAAAACTTATGTGGGCACGAGAAGTTTTCAACTATAGACGCTCAATTTAACCATTTCGTGTAGTGTACTGGTCCATTTGAACTTTGGATATTCTTTATTTTTGGACTCAAGCGCTAAGTTTTTTTGGCAAAATGGATAGACAGAGCAGATGAAATACACAAATCATGGTGGACTTCATAGAGTTTACTCAGTAATGGGATTTACCATGCAATCCACTTCTGATGGCAAATAAACATTAGAGTGGGCCCTAGAAAAGTTTCATTGGTGTGGATGAAACCCACACATCACGGTGGCCACTCAAAGCTCCTGCCGTTCCCAGCTGGAGACAGGCGGGTGTAGGACGCAGTCCACTATGGTTGTCCACTTGAACTTTTGATATGCTTCATTTTTGGGCTCTTGATTAAGATGAGCCAAAAAAATAAATGGACAGCATCAGGCAATAATATCAATGAAGTTGTCATTTCCAGTTTGTATTATTAATGTTTTTTCCAGCAAAAATCATAAAGCTGCATGCGTGACTCACAGTGACATCTGCCTGACTTTCGCTCTGTCCACCGTCCCACCAGTTCCAATCAGGGTCCACCTAAGCTTTTGAAATGTTTGTTTATGGGTTCTGTCATATATGAGTTGAGTTGGCAAAATGCATGGATGGCGTCCAACAATACCAATGAAGCTTTTATTTCCAGTTTGGGTGGGTGCAAGCTGCTTGGGCCACTATGACGTCTGCTTGTCATTCCCTCTCTCTACCGCCCCACCCACCTACAAATTTGGTACTCAGATCTCTTGCTTGAATTACAAAGCTTGTGGTAGGCTCGTTCCTACACACAGAACGACGTATTTGACCCTAATAGCAAACACATCGAAGAAATTCAATTAAATAACGAGGAATTACTGTTAGAAGTGTGAATCATAACTCGGAAATAACTTTTGAACAAATATCATTTGGAACGCATGACTTATGAATTCAGATACGAACAGGTTATCCAAGGCCAACCAACCTAAATAGTGTCACGTCTATCTATTTTGCGAGAAAATGCACCCACAAAGCTTAAAAACTAGATTTTAAGAAAATTTTATTATCTTCAGTGATTTCAATTTTTATAATATTTCTTTATTTTTGAAGTTTTAAGATTCTCTTTAATATATGTATATTGTTGCAGTGTTTTTAAGAGACGGTTTCTTTGAGACGGACCCTCCTTCACCTGCATAGAAAACAATGTCAAGGGAACCCTAGCTAGAGCCGGGGAACCTCCGATGCTTAAGTCAGTTATCGGGTCAATAGCCAAGAGCTTGTCTCGGTTAGTATTACGTACATTCTTCTGTTCCAAGCTTCGAGATTTATACAGTTTGTCAATCCTTATCCTCAGAGGATTCTTCTCCTGGGATTGCTCAGGATCCCGAGAATCTCGGGATCCGCTACCCGTATCCCTGGATTTTCATAAATCAGCACCTGTCCTCATTCCGCCACTCTCCGTCTCGGCTAGATCTCGACCGACTCTGGGGAATCTCGGCCAGGTCGTGACCGACCCTGGGGGAGTCTCGGCCGACACAGGAGGACGGGTTCCTGGCCCTTCCACGGACAGAATAATCTTGGTTTCTATCGGTCATTCCTTGGTCCGTGACCGACAGAATCAACTCCTCGAGTGGACCTTATTCTGTCGGTTAAATGGCTTTAACACGCTCGGCCTTTAGTGGGCTTATGCAGGCGAGGTTATCACTCTGACAAAGCGACTTTACTCGTCCTTGCTTACGCCTCCCGGCTTATCCTCTGTTCTGTCGGTGTTGTCTCGGACTCTTCAGGCAGTGTCCGTGAAGCCGACCTACTCTCATCCGAGTCTCAAAACTTGACCCGAGCTTGACACATTTTTCCCCAACATATATATTATCTGAAATTTTTATTTTTAGAAATTAGGGTTTAAAGTAGTTTTGTTAGAATTGAGACTTTTATTATAGTTGGAATTTTGTTATTTCTGATAATTATGACTTTTGGTTTATTTTTCTTTATTAATAGTGTAATTGCCAAAATCATTGACATTATATATTAGACATTATTCAATTTTATGTCCTTTTTCCTATAGATTCAAGGTCTTTTAATCACTTTAAGGAAGACCAAAATCTTTTTCTCATTATTTCATGCTCTTCCATGTGTCACCACTGCTACACCACTTCATAAAAGGTACGAGTCTGAAAATCAAACACATTCAAAACTCATGCGTGTTGTTAAAACCATAGGAAATGTGTGGGGATTAAACTCTTACCACTAAAACCTTATTCGAGCCAAAGAAAATTTCCAATCTCGTTGATATTTTGTACTTCCATTTGTCCATAGGATCTATTTTATGAAGGGGTTGGATGACACGTAAACAACACGGCAGGTCCCAATAAGACTTTAATAGTGAGAATTCTCATTTTGTTCTTCCATTGTAATTTTTATGTTATAGCCTACTTGAGTTTAGATATTTTCATTTTTAGGTTCACGTCTAAGTATGATATAGAGAAACTAACAGATACGAGTAGATGCTACATGGAAACATTGATAACTTACCAAAGCTTTCAGTGCACTTATACAAAGGTAATATAAATCTCAATAAAAATAATATAAGTACAAGAGTTATATATATATATATATATATATATATATATATAGGAAAACGCTCACCTGCGAATCAGTTCGTACGTACTACATACAAAATTTTTTGATAACCCATCATACGTGATGTGGATCCAAAATCTGAACTGTTCATGTGAAGAAGCACCTCGTGAAACCCCTCAGGCCTAAGTTTTACTTTGATCTAAAACTTTTATGGGCCATGAAAAATGAAATAATTTTCTCCATTGATTTGCATTTCTCTTTGCTATGGCCCACTAGAATCTTAGATCAGGGTGAAAATTCACCTCCTGAGTTTCATGAGATTCGGCATCTTATGGACCGTTCGGATTCAACTCCCATGACACGTGTAAAAGGGTGCGCACGTGCATAGGTGCATAGGGGAGCATGCCTCTATATATATATATATATATATATATATATATATATATATATATATATATATATATATATATATATATATATATATATTGTACTTATATTATTTTTATTGAGATTTATATATGAACACACGGAAATGCTCACCTACGAACCAGTTCGTACGTACTACATACGAACTAGTTCGTACGTAATACATACGAACTTTTTTGAGAACTCATCATATCTGATGAGTCTCGAAAATCTGAACAGTCCACATGAAGCAGAACCTTATGAAACCTCCTGATACGAAATTTTACTTTGATCCAAAACTTTGGTGGGCCATGAAAAATGTAAGTAATTTCTACCCTTGATTTGAATTTCTCTTTTCTATGGCCCACCAAAATCTTAGATCAAAATGAAAATTCACCCCCTTAAGGTTTCATTGGATTCCGCATCTTATAGACCGTTCGGATTCAACACCCATGACACATGTGCAAAGGCACGCACGTGCGTAGGTGCGTAGGTGAGCATGCCTTTATATATATATATATATATATATATATATATATATATATATATAGCCTATTTTTTTATTAATATAGTTGATGAGTAACTATGTTTTGTACACATAAAAAGTTAGAATGCATGTTTTCGAGCATTCTCACATATGCTACATTGCATCGTAAGATACCTGTCGGGGATGCATGTGCCTAGAGCTGGGCACCAGATAACTCGACTCGTCTGACTCCTTTGGACCCAACTCAACTCGAACCAAATGAGTGAGTCGGTCTGAACTGAGTAGGTGTCGCCCAATCTAAACTCAAACTGAGTCGAGTTCAAGTTACCCAGTAACTTGACCCGACTCGACCCAAAACTCGATTTGGTCAGACTCGACTCGATTTAAAACCGACTCAACTCGGATTCGAGTATATGTATAATAAAAAACTACAATTTTTAAGTATCTCTAACCTGACCAATCCCGACCCGATCTCAAACTCTCTCTTCCTCCTCTTCCAAGCCCAACAACCACCCACCACTCTCATCCTCCTCCTCCTCCTCCTCCTCCTCCTCTCTCTCTCTCTCTCTCTCTCTCTCTCTCTCTCTCTCTCTCTCTCTCTCTCTCTCTCTCTCTCTCTCGTTTCAAATCGGTGCAACTCGAACTGAATCAATACTTTTTACGAGGTCGGAATCGATCCATATTAGTCTAGGCCAGACCCATATTCGGATCAGTTCAAGCATGCTAGACTCAGTACCAAGTCAAGTTCGGGTAGGCATATTTCAAAACTGAAGAGTCAGGTCAGTCCTAACTCGGTTCGACTTGACTCAATGCCCAGCTCTACATGTGCCAATTCTCACATGTACATATGCCACAAGCTACCTTACTTCTTTCAACGCCTACATGCATGAGCCACTGGGCATCTTGTATACTTCCATGTGAACCACAAGTGATCAATCTACAAGCCCTCCGGAAGTCCACTAGTAAGTGTTTGAAAAAACAATAGTCATCATAGCAAAGCAATAAATCCATACAAGCCTTAGCTGGACTAGCATGTCCAAGATAGCTTGAATAGAATTTGGATAAAACTAACTAAAATTTTCAATTTATTACATTGCCAGCTAGATGGCCATAATAAGAAAAAAGAAAAAAAAAATCAAGATCAAATCAACGGCTAAGTGCACATGGTGCCCTGTTTTCATAATCATGCACATGTGATACACAATTTGGAGGCATGACGTAAAATGAAAAGAGGTGCCTGTAAGGGAAGTACTCCATTTCCGGGTAAATGAGCATAATTCTGGGCTATTTTAATCAAAAGTCGAAAATTTGGGTAGAGTTTTCAAGACAATGCGTGTCCACAATTAGTGTTGTGTGAGCAATCAATGTTGGATCTGACTGGTACTCACAATACTTTTATTATTATTTTTTGAATAAAATGGTATGAAAGTGCGTGTGTGTGTATATATATATATATATATATATATATATATATATATATATATATATATATATATATATATATAAATAAAAAGGTACTATGCGCTTGAGCTCACGGTAAGCTTATCGTGAGGTTGAGCTGTGTGGGCCCCACCATGATGTATGTCGACCATCAACACTATGCATTTGATGGCTCCCCTTTAAATAATGGGATATCCCAAAAATCAGCCATATAAGGAACTCAGATGGGCCATACCAGCTAAAATCATGTGAAGACACCGTTAAAACATATAAAAGCACTTGGTGGGGCCCACCTGAGTTTTGAATGCTACTAAAACTTGGTCCGAACCCTCATACAAGTGGGAGACATAATGGATGAGCTGGATTTACTAACCACATCTTTTGTGGGCCCCAAAAATGATTATAAATGTTTTAATGGTTGCACGGCTCCTCTCCACTTCTGTATGTGGTGTGGCCCACACAAGTCACAGATTGACTTGATTTTTGAGATCTAGGTCCACGGTGGAATGGCACATCTAACTGATGGGGTAGATGTTCGAAAGGCATCATGATGGGGCCTACACAGCTTGACCGCATGGGACGGAACTGTAAGTTCGAGCGCATTGTACCTTTTCCCTATATATATATATATATATATATATATATATATATATAAGTTGGCCTCATGGGAACTTCCTATGAGG
Source organism: Magnolia kwangsiensis (assembly GCA_037074715.1). Lineage (NCBI taxonomy): Eukaryota > Viridiplantae > Streptophyta > Magnoliopsida > Magnoliales > Magnoliaceae > Magnolia > Magnolia kwangsiensis. Next base: position 18,463,540 of record CM073586.1, read on the forward strand.
TCGAGCTGTGCAGGCCTCACCGTGATGTATGTCGAACATCAAAACCTTGCATTTGATGGGTCACATTTAGTTTATTAGATACCCCAAAAATCAGCCGTATATGAAACTAAGGTGGGCCATACCATCTAAAACCATGTGAAGACATGCCTAAAACATATAAAAGTACTTGGTGGAACCTACTTGAGTTTTGGATGTGGTTGAAAGTTGGTTTGAGCCCTCATCGAAGTGGGACACACACAATGGATGGGATGAATTTCTGAACATTATCTCGGTCAGTCCAATAAATGATTATGAATGTTTAAATGGGGGCAACCACTCTCAACTGTTGTACGTGTTGTTGCCCACCCAAGTCATGAAACTTGATTTTTAAAACCCTGGCCCACCATGGAAGGGTGCATTTGACTGATAGGGTAGATGTTAGATACACATTATGGTGGGGCTCACACAGCTTAACTTCTTAGTAACATTTCCTATATATATATATATATATATATATATATATATATATATATATATATATATAGCGGAACGCTGCCTGCAGACCAGTTCCCACGGACTACCTACAAACTTTTTTAAGTACTCATCATATCTGATGATTCTTGAAAATCTGAACGGTCCAAATGAAGTAGAATCTCATGAAACCCCCTTGTGCCAATTTTTGCTTTGAACCAAAATTTTGGTGGGCCATAAAAATGCAAACTGTTTCTTCCTTTGATTTAAATTTCTCTTTACTATAGCCCATCAGAATCTTAGATCAGTGAAAATTTACCCCCTAAGGTTTCATAGGATTCCGCATCTTATGGACCGTTCAGATTTGACACCCATGACATGTGTGGAAAGGTGCGCATGTGCACAGGTGCAGAGAGCATGCTCTCTCTCTCTCTCTCTCTCTCTCTCTCTCTCTCTCTCTCTCTCTCTCTCTCTCTCTCTCTCTCTCTCTATATATATATATATATATATATATATATATATATATATATATATATATATATATATATATATATATATATATATATATATATAATGTGAGCATAAAATCTGAACGGTCTAGTGAGTGAATCACCTCATGAAATCCCCAAGGTTCAAAAGTTAGCCTTGTTTAAAATTTTGGTGAGCCATAATAAAGTTAGAGGGAATTCACTCCCTTGATTTTCCTCTCATTTTATTAAAGCCGACTAGATTTTTAGATTGGGCTAAGTTTTGGGCCATAAGGGTTTTTATGAGGTGACTCGGCTATTAGACCATTCGGATTACATATACACATCATATAGGATGGGTTCTCAAAAATTTCTCAGAAGATCTCATCAGAATCTATTCCAAGGGAGCATTACTCATGCGCGCGCACATATATGGAAATGGTACTACGAGGTCAGCCACATGAGAAGTTCCCATGAGGTCGAGCTATGTAAGGCCTATTGTGATGTATGTCAAGCATCTACCCCATTAGTCAGATACACTATTCCATGGTGCACCACAAGCTTAAAAATCAAGTCAATCCATGACTTGGGTGGGGCCACACCACATGCAATAGTTGAGAGGGGTTATCCTCACATTAGAACATTCATAATCATTTATTGGGCCCACCAAGATGTGATTCATAAATCCAAACCATCCATTGTATGTCTCCCACTTGGATGATGGTTCAAACCAAGTTTTAACCACATCTAGAACTCAAGTAGGCACCATCGAGTACATTTAGATGTTTTAAGCATGTCTTCACATGGTTTTAGATGGTATGGCCCACCCGAGTTCCTTATATGAATGATTTTTGGAAAATCCCATAAACTGAAAGGGACCACCAAATGCAAGGTGTTGATGTTCGACATACAACACGGTGGGGACCACACGGCTCGACCTGATAAGAACTTCCCACACACACACTGTAATACCCGTATCCTACACTATACCGTTTCATATTCTTCAGCGGTCCTTCTGGTCGAATTTCGGCAACTTTCGACCTATATTCGACGTTTGCGCACGAACCTAAATCGAGTCTCATATATCAGAGTTGACTTGACCCGAAACTTGTACCTTAACGACCGCACCGTCACCGCGATTCTAACACCATGACTCGCGCACCGAACCGATACCCGTACTAGAAGATGTGGACGCACGTTCGTTTCGAGAAAACACCACGCGTTACAAATGTCGAGGAAATCTCTACGACCTATCCCATCAATCAAGTACACATCACACATCAAGTCAAGAACAACTAATCCATGCCATGCCCATACCTCTCTCTTACACAAGCTATCCAAAGTCAACTATCTCTCCTCCCTCATCATTCCTCTTTTACAAGTTTTTCAACTCAACCCATACCCTTTCTTACAACCACCCTTTAACCCATCCCCTCACTCTTTCTCTCTCATTTCCCCAAGCAACTCCTAAGCTCCATACGTCCCAACATTTCAAGCAAAACTCAAAGGCCAAGTGTGGCCCAATCTCTCATCTTTCATCCTCACCATCAAGATCTCATCATCCACCGTTAAATCCGAAGGCAAGGAGCTAAGGAAGCTAGGGAAGCAATAAGAAGGAAGAGAGGTGGGTGATCCACCATTAAATTTCTTTTTTAGGGATCACTTGTTGGTGGGACCCATTTTTTATATATGATTTGTATCATGTGGGGCCCATAGTGGCGGGGCCCCACCATCACCGTCTCTTATCCCTCTATCACCATGACTCTCTCTCTCTCTCTCTCTCTCTCTCTCTCTCTCTCTTGTATGATGTAAAGATGTGTGGTCCACCTGGTGTATATGTGTGTGGCCTACCATGAAAGATAAATTATATCCATGTCATCTATAGGCCCACCTTGCTGGACCATCCAATAGTAGGCCAGTTGGACAAACCCAGTTGAAGAGAAAATACCAATATCATGCTGATCCAACTGGTGGGCCACGTACATGTGGGACCCACCATGATGTCTATTACTACCACGCCGTCTAGTGTCCCTGGACGCTGGACATGGGCTTGGCTAACATGGAGTGCGTGTACAGACATGGGTGGTAACTCACAGTGAAGTGTGAAGTGACGTGGGTGTACTAAGCATGGGGTGGGCCACTTATGTAGGCCCCACTTGATGTATATACTTAATCCGAGCCATCCATCCTTTTCCTCAAATCGTTTTAGGTGTTGAGCCAAAATTTGGGACCAATCCGATCTTTTGGCGAGCCATGGTGTAAGGAATGGTATTGATACCGTTGAAATACATCATATGCGTTCTATACACCAAAAACCATCCAATATTGGGCTTGATGGGTGGGTATTGAGCTATGGTGACCAATGGCAGGGCTGGATTTCCTTGATGCGGACCCCACCTATCGAGTTCTTTAGAAAATCATTAAAATAAAAATAAAATAAAATAAAAAAATACAGCAGCATCACCTACTACCGCTGACGCTGGCAGCAGGTGTTGCTACGTGCACGCTACAAGGCAGGCCCCACCATGATGTGTGTGCATGGCCCCACCGTGATGTATGTTGGCCCACATTACAGGCGACAGTGTTGAATGAACACCCACCGTTAAAAACATCACAGTGGGCCCCCAGGTCTGTGTGACCTATCAACAGGTGGATGGAAAATAAATATTATGGTGGGTCCCCTATCCAGGTGACCTCATCAATAGGTTGGCTGAAAAATAAACGTTATAGTGGGCCCCTTGGTCCATGTGACCATATCAATAGGTTGGCTGGAAAATAGACATTTTGGTAGGCCCCCTATTTATGTGACTTTATCAGCAGATTGGATAGGAAAATAAACATTATGGCGGGCCTCACATGAGGCTCACTTTGGTAAATATGGGCCCACGTATTTAGGCCCATCTTGATGTATTTTTAGGCCCATTATTGAGGCCCATTTAGATGCATATGGGCTGATGTGTTTAGGCCCATTTTAATATATTTTTAGGCCCATTATTGAGGCCCACTCTGATATATATGGGCTCATGTATTTAGGCCCATCTTGGCATGTATATAGGCCCAATGTTGAGGCCCACCTTGGTATATATGGGCCCATGTATGTAGGCCATCTTGATGTGTTTATAGGCCCGTTGTTGGGGCCTACCTTGATATATATAGGACCATGTTATGAGGCCTATTTGATGTATTTGTGGCCCATTGTTTAGGCCCACTTTGACATATATAAGGCCTATATGATTAGGCCCATTTGATACACATAAAGCTTATGTGATTGGGCTCATTTTAATGCATTCTAAGGCCTATGGGTGATGGCCCATCGCAAAGTACCTAAGGCCCATTGGTGAGGCTCATTGAGGTGGCCCACTTGATGAATATAAGGCCCATGAGATACGGCCCATTTGATGTATTTGAGGCCCAATGGGATGTACCTAAGGCACATTGCAATGTGTGATTCCGCCATGATTTATTTAATGATATTTAAAGCGAGTCAAACCTTAGGAGCAATGATGGTTTAACGCCCACATTATAGGGATAATGTTGGTTAAATGTCCGCATTGTCACTCTCTCCCTAAGGCCCGCTGATAGGCCCATATTTGTAGTGAGCAGACCGTCTAGTCCCATATTCATTATGCGCAAAGCCCATCATTCTATGTCATGTTTAGTATAGATCCATGATTCATAATCATACGCATCATATGTATGTCTGATATGACGAGTGACTGATCATAGCATATGCCTCCGAGCGGATTGTTTATGGGCTCCCTGATAGGCGGAGTTGCCCTACATGAACATGCGGCGCATGCAAGATTATTGCATGTTTGGTAGGGTGATTCATGCATTTGCATTTGTATGATCATGATTATTACATGTCCTAGTGACATCAGGGCCATAGCCTTCACACACACATTGTGAGTGGCTGGATTGGATACTGAAAAATGTTTGGTTCTAGCATACGGGCGCCATAGCTGTCCCTGGGTGAAAATTTCTAAACCCGATGGTACCAGAGGATGACTCTAACGTCGAGACCGAGTGGATGCACGAGCACGGGAGGGCTGTATACCAGTAGGATGCGTCTCTTACTGTGTCGTGGTCGGTTGAAAAAGGGTGTGACATTACCCGCCTGAGTGAGGGGGCAACTTTTAGGTTGAGTTTGACCAGCTCGAGAAATCAGTCCGCTATCGACAAACTGGGCCCGATATTGGCAGGCGGATAGTGAGGTCTTTTCCGCTCTCCTAGTTGTGCATTCGGATAGGGATGACAAGCTGGCGTAGAGTGTACTAGACCCCGGTGATTATCCAGAATGAGAACTGTACTGATATATGATGAGGATTGACATGTTTGAGTTGCATCTCGCATCACATGGTCTGAATATGGCCGATAGCATTCATATCTTGCACCGCATAGCCTTGGTACGGCTGATTGCATTCATGTATTCATTAGCACGATTCTGCATTTCTCTGACCTTACATTCTGAGCACGCTTATATTACGCACACACTTACACAACCCTCTAAACTTGTTATAAGCTTATGCATGATTGATGGGTGCAGGTGACGTCAGGACGCAGCCTTAGTCTCGCTGCCGTTGGAGTGTGCAGCCGAGCTTCTGGAGTTTTTGTTATTATCACTATCTTGTATTCCCCTTTCTTACGCATTGTACTTAAAGTTTTTGATCATAGTGAATTTTGTGATGGTGTTCTTGTGGTTATTGTTCGTGGATTATGCTTGTGATTATACTCATTACGAATCAAATCATGTTTGAAATCCTCCTTGTAGCATCACAAGATCAGAATCTGGTATATGGGTGCCAAAAGCCGAGAATGGGGTACTACGGAAGCTGTCGGTGCCGGATTTGGCGATCGAAAATTTTGTAAGCCCGATTTTCGAGTTCGGAGCGTGACACACACACACACACACACACACACACACACACACACATATATATATATATATATATATATATATATATAGCCTCGCACCAATTTTCACCAAACTCATGCAAACTTTTTGGAGAACTCATAATATGTGATATATATGACTCCAAAATTTTAATGGTCCACATGATGCAGCACCTTATTAAACCCTTTGACTCAATTTTTACTTTGACACAAAACTTTGGTAGGCCATGAAAAATGAAAACAGTTTCCTCCGTTGATTTGCATTTATTTTTGCTATGGCCTACCAAATTCTTAGATCAAAGCGAGAATTTGTCCCTTAGGGTTTCATGGGATTTCGCATCACATGGACTGCTAGGATTACACACTCATAACACGTGTGCAAAGGTGCTCACGTGTGTATGTGCACATGTGAGCGTGCCCCAATATATATGTGTGTATCTGTGTAGTTTTCAAATGACTCAATCATATTCATCATCATTATTTAAGCCAGATCCAAACTAATAGGGTCAGCTAGCCGGATCTCGTTCATCACCTTATTAAAGACCATATCCACAATTAAATCACGGATTATTGTGTATTTTCTGAGTACCTCTGTTGATGGAGCTTTTGGGAATTCCCCGTGCTCATTTAAAGATCCGAATTTGAACTCATTCCCTCTAAAATGTGCAGTTTTCAATATTGAATATCTTAATCATGGTTTAAAATAAATGTCTTTGCCATATATAATGCGAATTGTTACACCCTAAAAAATTTTGCTGTCGTATATGTACATGAGTACTTGTCCTAATGTCTTTACCATCCGTAATTCTAGCATGTTCACCTCAGCTACCACCCCTTGGATAAGATTATTTAACCATCAAGATTACGATCTAATGACCCATCCAAGAGTACGTATGCACACACCCTTTTATTCATTCCAAACTCATAAATCACCACTCATTGCCTGATTATCAATCCAAACAGCTAAAAATACCCTTTCAAGCCAAATTAAGTTATCCTACCATTCATTTTCACCTGGACCTTTCACTAATATAAATGGGGTGATAGACAATCGATCATCCACCGTTAAAATATGTGTGGGACTACAGAAGTTTTGGATCTGACTAATGCCCGTTTGTTTTCAATCCACCCCAGTAGGAATTACATCATGAATGGTATAGGTGGTACGTAGTCTCTCCATTAGACCTAAAGAAGCTTTCAACGGTGGTCATTGTCTTATCCATCATCGAGGCCACTTAAACCTCGAATCTGCCTCATCTTCGAACCTGCACCCTAACTAGAACTGTCAAACCAAATGGATGGTATAGATCATCCCCAAACTCCTCAAATGGGCCCCACAGATTCCCAGACAAAAAGAAAAAAGAAAAAAAAAAAAGAATGGTTTAGGCAACAGGCGTTGCCATGCTTGAGTCCACTTGAACTTTGGATATGCTTCAATTTTGATCTCATATCGTAGGATGATCTGAAAAAACGGATGGACGGCCTGGATAAGACACATGTGGGTCCCACAGAGTTTACTCAGTACGGAATCTTCTCCCCTTTCTAATCCATTTATCTTGTAAAAAGAAAGGGATACTGCAATGACCTTTTTCTATTCTTTTTCGCTGGCCCATTTGATGAATCGAACATCACATGCGTACAAGATCTGGATCGTTCATTCCACGTGTTGCACCTTCTGTGGGCTACAACAAAAAAGATTGCACTGATCCAGCCATTAGTTTGATTCACTATTAGGAAGGGGATATAAGATGCACTTCAAAGAATAAGCTGATCTTAAAATAAAATAAAGAGAATGAGGGAGAAATTGGTACTCCGAAAAGTGTGATGGATGATACACTGGCACTTCGAAAATACTTAGAAATTGCATACTTGGATATAAGTGATGCAAATTAAACCGTAAAATATTATGGGTCCTAATTTAAATGTATGATATCCCAAATGTTACATTTATTTGATTATATAACTATTGGTTTGCAGGTTTGGTGGAGAATTATTGGACGGTTAAAAATGAAAAATATATAATGGTCCTATTTCAATAACGAAAGCCTTCGCAATCAAAGGCTAGCATTCTTCACCGAATCTGATTTTGGGATTTTGACTCAGATATAGTGAGTTCCATAATTTTATCGGTTTAATTTAAGTTAATTATGCCATGTTTACCATTTCTGAGCGCCTGAGTATCAACCATAGTTATCTTCCAGAGTATCAAATAACTTCCCTTCATAAGAGGGAGCTGCAAATCACACCCACCCAGCTGATAGTAACACCCTTTTCCCCGGTTTTGGTAATGCAACATTAATTAAAATAAAGAAATGATAAACCGGCGGTGGTTCACCTGAGGAAAGATTTAAGGAGGTAATAGCAACTCATGTGGCAACATGGCGCACGTGTAAGAGATCCAGTTCATGTACCCTGTGGGGCTCGTTTTGAACATTCCACGTGCCAAAATCCTGGCTCCTTCACTAATTACATGTGAATATAGATTCTTGGTGATTTTATAACCGTCCATTTTCCTCATTTGAGTGTTACTCAGTAGATAGCTCTTATTTTTGGGCCAGAACATGTTAATTGTCAGCCCTATAGAATAGGAGGCCCAGATCCATCACACGCGTGCCATTATAGCACATGTGCTGTGATTCACCCCTTCTCCACTAATCCAATGTACTCTTACATTACCAAAAGTAGGAAGAAGAGGTGCATGCATCAACCAGGGTGGGTGTAAATATCAATTACCTTTTCCTTAGCATTCATGGTGCTTTAAGCCAAGTGGACGCATGGATAGGGACGGCTATGTGGACCCCACATCAATAATCATAAGGAAACGGATTGGCTACTCCCCCTGACACCAGCCAATAGCTGGTGGTCTGTGATCTGTGGGCCCCACCATGATGGATGTGTTTCATCCATGCCGTCCATCTATTTTTATGGATCATTTTATGGTAAGAGACAAAAAATGAGGTATATCTCAATCTCAAGGGGACCACATTACAGGAAACAGCGTTTTATGAGCATAAACCAGTAAAGACATTTTGGGGGCCATAAAAGTTTTCGATCAAGTAGATTTTTATTTTTTCCCCTTCATTGGGGCCTGTATGACCTAATCAACATATTTGATATCAAATAAACAGTACAGTGGGCCTTAGGAGGATTTTAATGGTGGATATCCAATCACTGTTGTTTTCATTTGGTGTGATCCACCTGAAATTTATATCCCACTCATTTTTGGAATAAAGCCCTAAAATGATCTTAAAAAATGGATGAACGGAATGGATGAAACACATACATCATGGTGGGGCCCATGGAGCACCGACCACCAGCCACGGGGCTGGTAGCAGGGGGAGTAGCCAGTCCGTTTCCTAATCATATAATCTCGGATCTGGGTGGGCCCCACATGCTTATCGAGCACGTGTGGTGCATAGAACCTGGGGCGAAGCCACGGCACGAGATAAACAATACAGAATAACAAACCAAAAGATTCCACTCTTATAAGCTGAGTGTCTTTCACGGAGGCTCCTAATCACGTGCGGACGAAAATGGGCCCTGCTTCGGTGCTTCCTATCTAGCTGAGGTATGTAGCAGGATTCGCGCGATTTCTACATTCCCAATGAAGTACCATTTTTTAAAAGATCTGTTCCGATCATCAGGTGGGGTCGGCTAGAATCATGACATTTGAAAGAAATCATCCAAATCCGTTTATCATGTGGGCCACATTTGAATGAAAAGATGGTCACATATTCACAAACACTTGTCACTCATTGGATAAATCAACCAACCTAAATCTTTTGGAAATAGATTTCACTTGGAAAACAAACAAAGCAACGGGCAGGATATCACTCATGAGACACGTGCCGCGACTTACGTTATTATATTTCTACTCGCGCGAATAACTCTCAGAGTTTCTTATATGTCAATATAATAAACGACGTCAGCCCATACGGCTGCCTATCGTCTGGCGTCAGCCCATACGGCTGCCTATCGTATGGCTACGTCATTTTCTAAAGCCATCAATTATGATTATACCGATAATACCCTTCTTCTTTTAAGAAATACCACACATCTACGAGAATAAAAAGGATGGGTGTATTTGTAGAGTATGGTACTTCATACACAAGCACTCTAAAATCGTATAAGTAACATATTTTAAACTCAAAACGAGCCGTTCAAATTTTGGGGCCCACTTAAAATTGATCAATTAGTGATAATGTAATGGATTTGTTGACATACAGTGGAAAATTAAATTGAAATTCGACAACGATCAAGTTCCACAGGGACAAGGGATTGTGAAACAATTAGAGGTTGATATTATACAATCTACCGGATTTTGGGGTTCCCACTGTTTGGACGATTTGATTTGAGTTACATCTGGCCCAAATTTAAAATTTAAAGTACAAATATTTAACCGTCCATTTGTAGGATATAATGAGACAACTGTGGTGGTTTGATCATGACACATTTTCTCAAAGAACTACCTAATTTATGGAATTTATAATCTCAGGACTTTTTCAAAAAACAGTCTCTATAATCCATATAATTATTATCCCACTGCCTTCTGTCACAGTGGCCATGCAAGCAAATGAGTGGTGGATCGGATGGCCCCCGTTGTATGTTTGATAATGATTTAGGTGGACCACATGATTGGAAATGGTGTATAAGATCACGAGTGCCTTACAAGTTATTTCCAGTAGTTTGTCCACATAAATCATGGAGGGGTATGATTTTTAAGTCCATGAGCCTAGTGTGTGGAATTTAATGGTTGGAGTGTATTTCATATAATTTGTTATATTCCAAAAAATTGTAACAAGTATAACTGGGAGTTGTTGAATGATAATTATATAAATTAATGAAATATCTTTTTAAAAATCTTTATTTTAAGGACTAGAATACAAATTTTATATTCATTAGATAGTTCTTTGTAAAATTTCCTTTCATATATTATGCTTTGAGTTTTGTATACTTCAGCTTCATCCGGCGGCTAGGCAGATTCTTGGAAATGGCCCAAATAAAATCTAACTATAATATGTAGACCCACAATCATTAAGTTCTAGTATAGAAATCAGGTTAGTTGAACAAATATTATAACTTCTGATTTGTTAAAAGACCATTGAATTTATTTATTTTTTCCTTTTTTCTAACCATTCCATGAACATCCACCAATCTAATATTTGGATGACCAAATAACAGTAATTTTCAGTTCTTGGCATACCTAATCAAGTGACTGATAATTTAAATAATTTAGTTTGAATTATTTTTATGCCATGTAAATCAATTTTGAGCAATTTCCAGCTACCTGCACATGATCCATCACACTTACGTATTGTAGTCTATAAGCTTGACTTAGGACATTAATTTAGACAGCTTAATTAATTTGACTTTTTACAGGAAGTGTATTGCCTCCACGATAATTCATTTAGGCAAAGCTTTGTGGGGCCACCATGATGTATGGGTTTTATCGTATCTATACATTTTACTGCATTGTTTTAGGGCATGAGCCCAAAAAGGAGGCACAAGGAAGACTTAAGTGGACTACTTAGTGAAAATTGAATGCCCGCCATGACTTTTCTTGGGAGCTGTAAAAGTTTCTATCAAGCTGTTATTTGTGTTTCTCCTTCGTCAATGTCTGCATGACCTTCCTTATAAGTTGAGTAGCAAATAAACACCAATGGCTCTTGCAAAGGTTTTAATCATGGGCATCATTATCATTGCTACCTCCTATATATGGTGTGGTTCACTCTCACCTTGCATTTATTGCATTTTTCAGTTACTATTTTGAAAGTTGTAAAAACATGGATGAATAGCATAGACAAAACTTATACATCTTGGGGGGCCCCCACATAGCCCATATCTGGATGGATTATTGCCCAAATGAGGACGCAAACGGCTTCCGTGAAGAGGCACGTTATTTATAAATTAATTTTAAGCGGTCACTTCTCACTCACCGGAGGCTATTTCGAAGGATGTTTTTTATTATTATTATTTTATATAATAATGTCCTTGAAGAGTGAAGAGAAGAAAATGATAAAAAAGCAAAAAGTGTTATAATCACGGTTCATGCACATGCACTCCCAAATTGTAATTCCAAATCATGGGGCCACCTTAGATAGATCATAAATCCAAAAAGCAAATTGATCGGACGATCCTAACTGAAGCATTGGAACTCTTCTTTTTTCTTTTTTTTTTTTTTTTTCTATTTTAGCCGTCCATGGGATCCAACTCATGTGAAACTTAGGAGATCAGTTCAGTGCATCAATGGGAAGCGGATCGCGTGTGGCATGACGTGGCACAAGTTCAATGGGCCCAACATGATGTAGGTTTTTCATCCGCGCCATCCAACCGTTTTGTCCATTTATTATAAAGCATGAGCCCAAAAATGATGCAAATCCAAAGCCCAAGTGAACTTGAGTCTTTGATCATACTTTTGGTCTAATTTTTAAAATAAGCTCACAAAATGAATGAACAAGATGGATTTATCATGGACATCATGGTTAGCACCACCTAGTTCACGCAAAAGGCTTTAACAATAAACACACAAGTTACGAACTGAGGTGGAGCCCACCGTAAAGTTTATGAGAAATTTACTAAGCGAATGTGTTTGGTAAGCTTATTTTAAGACATGAGGCTAAAAATAACTGGATACAATACTCAAGTAAGCTGAAAATAGAAAATGTGAGTATTAAACATCTACCCTTATTTACCTGGCCATGTGAGGTTTGAAACACGCTAATATTTGTTTTTTAAATTCATCACACTACGAATGTTATTATGAATAGTACGGATGACACGTAGAAATTGTGTCAACTCAAAGGTTTCAACCAGAGAAATTTCTTTAGCCACCTTTTTCTTTAGTGTGACCCACTTGGGTCCCACTCATTTTTGGTCTCAAGTCCTAAGAGCCTGTTTGATTTTTGAAGGAAATGAAAATTATTGGGTAAATAAGTAATAATTACTTATTAGAAAATTATACCATCATTTCTTACACGTAAGTTCGCTGCTCAACTTTTTAGCGTTACAATCGAGGATGGTTGGCAAGTGAATATAGGGCTCATTGCGATGTAAATGATGTATCATCACCATTCATCCTATATGTCAATCTCATTTAGGCCATGAACTAAAAAACAAGGCAGATCTAAAGCTCCAATGGACCACACCATAGGAAATCGTGGAAATTAAATGCTTGCAGTATAAAAATTGATGTAGAGTGGGTCGCGGACAATTTCATGGCCAAGATGGATCAGAAAAGGCACGGTCGGCGACAGAAGTGATCCGGACCATCGGATCTTAGATCTGGCGTATCTCACAATCCGGAATGAGTTATCCGACGTAAAATATATGATTTTGAGGTAGAACGAGCTACTTTAGCCAACCAACCCTGCTATGCCGGGTTGCGCAGCCCGGATTTGCGAGAAACTCCCTGATCGATAGTCGTTTCCTCGTTTTAATTTTGTTTTTACTATAAATAGTAAGTTTTAGTTTGAGTATAACTTTTCATCCGTTGGCCTTTAGGAGTTGTGTCCAACATGAAAAGTGCTTAGGATAATTAGGAGAACGGTTTGGTGAAGCCAAATAGGACACTTACTATTTTTGGCCAAAAACCTTGCACACTAGTAGACATCATGAACGTCTATAAATAGTAAGTTTACTATTTATAGTAAGTTGCGAATTCTAGGAGTTTTAGTTGTAGTTTGAGTCTGATTTCTTTCTTATTGCTTGGTTCCCTTATTTAAAGGGTTGTAAACTCGATTTTAGAGACTCATTAATCAATTTCAAATTTATTAGAAATTATTCTTATTTTCTACTTTCTTTCCTCGTGGATTCGAGAAGTCTCTGTGAGGAGTCCAGAGAAGTTCCGTAGATTCGGAATATTTATCATCTTGAGGAAGACGGTGCTCGACCTCACGTCCTTCCCTGCGTCAGTTTGGTATCAGAGCGAGGTTTCTCCTCGGATCGATGGCTTCTAACGACGGGTCGGGCAACAATCTCATGGGCGGTGCCCCAGGGAATTTACCTTTAACGGCGGCAGTTTTCAAAGCAACCATGCAAGAGAATCGACAAGCCATGCAAGGGCTGCAGGCTTCTATAGACCGCATAGCGAATCTCTTGGCGGAAACCTTAGGGCAACTCCGTGTTCCTGGTGGTAATCTTCCACCGCCGATTGTTGAAACTCACAATCGCCCTGATCGCAGGATAGTACCAGCAATGCATCCACGGGTCATTCCTGAGGAAGGGAGATCCAGTGAGGAGGAAATCGATGACATAATCTTTCAACACCCCAGACAAGGCGGCGATTGAGTAGATCCGACAGATCGAGAATTTAAGATGCGGGTTGATATTCCTAACTTCAATGGCTAACTACACATTGAGAATTTCCTTTTTCTACTATATGGATATCCCTGAAGTAAAGAAGGTCAAGCTTGTGGCCTACAAGTTGAAAGGAGGAGCTTCAGCTTGGTGGGAACAATTGCAACTCGCACGAACTAGACAGATGAAAGCACCAATCCGCACATGGCAGCGGATGAAGCAGTTATTACGTGCCCGATTCCTCCCTAGCGATTACGATCAGGTATTATTTCAACAATACCAAAATTGTCGACAGAGTAGTCGGTCGGTGAGAGAATGCGCAGAAGAATTTTACCGCCTGGCGGCGCGTAACGATTAGGTCGAGACTGAATCGCCGCAAGTCACCCGATTCAACGGTGGACTGCGTATGATGATATAAGATCGGGTCCAGATGCAGCCCGTCTGAACGATGAATGATGCGATTAAGTTGGCTACTCGGGTAGAAGCACAACTTGAACGTTCTACCACACGACCGTATTCTACCGTAAGGATCACTACTGCGGGTCCACCCCACGGAGCTCCACTGTTTAAGGGGAAGGAACCCGTAGGAGCACGCACTCAACCTCCTACGTCTGAGAGCCGAAATCAAGAAAGCGGACAAGTTAGACCCCAAAGGGGCGTATCGACTGTTGCTGGTCCAAGTAGAATCCCGAACCCTTACGCTCGACCCTGGCCTGACAACTGCTATCATTGTGACCAACTGGGCCACCTATCAAATACTTGTCCCCAGCGAAAGGTGGCGAACCTCACCCTCAATGATGGTAGTGTTGATAACGCCGATCAAGATTCAGATGATGAAGAGCAGGAGCATACCACCGAGGACGAGGTAGATGAATCAAGTTGGGTTCAGCAAGATCGCGGCGAGTCACTCGTCGTGAGGCGGTTATTATATGCGCCAAGAAAAGAAGTGCATCCACAAAGGCATAACATCTTCCACACTAGGTGTACAGTGAATCGAAAGGTTTGTGACGTGATTATTGATAGTGGTAGTAGCGAAAATATCGTCTCCAAGGTCATGGTGGAGAAATTACAATTGAAAACAGAGCGTCATCCCTCTCCATATACAATCGGTTGGATCAAGAAGGTCAGTGAAACAAAGGTAACTGAACGGTGCACCATATCCTTTTCAATTGGTAAACATTATAAAGATAAAGTAGTATGCGATGTGGTTGACATGGAAGCATGTCACATACTACTCGGTCGACCCTGACAATCTGACCGTGATGCTACTCATAAAGGGCGAGATAACATATATATCTTCGTCAAGGATGGCCGGAAGACCATATTGGCCCCTATTGATACAGAGGGACCACCTAAAACTTCTAAAGTGGAGGGTCATTTTCTCTTAACCATACGGGACTTCATAGAAGAATCTAAAGAAACAGGACATGCTTATGCATTAATTGTAAAAGGGGAAGAACTCGAGCCTACCATCATCTCCGAAAAACTAAAGCCCTTGCTACATGAATTCAAAGAAATCTGGCCCGATGACCTTCCCGATGGGTTGCCTCCCATGCGGGATATCCAACACTATATCGACTTTATCCCCGTGTCCAGTCTACCCAATCGGCCTCATTATCGAATGAGTTCGAATGAGTCCGAGATTCTTTAAGGGCAAGTGGAAGAGTTGATCCGTAAGGGTCTTATTCGAGAAAGCATGAGTCCATGTGTTGTACCAGCTCTGTTAACTCCAAAGAAAGATGAGAGTTGGCACATGTGTGTCGACAGCCGAGCCATCAACAAAATCATCATAAAGTACAGGTTTCCTATACCCCGGTTGGACGATATACTGGACATGTTAGAGGGTGTCAAAATATTTTCTAAATTGTATCTAAGGAGTGGCTATCATCAGATTCGAATACGACCGGGTGATGAGTGGAAAACGGCCTTTAAGACCAAGGAAGGATTGTATGAATGGATGGTCATGCCCTTCGGTCTTTCGAATGCGCCTAGCACGTTCATGAGATTGATGAACCAAGTTCTGAAACCTTTCATTGGACGATTCGTTGTGGTTTATTTTAATGATATTTTGATATACAGTCAAGATGAAACTATCTATATGAAACACCTCAAGAAGGTCCTTCAGGTGCTTACTGAAAATAAACTGTATCTCAATTTAAAGAAGTGCAACTTCATAACTAATAGCATATTGTTTCTGGGTTTTGTCGTAACGTCCACGGGCATTCGAGTGGATGAGGAAAAGGTGAAGGCAATCAGAAAATGACCAGTTCCCACAAATATTCACGAAGTGCGAAGTTTTCATGGACTGGCAACATTCTATCGTCGGTTCGTGAGAAATTTCAGTACTATTGTGTCACCAATCACAGTTGCATGAAGAAAGGGCAGTTTCAGTGGACTGACGAAGCCAACAAGAGCTTTGCCGAAATCAAGCGCAGATTATCTACGACCCCGGTTCTTGTACTTCCCAACTTCGACAAACTGTTTGAAGTTGAATGTGATGCCTCATATGTCGAAATTGGGGGAGTTTTGTCTCAAGAAGGTAGGCCAGTAGCCTTATACAGTGAGAAACTTAGCGATGCACGCAAGAAGTGGTATACATACGAGATCGAGTTATACGCGGTGGTCTAAGCACTGTGACATTGGCGACATTATTTGATTCAAAGGGAATTCATACTTTACACGGACCATCAAACTCTCAAATTTATTAATAGTCAAGCTAACATTAACCGTATGCATGCTAGATGGATCTCGTTTTTACAGGAATTCACGTTCGTGTTAAAACATAAGTCAGGACAACAGAACAAGGTAGCCGATGTGTTGAGTCGCCGTGCAAATTTATTAGTAACTATGAGCAATGAAGTCGTCGGGTTCGAGTGCCTCAAAGACATATATGCCGATGACGACGACTTCAGGGATGCATGGGTTAGATGCTAAGAAGGTCACTCCGACGACTTACATATACAAGATGGGTTCCTTTTCAAGGGAAATCGATTGTGCATCCCGAACAATTTGCTAAGGGAGCAGATAATCCAAGAGCTACATAGAGGTGGCCTCAGTGGACACCTTGGGCGAGACAAGACGCGAGCTCTTGTGGAAGAACGGTATTACTGGCCGCAGTTGGTACGTGATGTGGGAAGGGTAGTCCAACGTTGTTACATTTGTCAAACCTCCAAGGAAAAATCTCATAATACGGGCCTCTATACCCCGTTGCCCATGCCTGATGGCCCTTGAGAGGATTTATCTATGGACTTCGTGCTTGGTCTCCCACGAACACAACGTGGCATGGATTCGGTGTTCGTGGTAGTAGATCGTTTCTCCAAGATGGCGCACTTTATTTCATGCAAGAAAACTCTCGATGCAACACACGTGGCGAATCTATTCTTCAGAGAAATTGTGCGGCTACACGGGGTTCCCAAGACTATTACTTCTGACCGTGACACGAAGTTCATAAGCCACTTTTGGCGAACTTTGTGGACTCGATTCGATACACGACTTCAGTTCAGCAGTGCCTACCACCCATAAACTGACGGTCAAACTGAGGTTGTGAATCGCACTTTGAGAAACCTCCTTCGATGTATTTCAGGAGAGAAACCGAAGCAGTGGGATTTGGCCTTATCTCAAGCAGAGTTTGCATTCAACAACATGGTGAACCGCTCGACAGGAAAATCCCCGTTCCAGGTTATTTACGGACGAGTACCTCGCCACACACTAGACTTAGTTCCTCTGCTCAAGCTCCCAGGCATGAGTATTGCAGCAGAACATATGACAGACAGGATCATGGGTATTCATGCGGAGGTGTAGACTAAGATACATGCTTCAAACGAAAAGTACAAGGAACAAGCGGACAAGCATCGTCGACAAAAGGTGTTCGAGGTGGGCGGTCAGGTAATGGTCCATTTGCGAAAAGAAAGATTTTCGACCGGGACATACAACAAGATGAAGAATAAGAAGATTGGACCGGTACCGATCATCCGAAAGATCAATGACAATGCTTATGTTGTTGATCTTCCAGATGACAT
Source organism: Magnolia kwangsiensis (assembly GCA_037074715.1). NCBI lineage: Eukaryota > Viridiplantae > Streptophyta > Magnoliopsida > Magnoliales > Magnoliaceae > Magnolia > Magnolia kwangsiensis. The sequence goes on from CM073586.1 coordinate 18,481,664, forward strand.
GGCGATCTCACGGACTTTCAACGTTACGGACCTGACCGAGTACATGAACCAGCGCAGGAGGAGAACTCGAGGACGAGTTCTTTTCAAGTGGAGGGGACTGATGTAAAGCGGGTCGCGGACAATTTCATGGCTAAGATGGATCAGAAAAGGCACGGTCGGCGACAGAAGTGATCCGGACCATCGGACCATAAATCGGGCGTATCTCACAATCCGCCGGAATGAGTTATCCGACGTAAAATATATGATTTTGGGGTAGAACGAGCTACTTTAGCCAACCAACCCCGCTATGCTGGGTTGCGCAGCCCGGATTTGCGAGAAACCCCCTGATCGACGGTCGTTTCCTCGTTTTAATTTTGTTTTTACTATAAATAGTAAGTTTTAGTTTGAGTATAACTTTTCATCCGTTGGCCTTTAGGAGTTGTGTCCAACATGAAAAGTGCTTAGGATAATTAGGAGAACGGTTTGGTGAAACCAAATAGGACACTTACTATTTTTAGCCAAAAACCTTGCGCACTAGTAGACATCATGACCGTCTATAAATAGTAAGTTTACTATTTATAGTAAGTTGCGAATTCTAGGAGTTTTAGTTGTAGTTTGAGTCTGATTTCTTTTTTATTGCTTGGTTCCCTTATTTAAAGGGTTGTGAACTCGATTTTAGGAACTCATTAATCAATTTCGAATTTATTAGAAATTATTCTTATTTTCTACTTTCTTTCCTCGTGGATTCGAGAAGTCTCTGTGAGGAGTCCAGAGAAGTTCCGTGGATTCGGAATATTTATCATCTTGAGGAAGACGGTGCTCGACCTCACGTCCTTCCCTGTGTCAAAAATTTATATCGCTCTTAGAAGTATTGGCTAAAACTGATATTTGTGTTTACCCCTTTATCAATATTTTTATGACCTTATGAACAAATTAGATGACAAATAAACATTAATATAGGCTCAATAAATAAAATAACTTTTAATGGCAAACATTTGAGGTCATTGTTTCCTTTGTCATGGCTACTTGAGCATTGCATTCGTCTCAATTTTAAACTTAGAATCTAAATTCTCATGATAAAACAGATGGATAGTGTGGATATGTTATGCGCATCACAGTGAGGTCCACAAGTATGAGTCATATTTTTCAAACCAATTTTTGAAATGAAAATTTGTTTGAAATTACAAACAAAGGGAAAAAGTAATAATGGCCTTTTTCAAGGTATTTCTCTCTTCCCTCAAAATCAAGTGGCCTAAGATGAGTTTAGGAAATGGATGAATGGGGTAGATGTATCAAAAACATCACGATTATAGGTCATCGTAATAATGTTTGTGAGCTTCATCCTTGTTTCTTTGGTGAGCTCATTTCAAGACATGCCTAAAATGAGCCGGATCCAATAATCAAATGGGAATAATGACGGGAACTCCACACATATGCATCGGCACACATGCGACGATTCAGATTTTTTGGATACTCATTGATGATGATGGGACCCACATTTTGACAGCGTAAACGGATAATGATCCGTGCCACTTCCCTGGCGGCTAGGTTGTCCATTTAAATTTTTAAAAAATAAAAAATAAAAGAAATTGATACTTGTTAGTGCAACACGCACCATTCTCCCCATGAGGAACGTTACACACTCTACACGTACCAATCGAGAGAGCGTTCTGGACATCCTGACCGTTGGTAATATGGACGCCACATTGAGGATGTCTGCATAGAAAGATAGGCCGTTCATTAATCACGAACGCCCCCCGGTTATTGCATATTCATTTCGTTTGGGGGTAGCCCAGCTGATGAACGGATGCAGGTGTTGGCAGATGTCCCGCACGTGTGATACGTGTAAATGTCATGTGAGAGGCGGCGTGGGAGTAGCTAAGGTGAAATGCGTATAAGGACACCCTAGTCATTTTAGGCAAGGCCAGGTCCACTTCTGTCCTTGAAACGATAAGAAAGGTGGAGCCCTCAGCCGTCCGCCTCCCACTTGCCTGTGTCCACCTCCACTCTCTTACTACAGCCTCATCTACCCGTCCATTTCATCCCATTATTATACGTCTTTAAGTGGGCCCCACCTCACCATCCATCTCCTTTCCTTTCTCAACCGTTTCTCCATTTCCCTCTTATAAACCCACGTCCTCACCTATTCCAGACCCCCTCAGGCACCATCTCTGTCTCTCTTTCTCCTCTCTCTCTCTCTCTCAAGCAAATCATCAAACACATGGCAGTAACTCGCGACCGCAGGCCTCCCAACCTCAGACTCCCCTTACCCGAGCCCACCTCCGTCGGCCCTGCCTCCCGGCCTCGCTTCCCTCTCCCTCTACCCCCAACCACAGCCACCACCGCCTCCTCCTCCAACGTCGACCGCCTCTCCGACCTTGAGCGCCTCAGCGTCCTCGGCCACGGCAACGGAGGCACCGTCTACAAGGTCCGACACCGCCGCACACACGCCTTCTACGCCCTCAAGCTCGTCCACTCCGACTGCGACACCACCTCCCGCCGTCAGATCCTCCGCGAGATGGACATCCTCCGCCGTACGGACTCTCCCTACGTCGTCCAATGCCACGGAATCTTCCAGAAATCCTGCGGCGACATCGCTATCGTCATGGAGTACATGGACAGCGGCACGCTCGATTCCGTCCTCCACCGATCCGGCATCTTTTCCGAAGATGCCCTCGCCTCCGTCTCCAAGCAGGTCCTCGAAGGCCTCAGCTACCTCCACAGCCACAAGATCGTCCATCGCGACATCAAACCGTCCAATCTCCTCCTCAACTCCAAGTCCGAGATCAAGATCGCTGACTTCGGCGTCAGCAAGATCATGTGCCGCACGCTCGACGCGTGCGACTCCTACGTTGGCACGTGCGCCTACATGAGCCCCGAGCGCTTCGATCCCGACACGTACGGCGGCAACTACGACGGCTACGCCGGCGACATCTGGAGCTTGGGCCTGACGCTCCTTGAGCTCTACATCGGCCATTTTCCCTTTTTACACCCGGGCCAGCGCCCCGACTGGGCGACGCTAATGTGCGCCATATGCTTCGGTGAACCACCGAGCTTGCCGGAAACCGCGTCCGCCGAATTCCGGAGCTTTATCAAGTGCTGCCTGCAGAAGGATTCAAGCCGGAGGTGGACGGTGGCGCAGCTCCTGGCGCATCCGTTTGTGACGAGGAAAAGGGATCTGACGGCTGGATTTGAGGGTCTCTCGATATCATGAACGGTTCTGATGAGAGAGATTTGCGGGTTTGTACATACATCGCGACGGACTCGCTGAGTACTCAAGAAATTAATGACATTTTCACAGTAAATCAGCTGTTGAAGTCGGTGGATTTTTTCCTTCTTTTTTTCTTTAATTTGTAATTATTATATATTAGTTTCTTAATATTTAAAATCTCAAGGAAAATTAGGTCTCTGACTATCATGCGCCGTAGGTTACCAATGCCTGTATGTCGATGGGAATGTCTAGAATTCCATACACGTGGGACCATGGTTTTAATCTAAACCGCTGATATGATGCTGCTGAAATCTTCCGTGATGATGGTGATAATTATTCCACTATCTAATGTGGGTCCCGTCAGAAATGAACGGTTTGGATCACCGAGTAGTGGCCCAGCATGTGCAGAACCGTAGAATTCATCAAGTGATATGGCAGCTGGGGTAATTCGGAAGCGTCCGTCTTTGTGCGCACATGGCGCATATTAGCATAGAGCGTTAGGAGGTAATATTGTGTCGTGGGAACGGCTGATGGATATGGATTTGGGAGGCCGTCCGTTTTTGTCCTAAGTAGGCGCCTCTGTAGCTTTTGGACGGCCCGTATCCGCCAACTACTCCGGCAAATGCTCAACAACCCAATACAATTTAATGAAACCCGATCACCACCGTCCGTTCTGTCATCTAGTGGGGCCGATCTGATTGTAGCTTTCTACAGCTGGGCCCATTAGATCAATGGTCAGGATTAGCGCGTCCTTGGGAGAAATGTCTGTGTTCCCAAGGCTGGAACTTTGGATCCTGTAAAAGAGAGTTGGGATACTACCATACTTGCAGACAAACCTAAGCTGCCGGTCCTAGTTCCCACTTCCCACTTCTTGCATGGGTCATATGGGTCGATCTGGACCATTTATTTGGTAGTTTATCTAGTGCAACACTTGATGGATGGCTCAAATCAATCAGATATGTACTTCATCCGGTATGAGAACTGCTCTGTTTGATTTGAACCGGCATCTGAATCTGAATGTACCTGTAAAGTATTGAAAACCCTAGTCTAATCCGTCACGGATCTTCTTGCATCCTCTAAAATTTGGTCCTAGTGCCCACTTCTTGCATGACAAATATGAGTCGATTTAGATCATTTATTTGATAGTTTTTTAGGCATCCCACTTAATAAGAGCCTCAAATTGATCACATATGTGTTGTTGTTAATAGATATTTTAAATTTGAGAAAATTTAACTTCTCTAAGAAAGTTTTGGTGAAAATCCAACAATAATTTATTTTGAAACTTTCAATAAATTTAACCAGTTCAGCTAGTCAAAGTGCCTTTTGACTATCTCAAAATCTGATTTGATTAGTTAAAGGTTACACAAATTATGTGCGAACTGTATAAATTTGAGACAGTTTTTAAATAATTTTCAATCGGTGCGAAAGTTAGAATTCTTAATATATAAATAAGAGTTCCTAGAATGCTCCTCGTGCCATTATAAGATATTCTAAGGTCTCTTAAACTATTCCAAAGAGTTTATACATAATTATAGGATTTCAAAGGATATAGCAAATGGGGAGGTTCAACATTGTTCGAATTGAATAAGTCCATTCTTTCTATAATTTATACTTTTATAGTAAATTTCTGTCATTTCGTGCCATGAATTTTTTCGAATGGACTTTCTATGTTAAATTGCTATATTTTCTTTGTGCTTACTTTGCGTATTTGGATTATAATCCCAGATTCATCTCTGTGTAATTTTGCCATTTATCTTAATGTGTACTCCATCTAAGATAAGAAAATTGATTTGTTTAATCTAAGTCTCTAATAAAAGAAAACTGCTTTGTTTAATTTGAATCAGCATCTAAAAGTAAGATACTCAGAAACCTTATTCAATGAATTAAAGATTTCTTGTCATGTAATCTTGGAGGTTTCAATGTAACAAATGCACCTCAAAATACAAGCTTGTACACCTATGGGAACCTAATTTCTATTAAGGACTATTCTAAATTACTGAAGAATCTTGATGAGAGAGAAGGCTGATGAGTTGTTGGCTAAAAGAAAAGAGAGATAAATACATTTTATTTTCAATGGATCAAGTTAATCAAGATAGAGTTGATATAGGAGATAACTAATCATTTCTTTACCAAAGCGTGTCTAATCTTGTACTTTTTTATTATATATATTTAAAGATAGTAACATTTTCATTTCAGCTATCCCACTTTGTCTCACTGATTACTTGAATCTTGATGAGATAGAAATCAGAAAATCAGTTGTCCTTTAATTTCTTACACTAATTAATGAGGCCCTTGTCATGATTATGTTTAGAGCTCTCTCCTCTGTCTTGAATGAGGTTATCCTAATTTAATTCCTTTTTGTTTTAATTTTCACTTATAGTTTACTTACATTAAGCATTTAATCTACATAGTTGTAATTACGCGTCTTTTCATGTAAGTTCTCTCAAATCAGCACTAAATGCAAATAGTACCGCATGTGTTTAAAAGTGAAGAAGAGTTGGCGTAAGTTAGATTTCATGATAATTTAAAGTCAAAGCACAGTGGGCCCCACCATGATATATATGTTATATCCACTCTATTTATTCATGATAGAGTTTTCCTCCTCAAGTCAGAGGAGAGGTGGTACAGTTCAGATGCCACAAACAGTGGAATCACCATACTACTCGACCAGTCGAGAGCACTATTCAACCAGTCGAGTGAACAGTACTCGACCAGTCGAAAGTCACTCAACTCAAAGTCCAGCGAGCTCGGTGAACAGTGCTTGACCAGTCGAAGGCTCTGCTCAACTAGTCGAACTTATGCAGATTTGAGTCTAGATCTTGTGCGGACTGTGGGAATTGGAGGCAGTTTCACAAGAAGTGCGAAAGCGGGTTTCCAAATCTATAAATATGGGTGTGTAGAGCCTTTTTATGTAATGCAAGAGGATTTCCTAAAGCTTCACAAGAGTTTGTTAAAGGGTTTAGGGCTATCAAAAGTGAGAGAGAGAAAGAGAAGAAGAAGCTTGTGAAAGGGAGATTATGTTTATAGAGGTGATCTGCTATATCTCAAAGCTTTCATGTTATCGTAATCAGTAAAATTCTCCATTTTTCTTTTATTCTCCTATGAATTATCTCCTCTTGCATGAGTGAAGAAGGTTGTAACGTTGTACTTCATAGTGGATTATTGATCTGGACGAGGTCCCGTGATTTTTACCTCTTTGAGAGTTTTCCACGTAAAAATTTCTTGTGTCGTGTGGTTTGTACTTTAATTTATTTCAATACTTTATTATCTCTTAATTCTAGTTTGTTTTGAGAGGCTAAATCCTAAGATTTTGTATAAGGCCCCCAACAATTCATTAGTACATATCATTTTAAGACATTGACAAAAACTAAGGCAAATTCAAAGACCAAGTGGACCACACTACATGAAATACTATAGATTGAATGCTAACCATTTAAATATTGCTGCCATATTATGGTCCACTTAAACTTTGGATCTGTTTCATTTTTGAAGGCATACCCTAAAATAATCTTGTCAAATAAATGGACAGTGTGAATAAAACATATACATCATGGAGGGACTTATAGGGTCTATCTCATTTTCCATGCCTAAAAGTTGCTTATGTCAATGTCTTACTGGATTCATTCCATCACATATTCCTATGGTACGTAATTAATGCTTAAAAAGTGTAAAATAAGATGCAATTCCTCTTAAATACTTCCAATCAAACAACTGAAGCAATTAATATTTAGAAGTAAATAAAATTTTAAAAACCCTTAATTCTGTATATATTGCCGTGAAAAAACATGTTTAACTCATTTCTTTTATATCATCAATGCTTTTAAACAGAATCCTCTCCCACAAACCAAACACAAAAGTCATCTAAGTTAAAACAACTTCAAATTCCAAAATTCAGTGCTTCTATAATAACCGGCTAACTCCCAGGTGGTAGACTGCCAGGGGATCCTTGCTCGTGCTCGGGTGGTAGGCTCTCAAGAGTTTCAACTCCCAGTCAAGGGTTCGAGTACCCATAGGTGGTTGCGTGAGTGTGTGGGGGGTGTGTGTACGTGTGTTAAAATAAAATAAAATAAAATAAAATAAAAAACTTAGCTAAGATTATATTCTAAGTAATATGGTAAGTAAAAAGTATCCGGAATCAACTCACATTACTAAAACAAGGACGAAACCGGTCCACCTGCGAACGCATCAACACCATAAATGCCATCTCCATCAAATGGATACGTGGGGCCCACAGCCCCCTCTTTGATAGCTGAGCAAATGTGATAGGAAGAGGATATTCAACGATGGACGGTGCATAATGGGCGAAAACTAGACACGTCACCTGCATGTGTATAAAATCGACAGTACCGACAGTGTGGTATCATCATCGAAAGAAATCCGTGCCCACCCCTTCTTCTGACATTTTGCTTGCAGGTGGTCCCACAATGCATGTGAATTATGTGGGAGCGGATTAGGTGAGACCACCGATCGTGGGACCCCTGACTGTAGGGATCACAGTGATGAATGTGCCTTAAATCCACACCGTCCAACCATTTTGAAAGTTCATTTTAGGGCATAATCGTGAAAATAAAGCTGACTCAAATCTTAGGTGGACCACACCACATGAAACAGCTGTGATTGAATCCTACCATTAAAAACTTCATAGATAATACCTGATTTTATTTTTTATATTTTCCATTCAGCCTGTTGATAAGGTTAAAAACACGTAGATGAAAGACCACACAAACCTCATCTTGATTCGAAGCTCTTGTGGCCTACTGGAAGTTTTTAATCGTCTATCACCACTGTTTCCTGTACCATAGCTCATATGGGTTTGGAACTTCTTTATTTTCTTTATCATGCCCTAAGATAGATTTCAATACAGATGGGCGGCGTAGATGTAGTCAGATACATCACGGTGGGCCCCACATTCAGGGGTCCCACCCATCTTGATTGATACGAAAATCAGTCACTGATCTGTGACGAAGTTGATATGGACCATCGATGGCCGGTACGAATGGATGAACGGTCTGGATACTCAAATGGTGAGGACGTAGGAACGAGCAGTTATAGCAAAAGTCTCTCCGCACACTCACTCGACTTTGTCCACGTCAGCAGTCATAGCACGTGCTCTCTGGTAATTTCTACGAAAAACCGGAGAGACATCCAAGCACCTCGGAAAATCTGACTCGCGTCCCCATGCCAGCTTTGATACGGAAGCACATACCTGGCGGTGGCAGCGCTGTTGGGCCACATTGATGCATGTGTTTTATATCCACGCTGTACATCCCTTTTGACACTGACTTTCACACGCGAGATCAAAAGTTAAACAAATCAAAATCTCAAAGTGGGCTACACCGTGGAAAATAAGCTGGATAATGACCCCCGTTGATGCAAGAATGTGGACAGCTATATTTGGACCTTAGACATGTATATAGGAGGAAAACAAAGGAGACATTGGCTAGAGTAAGGGACCCTCCCATGCTAAGCTAAGAATCTGGGTTTAGTCATGTTCAAGGGTTCGGGGTGAGAGATTTTGTGTATCTTTTCAGTGCGGGAGGATCATTTATTTATAGTGTTCGTAGGGTATGGTAATTCACAATCTTAGACACAATCTTAACCATTAGGCGAGATGTGCGTGAGTGGTGAATGTGGGCAGTTAGCCTGGAATCACGTGATTGACGGTTACGCAAGTGATGGGTGTCAACAGTTACCTTGGAGTTATGTATAGCCGAGGAAGATCATTCGCCCGACCGAGGAGGTAAGTTGGCACAGTTTTAGTTGAAACATCGTGGGTCGGCACAGTATGGACCCCTTATCTCGTCAGAGATGGATTCATATATGAATAATTTGATGAGGCTATTAAGACTCATGAAGAAGTTAAAGGCTATAGAAATTGGTCATCACAAAGATTCGAACTGAACATTCGCTTTTTTGTATTGGGGCTGAGCTAATCCAATCGGTTTACCAGATGAAGTCGACCTGAACTAAGCCGAGCCGAACCAATCAATCGACCGAGGATGGGCTGAGTGCTGCAGTGAGCCGAGCTGAACTCATCGGTTGATCGGTCAAGAATTACTCTGAGGAGTTCGGAAGTTCTGCATTGGTCGACAGGGCTATTAGTTTTTTCAAGTTGAAGGTTGGACCTATCTTTTTATCGGTCTCATCTGTCCTTGATGAGGTCTTCCTCAACTTCATTGAGCCGATCAATCCCTTGGGCCTGTCCTGAGCCGAGTTGGACTGATCAGGGCACTTCAAGATAGTTCTTGTGGAGTATATAGGTGAGAGCTCGGGGACGTACTTTGCGGAAGGCTGCGCTTGGAGAAGTGAACTCTCGCTTCTCTGGGTGAGGTAGTGCAGGAGTGTATGCTCATCAACCAGAGTTGACCCAGAGGATGGTCAAATTATATTTCCCCATAACAACACCCACTGATGAAGTGGTAGACTAAGTAAAAGATACCTCGTTTCAACACTGAGGTCTTGGTATCGATCCCAGTACAAGGGTGGCTAACAGTGAAGTATGATTTGACAATAGGGTGTACTAACGAGCTAACCAGCCAAAAAACTAAAAACACACACCGATGAAACCTTCCTAAGGCCCGCCCTAATGTTTATTTGCCATATGACGTATTCATAAGTTCATGCATGTGTGGATGAAGGGAAAATACTTGATATAAAATATCTATGCCCTTATAAGTTTTTAGTAGTAGGTGTTCATCCATTACTTTCCTATGATGTAGTCCGCTTGAGCATCAAATACCATTTATTTTTTAAATCATGCCCTAAAATGTGCTGGCAATATGAAGGGCTCGGTGGATATATGAGCTCCACCAATTTGAGGCAACTCCTTCCCTATAACTGTTATAGGGCAATAGATCATTAGGTCTGCAGATTGGGTTCGAGTCCTTGATTCGATTGTAGACTATATATGCAGTTTCAACAGTAAGTCTTGGCTCGAGTTCTCATAAGTGGTGCAATCACACTACACTGTGAGTATGGGGGGTTGGTGCGTGTAAAAAAATGTCTACAGGTTGGGTGGATTCGGCATTTGTGATTGTGAGGTCCACGACGATGACTATTTTATATCCATGTTATCCATTCATTTCAAGGCATCAACCAAAAAATAAGGCAGATCTGAAATTCAAGTGAACACCACCAAAAAACATTGTCTATTGGATGCAGGCCATTAAAAATTTCACCTGCTACAAAAGTTTTGGATCAAGCTGGTATATGTATTTAACTTTTATCTAAATCTCTTTAACCTTGTGAACAAGTTAGATGATAAATAAACATTAGAGTAATCCTTAAGCAGTTTTTTGTGGCGAGTATTCAATAATCAGGTTTTACATGGTGTGGTCCATTAGAGATTTGGATCGGCATTTTTGGGCTCATGCCTTGAAATGAGCTGACAAAATGAATGGACAACATGGATATAAAACATATACATTATGACAAACCTCACGATTATGGATCTACCCACATCGGTCGCTTCCGAATCCACTGAATCTCCACCACATCTTGCCGCTTGAAAGTGGCAAATTGGCTGGTTGGATTTGATGAGACCTAGAAACATGAGTTGGGTGATGCACATGCATGGCGAGATTTGATTGGACTCACTCACGACTTAAGGTAGGTGGGGTGGACCAATAGGAAACCCTTCGCATCAGCTCCTCCCCCAAAATCGTCTTTCCACAAAGGACGAAATCTGATTCCTAATCACCTGGTGATGTGACCTGGCCTTTCAGGATTTGATTGGGTCACGTGGCTGTATTAGAGATAGAGGGTATAAAGAGGACCTGACCAAGCAACTTTCAAACATGTTTTGTATTAATCTTATCTTCGACGACAACAGTAATCAAATCAAATCTTGCTTTCAAACATGATTTGCATGTGCTCATAGGAAAGCTAACGGATAAAAATGACTGAATTTTACTTCTACAACCTAAGCCGTCCATCTTGAAACTAGTACATGAGTAGGCCCGGTCAATGCATCACGTGCCTATTGAGAGATAGCTCTACCATATCCCAGTTCTTCATGGTCTATCAAACAATCTCTCGGGAAGAAGTTGTGGCGTCAAGGATTCGACAAAAGCTTTGCACTTGCAATAGATGCTCTTCCAATCAACCGATTTGAAGCTTGATTATCACACATTATACTTTAAGATCTATCAAATATAAATTGTAGAAAATTTCATGAACTTTCCAAATTGATATTTCCCTACTCCCAAATGGGTGCAAGTGAATTTATTTTATACTCTATTACTGTCGAACTAGATATGCAATCATCTTAAAAATTGTATATGTGGAGTATGTTAACTCAAACTGCACCTATTAAATTGTGAAACCCATTTGTGGCTAGTTCTATTGCTAAACAGTCCTAACCTTTAATTTGTTGAAATTGAACCGTTGAATAATGCAAAGGTCATTGCTAACTGCCATTTTTTTATATTATAAATTCCTATATAAAATAATCAAGTGTAATTTTTGGTTCGCAATACATTTAAATTAAAATCCAAATTGTGAAAAGATTAATTTGATTATTAGGTGGTTTAATTTGAACTATTTGTTGATATAAGACGGGCAAATGATTACTTAATGGACGGCCTAAATGAGGTAAATTTAGGCTAGAGAATCCCTGTGCGGTAAAAGCAGCCTAAACGCATAATATAGCTTCTTATGACTGTACTTTGTGACTTGTATCTATTTTATGTTGCACATGTTTAATATAATATATTGTTGGAAACCTATGACGAGCGTTACGCCATATGAGATCACCTAAAGTTGATTAGCCTCTAAATAGCTTTGTTGGATTTTAATTACAAATGTTGTGAAATCTAATTCAACTAATTAACCCTAATTGGTCTTGATCTTACCTTAAAGTGATACGAATGTGATGTAGAATTTTTAAATTTGTCGATGCCAATAATCCAAAGTATGAGGTCTCTCCTGGTCTATCAAAGATAGAGAGAGAAAGAATAAGAGCCTATGTTAAACACTGGGTAGGCTAGGATGATGCACCACGCATCCACTAGGTGGACTTTGCATACACAAATGTGGAAGGAGAAGGAGAGAGAGAGAGAGAGAGAGAGAGAGAGAGAGAGGACGGTAGTTTCTTGACTCATCACAAACCAGACTACTAGGCTGGATTAAGAGATTCTCTGTTGGAAACGGTGATGGATTTGTGCAAATCCAAAACCGTGTGAATATCGTATGAGCTAGCTGTGTTAGTTGTGAGATTAGATTTTTTTTTCTAAGATTAGATTGTTAGTTGTGTAGATTTCTTTCTAGATTTTTTCTGGATTATTTTTTCTTTCTTTAGCTATCCCTAGGATGAATCTAGACAGGGATATTTTAGTGATTTCAAAGAATAAGAAAACCTATAAAAAGGCAGCAATGTAATACGATTTTATGCAATTTCCAATATACAGCAGTAGTTTCTCTTCTTCAAAAATTTTTATTTTTTCTTTTTTCGTGGCTGCAGCCACACAACAGCACGAAACCGGGTTTTAGACCTAACAAAGTAGTATCAAAGCCGCTGATCCTTGGGCCTCATCAACCGTGAGAAGGAGCCACTGATCCTTGAGCCTCATCAGCCGTGAGAAGGAGGTCATGCGCACTACCTGTTTTGGGTCTGCAAATACCCAACAACATAAATAACAAATCAACCGTGAGGAGGTTGAATTACTTTTTCAGAAAAAGTTTCCAGCAACTTTACAATCACAATAGATTTTTTCTTTTTTGTTTTTTCTCAAAAAAATATGTTTATCTGTTTTCAAAAAAAATTCAGATTGCAGCCAAAAAAAAAAAACTGTGGAAGAATCTGTTTATCTGGTTTTTTAAGAATCTGTTTATCTATTTCTTTTCAAGAATCTGTGCAAGACTCCACCAAGAATCTATCCAAGATTCGACTATTTCAACAAAAATAAAAAACAAAAACAATCAGTCATTCTTACAAAATAGAAAAAGATGGTCAGCACCATCCAGCCACAGGTTCCTAAGTTGTCAAAGGACGGCATGGTTAAATTAATCATGTACATTCATGGTGGGCCTAATTAAGTTTTCTTATTATGATAAAAGCCAATTCCATTTCCATCTTGGATGGACAAGAACTCACACTTGCTAGATTGGTAACGCTCATCTTCACATGACACATACACACCAGTTAAGTCAGTGGCGTGTGGTACACCAGCCAATCTGCTTCGTTAGATTAGAGTGCTCCTGGCTGCACAGGGACACATGCGGTTTGGCTAACACCAGCCAACTAGCTGATGTCAAAGCTCTGTGGGCGCCACCATGTTGAATGTTTTTTTAATCCACACTGTCCATCCATTTACATTTTATTTTAGGGCATGAGCCAACTAGCTGATGTCAAAGCTCTTCAAACCCATCGGGAGATCGTCACCGATGGGTATGAAGAACCCACTATTGAAGAAGAAGCCGCCTTCACCAATGAAGAAAAGATCGCTTTAAAAAATCAAAGAAAGAGACACAATAAGGCATTGTTTCTCCTCTATCCAGGGTTAGATGAATCCACCTTCGAAAAGATTACCGAAGTAATATCAAACAAGCAAGCATGGGATACCCTTGGCACCATCTTCAAGGGTGTAGATCGAGTGAAGCAGGTTCGCCTTCAAACATTAAGAGCCAAATTCGAAGCGACTCACATGAAGGAAGGTGAGAATATTATTGATTATTTTTCGTGTTTGTTTGTAACTGTCAATAATTTGAAAATGAATCGTGAAAAGATTGAAGATGTCTGAGTTATTTAAAAGATACTTCGATCCCTCACAACCAAAGTTTGAGCATGTGGTTGTGGCGATCGAAGAATCAAAAGATATTGAAAAATTCTTCATTGAGGAGTTGATGGGATCGTTGTAAGTTCATGAGTAACAAATGAAGAAGAATGCCAGTTCCATGCTGATGAAACAAGCTTTAAAGTTAAGATTAACTCTGAATGATAACAATGGTAGACGTGGAAGTTTACAACGTAGTGGACGTTTTGCTAACAATCGCGCAAGAAGCAGAGGGTGCGAATACCAACAAATCCATGGCCAAAATCAGCAAAAAAATATCAATTTTTGTGGAAGAAGAAATGGTAGAGGTAGATCTATGCGTGGACGAGGAAGTACAAAGAACGTCCAATGATACAATTGCAATAAGCTTGGCCACTATGCATCTGATTGCTGGAGTAAGCCGTTGACTCAAGACGAGTTATCCAACTATACCGAAGCATCAGGCCATGAACAAGAAAGCTCCACATTTCTACTTGTACAAGAGAAAGGTAATGATCAGTAGGATGTATGGTATCTCGACATAGGTGCAAGTAATCACATGTGCAGCGACAAGAAACTCTTTGTTGAACTCACAGAAGGAGTTCATGGCGATGTAACGTTTGGAGACTCATCAAAAACACCAGTGAAAAGTAAAGGTAAAATCAAAATCTTTCAGAAGAATGATGTTCCAAATTATATTTTCAATGTGTACTATGTGTCCAACATGAAAAGTAACATACTGAGTCTCGGACAACTCATTGAAAAAGGGTATGTCATACACATGGAGAACTCTTCTTTTTCCATAAGAGATATGCATGGACGTTTGATTGTAAAAGTCCGGATGGTGAAGAATCGTATGTTTCCTCTCCATATAAACACAATGCTTGAAAAGTATTTTTATGGAAAAGCAAAGAATGATTTTTGGATGTGGCATCTTCTCTTTGGTCATCTAAACTTTAGTGGCATGAAACATATGTCCTCATCAAGTATGGTGCATGACTTGCCTGCTATTGAAGCTCCAGAACTTGTGTGTGAGGCGTGCACACTTAGAAAATAATAAAGGAACTCCTTTCCAAGTGGAGTATCCCGAAGAGTAAGAGGACCGTTGTAGTTGGTTCACAATGACATCTATGGACCATTAGAGCCAATCTCTCTTGGAGGTAATAAATACTTTATTACATTCATTAATGATTTCAGTAGAAAATTGTAGGTGTATGTAATCAAAGAGAAGTCTACTGCTTTTACTATTTTAAAAAATTTTAAGACCCTTGTTGAAAAAGAAAGTGGTCTTAAAATTAAAACCATCCGATCTGATAACGGTGGGGAGTATACTTCAAATGTTTTTCGAAAATATTGCAGAGAACATGGCATTAAGCAACAACACACTGTAGCGTACACACCACAATAAAATGAAATTGTGGAAAGAAAGAACCGCACCATCTTCGACATGACGAGGACCATACTGAAAGAGAAAAATCTATCAAAGCATTTTTGGGCAGAGGCAGTTGCATGTACTGCCTATCTACCAAATAAGTGTCCAACCAAGAGTGTCAGATTGCAAACACTGCAGGAAGCATGGAGTGGATACAAGCTGAGCGTGGCGCACCTTAAGATCTTTGGGTGTGCCGCCTACGCTCAAGTTCCAGAAGCGAAAAGAAAAAAGCTCGATGATCGTGGTGAGAAGTGCATCTTCATCGGCTACAGTAAAGAGTTAAAGGCATATAAGCTCTACAACCCACTAACCAATAAGCTAGTGGTTAGTAGAGATATAGTATTTTGTGAGGAAGAAGCATAGAAATGGAATAAGAGAAACTTGGCCAAAGAAAAGCAGGTCGAGGTCGAAGAATACGAAGAAGAGAGACATGAGAAGCCAGATCAAACACTCACATCACCCCCTTCGGATTGCAAAAGTCCAGGAGTATGCTCAATATCTCCTGAAAGTACTTCATCAAATCAAAATTCATCCAGCACATCTTCATTCGATTCTCCTTCACCCTTGGCTCCTATTAAAATGAGAAGCCTCAACAACATCTATGCAGAAACTGAAGAAGTGAACTTACTCTGCCTATATGCGGACCACGAGCCTCGCACATTCGAGGAAGTTATGAATGAAGAATGTTGGAGAAAGGCAATGGAAAAAGAAATTCATGCCATCGAGAAGAATTGAACATGGGAGTTGACCTCCAAAAGCCAGAAGACGATTGGTCTCAAATGGGTGTACAAAGTCAAGTGGAATGTCGATGGTAAGATCAAACGATATAAAGTAAGGCTTGTAGCAAAAGGTTACAAACAGAAATATGGGGTAGACTATGAAGAATTTTTTGCCCCAGTTGCTCGCCTTGACACTGTAAGAATGATTATCTCTCTTGCAGCTCATCACAATTGGATGATTTACTAACTAGATGTGAAATCTGCATTCCTAAATAGAGTACTCGAAGAAGAAGTATATGTTGACCAGCCTGAAGGTTTTCTCATGTAAGGGAAGGAACACAAGGTGTATCGGCTGAAGAAAGCCATGTAGGGTTGAAGCAAGCTCCTCGTGCTTGGAATGCACGAATCGACAGTTATCTTCAAAAGAATGGTTTCGTCAAATGTTCATATGAGCATGCGGTCTACACAAAGAAGAATACCTATGGTGATATGCTTATCGCTTGTTTATTGTTGATGATCTGTTGTTCACTGGGAATAGCCAGGCGATGTTTGAAGAATTCAAGAAGGCCATGTTTAAGGAGTTCGAGATGACAGACGAAAGTCTGATGTCCTTTTTTCTGGGCATTGAAGTAAAGCAACAACATGGTAGTATGTATATATCACAGAAAAAGTATGCTAAGGAATTACTTGAAAAGTTCAAGATGGTCAATTGCAAAGCTGTAAATACACCTGTTATAACAGGCCTGAAGCTCACAAAATATGGAGAAGGAAGAAACGTCGACTCAGCCCTATTCAAGAGCCTAATCGGAAGCTTAAGGTACCTCACAATCACTAGGCCAGATATAGTCTACAGTGTTGGGCTTCTAAGCCGTTATATGAAAGCCCCAAAAGAGTCACACTGGCTAGTTGCAAAACAAGTATTGAGGTATATCAAGGAGACCATTGAATTCGATCTCTTTTATCCATACGATGATGGAGTAATGTTGTATGGATACTCAGATAGTGATTGGGGAGGTGATCCAAATGAGAGAAAGAGCACCACTGGCTATGTATTCTATCTCGTAACAACTGCTTTCACATGAAATTCGAAGAAGTGGAGTGTGGTCGCCCTATCCACATGTGAAGAAGAGTACATGGCAGCATCGTCCACCGTCTGTGAGGAAATTTGGTTAAGAAACCTGCTAAAAGAGCTAAAGTATCCGCAGAAAGAATCCACAGCCATATATGTGGATAACAAGTCGGCAATCGAGTTAGCCAAAAATTCGGTGCAGCATGGAAGAAGCAAACACATTGATACCCGGTACCATTTTCTAAGAGATCATGTGAAGCAGAAAACGATGAAATTAAAGTATTGTAATACCACGGAACAGGTAGCAGATATTTTCACGAAGGCATTGCCGACTGATGCATTCAAACGACTAAGAACGATGCTTAGAATGAAGCCAGTTTTGGTTTGAAGGGGAGTGTTGGAAACGGTGATGGATTTGTGCAAATTTAAAATTGTGTGAGTATCGTATGAGCTAGCTGTGAGATTAGATTTTTTTTCTAAGATTAGATTGCTAGCTGTGTAGATTTCTTTCTAGATTTTTTCTGGATTATTTTTTCTTTCTTTAGCTACCCCTAGGATGAATATAGACAGGGATAGTTTAGTGATTTCATAGAATAAGAAAGCCTATAAAAAGACAGCAATGTAATACAATTTTATGCAATTTCCAATATACAGCAACAGTTTCTCTTCTTCTTCAAAAATTTATGTTTTTTCTTTTTTGGTGGCTGCAACCACACAACAGTACGAAGCCGGGTTTTAGACCCAACATTCCCAACTCTCAATCCTTTAATCAGAACCATTCTCACTGGAATCCACAGGCTAGGCAGCGTTTCCGATAATGCCATACTTGTCCACCAAAGGGAGCCTTAAAAGCCAACTAAAAAGAAAATGTTGGGCTAAAACCCCCTTCCAAAGGTAGTGAATGGCTTGGATCCCGATCCCTGGCCATATAAACTTGAAATCAGCCCTTGCGAGAGGAAAAAATGATGCAGTTGTGCCAAAACATGAAACTAGTAAACCCTTGGCTCGTTACAAGCCGATGACCACTAGTCACTCTTTTCACTTACCAAATCCCCTCTTGCAAATCTTACATAGCTGGAAAATCAACAAGTGTCCATAATTGGTCCACCATAGGCCAATGGTTCTAGTCTATAAATTCAACCCTCAACAATTGATAGAGAGAGAGAGGTCCCAAAAACAATAGAACATTACAGGAGACCAAGTATAGGTCATAGATGAGCTAAGAAAATGGGACTTTATCTCCTAGGACGTCCAAAAATTTTCACATTAATGCTTAGATCCCACTCAATCTGGTAAAGTTAGCTCCTGAGAGTTAAGTTATCAGAGAAGGCCAATTAGGTTGAGAGTAGGATTAGAATCAAGGATATCTGACCATCACTTTTAAATAAAAATGATGTTTGATTTCCCTCTTTTCTCACATCTCAATCAAGCTCGAAAGGCAGTCAATTCCACACATTCCTAGTATATTATCTATCATCATACACATTCTTAACCATTTTATTTATTATGCATATTTTTATCTGTCTTATTTCCCTGCCTAGGGTCAATTGCTTGATTCCACATAATAAGGCGAGGATTTATTCTATTGTTGCATGTCCAATCCTCCTATAGGATTACGCGAAGCATAACTAGATATAAAGTATTATGCTTGGTTTAAATTTCCTTGAAAGTTACATATTCTATATAGTTTAGATTCCGTTGAAAGTCACATATCCCGTAGAGTTTAATTTCTCTTGAAAGTCGTATATCTCGTATAATAAAGACCCCACAATGTGGGGGTAGAAGAGGCTGCTTGAACCCTTCCTTTCTTGTAACCGAGACCTTTACCTGAACCTTTGCGATCACAGGTCGATCACAGGAGTTATTTGGGTGAGAAGATTTCAGGATTCCCCAGCCACAAAGGGAATTGGCTAGTTGTGACTCCAAGAATTCAAATGCACCCTTCTTCAGCTACCCTTGAAAGGAATTACACAATTAAGAAATGAAGGAATTGCCAAATCAAACCATAAATACCTCATAGCGCACCAAAGAGTGGCAAACATGTGAGTTCACTCCATCTCTCTTGGCGACCAACTATGTCGAGGCAGGGGTCAAGCCTACTGGCAATGTTCATAGAACTTAGTACCCACTAGCTGAGGTCGAATCTATTACTTTCAAGGAAATTATATTATATGCATGCCACTATCCAGTGAATACTGGTCCATTTTACTCTCCGCATCTCTACCGATTGTCTAGTGAACACTGGTACACACTAAATAATTAGCTATCCTTTCATAAAACATTAGTCCTAGTTACTTTCTCGCATTTACTGTCTATTGCTCCAAGCATATTGGTCTTGAAATTACATTTCTATGCATAGTTAGCTTCTCATATTTTCCTATTATATCAAAAAAGGGAGAAAAAGCAGAGAGAGAGAGAGAGGGAGAGAGAGAGAGAGAGAGAGAGAGAGAGAGAGAGACTACAACAAATCAGGGCATAGCCGACTGATGGGCTAACCCTTTGCCCGCAGTCCGTTTTAACAGCTGCGGGCAAAGGGTCCCTTTTTATTAAAAAAAAAAAACATAAATCCCTCTCTCTCTCGTGCGCCCATCTCCCAAAACCCAAAAGCCTCTCCCTTTCCCTCGCCCTCTCTCGATCTCCCACGCTCCCTCACCCTCCCTCTCTCTCTCGCACTCAGCCTCTCCCTTTCCCAATCCGGCGGCAGCGATAAAGGTAAAAGCTCTGAAAATTTTTCTCCGACCCGTTCCCTCGATTCTCTCAGAAAACCCTACTACCGATTTTTCATCTCTATCTCTCTCTCTCACTTTAAATGCTGGAGGAGAGAGGTCTCCTTTGGATTCGCAGATCTCAACGAGCTCACGTTTTCAAAGGCGGACCTGTTTGGTTATCGCGTTTGCATCGGATCTAGGGTTTCTTTTACTTTCTCGCTTCCCGTTTTATCGATTTAAGGTAAGAGCAAACGCAATCTTTTCGATCTCGTCTTCCCGCATTGTAAGGTTAGGGTTTCATCGAACGGCATTATGTTTTCTAGAGTTTTTTGAGTCACATTTGTTTTCTGTAACAATTTTTGGGGGTTTCTGGAGATGCATTTTGATCTTGAGATCATTTCATAGGATTTTTATTTTTATTTTTTAAAAATTGTCTGATGTTTTTCATTTGTGCTTTGATGATGTAGATCTTTTGAATATTAATTAATTTATTTTTTTTAATTTTCTTTTAATTGAGGGATTTGAAATTTCTGGGTGGGAGATCATTTTTTGGTGTAGTTCTTTGATTGGGAGGAAAAACAGAGAAATTGAAAAAAGAAAAAAGAAAAGAATATTTTTTAGTGTTTTATTTTCAATAAGATTTTTTTAATAACACCTTAAGGGCTTGTTTGGACTTGTAAAAAGCATGGGAAAGGAAATATTTTTTCTCTAGAAATCTTATTTCTAAGAAATGTGAGAAAAGAAACTTTATTTTTTCATACTTGTTTCAAAATAATATTTTTCTAAAAAAATTTAAAACATGTTTTTCTATTTTTTAGTAGCTCAAATGAATCTTGTAGGATATGATTAACAAAATCGGTCGTTAGATCTTTCATTCTTGGGAATTTTTGGGGCATGGTCCATCTGCAGTGTGATGAATCAGTTCAGTGCCTAGATTTCCGAACCATGTGCCAGAAAACTCGAGTGTATAGTGCAAAGCCTCAATTTGTGGATCCTATCACTCTTGGGTTATTCTGTATCCTTTATTTTTGGACCCCAATAGGTGGGGTAAGACTGATGATAGTGTTGTTATTGTTAGTGGTGATAGTGGTGCTGATGATGATGGTGCATCCAACGATACAATCTTTAGGCTCTACTGTATATATGCAATAATGATTTTGATCACTTTGCTCGACGACCATCCTATCGTTTTTGGCAATTGACATTTTTTTAGTGATAACACTTCCTTTTATCCACTTTCACATAATGAAAATGCATATAGGGGTACAACCAATACCTCCTTCTTCTTCTTTTTTTCTTAAAGAACTTTTAAATGCTTCTGATATCGACTTTTAAATACTCAATTACTATAGAGGCTAACTCTGGCATGGACAATCTTCCTAGGAACAGGGCAAGCAGGAGTATTCTTCTTATTTTTGATAGAAGATAAGGTAAAAATTGCATTGCTTTACTGCTTTATTTCTATTTTCTTCCCTTTTTTTTCTTTTTTTTTTTGCTGTAGCTTGGTTACCTGTGATCTTTTAGCCCTGTTTTATTGTTGATGTTTCTCTGTTTTTCAAATAAAATTTCCACTTACAAGAAAAGGAGAGTTGCATCTAGGTGCATCCAGGCCGCTAGAGTGATCTAAGGGCACTCGTGGCTTCTGCCTTTTAACTACACTAGATGAAGCCGAATCCTGAACTGAAGATCTCATGTTTTGTGGTAAACATTTATCAACAAGGGGCTGATAGGCAGAATTGTTGAGGTAATTTCTCTCATAATTGTTTGAGCAGTCATGTAAACATGAAACTTCTCATCTTTCAATTTTTGACACCTTGCTTGCCTTCCAATGTAAATCTTACGCTATGGTCGTACTACCTTGAGCAGTGCACATATTGCCTGTTTGTATCCCATTGAAACTTGAGTGGTATACATGACAACTAGTTTCCTAGAGAGATAATTGGCTTCCTAGAGAGAAACAATCCTCTACTATGTACCCATTTGATGTAGGCTGAACTAGGCTTATGATCCATGGGTTAGGCCCATTAATATCAAGCCCAACAACTGGCCCATTAATCCTTGACACCTACGTTTGCAATTTCTCCAACAAATGATGTTAATTTTCTTCATAACTAGATACTATTAGTAAAATGCATGTTGGCCCATGTACATCAGTTTCACCACCTCATGTTAGGATATGATCGCAAAAATGACTGGATCCAAAACTCGAGTAGGCCATGCCCAATTAAACAATGGAGATTGAACACCCACCATTGAAACCTTCATTGGCGAAAACTGATGGACAGGGTAGATGTCATGTGGACATGTTGGTGGGACTATTATGTTTTCTGACAGACTTTCAAGGCTGGTGCTAACTTGTATGGTGTAAGTAGACAATACTGTACTTCCATGAATATGACATACTACAAAAGTGATTCAATTCCTATTTTCAGATTGGCCAATATTGGGTGGTTTTCAAAAATAAGGGTGGAGTAAACTAGAGCTCTGAGGGTTTATTTGGACTTCAAGATTTCACCTGACATTCTATGGGGAGGTAATTCTTGTGTTGGTCTTACACTTTTGATTAACAAGTCTTTTAGGAAGTTTATATTTTGATGGCCATTATAGACACCATAGTTGGTGATACTCATAGATATATTTCAATGTTATATCTTGTTCATGCTGCTGGCACCAATTTAAGCTAATCATGCACTTTCAATGTCCATTTGGAATTCCCCAAATTTCAGCACACTTGATGTGCTCTATTCAAGTCGAAGTGGGATAAGAATATCCCACTTGTGGTTCGGTGTAGAAAAGCTGGCTGGTTCCCATTCTTTGCTCCAATCTAAATGCTAGGCAATTGGTTCGATTGCAATGTTTAATCAATCCCGACTTGTGTGGACTTGTACACGAGCCCTTGTGTCTATCACTATTCATTAACTAAGAATATCCCAATTATTTCTTAGATTTACGCATAAGATACTGTTTAATGGCCCGTTTAATCGTGTTTATGATGCAGGGTGTGTTTAGGAGCTTCGACCGAAACAGGGTGATAAAAGTATGAAATTAATGCTCTGATGATACCAAAGGCAAGGGACGGACTCTAGGGGACCAAGATCGACGAAATTTACACGCCAGAGATCCGAGAAAATCAAGAAATTGATGTTCAAGTGGCCTGAAATTAGTCTAAAATGCAAGTTCACATGGTTCTCACCATCTGATCAGCTCTGAATTTCATATATCGCCTGAGGACCACAATTGATCCGTATATGTTGAATTTCAGCCCCTAGATCCCTATAAAAGTGGGCCAACAGACAAATCAGCCCATAAATCTGTGATTTGGAGCCCACCTGAGACTTGGATACGCTTCGAAATTGGTATCAATGGCTCAAATGAGGTGACAAAACGGATGGACGGCACGGATTTCATAAATACATCATGACTGGACTCCACTGGCAGCGCTAGTGCACAGTGCGCAAGTGCACTTGACGTGCACTGGACCAGAAATTTAATTCAAAAGACGGAAACCCGTCTCCTTCTTCTTCTCTGTTTCAAATAGCGAACGCGTTAGCGTCCGCCATTTTTGGCTTGTGGGCCCCGCCCATCATCTATTCATACGATCTGAACCGTCCATTGCGTCAAGAGGTGGGGCAGAACAATCGCCTAGCTGTCTGTTTGATCCCATGCACATGTACGCGAGCTGATCATCAAAAATCATAGGTTTGACGGTAAAAATATTTACTACGGTGGGTTGCACTAAAATCAAGAAAAAATACACAATTCTAGGTGGTTTTTCGCCACGAGTCGAATGAGCGGTATGGATTTATCCATAAACATCAAGGTGAGGGCCATCAACATCACAGCACAGCCATTGCACAGGCTCTGTTCGCAAACAGAGCCTGCGGGCGATCATTGTGGGTCCCACTCACCATTTTATTTGAAGATCTGACCCGTTCAGTCATCCCGTGTGGTAGCAACAATGCATGCCTAGGTGACATAATTTCAAACGACCGCAAAGAGGAATTTTCAGCCATTAAATGTAATTTGGACGGCCGGTTTAGAAATCAAGTGAGCCGTGTGATCAGCACTCCAAAAATGGCTCTTTTCGACTGAAATTCTGCTGGGAATTTAATGGATGGAGTGGATTTCCTTTTCGGCCTTGATCATGGGCCCCACCGAGAGTCCAATGTTAAAATTGGAAAAACATAAGTTGCTGCGTTGGTTACTTCACACGTACGTCTGCTGCGTAGAGGAGTTTCGCACCAACTCCTCCACCTTCCGCACAAGCTATATAAAGGGAAGGGAGAGAGAGAGGAGGATCATCTAGGGAGGAGCTGAGATTCAACAGAGCGTGGGAAGTCAATTGGAGACGTGGAGCTGGAGCTTTGAACGTGAAGAGAAGAGAAGGAAACAAGGAGAGAGAGAAAGAGTTTGAGTTATTTTTTCTTTCTTTTTCTGATTTCTTTCTATGAATTCCATGGAGTCTATTCTATCCATGCTCGGCTAAACCTCTTAGTCAAGGCTAAGAGGTGAAGCTTGTAGTGAGATGGGAGAGTTAATTTATGATTTTTTGTTTAATTTATGAATTGAATTAATGTTGATGCTAGTTTAATTAATGACATGTTTTAGTCTTTAATGGTCTATTGTCACTGAAATTACAATGGGTCTGCAATGGCTTTGATCATGTCCTTCTTCCTTTTATGTTTATGACGTCAGGAAGCACCGTTGTTCACCATAGTCTCCTGGGCATGGTCGGATGTCAGTACCCTTCCTAACCTTCATACATGTGATTGGTTGGTAATTAGTTTAATTCTGTTGTTTGTCATAATCTCTAGGGCATGGTTTGGTGATGGAATCCATTCTAATTCATATACCCTTCATCTCTTGAAAACCAGATCAATGACAGTTCAGTAAATTCCATGATTCATGAAACAGGCATAAGATCTCCCTGATCTCTACAAGTGGATCCTTTGAATCCCTAGTTCCCTTTCTCTGATTTTCTTAAGTTTTAGATAATAATCTCACAATTCTTCATTAAATTTTATTTAATTTAGATTTCATCTTATTCTAGCTCTAGTTCTAGTTAGTTTTAGATAACGTACAGTTTCAGTCCCTTGGGATTCGACCTCGGTCTTACCGAGTTATTACTACATCACAACCCTGCACTTGGGGAGTGAACAAGTTTTTAGCGCTGTTACCGGGGACTGTCGACTACGTTTTTCTGAAATTAATTAGTTTTAGGATTAGTTTAAGATTAGATTTTCTTTTTAGAATTTTTTAATTCTAGGTTTAGAAGCTTAGTTATTTTCCTTGTTAAAATTTTTTCCTAACTTTAGAAACTTTCTATTCTTCATTCTATCTGATTTTTAGAATTAACCCAATTTTTCTATTTTGTAGGCTTCTGAGATAGTTTCTAAATTGGTAACTTCGTTCTTATCTTCCTTTCTCTTTCTATTTCTCCTAACTTTGTTTCTTATTTTAGAAATTTTCTATAAATTTTTTGTAGGAAACTTTTAATTTAGTAAGCTTTTTCTAATTTCCTCTTTCTTTGAAATTTCTTCTTTTCTTTAGAAATTAGTTTACTTTAAATTAGGACTTTCTACTCTTAGAAACTAACTTGTTTTGGTTTGTTTTGCAAGTTTTTGCCTTAGGAACTCCGATCTGGTAACTTCTTTCCAAATCCTCTCTTTCTTTCTAGATTTTTGTTTCATTTATCTTTTTTTAGGTCTAAGTTTAGAATCAAAATTGAGGTTATGGCTGAAAATAAACCTCAAGCACTACCACAACCCAGGGTTGAGGAAGTACAAGCTGAAAATGAGGTGTATCAAGCACCCCCGCCTCGTACTTTATGAGATTATTTACAACCGGCGGGGGTGAGTACGCACTTATGTATGATTTTTCCTGAAAATACAGAACAGATGGACATCAAGCCAGGGGTTATCCAACTCCTTCCTAAGTTTCATGGGCTCGAGTCTGAAGAACCGTATCTACATCTGAAAGAGTTCAACGAGATTATAACCACATTATACTTTCCTAATGTATCTGAGGATACTACTAGGCTGAAACTCTTTCCATTTTTCTTGAAAGAGAAGGCCAAGACGTGGTTTCACTTACTGCGTCCTAGATCCATTGGCACATGGGATGATATGCAGAGAAAATTTATGAAGAAATTTTTCCCACATAATAAAACAATTACCCTCAGAAAAGCAATCATGAACTTTGCCCAAAAGGAAGATGAAACATTCTTCCAATGTTAGGAAAGGTTCAAAGATTTGGTCAGTCCATGCCCACAACACGACTTTGAAACGTGGCGCATTAAAAAAATTTTCTACGATGGACTGATATCTTCCATGCACCAAATGGTCGAGACAATGTGTAATGGAGAATTCATTAATAAAAATATTGACGAGGTATGGGATTATTTCGATAGTCTTGCTGAAAAAACACAATCATGGGACTATTACCCAAATCCAAACACTACGTCTAGGCCGACTCATTCAAAGAAAAAGGGTGGAATATATCTCCTAAAAGAGGATGATGATCTTAACACTAAGGTGGCTAATCTCATCAGAAAATTCGAGGCCATAGAATTAAAGAAGGATAAAGTTAATGAAATTGTTTGCGGCATCTGTGATTACAACATTCACACAACTGAAAATTGTCCTACAATACCTGCCTTTCGAGAAGTGTTGAATGAACAATCTAATACCGTAAATAACTATCAACGACCTCTCAATGGACCGACCTCTAACACGTATGATCCTGGTTGGAAAAATCATCCAAATTTCAGTTGGAGGAATAGACCAACGGCTACACCTCAAGGTTTCCTAAACCAAAATCCAACTCAAGAGAAACCTCAAGAGGATTTGGTTTTAAAACATTTTCAAAAGCAGGAGCTTTTCAATCAGGGTATGATGCAAGCCTTTCAAAACCTTACGAAAGCAATACATGAACTTAAGGCTGAAAATACGATTGGAAACAAGGGGAGCTTCCCAGCTCAACCTCTTCCCAATCCTAAACCGCAATATGAAGTTAGTGACCCAAGCTCTTCAAATCAAATGAGGCACGCTAAATCCATCACCACTCTTAGGAGTGGGAAGGTTATTGATAAAACCCTTCCGGTTAGGCCCGAAAAGCCTCAAGAACCAGAAGAGGATAACAATGATGAATCTAGTGATGCCCCACAAAAATTTGACTCGGAACCTCTAGAAAAGCCAGTTGTTCCGTTTTCCCAACGGTTGGTTGAACCAAAACGTCTCTCTAACTCTCAGGATATTCTAGAGGTGCTGAAACAAGTGAAAATCAACATTCCTCTACTTGACGTCGTAAAACAGATACCTTCATATGCCAAATTCCTAAAGGATTTATGTACGACCAAACGACGGTAAGGTGTTCAAAATAAGATTTTCTTAACTGAGAAAGTGAGTGCCGTCCTAAAACAAGATGTGCCGCAAAAATTCAAAGATCCCGGTTGCCCAACCATATCATGTATAATCAGAAACTATCGAATTGATCACGCACTTCTTGACTTAGGAGCGAGCGTCAATCTGATTCCTTACTCGGTATACCAAAAGTTAGGTTTGGGTGAATTAAAACCCACCCGAACCATACTACAACTTGCTGATCGTTCTGTTCGTGTACCAAGAGGGATAATCGAGGATGTGTTGGTCCAGGTTGATAGATTTTACTACCCTGTAGATTTTATCATCTTGGACACTGAACCCATCAATGACACGAGCACTCTGATTCCCGTCATTCTTGGTCGCCCATTCCTGTCCACTTCAAATGCAATTATCAATTGCAGGAATGGTGTCATGACTATGTCTTTTAAAAATTTGACATTGGAATCGAATATCTTTTTCAACAACGGCAACAACTTAGAGGATGATGACGATTTCCACGATATTAACATGATTGATTCTTTTGTGGAAGATATAACACTTCTCACCTTATCCTTTGATCTTCTAGAGACGTGCCTGGCCCACTTCCATGATCTTGATGATGATATAATTAGGGAGACGTGTGCCATGCTTGATACTGCACCGGTACTTGAAATTAACCGGTGGAGGCCACAAATTGAAGAGTTGCCCCAAATTGATGTAGTGTCTCTACCGTCTATCCTCAAGCCACCGAAGCTTGACCTAAAACCTTTGCCCTCTGATTTAAAATATGTCTATTTAGGTCAAGATGAGATATATCCGGTGGTGATCTCTGTCCACCTGGAGAAAGGACAAGAGAGTATGCTCATATCTACTCTCATTGAGCATAAGGGAGTTCTGGGATAGACGATAGCGGACCTCAAAGGAATTAACTCATCGATTTGTACTCACCGTATATATCTTGAGGATAATGCAAAGGCTGTTCGGCAATCATAACGTAGACTAAATCTAAACATGAAGGAAGTGGTTAAGGCCGAGGTTCTCGAACTATTGGAAGTGGGGATAATATACCCCATATCCGATAGTCAATGGGTGAGTCCAACTCAGGTGGTTCCTAAGAAGTCCAGGATCACCATCACAGCCAATGCCAATAATGTTCTCGTGCCAACCAGAGTTACTATTGGTTTGAGAATGTGCATTGACTACAGAAAGCTGAATACCGTCACAAGGAAAAACCACTTTCCTTTGCCCTTCATTGATCAAATCTTAGAAAGGCTAACTGGTCATTCCTATTACTGTTTTCTTGACGGGTATTCAGGTTATAATCAGATTGAAATCGCCCCTGAGGACCAGGAAAAGATCATATTTACATGTCCTTATGGCACATTTGCTTACAGAAGGATGTCATTCGGGTTGTGTAATGCCCCTGCCACTTTTCAGCGATGCATGATAAGTATATTTTCTGACATGGTGGGAAAATATCTAGAGGTCTTCATGGACGATTTCTCTATTTTCGGCTCATCTTTCAGCGAGTGCTTAGAGAGTCTTAAATGTGTGCTGAAAAGATGTGAAGAAAAAAATCTGGTACTTAATTAGGAGAAGTGTCATTTTATGGTTCAGAAGGGAATTGTCCTTAGACATATCATCTCGTCCAAAGGAATCGAGGTAGATAAGGCAAAAATCGATCTTATCTCTAACCTACCTTCACCCAAGAACATTAGAGACGTGCGATCCTTCATAGGATACGCAGGATTTTACAGGCGATTCATAAAGGACTTTAGTCTCCTCTCTCGTCCTTTATGTAATCTTTTTCAAAAGGATGCACCATACGAGTGGACTGAGCAATGCCAAGAAGCTTTCACTAAGCTTAAGGGCATGTTAACCACTACACCGATCATGTAGCCACCCGACTGGAGTCTTCCTTTTGAACTTATGTGCGATGCCTCTGATTATGCTCTTGGAGCGGTTCTAGGCCAGAGAAAAGATAAGCGGCCTTACGTTATTCACTACGCAAGTAGGACTCTAAATCCTGCCCAAGTGAACTACTCAACTACAGAAAAGGAACTCTTAGCCGTAGTGTTCGCTTTGGATAAATTTAGATCCTACCTGATCGGATCCAAGATTATTATTTATACAGATCATGTGGCACTTGAGTATCTTCTTTCTAAGAATGATTCTAAGCCCCGCCTAATACGATGGATCCTTCTACTCTAAGAATTTAATTTAGAAATTAAAGACAAAAAGGGAGTAGAAAACGTAGTGGCTGATCACCTCTCTCGCCTTAATACCTCTGAGTCCCTTGAGACGACACATATCAATGACATGTTCCCTAATGAACAACTGTTCAGAGTCTCCCATTCACCTTGGTTCGCTGATATTGCTAATTATCTTGCTACAGGTTCCATACCGACACATTGGACATCGCAAGATAAGAAGAAATTCTTTACCAAGGTACGTAACTTTTTCTGGGACGATCCATATTTGTTTAAATATTGCCCAGATCAAATCTTAAGGAGATGTGTGCCAGATGATGAGTATCCGAGTGTCATCTCCTTCTGTCATTCACAGGCCTGTGGTGGTCACTTTTCTGCTAAAAAGACCACGGTCAAGATTCTACAGTGTGGCTTTTACTGGCCCACTATGTTCAGGGACACTCATGAGTTTTGCAAGGCTTGTGAGCGTTGTAAAAAATTGGGAGTATTGTCCCGTCGAAATATGATGCCCTTGAATCCCATCCTTATTATAGAAGTATTTGATTGTTGGGGCATTGATTTCATGGGACCATTCCCCCAATCCTTTGGAAATTTATATATTTTGCTCGTTGTATACTATGTCACTAAATGGGTCGAAGAAATTTCGTGCCGCAACAATGACCATCGAACGGTCATTAAATTCTTAAAAGAAAATATCTTGTCGCGGTTCGGAACGCCTTGAGCCATCATTAGTGACGGGGGCTCACACTTCTGCAATAGACCATTTGAGAGTTTAATGAAGAAATATGGTATCTCTCATAAGATGAGCACCCCATACCATCCACAGACAAGTGGACAAGCTGAAATTTTCAATAGGGAGATCAAACATATCCTAGAGAAAACGATTAACCCTGATCGTAAGGACTGGTTAATCCGATTGACCGATGCCTTATGGGCATACCGTACTACTTTTAAAACTCCTATTGGAACATCTCCCTTTAGACTTGTCTATGGGAAAGCTTGTCACTTGCCTGTGGAATTGGAACATAAAGCATAATGAATGATCAAAAATCTAAATTTCAATCTGGACAACGCTGGCTTGCTACGCAAACTTCAATTAAATGAACTTGAAGAAATTCGGAACGATGCATATGAAAACTCAAGAATTTATAAGGACAAGATGAAGGCGTTTCATGATCAACATATTCTACGAAATCCATTCACGCCAGGTCAGAAAGTCCCTTTGTACGATTCTCGACTACATCTCTTTTCAGGTAAGCTTCAATCTCGTTGGACCGGCCTTTACATTGTTGTCACTGCTTATCCTCATCGGGCCGTCGAGATAAGAGATCCCGACAATGGCAAGAAGTTTAAAGTCAATGGACATCGATTAAAGCCATTTATCGAGGCATTTGATTCAGAAGACATGTCCATGCCTCTGATTGCTCCTGTTTACCAGGACTGATCTCCTAGTCTGATGGAGGTATAGGTAGGTTTATCGCTTTCATAGGACTAGGGTAGTTGCTTTATTTGTCTGGCTGAAGACGGTAAATTTATCGCTCCTGGGAGGCAATCTAGTCATTTTATTCCATTTCATTTCAATTTTTTTTAGTTAGATAGTTCAATGTTTGTGGGTAACATTACTGCAAACCCTCACGAGACTACAACTCGTCCACTAGGGGTAACCTAGGGGTTTAAAGGCTTGTTGCATACGCTAAATGCAATCGAGAGCACCTGCGAAAGTGTTATAGGTAGGATTTTATTTGTTGTTATTTTTTTTATTTCCTCTCTTGGCTGACCAGCTTTCATGCTGCGATCTCTTGGAAAGTCTCTCTCTTGATTCGTTATCCAGGTAATATCTTCCCATCACTTTACTTTCGTTGTTCCATGTGCATTGCATGCTCATATCTTTTACATTGAGGACAATGTAGATTTTAGGTTGGGGGTGGGAGATTAGGCTTCCTAATCAGTATTTTCTTGGTCTTGGGCAAAAATTGTGAAAATTTTTAAAAATTCTTGTGAATTCGAAGTGATTTTGACAGATATCCCTAATTTACATTTTCAAGATACGTGATGTTAGTAATGCATGACTCTTGAATTCAGTTATCTATTAGATTTCACAATTAAGATCGAATTATTAATCTATGATTAGAAGTTATGAACATTGATTGAGTCATGATTTCACATGTCACGTCTCGCCTACACATTAAAATTTCAGTTCCATATCGAAAGATTAACTTGGTAATCACTGAGCATGAAAGGAACCAGCCTGAAATATCTTACCATCAGGGTATAAAAATTAAAAAAGTTGGGCAATTAATTTTCACCATAGGTTTGCTCCCTATAGGTGTGGATTCGATTCCCTACGATTAACAGTTGGAAAGAGTTGGGTGAGTAGTTTCACCGTAGGTTTGCTCCCTATATGTGAAAATTTGATTCCCCTTTTGACATTCTTAAAAAAAAAAAAAAAAAAGATTGAAAAATCAAAAGATGATCTTTGAGGCAAGCGTTGGTTATTATGAATTCTCTTGTTGATTATCAAACATATCCTGAGAATAAAAAATTGAATCTTGATGTTGATGAGCCGAGAGTACACTATACGCTCATGGATCTTAATGTTTAGAAATTTTCTAATTAGTGGATTAATATTTTGAACTAGACTAGGAAGTTTACCCAGCACTTGAGTCCAGAAGAAAATAATGCCGAACATCCATGAATTTTAAAATTCTAATATCTGAATTATTTTTCGAAAGAATCATTCGAGTTCATAGGAATTATCTTCTAATTCTCAACTTATTTTTCGCATATTTTGCTCGGGACTAGCAAAATGCTGGTTGCGGGTTGTTTTGAGGGTCAAATATTGCATATTAGACCCCGGTTATTTCTCAGATTTACGCATAAGATACTGTTTAATAGCCCGTTTAATCGTGTTTATGATGCAGGGTGTGTTTAGGAGCTTCGACCGAAATAGGGCGATAAAAGTATGAAATTAATGCTCTGATGATACCAAAGGCAAGGGACGGACTCCAGGGGACCAAGATCGACCGAATTTACATGCCAGAGATCCGAGAAAATTGAGAAATTGATGTTCAAGTGGCCCGAAATTGATCCAGAATGCAAGTTCACATGGTTCCCACCATCTGATCAGCTCTGAATTTCATACATCGCCTGAGGACCACAATTGAGCCGTACATGTCAAATTTCAGTCCCTAGATCCCTACAAAAGTGGGCCAACAGACAAATCATCCCATAAATCTGTGATTTGGGGCCCACCTGAGACTTGGATACGCTTCGAAATTGGTATCAACGGCTCAAATGAGGTGACAAAACGGATGGATGGCACGGATTTCATATATACATCATGACTGGACTCCACTGGCAGCGCCAGTGCACAGTGCACAAGTGCACTTGACGTGCACTGGACCAGAAATTTAATTCAAAAGACGGAAACCCGTCTCCTTCTTCTTCTCTATTTCAAACACCGGACGTGCCAGCGTCCGCCATTTTTGGCTTGTGCGCCCCACCCATCATCTATTCAGACGATCTGAACCGCCATTGCTTCAAGAGGTGGGGCAGAACAATCGCCTAGCTGTCTGTTTGATTCCATGTACATGTACACGAGCTGATCATCAGAAATCGCAGGTTCAACGGTAAAAATATTTACTACGGTGGGTTGCACTAAAATCAAGAAAAAAATACACAATTCTAGGTAGTTTTTCACCACGAGTCGAATGAGCGGTATGGATTTATCCATAAACATCAAGGTGAGGGCCATCAACATCACAACGCAGCCATTGCGCAAGCCCTGTTCGCAAACAGAGCCTGCGTGCGATCATTGTGGGTCCCACTCACCATTTTATTTAAAGATCTGACCCGTTCAGTCATCCCGTGTGGTAGCAACAATGCATGCCTAGGTGGCATAATTTCAAACGACCACAAAGAGGAATTTTCAGCCATTAAATGTAATTTGGACGGCCGGTTTAGAAATCAAGTGAGCCGTGTGATCAGCGCTCCAAAAATGGCCCTTTTCGACTGAGATTCTGCTAGGAATTTAATGGACGGAGTGAATTTCCTTTCCGGCCTTGATCATGGGCCCCACCGAGAGTCCAGCGTCAAAATTGGAAAAATGCAAGTTGCTGCATTGGTTACTTCGCACGTATGTCTGCTGCGTAGAGGAGTTTCGCACCGACTTCTCCACCTTCCGCACAAGCTATATAAAGGGAAGGGAGAGAGAGAGGAGGATCATCTAAGGAGGAGCTGAGATTCAATAGAGCGTGGGCAGTCAGTTGGAGACGTGGAGCTAGAGCTTGGAACGTGAAGAGAAGAGAAGGAAACAAGGAGAGAGAGAAAGAGTTTGAGTTATTTTTTCTTTCTTTTTCTGATTTCTTTCTATAAATTTCATGGAGTCTATTCTATCCATGCTCGGCTAAACCTCTTAGCTAGGACTAAGAGGTGAAGCTTGTAGTGAGATGGGAGAGTTAATTTATAATTTTTTGTTTAATTTATGAATTGAATTAATGTTGATGCTAGTTTAATTAATGGCATGTTTTAGTCTTTAATGGTCTGTTGTGACTGAAATTATAATGGGTCTGCAATGGCTTTGATCATGTCCTTCTCCCTTTTATGTTTATGACGTCAGGAAGCACTGTTGTTCACCACAGTCTCCTGGGCATGGTCGGATGTCAGTACCTTTCCTAACCTTCATACATGTGATTGGTTGGTAATTAGTTTAATTCTGTTGTTTGCCATAGTCTCTAGGGCATGGTTTGGTGATGGAATCCATTCTAGTTCATATACCCTTCATCTCTTGAAAACTAGATCAATGACAGTTCAGTAAATTCCATGATTCATGAAACAGGCATAAGATCTCTCTGATCTCTACAAGTGGATCCTCTGAATCCCTAGTTCCCTTTCTCTGATTTTCTTAAGTTTTAGATAATAATCTCACAATTCTTCATTAAATTTTATTTAATTTAGATTTCATCTCATTCTAGTTCTAGTTCTAGTTAGTTTTAGATAACGTACAGTTTCAGTCCCTTGGGATTCGACCTCGGTCTTACCGAGTTATTACTACATCACAACCCTGCACTTGGGGAGTGAACATCCTACCAAGAGTATGAGGATTTGGGTGGACCTTACACAAGCCTCTTATGTATGTCATTATCATTGACTAAGAGCATCCCACTAATGGTTTTGGAGTGGAAAGATTTTTTGTGTAAGCTAGTCTTGCATCTGGGTCTCCTTATTGTAAAGAAACCAAGGATTTTCAGCTGCTGCTACTGCCGCCCATAGGATTGAAGTTGTAGTGGATTTTAAGCCAGTCGAACATCTGATCGAACCTCTAGACACTGATCAGCCAATCAGATGTTGTAACACCCTGAAAATCGGGGGTCGTGTATAAACTCAACTCCCGAGTTCCAGACCGTCACTTATGCAACAAAAATGATTATAATTCAATGTTGTCTGATTTAAAGCATTCACATGAGTAAAAGTATACCAAAACTGTAATTTATACTCCAGATCCAGTGATAAAAGCAAGCGGAAGACTAAACAATATATATATCACTGTATGGAAAAACAAAGTAGATCTCATCTGTCTTTAAAGTATGAATACATCTCTGAGTCTCATATACATATACATGTACAAAATCAAATGTTCAAAATGGTCACACTGAAGTCCCGTCAACCCAGGTCACCTATGCAAAGACATCATGATACTGCATGTACGAGAACTCGTCCTGGTCCTCGTCGAAGTCTGGCTCTACCTCCTGGATCTCAGCATCACCTGCATCTACAACAGGGTCTGGTGGGTGTTGCAAACACCATCCCGTAATGTGGGAGTGAGTGATCAACTCAGTGGAATCATAGAGTAAAGATTAGCATGTTCACAAATCAATCATGCGATAATAGTAAAGCAGTAAATCAGACAATCCTAATACTATTGTTAATGCAAGATGACATGACGTGATGTATGCCCTCACCGACGATCTCCCTCATACGGCAACATCTTACGACTGCGGCATGCCACACTCCCTAGAGTGCTCCACATCTTCCAGGCACATGCAACGTTATGGTGATATGATTTTCGAGTTGTTATTAGTCCATTCAAACAGCAGGATTGAGAAACTAAGGTACTTCCCTTGTATCAATCCCAACACAGATCCTGTATAGGGTCGTCACTCCTAGTAATCTCATACGAGGTATATTTTGTAGGTCGCTGCAAGGGCTGCCAGGGCTGTTACTCGCACTCGTTGTATCGCTCCCCCATTACCTTATCAATACAGGCCTACTGTACTCTACTGCTACTGAAAGGTCGTCGCCTCCCGTAGACTCAGAATACGCTCGCGGTCACTACAAAGGACTTGTCGTCTGATCAGTGTATGCCGACAGCTAGAATATAGTGTCTCATACCACCATAATCTGCTCACGAGACTAGGTGCTCACTGGTCACTACGGGGAGGTTTGTGGCCCCAGCGTAGGCCGACAGCTCGACCACGGTGTCCCATACCACCATACCCGGCTCATGAGTCTTCGTGGATCAAGGTACCATGGTTAACAGGGTTTACAATGGTAAGTTCAGTACCCTAGGTTCAAGCAGTTATGACTCATACAGGGTGAACATACATCGGCCAGTCGGGTTACTTGATGGGCTCGACTAGCCCGATCGCATCTCAAGTCGAACGACATGAAGTGCGTAAAACACTTCGCGTGGCCTAACCACTGCCGCCAACTCCAAACACGACTCGCGTTCATCGACGCGTCGTTCGTGGCCAAGACCAGCCAGCCACGAATTCGTTCGGTTACCGACTGCCTGGACTAAGTCTAGTCCCAAACAATTATGAAATCACATCAGCAATTTATGTAGGAGTATTGGAATTGAAATACAATCATGTGAGCATATTAACACATGTTATAACATATAACTTAAGTAAATCTTCAAGCACATATATTTCATGCATGTAATGAAATCATGCATATAGTCAACATGTAGGAAATCATTTAGGTCACCACATTAATTGAGAAATCAATCTCAAACTATTTCATAACATCATTTAATTCAATACATACTAATACAAGCATTTATACGAACACATACACTACACACTTAAGTCTACATATAGTATGTCGACCCGAAGTGCGCAATTAGGCGAATCTCTTCGCCAAACTAGTTATACACGTATTCCTAACTTCCTAATGCGACAACAAACCATATCAATCACATCAGCAAAATATGAATGTAATCAGTACTTCCTACAAATGACTAAAATGCCTTAAATCTCATATTCTTCGTTGATTTACGAAACAGGAAACGGATAGCATGTTGTACATGTCAAACGGCGATGCCGTCAATAATCTACTATTAAACGACATTGAAAGCGTTGGAAACCGTCAATCAAAGCGTCTAAAATCCTCACCTTATCTCTTATGGATGCGTGATTTCGAACGGAGCATGTACGCTTCATCTACGGCAATAAGAGAACCTGTTTTACGAGTTACGTTAGCTAACACGTTACGAATCCTAGTAAACCTTAAATCAGCAACTTCTAGGGTTGTTTCATACCTGAAAACTTGGAAGAATCACCGGCT
Organism: Magnolia kwangsiensis; assembly: GCA_037074715.1. Lineage (NCBI taxonomy): Eukaryota > Viridiplantae > Streptophyta > Magnoliopsida > Magnoliales > Magnoliaceae > Magnolia > Magnolia kwangsiensis. The sequence continues at coordinate 18,518,670 of CM073586.1, forward strand.
TGGTAATCAGGAGGTGTTGCTTAGGCACTAGCAACAGGTGGCACGAAGGCTGGAAAAATCCCTTCTACACTCTCTCTCAAACTCTCACCTTCTCTCCCTCCAAATCTAGGGTTTCTCTCAAATTCGGATGGGAGAGAGGAGTGAGGGTTTCAACCCCTTTTATAAGTCCAAAAATGCCGAAAATAGGCTCCGGTACAAAGTTCACTTAGTGCATATCCAATTCGAGGCTGTTTCGGTCCAAAAGATGCTTTCTGGTGGTCCCCTGGCCGAATGTGATCGGACTTAAGCTCATGCGTACCAGATCTAGCACATATTAAGTTTTCAGTCTGGCAGGGTTCGCAGATCGCACGTGGCAGACCAGTTTCAGTTCAGTGGTCACCGCACGTAGATCAGGGCTGAAAGTCTCATGATATGAAATAGAAATTTTTCCTGATCCAAGGGTGTAATCTGCCTGAATTCTGACGGTCAGAACGCTTAATACTGACGCGTCAAGTCGTGTGCCAAATTTGAATTTAAAATTCCAATTCTGTCCCTATTCGCACTCTTTTCGGTCCGGGCTCAATGAAATAGTCTGTGATTATCGGTTTGACTTGATTTTCGAAATGATTGTCAAGTCCAGCTAGGCGGTTCTAACGGTCTAAGATAGGAGGTATCGGACTTTCGACGCGCGGTCTAGATCCAATACAAAGATTCAAAGTGGTCCAGAGAACAAACCTACTTAGAGTTTGATCCGAGGTTATAGAGTATTGTAGAGTCATTGGTTCTACTCGATTTGGGTCTTGTAGAACGTATTTAAAGTGATCAGGGACTATTTCCCAGCTACTCCAGCGTTGCGCTAACTTACGCTTAATTTCCATAGGAATTAATTCTACGCAATTTCGAGTCGAATTGGTACTCGAACCCAAGTATGGATTTTTCACGGGCGTTACAGATGTCCATTGCCTGAACCTTCAATTCTAAATGTAAGCACAAACCCAACTACTGATTCTCTATTCTGCTGTAACTATATATGAGAAAGGAGGGTTCCCTGGTATTTTTCTGAACAATGGTCCTGCTTTTGTAGTTTCACAGGTACTTGCTCATGTTTACTTTTTTTTTTCATTTTTTTTTTTGCGATTTTGTCATATTTACATTTTCTTAACAATGAGTTTGTGTTGTATCACGCTTCCTTTTTTCACATTAATAAATGTGGACAACATGATGTTGGTGATTCTCGAATAAATAGGAACATAATCGACTCATGATCCAACATTGGAGAGTTTGTTAAAGCTACCCAGTTCGGTGGTCAAAGATCAGGTTTGTTGTTCTTCACCTACTTGTTTGTCTACTGTCAAGTGGACATTCTTTATGAGGAGCTATTATTTTTCTGTGAATGCTAAATTCTGTAAATTATTAGTCTCAACTCTCAAGGGCAGACATTCAACCACCTTATCTTTATGTTCTTTTTGAGGTATAGTTACATGCTCCGAGATCTAAACTATTGCATCCTACTTCCATGATTGGATGACGTGTATCAACTTGATTGGTGCCTCCATATTGCTGGGTAGAAGGAATATGGTTGATGCTTGGGAAAGGTATTTTTGGACAAGTGTATGTGGGGCGTCAAATTTTTGCTGCTCCTGGTGGCCTAGATAGGATTACTGGCGCTGGTGCTATAGAGGTTTGAAAAATTCTTAAATTTTTTTATTGTTTGGTAGAGCTGTGTATTCGATTTTCCTTCTTAATGGACACAGCAGGAGGCACAAAAAATGTTCTTACATAACAAGTAGATTTGTCATGCATTACTCCAATCAAATGATTCTACTAACTTGATCAATAGTCATTAAAATGAATGATCCATGTCAATGGCCTACAAAATTGGTCCATGACCAACTGATTTTCACTGACCATCCTATGGACTACACGTTTGATTTCATGGGCCATTTTATTGATTGTGGAGCTCAAGATCACTTTGTCAGTGGAATTGACTACTTCAGGAATTGTGGAATTTACTTTTTTTCCTTGTTTGACACCATGCTTTTGGACCATCTAATTCCCTAATTTGTTAATTGGGTAAAGGGTTGTTGCTCAAATGTCTCAACAACACACTTCATGAATTGGGTGGTATTAAAATTACCAAATTCATGAATTACCTGTTGATGCAAAACTTCTTGCAGGCTTGATTTTTTCTTCTTTCTTTACGGTGAGCTTTGAATATTGGTCTTTCATATTCATATGCATTGGGCTTCAATCAATGCAGGGGTATTACTCAATGGCTAAACAACCATCGAACTTTGAGGTTCTCAATCAGGTAACCATCACTTGTTGTCCTCTGTCATCATTATTATGAATGTTTTTCTTTGAACAAGAGAAAAGTATCATTGGAGATTTTCAATGGTATTTTGGTATGGCTACCATCATCCTGTTTGTTCCTTCTAACTGAAATTATTATATCAACAATCTCCTGAGAAACCATTTCTAAATTTGAAATTCTTAAGAAGAAATTTTATATTGAAAGAAGCTTAGATGAGTTTTTTAATTGGAATGAGCAAGGAATAGGAGGAGAGAGATTTTAAGATGAATTAGTCTTTATATATATATAACTCAAAGTTTTCTATTAGCATTTTGCAAGTGCCCCACACATCCCAACGTGGGACACGTGTGTGAGTCCAGGTGACTCATTAAGCATGTCTAATGAACAGCTCAGATAATGCATCCATGCTGGCACCACAGTCACTTGTAACCATTGCATCTCTTCTTGACTATCTTCTTGACTATCCATGTGTCTTTTTAACCGATATAGCTAGGGCAGGGTCTTGTTCATTAGCTTTGTATTTTTTTGTTTTTAATATTATGTTTACTGAGTTTTGGTGATGCTGCTATGCTCACCCCTCTCCAGATGCACCTTTATGTGCAGCACGGGTGCTAAGAGAATGAATGAAAAATTATGATTCGGGATAGTCCTTTTGGCATGCATCCTCTGAACGGGTGTACAAGGGGCCCCTAGCAGCAAGATGAATGAACACAAAAAATTAGGATTCAGTATGGTGCATTCATGTTGCTCCACAATTATACGTTGAATGGGCACTTTGGAAAGTGTATTTTTAGCCATACATTCCTTATGTTGTATGCATTCATCTGCATGGTGGGGATCACCTTATGCATTGTTGGATATCCCACGCACTTGCCAGATTGGCACTTTGTGTTAAGATGTGTTTGCTGATGATTTTGCTTGCTCATTGATATTTTAAGTTAGATAGTCTTTAAAATGTTTCTGTATAATGTGCATATCAGTACATTCAAATTACACTACAAAAGAGGTGTTGTATTTATGGAGTTCTAGAAAGCTTGACCATTATCTAGAAACAATTGCATGTGAAATATGTTTGGAACCAAAAGAATTTTTCAGTCTGGATGTGTATGGTGTTCATTGTATCTGATGGATCACTCTCATTTTTAATTTGGGAGTTTGTAATCAACAGGGCAAGATTACTGAGTTTGCTTGTTTCAGTTTTGATAAAAAAGTGCTATTGTACATCCCATTGCTTTTCTGCAATTCTCCTAATCCATTGATGGTAGCTCATCTCTTTTTTCCTTTTGTACAGGCGGAAAGCGGCTTGTCCCGATGGGTCTTGGAGATGATGATCAATGCATTGAGGATGACTTTACTTCATGGTGTGGAGAACTTTCATATTTCTCAGCATCTCTTTGATAGACTATAAGCCTTCCACACTAGATAATACCAGATGAACCTAACATTTGTAAAAATAGTTTGACTTACCTCATCTATTTTTCCTGCTGCTATTTATTTTGTATATTCATGCCTATTCCTTATTTTGGAGCTAATTTGTTCAATCTTCATTCGATAAATGGTTGTCATGGCTTTTCGTGGAATGCATGTGTCATATGATTATTCGGGATTGTACCAGCTATTTGGCATTGGCTATTGAATGTGTCTGTTTCTTTGTGCTTGTGGTGGTGAGCATCTCCTTTGTTGCATCTCATATATGACGAGTGAACTGTGACATTCTGTTTGAAGCTCAACTTTAGGGAACTATTCAGGACCACCTACAAATATTCAACATTAAGACAAAGGCAAAAACCATGAACTGAAATGGATCTGCTGCAGATGTTACTGTTAATGAAGCTGGTATCTATGATGCTCTATTTTGGAATTATTTCCTCCTCAATTATCTCTTAATAAAAATCTCTTGTTATATCTCATCATATTGTCAGGATTCTTGATAAAAAGAAGGAAAAAAAAAGAAGAAGAAGAAAAGATTGTTGTGTATATCTTTTCTCTATGTTCCTTAGAAGGCTAATTGGTTGACCTGCCTGGAAAAAGGATGTGTCTCATTAGCATCTGTTTTGTAGTCTGGATTTTTTTAAAAAAAAATTAATTATGATCAATTTTGAATTTTCTTTTCTTTTCTTTGGATGCTTAGGACAGTTCTTGGAAGAGTTCGAGTGCCTGTAAGACTACGACCTCGGAATGCAGAGGAGTTGGTTGCAGATGCTGATTTTGCTGATTGTGTAGAATTGCAGCCAGAGGTTTTTCTAATTGCACTTCTCTTTTGTTTGTAATTGCATATGCCTAAATTTACACCAGATGTGCAGCATGTAATGCTTTCCAAAGAAAACACAGCTCTGTTTATGTTGCCTTTCAAAATACAAACAACTATGCCAACTGGAAATGCAGCCTGCCATAAATCTTCCTACAAAACAGAAACAGTCATTTTTAAACAACAAAAAAAAAGAAGAAAAAATAGCAAACGACTATTAGAGGACATGTAATGCTGGAATTAAATGTATGGAAGTGCCAATAAGTTCTAGTAGCCTAGTCTGAGAAGTAGGGTCAGCATCCATATCCCTGGTTACTTGAATCTTAGCTCCTGACTGAAGTAGGAGAGTAAATATTAAAGAAAAAAAAAAAAAAAAAACAGAGAATGCTTCTAATACCTATGTAAATTGCACGAAGCATGGCTTTGAGGTTACTGATTTTGTGATTCAATTGAGCTAGGAATCTATCAAGATCAGCTCCATCAAATAAATCAGTTGTTGTTAGTTTGTGCTTTTGAAAAATATCATGCAGTGAAGACATGTAAGATTCATCCCTTGACTGTGCCTTGTTAATGAGGTTATACATCATATCTGTCACCTGTGACATCGCAGAAACCACTACCAATTTCCTTTCCAAAGAATCATTTAGAATTATAATACAGAATTGAACATGAGAAAGTTCTTCTATTACAAGTTCAAAAACAGCAGTTTCAACAGATTTATGGTAACAACAAATGAAAAAGAGTGAAATGCAATGGAAATGTGTGAGGGTAGCCATCTACATCCTATTCCTACTCTCCACAAATGTGATACATAAGCGTGAGATCCATGTCATTCATCTGGAGGGCCTCACCATGTCAGAAGTAACCATGTCAGACACACCTTTCAGACATTAAAAGAGTGTATAAGATCACCTTGGCAGTGTTCGTAGTAGACTGTTGAAAGGCTATATAAGATCACCCTCTGTAGATCGAGTAGATACTTCTTCTCCTCGGTTTTGTAAAGCTGTACAACAAGATAAATTACATTAAGAACACCACTCAAAAAGGAAAAGAAATACTTTGATATTCTGGCAGAGTGAGATAGATGATAAGCAGGCACTTAGAAATTATACTTCGACACCACACATTTTTCATTCAAGTAATTCAAATTAAACCATCCAAATTATGTATAACAGTTTAGATGGACTGCAAACTAAAGAATTGTAGATATTTATTGGACAGTTAATAATGAAAAATATACATTGATCTTTTTTCAACAAACAAGTGTGTTCTAAAAAACTGTCCGTAAGGTTTTGTGGGCCCCAGATGATGTCTGAATGACAAAAAAAATGGTCCTGTTTTGAAAGCCTATTGATATAGCTCTCAAACAATCAAATATCATGGACTTTTTATGTCATTTTTCTTACATGTGAATGATGAATGAAATTTTAGTTTACTTCTTCCAACTCATTTTGTTTATGTTTCATTTTAGTCTACTGGCTTGTTTTATTGCTAGATGACAAGACAACTATGGTTGTACTTCAATCTTGAAATCTGATTCACTAGTCTTAGAATGTTTTTACACAATTTTCAAAACAATGCCTTTTGGAAATCTAAACATCCAGGTCAGTGAGCTTTCCTCAAATCTGAGATCTTTTTCTTGCGATGTCTGCATTTTCTGCCCTTCTATTTTGATTTTCCTTGATTTCTTGTCAGATCAAAGGTTCTGATGTGATATATGGTATGGATATCTTGAAAAATGAATGATATCTTTTTATAGATCATTGATAAAATGCTCTATACCCTGTCCATTGTCTTCCTACAGGGATGCTAACACTGTTAATGATGTTATGGAATTTGTGCTTCAAAACTTCACAGAGATGAATAAACTTTGGGTCCGAATGCATCATCAGGTTAGTTGAAATTTTAGAGAACTATCGCTATTGTGTTTGGGCACAAAAAGTAAGTGCATGCCATAAATGAAAAACTGGAGCATGGGGATTTGTGAAGGGAAGATACGGTGCAGGTTGAATTTCATGCTATTCTACATGTTTGACGAAATTCCTCCACTAGATTTTGTTTCTCACCAATGAATCGTATCAGCTCCAAGTTGATTTCCCCAAGCATTGTCTCATGGAAGCACCTCAAGTCAGAAAATTTTATTTTATTTTTTTTGTGGAAATTGGTTATCTGAAATGTTGATCAATTGCTTGAAATGTCTGACAACATAAGATTTTTTTAATATAAAAAAGCCCGACCAATTACTCAACTCTATATTGGATTGTTATTTCAGGGCCCCCTAATCTCTGATCAAACAGCTTGTGGGGCCCAATCCTAGGCTTTCATGGAACCAACTCCTAGGCTACAGCGTCACGCGTCATCGAGTTCAAAATGAAAATGGACATTTCCTAGTACACATTTTTAAGTTGCTTATGTTTTATATTTAGAGTAGCTGAATAATTTTTAAGACCTACGACAGTCCACTCAAATATCTACATTTTCTACACATTCGGCTTGAGCTTTAGGCCATTCATGTGGGTGTGTTACTATAAACCTTAAGCTAATGAAATTGAAAATGCTGGAAAATTGCATTTACATGATGTTGATAAAACCTAATTCAATTGCAACAGTCAGTCCTAGGTTATTACTGTAACGTTTAGATTCTAGTTTTTTCTCCAGCTTTTTCTGTTTGTGTTTTTGTTTATTCAGTTGAGGTGATTTGATCATTCCTCAATGCCAGGGTATTGAATGTGCTAACTCTTTTAAACAGGGCCCAGATGAAGCTGTTGGCGATTGGACCGTGGGAGAACACAAAGAAGGCTTCTGTGGAAGCTTAACTGAAAAAGATAAGAGGTAAGAAAGTTATGCTTTTGCAAGATGTAGAGGAATGATCCAATGCTAAACACTCATAGCTAAGTATGTTAATCAAGCATTCAATCTTCTTACTCGAGGGGCACTTGTACAAGATCCAGGCCATTCATTTATTTTGACCCAATGCAGATGGACCATGTTGCTGAAAAAACACGAGATGAGTGATACCAGAAATGTGCCGAAGAAGATCCTCGGGTGCTTTGGAGGTTAGAAATTCCCAAACATAAATTGAAAGAAAGTAGAAATGGTGAGTCTTTCCCTTCTTCGCTATGTATTTATTTTCTTATGCTTTCTTCATTCAATTGCAGTTTGAGAGTGTTTCATTACCATGATAATGGTTGATCATGTATGTGTATAGTGTGATAGTTCGTTGTATATGTTTGGATTCTAAAAACTAAGTTTGAAAATCTTGGATGGTTTTGAATCATATAATAGCACGACCTATGTTGCCTTGAAAGGAATTTCGATAAAAGACGGGATATGCAGATAGTTAAGTGAACATGTTTGAATCCAATAATTGTATCTGCATATACTTAATGAATACAACTTCTCTTACACACTTCAAATCTATTCAAATTTTTTTTCTTTCTTTTTGTGCAGCAAGTGAACATATTTGTTTTAACTCTACAGCTTCTTGATTCTAGAATTCCCATTCTCAGGCCTAACTGCTGTTGATGGATTTGTCTGTGGCCGGCTGTTGGATTCAAAACAACCCTACTATTAGGGCAATAGCATATACATCCAAATGGGTGTCCCTCATTCAATGGCTGAAGAAGCTTCCTACTCAGAAATCAGTGCTGGGGACCACCATATCTGCGAATTAAGATTGCTCGCCAAAGGGATGTATGCAAACATCTCCATGGTTGGGCTTAGAGAAGACCAGACATGAATACAATCAAGAGAGTTTTTGCACCAACTTGGTATGTGGCTAATATTGCACTCAATTGCATGTGTGGCTGTCAATGGGTATCTGATGAATCCAACCCAATGTTAATACATCTGGGTCTCATTTATGGGACCCATTAAGCAATTGGGACTGGCTCAGGTCTCAACTTTAGGACCTGATTAAAAATCAGGTCTAGGTACTGTCCGGTTTGGGTCTAGATGGTTTTAATAGTAAAATATATATTTTTTGTATGCATTTATTATTCTAATAAAAGAAATTTCACTTCTAGCACTTTATTTTTTGGTTGAATGTCATATCATCTCTTTCATTAGATTGGTTTTGGTCTAATCTTTCAATCATTCTCTAACTGTTAAAAGGAAATAAATTTCCATCTGGAGTTGGTTATGAGTGTAGTTTTCAATGTAACTGTTAAAAGGAAATTAATTTCCCCCTCTTTTGGTGACTCAAACAGAAGAAGCCATCTCATAATTGAGGTTTTAAAGAGTACGGTGCCAGTGGCTACGATTGTACTGTTTGATAGCCATCTTAGCTACGGATTTTATCCGTAGCTTTTGACTATGTAGCGGCAGCCAACACAACTGTCGGCAAAGGTCCTGACTGCCGGTAAAGCCTTTACCGACTGAGGCTTTACCGGCTGTTAGCTAACCGCGGGCAAAGGATTTGCCGGCAGTTATCTGGGTATTTAGCGGCGGTTATGACCGCTGGCGAAGGCCAGTTTTCTTGTAGTGTGAGAGAGAGAGAGAGAGAGAGAGAAATAGGCTACTAATCATTAGGAAATGTAAATAGTTTGTAACCATTGCGCCTAAAACCTGCTTACGACTGGCCTTCAAAGTCAATGCTCACATACTAAAGAATTATTTAAAATCACGCCCAAGCAACCATGTTGGTTCAAGGGGACATTCCAGCATCTCTCCTAGATTTGCCCGGATGTTAAGCCCCTCGACTTACCAACTTACTACCACCACTCAATAGCCGATTTGACCCACAACCACTTTTTTTTTACACACACCCCCACACACTCACGTGGTAGTGGAATTTCACTACCTATGGATGCTCGAACCCATGACCCGGTGTTAAAACTCCTAAGAGTCTACCACCGGACCCAGACCCACAACCTAAACAAGTTAGAGGACTCGGTGCCCTCCTCCAAGCAAGAGTTGTCTTATCCATCCATAACGAGCAATAGCCTAATCTTTAATCCCTTAATTGACCGTTTTTAGGCATTATCTTTTTTCTTTTCCCTTCCACGTCCACAGGGCTTTTCCTAAAAAGGGTCCATGAAGGGCATTTTTCAGAGCTCTATACAAACTCAATGCTTGTTGCGATGCTTCACCTATGTTTTGGGGTTGGAGTACTTCCTCTTTTGCCTTACCGCCTGCTTGCTCCAGCAACAGTCTATCAGATTCGTGGGTTATTTTTGAAATATCTCAGAATCCCTTAACTATATTTTCATATGATATTGGTGTCGTTGGAGTCAGGAAAATGTGGTTTGATTCGTTTGGGACTTACTAGTACCTTAGGTGAATAATCGAGATTAAGTCAAATAGGCTATAGTTTCATTGATCTATGTCGTTAATCGTTTTTGGGTTGCATTGATGGCCTTCCCGAACTTCCCTTTTGGGCCTTTTTTGGGGTTCTATGGTCAACTTGAGAGCAACTTTTACCTAGATGTTGCATGTCTAGCCATCCCAGAGGTTGCATGATTGTGCAAGGAAACATATCGATGGGTCACCCAATCTGCTGATCCGGCCCATTTGTTATTTTCAAACCTGCCTTGAGCCATACCCTGTCTAACTTGTATGGTCGTACTGTGAGTGATGAGCCGTATGAATACGTTTGGTTGCAGCTTAATTAAAGTTGAAGAGTAATTTTAATCTCATTTAGGGTGGGTGTCTACAGCATTAGAAAGTCTAAAACCTACTACACCAGTTATAATATACCAAGGGGTCGGAACATTATCTTTAAAAAAAAAAAAAGAAGGTGATTCCATCTACGCCTTGTACTAAGGATTTTTATTTTTTTTTTTAATGCAGTATTACTCATCTTATACATTCTATCTTCTTGAACCAGTGTGAAATTCCATACTTTCAGTTCTCTCAACATTGGAGCTTATATTCATGTAGCCGTTTTAACAACACATGATCTAGATTCATGTGAATCATGTATTGATCATCACCTTTGACCTTGGAGAACCATGTTTCCATCATATAAATACCAGTTGTGGTATTGTTTTTTATTTTTTATTTTTTTATTTACCTTATTCACCATGTGTTTACACACAAGAAGGCTTGGATTGCAATCAATTCAAATGAGGAGAAAAACGACATGCATGGCGTATTTAATTAAAAAACAAGGGACAACTATGCAACGACCTTCATTTTCATGCAATAGCCCACATGATGGTTTGATCGACTTTAGAAATCCAACTTTCAATGTGGGGAGATCCTGACAGATCGGAAAGCATAGACATGCACTGGTAGGCCATGCACTCGTAAAACCGGATGGGGTTTGGCTTATGACCCCAACACCATTCAACTAATTGGTGTCAAAGCTCTGTGGACCCACCATCATGTATATATTTTATCCATGCCGTTCATCTATTTTTTAAGCTCATTCCATGATCTTAAAGTGAGGAAGATCCATAGCTGAAGTGGACCACACCACAGGAAACAATAAGGACTGAATGCCTACTGCTCAAAATTCCCTGGGGGCTACAGAAGTTTTGGATCAAGCTGATATTTGTATTCTCTTCATCCATGCTCACAAGACTTTCTCAACATGTTGGATAGCAAATAAACATTATGGTGGTCCTCAAGAATTTCGAACCATAAGCATTCAATCCCCACCATTTCATATGGAAAGGTCCACTCGAGCTTTGGATTGGTCTCATTTTTGGGACCATACCCAAAAACAAGCTATAAAAATGAATGGACGGCGTGGATAAAAAACATACATGATGGTGGTCCCACAGAGCATTGACAACAGCTAGCTGATTGCTGCTGGGGTCACCAGCCAACGGCGTCCCGTATAAGCAGCTCGGTCAATGAACTGTAGAAGAACATGCCGCCTCAAACGGGAATTCCTTTCTTGACGGTTGAATTGAGGACATTAGCTGATACTCGGGTATCATTGACGCCTTGATACGCCGGCCTTCAGAAATTGTACACGTGGCATATATTACTCAGGTTAAATTGCTTGAATTGTGAAACTCACCATTGCCAAGTCACAGTCCTATTTTTAAAAAAAAAAAATTATATAACAATCCCAACCTCTGATTCATGGATAAGTATTTATTGAAATGAGATCACTGGATATATTTCATTTTTAACCGTCTAATATACGTCCACCGATAGGATAGTTAGATAATCATATAAGTGTAATTTTTAGTTCATGATACATCTGAGCTTAGAATTATAATTTGGACGGTTTAACTCGACTTACTGGCATGCCACGTATGCAATTTCTAAGTGTCTCTCACACGTCACACAACCTGGATGAATAACAACGTTTTCCATTTTCAAAACCTGACTTACACGTCCAGCCTAGTGGTATGCAAGACGTTGGGAGCATAGTGCTAGATCTTGAGTCATGCTTTATGGGGCCCACCCATCCAACCCATTGAATGGGTGAGCCCCATTATGATGATTAGAAAATCCAATAATAAGGTGGACAACTTGGAATTTGGCTGATGTATATTGGTTTCTATGTTGTGGTCCACTAAATGATTGGATGGGCCTGATTTTAGATCGAATGATCATCATAGAGGGGGTCACTCGTTGACCGAGTTGGATTTCATACACATGCTATTTTGGTCCCACAATGCTTGTTTATATAAATTTTTAGGAAAAATAAGTTGAGAAAATTTTAAGTATTTACAATGGTAATTTAATTAGTCATAAAAGTAGTGAAAAAATAGCTTATTTAGAAATTTTTAAAAAAAATCTTTCAAAATTATTTTGACATTTGTAAATAATATAGATATAAATATAGGAGTAATTCGTTAATGGGCTTAAAAACCAGTGGATTAAAAAAAAATCCTCATAAATTAATTTTACTTTTCTAAGAAGTAATTTACGGTCCTTAAATGCTTCATGTCATGAGATTTTCCACTACTACTTTTGGATTTGCCTATCATGACCCATTTGAAACCTTTAACTTATATTTTTTTAGTCCTAGAGAAAACTTGTAAGCATAAATAACAAACACTAAATTGATATAAAACTCATATGCGTCCATTGAAAACGTTCCATGGACCCACCAGCGTGTTTATACAACATCTAACAAATTCATAAGGTCGTACATCTAAGATCAAGGAGCATTTGGATGCTTGTAAGGTTTTAAATTGTAAATTCCTTGTACTTAAAAGTAATTTTAAATATAAGTTACTTACATGTTATTTTGTTTAGCTTTTAAGTGGTAAAGTGTTTATAAATAAAGAGATAATATAAATCACATAAAAATGGCTTGATTTTTTAAGGCTAGAATACAATATTAAGGTACACACATGCTTGACGGATTAGTTGTCTTATACCAATCATCAATTTGGATGGTTTTAAATGGTGGGCATTGTTGCTGATAAATCCAAATACACGGCCAACACATGTAATGAATGACCCCAATTGAATCAAACGTATACGATTAAAAATAGTGGGTGTGTTTGAATTTGACTCTAATCAAGTATTTGACTCTAATCAATTAAATGCTTGAAACCCTATGTGCCGAATTAGCTGGACATCACGATTTTACATCTACCATTGTATTTTATTATATGTTAGTGGTAAAGACTTCAACTTCGTCCTTTTTCTTACACTCAAGCTTACACCCACACCCACATCCAAATATCACAAGGATATATATCAAATCCATTACTTCAATGTTGGAAGGAATTTGTCTCCTACCATTCTATGAGCTGGAACTTTAAATATGCTTGCCAAATAGAAAAAAAAAAAAGAGTAAATTGTAAATGTAAGAATTCCATAATGTAAACTTAATTGATCAATAATCTAAATATCTTTAATCGGATATCATTGAATGATCCCACTAAAGCTGTTATTAAATAAAGTTTGTGCCAAGAATAATACATTCCTACAGTATTACACACATAATATTCTAATCATTTGGAAGTGTTAAAATTGTGTGAAACTCTTTAAAAATGAGTTTCGAAGGGTTACAAACTTCTTGTTACTGCAATTTCCGTTAGGTCTTAAATGGGACATCTAGATATTAGAGAACTCATCTCAATTAGGTATAAATTGTAGTTTAGAATTTTCAATTTTCATCTTCAAATTCTTTTAATTCCATAAATTAAGGTTTACATTAAATACACATGGTAAATTAGAAAGGAAAAAAAAAACCCTCATATAAAAACAAAATATTACTCTGAATTAGAACATATAGGACCCTAAAATTTTTAAATGTTGCTGCATCATCCTGTGGTTTACCCTAAGATTACTCGCCTGTTTTTTTTTTTTTTTTTTCTATCAATGTATTAATGTGAGCCGACACATGGTTATGGAGTGCCAACTGACAGATTTGTCGCATGCCATACCTCATTCATGGGAGATAGCACACGTGTGGGTAAAGTGAGTCGAACGAATGACCGTGGCATTACTATGGCAGACATCACGTTACCAAAATATGATACTTTGATTGCACTGTCTCACTTAAACAGCGAGAGTTTCGGAGATCTTTCTCAGATACGTCCAACGCCCATCACATCCTTATAGCCACAACTCTACATACATGCATGACACTCTTACTCAAATTCATGAATCTGATACAAGTGGCACAGTTGCCATCAGCTGCCACGTCATTGAGGTACAACGTCACATGAACTGTAGGTGCCAGACGATTGGGGGATAGATTTCTATGATATATAGTTTAACACCACTTAAAAAATGGCGGTGACTCTTCAACCATTCTTTTTAGTATAGATGTGGGATGTGGGCTGTTAACGCAGTTCAAATCTAAGCAATTGTGGATGCAGCATGGCCAAAAATAACAACTAGAAGGTAATAATAATAACCATCTGATTTCGCTTTGTAAATTTGGACCCCTTATCATATTATTTTATTTTACACACCACATGGGTAAACAGAAGCCATGAACCCTCGTTGTTCTACTGTAAATATCCATTTGATGGTTAAGATATTTTGATCAGTTAGAATGTATACGTTGATTAGCCAAGGAGCCTTCTGATGCCAAAGTCAAAAATTCAAGTATTTGTAGAAATGATCCAAGTAGAAAAGTTTATCAGTCCATACGTTTCTCATTAGAAGACTCCCTATCGGATTGGGTAGTGTACTGAGTAAACTTTATGCAGCATACTGTCATTTATGTATTTTATCCACTTTGTCCATTCATTTTATTATTTAATTTTAAGTAATTAGCCTAAAAACAAAGCATATTCAAAAATCAAGTGGACCACACCATTGGAAACAGTGTAAATTTAACATCTACCATTGAAAAGTTCTTGGTGGCCGTAGAAGTTTTAGATCAAGTCGATGTTTTTTTTTTTTTTTTTTTCACTTAACCCATGTCTTTTTTTTCTTACTAACAAGTTGGATGACAAATAAACATCAACGGAGTCCTTGGAAAGGTTTCAATGGTAGAAATCAATACTTCCACTGTTTCTTATGGTATGGGGCATTTGAGCTTTGGGTATGATTCAATTTTAGGCTCAACCCCTAAAATGATTTGGAAAAAAAGGATGGATGGCGTGGATAAACCAAATGAATTCACAATAAGTCCAACAAAGTTTCCTCAGTATGATAAGAGTATAATAAGGAACTCATTACATAATCTGTTTTCATACTTATAGAAGGAAGATCACAATGTGTTGTAGCTGGATTAGAACTCCTAACACGTCAGTAATCTTCTCGAGATCCTTAGTTCCCTGTATCCTCGAAGAGATCTTCAGGTAGTTTATTATGATAAGGTTGGATGTCAATAGGGAGCTGATAACCTTGTCCGACGTATAGGTAAGGTCGGATTATAGAGGTAAAGGTGCCTCGGGGACACACTAGCTGACCTATCAGAAAGTAGGCATTGTTCCGATAATAAAACCAAACCAGCAAGGCATGCTTTTGATGCCATCGTGATCACCGACTTGAGTAGCCCTTAGGTTCTCCGCCTTAAGGTATTCCTCCGGAGAACCCACTGAGGGTCATGCCGAGCTGTGGTCGTGCTTATGCGTCGAATGGTTTGGCTCGTTTCCTTGTCATCGGCCCATTGGATCATGCCAGCTGGTCCGGCCTTGTTTTTATGGATCGGCGCATTTTTTCCGGTACATATCAGAGTATATACATTTGCTCCATTCCACCCCACAATTTGAAATTTGTCTGAGTAGCTGCAAACGAGTGCAATGTGTAAGAAGCATGTGTCACCACCGTTTCCAAGGGCCAGGATTAGGTGTTTTTCGGGTAACAGCTAAGTAGGTGTTACCCCTACGGCCTTACCGCAGGGCCCACCTTCATCATATGCTGCTGTATATCCACTCTGTCCATCCATTGTTACAGCGCATTTTAGAAAAGTCCCGAAAACTTAAGCATATTCAAATCTAAGTTGGACCACGGTGACAATTGGACGTTCACCATTAAAAACTTCCCAAACCACACTGTAAGCATATTCATAATATTTATTTTCCATCCAACCCGTTGATAAGGTGAGATAAAACTTCGTGAAGGAAAAATATAAATATTATCTTGATCCAAAACTTTTGGCCTACAAAAAGCTTTTAATGGTCATTCACCACGTTTTCAAGTAGTGTGGTCCATCAGATATTCTCATCTTCTTAATTTTTTGTATAACATATTAAAATGATCTGTAAAAATTTATGGACGGCGTTGATATGAAAAAAAAAAATCATAAATATGAGTCCCACACTGTAAGGGTAACACCCAATATGTCCGCTTCCCGTTTCCAAAGTGGTGGTAAACTCTCGCGGGAGAATACCGCGATAGGGGACGAAAGATTGATGCCGTCACCGTCTAGCCTTTTGTCTTATTGTTATTTGATACTCGGGCAGAGCGTGGTTGTCTATAAGCCGACACTCGGAAAGTTGTACACGTGGAGTATACTGACTCAACTAAGGTGTCCAAATTAGTTGCATCAATGTATATAGTTATTATGATAAAATCAGATCTTTAAAACAATCTTAGCCTTTGATTCAAGGTCAATTGATTACTGGATTGGGACCATTGGTTCTTTTGAACCGTCTAATAAATATCTTATGATCTTCTACTGAAGTAATAATATTGTCCTAAATTTCGGTATATGGTCCATCTAAAGTAGCATCTACCATAAAAACGGTTTAATTTAGATACTTCGATGCCATGTGCACAATATATTCTGCCTGGGTATAAACTATCACACCCTGCCAGAGTATCAAAGCTTTTGTCGCGCCAACCGCTGTCTGACGTCTTTTATTACGACAGCAACTTTCTTTGTCTGAGGAACAAAAATGGTACGTATGCATTAGATCAAGTCCGTTGATCATGAGGGTCCCATGATGGAAGGAGGCGATCTGAAAGTCTTTGATAAATGGATTACAGTAGCATGCATTTTGAAAAAAAAAAAAGAAAAAAGAAATATGGGTCTGTAAAAAGATCAGGACATTGGGATCCTCTGGCCGTCTGTTTGTAGATACAATCCATTGCGAACCTTTCATTTTAACCATCCATTTAATCAGCATCAATCAGATGGTAGAGATCGTTTTTTTTTTGTTTTATTTGGTTTATGATCCATCTGTGATGCAGACCACGATTTGAACGGTTCGTAATGGTATTTCTCTATTCTACACGTAGAGATATCACGTGTATATGTACGGATTATCATGTTCAACCAGTGTCTTAAGAAATACTAGACAGCCTATGTGGGGCCCACAGTGATGTGTATGATGGGAAGTGACGTTGTCCCCGCCTATGTGTGGGGCACACAGTGATGTCTATGGTGAATCCACTCTGTCCATGAGTTTTGTGAGATTGCACCGGAGCAGAAGCCCTGATTTGCAGGTATAAAACTCTGACAGACCACACAACGGGAAAAAGTGAGAATTGAACGGTCACAATTGAAACCTTTGCATTGCCAGAAAAGTTCTAGATGAGGGTTATTATTATTATTATTTGATGTAGTGCAGGTCGTGGATAATGTTATGGCCAAGATGGATCAAAAAAGGCATGGCCGATGATAGAATTGATTCGGACCATCAAGCCTTAGATCGGGCGTATCTCACAATTCAGAATGAGTTATCCGACATTAAATATATGATTTTGGAGTAGAACAAACTACTTTAGCCACCAACCCCGCTACGCAGCCCGAATTTGTAAAAAATTTCTTGATCGACGGTTATTTTTCTGTTTTATTCTCGTTTTTACTATAAATAGTAAGTTTTAGTTTGATAATAGTTCTTCATCCGTTGGGTTTTAGGAGTTGTGTCCAACATGAAAAGTACTTAGAATAATTAGAAGAACGGTTTGATGAGGTCAAATAGGATACTTATTATTTTTTGCCAAAAACCTTGTGCACTAGTAGACATCACGACTGTCTATAAATAGAAGTTTAGTATTTTATAGTAAGTTGCGAATTCTAAGAGTTTTAGTTGTAGTTTGATTCTGATTTCTTTTCTATTATTTGGTATCCTTATTTAAAGGGTTGTGAACATATTTTTATTCATTTATTAATCAATTTTAAATTTATTAAAAATTATTTTTATTTTCTACTTCCTGTGCTCCACGTCACGTCCTCCCCGCATCATTATTATCATGCAGCTCATCTCAATGGTCATAACCTAATGAACAGTTTGGATGGGATATAAACATCATGATAACCTCTACCAAGGTTTCAACTATCCCACTGTAAATCGGTATCTATACAAGTTTTGGGGTCGTGTCTTTTAGTTAGATTGAAAAACTGATTAACGGATTTGATTTCATTTCGGTGGACCCGAGATAGGACACGGACAATTCGCGTCAGCATAAAGTCAGCTATGTATATCACCACAACAGGGGGGCCCTCAGTAGCAAGCATTCAGCAGGTCGCAAGGGTTCTCGGTGATGACTAGATAATGTGACGTGGTCGTGGCGGTTGCCAATACTAACTAAAGTTAATATTTTGTAATGTTAAAATAACTTTTTCATTTTTTATAAGATGAAAATGCACGTATATTATAGCGGTCGGTAGTACGTGTGCTTTTTAAAAAATAATAATAATTTGTTTCAGTACGTGTGTTCTTACTTTGAAAAGAGATATGTCCTTTTAAAAGGAGGAAGTGGCCCCACCAAAAAATAAACTCAACCCATTCTTTGAGTAATCTGATCCATTTATTTTAATTGAATAGTCATGAAACCACAATAGAAAAGATAGAGCTTTCTATTTTTTGTTTGAAGTTCTTTGTAGCTCACAATTACACTAAGTTGTGTATTAATTCTAAATTGTTTCTTTTAATGTGGTCCATTTGTAATGAGTTTTTCTCCTCAAACTTGAACCGATGATATGAAATTAAAACTTCTTACATGTGCACGGGTTGGATTTATTTTATAACAACTTAATAGATTCAACATAAGATATGATTGGGTTTAAAACGTGAGGCCTTTCCGCACCAGGGTTATTTAGTTGTTTTCTTCTTCCTTTATTATTTTTCACGGGAGGGAAGGATGATGTTTTTTATTCCTTTCCTTTTTCCTTCTTCCTTCATTCTTTTGTTTATAGTGAATATAAGCAATCTATAGTAAATATTAGTAGTTCTCAATAAATATCAATGGTCCATGTTATGGGAAGATCCGAGCCCATGTGAGATCCGAGAGCAAGACGCCAAACTGAGCCGATTGAGTGCATGAGCGCCAGAGACCATGTTCGTCCGACTCGACCACTTCCGGAAAGGAACGAGTGGTGTGGAAGCACCTTCATTACAGGAGGGCGGGTTGGAAGAGCGGATCGGAACAGTTCCTACAATCCGACTAATAATGAAATCTATACACTTAACATCTCACGCGTGTGAGGTCCGCCCATCAATATTCACTACAATAACCCCGACTCGGCGAAGTCGATCAGATACCCCGCCCTGAAGTCCGAGGCGAAGAGAGTCTTGGAGAACAAACTCCCAATTCGGGTCGGACCTGTAATGTCAGCTCGGATCTGGAGATCGCTCAGACCTAAGAACCATCCTTGTTCGACAGAACAGTTGCAAAGGTAGACGACGGTTGGACGAGCCGAGTCGAGCGGATACATGAAAACGTGGCCAATAAATGTTTCGTCTACCGAATGTGGAAACTGTCATAACCAAACGTGACCGATTACTTCGCTCGTAGATACGCATTACACGCCTGATATGCTGCGTTATCAGTAGATTGTGGGCAGTATCTCCATGATTCGAAAATCCCCTTGATCGTGCCGAGATTGTCAAATCCAGACCGTTCTATAATCAAGTATAAATAGATCACAACGCCAGGACAACAGGTACGCAATTGCTAAGGTTCTTCCCTCTACTCTTCACTTTAGACCCCAATTATCTTGGCCTGACTTAATCATCGGAGGGTCCCCCGGCTTAGCCAGGGTTACCTTTGTCTGTCTGCTTTGCGCAGGTTCAAGATGAAGAGTGTCGAAGTGTGAGAGACGTGGGGGGAGTGCTGACCAAATTTAAACCTCAACATTTTTTGGTGCCGTCTGTGGGAACTGATACAAGAAATCAGGTTCTCATCTTTCAATCCAATGATGAAAAAGAAGAAAGCTGTAGCTGTGGAACCGGAGCCAAATGAACAAACTCGTTCATCATCACCGCTTCACGCTTAGTCTGCGCCAGGACCATCCCAGCGTTCTTGCACTCGGTTGAACAAATACCGAGCCATGTAGAATGAGATTCAGGCCCTATGAGATGAGATAAAAAGAATGAAGCAACAAAGGGATTCACAGTTACCCCCAATTTAGGAGAACCCAATTCCTGAGCCGGTAGGATTGCTCATGGAGACCCACTATGCGCCGAGGAGCATGAGGCCCGAAGTACCCCAGCATTCCCAGGTTCAGCTTTAAGGTTTGAATCTTCCTCCGGTGCAAGTAAGGGTCTCAGCCCGGAATACTGTCACTTGGGCGCCTACGAATAACTCGATTACCTCAGCTCTGACCCCTTCCGATCTCCATCACTAGCTGGAACGGAGGACCCTAGAGGTGAAAGATGCCCCAGAGATTGTTGCTGAGAATAAAGATCCCTGGGATGAACGGTTCGCGGAACTTAACAATAAATTTTTGACCCTGGAAAAGCAGCAGCAACTGTCGACGGTCCCGCCACAGTTCAGGCCATGATGGAAGAGACCGAGCCTCCCTTCACCTCCACCATCATGGAGGAGGTGATGGCATAGAGATTCTGGATACCTCCCGTCATTTAATATTTAGGGTCCAGAGACCCGTCCGAACATTTAGAAGCCTATCGATCATGGATGCAGATCCAGACGGCCACAGACACAATGATGTGCAGGGGATTTTCCATCACCCTCACAGGGTCCGCTCGAAATTGGTATCGCCAGCTCAAACCGAACTCCATTAATTCTTTTATATAATTAAGTCGGCTATTCCTTACCCAGTTTATTAGAGGTAAGAGAAGCTGGAAACCCAAAACTCACCCGCTCACCATCAAGCAAGGTCCGAAAGAATCACTTAAGGACTACATCGCCCGCTTCAACGAGGAAACATTATAGGTCGAGGACTATGATGATAAAATGGCACTTGCCGCAGTACTTAGTGGTTTGAAGGAATGAAAGTTTACTTTCTCCATCGAAAAGAATCTACCGAAGACGTTCGCGGACTTCGTAGCAAAAGCCTAAAAGTACACCAATGTCGAGGAGTTTACTAACTCTCACAAGAGCGTGCAAGTGACCGACCCAGCCAGCAAAGGAAAAAGATCCAGGAACAAAGAGTCCCGGCCGTCCGATAAGAGGGCAGACGACCGCGCTTCCCACGATCGTCGACCGAGTCGGAGGCCGAAAGAAAAATCTTATTCCTACACTCCTCTCAATACAACCGCCGAGCAAATTCTACTAGACATTCTGGGAGACAAACTACTGAACCGGCCAGTCTGCATGAAAGCCGACCCGGAGCACCGAGACAAGCGAAAGTTCTATCGCTTTCACCGAGACCACGGTCACAATACAAATGATTGCGTGGACCTCAAGAACGAAATTGAGTCCCTCATCCGTAAGGGACACTTGCGTAGATACACCAAAAAAAAGAAGTCCGCTTGGAGAGAAGAGCGACTACATGAGCAGCCGAATAACACCCCAGAAGAGCCTGCCGAAATTCGTACCATTTTCAGAGGCTCATCCGGGGGAGGGGACTCGAACAGGGCTCGGAAAGCCCACACTCGGAGGTCCGAGTCAGAACACCACGTCCACCTGACAGCACGCCCCAGGAAAGAGCTTTGAATTAGTCCGTGTAGCCTAACTTTTACAGAAGATGATGCACGTGGGATTCAGCATTCACACGATGATGCGCTAGTGGTCATGATGACCATAGCGAATCATAAGGTATACCGCATTCTAGTCGACACCGGAAGTTCGGCCGATGTGATCTACTCTTAAGCCTTCGAAAAAATGGGGTCCCGCGGTCGCAACTCCGACCCATGAAGACTCCCTTACACGGCTTTACCGGAGAAAGAGTAATCTCCAAATGAGTCATTTTCCTCCCATTAACAGCGAAGGAGGGGCAACATCAGGTCACACTCCTGGTGGACTTCCTAGTTGTCAATGTACCCTCAGTGCATAATATTATCCTGGGCCGACCTTCCCTCGATGCGATGAGGGCAGTCGTCTTAACTTACCACCTGATGATGAAGTTCCCAACCGAATGCGGCATCGGTATCTCCGAGGCGACCAACGCGAGGCCCGAAGATGATATGCAATAGCGGTTAGAAAAGGAGCTGCCAAGCAGGCACTCGTCGTGGATGTCTTGGATCCCAGAGAATCAACCGGGAGCTCATTGGTGGAAGATCTGAAAAAGGTGCCCCTCAATGAATCCGACCCGAGAAAAACTGATCAGCTCAATCAACGTTGAATTCCGAGCAAAGAATCGCAATGTTGGCCTTCTTGAGGCAACACCGAGACGTCTTCGCATGGTCGCATGTGAAAGTGCACCTATTACGTGCCCTGGTTTGTCAATTACGTTGTATGTTGAGTCAGTCGGACGACAACACCTAACAAGAAGATTAAGTCAAGCGTCTGCCTCATCTGGATGTGTGGAAGCTCACCAAAAGGTAAATCATAGCCTCACATCTCATGTCCCAAAACACCAGGTGATTAAACCCTTAAAAAGAACTAAAACATCTTATGGTTTATGTATAAGAAAATATTTTATCAAAAAGAAAATTTTCTAAGTTTTTCTTACACTGTCGATTATATCGATTCCCCTTTCGATATGATCGACCAGCTCTGTCGATGTCCTCGACATATCAATCGATACAATCGAGTGAGGACAAAAAGCATCCAGCAATCAAACAATCTTCTAGACGATTTATCGATATATCGACCTTTGAGTCGATATCATCGATATTCGAAAATCGATCATATCTGAAGTGGATCGATTGTATCGACAGACTGCTTTACAATGCCCATGTTTTTCTAAAGAAAACTAACATATGCTTCGATTTATTGATGACTGTCCGATTCAATCTGCACTCAAATATCGATCATATCGGGAGTCAGTCGATCATATCGATTGTGGGGCGCATGTTCTCTCCAGCATGAATTTCAGGTTGCTTTTTAATGTTGATCGGGGTGCCTGTCGATAAATCGATATTCATATATCGATCATTTCGAGACCATGTCGATTGGATCGAGTCAGGACATAATTCGTCCAGCAAACTTACATGTAAAATCTATACGATTTTCGATCCCATCGAATGGTCGCCGATATGATCGATGTACAAATTTCGATGACATCGACTGGTTTCCCGATCATATCTGTGATCCTGAAATTCTTCAAGACTTCTCTCTTATTTTTCAACTGTCGATAGAATCGATCCATCACTTCATGGAATCGGAGTTCGAAATCCGATATCATCGATGTGTGTCTCGATCCCATCGACCGGTTGGCAGAAGGTTTTCAAAAGCGAAATGACAATTGAGTTCTTATCATCGAGAGGTCGGCCGATACAATCGAGAGTATACGCTTGATCATATCGACGACTGATCGATGATATTGAACTTTGTCATAAATATGACCGTTTATATCCGTTGGAACCTTTTGCGTATAAATAGAGAGAGTTTTCTTCATTGCTGGTAGAGAAAGAAGAGATTGCTTTAGAGTATTTTAACCTTCCTATCATTTACCTAAGCCCTTTCTCTCGGAAAGTTCATCCTCCAATCCACCCTCATCATTGATATCTTATAGAGTGGATTGGAGAATGAACTTCCGCATTTAAGGATCCTTCAGCTACTGCTTTAATGACATATCATTAAGCTGGGATGCTTTGAATGCATAGATGATGGGAACCTCTCTATCTTCCTTGTAGGAAAACCTTTAGAGAGTGGTAGTCCATCATAACCTTGACCCAACCTAAGCTTAGCATATATACATCTTCATGTTGCGGATCAAGGGAACTGAAGACTCATCATCAACAAGTAGAAGGTCTTCATCATTGTGCCGAAAGGGACTCATCAACTTATCTGTAAGTACTAAGAGTCCAGAGGACATTTGCGATCATTCCTTTTTAGGATTGGATTTTAAGTGTTGCTCACCATTTGAAGTCCTCGAAGGAGGCCTCCGACGGGAGTGTATGTGCAGGGTGCGTTGTGTGGACTCTTGCTTTGTGGAGAGCATAAACATCTGGTTAGGAGTATGCCAGCAAAACTCAAGGGTTAGAGGTGAACCCAGTAGAAACCTCAGGGTGCGTTGTGTGGACCCTTGTCCTATGTGGGCATAAACATCTGGTTAGGAGTACGCCAGTAAAACTCCAGGGTTTGAGGTGAACCGAGTAGAAACCTCTGTAAAGGTTGAAGGTGAACCTGATTTAAAACCTTGGGTTTGAGGTGAACCATAGGAAACCTCCTTAGTGAAATCCGGTCACTCAAGGGTTGAGTGTGGAAGCCGGGAGTGGAGTAGACAAGTCGTCGAACCACTATAAAATGACTGTGTTTGAGTTTGATATTATCTTTCATTTATGTGATTGTCTTGCATGTCTTTATATATGATCACATCTTATGCACACACAGTCATATCCATCACAATCTCATCTATACATTGTTTGTCTTTTAAATAGTTTGTGATTAGATCCTCTATTAGGCTTGGAAGCCAGTAGAGTTAAGGTTGAGTAATCCTAATCAATACTCTGTGATAGGATTAGTGTGATAAGGATCTTTAATAATTTATAAAAATTTTAAAAAGTCCTATTCACCACCCTCTAGGATATAATGACTTATTCCTACTTCAACTAAAGCGGTCTTCACCGCAATTTCAGCATGCAGATATGCCAGGGATCACCCCTGATGTGTTGGTTCATATACTAAATATGGACCCAAATAACAAGCCAGTGAAACAAAAAAGAAGGCCGTTTGATGTCAAACGATATGAAGCAATTGCTGAGGAGGTCTCCGTCCTGCTCGATGCGGATTTCATAGAAGAAGTGTACTACCCTGACTAGATGGCAAATGTCGTGCTCGTCAGGAAATTCAAGGGGAAATGGCGGGTCTGTGTGGATTACTTGGATCTGAATAAGGCATGTCCCAAGGACAGTTATCCACTACCTCAGATCGATTAATTGGTGGACATCACGGCCGGACATGAGTTGCTCTCGTTTTTAGATGCCTATTCCGGATATAATCAGACCACCATGCATCCCCCAGATAGGTAGAAGACTACCTTTGCCATGGACAAGGGGCTCTACTGTTACCGGATCATGCCATTTGCCCTGAAAAATGCTGGGGCGACATATCAGAGGTTGGTGAATCAGATGTTCGCCAAACAGATCAGACATACTATGTAAGTATACGTCGATGACATACTGGTGAAAAGTATCAGGGCATCTGATCATCTTGCAGATCTCGGAGAGACATTCAACGTCCTCCGAGAATACCAAATGAAGCTGAATCCTACCAAGTGTCTATTCGGAGTTGAATTAGAAAAGTTCCTTGGATTCCAACTCAGTCAGCGAGGTATCGAGGCCAACCGGGACAAGATTAAGGCACTCATCAACATGAACTCGCCTAGGACTGTTAAGGAAATACAGTGCCTCATGGGAAGAATTGCGGCGCTCGGACGCTTCATTTCCAGAGCAACAGATAAATGCCTCCCCTTCTTTCAGCAGCTGAAGGGTCGTAAGATGGTAGAATGGATGCCGGAATGCAATCAAGCTTTCCAGCAGTTGAAGCAGTATTTGGGTTCGCCTCTTCTCTTATCCAAGCCTGAAGTAGGAGAGCCCCTACTCCTCTACCTCGTGGTATCAGCCTTAGCCGTCAACTCAGCTTTAATCAGAGAAGTTGAGAGCAAGCAATACCCCGTGTACTATGTAAGAAAAGCTATGGTACCCGTAGAGACAAGATATCCATCCTTGGAAAAGCTAGCACTTAGCCTTGTTGTTTCAACTCGAAGGTTACGGCTGTACTTTCAGGCCCACTCCATCATCGTACTGACCAACTCGCCTTTAAGAAAAGTTCTCCAAAGAACCGAGGTTTCAGGTCGGATGATCAAATGGGCTATCGAGCTCGGAGAGTTCGACATCCAATTTCGCCCGAGATCAACAATCAAGGACCAAGCTCTGGCCGACTTCATCGCTGAGTTTATAATTCCGAGTACAGAACAAATCAGCACGGAAGTCGAGATGACCCCACCTGTCCCCTTGAATAACCAAGAGGCAGTGTCGGATCCGAGATGGGTTCTCTATGTTGACGGATCATCCAACGTCAAAGGAGTAGGAGCCGGAGTCGTCCTGGTTGCACCCAATTCAACAACAATCCAGTACGCAATCAGGCTCGGAGTCAAAGCTTCAAACAACGAGGCAGAATATGAGGCGTTGTTAGTCAGACTCAGGCTAGCTACGAACCTGTGCGTTTAGACTCTTCACGTCCGATGCGACTCGTAGCTGGTAGTAAATCACATCTCCTCAGAATATGAAGCCAAAGAAGCCAGAATGTTCGCCTACCTCAAAGAGGCGAGGAAGCTTATTGTGAAATTCTGGAGTTGTATCATCCGACAGATCCCTAGAACAGAAAATTCATGGGCCGATGCCTTAGCAAGACTTGTCTCGGCCTCCGAAGGAATGATCCCGCGGTTTGTTCTTGTCGAATTCATGGAATAGCCGAGTATCAGCTAGGTGGAGAAAGTCAACCCTGTTCAAACCATTCCAAGCTGGATGGACCCAATCTTCAATTACCTCTCATCCGGTGAAATTCCCTCGAACAAACTGGAGGCAAGGCGACTTAGAGTCAGAGCGGCTCGATATATCATACTGGATGAAGTGTTGTATAAGAAGGGACATACCCAGCCTTACCTCCGATGCCTCCCGCCGGACGAAGCAGACTACATGATTCACGAAGTTCATGAAGGGATCTGTGGACACCGTTCCGACAGCTGAGCCTTAGCCCTGAAGATACTACGTCAGGGATACTTCTGCCCAACCCTCAAACAAGATTCAGGGGATTACGTCCAAAAGTGCGATAAATGTTAACGTCACGCGCCGGTGACAAGACAACCCGTAAAAGAGATGACTCCAATAGTGGGCCGTGGCCGTTCGCCCAATGGAGGATCGACATCATCAGTCCTTTACCTACAGGGAAGGGGCAAGTCAAGTTCGTCATAGTTGCAGTCGATTACTTCACCAAATGGGCCGAGGCCGAACCTGTCGCAAAGATCACCAAGCAGAAAGTAATTAATTTCGTATGGAAAAATATCATCTACCGGTTCGGAATCCCATGAACCATCGTGTCTGACAATGGCCGACAATTCGATGATGACAAGTTCCGTGGTATGTGTCAAAGACTTGGCATCACGAATGCTTATTCATCACCTCGGCACCCACAGTCAAATGGACAGGTGAAAGCAGTCAATAAGATCATCAAGCACCATCTCAAAATAAAGCTCAAAAAGGCAAAAGGTAACTGGGCCGAGGAGCTCCCATTTGTCCTTTGGGCTTATAGTACTACAACCCAGTCCTCAACGGGAGAAACTCCGTTTTCGTTATCTTACGGCTCGAAAGCAATGGTGTCAGTAGAAATCGGCCTCCCTACAGCACGAGTAGGGAACTACCAAGAGAATCAAAACTCCAAGCAAATCACCGCTAATCTGGATTTACTCGAAGAAGTCCAAGATATCTTCAAGCTCTGAGTAGCGGCTCGACATCAAAAAGTAGCGCGTTTCTACAACTCAAAGGTCAAGGTCAGGTGTTTCCGCCCTGGGACTTAGTCCTCCGTCGAGTCTTTCAGATCAATCACAACCCCCTGCAACCGACTTCCTCTGGCCCTCTCACCCGAAAGCTGCCGAAGTAATTCACCCTACTCGGACCTCAAAAGAGCGGACTCATCTTGTAAGGTCGCCATCTCGAACTTGAGAGCCTCGAGCTCGACCTCCCTCCTCTCATGCTCCCGCGCTCTCTCCAGAGCCGAAAGTAATTTTGGGATAGACTGAACGAGAAACGAGCATAAGTACCAGAAAAAAAAAATGCAAAGGGAGGGGGGATCTCTTCGAGAACGTACCGTGTAAAACACTGAAGCCATATCATTCAAGAAAGAATTGTCCGACTTGCCGAAGAGGCGAGCTATGTCTTCCTCTGGGGCATGTTTGGCAGCCACGGCGTCAGACAGGTCAGATGATAGCTCAACTCAAACCTCCCGCCACTCGTCCTCACCTGGGCTGAGTCCACAGCCTCCTTAGCCCCAATCCTGTTACCAACCGAGGTTTGGTCCTCGGCGCGGAAGCCGTCCCCAGCCTCAGGAGGGGAAATCATCGACCATCCTAATAGCCTCCTCCCGTTGTGGAGAAGAAGGCACAGCAATGTAAGGCTCGGGGGCTGCAGGAGGAGCCTCCGCGGTGGGGGGAATGACCATGGGAGGGAGAGAAGTCACGACTGTCGGGGCACCAGCTATGGTCGTATCGGCAAGCACACGGGAAGGAGTTGCCGCAGGGGCCATGGTCGTATCGGAAAGCACCGAAAGTGGAGCTGCCGCTGGGACCATGATTGCGCTGGGAAGCACCGAAGCCGGCGTTGCCTCCGACGCCCGTGCAAGGGCAAGCACCACAAGCTCCGTATCGACAAGCCTCGGAGCTGGAGCTGCAACGGCCGATGCGACAACAGGTTCCCCTTCACGAGGAGGAACCTGCTTCTTTCGAATAACCTTCAACAGGGGTGAATCTCTCAACATCTCCGCCACTGTCGAAGCCGCCTTCCTCTTCCGAGCACCAGACGCCTCAGCCATGCCTACAAGAGAAATAACGATATCGGTGACTGAGCAAGAGAAATCAGGCTCATCAGAAGGATTGAGACGACTTACTGAAGGACGTGGGAAGGGGATATGATTTGCAGAGCCCGGACCAATGAAGGTTGGCCGTCGTGATTAAGTCTGTCCAGGAGCGAAGCCCCTCCGATCGCGCCCTAGCCTTCGCGATGCGGTTCTTCTAAGCTAAGTCGAGGAGTGGCAGTCCCTTCTGAAAACCTACGAGAGGAAATGGAGAACTTCATTTTGATTAAAATAAATAAAAGCAAAGACAAAGGCACAAAAACTAGTTAAAATCTGACCTGATTTTGTAAATTAGGTCGGAACCCATGTCGACAAAGTTCCGAGCTCCTCTGCTGGCGCCTCCCACTGGCCTGCCGTCCAAAACCATTTATTTTTTCAATCCTTATTAGAGGATGAAAGGTTCATCACCTGCCCCGACCCCTTGCTACCTCGGGTCGCGAAGTAGTACCATGACTCGTTGCTGTAATGCTTGACCAGGTACAAACTCATCAGCTCCTCCAGGGTCAGCTCTGGGTTCTTGACTTGTTGTCAGATGATGAATGCGGAGATCAACACCCTCCAGGCATTGGGCGTAAATTGCCCCGTGGCTAGCCCGAGGTAAGCGGCAATCTTTCGAATGAAGGGGTGAAGGGGGAGCCGAAGCCTGACTGCAACGCGCATAGGAAGATCGCGACTTTCCCCTCAGCAAGGGCACCAGCGGTGTCCAGAGGCCCGGAGGCTCTTATCTAAACGGAGTTTGGAATTTGAAATTCCGAACGGATTTAATCCATCTGAGACTCCAACAAAACGGAGCCTCCTAGGACTACTTCCGAGGCACGCCCACTAGCGAGCATTTCAGCGGCCTCGACGATGGTGACTTGGCGGGCTCGAGTGGCCTTCTTTTTGTTGGGCCACTGAGTCTGGGCACCCATCCCCTTTTGTCTCTGAGGTGGGGGGTATATTGGTACGGCCTCGAAGGGGCCTTCAGAAGCCCCTCTTCCATTTTCAGAACTCCCCAGCTCGAAGTCCTCGTTGAACTCCCGTATAGACTTGAGATCAGAAGACATTGTGAGAAGGAAGTCGAGGATCAGCGGGAAAAAACTCACCAAACAGCTACCGAAAATCGCCTTCTCCCGAAAAGGGTTGATCGGTCGGAATCGCCCACCAGGAACTTCAAGTCAATCGAAATCGCCTTTGCCGGAAATCACCTTCTCCGGTATTCACTTAAATTCACAATACAGGTAGCGAGAATGACTCCGAAGGCGGTTTATATAAGCTAAGAGGAATCTCCGCATTAATGACAAAGCATAATAGCCACAGCCGAATTGTCGCGGGCCGATTCTCAAGTACATGTGGATCTCCCTCGTTGGGCAGGCTCTCACTGAACAGTACGTTTCTGATATCGAACAGCGCGCCTCGATATACAAAACGGTGCCGATCAGAAGGAGCCATCGCGTACGCCTTTCCTCGGACTAACGTGGCAACCTCTCATAGGCTAGTAATGATCCGGAATCGTAACCGTCACCACGCGTCTGTTCGAAAATAGCCCGCATGCGCGAGATCTCGTGACGTGACGTTTTGATACTGAAACTCATTCCTACTCGATGTAAGGGGTCTTCTGCATGATTACTCTCCGAGCCCACAAGTAAACTCGAAGAGTAGGGGGCTTCTATTATGGGAAGATCCGAGCCCATGTGAGATTCGAAAGCGAGATGCCAAACTGAGCCGATTGAGTGCATGAGCGTCAGAGACCATGTCCGTCCGAATCGACCACCTCTGGAAAGGAACGAGTGGTGTGGAAGCACCTTCATTACAGGAGGGCGGGTTGGAAGGGCGGATCAGAATAGTTCCTACGATCCGACTAACAATGAAAGATGTACACTTAACGTCTCACGCGTGTGAGGTCCGCCCATCAACATTCACTACAATAGCCCCGACTCGGCGAAGCCGATCAGATACCCCGCCCTGAAGTCCGAGGCGAAGAGAGTCTTAGAGAACAAACTCCCAATTCGGGTCGGACCTGTAACATCAGCTCGGATCTGGAGATCGCTCAGACCTGGGAACCGTCCTTGTTAGACAGAACAGTTGCAAAAATAGACGACGGTTGGACGAGCCGAGCCGATACATGAAAATATGGCCAATAAATGTTCCGTCTGCTGAATGTGGAAACTGCCATAACCAAACGTGACCGATAACTTCGTTCACAGATACGCATTACACGTCTGATACGCTGCGTGATCAACAGATTGCGGGCAGTATCTCCATGATCCGGGAATCCCCTTGATCGTGCCGAGATTGTCAGATCCATACCGTTCTATAATCAAGTATAAATAGATCACAACGTCAGGACAACAGGTACACAATCGCTAGGGTTCTTCCCTCTACTCTTCACTTTAGACCCTGATTCCCTTGGCCTGACTTAGGCATCGAAGGATCCCCCTGCTTAGCCAGGGTTACCTTTGCCTGTCTGCTTTGCGCAGGTTCAAGACGAGGAGTGTCGAAGTGTGAGAGACGTGCGGGGGAGTGCCAATCAGATTTGAACCTCAACAGTCCACATTATAAATATAGGCGATCCATAGTGAATATGAGTGATCCACAGTAAATATTGATGATCTGCTATACAACATTCATCTATTACAATATACTTTCATCTCAACATTCTTCTATTATAAAAATTTATTTATTACAACTGTCTTTCATTATAACATTATTTCATTATTAAAATTCATCCATTACAATATTTATCTACACCTTTCTCCCATTCACAAATTTCCACATTTCATACTTAATAAATAAATAATAAATAAATAAATAAAATAAAAAATAAAAAAAAAAACAACAAAAAATAATAAAGAAAACTAAGGAAGAAAGAAGTGAACAAAAAAAATACTACCCCATCCATTTCATACCTTCCTCCCATTCGTGAATAGAAATCAAGGAAGAAAGAAATAGTCAAATAGTCTTGTGCGATAAGGGCTCTACATTTTAAACCCATCTACATATTATGTAGGTCTTGTTGAGTTATTGTGAAGCAAATTTAACCGGTTTATATGTAAGGTTTTTAATTTTATGTCATTGGGCCAACTTTGAAGGCAAAACTCATCACAAATATACTACCAAAAAAAAAAATTAAAAAAAAAAAATAGTACTTATGCATAATGTTAATGTAGTTATGAGGCCACAAACATTTCCAAATAAAAAATATAAAAAAAATACCTTTTATAAGTTCATGATTGTCTAATTAAAATGAATAAATCAAATTAACTGAGAAGTAGGCCAAATTTTAATTCCTGATGGGATAATGGCCAGTTTTTAAAGGACTATTTTCTTTTAGAAACAAAAGCTTGCTGTACGAGTGAGTGGTAGCTTTGGCACACGGGCATTTTTATCCTTAAAAAAAAAATGATTTCAAGGCTAAAAACCCTTAAGCTCAGTCCGTATAGGCTTTTGCCATTACCACATCACATTAATGGGCAATCTGAGCCAAAAACCCGATCAAGATCATATTAGGAGTTAGTTTTACCATGGGCCCACAATAATGATATTTTATATATCTACTTTCTATCTATTTTTTCATCCCATTTTAGAACATTTCCCAAAAATTAAGCAGATCCAACTATTCATGTGGTGGACCACACCACATGAAAACAATGGTGATCAAACGTCAACCATTAAAAATTTCCTACCGCTCACAGTAATGCCCATTGTAATATTCTTTTCCATCTAATCCATTGACAAAGTTAGGAAGGAAAAATATAAAGATCATATTAATCCAAAACTTCGGCGACTCGTTAAGAAAACCAAAAAAAAAAAAAAAAGAAAAGAAGTCATTTACCCCTGTTTCCAATGGTGGGGTACACATTAGATTTTTGGATCTGACTACATTTCTGGATCACGTTATATCGTAAAAAAGATGAACAGTGTAGATATAAAAATAAAAAATTCTTTAAGGTGAGCCCCACACAGTAAGGGTACACTACACCAAAATCGGTTCTCTGGTACGGTGGGGAGCTTGGTTCAGAAACGGCTCTAAGCCGTTCCTGCTTTGAAACGGTAATGAACCGTACTCGACTACTTTCTGTTATACACTGTTGTTTTCATTGTTTCATTGGTGTGTCCTAATTGAGTGTTTGATATTCGTATTTATTATTATTATTATAATTTATTGTTTTATTTTGAAACAGATGGACGGAATGGATTCTATAAATAACCTCTGAGTGGACCCCACATGGCCCGAGAGCCACATTACTGTCAATTACCGCAGACTACTGAATGTTTTTCTTCATTTCCTAAACCCAAAACGCCCTAAATCCTTCATTTCCTTACGCCATCACCATCTGCGTCTCCCTCTCCATCTCCCAATCTCCCTCGATCTCCCTCAATCTCCCTCCCTCGATCACCCTCTCCCGATCTCAACCCTCTCTCTCGATCTCCCTCTCACTCTCCCTCCCTCTCCTTCAATCTCCCTCTCCCTCGATCTCTCTCTCCCGATCTCAACCCCTTGCTCGCTCTCCTCGTCATATCGGTCAGTTTTTAGAATCTCTCTCTCTTTGAAATTGGGGTTTTTTTTTTTTTTTTTCCTGATTTGGGATATTATATGAAATGCTCTGGCTGATTGTTCGTTGTTTGTACAGTACCGTCTGAGTTATGGAGTTTGTAAGAGTGGGGCACACGGATCTATTATCCAAACTGTTGATATGGCGGGACCCACAATTGATGGGCCATCCACCACTGGATTTGAAAGCTTAATTGCTTGATTGAACATGAACAGTTGCTGCTCTCTCTCTCTCTCTCTCTCTCTCTCTCTCTCTCTAACGATTGAAGTGTGGAGTTCTTCTAATCTGGGGGGATCTGGCAGTGGGGCTTATGGTATCAACTGTTTGGATTGCTGAACCATGGGGCTCGTTTACACTCTGAAGTCACTGTACATCCATCAGTCGAGCATTATAGAATTTCATCCTTTTATTTATTATTACTATTATTATTATTATTATTATTGCTATTATTAGAAGGGAGGTGATATTTACACCCCTTGTTTTGATAAGATACACCTTTTTTCTGTGTAGATAAATTTCATGCCAGTCATTAGGATATGCATCGCTTTTATGCGAATGCCAGTGTCTATTAAGGCCACTGTTACTATTATGGAATACCTTGAGAACTTCTGACAATGTACCATCTATAGGGGCAACCCCAAATTGCTGTGAGAAATGTGAAGATGATTATGATGATGGTACTGTTTAGGTTCTGTATTTTATTACTGAGTTTTGATTGGTCTCAGTTTCTTATAGAAACTGTGGTGTTAAATTTAATGGTTGCCTATTGTATATCCTGTTGTATTGATACACACAAGTCGTTAGTTCTGAAAATTATCGATGCTTAGAGGGTTATAGTTCATAGTTTCTTGGTTTAGAGGTTGTTTGAGGCACTCCATTCTCATAATATACAACAGTCAAGTCAGAGTAGGAACAAGTAGGATTAGTTGGATGGTCTTTCCATTGAAGATTTTGAATTATGTCTTAGGTTTGCTTGAAATTCACGGGGTAGGATGAGAGTAAAATTTGCACTCTTCTTTTTAGGAACAAGCAGTGAAACCGTATCCATACATCATCTGTTTGTTGTCCATCATGCATATTCTGAAGATATATTAAATGTGTATTATATGCTCTGCCATCAGATAATATCCAATGCACCTTATCCATACACCAGTATATATAGCCAGAAAAGTATTTTGTCTACTATATATATAAAACACATTTTTTTCCCATGCAATTAATTTTAAGTTCGTTGTGACCTTTGAAATTCTACAGGACATTAAGGGCCCACTTGGATACCACCAAATAAGTTACTTTTTTCTACTTATGGTAATGGCTAAGTTAACTTATTTGAGATAAGTTTGGTTTATGTCAATCATAAGTAGCTTTTTTTATAATTTAAAATTACTTGATCACTTCAGTTTGATAAGTAGAAATCAGGGTAAACAACTTGAGGCATAAGTAGCTTATCTTAAGTAACTTACTATCCTAATGGCCCCTAAATGAGATTTTTTTATCTTTCTTTTCAATATAGATCAATGGCATTTGCAAATCAATGTGTTTATTAACAAACAGATGGCTTGTATTTAGTGAAATTCTACAGGACATTAAATATAGATTTTATTTTTTATTTTTTCATTTCAATATAGATTAATGGTGTTCGCAAATCAGCGTGCTTATTAACAGATGGCTTGGATTTTACCTGCTCCCACCTGTCTTTACGTTTGCTTGTGTAGGCCCATTTTATCCATTCCTATACTGGTCCCACCTGTCTTTGGGTTTGCTTGTGTAGGCTGATTCCTCCAACCCTCCCTACCCCATGCTTAAGTTTCCCAAGTTAGTAAAGCTGGTCCCTATGGAGCAGCAATCCAAACAATGATATGGGCCTCCACTGCAATGGTCCATGCCATGCCATCTTGGACATCATTTGCATTCATGGATTGAGATCCCTTGCTCACATTACTGGGTTGCAATTTCTGTGAAGTTCATCTTTATCCTAAGAAGCACGCTGCAAAAATCTCTACCCCTAGTTACCACCAAACCAAGTGGACCTCGTGCATCTCCAACAAGAAACAATCAAATAATAAAGCAATAGACTGCATGAGGTTTAATGTCTAATTGATCATTTTCCACAACAACAACAACAACAACAACAAAAAAAAAGAAGAAAAAAAGAGATCCAATGGATCTCTTCATTACAGTATGCTCATCTAAAAACTGTGGCTATGCATAATTCGATCACATTCATCAAAAAAAGAACTTTATGCTGAAAATTCCTAACAAAAATCATAGCCAAACTTCAATTTAGTGTGAGCATTCCATACCTATGCTAAATGTCAGATGTAGGTTTGTATGATTGAACCAGCAGTTCTCTTAGAGGTTAAAAAAATCATCTGTTTGTTGTCCATCATGCATATTCTGAAGATCCCAAAAAGCAACATCGCCTTAGGAAAATGAAAGAAACAACCAAGGTTGATGAAAGTAATCCTTGTACTTTGGCTGGAAGGTTTCGACTACTTGATCAATGATGTGTTTTTGTAAAGGTACATTGGCTTCTACTCTTATGATCACGTCAATGTTTTTCAGGCCATGTGTGACATGTGGCTGCTAGGCGATTCTCAATATTTAATTCAATGAGAATAAAATTATAAGGCAAAGTGACTATCAAGTGTTGCAGTAAATCTGAATTTCACTACTTTTAGTTTTTTTACTTCGTATTTTGGTGTTGCATCTGAATGATACTGCTTTGGGAAAAGTGCCTGTGCATGCAATCATTCCGTGCTAGTAAACACAACTCTGCTTTGGGAAATATGTTGCCTTTGCCTCCACAGAAATGGTGTTGGGGCTGGTATATGCTAAGGCACAGAACCTTCTCACTCTAATAACCATGCATGCATGCATGCTGGAACTTGTTGTCGTCTGCAGGTTCCTATAGACTAATATTGTATTGTTTGCATTCAGCACCCTGCCTTCCTTCAACAGGTGGTAATTTTGGGATCATGTTTTTATACGATGGGTTGTAACATAACATTAACATGGCCTTTTTGTTCCTTACACTGTGATTTTGAATGCCAGGCCTCGTACATAACAGGGGGGGTGTTTTTGTGTTTACATGCACATGTAAATCCATTTTCCATTTCCAATAGATCTGGATAGCCTTAGATAAAAAGCTTTTTCATGGAGGATTTAACTTTTATGATTGTTTTACTTGATCTCTAATAATCTCTCTTTTTAGATTCTAAATGGCCAAACCAGTACGGTTGGCTTTTTGGTTCAGAAATGGCTTTAAGCCGTATCTGATTTGAAACAGGAGTGAATCGTACTTGAATAGTTGTTGTTGTACGTTGTTGCTTTCACTTTTTTGTTGGTGTCTTGATTGATTGTTGTATATTCTTATTTCTTATTATTATAGTTTATTGTATTATTTTGAAATAGATGGACGGAATGGATTCTATTAGAACCCTCTATGTGGACCCCACATTGCCCGACAGTTACATTTATATAAATATGCCACAGACTACTGGATTATTTTCATCACCAAAATGCCCAAATCCCTCCAAAATACCCAAAACGCCAAAACGCGATCTCCTACTCCCTCTCTTTCGATCTCCCGATCTCAACCCTCTCTCTCGATCTCCCTCTCCCCATCTCCCTCACCCGATCTCAACCCTCTCTCTCAATCTCCCTCTCCCGATCTCAACCCTCTCTCTTGATCTCCCTCTCCCTGCAACATCCACCATCCCACGATAGTCCCCAACACATGGGGTATCTAACATTGTAGAAGCAGCAACAGCAGCTCCATATCTGTCGTCCACAGTTGAATGGGGAAGACTGAAGGGAGGGAGTGAGTGCAGCAGCAGCAGTGTGCAGACAGGTACACCCAACCCATTTTGAAGGCAATGATGAATCTTCACCTATACAGGTACCTACTTCTTATGACAGTTCTCATGTACTCATCTGGATTTTGTTATAACTGTATCTCCTCATTGCTATCATGGAATAATTGTAGGATGATCCTCATCTATATGACTACAATGTTGAACAATGCATAAATGATTTCATTGATGCTGCTAGGACTCAAGTAAGAATTTTGTGTACTCTTCATATGAAGTGTCCTAGTGGTTTCTGATAAGAGTACAATGCAGCCCATGCATTTTATTTGGCTTTGATGAACAAGCAAATGTGACACGTGCAAATCACATCATGTGGACAATGGGTGATGATTTTCAGTACCAATATGCTGAATCTTGGTTCAAACAAATGGACAAGTTTATCCATTATGTTAACAAGGTAACGCACTAGGACAATTCAAACTTCCCTTCAATCTTGGGTGGAAACTTGGAAGTAGTTCTATTCAACTTTAGAATATTGTTGCTTTTCTTCTTCTTCTTCCTCTCTCTCTCTCTCTCAAAAAAAAAAAACTATAAGAGCCAATATATGACCAAAGAATGTAGGTACAGAATAGTCATACAACAGATTAACGTTCTTCTTCTAACTTGGAGTTAATACAATGAATGTAATTTTTTTTAGCAGTTGAAGTTCTGTGATATTTGGTGGAGGTATCCAGAATGGAAAATCATTGTCTACCACTGATTTTTATATACTTATTAACTTGTAGGTAGTTATCTGTTTGGATGGGGATGGTTGCAAGTTAAGAAGTGGACTGGTGAAAATTGAGGAAGGTTTAACTCTTGACACGTTAATTGCTTATGATTCATGTGATCTTTGGTAAGTACATTTCTTTGACAAAGCTTCCTAGAAACCAAACTAATGATAATTGCCAACTCTTAAACTCACTGACATACGTGCCCTTAGCAGCAAGATGACTCTCATGCACCATCTCTGCAAGGTAACACCTTTCATCCTAAGTGATGTTTTTTCTTCCACTAGGCTATTAGGCAGCAGTCTTTGAAATATAATGTGAACAATTAGTCTTTTCTTTCAGTTTCAGCTGGCATGTAGATGTACATTTTCATATACATGTCTACTTATTTGGGCTGTCTATGAAATATAATGCCAACAATTAGTATGTCATTTCAGTTTCAGCTGGTATATGCTTATTAGATGTTGTGAACAAAAGCAGAGTTCATCATCACTGTTCTTCTATACTATGATTAGTGTTTGTTTTTTTTAAAAAAAAATTTAGGGTGCGGCTACATGTAGAAAGAAAGAGAGTCAGGTTTCAATAGTATGCAACAATGCCCACTTTTCCTATGTTGTGGCCCACTCGAGCTTTAGATCTGTCTTATTTTTTGGGCTGACACTGTAACATAAACCGGATGTGATGCAGTCATCATAGTGGGGCTCACAGTGTCTTTGTTGCACGGCCCCCTCATACCATGCTCATGTGTGGGCTACACACATAAGAAGAGAAGTGGGAAAGGGCTACTCTCATCAATGAATTGAAAGGACAGGCTATATATATATATATATATATATATATATATATATATGAATGTGATCCCCATCAAATGGATATATAGCTATGCCTTCGAAGGCATGGTCCTGTTTTGGCTTAATGTAGACAATTGCTGTATTTCTTTTCAGTTTATTTGCTGGAGACGGAATGGTTAGAATCTTTAGATTCTGTGAAATTTTTATGCAAACATCGAATGGATATAGAGCCATTCCTTCGCAGGCTCGGTTAGATAGGAAATGTATCTTTGATCTTTGAAGCTCACACCAATTTTCATTTGTGTAAATGTATCAAAAAGAGAGACTTGTTTTGTGCCAGTGATGAATGTCTCTGTACAAGACCCATGTCAGCAGGTGAATTGTAACATCTAAGAAGGCTTCACTCTTCCTTTTTATTTTTATTTTTTTGTAAATGTATGGTTTGCTTCTCTATATTTAGAGTGTTATTTTATAGTTAACGACACTACCAACTTGTTTCCCTGGCATTGATGCTGTTAATCTTTCAATAGCAATGAAAATGTTGATCCAGAATATATTTCCACTTCACTTTCTTGGCTCGCTTTTTTGAAATTCGATCCAACTTTATCCAGGTCGTCAACGTTCCAGAGAAGGGAGGTCGTAAGCATCCTCGAAGTGACAATATTCAGGTATTTCTGCACCAATGTTACGAAATAAGTGTGAATGATCGTGTGCTGCACTAGATATGGTAGCTCTACTGCCAGGTTTTTAACAAACAGACTTATGAATCTCTTATTTAGATATTTTTAGATAGATTATAATTTTTAGGTGAAGGCAAGATATGTATTCTAAATGCAAGCTATTGGTGGTTATTATTATTATTATTATTCTTTAAGAGTTCTAGATTAATTTTGTTGTTCTTTGCAACAATGTGATTGCACAGCCCATTCAATTTCTCAGTCAACTTTTGTTATTTTTAGGTTAAGGCATCAGACCATTCTTCTGATGTAAATTCAATAACTTTTTCTGCTGAACATTCAATAGCATGATAATCATGTCTTGATTTCAATGTCGCGATCTCCTACTCCCTCTCTCTCGATCTCCCTCTCACTCTCCCTCTCTCTCTCTCGATTTCCCAATTTGAGGCACGTTCCTTCGCCTCTCTTTTAAAATCAAGCTCTTATAAAATCATAGATTATTTATATTTTTTTAGGGTTTTTGGATTCGTTTTGTTGATAATCAGAAGAAGAAAATGGACAAAAAATTCCTCAAAGACAAGATTCTGGTTCGCATCTTTTCTCATTGTGTGGGCTGGGGCTCTACAGGTACTCTTTTTTTCCTTTTGTCTCAATATCACTCTCCTTCGTCATCTTGTTTTGGTCCGTGTTTCTGTATTTCGCTTCTTAATTGTCCTTTTTCATAGGGTACTAATGGGAAGATTGTGATTGTCCTGTTGAGGATATTCCTTGGGGTTGATCCAGTCCATGGTGGGACGCAATGGACCAGTGGTCTGGATTACCTAAAGCATGATCAATGGGCCTCCTAATTGGATCATGTTAGTTTTAAGTTGGACCTGAGAGGGATGCAACTGCCATTAGAGGAGTGCTTCCTCATTGTGAATACTGAAGGACGATAATTACATTTTTCCCATCAGAAATGCCATTTCTAAATGCACATCTTCAAGCACAAAACATGAACACCACCACACATGCCTATGTGGAATGCCTCCAGGAGATCAGAGCCATTTGTAGGGGGGTCCCCATGGATGATCATTTAAGAAGGAGATGGTGGTGGAGCCAGAAGAACTAGAGTATGGTAGAGCCATCTCTCTATGGTGCATGTGGCAGGGTGATGTGCTAATGGGTCTGCCTATAAGCAGGGCTGTATTTATGTCTCAAAAATTACACCTATTAGATAAACTCTATCCATTGGTGCTGCACACAAACAATAGGTAGAAAGCCTGGCACATTGAATCGACTTTTCAGTTATTTGATACTGTTGGAAGATACATTACATGAATGTTTCTTCATATGTTTCATGCCTACAAAAATGTATTTATTGAAAAGAAAGATACATATGGTTCTGGCTGAACGGACGTTCCGGATCTCGGGTCTCTCAATCACACATATATTCACATGTCTGACATGAATGCCGCACACTATCTTTTCTTTCCAAGTGGCATGTGCTATTTACTTAGCTGTTAATATGACTGCGTTTATTTGGAATGCTCACAACAACAAAAAAAAAAAAAAAAAAATCTAAATATGTATTTTAGTTGTCAATTCGATTGTTATGGCTGAGTTTGTTATCCAATTGAAATAAAGTTCCCATGTTAATTTATTCATTGCACCTGTGCCATGTTTCTTGAAAAAGTTGGGGATGATGTTACCCAGGAAAACACTTGGGGTTGAAGAACTTTCCTTTTTTTTTTTTTTAATGATATAATTAGATCACATTTTTTTGCCTCAGAATCAAGTGCACTTAATTTTGGGTCTTAATAGGATGAGGCCCACCATATGGGGTTGGGTTTTCAACCCCAGTTTGCATCTTAGATGAGGTTTGTATCTTAGATGATGTTATGAACCATTCATATTGTGGATTCTATACTACAGGCTCCATCCTAGGAATATTTTTTGAACGGATAATGGTGTTTGATGAATTTGGAACATTGAAAAGTGCACTTCTAATGGCTCATGTTCAAATCCAAGTGTTGAAGGTTAGGATCGTCAAGCACCATCTTAATATCATAGCTTCTATAAGGCAGTACTGAGAACATGAACTTGTTTATTGTTGGAATCAGACTAACAAATGGTTATTCTTCTAGTACTTTGTCTTCAAATAATTTTGATATGTGAACTTGATCTATTGCCTTTTTCTTTGTTCATATATTGATGCACTGGACAGTGCGGGCACATTTAGCAAAATTTACTTATTTTTTGTTGCAATACCTTTCTAAAGCACGTGGTTGTTAAAGCTTTTGGCATTGGAGTTGCATGTTGCTGATGTGGATGCATCCACCCCTATATTTTTGTATTTATGAATAGAAGATGTACAAAACAGAGATTCTACATTTTTTATTTTTTATTTTTTAAAAAATTTCTTGCTAATTACTAATACAGAAAAAATAAAATGCAGTCTGTTCTTTGTTTGCCAACAAGTAGTTGAGAGCTTTTAGCGGTGGGCATGTGCTCCAAGGACATTGGTTGGAAGTAGCATGTTGCCAAGTTACGTGACAAAAGGTGAGATGGTATGAGAGTAGGCATATTTCAAGAATGTACAGGCATTACATGTCCTCTAACAGTTGTATGCTATTTTTTCTTTTTCTTTTTGTTGTTTAAAAATGATTGTTTCTGTTTTGCGGGAAGATTTATGGCAGGCTGCATTTCTGGTTAGCACAGAGGTTTGTTTCAATTCTTTTTTCTTCTTCAATCAGTACATCTGCTTTTCAATGTTATATCAAACATTGCTAGAGTAGTTCATGTCAATGGAGTGAGCGGTAAACTATTCAATTCATACCGGACATGCTACCACAACTTGGACTTTACATGGTTTCTAGTTGTTTCCTTAAAAAACTGTATATAATTTTGTATCTTTTGAGTTTAGATCCATATTTTACACTCGGATTGATACATAATGGCTTCTGTAATATGTCTTTTATCTTCATTATTTATTGTTTATATTTGGCTTTGGATGGTGCTATTGCAAGAAGCTGATACAAATCATGTGCATTCATATGCTTTATATCAAAATTGAAATATTTTTGGATTACTAGTTTTTCCTATTATTTACTCATGTCTTGTTTTTCTGTTATTGTGGCTCAATTGGTTTTCTGGCTCAATTGGTTTTCTCCAAAAATGGTGAAGGGAAAGTGATATGCATCCCTATTGTGGTGGCGGTATGTTCACTCATTGGCGTTATCTTTTGTATTACATCTCTCAAATTAATATAAGGCGTCTCAAATTGATTGTGAAATTCACATGCTAAATCAAATGATTAAGTTTGAAAATTGATTGTGAAATCCACATGATAGAATCGCTTGTTATCTAGTTGAATCATGCAATACACATTTCTCATTCAAAAATTTTACTATTTTTTTTTAAATTATGAAATACAACTAGGAGCAATTTCTGGCCCCTAAGCAGAATCCTCTCCCCAAAGTTAGAGCCAAACTTAATGGAAAAGGAAGAAGAGGATGAAGCGAGAGCCACCCTAAGACACCATGCGCATCCCCTGTTTTGGGTCAGTTTTTTAAATTTGTATATATGGCTGACCTTAGACTGTACAGGTTTTTTTTTTCTTTTTTTCTTTTTCTTATATATGGCTGACCTTAGACTGTGCATCCCCTATTTTGGCTCTTCAAAAATTGAAAATGGAAATAAAAAGCTTGTTTTATTTCACTAAAGCATGCATCAGAATTTGTTTATTCACTTTAAACACATTTAGTCAGTAGGGTACTGTACTGACTAAAGGCTATATTATTGTCATTTTCTGAGTTTATGTTTCCCATCTATCCAATTTCAGATCTCACTGAAAGGTTGCTTCTTGAGGAGCGAGACCCCATGCTGAGTTTATGTCATTTTCTGAGTTTATGTTTCCATTGCACATGCTGTGGAGCTAACAAGATAAGGGGCAATCGACAGCTTGAGATTTGCCGAAGGAGATCTATTTCAGGCATTTCAGGTTCCTTTTCATTTTTTATTTAATCACTGGAAACTGTTTGGCTCTGTTTCTTGTTGGCAGCTTTTGCACACACTACACCAAAATTGTTTATCAAGAACGGCTAGTGCTTTGGTTCAGAAACGGTATTAAGCCATTTCTGATTGCACACGGTTCTAAACCGTTTCTACATGCAGGGAGTGTACACTCTTTCCATGCACATTTCTAAACGCAGGGAATATATCTACCTTCCAACTTTTAAGCCGTTCTAAAGCAGAAAAAAGTCCGATTTCACCGCAGCCATACCCAATCTCTCTCTCCTTCTCTCCCGCTCCCTCACGCCCGATTAACAATGAGGATTATGGGGGAGTCATAGTTCATGAAGATGCAATGTGAATCGTTTATACAAGATTTAATCAGCAATTATGATATTTGCAAGTTCTCTACATTTTTTTTTTGGTCTGCTGATACTTCTCTGTCAACTGCCTGAAGAACGGAAACTAGACTTGCTAAAGAGCCTTGCGGAATGTTCACCTTATACAACACCACAGGATTCACACCAGCTGCTTCCATCTGTTGTTCGGCAGTTAAAGGTACATATTTGCACAGAGTCTAGATTGTACTACCTCTTCTAGAATCTCTCATTATGAACGTGCATGTTATAATCTGCCCTTGCTCATGCACATGCAAGGGTACTTTTCATAAGAAGGTCCTTATGTAGTAGTGGAACTTTGATTTCCTTATGATTTTTAGTTTTGACTGTGCTGTATAGAGAAAAAGGTCATTTGTTGTGCATCTGTTCTCCCTGGTCTAGTGACAGTTGGCTTGGTTGCTGGAAGAAGTTGCAGTGCAACCTTTGTTCTTCCATTTGTCTGGTTTAAAATGTTCCACCAGTAAGGACCACGTATTTGTGCTCTTCTGATATTTCCTGATTTTTGTCTTCTATTGGAA
The DNA here is from genome assembly GCA_037074715.1 of Magnolia kwangsiensis. Lineage (NCBI taxonomy): Eukaryota > Viridiplantae > Streptophyta > Magnoliopsida > Magnoliales > Magnoliaceae > Magnolia > Magnolia kwangsiensis. The sequence continues at coordinate 18,562,891 of CM073586.1, forward strand.
TTTCCACAGACAAGGCAATAAGGATCTCCGTTCTTAACAGAGCTGAAGCAGAGACTGCTGCTTCCTTAGGGTGAGGCTTCACTGTCTGGGACTCGATACAACGTGCCCCTAATAAACTTCCTTGTGCTTTACGTAGGAATGCAGGTAACTTCTTTTGCCCCATTGGTTAGGCAGGTTAGGCTGGATTTCTTGGCAATCACATGCTTTGCTGCTGTTTGTTTCCTTGCTCTGTTGCTTTTAGGCTTTGCCATTTGGTTTTTCAGCAATTGTGCTCTCAGGTTTGGCTAAATTTTCAATTCAAGCTAAAATTAGCTACCTTTATTGAATCTCTGATCACTTCCTTGTCAAAGGTTTCTCAAGCCTTGGAGTGGAGAACTACAACAGGCACTTACATTCTTTTAACATCCAGGTCCATCTATAAAATGAGATTCATAGTTGATTGATCCATTGTATGGAAATCGATTAGGTGGTGGCCTTAGATTCAAGTACTTCAGACTCTGTTGCATCTACTTTTGTAACCATTGGTAGTACCTGAACTAGTACCCAAAGCAAACTAAATGGACATGAATTAAAAATATGAAATGATACTCAATTCACTTTAGTTGCACCACCACTATCAAATATCAATAGACATTCAAGACATTTGCTCTATATGGATCGTGTGCGCCTTGGGTAAATAACTTGACATTTCACAACGATTGATTGATTCTAAATTGTTTGGAATCTTATATGATTTGTGATATTTGGGATTTTTGATAAGCATGATGCATAGGTGCAATATATGCCTTTTGTTAATGTTTGGAGCAATCAATAGTTGTGAAGCTAGTTCCATTATATTAACTAGAATTCTTTGCTTGCTTTACTCCTATTTTCAAGAAATGGTGAAGGGTGGGAATCTAATCTTCTCATTTGATGCAACAAAGAAAGCTCGCTTTGGTGTACTCCTACGATATGCAAAAGATGAGCTTCAAATAAGATGGTTTGAGCTCCCAAATTGCTTTATCTTCCATAATGGTGAGTTTTCCTTTTTTCCTTTAACAGACCAACAACACTGTCTCGGGAAACATTTCAAGCTTACTATGCGTGATGTGCATTTTGCATCATAATCCTATATGTCATATCAAGCAGGGTTAATTGGCCGAGGCACTGAGGAGTCTCAGATGTGTGTTTGTGTTTCTAGTCTTTTGTAACATGCTCCCGTTCTTAAATCTTGATCATTAGTGGGGAGACTTTCCTTTTTCACTCAATTACCAATTAACTTCAATTTCTATAGTTATTTATATTCTTAGGTGGGAAGCACCTTGTTCCTGTGGGTCTAGGAGATGATGATCAATGCATTGAGGGAGCTTCACACGTCATCTCTGCAATGATATAATTTAAAGTGTAGCTTATTTTGTAAATTTGATTTTGCAATGAAACATCTTCAAGCACATTTTCTTATGTTTTTTATTTGGATTGATCTCTATTTTGATGGAATGTAATAAACTTCTGTTAATTTATTTCCTTTGACCCTAAATTTCGTGTTTATTAGGGTTTTAAATTGTTCTTAAAATTCTGTCCTAAAATCTGACCATTGGCAACATTAATTGGCGTTCAAAAACGTTTCTAAAGTTGTGCCCGAAATGTGACCGTTGCACCAGAACGGTTTATAACCGTTCCTAAAATTCTGGACCCAAAACGGTTCTCAACCGTTCCTGTTCCTCATTTAGGAACGGTTTGAAACCGTTCCTGAGGCATTCAGGAACGGTTTTAAACCGTTCCTAAATGACGATTTTGGTGTAGTGGTAACACCTAGTCCACTCCCATAAAACTAATGAATTCTGAAAATCCCGTGCAACACACTCCACCGCACGTGTAAGGAAAGCGGGGTATCAATAGACCGTCCATAATGAATTCTGAAAATTCCGTGCAACACACTCCACCGCACGTGTAAGGAAAGCGGGGTATCAATAGACCGTCCATAATGAATTCTGAAAATTCCGTGCAACACACTCCACCGCACGTGTAAGGGAGGCGGGCTATCAATAGACCGTCCATATAGTCGCCCATGTCGTGGATCAGCAGAACATTCTGGGCCCACTTTACACTCAATCTCTTTAGCTAACCATCAGTTTGTTTTTTTTTTTTTTTTTTTTAAATTCCTCCCGCAACTCATACGAAAAAATCAGGAATATTCCATACATAAGTAGCTTATTTTAAGTAACTTACTGTCTAAACGCCCTCTAGGGGCCACTAAAAAAATCATTGGGAGATCATTCCACAAATCAGGTGGGCCACTGTGTTTTAATCAATAGAAAACCGATCATCTATCTCAAGAATCAGGTTGATCAGCGGTCAGATAGAGAGTTTGAGAAACAAATGTACGGTTCCAAAAGGCTTGGATGAGGGAGCGGATTAGGTGAGACGCTGGACTCACCCAAGACGGTGCGGCTCTTAGGTGGAACCATCTTGATGTATGTATTCTGTATCTAGGCCGTTCATCCGTTTTTTCAGATCATTTTATGGCATTATGCTAAAAGCAGATCCAATTATCAGGTGGATCATACCATAAGAAACAGTGGTGATGGAATCTCATACGTACCATTAAATCCTTCTTATGAAGCACCTTATTCTCTCCGAAGTGTTTATTTACCATCCAATCTGATGATAAGGTCACGCAAGCCTGGAAAGGAAAAAAAAAAAAAAAAAACAAATATCGGCTTAATACAGAACCTTTGTGGCTCATTAATGGCGAATCAGCACTGTTTCCTACAATATGGTACACTGGATAATTTGATCTGTTTCATTTTTTGGCTAATTCCCTAAAATGATCTGAAAAAACGGATGGACGGCGTGGATACAGAATAAATACATCAAGGTGGGCCCCACTATCATGGGGAGTTCGGAGTCTCACCAAAACCATGCGAGCCTTGCGTGCTGATTGAATCACATTTTCTTTTAGTGGCTGTTACCCCTTACCGTTGGGGCCTACCTTAATGATATGCTGTATATCCACGCCGTCCATATATTTTTCGAGATCATTTTAGAATTATTTCAAAAAATTAAGCAGATAAAAATCTCAGGTGGACCACACCATAGGAAACGGTGGTGATTGAACGCCCACCATTAAAAATTTCAAGTACCCACTGAAATATTATTTTCCATCCAACCCGTTGATAAGGTTAAACATACATGAATGAAGGGAAAATAAAAATATCAGCTTGATCCATAACTTTGTGTTGTAAAAAAAGATTTAAATTGTCAGGCACTACTTTTTCCAGTGGTGTGGTACATATCTGATGTTTTCATATGAATAATTTTTGGAATAGCATACTAAAATGCTCTGTTAAAACGGATGGACGGCGTGGATAAGGAAAAAAAATTCATAAAGATGGCCCTACACAGAAAGGGTAACACTCACTAAGGTATTACCCGGGTAACACCCAATCCGTAAAACAAGTATAAAGACGAGAAACCCATGGATGGATGATTTAGATCCTGCCCGTGAGCCCGCGCATAGAGATATTCCTGTACCAGGGCTTTGTGGGGCCCACATAGATTACCGTGACAAATCTACTCCGTTCATCTGTTTTTCAAGACTACAATAGTATAGGAATCTAAAAATCAGTTAGATCGGAAACTCATGTGGGTCATACCACGTGAAATATTGTAGATTGAATGCCTGGGGTGACAGAAGTTTCTTTTTATCAGGATAATATCTCTGTCTACAGTTTTTCTTGAGTGGTAATAACCCTGTGAACGGTTTGGATGACATATAAACATCATGGGCAGCTCCAGTAAGGTTTCATCGCATACGCTTCTGTTTCCACTGTTATGTTTGGTGTGGCCCACCTGAGTTTTGGATCTGACTGATTTATCCTGTCCTTTTTTGGTCTTTTAAAACAGATGGATGGAGTGGATTTTTCACGGACATCTCAGTGGACCCCACACAGCCCCGGCCACAGGTATATCTCTGTGCCAGGAGTCAACGACAGTGCCACTGATCAACGTTCCTGATTTTGAACTGCAGTCCTTGCCACATGCGTTTAAAGGCTGCTCTATTGAATCATGGCCATTCCTCAGGAGGTTTGTTTTCCACACGCTGCACACGTGCCAATCTAGCAATCACCTGTCGCACGTATTACCAGTTCATAAGGTGGGCCTTTGCCAAGTTGAAAATATAAAAAAAATAAGGATGGTCCACAAATCAAGGGGCTGCACCCTTTCCCTTTTGGTTAGGGCTGAAAGTCCGGTGGGTTCAACCCCACCAACCCATGGCCGATCAGACATTCGATTGGACTCGGGCAAGATATATTGGATCTAGTATCAAAATTAGGTAAAACTTGAAACGGACTTGGGATGAAGCCTTAGGTTGCCCAACCTATTTGATCCATCATTTTAGCTTATTCGTTTAAAAAAAATAAAAGTTTTTTTATCATAAATAATTATATATATACCATGTATATAATAAAATTATAAATATAAAAATTTAAAATGTATATTGAAATATAATAAACAAATATAATAACAAAAATATTAGCATGTATAGCCCGATTAATCCAACCGTGACAGATTGAGTAACCTGGGGTTTCGTAAAATTGGGTTACGGTTGAGGCATAGAAACCTTAGATTGAACTAGGGTTGCACTAACTCGACCTGGCCTGCTCGACTTTTGGCCCTACTTTTGGTGGATCAATGGCAATCTTATACACACATTAGATGTCACATCTACATTTCAGGTTGGCTCATTTGCAGCTTGAGAAGATGTGTGGACTGTGGAGATAGTGCATGGACGGTATAGATAACACACATATATCACGGTGGGCCCCACATAGTTTACTTTGTAATCTATACGGTAACGAGTTCCTTATTAGGCAATCTACATCCAGTTAGGATGGAGACACCCACCGTTTGTAGGTGGGCCCCACTATATATGCTTTGTATATTCAAAATATGACACCAACGAAAGGACATAAAATAAAGATAACAATCACACCATTCTTTAACTTAAGCAGGCAACAGCACGTGTTTTGAGAATTTTTAGGCATGACTTTACGTAATGTGGCCCACTTGAGTTTGGATCAACCTGAATTTTGGTTGACAAGGAAAGTAGGCTCCACAAAGCATTTGTTTTGGATGCGGCCGTAAATAGTAAAAAGTGGGCAGTGACTTTTCAACCGTACACGTGGCATAGTTGTGGAGAAATCCAAGCTGTCAAAATCACTGACCCAAACTGCGGAAGGTGCTTACCTGAAAAGTTAAAACTGATAAGCCATCTAAATGTTCCTTTAAATTTAGACCACTTGTAACCATCCATTTGATGGTCATGAATTGGGTGGTTAGGATTACTTGATCATCAGTCTGATTTTATGGATATGCTCTATCCACAGTAGGACCCACAAGTTGAATGGTCTGGATTATTGTACATCAGTGCCACATGCACACATGTACAGAAAATGTGCAAAACAATATACTAGTCTGGCCCTGAGAGAGTTTATTGCCATGTCAACCCTATGAAATATCCAGGAAAGAGCTTTTGAGCGGTCTCCTATGCAACGTTGATCGCTTGAACGGTGGAGATTTATCCGCCGTACGCTTACAGTGGGATACTTCCAGGAAGTAGGGTGTGATGGGAGAGCTTTGATGCAACAAGAGATTCTACGTTGATCGCTTAAACGATGGCAATCTATCTGCCGTGGGATTACAGTGGGGTACTTCCAGGAAGTAGGGTGTGATGGGAGAGCTTGGGTTAGCCCACGCCACTGAATGTGCTTGCGTGGACTCTCGTGGAGAGATTTGGTAGTATATCTATGATGATTAATATAGACCATTCAGTTTTTGATTGATGGTTTGGATCATCCGATCAAAATCAATTTTCAGAGGGAACAAAAGGTGAGCTACAATAATGATGGTCCAGATCAACGATTGGAAATTTTGAGTTATAATCAATACCGTCTAGAGAGCTAGTGATTGATTGGCTGGCTAGGATCGTTCCATCTTTTGCATGGGATATGCAATTAGAAGTGACCCCTCATGATGGACGGTAGAGATCACTTATATGGATTTTTCAGATACATTCAACGTGGGTCATCCATTTCTTTTTCATATGATTAGAAAGTTAGGATCTTCGTCTCAAGTGGCTTTTCAAAATGGTTATTATCCACGTGCGGATTGCGTCCTGCCCACGCCTGGATGATAATCCATCTAGGCAGGGCTCTGTGGGGTCTAATGTAATTTTTTGGTTTTATCTACACCGTCCATCCATTTTTTCAGATCATTTTAGGTTATGATCCAGAAAATGAGGCAGATCCAAGGCTCAAGTGGACCACACAGTGGGGATTAAACTCCCACCATTAAAAACTTCTCGTGAGTGTTTTCCTTTCATCCTGGTCTGTATGAACTTATGAACGGGTTGGATGGCAAATAAACATCGCCATGGCTCTTAGGAAGGTTTCAACGGTGAGTTTCATTATGGCCGTTGCTTCCTGTGGTGTGGTCCAGTTGAGCATCAGATATAAACTAGACTCATCACCTAAAATGATATGAAAAATGGATGGACGGCGGGGATGAAACACATACATCACGGTGAGCCCTCACAAGAGATTCTACGTTTATCGCTTGAACGATGGCAATTTATGCGCCGTACGATTGCAGTGGGGTACTTCAAGGAAGTAGGGTGTGATGGGAGACCTTTGGTCAGCCCACGCCACCGAATGTGCTTGCGTGGACTCTCACGGAGAGATTTGGTAGTGTCTCTATTATGATTAATATGGACCATTTATTTTTCGATCGATGGTTTGGATCATCCAATCAAATTGAATTTTGAGAGTTAGAGCTCCCGATGGTCCAGATCAAAGATAGGAAATTTCGAGTTATAATCAATACCGTCTAGATAGCTAGTGATTGATTGGCTGGCTAAGATCATTCCATGAGATGTTCTTTTGGATGGGATATGCAATCAAAGGTGGCCTCTCATGATGGATGGTCCAGATCACTTATCTGAATTTGAACGTTACATTCAACGTGGATCATTCATTTTCCTATCCTTGATTCGAAAGTTCATCGTATCAAAATAACTTTTAAAAGGGTCTGAATATCCATATCACCAATACGGACTTTTCAGTGTAATGCGCGCATGAGAATTTATTACATGTTTAATGATCATCAGCCAGCGGTGTGGCCCACCTGAGCTTTGAGATATTTCCTTTATTTCCATCCGTATAAAGGACAGGATTTTGCATCTGATGGACGGAGTGGATATCATGAAAGTTCTACCCATCTGGCACTCGATCAGCAGTTAGCACACGCTCGTGTACCTATGCGATGTACGGTAGCGGTACACTCGAGCAGAGACCGGACGCGGCAGCCTTTCGCAGGAAGTCCTGCGCTGGGAAACCGGGTGGGGCCACAGTGATGTTTTTCAGGAATCATCAGCTCTGTCCATCCGTTCTGTGAGTATAAAATAATTGAGCAGGATTTAAGACTCAAGTTTGCTGTATTAAAGGAATAGGTATTTCATCCATTCCGTTCATCCATTTTTATATATCATTTTAAGGGTTTCTACAGAAAACGCGATTGATATAATCTCAGGTGGATCACACCACAGGAAAGGAATATTGATTGGATATCCATGATTAAAATTCTCCTAAAGCCCAATGTACTGTTTATTTGACATCTAATACGTTGATTAGGTCATACAGGCCGAGATGAAGGGAAAAAACAAAAACAGCTTGATCCAAAACTTTTATGGCCCCCAAAAGGTTACTAATGGTCGACGCTCATTCAACACTATTTGCTGTAATGTGGTCCGGTTGAGATTTGGATATATCTCATTTTTGTTTTTACATCATAAAATGATATGAAAAAATATATGGATGGCATGGATGAAACACATACATCATGGTGGGGCCCACTGACCACCGACCATCAGCCATTAGCTGGTGGCAGGGGGAGTAGCCAATCCGTTTCCCACTAACTGCCTCTATATTTCCCCAACAGTCGAAAGGTAAATATATGATACAGGGCCAGGATATTTGCACCATATATACATCTTTTCAACTTTGAATAATGGGACACATGGTTTGGGTAATCCAGACCGTTGCTATGTTGAGTCATACATGATGAAGAACAACGCTGATAAAAATTCTGGGATCAGGAGATCCCTGCCAGCAATTTGAATCATTGGGTATTTCTCTTTGTTAACCGTCTTTATGCAGCATTAAAATTTAAAGGTTAAGATTGTCCTAAGAAGAGGCATTTTTCAGACGCAGCTTCGGCAGATCCCTGACTGAGGAGCCCATCTTTACATATGTCTCTTAAATCCAAGCCGTTCATACGTTTTGACAGCTCATTTTACCGCATGATCCCAAAAATTTGCAGATCCAAATCTTAGGCGGACCATACCACAGGAAACAGTGGTGATTGACAACTAAAAACTTCTCGTGGCCCATAAAAGTTTTGGATCAAGCTAATAATTGTATGATCCCTTCATCGAGGTCATTGTGAAATTATCAACAGCTTGGATGGAAAATAAACATTCCAGTGGCCCTTAAGAAGTTTTTAAGTGAGTGTTCAATCACCATTTTGTCTTATGGTGGGGTCCACCTGAGATTTGGATCAGCTTCATTCCTAGGATAATCCACTACGTTAACTTTTAAAACGGATGGATGGCGTGGATTCAAGGCGTATGCATCACGGTAGCCCCACAGTCAAGGATCCAGGTGGGTGGTACCCCTGACAGTGGGGCCCACCGTGATGTATGTGACTACATCCACGCCGTCCATCCATATTGAAATATCATTTCAGTTTTTTATACGAAAAATGAAGTGGGTAAAAATCTCATATGAATCACATTTACAGTAAACAGTGATAAGTGATCATTCAAAAGTTCTTCTGGGCGGCAAAAGCTTTCCGTCAAAGATGATATTTATATAGGTCTCTTCACCTAGGTATTTTTGACCTTACCAATGGGTTGGATGGAAAATAAACATTCTGGTGGAATCTATAATCCATAAAGTTTGTAATGGTGAAGATTCAATCATGATAGTTTCCTGTGGTGTAGTCAACCTAAGATTTAGATCAGTTTCACTTTTCAGGTGTTTCCCTAAAATGAGATGTCAAAATGGTTGGACCGTTTGGATTTAAGTCACATACATCACTGTGAGCTCCACGTTCAGGGGTCCCACCCACCTCGGTGGATACAGCGATCCACCCAAGCCAGCGCCCTACACATGCCACTCTAACCAGGCTCTGAATGTTACATTTGAGCCGCAGGTTGGACGATGACAAGTCATTTTTTCAACCGTAAATTGTTTCTGATCATCCATGGCCCACCACAAAGTTCAGCAGTGAGTTTTTGGCTGCATGATCTGGACGGCATGTCCCACCTTCTATTTGGCTTAGTCTCTAATGCTGGGAAGGACATGAGGTCGAGCACCGTCTTCCTCAAGAGAATAACTATTCTGAATCCGCGAAACTGCTCTGAAGTCCTTAAAGAGACTTCTCGGATACATGAGGAAAGAAAGTAGAATAAAAATAATTTTTAATAAATTTAAAATTAATTAATAAATTCATAAAAACAAGTTCACAACCCTTTAAATATTGGGCACGACACAATGGAAAAGAAATCAAAATCAAACTAGAACTAAATCTTCTAGAAATCGTGACTTAGTCGTGATGCCTACTAGTGCGCAAGGTTTTCAGCCAAAAATAGTAAATGTCCTATTTGGCTTCATTAAACCATTCTCCTAATTTTTCTAAGCTCTTTTCGTGTTGGACACAACTCCTAAAGCAATGAGGACTTATACTCAAACTAAAACTTATAGTAAAAACGAAATTAAAATAGGAAAACTACTGTAGATCTAGGGGTTTTTCACAAATCTGGCTTGCACAACTCGGCGTAGCAAGGTTGGTTGGCTAAAGCAGCTCGTTCTACCCCAAAATCATATTTTACGTCAGATAACTCATTCCGAATTGCGATATACGCCCGATCTAACGTCCAACGGACCGGATCACTTCTGTAGTCGACCGGGCCTTTTTTGATCCATCTTGGCCATGTAACTGTCCGCAACCTGCTCTACATCAGTCTCATACACATAATCTTAGAGCGCCTTACAAGATTACTTATATGGTGGGCTCTCTATAGGACCTGATTTCCATGGGCTTGGTTGGGCCTAATTTTCAAGCCCAACAAATAAACCGGCTAGACATGGGCTCAGGCTTGAGAGCCTTATCTACCGAGAACGAGTCGAATCAAGCCCAGTTCAACTGTCGTTTATGGCTGGAGAACTAATTACCTACAAGCAATGGCCCGCTGGTGCCATCTTTCTATCAAGATGCCACTTGTGGAGAGCATCCATACCCTGAAATTGGTTAGCCCCACCATGATTATCATATGTTAGAAATCAGGATGGTCCGCCCATCGCATTGGAATAAATGGACAACAGACGATCAATGGCGCTGATGTCCCGCGACAAGCTGCGGTGTGGCTCTACAGGTGATCGGCTGATTCTTTTATAGCGATCGAGGACTGATATTCAGGCCTGCTGGCATGGGCTGGATCTAATTTTCAGTTCCAAAACAAAATGAGCTGGGCCCAAATCCAGCCCATGGAACCATATTCAGCGCTCTATATGCACCGTTGATTCAACCAGATTATGATTGCTTGGTGTTTCATGGGGGCTGTGATTTCATATAGGCCCACTGGTCTACTATGGGCCGGTCCAGTGGGCTTGCATGTTGGCCATGTGGGCCTGTGATTGCATCTCAATTTTGATGGCAACTCACCTGTAGGGCTCAAAGTCAGGCAGGTTGGGTTTGGTTTATCAACCCTAACCTAACCAAAGGTTCCTATACCTCAATTCTAACCCAACCCAATCTCAAGTAGCCCAACCCAAGCGAGCTCAGTTGGGTTGGTCAGCGGGTATATATTAATATTTTCATTATTACATTAGTTTATTATATTTTCAATACACGTCTTTATTTTGTACTTATGATTTTGTTAATTATATACGTAGTTATTTACTATAAAGAATTTTATTTTTCTAAACAAACTAGCTAAAATATAGGACAACTAATTCTTTAAAAGTTGTGTTGTATAGCGCGTAGTCTATTTTGGAGAGAAATCGAGTTTATCTTGTTAGCTTGGACCAATGAAACCCAACGGCATTGGAATTTCTTGTACCTTCAAGAGAGATGGTCTACACACAACTATAATTTATATGGAACTTATATATTGAACGAGTTCGGGTTGGGTCAGGCAACCCGAGACGTCAATCCAAGCCTGACTCAAGTTTTATCGGATTGGTGTTTATATAGCCCAAGCTTGAGATTAAACCCGACACATCCTACCCAAGCCTAACACAATGCTGGGTTGGTCATGGTCGGTCGGGTTGAACCTGCCTAACCTTCTGCCATACTCACCAAAATGAGAAGGGTCCATGCTCTTACCCGGGTGGTAGACTCCCAGGAGTTTCATCACCGGGTCAAGGGTTGAGTACCCACCAGTGGTGAAATCCCACGGCATGCGTGTGTGGGGTGTGTGTGTGCGTGTGTAAAAAATAATAATAATTCAGAAAAAAAAAAAACTCACCAAATGAGAACTGGATCCTTTTGGGCCTTATCATCATGGCCATACACCAAAATTTTGCACCAGTATGGTGATTGTCGTTGGACCTTTTTCTAATCAGAGGCTAGGATTACCCGATCAGTGTGATTTTTTAGGCGGACCCATCATCCCCCTTTCAGAATCCTTTGGAAGTAGGATTACAAGGAAAAAGATTTCCAAAAAGACGAGTTAATACTGTTTGGATGGTAGAATGCATGTTATAAAAAGATAGATTAGTTGATTTCAAGAGCTAAAAGTGGCATATGTGGGCCCAACATGAATTAACCGTCCCACTCAAAAATCTCTTTGAGTAAACTATCTTAACCATGGCTTGGAAAATGAATGGTCCGTTCTGATCATACTTGTCAGATGATCTAACCATGGGACTAGTATTTGGCAAAGATGGATGGTCTACATTGATCATACAAGAAAAGGTTCCTTCATTGATTTAGACCATCTTTCATGTGGGACGCACCTTTGATTACACATTCTTGAAAATCACTTCAATTGAATGATCCTAACCATCTTACTAGTGGTTGGGAAAATGGATGATCCGTATTGTGACCAATATTAGAAAAGTTCTGATCATTGGTTTGGACCATCTATTGTATGGGGCAGACCATTAATAGCTCATCGCCTTTAAAAAATTACTTTCATTAGACGATCCTAACCATTCAGCTAGTAATTGAGAAAATGAATGGTCCATAATAATACTATAAAATATTAGTCATTAATCTACACCATCAAAAAAGTGCAGTCCACCTTTGATTGCTCATCCATTTTAAAAATCACCTCGATCAGATGATCCTAACCATCCAACTAGTTGTAGGGAAGATAATGGCCCACATATATCATAGTAGAATAAGCCTAATCATTAAACTGGACCATCCATCACATAGAACTCACTTTTAATTGCCATCTTTCTCAAACATCACTTCATGGTCAGGAAAATGAATAGCCCATGTAGATCATATTAAAAGTAGTATAATCATTGATTCAGATCATCTTTCATGTGGGGCCTATTTTTTTCCTCATCCTTATCAAAAATTACTTTAATTGAATGATCTTAACTATTTTATTAGTGGTTGGGAAAATGAATGATCCATATTGATAATATTAGAAAAGGTACTAGAAAAGGTCCAACCATTGATTAGGACCATCTATCATGTGATTGCCCATCCCCTTAAACAATTACTTCCATTAGATGATCTCAACCATTCGGCTAGTAATTAATAAAATGGATGGTCCATAACCATACTATAAAAGATTCGATCATTAATCCATAGACTATCAATTATGTGCGGCCCACATTTGTTTTCCCATCCATTACAAAAATCACTTTGACCGGATGATCCTAACAACCCAACTAGTGGTAGGAAAAATGATGGTCCATGTATATCCTACTAGTGTCAACCCGGTCATTGATTTGGACTGTCTATCTTGTGGAACCCATCTTTAATTGGTCATCCCTCTTAAACATGGGAAAATTGATGGGCCCACATTGCTTGCACTAAAATTAGCATAATCCTTGATTTGGATCATCCATCATGTGTTGCCCATCTTTGATTGCCAATCCCTCTCAAAAACCACTCAGGAAGATCATAACCATCCGGTTAGTGGTTGAAAATGGTCGGATCATTAATTTAGACCATCCATCATATAGGGCATACATTCTATTTCTAACACTATTCATATTCATAATTTATCACTTAATCATTTGTTATTGATTTAGATATGAAGTAATTTTTTTACTTATACTAACTATATTTCGCAAAACCAGTGGACAAAGAAGTTGATCGTGGTGGTGTGTAGATAAGGGTAGCCTAATCTACTTCAACATCTTGATAATCTTTCCACCACTGCTCTAAACTTTCCTTTAAGTAATTAGTGTTCTTTATTCTTAATAGCATTTACACACACAAGGTAAATTTACCCATGATCACATTTCTAATTATTAGGGTTGCGAGCATGATAAATTTCATTCATTTTTATTTGACATAATTCACTCTTATGTAGGGGGACATGAATTTGGTATCTAGTAAAGGTGATTTATATATTATGTTTCATTTATTTTAGTTTTGTTGGATTTATCTATCTTATGAAAAAAAAAAAAATTTGAATTCTTGAACATTTATTTTCAATTTTCCTCCATGGTTGAGGCATTATTCTACAAAAACTGGAATATTTCAAACAAATTTTATTGTTAAGATGGGATTTTATGAAGGTTTGAAATATTCCAAACAAATTTCGTTGGGGAATGTTCGTCACTTTCCTTGCTTAATATGTTTATTTCTCTTGACGGCATTCTTCAATTGTCTTTATCTCAAAACACCCGGTGATCATCTCATAAGTGTGACTTAGGTGGTTCTTAAAGATCTACCTTAGAGTTCCATCAATCCATTTTTCAGAGATCTAGATCATTCATCCAATGGTGCCATTAGAGGCCAATGATCAATTGTGTATACCATTACACAGTTTTTTTACATGAGCATCATTGTCGGGCGTTGGAACTCTTTAATATTGCCTTTGTTAAAAAAGAAGCAAAGTTTACAACAAGGAAAAGAAATAGATGAAATGAATAAAATCATATTTGTGAGTTTTGTTGATGTTGTAATCTAGATGCCCTTATTAGATTGTTGCACACCAGCAAAAGCAAACAACAATGGAGAACTTGGCTACAACAGAGGATCCTCCAGTGCCTAAGTTAGGGCAGGGAATCCAAGTCTAGTAGAACGTTAGAGTTTTTAGTGCATAACTTTCTCCTTAAGCATGGTTCTTATTTATAGTAGTTTAGTGCTAATTACGTGCATGACAATGAATCTATCATTCAGTTGCGAATCATAAAGGGTATCGTCCCCAAAACCCAAGGCGTTATCCTCCGCGAAGATCTCAGGATCTGATCCTCCCTGTATCAAAAGGAGATCCCCCAGTGATTGGCTTCCGAGGAGACTAGGCGTAATACCCTGAAAATCGGGGGTTGTGCATACGCTCGGCTCCCAAGTTCCCGGGTATCACCTATACCCAATTTTTATAGTTTTATGATAAATCAGGTTTAAATGTGCAAATGGGAATTACTGGAAACATGAATCATAATTCACAACTAGTCTACTAAGATGAAGGAGTCTAAATATATACAAGCCTAAATTAATACAAACGGGTCGCACAAGGTGTTGCCCAACAAAATCACAAAAATATATCCAAAAGGGATTATGAGCTGAGTCCAACACTTAGCGATCCAAGTCCACTCGCGAACTCTGCGGCGAACCGCCCATCGACTGGAAATAGGACAACTCGTCCTCCTCATACAAGCTCACGCCGCGAGACTCCTCGTACCCGGCGTCACCTGTAACTATTGAAGAGTCTGGTTGATATTTTAAAACACCGTCCTATAGTGGGAGTGAGTGATCAACTCAGTGGATGCTATTAATCTTAAGTTGTAACAGGCATTTATTACATTATGAACTTAATGAAAAGCAAACATTCATAAATATCTAACTAATCTTGTTAATGTATATGCATGATAAATGATATGATGCATACCCTCATCACAACACTCCCTCAGATCGACCTCGACTATCGAACCGCCAACCTAACTAGTGCGATGCGATGATAATGTTAGCCAAGTTCTTAGTTAATTCCATTCATCCAGTAAGTTGGAGAAACTAATACACCCCACGTATCAATACCCTTAACTAGTTGTGATGCCAAGGCCCTACAACGCGCGAGGCCTGGGCACTGCGATCCTTAATCCCATTGGGTTCTGTAACATCCCGTCCAACTAGCACAGTATCCTGGGGTGTCCACATAGGATTTTTCGCAGGACCGTTCTTTTAGACTACTCGTGGTGAGGTACCGCTAGTAAATTAATCTAAGATTAGCCCAACTTAGTAGACCAAACTGGTCATGATAGGACCTAGTGTGGGCCACGAAGCCAGATGGTTGTTTTCACTTAGCATCAGCCCATACGGGCTATACTGCGACGCAGGAAGGTCAGAAAATTATAAAATTTTAGGGAATCATAGATCTCACTGGGCTTGTGGTCCATCGTGGACCACAGACTCGTTGGACACCCAGAAGTTAATTATCCAAGCCGTTCCAACAACACATGTCAACCCACCCAAGGCCAGAGTTGAAATCTAGCATTGGTAAATGAAACCAAGACTCTAAAATTTTTAGCTTTTAGATTTCTTTTAAATTTGTGGTGAAGGTCTAATGTAGTGTCCTACGCCCGTCCACCAAATCTGAGACCCGATTGTGGCACAACGACTGTTGATCGCAAATCGGAATCGTACGATCAAACTTCATATCCTATCGTTTCTAAATTTTGTATGGCTCTTCATCAGGCCATAAACCATATACTCTATAAGTTTCATGGCCAAGGGGTCACCAGAACTCCCCTAAAAACCAAAATGGTCCCCACAGGGCCTTATGAGGATTGGAACCGTAGGATTAAACCCCACATTCGTTGTTCTGTTTGTCCCCAAACTTTGCATGACCCCTCATCAGGCCATGAGAGACTTACACACCAAATTTGGTGGCTTATGGGGTGTTAGGGCCACCCCAACACCAATAGTGAGTCCTAAAAGTTTATTTTGGGAATTTGATGAAACTTAAGGCCAAATGGCCCAAGTCTAGCAAATAAAGCCTAACTGTCACGCCCCAAACCCGAAAATCAAATTCATAGGAATCTCGATCACCGAATCCAGTGTCGACAGCCTCCGTAGTACCCCATTCTCGGCTCCTAGCATTCATGTGCCAGATTCCGATCCTAGGATCCTACAAGGAGGATTTTTTTTAAAAAATATACATTTAACTAATAATAGGCATAACCATAAGATTACCCAATTCACAACGGCAACATCGTCATCACATATCCACTAATATCCACTAATAAGGAGGATTTTTTTAAAAAAAATGTACATTTAACTAATAATAGGCATAACCACAAGATTACCCAATTCACAACGGCAACATCGTCATCACATATCCACTAATATAATCATTTGAATACAATACTGAAAGGGAAATACATAAATAGAGAAATCAAGCTCTAAAAGACCACTGCACGCTCCAAGCTCAGCACTGTTGCGCCTAACATCACCTGCACGCATCTATCGTGCATAAGCTTATAGAAAGCTTAGAGGGTAGTGTAAGTGTGTGCACAAGGTAAGTGTCAAGTATTCAATACAATGTCATAATCATACAATACCGAAAATACTGGTAATTCATAATTCGTACATCATCGGAATAAGCAGAAATACTGACAAGTCCATAAGTCAATAAATATCAGGATACGCAATATATAACAGTTATACAATAAAGAATTATAAAGAGCTAAATATCAGATGTCGAGGATGTAATGCAATATACAAATCCTGCTAAGTCTATCTAGGCCATATAAGTGCAGAAACATGGCAACCCAAAATGTCATATGCCTGCGGATGTAATGCAATATGCGATGTGAATGAAATGACCATGCTTGGAGTGTGAAGTCGGGATGATAGTACGTAGTATCGCAGGCTACGGGGTCTGTCACAATGGACTTCTATCCAAACCAGTCTCATACCTAAATTTGGATAGTGAGACTCAACGTGGTAAACTCCTGATCTCAGGTTGGTCGTGCGCCCAACCGAAATCCTTGCCATAACGAAAGTACACAATAATTAGTTGTGCACCACCAGCCCGAGTGGATAGTGAATGAATGAATGAGTGAGCATGTAACTCCTACTCGATAAGTCCACATATCAGTACAGTTCCTCTCTGAAAAATCACCGGGGTCTATTACACTCCAAACCAGATTACCGCCCCATCCCGCGCACAAGGTGAGTGGAAGAGACCTCACTATCCTCCTGCCAATATTGGGCCCAGCTCGTCGATAGCGGACCCATTCCTCGAGCTGGTCAGACTCAGCCTAGTATTACCCCTCCTCTCAGGCAGGTAAGGCCGCACCCCCTTCCAACCAACCACAACACAGTGGGAGACGCAGCCTAACGGTGTATGACCCTTATGTACTCATACATCCACTCGGTCTAGACGTTGGAGCAACCTCTGGAACCAAGAGGGTTTAGAGACTTTCACCCAGAGATATCTATAGCACCCCATGTAGAACAGATTTTTAGTGTCCCATCTGGTCATCCACAATATGCCTGTGGAGGCTACGGCCCTGATGTCGCTAGGGCATACAGTAATCACAGCACACAATACAAGATGCATGAGCCATACAATCCAGTCATACATCAATCCTGCACATATCGTGCGCTCATGTGAGATAATCTCTGCCTATCAGGGAGCCTCATAACAACCGGCACTATGACATATGCAATGGTCAACCATATCTCATAACAGACATACAAATGATGCGTATGGGTATTTATCATGATGTTATGCTGTCACATTCTCATAATCGGTATCAACAATCGGCCTTGACAATGTGAACATTTAACCAACATTTCCACCAAGGAATGACCCGCATAGAATCAAACATATAATGGACTCATAGCCTCACAAGAGGGACACGTAATCAAGTGGGCCGCATCACATGGGCCCAATACACATCGCTATGGGCTGCATCACGTAGGCTAGAAATACATCTCAATGGGCCTCATCATATGGGCCTCTTATACATCAAGTGGACCGCATCACATGGGCGCACCAATGGTCCTCGTATACATCCAATGAGCCGCATTAATGGGCACAATCTCAATCGGCCATATCGCATGGGCCTCAAATATATCATAATGGGCCTCAAACACGGGCTGAATACACATCACAACGGGCCTCAAACACGGGCCGCATATACATCACATTGGGCCTCGACAATCGAAATCAGCAATCGGCCACGACAATCAAAATCGGCAATCGGCCACGACCATCAGAATCAACAATCGGCCACGATAATCGGTTACGATCGATAATCGGTTACGATCCATAATCGGTAATTGACCACATCAAATCAGAATCGGTAATCAGCCTCAATCGATAATCGACAATCGGCCACGACAAATCAAAATCGATAATCGACCTCAATCAATAATCAACAATCGGCCACGTCAATCGGAGTCGGTAAGAATGGGCCTAATGGAAGGTCACAATGTGGTCATTAACCCACCATTGCCCATTAATGTGGCCATTTAACTGACATTTGCCCCAAGGAGTGGCCCACATATAGCCAAACGTATCGTAGGCCCATGGCCTCATATACATCAAGTGAGCCGTATCAATAGGTCGTATCATATGGGTCTCGAATACAACTCGATGGAGCACGTCAAAGGTCCATAAATACACAATAGGTGGGCCCTGCACATGGGTCTAATACACATCACATGGGCCGCATCACATCCCAGTGGGCTACGACATACAGGCCGAAAGTACATCACAATGGGCCTCATCATATGGGCCAAGAAAACATCACAATGGGCCTTACCAAATAGGCCAGAAATATATCACAATAGGTCTCGCCCACGGGCCTCGAATACATCACATTGGGCCTCGCCCACAGGCCTCGAATACATCACATTGGGCCTTGCCCACGGGCCTCGAATACATCACATTGAGCCTCGAATACATCGTATTGGGCCTCGTCCACGGGCCTCGAATACATCACATTAGGCCTCGCCCACGGGCCTCAAATACATCACATTGGGCCGCACGTCCCATGGACAGTGTGGATAAAACATACATCCAGGCAGACCCTATATAATCTAGATAGTCAGGATATGACACATATCATGGTGGAGTCCCCACCATCCTAACCTGATGGACGGTGTGGATTAAATCAAACATCAAGGTGGACCACGTGTATAGGGTCCACGTCCAACACGTGGATGGGACGGCGGATGAAATACTTACATCATGGCCAGTCCCACATACAGATGGACGGCATACATACATCAGGGCCCCAACTGGACAGACAGTGTGAATATACAATGCATGCATTATGATGGGGGCCCACTGTCCACGCTGGACTGAATGGTGTGGATCAAAACCGATGCATCACCATAGTGTCCCACCATCTAGAATAGATGGGCGGTTGGGATAAAACACTTGCATCTCACGTGGGTTCCTCCGCAAGGGGTAAACCACGTACATTGAGGTGGTCCCACACCACTTGCCAACATGGTACAGTAGCAGCAAGCTGCTGGTGTGAGGTATACTACCCAATCCGATTCCCAGATGGGTCACCATCTGGACGGACGGTGTGGATCGAATCCACCAGACGTGGGCCTCGTCAAAATGGATGGGCGGTGGATATGCAATACATACAATCAAGGTGGGACCCACGGAACTTGCTGACGTCATCACAGCAACCACATGCTGTTGCGGCCCACAGAAATGACGTCAACACATCAGCTAGGAGGTGGGGTCCACATAGATCGATGACATTGATAAAGCACATGCGCCATGTGGGCCTTTGACCATGTGGACGGACGGTGTGGATGTAATACATGCCTCGAGATGGGGTCACGAAACTTACCGAAGTCAGCAGCAGCTCAAGTTGTTGGGCCCACTGTCCCATGGACGGTCTGGATACAACATTACATCATGGTGGACCCCACGGAACTTGATATCGTCAATACATTAGGTATGCATTAGCTGGGTGAAGTACACTAGTCAATCAAAGCATTAGCTGGTGTGAAGTACACTAACCAATCAAATTTTAGAGAGGTGAGTCCCACGTAGGCCCACCAAATATACAATATAAATATATTAATATAATACTTTATATTGTCAATAAAATATAAGGTCTAGTCCAGCGTGTCCAGGGTCCAGACGCTGGACGTTTGGATGGACAGTTTGGATGTAATCCATACAGCAAGGGTGGGGTCCACTGACCGTCCAGTAGCCCAGCAGAATGGCTGGACGGCATGGACAAAACACATACGTCATGGTTGGGACCCATGATCCAGCTCGTGCATCACGGTGGGGCCTGCTCATCAGCGCACAGCGCAGCAGCGCTGCACGCCCTATGAAACACTTGCATAAGTGGGTCCCATGTGGGGCCCACTATAACGTTTACTTTCCATCTGATCCATTGATAAGGTCCCACGGACCCAGATGAATAGGAAAAATAAATTTCATATTGTTCTAAAACTTCTGTGACCCAGAAATGGTTTTCAATGGCTGACGTTCGATCCCACTGTTTCATATGACGTGGGCCACCTCAGCTCCATATAAGGCTAATTTTTGAGGTGGGGATCATAGTTAAAAGGGGCCCACCATATGTACGGCATGGATGAAAAATACACATTATGGTGGGGCCCATGACTAGGACCGTGGGTCCCTGGTCGTCCGCCCACCGCCCACAGCGCAGGACGCCTGTGCGTCCTCTCTCTCTCTGTCAGCAGCAGCAGTCGCTGTTGTTTTTATTTTTTTTGAAAAATTGTGATTTGAAGTTCTTCATACGTGGGGCCCACATCAACTAAATCCAGTCCATCCATTGCACTCCACGGCTCAAGATCAACTAAACGATCCCAATATGCGGCAATGTTCTAGCGTATCGAAACATCGGGGTGAGTTTTAACGGTAAAAAGACTGTTTTTCTTTGGTATGGCCCGCCAAATAATCAGATTCATTTCATTTTTCGGCTCAACGCCTAAAATGAGCTGAAAAATGGAATGGACGGCGTGGATTTGATCTTTACATCAAGGTGAGTCCTACATGAGTGGACCAGCCAAAAGCTTTAAGTATAATATATTTTATGTTATTATTATTTTTTTTTTTCTATTAGCTGTTAGTTCACCCTGTCAATACACGCACTCCATGTCCAGCGTCCAGCGTCCCTGGACGGCATGGATATAACACAAGCATTGTGGTGGTCCCATATGGCACCTTGCGCTTCACATTGAGGTGGGTCCACACCTGTGGGACCCACCATCTTTGGATAAAATGTAAATTTGTGTATTTCCTTCAATTAGGCCCGCTTAAATGGACTGCTAAGTAGGCCCACTAGGTGGACCACATGGATGTAAAACATATCACAAGGTGGGCCACGATCAAACACATAAAAAGAGAGAGAGAGAGAGAGAGAGAGAATAGAACACCCACCTTTGATCTTCTTGGACTTTTTCTTTCATCAATGTATGTCAGAGATCCAATGGATGCACTTCAACGGTTGAGATCAACTTAGGATGGTGGAGATGGGAGATAGGAAAATGGGCCACACTTGCTCTCCATGGAAGTCATGGACGTTGGGTGCTCTCATGGGGTTGCTTGAGAGAAAATGATAAAAATGAGAGAGAGAGAGAGAGAGAGAGAGAGAGAGAGAGAGAAATGATGTGAGTGATGGAGTGATGGGAAGAGGGATGGGTGAAGTGATAGAAAAGTTGACTTTAGAGTACTTTTATAAGAGAAAGTATGGTGGCTTTTACTTGACATATGAAGTGATGGATGGGATTGATTGATGTGACATTTCATAGAGATTCCCTCGATACTCGCAACGCGCGGCATTTTCTTCAAACTGAACATGGGCTCACATCTCCTGGCCTGGATACCGCCTCGGCACGCGATACGTAACATCAGAACCGTATCGACGCCGCGATCGCACTAGTACAAGTCTCAGGTCGAGCCAACTCTAATATATGAGACACGACTCGTGATCGCGCGCAAACGCTGATAACTGATCGCGTGTCGCCGGAATTCGACCGGAAGGATCGCGGGAGTTGACGGAATAGTACGGACTAGGATACGGGTCTTACACTAACCCTTATCTCATAACTTTCACCACAACCACCATTACCAAGGGAGTAAAGAGAGAGCAAGGAGAAGGAAGTGATAGTGAAGGTGTAAAAGGTGGACTCTAAATCGAGGTGGTGCCGAGGAAATCAAATATTGCAACTCCATACCCTTTCTCCAAAGAAAATCCTACACCACCACCACTATAATCATTCTGTTGAGCATCTAGGTAAGATCATTAAGCCCTTTTTCTTGAAACCCATGTATTGAGAAAGAATTGACTTGGATTTCTCACATGCAAGAGCTTGTTTTAGGGATTTCGGCCGATCGACCTCAAGCCCTCATTCCTTAGTCGTTTTCCAAGTCTCCAACGACCCATAAATGTAGACTATTGCTCTTAGGTGGCCTAGCACCAATTCTATTATGAGGTTAATGACTTTGCTTGCTTCAATATTATATTTGAAAAATCTAGAGAAATCCTAGGAGTGATATGTTTGTTGGAATTGTATGGATTGCATGCTTAGCTCTCAAATTGGTATTGATCTTGCCTCTTACATGATATTATGTATGGATGATAGTTTGCTCATGTTTGCTTGATTCTTTTTCTTCATATGTGGTGTTTCATTGTATATATGATTTATTACCTTTGTGCTTATGATTTCTTAAGATGGAGGAAGTGCTTAGCTTCCTCACACCCCCACACACTCACACGCACCTTGTTTCATGATAATGCTCACTTGCTTAGTAGGAGTATCCATTTTGTATGGTTGAGATGAATGAGAACATGATATTGTTATGTTAAGTTGATAACATGAATGGTTAGCATGTTATGGATTACCCTCACCCTCTTGGGTTAGTCAGGAACATGATAAGAGACGGTAGTCTCATCGGTAGGACTATGCTAGGGCTAGACCCATGGGTTTGGGCGGATGTACTCGGGTGGCTGTAGTTCGACTAAATGGGTCCCTTGTTCCTGATGTCACTCGTCTCACACTCGCCTGATTCGTGCAGTCTGGCCTAGTATCTGACCATCCTTGATTGTTAACCCTATTTGCTCACACATGTATGAAATTTGGAACACCCTGCAACCGTAGTGGCCTACCAATAACCGATTGCAACTGATCCACAGCCTCGTGAGCCGGGCATGGTGGAATGAAACAGTGTGTCCGAGCTGTTGGCCTACGCTGGGGTACTGCGCCTCCCCATAATAATCGCGAGTGATCCCTTTCTCTCAGCACTCCTCATATGCTTGAAGTTGGGGATGAGGAACCGGACGGGATCATGAACCGCGGGGCCTCAGCCTGACGCATTAGGAGGCCTTGGCCTCGCAACCAGTTTAGGGCATTGATACGTGGGGTGTATCAGATTCTCCAACCTACTGGATGAATAGACTTAATTAATAACTCAACTAACATGATCGCATTACATCGCACTAGTTAGGGTGGCGACTCGAAAGTTAAAATCGCTCTGAGAGAGTGTAGACATACGCAATCATTAGATGGAGTCGCTTAAGGGAGCGTTGTAGTGAGGGCATGCATTATATCATCCCGCATGCATGCATTTTAATAAGAGTTGTTATGTGTTGATGATTGGCTGCTTTCTATTAAGTTTATATTATAATTGATGCCTATTATAATTTAAGATTAATAGCACCCACTGAATTGATCATTCACTCCTACTCTGGCACGGTGTTTTAAAACACTAACCAGACTTGCCCGTAGATGCAAGTGATGCAGATTATGTGGAGCATGACGATACGAGCATCGAGGAGGAGGACAAGTTCTCTTATTTTCAGCTTATGGGCAGGACCTCATCGGATCAGTAGATGGGCCGTTGGATCACTAAGCAGTGGGCTTAATTCTATTCATTTTGGACATACTATTCTTTTATAATTTTATTGGGTGACGCCATGTGCAACCCCTTATTCTTTTGGACATGTATATATGTATTTATATTTGGTCTCTTTCATTTCAGTAGACTTGTGTGATGATGCTTCATGTTTTAGAAATTTTCAAATTTGTGCAACTAAACCAGATTAAACGCATATTAACGAAATTGGTTATAAGTGACACTCGAGATCTCGGGAGTCGAGCGTATGCGCGACCCTCAATTTCCAAGGCGTTACAAGTTTTCATCCCCGACTTTAAGCACATGGGGAGTGCTGAGAACTGGGATTACTCGCGGTCACTACGGGGAGGTTCGTCACCCCAGCGTAGGCCGACAGCTCAGACACAGTGTCCCATTCCACCATGCCCAGCTCACGAGTCGGTAGATTGACTTCAATTTGGTTATCAATGGGCTACAACAGTTGTAGGGTGTTCCATGTTCAATACATAAGTGAGCAAACATGGCTAACAAATAAGGTTGGACAGTAAATGGGCTAGATCGCACGAGTCCAAGCAAGCACGCAACAGACGACATCAGGTACGAGTGACCCATGTAGTCTAACTACTGCCACCTAGCACACTCGCCCAAATTCATGGGTTTAGCCTCAGGATGGTCCTACCAACGGGGCCACCTTCACTTTTCTCATTTTCTTGACCAACCCAAGGGTTGAGGGTAATTTTATGTAACACCCTGAAAAAATTCGTACTTGGACTCGAGTACCAACTCGACCAGAAATCGCGTAGAATTAATTCCTTTGAAAATTATGTGTGAGTTAGCTAGCGCAACGCTAGAGTAGCCGAAAAATAGTCCCTGATCACTTTAAATACGTTCTACAAGACCTAAAGAGAGTAGAACTAATGACGCTATAATATTCTAAAACCTCGGATCAAACTCTAAACCGGTTTGTTCTCATGACCTCCTTGAAACTTTGTATTGGATCTAGACCGCGCGTCGAAAGTCCGATACCTACAATCTTAGACCGTTATAACCGCCTAGCTGGACTTGACAATCATTTCAAAAATCAAGTCCAACAGATATTCATAGGCTATTTCATTGAGCCTGGAGTGAAGAGAGTGAGAATAGGGTTAGATTTGGAATTTGAAATTCAAATCTGGCACACGACTTGACGCGTTATTATTAAGCGTTCTGACCGTCAGAATTCAGCCAAATTACACCCTTGGATCAGGAAAAATTTCTATTTCATATCATGAGACTTGTAGACCTGATCTACGTGCGATGACCGCTGAACTGAAATTGGACCGCCACGTGCGATCTACGAACACTATTGGTCTGAAAATGGGATGTGAGCGACATCCGACGTGCATGAACTTAAGTCCGATCGCGTTCGGCTAGGGGACCACCAGAAATGTCTTTTTGGGCCGAAATAGCCCCGATTTGGTTAGACATCAAGTAAACATTGTTCTTAAGCCTGTTTTGGGCAAGTTTTAGGTTATAAAAAGGGCCTTAAACCCTCACTTCTCTCACCCATCCGAATTTGCTAAAAACCCTAGCTGGTGTGAGAGAAAAGGTGAGAGATTGTGAGAGAGAGAGGGAGAGAATTTCCTGCTGCTTGCACTACATGTTGCACTTGCTTAAGCAACGCGCCTCAATCACTTTTTCGGTGATTTCGCCACGATTCTAGGTAAGCAAATATCCCAGATACTTGCTAATTTAAGGTTCCTTTGGTTCCTTAGCATGGTAGCTGATACATCTTGTAAAATAGGTTCCCGGTTTGCCGTAGACGAAGCGTACATGCTCCGTTCGAATCAATACACTTATAGGAGAAAAGGTGTGGATTTTAGACGCTTTGATTGACTGTTTTCAACGCTTTCAATGTCGTTTAATAGTAGATTATCGACGGCAATGCCGTTTGACATGTACAACATACGGTCTGTTTCCTATTTCATAAGCAGACGAAGAATATGAGATTTAGGGCATTTTAGTCATTTGTAGGAAATATTGTTTTCATCCATATTTTGCGGATGTGATTGACATGGCTGCTTGTCGCATTAGGATACTAGGAATGCGTGCATAATTAGTTTGGCGAAGAGATTCGCCTAAATGCGCACTTTGAGTCCACATACTGTATGTAGACTTAAGTGTGTAGTTTAAGTGTTTGTATAAATGCTTGTATTAGTATGTATTGAATTAAATGGTGTTATGAATTAGTTTGAGATTGAATTCTCAAATAATATGCTGATGTAAATAATTTCCTACATGTTGGATATATGCATGATTTCATTATATGTATGAAATGCATGTGTTAGATGATTTACTTAAGTTGTATGTTATAACATGTGTTAATATGCTCACATTGTTGTATTTCATTTCCATTAGTCTTACATGATTGCTGATGTGAATTCATAAATATTTGGGACTATACCTAGTCCAGGCAGTCGGTAACTGAGTAAATCCGTGGTTGGCTTATCTTTGCCACGAACGACGCGTTGATGAACGCGAACCGTGTTTTGGAGTTGGCGGCGGTGGTTAGGCCCCTTGAGGTGTTTTATGCACTTCATGTCGTTCGACTTGAGATGCGCTCGTACTAATCGAGCCCGTCAAGTAACCCGACTGGCTATTGTATGTTCACCCTGTATGAGTCATAACTGCTTGAACCTAGGATACTAAACTTACCATTGTAAATCCTGTCAACCATGTTACCTTGATCCATAAAGACTCATGAACCGGGCATGATGGTATGGGACACCGTGGTCGAGCTGTCGGCCTACGCTGGGGCCACAAACCTCCCCGTAGTGACCAGTGAGCACCTATAACTCATGAGAAGATTATGGTGGTATGGGACACTATATTCTTGCTGTCGGCCTACACTGATCAGGCGACGAGTCCTTTGTAGTGACCGCGAGCATATTCTGAGTCTACGGGAGGCGACGACCCTTCCGTAGCAGTGAGAGTACAATAGGCCTGTATTGATAAGGTGATGGAGGAGCGGTGCAACGAGTGTGAGCAACAGCCTTGGCAGCCCTTGCAGCGACCTACAAAATATACATCGTATGAGATTACTAGGAGTGACGACCCTAGACAGGATCTGTGTTGGGATTGATATAAGGGAAGTACCTTAGTTTCCTAATATTACTGTATGAAAAGGGCTAATAATAACTCGGTAATCATATCACCATCACATTTCGTGTGCCTGAAAGATGTGGAGCACTGAGCAGTACACAAGCATGCCGCGGACGCAGATGGTGCCGTATGAGGGAGAATGTCATGTCATATCGCATTAACAACAGTATTAGGAATGTTTGATTTACTGCTTTACTATTATCGCATGATTGATTTGAGAACATGCTAATCCTTGCTCTATTATTCTACTGAGTTAGCTACTCACTCCCACGTTATGGGATGGTGTTTGCAACACCTACCAGACCTTGTCTTAGATGCAGGTGAAGCGGCGATTCAGGAGGCAGAGCCGAACTATGATGAGGACCAGGACGAGTTCTCATATATGCAGTACCACGACGGCTTTGCTTAGGTGGCCTGGATTGACGGGACTTCTCAGTGGGATTATTTTGACATTTGATTTTTGTTTATTTACATGTATATGAGACTCAGAGATGTATTCATACTTTGGAGACAGTTAAGATATATTTTATTTTCCATACAGTGATATGTATATCTTTTAGTCTTCCGCTTGCTTTTATCACTGAATCTGGAGTATGAATTACAGTTTTGGTATACTTTTACTCATGTGAATGCTTTAACTCAGACAACATTGAATCATAATCATCTTTATTGCATAAGTGACGGTCTGGAACTCGGGAGTTGGTTTTATACACGACCCCCAATTTTCAGGGTGTTATATTTCATAACATGCCACAATCAGGGTTATCATCCAATACAAGTAGAAGCATATGTTCATATCTTCCAACATAGAATCTCAATTTCTCTACCAAGAAAAACTAATCATGATGTGAACTAAGGGTGCAAGTGTGTTATGTGGGTTAGTGAGGAAGTTAAGCACTTCCTATACTTCATAAAATCAAATAGCACAAGAATTAAGGAATTATACATGTTATAAAGTAATACCTTATGAGAAAATCACACAAGACATGAACATGTAATCAACCATTGTAGCAAATCATGTGAGAGGCAAGAATAACATCATGTGAGAACTAAACAAAACATATCATTCCGTGTAATTCCAAGCAAGACATACAATTCCTAAGTTTCTCTAAAATTTTCAAATACATCATTCAAGCAATCAAAATCATTAGGCTCATGGTATAGTTGGTGCTAGACCACCTAAGGATAATAGTCAATACCTATGGATCGTTGAAGACTTGAAAAATAACCTAGGAGTGTGGATTTGGGGTCGATTTGCCGGAATCCCTAAAGCAAACACTTGCATGTTAAAACTCCATGCAAAACCATTCTAATCACAAGGGTTTCAAGGAAAGTGATGAGGGATCATACCTAGATGATCAACGGAGCGATTCTTGTGGTTATGGTGTAGGGTTTTTCTTTAGAGAAGGGATAGGGAGTTACAAGATTGAGTTCCCTTGGGCCCACCTTGATCTATTGTTCACCCTTGCTCTCAACTTCACTCTCCTTAGTTCTCTCTCTTCTCTCTTTACTCTCTCTCTTTCTCTCTTTCTCCCCTTTAAAAATAAAAAAACGTATGGGAAGAGGGGTGCCCCAAATGAGGCCCTTTTATAATGTCAGATTTGGTGTCAATGGCCCCAAGTGTTGGGTTTTTACTATACTAACCCTATGAGAGGATTTTTCTAAGCTCTAAGGCCCACTATGCATTGTACATATTAATATACAGCGTATGATAGTTAGCCCTAAGGATGATCTACGTATGGATATAATCGGCCCGCCATTTTGATGTGTCAGTCAACGGATATGATTAGAAGTCTATTTAACGCTCATCGATGGTCGATCGGGGCCACGGCTATATGGATATGAGCAGAGAAATATCCTTACTCCACTGGTAAAGTTTGGTTGTAAACCGATGACATGAAATCCTCAACTTGGGTAAAGACCGAACGCAAATAAGTGACTTAAATTCTTGGTTGGTTTCAAGAATATTCACACAACTCATGCATCGACCTTGTAAGTTCAGGTTGAGCAATCTGATCACGACCTCGACTGGATGTCTCGCGATAGACGTCAAGCCCAGTAAGACGGACATTATTCTATAGTTTTGGAACTCGTGGCCCACTAACTAGCGGTCTAGAGCTTGCTCAGAAAATCGAAGCATTTTTCGAATGAATTAGGTATTGACATTTCTCATGGGCACTGATTAGGGTTTGGATTAACTATGTTTATAATATGGCCTATTTATAACTAGTGGAAGTGGAGATTTGGTCATGATTACTCTAAACCATCAGTTTTAGGCTAAAAGAGTAACAAAGTTAATTTGGTCTATTATTCAAGATCTGGGTCTCATCTGACTCGGTCTCGGTTAGATCTTTAATTTAGTCATGATCATTTTGATTAGTTAGCGATAAGCCGGTTAGATTTTGGTCCTATGTGAGTAAATTATGTAGCTACACTTGGTGTTCAAGTGATCGGGTGGATTCGTTAGCTTTCTACGGTTGATTAATCGGACTGGTGCGGTTCTTTACTGGTACCACCCCTGTATATACTAACATTGAGTGTTAATGGTCATTAAGTGATATTATAAGTTAATTACATATAAAAATTTAAGGATTTTTTTTAAAATCTAAAACAATGAAAATTCAGGATGTTACATCGGGGTAAACAATCAAGGCTGACCTCCAGGTCAGATTAGCCAAGGTCCTGTAGATCGAGTTGAACTATCAATTGTGGTCAGGCCTTTCTTTAAGGTATGTCGTGTCAATACTTATAGTCGTTCGTTGGTCGTAGTAGAAAGACGTCGACTAGAGTCAAACCCAGTCCCAGTGTTGATGCTCGAGCTAATCATGCAGGTAGTGCTCGATTGTCGGGGTCGAGTTCTTATTTGACCTCCTTTACTTATGCTTTGTGTTCTCTCTCATTACAGTTGACTTGGTCAATCCATTTTCACCCATAACAGTAGCCCCCTACTTTCGAGCGCTCTTTGAAAGCTCAGGAAGTAAGTTGGTGTTGATTGACACATGTATAGTGTTTAGCGTGGGAGAGGTCGGGAGGTCGGACCCATATGTTATTATGGTGGCAGAGGGAATGGCAGTTAGCGCAGAGATCAAGGGGGATCTAGCAATGATCACGACGAGTCGCTCTAGGAGACGTGCTCTGGAACGGCAACTCTTTGGTTCCTAGCTAATGACGTGAAGACACGTGTCTGCACCTCGATTATTAAGTCGGCTCAAGAACTAGTAATTGCCATATGGAGTACGGCGTGAGCTGTAACGGTTCTTCAGACCGCGGCATTGAATGCGGTCAATCAATGCCCACAACAAAGGAGTCTATAAAAGGGGGAGGTACCCCTGTTGTCACTTTATTTGCTTTATTGCTCTTCCAAACCACAGAACTAGGCGATTTCTGATAAGTTGGGAATCTTTCCTCCGACGAGCTTCTATTCCTTCAAGTTTTCCTACTTCGACCACTTTCTTCTTCCTCGTCTTTATTTTCTTATTTTTTTTCCATCTCTTTCAATCAGAATGTCTGATACCTTCGATAGAGTGTCGATGTCGGGAGCGTTCCACGGTGATTCTAAGCCAAAGAGTGTAGACACCGTTTGGGCGCCCCTTTCGGACCACCATCTCTGGTGCCGGAAGGACAGGAGGGTGTGGGGGGAGTCTTCTCCAGTTATAAGGGTGGTAGCTTAGCTTGCTGCTGAGCAGACCTTGGACGTCGACCCTTTTGGGTCATGGCTGAGAGACACCGACCTGGCTCAAGTTAGGGCGAAGTATCAAATTCCTAAATCTGTGGTACTCTGAGGTCCTGAGCTTAGCGAAGTCCTAGGAGAGCCTCACGAGGGCAAGGTGGCCATATACGTGGTCACCTTGCAGTGCAGCCTTCGACTTCCCGTTCATTCTATTGTATGAGAGGTCACACACCACCTGAGGTTAGCCCTAGGCCAAATCATCCCTAACACTTGGAGGGCCTTACTTGGGACTTACACCCTGTGGCACTGGCTCAAGTTCACCGAGTTGTCTACCAATGAATTTTTGTACCTATATAAAGTGAAGGCCAACTCGAACTATCAGAGCTAATATTATTTTACCGCATAGGCGAATAAGGGCTAGGGTCTCATCACTGAGAACCCGTCTTCCAACAAGGGTTGTAATGATAAGTGGTTCTGGGCGTCTGGAGAATGGGAAACCATAACAGCCGAGGTGGCTAGATTGTGCTCCCGCGTCCCCACAAAATTTTTTACTGACTAGTTGTACACTTATATTTTTCTTTATTTTGTAGTCTTGTTTACTGACTAGTCATGTTCCTTGGAGGTCTTCCTTGTCAACCTCAACTTTTCAATCTATAACTTTGACACGTCAACCACATTAAGTTGCAGGACGCCGCAGAGAGAAACCGAAGGAAGTTGATCACTCAGTCTCTCTACCAATCCGGCTTATCTTTAGTCGAGCCGTAAAGTGAGTAGTATGTAGTAGAATTTTCTTTAAGTTCTTATGCTCAGGTCTTACTCTTTCATGTCTGACTTAAGTGTTTTATTGTATAGAAATGGCTGATCTCCCTTGCCCCACGAAGAGAATCCAACTTCCTTCAGGGGCTAACCCAGCCAACCTGAAGAAGACGGTCGAGAAGAGGGTTGTTGCTCCTGCCTCGGTGCACCGAGCAGGATCCTCCACTATTGTGGACGGTAGGCTAGAGCCCACCACTGAAGGGCTTATAGCAGAGCAGCCAGCATCGGCCACTGCAAGTGAGGGAGCTCGGGAAGCCCCTCCTTTTGAGATCCCTCCTCAGCCAACAGCTTTAGAGGTGGTAGATCCGAAGCCTTCCCTGGATCGGGAGGAGGCTCCCCCTTCCGAGGAGCCCCCCACTACCTAGGTCCATATCGAGGAGGCCAGTGCCTCGGAGCACCCAGCTTTTGAGGCTAGCGGGTCGGCCCCCTTACCCCCGGGCTTCCACATGGGTCTGCTCTCCCAAAGGAAGGCCCGGTACATACCGTAGGGGGACATCGCCACCCTACTGGATATCCACCCAATAACCCTCTTGAACAACCTGACAATCACTTTCTACAAGGTATGTCTCCTTCCCTTTGCTCATCATTTTTGAATTATTACTTTCTTTTATCTTTTCCACCAATGAACTGGGTGATAAAGGCTTTGCTGAGTTGCGTAAAGAAGTTAACGTACATCAGCTTCAGATGCTTATACCACTTTCGGGCCACTCCTGATAAGGTTAAGAAAAATGCTCGACACATCACCAAACTGGTCGCATCGTGCAGTTCCATTCATACTTTGAAGGACTCCAGATACTCGGTTGGATATTCGGTTCTAGAGTAGTGAGTGATTTACGGCATCTAGAACGTTGGCGGTGAATGACGATTTTGTCTTTTCCAACATAACACTACCTCACACCTCACAAGTGACTTCAATGCCTATTTCGTAAATGTCAACACTTCCTCACAAGTGACTCTAATATCAAATTGCAACCTATTCTGGAATATATTTGTGAATAGATTAGTAGTTTATGTGAATATATTGATAGATGTTAATAAAAATATAGAACTCATATTATATCATACTTCTATTAAAATGATGTAATTTACTAATTTAAGTACATCGTGTGTGATTTATGAACCATAACTCAAGTACGAAGGTGAACACTTAGTATCTAAATTGTAGGGCTAATGACATTAATGAAGACCCGATCCTGTGTAAGTGGCCGTGACTTGTGTCTTAAATTCAAGTATCATCGATTTTTACTGCTTATTTTATCCAAGAGGAGGAATTACCTGGAAAAAAAAAAAAACACATCCAAATTACCACACCACCGGAAACAGAGGTGACTGAATACCCACCCCTTAAAACTCCCAGGACTACAAGGATGCTAATTTGCCACCCTACCTGTCGATGAGGTCACAATTACCACGAAAGTATCAGCTTAGCCTATACGAGATTTTTTAATGGTCAAGTACCCTTGTTTCCCCATGGTGTGGTCCGCTTCATTTTTGGATCGGCTTCATCTTTTTTACTATTCCTTGAAATGAGCTGTCAAAATGGATGGACGGTGTAGATGTAAGGCATGTACATCACGGTGGGCCACACAATGAGAGCTCCACCTACCCCGGATCCACCCAGTGCGCCGTTATGAACATGACACGTGTCACTTCCCTACATTCTGCTATAACGGGGAAACCGAGGCGTACTGACGAATCTTTGCCACCAGAACAATACGCGTGGGTAGACGCCAACTGCTGCAACATGGCCCAGCTCTTCCCTCGAGATATGCCAGATAATATGTCAGAGGTAGAGATGTCGTTGATTAATCAGGTCCATCCATCTACTGGGCTAGTTATGAGTGGCTTTGCAAAAATCGGAAGCGGATTGGCTGGTGTATCCCACACTTGCGATCTAGCTGGTGTGTGACGTCAGCAAGTTTTATATATTATATCCAGACCGTCCATTCATTTTGAGAGATTGTGCTACGACCTAGATTAAAAATAAGACAGATATAAAGATAAAGTGGACTACACTGTAAAATGAAGTGGGGAATTGATCATATACCATTGAAATCCTTTTGGGGTAATATGAGTTTTGAATCAATCTGGTATTTGTATTTTTTCTTCGTCCAAGTATGTTTGACCTTGTGAAGACATCATGGGCAAATTGAATGGAAAATAAGCATTACGGTAGGCCTCATGGATGTTTTAACAGTGAAAATTATTATTCCCACTGCCATTTGGGGGTGTGGTCCGGTAGAGTTTTGGATATCATTCATTTTTATCTCATGCTTTAAAATGATCTCTAAAAATGGATGAATGATGTGGATATAATAGATGCATCATTTTGGGACCCATGTAACTTAGATCTCCTTTGAACCGTTTGTACAACTCAGAGGTCGAGTAGCGTCAGCGCTCGTCTTCGCACGACACGTACCGACACAAGCTATGTCGCTGCCGTGTGGTAGACCAAGCCAAGCCGGAAACAGATTGGCGACTCACCCTGCCACCAGCCATTATGTGGGCCCACCATGATGTATGTGTTTCATCCATGCCGTCCACCCATTCTTCCGTATCATTTTATGATATGATCCAAAAAATGAGGTTGATCCAAATCTCAAGTCGACCACACATTGATTGAACGCCAATCATTAAAAAATTTTTACGGCCACAAAAGTTTTGGATCAACCTGATATATGTTTTTTCCCTTTATCCAACTCCTAATGACCTAATCAAGAGGTTAGATGTCAAAAAACCCTTACAGTGTGCTCTAGGAGGTTTTTAATGGTGGACATTTAATTGCTACTGTTTTCTCATTGTGTGATCCACCTGAGATATATATATATACTCATTTTTTGAATCAAGCCCTAAAATTATATTTCAAAAAGGATGGACGGCATAGATAAAACACATAAATCGTAGCACCGACCACCAAACCGCGTCCAAGCTAATCCGCTTCCGCAAAAATCATCCATCCTTGACAATAGAAAACCCTGTGCATACCTGCGGGAAAAGACATCACGTGTCATGAGAAATTAGAAATACACGTATCATGATTTCTCAGTTTTAGGTATATGAGACGTAGTGTAGCTAATGAACGGGTTGGATCTCATGAAAATTACATCCATGTGGCGGTTCGGTATGCTTCCTGCCGGGAGCGGATTGCGTACTGAGTAAACTCTGCCCACCATCATTTATGCATTTTATCCCCTCTGTTCATTCATTTTACTACTTAATTTTAGGTAATAGGCCCAAAAACAAAGCATATTCAAAGATTAAATGGACCATACCACTGGAAACATTGTGAATTTAGCATCTACCGTTGAAAAGTTCTTGGTGGCCACAGAAGTTTTAGATCAAGTCGATGTTTTTTTTTTCACTTAATTCATGTCTTTTTGATATTAATAACAGGTTGGATGACAAATAAACATTACTGGAGTCCTTGGAAAGGTTTCAACTGTGGAAATCAATACTTCCACCGTTTCTTGTGGTATGGGCAATTTGAGCTTTGGATATGATTCGATTTTGGGTTCAACCTCTAAAATGATCTGAAAAAATGGATGGACGGCGTGGATAAACAGAATGAATTCACGGTAGACCCAACAGAGTTTACCCCGTACGATATGAGCATACTGAGTAACTCAGTACGCAATTCGATTTCCTTCCTGCCTATCCAGGCAAGTGATACTCACTTAGATAATCTTGTCCACGGTTCACCGTTTTTCTTCCATTTCACATAATATCATCCGTTGATGAACTTATAACAAGGAAAATACAATTTCAATGGCTGGAGTTGAACTCTAAAAATTAAGGGTTAGAATCATCGTTGGGAACCTGTTTATGGGAAAATAACTTATCAGTGTAATAAAGAGGACACCAAAATTTTATGTAAAGCGCGCATAGATTTAAAATTGATCATAGTTCAACACACTTCACACCAATTTACATTGAGCAAAGATATATATATATATATATATATATATATATATATATATATATATATATATATATATATATATATATATATATATATATATATATATATATATAGGGTCTATTTGTGGATTTGGAACCCCCTGATTTAAAATCCTCCCATTGTATATGACACCCTGAAATTAACTTTAATCCAGAAGTAGGTTTGAATTTAATTACTAAATCACCTTGAATATATCTAATTAGTGAAAGTATGTAATGTTTAACACAATGGTTGTAATAAGCCTAGTGAAATATATACTTTGGCCCAAAATGATGAAATTTCAAGTCTCAGGTAAGCCGTAAGCACGAAATCATGTACGAGTAACTAATCAACAATTTTTAACATTTGATTTATATGGGCAATGTTTGGACGGTGCTGATCATCATATTAAAGTAATTATAGTGATGTAATTGATAATCAAATTATTTTTGCATATCATTGGTGGGTCATGTGCCTAAAAAATTAATAGTTTAATGACATATATGTTACACATGCAACTCTTGAAAAGATTTTAGATGTAATCCAAGCTTTCTCGATGGATATCAAACCCCTCAAGGGATTTCAAATCCATAATTACTTTATTGTGCCAAACAACCTAAGGATTTAACCAAATTCGTGGTACCAAAAGACCCCATAAACCATAGGTGCTTCCCTAGTGTATTTATTCTATATCCTAGTTGTTTATCCGCTTTGTCAAAACATTTTAAGGA
Source organism: Magnolia kwangsiensis (assembly GCA_037074715.1). Lineage (NCBI taxonomy): Eukaryota > Viridiplantae > Streptophyta > Magnoliopsida > Magnoliales > Magnoliaceae > Magnolia > Magnolia kwangsiensis. The sequence goes on from CM073586.1 coordinate 18,599,268, forward strand.
GAGTGGATTAAGTGAGACCCCAGAATCACCGAGATGGGTGGGACCCTGACTATGGGGCCCACTGATTACATCCATGCTGTACACTTATATTGACAACTTATTTTATGTTATGATCCAAAAAATAAAGAATATACAAATCTTTAATGAACAATTAAGATGATATTTGTGTGGTCTCTTTCTCTAGGTGTCTTTACCTTATCAGCAAGTTAGATTGAAAATAAACATTTCAGTGGAATCCAAGAAGTTCTTAAGGGTAAAGATTCAATCACTAACTGTTTCTTGTGCTGTGGTCCACTTAAGATTTGAGTTAGCTTCATTTTAGAGATAGTACCTCAAAATAAGTTGTCAAAATAGTTGGACGGTGTGGATTTAAGGCACATACATTACTGTAAGCCCACAGTTACACAAGTCCCATAGTGGAAGTAGAGTCTCACTTAATCCCGCCTAGTCCGCATCAAAATAAAATTGATCCAAACCTCAGGTGAGCCATACTATACTAAGGATCCACAAAATTTCTATATCAAGCTAATATTTGTTTGTTTGTTTTTTCCTTCATATAAGTTTGGACGACCTTGCCAACAGATTGGATGTTATTAGGAAAAATATTGCCTTGGCTCCTAGGAGCGTACACCATGAGATTTAAAAACAATTATTTCTCATGATATGATTTATTTTGAAGTTTGGGTTATTCATTTTATAGGCCCATGCCATAAGATAATTTAACAAAATGGATGGGCCACATGTATATATAATACATACATCAAGTTGGGTCCTATGGCCTGAGCTGCACAGTTTTAGATGGGAAGTGGAATGGTTGGTGTACCAAACACCAGCAATATAATGTATTTAATATATCTATCCCATTCACCCATTTGTGGATATCATTTTAGAGCATGAAACCAAAAATGAATCATATCCAAAGCTCAAATGAACCACACCACAAATAGTAGTAGTGATAATGATTTTCACCGTTAAAATATTTGTAGGGCTCACCATCATCTTTAATTTCCATCCAATCTGTTCATAATGTTGACCTGGATAAAGAGAAAAAACAAATATCAAATTGATTCAAAACTTTTATAGCTTCAAAAAAGTTTCAAAAAGTTTTAACGGTAGACATTAAATCCCTACTGATTTTTGTAGCGTGGCGCACTTTATCTTTAGATCTGTCCTAATTTTCGTCTCAAGACTTACTATGACCTCGCCAAATGGATGGACTGTTTGGATATAATACATATCTCATGATGTGATCCACATAACCTGGTGACGTAGACACACTAGGTAGATGCCTGGTGTATGGTATACCAGCTAATCCGCTTCCCTTGGAGTGTGACGTGGAGACAGCCAGATCCAGAATTCAGTAGGTTTTGTTTTAGGTAATGAATGCCACGCGGACAATGTCTGAGTGCCCGCGTATCAAGCGCCGTACACGGTCCGAGTATTTATATATAAACTCGTCTGTCAGTGTCCCTTTTTTCTGTCTCTAAGCCTCTTTTTCTGTCTCTAAAAGCTGCAGGAGAAAAAAGGGCAGATAGAGTGAGAGAGAGAGAGAGAATCCGGCATTAATGGCGGAAGAGGACGGAAGAAGGATATCAGAGAATCTTCTTCATCACAAAGAGAAGCATTTCACGGCCGGAGAGATCGTCAGAGACGTCATAATCGGCGTCTCCGACGGCCTGACCGTACCTTTCGCACTCGCCGCGGGTCTCTCCGGCGCCAACGCTTCTTCCTCTCTCATCCTCACCGCCGGCCTTGCCGAAGTCGCTGCTGGCGCCATCTCCATGGGACTCGGCGGGTAAATCCTCACCCTTCATTCCCTTCTCTTTTTTCCCCATCGGTGATTTAGGGTTTCTGGGAGTGGCTACACTCCTATGTTGATATGCTGTGGTGGTGACTCATCCATCGGATACGTGGCATATTTGAAATGGAAACGGATTGGCTACTCCCCCTGACACCAGCCAATGGCTGATGGTCGGTGCTCTGTGGGCCCCACCATGATGTATGTGTTTCATCCATGCCGTCCATTTATTTTTATGGATCATTTTATATTATGAATTAAAAAAAAAAAAAAAAAAAGAGATATATCTCAATCTTAAGTTAAACACATTACAGGAAACAGTGTTGAATGAACGTTGACCATTAAAAACGTTTTGGGGCACATAAAAGTTTTGGGTCAAGCTGATATTTATTTTTTCCCTTCATCTGGGTCTTTATGACCTAATCAACGGATTAGATGTCAAATAAACAGTACAGTGGGCCTAGGAGGATTTTAATGGTGGATATCCAATCATTATTGTTTTCTTGTGGTGTGGTCCCCCTTAGATTTATATCCCTATCATTTTTTTATATTAATCCCTAAAATGATGTCTAAAAATGGATGAACGGAATGGATGAAACACATACGTCATGGTGGGGCCCACAGAGCACCGACCATCAGCCACGGGGCTGGTGTCAGGGGGAGTAGCCAATCCGTCTCCGGATGGATGGAGTACAAAACCGTAATTTGAACTGAGCAGATTTCGCTCGGTGAATTTAGACCGTCCATGTGATATCCACCGATTGGGTGGATATGATTTGCGCGATTTTTCCACCGAGTTCTGATGGTCCAGACGGGACCCGGATTGCGTGGTGACCCAACACCACCGACTTCCGTGGTGGCAGAACTCTGTGGGGCCAACCGTGATGTATGTGTTATATCCACGCCATCCATACGTTTCTCCAGCTCATTTTAGGACGTAAATCTAAAATTGAAGCATATCCAAATCCCAAGTGGACCACACCATAGGAAACAACGGGGACACACCGTGGAAACATTCCTAAGTACCCAGTAATGTTTATATGTCACCCAATCGGTTCATAACGTCACACGGACTTAGCTTTTATATGTTTATATGCCCCACCTCAATTACTCCTTATTTTTTGCCTCAGGGTTTAAATTGGGATTAAATCTTACACGATATTCACGGCACACCAAAAATGCAGTCGAGTCTCCCTTCCTCCATGTGTACAAATTAAGTATTAAGACACCCGCATTATTATTAAAAATAAAAATAAAAATAAAAAAATAAAAAATTGTATGTAGGTCACTCTAATTAAGCCACTCTTGATTTTGATAGTTAGGAGAGAGACATTCGCTCTTTATCTTTATCTTTATTTTTATTTTTACCAGGCATGGTGATAATTATATGAAATCCTCCCCTAATATATATATATATATATATATATATATATATATATATATATATATATATAAAAGCTTGTATTCCAAAAATCCACCCCTTGGAAGGAGCGTTGCCCCGTGGGCGGACAGTTTTAAATTATGTGGTTCATCCGAATCACATATAGAGCTGATTTGGTTGTTGGTTAGATTTATATAAAAAAGCATGGTGGGGCCCACCTAAGCCATCCACTGATTTGCTCTCGTGACGCAAGTGGAATGATAATTATTTCCATTAATGAGCTAGCCTTTGAAATATATATATATGGAAAAGGAAGGTCGAGCTGTGTGGGCCCCACTATGATGCGTGTCGACCATCAACACCGTGCATTTGATGGGTCCCCTTTAAATTATGGGATATCTCAAAAATCAGCCATATACGGAACTCAGGTGGGCCATACCATCTAAAATCATGTGAAGACACCATTAAAACATATAAAAGCACTTGGTGGGGCCCACCTGAAATTTGCATGCGTTTGAAACTTGGTCTAAACCCTCATCCAAGTGGGACACACATAATGGATGGGGGCTGGATTTGCAAACCACATCTCGGTGGACCCAAAAAATGATTATGAATGTTTTAATGGTGCACGACCCCTCTCCACTTCTGTATGTGGTGTGGCCCATACAAGTTACGGATTGAATTGATTTTTGAAATCTAGGCCCACGATGGATTGGTGCATCTGACTGATGGGGTAGATGTTTGAAACTCATCACAGTGGGGCCCCACAACTCGACCTCATGCGACGGACTGGTGAGGTCGAGCGCATGGTACCTTTTCCTATATATATATATATATATATATATATATATATATATATATATATATATATATATATATATATATATATGAGGAACGCTCACGTGTGAATCAGTTCGTACGTACAAACTTTTTTGAGAACCCATCGTAAGTGATGTGGATCCTAAATCTAAATCGTTCATGTGAAGCAGCACCTCGTTTTCATATTTCATGGCCCATCAAGTTTTGGATCAAATTAAAACTTTGGCCGATCAAGTTTTGGATCAAATTAAAACTTCGGCCAAAGGGGTTTTACGGGGTACTGCTTCACATGAACGGTTCAGATTTATGATCCACATCAGCTATGATGGATTCTCAAAAAAAGTTCGTACGTAGTATGTACGAACTGGTTCGCATGTGAGCGTTCCTATATATATATATATATATATATATAGCCTAGTGCGGCTGCGCACTAGTTCGGAATAAACTAGTTTGAACTTTTTTGACAACTCATCATACGTGAATCTAAAATCTTAACGGTTCACGTGAAGCAGCACCTCATGAAACCGTCGGGGTCTAATATTTACTTTGATCCAAAACTTTGGTGGGACATGAAAAATGAAAACAATTTCCTCCTTTGATTTGTATTTCTTTTTGCTATAGCCCACCAAAATTTTAGATTATGATGAAAATTTGTCCCTTGAATTTCATGGGATTCTGCATCACATGGACTGTGGACCGTTCGGATTCGACACCAATGAAACGTTCAAAAAAGTATGCACTTGTGTGTGTATATAGAGAGAGAGAAATGCTCACACACAACTTAGTTGGACGGTCCAACTAGACGTCAATTCGAGTGCTAATTAACGCTAATAAATAACGCACAAAGTAAAGTTATTTTGAAGAGGGAAAGAGTTGTTAACCTGGGTGGGCCCACGGTAGCATTAATGAGAAATCCACTCCAACCATTAGGTGAGTCACCCCATCTAAAACCTAGAGACCAGAAATAAGCCCCATCCTTAGTTTAGGCAGACCACACAATTGAAAATATTGTACAATGAAAGTTCACCTTCCAAAAGGTTTCCTTTGGCATAGCCCAGTTGAATCACATATGGGCCTGATTTTTGGGCTTCAAGACTAAAGTTTGATGTGATATCTAATGTTTGGAGTGGATTTCACATGATCATCATGGTGGGCCCTATAAAAATTAAGGGTGGACGTACCTCTCCATATTATTTCCCTTGGTTTAGCTCAGTTGAATCACGGATCAACTTGATTTTTTAGCTCTTGGACCATTGTGAGATTATACATGTAATGATCGGAGTCGATCACACATACATATCAATACATATGCCATAAAAAATCTAGGGTAAGCGTACATCCATATAGCCCTTTAGTTTAATCGGTTGGGCTATAAACCACTGTTTACTATATGATAACTTTTAAAGTATTAAGTGCGTATAAAATCCAACCCTTCCAAAAGTTTAGCCCCAACATGAGGATCATTCATTACAAGGATTATTAATATTTACTTATTAAGTGGTCCACACCATATAAAACAATAAGTATACGTTGCTAAATGATGACCATACAACTAGATATTAAAGAGCTATGGAAAAAGGTGATTCTTATGATGTTCAACCTGTTACAGGGTTTAGATTCAATATAAACTGAAAAGGTTGAAAGTTACTAGTGGTTGGACCTTGATATATGGTACAAACCGTTGGACATGAAACTTAAAAAAATTGTCCAGCGGAAACTTGGATTGGGCAGCGCCCTTAGTCGGCACTAGAGGTGCTCTATGGGCCATCATAATACATGTGTTTTGTCCACACGGTCCACCCATTTTTCAATATCATAGTGGGACATAATCTTAAAAATGAAGCAAATCGAAAATCCGAGTGGACCACACCATAAGAAATAACATTGATTGAACACTTACCATTGATAACTTTATAAGGCCCAATACAATGTTTATTTTCCATTTAACCTGCTGATTATGTCTCGCGAACCTGGATGAAAGGAAACAGGAATGTCAGCTTGATTTTAAAGGATTTAAAATTTTTTAATTTTTTTTAAAAAGGATAATGCTCATACATCATGGTGCTTGTGCATTTGATTTGCTTCGCTTGTGTTCATGCCCTATGGGTACTGCATAGCTCACTCTAGGCTAAGGACTTGATTTGTTTCCAAACCTACAGTGAGAGAGCATTAAATAAGAAAAAATATCATTAAATGAAGAGAGAAAGGATGAGGATGCATGTTTATAAAGAAAATGAGATGATTAAATAAACCGTGCATGTGAATGATTCGTCATATATCTTGAAAATCCGGTCCGTTAATTAAATAAGGTCCCTTATAAGCATATGAAGGATAAAATATAATTTTTTTGTAATCGATAGTATGATATTATGTATAAGTAAAGGAAGTTGTGAGAAATCTATTCCAACAGTATAGATTCAACTTACATGTGTGGCTCTAGTGGTGATGACTATTTACTAATTTTTAGTACATAAAAATTTATTAGTGGGCCCTATTTGATAAACAAGCTGGATCTATAACACATAATTCTTATCATACTGATGTAAGAATCAATATCATATATCTTCACACATAATGCATTACATATGGATGAAAAAGAAAATTTTTGACATTTAACGCACAGCTATTTGGACCAATTTGAATGGTCCAACTAGTTGTGTGTGAGCATTTCTCATTCATATATCTCATTCATATATATATATATATATATATATATATATATATATATATGAATGAGATATATGAATGAGAAATGCTCACACACAACTAATTGGACCATTTAAATTGGTCCAAATAACTGTGCATTAAATGTAAAAAATTATTATTTTCATCAACATGTAATGCACTACTTGTGAGAACACATGACATTGAGTCTTACATAAGTATGATGGGAATAATATGTCATATATCCAACCTATTCATTTAATAGGGCCCACTAATAAAAATTTATATACTAAAAATTAATAAATGATCATTACCACTAGATCCACACGTATAAGTTGAATCTGGACTATTGGAATAAATTTCTAACCACTCACTTTTCTTGTAAATGATATCATTCTATTTATCATAAAAAAAAGTAATATTTTATCATTCACATGTTTACAAGAGACCCTACGTAATTAACGGACTAAATTTTCAAGATATGTGGCACATCATTCAAATATATCACATGTGTACATCTTTTTTAGCTGTCCCATTTTCTTTGTAAATATTTCTCACCTTCCTTTTTCTCTCTTCATTTAATGTTTTTTTTTCTTGTTTAATTGTTCATCCCTTAATTTTTATAGGGCCCACCATGATGATTATGTGAAATTCACTCCAACCATTAGATAACACATAAAACTTTAGTCTTGACTCCAAAAAATCAGGCCCATATATGATTAAACTAGGCTATACCAAGGGAAACTGTTTGGAGGGTGAGCTTTCATTGTACACTATTTCAAATTGTATGGTCCACCTAACTTATGGATGGGGATTATTTCCAGTATCTAGGTCTAACATGGTGTGACTAACCTAATGGTTGGAGTGGATTTCTCATTAATGCTATGATGGGCCACCCAGGCTAACAACTTATTTACTCTTCAAAATAATTTTCTCGTTGTCATTATTTATTAGCATTAATTAACACTCAAATCTCAAATCGGCAACTAGTTATGTGGGAGTATTACACTATATATATATATATATATATATATATATATATATATATATATATATATATATATATACCTCTGTGCGCCGCTTCAGTGAATTGCTGATTGTGGTGCCATCGTGATGTATGTGCTTATATCCGCGCCGTTTATCCGTTTTGAAAGCTCATTACGGGGGCATGATACAAAAATAAAGAAAATCCGCATCTCATGTAGAACACGCTAAAGGAAAGAGTTTTGATTGATTGAAAGGCCACCATTAAAAACTCCTTGGGCCACAAAAGTTCCGGATCAAGTTAATATTCATGCGGTCCCTTCATCCAGGTGTGTGACCTTATAAATAGGTTGGATAGAAAATTTCAGTGGCATCTATGAATTTTTTAATGGTGGGCATTCAATAGCCACTGTTTCCTGTTGTGCAGTCCGCCTGAGAGTTGGATCTCCTGTATATTTATTTCTGTTGAAATGGATGGACCGTCGACGGAGTGGATATAAGACACATATATCACGATAGGCCCCAGGTCCGTGTCTGGGATCCTCCACCGTAGAATATTCTACTATCGATCTAAACTCTCCAAAGGGCCACCATGTGAAATTGGAGGTTTTTGGGTGATTTTCTATTACTTTCAATGTTGTGGTCCACTGATGATTGTAGTAGCCGGATTTTGGATTGCATAAAATCAATATGATGAGCTACAATCGAATGAAACAACTGACAACCATTCAAAAACCACCTATTCATGTGGTGGTTCATGTGGTGGTTGGATGGGCTTGATTTTTTAAGCTATGCGGTGCAACGGTGGGCGAACCCTTTTAAACGGTTGGATTAGATGAAAACATCAAGATGGGCCTAGGAATAATAATTGTAGAATGAGCTTTTATGAAAACATCAAGGAGTCTTGTTTTTCCTTTTCTATGGGGAGCTGGCTCATCTTTAGCATATCAACTTTCCACGTGGCATTAATCAAGGGAGTTGTGAATCGTTCATCTTGTCGGCCGCCACATGCACAGGCCATGGCCTTAAAATTACAGAATATTGACATGTTTTGGGCTTCTAGATGTCCCATCACTCGTCGTGTAAATGAACGGCTATAAAACGTTAAAGCAAAACGTGTGAGCAGCGATCCACATGCAATCAGGTTGCTTGCTTTGTCAAGGCAGTTCGGGCTATGTATGGCCAATCCATCTGGTGGCCCACAAGATCAAAGGTTCTGATCACTCCAACGAATGCCAAAGGTACCATTTTCACTAAAAATTTCAAGAAGAATGTGGCCCCACATTGTGAATGTATCATATCCAATTTACTTCTAGGGCGCCCGAAAATCAGCTGAAAACTCTGGTGGGCCACATCACGGGAAACAAGGTGGGAGGCGACTCCCACATTCTAAACGGGCCCACCTGAGTTGCAGAACAACCTAATATTTGTGCATACCATTCATCCAGGATATATGAAGAGTATGGACGGCCTGGATTCTGTATGCCAAACAATGTGGGGCCACCATGCAAAGACAAAAAGGTGGGTGTCCCCTCTCAACTTATTCTCCAATCTGATTTTTCCATTTGGGCTGATGTTTTAAGGTGGGTGTCCCCTCTCAACTTATTCTCCAATCTGATATTTCCATTTGGGCTGATGTTTTGTCAAGTATCCTTTCCCCACGACGGAGGAAGAGATGACCTCTGAATTATTGGGACTGAGCGATCGGATTATTGAATAGATTCCATCTTCCCTTTTTAGACTAGGAAAAGAATGCGGAGGCACCGTGAGGTGACACATCTAATAGACATGGATGTTGGGAATGGGGCCTATCTTCTTGTTTGTACCGCCGGTGCTTGTGGAGCTGTCATTCATTCATTAGGTGGGCCATACTCATGTAAGAAAAATGTGTTAGGATCACCAGAGGATTACTATTCATCTAGCCAACACTTTTGTGGGTCAAGCTCAGTACTGAGCTCACCGGGTCACAGGGGAGTAGTAGTGCCTTCTTACGACCTCACCGGGTCACTGGGGAGTAGTAGTGCCTTCTTACCTAGGGTTAGGACCATGCCCCCAACCGAATGGCAATTTCATAATTTTATGTGTAATTTTATGTAAACCCTACTTCATTTGGTATGAAGGAAGAGAGAAGGGGAGTTCTCATTGTATTGTATTGTATTGTATTGTATTGTATTGTATTGAGAGTTGTTTCTTCATTGTTGTTCCTTTTGAGTATGGTGGATTGACGTAAATACATACGTTGGCATACCAAATGGGAACCACAATAAAAATTTGTTGTGTTTTTACATATTTTTCTACTTTCTTTTAATTCTGGTGTTGTGGTGCGTGTCGTTAAAAATAGACAGTATATGACTCGAAAATAGATCTATCTCTCAACAAAATGGATAGTATAAAAGAAGCTAAATAGCTTGATATTCAATGGGGAGGACATTTTCTTTAGTGTGGAACTTTGTAGAGTACCATTAATTTTTATTTTTATTTTAATTTTTTAGTTGGAACAATGGATGCAATAATCCGAACCAGTGAACTAATGGGACTCGCCGTCAATAGCAGGTAAAAGCATCAAAATGGATGAATGATTTCTGATGATGATTTACATATGCAGGTACCTTGCTGCTAAGAGCGAAGTAGATCATTACATGCGAGAACTGAAAAGAGAAGAAGAGGAAATTATCAGTGTCCCAGAAACTGGTGGGTAGTAGTACGAGTGCTATGGACCATGCAACTCTTCTGAAAATCTCCTTTTGGGATGTGTTGGGATTCCCGCCCCTCCGTAGTGGAAATTTGGGCACTGGAGTATGTGGGCCCAGATCGAAAACCATATTCTTTATTTAGGAAAAAAGATTGCATGTGCCAAACGTAATCGGCGATTGGGAATCTTAACACATTCTGAAATGGACTTTTGAAGTTTTGAATTTTGAAATGCTACTAAATCCCCGCCAGCGCGCAAGAAGTTTTATGTTGAGATACAATCAGTCGGCTGAGTGTACGGAGACCTTCCCATGCATCTATCTGCATTTGGACATGTTGCCATCCATATCACCTATCAGAACCGTCCAGTAGGTCCCATCCATTTCTTCATGCAACCTAATGGAAGGTCTGGATCATCTGATAAATATGATATTTTCAAGGCAGACTATGAAGAGTGGGACTAGTCAAATGGACGGTCCAGATTGATGATATTGATTTTCCACAATTATTTATTTATTTATGTTATATGTATATAAATGCAGAGGCTGCAGAGATTGCAGAGATACTTTCACAGTATGGATTGGAAGCTCATGAGTACCGCCCGGTGGTTGATTCCCTACGCAAGAATCCCAAGGCATGGCTCGAGTTCATGATGAGGTAAGGTACAACCCCTTTATTTTGGGAGTTATATAGGTGGGCCTTTTTGTGGATGATGAGCAGTCCAAAATTCACACAGATTGGGCCTTTATAACCGTGTACTGTGATTGGCAGTCTACAAATTGCATCTACGGGAGAACTGTACTCATTGTATGAGTAACAGTCACAACCAATATGGGACATGGTACTATGAGGTCGACCTCATGGGAAGTCCTCATGGGAACTTCCCATGAGGGCGAGCTATGTGGGCCTGACAGTGATGTTTGTCCAAGATCAACACCATGCATTTGATGGGTCTCCTTTAGTTTAATGGATATCCCAAAAATCAGCCTTACACAGAACTCAGGTGGGCCATACCATCTTAAACCATGTGAAGACAAGCCCTACAATATATAAAAGCACTTAGTGGGCCCACCTGAGTTTTGCATGTCTTCACATAGTTTTAGATGGTATAGCCCACTTGAGTTCCATGTACAGCTGATTTTTGGGATATCCCATAACCTAAAGGGGACCCATCAAATGCACGGTGTTGATTTTTGACACACATCACGGTGGGGCCCACACCGCTGAAGTTCCCATGAGGTCGAGCTGTGTAGGCCCCACTGTGATTTGTGGCGAACATCTACCCCATTAGTAAGATGCACCATTCCATGTTGGGCCACGGGCTTAAAAATCAAGTCAATCCATGACTTGGGTGGGCCACACCACATACAACAGTTGAGAGGGGCTACCCTCCCATTAAAACATTCATAATAATTTACTGTGCCCACCCAGATGTTCACAAATTCAAACCATCCATTGTGTTTGTCCCAATTGGATGAGGGGTTAGACCAAGTTTCAACTGCATCCAAAACTCAAGCAAGCCCCACGGAGTGCTTTGATATGTTTTAGGCATGTCTTCACACGATTTTAGATGGTACGGCCCACCTGAGTTCCATTTACGGCTAATTTTTGAGATAACCCATAACCTAAAAGGACCCATCAAATGCACCGTGTTGATGTTCTACACTTCATAATCATTTTTTGGGCCCACCGAGATGTGGTTTGCAAATCCAACCCATCCATTATGTGTGTCCCACTTGGATGAGGGTTCAAACCAAGTTTCAGACGCATGCAAATTTCAGGTCGGCCCCACCAAGTGCTTTTATATGTTTTTGGCATGCCTTCACATGATTTTAGATGGTATGGCCCACCTGAGTTCCGTATACGGCTGATTTTTGGGATATCCCATAATTTAAAGGGGACCCATCAAATGAACAGTGTTGATGGTCGACACGCATCACGGTGGGGCCCACACAGCTCGACCTCATAGGAGCTTATCGTCATCTCGAGCTCATTGTGGCTTTTCCACACACACACACACACACACATATATATATATATATAGTAGTGGGATCTAATTTGGAGTGCACTTCTCATAATGCCTAATGGATGATGGTTGAAAACGACTCATATCCCACTTTACAGAAAATGGGTCGGGGAGTGGTTTGATACTCTGGCTGCGTGGGACACTTGCTATGCAGGCACTCTCGAATTGTACAAGCAACATGCATTAACTTAGTTTTTGAACAGACCAAATTGCAGAACTGATCATCATACCGAGTCACAGTTCCAAAATCAGATTAGTTGAACAATCCTAACCTTTGATTTGTGGACACTTGTTTGTTGAAATAGGACCAAATTATTATATAATTTTTGGTTCATGATACATTGAAACAGTGACCCATAATTTAAACAGTTTGAATTACTTGTATGCCACATAAGCAATTTCAAAGTTCCTGCATATCGTTCGTCTCGCTTGGCCAGTGTAACAAAGTTTTTCTCGAATGGGAATGTGGGAGACGGCCGCAGGTGGACGCATGACCGATCATCATGTGCCATGTTGACATTTTCTTAGTGGCCCAGCTCGGGTGATGGATTAATTGTATTGATATTGATGATGATTGCAATGTAGGTTTGAGTTGGGATTAGAGAAGCCCCAACCAAGGAGGGCATTGGAGAGTGCATTGACTATTGCCATTGCCTATGTAGTGGGTGGGCTGGTCCCACTAATCCCTTACATGTTCATCCCAACTGCTCAGAAAGCGGTGCTGACGTCCGTCGGAGTAACGCTCGTCGCCTTGCTTTTCTTCGGCTATGTGAAGGGTCGTTTCACGGGCAGCAAACCAATGAAGAGTGCCTTACAGACAGCTTTGATTGGGGCCATCGCCTCCGCTGCTGCTTTCGGCATGGCCAAGGCTGTCCAAGCATGATTCCCTTTTTGTATTTTAGGTCCACTCATTCAGTATGGACCACTTGAAGTAAACCAAGCTGTCATTATGTCATCTTCTTTCTTTTCTTTTTTCTTTTTCTGTTTGAAGTAGGGAGGGGGTGAGGAGGGTGGATGTCATTCTCACTGTAACTTTACATACCATAGTTGGGCTGGTCCAGCTTCCTTTATACTGAGTCTAGAGGCTGTTTGTGTTGGCTTGTCTCTTCTTAGGGGGCCTACATGCATGCACACTCATATGCGAATGCACGTAAGTCGTTTGACAGTATGGGTTTTGGTTTTTTTTTGGAAAGCTCGAGCTCTAACTTTCAAAGCATAATTACAAAAGGAAACTTCACATTAAGGAAAAACTAACATTTGAAAGAAAGGAGAATCCATATGCATATAAGACTAGTTTTTAAATGGGAGAGATAAACTAAGTCTATAAATAAGAGAAATTCCTGACCTTTTATAACCAAGCTCGAAACGCACATGGCTATCCATGTACTGTTTGATTTTCAACTTACCGTGGTAAATACATGTAGAAATTGCATAATGACTGCCTCCCTCAGATGAAAATCAGTGAGGAATTGTCTAAAAAATGGGTCTAGAAAAAAGCCTTATTAGTACTGAATTTATTTTGTGGGCACCGTTATGATGTATGTGTCTTATCCACACTGTCCATCCATTTTAATAGCACATCTTAGGGCATGAGCCCAAAAATAGAGCAGATCCAAAGATTGAGTGGACCACACCTAAGGAAACAGTAGTCTTGAAAGATGTCAACTGTTGAAAGATGTTTTCTACCTACGGCCCACATTGGTGTTTATTTGTCATCCAACCTGTTCATAAGGACACCCAGTCATGGATAAAGGGAAAACATAAATATTAGCTTGATCCAAAGCTTGGCTGTTAAGGGTAGGCATTCAATTCCCACTGTTTCTCATGATGTAGTCCACTTGAGTTTTGGATCTGCCTCATTTTTCAGAAGATGCCCTAAAATGAGCCGGCTGAAGGGACTGGCGGTGTGGATAAGACACATACATCATAGAGGGCCCCACAATTGTGTTTTTCTCTTCAGGTGGTGCGATTGAGTGTTGTACCCGAGAGGCTGTCAATGTCACCTTTTGAAAGGCAGCCGTAAATACAAAGGCTAAAGACAATCAAGACTGTTCATAGTTTAGTTACAGAAAACGTGGCATTTTAATACTATTAATCTAGTGACATGATTGCACAACTGAGTTGAGTTGGGAAGTTGAAATACGGAAATCAATAGTACGCTTAAATCAATTGCAAGAAGACAAGCCAACTCACTTCCCCACTTTGATGACAAAGATGGAATGCGGATGATATGATCTTGGTTAAATGGCTGTAGAAGGGGCACACATTCCATATGTTTGAGATGCCTTACGTTGCATGAATTGCATAAATGTTACAAGTTATGATCTAGTGGACTTGCTCTATGGGAATTCAAAAGGCGATGAAGTGTCGTGAATGAAAAAGCATTGTATTCACGTGTAAGACGTGATTAAAAGTAAAAAAGATTCACATAGTTTAAATAATGATTTTTCCTTTCTCACTATGAGACTTGACATATGCACATGATTTTATTTTTTTTATTTTTTATTTTTTTAACACACGCACCTGACACACCCACACACGCCGTAGTGGGATTTCACCACCTATGGGTTTCGAACCCAAGACCTCGTGTTGAAACTCATCAAAGTCTCCCACTGAAGCAAGGATTGGAACTCACATGATACTTTTTCATTAGCAACTGATCCTTGATGTTGCACACAATTCTCATCTTGTCTAGTGCACTCTTCATTGGTTGCCTTGAAAAATACATACTAATCAGATGATCCAAACCATCTAACTAGTGGATGTAGACACTCCACCTAGGGTGAAAAAGCTGATCTGAATGTTGGAAAGCCTAGGCCCATTTAGCCTTAGGCCTTAGCACCTTAATAAAGCAAAGGAGACCAGCCCAAGGGATACCTAGACCCCACGGGGACTCTTGGTGGAATTCGGAGCCCATCCAGGTGGTGGGCAGTGAATGATGCATTGCTCACCGCGTGGAATTCTACAATATTTTATCGTGTGATAGGTAAAAGAGAGAAACGGAACCCCAACTCTAGGGCTGAAGGTTGGGGTGGGTTGGTGCCCAACCCAAAGTTCCTATACCTCAACCCTAACCCAACCCAACCTCGGGTTGGGAATTCTCAACCCAAGCCCAACCCAAGTGGGCTCAATCGGGTGGATATATACTAATATTTTCGTTATTACGTTAGTCTATTATATTTTCAATACACGCCTTATTTTTTGTACCTATGATTTTATTAATTATGTACGCAATTATTTGTCATAAAGAAGTTCATTTTTTTCTAAACAAGCAAGCTAAAATATAGGATTACTCCTTCAATAGCCGTATTGTGTAGCTCGCAATCTATTTGGGAGAGAGAAATTCGACATATCTTGTTAGCTTGAGTTATTGAAAATGACATTGACCAATGAAACCCAACAACATTGGAATTTCTTGTGCCTTCAACATAGACGATCCGTACTCAATTATAATTTATAAGGAACTTATATATCGATCAAGTTCGGGTTGAGTTGAGCAACCCAAGACCTCAACCCAAGCCCGACCCAAGTTTTATCGGGTTGGTGTTTGTATAACCCAAGCTTGAGACTGAACCCGATACATTCTTCCTAAGCCCAACCCAATGCCGAGTTGGTCACTAGTCAATCGGGTTGAAGTCGCTCGACTTGCCCTACCAACCTCAGGGTCGTGCTTTGGCTGAAATAACCCTTTTGCCCTTAGGTTTTTTTTTCAAAAATTAGGCCATTTACCATCCATTCAATCCACTACAAAGCACCACGTGGAACACTCATTCCCTGACTTAATCATAGCCCTTTTTAGCCCCCAAACTATCTAAAAATCACATAAATGTCATCCCACACACCTATAAATACCTCCTCGTTTCATATTATCTTCCTTCACTCACCACTCACCAATAACCCCTCCCACACCTATCATCTCACCCCTTAAACCACCAATCCACCAAAGAGAGTAGGAGAGTGAAGGGACAGGAAGCCCTTCCAAACTAGATTAGCCTAGCCAAGTCGAAATCCTAGCCATTTGAGCCACTACAAGGTTGATATAGTTCACTCTAATCAATCCTTGTGACAATCCATCCAACCACTCACCCAATTCAGATCAACTTCATTCATATTCACATTAGTATTATGCGTCATCACTTCCTCTCTCAACCCTCCTGCTTTTTTAATCTGTTCGAGTGTATGCTATGCAACTTGCCGGAATCTCAAATCTTGCCCATAAAAAATTCAGACCGACTGAAACCTTCTATTTCTTACCATTAAGAATCATCATTGCATTCGCACCACCCACACAGTTGCATATCTTGCATCCATCATGCTAGGCAATCCAAGTGTATGCTTTGTGACTTGTCGGCTTCCAAATCCTTCCCATCAAAAACTTGGGACGACGAGAGCTTTAATTCCTCTCTAGATAAGTGGGTCTAGCTAGGGAGAGTCTTTCTCAATCCCTTACTTGAATTAAGCACGATATTGGCATACCACATGTCATCCCTTCATCATACCAATTAGACGCAAGACTTGACCTAGTTCTTTATATTTCACCTAGTTCTGTGAAGTAAACTTTTGTATTGGCAGAGAATGTGCTTCACACCTTCCTTCTCCGTCACCGTGGTCTTTTATTGAGAATCTAAATCACAAATCAAGAGTCACTTAAATAAGAGAATCTTCGAATTCTCTTGTTTATAGATTTCGTAGGGTCTACCCAACTGCAGAAATCTGAGTAAATAGCTAGTGGCAACTCTAAGTCAAACATATTAACACCCCGAGTCACAACTATATAAGAAAGCCTGAAAAGACCCCGTGAGAGTGATCCAATGTCCAAAGTGGCATACAAAATGGATGTAAAATGTTGCTTGTAAAGATAGGCCAATCAAGGTGCTTAGAATCATCGGATTGCTGTTTTTCTTTTCCAGTAGAGGGGATTGGATCGAATGAATGGTTCGGACAGGGGAGGTTACTGCCAACAGTCCAAATACAACTAAGTGTATGGGAAGGTTTCCATCCGTTTAGCCCACTAGATCATTACTCTCCATCATGGCCCCATGTTGAAGCCCAATCCACAAGTAAAGACCAAGTCCTCTCGGGCCAGATTACTATCCAAATACTCCACACAATCAGTTATGTAAGTTTCAAACATAGATTAGGCCCTACCCCAAATATTTATTGGGTCCGAAAGACAGGTCTGGGCTCAGCAGATCAGCTTCTATGCTCAGCCCCAACTAATCTAGCCCCAACAAGAGCTCAGCTTCACCCCTAAAAGTCCATCAATGAAGAAAATGTGCCACGTAAAAGAACGGCACACAAACAAACAACATAATTACTCAATAAAACCTGCAAAAAAAAAAAAAAGGACAACAAATCACATTCCCACCCCTGGCCCACTGCAATCAACGGTCCCTCCATTCGCCAATGGTAGCTGAATCACAGGCATGTCTAACAATATTTAAGAAAGTATTGAACTTTGGAAACATACCAAAAGGAATAAATTAATCAAAAGAACAATTGGTTGATGCCTGATTATGGGACATACCTATGCAATTTCTGTCGAGTAGACACACTCAGACCCAACCCTGGCTTTCGGTTCGGGTCGGATCAGATCCGACCGGTTCGGTCGAGTTGGATCCAACGAATCGGTTCAGATCGAGTTAGCTCTGCTGGACTTGTTCTCGAATCGGATTGAGTTCAGGTCAGGTACTTGCAAAAACTGGATCAAGTCGAGTTGGACCTAATCCAGTCCGACTCGACTCGATGCCCACCTCTAGGGACCAATACCAGCTAATTGCAAATGGTTGTCCATTTTCTGTTTCTATCACTCTTAGGGGCCATTTCAACCTAATGTTGGCTATCAATGCTCAACTGTAGGAGGTTACCCACAATCTTCGGTTACCCAAATATCAATCGTGATTAATCACCTAAAATGTTGACTGGGCCCCAATTGAAGATTGTGGGAGTGATTCAAACATGCTGCAAAACTAGGGTTTCGTATCGAACCGGGAGTTGTCTCCAAACCATCGTTCTATCTGTCCATCCAACCACAATTTATTTTTTTATTATTTTTCCTATGGGGGCCACATTCAATGAACTGTCCAGATTATATACCATGCATAGGCCAAACGGATGCTAGAGAAAAAGCTGAGGATAGAAAACTCACCTTAAAAGAGAGAATGACCTGAAAATTCAATGCTCCGAGTATTGGTGATATAACGGGATATAATTGATATTGCTAGCACGGCGATACTGGTAATATTGGCAGTGTCGAGAATTTCAGGTATCGGCGATGTTGCTAAGTAATGCTTTTGTATCGGTATCTTCAATGTATTGTGATATTTTTTAGTACATAAATTCCAAGTATCAATTGTATCAGTGATATTCTCATCAACAGGGGTCCATAATTTTTTTATTTTATGACAACAGGGTGTCTCTGACCCTTTTTAAGGCAAGAGTAATCCCTGCAGATGCACACAATTACCTGCAAACCACATGCATCAGGTAAAGCACGGAGTGGGAAATCGAACTCATGTATGTGGTAAGTAAACCCACGACGCTAGCCATTTGCCCAAACCCTAACCACCCTTGCGGTAAGGAGCATGCGTATTTCAATAGAAAATGTAGAGAGGAAAAAAAAAAAAAAAAAAAAGGCATACCATTTTTTTTATCCGAATCTGAATTTGAGGGTAAATTTTGGCACCTCAGCTTTACTCCCCATGGATCAAATTACACATTTAGGGGAGAAACAGTAGATGGCCGGAATCAATGTGTGAAATATTGCAACATAATAGTTTTTATTTGATTTTCTTATGGATTTCACTATAAATCCTTGGTTATTTGGACAAAAAATTGAGAGATAAAAAGACGAAAATGAAAATTTTAGAAAATTTGGGAAAAATCTAGTTTTTCTCATTTTCTTACCTAAAATAAGTAATTGGGCCCCTTTTTTAATATGATGAAGAGAATGCGCTAACCTATCAATTCATGTTGATCTCTCAATTGTTCCAAAAAATAATAAAAAAAAAAAATTGCAACCTTTTTTTTCCAGATATCTATTTTCTATCAATTTTTTCTCATTCACAGTCCACGTTTATGATCAATATGTTACATTTGTTGGTGGAGAATCAATTTTTTATTTTAAATTTTTTGTTTATCTAAAAAAAAAAAATCCATTTGATTTTTTTATGGATGCATGCATGGTTTTTTGATGAATTGTATCCATGTACGTATGCATGAATGGATGGATGGATGGAACATAGCTGTATATATGAATGTATGCTTGGATGGATCATGCGTGCATGCATGTATGCACACATGCATGAATGAATGGATGGGTAGATGGTTGGTTGGATGGATGGATAGATGGATGAGAGAATGGATGGATGGATGGATCATCATGCATGTGTGAATGTATGTATGTATGCATGCATGGATGGATGAACGTGTGGTTAGATTATGGTGGATGGATGGGTGGATCATCATGAATGAGTTTATGTATGTACGTATGCATGCATGGATGGATATGTTGAACCATCATCAAGCATGTGTGTGTGTGGATCATCATGAATGAGTTTACGTATGTACATATGCATGCATGGATGGATATGTTGAACGATCATCAAGCATGTGTGTGTGTGGCTAAGCATGCATGCATGGATGAATGGATGGATCATCATGCATGTGTTTATGTATGTATATATGTATGACTACTATGGGTCACCTCAGAACTCCATGTGGGTACAAGAGATGGCAAAATGGTTAGGTTGTTTTAATTCACTTATATTTGGATTCTTAGTTATTGTTTAGTACCTGCATTTGTATTCTATTAATTCAATTTAGTTAACTATTGCACTATTATGCGACCAGTGAAATAAAAACTTATTATGTATGCATCTTTTCTTATAAAATTTTTATTTCTAAATATGTAAATATGAGAATTTTAGCATTCTCCTAAAGCTTCACTGAAAAAATCTCACTGTTTTCCTCATGTTTCCCTCAGTCAGTGACATATTTATATGAGTATTTGCAGTATCAATATATGTTTCCATATCCCCAACCAGCTATACATGTAACGATACCAATACCACTAACGCTTCTTGAGATACAAAAAATACAAGCTTTGCTAAGACCATACACGTACCTATTATGACAGCATGGCACATAGGTGAAAGATCTGGTGCATATTATGAGGTCTCACCATTTTGATATCCTGGCCCAAGAATCAGTAATGCAGGGACATTTTCACACCAAGCTCAAGTGGGGTGGCTTGTGGGATGTAGGGGTACACTCGGGGTGGGCGGCCCGTGTGAGGCACGTGGCTTGTGAGGTGGGCCCCACCTGTGTGAAGCAGGTGGCTTGTGTGAAACGGAACTCATGTGAAGTGGGGTCCACGAAGGGGTTCAGTTGAGGTCCTAAACCATGGGATGCGGGGCCTAGGCTATGAGATAAAGGGATTGATTCGCCATGCTCCATCAGTTCGAGTTTTTAGAGCAATTGGTTAATTGTCATGCATCAAAGTGCTATCATTAGCAACCCATTCGACAATAATAAATTGCTTAGCTCTATGTGCTAGGGACGCTTTCTTGGAGCCTAATTGGTCAGCTTTCTCAGCAACCGTGCTCCCCGATGTTCTCTTTGTTTTTCTATTTTTGTTTTTGTTCTTTCTTCTTCCTGTTTGTTTTGTGCTTTTTCCCCTTTTAATTCAATCTTCGTTACTCATAAAATTAAAAAAAAAAAAAAAAAAAGTGCTATCAGAGCAGGATGTCTCGTGTTCGAGACTTCCCACCGAGCGTGATTAATGCAAGGGCATTTTCACACCGGTCTTTAGTGGGGTGGCCTCACTAATCTATTTCTATCATTGTGGTCCACCTAATGAGGGGAGTAAACTGATTTTTTTGTCGAGAACATCTCAACACTCGTACCCTTTTTCAATCTTTCCAAGGGAGCAAGGGAGAGACTGAGAAATAGAACCATCGTTTAATTCATTCTGAACAGCCATGAGATGATAATCTTAAGTGATCCTTTTGTCAACGGATGCTCCTATTAATCATAGTCATTATGACCCCAATTATGATATAATCATACGGCCAACTTGTAATACTCCTTTTGAATAAGAGAAATCATCTCTCTAGGCATACATGGTTGTTGAATTGCATAATTAGAACTAGCTAGATGAGACCCACTATTCTCTCCAATGCAAGATACTTAATTAACCCATACTGGCTTTTCGTGAAGATCTCAACATTTTTCAACTGAATGATTTGTAAGCCCACAATGGGTGCACTTCCTACGTCCAAGACCTCCTCCCACTTCTCCATGGTTGCCTTGATTGCCTATGGAGCCACAATCACTGCCTTTGTCTCGTGCAATAAATGATACAAGAGTAAAGCTATCATTAACTTCACTTGTAGACCCCAGGGATACACGGTGGAAGCATGCATATACCTCATTCAAAGATGGCATATCCTAGCCACCTAAAATCTCTATATGAATAGGCTTGTACTCAGGTCTTAAACTAAACAAAAATTTAGCCACCCAAAACTCCTCACGTTGCTGGCGTTGTTTTTCCAAATCCGTAGAGGGAAATTGGTATACATCCAGTTCCTCCCACATTCCTTTAACTTTTGAATAACATTCACCAGGGGATTTATCTCCTTACTGAAATCCAATATCTCTTCAAACAATTGGTACATACAGGAGATGTTTTTGTCATATGAATACATCTCTCGTAATACATCCCACACTTCTTTTACAGTATCCAAAAACATTATGTTAGCACTTAGCACTGATGGATGATTTCATACTATTACACAACCATGTCATTATTTTAGTACTCTCCCAGGTCCATTTTCCATATGTAGTAGAATTCTTATCGGGCTTCTCACCAAACAAGTCTTCAATTTTCCCTTTGTCATTAAAAATACTTGAATGGATTTAGACCACATGAGATAGTTTTTCCATGTAATTTAATAGATGTTATCTGAACCCCTAAAAATTATATGGATCTATGTATCCAATTCTCAAATCACTTCTCACTTCCATATAGGATAAGGAACTAGAATATATACCACAAGCTTATACGAACATGGATTGACTTTCTGTGACCAACAAATACTCAATTTGTACACTTCACATGGTATGACACCACACTTGAAGAGAATAACCAGTCCATATGTCCACATGCTCCAACCAATCACAAGGGTTAGATCACGAACACAGCATCTGACGAAGGTAATTAGCCCACACATTTACACATCCCATGAGTGGCAATGATTACAAACACTTCCATCTCCTTCTCACATATGGACCATTAAAAGGCCCAACACTACAAAAAGAAAAGAAACCCTAGGTTTCTTAAAAGATATTTAACACAATAAGGATAGGAGAACCCAAAAATAAAAGAAGGAAACAAGGATATGATAGATGGGAGAAAGATGGATTGGATCAGAAACAAGATTACGCTGATACCATATAGATTGTAAACTAGAAGTAGAAAAAAGAAGAAATAAGAGGAGAGCTGCGAAAAGAAAGGAAAAGAGGATTATAGGCCTGGACATCCCCCCTCCTCATATTTATATTAATAATAAACGAGTGAAAAAGACAGAAACACCTTTTAAGTAACAAAAGAAATAATTCCCCTAATGTCCTAACTAAGAGAACAAACAAGACTGTGCTAGGTGGGCCACGCTGCTGTACGGCCGACATCCATATCGATTAGGTGGGCTGTGCACCTATACTGCCCGTATTTCTTATGTGTTAAAATGTTATAAAAAGGTTGTGGTGACTGTCTAATTTCAAAGAAAAATGTCCATATTTCAAATGGTTGAAATGATCAAATGAAAGAGATTTTATTTGTTGTATATCCACCAATACAAGCTGAGAACCATTGCATACAATTTGGATCGTTGGAAGCCAATCCAGATTCAAAGGATAAAGTCCTGACATATCCCATTGCAATACGTCAGCATGTATTCAAGCAAACCTCTTCATACATGTACTGGATATTTAAGAAAAGGAGAGCCATTTCTCTGTTCTTGCATCCATCTATATGAGTATCCATATCTGGGTAATTATAGTTTAAAAGGAGTCGTGAAGAAAATACAAGAAAACATCAAATGATTTTTTTTTTAAACGATAAATGAGTTTTTATCTAGAATTACAACCTCAAATGCATTGAATAAGTTCACTACAAACTGAAATACAGGTAGAACCAACAATGTGAAAGTCGTAGTGGTTCAGCTCCAAGAATACAAACACTACTTTTGTACATGTCATATACTCCTTCCTAGCAAATTTGGCGCGTTTGATACCCATGTCAACATTATCTTTCCAGGGATTTTTTATTTTTTTTGGTTATAGTTGTGTATGTCGATTATATTAGTAAGATAAAATCCTCAAAGCAAAAGTTTTTGTTTTCTTTTTGTCTCTCTATCTTTTTTTTTTTTGTTTCTTTCTTTTTTTCTTTTTTCCTTTTTATAGGTAACCTGGGCAC